>OX439477.1:15492544-18313236 GCA_949320105.2 Crepidodera aurea | reverse complement strand
AAGTCAACACAACAATCCAATGTAAATAGATGCAATCAAAATCGTTTGTATGCCTCCCAGCAAATATGGCCGACCTGTCAAAATCACGTGTTCTGAAATGGTCTATTTCGTTCTATCATTAAATATCCCAAAACAACGCGGCGTTGCCAAATAAATTAAATATCGAAGCATCTTCCGATATCACCACAAGTCATACATTTATGAGTTAAAAGTGCTAAGAAAACATGCAAAAGGAAAGCTTTACAATCCATAAGTATAAAAAAAAGTTAAAAAACATTGTCTTTAATAAACTCAATTCCATATTAAAGTCAGAAAATTGGACAATTGATAAAAAATTGAGGTTATCTGCTTGACATTACTACTTGTCACTTGTCAAAACTTTTATGTGGAAGAAAAGCAAAAAAAAATGTTAGTTAAGCGCTGACGTGTTCATTCTCTGTTAGTACACAGTGAATATCGTACCTGATACGATAGTTTTATAATCTGGTGATTTTTGAATTTCTGTTGGCAATGTAGATAAAGGATAGAAAGTCCCTGATGCCTTCACCACTAGAAGAGAGAAAGACAATTCTATATTTACATCAACTAAACGAGGAAAAATAATATCTACAACTGAAACTACTTAAATAAACAATATGTCACATTTCTTTCATGGACTGCCAACGCTATAATCATTTATTGTTTAATTAATTGAGTATTTTAAACCAAATAATCCCTACTATAATATCTACTCTCAAATATACCAACATTTACAAAATACTCAATAACTTACCCGACTTAATTTTATTTTCTGCCACCTGACTTAAATTCATAGCCTTGAACTGCCCCTCATTGCCTTCGATTCGTTGTTCAGTTAATTGTGCCTCGCTCTTAACCCTAATCTCAGGCTTCGACAGACAGCTCAGGCTTCCTAGGCCACTATCCTCTTCGTGTTTCTGTTTATGAATCGCCATTGTGGAATACTGAACGAATGAGTGATTACAACCAGGTCTAGTACAATGAAAATGTCTGTTTGTTCTGTTACTTGGACAACCAGGAAGTCGACAGTCAATGTTTCTGTCGTAGAATTCAAAGCCGTCTAAGATATCTACGTTATCGTGGAAATCTTTAGCGTGCAGTATAAGGGTATCCTCCTTATCGGTAACGTAAAGGCATCGATTTTGGACACAGTGGAAGTGGGTTGAGCCTAAGTAAGGACACAGGTTGTCTGGGCACTTGCTGTTCTCGTTGAATATATCGAAACCTTGGAGGGAGTAGTCCTGTGGCTATAAAAGAGTTAAATGTGTTTTGTTCAAATGGATTTACATCTGGAATACGTATTGGTCGGTTCATTTAAATATTCTCTAGGAAGAGCGGGTTAAAAATACTTACAGGGGGACTATGTGTGCTGGATCGATCATCGTTAGAATCATGTTGTTCGACTTCTTTACTGCTAGATGGCGTAGCTGAAGGTTTAGGCAACTTAAAGCTAGTAAAAATGGCTTGGGGACTATCCATCAGACTTTGTGAACCCATAGAATTCTGAAAAAGGAAGTAGTCTTTAGACTAATTTTGATTTGTATGATCTTTTACTTACATAATCATTCCAAACTTCAATGACTCGATTCTTAGGAGGTCTTCCTCTCTTCCTGCAGAACATTCCGTCAATTGAGCTCGATAAGTGCGTCATGGTTAAGGGATCTTTAGTCAAACTCAATTTTTTGGAATACTCGTGCATTTTGTAATGTTCTAATCTTCTAAATGGTTTGTCCACGGGTAAAATAACTTCTCTGCAATTCTCCCAATTGCAGTGGTAGTGTTTCTCTTTATCTTGGTAAATACAAGAGTCTTCACAGCCGCCGTTTTGTACTGTTATAGTGGTAAAATAGTTTTCTGTAATCATTTCTTGTTGCTCGTGGTTTCTGGCGTGCTCGCGAGCTGATTCTTTAGAGTTAAAAGCCATCTCGCAACTATCTACGAAGCAATGGAAGTGATCGATGAACGTAAACTCGCATTTATCGTTGGGGCACTGGTTTTCGGGAACGAATTGACAGTACTTACGCCAAAACTCGTCGCTGTGGTACGAAATATTATCTTCGTGAGCATAGTTTGATTCGTTGGCGCTTAAATCGATTGCCGAAGCCGATTCCGATTCCTCGTAACTCAAAGGTGAGTTCCTTTCACTCAAACTCTCTGTATTCGACAAGTTAGACATATTCGACATCGCCCCTGAAGATTGGTTGTACATCGATAAATTCAAACTGTCAATTTGAGCCTCATAGTCCCGAGCAAAACCCGCCGGATGTTGCGCGGGGCCGTCAGTTAGGGTTTTTAGCATGCTTTGGGCTAATTTGTACTTTCTATAAGCCAATTCGGAATCTTTACGTTCGTGTTTACGTTTGTGAGAGAACAATTGACCCGAGGAGTGTAGGACGTAACTGCATTGGGGACGGATGCAATGGATGTGGTTACATACCTTCGAAAAACGACAATTATCGAACGGACAAATTTCGTTTTTCATGAATTTTTTAAATCCATCTCTGGATAGTTGTTCGTCTTTGATATGGTACGACTTGTGCTTTTCTGAAAACAAAATTAAATATGGTTATAGCTCTCCCAAACTCAAAAAACCGATAAAAACATTTTAGAGACTTATTTACCTAACACCCTATATATAGGCCAGCGCGGTGACCCGATCTAAGCCTAGTACATTTTTCTCCAAAATAGCAGAAAATAAATTTTGGCTTACCCATGTCACTTTTATTTTTAAACGTGAATCTACAACCGCTTCTTCGGCAATGGAAATGTGTAGTTCTTTGTCCAAAAAAGGCACAATAACTTGCCCCGCATTCTTCCGTCGCTCGATATCTTTGGAAACCTTCTTGGATGATGGCCGAATCTTTTCTATGATAGTTGGCGTGCATTTGTACGTCGGATGTTGATATGTAGACCTAAAATTATAATTTTTAAAATAAAATATTAATTTTAGACTTTTTTTCCCGGACTATAATGTAATGAAATTTTTATACCGTTGCAAAAGGATTAATTTAATGACGCAAGGATGATAAATCAGCCATTTTTGGTACATAAGCTTTAACATTTGCGTTAATCAAATAAATATATACAGTGTGTCCAATTAAGTCGGCACCATATGGAAAACTTTTTTATTACTCGTTTTAAGAAAAAAATTATTCTTGATAAAAAGTCGTGCAAGGTCTAAAATCTAAAATGCAACCATCAGATATCAATTTTTTTTAGTCGTATACGAGGTTTGTCAAAAAAAAAAAGAATTTTGCTCAAGAGAAAAGTACCTTTATTTTTGAAGTTTGAAAAAAAAGTTATTAAAAAAAACTTGTTTATAATGACACTTTACGTTAACATACCAATTTTTAACAAGATATTCCGACTTTAACAACATTGTAATTTTTAATATTTTTTGATACACCCCCGTAACTGACAATTTTGAATTCATTGAAAAATTTAAGAATGTTATTAACAAAAATTGGTATGTAATTCTTGCGTTTCTTTCAAGCTTTTTCAATGAATTCAAAATTGTCAGTTACGGGGGAGAATCAAAAACTGTTAAAAATGAAAATTTTATTAAAGTTGGAATATCTACTTCAAAATCGGTATGTTGACGTAAAATGTCATTAGAAACATGTTTTTTAATAACTTTTTTTATATTTCAAAAATAAAGGTACTATACTCTTGAGCAAAATTCATATTTTTTGACAAACCTCGTATACGAGTATAACAATTTTATATCTGATGGATGCATTTTAGGTTTTAGACCATGCACGACTTTTTATCAAGAATAACTTTTTTCCTAAAATAAATAATAAAAAAGTTTTCCATATGCCCAGGATTATTTCACATAAAATTAAAATGTGGTAAATTTGATTAGCGAATGAAAAAGACAGAAAATAAAAAACATAACTTTCCGTGAAACATAAACCTTTAAATTTTAATGCGTTATTTTGACGATGTTTCCCGGACTATAATATGTTGACATGTAAAGAGAATAAATTAAACGTAGCAAGGATGGTTTTAAACATTAAAATAAGGCATTTTGGCAGATAAACCTGAATATTTATTAAAAATCAAATAAAATATAGTCCAGGAAATGTTTACATAAAATTGGAAAACGAAGAAATTAAAGAAATTAAACGCAGCAAGGGTGGTTTTAAACATTAAAATAAGGCATTTTGGCAGATAAACCTTAATATTTAGTAAAAATCAAATAAAATATAGTCCAGGAAATGTTTACATAAAATTCAAAACCGAAGAAATTAATTACCTTATCGCACCCTTCTTTGATGCAGTGATAATGCGTCTGTTTTTTGTTGTGGGTGCAATTTCCAAATTTATCACCGCAATCGTCCAACGGGCTGTACCTCATAAAACCGTGTTGCAGAGACTCGTCCCTTTTTTTGTGCCATTTAAAATGTCTGATCATTTCTTCTTTTTTGATAAATACCCGTGAGTTACAGTCGAGACAATGGAAATGTTCCCTGGAAAAAAATTTCGTTTAAAATTTAATAAACGATCCGAAACTGAGTTCTAGGACTACAATAATTGCGACATCTCAATACTAACCTGTAGTTTAAGTCTTTGCAATATGAATTTCCACATTCTAAAGATGACGAGAATTTTCTAACGTATTTGGAATAATCTAGTTGGCTGGTAGTTTTGTTTAAAAGGTGATTGGAAGACGACGATATAGATTCCCTTGAATGGGTCGGTGCCAGCGATTGGGCCATCATGGCTGAAATAAAAAATGTGTATTTAAAACAAACTGTGAAACAAAACATAGTTTTAAATAAAAATTAAACCTCTACCTCTACGTGTTTTTGAATGAAAATCGAGGATTTTAATTTCTGAAAGAGTAAAAAGCCCCATTTAAAATCGTGCACACACACTTGTACAAATAAAGTGAAATAAAGTGCTTCCCGCTTATTGTGCCCTTTTCGCCTCTCTGTCCTCATACTTAAAGCAGCCAGTCGCCTAAAAATCGAGCGTGTTTGGTTTTTTGACCCTTCAGATGCTTAAATAAACATCTGGTCCACTCATCATTGTGGCCTATACGAACATTACGTCATGTGGCTGTGAGTAAATGGGAAACAAATCTGTATTTTCACTTTTGTTAAGTAACGTAAAGATGATGAAGGTCCGCGGCCTCTAGGAATTGAAAATTAATATTTACATTTTTGTGTTCCCGCATATGATTATGTCCACATGTGGGCCAATAAAATGAAATGATGATTCATCTAGATAGAAGATCTTTGTGTATTTTTTTTTGTTTAGTGACCCTGAAAATCTTTGTATGAATTTTTTTCCGATTTTTCCCAGAAGGTTTCCTCAATTTGACCTTCAAATGACCTTGTCCTAACCTGATGAGGTCCAACGGACCTCGGATTCGGATTCAGCGACCCCAAAAACCCCTAGTTACAGTAGTGAAGTTCTTGGCGTGACTGTGTTTTTGTGTATTTTTTTGTTTATATTTCTATGTCCCCCCCTTGACGCCGGCACTGGTGGGATTTTTTACTGAGTAACTTTATTACAGGAAGTGTCATAAAATATTTTCATAATTGCATACGATACCCCACCTATTCCCCTTAAATTGCAACTGCCTTTTTTGGAAACAAGTTGAAATGTAAATAAATCTCTTTAAAAATAAAATTAATTCTTAATTTACACTAATACTAACAAAGCGTAACGAATTGGGAGAAGACCCTTCGCTGCTGATGGTTTTATGAAAAAGGAAACGTTTAACGCAGTGTAAACTTCCATTAAATTGTTGTTCAGTAATTTTTCAACTGTTTTAAATTGATTTTGATGTATAAACATGGCTAGCAGTTGTCTAAAAAAGGAAATATTAAATCTAACAGCCATGATTTAAGTAGATGCTGCTGTATGCTCTTTGCAGGGCAGGCCTGAGCGAATTTAAAGGCCCCGTCGTAATTTGATAGTTTGTAGAAATAATTTTAACGGCATATTTTTCAAAAACGTCTATATTAAAAACTTCAAAATTATTGGACTACAAACAAGTGTAATTTTTATTCCCTATGCAGTAAAAGTATTTTCATGTCAAGACGGTTCATTATTATATTACACTAGCTTTAATTTGATTTAATTTTGAAGTAATTCTCACAAATAATGTAACGTCGGACTCCGACAATAGTTTTTTTAAATACCTAAAAGCAATTTTTAGAAGCAGATGAATGATATTTATTTATAATTTGATTCTCTCTCATTTTCGGGGCAATGAAAGATTAAATTGTCGGTAAATATTGTCACTCTATGATGTTTATTTATATTAAATGTTTTTTTTTAATTTTTGGGAGCGTGTTAATAATAAAACAAAATCGAAGCTAATATATGATTAAATACGTTCCAACAAAGGTTTATTATACAAAATACATAGTAATTAAGAGTCCAATAACCAGATTATCCTATATTTGCGATCCTGTTGCGATCATGTTAGATTGGCAACCATGTATTGTTGGCAATCCTGTTGACATCTGTCATCTCTCACTTGAGTAAAGAAGGCGTGGCCTAAAAGTAGGTTAGCACAATGTGATGTCAGGTTAGATTGGCAACCCTGTATTGTTGGCAACCCTGTTGACAGCTATCATCTGTCAAACAGTGGGCGGGGCTTGCCATAAGAGACGTATACAGCTTCAATTGTTTGGAAATACTTCTGATTTATTTAAATTTTTGGGTTAATTCGCCTCCCCCCACGTCCGACCCTGTCCTTATGTACATATACGCAAGTAGTTCTGTCTCCCTTTTTTTATGCATGCCGTTGAAGATAATCACTACAAATTGAATCCAATAAAATCATAGTCGACCCGTACTCTCACGACAATTGAACGTCAATTTAGCCAATTTAGTCTTCTTTTTATTATTCATAAAATTTCATAAACTCGTTCATTTGTTCTCGTTATTTTCGTTCGCTCTAAATTCGGTTCGAATTTTTTCGGTATATTACAGATTACGTTTAAATTACTGCGGCGGTGATTTTAATAGACAAATTGTTGATGGGTTTGTTTATCGCAAATATAACTTCGTTGAAGTTCCATTTAAACAATTATTAACGAAAATTTGAAAACAAAAATTACCGGAAAATCCCAGTAAAGCGATTTGGCAACATTGCATCAACATTTTATTGCTGCTGTAACAATAATATTACGTAACATGGCAACGCAAAATATTATTAAACTTGACAAGGTTGTTACAGTATTTGCAAATGCCCTAATTCAAAGTGTTTTATTAATGAAGCTTACCACTAGGTCGGAAATTCTAATTGAATTTATGCAGAAACGATAAAGAAGGGGATTTAGTGTTTCTAGGTAAAAATATCTCAATTACCTACCCGTTTCCAGAGAAATTGCAATTTAAAGAATATTAAATCTCCCGGGTAAATCTAACCAGTGGTTTCTGGTTTAAATTCTCTTAGCACGTGCCTACACCAGTCACCAGTTCGACGTAAGTCTGTCATAGGAAGAGTTGATTACTTCGAAAAAAAAAAATTCTGGATTGCTGTGTAATTCTTTTATTCCCTGACTATTTGTGTGATTTTAGTGTAATTATTTGTTTAAATTTTCCGAAAAAACCTTACTCACAGTATTTCGGAATAACATTAGAAATAAATGAGGTTATATTTATATCCTAACGTCACGGCCGTCAGCTGATTCAGGTCAGTGTCTGGTTGGTTCCTAATCCATGTTGTACTTTCTACAAAAAGGTTCCGAGAAAGAGATTAGTAAATAATTTTATAGGTTAGGAAATAATAACTTTGGTAATTTGTGGATAGATAGAGGTGGACCTCATAACTGGCTTCCCAGTTCACCTGATTTGAATCCACGTGATTATTTCGTTTGGGGGTATCTCAAATCAAAAGTTTACTCGACTGAAATAAATAGTAGAGAACAGCTACTCGAAAGGATCCATTAGCTTGTGCGGAATAATCCGGACGTAGTTAGAAAGTTAGTTCGAAAGTTTATCGAACAAAATGGCTTTCATTTTGAACATTTTTGTTTTTAGTAGATAATTATTAATTCAATTATTTTATTCGTAGTTCTTAGTGTGTTGGTTTTGTTTCTGTACGCGGCATTCTTTTTAAACGATAATAAAAATTACCTTGTCGGCACATCTGGGAATTTTGTTTTTATATGTCTACAATTGAAAATGGACAAACTATAACATCTTTTATCTATTTACTTATTTATATATTCAAAAATGTTCTTAAATTTTGTTTGCGCCTAAAAATCATCCAATTTTCCCGTACTGTAATTGATCAAGCCAAACGCGAAGCGCAACAAAAATCCTCGAGTGAGTTACACAGTTGCTAATTAACTGAAAAACCGCGAACAAACACCGTAAGTAACTTACCAGATAGATAAATCTATTTTAATCCGAAAAGATCCGTTTGAATTTTTGATCAAATGAAATTTTCTGGACTGTGACTGTAGCCAAAAATTTAACATTTCAAATAGCAAAAAAAATCGCCGTTAACTTGGCTCAAAGTTGAGATATTACGGGCCGCAATTAGATTTCAAATGTTGATGCAAAAACAAATCGATGCTATTGGCGGTAATTTAAATTTAAAATAATCAGGAAAAGGTTAGGAACGCGGTTCGGCTATCAAGATGGCTGCCGCGTGACGGTCATTTTTCGCATTCTCGCTACTTTGGCTGGACTACGATTTTAATCATCTGACGGCTTTTTATTGACGTCCTCAAATCTTTGAATAATAATAAATGATACATTTTTTTCGGCGTCTAGATCCTCATAAAAATATAGTTAATGTTCAATTTTATTTTTTTTAATTTTCTTGAAAATAAAATTTTATATACAGACTCGCATTCTTCGTGTGATTGTTTTGTTTTTAGACCAAATTCCAGACGTCCAAATAAAATATCCGTCAAACTATTTCTCTAATTTAAATTTTTGAGCTTAAATATACAACCCATCAAACACAAAGTGCATTACAACGGTTGAAGTTTTGGATATGATTACAAATGTATTATTTTTTGTCCGGAACGGAGGCCAGTGGCGTGCCGACTCAAGAAAGACCGTTTCTAAACGTTTGAAACAAAATTAAACATACGCAAATATTCTACAACAAAAATTATAAATTCCCAATTAGCCTTGAGGGTTGACAACTATTAAATTAGGGGGTAATTACGCCATTTTTACAATCCCGAACTAGATTTAACTCATTAAATATTTTTATTGCTTTAGTAAAGCATTTATAAATATTGAAAAAGTACCAAAAAAAGCCCCCAATGCTGGAGTGTTCGTTCTTCGAGATAGGGTAGGTACGGTACACATTTCTCAATCGCCAGATCAATATTAGTCATAGAATCACTTCCAAAGCGACTCATTTTTACTACATAAGCTGACTAGCACTGTTTAAAAAGAATATTACAAAATTTATTGACAATAAAATCAGAAAAATTGTTTAGCGTCGTTTTCTGATATCCTAGGAGACCATAATTACTTGTTATCGAAGGTATTGTAATTTTTGGTGACAACAGCTGTCAAGTTTTACCGCGGGTAAACTCGAAAAAACTATTGACAGGAGCTGTCATACAGTTTTTTCATCTAGAAACCATTTGTAATTCAAAATTGCGCGTTTGTGATTGGTGGAAATTAAGACGAGGTAATTATTTTTGGCCTCCTTACTATAACTATTAAAATGTCCCGTTTTGTATTTTGGTCCTTTATAAAAATAGGTTTTAGTACCCGGTACGCCACTGACGACACCAGAGCATCGCTTTTATTCCAAAGTACGTAAAAAAACCTCTAGAAACGGATGTCTGGTACATATTCGAGATTTATCTTTTATTCGAAATGTGTTTTAACACAGAAACAGAAATGCTTATACATCATAAAATATAATTTTAATATCTGTTATTCTATTTATGAAATGATTCGAAAATAAAAACCAACTCGGTTAGGATTACTCTGGTAATATCTATTACTAGGAAAAACTTTAAGATGTGTATCGGAAACGGTTTTGTTTATTAATTTCTAAGGAATTCTAATAATTTTTATCAAAAAAATTGTACAGATTTTAATTACTCGGATATTTCCCCAGATTCTGGTGAAAAGGGAGTCAGATTTTAAATTTTAAACTTAAAGTCCATTTTGATTTTTTTCTAAACACTTATCTGACGTTCTCTACGTTTAGTGCGTTTTTAACACATTTTTTAATGTACGATGTCAGTTTTTGAGATTTAACGAACATTTTTCGACTTT
This sequence comes from Crepidodera aurea, assembly GCA_949320105.2. Classification (NCBI taxonomy): domain Eukaryota; kingdom Metazoa; phylum Arthropoda; class Insecta; order Coleoptera; family Chrysomelidae; genus Crepidodera; species Crepidodera aurea. The sequence goes on along the minus strand of OX439477.1, from coordinate 18,302,991 downwards.
TAACACACGTTTTTAGATGTTTGACTTATATTTTTAGACTTTTGATGATTGTTTTTTTAGTGGAAAATGTAACGTCAAAAATATGCATCAAACTTCGAAAATGTTATCAAACGTAGGCACATCAAACGTTAAGAAACGCGTCAAAATACGTAGGTCAAATGTCGAAAACAGGTGTTAAACATGGAGAATGTACGTTACAAGGCAAAAAAACGTGCTTTAGATATCGAGAACCTGCGTTACCTGTCGAAAAACGTGCTTTAAACGTCGAGAACCAGCGTTAAACGTCAAAAACGTGCAAACATGCAATGTACAAAAAAACCGCAATATGGCTCTGCAATGTTTTGATCATTCACATCATTTTTCCCTAAATATGAAAAGAAAATGGACTGTTTAGACCCCATTTTCTGCAGACATCGAAAATGTCGCTCAATCGTTCGAAAATGTATGTCAAAAGTTAAGAAACGTGTCTTAAACGTCGAAAAACGTTCGCCAAATGCCGAAAACAGGTGTCAAACATGGAGAACGTGCGTTACATATCGAAAAACGTGCTTTAAATGCCTAGAACCTCCGTCAAACATGGAAAACGTGCGTAACTAGACAAAAACACGTGCTTTAAATGTGGAGAATCTGCGTCAAATATCTATAAACGTGCGTTACCCGTCGAAAAACGTGCTTTAAACGTCGAGAACACGTCAAAAACGTGCGATCAACATGCAATGTACAAAAAAACGCAATATGACTCTGCAACGTTTTGACCTAAATGACCGAAATATGAAAAGAAAATAAACTATTTAGACCCAATTTTCCGCAGACTTCGAAAATATCCCGCAATCGTCCGTAAATGTACGTCAAAATACGTACGTCAAATGCCGAAAACAGGCGTCAAACATGGAGAACGTGCGTTACCTATCGAAAAACATGCTTTAAATGTATAGAACCTGCGTCAAACATGGAAAACGTGCCAAGTCAAAAAACGTACTTTAAATGCCGAGAACCTGCGTTAAATACCTAAAAACGTGCGTTACCTGTCGAAAAACGTGCTTTAAACGTCGAGAACCTGCGTTAAACGTCGAGAACCTGCGTTAAACGTCAAAACCGTGCGATAAACATGCAATGTACAAAAAAACGCAATATGACTCTGCAACGTTTTGACCTAAATGACCGAAATATGAAAAGAAAATAAACTATTTAGACCCAATTTTCCCGCAATCCTCTGAAAATGTATGTCAAAAGTTAAGAAACGTGTCTTAAACGTCGAAATACGTATGTCAAATGCCGAAAACAGGTGCCAAACATGGAGAACGTGCGTTACCTATCGAAAAACGTGCTTTAAATATATAGAACCTGCGTCAAACATGGAAAACGTGCGTTACCCTTCGAAAAACGTGCTTTAAACGTCGAGAACCTGCGTTAAACGTCAAAAACGTGCGATAAACATGCAATGTACAAAAAAACGCAATATGGCTCTGCAATGTTTTGACCATTGACATCATATTTTTCCCTAAATATGAAAAGAAAATGGACTATTTAGATCCAATTTTCCGCAGACTTCGAAAATGTATGTCAAAAGTTAAGAAACGTGTCTTAAACGTCGAAGAACGTTCGCCAAATGTCGAAAACGTGAGACAACCATGGAGAACGATAAAGTGAGTTATATCTAAGTAGAAAAATATGCGTTAAATGTACCATATTTTTCATTAAATCGTGGGAAAATTGGGCTATTTAATAGGGAAATTTCTTGAGAGTTTTTTTAGAGGTTTTCCATAAATCTTGAATAAAAACTGACTAGTGAAAAATGGTCGGTGTACGTGTTTCTTCTGTCGTAGAACGACAATGCTCATGGATTTTTAAATATAGAATCCGCAGATGTAAGGATTTCAAAGATCCCGAGAGAAGAGATATTTTGTCCGTTTTCCAATTTGATACGAGCGTGTAAGCAATTGCATTTTCTTGGAAATAGAAATCTATTTTCGAACGCAATTAGAACAAACAGTTTCTTTATTTTATTCTATTTTCTAGACTACAATTCCCAGACAGCAATTCTGGCAACAAAATATGACTGATTTTTTGTAAAACTATTAGCGCTTGGCTACGAACGCTTATGTAAGAAAATTCGAAGATAAATTAGAATCAGGGCTGGCGCGGCGAATATTCATTTTAACCCTTTCACTGCCAGCAACGCGTCTAGCGCGTTGTGTTAGGTTTCACCCATGTGCCAGCAAAGGTGACTTTTTACTGTGTGCCTTCACACAAACAGTCTTTGTTATTGTTGCCAGGTGAATATTACAAACATAAAATGAATCATGCATAGAACGCGCGAGCCGCGTTGCCGGCACATGGGGATTAGCCTAATATTTTAAGGGTTAAAAGAGTGTAAAAATGTGGTATCCTTCTATGTAGAAAATAAAGTACTTCACTGAAATAAAATACTATGGTATAGTCTGTCCATTTTCAATTGCATGCATGTAAAAACAAAATTGCCGATAAGTTGTTTTGATCGGCATTGGCGTGCTATATTATTTTTTAAAATACGTTGAAAAATATAATGTAAAGGCAATCGGAAATTGTGAAGTTAGCATACACTTTAGAGCAGCAATGATTTTTTTATCATTTTCTACACCCTTTCAAGTACTTAAGTGCCTAGTTTCATCGATATCACATTTTGTACGAGCTACTACGTCTTTCCCTAAGAAAAGAGTGACATATTTTTATAAATTTCCTAAATAAAATTGAAAAAATAAAAATAATAAAATTGCATATAACTTGTGGTAAAATAGAACTCAATTTAGCAAAAAAACTAATTATATCCAGTAATTATATCCAGTGGCGTGCGGTAAGCTGGGCTTTGACCCATTTAATAGCTTCTAACTTTTGTGTTTTATTTTTCAATGAATTTTGTACATTCACGCTTTTTTCTAAGCGAGTTGTATTTGGAAATAAAAATACGGGGAGCCACCCCTGTACTAAAATAGAGGAATGCTCCATCATTTGTTTTCCTATTATATTTCTGGCGAATATAAAGGAGACTGTGGAACAAGTGATTCACCCGGCAGTCTTGATAATAAATTGTGTCTTTTCCCAAATACGAAAATAGATATGCAGCTTTTGTTTTGTCAAAGCTTGTTACTATATTATTAAACTTAAACTGATTTTGAGTGTTTTATCTGTTTTACCGCATTTCACGCAGTCTTGTCTCATTACTTGTAGCTTTATATTATAGTCCAATAAACGAAAGTGCCAACCCAGGCATCAGGTCTGTCCGGAACTATTTTTTTTTAATTTGCAGGTATTCAAGGGTACATTCACCCCCGAAAATCTCAGCTGTCTGAAATTTGTAGAAGGGCGGGAAAATGGCCTATGGTCTCAAAAATGTGTTTTTTTCGTCTATTTTCGCCGATATTTCCGAAAATATGACACTTGGAGAAGTTTTGTTTGGATGAAAATGAAAATCAGTTCATTACATACAAAAATGATCCTCATAATTTTTGTCAAAAATATGATACTTTTCGACATAACCGGCTCCAAAACGCACCCCTAGTTTTAGCTCCTGCCCTGCATTTAGAGAGCAAGCTCTAAAGAAATGACACTCCCAAGCGGATTACAAATTTACTTATAAATTACCCTAAATTTTTCAAAAGAATTTCATAAACAAACACCCAGCATATTAGTGCGTATGAATTTTTTTGTTTTAAAAATGATTGGCCCTGGTATAGTATATATAACACAAATTGATTTATTATTTGTAACCTCTCAAATTCTGAACAGAAACAGCAATTTTGAACCATCAATTTTTTATTACCAACTTACAAAACCATTCAAAAAACTGTTGAGCAATTCTTATTAAAAATTCCCAAGTAATTGAAATTTTCTACGAAATATTAAAGCTTGCCTAGTCATATCTAATATCTAGGTACCATCATCAGCTTTTACGAAAAAAAAACTACATTACTTATTACACCATCTGCTGGTTGGTCTATTATGGCAGACACTTCTGAATATATTAACTAAATTTTGACCGTATATATTTATATTTTTAAATTACTTAGTTATTCGGTGAGAGCATTTATAATATCGGGAACATGTGTGTGAACAGCGATATATCAAAAAAGATGTAAATTAAGTGTTTTTTTCTTTTATTATTTAATGATAGTTCGAAATGCACGGTAGTGCGTATGAAATTGGAATGAGCTATAAATGGAAGTTATTTTATAGACTGTACAGTTAGGTTGTTAATTCTTAAGTACGTTGTTATCGTGTGGAAATAAATAATATCCTAGAATTAGGAAAAAACTTTTTTTTTAATCTTATCGATTTAACTAAAAATGATTTTTATTTATTTGACACATATGTTGCTGACGTATCTATTTAATTTCACAAATAGTACAGCGTATTACCAACTTTAAATAAATAACGCGTCACATTCACAATGCTTTTTATGTAGTTTTATCATTTACAAAAATTTGATTTTAGTTTTTTTACTCTTCTACTCCAAACTACATAATTTTTCATAAGGAAAGTTAAAAAAATAAATAAAATGGGTGTTGTATAGGTAAATATAATGAGACATTTAGTTCCTAGTACGGTCCTGTAAATCTGTTTTCATAGGCCTAGATGATTCTAAAAATTTTTGGTATAACATACTTTTAAACCAAATAGTTAATTAGGTCAAATAATATTGATTACAACTTAATAGGATTAATTAAGCAAGTTAGTGCCCCAAAAATGTAAGAAAACTTAACTATTTATGAGTAGCAAAATCATATGTGCAAAAATAAAAAGTAAATCGTTAAATTCAATTTTTTGTCCTCTTTTTAGCTATGGTAAAATATTTTTGAAAATTTAACATACAGGGTGTTGTTTATGAGCGGAACGAATTTGTCAACTTTTAGTGAAGCCGGGCCTGTATTTTCAATATTAATAATATCTCAATTAATTTGTTAAGATACAGAGACTATGTTTACCAAATATTATAGAATTATACAGAGTGGTTAAAAGCACAGGAGGCAATGAAGAAATGACCAAAATGTACAAAACACTCTGTATCTCAGCTATAAGGGACTTTAGACCCATAAAATATGGGTTATTTGAAATCACCCCAGTGACACCTATCCACTGTTAAAAAGTTTCCCTCTCCCAATGAAACACCCTGTATGAAATAACTTTTAGGCCCATTTTTTTCAAGAATTCGGGCATTTAAAATCGGTTTGGACCTGATCTATACGCTAAAAATTGCGCAATCGGTAATTCTACAAAAATATCGCGGTATTACTTCTAATAATCCTCATTTTTCGAACGACGATTGGCGAGATTCAGGATCCTAAATCGGAAATAGTTTGAGCTCCGCCGCTGGCTATTTACACTTTAATCATATCGGTAATCTGAGGGTGCCCTGATAGAGGGTCATGAAGGGGTTACTTCTACCGAATTTTTAATAACCTAAAATACTAATTTCGAACATAAAAGATTGAATTTTACACATGGCGTATTACGCGTCACAACCCGGATGGGATCCGATGAAAAATGAAACCAATCAATAACTTCATTTCGTATTTTTTTGATGTGTTCGAGTGCTAGCGATCAGTTTTGGTCATAAATGTATGAGCTGGTCATTAGTCAACGTAAAATTGCAATTTAGAGTTTTTTTTAGGACGTATAAGGCGAAAAATTATTTAATAACTTATTTATATTCCGGATATTTTGGCTTATAATTTGGCTATTAAAGAAAGAATAAATAGAAAAAAAATGATTTTGCAAAATTTTATTTTATTTTTATCAGTTTGATGTCGTGAGCCTGGTTTAATGTAGAGATTCTAGAAGAATTTGTTTATACAATATTTTAAATATGGGAACATTGTGGGACTGGTGTCAATAGAATTATAAAGATGACAGATGAAATAAGTAAAACAGCGCCTAAACAACTCAAGCCTGAAAGAACTACTCACCAATTTTCATGACTGTACTATAAATGATTTAACGTTTTTTGTATGAATTATACCCGATTACAAAGTTTCTGGCCATTATTTTGGTTCCGCTCTTTCTAAATTTGCAATTTTCGGGCTTTAATCAATATTTACCAATCCCAAAAACATAAATAATGATATTTTTTCATCAATATAATTAAAATTATTGCAGTTACTTTCGATGAATCATTAGTTTAAAATCATTTTTGGCAAATTCTAATATATAGACTTTTTAGTATTAGCTTTTAGAAATCCAATACAAAAAACCCCCATCAAAATCGATTCACTGCCACTCTCGTTCGAGGTTTTTCACTTTTTACGACTAACGGCACTCCACTACACATTAAATCGAATTTTAGTAATTTTCTTTTTGCTTTAAATTTTGTATTTTTTATTACTTCCCAGAAACAGATCGACACGTACAAAATTTCAGAAACGAAATTTATACCGAGTGTTCCGCGAACTATAACGACTTAAAATAGAGGTTTTTTGATGTGAAACAATATGGTACGTGGACGAAACGGCTTTATATGGTTTTTAAAAACGACGATGATAATACGCGAAAGCCTCTACAGGCACGTTCGGAATTTTCTTTTAAAATTCATTTCAACAACGATTCTCTCTGTTGCTTTGATCGGCTATGTAGAATGTCTATTGTCATTTTGAGATTTTTACATAAAGGCATATGTCGAACGCTAAGTAGGCGGAACAAGAATTTGATATACATAATATTGAATATAAAGTACATATAAGCGAAAAAAAAATATGATTTATTGGCCATTCTGGCATTCTAGTGTACGGATTTGAACTTTGCCTGTCACGTCTTCTTGTATATTTTGAATTTTTAACACTAGAAAGTCTTTTTGTATCCTCGACCGTTTAACTTAGAGTATACTTTGCCATTTTTCTATTTTTCAACAATTTTTTTAAAGTTTTTCTTCTCTTTTAATTTTTCTTTCATTCTTCTGACGAATAGTATCAAGTATCACTAGATCTTTGTTTCCTTGTACAAAAAATCTTCCCTCACTGAATGCTCCAACTACAGAATGGTAGTATTCAATTACCATGCAAGCAAAGTCATTCACAACATTCCAATCAACATTCTCCTTCCAGAAATGGCTAAAGGTTTCGTCCTGAGAAAGGGCATAATACCGAAGCTTCGTTGACTACACCAAGGCGTTCGATACAGTGAACTCAAGGTGAATGACATTATTTCTCACACTGTTGTCGCACCCCGTATAATGATTGTGTGTAAACCAGAAAATATATTAAATAATAATTTTTTTTTAAATTTTACGCTGATTGCCACTTTTAACGCGTCGCCTGCCATAAGGAATTTCGATGTTTCTCTCGAAGCAAAAATTGTAAGCGTATATAAATGTTTCCAAATCGTTGACGCCCCTGGTACAACACCGATAACCGTTCGCATAAATAAATACTTAACTCCAACGAAGATGTAATCACCAATTTATTCCAATACACTTATCAATTATCAATTATTTAATCGAGGGACTCGATCTAAAGAATCCGCTCGTACTCGAAGTACCCGATCCTCCGGTATTTCTTGAAGCTTGTAAAAAGCATAAAGTAACGCAAGGAAAATTTGATAGATAAAATGGTGGACTATCATAAAAGTCATACTATAAATGGTTTATAGTACGCAGTCGGGCGAAAAACTAGTTTCGATGGCAAAAATAAAACACCACACTAGGCTTTATTGTACACTAAATCACATTTTATTATATTTGAGAACATTTAATAATATCGCTTTTATTTGCTCGATTACGACTCCAAAGAATTAAAGCAAACATTGTAAGCGCTTAACGAATATATCATTAATTTTAACTGCGATATTGGTAAGGAATCTACAAAGTACCTAGAAATGAACTAGAAAGCTGCTATATCGATCTTACTTTTTACAGGAAAAATTAGATACAAAACATACAAATATGTAGGTGTTAATTTGAAAACTGAAAAACAGGTAATTTATTTAATCACAAAATACTACAAACTTAATTATTTATGGTACAATTGAAATATAAATTTTGGTACATGGTAGGAGAATTGTTTGAAATCTTTGTTAACTCATAGATAACGTTGGGTGTAGGTAAATCATTAATGTTGTTGATGGGTCCAGCTATAGAGTGAGAAGCTCGAGGAGTGGCTGCAGTATCTTCTGTTTTTTAGCTGGAGGTTCTGAGGCGTCACTTCTTAGGGTGTTTATAAAGTTGGAATAATTCTCATTATCCATTTGTAGATAAGGCTTAATTGAGTTGGCTGAACTGTGGCAAGTAATTTTAATTAATTGTTGTTCGCCAACCCCTCCTTTAGCCAGGTTACTGACTGCTGTCGACCGCATAGAGTGGTTTGTTATTTTTATTTCTTTTGTATTTAATCCTGTCTTCTATGCTGCTTGTTTAGTTCATTACGAAAGTTCGTTTTTTCCCACTGGAGTGTTTTTGTACCATCCACTTGATTGTTCTTTGTTCCATGATGGGTGTACTGTTAAGAATAATCTATCAGTTGTTATTCTATATGAACGTTTAACCATTAGAATTTTAAAAAGACGGACTGGACAAAAGGTAGGGTTCTTCCTGTTGGAGACCAACTGACAGGAGCTGTCATGCAGTTTTTTCATCTAGAAACCATTTGTAATTCCAAATTGCGCGTTTGTGATTGGTGGAAATTAAGACGAGGGAAATAATCGACAGTAATATCCCAAGACCTTGACAAATAGCCGACTATTTTTATTGTATCTAAATTTCGAGTTTATTTTAGGATCAATTCGTCGAGAGCTTTAGCTCGAGGGAGTTATTCTTTGATTATTAATGCCAAAATTGTCGAGTCAAATTGTAAAATATACGAGAAATTTAGTAGCACGCTCTCGTGGTGTTTCGCCAAATACGTCTCGTGACTCGGAAGTATAATCGATTATTTTCGAAGCTCTTGTGATATTACTACTGACTATTTCACTCATCTTCGAATTTTCACAAAATCTGACCAATCACAAACCAAAGACAGCTGGTATTATCGCGATAATACCAGCTGTCTTTCAATCCTGATTGGTCTATCAGCGTGGTATTTTCACGGCGTGACCATGGATACGAATTGCAAAACAAAATTTGACATTTTGAAAAAAAATAATTACAGCTACATACGTCAAAATGAGACCTTTTACTTTGTATAATTTCAGCTACAGACGTCAAAATGAGACCTTTTACTTTGTTTGTGAAATAGTCTAATAAAATTCCACTCGTGATTGAATTCATCTCATAAGTCTGTCTCTTATTTCATAACGAAACTGAGTTGCTTAAAAACACCACGAGTCCGCAGGACGAGTGGTGTTTTCTTCAAGCAACTCAGTTGAGACAGACTTATCGCAAAAATTCAATCACTTGTGGTATTACTATTGAAAATACTTTTATATAAATAAAAATCAATTGCCGCTAATTATTTTTTTGTTGTGTTTGTAATTGTCAGGACAAGGTTTGTATGAAAGAAAATGTTTGAAAAATTGTACGGAAAAGTGAAAAATTTGCGTTGAAAAATCACCATATAAAAAAGTGAATGATTGAGTGAGACAGAAGACAGTAAGGAGATCTTACTTACTTTTACTCCCTAGGGAATAAAAATTACCCTTGCAATCCAATAATTTTGAAGTATTTTTTAGAAGATATTCGTAAATTCCTCAACTTATTTTAGTATCGCTTAGATTTCTTTAAGAACATCATCAGTTAAAATGCTTTAAAACCGATTCATTAATTAATATCTTTTTGAAATATGTCGTCCGCATCCTCTTAACACCAACAAAAATACTAATAAAATTAATTTACCATATTGCCTTTACATGCGCGTTTGAAAGGAGCCTGTTAAATTGGTGAAGATATTTTACTTCTTCTATAACCAAATTAAATCTTGTCACAATCAATTTAGAGCAATTTAAAGCCATGTTTTCCTTAATTTGAATGGATGTTTTTAAGTTGACGGCATGCAGGAATCGTTACCACGTGATGGACTCGAGTATTTGTTTATTTAATGCACGTTTATCCTCCGTATTCTCGAAGTGGACCATAATGTACGAAAAAAAAATTAAAATAGCCCCACAAATGTACATTTTAACTTTGTCGCCTCCTTATTTTAAAACCAATTCAGATTTTAACGTGCGGTTTTCAAAAAAAACGTTTCTAAATATTTTTTAATCCAAATATCAAACTTCTAGATCCGTCAGATTTAACACAGGGGGTTGATAAAGAGAAGAACCTTTTCAAAACTAGTATGACTCCAATATCCATCCCCCTGTATATACATTTAATTGGTTTATCTCTTTTTGAAATTCTCGTCAGTTAAAAATTGTCCAGTAATCAACTCGAAAATCCCGAGCTCGGCAAGCGCACACGTGTTAAATTTAAATATAATGAAAAGTACCAAAATAAAAGGGTTTAGAATTTCAAAATTCATATAAAAGGGTTTATGTAATACAAAAAAACTACCTTATTTATCTTTTAACCCTTTGAAATATCAAATAAAAGAGTTCACATACGTTTTAAGGATTTTGACGACCGCCCAGCGTAATCTAGCCATCTGATCGATTCATTTTTACCGAATACTTGGTTGGGTCACTGGATAAGAAACAGCTGGTCGACTATGTTTTGTAGTAAAATCTTTGTGAAGTGGTCGAGTAGTTGGATGGGCGAATAGACTTTAAAAAACTAAGTTTGAGTAGTATTTTATAAGGGCTTACTTTAAACCGTACACGTAATACAGAGGCGCTTCATGTAGACGAGTAGTTGGGCTTTAAAAAAAAACAAAAATTGAATAGAGTTACAACGTGAGATCAGGTTCAGGTTTTGGCTTATTTTTGCGATTATTCAAACCTTTTTAAATGTTAAAAAAATTATTGGCAGCTTTCAGCACTATATTTCAAAATTATTTTCAAATTTATATGTGAAAATCATTGTTTGTTCAACGCCCTGTATGCTACGAACGAACCAATTCGACATGTTTTTGACATTGATCAAGTCTAAAACCAAATAATCAATACTGCGCAAGTGTAAGACCGTTGGCAACCCTGCTGACAGATGACAGATACTTTGGCAGATGTACTAGGGGCCTTATGTATGGTACGTCACCGGAGTTACCTCCCCTTGGAGTAGGGGGTCTGTAAAACCTCCCTACACCGATACCCAACTTCCTGGAGCTACTTGGACCTTGAAGACGTTTGTTAAAGTACCAACTTTTGAAAGGCATCTTCCCTTTCATACCATCTGTTGTAGTTAGAAGTATTTTGTATTTCCTGGTGTTTGAGGTAACCTCAGAAAGAATCTGAGGCTCTTCAAGTGAGCAGTGGATCATTTGTTGAAGTTTACGCCTTCAAGAATTGTAAAAGATTTGAAAAAAATTTTATCACCTATTTGCGTAAATTACAAACACATATAAAAACACAACTACTGTCTAGTTATATCTCGAAGAAATTTTAGTAACCGTAAAAATCTACACGCCTATTTTCCGAGAATTGGAAAGTCAAAAGTCTTTAGTAAAATCGTAAAACGATCGAAAAAAATAATTTTTAATGCTTCACGGTATAAAGTAATCGACGTACGACACTCGAATGGTCGATCGTAAAACAACCATTATACATGGATCTGGGCATAAAGATACAATGTATTTCTATAGAAAATTATCTTTTATGACATTGCTTATTTACTTCTATTTATTTACTGGCATAAATTTCAATCAAAACGGAACGTTTAAGTTCGATGTAACTCTCTGTATATCAATATAATGGGTAATAGGCATTATTTGTGCAGAAAAACGACACCTATAGTCTCAATTAGTACGTGAGCCAGGCCTTTACAAGTATTTATTATTGCTAAAATAACCAAATCAACTACCAAAAGATTGGAGAATATTAAAAAAATAAAAAGACTCTATCTATGCATTTGCTGGCATACGCATACGCACACCCAGTAGAATGACCACTCTAAAGAAATCAAATTGCGTAAGAAAGTTTGGAGAATAGTTTCTTACAATAAAAGTGTGGAAGAAACTCTAGAGAGTTCAACACAGAAACATCCCTGCTTCGTGGAAGAGATATGGATAAAACTGGATAGAAATACTGTTGTCTTGCAAATGTCAACAAATTCCATAAGAAAGTTTGGAGAATATTGTAGACGTTACTTACAATAAAAGTGCTGAACAAACTCTAGAGAGTTCAACACTGCTTTGGGAAAGAAGTCTGGATAGAAAGACTGACATTCAAGCCTAGTTGTACTGCAGAAAGAAAAACTGATATCAAATAACAGCAAATTCCATAAAAAAGTTTGAAGAATATTCTAGAAGTTTCTTACAATGTAGCTAAGAAAATATCGTTTGGGTTTGGCTCATGTACTATAAAATTTATGTACCATTTTTTGAAAAGAAAAACGACACATCGTATACAATATTAATGCTTTGAATTCAAGAGCATTGGTCTGTTCAAAATCGCAATAATCAATGACCTTCTGCTTCGTTAACATTGGACACCAACGAACGGGTAAGTTAGCCTCTCAGGGCGCTTGGCAAAGAAAATTATTTATTTCATATATTTACAATATCATTGTCTAGTCACCGCAAGGCTTTATGGCCTCTGTCGGCTGAATTCTTTCAAGGAAAAAGGCCACAACAAAGAGCCTAATGAATACTTACATAATTTATGTATAATTTGTGAGAGAAATAAATAATTTAATACTTTTATCAAATCAACATGGTCCATCTGTATAAAAATCTAGTCGAAGGTATGGAGACACACGTATTCTGTGATCTCAATAAGACATTTGACTTTATCGATCACAAACTACAAGTAGGATAAATATGTGGGTATGGGATGAACCTCAAATAAATAAGAAATATGAAAAGAACAAATGTTACACATACAATAAAAAAATAATAGTCCCCATTTAAAAACATGCTCAAAAATTGAGAATCCAAATACTTTTTAAATTGGTATATCAAAAAGTGCAGCGAAAATCGTAATTCCCAAAATATTTTCTGTATATCGTTTTCAATTCTTTTGGGATGAAAAATTATTATTATTGTGTGTTCTGATCAAGGCGTTCAGCGTTGTGAAAAAATTTTTACTATTAAATTATCTGACAAAATATGTAACTTACCATTTAGGGGATTATGCTCTAGTGGAGGGGGGCTAGTAGATTCAGTCTTTGATAATTGAGAAAATGGAAGAAAATTTGTAGGAAAAATCCCCTGAAACAAATAAAATAAATATGTTTTAATATTCTCCCAAATTTTGATTTTGGAAAATCGTAACGCTCATAAGAATTTTTTTGCGACTTTGTATTTATTTTTATAGGTATAAATCTAGATTCTGATGATGCTGACTTCGTTAGCGAAACGTACGTCAAGCGTAGTGTATTTTTTTCTTATTTTTAATATAAATAACGGTATTATAACGAATTCGAATCATTAACAACAAAATTCCACGTGTCACTAGTCACAAATGCAAAAAAAACCAATCGCTTATTGATTAATTTGCTCGTACTTCTTTCACTCGCATTTCTAATTGAGTCTAATTACCGTATTAATTAAACGAGATGTTTTTTCACGGTTTACGTTTGTGTATAAGGCGCAAACCTGAATCGGTCAACGAATGTACAGGACGAAACGTATTAGTTCGGAAAACCACATATCCACTTGTTTCTCCCTTTCTCCTATAAGCGTTAGGGGAGAGTGGGAAAACATTTCATATCATGAAAACTTCAGTTTTTAGTTAATTTTATGGAGAAGGTCAAAAAATTCTGATTTTGAATTTGACAGGCTCTAGCTTGAAGTAAGAAAAAATGGAAGAAAGGATACCGCACCATTCTTATGGAAACGGGAGCACCGTCAAATTGTGGTAGTATTTGATGTCCTGATCAATAGTGTCCACGAGCCCAATCCTATCCTATGGCTATATTTCGATATAAAGTGCGTTAAAGTTCAAGATCCCGAAATTTTAAAATGTGTACCAGAAAGAAAATATTTTTAAAAGTTTCTGCCGGATATATTTAGTCAAAATACATACGTAATAAATAAAATCAAATATTTCCTTACAACTATAATCTACAACTAACCTCTTTACGCTCGGACATTTATAATTAGTCATTTAACAAATTGGACAATTTTCAGGAGCAGAGTTATTAATTTATTAATTAGCCAGTTCACAACAATTGAACAATAAACAATTATGTGCTACAACTTTGTGGGCATGCTTCTCCACGTGGAACCAGAGTTTTTGGAAAAAATTCGAGTCCTTTAAATATTTAGGGAGAAGAGTTATCAATTTGTTAATTAGCCAGTTTACAACAATTGAACAATAAACAATAACTTCGACATCTGCAAGATAATGAGCGACCTCGAAAACCCACACGGGAAAATTTTCCAGACCTTTTGTTGTTTTCCATACACTAGGCGAAACTCTCAGAAAATTGTCCAATTTGTTAAATAAATAATTATAAATGTCCGAGCGTAAATAGGTTAGTTGTAGATTTTGTTACTGATAATTTTTCGAAAATTTTTAAAAAAACCGCATGTCGATCCGATTTCTCCGAAAAAAGTTACAGGTTTTCAGTTTTTTCATGCTAGTTTGACTCCACTAAAGCCGCCCCTGCCAATTCGCAGAACATTCCGATCTATGCTTATCTAGTCGGCAGGCTTCGATGACAGGTAATTTCAACCAATCAAAAATATCTGACGCCGTAGTTGAGTAGAAAGAAAGATGGTATGCATATATTACATTGTTAGAGAAAAAGTTTTGTGATAATTAAATTAAAAATTTGATTTCAAATTTATAATAACCAATAAAATATCGTGAAAAATGAATTTTCCATCAAAATTGAGGTGTCTAAAGGTAAAATATTTTTGTAATTTAACAAAGTTTTGGTATAAAAGTTCGTAGGTATATCTCTTCGTATGACGCCGTTTTTTGTCATTCAAAATCAGTGACTTAAACTCGAATTAAAATATAGTGACAAATGATTTCATTGGTTATAAATAGCAATATACAGAGTGTAGCAGATATGTCAGGCTCATACTTTATTGTATAATGTATATGTAAAAATTTTTTTTTATGTTTTATAAATTTTATTACAGATGTATTGATGATTCATGTAAGACAAGACGAGTTAGTTCTACATTTGGATAATATTTAAGGTATTCATAAACCTACACTAAGATAAATTTAAACATATAAATATTATTCTATCAATTTGGAAAAGTTATTTTAATTAGAATGAAATTTTCGTTAAATGTGTTAAAAACTATATTATTAAAAGGTTTTTTTTTCAAAGTGTTTGGGTCTTTTTGATGTATTTTAATGTTTATTTTATTCATACATTTTTATTACAGATACCATAAAGATTCTAATAAGTTCTACAAATTCTCATCTAAGATAAGAAGAGGTCAATTTTTGGATACAGATGGAAACTAATTTAAACTTTAAGGTAATAAGAGCTTTCTTTATCATCAAGTCACAATAAATATATTCTAGATCCGGCTTAAAAAATAATTAAAATATTAAAAAATTTGGATTCTGTAATTAGCCCAGTTGTAAGAGAGTTTGACTTCGCACAAAATGTGATATCGATGAAACTTGGCATTTAAGTACTTGAATGGGAGTAGAAAACGATAAAAAAATTTTGCTGCTCCAAAGTATATGGTAACTTCACAATTTCGAAAATAAAATGGTTTATTTTTTCTTTGTTGCTACGGTGATTCAAAGTGACAAATAAAAAATGTCAGATGTTTATTATTATTTGACATTTATTTGATGAGGCTTATACCAGGGCCATTAAAAAATTATTGAAACGTACGTTTCTTTTTATTAAAAATTATAGCAGAATTCTAATAAGTTTCTTAATTTTTCCAACCATACAAATATATATTTTAAATATTCAAATGTCAGTATACTCTCCAAAAACTTAACAAATTTACTAGTGCGGAAAATAGTTTTTTCCGCACTAGTGCGGAAAAGTTACTCTTTCAACACTAAAATGAGTGCGGAAAAGTGGACTTTTCCGCACGCTAGTAGAAAAAATATAGGCGCGCTCTGTGGTCGGGAAGTGGAAGAGGGGGAGTTTTTAAGGGTATAAAACTGTTTGTCTCGATTTCCGGCAAAACTACAAGTCCTATGGAAAAAAGTCAAATAGCAAAGGTAGGTAATAAAAAGATCTACAACTTTTGTATTTACACTTTTTTCACATAACCTCAAAATTTATGTGAAAAATTCAAATAACCAAGTTTTTGGTTTATTTTTATCTTTTACAAAAAAAAATTTTTTTTCACGAAATTTGGTGTAAACTTACCTTTTTATGTCCCAAACACTTAATATCGAAAAAGCAGTCTAATTTCCAATCGAAAATTCTCACGTCAAAATATCTGCTTTTTTAAAAAACTCGGTGGGCTTTTTGTTCGTTGAAATCTCTACTTTTTGATGGTGTAAAAAAATATACATTACTGTGGTAAATGTTCTCAAGAAATGCAAATAAGAAACGAAGAAAACTCAGAATTTCTTTTTTTTTAAATCATCATGTACAATTTTGAGCTATTTATTTAAATGTATACTTTAATTACTCGAAAAACGTAAGATTCCGTGTTACATTGATAAACAAAAGAGTAATTAAATTATAAATTTAAATAAATAGCTCAAAATTGTACAAGATGAGATGAGAACATTTACCATAGTAATGTATATTTTTTTTACACCATCAAAAAGTAGAGATTTCAACGAACAAAAAGCCCACCGAGTTTTTTAAAAAAGCAGATATTTTGACGTGAGAATTTTCGACTGAAAATTAGACTGCTTTTTCGATATTAAGTCAAAATAAGGTTAAAAAAATAAATATTTTAAAACAAAAAAATTACAGAGTATTTGGGACATAAAAAGGTACGTTTTCACCAAATTTCGTGAAAAAAAATAATTTTTTTGTAAAAGATAAAAATAAAAAACCAAAAACTTGGTTATTTGAATTTTTCACATAAATTTTGAGGTTATGTGAAAAAAGTGTAAATATAAAAGTTGTAGATCTATTTATTACCTACAACTTTGCCATTCAACTTTTTTCCATAGGACTTGTAGTTTTGCCGGAAATCAAGATAAACAGTTTTCTACCCTTAAAAACTCCCCCTCTTCCACTTCCCGACCCCAGAGCGCCTGTAAATTATTTTTCCTATCATTTTTGTCATATTCTCTTCCTTTTCCAATGAGTTTCATCCTACTATTATTTTATTTGGTTTCAAAAATTATCTGGTCTATACTCATAATGAA
Source organism: Crepidodera aurea (assembly GCA_949320105.2). Lineage (NCBI taxonomy): Eukaryota > Metazoa > Arthropoda > Insecta > Coleoptera > Chrysomelidae > Crepidodera > Crepidodera aurea. The sequence goes on along the minus strand of OX439477.1, from coordinate 18,285,735 downwards.
AAACGAAAATATTAAAGAAAGTTTTCAAACAAATAATTTTTATTTTCTCTTTCAGTGTAGTGAAAGTGGCGGGCGTTACAATTGCGTTTATTTTTCGGGCAAAATGTGCGAATTTTTATAAAAATTAATCATATATCGGCTTTTAAGTTGCGGTAACAAAATCGAACTTTAAAATTTTGAATGATAAAGCGGGATTTATTTTCGAATTTTGATGTTGTAATGAACTGATATCGCCGGGCATAGAAGATTTCCGGAGTATATAAAAATAATTCGTAAATAAACTGATATAGATGTGCAAAAAAGAAAAACGGATGTGGCTGTGCAGCGGACAAATATTTTTCGAGGTGAGTTTTTATTTTTATACATAAATTTGGTTTTTGACGTCGTTTTTTGTCATTCAAAATCAGTGACTTAAACTCGCATTAAAATATAGACAAATGAGTTTTACGGAGTCTGTTTCATCTAAGACAAGAAGAGTTCAACATTTGGATAATATTTAAGGTATTCATGAACCTACACTAAGATAAATTTAAACATATAAATAGTATTCTATCAATTTGGAAAAGTTATTTTAATTAGAATGAAATTTTCGTTAAATTTGTTAAAAACTATTCCTATATTATTAAAAGGTTGGGATTTTTTTATGTGATTTTATAATAAGAGCAAAAAGAAGGTTTTTTAAAATGTTTGGCTCCGTTTGATGCATTATTATGATATTAAAGCTGTTTCTAATACCATTATTTAATTTTTTTAAATTATCAAAGTATCAAAAAAATTTTACTGAGCAACCCTTTATATATACAGGGTGATTGATTATTGTGACAAAGCTCAGTAGATCGGTTATAATAAAAGATACGGAAAATGTTATTTACAAAAGTTGTAGGCAGCTAATAAAATCACACTTGTTTCTAAGAACAAGGACATTAAAAATGTCCTACACTGCACCAGCGCCTGGACTTCAACAACTACTCCTTGGGCTATATGCCCCACCAAGTATTGAATTACGAAAGTCCAGACGTCAAGAACGAGGCGAGTCGAATTCATTTTTTAGACATCCTTTAGCGATGGGATGTCGAGCTAGCCTGCTTCTTACTGATGAGGTACAATAATACCGAAACCGGTCTAAGAAGGGCAAGCTCCTTTAATAACAAAATCGAAGTTTTTGGTTTAAAGCCCCGACTTGGTCGGGCACCAAACCACGTCTGGACTTTCGTAATTCAATACCTGGTGGGGCATATAGCCCAAGGAGTAGTTGTTGAAGTCCAGACGCTGGTGCAGTGTAGGACATTTTTAATATCCTTGTTCTTTGGAACAAGTGTGATTTTATTTCACATCCTTAGGTCGATATTTCAGGTTATTTTTGCATGTTAAAAATGCAAATAAATAAATAAATAAAATAAAACGTTTAATAACCTGTTGACATGTACAGGGTTATTCATTATAAATTACCCACCCCTTATTATCGTTATTATTGTCTATAGAAAAAAAAGTTTCAAATAAAAGTTATATGGTTATAACTGTTTTTTGTTAAAATGCTATTAAATGTACAGTGGCGTGCAGATTTCAGGGGATACAAAAAAATAATATTTTTTTTAAATAGGATACCCTATATATTTTTACATTTTTACATTTTTATAATCCTCTCGATGAGCTGACTTCAACGATATATCACACTTGATGTCTAATCTGGATAATAAAGGATCTACAGCCACCTGAAAAATCACATTTTTTGAGTTAAAGTAGCTGTAGTAGCCAAACGGTTGAAAATCGAGAAAAACGGTTTACATGTCTCTATCCTAACTTTTCAAATTCTATACTGTGGCATTAAAAAATATTGTATACAGGGTGATTAAAAATCAGATGGGATTTCCAATATCCAAAAAATGTGCTTTTCAGGTGGCTGTAGATCCTTTATTATCCAGATTAGACATCAAGTGTGATACGTTGTTGAAATCAGCTCGTCGAGAGGATTATAAAAATGTAAAAATATACAAGTATCCTATTTAAAAAAAATATTATTTTTTTGTATCCCCTGAAATCTGCATGCTACTGTAAATTTGATAGCATTTTAACAAAAAAATTTATAACCATACAACTTTTATTTGAAACTTTTTTTTCTATAGGCATTAATAACGGTGAATAACCCTGTACATTACATATATACAAATAAAGATACAAATAAATAAAATATTTATCTAACAGAACAAAGTTAGGTAAATTAAAAAGAGATAACGAGAAACAAAGGGTATTACACTACATATAATTATAATATATAAATAAGACGTCTCTTTAGTTACCAAAAAAATCATCTAAACTATATATAGATTGTCTCAGCAGAAAACGTTTTAATTTAGATTTGAAATTTACTAAATTTGGACAATCAATCACATCTTGAGGTAAGTGATTATAAATTTTAAGTGCTAATCAATTAGGTCCTTTTAGCGAGATATTATATTTGTAAAAAGGTATTTGTTACATTGCCTTGTGCTATATTAATGTAGTTCTGAATTTAGGTGAAATTTATTTTTATTTAAATACATATAAACACCCAGTTCAAATATATATAATGAAGTTAAGGTTAGAATGTTAGTTTTTATGCATACTTTGAACAAAAAGACCTGTGGAAACACGAATCGCCCTGTAACGAAATATATTTTGATTTTATTTATTACGTATGTATTTTGACTAAACACATTTTAAAATTTCGAAATCTTGAACTTTAACGCACTGTATATCGAAATCTAGCAATAGGATAGGTGTGGGCCCATGGACACTATTCATCAGGACATCAAGTACTACCACATATCAAAAATTCAGACAATTTGACGGTGCCGTTTCCATAAGAATGGTGCGGGGTCCTTTGTTTTATTGCATTTTCGACATCTCAAGACCGTTTTATGCCTTTTGGCTTGTTCAGTTGGGTCTTCGAATCCAATAAATAAATTATAAACTCGCGTGCTTAATGGTGAATAAAGAAATGTTGCCAACCGTCAGAAATCCCATCTAAATTTTTGACCAACATTTTATGTTGTTAAATTTGCAATATTGACTCACCCTGTATATCACAAACCAGACTTGTAGTAGTACATGTATTTCCGTTTTTGTAAACGTTATAGACATGTTAACAAGCTTTTTCTTATAAATTAAAATTATTTAATATACCTTTTCAGATTGAACCATTTTTTGCGGAATATATACTACGAAAACGATGTTTTTGTATTCCAGGGACAATTATTTTTGAAATAAAAAAATTCCTTTAATTCTAGAGTTCTTCTAACCGTTGGTTTTTTCGGATGCTTTGTCTAATGTTTGGAATTAAGGCATCAGAAAATCTAAAGTTGTTTATAGACCAAGAAATGCTGTTATGATTAGAATTTCTTTTAATGTTCAATGACCTTGGTCTATCATCAAAGATATTGTTATAAAATCGTAAATGAATACCAAAGTTTCCTTAAAATTAAATGAAATGAGGTAAGTTTTATTTTCAATAAAAAATTTAAGGTTAAAAATAAATGTCTATTGATTTAGAAATTAATTTCAGTACTAAGATTTACTATTAATCGAATGCATTCTTTTTTTTTATAAGGCCTGATCTTTATTTCTTTGACTATAGAAATACTTATCGATTTATTTATTTATTTATTGAGCTCAATATAAAATGTTGGGTACCTTTATTATTCTAATTCTGTTTGTAGGATATTTCTGCTTCAATTCGGTATTATCATTCCATAAAATAACGACAATCTGGATTGTCGTCTATCACAAATAATTTGTAACCCTCTCCATGTGCGCTACTGAATGAAACTCGCAAACGAACCGTGATTAATTTTAAATTAATTAAAAATGACTAGTAATTTTTTTGACCCAATTTTAAGATAATTCGCGTACTGTATGTAAATAAAAATCTAATCAAAAATTAAATCTATGTATAACAAACTAAAAACTAGTTATAATGCGAAATTATATTATTAAAAACGAAGTGTTGAATACCAGAAGAGCGTTCTGATCGTACCGAGATAGGATAGTAATTATTTTTCAAATGCTCGAAAACGACTTTTTTTACTCTCCCATAATTACAGGTAACTGTAACTTTTGGCACTGAATTTCCAGCTTATTGTTCATTATTTTAATTATTCTATAGAAGAAGATGGAAAAAATGTGAGAATTAGGTGAAACTTGAGTTCTATTTGGAATCGTAATTAAGCGAACTCAAGATTAAAATCTGAGAAAGATGGAGTACTGCAGAAGGTAGTTCTTCTTCTTCTTGGTGTTTGATTTTGGAACAGGATTGGGCTAGGAAATATTTACAAATAATGGAGTAGATCTGACAAAAAAAACCGTATTGCTATCTTTTAGCGGATGAAAAAGTGAACAATTTGAGCCCCGGCTGGTTGCGCTAGCTCAATTAGTACAGAAGTTACAAGCGTTTCAATAATCTCCCCATATCTCCCGCCCTACTAGTCCCACCACCCCCACCCTCCGGCACTTAAAATTACTCTTTATTACCATTTTATTCACAAAAAATTAAGGCCCTATCTCCACTGCCTCTCGAGAAATAATTAATTTTTTTCATTTTTGCAATTTCAAATCGCGATATTTCGCGAACTAATTGAGTTATCGGGTTAAGGTTGGAACGAGATTACGTGTTTTGTCAAGCTCTTCAATTTTGGTAAGAATATTTTTTTGTGGGATCAAACCCGGCTGAGATTTCCCCCTTCTCCACCGCCGCCTGGGTCGAACATTTCATGCAGGAATGATGGGGGGAATTGATTTCATCGATTGGGAAAAAAATTACTCGATTTCATCAGTGTGTTTTCGAAAGCCAGATCGACACTAGAATAATTCGAAGGAGAATAAAGAAGGAATTTGGGTGGAAGTACAGAAAGTTTTAGAAAGGAAAAAAAAAATATCCAGCGATACGCAAATCTTCTCTCTAATTGACGCCATCTTGTATAGGCCACACATAGTGGAGAAAAATGAAGATTCTCATTAAGGTTATCAAAATTTCTTGATTAGAAGCCCAACCAATGGCGTAGATACAATATTTTACGTAAACATTATACACGAAAGAAAGTATTTGGATAACTGCTAAATTGTGACACACTTTTGGAGCACCCTGTATAACAACCCTATGATTTTTAAAATAAAATGTAAAAAATATCGACAATAAAGCAAAAAATTTCTAGAAAAGTATTTTTTTGTACACTGCAATTTGTTTAAGTCCTGTTCTGCTTCAATAATGTGGGAAGAAGTGAAAATAATAATAATACAAGTAATCTCGGTGAGCTTGTAACGATATTTTAACAGGAAATGTTAACAATAAAATCAAATTACCTTCTTTAAAATTTATATTCTTGTTTTCTGTGATTTATCTGCTATAACAACTTTAAATAAGCTGTTTAAAAGTCTTTGTTTGCGACTGTATTTTAATCAGGAAACAAGTTGGAAATTTGATTTATTCGAATCTATACCCTATAAGGCTAAAAACATAGTGAAGCATCGCATCAAGCATCGCATTAAGCACCGACTCAAGCCTTGCATCAGAGGGTACATAGTGGGGCACCTATAAAAACATACTGACAAAATACAGCTAGTGGCTAGTGTTCACACGACCTTGAGCGCACCAATCATACATCACATTTCGGGCATCAGTCCTGAGAAGAGTCTTGAAAATCAACTTGCGATGGTGGATGCGATGCTCGATTCTTTACTATGAACGGTTAACGTTTAGTACATGTATTTGTTTTTGATGCTTGAGGCGAGGTTTGATGCGATGCTTCACTATGTTTTTACCCTAAGACCTAAGATCAATCAGCTGAATGATAAATTAAGCAAACGTGCTATAATTCTCCCAGACTCAATTGAATGAGCTGAAAAAACCGATAAAAACATTAATGAATTCGCCGCTTTGAACTTACAAGCCGACCATAGGCGTAGTTATTTTATTTTATCTACTTCAAATATAACTGCGTATTTTTATACAAATATTATACACGGTACGCTACTCCAGACGACAGAATATCAATAAAAATTACTTACCCTCCCACTAGGCGTTCCCATATCACCCCCAGTTTCTTCTTTGACCCTCCTCAGCGCCTCCAATTCGGCGCTACTGTAAAGCAGGTCGGGCGAATGCGAGACTCCGTTCGTGTACGGCTGCTGTTGCGGCTTTTTCCCTAAATTCAGTGGCGTGCTTTGGCAAACGGGCGCTCCGTGACATACTAACGGGGTTTGAGGTAATTTTTGACTAGAGTGGGAATGAGAGTGGCTCAGACTTTGCGACGAGGGAATGTTCGAGTGTTTGGTGGCGTTGTCGCCCGATTTGGGCGACAGCGGGGTCGAAGGAGGGGTGGGAGGTTGCGAGGGAGGTTCTTTTTTCGTTGGCGGGTTGAGCGTGAAGTTGTCGAAGATTTTACCTGAAACAAAACAAAAATTAACATTGTTAAGAATTCGAGAATATAATTACAGAGTGTGTGTGATTTTTGTACGTAAAATAGGAACTGGGTTTACAAAAAATATACGGGGAAAAGGGGGGGAGGGGAAGTTTGGAAATGTCGGGAAAATATTTAAAAATGTTTTTTTTTAGTTTTCTTTAATTATTTTTTTAAATATTAAAGTTCCGTAATAAAAATAATTCAAATTTAAAAAAAATTATTCTTTTTTTTGACAAAATTTCTCGTCCCCAAATTACAAACCATCTCCTAGAGGGTCGTTTATACGTCATTTTAAACCAGCTGTCAATATCCGTATTATCATTTTTTCATTAAGTAAACGACATTAATTTACATATATATAAAAAAATCCAAAACAGGTGGATTTTTTGTTCACCAAAACAAAGCAATTATATCTAACAAAGTCTTCTAACTTTTTTATATTTGTCAAAACCAAACAGTAATATTTACGTTTCGAGAAATTTATTACATAAACAAAAAACACCCAACCATGTAATAAACCATCCAAATGCAATATAATTACAAAACATCTGCCACAAAAAAAACCTCTCTCGGAAAGAACGAACTTATCGATTAAAAATTAAAGAATCCGCTGAAAAAAAAAATAAAAATAAAAATACCCGACTCCGAAACAGAAAATAACTAATTTATCATTTATTCAAAGCAGAAAACAAATGAATTTCCATAGCCCGGCTTGATTAAATGAAGGATAGTAAGAGTGAGACGCGAAACAAAAGACGGCGCCGTTACGATAAAGACGGAGAATCTAGTAGCCCTGTCGAGTTACTGGCTAAATGAAAGAAATAAAAAGAATCGAACAGCCGCATAATGAGATAGACGAGGACGGCAACAGATCGAAAAGAATGATTAATATTCAAAAGGAGGATATATATACAATACACTGAAACAGGGTTAAAAAAAAAGTTTGTACGGTTCGAATGCCTCTAGGTTACCATAAGCGCGCTGGTTTAAAATTAATATCGATTGTGACCAAAGTAATTATTTCCCCATATGTAGGTAAGAATTAATATATGGTCCAATATTTTTTTTTTATTTTTTTACATTTCTTCAACCCCAATGCAATCCTTTTCCAGTATGTAAGTCAAGGATTAATATTATGGGTCAATATATGGCCCAGTATTATTTTTTTCGAATTTTTTTGACATTTCTTCAACCTCACTACAGTCCTTTTTCAATATGTAGGTAAAGAATTAATATTATGGATCAATATATGGTCCAGTATTATTTTTTCGAATTTTTTTGACATTTATTCAACCCCATACGCAGTCTTTTCCCGATATGTAGGTAAAGAATTAATATTAGGAATCAATACACGGTTTCAGTATTTTTTTTAAATTTTTTTAAATTTCTTCGACCCCAATGCAGTCCTTTTTTAATATGTAGGTAAATAATTAGTATTATGGATCAATATATGGTCCAGTATTATTTTTTCGAATTTTTTTGACATTTATTCAACCCCATACGCAGTTTTTTCCCGATATGTAGGTAAAGAATTAATATTATGGATCAACATACGGTTCAGTATTTTTTTTTTTTATTTTTTTAAATTTCTTCGACCCCAATGCAGTCCTTTTTCAATATGTAGATAAAGAATTAGTATTATGGATCAATATATGGTCCAGTTTTATTTTTTCGAATTTTTTTGACATTTATTCAACCCCATACGCAGTCTTTTGCCGATATGTAGGTAAAGAATTAATATTATGGATCAACATACGGTTCAGTATTTTTTTTTAAATATCTTCGACCCCAATGCAGTCCTTTTCCAGTATGTAAGTAAAGAATTAATATTATGGATCACTATATGGTCCAGTATTATTTTTTCGAATTTTTTCACATCGACAGAATTATAAATTTCAACGTGCCTTGTATATACACTGTTTTTTATCATTCAAATAAACATAATACTAATAGTTTTTTCCGATGTTCACAATCGCTGTACATGTAATTTTAAATAAAAATTTAATTTGAATAACAAAGCGTCCAAATTAAAAATTCCGGTAATCAAGATGAAATCTTGAAAGAGGAACTGATGACTGAACATTTTTTTGTTAACAATAACTATTAAATATTACCTTTCTTGAGCGAGGTCGACGATAAGTAATTGTTAGGAAAAATGTGTCTATCAAATATCCCACGCTCACATTGTTTTTATAAATAATTTTTGGAGGCTCTCCTATTTACGAATTCGTAATACTGTGTCGAAAATTAAGTACGTTGGCGATCGACATGGGTTTGTTTTGCGTTTCTAAATCAATTATTACACTTTCGTTTCATAAACGCACATTTAAATATTTTATAGTAAATTTTGCATTAAATTATTGTCAATGTTTTCCTAAGAAATTTTATATTTTTAAGATCCACGATATGACAAAAATTTTGACTCCCTATTTTAACCCTTTCAACAATATATTTTCTTTTTTTTTAATTTCGACGATATAAATTAAAATTAGAACACAAAAAAAAATACAAACAACAAACAAAAGAATAAAACTGGCACTAATTATATATTTTATTTAGAAAGTCGTAAAATGTCCCTTGTCCGAAATATTTTAGCATAATTCTATATGAAAAATACGCACCAGACAAAAAAATGCTCCGGACGGCGGATTCAAAATGCGGACCAAAAAGGGTGGATTACTTGCCAACAGAAAAGGTCCTATAATTTGGCCTATTTTCAAATGCAACTATAAATAAATTTATTGCATCTCGAATCGAGTGGCCCCCAAAATACCACTTTAAAATTTGTATCTTTTCCTCCTTTGTGAACGTGAACGTAAAATTTTGCCAGATCTGTATAAGGTAATTAACATTAGACTGAGGAATAAAATGATGCACATCTCAAAAAATGTAGCCTTGTGATTTTACCAGAGTTTAGCTGTACGCATAAGTTCGTTATTATCTGGAGTTTTCTTTCGTCCTCAATATCTCCTGTGATTTGAACAATAGATAAATGGATGGATGTGTGGAATGGTGTGATTACTTTTCGCTACAAATGTCTCTATAATTATTTAAAGCATTGCATGTGATGTATAGGTACATTTTACACAAACAAAGTTGTTCAATAACTAATTTGCCAAATATTGTTGTTAATCTACGATTACAGGATCATTTATAGTGTCAGGTAGTCCACCCTTTTTGGTCCGCATTTTTGACCAGCCGTTTATTTTTTCCCATGATTGTTTCTTTGCTTTCTATATTTCTTGTTTAACTTCTATTCTTACATTATCCTTTGTCCATCAACTGATTTGATATATACGTTCGTAATTTTTGTACACTTGTAAATCTAACACTCTGTATATATACTCTTGACAATTAGATTCAAAAATCCGAAAATTCCGTTGGTCAATTAAGTATTAAATTAAAAAAATTAATTCAACAAGCTTGGATATTTTTTTCGTCTTTTTTCATAGAATTGTAAAAATGATGAACAAGGTCACCGCTGACGTATTAGAGAATTTTAAACAATTTATGCTTAATTGTGATCAATCTAAATAAATTAATAAAAATAAAATCCTCGATTTCATATTAAGATGCTATACGGTTGTGAGTTTGTGTACGATGAAATTTTAAAATTCATCCGCGTAAAACATAAATTCGATCAATATTCCCGATGACAGATATTTCGATTACGAACCATTATCTTAAACGTTCCCCGAAACGGGTAAAATTAAAAATCGTTTTTATCGCCTTATTCAGTGATATTTTAAGAGCGATAGTAGCTCGGGCTGCGGCCACCCCTGCTCCCTAGGTGGCGACTACATGAACTTACCCCCCGCGGAGACCGAGTATTCGAATTTCCAGTAATATTAATCAAATTGTCATGTTCTATTATTCAAAATAAGAACAATGGCAAGTCGGAAGGGTTATTTTTTGTTTTCGTTTTCCAGTTTTGATATTCGAGAAGGCATCGCGATCACTGAATGAGATAGAAAGGATATACAGGGTGAGCAAAATATATTTACGCATAAAATTGAATTTATTTATAAACAGTCAACGATATTGAGAAAATACAGCTCAGTTGGGATCATAGATATAGGAGAATAAGATAGAGTTTGTTTACAGCAAACTGGATTATTTAAATCCCGATTTATCATTTCATCGGTAAGTTACATGTAAGATTATAAAGAAGCTTCAGTGGCGTAGAATTAGTATTTTATCAACTGTATCAAACTCTTTAATAATGCATAAAGGATTGTTTTAACTTATTGCACAACGACTTATAATTATGCAGGTTTCATATATTTTGTTAAAAATTAAGTCACAGTTTGTTTTTCTGTCAAACTACCTAAGTATTTAGATAATATTAGTTATTAATTTAAACATTTATACGAAGACATGACTTTTAGGTTTCCTGCAAATATTGAAAGGAGAAATATATGACCTATGTTGTAATAAACTTTTTTGCAAGTCATAAGACATAGTACCATTGGTTGAAGTTACGAGACTTATTTACCGAACACCCTGTATATCTCTCTCACTTCATCCTTGGGCACGGAATATTTGAAACTTATGAATGATTTGTTAGGGATGTGGTTGGGATGTAAGCGAAGATAGAATTCAGAAAAGAGAGAAGATAACAATGAAAAACATAAGGTAGTTCAAAAAATATTGAGAGAAACAGACAAAAACTAAATAAATAGTTTTTTCAGACATCTCTGACTAATATCACAACAAATATATCGATTTCTTTAAATTTCTCCATACGTTCTAGACGCATCATAAAAATAGCTGTTAATGTAATAAAAAACAAGAATTAAAATTTCTTATTTCTTACCCATCACTGCTATTTGGAATTCTCGCTAACTAAGACGCCAAACATCGTCTAACAGTTTTTTGGTGTGAAAAAGGTCATAAAATCCTCTGCACCTAATAAAAGATTGTTTGTCGACAAAATATACTAAAAATAATGGAAAAACTCGAAAATTATTCAATATGTTGTTGATTCAGCTGCAAGCACTTGTTTTTTTTTTCATTTTTATACTGACTGAAATTAGGGGGGAAATTTATAACCAATTTTATTGATATCCAAATTTTTCCTGGCCATCAAAATGCAATTATAAAAATCCAAAATGCGGACTAAAAAGGGTGGACTACCTGCCACCAGAAGAGGTCCTAAAATCCTAGATGCGAAATTGAAAAGCCAACTTGATATCAATAATAATAATTTAAGAAATAAACAAAATATAATATAATTTAGAAGAGAGTGGTCGCAACGAAGTTTTTGAATAAATTATTGTATGGATTTTTTGATTACATGGGACAAAATTACAGCATCTTAAAGTTGACCAAACTTTTTCAGTTTCTCTAATAAAACAAATATGTTTTATTTAAAATAAATATGAGTTAAAAATATCTCGTAAATTTAATTTAAATTATAATTTATTTTTAATCTAAAAATTGTGTTTACTCCATTTTTATCAATAATCTTTGAACGATACGAAATTCGAAGATAAACATTTTTTTTAGTTATTTTTAAATTTCCAATTCCGGTCTTAATATAAACAAGTGTTTTTAGGTGTTATATCAAAAATTAATTCTACAAATAGCATAAAAAAATAATATTGACTAAATATAAATAAATTAAGAAAAATCAACACGACTGAGTAAAAGATCAGACATGGGGGATGGGGGGTTGTAAATATACGTATTGAGGGTTGAACAAGGGCGGATTTAGCCGAAATATCATGTTATGACAAATTTTTTCATTGGAATGACCGTTTTTTCAATATTTGACCCGAAAAAATGACATTGACGGTTATAAACGCAAAGATAAAAAAAATGGTAATTATTCGGAAGAACATTTGCTCAAAGCCTTGTCTCTTTAATTTTTTTTTCAAAAATCAATACTTTTCACGGTATTGACCAAAAATTAAAAATGTCATAAAAAACAAAAATTTAGCTCAACTTTAACAGACCAAAACTTAAAAAATAATTATCCATAGGGCTAAAAATTACTAATTATAAAAATTGTAAAAACATATGTTACGACTTTCTGCAAAAGGATTTTTTTGTCAAATACCACAGTCTAGATAGCGATAAAAAAATAGCGTAAAAAAATTGAAAAAAATTTATTTTGTCCATAACTTTTTTTCTGCTTATGTTAAACGGTTCTGGATGGTCTTCAAATGTTCCCAATGTTGTTCTCTCATTAAGATGTTATAAACATTTTTTTGTGGAAGTCATATTTTTTCAGATATTTATGCTAGAACAGCGGTTCTCAAACTTTTCAAATTTTGTACCACATAAATATGAAACAAAAATATATGTACCACCATAAAATCATTTCGCCGTTAAAAATCAATGTGTCGCGAAATTGTTCGAAGTTTTTGGAAAAGTCGTCATTTCAATATTAAAGCTAGAGCCGTTAAAGTCAAAAACTTGAAGAAAAATATATGTGTTTCTGAAAACAAAATGATAAATGTTAAATTGTACCACTAAAACATTGTAATGTACCACCAGTGGTACATGTACCACAGTTTGAGAACCCCTGCGCTAGAACGATCCAGTTTCTTAAAACACCCATTTTTCAATTGCCAGATCTTCCTTCGTATTAATCGTAGAAAAATAAAAAAAATTATTTTAATTGTTACCTCAAGGCCATAAAATTAGTTCATATAAATTTTTACGTAATAATATCAGATTTTCGGTTATATTTAAAAAACTAGAAATGTACGATTTTTATGGTGAAAATCGTAATTTTTACGCCCTATAACTCGGGATGGGTTTATTCTCATGAAAAATTGTATTTAACATTAATTCATTAACAAATAATAATTTATCGATTGTGCAAGTTTTTCTTTTTTTCCCTCACTTTTTGATGAAAAAAACGCCACTATCGAAAGTTTTCTACTTCTGAACTAAACACCTTTCCTAACAATTTGCAATAAATTTCAAGTCGATCTGTTTAAAAAAAAACTTTATTAATACTAAATTATAATCACAAGGAGACTAGGAAAGTACTTAGAAATGGTTAAAACAAAAAAAAACACTTTTAAACTGCTACTATTAAAAAGTCTAGTAAAATAAGGAAGCTGCATACATTTTTTTTATCGCGTTATAAGAAGCACCACTTTCTTTATGATGTAAAACAGTTTTGTGTGTATTATGTTTTATAAATTACAATCATGGGGGGGGGGGGTAATTACCCCCTGTACCCCCCGTAAATCCGCCCTTGGGGTTGAGATAATCAAAAAATCTAAAACTTTTGTATTGATCTTTTTCCTCATAACCTCAAAATTATGGAGAAAATCCCTAAAAACTTGGTGAAAACGTTATTTTTTGTGTTTTAAATAAGCTGTAATTTTTTTCAAAGGAAAATATATATTTTTCCATACGAATTTAAATCAAAAAAGCCTAATATTCAATCGAAAAAGCCTGACTTTAAGATGGTATGAAAAAAAGCAGCGATTTTTATAATTTAAATTTAATTTATTTTATTTTACACAACTTTTGACTCTTTTTTTCCGAAAAATTCTCCATTTTTGCACTCTTACTGGCCTCATGATAGAATCTTGCGCCATACCACAGAAAATGTACATCCTCCACATACCTATTGACGTTTGGTAAAAAAAGTCGTACTAATTGGTCCAATATAATATTAGCAAATCGAATTATATTAAAAATTATCTGGTTGGCATTTATTCGGTCCGCATCCCGGTAAGCCGAGGCATTTAAATGACCGGCAATTCATTTGTTTCGTGCAGTACAATAAGAAGACAAAAGAACGCGCTAGCATTTTTGATTAATAACTCGAATATTATAAGAACAATTGCACATCTCCTTTTCTCCGTTCTTTTATTTTCTCCTCTTCGCCATTACGACACGAGTGAAAAAGAAAATAATAAAAGCGAGAGAGGAGAGAACTCGAAAAAAAAAAAACGATCGTCATGCATACATAAGACGGAGCATTCAATTGTTTTGATAGTATAAAAATTCGAAAACAGGTAATTTTGTATTCATATTGTACTGCGGGAGAGTACAATAAGGCACTTGTTCATAAATACCAAGTCAGTTATTATTTTAATGTTACTTATTGAAATTTTACATCTCTCGTATTCGTTGAGCCTCATTTGAATTGTAGATTTAATAAATATTTATGTTTGGAGAATTTCTTTCAGATGAAAACTAACGAAAATGTTCAACTTATACCGTGTGTTCGAGTAACGATTTCGTTTTAAAATATTTCAGCTATAAATACAAAATTAATACAGGGTGACCCAGGGGTGTGGGCATGCTCCATAACTTTTTTTCTACCGAAGCTATCGATTTGTTATAAATCAAAAATGTTTACATTGTTTCCTATTAATCATTCTTCTTACAAATTGTATTACTAAAATTGTTTACTTTGTAATGCATTTCTGTTTCTATTACAATTTCATTTTGTTGAAACATTTTCTTTTCAAAATTTTATGAATCTGTCAAATTTTACGACAGCGGCATACTCGATTTCTTGTTTTCTCGAATAAAGCGTCAAACATTTCTTATTTTGCATAAATCTCGCAAGTTTTACAAAATAAACCCTACAAACCCTATATCAGCAAACAGCAATTAAAAAATGCCATGTAATGATTTAATAAAATATAGGGTGATGCATTTGAAAAAGTCGTTTACATCTCGAAAGATGCGCTAAAGCTTAAGGAATCGACTAGAAAAAAGTTGATTAAGTTATCTTGAACAGTTCTGAAGTTCTGAATTTTTTTGTGGATCTCTGCACAACGTTATTTTGACAAATAAATTGATATAAGTCAAAAACTATTGCAAATAAGTCGAAGAAACCTAGGTGCGTTATATCGACAATTTAATGGCGAATCGAAATATGTAACAAAAATGGGGGGTTGCCATTTAAAAACACAGAACTTAGTTGTATATCTTATTTGGGACATCCTGTATATAAATAGAAATATTTTTAGAATGTGCCTCATTGTCGGACCTATCATTTAAAAAACTATCAAATCGATAGCTTGGGTAGAGAAAAGTTATGGAGCATGCACACACCCTATATATGCCAATATTCTACAGGGTGTTTAAATTTATTTTTTCTACGAAGTTAAAATTGGTATATAAAAAATGTTAAGAAAGGTTTTCTCATGTCAAGAAAGCAAAAGTAAAAGTTATAGTGCAAAATATTTACTAAATTCTATAAAAATAATATTTTGTCTCTCCCCACCAAATCTACGCTGCTGCTTTAATCACCTGCATTGAACTAGTATTTTTCTCTACATTTTTTCGATTACCACTTAGAATCAGATTTAGAGATAAGCCCGACGAAATTAAGTAGACATTGGATGTATAATAAAAGATAAAAAAACACCGAATTAGAAATGCTGCATATTCAAATTAAAATAATTTACATGAGGAAATAGAAATTAACGTGGTCATTTTGATTACGGAGATTGTGTAAAATGTATCAATTATTAAAATTGTGAGTTGTGTCGCTATAATTGGTACTTTCTCGCTACATGAGTAAAATCAACAAGTCAATTTTTTTTAATTTGCTTTAAAATATGCCTCAAACATAAACGCGCGATGTTCACCTGGCCACTGTGCTATGGTGATTAAAGTTCCAGTAGGCGCTTCCACAAGGGAGAGTACCCTAACGGAAAACTTGATCAAATATCACATGAGCATCGAAAATAATCGATTATACTTCCGTCTTACGAGACGTATTTCGCGAAACACAACGAGAGCGTAGCTCGAGTGGCGTTTTGAAGAATTTATGATGAGTTGTATAATCCTTAAAATAAATTTACAAAAAAAATGAGAAAAATGAGAAGTAGGCTCACGCATTTTCGATTTTCTAAAATTGTCTTTCATAATGTAGTATTGTGTTCATTAAGTCTTAATCAAAACGGTATGGATGTTTTGCCTATATATTACAAAATAAATAAATACATTAATTTAGGATATTTTTAACGGTTGATTTTTTTCGATAGAAGTTAAAATAAAATTAAAATAATTACGGTTATAATACACCTAATTTAAAAACTCAACATTGGCAAAGATTCATTAAAAAATATCAAACTGTGAAATTGGCAATTTTATCTTTAACAAAACGTTCGGACTTTTTTTATATTAACAATATAATTGTTTAAATTAATTCTTATAAATATTTTGCAACCGATATATTTTTAAATTTTCTATTAACCTACATAATTTGTAGAAAAAAAAAATGATTAATAAGTAAATTTTTCAATTATTAACAAAATAATACCAAAGTGCATGGTTTTGTAACGCAAATTTTAATAACAATGTTTAATATGACCACACGTGTTGCATTTTATAAATTATTGTTAATTGGAAACATTATAGATTAAATTCTGCGTTTTCCTGCGTCATACAGGTTGTCTCAAATTTTATTTTTTCATGCTAATTTTATGTTATTATTAAGTACAATAAATAATAATGATTTTCTTTTATCTTGTACTCGCTATTTAATCTTCTGAATGCGTACACGTTAAAATGAGCTTTTTTAAAATGAATAAATAATTGTTATTACGTTTCTGGGAAATCGAAAAAAAATTAAAAGCCAATTCACATAAATTGAAACATTAATTTATTTTTAAATGATTAATGATTGAACATAATGAAAAAAAATTCTAGGTTTCTATCAATTTGCGATTTTGTGGTCCGGGGTCACGGTAATACCGGATTTTTTTTTAAACCCTACCCCTTTTAAACTGATATTTTTTTTCTCTCCGGCACTGATTCACATCGGGATTCAGCGAATGTCCCATAAAAATTGTGACAAGTCACTTTTGATACGACCTTAGAAACAACTTGTACGTATTCTTGCGAACATCCTGTATATTCATCGACGATTAAAATTTATTTTCTAATCATAGGTGTACGTACGGGCTTAAATCGATCGACAATAGATCAAGACCCATACCACACATCCAAGTATTTAAAATGTGCCTACAATAAAACATGAATAAATGTTAAAGTTGAATGAACGAGGGAACAATTAAAGAAAATTATTCTACATACCGTGTACACGAGCCTACATGCCAATCAACCAATCAAGTTGATGTATTAAAATAAATTTTTAGATATACGTGTTCAGCGTCGCGTTTATCTAAAATTAGACGTAATTTTTGATTTATTAGAAATTACATTTTTGAAAAAAATTATTGTTACAATCTCCGGTATGATAAAAATTGATATTCTTGCTCCTACAATATTTTTTTATAAAAAATTGTGGAAAAAATTTTTAGACTCTAAAATACTTGGAGTCAGAATTAACCAGGAATCACAACTGCAAAAAAATGTTCAGGTATTCATAGGTACATTTACCTCCGAAAATCTCAGCTACGTGGAATTTGTGTAAGGGTGGGAAAATGGCTCTAGAGTTCCCGAAAATCCGTTTTTCCATGATATCTGCCGAAATATGACCATTACAGTATTTTTGTTTAGATAAAAATTGAGGAGCAGTTTTACAAAAGTGTCTCTATGATTTTTTTCGCTACAGTAATATTTTTTGCAAAAACGGCGTTTCAAAAATTCGCAATTTTGAATAATAATAATTCGCAAAATTATTGTGGTGAAAACGGAAAATTTGGATATCATCCCGTCGGAAGACAAAAGATAAGGCAATAATAACCAACTTTTTTTCACTTTTTGCACTTGATTAATAAATTTATTGTAAAAAAATACAATTTGAGAAAGTTTGAAGGCAGAGTTTTTTCTCGTGCACTTAATAAAATACTTAATATATATTAATGAAAAGGTCAGAATGTGATCTTTTTTTTTGTAGAATTCCTAACCCCAAAAAATTTAAGCACGAAAAGAAAATAATCATCAAAATTTTTTTTCGATTTTTCATAGGGGTGAGAATTTTCTCAATTTTCCGGAAAACCAAAAAAAAAAAAAATAAAAATGCCATCAACAAACTAAGCTTTCTGGTGCTTGGTTATCTATTAATTCCCGATAGACCCCAGCATTTTCGAAAACTCTGGAAATACAAAAAAACACCCTAAAATATGAATATACATAAAAATAATTTATTGAATCTTTCTGAATATATTTAACACCTTGCAAAGCCAAGCCCCATTATCCAAAAGGATTCGGTGAAATTAGTCTTGATAAAAAAAATATGAACAAATTTATAGGAGGGTCAAAATATCGAGCAAAAACAAATGTTGGCCCTCTTTATCAATAATTCAGAGAAATAGATAAAAGGAAAAAGTAGCTACAGGTTCCTTCTTTCATCTGAACTTTGAATCTTAATTTTTACGTGATTTATTGAAAAATTTGTAATCCGCTTGGGAGTGTCATTCCTTTAGAGCGTGCTCTCTAAATGCAGGGCAGGAGCTAAAAATGGGGGTGCGTTTTGGAGCCGGTTATGTCGAAAAGTATTATATTTTTGACAAAAATGATGACGATCATTTTTGTAGGTAATGAACTGATCTTCATTTTCTTCCAAACAACGAAGTGTCATATTTTCGGAAATATCGGCGAAAAATTAAAAAAAATGGCGCCGGATCGACCTGATGCCCGGGTTGACACCTTTGTGTATTATTTACGCAATAATTATAATATAGGAAAAAACAACAATATTATTGATTAATTAAGTAGATACCGATACAACTGATCACAGTATCGTTAAATAAGTAATTAAATATTAATTATAAAATCAATGTAAATAAAGGAAAAACACCATGCAACAGCGGTCATATCCTTTGATCCTCAAAGTTCGGATGATTGTATTCAGGGGGAAATGAAGGTAAGCGTATTTTCGAAAAGTATAGGCTTTCGAGTAGGATTTTGGGTATTTTTATTTGTTCGCGGAAAAGAATGGATGGTATATGAATGAATTTAAGAAAAAATAGAGGTTAAAAAGGTTTCAAAAGACGATAATTCTTGAAAGGCAGCGGTTACCAAAACCATAAATATGCATTTAACTTTTGTTTTCTTTTTTTCATGTTTTCGTCTTTCTAACTTTATTTTTTTCTTGTATATCAGACAAACCTGTAAGCTATTTAAAATACGATTAAAGGAGCACCAAACTTTTGGAAAAGACAACTGCAAACGACTTAAAATTTCTTCAAAAAGGCTATTATTTAAGGCATAGTAAAAAACTTTCGATCAAAGTATTTTAAATTTATTTATTACTTGATAATAACACGTTTCGAGCCTACGGACGTACGAACGTTCATAAAAAAAATCCAAAAGCAAGAAAACATCAAGATCGGATTCCAAAGTACTCACAAAAAGCTATTATTTACATTTAAAAATTCCTCGCGTCACAAAATATACTCCAAATCATTAAAAAATGTGCTCCATCATCGAAATTAATGTAGAAACATATATGGATTCCTCGGGCCGGCTGTTCGGACACGATTTTGATGTAAATTTAAATTAATAAGGAACCCTTCGAGGGCCATTTTCGAACATAATTACTTTTAATTTTTTTAACATGTTAAAAAAAACATGTAATTACGGAGTTCTATTACGAAAGAAACGAATAGTTAATTTTTTAACTTTAGATTGGTGCTTTTTCTACCCCCACTGCTAATTCTGTTATACAGTGTATCCCAAAAAGATTTATATATTATTAATATAATATATTGTTACGTACTAACTTTGTTGTGATAGGATGTTGCTTAATTTACTTTATTTTTATTGACTTTTAATTTTAAATTTTAGTACATAATCTATAAAATTTTGTTGTTTTATATTTGAATCAACTAACCTCGACTACAGCTCTTTTCCTTTTTTATTTAATTTAATTTATTTCTAATTTACTTACTTTATTAACCAACTTTTCTTTTTAAATATATTTAAAATTTATGGGAAATATTTTGACCTCCTTCGTAAGCTCAGACAGAATGTAAATTCTTACGTTTGACAGAATGCATTGGGCGCCATCTACTATACAGAGTAGAGATTCTTAATCGCAGGTATGTTTCTAATTGGCTTGTAATTTTAAAAATCAATAATAACGACTACTGAGATAAATTCATAAACATGTATTAGTAACAAAAAAAATCAGTAACGAAAAACCTTTTAGTTGAATGTGCAACAAATATTTGGTCGAATAAGGCAAGTGTATTTTTATTTACTACAAAGAAAAGTAATTTTTAACCTTAGAAAAATTAGTTATGGCCTTTTATTGTTTTAAAATATTTTTAAATATCGATGTTTAATGGAAATTGGTACCTTTATTTTAAGACTAAGTCTTCCTTATTCCTACAGTTATTGTTGTTAAATGGATGTTCTTCAAAAATACAAATGGAATGTTTTTCAAAACGGAAACTCGATAAATTTAGTCAGGATACAATTCGATCAGGATACTCCGGATCTCTTAATCGGGATGCAGGACAGGATGGATAATTGTGGCTTCTTCTCTTGATTTAAAAGTTTTTTCTTTTTTCTTGAAAAATAGCGTCACTTCTTGAAAGGTAATGATTTTTATTCTTTTATCAGTGTTGCTTTGACTTGACTACGTTTGTTTTTAGTCATGCAGAGCGATGTGAACTGTTCAAGAGTTTTAAACAAAAAGCCTCGCTTGATAGCGAGAAATAGTTTTTATAAAAGCCCAAGCCATAGCTTACTAGATTGGAATTTGACAGTTTTTTAACTTAAATTTTTACAAAATTCAAAAATCATTAATTTTTATACAATTTTTAATTAGCAAATTATTCTAGAGACAAAAAGAATAATTTTGATGTAATTTTTGTACAATTCCTACTTATATTAACTTTATACAAAGACTTTTTATGTTCGTTATTATTGATTTCTTAAATCTCATAAAACTTTATTATTATTGCCCTTTTTTACTGTATTTCTTCAATTTTAGAAGTCTTAACACTATTTCCACGATTTATACTATTTACCTTGAATTTGAATTGATTATATTGATGTATCATGATATTGAAATTTCTTAAAATTTCTTTTTCTCCAAACACCTAATATAATAATGTTCTCATTCTTATTGTGATCGCAGACTTATCTGAGATTATATTATTTTAAATTTTTCTATTCAGTTCTTTGCTGGATTATTTGTAAATACACCCTAAATCTGTTGATGAAAATCTCTCATGGGATTACCATGTTAAATTTTGACACATGAAATTTTATAATTTCTTTTACAATTACTATGTTAAAATTAGTTTCAAACATTATTTTTGAAATCACATTCTGTCCTGTGATTACTTAAAGTATAATAAATAGTTATTTTGTTGGTATTAATAAAATTCTCTGTTTCTCTTTTACTCTTCGTATTGAATACTAAATTTTGTATTCTCTTTTTGAGCTGGTCAATTTAGTTAACCGTTACAATATGTATTTTTAACCGAAAAAAAAAGTCTTTAAAACAGTAATCTTAAACGTTTGAAAATGATTCCCCAATAGCCCGTTTTTTCCCGAAAAAATTCCCACAACCATCCAAAGATCAGATTTCAACCCTTAAGGCTTAAAAAAATCTCGAGTCAACATTCGACAATGCCAAAAAACTGAAATTACATCGTGCGTAAGTGCTGACAAAAGGATGGCAGGCGATGCATTATAAAAGGATAACATTATCTATAAAAAAAGGAACCCCGTCCCCTAAAGAATGGTGAAAAATTGTGCAATTTAGCAAAGATGATATTTTAACCCCAAAATTTCTCATGGCTATCAGGTAAATAACAACATCATTTAGTAATCGGGTATCATCTTTCAAAATACGCTGCACCTCTCGAAAATAACCCTTAAACTAAGGGGTGAGGACCCCAAAAAACCAGAAAACTGGAATTTCACACAGTGAAAAAATGCTAAGCAGGCTCGAAGGTAGATTTACAGCTGTCCAAGTCGTTTCTCGAATGAAACGTACCCTCGCGTTCTTGAGGGTAGGTTTCGGGTGATTGTGTGAAGGGATGATTTAGAGATATTTCAACTATATTTGTGGTAATTGTTCTTAATATGTGGTAAAAGGTGGGTTTTTCTGAAACGGGGAAGATTTATGTTGAGGTGGTTTTATTGGATTTAAAATATTTGGAAGATTTTTTTTAATCTTGCGATAAATAATTTTCTGATATGCGTGAGAAATAACGAATATCAAAATTTTAGAAATATAAAATAATTAAGAATTAAATTTAAATTTAAACGTTTAAATTTTAGTTTCTCTAAATTGTACGTGACAAATAAAAAATGATTTTTTGTAATTTGGTTCCGTCAATTCACAATTAACCGCTCTTGGTTTTTACAACAATATTTGATAAATATCTTTCGAATAATACCCAATTTAGAAAGGATTTTGAAACTTTTAATGCACAAACTGGTACATACAGTTATCAAAAGCCTCGAAGAAAAAAACAGAATTGAATAATTTAAATTTAAAAGATCTCAAGTCGTTCGTTGACTTAAATAAACTTCTAATATTTATTTTTTTAACAAGACCTCATCACTTCCACGTTCGATTTGACGTTACCCGTAGACAATGTGTGAATAGAAAACGGTAAAAAAATATTAAATCTGCCTGAAGAAGTTGTGATTTATTATTTTATATAAATAATCGTTAAATTTTATTATTTATTGACGGTTGGGTATTGTTAAATTAGTTTAATTTTTATGAATTATTAAAAAACTGTATAAAATAAAAAACTGAACAACTAACGATTTCAAGAATTTAGTTTTATACTAAAATATACAGGGTGTCACTTCAAATGTAATATTTCAATTGGAAAGTGTTGAAAATTCCTAATTTGTAGCCAAAAGAATTAATTTTATGAGTAAAAAATCACCTACAGACATAATATTTGTCATTATTTATCAATCACCCTATATATAGTTTCATTTATCAGTGGTGACTTTATCAGCGCGAACCGCAGCCAAGTTCCGAATCCGTGCGATCAAATAAAAAGTAAACGTTTGATCCATTACACGTTTTTTTGTAAGTATTAAAATGTTTGGTTTGGGACATAATGGTAAAAGTTGTAAAAGGTGTGTTTAATCAGTATAATCTTAATCGTTTTGATCCCGCTACCGTGAGGATTATAATTAGTGTGACGTGTGTTGTCTAACGAATCAAAGAGACGGATTTTTCTTGGCCCATGGCCTCCTATTTTTAAGATGCGGACGTCAAAATTTTGGGAACGGGTCAATTGCACCCGACACGTCGTGTTTCACATGGGATGGCAGATGTACATAAAAAATTATTAGGTAAAGGCTTTAAATTGATTTTTTGAGTTATTAGAGAAGTTTTGGATTGGAATTAAATATTTATTATTTAAAACTTTTATATCATAAGGAATGGTCAATATTTTAATCATAGGTTCAGGACCTCGAAATATTTTTTTGAAAAACAATTAGTTTGGGCTATAATTTTTTTTTCAATTGTTTAAAAATGCAGCTCTGTCTTTTTGAACACTTTCAAACACACCTTTAATCTACCGAGCCTCTCGAGTGCAGTCGACCCGTTCCCTCTATTTCTCTGATTCGGCGACTGTTGATTTTGATCAAAATCTTTTTTTTAAAGCTCCGGTTTTAACATGTAAAACGTTTTGTTCGATTCTAAAATATTACACAACGCAACGGTTATTAGTCGTTACCAATAACAAATGAGCGCGTATTAACGTTTTCATATGTTAAACCACAGCCGTCTATTAGATCAATTTAGGACAAGATATTTTCGAGCTGTTGTCCGATGAAAGAAACTGGCAGTGGTGGATTTTACGTTAGGAATTGATCTTGTTTTAACAATCTGAATTTATTGGGTAATTTTGGGTTGGGTAAAGTCTGACTTCAACAATTAAGACTTTAAATTACATTTAAATGTTGTGAATATGTTTTAAATCGAAATGTAGCTAAAGGAAAAACCATCGGATTTCAAAATTAGCACCGAAAAGTGAGAGGTGTCTAAAAAGGGGGAAAATTGTTGTGAATTTTTTATTTATTTTTTATTTAATTTCATTTAGAATAAAGTAAATAAATTATACCAATGTACAAAGATAAAGGATTGAAGTTTTTTTTATTTTATACATGGAGGTCTGAAATAAATTTTACATTCCAAAAACTTCCATTGAAGTTTTTTCAGTTTTTTCAAATAGGACACCGTGTATAAGTATTCATCAATGGATACTTAATTTTATCCCCTTCAACTTTGCCGTTTACTCTCTGCATGACCATCCATTGATGAATACTTATACAGGGTGTCCCATTTGAAAAAACTTCAATGGAAGTTTTTGGAATGTAAAATTTATTTTAGGCCAACCTGTACAAAATAAAAAGTTTAAACTAAGTCTAAGAAAAACTTCAGTCCTTTGCCTTTGTACATTGGTAATTTTAAAGCTTTAGTGTTAAATCTGAAATTCAAATATTTTGTTGGTTGTTTTTTCCGAGATGGCTGGGAGTTTTACAAAAAAAAAAATTGAGGGTGTATAGTACTAAAATCGACTTGAAAACACTAAATTTTTAACCAGTGATTCCTCGAATAGCTTAAAAACTCGGTACACTAATAAATCAGTACCACAAAACCCTTTCCTTTACCCCTACCTACGCCCCTGTTTCGGATAACTATATTACTGAATCCACCCCTGCCTTTAGACTCGTTTTCGAACGCTGAAAGACATGACATTGTTTTAGCCAACATAATACGTTCTTGGCTTGAAAATTAGATAAGAAACAAGCACATTAGTTTTGTAAGTTGTGCAATTTTCTTTGAAATATTGTCATGCAATTTCATGTATACGTACGTTTTATTTGATAGGTATCCGCTAAGGAACTGGTAGGTATGACTAATTAAAATAACATGTTTATATAGGAGTTGCAATAGGTGCTGAAATATCGATACTAATTGTTCGATATGGGGATATAGACTCGTTGCCTGAGGTATTTGAGGCATTGTGGTGTGGCGAAATCAAAATATGATGACTAATCTGCTAAAAATTAATTTGTTTCGGATAAATTTCAGCTGGCAACCCTGTCGTTCATTATTACTTTGAAAAATTAACGTTTCTTAGTTTCAGTTCATACGTTATCCAATTTCCTTGGTTTTAAATCATTCCTATGTCTCTCAATCTTACGAAAATGGCTTGTTGAATCACTCTTAATGATTCTGCAAGATCTACTTGCGTTTCACTCTGATCTTCTTCGAGTAATGCCTCTAATTTTTTGTGTCCTCGAATTTTTTTGGGTGTAACCTTTTGAAAACAGACCGAACCAATTTCTACACCCAATAAAATTTTATTGCAAACATTGTAACAATTTGTATCGAAGTAGCACGACGAAATTAGTTATAAAATCTTAATTGCAATTATATAGTGTCTTAATTTACTGGATTTTAATAGTGAGTATCCCAGGTAACGTATGTAGACATAAAATTGAAAAAGTAGCCATAAATTTGAATAATAAAATTGAGTTTTCTAAACTATTAACATCATCTCGAATTTTGTCGTTTATTTGGGTAATTTATGTCTAACAGTTTACTGACGTTTAGTATGTTTTACATTTTTTTGTGGAAAAAATGTAGGAATATCCGGTAGGCCTGATATTCCGACATTTATGTCGTTTTAATTGGTGTCAGTCGAGTATGGAAACAGGAAAAGTGTTTTAGAAGAAATATTTAAAAACTTATTCTTAAAGGATGTACATTTCTGCCTTTATTACATGACTGTGTTAAATCTATAAGATATATATCTTTCATATTTGGAATATATATGTAGAAAAGAATTGAGAATATTTCGTTGAAAACCGCGTTTTAAAATCTTAATTAGTTTTTAAATGAGAAAGCGATAAAGTCAAAGTTCTGATTTATTACATGACTGTGTTAAATCTACAAGACATAGATCTTTCATATTTGGAATATATGTGTAGAAAAGAATTGACAATACTTTTGTGAAAACCGCGTTTTAAAATCTTAATTAGTTTTTAAATGAGAAAGCGATAAAGTCAAAGTTTTGATTTCCAAGGGCCGTACATTTCTGCCTTTATTACATGACTATGTTAAATCTACGAGACATAGATCTTTCATATTTGGAATATATATGTAGAAGAGAATTTAGAATACTTTAGTGAAAACCGCGTTTGAAAATCCTAATTAGTTTTTAAATGAGAAACCGATAAAGTCAAAGTTTTGATTTCCGAGGGCCGTACATTTCTACCTTTATTACATGACTGTGTTAAATATACGAGACATAGATCTTTCATATTTGGAATATATATGTAGAAAAGTATTTATACTTCAGTGAAAAAACCGCGTTTTAACATCTTAATTAGTTTTTAAATGAGAAAGCGATAAATTCAAAGTTGTGATTTCCGAGGGCCGTACATTTCTACCTTTATTACATGAATGTGGCAAATATACCTGACATATAATTTAGAATATTTCAGTGAAAACCGCGTTTTAAAATCTTAATTAGTTTTTAAATAAATAAATTTTTATTCCCTTCAACACAAATCCAATTTGCTTCATTTAAAAAAATACCATTTTTCTTTTTACTCATCCAAATTTATGCCCGACACTTTATTTATGTAGATGATGCAACCAAAATAGATCCATTTTTAGTGATTTAAATCTCCAGTTTCCGAGATATCTGAATACGCGATGATTCAGAAAATAAATATTAATGGTAAAAGTCTAGACCCATCTCTTTAAACATCGTTTTATTAATGGTTAAGAAAACGATTTAAATTGGAAATACGGAAGAAATGGGTTAGGAATTAATTGATTTTACTGTTTTTTCGTTTACCATAGAGAAATGTTTCGATTTGAATGTATTTATTTTGGATTTTAATATTGAGACTGTTATATTTTTGGTCCATGCTGATGTATTAATTTATAAGGAGATTTCTTACATTAATAATAATATTAAAAAATGTATAAGGATTTTTACTGAATCATCCTGTATAGTTCAAACTACAGTGCATTTCAAGAAATAAAAAGAACGCGCATCGTAATTACTGTCAGATTGGATACATGTTATTTTTTTTCATCTCTACAAATCCTTTCGAACGGAATATCGCTTATACGCATTCCAAATTTGGCTAGAAAAATAAATTTCTATATGAACAAGAATTGGATGGAGCGACCATTATAAGCAATTTTTTTTTATTTTAAATACGTTACGGTTAGAATTTGAATTTAATCTACTGGGCAATTATTTAACACACCTAGGCAGGCCATTTCCTTTTTGAAATAAATAAAAAGTCGTTTTTTATTTGTGTTAGGAATACGAGATTGATTGCCCAGTGGCGTACGTACAAATTGTAGGTTCGCATTTTTTTGAGATAATGAAAATACTCTACAAACATAAATATTGCCTATACAAGGTGTTTCAAAAAAGCATGCATGCTAAAAGTTGGTTAGTTAAGCCCTAAAAGGGCGTTTTTGAGATACAAGGACTTGAAATTGATAAAAAAATGAAAACTGCTTATAACTTTTCTCTCCTAAATTTTTTTAGTGGAAATATAGAGCTAATTTTTGTAAAAAAAAACAAATCTTACATATTTGATTTACTAAAAATATTATATAATCCCCTTCTTCTTTGTATCGCCTCCGCCTTTGCGATTAAGGTTATTTAAATACGCCGCAATGTGGATTTCGACAAATAGGCTAAAATCAAACGTAAGAAAAAGTGTATCTCGGATAATTATAAACATTATATTTTTTACAGTTATACGATTAACCGCTGGCTATGGACTTGATCTAGAAGAATATTTGAATTTAACAGGTTTTTAAATCGAAATTGTATCGAAAGCGAAGATTTTTAAGTTTAACCGATTGACAGACAAATTAAAATCTTATAATAATATCGGTATGCAAATAAAAATTCACACCTGACCGAAAAATATGGCCTAAAAGTGTTGAATAAACCGAAAAATATAAAAACTATGTTAAATCCGTAGAATTAATGTTAAATACAATTTTTCATGAAAATAAACCCCTCCCGAGTTATAGGTCGTGGAAAATTACGATTTTCACCACAAAAACGGTACATTTCTAAAAGTTTTTTAAATATAACCGAAACTCTGTTAGTATTACGTAAAAATGATATGAATTTTATGGCCTTGAGCTAACAATTAAAATGATTTATTTTTTATTTTTCTACGATTAATACGAAGGAAGATGTGGCAATTCAAAAATGGGTGTTTAAAGAATCTGGATTGTTCTAGCATAAATATCTGGAGAAATATGACTTCCAAAAAAAATGTATATAACATCCTAATGAGAGAACAACATTGGGAATATTTTAAGACCATCCAGAACCGTTTAACATAAGCAGAAACAAGTTACGGACAAAATAAATTTTTTTACGCTATTTTTTTAGCGCCATCTAGACTGTGCTATTTAAAAAAAAATCCTTTTGCAGAAAGTCGTAACATATGTTTCTACAATTGTACAGTAATTTTTAGCCCTATGGGATAATTATTTTTTAAGTTTTGGTCTGTTAAAGTTGTGCAAAATTTTTGTTTTTTGTAAGACATTTTCAATTTTTGGTCAATAGCGTGAATAGTATTAATTTTTGAAAAAAATTTAACGAGACAAAAATTTGAGGAAATGTTCTTCCGAATAATTTCCATTTTTTTTTATCTTTTGTCTGTAACGAGATATGGCCTTTTGAAATTGCATTTATAACCAACAATGTCATTTTTGCGGGTCAAATATTTTTTTCAAATATCGTAAAAAATAAAATATATTTAGATAAGAAAACGACACAATGCCAATTCTTCAAAACCGTATTCAAATCTTCATCTACTCGTAAAAACCAATTTAAAAATCTAACAAAGCGTCCTACAAAACTAAATCAAGATTTTCAATTAGAGATATCCCCGATTCCAAATCTTGAAGGCACCCGAAAATCGGAGGTACGACTACAAACAAGCACACGTACGTTTTTTTTTTGCCGTTGCGGGACCCCTATCGTATTACCTGAGACTCAAAGCGAACAAAAAGTTTAAAAAGGCGTACAAAATCGTTTAACCTTTGTTATTGTGACCCCGAGATGCTTATATTCCAGCTTCCTTTTACCACTTTACTTCATAAAAAACTACGCACAAAAAGTGCTTAAACCTTTTAAAGGATTAGGAAAAAGGGATCGCAGATTTTTGCTAAATTAATCGAGTGATGCGGTAAATTTTATTTTCGAGGATTTATAATCGTGGGAAAGAAGAAAGTAGGATTGCTTCAAACACCGGCGAGTCCATAATAAACTTTTGTATTGATCATTTTTCAACACAACCCCAAAATTACGAGTGATAACATGCAGTTCAACATCCAAGACAGCACAGGATATTCCTAGAATATTTTCTAAATATCCAAAAAGAGAGAAGTATATTCCAATATCCATGGAATATTCCTAGAATATACACTTGCCTCCATAGGCGGATCCAGGGGGAGGTTAGGTTAGGTTACGTTTTTTAATATATTCCATAGCCTCCCGACCCTCAACTCCAACTGATGGAAGACAGCCCCCCCCCTTGACAATCGGCTGGATCCGCCCATGCTTGCCTCTAGCGTATTCCAGGAATATTCATATTGGTAGCTTTTGGTGATACTTTTTAGACTTCAAATTCAATGTAAAAGAATGCACCCGACAGTTGCAAGAACTTTCAAAGTTGATACCCTCACAGAATTATTCAAAGGAACAGATTTATCATCCGTTATTGACAATACCAATATGTTGGATTTCTTTTTGGACTTTCCAATAAAAAATACACAAATGTTGTATCATGTAGAAAATATTCTCAGAAGATACTATAGGAATATTGTTTATAGAATATTCCTGGAATATTCTGGGTATATTCTGGATATTCCGGGAATATGAGAAATATTCTTGAATTACTTTGAATATTCTTGAAATATACAAGGAATATTCTGAGAAGACATTATAGAAATATTCTGTGTATATTATAGAATATTCTGGGAATTTTCGCCACCAGCACATTCTAGGAATATTCCAATATCCCAAAAAGAATTTTCTATGAATATTCATGGATTATCCGGTGCTGTCTGGGTCCATAGTGGCTACTCCAAATGAAGAATGAATTTTTATGAGTGTAGGTAGGAATTATTGCAGTCGTATGGTAGGCGAATTAATTATGATCCGAACAAGAATTTACGAAGCACAAGCCACGAGTCTGGTCGAGCCAAGTAATGCTTCAATAAATTTTACTTATTCTCATTAAGTCCGTTTCGAAAAATCACTTTCGAAATGAGCAGAAAGATCTAAAGATCCTCACGGACATTTGTCGCTAATGTTTTAATGTCGCAAATGACTGAATTATTTCTACGCGTATAAAAACGTTTAATGCTGTAATTCCGTCACGATTTATGAAATTTGCGGCCTTTTATATGTTTGTAAATATATAAATAAATGTATTTTAGTAAATAGGTTTTTAATAGTTTGAAATACTTATACGTGTCGATCTCTTTTAAATGTTTTTTACAATATTACAGATTTACTGCCTCAATATCCCACTTAATAAATATATTCCATGTTCGGACCAAACTCGACCGATGATTTATTTCAATTCCCATAAAAGCGAGATCATGAACATGTGTTTGGAAACGTCACTGTAAGTTTTATATTTCGTTTTTCCTTCTATTCAAACCCATCGAAATAAAACGCACACATTTCTCGCGTTCTCATAATAAAACTTTTAAGTAAACATCAGCTTGAAGATATGTTCATTTTAAGATTTCTTTTTTACTTATATTGCTTTACTCGCCGTCTCTGTTTTCGATCAAAGATCCACTCGAGAAATTTTATCCAATTAATATGTACTTGACAACTACTCTCGAGTTAGATGGAAGGTTTTTTTTTCACGTGTGGCTATTAAAAAATTAAAAAAAAAATTGTATAGATTGTAGATACCAGATTCTTGTATTATTTTTTTAAAGACGGTTCATTTAGAATTTTTAATATTTAAACTGGTTTTTAGTTTTGCAGATTCAGATTACATAAATCTTAGTCCCTTAAATTTGCCTGTTCAAAACGTTTTAAATAATGTTAAGGCGGAAATAGACGGTTCAACCATATTGGAGGACAAATGTATAAACGTTTTAATTAAATTGATCAATTTCAAAATGTCGGCAACTGAAATCGTACGTAAAATGAATCCGCTTGAGCGAACCAAAATAATTTAGGCACGTACATATCATCCCTGCCAGTCTCACTTTTTTCTGACTTAATTACCTTGTTTAAATCTGCCATATATCTTGTTTGAATAATGTTTATTTCTAATTTAATATCATGTTCGGATAGGTCCGGAATATTTAATTCTGATAAGAGGGACTTCATTGCCTTGTCTCTCAATACTCGGTTTTTATACTTTATACTTTATTCAAAGCAGAAAACAAATTAATTTCCATAGCCCGGCAGAATGAAGGATAGTAAGAGTGAGACGCAAAAGAGAAGGTTTATTACCGGAAAAACCATGGAAACATGACTAAATCAAAACGAAAACTTTGATTAGGCCGATCAGATGTATTAAATTTTCATTTTAACTACAAATAAGCATTGAAGGATTAGGTTAAAATAAAATTTCTACCTCTTGAACCTGTACTACTTCTGCAAATTAAATTACTTCTTTAGACTATAGGCAAATGTCGTCAGATGGTAAGGATTCGGCCTCCGCATTTTGGGAAACGCAAAAGTATAAAATTTCATCTCCGCCAATGTTTTCATGGTTTAAAAAACAGAAAATAAAATGATTGATGTAATAATTTATTTCAGCTGTAATATAATACCCAAGCCATATGTAAATTCGAAATAATTATTTTTGTGTTCTACTAAATTAGACTTTGTAATATTCGGTATAACCTTGGCTTTAAGTTTGGGAAATTCGGTTGTTACACATAAAAAAATCTACAGAATTATAAAACTACAAGTAAACCATTGAATTTCGTAGAGGATGTGAGATCGATCGATCAAATCTTAATTAATTTAAAATTTAGGAACATCGAAAAAATGTGCCTACTATGATTTTTTTAATAGGACAATTTTTAACGAGTCAAGGTCGGTTGAAATCTAAATTATCTCTTGAAGTGAAATCAATTAAATTTTTTGGCTGTCATGTTTGAGATGTATCAAAAACTCGATGTTGTTTTTTTTAATATTGGATTGAGTGCGAAATGGTGAATAATTTTGGAAGAAAATATTTTGTAAAAATTTAGTTTTAACTAATATTTAATCAAATAAGTATTAAAGTGCATAAAATAAGCCTGTTGGCTGAAAAAAAATTTTTCCCAACAGTTGTTTTATATAAATTATTCAATATTTGCGCGCGACATTTTGTTA
Source organism: Crepidodera aurea (assembly GCA_949320105.2). Classification (NCBI taxonomy): domain Eukaryota; kingdom Metazoa; phylum Arthropoda; class Insecta; order Coleoptera; family Chrysomelidae; genus Crepidodera; species Crepidodera aurea. Next base: position 18,253,043 of record OX439477.1, on the reverse strand, counting down.
CCATCTAACAACATTTTCAGTTGGGGGGGATTTCGAATTATTGTCTGAACATTTCCAGTTATAATGTCCCTAGAGCTTGAAAAATTTACGGAGAATAATTCAAGCTCGCGGGAGATTCGGTACAAAAATTTTATACAAAAAATTATTTTAAAAAGGAAATACAATTTTTGACAGTTTAAGAGTTTATTTTGCTTTGATGTTTGGTGCCTTAATAAATTAAGGTGGCTAATGGCTATGACCTTTTTTTTTGACGCTTTGATTGACAAGTTGAAAATATCGCGTTTTGGAAAAGAAAGTCAAGAAGCGATAAAAGCTGACTATATTCTATTACAATCACACAATATTACAGTACTAGAGGATAGGAAAAAAATGTAAGTCTGTGTTATACTGTGGCTTTAAATTTACGCTTCTGTTATTCTGGCATCTGCACGTGACAGCTGTCAAGTCAGGGAAATTATCAAAGTCCTCCAAATTTTATCGATAAAATTTTTGGTTTTCACGAAAACGGCTTTATTTGGAAAAACCACGAAAACAAACTGATAAAATCACGAGTCCGCAGGACGAGTGATTTTATCTCAAATCAGTTTGTTTGAGTGGTTTTGCCTGAAATAAAGGCGTTTGAGTATGGAGACCAAAAATTTTATCTATAAAATTTGAGAGGACGTGTGGTATTTGGAAGGGTTATTTTTTGAATCATTTTGTATCAAAAAAAAGAGAATATAGTCATTTATGCAAAAGACACTTTACACACAAATGTTCATTATTTTATTTATCAAAGGTAATACCACGAGTCCTCCAAATTTTATCGATTAAATTTTTGGTTTTCACGAAAACGGCTTTATTTGGAAAAACCACGAAAACAAACTTATTGATAAAATCACGAGTCCGCAGGACGAGTGATTTTATCTCAAATCAGTTTGTTTTAGTGGTTTTGCCTAAAATAAAGGCGTTTGAGTATGAAGATCAAAAATTTAATTTATAAAATTTCAGAGGACGAGTCGTATTTGAAAGGATTATTTTTTGAATCATTTTGTATTAAAAACAGAGAACATAGTCATTTATGCAAAATACACTTTACATACAAATATTGAAAATTTAAATTGAAACCTCATGATGAGCTGTTACAGTTTTACATACAGGGCCACCAAGGCAATTTTTTGATTGGCTACCCCGCGGAACGGCGCCGTAAATGAAAGCGAAGAAGAAGAATGAAATGAAGTCTTTCTTAATTTAATTAATTTTAAGTGTTCAAAAACTGATATTTAATGAACAAAAAGTGTTGAAGTGAGGTATGTAAAAATGTTAAAGGCGATTTGAAATAAACTAATAAAAACAGGTTAGTTTACAAATACATTTTGAAATTTGGTTATTAACATAGATTTGCAATACATTTTAGTATAATAAAAATTGTTAAATGTTTTCATTTGACATTTCAAAAAAGGTAAACATAGTTTAATCAAAAAACAAAAACGACGAAGCTGTTTTATCAGTATAAAACACAATGATTGGTTAGGATCCTGTGCTCTTATTGGCTGAAACCCCAAAATCTGACTGTTTTGACAGATGAAAAAAATAATCAGTATAAAACACAATGATTGGTTAGGATCCTGAGCTGTTATTGGCTGAAACCACAAAATGTGACTGTTTTGACAGATGAAAAAAATAATCACTATAATTCCTAGCCTAGATAAAAAATTAAAAAAATCTAATTGCAAACTTTTACCAATGAAAATTTAAGCGCTAGATAATAATTCTCATTTGTGCGAAACACCTTCCAGCAATATAATAATTTATTAAAAAAATTTAATTCTAAAAGTTCTATACCGAAAAAAAAAATATTTTGACCCAGTACGAGGCGCTCGAAATCGGTGTCACCTATAAAACGTTCTTCAAATTTATCTACATCTGAGTAATATCTATAATTATAATAAATCACAAGCGTTTTTTGCCTACAATCATATATTACACTTCATCACATACCGAATGAATATTTTAGAGAAAGCCCGTCGAAATAGCAGTACAGAAGTTAGCCCAATGGTGATGTCCATTGTGTGGATTTTCTATAACTCCATCAAATTTGATCCAACAAAACTTAAATTTTCAAATCCAAGACGCATAAGAATTCAAAAAAAAAAATTATATGAAAAAAAACAGCTTAATCCGACCCTGTACGTACCTCTATCTAGCAGTTAATTTGTTCTTAAATTATTTATGAGAGTTTATCCCAAACAAAATCAAATTCTTTTCATATTAGAAATCCGGTTTTTGTTATCTTTCATCCGAGTTAGCTTTGGGATATATCTAGCAAGCTATTCAGGCAGCGATTGTCAGTTTTTTTAACGGCATTCATTTGTCTACCAAAATTACAGTTGATTTGATTAAAATTATTATGTATGAGTGTGCGTCCGAAATTTCTCTTATCTTTACTCTTTAATACAGGGCGCACCATTCTCGTATTTTCTCTATAAAGAAATCATTAAATTTTTAAAGATTCTTTCAAAGTGAAAAAATAAGTACATATTGGTAAAGGTCTAATCTATGTTACGACGAACTCACTTTTTCAAAATTTGTTTTATTTTTTTCTATAAAAAATTTGCAAATTCCATGATTTTTCATAATTTTTCCAAGTTTTTTTAGAAGAGAACCAAAGCAAATTTCAAAAAAGTTAGTTCGTAATATCATATATTAGACCTTTACCAACAAGTACAATTTTTTCCAGTAATAAAAAAATAACCTTAAGCGCATTTCTCATATCCCAGACATTTTTCAGTGACTATTTCCCTTGTCTTCATTTCCTCCAATCACAAACGCGCAATTTTGAATTACAAATGCTTTCTAGATGAAAAAACTGTGTGACAGCTCCTATCAGTAGTTTATCCGAGACAAAACTTGACAGCTGTTGTCACCAAAAATTACAATACCTTTGATAACAAGTAATTATGGTCTCCTAGGACACCAGAAAACGACGCTAAACAATTTTTCTGCTTTTATTGTCAATAAATTTTGTAATATTGTTTTAGTAGTGGAACTACGTTGCAAAAAAAAATGCAAGAGATGTATTTTATGAAGTGGAAAATAATTTTTGATCCATTTAGACCTAGGTTTTTCTGTGAGTAACAGATTCAACATCTTGCATTTTTGTGTGTTGAATCAAAGAAAACATAACTATCGTTAAAAAGATCAGTTTCTTTACCTAAATTCATAACCTATTTAAAACATTGGTTGGTTTTGGTCACCTAATTTTTATGTCCTGCACGCTACTGGCCACTGGCTACTAAGAATGCATAAATGATTTATTTGTTCGGAGGCAATATCTTTTGGTAAATATATTATGCTGTGTTGCCAATATTTGGAAAATATTTATATTTAGTCACGCCTCCTTCGCGGGTACAGGGGCAAATCGTCGTCTAAGCAGCAACACCGCATATCTCATTTTTGTGAAATTGGTAGACACTAGAGGAAAACTGATGTTATCAGTAGATTCCCGCGAAATTTCGAATCCAACGATAAGCATAACGCAATTTGGCCAAAAATGAGATATGCGGTGTTGCCGCTTAGACGACGAAATATCATATGATGTTATGACGCGCTAATGACAACATTTTGCATCCGCATAGTGGCGCCGCTCTCAGACAGATGGGTGAAGATTTATAATTATAATTATAATTATAATTTGAAACTTACCAGTATTGAAAGCAGACATCGGTAACTGCCTCGATATACTTTCAAACACCTCGGAAGTCAACCCATAGATGCCCAAAAGCTCCCGCATGGTATTCATCGCGTATTGCCTCATCTCCATGACCTGCTCTTGGCTGAGATGCGGAGGATTCTGCGTGAAATCCGGTACATGAGGTTTGGAGAGGGTGTGAATCGAGAAACTTTGAGGTATCTTTGAATCGTTTTCGCTACTGTTTTCATTGGCTTCATCATCGTTGTCGGAATTCGGGTAGTTTTCATTGAATTCCGAGTCGCTGTTTGAGTCAGTATCGTTGGCTTTGCTGAGATCCATCGGACTGAATCTGAAAAAACGGTTAGTTTTTATAAATAGGAATGTTTTGGAAGGAAATGTAGTCTTCAAAGCTTGTAAAACAGATAATGCACAAACCTGGGATCCACCACGACCTTTCTCGTCGCCGTCGTCTTCCTCCGCCTCACGTTATTAGTAACATTATTGTTATCGTTATATTCGCTCAAATTCAGCGCCTCGTTATTGTAAACGTCGGTCTGTGGATAGGTAACGTTAGAACAACGCGGCTTAAAATTTTTCCTCTTATTGCGTTTCGGTAGGTCAGTTTTGGGCGATGAAGCCGCGTAGTTATCCTGATCTGAGTCGCTGGAATTCGCGTTCGAATCGAAGGGTTCCCGATCGTCGTGATAGCGCGAGTATTGGTCGACGTTGTCCGATGTCATTTCCATTTTTATTGAATCTGAAAAAAAAAACGTGGTTATTAAACTTTGTACAGTATTTACAATGAAATATGTGTCGTTTTTAAATAGAGATTGTAATTTTTTAAGGGCGATGATGGATGTTTGTTCTCTTAAAATACTTGTTAGGGTTACTGGCCATCTTCTCAGTATCTCAGATCTGTATCAGACCCTCAGAAATATAATTATAACACAGCGAGATAGTAAAGTTAGAAATGTCAGATCGTCAGAAATCTAAACTTCACTTTATCTCCTCTTTATTTCACAACCGATTAAAACATGGTCTACTCAGAAACAGTTCTACATATTTCCCCTACATATCTTGAAAAAATCGAAGATCTATATCTACTAGATTTAACTCAGCGAGGTAATAAGTCAGAAGTGTCACACCGTTAGAAATCTAAACTTTGCCTTTATCTCCTCTTTATTTCACAACCGACCAAAATTTTAAAATACAATCTACTCAGAAACATTTGTACATATTTTCTTTACATGTTTTAGAAAAATCGAAGATCTATATCTACTAGATTTAACTCAGCCAGGTAATAAAGTCAGATGTGTCAGACCCTCAGAAATCTAAACTTTGCCGTTATCTCCTCTTTATTTCACAACCAATTAAAATTTTAAAATACAATTTACTCAGAAACATTTCTACATATTTCTCTTACATGTCTTGAAAAAATCTAAGATCTACATCTACTAGATTTAACTCAGCGAGGTAATACAGTTAGAAATGTCAGACCCTCAGAAATCTAAATTTAGGTTTTTATTTTTTTTTATTTAATGAAATGAAAAATCAATGATGTAACAGTTGCATAGTAGTTTTTGGGACATTACAAATAGTTTTTGCCGAAAAATGTTATTAATACTGCCAAAGGTGAACTTGTTTTTTATGATTTACACTAATTGAACAAAAAACATTTTAAATATATTAATCATAATTTTTATTTATCCAAAAACATCGATAAAAAGTTTATATTGATGTTTATAACAAGTTTACAAATCATAATTTATAGTTTTGAGGATTCAAACAAAATTTCGCAAATAATTGTGAGATCCTGGCCAATTAATTTTATCGTTACGCCATAAATACGTATTTTGGGTCTTCAAAAATGCAAATAATTTTTCCATTTATTGTTGATGATTTAAAAACTATAATTATAACAAAAAAACGTTATATTTAACAAATTAAAATTGCAAATGCAAATCTATGAATTATTATATTATTGCTAAATATTTTTACAGAGATTTCAGATTTTTTTTAATCATAAATTAATGAAATATTTTCAGAAAAATATTTTTAGTTTATAAAAATAAATAAAAAAATAAGTATAAACATAATAAATTTATTGGAAATAAAGATTATTAATAATAAATGATATAAAAATTGTATTATTGTGTCAGACAATTTTTTTTACATGTTTTTTGTTGGCAAATGTTCTATCATTCTGTCGGTGAAATTGACTTGGTTTTATACGCCATCTTTTGGTCTATTTGTTGACCTCGTTGACAGCTGTCAATCCACTTCAAGAAAAATCTGACTGTCAACCTCAGAGCAATAAAGGACATAGGGGTGGGAAGCCTTGTAAGTATTTACACTACAGATTGTTTTGTCTCGTGGTATGATGAATTTAGACAAGGGCAGAAAAAGGCATCTCTATGTCTAGTGAAATTAAATGTTTAATTTGTTACTCTTCTTCTGGTTGCGACAGTTTTCAAACAGGGCTTTAATAAGCCAAAATTTTTCAATTTAATTCAAGTTTTTTTTTTAGTTTATTATTTATTATCTTTTGTCAAGATCATTTAAGTGTTTGAGTGAATTGAACACCTAAATAGTCTACTTCCCTTTGTTGAGCGAGCCTGACTTTCTGGAGATTTACATTGACGTCTTGGGGGAGCTGGGTGGGTCTTTTTGAATTCGATGTTTGAAGATGATGTCTTTTGGGGATCCAATGAGACCCTCCACCTATTGCTCCAGCTTGTGCACTGATTCAGTAGGCTTTGGGGCACTCCAGCGAGGGGAGTGAGCAATTCAATTCAACAAACTTGCTAACCAATAAGGTTAAACTGTCAAACAATGAAGGCATAAGGCGACTCGATGAGTAAGCCAATGTCTTTACACTGGAATGCGGTATATGGAGATACCTTGAACTTTCATTATGGTACATGGAGCATAAAATTCAGAAATTTTTACACGTGACATGATGGATTCTTGTTCAATAAATGTATATGATATATAATATTCATATTTCGATACGCTTGAAAATAAACATGTTTGTGTTTGACATTGTAAACGTTTCCTGGAATACCTCAAAGTATCATCATCAAGATATTTTTTTAATTTTCGTAAATATTTAAAATTCGCGACGTATCGCGAAGTGAATTTGAAGATTCGCCGACATCCTGCACACACATGCAAGTCATCAAATAAAACAAAAAAGCGCCCGACGACCTCCTCGTAATATCTTCTCAAAAAAACCGAAAAATATTTCCCAAATATTCTTCATTCGCTTCGTCGTTCTCAGAAGTCAAAATTTAATTGTGATCAGCGCGGTCGCTTCCAAATTCTTGCCAGTTTTTATTAAATTTTGTCAAAACCATGCATAGCACGTCTGTAGGAGCGCGGTTGTATTCATTTGCAGAAATATTTAGACAAAAACCGTACCAGACTGAAGTGAATTTTTGACAAATGTAAAAAAACAGGAATGTTCACCACCATATTTCGGTGTTTGGACATAAATATATCGCGTCGCATTTAAAGAATTAAAAGAGCTCAAGTTACGGGTTTTGTGAATGTTTTAGACGCATTCTTCTGATACGATAAAGTTCGCATGTTAAGCAGCTCGAATTATAGTCTCCACATATTTATGAAATAGCCTTAAAAACGACTTTAATGCCTTGTTAATTTACCAGCGATGTTATTACTTTCAAAATGTTATTTACTTTAAAAGATATATCAAAAGAAATTAAAGAAGACAAATTTCTGGGAATCGTATTAGATAGCAAATTGGACTGGAAACAACACTTCCTCTACTTATCAAAAAAAACTATCTAGGCTTATTTTTTTACTAAGAAAACTTTCAACTACAACAGCTGAAGTAAGTCGTATAGCTTATATGGGACTATTCCATAGCTTGCTAAACTATGGTATCCTATTATGGGGCAACTCTACAGAATGTAACAAAATCTTTACTTTACAAAAAGCAGCATTCAGAGCTATTACAAAAAGGTCATCTATGCTTATCGGCATCAGCTGTGGCTGACCTACGGAAGAAACACTCCCTTGACAAGTTTAAGGGTAGATGGGACGACGAAACAGGTTGCAAGCTAGCCAAGGAATTATTACAGTATCCGAACTGCGAAACAGCCAAAAAATACATGACTATGAACAGACAGAACCTGCGCACAGCCACAGGTATCCTGACTGGCCACTGTCATCTACGAAAACACCTCTACATGATGGGGTTACCTGACACTCCACTGTGTAGAGGATGTGAACAGGAAGACGAGACTGTCGAACACATTCTTTGCGAATGCCCGACACTCTAACAAATGAGACATTTTCTTTTCGGCGAGCGGTGGCTAACAGATGCCAACATGAGGGAGCTACCTTCAGGCGACGTCATCGCCTACTTTAAACAAGTAGGCTGGCTGACGAGCTAGAAGGAAGGTTCAACCTCAGAAGGACGCACAATGGGCCAAATGTGGCCTACGTGCTGTGGGGTGACCCACCCTTCTAGATTTACAGATACAGAGGTCATCTATGGAGTCTTGTAGGCCTATATTTAAACAACTACAAATTCTAACTATTCCCTTAATATATATTAAATTGCTTAAACTATGTAAGAACTAACAAAAACAGTCTAGTTCTACGGCACTCCACTACAAGCCAGGTAGTTAAACGAGAAGAGGAATAGACGAATTTAGAGCGCCTGACGATCATTAGATGAGTCTGGCAGGGCTTTCGGGGTGTTCCGCATTAGTCTGATTATATTTTAAGCTGTTATCGTGCCATCATCTGATAAATTTTCAGTTTTTCACAGAAATCTAAAGTTCGATTTTTTCTATTTCTTTCAATTATCGAAGATTTACCTCCATTATATTTAACACAAGACAGCCAGAAGCACATCCCTAAACAGTTATATATTCTTTTTTCTCAAATATTTGATAAAAGAAATAAGAATTAATATCGTTAATATTTTTTAACGACAAACATTAATTTAAACTTTAATAACTTGTTGCTATTCGAGCGACTTCGGGAAAATATATACGTTTATTATTTTATTGAACGACATTAAATATGCTAATGAAATTACATTTTCTGTTGCCTTCGTATCATAGCTGTTTCCAAACGGGTTCCGTACATACATAAATAATTTTAACGCCTGCCGCTCTTATCGCATCGTTTGATGCAATTACATTTATTGAATATTTCGATTTTTTTTTTATCAAAAAATTTCATTAACACCGCGCATGCTTCAAATAGTTGAATAAGTAGTTATAATTATACTTAGTATTTAAACTGTCAAACTTATAAAAATATGACATGTCATTTGCCCAAATTTTTGTAATTTAAATCTACGTTGAGCAATGGACCGTGATAGTCGTGACGTCACAACGAAGTTGGTAACATGTAAATGGTTCTACACAAAACAAAGTTACCATGGCAACGATGTTACTTATCTGTCACAATTGACAACTATGACACCGTTGCTATGGTTACTACATTTAAATTTAGACAACCTGACAACTATGACAGCGTTGCTATGGTTACACTGTGTAGAACCAGTGACGACACACTATCACGGTCCATACCAAAACATTGGAAAGAAAATTCAAGTAGGTGTAGGTATATGCGGGAACGACTTACCTGAATGGATATTTTTGGAAAATCAAAGGTAAATTAAAAACCTGCTTAATTAACACATGGCGACCCTTTTGAGTCCTCGAAATTCTGAAGGAAAAAAGGTAATACTTAATTGGAAAGAAGATCGGTCAAGGTTCATACAGATGTCTGGTCTTTGGGTATAATTCTATTTATAATGTTGATGATGATGTTTTATGACGCCTTTCATGCGAAACAAGTGCAGTAGCACTTATCGTTTATCATTCATTGTATTTATTTATATTGAATAATTTTTGTGTTTTGGTTAAATCCAAGTGAACTAGGTTTTGATATTGCTCTACAATTATCCTAGAAAAAATTTTGATATTGTTGTCTTTAATCTAGGATTTTAAGAACAGAATTGAAGAAGATACGTAGACATGTTCTATTGAAGACTGCATTTAAATATCTTGATCGGTTTAAAAATTAGAAGGCGACAAAGTCCCCATTAGTTTCTTGAACAAAAATTCATAATTCATAAAAAATGTGTTATTTTTTTGACAGTTCAAGTTAATTAAATTTTTTCAACAAGAAAAATACCACCCGAAATCTAATTTCATTAAAATACAATATTTTTTGAAAAATTTTAATTTAAAAATGGAAAAAAATATGATTATTCGCATTTTCTCGGAAATTTTGGAGGTTATGGTCAAAGTGATTTCTGCAAAACTTGAAGGTTTTTTCATAACCTACAACTTTTGTATAAAAAACTTTTTCGGCTCTGTTACAAAAAAATTAGAAAACGATTATTTTTGATTTTTATACATATTTTCTTTAGCAGTTTTTTCCGTATACTTCAATGGTGTAATCAGTTTTTTAATTTTCTCAAAAGTTTAAACAAATTATCAGCAACTGTTAAAAATTTATTTTTAAAACAGTGATAAAAAAATAAAAAAAAAAGTTTTTTCCATTTTTGAGGATGTTTTTAAATGGGAACGATAGTGGTTTATCATTGTATCAAAATTTCACGTGAAAACGAAAAAAATGCGCACCCGGAAAACTCTGTACTAGAAAATTTCACCATGAAACTTTTCATCTGAAAAAAAGTGTTTTTGATCGAAAAAAATTAATATCTCAGAAAATTTCTATTTTTTTTAACTCAAAATTTATTTGGTTATTTATAACATAAAAACAAATACTTTTACAAAGTTTCATCGAAATCGAATAATTTTTGCGGAAATGAAAAATGGAAAACAAAAAAAAAATGCAAATTGTGTATGCAACCCCAATACATCGGGAATTTTTTTTTGTTTTAAAAATTTTCAATACTCTCTTCTAATCATAGATGGTAGCACATCTAAAAATTTAACTTTTGTACCTTCATTTTCAATAAACAGACGAAGAAAATGAATCGTAAAATGGTAAAATAATTTGAATTAAATAAATGAAAACGCAAAGCAGATGTCCCAATTTTCGACACATCAAAAATAAGAGTAACCAATCGCCGACATGTAAGAGGAGCAATGTTCTACACCGAAAAATCGAAAACTTTCACAGAATACTCCCATACGGCAACCCTATATTCCTGGAATATTCCTCCTATTTGCCAGTAGGCCTTAATATATTGCAATATTCATGGCATATGCACTGAATATATCAAAATGGATTCGGCGTCTTCCTCTGGCAAAATATATCTCCCCCCCCCCGTTTTCAAGGATGCTGAACACGATGGCATTATCAAAAATTATTTTCGACTTAACCCCATCAACCACCCCCAAAATGGGGGAATCGTGGATTCGGTGTCTTCCTCCGGCAAAATATATCTCCCCCCCGTTTTCGAGGATTGTAAATACGATGGCGTTATGAAAAACTATTTTCGACTTTATTCCACCCCTCAAACGGCCAAAAACCACCCCCAATGAATGAAACAGTATAAAAAAGTTATATTTAATCTATAATAAAAAGAATAGTATCAAAATAATAACAAAAGTTAAAAAAACAACTAAAACATAAATTGTTTTTGGTCAATATCCTTCTCTGTAAAGAACTTTCCATACTTCTATCTAAGACTATCAATTAAAATCTACCACTACAAAAAATCTTCGTTAAATACAAAAATTAAATAACGTCATCATTTATAATTTCTATAATCTCGTAGTTTTCGATTCATCTCTGCAGATGATTGTGACAAAAAATTCTTTTATTGCTTCACTCAACATCTAAAACGACTTTTGAATCGAACTTTAACTTCCTCGACAGTTGTGTACATATAATTTTAACAAAAATTTAATGATAATTACGGTCCTAAACACATCGTGTACGTTAGTTTTTTTTTTACTTACTTACTTATTCTATATTTGAACAGTGATTATATAGTAAGACGAAGAAATGTGAATAGTGAAGTTAGTAAATAAATTGCGTAAAAATATATTGGTACCGTTAAATGTTAATGTGATTTTCAGGTTATTTATTTAATAACAATTTATTTAGGAGGTCGATTTTAGCAAAGTTCTTATATTTTACCATATTATACTAGAGTTCGTAACAGGTTTTGTTAATTTTTTATGTGAGTAAATATGATTTATTTATCCAAAATTTACATTTTGAATTAAAAAACGGATTCATAAAAGTGGGTTGTTAGAAAATGAAATAATTCTTGCTCTGTCAAAAATACAAGAAAATTGGATTCAGTGTTTTCCTCAAAACCTCATCTATTAGCACCAGCTGGCAACGTTGCTTTTCATAACGTCAAAATTATTAACCCCTAAGAAATACGCGACATAACCTTAAAATTTTACAAGTTGGCAGTTATATGCAGGGTGAAATTCAAAACAATTGTCGAAAAAAATGTCCAAAATAAAGTTTGGGGGTTTGGGGTTTTAAAAGGAAGACCCTGTATATTTTAAAAAATAGGAAAGTTCAATATTTCGTCTTTCTGAAAGTGCCTTAGTTGTCATGGTCATTTTACAGGGTAATACTTTTATAAAATTGAAATTAAAATAAATTGTTTTACAATTTTTATGTAAGTGTAAAAAAATAATGGGTTCAGTCAAAAGCAATATTTTTAAAGTCCCAAAATATTAATACTGTCACACTTTTCGCATTCTATTCGACAGACGAAAAAAAAATAAAGTTTTGGCTTCAGCTTGAATATTTTATCATTCCATTGTTATTTTTGATCGTATATCGTTTGTTTTAATCTATATAGTAGTTAGAAAAAAAATATATAAATCAAATGGCATTCTCTTCTATTAGACCGCAACAAAGAACATCAATTTTTCAATGGTTTGCTAAAGCTATTGCCAGTTTTTCGTAATAGCCAATTTATATTTAACGTCTCTACTCTTATCAATTGTTTATTATTTAGTGGCGAAATTAAATGTGTAAAATTTCAATTTTTTTTTTAATTTTTGTTTGATACACTGTTTTTTCTTCAAATTACTTTGAAAAAAGCACTAAATATTGTTATATTTTTATCAATTTTGTAACACACAGTTGATTTCATCTTATATATTTTAAACCGTTTACCTGGATTCAAGCCATAGGAATTTGGAGATATAATGCCAGAGGTGACAGTAGCCATAGTCGACAGCATATGGAACCGGTCATTCCTAAAACAAAAAAAAACATTGTAGTTTTTAGAGAAAAAATTACATGTACATATTTTAAAATATAATATCCACTTGTCCAACTGACCCGCTACCTTAAAAAAACCCCGATTAAAAAGTATACCCTTAGACCAGTCGACCCGCTCCCTCGCTTAAACGCTTTAAATACCATAATCTGCCAATCTAGACAGAGCTATTTTCTAGGCGTTTTAGACACGAGATGATGTTAATATTAGCATTTAAATTGATTCCTGCTACCGCATTTTCTCTATCTCGACACACTCCTTTCCAGCCATCCAATAAATCACCCACAAAATCGAGGTTTTTTTCGCTTTTCTTGCATTCTGTACCAAAGCAAATGTTTCGGGATGGATAATGAATTGACCACAGTGGCAGGTATGAGTTAGTAGAAATTGCGGAAATTTCATAAAAAATCCTGCTTGATTTTGACGTAAGAGTTTTTCAAGATCAATACAGCCAATAATAATACGCATCAGAATGGCTGCACCTGTTTGGCTTATTTTTTTTGTCAGGATAAGGTTTGTATGAAAGAAAATGCTCTGATGCTCCCAAAAATTAAAAAAAGAACATTTTATGTAAATAATCATCATACAGTGACAATATTTACCGATAATTTAAACTTTCGTTGCCTAATGCTGTCCCAAAAATTGGAGGAAATCAAATTATAAATAAATCATTCATCTGCTTCTAAAAAATGCCTTTAGGAAATCAAAAAAACTATTGTCGGAACCTGACGTTACATTATTGTCCGTATGTGAGAATTATTTTAAAATCAAATCAAATTAAAACATTTTTCACAGGTATCTCTAGGCATTTAGAAACACCCCGTATAATCGTGGGGCTTAAAAAAATCAGCAAGTGGCTAATTATCATAAAATTGATATTTAAGGATGTCAAAAAAAACATTATGAACGTACTCAAAGAAATATATCAGATTATATCCACGTTTTTTATCATTTATAATATTTTTTAGTTTGTTCTCAATTTTTTGACCCCTGGTTAATAAATATTTATTTAAAGGCTCCATATAATATTAAACAATAAATAAAATTGATAATATTTTTGACTGTTTTAAATAAAAAATTAAAAAAAATTTCAAATTCCAAAAAGTTTAATAAGCTATTGGATTTTTTTGATTATTTTGATGCTGAGGTCTAAATTTAAAAATATATATTTTTCCCTCTTTTTAGACCTGTGAAAGTTTCGTTTGGTTATTTTTAAAATATTAAGTTTGAGAATTTAGACGTGACATCTGAAAAAAGAAATTGTACGATTTTGGGATGTCATAATAGTTAATGCCCGATGATATTTTGACGTTTATGGAATATTGCTGTCAGTGCTTCATTATTTTTAGTGAATATCATTGCTGTTTTGTGTTATCTTATAAAAGTTATGAGTGTATTTATAGCAACCGTATCCAAGGTAACATAAACAAATAATATACAAGTGAAAAATAAAATTTGTTGTGAACTTGGGGACAGAATTTTGGTTGTAAAATATAAACCCTACGGCACTGGCGTACAAGAAATAATGCGTGCCAGTTAAATAGCCTAAGATTACATTTGAAGTAGCAAAATTTATTGCCTATTTGTGTATTTCCAGTCTGTTCATTGAATTCCAACACCTACTTGAGTTTTACTTGCTTTAAGGCATATTTAAACAATTTTTTTTCTTTATTTATTACTAATATTTGCAATCGAGACAGTTCTGATAATAAATAGTTCGAGCCTGATGAGTTCATAATCTTAAGTTTATTTTTATAGACGTTACACATTATTGGTACTTTTCTAATATATTTTTTCAAAAGATTTTCAAAAATGTATCATTTGAAATGCTGTACCTACACGATTTGTTTTATTCTTTTTTTTTTAAACAATAAACAAAATTAATTTTGTAATTACTCAAATTACTTACAGAGTAAATATGTTGTGGTTTCCGTTTGTTTGTTGAAATTAATTTAAATAAATAATTTATTAGCATCAATTATTTATTTGTTTTCACTGCTTCAGTGCGCGTTTTCTAAATGTAACCAAAGCAAATAAAATATAATTTCCACTGACAAATTGTCAATATTCGCATTTTCTTAAAACGTGCTTCATTTGATTTATCAGCAGCATTTATACTTTTTTTTCCACATAATAGTAATAAAACTCTACAGGGTCAAAATCAGGATTGCGTGGTGGCCTTCTACGTCCAATATTTTATTTTAACCTCATATTTAGTGTCTTTATAATTATTTTATAAATACTAAAAAATAATATGCAAAATTTAAAACAACAAAAAATCTCCCACTTAGCCCCACAGGTGTTTCTTTTTGTTTCTAGGACACCGATCGCAATTTATAAGGAAGCCATGACCGAAACTCGTTCGTTTGTCATCAATTAACATTCAATTGTCTATCGAACAAGCTGCTAATGGATCTAAGTCGTTTGTGTCAATTTTCCATATTTAAAAATAATAACAATAATTCGAGAGCTCTTAGAAACAATTAAGGATTTTTTAGTGTCGCGCACACGGTCTTATAAATATTAATGGCCGTTCCAAGTATTGTTCTTCGGATATATTTGGGCGTGGCCAACAAGAATGAAACTTTATTTCATTATAAAAACATTTTATTGCATCCTCTGTACATTTGTACACATAATTTCTACTGTTAGTGACCCGCTTTGCCTACTGGGATACACGCTTCACTCCTAATGGTACTTTGGCTTTGGGTACTTCCCATTTTTTTATCTAATTATATCAAATTTTGCATTTTTCTCAGTGTAACCATAAAAATAATTGTTAAATAAATAAACTACGGCGCGCGATCGAATTTAAATTAAAATTAAAATATACCATCGCATGAAATATTTTTTTTTCTTAATTGCTAGTTTTACATTGTTTATATAATCACTAAAAATAATTTTAAACCACATATAATCGATCATTATCTATAAATATACGAAAAAAGCGTATCATTCATTTATGATTATAATTATTATATAACATTGTTCTACATTTCCATATTAATAATATAAAATTTGATAGATCTATCATTAAAGTAAATTTAAAACAGCCAAAATTATGATTATGTCATAAAATTTTTTGTTTGGCGCGTTTTGCAATATTATCTGAAGTTTTATTTGGTGAAAAATAGTTTTCTGATGTACTGGCTTCTATTTATATGCCTGTTTAGTCATTGAACTTTTTCCCGAAATTCAAAATGTTGTTTTGTGTAATATATTTCGAAGGAAGGCGCAGCAGATAGCGCAACATTGCAAGTATTTGATATTCCACGACTACACTATAACAAATAATGTTTGAGAATAATTTAGAATTTACAAGACCATAAAACAAGCAAAATAGCGTCATATCTCATTATTATTTTACCAATTTTTAACATAATCAAAATATAAACGGTAAAGTTGAAGGTTGTGGCTAATTATGGATAATACATAATAAAAGTATGATTAAACAATATTATTTAGGAAAAAAACATTAAACAACATTAAAAAACTTATTTTATTTATTGCTTATTCTTTTATACAACTCATGGCAACGCTGTACAGATCTATATTTCTGTCTTTGTTCGTTTCACTGATAAGTACATTTTAACCAGCGAGTAAGTAGGAATTCGTTTTCTACCTGCTAATTCCACGAACGTATCATTGTAGGGTTGATTTAGAATAAGGAAGAATTAGAATAGCAAGTAGAGTGTGCATATCTTATACATATGCATATAGTTAAATTATAAAAGAAATGAAAGAACAGTTTGGATCTTATTAAATTGACAGAACCGTTCTTCATAAGTCAAAATAAAATTCTTTTACTTAAGACAAACCTTTCCTGTATTTAAATTAATTTGTAATATCTCAGTAAAGTTCATAAATGTTATAGCTTACTCGAGCGCCACATTAAGGGGTTAAATAATACCAATTTTGGCAAAAAACGGTGTATAAATTTGATGTAAACTCGAAAAATCCATACACCAAAACATTTGTTTTAATTTTTTAAACGATTTCCAATAGACATAATTCATCTTTATCATTTTAAAACATAAACAGCTACAACTTCAAACAATTCGAAACGATTAAAATAAAGGAGCTTTTATGTTTTAAAATATTTTCGTAATAAAACAAAATGATAAAACAAAATTGCAACTATCTATAATTCAAACTTTTTAAACATAGATAACCATGGCGATAGTATTAAAAATTTTCATAACAAATTTTTCTCGGAAACTGATTTGTATTTTAATAGAAAGTTTTGACTTTCCACACGTTATCGTGAAATTAATTATTATAGTTTCTTGAAAGCTATCTACGTTTACCAGCCGACTTTTGTCACTTTTAACAAACACACAGGGTGTGTCACGAAGATGGCACATTAGCCATATATAGAGAACTATAGATATTTGAAATTTGAAAATTGCATTCACCATAAATCATTACCAGATTTAATAAATCTTCATTCAACCCAGAAGAGCCATTTTCACTTATAAATTGAACGAAGTTAGAAAATAAAATAATCTAATTGTCCAGTAGTTTGTTTATTACAACTCTATTTTCAATTTTCATGGCATGTTAGATTATATTACCCACCAATTTATATAAAATATCTCCAAATTATAATAAATCTAGCAATAACTCAGAAATACGTAACTTTAGGTATAGGGAATGCTAATACAGATCGAAAAAGAATAAAAAACTGATTCAGGCGTGATAATAAAATATAGGGTGTTTCATTTGAAATTATCGACTTATTGAGAATTGAAAATATGAACATTGGACGCTTCATTGTAGACACCCTGTATAAAATATCGCATTTAACGTTTCACAGTATGCTAGAAGGATATTCTCACAATCTCTGCATAGAATTTGAAATTAATAGCTTAACAAATAAGCCAGATGCAGAAATTAAAGTAAATGCGGGTTTTTCAAAATTTTTTACAAAAATCTCAAATACCTCGGAAACTGTTAAACTTAGACCTGTGGTATGTTAATAATTTTTTGTTCAAAATTTGATGATCCAAAAATAAAAAGAAAAATGGTACATGTCATTTGAAATAACAAAGTTGATGTATAACCGGAAGTTGAAAATATTTTCATTGTATAGATCGTACTGACAATTTTCAAATATCTATAGTTCTCTATATATTTGGTAATGGGCCATCTTCGTGACACACACTGTATTTATTGAGGTTATAAATATTGTCTTACAATAAATATTAGCGCTACTAGCAAGTGGTCTCCTTATAACCCAAATTATTGTAATAATCACAAAATATTTGCATTAAAAAATAATTTATTAAACCAAATATTCGAGGCCAAATACCCAATATTTTGATAAAAAAAATTGTTCCGGCCCAGATCCTTAAAGGAGGTAAAAATTTATTAACATGCTCTGAAAGTTAAATAACAATAATTTTGCAAATTGGTATCATTATACGAAATCAATTTGGCCTGGAGGTGTAATAAACGTAAACAAATAATTGGTGCTATAATTTGCTCGTTTTTTTCCAAATTTTGGACGATGTAAACGAAATTGCAAAGCAGGTGGTACAAAACAGTGTCCGATTTTCGATTCTATGAGCATTTTTAATAATTTTAAACTTTTAGAATATTATACGTGTCAATTTCCAAGTAAATGCAAACGATCATAATTGTTTAAAAAAGGGATTCCTTCATTTTCTGCTTAAACTAAATTTTTCCTTATTTCATATAAATAATTTCTGCAATTATTTCTAATTGTTTACCAATTATAAAAAAAAGCATCAGGATATAGGAAAAATTATTATTCAGTATTTATTACTTTTCATTAGAATCAATTTAAATAATGTATAAATGTTTAAACGAACGCAATAAGGTACCGGAAAGTCTTAAAACTGTGTTAAAACTATACAGGGTGTTCCAAAAATACGTGGAATATTAATTAAGTTTAAAAAATGGCACGAGAAACAACTTTTGTCCGGTATTTTTAAAAAATATTCCTCAAAAGAAAAGTAGCTGTACCAAACCATTTTTGAAAAAAGTAAGTAGTTTTTTCTAAAATTGAACATTGCTTCAAAATCTCAGCCAAGTGAATAATAGACGTGTTTGTTCTAGGCATTTTATATCAGGTATTTTTGGCGATCTATTATATGTATTTTTTTACTATTACTTGTGTAAATTTTCGGTAAACCTGCTCTATTAAAACACTAGTGACAGTTTTTTTTACAGAAAACTGTGGTTTTTTAAATTTAATTTTACCAGGTGATACTGTTTTAGCTGACAGAGATTTTTTAATTCAAAATTCTCTACAAATATTACCAGGGAAAAAATCAACTAGACCCCACTGATTTGGAAAATACACATACCATTGCCACTGTACGAATTCATGTAAAACGAATTATTGGTCTTTTTTAAAAAATAAGATTTTTCATGAAACAATACCAATGAGTATGTTGTCTAAAAAAAGAGATGGTTATATACTGCATTGGACAAAATTGTAGTAGTGTGTATTGCATTTATAAATATATGTCCCTCGCAAATACCATTGAATTAATTTTTTTTTTCATAATTTATTTTATTTTATGAGTATATAAACATCTAAGATTTACAATTTGTTTTATTTGTATTTTAACAATTTGGCTAAAACACTATGAACAGCCCTGGCCTCATACTGCTTATTGGCTTGCAAACTTTTGTAAGCCTTAAGCTGTTGCCCCGAATAAAAACTGTGAGTTAGTATGCAAAATTTATAGAAAAGATGTTTCTATACAAGTTACTCATATTAGTTTCGTTCGCGCTCAAATTCAAATGCTCAAATATCAAACTGCAGATAAACAAACAAACATTACGCGTTTCGGGCAGTTCAAATTAATACCGCTAGATCGCATAAAGTTGTGTTCATGTCAATAGAAATCTAATTTCCATCCACGACTCAAAATGCTACGCCTAGATGTCGTTCTTATCCGAGAATTGGTAACTATGCAACCGCAAATACATGCTGCCTAACAATTTCTTTAGAGGGGGGTTCAGCGAAGACGTAAGGGGCGAGGATTTCGAGGTTATGTATGAAATTGACAGAGTTGATGGGTATAGAACACTCTTAACGACTTCCTGTAAATTGGTTCTCGAAACGCTTAACTTACATTAACGGGAAAAAAGATGTAACGTCACCGTAACTTTGATTGGATGTGAGCGATCGTTTGATTTGTATATTATCCGATTAAACTGTAATAGGAGATTTTAGGAATTTTATATCATCAGATCTACAAGAACTGCCGCGTTAATAGCAACTGTTTCACAATTTACTTCAGTAACATTTAAATTAAGTGTGAAATCATATATTTCACTCAATTACTGCTAGTTTAAGGTGCTATTTGAGTGAAATTAACGAACAATTAACCATTTTCATGGCGCGTCCTATTTTCTAGAATAATTAAGAAAAACTCCATAAATTTTACGACGTTTATCTCGAATTTAGAATGTTCATCATCGTGATTCAGAAATTGAGAACTAAATTGGTTTTGATTCAAGAAATTCTAGGAAACGAACAATGTGTCGAGTTTTTTTTCCTTATATAAGAAACTAGAAATTATATCCGCACCTACATCGTATTCAAACTACAAATACAAGAATTGAAAGGCTATTATTAACTATAATAACGTCAAAAGTCATTAATCTTTCAAATTTTGGTGGATAAACTCGTATACGAGGTTGATGCGAATTTATACATACAATTTTGCAATTATTTGAATACTTAATAAGTATAAAAAAAATCCGCGAGCCTATAAAACCTTCTTATTTGTCTACCAGTTGATATTATCATGCGTTATTTTATTGATAAAATTTATGATTCCAGTATAAAATTTTATAGTTTGTACGTAATAAATGTTCCAACATTGCGGGGCGAAGTAGAAATTTAAATAAAAAAAAACGAGTTTTATTGAAAATATGATTTAGTGTAAACTATTATTCTAGTTTTATTATAGGTGTCCACTCTATTTTATACCGTAAATGCCAACAATCAAAGATATTATATACGACCTGTATTTATTACTTATTTTTATGTACTTTCTGTTTAGATGTAAATAGTTACAAATCGAACGTTTTTAGAACACAATTTTTTCTATTTTTCTGAAGGTACATCTTTGTTTTAGTCCTTCTGTAGACTGTAAACATTGTTATTGAACACTGTTTCCAAATAGTTGCGAAACATTATCTCTAAACACTCAGTATACATTGCGGCGCGTCCAAACTTGTTCAATAAGGCCATATTTTTCCATTTAAACGGGAAACAAGTAACAGAGCTTTTTTGTTTTGCAACATGAGTGAAGGAATTCCGAGACAAGTCAGAAACGAAGTCGGGAACATTATTCATGAACACAATTGCGAAACATTGTTCATGAATACAATTGCGAAACATTGTTCATGAACACAATTGCGAAACATTGTTCACGGACACAATTGCGAAACATTGTTCATGAACAAATGAACACTCGGTATACAATATTGCTCCTTGTTGAATGATCTTCTATTTAAACAGAGAACAGCGAAACAGGCTCTATATGTTTCTCATCAGTGAAACACTACCGAGACTAAGTTTAGCAATATCGGGAACATTGTTCATGAACACTCAGTATACATTGCTACGCGTCCAAACTTGTTCAATAATGCTATAGTTTTCCATTTAAACGGGATGACGCCACAAGACAATTTTAAAGACAAGGAACAGAGCTTTTTGTTTCGCAACATGAGGGAAAGTGGCCTGAGACAAGTCAGAGATAAAGTTGAGCAATATCGGGAACACTGTTCATGAACACAATTCCGAAACATTGTTCATGAACAAATGAACACTCAGTATACAATATTGCGCCTCCAGTATTGTTGAATGATCTTCCATTTAACAGAGAACAGGGAATGGGGCTTTATATGTTTCGCAACAGTAAAACAGTACCGAGACAAGCCAGAGACTAAGTTTAGCAATATCGGGAACATTGTTCATGAACATTGGTGCGTATCCAAATTGGTTCAATAATGCCACAGTTTTCCATTTAAACAGCATGACGGTACAAAACAATTTTAAAGACAAGGAACAGAGCTTTTTCGTTTCGCAACATGAGGGAAAGGGGGTCCGAGACAAAGTTGAGCAATATCGGGAACATTGTTCATGAACACTATTGCGAAACATTGTTCATGAACACTGTATACCAGATGTAAATTTATTTGGTTTATCAACTTGAAAATAGAAAGAAGTCCTCCGACTATAATAAGGTATGAAATAAATAATACAAACTATTGCATATGGATATATACCAGAATCGTTACTAAATACTTAAAATCGTGATTTTCATGACCTTTTGCTTTAATAAATTAATTAATAGAAATATATAGCGAACATTTATACAATCATTAAGACTGATATTGACTAAAGATTGTAACAAAGTTGTGAACAGAATTGATGATTGCGTCAATCAAGAAAAGCGCTTTTGGCAGTGTATATATACCCGCGTGACGGACGTTTAATGATCTACTTTTTATTTGGGATTTACGCTTGTCGTTTTTTCATATAACGAATTTAACATTAGGTCTTGCTCAGTATTTTTGTAATTTTTTACAATTCGTTATAATATTTTTAGGTCCATATAAAATACTTTACTGACCTGAAATTTTTTTTTAATATTCAAATTTTGAGATAAAATTGGGAGTTATTGTGAAACCTTGTAGGACTCCCTATTCTCAAAACATTGTTAACAGTATTTGCATTAATATTTTCTCAGAAATTACGATATTATTCATCTATTTATATTGACGTTATTCTTAAATACAATTTATAACAGTAAATTAATTCATTTGCACGTAGAGAGTATTTTTTTTTGCAAATAACGATACTAAGAATTTAAATTATAAATAATTTAAAATAATTTTAAGAATAAGGCTCAATACGTAACCTTGAGGAACACTTATTTCTGATATCATGTAAGAATTCTTAAAAAAAGACAACGAAATACTTAAAAGCTTCTCTAATTTTTTGTTTGCAGGGGTTTTAAAACATAAACGAACGCGTCTGGTTTCGGACAAAGAGCAAAGCTCAGAACCCACGTACTTTTTACCAAATTAAAATGGTAACAAAAGGGCGATAAAATCCATTAAAAACATAAAGAAGGGCTAGAGACGTCCTATATTTCATTTCGACGATTTCAAAGGGATAATTTCGAATTTTTAAGGGTTGCACACTAACACAGATGCACGTATGCAAATTTTCACGTCCCCAGATTTAAATCTGAATAAATTTCGTATGAGGTACGAGTTGTTGGTGTTCGATAGTCGTTGCTATTTTAAAAGAAACATTATCAAAACTTGTTTGGGACGCTCTACATGACAGTTGGTCAAATAAATCAGAGCTTAATATTAAAAATTGTTAGTTATACGTTCGTATTGGGTTAATTTTTTTTTTGTTTCGTTTCATTGGCGTCAACTGGAAATTTATTGAGAAAGGAAAATAATTTTTTTATTTGAAAAAATATTTCAATAAAGGACCCCGCACTAATCTTATGGAAAACCGGTTTCGGTAAAAATCGCTGAAATTTCAGTATGATTTAGCCCATGCCATTCTGAACAAAAGTTACCATTGCGCCAACTCTCTGAATGCTAGTGTTTGGATTCTACAGTGGGTCAAAGTTTGATATTTTGACGATTTTTCAAAAAATCCGGAATTTCATTTTCATCGTATCGATCTGAATTTTTATAGTGGAATAGTCCACAATATGTGCATCAAAAAGTTCAAATGACAAAAGTTTCTAGAATCAAAACTAGCGGGTATACAGAGGGTTAAATTTTGTTTTTGGTAATTTCTATCGAACTTTTTTCGAGAAAATATTCGTTTTCCTGCAGATCCATATGCAATTGATGTTACTTACTCATTAATCTAAATCCAAATAAAGTTGCGGTGATGGGCCAAAAAATATGGAGAAGGGATGTTTCGGAATAATTTTGAAAAATCATCCGTGAATTTTTTTATTTTCTGACATAATGTAGAGGAGTCGTTCTTGATGAAAAAGTTCCACAGTGCCTACCTCGCGAATGCCACGGTTTTAATTATACAAGGGTTTGAACTATTAGAAGGTGGAATTTTTTGAATCCAAAATTCCAAAAAAGGAAGTGACAAAACTGCACAAAAGATGTGAAATAAAATCACACAAGCTCCCAAGAACAAGGACATTAAAAATGTCCTACACTGCACCAGTGTCTGGACTTCAACAACTACTCCTTGGGTATATGCCCCAACAGGTACTGAATTACGAAAGTCCAGACGTGGTTTGGTGCCCGACCAAGTCGGGGCTTTAACCCAAAAACTTGGATTTTGTCATTAAAGGAGCTTGCCATTCTTATACTGGTTTCGGCATTATTGTGCCTCATCAGTAAGAAGCAGGCTAGCTCGACATCCTGTCACTGTTATTAAAGTGAAGGCTCTTTTCGTTCGTGACATGCTTGCTATAACACAAGTACGATTATCAAGAGCAAGGAGAGCCGAATTATTTTTCAGACATCCTTTAGTGACAGGATGTCGAGCTAGCCTGCTTCTTACTGATGATGCACAATAATGCCGAAAACGGTCTAAGAATGGCAAGCTCCTTTAATGACAAAATCAAAGTTTTTGGGTTAAAGCCCCGACTTGGTCGGGCATTAAACCACGTCTGGACTTTCGTAATTCAATACCTGCTGGGGCATATAGCCCAAGGAATAGTTGTTGAAGTCCAGACGCTGGTGCAGTCTAGGACATTTTTAATGTCCTTGTTCTTGGGAGCTTGTGTGATTTTATTTCACATCCTTTGTGCAGGGGTTTGAAGTATAGTATTTCATTCATTTTTCTAATAATCAATAATTCCTTTGTAACGGAAAATAATATTGTTTCCTAGACACACTTGCGGTCACAAAAAGACAATGGCAGTTATGAAGACCTGAATATAAACCAAAGCATATCGTTCCTCTCTATAATTTTTCATCTGTCATTATTAGAACGAAATGTGAAAAAATTCGATGGTGCAAAACAGAAATATCTTTTATACTAATACGCATAATGATGCCGTGATCCTCTCCAGAAGACACTTGTTTAACAGCATACAATCTTTTTCGAGAATAAGTTACTGTTTTCATCCTGTATTTTTCTAAAACATCGGGTGGAGACGAGGTGGTGCTGGTCCTAATAGAATTTCTGAATATATGAAATATGAATAGTAAACGAATACTAATATTTTGGAAAAAAAAATTTTTTTTGGACGAGTTGCAACCTTTGTATATTTATGAATTCTCATTTCAGATATTTTGTCATTGAAATGTTTCGAAGTTTTTCTAGGAAACAATATTATTTTCCGTTACAAAGGAATTATTGATTATTCGAGAAATCGATGAAATACTATACTTCAAACCCCTGTATAATTCAAACCGTGGCATTCGCGAGGTAGGCGTTGTGGAACTTTTTGATCAACAACGACTCATTTACATTATGTCAGGAAATAAAAAAAATTATTCCGAAACATCGCTTCTCCATATTTTTTGGACCATCGCCGCAACTTTATTTGGATTTAGATTAATGAGCATAGACGTTGACACATTTGTATATATATTAGATACATAGTTTCAAAACATCAGCTAAATATGTTGGTGGAAGCTGACTATACAAAGGGATACATTTTTCCAAAATTAAAAATATATTTTTGATCGCCCAGTATCTTCCAAATATTTAAAGTTGGATGGTTGGTTCAAATACAGAATATAATCGCCCTCTCATGTACTGTAAGTAACATCAATTGCATATGGATCTGCAGGAAAACGAATATTTTCTCGAAAAAAGTTCGATAGAAATTACAAAAAACAAAATTTAACCCTCTGTATACCCGCCAGTTTTGATTCTAGAAACTTTTGTCATTTGAACTTTTTGATGCACTTATTGTGGACTATTCCATTATAAAAATTCAGATCGATACGATGAAAATGAAATTCCGGATTTTTTGAAAAATCGTCAAAATATCAAACTTTGACCACTGTAGAATCCATTCAGTTGGCGCAATGGTAACTTTTGTTCAGAATGGCATGGGCTAAATCATATTGAAATTTCAGCGATTTTCACCGAAACCGGTTTTCCATAAGATATGTGCCAAAAAAAGGCATTTTTGGTATTTTTCGAGTGGATTCCTTCACTATTTTTTAAATATCTTCGGTGTAAGAGACGTGGAAAAACAAAAAAAAATTAAAATGACCGTGATGAAGTAGAGTACCGATCCGTATAGTAGGGGTTTTTAAAAATGCATCCTAACCTCAAAAAAACGAATTCGCGCACATTATTTTTTTTTACAATAAATAAATAACCAAAGAATCCTCGAATTTTCTTGAAAATAGGAGAAAATATATATTTTTATGTCGGGAAGACATGGTAAAAATTTAAAGAAAAAAAATGTATTTGTCCAGCCAAAATCGGCATTTTTCGAAAAAAAATTGAATTGGCATCCATTTTTGGAAAAACAATAGTAGAGAAAAATTTTTTATCTTAAAAAGAAGGATTTTGTGTGTACTTTGGTCTAAGAAAATCCAGCATTTTATTTCTTTATTTAAAGTGCCCAATTTAGGGAATAATAAAAAAATAAAAATTCGATTTTCATTTTTTCCAAATTTTTTGATTCGTTCCCTCACAAAATCTTACTTTAGGAAATATTTTTTTTATTTTTTTAAACATTTTTTGGATTAAAATACAGTTTTTCTAAGAGGATCAAGCATAAATATGTTAGTGAGTTTGTCATCTTTGGTAATGTTAGATTGTCGAAAAAAATATTTTTAACCCATTTTAACACAAAAACTTTTGTTTCTATAAATTTTATTATTTGCAATTGTTTTTTCACTAAAAATTGCCGTAAGTGTCGAGTTTTATTCAGTAATTTTCATTTTTTTTTGTAAAAAATTGGAAATTTTTTGAAAAACCAAACAATTGTGTTTTATTTTCACACTTTTTACTTATTTTTTTACTAGAAATTTACCTAGGGAATTTCAACAATGTCATAAGATTTTTCTTCTTAAAATTATCAATTTGCTTAGATTTTTAAATTCGGATAATTTTTATTTTTTTGTTTGTAAAAAGTTGTATAAAATAATCCTATGATTATTTTCATATTTCAACTTTTTTTAAATACTTTTTATCGCAGAATTTTCATTTTTATATAAAAAATCTTGGAAAATCTTCTAGAAAGTTTAATGGACATCTATTCATGGGAAATCACTACTTTTGATGTATTTTCTTTAGAAAAATATATTTTGTTATTGATTTTTGCAAAACCAAACAATTGTGTTTAATTTTCACGCTTTTTACGTATTTTTTTTTGACTAGAAAACTTAGGGAATCCATTTGCTTAGATTTTTAAATTCGGATAATTCTTATTTTTTTGTTTGTGAAAGGTTGTATAAAACAATCATTGGCCATTTAATTTTTTTCCAATTCACAATTTTCATACTTCAACTTTTTTAAAATACTTTTTATTGTAGGACTTTCATTTTTATATAAAAAATCTTGGAAAATCTTCTAGAAAGTTTAATGAACATCTCTTCATGGAAAATCACTACTTTTGATGTATTTTCTTTAAAAAAAATATTTTGTTATCGATTTCAGGATTTCAGGAATTTTAAAAACATTTTCACAATTTTTTCGCCTTCTATACATTTCTTAGGTAAATGCGACAATGCCAAGAGATTTTTCACAATTTCCAAATTTCAACTTTACTTGTTTTTTTTCATAAATGTAATTGGCAATTGTTTTTTCACCAAAAATTGCCCCTTTGTGTGGATTTTCATTTTTCTTTATAAAATATTGGAAAAACAATTTAAAATATTTTCTTTCCATAATTGAATTTTAAAATTTGTAACTCATTTTTATTGATTTTTTTTTCAAACATTAACAACTTCACTAGAAAGAGCATTTTAGGTTAACTTGAACTGTCAAAAAATAAAACAATTAATGAAATTTGTTACTCTTTTTTTGATTGTGAAATTTTTCAATCAGGACTTCTTTAATTAGCGAATTTTTTCAATTCAACAAACTTACGGTTAAGTTAGGTTAAACTGTCAAACAATGAAGGCATAAGGCGACTCGATGGGTAAGTCAAAGTGTTTACACTGGAATGAGATAGATGGAGACACTTTGACAATTCAAATTAATGGACTTAAATGTATGTGATATACAATATTCATATTTTAATACGCTTGATAATTTTCTGTAAGGAATATCTTAAATAACTTAGATGATAATCTCAAGGAATATTTATAAACTCTCGGGTGCGCCATTGGAAGTCTCCAAACTGGTCGAATATCCAAGAATATGACGGGTATTCTTTTTTTTCCATAATTTCTGTATCAAAGGAATAATTTTCATATTAAGTGGCCTTTTTGCCATCGAATTTTTGGCGTTAAATATTTAAGTTATAGTAGAACGCAGCTTTGAGGCAATTTGGATGGTAATTTTTTGTCGAAAATACTCGAATAAACGTCTTAGTTGCTGGTAAATATTTTTATTAATATGTAAAAAAATCTTCGGCTACCCACGTAAAAATCCAATTTGGATCGTTTTACAACGGGTTTTAAAATTAAACGTTACGTTAAAGTTAATTAAATTATTTTCTTAAAAAGGAAGTTAGTATGGGATGCGCGACGGTAATTTGACATGTTTTTGAATTTTGACATAAGTAATTAACGATCTAAGTATTCTCTATTTTTTTTTCAAAGTTGCATTTTTGCAATGATTTAGTTGAAAAACGTAAAAATTATTATTAAAATTTGTAATTCTTTCAATATAGAAAACAACGATAAAAATATACAGGGTGCTGATCAAATACAGGGTGTTATATTTAGGCATTACGGTGGAAAAATAATGTAAAATTTAACAAAAATAAAAATAACTCCAAAATTAATAGATTTAGGCATAGTAGACCTTTATAATTTTTAAAAGGTACTGGAATTTGCTACATAATAGGATTATAAAATACGGGGTGTCCTATTTAAAATAAGAACGATATCGTCGTTTGAACATGTCATTAGAGAATCGCCCCATTTTGGACGCCCTGTATAATTTTAAACAACTCTAAATACATTATTGCTTTCAATTGGTAGTCTAATTTTTTTCAGTTGAAATTGGATTTGGCTGATTCCATGGGTTTCGAAGTTATTGGTTTTCTTGTAAGTGCTTCCATTTTTAGAAATACCAAAATATCTCGAAAACTAAAAACCTTAGGTATAGGGAATATTTAAGAAAGTTTATCTTATTTTTAACGTATAATCTATATATGCAGTAAAATATAGGGTCTTCCATAAGAAATAATATAACTTTGATACGCCACACTTTTTTGGGACAACCTGTATAATTCAAAATAATTTTAAAATGTAGCTTTTATCAACCCACATATCCATGAATAAACAAAATTTTCGAAATATTAACCGTTTAGCCACAAGGTACCGTCGCGTCTACCGTGGCTCACCCTGTATACTTTTATTTTTAATTTTCTTTTAAAAAAATTGGAACACTTTTTATACATTTAGGGAGACCAAGAGGAACAAAAATTGTAAAACGAATAGAATAACGTTAAACAGGAAAGAATGAAGAAAATTTTCGAAATTTTACGATTTTCCAAAAAAAAAATTATTTCTACAATTAAAATTTTAATTTTCAAACATTAATCACTGCCTAACTATCTCATACATCAATATAATTAAGTAAACGAAACCCATGAATCAAAGTTTCGATTAAAACTGACCCCCATCAGTTATTTGTACAAGTATTAACCTCTCGATAAAATTAAGAAATTTAATTCTCACTCAAACCTGTAAGGCATTTACATCTATCAAGTAACCTCAAACGTTCGTTTACGTTTGAATTTGAAAATTTAATTTGCGAAATGTAAATGTCATGGTACCTACGATCTAACTGTAAATATAATTTGCATAAACAGATTTCTAGAAGTCTCCAACGCCGTCTATAATGGCGAGGATTTTAAAAACAAAATAACAAGTAAAGTATATAATAGACCAGGCCCAAAAAAT
The DNA here is from genome assembly GCA_949320105.2 of Crepidodera aurea. Lineage (NCBI taxonomy): Eukaryota > Metazoa > Arthropoda > Insecta > Coleoptera > Chrysomelidae > Crepidodera > Crepidodera aurea. The sequence continues at coordinate 18,223,119 of OX439477.1, read as the reverse complement.
TCTTAGCAGTGCTCGGAAAATTTAGGGTAAATTATAATAAGTAAATTAAGAAAAATCAAGACGATTGAGTAAAAGTTCCGGGGGGGAGGTGGGGGTAGGTAAATGTACGTTTGAGGGTTGGATATTGTTTTTTACGATTTGTGGCTGAAATATGCATTCTGTCGAAAAAAGTTTAATATAAAAGTTGTAGGTAATTAAAAACTCTAAAACTTTTGTATTAATCATTTTTCTACATAACCTCAAAATTATGGAGAAAACGCTAAGAACCGTTTTTTTTTCGTTTTTAATTTTTATGTCCCGCAAAATTATTTTTTTTATGAAACCTTGGTGAAAACGTTTTTTTTTTGTGTTGTAAATTTTTTTCAAAGCAAAATATTTATTTTTCAAAGTGCTGAGTATAAATAATTTCCAATAATATCTTTAACACGTCACTGCGAGATAATAAACAATTCAGATCAAATTTTGGTGTTATTTTTCGGCTGGCCCATATCAACTGATAAGTTTTTCCTTGTGAACCAATTTTTTTCTGTATTGTTGGTTATAATTAAAAAAAACAATATAAATTAATGGATATTTTATCAAAATTATGATATTTACATCCGTATGCTTACATGAACATGGCCAGTGGGTGTGATAAGGGCCTGGGATGCTGAGATCCGTCAATTTTGGAATTTTTTTTTTATAAAATAATGCGTGTAATTATTATTTACTAACCAGCGATAACGCGTAGCCGGACGAAAATTATGACCGATTAAATAAAATTTTATTCAAATATTTTTATGTGTATTTCGGTCTGGAATTAACACATTTCGAATTCAAGCGAAATTGACACTTGATAACGTAATTTGACTCATAAAATCCAAATATGCAAAAACGTACAGGGTGTCCCATTAAAAAACCGAAAGTTGAGATAATTTTCGGTCAAATTAGAACGCGGCTATTTAGATTTTTTTGATGATATAATTAAAATTTTTTACTTACATTTCTACTCAAAATTTGAATAAAATTGAACGTTATAACAGTGTTCCTGTGATTTGGGCGTCTCTGTATAATTGCATTTTAATTTCCCGGTTTTATCGAACGCCTTTTTGGAATCATTAAAAGCTTTTATAACCCCTAAATGATTTTATTTTTATAGCGGCTACGGAAAAAACGCATCGAGTTGTATAATAAAAACAAAAATTTAATGCATTTTTAAAAAAATACGGGTTATATAAAAACATCTTATCTGAGCCTAGTGTCAATGGCTTAACATTCCAAAAGTTAGTTTTAAAACTTTTAAGAACATGTTAAACAAGTCGACAAAATAAAAAACAAACGAAGAACCCGACTGCTTCAGATTTTACCCAAAATGCTTGTAGGAGGCTGGGTGCAGGTTTAATGTTTGTTCTTTTTTTTATTTTTCACCAAAGGCGTATCTCAAACAACGTAAAGACAAACGGTTAATTAAAAAAACAGTTTGAAAAGAAAAGTCAAAAGTATTTGCAAATATTTGAAATAACTTAAGGGTAAGACATTCCTTTGTTTCATTTTGGCCATTCACGACTTTCTTCTATCTTAAAAAAAATTATCTTCGACATTAGTTCGATTTCTCACAAAATTACTTGCGAATGTAAAAAAAAAGACAAAGTTCCCGTTTGCTTCTGATGATTTCAATTTAAGTTTCACTTAAAATGGATGTACTTCGACGATTTTCTAAAAATTCAAAACCCATTCGAGTACGCACATGAACTTCAACCCACTTAACGTCTCGCACGCTTGATTTTTCATTAAAAATTCGTATCTTAATTTCAGCATTCGGACTAAAAGATTTTAATTCAATTATTTCGGAATTCGAATAATTATACCGGGCGATATAATTTAATTGGTCCTTTAATTAGAAAGTAAAATATGTATTAATGAACATATTTACAGGTAATATTCGAACATACTAGAAGGTAAATATTAGGTTTATTGAAGGATGTGGCAAAAATTTAGAAAGGCTTTAATAGGTACTAAAATTTTTAATAACGCTGATTTAATTTATGCGAGAATTTACGTTTTAGATGTATACGCATAAAAATCAACTCGGGGTTCGGTCATTTTCATGACCGGCTAGTTAGCCGGACTTAACGCTTATAGATTTTTTTCTTAAAAAGGTATACTAATACTACTGCATTCTGAAATATAAAAAAATATATTTTAAGCAAATCTTTGTATAAATAAAGCTACTTTTCGATGAACTTGTATTGGTATGTTGAATGCATTTTGTTAAAAAAATATGACTTTGCATTGTGTTTTTTTGATTTTTATCACAGGAAAAATTAGATGCCCGAATGGTATTTGACAAGACTATTTCATGAGTAACAGATTATTCTGCATACACATAGCTTACAAAATATACTACCTATTATATATGCTTACATAATAAATATGTAGGTATTAATTTAAAAACTGAAAAACAGGTAATTTATTTAATCACAAAATACTACGAACTTAATTATTTATGGTACAATTAAAATATAAATTGCAATTTTGGTACACAGTAGGAGTATTGTTTGAAATCTTTGTTAACTCATTGATAACGTTGGGTGTATGTAAATCATTAATGTTGTTGATGGGTCCAGCTGTAGAGTGAGAAGCTCGAGGAGTGGCTGCAGGATCGTCAGGATTAGGTTTAGTAGCTCTAAACTTGTAGTTTCCAAAAGCTCGTATTCCTTTGCTTTGCAGAATTCCGTAAACTGTTTCCGTATTGACGTAGGGGTTTTAACGGTATTGTACGGTACACTTTTCTCAATAACCAGATCAATATTAGTTATAGAATCACTTCCAAAGCGACTCATTTACACTACATAAGCTGACTAACACTGTTTAAAAACAATATTACAAAATTTATTGACAATAAAATCAGAAAAATTGTTTAACGTCGTTTTCTAGTGTCCTAGGAGACCATAATGACTTGTTATTAAAGGTATTGTAATTTTTGGTGAAAACAGCTGTCAAAATTGCGCGTTTATGATTAGTAGAAATGAAGATGAGGGAAATAGTCCAACTAAAACCACTGTAACCTGTAAACCAAACGTCAGATTGTCGATAGAGGCACCATCTATACGCCACCCTACCAACTCCAACAAGTTGGAAAGTACAACGTGGCTGTGGGAAATTTTGTCGAGTTTTCTTAGCTAGTGGAAAGTTTGAAGAATTTTAAATTTTATTTGTGACAACACGAATTTAAATTTGAACAATAGATTTTGAAAAAAAAAATGTGTAGTGTCAGTAACTTTCTTAAAAACAATATCAGTATCTGTAGCCCACACTTCTTGGTGTCAATGAATTCGTCGATAGAGAAAAATAAAAATCGACATTCCTGAATCTCTGGCATTGTTGTTCACCAAGGCAAAATGTTTATATGTAAATAGTAATTGTTTCATAGCCTACACAGAATATTAGAATAAAATGAAAATTTATTAACAGGGGATTGGTTGGACATTATGAAATAAATCTAATTGTTTTAGTAGACAATTAATCAATACCAGAACCGTTACGTTATAATGTCTTGTTTTTATTGGAATCGAAGAAATAATTCAAAACTTGCCTTTTGCCTTTCCATTATGAAAATTCTACGGTGGCAGTGGGCACAAATTAATAGAGTCGTTTTCATGAAACGCTGAATAATGCAAAAACTGATTTAACTGCGACAATTTTAAATTATTTCTTAAATAAAATAAATAGTTTAATCGCTTTACGATTTTTTTTATCGCATCTCGCTTTAAAACTATAGACCAGGGCCAATCATTTTTGAAACAATTCAAACCCATTTAATCTATTTTTAGATGTGCTACCATCTATGGTTAGAAGAGAGTATTGACAATAAATTTTGACTGAATCTAGTCAAGATGTCACTCTCTTCTTTTTATCCCTTTAAGAGATTATTACAAAGTTAGTAAACCAGTAAGGAATTTTAATTTATTAGATTCGACATCCTAAGACCGGTTTCTGCCTTTCGGCTTCATCAGTTAGGCTTTTCGATTCCAACAATAAATTTTGTCAATACTCTCTTTTAAGCATAGATGGTAGAACATCTAAAAATTTTATCTTAAAGCGGATATAGCTATTGACTTGTACGCGTTTGGAATTTTATTTATTGCATTCGAAAAGCCTAACTGATGAAGCCGAAAGGCAGAAACCGGTCTTAGGATGTCGAATCTAATAAATTAAAATTCCTTAATGGTTTACTAACTTTGTACTAATCTCTTAAAGGGATAAAAAGAAGAGAGTGACATCTTGACTAGATTCAGTCAAAATTTATTGTCAATACTCTCTTCTAACCATAGATGGTAGCACATCTGAAAATGTTATCTTATAGCGGATATAGCTATTGACTTGTACGCGCTTGGAATTTTATTTATTGGATTCGAAAAGCCTAACTGATGAAGCCGAAAGGCAGAAACCGGTCTTAGGATGTCGAATCTAATAAATTAAAATTCCTTACTGGTTTACCAGTTAATCTAGTTGTTTCAGGACGTTTAATTCGAAAATAAACATTAACCATTTTGAGTGTAATTTTGACGTCGATATCAATTTATTTAATTTTTAGGCGGGAAAATAGTGGAGTGCTGTTAGTCGTAAAAAGTGAAAAACCTGGAACGAGAGTGGCAGTGAATCGATTTTGATGGGGTTTTTTGCATCGTATTTCTAAAATATAATACTAAAATGTTCGTATCACTTGTCACTTTTTTCAATTGGGTTTTATTTTAGAAACGATATGCACTGTTCGATGGTTCAAATGCAAAGAGCCTCGAGAGTTCTGTGAAATTAGTTTTATTAAACCTTAAAGTCACAGCACCCTTGTGTTAAAAAAACTCAAATTTCTTGAATTCTTACATCAAATAATAAAAATTAATTATTTTTAAACTTAAAAACTATTACATTTTGTAGTACAATTAAAAAGATAATTTTTGCTGCAACTTTCTACTCATTTCGATTATTCTTTACTTTATATTTGATTAGAAATTTTTCACTCTGTGCTTTTTAAATATTCAAATTATTTAGTTATTGTTCATGTTCTCAATGTTTGTAATAAATTTTTGATAAATTGAATCTCATTATTTTGATTTCTAATGATTCTTTTATGTTAAATTGATTTTCCTAAAGGTTTTGAGAGATATGAATTTTGAGGTTATATTGATTTTAATTTTGTAAATAACTTTCCAAAATTTATATTTTCTGATAGTTTTACTTTCTCAGTCTTATGTCTGGATAGTCTATTTTAGTTTTATTCAATTACTTTCACTCCAAAATTTTGATAAATAGCTTAAATTTGTATCTAAAATAGTCTTATGGGACTTCAATGTTAAATTTTAAATTGGGAATTTTCTTTAATTAAATAAGATTCTATTTCTTGTAAAATATTACTTTCAATCAAAATTTAGTTTGTTAAAATGTTTTAAAGTGTGGTGACTCGAATTTTGATGAAATTTTGAATTATTTCTTAACTTTCGTTCTTGCTTCGAGCAATTCAATTTTCTACGCCCTATAACTCGGGAGGGGTTTATTTTCATGAAAAATTTAACATTAATTCATTAAAAAAGGATAATTTATCGATTTCGCGAGTTTTTTTTTTTGAAAAATAACATATAGACATCTAAGTATGTAGTGTCAAAAGTAGATTCCAAAAGAGAAAATGATAATGATATAAAGTAAAAAAAGTAACTCTGGTTTTTGAAAATTAAGGAGAACATTTCAATTATCCATTCTCTATACTTTTATTTATCTGAAATTATACCATTACAATCGCCGCTGCCAGAAACGCTTTTAATGAATATTCCAAAAGTAGAAAAGAAATTTTCAACTTAAGACAGCAGGGCAGTTCTCAATATGATTTATAGTCTCCGGACTATTAGAATTACAATATTAATTATTTCGAATATCTTTTCGAGTATCTTTATGCATAAAAATTATATACGTAATGGAAATGGTTCTGGAGGTATTGTCACTGACAATCTATTAATCATTTTCTTTTTTCCTCTCTAATCGAAAACAAGAATTGGTAGAAGCCATCACAATGGTGGACCCACTGTATGCATAAAAAGAATACCATTTATCTCGATATGTTCTCCATCATTAACATTCTTGTTACGTATAATTGGGATACCCGTTGATACGTACATTCATAAATTTTGATAATTAATTTGTTTTATTTTCGGTTACGTCATTTGTATATTTAATAATGCATAAAATAACGTGATAGTATAATTTTATTTTTTTTCCTTTTGTTATAATAAATCAAACTGGATCTGGCAACGTTGCATGATAAAAAAATACGTAAATATTCGCATATTTAAAGATTTTTTTGTGCCAATCGATTTTTCAATAAAAAATTACTCATTTTCTTGACTTTTACCACACTTTTTGAACCACTTTGCCTTCGAAAAAAATTTTTAAATCAAAAATTATTGTAATTTGCTTTTAAAAATCCTTCAAACATTCTATATTTATATTATTTATCTCGTAGTTTCAAATTCACAATTTCTTATCTATTACAAAATTATTTTACCATCGATTTTTGGATTTGTCTATTTCTCCTCACCTTTTAAAAATGTTCTAACCAAATAAAATAATTTTACGGTATTAAAATTCAGATCAACGATAATATCGCTAAACATCGTCTACGCCACTGGAACCGTATAATGAATTTGCAGAATTTTGTTAATGTCTTTTTAATTATTTTCACCTAGAACCTATATTCGATTTAATTACAAAAAAATTATCTTTTTATTAATGATTTTGACATAAAAACTGATGTTTTCAATATACTGGTACCGCAATTTGCGGAATTAATTCGTTTTTTACGACATTACACTTCATAGTTAAAAAAAAATAACACGCCGGTAATGAAGTATTGTAGGTATATATCTAGTTAATTTCAATTATGGGAAAATAATGGATTTTTTATTACTGTTCGCAGTATTTATTATTATAATTTTATTAGAAATGGGATGCGATCTTGGAAAATAATATACAGGGTGTCTGGAAAAGGCAGGACGGTGCGCTAGGGGGGGGGGGCGAGTTGGAACCCCCTCAAGAGGAAAACTTCTGCATCTTTACTTGAAATATTTGAAAAAAAAATATTCCAGACATGTATAAAACTGATATTCTATAAATTTGAATGTGATACTTTACTTTGTGTACGTCCGTTTTAGCTAGTTTTCTTTATATACAGGGTGGCGCAATTTTAATTGAACACTATTGGGATTTCGGAAACCATTATAGATATAAAGTTGGTTAAATGGGAAAAACTATGCGCATTTTCAAGACAAATTGATTAGTTTATATGTAGTACATATGATACTATTAGTTTTCGGCCTTAAAATATTTAAAAGAACTGAAATAAGGTTAAGTTGGGTTAAACTGTCAAATAATGAAGGCATAAGGCGACTCTATGGGTAAGTCAATGTGTTTACACTGGAATGCGATAGATGGAGACACCTTGACAATGTAAATTCAATTTTTACGCGTGATATATAATAGACTCCTTCTCAATAAATGTATTTAATATATAATATTCATATTTTGATACGCTTGAAAAAGAAATTTATATATTTTTGTCCAAACATATATTGCAAAATAGATTATTGCGAACGTTACCGCTAAAAATTGATGAAACAACAAATTGGTGAAAGTCTCGCTTGTTTTTCCAGACGTATAAGAAACGTACCCAGCATACTTGATTCTATTATTATCAAAATGGAATAAAATCACATACAGCGTTGCTAGACGTGGAAAAATCCGATTTTTAATCTGCATACAGGGTGTTACGGTACCCTACAATTATATCTGTCAAAAATGGGAGGTTTAATTCTAAACTTTATCCAATTTTTGATCTATATATTTAACCTATTTTCATTTGTTATACTTTTTCGAAATATTAGTGGCGCATGTGATTACATCATAATTTAAAAACCATTATAAATAAGTCGTAGAGATGAAAAAAGAAAAAAAATTCCGACCAGAAATAATGACGAAAGTGTTGACGAACATCAACAAATATTTGCGTGAAAATTTGAATCGAAAACAAAACACAAATCTACGTGGATTCGCCGCATACTACAAATAAAATAAAAAGCTCTAAAAACGTTGATGCGGCTGCCGCTGTTTTATCGTTTAATTGTAAATCCTACCCGGCTTTACAGATCCTAATCTTTGAAATTAAGTAATAAAATTTAAATTAATTTTTAATTCTTACTCAAACGCCGGTGCTCAAATAGAATGTAAAGATTTAAATAAATAAATAAAGTTTCAGGCGTATACCGAAAAGGTAAATTGATTGTATGAACGGGGCCAAACCGATTTGAAATACCCGAATTCATGGAAAATATTCTTAGCAGTATGTGGGTGGTCGGAAAATTGGGATATGCCCGACTATACTTGAAAATTTAGGAATTAATAATAGTCGAGTTGTGTGTTATCGATGAACCTTGGCACTTAAGTACTTGAATGGGTGTAGAAAATGATAAAAAAATCTTTGCTGCTCTAAAGTGTATGCTAACTTCACAATTTTTCGATTTTATTTTCGAAATTGTGATTTATCGTTTTCTAAACCCTTTCAAGTACTTAAGTGCCAAGATTCATCGATATCACATTTTGTGCGAGCTTTTGGTCATTATCCTTCTCTGGCAACTGCGCTAAAATATCGGTTAAAGTTTTTGTACAAATAATCGAAGTCATTTTTTTTTAATATACTGTACACTCCTTAAACGGGTACCGCTCGAAATATGTAAATATAAATTAATTTTAAATATTACTCAATTCATAAAAAAGTACATTACAATAATCTTATTAAAGTTTTAATAAAAAAAAATCGCGTGGGATATATTTTTTTGTAATTTAACGAATAATATTGATTACAAATTGTTTATTTAAATCATAAACGGAGGCAGTATTTTGATTTAATATTTTTTTATTGCCAGCATAAACCAAAAAACTTTAAAATATAATAATTGGGTAATTGTGTACTGAAAATTTTATGGTACTAAGTATTAAGGGTCATTGGTAGTTAAAAACCAAATAAACAAGTCACTTTTTGTAAGTAATTCTGATTCCAAAAAGTCAAAAACTAATTCTATATTAAAACTGGGTAAATTTGCAGTTAATTTTGTTTTCATTTAATTATGTTGGAAGTACTCGCTGTAATAAAGATTCTGCAAAAATTTAGATCACTGCAATGATGCCAAACTTAATATAAAGTATCCAATATACAAAAAATATATATAAATGAGTTACAGGTAAATCTAGTCCAAATAGATCGACAAAAATTATTAGTAAAATAGATATGCCATTATACCGGGTCTCTATTTGATAGATACGTATTTCTTCGATATCTCAATTAGTCTTATAGATACGTTAAGAAAGCTTCAACAAAAGTTAAATACCTATATGAAATTGAAAAAAATATTTTTAGATTTATTTTTAACTCCCTCTATTTTACTTCTACTACTAATTCTACTAACGCTTTAACCACCCCTTGAGCATTTTCGAGCAATATTGCAACGTTGCCAAGTTATTAATTTTTTTGTGAAAGTAGGGAATTTGTTTTTTCTATTAAATAATTTATAAAAATTATCAAATTTTTTGCCATTCTTTATGAATCACCTTTAATGAAAGTGGGTAATTTTGTGGATTAAGAACAGATAAACCAGAGATAATAAAATGTCTTCGACGTTTCGACCCTTAGGGTTCGTCCTCAGGATGCTAAATCATGAACGTATATCGAAAAAAAATAACCGATAGCAATATTTTTCGTTTAACCCACTTTTTACACGAAAACGAGGAAAAAATTAACCTTATTAATATAAATTTCGTGAAGGTTATGGGAACTGTGTTGTTTAAAAAAAATTCTCGTGATATATTTAGAAAGAGTTAATGGGTGTTTAGAAAGAGATACACCAATCAAACCTCATTTTTACAAAATTGCTATTAATTGGTACCTATTAGACGTCGAATGTCGAAATCTGAACCGTATTTAGAGAGTCGAGTCGGTTTCGTTTTTATATTTACAACGTATAAAATATTGTTCCGTTTTAGAAACGAATTATTAATATTAATAGTTTTTTTTTAATTATACAGTGTCATCCCCAAAGTACGCACCATATGGGAAATTTTTTTATTAAGGGTTTTTCGACAAAAAGTTGTTCTTGATAAAAGTTTGTGCATCCCCTAAAACTAAACATGCACCAACAAAATATAGTAAAACACTCGTAATATACGAGGAGCCTTCAAAAATTTGATTTTTCCCGAGATTTTTCAAAATAAGAGTAATTTTCTCTTGTCTCAAAATCAAATTCTTGAAGGCTCCTCGTATATTACGAGTGTTTTACTATATTTTGTTGGTGCATGTTTAGTTTTAGGTGATGCACAAACTTTTATCAAGAATAACTTTTTGTCGAAAAAACCTTAATAAAAAAGTTTCCCGTAGGGTGCGTACTCTGGGGATGACACTGTATTTATTAGATAAAGTAAAAAATATCTTGGAGTACTCCACGGTTCTATCTTTGGGCCGCTATTTTTAGAATCTCCATTAACGATCCTTCTAAACGCATAATAAACAGAAATGTAAATGAAATAATATACTCTTGAATTTGGAACACGTTATGATTCCAGTGTGACTTTTTCAGCGCCTCATTTCACTCTTCTACAAAAAATTAAATATAGTAAATTATTATAACCATTAAAAAAATAAATTGTAATTAAATTCACTTGGAACTTCGCAAGGTTCGGTCTTGGGGCCCCTATTTATATTACTTTTCGTTTAACGAGGCTATAATTGTATACTTTAGTAAGTAATTCTTAATTAAATGTTTGAATTTTCATTTACAAAGATCTTGAATGTTCACGTTTTGATTAAATAGAGTAAATTATTTATATTTAATAAACCAAAAAAATTAACGATACATTTATTCTAGTTAGATACGTTTGAAGGTCCACAAGGTTAAAATGTAAGAAACGTGGTAAAATAATTAAGGGGATGGGACGTAGATTTATTAATAATAAACCTTGAAAAAAGATCTATCCAAATTAAAATAATTTTGTCAACACATTATTTAATACTAGGATGGATAAAGGGGAAATATAATGCAAATGATTGTGGATAAAAACAGGAAATACTAATTCCTTTATCAAAAATTCAAAACGTTTTTCAGAAAAATTATCAAAAATCACAAATTCAGATATAATGGTTAGTTTTGATGTAGTTAGTTGATTTCCAAATGTTTCTGTCGATAAAACTCTTAATCTTGTGAGAAAGAAGTTGACAGGTGATAATACATTAATAAATAGAACTAAATTAAACGTCTCGGCAATTCTGGAATTGTTGGAATTATGTATTAGAACTACATATTTTCAATTAAATAGTGATTTTTATCAACAGAATTTTGGTATGGCAAAAACCAAAACCAAAACTGTGTGATATTTTCATGGAGGATTTTGAAATGGAAATTGTAAATTAACAAAATTTAAGACCTTCTGTCTGGTTTAGATATGTAGATGATATCTTTGCAATTTGGCGACACGATAGGGAAAATATTGATACATTTTTACATAATATTAATACAGAACAAAATTTAAATCCCCCAAAACTTTTTAATGAAATTAAAAATACAAAAAATTGTGCACAAAAGATGTGAAATAAGTTAAAATCACAGCTCCCCCAAGAATTACGACTTTAGAAAATGTCACACACTGCACTGACATTTTCTAATGTCGTAATTCTTGGGAGCTGTGATTTTAACTTATTTAACATCTTTTGTGCAGTTTGATTACTCCCAGTAAAATATTTTGGTATCCAAAATATTTCATTTTTATCACAAAAAATTGTATTTACAAAATTCCATGCGAATGTAATAAATTCTATATAGGAGAAACATCTAGACCTTTTCATGTTAGACTTAGTTTTTATTTCCATTAGAAGAGAAATTCTAGGAAAATAAGGAAAAAGAAGAGGAAGTTGAAGTCTGATTTTGGCTTAAAATACGCTCGATTGCGAAAATATTTCGATTGGAATCTTTTTATATTACCTCTAAAATTCGAGTTTGTTAATGTCCTTATTAAAAAAAAATAAAAATCCTTTTAATTGATACTGCATGTCATAAAAAAAATCTTTGGGAGCCCATCAGCAGGGCTCTGAGAAATTACTGCGCTAAGAATAATTGGGTAAAAGGTGGGAAATTTATGATTAGTTATTTCAGAGAAAAAGTAGATGCTTTATTTTTTGTAAACTTTTTTTCTGTAGTTCATAATTTGTTCTCTTAAATGTCCTTCTTTCTGAATAATAATAAAACGTCAAATTAAAAACATTTTAATATAAAAAAAATTGTTTTATTATCAAGAAAAAAGAACATTTATTTTAACAAAAACAAAATATAAATTAGTTTTTTTTGTTCTCAGACCAAATAGTAAAGGAATGTTATTCGATGAAAAATTTGATCTACCATTGTCCTTTAAAATTATTGGAATACCAGCAATATTTCTATAAAAATAATATTATTAAAAAAATAAATTTTTCAAGCCCTATTCACGAATTACGTTTTACGGAATAAAAAATTATGCAAAAATCTAAAAATTGACTTTAGTTCGTTGATTATAGGGCTGTCAAATCTCTGGTAACATTTTTCATGCTTTCCTTAAGAATTAGATGCATTTCCGGTGAAAATCAAGTAGGCAAACTCTACATTTTCTGGAAGCTCATAGTGTTGACTATTCTGGTATGGCACTATATACATACAAAACTGAGAAAAAAATGATACCGAGTTTTGGTTGCGCCGGTATGGGAAAAGTGCCATTCGGTAAATTTATGAATATGAAATCAAAATACACCATTTTCGAGGATATTTGGTGAAAAATTTTTGTTATTCCTAGTTATTGATTTTGAGATATTTGGTGTTGAATGAACCCATTTTGGGACATAAATGTCACCATAACTTCAGAACCACCTGGTATAAACCCATACAACCCTATATTTTTGAGAAGCACTCTTCCGAAGGAATTCAATCGAGTAAAAATATATAGGGTATTTCATTTAAAAAAACATAACTTTGATTAGTCACACATTTATGGGACACCCTGTATGTTGGTAGTTATTTTTGGAATATAGCTTTCATTGCTAGGTACAACTTTTATTTGAAACATTTTTTCCTATCTTCAAAAGGGAAGCAGCTATCCTCCACGCACGCATCGTTGATACACCCGGTACATTGAGATTAACAAAACAAAATAAAAAAAGAGTTAATTGCAAAAAGGATACCTTCTATATCGGGATAGTATCATAAGTTCTTTTTCTGGATTTTTCTTATGATAATATTATTAAGAAAACTTCATTTATGACGAAGTATAAATTCTCTTATAATATGCAAATGCGCTATCCTTTCAAAATTCGTTCCCAGAAACGTCACAAAAATATGATGGAAACAGATTTTGACATTTTCATTTCAAAATCTTTTTTCGTGTCCTTTGTTGCTGTTATATTTTTGTAAGATTATCAAGTGTTCTGTTTCTATAGTAAATGTTTTATTAAATATATATTTTGTTTTGTCATTTTGAAAACGACTTCTGATTAAGGAAGTCGAAAGTCAAAAATTAAAAAACTTTTTTAACAAAATAAGTGGTTTTATTCGACGAGAAGAGGAATTAAAATAAAAATTTATTGAAATACCATAAAAAAAATTGGAATAAAAATGTTCATCTTGGATCCCTCCAAAAATGAACGTAATAATACTTATATTTATTCCTATTTTTACATTATTTATTTATCTCAGATTTAAGTCCAAATAATTTCTATTTTCGATTGCTTCATACCAACTGATTATTGTTTGTGTATATTTGAAACTATTTCTAATATTTAAATATTGAAAAATATAAAAATTTCTAAACGTCAGCAATTTTAATGTTTAATTATATTTTTTTGCTGACAAAAATTAGTTGTTTAGATATTTATTAAATATTGACACAATTTCTCAAAAAGTAGATCATTGAATAAAATTGTACGATTATGCCAAGAAACTTAAATAAATGTTTATACTAGAAAGAATGTTTGAAATAGTTTTTTTCAACGCGTTTTTGTTTTAAGAAATATTAAATTATATTTTAAATTATATATTTTTTTAAATTCTCCAAATCTTTAAACCGATTTTGTTGAATTTGATTTTCAAAAGCAGTCAAATTATGATCCATTATTAGCCTCCAATTTGACATGTTTTTTATTTAATTAATAAAAAATTCGCGTTAATTGAGATCCAATTAACATTTGTTTTCACCTTTTAAAATGTTTAATATTTGGAATTTCTCAAAACTTGATTGATTGTGTCTATTTGATCGAATATCAATTTTTAATGACTCTGGTTTTTTTGTCGTCAAGAATATTTTTATAGGCGACGTATTGTTGATTTATTGGATTTTCCGCAGGGCTCATTCAATTTTAAGCCCAAGAAAATATAAATTCACACTATGTAAGCTATCAAAATAAATATAGATACGACGTTTTGGTTTATTTTCGTACAAATATTTAAGAAACTTCATTTTTCGAATTTAGTAATTTTCATACAAGTTTTTATACTCTATTCCCGACGATTTAGCTATTTTCTTCAGTCTTTTACCCCGAGATAGGGTTAAATCAGATCTGTTAACATCTATTTCCTTGAACGTTTCTGCTGTTTATTTAGCCATCTTTAAGGTTCACTGTTTTTCTTCCAATCTTTTCTATGGATTTTTATTTTTACGAAAAAACTGAAATACAGTTAAAAAGACGCGTTAATATTTTTAAAATTGGCAGAATATTTAGTCAGATAACATTTTGTATTACTCCTGATGTTTTTCAGTCACTTTCAGGGTTCTAAGTTGGGATTTATTGGGGTCAAAACATTTTTTATTCCAACCAATTTCTCTCATTTAAATCTTTCAGTTAAACACTATTTTGTTGGCCAAGAATTTGGACATATCCAAGCCAAAAATGTTTATTATTATTTTTGACATAAAATTTTGAACTTAACCTAAATATGGCCGAAATACTTTAGCCCATTCGCCGAATCTACATGAGAGTATGAAATAATATTTCCCGGTCAAAAATTTCAATTAGCCAACTGTATGTTCCCTAAAATTGGTAGTATATTTAATTATATTCTCCCAACGTTTCTACAGTTTCCACCTTCAGGCTTAAGTTTCTTTAGGGGCCGGAAAAAACATTTTATCGAATTGAATATTTGCGAAGTCTGAACTTAACCTAAACCAAGTCGAAACGACAGAGTATGAGTATTTATATGTTTCGGATGTATAATTATCCATCATCAGGGTTAAAAGTTGGGATTATACTTTTTATTTTGGTCCTGCAAGCCGATTTTACGAATTTTTAAATACAGAATGAACGTATCGGTTTCTAACCTTTTCCAAATCCTATTAAAGTCCTTTATGTCATCTTAAAACAAATCACAACTTTGAAAAACTGTTCAAATAAACACTTTTAAAGCACAAAAACTAAAAAGCGGGAAGTGTCACTTAAAAATGAAGTCCACAAAACGTAAAATACCGCACGTAATAGTAAACAAACCAAAAATAGGGGGATGCAAACTATAAGGTTGTCAACACTGTTACGTACAGCGTGAAGTCGGTTGAGCGACTGACTGACTGCTAGAAACTCCCTCTGATTCGAGCTGTTCTCCCCCCACCCATTCGACATCGAAAATTTCAGTAAATTGGAGAATCGAGATTGGTCGAATCCTTGAATAGGGTACAATCTCGTGCAGAACGTTGGGAACGGGTAAAAATTATTGCAAATTCTTATGATTTCTTTGTGAGTTTTACTGGCTTTTTGAATGTTATTGAGGAATTTGTAGCGCGATCTCGAGTTTAAGCGGGGGTTTTTGATGCGGAGTGTACAAATCAACAGGCTATTTGAATTCGAAGGAATGGGTTTGCGGTTTTGCGCGAACAATTAGTTTATTTTTCTGTTTTATTAGTTTATTCGTCGTTTTGTCGTTTACGGCTTGTTCGAATTGTTTTTTTTTTGTCGAATCGTGGAAATTATTTTAAGTTAATAAAACACGGTATTTAAAACCGTGGATGACACCTGGATTAATTAAATCAATAAAGGAAAAAAAATAAGCTTTACAGACTAAAGAGAGATTATATTTATTATCTATCTATCTATCTGTGATGGGGGTGTCGATACACTGCGACCTATAAGATCTATTGTACCCCCTATTGCTGCCCAATCGTTAAGGATGTCTCAACGATTAGAGCAGTACCTCCAGTCCTATTGCTTTCAAAAAGTTCAGGATGTCGGTAGGATTTAGGTTAGGTAGATCTTCCTCTTCTATTTGATATTCTCCGAGGTATCGTACCCTTGGATTTTGCAGGGTAAAGCATTCTGAGAGAATGTGGATAGAGGTTTCCTCCTCTTCCTCGCAGAATCTGCATTCTTCTTTGTCTACTAATCCGAGTTTCTTTAGGTGACCTCTCAGACGGCAGTGCCCTGTTAGGATACCAGTTAGTATTCTGAGCTTATTTTTACTTTTACTGATGCAGTCGTCAGATCTCTTCGTTATAGTTCCCCAGTAGTGTCTTGGCCTACCTCATTCCTTGTAGTCCTATCCAGTATTGGGATCTTTTCTTATTTACTTCTTTTCCAAGTTCATCAAGTATTGTACTGGTGCTTATTCCGCAGAATGGTTCAGGTCCCAGAAATGGTGTTTCAGCCCCTTTTTTTGCGAGTACGTCTGCTATTTCATTACCCTCCACTCCAGTATGTCCCGGAACCCATAGTAGGGTAGCAGTGTTCTTGCCTAGTTCGTTTAGATTCTCTAGGCACTCCCAAACTATCTTGGAGTTGATTACGTGGGAGTTCAAGGCATTAATCGCTGCTTGGCTGTCTGACATGATGATGATCTCTTGTCTTGTTATATTTATTATAAAAACACTTTAAATAAACTTACAAAAAAAGCTAAGAAAGATTTTTACATCGGCCACATAAATAAAAATAAAAATTCGTCCAAATCTTTATGGGAATGTATTAATGAGATATGTGGAATAACTAGTCCTAAAACAAATATTCCTGTTATAAAACTATCAAATGGAAACCAGTTGGCAGATAAAAAGGAAATAGTAAATTCATTCGACCAATATTATGCTGGTGTAGGTCAAATATTAGCTGCAAAAATTCCAGATATTGAAGATATCAATCGACTACAAAATACAATGTTCCTATATCAAACTCATGAAAATGAAGTAACATCAGTCATAAAATACCTTTAAATTTTATCATAAATAAATGTTTACTACTGGTCAATTTCCTAAATGTCTTAAAACAGGTAAAATTAAACCGCTTTTTAAAATAGGAAAAAATGGAAAATTATCGACATTAATCTCTAATACCTCTAAAACAATTCAAAGGCTAATAAAAAGTAGATTGTGTATGTTTTTAAGTAAATACAATATTCTATCAGACTGTCAATATGGCTTTAGAGAGGGCAAATCCACAGAAGTTGCAATTTACAAACTTCCTTCTTATATACACGAACATCTTGACAAAAAATTCCAACTAAAGCCTTCGATACAGTATATCAGATAGATTACGAGGTGTAGAGATTAACGATACGTTTAGTACACTAGAGAAACTTACATTTGGAGTTCCTCAAGGAACCGTCTTAGGGCCACTTCTTTTTATTTTATATGTAAACAGTTTATTTTCAATAAATTCATCAGGAAAAATAATAAGTGTTGCCGATGACACGTAACCTTATATATTCCGCCCCAACTGGGGAAAAATTAAAAGAAAACATTGAAAATGACTTTCAAAAAATTTCTAAATGGTTCCAATATAATAAATTAACACTTAACTACAATAAAAGTTGTTATTTACCATTTACTTCATACAAAAAATAATGTAATAAAGGATTCATTTTATACTTACCTCTACACGTCAAAGTTAAAATTATTTTATATATTTTACCTGATTATGTCAATTAATAATAATAATAAAAAAATATATATTATGTATCCCCTTAATTACCTGATTATGCTGTTAAGCTTTTTCATTCACATTCTGTGGAAATTTGTTTATTCACCTTTTAATTTTTTAATTTGTCTATGTAAATGTATTTTTCTATTGTTTACTTTATATTATATTGTTACACCTTTTTTCTGAATAAACATTTTATTATTATTATTAAAGACAGGATTTTATTGGTATAACTTAAAATAGGAATAGATATAAGTATTTTTAATCCCATTTCATGCCACCTATTGCACCCAAGTAGCATTATAGTGACAGAAACTGATATCGCAACTTCGATTGGGTGGCTATTACGTAATAATCACTAAATCTACCCCTACACAGTAAGAATAACTTCATTTTATTTATGTCTAGTTGTGGTCACAGCTGGGAGTCACTTAATGGTTTTATAATATTTTGGTGCCACTGAAGGGGTTAAAACAGCTAAGCGAGACTACCTCAAAGTTGCAGAAACATTAAAGTGGAAAATAATAGTTACGGCCACTAAACCATATTACTTAAATACCACTTAGAAGTGGCAGTGATCTTAAAGTGGGCGTTATAGTTTTAGTGTCGTTTTGGGAACTATTAATATACCTTTAAAGTGGCGGCACTTGATTATATGATTGCAGTAATTCTCGCCACGTTTTTGCCACACAAAAATCACTTTAAATTTTTATTTTATAAACGGAAACATTGGCATCCCATTTTGAGATCGACATGAAGAGAAAAATAAACGCGCTGTTTAAAAAACCTTATAAAACCCTTTCTATTACGTGGCAAAGACTTTGGCAATACACTGTAAAGTTTCTAATGTCGTGGCCGCCACGTTCCGTCCACGAAAAATGCTACTTGGGATATTAGTTATTTATGTAAAGTTTTATAGAGCGACAACATATAAATTTAATGTTTTTTAATATTCAATAGAAACTTTAGAAATAAAAAAACTAGTTTCTATAAACACATCGAAAAATTAAAGTAGTGATTCAACCCTTTTCCCGAAAAATTTCTCACACACATCTCTCTAAACCCCTAAAAAATATATTAAATTCAACCGCTGCACACGGCATGACGTGCTATATTGTATAAAAAAGTATAAGTATGTCGCACACATTTTTCTCGCTACCTGGAGGTAACTTGAATCCTCAAATGAATTCACCCCCTTTTTCTTGAAAAAATCGGAAGCGGCGAAGGCAATGACAGGTAAAAAAATGCAAATAGTTTTTTTGTGATGTGTATTGGAAGCCAGCTGGTGAGGTGCAACTCACGAAAAAAAGGGTAAAAAGGATTTCAAATTGTGACATTAAAATTGTTTTCTTGGGAAAAGTAAAAAGTAGGTAAAATTCGAGATTTAAAAAACAACGATTTTGATATTGAAGATAAAGAGCGCTCTGACACATCGAAAAAGTTTGAAAATACATTGAAAATGCCACTAGAGCGACAATTATTACTGGAAATTTTTTCTGAAACACGAATATTTTGAAAATTTTACACCGAAATATTATAAAAGAAACTAGGATAATGACGGTTTTTTGTTAAGTTAAATAAAATACAATTTATCTACTTACTTTAGTTACACAAAATAATAAAAAATAAGTCAATTTATCAGTTTTTTAAAAATTCATTTTACTAAAGTTGGTAGAAATATATTTTCTTACAAGGAACTCGAAGTGGTACTTAGTATCAATAAAAGTACCCCGCACAAAAGATAAGAAGTGGTCGCTCGGTCAAATTGTCTGAATTTGATATGTTATACATTTTGTCATTCTGAACAAAAGTCTCAATGGGCACTAAGCTCCAAAGTCCATGGTTTGGCTGCTATGGAGCTCCGAAGCTCCGTGACTCCACCATAGTATAGAAACCTTTAAAACGCATATCACCTTTTTAAAAATCATATTTTAATTATTTTAATGTATGCTGAATTTAAATACGATGTCAAATCCATAATAAATTTTTTATTTGTTTATTTAATAATATATATAAATAAATTTTGGCGTTATGTTTTTTTATTGAGCAAAATAAAAACAACCATGTTTCATTTTTTTGGGATTTTTTTTATTTATTTCTTTAATTTTAAATACTTAAGTATTTTTAAAAAACCAAAAAAAAAATGATACATGGTTATCTTTATTTTGTTCAATAAAAAATATAACGCCAAAATAAACAAATAAAAAATTATAAAAAAAATTTAGAATTATGAAAGAGCAATATAAATTATAATTTTTGAAGAAAAAACGGTTTCTTTATTAATATTTATAAAAAAAAATGTTTTCTTAATGATTAGATTTCCAGAAAAAAAATTCCATACGTCAACATGTGAAAATTTCAACACTATACAATGTGATATTTTTGTCAATGTACCTAATATTACAATGTAAGATTCTTATCAGTGTAATATTACAGCGTGATATTCTTATTAATGTAATATTACAGTGTGATATTCTTACCAGGATGCAAATTCACAATACATTAGTAAATTAACAATAAAGATTTTACTCCTCAGGTCTTGTAATTTGTAATTGGTTGTATTTTCAAAATGTGAATTCACAAAATCGACTGTAGAAACACATAAAAATGGTGAACTTACAATACGTTTTGAGAAAACAATAAGTATCTGTGATTTCTCATTGCGATTTTACTAAAAAATGTGTTTTATTAGTGGCATATCTTGTGAATTCTACAGGTTATATGAAATTTCACAATATATATGAGAAAACACATTTTTTTTAACAACATACTTGTAAAAATCACTTGTTATTGTTGACAATTTTTTTTGCAGCGATGGGACTGTAAACTTTCCGTCAATATCTAGGCAAATTCACAATGTGATCCAAATATTTTTTTCAGTGTGAAGACTCATGTCAGACGTCGGCATTCCCTTGATACCTGATTTATAGAAACCAATCTGAATTGACCTAAACTAAAATTGTATCCCGCCAACGTAATTTTTTTGCTCTCCAGCAATTTACAATAATCACAAATGATAAATCGCGGGGCAATACGAACTATTGTGCCGCATGAATTAAATTCATCGTGGATGAATCAGTGTCTCGAGTCAATGAGAGAACAAACATGACAACCGGCTAAAAATTTCAATATTTAATTGAATCTAGGCCTTTTCATTCCCGATACTAAGGAGTGTAGGAATGTATGCAGTTATGGGTGAGAAATCTCTTGACGTTAAATTGCCATATGCCTTTGTGGTACTTTAAGTATATCGTTGATGTTTGTACAATGTTATTGCTGAATGTGTGTCAGTTTTTGGTATATTATGAAGGGAAAATAGCGAATTATATTACTTTTTCGTAAATACTTTCGGCTATTTTGATTATACAGGGTGTTTCATAGTTAAACCGACATACATTAACTGTAAATAGAGGGTACTTAGGTGATTCCAAATAACCTTGGTTAATGGGTCTAACGCCTTTAATAACCGAGATACGGGGTGTTTCATCCATTTCGGCCAATATTTTGATAAGCCATAACTTTAGAACCACCCTGTAGATTTCTCTCATACTTGGTACAGGTATAGTGTGGTAATAGCCCAATCCTATAGTGTAAGATTTATAATTAAAATCCAGATCCGGATTAAGAAGAATTTGCAAAATTTGAGAATCCCCAAAACAACAGCCTGTATATCAGATTTTTTAAAATTGAGATGGATATTTGAAAAGAAAGGAAAAAAATAAGTTAAAGTGAAAAAAATTTTTAAGTGCACATCCCATTCTACTACTGGAGCTTTAACGTCAAATTACATCAAATGCTTTTTTTTCATTTTCACAAGCAGTAACTTTCGAAATACCTGGTAGATTTCTTTCATATTTGGTACAGGTAGATTGTTTAAATAGCCCAATCGTATAATACAAGAAAATTCAGATCCGGATTAAGAAAAAGTTGATAATCTCTAAAATAGCACCCTGTATATCAGATTCTTTAAAATGTAATCGGATACATATTTGAAAAAAGAAAAAAGATGTGTTATTGCCGAAGCTTACTTGATAGTTTAATGAGTTTTGTATCCGGAATTAATCCGAAAAATTAAATCTGTATTTTTTTTGTAGAATGCTCTTATAAAAATATTTTAGTATAACACATTTTTTGTCTTTTTTTTTCTTTTTTCAAATAGGTAACCGATTACATTTTAAAGAATCTGATATACATGGTGCTATTTTAGAGATTCCCAACTTTTACAAATTTTTCTTAATCCGGATCTGTATTTTAACTTTAGTTCTTACATTGTACGCTTGGGCTATTTAAACAATCTACCCGTACCAAATATAAAAGAAATCTACGGGGTGTTTCCAAAGTTATGAAAATGACAATATGTATTGCATTAATTGAATTTTCTTTAAAAGTTTAGTAATATGTAGAACGAGATGTGCATTTATAAAAATATGTCAGAATATCTCAGTTTTTTTATTCGTTTCGAATGTCTGATCCAATTTAAAAAATATCTGATATACAGCGTGTTGCGTTGGGGATTTTCAAATTTTACAAATTTTTCTTAATCCGTATCTGGATTTTAACTGTAGTATAGTCCTTACATTATACGACTGGGCTACTAAAAAATGATACCTGTACCAAATATGAAAGAAATCTACTAGGTATTTCGAAAGTTACTGCTTGTGAAAATGAAAAAACTGCAGTTGATGTAATTTGACGTTAAACCTCCAGTAGTAGAATGGGATGTGCACTTAAAGAAAATTTTCACTTTAACTCATTTTTTTCCGTTCTTTTCAGATATCCATCTCAATTTTAAAAAATCTGATATACAGGGTGTTGTTTTGGGGATTTTCAAATTTTGCAAATTCTTCTTAATCAGGATCTAGATTTTAATTGTAGTTCTTACACTATAGGATTGGGCTATTAACACTATACCTGTACCAAGTATGAGAGAAATCTACGGGGTGGTTCTAAAGTTACGGCTTATCAAAATATTGGCTGAAATGGATGAACCACCCCTTATCTCGGTTATTAAAGGTGTTAGACCCATTAACCAAGGTTATTTGGAATCACCTAAGTACCCTCTATTTACAGTTAACGTATGTCGGTTTAACTATAAAACACCCTGTATAATCAAAACAGCCGAAAGTATTTACGAAAAAGTAATATAATTCGCTATTTTCCCTTCAAAATATACCAAAAACTGACACACATTCAGCAATAACATTGTACAAACATCAACGATATACTTAAAGTACCACAAAGGCATATGGCAATTTAACGTCAAGAGATTTCTCACCCATAACTGCATACATTCCTACACTCCTTAGTATCGGGAATGAAAAGGCCTAGATTCAATTAAATATTGAAATTTTTAGCCGGTTTAGCTTCGTGTTTCAGCTGTTTCTTTCCCTATTCCCTCTTCTTCTTTCCGGTATTTCACCAAGTTATTAATTAAAGGTATATCTTCACTAGAGTGAGTAATGCAGCCGTTTCAATGCGTTTTCAAATAAACTATAGAATCAATAAAAAGTTGCAACCACTAATAATAAATTATTTTAAAAAAACTGATAAATCGTAGATAGGTACCTCAAAAAACACTATTGGCATAAAAAAAATATTCCCACAACTTAAAAACCCAGCAAACCAATACGAGGTTTACCTATTTCGCATATTTTCTCACTTTTTTACACCTCATAATGTAAATGATCTTCACAATGGTTAAAAAAAACCTTTGTCATCCCAAACTGACCTCTTTATCCCATTGAAGTGCTCGGGATTATCTGCCAAAATTCCAATACATTTGGTAGCCGGTCAATACAGTGATTTTTCATCCCCTCATTGTGGCCACACGCTGAGATGTTTATATATATTTGTCACCTTCTAAAGGGCCGTCTAAATACATTTAAATAGGTACTTTAGGGGTGGACAGAAGTAGCCCTTAGAGAACTTCCTTATCTTCTTATTAGGGATGTTTTTTTTGACTGTAAAAAAGTGCCAATGATATCGTTAGATATAATTGAAGGGTAAGTGGACTAATTTTTTTACGGGCAATTTCACGCTTTGGTGAGAACTTTTGAAGTTTGGGAAAATAGAGCAAAGTTCAAGGGTGTATATTTCGAAATTATAAAAAGCTATTTTGATGATGGCATTTAATATTGATAGGAGGGGTACCTCATAAAATAATATTTTATCTGTTTAAGAAAATTTACCTAAAATATGAAAAAAAAAAGATAAAAAACATTATAGGGTGAAGGTTAAAGGGGTTAAAAACAAAACGAAGGAAAGTGTGAATACGATAAATTGTAAAAACCATAATTTAAAAAACTAATACTGTCAAAAATATGTTTGAAATTGTGAATTTTAAATACATATCTGATAATATCAATAGTCGGTTTTTTACAAAAGAAGTGTCCACCATTAAACCAGGTAGTCACTTAGGGGTTGAGACCAGACAAAGTGTGAAGTATACTCGAAAGAAATGCGATATTTAAAAAAAGTAAAATGTAATTGATATTATATTTTTAACTCCTTTTTTGGTAAAAATGAATACTGGAAATTTAATATGTCACATTTTTTTGTTTACGAGAATCTTTTGGATAGAGTTCCCACGAAAGGGTACTTAAAATAAATTCTTTAAATATCGCTATAAGCAAATTGTATTTATCCATAAAAATAAATCAGATTTTTACTCTGACATTTTGCTTTGGCTCACATCAAAAAGTTTACCCTGTATATGGTTTTTGTAAAAAAAAATTACGTAATTGACATTTTCCTCACACAATACAAAAATTCTGCGCTAATATATAACAAATTACTTGATTATGCGTGTTAAAAAAAATTTATTGGATATTTGGCTTTCGATTTGACTCAATTTTTCAGATCAGTCGATTTTTCGAGATCGATATTAACATTTCACAAAATTTTCTTCATCTTTTCATTATGTTTCCACAGTATTTTACTCATTTTTCCACTGAAATACCTCTAGCAATTTTTATTATATTGTCCAATGTTTAGAGAGATGAAAACGGTGATGTAAATAATATTTCTATCTCTATTAAAAGTTAACCGACTTTGTGGTAAATTCAAATAAGGCAAAATCCCACACAAACACACAGTTTAAAAAAAATCGAAGTATTATTTTCAAAAGGGGTGAAAAATCAACCCTTATATTGACTTGCAAATATACACAATTTTTTCAAATATGTAAATTTTTGACATTCGATATACGTATTTATAAAAGTGAAAAATTCTCACATAGTAATAGGAAACCGAAAACTGGTATTTATTAAATCTGACGGATTGGTTTATTAACGGGATCATTTTGGGCGGTCAGCGCCAACTGGACAAATGAGATATGAATTAAACCAAAACTTAATAAATCAATGTATTCGATTCAATATTCTTTCGGCATTCCAATTCAATCAAACAAATTCCAAGCAACCGTAAAGTCACTAGCTAGATAAGCTAAAAGTATCTGCTATTGATAAGGAAATCAGAAAAAGTCAAGGAAATTAAGAACAAACAAAAAAACAAGGAAAACGTTGGGTACCTTTATTATTTTAATAATAAATAATGACAATTCAAATTCTCGCAGTTGGAAAAAAAAATAAACAATTTGACAAACGTCACAGCTGTCAGCATAAAAATCCACTTGACAGGAAAAACAGGGACCTGCTTTATCGACTTCACAACACAACGAATAGATTTTGATTCTTTGATTTTTGGAAATGTTTTTCACTATTATTTTCACTCTTCTTAATATCACTTTACTATTAAACCTTTTTTTAAACACTATAATTACTATTTTACCTAACCTAATTTTCTAAATACAACTTTATTTACAATTTTAATTTTTGACATTTCTCATAATTATTGACATCTTTAATAAAGTTATTTTTATATTTTTTATAGAATTGGGGCATTTTTAATTTTGAAAATTTGTATAACTATTCCTCTAACCATAATTAACATTGGGTAGATGATTAATTTCTCCACAAGTTTCGCAAATAGATAAATTGTTATGGTTAGAGGTAAATTGGTACTGACATTTATAATAACTAATAGTACTAGAAATTCTAATTTTAATTACTAAAGTCCAAATTATACCAGTAACTATAAGACCCTATTCTAATAAATTATCGTAAAAGTTTTTGAAAAATAGTATTTTTATTTATAAAAAAAAATACATGAATTTAAAATTTGAACACACACATTTCTCATTTCACTTCTATCCTTGTTATTTTTGATCGTATTTTTGAAATTTAATTACTTATTGATAAATTGTTTAATACTGATAGAAACCTTTATTAATTTTATTTATTCACACCTTCTTAAATTGATTGTTAACATCTTCAGAGATGTTACCCGTTACAATATACTGTAGATTATCCAATTAAATGTAGTGCAGATGGCGTGCTCCTTATGTAAGGTAGATATCCCCTTATAATTTTAATATTTGGTATAATTTTGCATTTGAAATGAGGCAAGTACAAGTATAACTTGTTTCTAATCGAAATCCTTATACATTCAAGTAACTGGATATGGACGTAGTGGGCATACAAAAGTGAATTATTTTCGTTGAAATTTAGATTGCATAATGTTTGTGTATATAGAACATTTTGGGTGGATTCAAAATCCATCCAGTCTTTTTATTTTATACCGGAACTTTATCATTTATCTTCATTGTCCATGACATCGAATTTTTTAACCCCACAGGACATCTGTTACCCAATACGAATTCAATTTTAACAGGATTTACACATTTTCATCACGTTTTCGATCAAGATGACAAACAAAATCTTTTGTCCACCCTCTAAGGTCATTATACCCGTACCTAAAGGATTTCGCATTTAGCTACAAAAAAAGAAAAAATCTGCCAAGAAGGAACCTAAAAATCTCCACAAAAAAAAATAACAAAACACACGTTATCCCTTAACCTATCGCTGTTTGTGTAAAGTGTTAAGATTTTTAACAATTTTTTTCCTTAACAGAAATTTATACAGAATACAACAACCCAAGTTAAATCTTCATCCATTTTATATAAATATCGCTGGAATAATCGATTCGGTTGAACGTTTTCTCGTTTCTTGAGGCAGGTAAAGTTCTTTTCATGATATATTTTTTTAAAAATGATTTGAACGCCAGCCGTCAGGCTTGTATAAAGGAGCACATTCGAAATCTGGTTTTAAACATCAGATTTATATCAATACCAATGGTATATTAAAAGAAATATGAAGAAGGAATGCAATGCTTTAAATCTGATTCGTTTTCAGATTAATATTAGGATTTTTTTTACGTATTGTGTTGTTTTTTTGCATTGTAAAATGGCATTTTGCCTTGGGGGTAAAAAAATTGTGTACTTCATCAGCAAAGTTTTTTTTTTCTTCAATGTACACTGAACGAAAAAAGTACGTGTAATTAATAAAAAAGTACATCAAATCAATGGACGTCAACATTAATTTTCAGCCGATGACAGCTATAATCAATACAATAAACGTTCGTACGTAAATTTTCTTAATCCTTAAGTTACGATTTTTGTACGTAAAATCAATAAAATATGAGCATAGATTTATGATCGCAATGATAGGCCTATGATAGCCGGTTATCAATGTTACGAACGATGGATATTAATCTATGGTTAATGTTTTTAAAAACAATGAAAAGTAAGTATACATCTTTGATCTCTGTACATTAAAACCATAAATAAAATGCATGGGTCTAGGATCATCGGTTATTAACGTTAGGGATGATTAACATTAACCTATAATCACCAGTTATTAATATTATTAAATTTTATTTATCAGACCTCGCTAAATTAGGTATACTGGTAATTACTTTATCAAAAGTGTTAAAACAAAACGATATTTCTAAAAAAATTTAAAACACCTACCTACTAATCATTGGCTCATCTATGTCCACTGCTTTGATGTGTCGCGTTTTCCCAAAACCTATATTTTCGAATTTCCCTTATGAACAATCAAGATTCAACAAACTGGAAGAGGATTATACAAAAAAATGTATTAGGTGGTTATTTTTTATTGTTCTAATGTTATTGATTCACAAATCATGTGTACCCTAGGGTTTTCAAAGGGAACAGCATGTTTATAAAATACTTTTCCAAAAGGTCCCAAAACATTTTGCTCTCTTGTGGAAAATCTAAATTGAACAAGTAAATAATTTTAAAACATATATCAACTGCCTTAAGTATATGAAAAAATTTAAAACGAATTTCGTCAAAGTAGACGCAAATATTTGAAATTTTAGAGATGTCGTCTCCAAGGCATAAAATAAATGTTTGAATCGCTGATTTTCTCAATTTCCAGCTCTTGTTGGGTTTTAGCACAAAACAAAAATGATTCCTGGGAGTCCTTTATTGTAAATTTTATATGGGTCGTCTTTCCAAATTTTTTTTGTAACAAAATTTGGTCGATGGCACCAAATATAAAAGTGAAGTTTTCCATCTAAAAAAATACAAAACTAATATGCTACTTTTTGGCATATTATAATTTGAACTTACTTTCGTCGCACGTTTTTCCCAATTTTTTAAAAAGAATTCCCCACTTTCGAACGCGACATTATAATACATATCAACCTAAAATAAATATTTAAGTTAAAAAAACAGCAATTTTTTATTTTAACTTCTTAGACATAGAATTTTAGTATAGGTATAATGTGTGCCAAAATAATATTTACCAAGGGGTATCCCCAGTGTTTTTTGTAACTATCAGAATGTACCTTCCTTTCTTTGTCGATCTTCAGTCCAGAATTAACTAATTTGGAACAATAATTATTATTTTACTGTCTACAAAACACAAACTGTATCGGAACACCTAACCTCTGCATGTGGTTGCACTTTTATGGGCTATGGGCGCGGCGCGAAGAGTTAAACATCTACGCTAGTTGTTCGTAATATTAATGTTCCTAGACATTGATTTACTATTAGGTAGCACTATTTTGGCGCTTTTTTAAGCAGTCAATGGTGGCATTTATAGATTTAACGTTTAGTGTTCATCAAAACAATGAAAACCGTTAATTAATTTTCAAAAAGTATGTAGTTCTTGGATTTATAAAAAGTTTTTTATGGTATTAATGGTAAAGTGCACAGAGGCTGATCCAGACTTCCGTTTGGGGGGGGGGGGGGGGGGTCACGAAGTTTTTATGGTGGACGGGCTGACTGAACATCGAAAAATACTTTTTTGATTCAGGTGGTAAACTCAACCTCAAAAAATCAGATCCCGGCTTAAAAAAATTAGTTCGTTTGGTTCATATAAAAAAATTTCACCCTTTATATAGTTTTTGAAAACTCTAATAAGTATTTTACAAAGTACACAAATAGACAACAAAAATTGTGTATTTATTTTTTTCCCCACATGATTACTCAATTTCTAATAAAAAAAACAAATTTGACTATAAATTAAAAGTTTTGCAAAAATTTAATTTTTCAAAAAGTGAGGGAAAAAAATAAAAAAATCGATAAATTAATGTTAAACACAATTTTTCATGAAAAAAAAAACAACTCTCGAGTTATAGGGCCTAGAAAATTACGATTTTCATCACAAAAATCGTACATTTCTAAAAAGTTTTTTAAATATATCCGACAATCTGTTAGTGTTACGTAAAAATTGATATATGAACTAATTTTATGGCCTTGAGCTAACAATTAAAATGATTTTACTTTCCCGGCCCCTCGCCAAGGGGAAGTATTGTGAACGCGCTAAAAAAAAATTGAGATAACGACGGATATATCCATTTTGAGGTCCCCTGAGACGATTAAAACGATTTCCAGATGGAAGTCTGTCCGTCTGTATGTGTGTCTGTCTGTATTCTTCCACGATAGCGTCCGCACGCTTAATCCGATTGAGCTGAAATTTGGTTCGGGTGATCGGGGATTGAACCCATTAGTTTTTGGTTGAAATCGCCCCACCAGGGGGCGCAGTAGCCCTATGTACATTAAAAAAAATAAAAGAATAAAGCGATGGAAAAAAAAATTAAAATTTAAAATCCAAATGACATTTGACTTTTTTTTGACATGTGAAATGTTTTTCCTTTTATATTTCAAATGTCATTCTTACTTTAAAAAAATTCGAAACGATTTTTTTTGTGATACCAAATATCCTTTCATTTGGACTTTAAAAAAGTCTTGTGGCGACACAACAGATTTTTTTTATTTTTCTACGATTAATACGAAGGAAGATATGGCAATTCAAGAATGGGTGTTTAAAGAAACTGGATCGTTCTAGCGTAAATATCTGGAAAAATATGACTTCCACAAAAAAATGTATATAACATTATAATGAGAGAACAACATTGAGAACATTTTAACAGCATTCAGGACCGTTTAACATAAGCAGGAAAAAAGTTATGGACAAAATAATTTTTTTTCGCAATTTTTTTAGCGCCATCTAGACTGTGGTATTTGAAAAAAAATCCTTCTGCAGAGATCGTAATATATGTTTCTACAATTGGCCAGTAATTTTTAGCCCTATGGGATATTAATTTTTGAGTTTTGGTCTTTTAAAGTGGAGCTAAATTTTTGTTTTAATAAGACACTTTCAATTTTTGGTCAAAAGTATTGATTTTTGAAAAAAAAATTTAAAGAGGCAAGACTTTGAGCAAATGTTCTACCGAATAATTTCCATTTTTTATTTATCTTTTGTCTGTAATGTTTGAAATTGCATACAATTACATTTCTAACCGTCAATGTCATTTTTTCGGATCAAATATTGAAAAAACGTTCATTCCAATGAAAAAGTTTGTCATAACATGACATTTCGGCGATATCCTAAGCTTTAAAATGGTTTATTGGACATCTCGATATTATCAGCCAAAAAAAAGTTACTAGCAAAAAATACATTTTTTTTTTAGAAATTACGATTTTTTGGTGAGGGGAGTTTATTTTCATGAAAAATTGTATTCAACATTAATTCATTAAAAAAGGATAGTTTATGAATTGCGCGAGATTTTTTCTTTTTTTTTCCCTCACTTTTTGATGCCCCTTCCTCACCCAAAACGCTAGCGAAAGTTTTCTACTTCTGGTCTGGACACCTTTCCTAGCAATTTGCAAAAAATTTCAAGTCGATCTGATTTGGTAAACTTTTAATTTACAGTCAAATTTGATTTTTTTATTAGAAATTGAGTATCTAATCGTTGTTGTCTATTTGTGTACTTTGTAAAATCTGTAAAATAGAGTTTTTAAAAACCATATACAGGGTGAAATTTTTTATTTGAACCAAACGAACTAATTTTTTTAAACCCGGACCTGATTTTTTTTCTAGCTTGAATAAATCAGATAATTAGGTGATAGCAGTGTAACGTTTTACCAAACTATCAGACAAATCGAACTTAATTACCGTTCAAAAGTAACGACCAAAAGAGATTTCACAACTCCCCCTGTATATTAATAAATAATGGGAGCAGACACTTTTTAATGGTCATTTCCTCATGACTTATCCTGTATACCGACAAAATACTTATTTTCGTTTCTTTACTTATACAAAGTTTAAATTCACATCAGACATATTTAGAATAGCAAATCATACAATAGTTTAAAAAAATATGTTCGTGCTGGGGGGGGGGGGGGTCATGACCCCGTGACCCCCCCTTGGATCCGCGCCTGAAAGTGCATAGGTTTATAATCGCAAAACAATGATTTGATTAATATAAAGGATACAGTTAATAAGTATTTGATGTTTTGCGTTTATTGCTTAACGATTTTTCGGTTATTGTTTTAATGCACTAGTTAATTGTTTTATGACGTGAAATTATTCTCCCAATCACCGAATTAATGTCCAAAAAATTGACGAACGAAAAAATTACCTACAAATATTTTTTCAATGTACAATTTAATAATTTAATTGCCTACTGTTTTAAAGTACGGCATGCCAATGATTTTTATTAGGTTTGTAGCGATAATGAGAGTTTATATTGATTTATTACCCTCAATTGATCCCTGAACTAAGTATATTTTTACATAATTTATCCATGCTTCCTCCGATCCTCCGGCACTGCTTATTTAAAAAAAAATCAACCTGTTTTCTGGCGGATTGCTCTCCATATATTGATGCGTTTTATCGGGCAGTTCAATCAAAGTAGCGTAGGAAAGTTTAGTGAATAGACGAATCCGATTGTCGATTGTCCTTGGTAATAAGTTAAATAATTGATAAATGATGTGTCACATAGTGTCGTAAAATGGTCACCACACCATAAATTTCAATTAAGACGTAAAACATTTTATAATAATTTATACGGTAGGCTTCGTTTTTTTTTTCTTGATACGCCCGTGGATGTATTGGAAGGAAACAGAAAAATAGTTTTTAAATGCGGCAACAGTGTAATCATCCCAAACCGAAGATTAAATTTTCTAACAGAAAAATTAAAATCTCGTACTAAAAGTCCCACGAAAAAAATTAGCATTATCAAAATATAGGGAAAAGAAAATTTATTATCCTGAAAATCTCTTAAAGAAAGTACGTAGAAAATTATAATTAGAATTATATAATTCTTAGCAGTATGTGGATGGTAGAAAAAATTTAGGATAAATTATAAGTAAATTAAGAAAAATCAAAACGACTGAGTAAAAGGTCTGGAAGTGGAGTGGGGGTAGGTAAACATTGAGACAAATAATTACCGATGGTGGCGCCACATTCGTCGATCAGCTGTTCCCGAAATGCGTAACGTTTGATAATAGTGAATTAAGTTATAATGAGTGAACGGTTTATTTGTAGTGTTTTAAGACTTTTTGTAATGATTTGTAGTCTCCGGTCGCCCCTCTGGATCCAATTAGATTTGTCTATTATTATAATATAATTGTGAATATTAAATCAAGAAAACATTGATACCGATATACGTCTATTCGCCTGATATCACACAAAGCCATTAAAGTTGCATGCAAATATATAACTCCAAGAATATGCACACTTGGTTATCAAAACGAAAACAAATTATTTTATAAACAAATTCTGCTTGATAGGTAATTGTATAGATAATAATTTTTATTGAATTCCATTTAAACAATAAAGACGCCGGAATGGCTTCATTATCTCTAGAAACTTGATATTATGGGAGAATTTTTTTTTAAAAGTCACATACGTTTTCAGTCTAGAGACGATAATAGAGTTATTTGTTTTTTTATAAACTGTTAAATTTGTTATGAATGTGAAATTAATATTATCAATGCAAAGTGTGATTGTTTTTAATGATTATTGTATTCTTCGCACGCATGGATTTTTTTTCGATAGCCCACCAAGTTTTCTGTCAAGTTTTTAATAGAAATTTTCCTGTGACACCGGATTTAAACATATATTATGGCTTTAGAATTATCGCAAAAATCAATTTTGGTTTCATCATCATCATCATCATCAATCAGCCCTCTATATCCACTGTTGAACATAGGCCTCCCTAATCATTCTCCAATCCAATCGATCCTGTGCTGTTTGTATCCAGTTGCTACGGGTCCTCTTAATATCGTCCGACCAGCGCGTAGGCGGTCTTCCTCTACTTCGCTTGTCCGTTCTGGGTCTCCACTCAAGAAGCCTCTTTTCCCATCGGTCATCCCTCATCCGTGCAACGTGGCCAGCCCAGTTCCACTTAAACTTCGCAATAGTTTCAACGACATCGCTGACGCCGGTTCTTCCTCTGTGTAACTCTAAGTTTCTTAGCTGTTGCTAGTGTTAGGGTTTCTGAACTATATGTCATCAGTGGCAGCACGCACTGGTCGAAAACCCTTTAGATTTTTTAGATTGACGGGAATGTCACTCTTGAAAACGTCTTTAAGTCTTCCAAAAGCTGCCCAAGAGAAAGTGAGCCTTCTCTTTAGTTCGCATGTCTGATTATCCCTTGAGATGCTGACCTCATGGCCAAGGTACACATATCTATCCACCATTTGAATCTCAGCTTCGTCAATCCTTAAGCCACAGCTGGGAACAAGGTTTGTCATGAATTTTGTTTTTGACGTGTTCATAATAAGACCGACCTTTCCACACACCTCCTGCAGATCGCATTTCTTCTAGATTGTCTGCCTACTGTATCATCTGCAAAACGCAAGTTGTTTAGGTTTTTGCCATCTATGTTTATACCTCTCTGACTCCAGTCCAATTGTTTGAATGCACTCTCCATGACTTTGTTTTGGATTCACTGTCATAAAAATGGGCGGTTAATTTTATCACCTGTTAACCAGAGTGGATCATTCCACCAAAAACGTGCCCCGCAAGAGCCTCGAACCTCGAACCTCGAAGCGACCCGCGAATTAGATTGCTTGCTAGTTAGAAAGCATCATTAATCCCAAAGATAACAATAAAAAATATTAAAAAATTATTATCCGCATCTGCTCTCGACGAATGTCATAAACTACACCGTTAAAAAATTTATGTAAAACCATTTGTTATTCCCAAAGTAACCCGTAACCCCGCGAGCGCGAACTAACCAAGAGGCCGGACGGTGTTTCGTTTTACCAAAAATTCAAAAACCAAAAATAAAAGAACTCGTAAAGCGAATAAACGAAAGAACGTAACAAATGAAGAACGAGTTGTTAAATATTAAAAGAACGAGACGGAAGATAGTTTCATAATGGAACGACGAAGATGTGATAATCAGTAGCGCAGCAATCAGAAGTAATTTCGAGATTAAATTCAGAAAATTACAAGGATTCAAATTTGCTAGCCAAAGAATCCTGATCGAGAAGGGCGCTCCTGGGAGAAAGATTTGCTTGCTTGCTTAATTTTAACGTCTCATTTCTGCAACTAGGGCTAATCTGGACGGGACCTACAGCTTATCGTGGGCTTAATCACCTTAAACCCAGGACTATGTGTTTGTCATGCAGGTGATTTACCGACTAACAAGTGTGTAAATGTGCCACCAACCCCTATCAGTTCCACGAGATATCCGATCTCATCCCGCCTGTTTACCGGTGTGAATGAAACTGCGTATGACACAAATACCTTTTTGCACTTGCCAAAGTCTTATCTGACTTTTAATTCCACTTGAGTTTCTCATGGATCGAACCTACGACCGAACACTGGGCCTAGTATAAAGGCCGAGGTCTTAACCAACTAGGCCACGGTGTCCGGTAAAGAAAGATTTGTAAGGATGTGAAATCCTCAGCAGAGTGCGAGGAGGGTTCTGCCTCTCGAGGGATCCTTAACTGTTTCTAAAGCTCTTCAGAAACCGCGACTGTAGATTTAGCAATATCAGTATCCTAAAGGAAGTTCTAAGTAGTAGTGTTTTAGAAATGAAGTCTTTTTGCTGCTATTTAGGAGGGGATTTGTTGCTGATGAGTTGAAGAAAGGAGAATCAAGACAAAAGCGAGACAGTTGATGTTCAAGTTGCGTTTAGAGCAGCCTATCTTGATTCCAGAGTTTCCTGGTAGGGTTTGAATACATTCCCGAATGACCTTCTCGAGCACACGGTTATAGAGGTCACATGATTGGTCGAAAAAGTCTATGTAGAGTCATAAGAAAAATATATAGTGATTCTATTCCCTTGTATTTAAAATGGCGGATTGATTTTTTTGTTTAAATTCACAAATCCCAAAGATTTCATGTCATCACTATAGGTCATTAAAAACTTTACATTTTACATTACTTTTTTTTTACATGGACAGATCTTAAATTAGATGAGCGTACGCCACTGGATTTCTATAAGTTTACTGCGTTTGGTATTGGGATTTGCTGAACTGCATATATAGAGTAAAAAAAGAGCATTTTCTGCGAACTCTTCACGTGGTTCTCTCTCCTTCTTGCACACATACGTGGACGGAGTAGGAGGTTATTGGTTTCAACAGATTTTTATGGGCCGACCGGCATTTTTATGGCAGACAAGTTTAAAAATTCAAAAAACAACAGAAAATCGCAGACAAAATAAATCATAAAGCCTCTTTGGGGAATTTGAAAAATGAACAAAAACTCAGAGTAGACGAATTTTAAAGCTTGTTTTAATTACATTTTTAAATGAGGGTTCGCTTTTGACCGCTTTTAGGCCACAATAGCTGAATTTATATAGGTTTATTAAATTTTAATTTGCTCCCAAGGCTAAAAATACTAAAAAAATGCTGATTTTCTTTTCTTCGGTTGTTCGTTCATTCGCATTGTTAAATTTCTTCTTGGTGAAATACTGTGATGTCGAATATGGCCAAAATAAATTAAGAGTTCGTCTTTTTTTAGTTTTTGTTTCTCGGCTAGTGGACGTGCCGTGACAACAAAATTGCTGCATTTTATGTTGTTTAATAAGTTCACATACCTACAAAAAATTAATAGTAAATTTTTATATGTATGTATTTTTAATTTAATTACTAAAAACGTCATTACTGTCAAATTGCTCATTTTTAATTTTTGGAAAAGATGTGAAGAATGGCTGTGGAAATATTCTGTAGAAGACCGCTTTTTAATATCTGTATTGGTTTTGGCAGGAGGAGACGTCAAATTCGAAGTTTAGATTTTCGTGGATCCCACTTTCTCATCTTTGTTCTGTCAGTCCTGTCAAATTGACATCTGTATATCTTTAATTTTTTGAAATGGTATTAAGAATGACTGTAGAAATGTTTTGTTAAAGACCGCTTTTTAATATCTATATTAATTTTGACAGGAGGAGGCGGCAAATGCGAAGTTTAGATTTTCGTAGACCCACATTCTCGTCTTTATTCTGTCAGTACTGTCAAATTGACAGCTATATATTGTTATGGTTTAAAAAGTGAGACAAAATTATGGGAAGTTTATTTTAAAAGAATTAAAAAAAAATTATGTAAAGGAGCCAAAAAAAAAAATAAGTCAAATGTGACAAAAATAAAGAATATTTAAAAAGTAAAAATCTTTTTCATTACCATATCAATTGGAGCCGCATCGTGGGGCAATTAAATTAATTAATTTGTTAATTGCCTAAATTTTAATTTATAATTTAAAAAAAACATAACATGGATAGAAGATCAGAAGAACGAGTCATGCAAATGTTGATGGCAATGAATCAAAATATACAAGTAATAAACAGAAATCAAGAAAAGAAATCAAGAAAACAGGTATTCGAATGGATATGATAGAATTGAAGAAAGATTTGAAAACTTGTATAATGTATTTAGAAATAGGAAGTGTAGAAAATAGCTTAGAAGAAATCAGACAAGATTTAAGAAAATATACAGATAAAAAAATAGAAGAAACAAGAAAAGATAATAAAAAAGAAACGATTGCAAGAATAATAGAGGAATTACAGGAGCAGAAAAATAAGAAAGCAATAGAAACAGGGTTTATTGAAGAAATATATCAAATAAAAGGGAGGGAATGAAGAATAAGAAAAATGTTAAAAATTTAGACAAATCCTTAAAAGAAGAAATTTTAAAGAATAAAATCAGGAGGGAAGAAATTAATGAAATTTCACAAATACAATTACCACAAATGGAAAATAAAAATGAAGAAATAAAACAACAAGAAAAGGAAAGAGAAAGGATGTTGAGAAATAAAATTAAATGAAATTATCACAGATGGAAGATTAAATTAAAACATATTTTTATAGGGATCATAGGAATACAGAAAACAAAATTGGTAATATGGAAGATAAAATAAATAATATTAAAGAATATTTGGAAAATATTAAATATGAAATGATTAAAAACAAAGAAGAAATCAAAGAAGATTTGGGGAATATGATGAAAAAAGAAATGAAAGTAAAAGAAATTGAGAACAAATTAAATAAAGAAGAGATAAATAAAATAGTAAAAGACATGAATTTTGAAATAGCAGAGGAAGAGAATTTAAGAATGCGAAAAGAAATCAAAGAAAAATACAAGATATTAATGGGAAAAATAGAAATTAAAATTTGATTTTCTTATTTCTTTTCAAGATAAAAATAAATTAAGAAAACAAATTTTTGGGAATGTTGTTATGGTTTAAAAAGCAAAATTATGGGAAGTTTATTTTAAACGAATTAAAATAAAATTATGCAGCAGCAGCAGCAGCAGCAGCAGTCTTGATTATTATTAATTTACTTATAATTTACCCTAAATATCCCGACCAACCACCTACTGCTAGGATTTTTTTTCAAAAATGGCTGGCCATGGTCTAATTGTAGAATATTCCGATTTATTTGTTAAATTTGCGATAATATCGCGTTTTTCGCGTGCTTCCTGACTATTAAAACAAACAAATCCACAAAGGGAAAGAGAGAACAAAGAAGCAAGGACAAACCAGTGCATATTGTACACAAACGCAGCTACAAATATGCTATATAGAAATTCCTTCGTGTCGACAATAATTTTCATGTAAAATATTAATTTTCTTTGGGGTCGAGGATGCGGTTTAAGTGGGTAAGAACGACAAACGAAATTTCTTCATTAGGAGACATACATAAACCAATCTTCCGATGTTTTAGCGGTAGAGCACTGGACTCATGACTAAAGGATTGTGGGTTCTGATTTTAAAAAATTACAAATGGATTTTCATGCTCCATTCATTGTTTGGTTCTGATTAACAGTGCTGTTCCTAAACACGAGACTAAGGAATGTAGCAATGAAAAAAATATAGTAGCATAAAATTTTTCTTCTAATAAATAAAATAAAGTATTTATTTCAATTTGAACGTCTCACCCAAACGACCACGTACCTTGATTTATGTTCGCTATTTGTTCAGGTAGCTTTTTTAATTTTTTTACGAAGGGTTCTTTAATATATACATGGGATATTCAAAAAAGTCGGTACTGGAAATTTATGGGTATTTTAACTTTTACGACGTTCCAAGATATTGTATTTGCTGCCAATACGTCTTAACGAATAAAATGGAGTTAAAAAAAATTATGTTGGTTTAAATATGTTAATTTTATAGTCACAAACAAAAAAATTCGTCTTGGTAAGTGGTGAATAATGTATTCACTATTTGTATGAACGTTTTTTCGGGAATCTTATATCGGCTGGATATTTTTTAATGTCTATACACTGAACTTTCACCAGAAGCATAAAGTTTGTGAGATTCTTCCTCAAATATCCTGCGATACTCGATATCGTTCATTAAGAGGCTGTGGAATTTTGTGACCTGTACTCCTAGAACCAGCTTAACTTTTATTTGACCCAAGTTGTTCTTATTCAACCAAGAGGTAAAAAATTGATGTGAACTGGAAAATGTTCATCAGCAAAATTATTGTTCCTTTCAGTACATCTTCTCGTTCGTTGCGATTGTCAGTAATTAAACAGGGTGTCGCTAGATGGCATTTCTTCTGGTTGGAATTTGTAGAGGCAAGTACTCCGGAGAGTAGTTGTTTAAAGTTCAGATGCTGGTTCGATATATTTGAAGGCTCCTAGTTATCTTGTCTTTTTAAATATACATTATTCAAAAAGTAGGCTTAGAAAAAAGTTTAATTATATAATTTTGTTTTATTCTTAGCATAGAAATCCTCTATCAAAATATCTCGTTTTTCTCAAAAATGTGACACCTGATTTAAATTTAAAACAATTGCAGATTAAAGAAAAAAACATTTTCTTAGGAGTATCAAATGCCTTTCCTGACTCAGGCCCCACAATAAGCAAAAACGAACAAAAAAAAATAAACGATTTTAAATTATCAACAATATTCGGAAACGCGCTAAATATCGCATATCATTCCGCACATTCTCGTATTTTTGTTTAGTCTATACGAAAATATTTAAATTAATAATGACCAAACTCGAGCTCTCTGCATTCCGTAAAAATAAACTATTTGTTAATGGTGGGAAGTTTTATGCTATACAGAATGTCCCGTTTCAGAACAGGGGTATAGTAGAACCCACCGCTTTATGAGAAAGAAAAAACGCTATAAAAACAGCAAAGGATACCGCCAATAGAAGAAATACTGATTGATCTGGACATTTTTGAGTATTTTAATGTCGAAAACACCGTACACTATCCATATACATAAAAATAAAATGATATTTTGTCTATTAGGACCACTGTACAAAGATTCAATAACCAAGTTACTGGAGATCGTTAGGGGTAATTTGCGTAAAATTTCTATATTGATTAACTTTCTTTAATATGAATTTACATTTTAATTTCTATAACGCATATTAGATTTGAATAGAGGTTGACAACTCCACCTGGCCTATAGCTTCATTTTCTGATCTCTTGTGAGATTCAGAAACGTTGCTAATTAAAATTTTATCTCAAATTTTAATTCTAAAATTAAAAACACGGTGAATAAAGTCATGAATATTATAAATTAATTAAGCTTACCTACCCTATCTCAACCCTCACCATCGGAATCACTGTCATCAACATTGATAATAAATTTGGTCGGACTCGTTATATAAGAATTTTCTTCTTTGATGACATGTTTCATTTTTTTCTGCCAATCATCAGCTGAAATTTTGTTAATTTCTTCTTTTACCAAATTTGCTATCAACCCATCAAATTTGGGAAACACGTTATGACGCCTCATTCTTTTTTTAAGTTGTCCCCAAATTAATTCTATGGGGTTAAATACACAAAAATAGGGCGGAAGGCGCAATACCTCGTGGCCCCTTTTTGATGCCAGGAATCTTTGGGACTACAACCTGATACCACATAATCCATTGGAATATCATTTAGTGATTGTTCCGATTCTTTAGATCCACTTAAAAAAACTGTATTTTCCCAAGGACGAAACATATTGAAATTGACACCGAATAAATAAATAAGAAGTACACTGTAACAATGTTTCAAAATAAAAAAAGTATGTATATACACGGAAGCCAAAAATAATATTAATTGAAATAAACTAACGCCACGAATCACCTACCACCTACTATTCACTAAATCAAAAATCAAGTGCGAACACAAGCACAGTGTATCACTGTATGAATATTTTGCTAGCCCTCACTACTGAAGACAATATTTGTCTAACTTCCTACTTCCTACTTTAATTGCAGAACAAAATGATCCCGCTTTATACAAGTCGCTAATACCGACAAAGCCACTTGTCGGCACATCTACATGCCGCTAATACCGACAAAGCCACTTGTCGGCACATCTACATGCCGCTAATACCGACAAAGACACTTGTCGGCACATCTACATGCCGCTAATACCGACAAAGCCACTTGTCGGCACATCTACAAGCCGCCAAAGTAACCTGTCTGATAATTTTGTTTCTGCAATTGAAAATGTAAAAACTATAACCACACTTCCATTGTCGCCTCTTATGAGT
The DNA here is from genome assembly GCA_949320105.2 of Crepidodera aurea. NCBI lineage: Eukaryota > Metazoa > Arthropoda > Insecta > Coleoptera > Chrysomelidae > Crepidodera > Crepidodera aurea. Next base: position 18,182,031 of record OX439477.1, on the reverse strand, counting down.
ATAACCTCACACCCCACAGTTTAGTTAAATTAATTTAAGACAAAATTTTAATTAGTAATTCAAATCTAATATGCGCTATAGAAATTAAAATGTAAATTCATATTAAACTCATAATTAATAATTATACGCCATTCTCCCCTATAACGATATCCAGCTCAGTTGATTATTGAATCTTTGTACAGTGGTCCTAATAGCCAAAATATTATTTTATTTTTATGTATATGGACAGTGTACCGTGTTTTCGACTTTAAAGTGCTCAAAAATGTCCAGATTCATGAGCATTTGTTCTATTGGCGGTAATCCTTTGCTGTTTTTTCATTCTCATAAAGGATTGAGTTCGACTATAATTGGGAGTATAGAAAATATTACTATTCAATCAAACATTTGACAAAAAATTATTTTGTCACAAAAAAAATTAAGAGAAAAATAAATAATATTAAAACAATAAAATAATACAAGAATTTGCTAAAATTATTTCAGATTCAAATAATAACGATGTTTGCACAATTCCGTTAAATTTCTCAAGTCTAAAAACCATCATTCTAACCCGTAGAGCATTCCCACAAAATTTTGAAATTTCACACTCAAAAAGCTAGTCAATTATCACAAATACAGAAAAATGATCAATCACAGCAATCATCAATCAAATCCGATCATTAACGATATAACAGGGTGTCGTGTTTCCTTCTGCAACCCTTGCCTATCTAAAAAACGAAAAAAACGAGACCCCCGAAAGTTCAAATCATCATTATACGTCTACCTGTTGTCTGCCAGAATCCCTCTGGGTTTGATAACACGCAGGGGCGGCTTAGAGTATTATTTTGACCGTAAAGGATGTACATGGTATCAGCAATATTTGAATTTGGGATATTATACAGTTCACAAGAAATTTTGCAAGTAAATGTAATGAAATTGAAAATTGGGAAAATATAAGGAATGGATACAACGAAAATTCATGTCCTTGGACATGTTTCTTTCAATCATGATGACAATTTTCATTAATTTTAAGTTTTTTCTACATTATTTTACATAACTGAGTTCACCAAGGTGATGAGTATATATTTATTTACGATATAAATAATTCCAAATATTATACACTCGCTAAAGCCGGCCCATCTAATTTTATCCCCTTATTTCTGATAGATTCGACCTATTCTTCGACTTTATCCCCGATATTGGACCTTATTTACCCGAAACATAAAGCAAAAACTCAGAGAAGGACAATCTTCAAAAAAATGTTAATATTATCGCCGATACTAGGTAAAATCGAGTGTAGGGTATTTTCTATTATTGTATTGATGTCCGTCCATTCTTTTTAGGGTTATAAAAGTTTTTTATCTACACGCAAGATGGATCGGTTTTTACTTTTAATGGTTTTAAGTGTTATTTTTCTTGCGGAGTGGTACGTTTTTTGGGATAAGGGTTTAAAAAATGCGTTTCTGTGAGAATTTTTTAATGAACCCAACCGAGCAAAATTTTTGATGGATTTTGGTATCGGGAAAAAACGATATTTAGGAAAAATGTCGCTGTAAAGTTCTTTAAATGACGATAATGTTTTGTAAGAAGAGGTGATGGATCACTGTGGTGTTTTCTTTCATTTATAAATCTATAACAAATACTTTTTTTGCATGAACAAATACAATGTTGAACTATTACCATGATTATTTTTGTAATTCTACTAGCATAAAACGACTTTATATAGAGAAGATATTTAGAATAAATGTATAAATACTTGGTGAAAACCAAATTTTATTGGGTGTCTTGGTTTGTAATTAGCAAAGCTTCAAATTCAAAAGTTTGTTTTTTAGGAAAATGACATCATTTCTTTCATTGTTCCACTATTTTAAAACGGCTTTATGTAAAAAATTTAAACTATAGAGAAGACGTTTAGAAAAAGTGTATAAATATTTTGGAGAAAACCAAATTTTATTGGCTGTTTTGGTTTGTAATTAGCAAAGCTTCAAATTCAAAAGTTTGTTTTTTAGGAAAATGACATCATTTCTTTCATTGTGCCACTATTTTAAAACGGCTGTATGTAAAAAATTTAAACTATAGAGAAGACATTTAGAAAAAGTGTATAAATATTTTGGAAAAAACCAAATTTTATTGGCTGTCTTGGTTTATAATTAGCAAAGCTTCAAATTCAAAAGCTTGTTTTTTAGGAAAATGACATCATTTCTTTCATTGTGCCACTATTTTAAAACGGCTTTATGTAAAAAATTTAAACTATAGAGAAGACGTTTAGAAAAGTATATAAATATTTTGGAGGAAACCAAATTTTATTGGCTGTTTTGGTTTATAATTAGCAAAGCTTCAAATTCAAAAGTTTGTTTTTTAGGAAAATGACATCATTTCTTTCATTGTGCCACTATTTTAAAACGGCTTTATGTAAAAAATTTAAACTATAGAGAAGACGTTTAGAAAAAGTGTATAAATATTTTGGAGAAAACCAAATTTTATTGGCTGTCTTGGTTTGTAATTAGCAAAGCTTCAAATTCAAAAGTTTGTTTTTTAGGGAAATGACATTATTTCTTTCATTGTGCCACTATTTTAAAACGGCTTTATGTAAAAAATTTAAACTATAGAGAAGACGTTTAGAAAAAGTGTATAAATATTTTGGTGGAAACCAAATTTTATTGGCTGTCTTGGTTTTTATTTAGCGAGAGGTCAAATTTAAAATTTTCTTTATTACCCCACTATTGAAAGATGTCAATGTCATAATTTGCATTTTTAATAATTTAATATGTCGTATGACGTAATTATTTCTAGAATAGTTGCACTTAGTTTCCGCTAACATTACAGTTTCTCTCGAGTTTTGTAAACACTTAAACTTTAAAAAGAAAAAAATTAATTATTAATTATATCAATAAATATTAACTAAACGGAGACTTTGGATACTTTAAATTGTAAATTAAAATAATTTTAATATTCACTAGACCCGCTCTAGGAAAAAATAGATCGTTATCGAATTCTTTATAATTTTTTACATAAACAAGAAGGTGCCAACCTCAATATCTTTATATAAAATAAAATATTTGATTAAAATGCAATACAAATACATTCATTCTATAAAGGAGGAAGTAGTTACACTGTACTTTGAATTTTTATTTCTATTATTGTCAAGTATATACGGAATGTCCTACGGAGTTTAAAATTTCAGAAACGTTACTTCACTTTTGATATACGATATTTAGGAATGATAAAAATTATTTACTATTTAATTATATAATTATTGTGCCATTATTGGGGCAAATCGGTTCATGAAATCTGGCACAAAAACTTTAACTCAATCCCAACCACTTCATTACGACAAGTTTCGACTTATAGAGCTATCATCAGGTCTATAATGAAATTAACAAATATAAAAACAGTAGAAAATTAAAAAATATTTTGGTTGGCTTTTTATCCACATTACCGCAGGACATCCTATATAATTCTTGAGCAACATCGTAGTCGTTAGTTTCCGTCTTTCGATTGTCATTATTACGGCAACGCCAACTATAAAGCGCATTCCTAAACGGGAATATTTGAAAATCGACGTTCATTTGTTCACCGAACGCGTGGCATTTGTCACTAATGAAAATACGATTATTTCAAAATGTACAGTTGCATGGAGACCTCGATTTGTTTCTAGAAAAAGGGCGTTGTATTTCAATTGGCGGTGATTTTGTGGCGGCACTACGAAATTAAAAATCGGTAAATTTCTAATGAAAAATTATGTGACAACCAACATTTATGCAGAACGAAAAATTAGTGAAATAGTTGAGGTTGAATCAACGGCGGGTCCAAAGGGGGGGCAGTAGGAGCAATTGGCCCCCTTCTCAAAGTCCTCAAAATATTAAACTTTTATATATATAACCCTAACAGCCGACGACGTTGCCCCCCTCATCTCTGGGCTGGAGCTGCCCTTGCAATGTCAAAATTACCGAAAAAAATTTTTGGGCCATTTTTGAGAGAAAACTAAGTTTTTTAGATACCTAAGGTTGTGAAATAAATCACACTTGTTCCCAAGAACAAAGACATTAAATGTCCTACACTGCACCAGCGTCTGGACTTCAACAACTACTCCTTGGGCTATATGCCCCCCCCAGGTATTGAATTACGAAAGTCCAGAGTAGGACATTTAATGTCTTTGTTCTTGGGAACAAGTGTGATTTATTTCACAACCTTAGGTAGTTTTGGTACGCCCATGGTCCTTTTTTGGTATTTTTTATGGTTACAAAAAATTCCACCGTGGTTAGAGTTTTCTATAGTTTTGCAAGCTTTGATTTTATTATAAAAGTGAAGAGATGGCGTTGCACTCACCTCCTGTTTCTCGACTTAACCGTTTGTACTAAGAGTTGGTGGGTTCAAAGCGATCTTAAGAATTTCTTTAGAGATAGAAATTCGAGCTAGCCTGCTTCTTACTGAAGAGGAACAGTAATTCCGAAACCGGTCTAAGAATGGCAAGCTCCTTTAATAATAAAATCAAAGTTTTTGGTTTAAAGCCCCGACTTGGTCTGGCGCCAAACCACGTCTGGACTTTCGTAATTCAATACCTGGGGAGGCATATAGCCCAAGGAGTAGTTGTTGAAGTCCAGACGCTGGTGCAGTGTAGGACATTTAATGTTTTTGTTCTTGGGAACAAGTGTGATTTATTTCACAACCTTAGGTAGTTTTGGTACGCCCATGGTCCTTTTTTGGTATTTTTTATGGTTACAAAAAATTCCACCGTCGTCAAAGTTTTTTAGCATAGGTATAAATGGATCTAGACTCTACAAAAATAATTCAAAAAAATTAAAATTTGGTTTAAGCAGAATGAATTATGTATAGGAAACGATTGGCAAAGTCAGAATTACCGAAAAAAAATGTTTGGGCCATTTTTGAGAGGAAAGTGAGTTTTTTAGGTTATAAATGGACCTAGACTCTACAAAAAAAATTCAAAAAAATTAAAATTTGGTTTAGGTAGAATGAATTTTGTATAAGAAACGATTGGCAAAGTCAAAATTACCGAAAAAAAAATGTTTGGGCCAGTCTACAAAAAAAATTCAAAAAAATTAAAATTTGGTTTACGCAGAATGAATTTTGTATAGGAACCAAATGGCAAAGTCAGAATTACCGAAAAAAAATTGTTTGGGCCATTTTTGATAGAAAAAGTGAGTTTTTTAGGGTATAAATGGACCTAGAGCCTACAAAAAAATTCAAAAAAAAATAAAATTTGGTTTACGCAGAATGAATTTTGTATAAGAAACGATTGGCAAAGTCAAATTTACCGAAAAAAAATGTTTGGGCAATTTTTGAGAGAAAAGTGAGTTTTTTAGGTTATAAAAGGACCTAGATTCTACAAAAACAATTGAAAAAAATTAAAATTTGGTTTACGTAGAATGAATCTTGTATAAGAAACGATTGGCAATGTCAAAATTACCGAAAAAAAAATGTTTGGGTCATTTTTGAGAGGAAAGTGAGTTTTTCAGTTTATAAGTAGACCTAGACTCTACAAAAAAAATTCAAAAAAATTAAAATTTGGTTTAGGTAGAATGAATTTTGTATAAGAAACGATTAGCAATGTCAAAATTACCGAAAAAAATGAGCTTTTTAGTGTATAAATGGACCTAGAATCTACAAAAAAAGTTAAAATGAGGGGATATTTCTTAACAAATCCAAAATATTAAACTTTTATATATATAACCCTAAAAGCCGGCGACGTTGCCACCCCCTCCCCCAATCTCTGGGCTGGAGCCGCCCTTGGGTTGAATGCTAATGGAACATCCAGTATAGTTTAAAGTATAATTTTTAACATATGTCGTCTTCATCAGAACGATAAATCCGCTTTTGCTTCATTTTGCATCATTTTTTAAAATTCCTGCTAAACGAGAATTATTTTAATGCAGAAATTATGCGTCGGTTGAGTTTATTAAGTGGCCTAATCTGGGTTTGACACTAATAAACTCGCCCGGTATCCAGAACATCATTATTAAGTCGGAGAGAAATGAACAAAATTTCAAGTTGTGGGATTTGAGTCAATTAAGACGAAATATCCAACTGATTAAAACATTAAATTTTGTTCCAATCGCCGAAAAGTGAAGACGTTTGGTTAAGTACGTCCAAAATTTTTTCCCACGATTAAAATTTCCGTCAGATTATAGAATTATTTGATATAACCTTAAAATATTATAACTTGAACTGACTATTTCACCAAATGTAAAAAAAAATTTTACTAGTGTGCCTTCAGGATCCATTCTAGGGGCTCTAGGGCCAATACACTTTGTTTTATTTACAAACGATGTAAATAATGTTTAAACGTAATTTCCAGGCTTTTGTTGTTACTGAGGTATGGCTGTTATTGGGCCACCAGTTACATTGATCTCTTTGTACAAAGATATTTTAAAATGGGGTCAAATCATGGACAAACGCGTCAAATTACAACAACTCGAAATTTTAATTCTCAATAAATCAGAGCAAATAAACACTTTGAAACAGTACATTATCCGCAGTGACTTCGGTGTACACGAAGTCGAAAGGCCAAAAACACCATTACGAAATGTAAAATTCAAATCGGTCTAGTAAATACACACTGTTTATGTCATATTTGGCAAATGACGCCGCTCGCGAAATTATCAAATGGGTAAAAACTGACAAAATTTAAATGTTACCAAAACTCGAATCCATCTCTGTCAGCGACAAAACCCTATAAACAAGACCCGGAGTCCTCCTAGAACGTGTTACAAGTCTAATTATCATAGGAATTAGCATAATACGAATTTTACGAAAGTGCGGAGCCACCAAATGAAAATTATTCTGTGTTCCGCGGTAATGCACAAATTATACGATGTTTCGAACAAGTTCTCGGTTTAATAGAGTGCTGGGAAATGGTTTTGACAGCTGACAGTAATGAAGTTGAGGCGGTTTAAAGCAGCTATTAATGATACGGATAGAAAGTTTTTCGATTATTTGAAATTTTAAACAGTTTTTTACAGTCGGGACTATATTTTATTGGAAAAACTTGAAGTGGAGATATTTTAACAATTCGAAAAAAATCTAAACTTCGACTTTGTCGCTTCCTTCTGTCAAAACTAATACAGATATTAAAAAGCGGTCTTTAATAGAATATTCCTACATCTATTCCTAATATCAGTTCCTAAAAAGGCATACGTGATTGCGTTTGGCTTAATTCGGATATAGAGTTTGACATTTGTCAGTTTTAAAGAGATTTATGGATTTTTAAGTATTTGGGCATTCAAAAACTGATGTGTGTGTGTGTGTGTGTGAATATACGAATAAACAGGTTAGTTTACAAATAAATTTTGAAATTTGTATATTAACATAAATTTGCAATACATTTTAGTATAATAACAATTACGAGGAGGCGGTTTTATCAGTATAAAACACATTGATTGGTTAGGATCCTGAGCTGTTATTGGCTGAAACCACAAAATCTGACAGATGAAAAAAATAATCGTTTATAATTTTTATTTTTCAAAAATATTTTTTTATGAAACTTAAACCCTCCAACTTTGATTTTGTTACTAAAGGAGCCAGTGGCGTAGCCAATAATTAGTTGTCTTTTAATCTTATCTTAATAATTAACAAATTGTTGTTAAATAAAATAATGTATTAAAATAGCCTACATTGTATACAGGGTGACCCAGAGTTAAACGTTAAACGTTCAGGATCGGGTTTTCAGGAAAAAAATAAGATTTTAATTTTTTCTCAAAAACTAAGCAAGAAAAGTAACGAACATACAAAAAAACAGTGGCGTACAATGATTTGTCCCAATATCAATTAAATTACCTTGTGGAACGTCACTGGAATTAATAATTTAATTCTAATAATATTTAAATTATTTCCGCAAATAAGCGTGCCAAGTTTTATCAAAATCAACCAAATTGTTTTTTGAGCAATTCATAAAAAACTCTTTTGTTCTAAAATCAAAACAAGTTAGGACCCAGGATTATGGGAATAAAAAATCTTATTTTTTCCTGAAAAACTGATCCTGAACGTTTGACGGTTTAACCCTGGGTCACCCTGTATATTTACCCCATTCCTGCGGTTCTGGGATTCATTTATTTGCAGCTTGGATTCTAAAGTAAAATGCTCTGACTAATTCGCCCCATCAGTGTAAACAATATTGAGTAAAAAAGTACAAAATACCAAACAAAAAAAAAATTACTTAATTTTTTACGCATTAGTCTGGTGCTTTGAGAAATAACTGGCAAATAAAAAGTTTTTTAAACCGACAGTAAATGTCAAAACTCCAGTAAATCATGTGGATTTTATTAGTTTCTGCACCAATATGGACAGTCGTGCATGGTCTCGAAAAAGTACTTTCACGAATTTTTATGGTATTCCAGATAAAGATGGGCAGATTTTACCGAGAAACTGCTCCTATTGATATATGGGCTTATTAAAATTGGACACTTTTGAAATAACACAATAAATATATGGATAAATGCAATATTCACGTGTTGTTTATAATTGAAAACGTTATACAGAGCGTCCCTTTTTAGAATAAAAATTTAGTGTACAAAGAAAAAACTATTAGTTTATTCTATCATCTGGCTTAGTTTGTCACTGAACAATATTTATAAATTTTTTCCAATCAAGTGACATTTATGTCCCAAAATGGGTTCATTCAACACCAAATATCTCAAAATCAATAATTAGGAATAAGAAAATTTTTTCAACAAATATCCTCGAAAATGGTGTATTTTCATTTCACATTCATAAATTTACGATTGGCTCTTTTCCCATACAGAGGCAACCAAAAGTCAGGATCACTGTTTTCTCAGTTTTTTTCAAATGGAAATAAGGCCATGCCAGAATAGTCCACACTATAAGCTTCCAGAAAATGTAGGGTTTGCCTACTTGATTTCCATATTGATATAAACATTCACCTCGATAATTAAAGGTGACGTTTGTTGATAATTCCTGTAACATTCAAATATTCCATGGGTAATTTGATTTAATTGATAAAATGATCTACATTCCGGGTAGATGTTACAGAAACTGATTTAGCCAGTAGAATGTATGCAGTTCGATATTCTGATTCAAGGAATGTGCTATACTCGAGAGTTTTCGAGCACAAGAAGTGAACAAAACGTGGAAGAAAAAGAATAAATTAGCGATGATGTCGTGAACGTGAATTTTCACGTAACTACAAGGGAAATTTCAAACGATACATTTTTGGAGGAAGAGAGGGGCAGCAAGGTCCCAAGACCTCATGCCCTTAAGATTTCTATTATCTGGGGATAAGCTAAGGAATAGGCAGACAGCGAGAAACCAATAACGCTGAAGGAAAAATAGAATTAGAGGAATTTTTCGCTCTACTACAAGATCAACTTTAACTGAAGTTCGAGGAACCATCGTAGATAGACTTAATGTATTCATAGCTCAAAATCGGAGATTGTTTGAACATGTCGTGTGAAATAATGATTTTTTACATTTTTTGAGATTATTTTGTTACCATGTTTGTCCATCATAGAGTACAAATATCTATCATTATTGCTTTTATTAAATTTTTCATAATTCTTAAGAATTAGATACATTACCGGTGGAAATCAAGTAGATAAATCCTACATTTTCTGGAAGCTCATAGTGTGTACTATTCTGGTATGGCCTTATCTATAGGGTGTTTCATTTGAAAAAACTGAGAAAGAAGTGATCCCGAGTTTTGGTTGCCCCTGTATGGGAAAAGAGCCATTCGGTAAATGTATGAATATGAAATAAAAATACACCAATTTCGAGGATATGGTGAAAAAATTTTCTTATTGCTAATTATTGATTTTGAGATATTTGGTGTTGAATGAATCCATTTTGGGACATAAATGTCACCATAACTTCAGAACCACCTGGTATAAATCCATATTTTTGAGAAGCACTCTTTTGAAGGAATTCAATCGAGTGAAAATATATGTTTCATTTAAAAAAACCTTGATAAGTCACACATTTATGGGACACTCTGTATGTTGGTAGTTATTTTTGGAACATAGCTTTCATTGTTCTTTACAACTTTTATTTGAAACATTTTTTCCTATCTTAAAAAGGGAAGCAGCATAAAGTGATTAACAAATACTGAAACTAGATAATTGATACAATACTAGGAATTTTTACATTTTTTGAAGTGGTACTAACAAAATTAGGTTCTTGGCATGTTGTTTCCCGCATGGATTTGTTTGCTATATTAACTTTGTTTTTATTGAATCTTCAAGGTAGCCTTCCGCTACGGCGGAGGATTTCCATTCTCCTTGTCACTTTAAATTTATAATGTCACCCCCTCCATCTACTAGCCGAGTGCTGAGCTTCGACGAAAGCAGTGACGTGTGAATTGGTCTGGGTTTTCTAATTTATAATAGAAGGCATTTTACTAGGGGCTTTTCCCATAGAATGCAATTCTACTACTCCACAATGTTGGAGAAGCCTGTTTTCCGGATTTTTCAGCAAAATATGCCAAAAGTACTTACTTACTTACATTTTTTACTTGTTTCCCGCCCACACCAATTTGTGAATGCGTCGTATGACTTCTCGTAACGGGATTTTGGTTTTACTGGCAATATATCGTAAGTCTTTGCTGCTTCCAAAATTTCTTCTGGAATTTCATTTTGTGTGTCAGACAGTTCAAAATCTGAATATTTTAAAAACAATAAATTAAAAATTAACGAACTGTCTTCTAGTTTTAGGAAATTGTCGTCAGCTCATAGTTAAATTTGTCTACATTCAGAAAATCAATACGGACATAATTATTTTTTTTTTTGTATACAAAAAAGGTGAATCAACACATTTGTTTTCCTCCGTTTCGGCGTTAACCATATTCCTCTAATTGGTATTCAGTTCTAAGCCAAGCAGGAAGCAATACGTAATAAAAATGGATTTTTTAAAGATGCACAATGCATTCTTGTCATTTTAATTAAAAAATATTACGCATTATTCACGACAAACAATCCAACTTTTATGGTGGTACTTGGAAATTAAAACAGAAAAAGTGGTACGTCAATATTTATAACGTCGTCAATAAAAATAAGTATGTTATGAAAATCATTAATTGTTATATTTGGACGTTTATGTTAAGTATTCAAAAACGTGACGTGGTTTTATAATTATTTTCCTAAGGATCTAGAACAGGTACATTTTTATTTTTTCCTTAACTTAAATTGTAATTGAAGAAACATTTTCCTTTCAAACTTGGCATCCTATATCAATCTCCTCGCCTTCTCCAGTGGGTCAGATGAGTGTTTCTTCGAAGAATGGAAGTAAGTCTTCAGACATGTATTGCAAAATTTTTAGTATCTTCAATCTTTTTCTTTTTAATTGAGGCTTTTCCGATATATGCCCTTCTGCTTGACAGCAACACGTCATCAACCTTGCTCAGTTTAAATTTGTTGATACAAAAACTGTAGGTACCTATCCTCATTCAGCCTGTTTGAAGACACTACGTCTGTACGTACTAATAGTACTTATACAGGTTTCTTTTAAACAATGAGTCTGCTTGGATAGAACGATGCCTAGAAACGTCATGTCTTTGTATCAGGCCCATCAAGTAGGTATCTTTTTCATTTTTTGGTTGCCTACTGTATAGAAACGTGATTATTGCTTGTTTATTTTCATTTGAGAAATTATCCCGTTGTTTTACATCAACTAAGCGTCATTTAGTAGTGACGAACTCTTCCTCTTGCCCTTGGCCAATTTCCCTTTTTCTTTGCTATGTTCTGACTTTATTGACTTTACCTTTCGTTCTTCTAGGGACAGCAATCTCTTGTTCCTCAAAATCTGACATCTTATTAAAAAAACTTTCACATAAAAGGTATTAATAACTTGCAAACAGCTAACAGATCATTTGAAACACCCTTTGATTTTTCCAAGGCTGTGTGGTACAGTGTTTTTTTTAAGTTTTATGTAAACTCGTAATTATTTAGATGTTCCTCTTGAATCATCCTGTATGAGTAAATATATTTTTTTTGATGCAACATTTACTCAAACCGCATACTAGTTCTAATAAGTAGGTAGTACCTATATGAAGGTAGTACCACTCGTTTGAGGTACTATACCAGTTTTCAGCAATAAAACCAAATTACATGCAGATAACTCGTAATCTACTACAAAGTTGGCAATGGCATTACAAACAAACGAAGATTACGAGAAATCGAAAAGGTACGGCCCAAGTCTCGACTCTGGTTTGCCGTATCTAAAATGTCTATACAGTGCGTCCTATTTTAAAATTCAAAGATATGGAATAAAAATTCATACTCACCTCTTAAATAAAACAAAAAATAATACATTTTAGACTCTCTTATTAATTGGGAAATGAGTATAAATATACCACCAGTTTTTTGAATCTTTGCAACGAAGATACAGGGTGTTTTATTCGTTTTACCCATTTATTTAATTCATCACAACTTCCTGACCTCACTGTCCTTTTTTGATACTCCATAGACCTTTTCCGTATTAATGCGCCCTTAGTGATGTTCTTAATTGCTCTTCTAATCATTTCTTAGTCTTTTCTCAACACCACTATTGAATGTATTGTGTGAGAAGAGGTAACAAAGTATTTTAGAGCTGGCACACTTCATCGGTTAGGATATGTTGAAAGAATGGAAGAAGAGAGATTGACTATAGATGGAAAAAATGTGGGGAAGGCTTAACAAAGATTTTTAGAGCTGGCTGAAGGAAAGGAGGGAGAAAGACCGTGTAAATGGGAAAAGAAGAAAGGGTAGACTAAAACGAAAATGAGAAGAAGTGATCACTCAAGATTTTGAAGACAAAGAACTGGAATATAACAGCAAATAATAGGAAAGAGTATTTTGTGTTGCAATTATTTCCTAAACGGTCTTTCCTTGGGACACTCCGTACACAAATACATCTAGATCTAGATGTGTATGTGTATATTCATAAAGTGAATTGTCACCTGCGAAAGGTGTGTCCGTGCGTCCGTACACAATCCATAGATTGTCGGCCCACTCGCGAGCTCCATCGAGACCTCAGTCCCGGTCATCACCAATAATAATAGTAATGATGTATGGTAATGGTGATACATTGCATATATACCGTGGATAGTACCTCCAGAACCGGATTTCATTGAAAACAATTTGCGATTTTTGGTAAAAATCTATGGGTAATGGAAAGAAGTAAAGTGGCCCATACACTACGAGTAGGAATTTAAATATTTTTATTGGTTTGCACAAAAATCAAAGGGTATATTTAGGGAATTTAAGGAAAAATAGTGGTCTAAAATAAAAGTCAACAAACCCATTGATTGAGTATCGATCATGATTAATTCGAAAATAAATAGTAACAAAAATAAAACAGTTGAAGTTTTAGTTTTTACAGCAATATAATAAATTTTCTTAATCCTTAAGTTACGATTTTTGTACGTAAAATCAATAAAATATGAGCATAGATTTATGATCGCAATGATAGGCCTATGATAGCCGGTTATCAATGTTACGAACGATGTATATTAATCTATGGTTAATGTTTTTAAAAACAATGAAAAGTAAGTCTGATCTCTGTACATTAAAACCGTAAATAAAAAGCATGGGTTTATGATCGTCGCTTATTAACGTTATCTATAACACCAGTACATTAAAACAATAAATAGTGAGCATAGATTCATAATCACTAGTTATTAATATTATTAAATTTTATTTATCAGACCTCGCTAAATTAGGTATACTCGTAATTACTTTATCAAAAGTGTTAAAACAAAACGATATTTTTAAAAAAATTTAAAACCCCTACCTACTAATCATTGGCTCATCTATGTCTACTGCTTTGATGTGTCGCGTTTTTCCAAAACCTATATTTTCGAATTTCCCATATGAACAATCAAAATTCAACAAATTGGAAGAGGATTATACAAAAAAATGTATTAGGTGATTCACAAAAATCATGTGTACCTTAGGGTTTTCAAAGGGAACAGCATGTTTATAAAATACTTTTTCAAAAAGTCCCAAAACATTTTGCTCTCTTGTGGAAAATCTAAATTAAACAAGTAAATAATTTTAAAACATATATCAATTGCCTTAAGTATATGAAAAAATTTAAAACGAATTTCGTCAAAGTAGACGCAAATATTTGAAATTTTACAGATGTCGTCTCCAAGGCATAAAATAAAGGTTTGAATTGCTGATTTGCTCAATTTCCAGCTCTTGTTGGGTTTTAGCACAAAACAAAAATGATTCCTGGGAGTCCTTTATTGTAAATTTTATATGGGTCGTCTTTCCAAATGAATTTTTGGAACAAAAGTTGGTCGATGGCACCAAATATAAAAGTGAAGCAAATTTTACATCTAAAAAAATACAAAATTAATATGCTACTTTTTGGCATATTATAATTTGAACTTACTTTCGTCGCACGTTTCCATGAAGGCGTTACCTAATAGGGCTCTAGCAGCTTTATCCTTTCTGCAAAAATGCCAGTATTTGCGGAAAATATTTTTTACCAATTTTTTAAAAAGAATTCCCCACTTTCTAACGCGACATTATAATCCATATCAACCTAAAATAAATATTTAAGTTAAAAAAACAGCAATTTTTTATTTTAACATCTTATACATATAATTTTAGTATAGGTATAATGTGTGCCAAAATAATATTAACCAAGCGGTATCCCCAGTGTTTTTTGTAACTATCAGAGTGTACCTTCCTTTCTTTGTCGATCTCCAGTCCAGAATTAACTAATTTGGCACCATAATTATTATTTTACTGTCCACAAAACACAAACTGTATCGGAACACCTAATCTCTGCATGTGGTTGCACTGATATGGGCTATGGGCGCGGCGCGAAGAGTTTAACATCTAGGCTAGTTGTTCGTAATATTAATGTTCGTTACGATTGATTTACTATTAGGTAGCACTATTTTGGCGCGTTTTTAAGCAGTCAATGGTAGCATTCATAAATTTAACGTTTAGTGTTCATCAAAACAATGAAAACCATTAATTAATTTTCAAAGTTTGTAGTTCTTGTATTTATAAACAGTTTTTATGGTTTTAATTAAGTTAAAGTACATAGGTTTATAATCGCAAAACATTGATTTGATTAATATTTGTATTAAGGATACAGTTAATTAGTTTTTGATGTTTTGCGTTTATTGCTTAACGATTTTTCGGTTATTGTTTTAATGTACTAGTTAATTGTTTTATGACGTGAAAGTATTCTCCCAATCACCGAATCATAGCATTAATGTCCAAAAAATTGTCGAAGATACTTTATTGATTTTACGTACAAATATTTTGCAGTACGGGGTCAAACTGATTTTGGTCAAAAAATTTAGGGTAAATTATAAGTAAAAAAAAAATCAAGACGACTGAGTAAAAGTTCCGGTAGTGGGGTGGGGGTAGGTAAATATGAGGGATGTATTTTGGTTTCTTACGATTTGTGGCTGAAATATGCATCCTATCGAAAAACGTTTAATGTATAAGTTGTAGATAATTGAAAAATCTAAAACTTTTGTGTTAATCATTTTTCAACATAATCTCAAAATGATCGAGAAAATAGCTAAAAACAGTTTTTTTTTTAATTTTTATCTCCCACAAAAATTATTTTTTTTTATGAAACTTGGTGAAAACGTTCTTTTATGTGTTTTAAATAAGCTGTAATTTTGTCAAATCAAAATATTTATTTTTCGATTTTATAATATCTAGGTAGGTACTTTGGCTCCGCCCGGCCCTGCTCGTGATGGTGATAAATGGCGTGGAGAGAAAATATCTCGAGTGTTTATTTTGTTTTGGCATAATTACACGGTTGGGGGACCTTCGAGAGTTTGTCGTCGACGCGCGAGATGCTTTTTCAAAATATTTGCCTTCTTCCTTTAGTTTCTTATGTTTTTCTTTGTTTTGTTAATAAAAGGTGTGAAAAGTGGTCGAGCCATATGCGTGGAGAATCGATCGGAAATTAAAAACGGTCAAATACGAGAAAAACGTCTTTGAGAACATGGATTCGCCAGATATGACCCCGCGTGACTTTTTGTTTGATATAATTTTTTTTTATATACATTTTCCAATAGTTTTAATCTATTTTTTGGGTACAAACGTGGTTAATTAAGTCAATGAGGTAAAAGAAACGGTAGAAATAAGTATACAAAAACAAAAAACAGTCACGTATCAACGCAGCACGTGTATCGAGTGTGCCAAAGTTGTTACGAAGGAATGTTAAGCTCTTCTGAATCTCAACTGAAGTTAGTACCTACATAACTAGTCGTACTTAGTTGTTAGTTACGTACTTTTTCATCGACTTTTTACCTCACAGAATTACAAATAAGTACCTGACACTTTAAAAGTGTCGAATTCCTCACCGTTTTCAGTAATACGCGTGAAATATTGTAATTATTGTTATACGTTTTAAAAAAATCGGATTAGGATGTGATTTTTACGCCAAAATTTCTTCTTTTGTGATCAAATTCGTTATTATACAGGGTGCAATTAAAGCAGGTGCAATTGTGTGCAATATTCCAAAAATTAATGCCAAAAACACCCACTGGGGATCTAGATTAACGACCGCTAGAAGCAATGAAAGAATATGTGTGAAGCTTGCCAACCGATCCCAACAAGATTCCAGACCTTATTGATTTCTTTATAAACAAAAACATATCAGCCAACTTTGTAGAAATAGAAGAAGGGTGGGACATGAATTCTGATCATTCCCCTATCATCCTAACACTTAGTGAAAACATTATTAAAAAAGAAAATAACCCCTTTAAATTGACTAACAAATTAACAGATTGGAAAAGCTTCAAAATCATCCTTGAAGAAAAAATTAATATATCTGTTCCTTTAAGAAATAAACAACAACTAGACGACGCAGTGAAATTGCTTAATGATAATATCCAACAAGCAGCTTGGGAAACTACATCTACTATTAATAGAAGGACGGGAGGAGACAACTATCCTAGTAAAATAAGGGAACTAATCTCTGAAAAAGAAAGCTTATAGAAGAAAATGGCAGCAAACTAGAGCCCCACAAGATAAAACTATACTCAACAATGCTACCAAAAGACTCAAAAGAGAAATACAACAAATTGAAGAAGAATCGATTAGTATTTACCTAAGAGAATTGACAGATGACAGCAGTACTGATTATTCACTCTGGAAAGCTACTAAGAGATTGAAAAGACTCAAATGCGAATACCACCTGTCAGATTGGAAGATGGTAAACGGGCTAGAAATAATGAGCAAAAAGCAACAAGATTTGCAAATCATTTAGAAAAAATCTTTCAACCTCATGAAGATCAAGATGAAGAACCCACTCTGGAACAGAGCTGGGTAAAGCACTTTTGGAAAGTGCTTTAATAAAGTGCTTGAAGCACATTCGGTGCTTTAAGCCCTGTGCTTCAATTACTTCTGGAAAAGAGTATTTTGTGCTTTGTAATTAAAGCATTTTGTACAAATGCTTGTGGCTTTCAAGCCCTTCGGGGAATTCTGGAAGTACTTGAATTACTTTTAAGTGCTTCAATTACTTTCAAAGTGCTTCAATTACTTTTAAAGTGCTTCAATTACATTTGAAGTAATTGAAATTGAACCTTTTCAGACCTTTTCAGAAATTAAAGCATTTTTAAAAGTTCTCTAATTATTTTCTTATGCAAGTCTCCGCTTGAAAATTTGAAAAAAAAACTATGCGTCTGCGATTCTAACTCGATAACAGTAGTATTGCGTCTATTGTGTAACAGTATAGACGTGCGGCCTGCGACCATAATTACCTACTTGTTTTGTATTCCTATTCTTTTAATAAAAAATAGTTTTCTTAAAATTAGTTCTTCTATTTTTTTAAAACGACTTTTAAAGCTCATTTAAAAGGCTTCAAGTACTCTTAAAGGGCTTTAAGCTTGGAACTTTATCAAATATTTTTAACGTTTCAAGGGCTTCAAATACTTTATGAGTATTTGATGCTTGATGCTTGGTGCTTGATGCTTGGTGCTTGACAGTAAAAGCACTTTTGAAATAAAAATTATTTGGTACGTTCAACTCTAAAGCACCCGATTGAAGTGCTTTGTGCTTGGTAATTGAAGCACTTTCCAAAAGTGCTTTACCCAGCTCTGCTCTGGAAGAACATCCACAGATTGATCAAGAAATAGAATTTACCTCTCCCAAAGAAGTAATTACCGAAAAAAAAGAAAATATCAATCCGAAAAAAGCTCCAGGCTTTGACTTAATTACTGGAGAAATTTTAAAACAATTACCCAAAAAAGCAATAATTAAACTAACTAACCTAATAAATGTTGTCTTCAGACTGACGGCGATATGCGATATTAAAACTTTAGAGTCACTAATAATGAATGGTCTTTGCAATTATTTCAACGGCTTTGGAAGCAAAAAAATATGTACTTTACCAATGGTGGTAATAGGAATCAATTTACTATTAGATAAATTAGAAAAATAGACAACAAAGGCTTTTGGCTTGAGTATTCAAGAGCTTAGCTTGAATTCAAGCCAATGTTTTGAAAACCAAGCAAAGCCTGTGAATCTCTGACAAGAACTATAAAAATATACAAACGAGGTTTAAAAGACATGGACCTACAAGGTGGCCCGCTAGAACCCCGGACCTTTAACTTAACCCATGTGTCTTCTTTTTGTGGTGTAATATAAAACAATTAGTGTATAGTGAACTAAATTATTTATTGTAGAGAACAGAAGTCTATCTAGCCAACCATGGACAAGATTTTAAACAGTCGCTTTAGTGTGAGTTGTGGAAAACACCCTGTACTCGTATTCACCTGATTTCTCAAAAAAGAAAACCTTTTAATGTTCGCCTTGCTGCATCGTTAGCTCCAACGTTTTATAATGTATATCCAAATTGGCTTCCAAGTTACGCGAAAACGGCTGAATGATCTAAAATTACGTAAAAATTAACAGGCTGGTCCCATAAAACCCATAAAAGTTAATCGAACCATCATCGCACCATCGTCGAGCCACTATTAATTCCATCGGTGTTTTGTTTGATAGCAGTGAAATACCGTTAATTCCGGTAATTCCGCGTTGTATAGTGGCTGGTTCGGCCTGGCTGTTGATCCTCGTCGAGGTGGCTATGTAAGCACGCCGGCACCGGCTAGTTAACTTCGTGTTAAATAAGACATTTGTGTCATCGCCACCGAGGTACCCGAGGAAGTACTACTAACTGCCCGATGATGATGATGATGACGGTCATTGCTCAGATGAATGCCTATTAAGGTTCAATGAATTTTTTTTTGTCGCATTATATATAAATTGAGGATAAGAAAGTTGGGAAATTCTCGAAAAACGTACCCTAGAAGGTTTGGTAATCAAAACACTGAAAAAATACTTGAGTGCAAATCGAATTATCAACAAAAAGAATAAAGATGAAGTACCGAAACAAAGATAATAAAATAAACAAATAGAAACCTACGAAAATTATAATAAACCACTTAAAGAAAGTAACCAGGAGTTTGCGATACTTTAGCGTGGGAAAATTTTGTTAACAGCTCTTATGGCAAGCCCCGCCCACTTTTTGACAGATGACAAGTGGCAGATGACAGCTGTCAACAGGGTTGCCAGTGTAGCCAACCTCATATACCTAGCCTAACGGAACTCTGGACTTCGGAGTTCCTGAAATGAACTTGGAACTTGGATTTTAAATTGAATATAAAAATAAATGATAGAACAACATATAAAATGAGAATTGAGGCGTAAAATCAAACCATAAAAGGCTAAACAGGAGGTTATTGGTTATCAGACAAGAAAAAAATAAGTTCGTGGAACCAAGCAATGATAAATGACAAATAAGAAGAAATAGAATAAATGAAAAAAATTATTTGGTTATCAAAAAAAATTTGGTAAAAATGTGTTTTATACTTTTCGTTTAAGTAGTAAAAAACATGAATGTTGATATCTATGTGGGACTAAAGTGTCCCACAGACGAAAGAATACTCGTCATTGTTTCCTTGAACACCTGGAGAATAAAAATTTTCGAAATCGTAAAATAGGATTTATAAATTCCACTTTCTCAACATTTAAATCTT
The DNA here is from genome assembly GCA_949320105.2 of Crepidodera aurea. Classification (NCBI taxonomy): domain Eukaryota; kingdom Metazoa; phylum Arthropoda; class Insecta; order Coleoptera; family Chrysomelidae; genus Crepidodera; species Crepidodera aurea. The sequence continues at coordinate 18,162,089 of OX439477.1, read as the reverse complement.
AGTCATTCAAACGTTAATTTAATACGTTGTGGCTAGTTCGTCGGTGCCGGAAATTTAATTACAAATATATTTTAATGTTAAAAGTTAAAAAAAAATTAAATGAGTTTTAAAAACACCGATTTAAAAAAAAATAAAACTAAAAATTAATTTATTTTTTGGAATTTTGCAACGATCAAACAAAAAGATTTTATTTCGATCTAGATACTTTTATAGAGGTAACATTTTGTGAGAAATCGAATGAAATTAGTCCAAAAGTCGTATGATTTTTTTGAAAAAAGTTATGCATGATTTTTTGATGTCTTGTCAAAATTGTCGTGTATGAATTGAGTTTTTTTCGTTTTTCTTAACTATTTTTATATCAAATTCATTATTTTTAGTTGAAAATACACAAATAAAACTAAAATAAAAAAGAAAAACAACAGTTTTAAATCTTCCAGTGGTTGGTTTACGGTGCCGCCTATTCAGACACGCCGCACCTAATTTTTTATTCCTTCCTCTAATCTACCTTATAAATATAATGACACCTACAAAGAGTAAGAAGTATTTACATAAATTAATAAGTACTAAGAAGTAGGTTTATCTTGTTAAAGAATATGATTTGCTAACAGCAGTCTCAAGATTATAAATAAAATAAAAGAGTCATTAATTATTTGAAAAAACTATTATTTTTCTTATATTCAATCCCTTCTTCTTTTGGAGCGAAATCTCGCTAAATTAGGTATACTGATGATTACTTTATCAAAAATATTAAAACAAAACGATATTTCTAAAAAAATTTGAAACACCTACCTGCTAATCATTGGCTCATCTATGTCTAGTGATTTGATGTGTCGCGTTTTCCCAAAACCTATATTTTCGAATTTCCCATATGAACAATCAAGTTTCAACCAACCAACAAAAAAATCTATTAGGTAGTTATTTTTTATTGTTCTAATGTTATTGATTCACAAATCATCTGTACCCTAGGTTTTTCAAAGGGAACAGCATGTTTATAAAAACACTTTTCCAAGAATTTCCAAAACATTTTGCTTTCTTGTGGAAAATCTAAATTGAACAAGTAAATAATTTTGAAACATATATCAACTGCCTTAAGTATATGAAAAAATTTAAAACGAATTTCGTCAAAGTGGACGAAAAATACTTGAGTCTCCAAGGCATAAAATAAAGGTTTGAATTGCTGATTTTCTCAATTTCCAGCTCTTGTTGGATTTTAGCACAAAACAAAAATGATTCCTGGGAGCCCTTTATTGTAAATTTTATATGGGTCGTCTTTCCTAATGAATTTTTGGAATAAAATTTGGTCGATGGCACCAAATATAAAAGTGAAGCATATTTTCCATCTAAAAAAATACAAAATTAATATGCTACTTTTTGGCATATTATAATTTGAACTTACTTTCGTCGCACGTTTCCTTGAAGGCGTTATCTATAGTCTATTTTTATGTATGAGAGAGTATTAAAATAATAAAGCGTTCGTAATCCATAGGCGTACCACTTCTTTTAGTAGACAGTTAAAATATTTTGTGAAGTTATACCTCGAGTATTTTCGTATGAAATAACCTTTGTATAAATATAATAAATATATCGGGTGTACACTTATATTTTCACCTAATTAACCTGCTTATAACTTCTAAACAGCTGAAGGTAAAAAAGTGCAATTTTTTCTAAAATATTTTATTTTTCCACAAGGTATGTTAAGAACATTGTGTCAAACGGGTTATGTAGGTATAAGGGTTTAAACTTTGACTTTTAAACAACGTTACGTTCATAAATAATAATTTTAATATAAAAACTACTTCTTACCTACAAATCCAAATCAGAATCGAAATCAGAAGATGAACTGTCGCAACCAATATTTACAATGATTGGCTCGATCATTTCATCAGTAATATTGTCCAACTTCCACATTTTCTCTTCTTCTTTAATCGTATGATTTACTGCCTTTTCCCAGTTTTCAGGCTTCACATTATTTACAGCCTCCAAAAACAACTGTTTAACATCACTCATTTTAAAAGAATTATTTTTTCCTGAAACTTCTCCCTTTATCTGTGCCCATATCAGTTCAATCGGGTTTACTTCGCAATGATATGGTGGTGATCTAACCACCGTCATCCCACGATTTTTTGCAATTTCATCAATTTCATATTTTTTTAATTTCTCTTTATGAAGGGAACACAAATGATACAGTTCTCTTCTCACAGAACCGGGATGGAACTTAATATTCTTTGAATTTAGCCAATTCTGTAAATCTTTCTTTAACCACTTGGTTGTGGGCATTTTTTCTGTAAGTCTCGAGTGATAACTTGCATTATCCATTACTATTATACAGTTCTGAGGAAGAAGATCTATCATTTGTTCGAACCACTCTTTAAAGACATCAGCATTCATGTCCTCATGGTAGTCACCGGTACGAGTAGATTCAAACGTCAATAAACCACCTTTAACAAAACCGTTTGAACTACCGATGTGTACTATTATCAGTCTGCGCCCCTTTCCTGATGGTGGATTTAAACCAGTAGATAAATTATTTAAAAAAGCCTGTCTTCGACTTGTAACAGTTTCATCTTGCCAAAATTTATTTGGTGTATGTCCCTCGTTGATCCATGTTTCATCTAAATAAAATATATTTCTTCTTTGGTTTCTCATTTCTTTTATAGTCCTTAGGTAATTTCTTCTCCATACTACAATATCGCTTCTTTCTATTAAAATAGACTTTCTGGAATGCTTTTTCCATAGAAAACCTATTTCTTTTAAAAGTTTCCATAGTGTGCTTCGACTCATTTCAGGGTAATCCTTATCATCTCGAACCGTGGCAAGAACTTTGTCTACTGTCGGAAATTCTTTTCTAAAGAAGAACGCATGCACTTTTCTTCGAAGTCTTTCTTTCAAATGATTTTCTATTTGAAATTTTGGTTTTCCTGGAGCTTTACGTGCTGTTTGAAACTCGCCACATTTCTCTTCTTTAACAACTCTGTAAATCGTAGATTTCCCAACACCAAGCGTACTACTAACTAATTCCACTGTGTCATCAACACTTTTACATAAATGTTTGTCTGTAAATGATTTAAAACAATTAAATATTAATGTTTTTTGATTAACTGTTAAAGGACCGATTTTTTGTCGTTTACGCGGTACTTCCAAATTTTCCATGATCACACTAGAATTCACAATAGACTGCACACTGCACCTTGCATGTTGCAACTAAACGACATTTAGTAAGCTGTCAAGAATACACAACTGGACCTCCTTACTAATGGAAAACCTACAATCGCATTTTCGGTGAAATTTGTGGGTAATGGATTTATCTACTTATAATTCGATTACTGTAAGAAATTCTTGGAATTAAAATAAAACAAAATTGGCAAATAGGTACTTATTGAAAATAATCTTAAGATACGGCTATGTTATCTTTAATACACAGGGCTTTTGGCCTGTCTAAACCTTTTTCTATTGTTCTGTACAGCTTATGGTTATAAAAGACCAATAAAAGACGCAAAACTTGTATTAGCTCCGGTACATTTATGACAATTTTAGGAAATATTTAGATTATTCCGTAAAAATATTTAAAATGACCGTACTAAGTTTTGCATTAGAAATGCTGTTTTATTACTCTCTCATACATAAAAATAGACCATAATAGGGTTCTAGCAGCTTTATCCTTTCTGCAAAAATGCCAGTATTTGCGGAAAACATATCAACCTAAAATAAATATTTAAAAAAACAGCAATTTTTTATTTTAACATCTTAGAAATAGAATTTTAGTATAGGTATAATGTGTGCCAAAATAATATTTACCAAACGGTATCCCCAGTGTTTTTTGTAACTATCAGAATGTACCTTCCTTTCTTTGTCGATCTCCAATCCAGAATTAACTAATTTGGCACAATAATTATTATTTTACTTTCCACAAAACACAAACTATATCGGAACACCTAACCTCTGCATGTGGTTGCATTTATATGAGCTATGGGCGCGGCGCGAAGAGTTAAACATCTACGCCAGTTGTTCGTAATATTAATGTTCATAGAGATTGATTTACTATTAGGTAGCACTATTTTGGCGCGTTTTTAAGCAGTCAATAGTGGCACTCATAGATTTAACGTTTAGTGTTCATCAAAACAATGAAAACCGTTAATTAATTTTCACAGATTGTAGTTCTTGGATTTATAAAAAGTTTTTATGGTTTTAATGGTAAAGATTTGATTATTATTTGTATTATATTAAGGATACAGTTAATTAGTTTTTGATGTTTTGCGTTTATTGCTTAATGATTTTTCGGTTATTGTTTTAATGCACTAGTTAATTGTTTTATGACGTGAAATTATTCTCCTAATCACCGAATCATAGCATTAATGTTCAAAAAATTGATTTTACGTACAAATATTTTTCCGTGGTTCGACACTTTTTTATATCTGAAGGACTAAAAATACAGAAAAATGCTGTTCTAGAACATAAAGGCTCAATTTACTAAATAGAGTTAAAAAGATTGAAGACAGTATTGCCTTAATATGAAAACCATCAAATAAACGATTTTTAATTTTATTTAGTTTCATAAAAACGACTTATATTTGTTAAGTTTTAAATATTTTTTTTTATTATTACAAAAATCTAAGTTTATAAATACCGATTAACTCGCGTATTTACAATATGCAAAAATATTCCCAGTAATTGTCAAGCTGTGCGGGCAAATCTTAGACGAAAAAAAAAGAGAAAGATGCAAAGAAGAATAAAGAAGAAGAGGTTGTACCAGAACAACTCAGTTATGTGTTACATACTCCAACGTCAAATTGTTTTCAGTGGATATGCTATATGTTAAATTTCAATACAAAACGAATTTTCTTTTTTAAAATCGACAACAATATGGAAATTTGAATGCCAGTTTCATATTTTATTGTATGCAAATATGGTTGAATATATTAACCAGGCTCTCGGTAACGAATTTCTAAACTCGAATTAACATATTTTATATATTATAAATCGCGTATAATGTATTGAATGCATACGAGAGACGTGCGATAATATCTTTTAACATTAGGCAAGTAGATAGTTTTCGACAAGTTTTTGAGTAAATAATTAAAATTAGATTGAGAAATCACTTTATTTTTATGTTTTAAAAATGAAAGATATGTTTGACAGTTATGGGTAACAAAAATGAGAATTTTAGATTCACGAAAATCTAAATTTTGACTTTGTTACCTCCTGCTTTCAAAACCAATACAGATATTAAAAATCCATTGGCAGCAAAACATTTCTGAATATATTCTTAGAATATCTTCCAAAAATGAAAGATATAGAGGTGTCAGTTTGACAGTGATGGATTAAGAAAAATGAGAATGTTATATTCACGAAAATCTAAATTTTGACTTTGTCACTTCCTGCTGTCAAAACCAATAAAAATATTAAGAATCATTCTTTACCAGAACATTTCTAAATATATGCTTAGTATATCTTCTAAAAATGAAGGATATAGAGCTTTTAGTTTGACAGTAATGACGTAACAAAAATTAGAATGACAGGTTGACGAAAAACTAAATTTTGAGTTTATCATCTCCTGCTGTCAGAACCAATATAGGTATTAAAAATCTATTTTCAGCAGAACATTTCTACGTTATTCTTAGTATATCTTCTAAAAATGAAAGATATCGAGCTATTAGTTTGACAGTAATGACAGAAAAAATATCGATAAAAGCAAAAATTACTGTAAGTATAGATACATAGGACAAACTCAGCGACCAATTAAAACTAGAGTTAAGGAGCATTTAGTGCAATTAAAATACAACTGAAGAAACTAAATCTTGTAAAAAAGCAAGAATTTATTAAATTTGTTGTAAAATACGATTTTAGCATTATAAAAAGTCCTTGTTTTACCTATTTTTAAATTATTTATAAAAAACATTCGGTTATTTTGTGTTTAAGAAGAAAAAACAATTACAGTAATTTTTATGCAACCCTCGTCGCAACCCGTAATTCTGATAATACACGTTTGCCCTCTTCACAAAATAATCTTTTCCACCGTAATGAAGAATTATATACGAAAAGGGGATATTCAAATTTTTTATACCCTTATGCAGTTACATGATCGATCGGTTTATTCAAATAGGGGTCGAAATTTAGAATCCCAATTGAAGCGAGAAGGGTGGGCACCCGATTTACATAATTTCTCTATGAGCCCTTTAATTTTTCTGTTTTGTTACCAATGAAATCTTATATTTATTTTAAAGATCAAAGTAGGCATAGCGCGTACGGGGAAATTTAAAAATGTTTGATTATATGGATCGGACAAAAGGATAGGGATTTTATTTTTAAATAAAATTAATGGGGTAAGTATATGCTATTATGCAGGCAGGATTGAAAGGATTTTCTAAAAGTATGAGTAGATTTTTAGATTAGTCTCAAAGGTTTTTGTGAACATCGAAATATTAATTGCACTTTTTTGACGTCCAACACGGATATTGAAAATCAGTCTTCATTAAGACATTTCTACATGTATTCTTAGTATATCTTCCAAAAATAAAAGATATAGAGCTGTCAGTTTGATAGTAATGATGTAACAGAAACAAGAATGTTTGATTCACAAAAATCCAAATTTTGACTTTGTCGCCTCCTGCTATCAAAACTAATACAGATATTAAAAATCAGTCGTCATCAAAACATTTATGCAGATACTCTTAGTATATCTTCCAAAAATGAAAGGTATAGAGTCGTTAGTTTGATAGTAATGACGTAACAAAAATGAGAATGTTTGATTCAGGAAAATCCAAATTTTGAATTTGTCACCTCCTGCTGTCAAAACCAGTACAGATTTTAAAAGTCAGTCTTCAGCAGAATATTTCTACATATATTCTTAGTATATCTTCCAAAAATGAATGATATAGAGCTGTTAGTTTGACAGTAATGACGTAACAAAAATGAGAATGTAAGATTCAGGAAAATCCAAATTTTGATTTTGTCACCTTATGCTGTCAAAACCAATACAGATATTAAAAGTCAATCTTCAGAAGAATAATTCTACATATATTCTTAGTATATCTTCCAAAAATGAAATGATATAGAGCTGTTAGTTTGACAGTAATGACGTAACAAAAATGAGAATGTAAGATTCAGGAAAATCCAAATTTTGACTTTGTCACCTTATGCTGTCAAAACCAATACAGATATTAAAAGTCAATCTTCAGCAGAATAATTCTGCAGATATTCTTAGTATATCTTCTAAAAACGAATGATATAGAGCTGTTAGTTTGACAGTAATGACGTAACAAAAATGAGAATGTAAGATTCAGGAAAATCCAAATTTTGACTTTGTCACCTTATGCTGTCAAAACCAATACAAATATTAAAAGTCAATCTTCAGCAGAATAATTCTACATATATTCTTAGTATATCTTCCAAAAATGAAATGATATAGAGCTGTTAGTTTGACAGTAATGACGTAACAAAAATGAGAATGTTAGATTCAGGAAAATCCAAATTTTGACTTTGTCACCTCCTGCTGTCAAAACCAGTACATATATTAAAAGTCAGTCTTCGGCAGAATATTTCTGCAGATATTCTTAGTATATCTTCCAAAAATGAATGATAGAGAGCTCTTAGTTTGACAGTAATGACGTAACAAAAATGAGAATGTTAGATTCAGGAAAATCCAAATTTTGACTTTGTCACCTCCTGCTGCCAAAAGCAATACAGATATTAAAAAATATTCTTCATCACGACATCTCTACATATATTCTTAGTAAATTTTCCAAAAATGAAAGATATAGAGCTGTTAATTTGACAATGAGAAAGCTATTTGTACACCCCTACCAAAGGCTCCGATAAAAAAGTGTCAGATTTCATTTGATAAACCATTCAGCCACATCTATATCCATATAACAACGATTTGAATAGCTCAATAAACATCTAAAAAGGACATCGCTAGCCTTAGTGCAAATTTCTCGCACTGAATATAAAAGAGATTAAAATCAAAAACTGCCGGCTTTCATTTCGTCTCATCAATATACTTGGATACCCGCCGATGCTGATATGCAAATACCCCATTGACTATCGATTTTTAATCACCGAAACCCATGAAGGGGTACCCAAAAACCATTTGCAATTTCGCAATATGCAAATTCGCTAACAAGGAACACCATTCATATTTAAATTAACATCTTCGCGTATAATGCGATCCCGATCGACGTATTTTTTAATTCTGACATAATTTATGGCTAATTTTTCGAGCATGTTCACCATATAATAACGGTGTGATAGAGGTTTGACGTATTGTGTGCATGTGAGATATGGGGCATGGATTTGTTCAATGTTTGTATTATTCAAATTATTAAATTTATTGTATATCATGACGAGAATTTCAGTTTCCTTGTATTTGAATCATTCCCATGTCTTTCAATCCTTCGGTTGAAGCAGCATCACCATAAGCTCTTATTGATGAAGTTTACTGGGATTTGAGTTGAAAAAACAAAAAATTAGTGGTTTCAGCGCCGATAATTCATCAATCCACCAAAAAAATAATTATACAAGGTACTTCTAAAAACAACAGTACCTACCCGGCGCTCTTCAAAGCATATCTGCTGTATCTAAAACAAATAAATTAAACATTAATTAAAAGATCAAACAGCCAAATACCAAATTGAATAAATATTTCTAAATTCTAACAGTTGATTTCTACGCCTTTCACCGACCCAAGAAGAGGTTCTGATATCTTCTATCGTCACATTATGCTGGCCCATTACTCTTCTATTATCTATAAATTAACAATTGTTTCTTAAGATCAATGTCGGTTACATAAGTGCAGGTCCGGACTTTGTACAAGTAAGTGAAATTATTATATAAGTATATTTTAGCCAGTACGGTTTTTATACAACACACTGATAAAAAAGATTATCTAAAATCACATAATATTACGTAAAATCATGTGAAAATACAGATATTTATGTACACATCCTATTATAGTAGAACCCTCTTGTTTATGAGAATGAAAAAACGTTATAAAAACACAAAGGATACCGCCAATAGAAGGAATGCTGATGAATCTGGACATTTTTGAGCAGTTTAATGTCGAAAACATCATACACTGTCCATATACATAAAAATAAAATAATATTTTGGCTATTAGGACCACTGTGTAAAGATTCAATAACCAACTTAGCTGGATATCGTTATAGGGGAGAATGGCGTATAATTATTTAATATGAATTTACATTTTAATTTCTATAACGCATATTAGATTTGAATAGAGGTTGATATCTTCATTTTTTGATCTCTTGTGAGATTAACAAACGTTACTAATTAAAATTTTGTCTCAAATTTTAATTCTAAAATTAAAAACACAGCGAATAAAGTCATAAATATTATAAAAAGTATTAAGCTTACCTATACCTTACCCATAATATTTATGACTTTATTCGCTGTGTTTTTAATTTTAAAATTAAAATTTGAGACAAAATTTTAATTAGTAACGCTTGTTAATCTCACAAGAGATCAAAAAATGAAGATATCAACCTCTATTCAAATCTAATATGCGTTATAGAAATTAAAATGTAAATTCATATTAAATAATTATACGCCATTCTCCCCTATAACGATATCCAGCTAAGTTGGTTATTGAATCTTTGCACAGTGGTGCTAATAGCCAAAATATTATTTTATTTTTATGTATATGGACAGTGTACGGTGTTTTCGACATTAAACTGCTCAAAAATGTCCAGATTCATCAGCATTCCTTCTATTGGCGATATCCTTTATGTTTTTATAACGTTTTTTCATTCTCGTAAACAAGTGGGTTCTACTATACCTTATAAATTTTGTAAAAATACTATGGAAACTCACTAGATTTATTGTGCATAATCTTACGAAATGATTGAAAGGTTTGAATTGCTGATTTTCTCAATTTCCAGCTCTTGTTGGGAATGAATTCTGTAAATCAGTAATTTTCACAATATATTTTCACGTTGGCGATATTTTTCACATACATTATTCTGTGAATAATTTTACAATGTACTTTTGAGGCATATATAATGTAAAATGTTAGGTCACATAGTATATTTTGTGAAAATTACCATACTTATCAAGTTTTTTCACATTTTTATTTAAAATGTTAATAATAATAATAATGCTAATTTAATCAATTTAGGCAACTCACATTACATTATATAATTTGAATCTGCTAAGAAAGCTGTAAAAGTTTGACATGAAAATCCGATTGCTTTTACATTATATTTTTTAACTTATTTCAAAAAATAATATAGCACGCCAATGCCGAACAAAGCAACTTGTCGGCACTTCTGGGAATTTTGTTTTTATATGTCTACAATTGAAAATGGACAAACTAATCCTAATAAATTTTGGTTATTGATTATTTCTAAAAAGGGTGATTAAACTGATAAAATTTGGGATAACATAAATGATAATGGACCATAGGAAGTCAACAAAAAAAAATTGATACGACTTTGTGGAAAAAAATACACATTTTGATTTTTTTTTCTTAGTATATTTTAAAGATCAAATCGGTATATGCTTAACATTCATTTCTTTAACTATTCATCCCTTTCATTAACGTTGTTTTTTAATTTTAAGGAGAAATTTTGAGATTTTAGAAAATCCTTCACAACTTTTTAAAAAAATGAATTTCTTTTCTTAGTGTATTTTAAATTTTAAATCAATATTTATAAGGATCGTTTTTTTTTCTATTTTTCATCAACCTTTCCACTAAAGTTGATTTCTGAGAAAAATAAAAAAATGTATGAAATTTTAATGAAATTCTTTAGTACGGTCCTGTTTATTCGAAAGCTCTTTGTTACAATTTGCGTATATATATTACAGTGTTTGCAAATAGATATGTCTGGTATATTTTAGGTTAATAACCTTTTAATATGTAGTATATAGGAATTATGCAAAAACCCATTAATTTTTTTACCATTTCGTGATGAATTTAGATCTCAAACTTGAAATTACTATAACTGAGGTTGGGTTAGCCTTATTTGGCCTCATTTTCTATAACAAGATAAAATATTTAATCCGTCAAAAATTACGCAAAAAATATTTTCCCCTTCAAAACAAAACGGTAAGTCATTTTAGAACTAATTATAACTTCTATTTGCTGCAAAAGAATCATTTAAAAAATAATTCAAACTATACGCCAACCCAGCAACGCCCAAAGCGACATCTTGTGGCGCGGCCTGTAAGTTAATAGTTGTGTTTGTGTAAAATACAGTACTGCTAGATTAGACTTCAACCAATTGTTTGATAGTGACGTAACTGATAGGAAGATAGGAACCGAGCAGTCCTGTATCCTGTATATATTGTCCTTGATGTTTGTTTACCTAAAGTGACATCATGCGGCTGGGCCCTTAAGTTAATAGCTGTGTTTGTTTACCTAAAATTCCGTTAGAGCGTTAAAAAAATGATCTATTTCAAAAATTATTTAAATTCAATACACAAAACAGTTTTTTTTTGTAATTCCAAACAATTACATAATCGCATATTTAAATAATTACATTCCAAACATAGAAAAATTATCTCCTGTATTGTACCTCACGCGTTCGCATTGTGAACACCGAAGCACATTGCGTTCTAAGCCAATGGCGACTCCAGTAGGCGGCTACGTTGTGATGTCTGGCCAACCACGTTTTCGATTAAGTACAGCCAGTGAAGCAAATCCAAATAAATTCGACTTTAAACCTTGGATCAAGATAATCGTAATGAATAATAGGCGCCTATAAGTAGTTGCGATTAAATGGATACGCGATCTAAGAATGGAACGGCGCTGAATACTGAGAAAGATGTAGAAATGTTTTTTTCGAGACAAAATTTTAATATCTGTATTAGTTTTTAATTCGGGAGGTGTCAAAGTTGAGATTTGTCCTATTAGCTATTTGATATGGTTGTCTTTATTTCCCCACAAATTTAAAACTAATTGATATAGACGTTCAAAATTTGGTGGAAAGATATAAGAAAGATATAGAAATGTTTTCTTCGAGACAAAATTTTAATATCTGTACTTGTTTTTAATTCGCGAGGTGTCAAAGTTAAGATTTGTACTATTAGCTATTTGATATGGTTGTCTTTATTTCCCCACAAATTTAAAACTAATTAATACAGACATTTAAAATTTGGTGGAAATATATAACAAAGATGTAGAAATGTTTCCTTCGAGACAAAATTTTAATATCTGTACTTGTTTTTAATTCGCGAGGTGTCAAAGTTGAGATTTGTCCTATTAGCTATTTGATATGGTTGTCTTTATTTCCCCACAAATTTAAAACTAATTAATATAGATGTTCAAAATTTGGTGGAAATATATAAAAAAGATGTAGAAATGTCTTCTTCTAGACAAAATTTAAATATCTGTATTTGTTTTAAATTCGCGAGCTGTCAAAGTTGAGATTTGTCCTATTAGCTATTTGATATGGTTGTCTTTATTTCCCCACAAATTTAAAACTAATTAATATAGATGTTCAAAATTTGGTGGAAATATATAAAAAAGATGTAGAAATGTCTTCTTCTAGACAAAATTTAAATATCTGTATTTGTTTTTAAATTCGCGATGTGTCAAAGTTGAGATTTGTCCTATTAGCTATTTGATATGGTTGTCTTTATTTCCCCACAAATTTAAAACTAATTAATATAGAGGTTCAACATTTGGTGGAAATATATAAAAAAGGGATGTAGAAATGTTTTCTTCTAGACAAAATTTAAATATCTGTATTTGTTTTAAATTCGCGAGGTGTCAAAGTTGACATTTGTCCTATTAGCTATTTGATATGGTTGTCTTTATTTCCCCACAAATTTAAAACTAATTAATATGGACGTTCAAAATTTGGTGCAAATATATAAGAAAGAAGTAGAAATGTTTTCCTCGAGACAAAATTTTAATATTTATACTTGTTTTTAATTCGCGGGGTGTCAAAGTTGAGATTTGTCCTATTAGCTATTTATAAGTATTTAAAACTAATTAATATTGACGTTTCAAATTTAGTAGAAATATATAAGAAAGATGTAGAAATATCTTCGAGACAAAATTTTAATATCTATACTTGTTTTTAATTCGCGAGGTGTCAAAGTTGAGAATTGTCCTATTAGCTATTTGATATGGTTTTCTTTATTTCCCCACAAATTTAAAACTAATTAATATAGACGTTCAAAATTTGGTGAAAATATCTAAGAAAGATGTAGAAATATTTTCTTCGAGACAAAATTTTAATATCTGTACTTGTTTTTAATTCGCGAGGTGTCAAAGTTGAGATTTGTCTTATTTGTCTTAATTATTTTTTAAATTGGCCTAAAGTTTCTTGGGTACGCCGCTGAAACAAATAAGTAATAAATATCTCATATAAGATACCCAACATCTCTCTTTCACATCTATATCCCAAAATGATCCAGCACTATAAAACAATAGATTCAAAATTAACTCCCATATTCAAATTAAAAAAAAAAAACTTTCTATATAGGCAGAACCGTAGCTCAATAAGATATATCTACATCTATAGATATATAGAATTGCTGTTGTAATATACCATCGAGTATGCTAACGATCTTACATCTCTATAACCAGCGGCGTAGATTATTGTCTTGGGTACAGAAAATACCGTTTCGTAAATAATCGATTTCAGGAGCTCAATTTTCTTATTGACAATTTATTATACTGTTGGATCATAGATAAAAACTTAAACTTGCTTCTTCGGGCGACGACTGTGTCCATATACTCCTATTTCTGTTCCTTCTGTTGTTCTAGAACCATCTGTGTACCATTTAATTGCACTTCTCTTGAGTTATAAGTATTAGATCTTTTAACTCATATGATCCTACAGGAATTTCAAATCTGTGAATGTTTGTTAAATTTTGATTACTAAACCATTGAAATACATTATTGGTTAAATCTATATTGGGGATAGTATTGAGAGAATAAAAATTTATCAATCCTATTTCATAATCAACGTTTTCCTCCAAGTATTATTATGGATTATTAAAATAACTCAAAACTGATGAATTTCCCGTTAATGTAAACGATAAAGACATCTTTGTCTGATTATTGTAATAGAATGAATATTAAGTTTGATTGTATTGGTTATATAGAAATTCTAGTGAAAAATGTCCACATCTATATAAATCTTTTTGAATTCTATCATAATTGTAAATAATTTGTACTTGACCATTGCTGTAGAAATATTTGATTAGTTCTGTGGGGGTGGTAAATTACCATAACTATCAAAATAAACTATTTGATTTTTTTGTTTTGCATATGCTGTCCAGTGTGTACCTTTACCACTGTTTATATCCAAATTTACAATCCCACTTTCACATTTTTGAATTTTTTTAGGTAATTTACCTCTCATAAACACACCCCTAAAATAAGGAATTTTTAGATGGTGTGCAAATTTTTCCAAGTCTATATTTGTGAGAGCTCTTTGTGGCAAACTTAGTTTTTTGATCTGTATGGTCGTAAATATAACCCATTGCCCCGTTTTTCTAGAGTTATGTTGTGTCTTTTCAATTCTTGAAGAGCTAAATCGTCTGATTTTTTTTTATTTATGGCGCTTGCAATTGCTGCACCACCCATTCCCAGACTAGCCAGGGCGGTTATAATTGGTATTATTGGAAGGAATCCTCCAATTTTGGGATGGTATCTTTGTCCCATTCGCTTTTGTTACTTCGCTTTGTGTTGAATTATTTCACAAAGCTAAACTTCTTTGTCATCTCATCTTGGGACATGTCCCAGGTTTGGTGATTCCCAGGAAGGAGTCCCATCTGTGTTATTTGAAGTTAAATATCGGATTTCTATCTGATGTTTGTTTACTAACACTGAATTAACTGATGGTTCTGGCGTATGGTGATGCGTATGGCCAAGCGAGATATTTATATCAAGAACTTTTTCCCAATCGAAGGATTCCAAACTCCCGTATATTTGTAGCTGGTGTTCAGCATTTATGGGAGACTTATGGGTCCTTCGATTATTTTAATGCTAATAAAGGTAAAAGTCACTCCATAAGAATACCTACTTGATGCCGAAGGACAAATACTGGAAACGATTGAAACTAGACCTGAAGCAAGTTGTAGAAGACTTGCTTCTGAAAATAGAAGTATCCCATTTTGTTGTTTGGCGAACTCTAGAAGAACAAGGTGGTAAGAATGTATACCTTACCATGTTCGGGAAGTATAACTACTGTAAAAAATAGGGTGAAGATTACATTAAACTTATACCCGTCTCTGCAGGTTTTATCCTGCAGATTCTTGTGTAAAATAGAGTTTTGTACTTGTTTTTTGTCCAGGGGCGCATTTAAAACTAGAGGCGCTCCTATATCGCGTTTTTTATGTCCCATTCAGCGGACGATAGTACCTATTGCATGTACTTTTAGAACCTACGTAGTTTTAAAAATAGCCGAAAAGAGGAAACTGTTCTTCAGCGAAAACGAAAACAACATCATTGCGAGTCAGCCAGCCCGCCAGCCAGCGCCGGTTAATGGGAATAATAGATATGCGATAGCGTCCCAATATCGCGAGAATAATAAAACCAATAAAAATAAATGAAAGCAAGCAAAACACGTGGCCGGAGAATTTCGTGATAAAATGTTATTTTAGGGCCACTATTACTAAGTCAACTAGAAATGGCTCTCAAGTATTTCACGTGTTCTTAGATTTAAATCGGACAAGCGGGGGAGATCTGCGCAACCAAATATACTGTAATGAAAAAACTTGAATTAACGAAAAAAAAATCATATCGTAAGAGAAAACGCAAAGCCGATTATTATCTTTTGTCCTCACAGTGTAAAACTAACTCAATCCTACCTTGAAAATAGGACCCAGGTTGTGAAGGTCTCTGGGGTGTTATCGGGGAAGAGTGTTGTTAATATTGGGGTTCCCCAGGGCTCCGTTCTGGGACTCATTCTCTTTCTCATTTATATCAATGACCTTACGAGCACTGACACAAATGCAAAATACACACTCTTTGCCGATGATACCACCGCCTATTTTGCGACAGAGTGGTTCTGTGTAAACAGATTACTGCTCAATGAAGCGAAAACCAATAGGGTAGTATTTTCTCTTAGGGACTCACAGGGTGTGAATGATGGTGTAATCAGTGTTAGATTTCTGGGCGTACATCTGGACCCCGAGCTCCAATGGGGTGAACATATTGACAACCTCTGCAAGAAGTCTGTATGTACTTAGGAACCTGGCATCGAATGTATCACAAAAAGTTCTGCAAACAGCATACCATGTCATATTTCAATCTCACCTAGCATATGCCATTTTGATCTGGGGACACTCGGCACAAATGTTGATGGTCTTTGGATGGCAACGTAAGGCCATCATGGGTTCTTGCTGGCCTCAAATATAGGGATGATTGCAGACAAGCATATAAGACCTTGAGAATTCTCACTGTTCCCTGTCTATATATATATATATATATATATATATATATATATATATTGTCCTGTTTTAAATAACATAAGAAATTTAAAAATTTATTTATTTATAATTTTGAAACTCTAGGGCTTGGATTCCTAATAATAATAATATATAATTTTTTTTTAAATTAAACTTTATTTTTTAAAAAGAAAACAAATGGAAACAATTAAATTTATACTCTAAAAAAGATAAACAAAATTTAAAATTTAAAATGACCCTATTTAAAAAATTCAAAAATATGTCACCCTGTTTTATAGAAATAATCTGAAGTTGTTTATTATTAAATTTTGTCCCTATATCCAAATAAATCAAACAATCACTATTTCAAAAAAGAATTTACAAAAAAAAACTATTGTTACTTATCTTCTTGTACTTCCCACTTTTTTTTAATCTCCCCTCTTATTTCCTGACTGGAATTCCGACCTTGATTCCCTCGACTACTTCCAACTTTCCACCTTTCACGCCTTTTTTTTCAAATCTCTACTCAACTTCTATCTCCTGACTAGAATTGTGACTTTGACTCCCTCGACTTCTTCCAACTCTCCACCTTTTACGTTTTTTTTTTTAAATCTCCACTCAACCTCTATTACTTCGTAAATAATTTATTATTTACTAATAAACTTCAATTCTCTTTTTTCTATTTCCAGAAAAAAATTTCTTTTTACTTTTTAAAAAATATCTGACCTTTTTTAATTTCTTTGACAACCACCTTTTTTTCTCTGCCCTCCAACAACCAACTCTCTTTTTTTTTTCTTACTCGATTTCCAATTTTTTTTTATATCTTTCAAAATTGACATTTCTAATTTTTTTGGTTACAGTCTGATTCTTTTCCCTTATCTTTAACTGTCTAACCTAACTGTAATTTATTTTTATGTTTTATTATTAAAATTAAACAACCTCAGATTATATTACAATACAGTACAATATATATATATATATATATATATATATATATATATATATATATATATATATATATATATATATATATTGAAGAACTTTATGTTTATTAAGGGGGTGGGGGGCAATTCGGAACCCATGAGGACATACATCAACATGACATCGGGCATAAGCATAATCTTGTGCCAGCCTACTGGAGGCTGAGAAGATGTCAATGTAATGTAATGAGGAATTTCTTAGATTTGTATTTTAGCATGATTTTAACATAATTTTAATTTTAGTTGCTTATATGTTTTTTAAAGTATTGTATTATATTCCAATTTTATATATCTAAACTATGTTTTAAACAATTTTTGACGTGTGTTAGACTTTTGTACAATGACGCGAATAAATGAATTTGAATTTGAATTTTAAATTTGAAAAATAACAGTTTCAGAGGAGAATCTTTATAAATTATTATATTATATAAGTACCCAAAATGGTGTAGGTACTCCAAAGCACTCTCTAGATTTTGTCGATGCTTCTTCCGAGAGATTTGTTTATTCAGCTCACCCCGCTCGCCCCTGCCGACGTGCCAAACATCTCACTTGTCAGTGAATTCTAGAAGATACTGCCAGTGAAATAAGTCAATTTCTGAAGGATGGAAAAACGACGTTTGAAAACAAACATCGCATCAAATCGAGTGAAGAACAAATAAACATCGACGACGGGTTACCGAAGGCGTCTGTAACTTTTAGTTTTGAGGAAACTGCTAATAAAACGTGCGTCAGATTCATTTATCGACGATGAGCGTTAAAAAAATTGATGGCTGTTTTGTCATAAATGTGTAGTTGATATTTAGACAGGTCGCTGTGCCGCTATGTTTTTATAATAAGTAAAATACAAGGTAGTCCAGTAAATGAAGGACTGAAAAGATCGAAAGTTGGGAATAAGGTCATTCAAGACCCCCTAAGGTTCCATTATCAAGGCTAAATTAGGATAAATGCCTATTTTTAAAGAAAATATGAATAAATTAATGAAGCAGCCTCTAAATATTGTTGAAAAAAACTTTGACCGCTTTTTTTAAAATATTTTTGGTAAATACGATCTGACTTCAAGTCACATGGAATTGTAGCTACGGGTTTTCCCATTCCGATGAACTTTGAATCATCGAAAAATATTAATTTTTTCCCGAGATATTGAACAATTCGTCCGCCCGGTTACGCGTTAATTCATAGAAAGCGGAATTCCTGAAGGTAGAGCAGCAGCTGAAATGAGGGGACTTTTGAGTGCCATTATCTCGAAAACTATTGAATTTTCGAAGAAAATGATAAGAACCATTTTTGTAGAGAATGCGCTGTCTGAAAAAAAATTCTCTAATTGGCATATTTAGCCAGATATTAGTGGGAAACCCATTTTCCAGGTTTTGGGGCCCATTTTCAGCCCCTCCCCTTGACCACAACGCGTTAAGGATTTTCTCATGTTAAAACACCTGCGGTGACCTACAAAATGCGCTATGTGGGAACTCATGCCAGACTTACTCCCAGGTTTGACCCTTCAGTTACTGGACTAAGGCCTAATAAGGCTTACCGCTAGGTCGGAAATTCTAAATGAGTTTATGCAGAAACGATAAAGAAAGGAGTTAGTGTTTTTAGGTAAAAATATCTCAAGATATAATTACCCGTTTCCAGAGCAATCTGAGCAATTGCAATTTAAAGAATACTTAGTATTAAATGATTAACTCTCCCGGGTAAATCTAACCAATGGCGTGACGATCTCATGCGATTAATTTCGTCGATGTTGTCATTTCTGGGTTAAATTATCTTAGCACGTGCTTACACCAGTCACCCGTTCGACGTAAGTCTGTCATAGGAAATGTTGATTAGGTATTGTCGAATGTGAAATTCTGGATTGCTGTTTGCTGTGTAATTTTACCTTTTACGAAACCACTTTCCATTTTCCGAAAAAACTTAACTCACAGTACCTCGTGTCCCAGAAGTTTCTGACCCATTTTAACTGCAAATATCTCGGAGCTCAGAAACGATAGGGAGGTTTTGACTGAACAGTTTCTTTTTATATGAAGTTTTTTTCAGTATAAATGTTTATTTAGTAACATCTTATATAGGGTGTTTTAAAAAAACGGTCTTTTTCAAATGCAAATAACGACACACCCTATATATTTTCATTCTATCTGAAAGGTGAACTCTTTCCCTTTCCGAAAATGTATAATATGTTGAAGTTTAGATGAAAAATAAGTGAGTTATTTGATTTTTAACGATAGGCAAAGATAGGGAAAGAGTTCATCTTTCAGATAGAATAAATAAATTACAGCTTATTTAAAACACAAAACAAAACGTTTTCACTAAGTTTCATTAAAAAAGAATATTATTTTTGCGGCAACAAAAATTAAAAACGAAAAAAACTGTTTTTAGCCACTTTCTTAATAATTTTGAGGTTATGGCAAAAATGATTAATATAAAAGTTTTATATTTTTTAATTATCTACAACTTTTATATCAAACTTTTTTCGATAGGATGCATATTTAAGCCACAAATCGTAAAAAACCAATATCCAACCCTCAAACCATACACTTACCTACCCCCCCCCCCCCCTTCCGGAACTTGTACTCAGTCATCTTGATTTTTCTTAATTTACTTATAATTTACACTAAATTTTCCGAATTTTCCAAAAGAATTTCATAAACATTTGTTTTCTTATTCACGCTTTTTACCCCACCCAGTATATTAGTGCGTATGCAGCGCAACGAATGCAATGGTAATTTAAATATAAACCATTACTATCACCATGTAATTAATAATTGAGATGATAAAACCTTCCCAGAGTCTGGTATTAATATTAAAGCCCATTATAATGGTTTTTATACAAGGGCCGCATTAATAAATATCACAAGAATCAGAGTTTCTATATAAATAAAATACCAAAGGCCATCCTACGCAATCGCGTTCTCTTCGTCCGACTCGTTGGTAGAACGAACGAGTTTTTTCTCTTTCAGTCAACCCATATATCATTTCTGACACAAGCGGACTAGTAATTATACAGTCTGCCCAATATTTCTTTAATAATTCTTCTATTTGAAATTTTGAATTATGTTTAAAATTCTGTGGAAAAAACCAGTTTAGGCACAGACGGTACAGGTTTGATTTCCAGAGACGTACAGAAATTTAATTAATTTTTTTTGGGAATATTTTAAATATCAAGACAATGTTACACCCTGTATTCTATCATGTTTTGCGGTAAGGTATTTTGATTATTCAAAATGTTAAAAGGGACGCAATTTTACATTCATTTAATTTTTTTCCGTAAAAATTCTACCACTAAAATACCGGGTGTCCCAGAAGTGTCTGACCCATTTTAACTGCAAATATCTCGGAACTCATAAACTTTAGGGAGTTGCGGTTTTCACTGAACAATTTCTTTTTAGATACAGTTTTTTTTAGTATAAATGTTTATTTAGTAAAATCTTATATAGGGTGTTTTAAAAAAACGGTCTTTTTCAAATGCAAATATCCTTGATTTTTTTAATGAAACACCCTATATTTTATTATTCTATCTCAAAGGTGAACTCTTTTCCTTTCAGAAAATGTATAATTTGTTGAAGTTTAGTTGAAAAATAAGCGAGTTATTCATCGCTTATCATTCATTGTATTTATTGAATAAATAAATGAATAAATATAATATTAAAATTCCCCATACTAAAACTAAAAAATCAAGAGAGTTTATGATCACTGGAGAATTTTATAATATTGTAAAAAAATACAGGGCTATGGCACCATCTAATGTATCTTTTAGGTAATTTTTTATAAATTATCAAAAAAATAAATGTACAAGACAAGTAATTGTCTAAACAAATTGCAACTTTTCTTAATTTAGACAACCCACAACCCACATGATTACAATGGGAATTGTTTTCGTCGTACCTCAGTCACCATATTGGTAAATGCATGTACAGATCTAACATTGTTAAAAAGACATGGAAATCTTCTCAAGTAGCAGAAGGCTATATAGAAAATTCTTTGCAAAATAGAGTAAAGGTAGCAAATTAATTAGTTTCCTCTTTAACTGGATCTAATTCAACCTGCTACACAAGTATTAAACCACCTCATCCAACCAGTCTGTTTTAAAAAATATTACAGAAAATATTTCTAACGCTCTCCAGTGTTAAATTTTAATAGTTGTATCAACACTATAAATATCAATATTAATACAATGTAATGTAAGTATGTAATTTATTTTGAATTAATTCTTTTTGGTCGTAGAGAATATATAGTCTGCTACTCGGTTAGAATGAAAAATTTGATACAAGTTCGGAATATTCCATTCGAATCTAATTTTTTATTCTAACCTTGTGGCAGAATCTACTATACTTGATCTGTTAATTCATTTTGTTTGTAAATAAATAACATTTTTCGTCGACCTCTACGAAAAATGACATTTTACGTACTAATTTCCTAATGAGAAGTCAACTATTTTTGAAGGCAAGTACTTTTCCTCCTCAAATGACTCGCACCGTGCCGTATCCTAGTGAAAAAATGCTTGCCTTCAAAAATGGTCGATTTTTCTTTCGGAAAGTAGTACGTTTTTGTAGAGGTCGACGAAAAAAAGTAATATGCGCCTCGGCAAAAAACTGTCTATTGTCTCGCCTGCTTCTGCTAGCTCGGCTGCGCCTCGGCTATCAGTTTGCAGACTCGACTATAATAGACAGTTTGTCGTCCTTGGCACATACATAACTATTTTGAATTAGCAATAAGTAAAATCGACTGAAAAATATCCTTCTAAAAATTGTAGAATAAAACACTTTGTATACGCGACAAAACCCCTATACGCCACTGTTTAACAGATCAGACCAACAAAGAAGCATAAATTTGTTCATCTCCGATAATTAATAATTCCTGAACGTGGCCTTTTATCTGGCCTGTAAATCTATATTAGTTGGTAGTATTGGGTTTTAATGTTAATCAGTCAGAACGAGAATTACAAGCATTTAAGAAATTAAACGAGAGAAAGAAATCATGAAGATGAACGAACGCTTAACTTTTTACTTATGTTGCAGATTTACATTCATTACTCGTTTGTTTCTTGACGCTATGCTTTTTTTTTGAGATGATTTTTCCAAGTATTAAATGCAGATATTTTTAAGTAAGAACCAAGAACGATTTTAATACTTAAATTTATATGGAAGTTATTTTACTGAAATCGCAGATCGTTGGCCCATCAATGAAATAATTGCGGCTAAAATTTTAACAGCCGATTTCAGTGGCGTAGCCAGGGGGGGGCGCCCCTCCCCCCGAAACTTCTATGAAGTTTATAAGAAAATGTGGTCACTATATAAATCATAATTATTTTACGTTTTTGAGCCAGCGATTAAGTTATATTCAGACGATTTACAAACAATATACACGGTTATTCTACGCAGTGAAATGCCAAAAAGTAGATTCCTGTCTCCCTCAAACTGCAGTCGATACTTTAAATGTAGCAGATCCTTCTTTGTTTCCGAACATTTTTACGCTATTCCAAATTTTAGCCGTTTTACCCGTTACCACTGCCTCTGTAGAACGAACTGAACGAAGTTTCTCAACGATGAAAAGACTGAAATCATATTTTCGGAATAATACATCTACCAATTGATTAACAGACCAAGCTTTGATGTCAGACAAACTCGCAGAATTGCCTTATCTTAATTAACAAATTGTTGTTAAATAAAATAATGTATTTAAATAGCCTACATTGTATACAGGGTGACCCAGAGTTAAACGTTAAACGTTCAGGATCGGGTTTTCAGGAAAAAAATAAGATTTTAATTTTTTTCTCAAAAACTAAGCGAGATACGAATAAAATTGAAGAAGCAATAAATTTGTGTGTTCAACTGTTTAATCCAAGAAAAGTAACGAACATACAAAAAAAACAGTGGCGTACAATGATTTGTCCCAATATCAATTAAATTACCTTGAGGGACGTCATTGGAATTAATAATTTAATTCTAATAATATTTAAATTATTGCCGCAAATAAGCCTGCCAAGTTCTATCAAAATGAACCAAATTGTTTTTTGAGCAATTCATGAAAAACTCTTTTGTTCTAAAACCAAAACAAGTTAGGACCCAGGATTATGGGAATAAAAAATCTTATTTTTTTCTGAAAAACCGATCCTGAACGTTTGACGGTTTAACCCTGGGTCACCCTGTATATTTCCCCCATCCCTGCTGAAAAAAGTATTTATAGTAAGTGTTATCTACGAGAAATAGTGGGCCCCCTCCGAAAAAAATTCCTGGATACGCCACTGGCCGATTTACCTTTTGTGGCGACGATGTTATCTGAACAGAAAGCACAAAATCTCTTATAATTTTAAACCTAGTTGATATTTTTTAACAATATTTGTATTAACTATTTACCACAGCATGATTTATTTTCGTATTAACATCACTCGTTAAGTTTTATACAAATTTATTCATATTTAACGCATTATAAAATATAATAAAGTCGCTAAATTTTTATTAGCAGTATTAAAAAAGCACAAGTACAAAAATGTTATACAAGTTAAGTATAAATTCAAATTCTAAAGAATAAAATAAAGTAATTTACCCCTTCTACAATTAATATTCGTTTTTGAACATAAATTAATCAAACACACTGGATATTCAATCAGCTCTCGGTGATTTTGTAGATAGAACACTTTTTTGAAGTCCGAACGCACTGTATAATGAGTGATAAAGCGGATGTGATTTATTTGTCCGAACAAAAATCTCGACAACATCCTCGAAACGACAAATAAATAAAATACATTAAATAAGCGCCCCTATACATATACTGGAAATAGATCTTTTGTTTCAAACGAGTTCAATTGTTACTTTTTAGTGATGACTTCCTGTAATCATTTATACCTCGCGTCCAACTCCCTGGCGTTTTCGAATCTTTTTCGTACGGTTTCCTTTAATTCTTCCTATTTTATTTAACGAACGACTGCCTACTGGATGTCGTGGTGATTTCACAAATTTTATAGTCAGGCGGATTGCAAAGCATCGCGGCAATTACTCGAATAGTGTTTCTTGTGGGAATTTTAAAATAACGTTGCCTAAGTTTTAGATGATGATTTAAGCAGTGTATAGAGCAAAAACGAATTTCAACCCTACACTGAAAAAAATATCTGGATACATTGTGAACTTGCGTAGATATTAACTGGAAAGTTTACGGTCCCATAACTGTAAATTGCCAACAATGAGAAGTAAAACATTTATTTTCTCAGAAATATTGTGAAATTTCATATAACCTGTAGAATTCACAAGATATGTCAGTAATAAAACATAATTTTTTTGTAAAATGCTACACGAAATGTAAATTCGCAATGAAAAATCACATGGACTCATTGTTTTTTCAAAACGTATTGTAAGTTCACCGTTTTTATGTGTTTTTGCAGTCGATTTTGTGAATTCACATTTTGAAAATACCACCAATGTACCCACTCTCCTTTGAAATTACAAGACCTGAGGAGTAAAATCAAATTTATTGTTAATTTACCAATGGATTGTGAATTTGCATCCTGCTAAGAATATCACATTGTAATATTATACTGATAAGAATCTTTTATTGTAATATTACATTGACAAAAATGCAAAAAATAGTCCAAATTAAAATTATTAATACAATGGTCAATTATTTTCTTTAAATATATGTAAAATGAAATTACAGAAATGGAAATTCTTACTATCGCAGTTCTTTTCAAAACTGTAAAGCTCTGACAGCAATAAACGTCAAAATATGTCCAGTAAGAATGACGTAAATGTTTTGAAGTATTATAGTAGATACCGAATTAACATAATAGAGTTTCTTCAGAACATGAAAGAGCAATATAAATTACGATTTTTGAAGAAAAAACGGTTTCTTAATATTAATATTTATCTAATTATTAATTAAGAAATACATACAAATACAATACATACAAATACAATACATACAAATACAATATATACAAATTTTCAATTGATGTGATTATACAAGCAGTGGCGGATCCAGAGGGGGGCTCACATTTTCCCAATGGCCCAAATATTTTTTTCGATAATTTTGACATTGCCAATCGTTTCTTATACAAAATTCATTCTGCGTAAACCAAATTTTAATTTTTCTGAATTTTTTTATAGATTCTAGGTCTATTTATATCCTAAAAACTCACCTTTTCCCTCCAAAATGGCCCAAACATTTTTTTTTTCGGTAATTGTGACATTGCCAATCGTTTCTTATACAAAATTCATTCTGCGTAAACCAAATTTTAATTTTTTTGAATTTTTTTTGTAGATTCTAGGTCCATTTATATCCTCAAAAATGGCCCAAACATTTTTTTTTTCGGTAATTTTGATATTGCCAATCCTTTCTTACTCAAAATTAATTCTGCGTAAACCAAATTTTTATTTTTTTGATTTTTTTTATGTAGCTTCTAGGTCACATATATCCCATTTTGTTCGCTCAAAAATGGCCTAAACATTTTTTTCGGTAATTTTTATATTGCCAATCCTTTCTTACTCAAAATCAATTCTGCGTAAACCAAATTTTTATTTTTTTTGTAGATTCTAGGTCTATTTATATCCTAAAAAACTCACTTTTCCCCTCAAAAATGGCCCAAACATCTATTAAGAAGTACGATTGATGTTCATTAAATCTTATTTAAGAAGGTCTGGTTGTTTGTCCAATATAGAATTATATTTACATGGAATTGTGTAAATACAATTTTTTGTGTCTTGGATTTCCTTGAAAGATTTTGTACTTAATTTTATATTACCGGAAGTAAAAAAAGTATCTGGTGCTTGAATATTTTATAAAATCTGCTACCAATGACACATTTACAAACGTATATGCATAAACATCCAGGGTGCGGCTCATTATAACATTTTTCAAAACTATCCACCAAATAAACCCAATTAAACAAAAACAAAGTCATTTCAAGCTCAAGCGGAGGTAAATAATAACAATGGCCAATAAATTAACATGAAAATCACCTTATTTACTGAAGTATGAAAGTAATACAAAGTATTTTCGTCCCGTACCCACTAATTCCTCTAATAGCAGGATATGGGAGCGTCCCATAACTTTATGATTTCTGTTTTTAATAAACCCCTCCGTTCCCCGCCTCGACCCCGTCCAATCCCGGCGACCGACGTCGCGTTTGAAAAAATGAAATTGCCGGCGGTAATAAGTTCTATTGTTCGGAGTCGGAGCTCAGCAAGCCATGTAAATTGTCGCGATTATTTACTCGTTTGTTTGATCGGAATCGGAAAAATTAGAGGAAATTATGTGACGGTTATCAATAGTGTGGTAGCTGGAGATTTTATTATAGCAGCAATTTTTTGTGTATTTTATATAATATTTTCGTAAGGGCATCTAATTTTTCATAATATAAGTATTGTATAAGGATATACAATGATATAAGTATAACAACACTATACAATCATTTTGTTCTGTTGTGTTGAAATTGGCAACGCTATAAAATACGTTAGAAATATAACCTAGAAATTTCAATGATATGATATTACAGTTACTAGTTGAATGGTTATTACGAAAATATGTTTAAAATTATAGAAACAATAGAAAATTGCAAGAGGGGGTTGACAATCCTGCCCAGACTGCGAAAAAAAAACACTTTAGATTAATATTTAGCACACAATTTTGTTAAGTAATTTTCAAAATTTCCATCCTTCCAACCAGTGAGTAATCTACTCATTACCCCTAGATCAATAATCAAAACTTTAATCTTTTTCAATTGGGATGCTGAATCCATTTTTGCAAATTGACTCAATGAGATCATGTATAATCAGATTTTATAACGCAGAATTTGTTTTGTAAACTATATTTTTGTTCTATAAACAATTTATAATAGGGTCAACGGATGTAGTTACAGATTAATTATAAAAGGTTTTTATACTTGTTGTATAATGCTGCCGAACAGAATGATACTATTATATATCGTATAAACTTTAATACAACTTGTTATATAATCTTTATAGGAATATTGCATAACGCAGATATTAAAGGTTATAGGAATAGGTTTACAACTGTAATATGATCTGTATACATTTATTTTAAAATATTTTTATAAAGATTGTATATAGCTTTATAGACTTGTTATAAAATGTTTAAGTTTAAAAAAGATTTTATTCTATAATATAAGTTGTAAGAACATTTATACAACAACATTATAGAAACATTTTCTTACAAAACACAATTGTCGTAATTAAACACACTAAGAAATAAAACAATTCTTTAAATGGCACTAAGCGATAACTATAGGATAATTTATTTCGTCTATAACGTTGGGTGTATGTAAATCATTAATGTTGTTGATGGGTCCAGCTGTAGAGTGAGAAGCTCGAGGAGTGGCTGCAGGATCGTCAGGATTAGGTTTAGTTGCTCTAAACTTGTAGTTTCCAAAAGCTCGTATTTCTTTGCCTTGCAGAATTCCGTAAACTGTTTCCATATTGACGTATGGGTTTTAACGGTATTGTACGGTTCACTTTTCTCAATCGCCAGATCAATATTAGTCATAGAATCACTTCCAAAGCGACTCATTTTCACTACATAAGCTGACTGGCACTGTTTAAAAACAATATTACAAAATTTATTGACAATAAAATCAGACAAATTGTTTAGCGTCGTTTTCTGGTGTCCTAGGAGACCATAATTACTTGTTATCAAAGGTATTGTAATTTTTGGTGACAACAACTACTGACAGGAGCTGCCACATAGTTTTTTCATCTAGAAACCATTCGTAATCCAAAATTGTGATCGGTGGGAATTAAGAAGAGGGAAATAGTCAATTGAAAAGTGTAAAATTGGAGAAAGCAAGTAAACAAATTGCTTGTGTACTGGTATTATATAAACACCAATTTATATTTCCTTTTTGAAGGCATGCCGCCACAGTTATTTTCAATCTAAATCTTGAATATTTTACATTTTTGTACAACAAAATTATTAATATTTCCAATATATCAATTTTATGGCAAAGGTAGCGTACAACAATCCTTGAGCTATTTCATACGTTTATGGCCGTAATAAATCTATTTTTTACCATATAAACCACTCCTAGATCTGTCAGGAGATTTATAAAGGCAGTGGCTCTATGTACGACCACGAACAAATATATAGCTCTAAGAAAAAATATATTTTTTCTACGATCTCAACTGTGTTAAAAGTTTTACTTTGTTGCACTAGTGCAAAAAGTAACTTACTTTGTTGCACTAGTGCACTAGTGCAACAAAGTGCTTTGGTACTCTGTAATTAGGAGTTCGATCTGAAGAAAACATTTTTTACCATTAAATATTATTCAAAACATTATTGTTTGTTACTAACGAAAGCATATTCATAGTTAGCTATGGATGGCGTCTGACAGTGGCAGTTTACGTAATTCATCTCAAGTTGTCAATTTAAAATTTTAATATTTTATTAGCTGTTAAAAATGTCTGATTCGAATAGTGAAGAAGAATATATTTGTACTCCTCCAGATTTAATTCAAATAGCAAATGAAGCCACAGCAAATTTATTACCCGAAAAATCCAAAAAAATTATGAAATTTGTAATAAACGCTTTACAGACTGGTGTGACACAAAGCGTGTTAAGAACATTAGTGAGAACGTCCTAGCGTATTTAAAAAAAATCGGGGATACTAAAGCCATCGACCTTATAGTCAGAACATTTAATGGTGAAGGCTGAAATTAATTCGAAAAAAGTAAATAACTAGTTTAATCAAATTATCGTTAGTTTAAAGTAAAATTTTATTTTCGATCGTAGAAAAAATGTTGTGTGTTACACGTGCAAAAAGCATATTTGTTGCACTCAGCATGATTGTAGCTCTCGAACAAATATACACTTTTTGCGCTAGTTACACAAATAACTATTTTACATTTAAATAAACGTTTTAATTTATTTTTGTACAACATCGAAAGACCAGCCACTAGTTGGGATGATTTTTCAATACAGAAGTCGGATAATATATACAGAGTGGACGAATATCGTATAAACTATAAGGAAATCAAACCGATTTTGTTATTAGACGCGCAAGTCATTTCTAGACCTATTTCGGCATTATTGTGCATCCTCTGACATCCTTAAATCAGTCTATAGATAATAGGAAGGCTTCAGAGTTGTATTAAATCGTATGGAAGAATTACAAGCCAAACAGAAAACTATAATGGATGAAAAACCAATCATCGAGCCATTTTCGTAAGAATGCGCCAATGACATTGACAACTAGAGCCATCTATGATCAAATTCCGATTTAATATTAACAGATCTGATATGTTCCATCAGGAATATTATATATCATTCTGTGGACGTTTAGTCATTGCGTTTTAGACTATCTTGACCGTATACATTTCTCGTATGTGTGGGCTCAGCGTTTTACCGTATTTTACATTTTTCGACGAGTTCTCGTATTAATCAAAAGTTAATAAAACAGAAGAAACCAATTATTAAAATAACCTGAAACCATGATAATTACTAGGTAGGTTAGTTATATATGTATACCCAAAGTGTTTTGTAATATTCGGTTTTTAGAATTTTGGTATTTTTAATGCGGTACCACGGTTGTTTTTCTCTTGTTTTTTTAAATTATTATTTATGGCTTTTGGTGGGTAGGAATTTTTGGAGGAAACCTTCGGGGTATTTAAACGATTTCGTTGAAAGTTCCTTCAATATTATAAATATTTATATTCGAATTTAATAAAAGATAAAAACATTTCAAAAAGATATAAGAAAAAAATAAATTAGTTTGAATTTTAGTACAAAATTTTTGTTAGTTTTTAAAGAAGAAATATTATATAATTTTAAATTTAGTGGCAAATAAAGTGAAAATTAGTCGTTTTCGATACATTTTGAAAATTTTTAAATATTGGAAATTGTAATTTTTTGAAATTTTCTGATATTTCAGATTTTTCTGACATTTAAGAATTTTCTGATTTTTCTGATTTTACTGATTTTTAATAAAATAATTATTCAGATTTTACTGATTTTTCTGATTTTACTTATTTTACCGATTTTACCCTTACAAATTTTACTATTTTTTTTTTCAATTCTGAATTTTTCTTTTGTTTTTCTTTATTTTAAATAATTATATATAATACTATTTTTTTAGAATTTTCAAATTGTTTATATTTTTTTAAAATAATTAATTTTATTTCTTATAATTTTTAATTATTTATTTTTCTTTCTTTATTTTTTGTATTTTTTTAATTCATAATAAATACAAATTAAGAATGAAATATATATTTTTATTTTTAATAAAAGAATTAGATTTTACTGATTTTTCTGATTTTACTGATTTTTCTGATTTTACTGATTTTACCGATTTTACCCTTACAAATTTTATTTTTTTTTTCAATTCTGAATTTTTCTTTTGTTTTTCTTTATCTTAAATAATTATCTTTTTAAGAATTTTTTAATTTATAAAAATAAAAAATACTATTTTTTTAGAATTTTCAAATTGATTGTATTTTTTTAATATAATTAATTTTATTTCTTATAATTTTTAATTATTTATTTTTCTTTCTTTATTTTTTGTATTTTTTTAATCATAATAATAGACCAGTGCAGATAGCTTTGAAAATGGTAAAAAGTGAAATAAAATAATAGTAGGAAAAGGAAGAGAATATAACAAACATGAAAGGAAAAATAATGTACAGGCGCTATGGGGTCGGGAAGTGGAAAGGGGGGAGTTTTTAAGGGTAGAAAACTGTTTATCTCGATTTCCGGTAAAAATACAAGTCCTATGGAAAAAAGTTAAATGGCAAAGTTGTAGGTAATAAAAAGATCTACAACTTTTGTATTTACACTTTTTTTATTTATTCATGTGAAAAATTCAGATAACCAAGTTTTTGGTTTTTTATTTTTATCTTTTACAAAAAAATTAAAATTAAAAAAATTTTTTTTCACGAAATTTGGTGTAAACTTACCTTTTTACGTCCCAAATACTCTGTAATTTTTTTATTTTAAAATATTTATTTTTTTAATAGCGAAAAAGCAGTCTAATTTTCAATCGAAAATTCTCATACTATTATTTTATTTGGTTTCAAAAATTATCTGCACTGATCTATAAATACAAATTAAGAATGAAATATTTTTTAAAATTTTTAATTACAGAATTATTCAATAAATTCTCATCTCGTATTCCCATTTGAACAAATCAACACGCCTTTCACTTTCAATTTTTTTTATATATTAAATTTTTGCCTACACCCGCATTCTAAAACCCAAAACTAAAAAATTATCGCCGACATTTATCAACGTAAACACGCCTAAACGATATTTTTCGACTTATTCGAATCCCAGATACAATCGAAATTATTTTCATTTCATCAATATTAAACTAGGCTGTTACAAAATGTGACATCCGAACTGAGATTTTTGTGTTGGACCGCGGATCGTTAGAATTTGTAGTAATTAATAATCCGGAGGACACACCCACCACAAACTTATTGAATACAATTTGAATAAAATCAACCTAAATCTTTCATTATTACACGTCATTTTTTAAAAGATAAATATCTGAAATTTCGTTATTGATAGCAATAGAAGAAGTTCTTTCAGAGCGCGCTGTTTAGTATCTGTTATTTTGGTAATTGATATACAGTGCGGTCTAAATACTTTACTAATTTATATTTTTTTAACGTCGCTCGAGATAAAAATATTTTCATTTTGAATCTTTTTATAAAATTCAGGGTTTGTCTGGTGTTTTATAAAAATGTTGGTCCAGGTAAATATTAACCTAATAAATGAATCTTTAATTGACTTGTTCAGTTAATAAGTCTGTGGCTCAGAGATCTTTTATATACTTATGCTCCAAGATATTTAATTTCCTTCGAGAAATTTATAAAATATATTTAACAACAATAAACTCCTCAAGTCTACTAAAAAAAATTATAAAAAATTATATACTCCATACTAATAAGGAACTTGTTACATAATTTAATAGAAGGTGCAAATAATAATATTACTGATGTATCCTAAATAAATAAATATAAGTGTGTGAAGATTCATGTTTGACATTACTTTTATTGTCTGAATTTTTTAATCATAATCATTTTTATTTCCTTCTATATTTATACCAGGTGACACAGCAACCATGTAGATTTGTTGATTTTGTCATCTTACAAGCTCAAGTGAGATCACCCTGTAAGTATGAATTTTTAGCCTGCCTCCAATTAATAGAACGGTGCAATATAATCTAATACAGTGTGTAAAAATATTTAGTTTACAATATTTAGTTTATTTTTATTACTAAAAGTTGATATTGGCAAAAATTGATATTTTTAAAGTTTAATCGTTTAATTTCTCGAAAGCAAGCCATAGGATCCAATTTAACCAATTAAAATTTTGAACGAGGACGTCAAGATCTACATTATATCCAATATTCAGAAACTTTGACGGTGACTTTTTTTATCGATATTTCAGGCTATTTCTGCATGTTAAAAATACATACTTTGAACCAAAAGTCCTAAGGAAACATGAATCGCCCTATAAGGAAATATATTTTGATTTTATTTATTACGTATGTATTTTGACTACATATATCCGCCAGAAACTTTTAAAAATATTTTGCAGGGACTTTTTGGTACACATTTTAAAATTTCGGAATCTTGAAATTTAACACACTATTGATCAGGACATCAAGTACTACCACATATCAAAATTCAGACAATTTGACGGTGCTCCCGTTTCCATAAGAATGGTGCGGGGTCCTTTAGAGCGCTTTGATAAAGTTAAAAATTGACTTATTTCTATATTTTTCTCGTAATAATATTAACTAGGTACTTTTCCAAACTTTTACCATATAACAACAACATAATCGGAATAGCTGAAATAAAGTCATTATAAATCCACTTTTTCCTAATCGCTCTCCTTGGAGGAAATGACGTCACCTAGTACAGTTAAAATTTTAATACCACACCTTTTTCGACAAAACAATTGCCAGTGTGGATTCCATGTTTAGATTAATAATAATGTGGAACCAATAATAAATTCGAAAAAAAGTATGCCCGTCATGTTTGTTGGCAAAGATTAAAGATTTACTTATATGGTATTTCGAATTTTTTTCATACGTTTTATTCCTAGCACGTCTTTATTATGAGCAATTATTTTTTTTTATAAAGAAATCGGAGCCGTCAAGGAATGATTTATTAAAAAATAATGATGGTTATTAAAAATGAATTGAGTAATTCTTTTTGGGTGATTTTATCCTTTTGAAAATTAAATATAAATTTAGACAAAGAAATGTTGCATTAAAAAAAAACAACCTACGAAAGGATTAGGATTTTTTTTGATCTGAGTAAGGCGTTCGATCGGGTCAAAAAACTGCAACCAAGTATACTAAAAAGGCATTGAATAGACGGTACTGCGGTCGACCGTATTTCCAAAATACTGTAATAAATTTTATATCGGAGAAACATCTACATCTTTTAATATAAGACTTAATGAACACTAATACATTAAAAATAAACAATTCGAAAAATCAAAAATATGTGAACATGTTTGGGATTTTGGCATAAAATACAATGGAATTCAATCGTTTATTCAATTTGGTTCCCATTACAATGTAATACAAAAATTTAAGTTTATAATTAAGTACTAAAATATAAATAATTAATTATTGTTCCCCATATAGTTATAATATCTCTCAAAGGGAATCAACAGGAAAAGTCTACTGATGACCTGTTAGGGTTGCTCATGTCAAAATAATCCTAATTATTTCTAATATAGTATCTAAATTATAAGGAGGATGTAGCAACCATGTAACAGGCTACAGTATCTGTGTTTCTCAAGATAAAATTATAAAATTTTAGGGCATTAAATGGGACTTTCAATAGAAGAGTCCCAAAACATGTTCTCTATCATTGAGTACCCGATATATAAAATCTAGGCAAGCTGCAATTGCAGTAGATGTTGACTTATTTTTTCTAAATCCATTTTGAGTATCTGGTAACATATTAAAACTTTCAAGGGTCATTAGTGAGTCGAATAGAGTATGCTCAAATATTTTAGTTATTTAAGGTCAAGAAACGCCCCAACAATGTACTGAATTCTATCAATTATATTTTTCCATTCAGTTATTAAAAGTTTTAGAGACGTTTCACGTGAGTGTCTAGCTCTAAAACCTGATTGGTTATTGCCTAGAAACAGTGGCGTAACCAAGGGGGGAAGGGGGGGCGCTGCCCCCTCCCGGTAACTTTATAAGTTTGTAAGAAAATGTCGTAGCTATATATCTCATAATTATTTTACGTTTTTGAGCCAGCGATTAAGTTATATTCAGATGATTTACAAACAATATACAAGGTTATTCTACGCAGTGAAAGGGTTATTTGGACAGTGAAATGCCAAAAAGTAGATTCCTGTCTTCCTCAAAGTGCAGTCGATACTTTAAATGTAGCAGATCCTTGTTTGTTTCCGAACATTTTTACGCTATTCCAAATTTTAGCCGTTTTACCCGTTACCACTGCCTCTGTAGAACGAACTGAACGAAGTTTCTCAACGATAAAAAGACTGAAATCATATTTTCGGGATAATACATCTACCAATTGATTAACAGGCCTGGCTTTGATGTCAGACAAACTCGCAGAATTGCCTTTGAATAATTCTCATTCAAAGTTCAATCTTATATTAATAATTAGTTGTCTTTTAATCTTACCTTAATAATTAACAAATTGTTGTTAAATAAAATAATGTATTTAAATAGCCTACATTGTATACAGGGTGACCCAGAGTTAAACGTTAAACGTTCAGGATCGGGTTTTCACGAAAAAAAAATAAGATTTTTATTTCCGAGTTTTTAATTTTTTTCTCAAAAACTAAGCGAGATACGAATAAAATTGAAGAAGCAAAAAATTTGTGTATTCAACAATTATTTGTCCCAGTATCAATTAAATTACCTTGTGGAACGTCACTGGAGTTAATAATTTAATTCTAATAATATTTAAATTTTTGCCGCAAATAAGCGTGCCAAGTTTTATCAAAATCAACCAAATTGTTTTTTGAGAAATTCATAAAAAACTCTTTTGTTCTAAAATCAAAACAAGTTAGGACCCAGGATTATGGGAATAAAATTTTTTTTCTGAAAAACCGATCCTGAACATTTGACGGTTTAACCCTGGGTCACCCTGTATATTTACCCCATCCCTGCTGAAAAAAGTATTTATAGTAAGTATTATCTACGAGAAATGGTGGGCCCCCTCCGAAAAAAAATTCCTGGCTACGCCACTGCCTAGAAACAATTTATTGGTATTAAAATACCGAATTAATTGGTTATGTATTGTAGTGTGTAAGTTAGGTTATAGTTTGTTATTGTGAAATAGGGAGTTTTTTTTGACAGTAGTTAGTTAGAGAGTTGTCAATGAATTTTTTAAGATATCGTGTTATGAATTCACTAAAAAACCCTGAGATTATTAATATTTGTATTTAATAAAAAATAAAAAGGCTTTAATAAAAATATTATAGATAGTTCTAACACTTTTTCAAGAGTAGGTAGTATATTTAATGGCCTAAAATTTTCAGCTTTGAGTTAATTTTTGGTACAGGAACAACAGTGGAAACCTTAAATTAATTACATTTAATATTGCATAATTCAGATAAAGGAAACGATCTTTAATTTCTCAATGCTTTTGTCCAAATAATTTTAGTATAAAAAAAAACAAATTTGCGCATAATTTTCCCATCCCAAAATCAACAGATAGTGGACAATCTACGCCGCTGACGAATCCTTACATCTTCAGCGGAAAGAAATAATATTTAAATTAATATGGAATGTACGAGATAGAGAGATGGTATGCCAGGTCGGTATGGCGTTTCTTAGTTCCATATCTTGTATTCTTATTTCTTATTTCTCAAAACACAATACAAGGAAAAATCAGGTTATAGACAGCTTACTATTAATAATATTCAATGCTGATGGTATATAATGTTTGGTCGGACATTGGTAAATTACCCCCGTCGCAGGACCGGCTTTTTTTAAAATGGATGCAATTTAAAAGATAATAAACTGAAGTTGGTATTAATACAAAGTGAAATTATATATGTTTTGGCATGGGGTGGCACGGTTTTAGCGATAATGGAATAATTTTCTTATGTATACTGCTCATATCGACCAGGGCCAATCATTTTTGACACCATTGTGGAAACCAGGAAGGTTGGATATTAATTTATATTTTTTTTATTTTTCAAATTTTCTATTGTCGCCGTTCTTGTTCTTGTTCTGTTTGATGGGGGTGTCGATACACTGGGACCTGTAAGATCTATTGTACCCCCTTCTGCTGCCCAGCCATTGAGGATGTCTCAACGATTAGAGCAGTTCCTCCAGTCCTATTGCTTCCAAAAAAGTTCAGGATATCGGTAGGCTCAAGGTTAGGTATATCTCCCACTTCTATTCTCCGTAAGTAGGTAATCAACGCGGGGTGTAATCCATCCCAGATAGATTATAACGTAGGTAGTTGAAATCGAGGTTAGAGTAAGGATCTTTTCGTGCCTCGATACTGCGCATGATTTTTGTTTACGTATACCTAGTATATGGCTGTTTTCTTCGTTCGACCAATAACAGTAGAAGGCCCCCTCGCTACTACGCATCATTTTTGTTTACGTATACCGTTTTCCCCGTTCAAATCGGACCAATAATAGCCAAGATGTAGGCTAAGGTCCTTCTGGTAATAATATTGCGCACCCATTTTAGGGATACGAGTTTGACTTTCGTAAGTGGCTAAGTGATTTTGAACGTAGACCAAAAATCACTAGAACCGCTCCTGACCACACCATTTATTTTTTCGTTAAATGTAACACTAATTGCTTCTTTTCATTTTTTCGTGGATGTGTGTGTGTGTGTGTGTGAATAAGAGGCTTGAAGACTTCAGATTTATGAAAAGCCTTTTGTTTTGGTTATTAATTATTTTCAGACTCGTGAATGTTGATGGTTTATAAAGTAGGGCTAACTACCATGCTTAAAATTTTTGTTCCATTACGTTTTGTTTTTTTTTTGACTCGAGATCAGTCAAAATTATTTTTTTTTGTTTGGATGTATAAAAGTTAAGTCACGGTATTGTATACAGGGTGGACCGTGATCAATAAAAAATAAAAATAAGTAAGAAAGAAGAAATTAAAAAGTATACGTTTTTATTATTGGCAGATGTCTATACAACATTTTATTTATTTACTGGAACACTCAGTATCTTGCAGTTACTCCTTCTAAATTTCGTATAAAAAAACACAACAAGAAAATAGATGAGATAATCGGATCATCCAATATCCACTTACAACTTAGACAGTTATTCAAATTCCAGAAAAAAATGAACGACCGAGACTCGACCGACCTTTCAGTCGAAGCTCGATTAGACATTCATCCATTTGAGATGAATCTTAGATAAATTGTAACAGGTTTATTCGAAAATTCTTTTCGATGACGGAAATCGATAAATCTGGCTTGTCAATGCTC
The DNA here is from genome assembly GCA_949320105.2 of Crepidodera aurea. Taxonomy (NCBI): domain Eukaryota; kingdom Metazoa; phylum Arthropoda; class Insecta; order Coleoptera; family Chrysomelidae; genus Crepidodera; species Crepidodera aurea. Next base: position 18,124,346 of record OX439477.1, on the reverse strand, counting down.
AGATTTATTTCTCAGAATTATACGTTACAGATCTATATTTTTGGGCAACAGGATATATAATTATATAAATTATGAAATTCTAATTTCGAACAAGAATTGGATTAGCGTGAATATTATCCGACCACTGGTTTCTGTGCTTTAGTTTTATGGGAATGTAGGATGTGTTTACGAAGTTGAAATAAGTTATTTTGATGTCTATCTCAATTGTGCGTAAATTATTATTCCATACACTAAGAAAAATAGTCAAGTCGGATGTGAATGGGGAATACCAATTAAAACGAGCAACCTTGTTGTGTAAAAGATCTAACCGAAAACAAAAAGATCATTAAATTCCCAATTAGACTAGCATTTAATTAATCTAAGAAAAATCTGTTTAATTAATATATTATCCCAAATTGTAATGTCAACATTTTCTTAAGCTAGAAGGTGATACGATTCAATGAAAACAAAAAGAGCAATTATTTCCTAATTGGGTCATTTAATTGACCCGACAAAAAAGTATTTATTTCATTATATTTTTTCTAGTACTGCTTGTCCCAATTTTTTACTAAACTAGAACATCCGTTTAAGGAAAAACAAAAGAGCAATTAGTTGCTAATTAGGGCATTTAATTTCCCTAACAAAATGGTACTTATTTCAGATTTTTTATCCTAATGTTGCTGTGACAATTTTTTCTTAATCTAGAATATCTGATAAAACGAAAATAAAAAGAGCAATTAGTTCCTAATTAGGACATTTAATTGGAATTTAATTGTCCTAACGAAGAGGTACTTATTTCAAATTTTTTATTCTAATATCGCTGTGACAAATTTTTTCTTAATTTAGAACATCTGATAAAGAGAAAACAAAAGAGGCAATTAGTTCTTAATTAGTTATTTAATTGGAATTTAATTACCCTAACAAAAAGGTACTTATTTCATATTTTATATCCCAATGTTGATGTGGCAATTTTTTTCTTAATCTAGAACATCTGATAAAGCGAAAACAAAAAAGGCAATTAGTTGCTAATTAAGGCATTTAATTGGAATTTAATTGCCCTAACAAAATGGTACTTATTTCAGATATCCCAATGTTGCTGTGACAATTTTTTCTTAATCTACAATATCTCATAAAAGGAAAACAAAAAGAGCAATTAGTTCCTAATTAGGACATTTAATTGGAATTTAATTGCCCTAACATAAAGGTACTTATTTCAGATTTTTTATCCTAATGTTGCTGTGACAAATTTTTTTCTTAATCTAGAACATCTGATAAAGCGAAAACAAAAAAGGCAATTGGTTACTAATTAGGACATTTAATTCCCCTAACAAAATGGTACTTATTTCAGATTTTTTATCTTAATGTTGCTGTGACAAAGTTTTTCTTAATTTAGAACATCTGATAAAGAGAAAACAAAAGAGGCACTTAGTTCCTGATTAGGCATTTAATTGGAATTTAATTGCCCTAACAAAAAGGTACTTATTTCATATTTTTTTATCCAAAAGTTGCTGTGACAAATTAAAATTTTTTCTTAATCTAAAACATCTGATAAAGCAAAAACAAAAAAGCAATTAGTTCCTAATTAGGGAATTTAATTGCTTTAACAAAGAGGTACTTATTTCATATTTTTTATTTCAATTATCTAGTATTTTATGCACTATTTTGAAGACAAAATTTCAAGGATACGCATAAAAATTGCAGGAAAATTATAAGGAAAACTTGCAATTATTAATACTCATTTAATAATATGCTACTTGACTAAAAAATAATTTATTTATCATTTAGGTATCAATCTTTCTATCAACCTTGGGGCATTTTGATTTTTTTTAATTAAAACGATTTTTATTTTAATTATTCCTGTCACTATTATACTATGAATAATGAAAGTAATAATTGCTACAGCCTTAATGTGACATAAAATAAACAAAAGGAGTGTCATAAAAACTATGCAAATTGTGTTTAAAGTTTATATTGTTTAGAAATATACATTGTTGCGTATATTTAAAAAAAAAGCAGAAAAAATAACGTTCAAGAGGTGTGACTTATCCAAGATTATTCCTCAAATCATATAATTAGTTTTGTGACTAAAGCAGCAAACGATTTCTTGATCCCAGAAACATTCTATGCCACTAAGCGCGATGACGTATCGGTTTCCCATAAATTATCCCAAACGGACGACCATTGATAATAAATTACAGGTAGATAGCCGTACAAATCGAATTTATTCAAATTGAAAAATTGGTAAAAATAGATACGTCGAAGTCTCTAATCAAATTTTGATAGATTAAGGGAAAATAATTAATTAATGGTGGGGTGAAAGGAGACGATGAGAGTGAATTTGACCCACCGAGGAGTATCAATAAATTCCAGAGGTTCCAAAAGTGTGGGTTGCGGTCAAAACCAGGGGGGTTTCATAAAAAAAATATTTTTGCGGGAGACAAAAATTAAAAACGAAAAAACGGTTTTTCTCGACAATTTTGAGGTTATGTTGAAAAATGATTGATATAAAAGTTTTAGATTTTTTAATTATCTATAAGTCTTATCCTAAACTTTTTTCGATAGGATATATATTTCAGCCACAAAACGTACATCTAGTTACCCCCGCCCCTATTCCGGAACCATTACTAAATATCTCGATTTTTTCTTAATAATTGGTCCTGTTCTGAAAGTAATTTTTGCAAAAAAAAAATTTACACGATCGTTTAAAATAGAATAGTTTTTTATTTGGCTATCTTTAAGTGTATAAAAAAGTATTTTAATAACACAAAATCTTCAATATTAATCAACATATTCATTTCTAATCAATCTTCATATATACTCGCATGCTTTATCGAAAAATGTTTACCAACCAAGCGATCCGGGGTGGTCCCCAAAACTACAAATGATTAATTCATACAAAGTTACATGTGGAACGATTATATTGTTATTTTTCATCGGCCAATTTATAAATGTCCGGACACATATTCAAATTCCTTAAAAAACTTCGAGTCCAGCCTTCATCTGATACTCGATTACACATACATTTGTTTGAGATGGATCTCTATAAATTGTAACAGGTTTATTCGAATTAGAATTACTTATTTTATAATTTTTTGTTTTTTTTTGTATATTTTATTTTTTGTTTAACCTATATTTTTTGTTTTAAGTAACCACTATCATTCCACAAGTTCTTCAGCGAAGTTTTGACCTTTAAAAATCGTGTGAGGCCCAAAAAAAACATTTCTATCCTTTAATTTTCCTATTCAGATTTCAGAAAATTATTTCAATACAACAGGGCGTTTTTATTTTCCCTAATAATAGGTTATCGTTGGAATATCTTCCACAATTTTAAAAAATCGAATGACACGGTTTCTATAGAAAAATAATGGACTCATAAGTATAGCATTGTCATGGGTATATAATGACTTCAATCAAGCAATTGATGCTGATCGCCATAGGCGTACAAAGAAAAATTTATATGGGGTATACGTTTGATAAAAAAAATTGGATTTATTTCCATTTTTTTTTACTGTTTTGGATAGTTGGGATATTCCACACAATTTAGATTTAAAAAAAGTCGTGTTATGAAATTAATGAAATGTTATAAAACGCGAAAATTAAGTCATTTCTCATTGATTTCATAGAAAAGTTTAGTAAGAATGTTAAAATTCAAAAATTATACAAATTCCTTCGTTTTTTATACACTTTTAATTTTTTGTTTCACATTTTGAATAAACGAAAGCTTTGTTATTTAAAAACGTTGATAAAAAATAAAAAAACAGTTTTGCGAATTTAAAAATTCCTGTTCAAAATGAAGACACAAAAGATCCCAGTAATTTTTTCACGTATTGTCATAAATACAGTATGAGAATAAATTTCAAAATTCGAATTCCAAAATTATAGACTCCGGCTACAATAAAAATTGAATCCTGACAGTGCCGCATTGGGGGCAACCGGAGCAATAAAAGATTACGACACAATTAAAGAATATTTTTCCATATATGAACAATATATTTTTTCATCTGCAAAAGTTGCAATTGTATTTTGCTCTAATTCAGGAATATCACTAGTGTATAATAGGTATAGGACTGGCCCTAATACACTTCCTTGTGGTGCTCCTGTCTTAATTTCTTTAATTTTAGAGTAGGCTTCTTGCTGTTTAATCCTAAAGTACCTTTCTGATATATATGATGCTAATAATTCTGAATACTGTTTTGACAATAATCGATTCATTTTGTGTTTGAGTCCTTTAAGTCAAACTCTATCGAAAGCTTGCGCTACATCAAGGAAGACAGTAGAGCTAACTTTTTTTCTTCTAAGGTTTTTTCTATGATATTAGTTATTCTATGGACTTCCTCTATAGTTAAATGGTTTTCTCTAAATCCAAACTGGTGCGATGGAATTAGTGTCTTTTCTTTTATAATAGCTTTTAGTCTTTTTAGTAATATTTTTCATACAGTTTCGAGATTACAGGAAGTAGGGATATAGGCCTGTAAGACGTAATTTCATGTGGTGGTTTCCCTGGTTTTGGTTTCATGATAACTTCTGATACTTTCCACATCCGTGGAACATATATCATTCTAAATGATGCATTAAATAGAGGTATGTAAACTTATTTATTTTGGTGAGGTAATCATCATGTCCCTTTCTTCTAGAGTAGGATTCTCCTCTTCTATGAGTTCATCTCCTTCGTTAGGCATGAAATTTAACCCCATCTTCCCCCACAGACAGGTACCTACCTACGATATCCTCGCCAAATCAGATATTTTAAGCCGAAAACTGGTCGAGGCATTATTAATCTTCGATGTTCAATTATTTTTTCAGATGTTTCTCTCGAAAACAAAAGAATAAAACCACCTATTATTGTTATGAAAGCAGAAAGTCGGAGAGCGTATTCTCGATATGCCGTTTCGTTCGTTTGTCGGGATTAATGGTAAGGATCAGGAGCGGAACGGGTAATCCTCCAAAAGGATACAAAAAAAATGTTATATCAAAATATCGGGGCAGAAATTTTGAGAGAAAGTATTCCTATTTAAATCAGAAGTATCCCACTCTCCCTCGTTTCATTATCCTCAAAGTTATTTCGATCTCCAGTATGAGAAAGATCGATAACAACGATATATCTCTCAAATAATACCCTAAGAGTATGAGACACCTGAATCGGTCCTTCAAACAGATTACAACAATGATTCCAAATCATTTTTTAAAATATGATGGACTTGAAGAAACCGCCGAGTCACCATCTCGCGGCGTACAGACGAATTGACGGCTCGTACACAGTCTTTTGTTATCCTTTAACAGAAACATAGCAATCATATTTTTAATTTTGATATCGACGGTTAATGTTCTTTTTATAATGTATTAATTTTTATTTTAATTAAAGTGGAATGAGAATGGATAACGATAATAACGAAAATGATGAAGATATCCATGCCAAAATCGTTTGTTTTTAAGACGAAAAGAAATTAAGAATTTTAAAACCAAACAGTGTTCGATACTAGACAAAATATTAACCTGGAAGGTATTTTAAAATTACGCCAAAAATCCTTCTAAATATAAAATTGAATTTTGATCTTCTTTAGTGTAAAAAGAGCGAATGGACTGCCATCTGAGCAGGGTGGTCTCTATCGATTCAAGCAATCAGTTAGTAACTCAGCAGCCAATTTAAGTTTGCGCAATTGTCATTTCCAAGAAGAATCTTTCCTTTGCTGGCCATAGTGTTAAAATTTACATTAGGAGATAAACATGGAAGTGTCTTATTTTTTTAATTAGTTACTTCTGTTAAGGGACAGTGTTCTGCAGCAATGTATCTACCGATCTTTTGATTTAGAGTAACACAAGGGGTTTGTGATTTTGTTTTTTTTAGAAAAAATGTAGTAGTACCTACTAAACCTGACAAGATAATTATACAAGCTAAAGTGAATTATATCTTCACATTTTTCAATGGTAGTCCATAAGGTTAATTCAAAAAATTATAGGAACCAAATGAGTAGATATACGAATCAGAAATCCCTTCTATTCGCTAGATGAGAGTTTATTTTATTATAAAAAAAATTATAGACCAACTTGACACGATTTTTATGGAAGCTTAAAGTTGAAGAGGGCCGTATGGAAGAAAAAATCATTAAGAACCAAAAAACATTTAAAAAATGCTTTAATATATGGTTAATTAATAAGCATCTACTCAAACAAATTAATGTCGGAACCAGTAGTGTAAAAATGACCCGTTAAATCTAAATTTTCCAGCACACCTTAAGAAATTGGTAGTATTAAAGGGTCAGGCACCTGTTCGGATAGTGGATTTATTCAAAACACACAAAATATCTCGAAATCTGGTTGTGTGGAAGTTAAAATCCTCTTAATTAGAGGTAAAAGTAAAATCATGATCGCTGAAGTACAAGCTTAATGCTTCTAAGAGGCTATGAATATAGTTAGCCTTGTCTTTTATCTATGTTATACGACCCTGTTACACTCACTCGGTATACCATCTCGTTTTGCAGATTCGATTTGATTCTAAGTTCATTTTTTTTATTCATTTGCTATGAATTCGTAATAATGTGCAAGCAATGTTATCGTATTTTAGTGGATCACCATTGTGGCGTTTAAAAAAATTGTGAAAAAGTGAACTATTAATATATTTTTATCTCAAAGTTCAAACAAAATTAGTTCTTGAAAAGGCGCGTATTATAAAAATACCCAGATTAGCAACACCTATTGGTGCCAAGTACAGCAAAAAATCGAAACAACACTTCGCTAAGTAATATTTTAACAAGAAGCATGAGTGCTGGTGGCAACAAAAATTCGAGTCGAAGACGAGGATTTTTGCACCTGTACGAATGCATTTTGTTAAAAAAATATTACTATGCATTGTGTTTTTTCGATTTTTTTGACAGGAAAAATTAGATGCCCGAATGGTATTTGACAAGACTATTTCATGAGTAACAGACTGCGTATTGTATTTACCTCAGCGTTACAGAACCAGATTTAAATAACGCCGTCCGATTGGTCACAAAATCCCTTCCAACAGGCACGCTTGGCGAGTTATTTGACAGTTAGATTATAAAACTATAATTTATAAATTCTCTGTTGTGGTTGTGTGCGCTTGGAGATTTGGCATTTTTTAAGTTGATTACGGTCTTGTTAGTAAGTATTTAAAAATTAAACATGGAGCTATCTTCAATATTTATTTTCAAATGTGTTGAAAATAATAAGGATAGTTCAACAATAATGTATAGAACAAATTTTTTGAAAGAAAAAGACGGACTAAAATGGTTAGGAAAAATTATTCATTTTTATATTTTTTAATTCAACCATTTTCGAAAATGCCCACATATTTCAATTAATTTTCATAACCTACAGGCAACCAAACAAATTAATTGCCTATTGAATGTTCAAATTACATCAATCATGTATCTTTTAAATAGCGTGTTTTTTTTTAATACTCGTCCGTCTTTATCACTCACAAAATTTGTTCTATACATTATTGAACTATGCTTATTTATTATTTTCAATACTTTTGAAAATGAATATTGACGATAGCTCCCTGTTTAATTTTTTAATTCTTAACTAAGACCTACATAGAATAATTAAAAAAGCCAAATCTACAATTGAAATGATTTGGTTCGCACATATATGTTGATTTACTTCGTTGTAACAATGGTTGTGTATGCTTTTAAAATAGAAAACTTGGTTTATTTTTGTTATACCGATGCTTATGTAGTCTGTTAAAGATGTAAACGTTTTGTCCGTTTTTTATGCCCAGAACAAGCGACCGGACAATATCGACATCTGTTTTTTATATTACTCATAATTTGGATTGTTACCTACTTTTAGGTACCTACTGTTGGAAATCGCGGTAATAGGTTATGCTACGGTTTTGTGAATATCTCAATCATGGAGGAAGTCTCAATGCAAAGCAATGTGAAATTTCAAATTATTCGCCAAGCCGGTGTGACTGTTGGAAGGGATTTTGTGACCAATCCGACGGCGTTATTTAACTCTGGTTCTGTAACGCTGAGGCAAATACAATAGAGTGCAGTAGCTGCAGGATCTTCTGTTTTCTGTTTTTTAGCTGGAGGTACTGAGGCGTCACTTCTAAGGGTGTTTATGATGTTGGAATAATGCTCATATTGCTGAATTGAGTTGGCTGAACTGTGTTGTTGTTCACCACCGCTCCTTTAGCCAGGTTACTGACTGCTGTTGACCGCATAGAGTGGTTTGTTTTTATTTCTTTTGTATTTAATCCTGCCTTCTCTGCTGCTTCTTTAGTCCATTTCGAAAGTTCGTTTTTTTCCCGCTGGAGTGTTTTTGTACCATCCACTTGATTGTTCTTTGTTCCATGATGGGTTTACTGTTAAGAATAATCTATCAGTTGTTATTCTAGATGAACGATTAACAATTAGAATTTTAAGAAGATGGACTGGACAAAAGGTACGGTTCTTCGTGTTGGGGACTAGTCATTTACTATCGGCCATTTTTTTTCCACCCTTATAAAGTAGGATTTTTGAAAATCAGTAATTTTAAAAAATATGTAACTATGTTATCTACCTGTTTTACTCCCAGAATTATCCACTTCCTCTTTAAAATAATGAACCCTACAATTGACTGCTTCTTCAGCTCTCCAGGCAGGGCCGGTTTAAGGCATACGCGAAGGATGCGGCCGCAGGCGGGCGCCGCAGATTGAAATTTTTTTTGTGAATGTAATGTAATAAAAAGTAGCCCAAACAGCGTTTTAGGCTACTCAAATTTTAAAAATTCTCCCAGACCCCCCGGTATTACGCCCCCCTAAATTACGCCACTGGTATATGAGGGGCGCCAGTGAATGAAGAATGAAGAATATTCGGCTGGCAAAAAGAGAAATTCTGATACCGCTATCGTGTTCAGTATCCTCAAAAAAGGGGGGGGGGTCGATCCGGGTAAATTTTGGTCCATTTTCACAGGTGGGGAGCAGACCGACCGTTGTAAAGTGACGTCACAGCAGCCGATGACACCGCGTCGTCGCACGCATAGCTAAAAAATTAAATATCTCGGAAACTATCAGACGTATCATAAAAATTTTTTTCCGTTTTTCTTGTATTTTTAATAGAGTCTATTGTAGGGTAAAAATCAAAAGTTGGTGATATTCTTCATTGTTCGCATCCACTAGAAAAATGTCTAGAATCGGCACTGTCTCCAGGCAAGTTCTACTGAAGCGATATGGTAAAATTTTCGCTGGAGTCCCGCCGGAGTGTCTTCGTCCCATAATACAACCATTGCGTAGTATCTGCAAATTCCTTCGTTTCGCATTACGAGCTTCCCTACTAGACTTGAATATCTTTAAATGGATCAAAAATTATTTTCGTACATTTCATACATCTCTTGCATTTTTTGCAACGGTGTTCCACATTGTCTTCACAACTAGTTCTTTGTAATTTTCACCGTTTTCTTTCTTCATATTCCACGCCCAATCTTTCAGGATTAGGTTTAGTTGCTCTAAACTTGTAGTTTCCAAAAGCTCATATTTCTTTGCCTTGCAGAATTCCGTAAACTGTTTCCATATGGGTTTTAACGGTATTGTACGGTACACTTTTCTCAATCGCCAGATCAATATTAGTCATAGAATCGCTTCCAAAGCGATTCAGTTTCACTACATAAGCTGACTAGCACGGTTTAAAAACAATATTACAAAATTTATTGACAATAAAATCAGAAAAATTGTTTAGCGTCGTTTCCTGGTGACCATAATTACTTGTTATCAAAGGCATTGTAATTTTTGGTGACATTTTTGTCATCTAGAAACCTTTGTAATTCAAAATTGCGCGTTTGTAATTGGTAGAGACGAGGGAAATAGTCAAATTAAATTCGGCTTAAATCATTTTAACCAACTCTGAATAAAGTTTTTTCAGTGTATATTTAATATTTTGAAAATATTTATTTAAATTTTTTATTAACGTTAAATACGTCTCTGGTGTACCACGATCACTTCTTGACAATCATAAGAAATCTTGAAAAAATCTTAATTATGTTCAAAAAAGCACTCGAAACTTTTAAAAAACGTTTCTCGTATACCTAATTAGTAAAATGTTAACGAAGTAGATGACCAAGCACAATTTTAGAATTTCAAATTTAAAATGTTCGATTTAATGGAGATTTCATTTTTTTTCTTGGGCCGTCCCGCTGAGAAGCATGTTTTTAAAAGCATTTAGAGATGGCTATGAATTAGTTCATTTTTAATTAGATAACATGATATGCATCATCTTATTGGATCGTTGTTTTATGTATTTAAACCCTTTAATTTGTATATTTTCAGGTACGGTCATCATACAATACAAGAAATTGTATTAAAAAAACTTATAATTCCGAACTAACTTATACACCCACACGATTTCTATGAAAGCACAATATTTTAAAAGAACTTTTCCCACATTAAATCAAAATGTTTAACAGTTATGCGGGATTTAACAGCAATTTGAAATTCCCCTTTTATGTCAAACATTCAAAACCGTGCAATGTTTTAAAAACAGAAAAAAAACCTGAAACAAAAACAGCTCGAGAAACCGCTTAAAAAACCGGCGTGAGAAAGTAAAAGAATTAATATAAGGGTGTATCGCGCCCCTTATAGATACTCATGCGTAGGCTATAAATTTCTGGAAACTAAAATTAAAAATAATCTTGCATATGAGAAATATAAGGTGCATGAAGCGAGGATATGGATTTGTAATTGATGGGCATATAGGGAGAAGTTCTCATTATGTGAGAGGTTTAAGAGGAGATGGATTTAAAAATATTGATTTTTTTTTTTGTATTTGCGTGTATTTTGACGTTTCATATAATATTTTTGTGTATCAATGTTCTTTTTCCCAAATAACTCTTTCTTTTCTTAAAAATATACAGAAAAATATTTTTATTAAATTTCCCGATTCCATCCTTTGGCTCTTTTTTTGTGCCTCTGTAACGTAAACGAAATTTTAAAATTCTGATTGGTTTTAAAATGCGGAGGCGTTAAAATCAAAATTTAAATTTCTGAGAATCTGACATTAGTACATTTAATATTTCCCTGTACTACATCGAACCAATCTAGATTTCTGATATTTAGAAACAATATGTAGAACAGAAGCAAAAATAATATCGTGCAAACCAAATTTTAAAATTCTAATTGGTTTTAAAATGCGGAGGCGGTAAAATCAAACTTTAAATTTCTTAAAATCTGACATTAGCGCTTTTACTATTTAATTGTACTAAATCCAACCAATCTAGATTTCTGATATTTAGAAAAAATATGTAGAGAAGATGTAAAAATAATGTTATGTAAACCAAATTTTTAAATTCTAATTGGTTTTAAAATGCGGAGGCGGTAAAATCAAAATTTATATTTCTTAAAATCTGACATTAGCGCTTTTACTATTTAATTGTACTAAATCCAACCAATCTAGATTTCTGATATTTAGAAATAATAAGTATAACAGAAGCAAAAATAATGGTATGCAAACCAAATTTTATAATTCTAATTGGTTTTAAAATGCGGAGGCGGTAAAATCAAAATTTATATTTCTGAGAATCTGACATTAGCGCTTTTACTATTTCATTGTACTAAATCCAACAAATCTAGATTTCTGATATTTACAAAAAATATGTAGAGTAGATGTCAAAATAATGTCGTGCAAACCAAATTTTAAAATTCTACTTGGTTTTAAAGTTAAGAGGCAAGAAAGTAGAACTTTATATTTCTAAGAATCGACATCAGTGGTTTTAATTAACAGATGGTCGTTTTTAAAAAAAGCCCTGAGGAAGGCCTAATAAAAGGCCGAAACATCGGCAATTTTTAATTAATTGTTAACGTAAAGACACTAATTTTGCAACTAGTGATTTTAATATTTCACTCTGTAAAATCTAACAGATGTAGATTACGTCACAAAGTCAAAATGACACTAGTTGCAGGAATTTTGAAGCAACAGAGACGTTTTGTGACGTTCCGCTTAAGAGAAAAGGGAGAACAAAATTTTCTTAAACGATTTGGTTTTAAGTATTTCATCTTTTTGTGGCCGTAAAATATAGTTCCGTATTTTTTTAAAGGGTTGTGAGAGTTTGACGACCTGTCCTTTCCTCTTATTCAGAGAGGGTGAATATTAAAAATAAAAATGTCGAGTTGAAATAGAAATAACGCCATATTGAACACATTAATGCGGTAATGGATGTAAATTCGAGAAACGGTAGATAAACAATATAAATTTAAAAAGCTTAATGTTTGTATTTAAAATTTTTGGATGGATGAAAAATATATGTTCAAACTTTGGTGTACTAGATCAGGATCAATCATTTTTGAAACAAAAAAATTCAGTATGTGGATGGTCGGAAAATTTAGGGTAAATTATAAGTAAGTTAAAAAAATCAAGACGGCTGAGTAAAAGTTCCTGAATGGGGGCTCGCGTGAATATCTGTTGATATTTGAAGGATCTGTTCCATCATCATAAATACCCTTAGAAGTCACACATCACGACCTACAGCTAAAAAACAGAAAACAGAAGATCCTACAGCCACTCCTCGAGCTTCTCACTCTACAGCTGGACACCATTAATGATTTACCTAATGATTTATTACTTACGAAAAAAGTTTAATATAAAAGATCTAAAACCTCAAAATTATCGAGGAAATCTCTAAAACAGGTTTTTTGTTTTTAATTTTTACCTCACGCAAAAATATATTTTTTTTTATGAAACTTAGTGAAAACGTTCTTTTGTGTTTTAAATAATTGCCATTTTTTCAAAAGAAAATATTTATGTTTCGATTTTATACGAATTTAAATAAAAAATTGCAAATTAAGAGTTATTGTAGACACTCTTTTAATATTTTAAGTTCTTAAATTATTTTTATTATCCGTTCATCAGTGAAATGCCAGAAGAAAAATATTAAAAAGAAATCACCTTGCCGATCTTGCCTTCATACATCTTTTATGAAGAATTTCAAGCATTCCAAACTTCTTGTTGGAATTCAAATTTGTGTATTTATATCTCGAATTTTTAATCATTTTCAAATTGTATGCGTTCCAAAAGGGTGAACATTTATTTTATAATCTGATAAAGTATTGAAAACTTATCATTTGTAAAGTATTACCGAACCAGAGTTTAGGTATATGTAGACCAGGGACGATCATGTTTTAAACAAAAATACCTAAAAGGTTGGATATTGGTTTTTCCGATTTGTGGCTGAAATATGCATCCCATCGAAAAAGTTTAATATATAAGTTGTAGATAATTAAAAAATCTAAAACTTTTGTATTAATAATTTTTCAACATAACCTCAAAATTATCGAGAAAAACACTAGAAACCATCCACATACTGAATTTTTTAAGAATTGGGGTATTTAAAATCGGGGCCAAACCTATAAGTAAAATTCTTTTATGCAATTTTTTTTTAATAGTTACTAAAAACACTAAAAAACATAATAAAATAATAATATTCCTCCATCCGAGACTATAAACCTATTCTTCAATCTTAACTACTCCATCTATTTAGAGAAATCACTAAGCATGTAAGCTTAGCTATGATTAGTCCCATTTTGCAACTAATTTATATCCTTTCGCGACGCTTCTTTGAAAGTTGGTAGCATCGGAGGTACGTACGACGAACGCATGCAGAAATCGAACAAATTAAGTTTTGCTAGGAGGGCAGCGACCGTGAGTCACGATCGGCTACCATTGGACGTTTATGAAGGATTATTATTATTATCTTTGTCCTGTGTCGCAATTTGAGATGTGCACGAAAAAGTGAAAGTTTAAAAATGAATTTCCTGCTGGAAATTCAAAATGAAATAAAAATGCTTCTAGGAAATAAAAAATCTTTTAAGAAAGTAGAAGGAGGCAGGGGGAGTTGCAGGTTTTTGTGCCAAATTTTTTTTTCATTTAGAATCAGAATAAACAATAATCTGATTCCGTATTCAAACACAGCAAAATACTTAGGTATTACCTTAGATGCCAAAGGACTATGTTTCCATCTTATGGAAAATAAAAGACCACTCAAATGCGGATATTTTGATACCAACAGATTCGTCTTGGAAAATAGAACATTTCATTTCATTGCGCCAAAGTGATAATTTAATTAATAAACCCAAAAAATCAGTTCATTTATCAGAAATTTTCCATTCGATTTACAAAATCTTGCCATTTAATTCCAGCCCCCCGCTGCGCTAAAACAGAGTCGGACTTAAGACATATTAATTAGCATTCTGTATAAACAACAAACCTGGCAGCTGATAATAGAACTAATAAGTTTTAAGTATATTCATACAAATTACCAATTTCGTCGGCTTAGTGCAATAAATCATTATCTGACAAAATGGTTATTTGGAAATCACACATTGAAATTACTTTTTAATTAGGTTAATAAAGTTTGTTGTAAATAATGATTTCTTGATAATTGTTTTTACACCTACTTAATGACTTGTGTATTAGATAGAGGGTATGATAACAATAAATAGTTTTTAAATAGATTTTGTCAGGTAATGACTTCTTGCACTAAGCCGACGATTTGAAGAAATAGTCGCTTCTGTGCGTTACAAGTGTGCATTTGTGCAGTGAAGTGTATTTAATTTAGTTGTTTTAAAGTAAAGTATTTGAAAACTAAGAAAATGCAGTGTTACGTTTGTGAACTTAGAGTTCGTCCTAGAGGATTTAGGCGTTGTGAGAAATTAATCGATCTTCCAGAGGGATTTCAAAATGCGGCCCACCATCGCAGACAGAATAATAATTTGCAGGAACGAAATATGGAAAATGGTGAGGTTATTCATACTAATTGTTATAGGCAAATTATGGCCGACATTGAAGGGGATAATAATGACACTTATTGTCAGTTTAATTGTGTACCGCAAAGACGCAATATGTGTTTTGTTTACGATGGTTATAGAAATCTCCAGACAATTTCTTTTGAAGCCAGGATAGACATATATTTAAAAAAAGAAATATATGTTCCAAAAGGTTCTTTGTGCTGTATTAACCATTTTAATGATGAAAGGTAGGTATTTGTTGTCAGATTTAATAGGAGCTCTGCGTGCTAATGCTCGCAACGTAGTCATATCTCCTAGAGAGATATCACAATGGTTTCGAGCATTAATAAATGCTTCTATTGATGCTGTAAAAGATCATTTTGACTCTGAAGACAATTTTGATGATGAGGACTTTAAACTTATGACAAACTTGAGTAAAAATAACTTTGAGGACATGTTTACATATTGCAGTGACATTGTTGTATATGGAAAAACTAAAGTCATTAGTAAAAGGGATCGTATTACATTTTTAATAACTAAAGTATGATTTACCTGATAATCTGTTAAAAGTCTTAATTTCGTACAACTGCAGATCAACTGTTAGCATAGCAATAAAAGCTGTCAGATTATGTTTATCTCAAAGATTCGTTTCCGAAAATGTAGGATTTTGAGAATGAACTGTATAATCCCGATCCCGATAACAAAAAAGCTATTATCTATATTGATGGTACTTACTTAAAAATACCAAAATCATCTAATTTTCAATCATTACGTCAATCTTATTGTTTGCACAACGGTTATCATCTTTTAAAACCCATATTAGTAGTTGCTTCCGATGGATCATGTTAACCGTTTTTTTTTGCTTCGATTACCTCTTCTTATCAAGTTTCAATTTTTTAAATATTTTTCTGTAAGTTTATAATTTTTTTCTTTGGATTTTACGAGTTTTTCGTGCCAAAATCAGCCAAAATACATTTTAGCACAAAAATTGACCATCTTAACGGTGTATCCAGCTTCGACTACGGTTTTTTGCAAAATTTCAACTTATTTTTAAAAATTTTCTGAAAAATTTACTTTTTTTTTAAAATTATTTTTTCCTAATTCTTACCCTATTTAATCAAAAGGTAAACCGATGTAAATGTTTGTAAGTAATTTGATTTCCTTCATTAATAACGTTATAAAATAGCAATTTTTTAACGGAAAATTCCTTATTGAGTTTCTGAAAATAGAAAACAAAATGATGTGATAAAGGTTGTGAACTCTGTAAGAAATAATCAAGAGTTCGTGGTCCTCAAAGGGACTGCAGAAAGATATGCAGGATCCTGAAGAATTCTCACTTGATCTAGAAAACTAATTAGTCAAATACACATTAATTGTAGAGGAGCCTTTCTTTGGACTTAACGCTTGGTATTTCAGCTTGCCATTAGAAATAAAATATCAAACTTCAAGATCCTTTCCAGCAGGTGTTTAATGTGAATGAAACTGGTATAACACAAATGCAAGGAAAGAGGTGGATAAGGGTGATGTGTGTATTAATTTTTCATATAAAAGATATGAAGGCAGGATTGATACTAGGAGATCCTGCTGAAACAGGTGCGAATGATATGTATCAGGGTGGGTACAAACAGATATTTTTACCAGGTGGCTTAATGTTATTAAATTAAAGAAATCTACTGCTTCTGATCCAGTTCTTCCCGTACGATATGGCATAATAATATGTTTTTATGTGTACAAGGAACAGGAAACTGACTTAGGGAATAACAATAAGGACCGTTTCAACTAAAGGTATTTTTTGGGATGGCGATTTTGGTATGCACTATTTGGAGCAACCAATTATTTAGATATGGAAGAATAGTAAGATAAAATTAATCAACAAATAAATAAGAATGCTGTAGATTTAGCCATTGGCGGATCAAGGGGGGGGGGGCTGTGGGGGCTGCAGCCCCCTCCTTTAGGTTACGTTTTTTAATATATTCCATAGCCTCCCGAGCCTCAACTCCAACTGATGTGGAAGACAGCCCCCCCCCCTTGACAATCGGCTGGATCCGCCCATGGATGTAGCTCAGAATACAAGTACTTGCAAGGCTAGCAAAAAGTTGTGCAGAATTACATTGAAAGCGAGGATATTTTTTCTGTTTCTGATCTATAATTACTAGTTATTATATCCTGTTTTCCTACACACCCGGTACATACACACACAACTTTTTATTCTCGATAAATGCTTTATAAACAGGTATTTCTCAGATTACATCCCAGAGATTTGACGATGATTTTTCAAAATCAAGACGAATGACTCGACTCATTTTTTAAGCTATATACTCTTAGAATGTTTTACGAAAAAATCGATTTACATCGACACGATCACAGTCTGATTTTTCTAGGAAAATAATAATTATTATTTTAAACAATAAGAAGCCCCGTCGCGAGTAATATCACAAAGCAAAACGACGTATTTGTAGATGACTTAAAGTTGATTTTCGAGCGGGATTGGTTTCTATTGTGGGTAAAGATTATTCAAAATTTTTATTTCATTAAAAAAATAAGCATATAAGCTATTCGAGATATGTGTGTATAGAGAAGCGCGAGATTTGATTTGAGTATTTAAAAAAAATAGTCAAGTTTCTTCGGAAACGTTTTAACGTTTTATTTTATATAGAAATCTAAAAAAAAGAATAGACTTTTTTTTTTAGTTTATTATTTATTATCTTTTGGTATATAATACATTTTTCTCCACAGCCACTACTGAATGTAGTTATTCTGAAACCACTTATAATAACAGAAAAGAAACATTCTCGCTCTTGAGATTGAAAGAAAATTCTGAAACATTTGTCTCTTATGTATTTTATATGTATTACATTCTATCACTAGAGATAGAATCTGTATTCCGTGATTGTTTACAAAAATAAGGTTTGCCATGAATGTCAAATTAACTGTCAGTATTAGTTGACGTGGTCTTAATATTGGATTGTAAAAACTTTTAATTTATTAAAAAGGAGAAGAAAATCAAACGATTCAGATGTAGAATTTGAAAATACTCCTCCAGAAATAAAAAAATATGCCGATAATATAACTAAAAATTTGCCACCGCAAAAATCCAAGCTTGATTATAAAAATACTACATTACACAATGTTGAGAGATTGAGGTTTCATTTTATTATATTTAATTTCTACTTTCTGTAGCCGTGGAGAAAGTACAGTCTGTTACTCTGTTGGAATGAAAATCTGACACTCGTGGTTCCTCACGCTCGCATTCGCTCGCGTTCGGAATACTCCACTCGTGTCGAATTCTCATTCCAACCTTGTTACAGAATATACTATTCTAGGACATTTCATTTTCCTAATTCGCCTAAGAATCGCCAATTTTGCTATTTCCACCCTTATGTTTGGGGAAAACGGTGCCCAATTTAAGGAGGAAAATATGATTTAGGAAAACCACGAAAACCTAAATCACGGTTCTGTACAGGTGGTTCTTATGTTACGTTTTATTATGGTATTGTATATTGAAGGGGTTGGGGTTTGTGGGGGTTTACCTTATGGTGAGGGGGGCGGAGTCCAATAGATCCTGGTGTTCGGGGGGGAGGGGGAGGTCTTGGGCGTCGGCCAGAAGTCTGAGGTTGGGGAGTTTTGCTTTGGGTTTCCTGAAGAGGGGGAGACGACGAGGTCGCCAGGGGGTGAGGAGGATGTTTTGGGCGTGGGCTGTTTGAGCCATTCAGAGTGCCATAGACGTATTTTTTCCGTAGGAGTTGGAAACGAGAGAGAATTGGGGCGCTGGAGACGTTGTTGTAAACTTCTCCAGAAGGAAACAGATAGGGGAGATACTGGCATCGTCGTAGGATACGTCTCTCGAGTGAGGAGATTTTTCGGGGCGGATGAAGGAGTTGTATGTGTGTATAAGGGTTTTGGTGTTGCACCGTCCTAACCGGCCACATAAAGCACCAAGGAGGCCGGCAAGTTTACGCATTCTGCTGAGCGTGTTGTCAAGGTCAGGAGACCATTTAAGTGTTTGAGAGAATCGAACACCCAAGATTTGGTTTGTGTTAACTGCCGTGACGGCAATAGTATGGAGTGAGGAGATTGCGTCCTGGGTGGAGTGGTGGTTTCTGAATCCATGTTGGGATTGAGGGATGATGTTTCTCTCTTCACAATAGGTCCATATTCTCTCCTTGAGCAGAAGTTCAAGGAGTTTTCCGAGGACTGATATGAGAAGAGATGGGACGGTAGGAATGTACGGATTTGGGGCCATTGCCTGGTTTGGGAATTAGGATAGTGTTGGCGGATTTTCAGGCAAAGGGAAAGTAGGATTGGGAGAGGCAGGCGTTAAGGAGAAGGGTTAAGATGGGAAACATGGATTCAGGTAGATGTTTTAGCGTTCTTCTGTTGATGGAGTCAGGCCCGGGGGCCGTATTTTTGCCTGATTGACAGGCGGCTTAGATGTCGTGGGGGGTGAAGAGGGTTGTGAGGGGGTTTTCGACATCCAAGGTAAAGAATAGACTGGTTGGATGAGGCAGGTGTAATATTTTTTCATTTCTGGAGGAGTATTTTCTACACATTTTTGATAAATTATACCACTATTAAGGCCTACTAATGCTGACAGTTAATTTGACATTCATGGTAAACCGTATTTTGTAGAATGAAAATGCAAGCAAATCGCATAAGAAACAAGTGTTTTAGAATAAATATTTTCACTCTAGAATTCGACTATTTATGTTCCATTACTAAAATTAACGAATTGTCGTTGAGAAATATATTTTACTTGGATATTAAGAAAGATCGCGTGGACCCCGACTAATTTTAATGTGTACATAGAGATTTATCATTTTCAAGATTTTATTCATCAAATGAAGTAGATTGATGGACAGGTAGGTATACTTTTTCAGCCGTTTTTGTGGTTTGAATATTTTGAAATATCTAAAATGAGTCTTTTTTTGTTATTGTTGCCGCTTTTTGATTGACTGGAATGATTTGATGCAATGACAGGAAATGCTTGTCGATTTATCTCAGAATTTGAGCATCTATTCACTTTTTGTGTTTTTTATATTCTTAAAACTATTTTCTGGGTATACAAAAAATACTTGTAAACCCTCGATTTCCGCAAACTTCTTTCGAGAAAATTAATATTCCAAGTCTGGCATTGTCACTTATTTAATATTTTTATTAATGATTCTAAGTCGCACAAAAAATATTGTCAAATCATTTTAGGAAACAGTGATTTTAAATATCATTAGGATAGAAGCGATTTCGTCGGATGTTGACGATTTAAAAATAATAGGGGACTTAAAGCCTCGAATAATGCATTGAAAACGTGTATATCTGCGAGTTTAAACACATGGTATTCGTTGGTCGTGGGCATGGGAGATATTTTCTGAAATGCAGTAGATGATTAGGGTGATACAGGAAAGGTTAGTATTGATTCCATATTCATTGGAAAACTGGTAATACGTCAATATCTGGACGATTTTAGATAACATATGGTCAAGTAGGTATTTATCCACTCAGTGGCGGATCTAGGGAGTTTTCCAGGGGGGGGGGGGCATCAGTTAATGGAAATTAGTAATCAAAGTGACTAAGTGGCCCCCATGCCCCCCCCCCCCCTCAGATCCGCCAGTGTATCCACTTGATCTCTCGCATTTTTCATAGTTTGCCGAATCGACAAAGGTATTATCGAGAAATTAAATCCTTCTTTTGTGCCCTACAAGCTTCCCTACTAGACTTGAATAATTATTTTCCACTTCATAAAATGCATCTCTTGCATTTATTTTGCAATGGTGTTCCACATTGTATTCACAACTAGTTCTTTGTAATTTTCACCGTTTTCTTTCTTCATATTCCACGCCCAATTTTTCAGATTCGACATCCTAAGACCGGTCTCTGCCTTTCGGCTTCGTCAGTTAGGCTTTTCGAATCCAATAACTAAAATTCCAAACTCGTACAAGTCAATAGCTATATCCGCTATAAGATAAAATTTTTAGATGTGCTGCCATCTATGATTAGAAGAGAGTATTGACAATTACTAAAAGCAAAAAATTCCCGGTGTATTGGGGTTGCATACACAATTTGCATTGTGTGTTGCAAAGCTTTTATTTGTATTTGTAAAACAATATTACAAAATTTATTGACAATAAAACCAGAAAAATTGTTTAGCGTCGTTTTCTGGTGTCCAAGGAGACCATAATTACTTGTTTTCAGAGGTATTGTAATTTTTGGTGACACAAGCTGTCAAGTTTTGCCGCGAGGAAACTAGAAAAAACTGCTGACAGGAGCTGTCATATAGTTTTTTCGTCTAGAAACCCTTTGTAATTCAAATTTACGCGTTTCTGATTGGTGGAAATTAAGACGAGGGAAATAGTCGATAGAATGCATATTTCTAAATTATTTAAATCCGTACCAGCGCTGAAGTCACGTTACTGACAGTGACATATGATTTACAGTTCAAAACGGATGATAAAAATACTCATAAAATGTGTTATTTCTCATTACTTCAAATCCGTTCTTTCTTAATTCGAAAAGAGTCTGTTCAGTTTCCGGTTTTGGCCCAACCCTTTGAGTTCAACTTCCATCTGCGGCACTCCACAAAAACTTATCGAAAAAAATTTTATAAAATATGCCATATGGTCGCTCTTCTACACTTCTTTTACTCGATGAGACTTTATAAAAGGGGAAACGCACTCGATTAAAAATAAAAACGTTTATTTTTAACGTTCATGAACGCTTCTCGGAATATTGTTATGGATATACGTCGAGAAGTGTTTGAGGATGTTTTTCTTTTATTAAGAAAGTCTGTAAAGAAGTTCAAAAAAGATAAATGATTAAATTTGGAAAAAACAATATCCAAATGCGTGCGTTATTCATTATTTTGAAGTTAAGTGTTGGATGAACCATCCGCAACATCGATTTTATTTTTGCACGATGCTCCAAAACTCTCTGCCACTGATTTATCTTCTTACAGCCATTCGCGTTTTCTCTATAACAAACAACAAATCATTTCTGTCATTATATCAGAAATCTGAAAAAATGCTTTTAATCATTAAAGCGTACACTTCCCATAATTATGATTCTTTTTATGCATAAGTTCTTTAAAAAACCCGGCGCTGTCAAATAATTTTGATATAGGTTTTTTAACATCTTTCGATTCTTCGACTGGTCTTTCAAATGAATCTGGGCCCTTATCTGATTCAAAAACATAATTAGTATGTATTGAAATTTTCAAGTCATCCCTGATATTTATCGACTCGGAATTCGTAGCTTGCTACGATTTACTACACGTATTCTCGAAGATGTTCTATTGTTTTTTAGTTTATAGTGCGGTAAAAGTAGGTTGTGTCTTGTAAATTTGTAGCACCTTGTTTTTAAAATCTAGCGGAAAATATAAAATCGCTGAACTCTATGTGTTTAGAATACTAAGAGAGGTTCTTAAAGAAGAGGAACTTCTAACCTTCTAATTTGGTCAAGTGCAATCCTATTATATGGAATAACAATTTGGGGGTACTATGATCATTTATTCGTGATTTTCCTTTGTAATTTTTGAAACAAATTAGAAAAAGTCACCATTAACAAATCCATTTTTAGACCAGTATAGTTTAAAAATGCAAATACAATTTACCAATTTAGACGTTTAAATTTTAGACCAAATCTTCAGACAATTTTTTAAGGAAATTATGAGTATTTTGCTTCAATATATTTGCATCAGAAGTACAATTTTTTTTAATTTTTATTGCGGACTTTTCATTTTTCTTGTATAATAAAAGTATTTTTAACATCTCGGCTATTTAGTCTATATTTTTTTATATATTCAGCATTTCTTATGCATTTTCTTCCAAAAAAAACTATTTTGACACTCATTTCAAGATTTCACTTCATTTTTTACACTATTTTTCCCACTTTCTTCACACATTTTCTAACTAAAACATAAAATTCATGTAAAAATCGATTTTCCGAAAATATCGCAACAATAACTGGACTATAATTTTCCCTGACGTGCTGTAAGAACTTTGCGGTATAAAAAAACTTCGATTTATAGGTATATTTTCTCAAAATGGACCAATCACGTATTATAATTGTTAATATTAACTCTTTTAGTACGTTCTCCGTCTATGAGGCTCTTTTTTCAAGTCATGTCATTCATCTTATTGTTTTCTATCAAGATTTTAACATCGAATTTTTTTTTTATTTTAATTTTTTAATGTACGACGGTGAGTGAGTAAGGCGGTGTAGACTTTAAAAAATGATAGAAACGATTCATAATCTACGATTGTAAACGGAATGATTTGATTGGTGAGATCCAGATGGGAATTGGATATTGTACAACAAGCGCGAAATGATACGCATTTCCCACGAATTAAGTAATGAAGAGTTTGTAGCAGGATACTTTACGAGTTGTACACTATACTTTTTCTACGAATTTGTATTTCCTATTTGCAAAATGAAAGCATAGAATCGGGTATATTCGAAGTTTGATTGTACACTGCAGGAATTTTTCGTAAGTACCTAATATCATAAGTGCATCTAATTTTTCCGAAAAAAATCGAAAAAACACGTTGCTAAGTAATATTTTAAGACGTGGATTTTTGCATCTGCACGAATGCATTTTGTTAAACAAATATTACTTTGCATTGTGTTTTTTCACAGGAAAACTTAGATGGTATTTGACAAGACTATTTCATGAGTAACAGATTATTCTGCATACACATAGCTTACAAAACATACTACTCATTATATATGCATACATAATAAATATGTAGGTATTAATTTGAAAACTGAAAAATAGGTAATTTATTAAATCACAAAATACTACAAACTTAATTATTTATGGTACAAATAAAATATAAATTGCAATTTTGGTATACAGTAGGAGTATTGTTTGCAATCTTTGTTAACTCATTGATAACGTTGGGTGTATATAAATCATTAATGTTGTTGATGGGACCAGCTGTAGAGTGAGAAGCTCGATGAGTGGCTGCAGGATCTTCTGTTTTCTGTTCTTTAGCTAGAGGCTCTGAGGCGTCACTTCTAAGGGTGTTTATGATGTTGGAATAATGCTCATTATCCATTTGCAGATAAGGCTTAATTGAGTTGGCTGAACTGTGGCCAGTAATTTTAATTCATTGTTGTTCACGTACCCCTCCTTTAGTTACTGACTGCTGTCGACAGCATAGGGTGGTTTGTTATTTTTATTTCTTTTGTATTTAATCCTGCCTTCTCTGCTGCTTCTTTAGTCCATTTCGAAATCTAATCGTTCATCTTGAATAATTATTCTTAACAGTAAACATATCATGGAACAAAGAACAATCAAGTGGATGGTACAAAAACACTCCAGTGAGAAAAAACGAACTTTCGAAATGGACTAAAGAAGCAGCAGAGGAGGCAGGATTAAATACAAAAGAAATAAAAATAACAACCCACTCTATGCGGTCGACAGCGGTCAGCAACCTGACTAAAGGAGGAGTGCGTGAACAACAATTAATTAAAAATACTGGCCACATTTTAGCCAACTCAATTAAGCCTTATCTGCAAATGGATAATGAGCATTATTCCAACATCATAAATACCCTTAGAAGTCACACATCACGACCTACAGCTAAAAAACAGAAAACAGAAGATCCTACAGCCACTCCTCGAGCTTCTCACTCTACAGCTGGACCCACCAACACCATTAATGATTTACCTAATGATTTATTACTTACGAAAAAAGTTTAATATAAAAGTTGTAGATAATTAAAAGATCTAAAACCTCAAAATTATCGAGGAAATCGCTAAAACAGGTTTTTTGTTTTTAATTTTTACCTCACGCAAAAATATATTTTTTTTTATGAAACTTAGTGAAAACGTATACAGTAGGAGTATTGTTTGCAATCTTTGTTAACTCATTGATAACGTTTGGTGTAGATAAATCATTAATGTTGTTGATGGGACCAGCTGTAGAATGAGAAGCTCGAGGAGTGGCTGCAGGATCTTCTGTTTTTTTGTTTTTTAGCTGGAGGCTCTGAGGCGTCACTTCTAAGAGTGTTTATGATGTTGGAATAATGATCATTCTCCATTTGCAGATAAGGCTTAATTGAGTTGGCTGAACTGTGGCCAGTAATTTTAATTAATTGTTGTTCACCAACCCCTCCTTTAGCCAGGTTACTGACTGCTGTCGACCGCATAGAGTGGTTTTTTTATTTTTATTTCTTTTGTATTTAATCCTGCCTTCTCTGCTGCTTCTTTAGTCTATTTCGAAAGTTCGTTTTTTCCCATTGGAATGTTTTTGTACCATCGACTTGATTGTTCTTTATTCTATGGTGGGTTTACTGTCAAGAATAATCTATCAGTTGTTATTCT
Source organism: Crepidodera aurea (assembly GCA_949320105.2). Lineage (NCBI taxonomy): Eukaryota > Metazoa > Arthropoda > Insecta > Coleoptera > Chrysomelidae > Crepidodera > Crepidodera aurea. The sequence continues at coordinate 18,099,334 of OX439477.1, read as the reverse complement.
AGATGAACGTTTAAACATTAGAATTTTAAAAAGACGGACTGGACCAAAAGGTAGGATTCTTCGTGTTGGGGACCAGTCATTTACTATCGGCCATTTTTTTTCTCCACCCTGGGCCGTTTTATTGAAGAGATGATTATATTCTACTATGGTAAAATTTTCGCTGGAGTCCCGCCGGTGTGTTTTCGTCCCATAATAAAACATTGCGTAATATTCTTTCAATTTTAATGAAGCAGTGCTCGATTTCCTTTTATTGACCCACATCTGCAACTGGCTTCTTTTCGCATTACGAGCTTCCCTACTAGACTTGCAGCTAATATCTTTAAATGGATCAAAAATTATTTTCCACTTCATAAAATACATCTCCTGCATTTTTTTGCAACGGTGTTCCACATTGTCTTCACAACTAGTTCTTTGTAATTTTCACCGTTTTATTTCTTCATACTCCACGCCCAATCTTTCAGGATTAGGTTTAGTTGCTCTAAACTTGTAGTTTCCAAAAGCTCATATTTTTTTGCCTTGCAGAATTCCGTAAACTATTTCCAAATTGACGTATGGGTTTTAACGGTATTGGACGGTACACTTTTCTCATTCGCCAGATCAATATTAGCCATAGAATCACTTCCAAAGCGACTCATTTTCACTACATAAGCTGACTAGCACTGCTTAAAAACAATATTACAAAATTTATTGACAATAACATCAGAAAAATTGTTTAGCGTCGTTTTATGTTGTCCTAGGAGACCATAATTACTTGTTATCAAAGGCATTGTAATTTTTGGTGACAACAGCGGGTAAACTTGAAAAAACTACTGACAGGAGCTGTCATACGGTTTTTTTCATCTAGATCGGTGGAAATTAAGACGAGGGAAATAGTCCCCAAAGTTTAACTCGCCCAATACAATAAAAAATACCAACTCGTTTCTCCATACTTTCTTAGATGGTTCTCTCGTATTTTACGACCCTTTTTTAATAGTCGTTTTTATTTTTTCAGAAACCCGATAATTTATTCAACAATTTTACTCCGTTTTGAATTATATCTTTATGGTCACGTATAAAAACCGAGAAACGGTGGGATTTCAAATAAAGTCGGAGGGATTTCAGTTGTCATTAAAATTATATCTTTACGAAAAATATGTCCGGTTTTATGATCTTTTTTTATATTTGATATAGATTTTTTTCTCGGCACATTCAACAGGTTTTTAGATACGAAACAAAAAAATAACTTGTAATAAAATGAGGATATAAAAATTCAATTTTTCTAGTAGATTGTCTCGGTAAAGAATATACGATGGGAATAGAAAATAAAGCAACGCGAAAATGTGAACCAAAAAGTACCGGAAAATAGCTAGACAAATGGGAGAAATAAGGCCAAGAAGAATAAATAAAAATAAAGAAGACGAAAAAAAAGAAGACCCCCAAATTTCGCCAGAGGAAGAGATTTAGAAATTAAAGAAAATTAAGAGAATGAAATATGACCTGAAATATTTTAAAATAAACTTCATAGACTTCAAGCAAGCATTTGACTCTGTTTTAAGAACCAAACTTTACTGGTTGAGTGGAAGAGCAACTTGCTCTTGCTCTTCCAAAGACTAACAGCTTGAACTCTGCCTTTTGGTATAGTAGAACCCACCGCTTTATGAGAAAGAAAAAACGCTATAAAAACAGCAAAAGATACCGCCAATAGAAGAAATACTGATTGATCTGGACATTTTTGAGTATTTTAATGTCGAAAACACCGTACACTGTCCATATACATAAAATTAAAATGATATTTTGTCTATTAGGACCACTGTGCAAAGATTCAATAACCGAGTTACTGGAGATCGTTAGGGGTAATTTGCGTAAAATTTTTATATTGATTAACTTTCTTTAATATGAATTTACATTTTAATTTCTATAACGCATATTAGATTTGGATAGAGGTTGACCACTCCACCTGGCCTATAGCTTCATTTTCTGAGCTCTTGTGAGATTCAGAAACGTTGCTAATTAAAATTTTGTCTCAAATTTTAATTCTAAAATTAAAAACATGGTGAATAAAGCCATAAATATTATAAATTAATTAAGCTTACCTACCCTATCTCAACCCTCACCGTCGGAATTACTGTCATCAACATTGATAATAAATTTGTTCGGACTCGTTATATAAGAATTTTCTTCTTTGATGACATGTTTGATTTTTTTCTGCCAATCATCAGCTGAAATTTTGTTAATTTCTTCTTTTACCAAATTTGCTATCAACCCATCAAATTTGGGAAACACGTTATGACGCCTTATTCTTTTTTTAAGTTGTCCCCAAATTAATTCTATGGGGTTAAATACACAAAAATAGGGCGGAAGGCGCAATACCTCGTGGCCCCTTTTTGATGCCAGGAATCTTTGGGACTACAACCTGATACCACATAATCCATTGGAATATCATTTAGTGATTGTTCCGATTCTTTAGATCCACTTAAAAAAACTGTATTTTCCCAAGGACGAAACATATTGAAATTGACACCGAATAAATAAATAAGAAGTACACTGTAACAATGTTTTAAAATAAAAAAAAGTATGTATATACACGGAAGCCAAGAATAATATTAATTGAAATAAACTAACGCCACGAATCACCTACCACCTATTCACTAAATCAAAAATCAAGTGCGAACACAAGCACAGTGTATCACTGTATGAATATTTTCCTAGCCCTCACTACTGAAGACAATATTTGTCTAACTTCCTACTTTAATTGCAGAACAAAATGATCCCGCTTTATATAAGTCGCTAATACCGACAAAGCCACTTGTCGGCACATCTACATGCCGCTAATACCGACAAAGCCACTTGTCGGCACATCTACAAGCCGCCAAAGTAACCTGTCTGCACATCTGAGAATTTTGTTTCTGCAATTGAAAATGTAAAAACTATAACCACACTTCCATTGTCGCCTCTTATGAGTGTAACCTCACACCCCACAGTTTAGTTAAATTAATTTAAGACAAAATTTTAATTAGTAATTCAAATCTAATATGCGTTATAGAAATTAAAATGTAAATTTATATTAAACTCATAATTAATAATTATACGCCATTCTCCCCTATAACGATATCCAGCTAAGTTGGTTATTGAATCTTTGCACAGTGGTCCTAATAGCCAAAATATTATTTTATTTTTATGTATATGGACAGTGTACCGTGTTTTCGACTTTAAAGTGCTCAAAAATGTCCAGATTCATGAGCATTTGTTCTATTGGCGGTAATCCTTTGCTGTTTTTTCATTCTCATAAAGGATTGAGTTCGACTATAACTACTTTATATGTAAAAGGTATTAAATAGAGTTATGTTATACAATATTAATTTTGTATAATAGATTACCAATAAAATCATTTATTATTATTATTATTAAAAAACTGACTTGCTGAGAATTTTTTTAATTCGTTCGTTTACACAAATATGCCCGTTTAAATAACCCATTGTCTATTTATGGGCATTACGGTGTACGTCTGTGGAATACTCGGAATATTTATACCTTAAATTGTGATTGTAAAATCCGCCATTACGTTAATCCGAACATCACGGAATGCGATGCATTTTTTAGATTTCGGAACAACTTTATTGGCATGAAAAAATATTTTAATCGCACCGAAACCTTGTCGTGGATTTAAAAGATTACACAGTGGCGTAGATGAATTTTTTTTTGTTGTAAAATTTATTTGGAAATACAAATCTTTTCTACGAAGGCATCAGACTTCCTTTGTCTTGTTTCTTATCAGTGTATATCAAACCAACAAATAATATTTTTATATACCTATTGGTATATTAATTAATTCTATACCTACAGGGTTTCCAATGCTTACATAAATTTATTTAAAAAAAGGTTAATTCTTTAAATAATTTAAATTAAAAACTGTTTCCTAGGAGAGGGACCCTGTTAGTATGACACTGAATATCTATGAATACCTTGTACATGGTTTTCATTAAATTATTATTTAAATCTGTCTGTAAAAAAAATACATAAAATCCAAAAATACTACACTAAATGAGCTTTACAATAGAACAACGAAATATTACCAAATAATTTCAAATGGTAAAATTAACAGATTTACCGAGAAATTACGATAATTTATAGATGTGCTGCCATCTATGATTAGAAGAGAGTATTGACAATTACTAAAAGCAAAAAATTCCCGGTGTATTGGGGTTGCATACACAATTTGCATTGTGTGTTGCAAAGCTTTTATTTGACTGATTCTAGTCAAAATGTCACTCTCTTCTTTCGTATCCCTTTCTTACGATAATTTACTTGTAATATTCCACAATTATTAATTTAGTAGGATATTTAAATAAAAATACACTATTTTATTAAAATATTGTTAAATACAACGTATTTTATTTTATAATGTAAAATACGTTAAAAATGATGTTTTTTTAGACAAATTTTCACCCTATTTTTTACAGTGTGGAATTCCCCAAATATCAGGAGGAAAATTAGATTTAAATTTTTTATTATTATTTATTTATTTTGCTCCCTTAAGTAACATATTTTTCCCCCGTCTTCCTTTGTCAACAAAAGTATGGACCATTCTAAACCCCAATGTCTGAATTTTTTAATTATATATTTTTCTAGTCAAAAAAAAAGGTTTTGGCATCAATTTTAGTATTTCTAATCATTTTCCTACACCTATTTTCCCCATTTTCCAGTTAATTCGATTTTGACCTGACCCAACACAATATTTTTGTCAAAAAAGCTTTCTTGTACGACTCACAGTATTTAAGCGATTTTAAAAGCTTGTCAACCGTGTAAAGGAAATCGTTTAATTTTTCATTTCCCATACTTCAATAATCTTCCGTCTGAATTAAAAAAAAAAGAATATTTTACGTGTCATTCGCCCCCGTGTCGTACGTGACTAACAAGGACACATATACTCATAATTTTACCTGAAATCCCTATAGAAGCAAAGAATTTAAGTCTGGAAGTGGCTACTGTACCGACGTATAAATTAGGACTCTTTTTAATTTTTTATTTTAGTGCCAAGTTTCTAAATTAAAAAAGTGTCAACTTTCATACCACTACTAAATATGTTTATAATTTTTTTAGCTAAAAACTGAAATATTTTTAATATAAACCATACGCTTAGGTACTATAGCCACTCCCTAACATTTTATACCTGTTCGGTGTAGAATTTCATAAAAAATGAAATTCTAGCCCTCACCCAGACGGCTATTAAAGGGTTTTTATGTCTTTTAGGTATAAAATGTAATATTGGACGTAAGTTGATGTGTTTTTACTTTTTAACCACCTTTCGGGGTTCGAGAACTGTGAGAAAGTGTGTTTGGTTACAGTGCGTGTTTCCCTTCTGCTATTCGCATTTACTTATATATACAATCTGGTACAGGAAGTTGACGTTGACAACGATGTTGGAGATGTCTCAAATTTGCATGTGAATGTCGTTGCTGACAAATTTTTATGCCTGTCAGCCGTAATGTCTCAAAATAACAAGTTTTGTATCCCTTTCCCTTACAAAAAGTACATACTATGACAGCAAATCGTTATCTTTCAGATTGTTTAATGGCTAATTCAAAAACAACAAGCTTATAATACATTTTTAAAACATTACTCCTCATTGAATGAATCATGCACACAGCTCTACCACAGTATTTATGTCAATTTTGATTTATAGATGAATCTGAATGTTCAGCAGACCATCTAGGAATTCACATAAGTTTTTTTGGTAGGTAATTATTTCTTTTAATCTGATATCTAGGAAAATTCCCAAATTTAGAAAAAATAACAGCGTGGTAGGTCTACATAATTTTGAGAAGATACATCAACTAGACCGTCACCCAAGGCCGGATTCAGGGGGAGGGGGGCTGCAGCCCCCCTTTAGGTCACGTTTGTTAATTCCATAGCCTCCCGACCCTCAACCCTACCCGGGTGGAAGACAGCCCCACCCTTGAAAATCGGCTGGATCTGGCTGTGTTGTCACCATAATTTTATGAGAAGTTAGAAGTTACAATGAGCTACATAGTCGTCGTATCATCCAGTATGTATTGACCCAAAAAAACCTCCAAAAAATACATCCAAATGTTAACAAATTGCTTTACATCAACGTCATGTAATTTTGTTAAAGATTAACCTCTTTAACATTTATTTGGTATTTAAATAAATTTTTTATGGAAGTGGTTTATCACTTACAATATTTTAAACTAGAATTAATCAATGAATAAATTATAGATGGCGCGTGGGTGATCCACATTGTCCAAAAAGTGACAAATGTCCATGCGTGACTAATTGAAAAAAATGTCGCTCGCAATCGTCAATTAAAATTATGTATTTTTCAGGAAGTTGAACGCCGATTTCGTATTAATTTATTGATTATTCATTTTTTTGGGTCAGTTAAAACAAATCTCATGTTTATACACCGCTTAAAATGAGGTGCGACTTTAAATTGTTATTTTTGTAAGTGCGTAAAATGAGTGTTTTTTTAATGGCACATGAGACTGTTAATTTTTCTCTCTAATGTACCACGAAAACACGAATTTTATACGCGAAATACAAACAACATTTTTTGTACAACTGTGGAAGTGAATTTAGATCGTCTGAAATATATTAAAAATAAATACTTCCAATACATATTGACGTGGTTTTAATATCTAACGTTTCTGATCAGCAACAACATGTGACATCTTCGGGCAGGGCCGGTTTAAGGCGTACGCGAAGGATGCGGGCTCCGCGGCCAGGGGGCGCCACAGACTGAGATTTTTTTTATATCAGCGGGTTCGGGGGTGATTTTTGACCTGTGGAGGGGTTGGTGAGGGTCAAAAGTAATCTTCAACAACACCATCGTGTTCAGCATCCTCGAAAACTGGTAAACAGGCGTTTTGCAGCTGTTGCAGAAAAAAAAACATTCCTGTCGGGGGTGAGTTTTGGCCGGTGTCGGAAATAATCTTCAACACCACCACCGTGCTCAGCATCCTCGAAAACGGAGGGAAAGACGTTTTTTACAGTGAAATGATGTGCTGCCCGTTTAACCTCATTAGGGGGTAGTTTTTGGCCGTTTTAGGGGTTCGGCTGGCGAAAAGCGAAATTCTGATACCGCCATCGTGTTCAGTATCCTCTCTGGGTCGATCCGTGTAAATTTTGGTCCATTTTCATGGTTTTTTCCGACTCACACACGCTACTAATTCATTTCTTTCGGGTTTTAGGTTCGAAAGGAACAATAAAAACAACTTTTCGGGTGCATTAGTAGTTGAATTTAAACACTTTGGCACACTATATGATTTTCTAGTGTCTGAATTCGACATTTTTATCAATTCACGACGCAAACTTCGAACACACAGGTCGGGAGCAGAGCACGCATTGACCGACCGTTGTAAAGTGACGTCACAGCAGTCGATGACCCCGCGTCGTCGCGCGTCTAGCTAAAAAATTAAATATCCCGGAAACTATCAGACGTATCAAAAAAAAAATTTATGGTATTTTTGTATTTTTAATAGAGTCTATTATAGGGTAAAAATCAAAAGTTGGTGATATTCTTCATTGTTCGCATCCACTAGAAAAATGTCTAGGACCAGCACTGTCTTCGGGAATATAAGTTGAAAGTAATTGTTCAAACTTTACTATCAATTATTATTCCAATAATTGAAATTGTTTTATGATGAATAATTGACTCTGTTACAAATAAATCCTTCATAAAGTAATATTTCATGTTTATTTTGTGAATTATTTAGGCAGTGAAAAAAAGTAAATATTTACGCATCAATAGAGATGCAGAAATGTCAAGTTTTTTTGACAGTTGTACAAAAAATAAATTTAATTCGGTATATTCTGTAGGATTACAAAAAAATATTATCAAATACAGTTTTCTCGCTACACTCCGTATATATGATATCAATTTTATCGCAATTTTTTGCATATCCCACTTTTTATCAAAAATTATTATATTATACTTGTAAATTAGGAAATATTTCCCCTATATACGAGAAAAATATTGCAATATTGTGTAAATCACATGAAAAATGAATAATTATTTAATAATTTTATTAACATATTTATTTTTTGCTACTGCTTGTAGTCAAAAACCAGCCCCTGGAGGTAAGAAAAATATTTTTTTATATAATTTTTAGTTCTTAATTATTTTTGATTTCATAACCTGCTCATACTTTAGTGTCATTTTTGCTCCCTAGGGTGTAAAATATTCCCATAAGTTTAACAATATTTATATATTTTTTATTGAATTCATTGGGCTTTTTTTTTTAATTGAAATTCATACTGCTAAAATTTTCTTTTATTTAAAAAGTGATTGGCCCTGGCTCTGTATGTTTGTTTTTAGGGATAAAATGGATCAATTGCACACGTCCTTTCGAATATTACGACTGCGGTAGCGCCTGTCAAACGAATTGTGATTCCCTCGGAATACCATGTCCAATAATAAACAAAACATGCAACGACAGTTGTTATTGTTTTCCAGGATTTGCAAGAGACAGTTGGGGAAGGTGTATCCCTATAAAGTTTTGCGCTTTGATACTTGGTCCCCCTCTACCTCTGCTTCCCAGAAAAGCGGGGATTTTAAAATAATTTTCTGGTTTTGAATCAGCTGAGGCAAGATTGCTTTAGTTTCTTAATTGCGTATTTAAATAAATGATTAAAATAGTATTTCGCTTTAATTTTATCTCCCAGTGACATCTTGAACAAGACCAAACCGGTATCGATGACAGATGACATATGACAGATAAATATCAAAATCGTTAAGAGAGAAAACTTTTTATACCGATTACATTTACTATTATTATTTATTTTGACATGCAAAAACTTCACTTATATTTTCAGTATTTTTTAACATTTTTAACCCGACCTCTACAAAATCAAAAACAATAAACGTATAACAAAACGACTTCATAAAATCACGTAAATTAAGAAAAAATCAAATCTGAATTGAAATCGACTTTGGTGCCTATAGTTCGCATTGTGCGAGAAAATGTACTTAAAATTATTGTGCAGATTGAAAAACGACCGGTGATATACTAAACCGTGGAGTAAAAAGAGACAGAACAACGATTACTGACCACCTATGTCGAGATATACTTTGTAGTCCAGTCATTTTGAATTAGTTTGCAGAAAATAACCAAAAAAACTAAATTTTAAACTAAGAAAATATTTGTAATCACTTTTACAATACAATAGGTGATTATATAAACATATATACAGGGTGGAGTATTAATAATGGCCCAAACTTTTTCGGTTGAAGATTATATTTGTAAAAACTGAAAAGTTTTGACGTAATTTGCTATTGAAATGATTGCAAGATTTGATTCTCTAATGGAAAACATGTTTCTAGACGGGGATTAGACGGGAATTGTGCTGTCTCAGCTCTAATCACGTTAATAGTTGGCTAATGACTAGACAAAACAAAAGTGAACTGTATAATTAGTTAACCTTGCATTTGCTGCTTCCTGATGTCCCGATAGGTCTCGTAGGCTTTGAAAAGTTGAAACAAAATGAGACACTTAACAAAACTGCATATATTGGGTTGTCTCGTGTCGGTGATGGTGTTGTGAGGTTTTTCTGGGTTTTCCCGCAAATGCGCCATCAATAATCAGCAAATAATAATAATTGAAGGGCGTATAATAGTATTATTATTATTTATAAACCACAAAGCCTGTACTATTGGACGGTGCTATAAGAAACGACTGTAGCGCACTATTTTAAATAATTAAAGCAAATAAATGAACGTTTATATTCGCTCTTCGGGTCTAATGAAACGACACGCTAATCTAGTACCAACGATTTAGTACATTCGATTGCTTTCGCTTTATTTATTCTGTTACATTTACATATAGGTAGAGCTTGGGTGCTAATAAACCATCCTTGAATACAGGAAATACCAATTAAAACGAGCCACCTTGTAGAAAATCAGATAGAAAATAATTTTACGTCAATTTTTGTTTCTGATTGAATACAGGGTGTTTCATTGCGAAGTGTCAATACATTAAACGCATCAGATATAACACAATTAGGTGTTTAACTCCAAATCTAACCTCATTTGTTTTGTATTTCTAATTACTCATACTTAATTACTTTCTACATAATTGCATGTTTTTTTATGTTTTTTTGCTTAAAATAGATAAAAAATAATTAGAAAAATTTTGAGATTTTATGCAACTTTTAATACAGATACGTCACTGGGACGGTACTGATTTGCTTTACGGTAAACGATTAAAAAAGAAGAAACATGACAGACCAAGACCATCACTAGTTTCGATAAACGAAGACGAAGAAGAAGAAGAATGTAGAATTTTAAAGTCGGGAAAACACAAATACACTAACTTAGAAACAAAGAAAAAACTATATACTAACTAAAAAATATTAATAAATCAAAAATAAATGCAAAATCAAAAACCCACACTTCAACACAAATCAAAGAAATTACATTATTGACAGTGACATTTAATAATTTTAACTTTGATGTCGAGTGAATTCGTTGAACTTTCGATTCGGCTTATACCTAACTTCAGTTACGCGACCAGTGACGTAATTTCAACAATTGCGCAATTTTCAAAAGGCACATTATAAAAATTAACAAATTGCTGGTAAAAATTATGTATGCAATTAAAATTAAAAAACATATTGTGCTGTTATTTATTCATATAGTACTAGTTATTTATAAGGTTTTAAATAGAATCTGAAAATCAGTTAAACACCCAATTAGACAATTCCAAAAAACATATTGTAAAGAAATAAAAGACCATTATAATTTCGAGACATCCTGTATATTTAAAAATTAATTTGACAAAGAGAAACTGTTTACAACGATGAAAAGGGGAAAACTAATGGTGCCAACTTAGATCACTAATTAATAATGTAATCAAAATTTTATACAACTAACTGCCAGGCGATAAAAGAAAGGTACTTTATCTTTAATAATAAAAATTATATGAGCTAATAAACATAAAATTTAATATAAAATGAAACTATATTAAATCTTTGCAATTTTACCTAAATAAAAAAAAATAATTTGATTGGTTTCGTCAAAGTAGACGCAGATATTTGAAATTTTAAAAATGTCGTCTCCAAGGCATAAAATAAAGGTTTGAATTGCTGATTTTCTCAATTTCCAGCTCTTGTTGGGTTTTAGCACAAAACAAAAATGATTCCTGGGAGTCCTTTATTGTAAATTTTATATGGGTCGTCTTTCCAAATGAATTTTTGGAACAAAATTTGGTCGATGGCACCAAATATAAAAGTGAAGCATATTTTCCATCTAAAAAATACAAAATTAATATGCTGCTTTTTGGCATATTATAATTTGAACTGACTTTCGTCGCACGTTTCCTTGAAGGCGTTATCTAATAGGGCTCCAGCAGCTTTATCATTTCTGCAAAAATGCCAGTATTTGCGGAAAACATTTTTCCCAATTTTTTAAAAAGAATTCCCCACTTTCGAACGCGACATTATAATCCATATCAACCTAAAATAAATATTTAAGATAAAAAAAACAGCAATTTTTTATTTTAACATCTTAGACATATAATTTTAGTATAGGTATAATGTGTGCCAAAATAATATTTACCAAGTGGTATCCCCAGTGTTTTTTGTAACTATCAGAATGTACCTTCCTTTCTTTGTCGATCTCCAGTCCAGAATTAACTAATTTGACACAATAATTATTATTTTACTGTCCACAAAACACAAACTGTATCGGAACACCTAATCTCTGCATGTGGTTGCACTGATATGGGCTATGGGCGCGGCGCGAAGAGTTTAACATCTACGCTAGTTGTTCGTAATATTAATGTTCGTAACGATTGATTTACTATTAGGTAGCACTATTTTGGCACGTTTTTAAGCAGTCAATGGTGGCATTCATAGATTTAACGTTCAAAACAATGAAAACCGTTAATTAATTTTCAAAGTTTGTATTTCTAGGATTTATAAAAAGTTTTTATGGTTTTAATGGTAAAGTACATAGGTTTATAGTCGCAAAACATTGATTTGATTAATATTTGTATTATATTAAGGATACAGTTAATTAGTTTTTGATGTTTTGCGTTTATTGCTTAACGATTTTTCGGTTATTGTTTTAATGCACTAGTTAATTGTTTTATGACGTGAAATTATTCTCCCAATCACCGAATCATAGCATTAATGTCCAAAAAATTGACGATGATACTTTATTGATTTTACGTTCAAATATTTTTTCAGTGTTTTTCAGGTTCGAAACAACACCCTGTATAAAGGATTTTTAAAAATTGCTTTACATATTTTGAAAGAACACAAAAAATGAATTCGCCGACTTTTTTTTTTGTTTTCTCGCAGATAATTTTACTACTAAAGTTCAAAGTTTCAGTTTATCAGAATTATGGTGGCTCAAAATGTAATTAGTGAGATTTGGCTGTCCAATTCTTGGCTGGAAAAAGTGATATTTTTACAAATACATTCAAACGAACATTTTTTAAAACATGGTTCCATTCCCACGTAATACGATTTTGAATCCCTCCAAGTACCAATAATCTACCTTCACGCGTACGTTTCAATAGGATGATTTATCGAAAACGAATACGAAATCAAAAAGGGGACCAAAAATAAATGTTAAAAGATCCCTAAAGGATATTCAAATTATCAACTGTGTCTAATATTTTTCAACCATTAGTTAGTTTCAACCCTTTTTTCTAAAAACCTTTCTCATGTACGATACAGAACAATCATTAATAAAATACTACGGTTTGTTTTCCACTTAAAAACGTAAACTAAAAAGAAATGGATTGTCAGTGGCGTACATTTGGTCACAGATTTTGGTTATTATATACAGTCATGCAGTGAATCATTTTCTTATATCTTTACATTTATTAAACAGTCCAATTAGGAACTTATTCAAATTTTCCTTAGTCCAATTCTGTGCTCCACCATTGCATACAGAAATATAATAAATGAATTGCTGTACGTCAATGAAGAACTTATTTAAATTTTCCTTCCCCCCGGCCTGTGCTCCACCACTGGCTGCAAAAATATAATAAATGAATTGTTGTACGTCAATGAGGAATATTTTATTATTCCAAATCATTTATCATTTGGTTAAAAAAGTTATACAGAAAATGTAAAAAAGGCCGGTTAAAAATTCTTAAACAAGATTAATCATTTCAGCGTTTGACAGCCTTGAAAATGTTCTTAAAATGCGTGGAGAGCTCCGTTTTGTGCATGTTTGTTTTTTTTTTGTTTTTATAATCGTAGAGGGTTTTTGCGATTGTGAAATCTCCGTGGGAATGATTAATATAAAAAAATGTTTTGTAATATTTTTGATGCAACGAAGTTGGCGATGCGTAAAATAGATGCAATTTTTCTAGAAATTTTATGTACAAAACTTTTTTTTAATTAATTTTGAAGAAAGTAAGCGAATTTTCTTGGATAAAAATGTGATTGTTGACGAAACGAGGTATATGTATTTACTGGTAAATCTATTTTACTAGCAGATGCTTCATCTAGTTTTACAGCTTTTTTACATAGAGTTCCAAATCTTATATGAAATTTCTTGATTTGACACTAAATAGGTCTTTTTATCTTGTCGCAATATTTATAACATAAATCCTGGCAAATAAATACTAAATTCGCTATTCTCGATGATTAATCTGGATGTACTGTATCAATACCTTTTATAATACCTAAAAAAACTATTTTTTCCCACGACAGTCATACGAAACCCTTTCCGCATTCACACAAATCTGACACCATGAGAAAATAAAAAACTAAAAACAAGAAATATACGGAAATTTACTTTTTCTACCCTTTTCCTTATTTAAAAAAACGCACCCTTACATGTGTTTGGTTTCACCCTTTCGAGTGTAAAAAAAGGTTTAAAAATGCAAGGTAATATTATCCTTGATTTAAACCCTTTTACGGATAAACACAGCTGTTCGGAATTTTGGCAATAAGGGTAGAAAAAGGATGCGGAGGTAAAGGAATGATAAAAAACCACCCTTATTGTAGAAGTTGGATTATAGAAAGTTCGGGGGATGTGGGTTATTTGAGATTGTGAATGGTTTTTGTAATTTTTACAGATGGTTTTTTATTTTATTATTATTCTTCAAAAGATTTATAATTTATTCAGGATAAAAAATTAATCAAGGGTTTTATCAGTGTCGCGAAAAGAAATATTTATAATTAAAATTTTTATTGAAGGATCTACAATCAAAAAAAAAAAGAAAAAGATTCGGAAAATCCCCTATATTTTTATTTTATATCCTTTATACCTTTATAGTCAATTAAAATTCACATCTGCAACTACCTACCAAAGAGATGAAAAAAATATTGGCCCTGGGAACTTTATTTTTCTTATTCACAATTTCGTACGCTATTTCGGCAAAAAAAACACGATTTTTCGAAAAATTAACTCTAAATTTAAAAATTAGAGACCCTTGCGCCATCTACAAAAGACTAGTGCTCATCAAGGCTAGAAGACATTAAAAATTTTCTATTTCATCTGATATGCTATATTCGTCAATTCATAGATGGCGAAATCATCATTCAGTTCGGACATTCAAATTTTGAAACTACATGCATCAAAATTTTTAAAATTGTTACTAATAAAATTATTTTTGCGAACTATATCTCTGATTGTATAAAAAATAAATTTATTGTTAAATTGGACATAAAATGGCGTCTTAAATTGACGACGTAACATCTACGAGAAAGTAGTGAATACTGACGACCCTTAACAATAGGTTTCTGAAGTGGATTTTACCACAGGATCTATTTATTATTTAACAAAATAGTGTTCTACTCTAACGATATTAGCTGTGTACAGATGGCGCTTATGTAGTTTATTTTGAAAGAAGTGATCTACAAAAGCTTAAGAGTGTTCTATACCCATCAACTCTTCAATTTCATACATAACCTCGGTCTTCGCTGAACTCCCCTCTAAAGAAATTGTTAGGCAGCATAAAATACATCTGTGTATTTGCGGTTGCATAGTTACCAATTCTCGGATAAGGACGACATCTAGACGTAGCATTTTGAGCCGTGGATGGAAATTAGATTTCTATTGACATGAACACAACTTTATGCGATCTAGCGGTATTAATTTGAACTGCCCGAAACGCGTAATGTTTGCTAATTTATCTTCAGTTTGACATTTGAGCATTTGAATTTGAGCGCGAACGAAACTAATATGAGTAACTTGTATAGAAACCTCTTTTCTATAAATTTTGCATACTAACTCACAGTTTTTATTCGGGACAACAGCTTAAGGCTTACAAAAGTTTGTAAGCCTATAAGCAGTATGAGGCCAGGGCTGTTCATAGTGTTTTAGCCAAATTGTGAAAATTGTGTTTAATATAGACAGAAATAATACAAATAAAACAAATTGTAAATCTTAGATGTTTATACATTCATAAAATAAAATAAATTATGGAAAAAAAAATTAATTCAATGGTATTTGCGAGGGACACATATTTATAAATGCACTACACAATATATTACTACAATTTTGCCCAATGCAGAAAAATCTTATTTTTTTTAAAAGACCGCAATTTTAACATATTAGCATTTCCAATATGGCGGAGGGTATAGAACCCACTTAATAAATTTAGTTGTGGACAGCGTTGCCAATCCTACCGCTTTTTCGATACATTTAGTAATATTTCTATTTGCGACTAAAGTTAAAAAATTTTATAAGAGATGTTTTAAAATTAGTTACAAATGTACAGGGTGTTCAATAACGATATGTTAGACCAAAATTATATTTTTTTAATGGGACACCCTGTTTTTGATTTTAGAAAAAATCAAGTGGAAATAAAACAAGATAAATATTCTACATTTATTTTCAATCGTTTAATATTTGTTCTGACAAAATAGTTACAAATATACTCGATTAGTAGACACTATTTGGTAAACTAATACAATTTTTTACAAAAATATACACAACAGTACATAAAAAATTATATCTACATAAAAATATTAAGGCAAAATTATTATAAATATAAAACTGGGAAAAAACTAAGCGTTTCAGGGATATTGTTATAAAAACAGATATAGATACAAGAAATTAGGTAAAATTTAAAATGTCAGCCAAAGTATTTTATATTTTAATGTCTTATTTAAATAGTTTAATAAATAACCACAATATAATATGGACGGAAATTATTGTCTCAAAACTTAATAAATCTATTTTGGCACTCAATTTTTTTTTATTTCTGTAATAATAATAATAAAAATAATAATAATAATAAGGGGAGATTTCTGAAGAATTTTGAAATTTTAATGTTTCCCTTAAATATCTTCGTCTTCATCATGTTCGCCATAATCGTAATCGTCTTCGTCTTCTTCAAACAACTGTTTGCTTTCTTCTCCACCGGGACATTCCAAACATCTAAAAAAACCATATTTGCAATTTTAATTGTGCCTATATCTAGTAACCCCATTTAGTGCGTTTTCCCATCCCAGGAAGCCATGAATTAAGCCCCTTATGTTGCCTTCCAAAAGTTACCAAATGTTGGTATTAAAAGTCACTTGTCATTTGATTTGTCACCTTTTTAGAACAAAGCCACTTTGTATCATCAATGTGTTAAAGATAGTAAAAATGTATTGGCATTTTTTTCCATTACCTGTTTGTTTTTAGAACAAAAGGCAATAAAGCATTTTGAATTGTCAAAACTACAACCGAATCAACCTTAACAAATGTCAAATGTTGTTATTTTTTTGTTTTATATTTGGATATTTAAAAAAACGATATTATGTTTTTATTTACCTACTCTCGTTGATACCAAATTTAAGACAATACTGTCCAATACACTCGCAGCATCCATCATGGAACCACCTGTAACTGGAAGCGCCCATGCTTAGACAACTAGATTTACATTTCGTCCAACTCATGCATTGCGCCCAAAATGCCACTGTACAGTTCACGGTGATCATGTTTTGTTTAGCTGGATCGACCTCTTGTTCCACACTCACTAAAAATAAGAAAAATTTGTTTTAACAAGTGTAATGTGTATAGGCGTAGGGTAGGGGGTGAAATATAATTTTTGTTTGGTACTTACACATGGTTATTTTGATTTCTTTCTTGGGTTCATAATAATTGAGTTCCATATCAACGGGAAACGTCTTGGTTTCCCATCTTTTGTGAGGATCTGGCAACTCTGTCAAAACCATGAATAATTGAGGGACAACTTCGTCGAATTCTTCAACGTGGGATTTTCTGCTTAGATCCGTTCCTGTATCGTTGGGTTTGGGACACATATCTAAAAAAATAGAAATAAAAAAATTTCAATGTGAGTGTATTAATTTTTAATTTTAATTGTGCGAGTTTTTGCCTATTTGACCTTCTAAATTTTTGTTCGCCTATACTTTCACAAATATAAAACATATAAACCAAAACATTCCAGGAAATACTTAATTTAGGATATTTAAACACTCACCCACGCACGAACAACATTCGCTGTAAAGGTAACTGAGGCAGTTGAAACATTCCTTGCAGCATGTGCAATTTTTTAGATCGCAGTTGCATGATTTCGTGAGCAAACATTTGCTGACGACACTTCCACAAACAGCTTCATTGCAGCTTTCAACTGTTTGGATGTTGAATACGAGGGTTGTTGCTAGTGAAACCAGAAGAAAGAATTTCAACATTTTTGGGGATCTGAAAATAATTAATAATTTATTGATTAATAACGCAAATCATTTTTGAAACAAAAAAAATTCATGGAAGCATTGTTGCAGAGGTCGAATAGTAAAATAGAAGAACAAAATCATAATATGGAAAAGAATAAATTAGAAGAAAAGATTAATGAACAAAAAGCAGACACGAGAAAAATACAAGAATCCATAAATGAGCAAAATAATAAAATTGACAATTTAAATACCACTGTGAACAGGAAAATAGAAGCACAGGAACAGAGTTTACAAGAAATAAGAAATAGACAAGAAGAAATGGAAATGGCTTTAATTACACAAGAAGAAAGAATCATAAATTTGCAAGCAAAGTACAAAGAAATACAGAAATAAATATAAGAAAAACTAAAGAAGAAATTGAAAAAGAAACAAAACAAGAGACAGAAAATATTAAAAGAAATTTGATTATAAAAGGAAACTACAGGATGAAATAATAACATCAGAAACAAATGTGACAAAATCGAAAATACAAGAAATAGAAAAGAAAATGTACCAAGAAAAGGAAGAATACAGAAAACCAAATAGAATTTATTCAAGGAATTTAAAGTAAAGTAATTATGTAAAAGGGGATTTAAAATTGACAGGGTTGTTATGGGATGTTTGTTTTTGTCAGATTAATGAGAATAAAGATTTAAAAATAAGAAAAAACTGTAGAATATCAATATTATTACAATATATATGGAAAACGACTTTAATAAAAAATGGGTTCTCTTTACTTAACACTATAGGAGAATTTGGCGTTTTGCTTCAATTGTTTTCTACTTTTCAGAATCTCCCTGTATATTAAATTATGTAAACAAAGTAAAGAGCGAAGTTAAAATTAGAAAATTCCGTTTTGAACCATAACAAACCATTTTCTTCTATATGCAAACTTTAATTTCGCAGATTTAATAATAAAAGGCAGATATTTATAACTTTTCCCTATAAAAAGGTACTATAAGCGTTTTAGATCTATGTTCTCCCATTTCCACTAAACGAAAAAAATTCACCAATGATTTCTTCGTGTATGGGATCGCTCTTTTTTTATTTTTAAAATAAATTTCTTGGTTTTAGATTTTTTTTTTCATTTATATCATAATTTTTATTGTGACACTTTTTAGGATACCCTGTATCTTTTATCGCATGTATGTTTTGCTATGGAACAATATTCTACCATTTTTTGGGAAATTACTTGTGACTCTTTCACTTTTTTTTGCAAAATAGGGTTATAGGGACACTTTTAATCCCGTGTGAGTAAAAATGACAGTTTACTTTGACATTTATGATTACAGTTGCTTTTTATATAAGAGCGACAACTCTTCAAAATTGATTTTTTGGATCTGGCTAGGGTATACCTATAAATGACGCTTTTAATCCCTTGGGAGTTAAAATGACCATTTAGTCTCTCTCTTTCTGTTTTGTTTCAGAAATTATGTTTTTAAAACCTTTTGGGTTATGATAAAATATTTTAAAATATTCTGAGTTGCCTGAGAACCCTTTTATTTTGAACTATTGCAGCGGGAAAGTAAAAACAATGGTAAATTTAAATTCTTCCGCTTTGCATAAGACAAGATAAAGTATTTAAAGTTAAAAAAAATGTAATATGATATAGGCAGAATCATGTATTCTAGCCACGGGCAGTTTAAAATATCACATTATTTAATAAACAAACACAAATACGACATCTATTTAACCTACTATCAAACCTTCAGTAATGAATTTTTACCTGAACACCGACGTTAGCACACAAAAATCATCGGTTCACATTTGTAGTTTCTTATAAAAACAACTTCAAGAAGAAAGCATTAGAAAATTCACTCTTTGTCCATACGACTACAGAAAAATGTTGTTAACACTAACTGACCACAAAACTGGTTACCCGAGACTTGGGAACTTGTGTATAAGCAACTCGTTGAGAACGAGAATGAATCTAATGAGATTGAATGAATGCCTTTGCCCCACTCTCGGCTGCATACAGTGCGGCTCTAAAAGTTTTTGACGAAATCAATTTCTTGTCTCGCATCTCACGAGCTGTAGGTACTACAGGGTGGCCATTTAGTAAGGCTGATTTTATCTTTAATTCTTATTAAACTTTAAAAGACGAGGGTAAATATATATACAGGGTGTTTTCACGGGGAGATCCTTGGGAAATTTTTAAGATAAAATTGTCAGATGAACGTCTGCAAAGGTTTCTTCTTGAAGATACAGGACATTGAAAAAACATTTTTTATGAAGTTTTTTTTTAATTATCTCAAAAACGCGTTCAAATATTTGACCGAATTTTACTGAACGTTAGAATGGCATAACTGTGCTTTATTTGGCTAAGCCAAATTGTTCCACTAACACCAGTGGCGTTCGTGTAACCAAGTGATGACACATTTTGAAAAGAAAACTTGGTACGCCACTGGTTTTGCAAGAATAGAATTTTTTTTTATAAATAGTTATTTCTAAGTAAAAAAGGATCCTTGTCTTTTTTTCGTCTGACGCATTGTTTTCCAATAAAAAAAAATAAAATGATATTTTTGCTCCCTTAATATCAGTATTATATTAATATTTTATAGCCCAGTTGTCAGATAGTTTGACCTCGCTCAAAATGTGATATCGATGAAACTTGGCATTTAAGTACTTGAATGGGTGTAGAAAACGATAAAAAAATCTTTGCTGCTCTCAAGTGTATGCTAACTTCACAATTTCGAAAATAAAATCGAAAATTTTGTTTTTCCATTATGTCTCGAAAAAAAAAATAAAAATTTCGAAAAACTAATAGCACCACGTGAAAGAGCGGAAAATTTTACTAAAAATTATATTATAAATTACTTAAAAAAAATTGTATTACTATAAACAATTATTAAAAATAAGAAAGCAAACAAATATTCAGGCGAGGCGTTCGAAAAACTCAAGTATCTTTGTCTAAAATGTACGCAAAGAAAAAAGAAAAGAAAGCATTTTAAAGAGGAGATTCTAAGCTTTCTCAGGAAGCCATTAGTTTTTATTTTTTTTTTGTTTTCTCATAGAAAATTAGACCGGAAGTTGTATGAAGTAACATCTATAAAAAATGATTTTGTTTGAATCTGTTTTAGTTTAATTTGAAACATGTTATGTACGCCACTGGACCAGCAAAGATTTAACGGAATGTGTCTGTTGGAATGCTTTGAAGTGACCACCAACAAACTTTTAAGTCTTAATTGTCTTAACTTCCAAGAAGGGAAGGTTCCCGCTACCTGTGAATTAAATGTACCTTTAGACATACCGGAAATGATGAGGGGGTGTTGTTTAATTTTATTTTTTTTAATATTAGTTCGATAAATTTCAATTTTTCGGTTCAAATCAAATTTTTTCATAATCTTAAGAAAATGTGAAAGAAATGGCAACATCCCTTGCGCTAAAACACGCAGATCCAAGGTTAAACAGACAGTCGAAACGAATTTGTGTTTTATTATAATCAAGGTGGTCGGTTCGTGAATGTCATTTTCTTAATTCTGCAGTGAACTTGTAAACATGTCCGATTTATCATCGAATTACGATACAACTCATAGCGAAGATGAAAGAATTGGTAAGTTTTTTTTATTATTTATACATTTTTTGGTATAAAAAAACCAATTTTAGATAAAAAACGTATTTATTTATTTTATTGAGATATTATAAGAGTAAAAGATCTATACAAAAACCAGTAAAATTTCCATTGAATAAATTACGATGAGGGTATTTCTGTATTGCAAAGATTGAGACAGGGGCGTACCTAAAATAAAGTAAACCCATTTTGTCATTGATTTTGAATATCGTATGGCATATACGCAGAATACCATATACAGTTCTGGCAAATTTTTAACGGAACATAGGATTTTCAATGTATTTTGGACAAGAGCTCACGTAGAAGTCGACCAGCAGAATATATAACAAATCTACGCGACGACGTATCAACTATTCAATTAAACCACTCTAAATTATTGTATCCCTACTCTTCGCTAGCAGGGTGCGTGCCTGCTTTAGCTTAATATAGCACTGACTAGGGATCGGTGAAACAGCCGTAATTGAATAACAGGTACAACCTGTTCCAGTTCTAAAATATACCTGTTCCAAAAAATCTGTTCCAGTTCCAACGTATTGCAAGTTGTGTACCCTTCACTCCTGACCTTTTAATAACCTAACATTTTCTTCTATTTTCGCCGATATCAAAGTAGCTATTTTTAAGAAATGTAAAAGGCCTCTTCGACGAGTAGGGATGTGACTCTGGAACAGGTACTGTCCCAGTTACACATCCCTAGCACTGACGTCTGACCGGCAGCAGTACGAAAATGTTAGGAGGGGAGGTGTGTATGTGAGACTTTCAGGAACAGCTTTTGCGACGCCGAAGTTTCATTGTATGCGAGAAATTATTTGTTGCAATAAATGTAACAAATAATTTCTCTTCTGAAAATAAATGCTGTGGTTCCTTCTTGCCATAACGGCTTTGAAAATAAAATACATTCTACGATTTAAAAAACATAATGGTAAAAAAAACTAAAATGTAACTATAAAAACTACGAATCTAATGTAATAAAGGTTCAAATAAACCACTTCTTTGTGCTAAACAATAGCCAAATCTGTGAAAGAGAGATAATCTCATATCTAACTTTTTAATAATTCGAGAAATGGTGGACTGTGTGGGAATTGGCCTATTTTCAAATGCAACTATAAATAAATACCACTTTAAAATTTGTATCTTTTCTTCCTTTGTAAACGTGAATATTTTATTTTCAATCATTATCGACTTACTATTTCTGCGATTTTACAGTACACTGAGTGGCAAGTATCACGTGCCAGTTGCTCGAGGCAGGAAGGGGAACAGTGGTTCAATTGAGTAGTTGATATGCCTTCGCGCACATTTCTTAGATGTTGTGCTGGTCGACTTCTACGTGAGCTCTTGTTCAAAATACATTGAAAATGCTATGTTCCGGTAAAATTTGGACAGATCTGTATATAATATTAGATAAAATTAGTGGCAAGCAGTCGTACGATTTCTTCGTCTTAAGTCGAGCTTTCGAAAATGTTTATTTCAGATTTATATTTAAAAACTGTACGCGAGGAGAACATACAACTTGCAGCCGATATCCAACAACAAAGAAGCAATTTATTCCAACTGATATACACTGAGAAAAATGAACCCATTTTCTCTTTGCCTGGTCTAAAATTTCTGTACTTCAATCACAAAAAAATAAAGTTTTACTTCCGTCCATCCGATGTAGTCGAATATGTGAGTAAAAGTAAAACGGCGAGAGTTTATTGCAAGCTAGTGTATGATGAAAAATTTCATTGTTGGGGAATCAAAAGGAACACGTTCTCTGTCAATTGTCGGAGAAAACTTTATTCTTGGTTTTCTGATTTTGCAATTGGGGATGAGGAAGTTCTCGAAGTGATTCTTGGCATTTATAAAACTTTAAAGGATTTGTCGATAAAGCAACATAAATATAGAGAGCAAAAATACAGGGTAAGTTAGAATTTTGTTACCTTTCTTATGTAATTTAATTTTTTTACCGTGTTTACGAGAAATGTGCAATTTTATATCGCACGGTGCGGCCATTGACCATATAAAGTTTGAATTTTGACGTCTGACATCTGTCATTTGTGAATAACTATTTCTATATGCCAACCCAGCAGCGCTCAAAGCGACATCTTGTGGCGCGACCCCTAAGTTAAGAGTTAACGTTTGTTTACCTAAAATTCCGTTAGAGCACCGCTCGTGTCAAACAAAATGTTATGTTTGTTTACCTTAACAGTTATGTATGTTTACCTAAAGCGACATCTTATGGCGCGGTCTGTAAGTTAATACTTGTGTTTATTCCGTTAGAGCGGCGCTCGTGTCAAGCGAAACCGAAATGGGCAAGCGTACTCATTCCCGTATTTTTTACTTTTAGAGGTACATGAATGGTGAACTGGAAGATTTTGAAATGGATGATGTCGATCAAGAGATATTTTTTGATGAGCGCGCAAAATCAGAATTCAGAAGTAGAAGAAATGCTATACTAAAAAGGATGCTTCCTCCAGACGAAAGAGAAAATTTTGACGAAATAGAAAGAGATTTATTTAAAGAAAGTAGTCCTGATTATTCAGACTAAAAACGTATTTTCGACCTACTGCCACCGTGCCACCATGTTTTAGTTTTTAGGAAGTTACAGTTAATATGTTTATATTTGTTATATTTATACTTTTTTTCATTGTTACTTTTTGCATTTAAAATATATATACATTATTGTAGACGGATAAAAAATGGCGTTATCATTCACTCCTGACACCTAACAATAGGGAACAAAATAATATTGGACAAAAAATGGCGATATTTGAGACATCTAGTGACACAGTATGAAAGTCTGAGAAAACTGTAAATTTGTAGAAACCGAGACGTTAAATTGCGGCGTCACTGTATAGATGGAAATACCGTCACTGGAAATAGAAGTAATTATAATACAGGGTAATTCAGCCTGAATATTTAAAATATTTTTGGAAGTAAAATAATTTAAACATGAAATTTGGTCACTAGAACTTTGTTATACTTCATTAGAGTTAAAAAAATTTATGAGAAACCGAATGATTTTTTTTAGAGAGAAGATTTTCTAAAGTCGCGTCAAAATACCACATTGGAGGTTCATGTTAAATATATATCGCAGTGCTCAACAATGTTGACTCGTCTTTACCAACATTCCACACCGTCCATTAAAATTCCCAAGTCTCATACTCCATTTTAAAAATAACAATTATTGAATGGAATCAATACCTTCGAGGTACCAAAAAAAAAACTTGACTCGATTGTACTCTAATAGGTATCTACTTGCACCTATTCTAATTTATTTAAGAAAACACAAACATATTAAAACTCAATCTTTGTATAAGTTGCTTGGAGGCGACGAATTAAAAAAACAAGATACAAAACGCTGGTTTACTCTTTTCAATACAAACATAGACACCTCTGAATACGAAATTATAGAATAACATTTGGAACTTCCAACGACAACTATAATAACACTTTCGTTGTCTAGATTGACAACGTTCGAAAATGATGAATAGAGTTATGGAGGGGATGAAGAGAGAGAAATGTTTTTATTTTCGTTTATGTTTGTACTAAATATTTAAAACAGAGTTGGGAATTAAGTTGCTTCTTGAAAAAATTGATAAAAAGTCGATTGAGTATATTTGTACGTAAAATCAATAAAGTATCGTCAATTTTTTGGACATTAATGCTATGATTCGGTGATTGGGAGAATAATTTCACGTCATCAATCAAATCAATGTTTTGCGATCATAAACCTATGTACTTTACCATTAAAACCATAAAAACTTTTTATAAATCCAAGAACGACAAACTTTGAAAATTAATTAACGGTTTTCATTGTTTTGATGAACACTAAACGTTAAATCTATGAATTGACTGCTTAAAAACTAAAATTTTATGCCTAAGATGTTAAAATAAAAAATTGTTGTTTTTTTAACTTAAATATTTATTTTAGGTTGATATGGATTATAATATCGCGTTCGAAAGTGGGGAATTCTTTTTGAAAAATTGGAAAAAATGTTTTCCGCAAATACTGGCATTTTTGCAGAAAGGATTAATATATAGATAGATATATATATAGATTAATATCCATCGTTCATAACGTTGATAACCGGCTATCATAGGCCTATCATTGCGATTATAAATCTATGCGCATATTTTATTGATTACTTAAAAAAATCGTAACTTAAGGATTAAGAAAATTTACGTACGAACGTTTATTGTATTGATTGCAGCTGTCATCGGCTGAAAATTAATGTTGACGTCCATTGATTTGATGTACTTTATTCACTAAAGATTTGGGATAAGAATTTTCTAAAGGAATGGTTTGAAGTTCTTTCAGACACTCATCTCTCAAAGATGGATGAGTGACCTTAACCACTTTGTTTTTGAGGTTATTAATTAAAGGACCAGGCACCTTTCTTATGGGAAAATGGCTTTCCGTCAAATTTTCTGAAAAGTTGGTATGAAGTAGCACTCGATGCTCTGACAAAAAGTGTCCATTGGCCCAAACCGATTCTATGGCTAGTTTTCGAGGTACAGGGTGTTAAACATCGGAAATGCCACTTTTTTGTAACCAGATTTCTCATAACCGACCTGTTTTATTCCCGTTTGTTGTAGAAAACATGAATTATAGATTATTTGGCAACAATATTTTATAAACAATTACCGTAGAATTTGGTTATTTACAGGGTGGTTCGAAAATACGTAAAATGGTTTTTTTGAAGAAATCATTTTTTTTATAACAGCTTTAAAATTACAAGAAAATCTCATTGCATCATGAATATAAAGTTTAAGCAATTACTTCTTGCTGTTGAATAATATTTTATACATTTTGACTCATAAATGTAGTTACAGAAGGTATTTTAGCTTTAACGAATTGCCCCGTATAAACGATGTGTTATAAAAATTTTGTATTATCTTAAACAAATGTATGACCTGTCACTCTACAACTACTCTAAGTCATACAGCGTGTTAAACTGATTGCAAACACTTTAAAAATTAGAAAAGCTGTGTTTTGTGCACCACCCTGTATTTTAAAAGTTTCTCCGTCAACTTTATAAATTAATACATTTTCCCATTAACAGAAGTTCAGCATTTAACTGAGCAAAATTTTGTTGTAATCCTATGACCAGTTTTCCTAAAATGTGTACCCATAGTTACTAGTAGTTCTAAAATAATATAAAAAAAAGGTTACTAATTATGAAAATAGAAGGATGGGTA
The DNA here is from genome assembly GCA_949320105.2 of Crepidodera aurea. Taxonomy (NCBI): domain Eukaryota; kingdom Metazoa; phylum Arthropoda; class Insecta; order Coleoptera; family Chrysomelidae; genus Crepidodera; species Crepidodera aurea. The sequence goes on along the minus strand of OX439477.1, from coordinate 18,072,963 downwards.
CACATTTTAGGAAAACTGGTCATAGGATTACAACAAAATTTTGCTCAGTTAAATACCGAACTTCTGTGAATCTGAATATGTATTAATTTATAAAGTTGACGGAGAAACTTTTAAAATACAGGGTGGTGCATAAAACACAGGTTTTCTAAGTTTTAAAGTGTTTGTAATCAGTTTAACACGCTGTATGACATAGAGTGGTGGTAGAGTGACAGGTCGTACATTTGTTTAAGATAATACAAATTTTTTATAACACATCGATTATACGGGGCTATGCGTTAAAGCTAAAATACATTATATGCCTTCTGTAACTACATTTATGAGCCACCCTGTATAAAATATGATTCATCACCAAGAAGTAATTACTTAAACTATATATTCATGATGCAATGACATTTGCTTGTATTTTTAAAGCTGTTATAAAAAAACTGATTTCTTCAAAAAAACCGTATTACTTATTTTCGAACCACCCTGTAAATAACCAAATTGTACAGTAATTGTTTATAAAATATTGTTGCCAAATAATCTATAATTCATGTTTTCTACAACAAATGCGAATAAAACAGGTCGGTTATGAGAAATCTGGTTGCAAAAAAGTGGCATTTTCGATATTTAATACCATGTACCTCGAAAACTAGCCATAGGATCGGTTTGGGCCAATGGACACTTTTTTTCAGAGCATTGAGTTCTACATCATACCAACTTTTCAGAAAATTTGACGGAAAGCCATTTTCCCATAAGAAAGGTGCCTGGTCCTTTAGGAACCGATTACTATTAATTGGTTTTCTGTACCATCTAGTAATGATTTTATTGTCGTTCGTTCTTATTAGTTTTAAATCCAGGAATGGAACTGAATTATCAGTTTCTTTTTCAACAGTAAACTGAATAATTTTAACAGTTTCGATCCAAGTATACCTACATATATCTATTAAAAAACAAAGAAAATTTCTCAACTCGCCCTCCTTGAATTGATTTTTTATATATACTTAAGTATACATTTTATAATCTCACCCTGTATTTTTCAATTGTATACTGATTTTTTAGAAATTGTCATTTTGTCATTTTAACACTGATGTTTCTTTTTGTACGTAATTTTTCCTGAATTTCATGTTATTCGTCTTGATAAAGAAAATAAACATTTTCGAAAGCTCGACTTAAAACGAAGAAATCGTACTAATTTATTTACTATTGACTGCTTCCCACTAATTTTATCTACATAAATTGATATATTATATTTATATTTTGATACGCTTGAGCTTTATAAGAAACTTATAGTATTTTTTGGGTTCCTTGTCAGTTTTTCAGCCTTGTAAGGATTTTCTCTAGAAATTCAAGCAGGATTAAAATTTTATTTTCTTGTTCATTTTCAATACAGTGTTGACAACGGAACGTGAATAAAATTATTTCATCATTGCCCCCTCTAACCATCCCATATTCTTCGTTTACGATTATTTCATTGTCAGTAGATACATTAAAAAAACCAACACATCAGAAAACTTTTGGAATATTTCTCACAGTGTGCCGCTGCTGTCAATATGGCGACCCCGACCAATGACAAAAGGGCTACAACAATGCCCTTCGGTGGGCCTCTCCTCCTCTGACACTTCATAGGCTGCGTCAATATTATTCCAGTGCCCCGGCCAGCACCGCGAGTGCCCTTTGGAATGGAATGAAGAGTGACGACCGCCGCAGCCACATTGTCCAGTTATCACCGCGTAAAATAACAACGAAGGGGACGGCGCAGCGGCGTCGAAATGGGAAATGTGTGAAATTAAAATATTTTATCTACTAATGTCAAATAATAAACCAAAAATCAAACCGGAATTTGACCTTCATTATTCAATAGTGTGTTTGTAAAATTGATTTGATTGGTTGAAAAGCGTTGAAAAGTGAAAATTCAACACTTTTAATAACCAATAATCACAAGGCAACTAAATTTAACCAATCAAGATCTAGAATGCATTTACATTTACTATGTAGCACGGCCTTTAATTTATACGTCAATGTCAAATTAAATTAATACCAGTAAAAGTCATTCACTAAAAACTTTATCAAATTTGTTGAAATGGATATTTTATTAATAGAATTTTACACCAAATCCATAAAAATAATACTAATAATCCAACAACATATGCTAGTTCTAGTAATTTCATATCAAATACAGATCACAATATGAATTTTGGTGTTGCAGATATAACAATTAATTTCTCGAATTGCAGCAACATAACATAACTTTAAATTTTAATAACAAGTAAGAATTAATTTAATATAAATAAGCATTTATATTCGTATAATAGTTTCTTTATCATTTAAAAATGTTTTGTTCTTGATTTGATTTTATAGATATTTTGAAGGTATAAATAATCTATTATTTGTCGACATTAGTAGATAAAGTATTATATTCAACTCGTTGTGTGGTTATTTTATTACACTCGGATGATTACAACACTCGCTCGCAAGCTCGCTCGTGCTGCAAATTTCATCCGCATGTAATAAAATAACCCACCCAAACTCATTGAATAATATACTATTACAGGACACGGTTAACTAAAACTGTTGGGTCTGACCACATTCCCAACAAGTCATTCATAAGTTTCAAATATTCCGTGCCCAAGGATGAAGTGAGATAGATATATAAAAGTCCAGAACATGGCAACGAATTTACGCTTCGATGCATGGGCGTACCGTTACAGAGGGAAATGGGATGTGACACAATATATTTATTTTTTTTAACGATTTTAATTTTACCGGTTACATAGGAAATTTAAAATACTAATGAAAATATATTTATTTAATCAAATTAACTATAAAAAAATTTAGGATCAGTTATTTCGCTAGTCCGCTCTGAACACCTAGTGTTCGTCAGCAAGATCAAGGGAAAATTCATCATTTCCTTGCAAATGTGTCGATGTTGTTTTTATCAGGCTGTTCGACTATCAGGCTATTCGGGATTGAGGTAGGAATAGGAAACTAACTACAAATTAAACACTGATGAATTATTAGATGTATCATCCTGAAATAAAAAAAAATAATGTTGGTATAGTAGGAACCTTCTACGTTTAGATAAATCCTGAAAAATATATAAACTGTTTTAATCTTATCGAACCTATAACAGAAAAAAATTAGTTAGTAAATATCAACTAACGAAAACGTTGGCAGAAGTAACAAATTTCTACATCTACTATTTTTTTGTGAGGCAAGCCTCGTTTTATTTTATTTTTTTTCCACTGCGCTACATTAAAATTATATACATTCATAATCCACGAAGCAGGCGAGAAGGCATTCACAGTGAAACGACATACAAATCGAATCAAATAAGTAATTAGTTGAAACTACAATTACAGAACACAAAAATTTTCAATAAAAGTTAAGATTCATGGGAAATCACTAGAGTTTAAGCAGTCGGTATTATGGAAATGTTTTTGATTGCTTAAAATATTCAACATATTCTCAAAAGATTGGTTTGACCTTTTACATTACATAAATTTAAGCCATAATGTTTAAACAATATTACTGGAAGTATCTTATATTTTAAGTAAAAAATGTTTGTATCCTAGTAAAGCTTCGCAAAAGTATGTTTAAATCTTATAGCCTAAATTTATTAAAAAAACAAATAAACATAGGTATATTACCTCGATATTGGTTTTGCATCTGTTTTCAAATATTTCCTTCCACTTGGTTTATATTCAAAGTCATTATCACGGAAATGAAGAACAAATATAATCATTTGTAGGTATGAACTTCACTGCCTCAAATCTTCTACTTTCAACATTTACAGGAATCCTAAAAGTCATGTCTTCGTATAACTACTTAGGTAGTTTGATCCTTTATGCATTATTAAAGAATTTATACAGTCGATAAAATACTAAATTCTACGCCCCTGAACTATGTTTATAACCTTAAATATAACTTACCGATGAAATGATAAATCGGGATTTAAATAATCCAGTTTGCGGCATACCACACATTGTTGAACCATATTTGTCTATTCAATCAATTTAAACCAATAAATCAATATGAAAAAGAAAATTTTAATCTAGCACGATATAAAACACATTAGTAAACAAACACCAATGTACTGAACATGGCCGACATAAATATACTAGTACCATTCTAATGGTTTCGCTTCATTGCCGCTTCTATCAAATTTTCGCAGAAATGGTTGAAACTTAAATCATGGTAAAGTATCTTTGTCAATATTTATCTAGCAATATAATTTGTTGTGTTATTAGTTTCGAAAATTAGTGTTAACATAGATGTACAATTATTTTAGCGAAACAAAATATCTCATTTTCCAAGATAATGTTTAAATAGATTTAGGATTTTGGTAATGACGGAAAAAATATGATAACTTTGACAACATTGAAACTGATAATATAAATTCAATAACACAGCGTTTAGACTGTTACGTGTTGTTGTCCCCAGCCGAAATGTCAATAAACTCGATCTTATTGTTCTAAATCTATGGGTCTGACTAAATTGCTGAAGTTTTGCCAGTGGGAGAGAGTTTTAAATTCCAAGAAAGTGATGTTCACATTTCACATCCAAAGTTTCCTAGCTGTCAAGCTGTCATCTACCACTCTATATTATTTTTGTGGACTTTTTTTGCACATTGAGTCCTCAGAGCCAACTAATAATTCTGATAAACCTTGTTTTTCTCGTTTATACATATTGATAAAACACCGAATGAAAAAAGTACGTGTAATTAATAAAAAAGTACATCAAATCAATGGACTTCAACATTAATTTTCAGCCGATGACAGCTATAATCAATACAATAAACGTTCGTCCGTAAAATTTCTTAATCCTTAAGTTACGATTTTTGTACGTAAAATAAAATATGAGCTTAGATTTATGATCGCAATGATAGGCCTATGATATCCGGTTATCAATGTTACGAACGATGGATATTAATCTATGGGTAATGTTTTTAAAAACAATGAAAAGTAAGTATACATCTATGATCTCTGTACATTAAAACCATAAATAAAAAGCATGGGTCTACGATCTATAGCACCAGAGTACATGAAAACAATATATAGTGAGCATAGATTCATAATCACCAGTTATTAATATTATTAAGTTTTATTTATCAGACCTCGCTAAATTAGGTATACTGGAAATTACTTTATCAAAAATATTAAAACAAAACGATATTTCTAAAAAAAATTAAAACTTACCCACTAATCATTGGCTCATCTATTTCTACTGATTTGATGTGTCGCGTTTTCCCAAAACCTATATTTTCGAATTTCCCATATGAACAATCAAGATGCAACCAACTGGAAGAGGATTATACAAAAAAATGTATTAGGTAGTTATTTTTTATTGTTCTAATGTTGATTCACAAATCATGTGTACCCTAGGGCTTTCAAAGGGAACAGCATGTTTATAAAAACACTTTTCCAAAGAGTCCCAAAACATTTTGCTATCTTGTGGAAAATCTAAATTGAACAAGTAAATAATTTTAAAACATATATATCAACTGCCTTAAGTATATGAAAAAGTTTAAAATAAATTTCGTCAAAGTAGACGCAAATATTTGAAATTTTAGAGATGTCGTCTCCAAGGCATAAAAGAAAGGTTTGAGTTGCTGATTTTCTCAATTTCTCAATTTTAGCACAAAAATTGTATATGGGTCGTCTTTCCAAATGAATTTTTGGAACAAAATTTGGTGATGGCACCAAATACAAAAGTGAAGCATATTTTCCATCTAAAAAAATAATAAACTATTTAAACAACAGACAACAAAAGGTAAAACTTAACAACATATAGTCCAGTAAGTTATGTAATGATATGGGTGTATCTCAGGGTAGTGTTTTGGGACCTTTGTTATTTTTAATCTATTTAAATGACATTGTGGATATTGCAAGGGAGTGCAAAATACACCTATTTGCTGATGATACCCTACTGTATTTCTGTAGTAGAGATCTTGAATACTGCTTAAGTATTATAAATGAGGCTTTGAAGAGAGTGCATATATATTGCTGTGCAAATTTGTTAAAAATCAACATTCAGAAAACAAAATGTATGATATTTGGCCTTTAAATATTATGTTGGGTGATGAAAAATTAGAAATTGTAAAAAAATTTGTTTATTTAGGAGTAACTATTGATAATAAGTTAAAATTTAAAGAACATGCAAATCAAGTTATCAAAACTGTAGCCTATAAAGTTAATTATTTAAGGAGATGTTCGCCACATCTTAGCCAATGGTCAAAATTAACAATCTTTAATTCTGTAATTTTACCACATTTTAATTATTGTTCTACAATTCTTTATTTACTTAACCAAAATGAAATAAATCGTATTCAATAATAATATTAAAGTGTTCGAAGTACACTCCTATAAACAGTATGTTAAATGAATTAAGGTGGCTCCCTATAACGAAATTAATTTTATTTAACACATTAGTTTTTATTTTCAAAATTAAAATTGGACGTGCACCAGTGTATTTGCAAGATAAACTGACCAATAATGTTGATGTACATAATTATAATACAAGGAATAAGGAAAATTTTAGAATTCAAAGATGTAGAAAGTACTGCCTTTTCTATATAACTCCGTATTTCACAAAGGCATAAAATCTTTTAATAATTTACCAGATTATATTAAAAAAAGTTCCTCTGTAAACAGTTTTAAAAGATCCCTAACTTACTTACAGAATAAGTGCAGTAAGACATTATATTTGTGTAGATGTGATTTGTTTGTTTCTTTAATGTATCTATGTTTTTTTAAAAAACCACTAAATGTACGATGTTTAAAATTTTATATTTATCATTTTTTTTTGTAAATGGAATTAGTTTTTTGACTAAATAAAGAGATATATAAAAATACAAAATTAATATGCTACTTTTTGGCATATTATAATTTGAACTTACTTTCGTCGCATTTTTCCCTATTAGATAACGCCTTCAACGTTATCTAATAGGGCTCTAGCAGCTTTATCCTTTCTGCAAAAATGCCAGTATTTGCGAAAAACATTTTTCCCAATTTTTTTAAAAAGAATTCCCCACTTTCGAACGCGACATTATAATCCAGATCAACCTAAAATAAATATTTAAGTTTAAAAAAACAGCACATCTTAGACATAGAATTTTTAGTATAGGTATAATGCGTGCCAAAATAATATTTACCAAGCGGTATCCCCAGTGTTTTTTGTAACTATCAGAATGTACCTTCCTTTCTTTGTCGATCTCCAGTCCAGAATTAACCAATTTGACACAATAATTATTATTTTACTGTCCACAAAACAAACTGTATCGGAACACCTAACTTCTGCATGTGGTTGCACTTATATGGGCTATGGGCGCGGCGCGAAGAGTTAAAAAGTTTTTATGGTACATAGGTTTATATTCGCAAAACATTGATTTGACTAATATTTGTATTATATTAAGGATACAATTAATTAGTTTTTGATGTTTTACGTTTATTGCTTAACGATTTTTCGGTTATTGTTTTAATGCACTAGTTAATTGTTTTATGACGTGAAATTATTCTCCCAGTCACCGAATCATAGCATTAATGTCCAAAAAATTGACGACGATACTTTATTGATTTTATGTACAAATATTTTTTAAGTGTACTCAAGTCAAAGACATGCTTTTAGTAGACGAGGTATATACGTCATTTATAATTGTTAGGGAAAATATCAGTCCCTGTCTAAATTAATCTATCTTGAATTAAGACATGTACATATTATTTCCGAACTACTAACTCACTCACTCGCTCATGTTGATTCGGAAAAAGGAAGCCCTTTCGGGTTGTTTATTCAGCCGTTAGGGCTATGCATCGTCGAAGCAGACACTTTGTCTAGTTTGATTCAATGTGGATGTAGTTGGAATGCGTGGAATATACTGAACGGGATAAACGGCATACGACCGATGTTTTTTTTCACAAAAACCAAAAAGTTTTTGCATATTTATTTGATCTGCGATTATTGAGATAATTATCGCATCAGAAAAAAATTATTAGGCGTACATATTTTTATTACAACGTAATTTGACAGCATGTGGTTGTTTCTATGAGTTGTTTTAATACAGGGTGAATCATGATTAAGTGATTATAATCCTATATCATGGTAATTATGAAAAATGAGATCATACATTAAAATGTTTTGAAAATATCAAAACCGATTAAATATTTTTTTTGGATCGATTTTCACGAGAAAATGTGAGTTATTTTGGGCAAAATAGAGTAAATAAGGTGGGAAGACAAAATATATACAAAAATCATGTTTTTTTGACTAAATTACATCAACTGTGAAAAAATGAGATCGTCAAATAAAAAGTTTGAGAAATAAATATAATTTTTTTTATTATGCTTGGTTGGAAAATGATTTTATTGCAACTTTCTTCTTATTCTTCCTTACAATTCAAACCAACTATTTATTCTGCAAACTTCTACATCCGGATATCCCGCTGGCAGTTCTCGAATATCTCCAGATGTTAAAAGTCACTGTCAACTGTCACTCTCGATCCGCCGAAGCCCAGAAATGACGTTAAATAGGCGACCTCCCGTTGACATGTTCGAATTTTACACTACATTTAAATTATGGGATCGAATGACATGCGACATACGATATCTTTGGTTTTATACATTTTAATTTATCCTAATGAATATTTCTTAATACTAATACGTTAATAATATACAGTGGTTGTCACTGTTTGAAAAAAAAACCGACGTAAACAAAAAATTAGTAAATTGAAATCGAAATGCCGCTAAATTGACTCGATTTTCAAAACATTGCATATTTAAGGCAGTGGCGTGCTTATTAACTTTTGAAAGTGTTAAGGACTAACCCAAATAAATAGTTAATTATTTTTACAATAAACTAAAAAACTTTTTTTTTGATTTTATATTTTTTTTTGTATCTTTATACATATCTTTCGTCTAATCTTCCATCTCAGATTCGTCAGATGCACTGTCCGTTGGTCTATGTACCACATTTTTTGTTCTTCTTTCAGAACGTGCTTGATGCATTTCTTCCAGTTTTCTGCAGTGACGCTTTGAAAGGCTTCTTTAAGGTAGTTTTGTACATCCGCCATTTTAAATGTTGTTTTCTCGTGATACTTGTCCTTTTACTTGAGCTGTACGGTTAATAACAATATTTTGTAACATGATTTGTCCCTTTAGGCATTTTGTAACTTGAAATCTCCAATTTAATTACAAGTGGGACCTGAAACGCTGGGGCTCCCATTTCCATAGATATTCACCATCGTAGGTGAACTTTTTTCGTTTGCAATCATTTTAATTTTAATACTTGCGTCGACATATCGTTAAATTTATCACATTTTACCCAAAATTCTGCACAAATAATTAGATTCTACTTATTCTTTAAATTTAAAAAAGTACAAGGCACGAAAAACTTTCTTTCAATTAGATAAGTCCTCTGAAAAAGAAAAAACAACAATTTCCTCTTCAGCACACCGACCGAAATGGAAAAGCGGAAACTAAAATAGAATTAAGGGGTTTTATTCCGTACCAGTGGCGTGCCTATAAACTTTCACACAATCTACAGTACCTAAAAACACTGTGACAAGTTTTAGTGTAGATGTGAGAAGCCCAGAATAAAAATAAAAGAGAAAGAAAATGGTACAAAACGTTTTACCCAAAAACAAAATTTTAGAAAGTAAAATTTGAGTTCCAACAGGTTTTTCTGGACTGTCGGGACCGGTATTCCAAAGAGTAGTTGTTTGGAAGGTTCAGAGATTGATGATTATTATCATGGTCTTTATGTTCTTGTATGCCTGCTATGAGGACGATGTCGTCAACGTACCAGCGTACATTAGACAATCAATTTTTATTAGTTGACAGTTTGCAGTTTTTGTTTTTTATCCGTTAATTCGATGAACAAAAGCGAACTCAGACTATCCCGCTGCTTTGTAAAACACAAAAATATATTTATCAGGAATTCTCTTTTTAGGTGCGACTCTGGAAAGCCTTCCAGAGTCCGGGCTCCGGAGCGGGCATTCGGGGATTCTAAATAAACAGTTGCAATAGCTCAGGCGGTATAAAGGCCACACCGTCCCTCACCCCTTGTATAAACACCGGCTCTCTCGCCCATCTATTTGCAATGCAATTTGCCTCACAGAAATTACAATTAACGACCGAAAACCGACCGCGGCACGCTTCGGTGCTTCTTACGGCTTACGGTACGCTTACGTGTCTTTCGTCCGAATTAATTTAGAGAGGATGGCGGTTTTGGGGGTGCAGATGCAGCGCAGTTTCAAACCACTTTTCCAAGTTGTTATTTATTGTAAATGTATAAAAGGTATTGCAGCTTATTTTATTTATTTTTTTATAAACAATAACAATTGCACCTTCTTGATATGATTTTCTAAAGACACCCCAACTAAACAACCACGTTTAGTTCAGAAATACGCCAAACCAGCGATGCTCAAAGCGACATCTTGTGGCGCGGCCCGTAATTTAATAGTTACTGTTTGTTTACCTAAAATTCCGTTAGAGAGCCGCACACTGGTCCAGAATGCCTCCGTGGGCACGCATTAAGCTTTTAACTGACTTTAACGTAAGTTATGCGAGTGTGGTCTGTGTGCAGGGTTGCCAACGGGGGGGTATTTTACCCGAAAAGCGGGTATTTTGTACTCTGGCGGGTATTTTTCGGGTAAAAACAAATTTCGGGTGAAAATCGGGTATTTTGATGCGATTGACCAATATTCTGTGATGTGAAGCGCTGTCGCTGATGCTATGATTGGATCGGAAATTTGGAGATTAGATTTGTTTTTCATTATAATTTGTACCTGAATATGATATTTTGTTTGTGTTTGTTCAGAATTATTTTATGTTTTGTTTTTTTATGTAATAAATTATACCATATACATATTGTGCCCACTCATTTTCATCATTTTCGAACTGAAGATTACCTGCTTTCAAATGTGGCGCGCTTTAAAACCTCAAGCGGGTAAAATCGGGTATTTTCAGCTGTGAAGTTGGGTAAAACATGATTTTTTTATTGGCAACCCTGTCTGTGTGGTCCAGTATAGTTCTACAATGTGTGTGTGAGAGATTGAGTCTCTGTGTGACAGTGTGATAAAGGAAGCGGGACCGAAATCGGTATGTTTCTGTGGATGGAATACCATATTATGTGTGGACATGTACATTAGTGTGTGAGTATGTGTGAGTCTGTGTGTGACTGCTTATTTGCACGTCATATATGTATATGGGTTCATACATGTATGTACGTGTATAAGTGAATGTGTGAGTGTGAATGAGTGTGTGTGAGTATTGTCGACCATGTATGAGTGTTTGTGAGTGTGCACGCCTTATTTGATGAAAGTATTCATAGTAAATGTTTCGCGAAATCGCCTTTTTACACTTCAAACACAGTTTCGCTTTCTAATATACATGAAAAGAATGTGTGTAGAAGTGTAGAATAAATATCATGCAAAAAAAATCAGCTGCGGATATCCGCGAACTTGGAAGTTATGGGCATCCAAGTAAACCGGAAAATGTTATAATTATAGCGTAATAAAAAGTATGCTCTTCCAGAAATATGCACACAACTGACTAACAGTTTGGCATACTGTGAAAACTCCCTTGAAATTCACCTTTTTATCCCAACAAGATTAATTTCGATATCATTTACACCCGTGTTTGTCCAAAACAACCAAAAGCAACATATATGTATTCGCGATTTGTTTATCTAATACTCACTAATGTTTACAATTGTTTAAAAATAAATATAAATGTAAGGCGATATATTGACACAATATATTTTCGTATTCGGATATCAGGGGGACCCCGTCGTATGGTCTCCATCTTCGTTTTTAGACGTCTGACAGTTGTTGGGTCTTGAGGCACTTTAGAGATGAGACCGCTTAGAAAACCAGTTTGTTTCGTTTTAGTTTCAAAAATATACAAACTGTCAGTCGGTTTTCAGGCATTTTCTAAACACTTGGTTGCTATCGTAATATTTTCTACGTATATGAGAAATGGGAAGAAACGAAGCTGATTGAGCAAAATGCATTATACAACGGGTAGAAAATTTTTTTTCTATCGAAACAAATTTAAGCGCTATCGATACATCCGTCTAGCAAAATGAGTATGTGTTTTTTGAAGCTAAAACGCTAGTAAAGTTGACGCAGTACTTTAATTACAATATTGTGTTACATAAAATGTTAAGTTGTTGGTTTTTTAAGTATTTTTTAGATCCTAAAAACTAAAAAAACTAAAAACTAAATATATGCATTTAAAAGCACCACAAATCCTAGCGCTGGTACTATTAAGATCCTTTTTTCCCGATAAAAATCGCTAAGACATCCTGCTGAATTTCTTGCAGTTTTTTCAATTCAACAAAATTTAACCCTCTCTTTCTACCTATACGAAACCCACAGAAATTCTTTTCGAATAACGAACTCATCACCGCATCTTTCCAAACCGTCTACGTCTGTCCAAATATTATTTCAGGCAATTTCCTCGCCTGTAATTAAATTTGCCATTCACCTCATTCATTCAGGAATGCCATAGTGTTCGATACGCTAAAAGGTGAAAGAACATCTCAACAATTAACCTCTCGATATTAAGTAAACAAGAAGATGCCGAAGGTCCATCGGGGATATTTGTATTTTGAAATGCGGTACGACGTTTTTGGTTGGATTAGGTAAACCCTCGACTCACAAATCTCGACGACATGGCCTAAAATAACTGATGGTCGGTCTTTGAGTGGATGTAGAGCGACCACCTGTGCGTTTTTGACGTGTATAGCGGCCTTTAATAAATATACATATATAGAATGTACCTACACTTTGAAAGGTAATTTAAATAAAATTCATTACGTCAACTAGTAATAAAGTTGTGCTTCTAGAAATTTAATTTGCGACCGTTGTAGGTTGTACACTATAACAAATAATGTTTGAGAGTTATTTAGAATTTACAGAACCATAAAACAAGCAAAACAGCGTTGTCATATCTCATTTTTATTTTACCAATTTTTAACATAATCAAAATGTAAACGGAAAAGTTGAAGGTTGTGGCTAATTGTTTGGATAATACACAATAAAAGTATGATTAAACAATATTATTTAGGAAAAAAACATTAATGAGTAATACTTATAAATCATTTCCTCCCCATTTCATTTATTTATTGCTTATTCTTTTATAAAACTCATTAAAAATCTATATTTGTCTTTGTTCGTTTCACTGATAAGTTCATTTTAACGAGCGAGTAAGTAGTAATCCGTTTCCTACCTGCTTCTACCATGAACGTAACATCATAGGGTTGATTTAGAATAAAGATTATTTAATGGCTAATAAATGCATTCAGGGAATTAGCTTAGACAGATAATAAGTGACAAATAGAAAGGGTCTCGTCAAGAAGCAGTCTTGATTGTGTACTGATACAAAGAGTATTATTTATTGTGTGCTTATTGTGATTTGCGTGTATTTTTAACGTTTTAACGTTTATTTCTAAACAATTTCAAATTTATTGTACTCAAAATGAGAGACATCGCATATACCCTTACTAACTTGAGAAAAATTTTTTGATGATCCACTTATTTGCTGAATCATCTTAAAATCAGAGGTGCTTCTTGCCTGCGCGTGCGTAATGTTCTGTCGACTATTATGGAAATTACTTCCTGTTATCTGTTACTGCATTTAAGAAAATAATAAGATCTACAGATAAGAAGAATATGGAAAGAGCATTTGGAAGAAACATTGAATCTCAAGAATATCCAAAAAATAGAGAGAGAAAAAGAAGAAAACAGTAGAATGCCCCTCTGAAAGAGAAATCCAGAAAGAAATTAGAAGAATCAGAAACGGGAAAGCACCAGGAGATGATAATATAGAACCAGAGTTACTGAAATATGGAGGGAATGAACTACACAAACAACTACAACTTCTGGTACACAAAACAAGATCCCAGAATTTAGGTATCATATCTCCGATATATAAAAAGGGCGACAAAGAAAATAATTATGGACTAAAAAGGAAGAGGAAGACTTGAAAATACTAAAAGAAGATATTAAAACACTGAATATAAAAGATTGGATTATAACATGTAAAAGCAGAAAAGATTGGAAAAAAATAACAACGTCAGCGAAAAAACATGAGAAGCTATAATCTATAATGGGAAACATAGGAATTTAAAACGCTATAAGCGATGCCATAATCCTGCGGGATTGAACGGCAGTGATGATGATGAGGAAGATTTACTAATAATCGAATGCATTCTGTTATTTATAAGGATTGATCTTTATTTATTTGATTATAGATCTATTTATCAATTTAATTATTCAGCTCAATATAAAATGTTAGGTACTTTTATTAAAACTATCCCTTTTTCATCCACAAGTTTCACAAATAGATACATTTGTATGGTTAGAGGTATAATTGTTACTGACATTTATAATCATTAAGTACTAGTGATTCTAATTCTAATTACTAAAGTCCAAATTATATCAGTAACTGACCATAAGACCCTATTCTAATAAATTATCGTAAAAGTTTTTGAAAAATAACATTTTTATTTATAAAAGAAATACATGAAGTTAGAATTTGTAACTTGACATTTCTCATTTCACTTATTTTTGAAATTTAATTACTAATTACTAATTTAATTATACTTATTGATAAATTGTTTAATACTGATAGAAGTCTATTAATTTTATTTATTCGCACCATCTTAAATTGCATCCTCGTTAGGTAGATAGATAGATGTAAAAAGGGGTGGCCCTACGGCCTATTTCCACTGCGAACTATGCAGATCTATTGTGTTTCCCCTGATAATTAGATGGCTTGCGCGAGCTTCGTCCTTTTAAGTATGGTTAGGATCCCTGACAGTGGCTCTTCAACGTAGCTCTCTGCCTCTGGGTATTCCGTTCCCCTTTGTGAAAACCTTGTCCTTGCTATTCCATCGCATTCGCATAGAATATGGATTGAGGTTTCTTCCTCTGTCTGGCAAAACCTGCATGTGGTTTCTTCTGCCAGACCTATGTTTTTCATATGCTTGTTGAGTTTACAGTGTCCTGTAAGCATGCCTACAATTGCTTTTACGGACCTTCTGTCCTTGCTCAGTAGGTCTGCCGTGAGTGTGGGCGATGGTTTCTTGAGAAACCTCTTTGCCTGCCTCTGTCCTGGGGATTGTTTCCACCAGCTTTGGGCTTGTTTTTCCACCGATTTGCTGATTGCTTTTTTAACTGTTGTTTTTGCTATACCGCAGAGGGGTTCTGGACTCCTTCGAGCCGTCTGTGTACCAGATTGTTGCTGCACTGATGGGTGCTCCTCCCTCCCAGTGTTCTCTCTCCAGTACTTTTACTTCGTACGTTACCCGTTACAACATATATTAATGACGCTTTTAAAAACTTTTTTTTAAAATATATAACCATCGAAAATCAAAAAGCGACTAAAAAGCAATCGATTTCAATTCAGCCACTCTGGATTTATTTTTGGGCTTTATGGGCTTTATTTAATCCCCCCTCAGTCCTCGAATCGGCATAACAAAAGCGTTCGGATATTCGGTAAGCAAATTGAGGGAATTCATACGGGTGTGTTTCATTAACGATATTGCATAACAATGGCATAAGCCGTTTTACTGTCACGAAGCTGATAAGAAATTTTCGATGCGGTCTCTCTCGAAAATTAACTCGTTTTTGGGATGAAAGGATTCGGATTTCGATAGGATAATTTGGGATTGGTTGATTGAAAACTGATGTTTTTTGTAGAGTAAATTTGTAAAAATATTCGGATGGGGTGAAGTGTTCGTAAATGGTGTTATTTTAACTGATTTTTTTGGCAATCTTTTTTTTTTATAAAATTAATTTTGGATGAATATTTGAAGGAAAAAATAACAAAAACGACGCCTAAACTCATTTCCTTTGAAATAATTATTTTGAACAATTTTTGTTTTGAAAAACTATTTTTTTAATGACCCCTGCTTTCTATTATAAGACTGACTTTGCACCAATAGAAATTTCTACGTTGTAATCAAGTAGGTTCTTGGTAGATATTAGATATTATATTGACAGTTCTGTGAAAGCTACTGTTAAATTTATTCTTGCTGTGTCAAATGTATCAAATAAATGAATAGTTTTTCAGTTAAAGTACTTTATAATTTGTCATAGAAAACATAGCGTATGCAACTTTCATGTAATGGCTATTAATACATGATCGTTATTATTACGGTCAATATCCTAATACAAAATTATTTTTTGTTTCAACCGACCACCTCGACATTCCCATATAACCTCCAAAAGTTTCCATATATTTATGGGGCATCCAGTATATTGAGTAAGAAGAAACATCCACTTTTAAATTTGGTTTATCCACGCTTCATTCAAAACTCCAATTTTTGGAATTTCACGAAGGGAGTTTCTGGAACAAATGTGCCTTTTTGTTGAGTTTATTCGTGGGAAATCCTTAAAACAACATCAGGACGAGGCAGTTGTCTCGCATCAAATGGCCAACAGCCACAAAAATGCTTTCGCGTTCTTCTAGGCTAAAATTAAATCTTTTAGGTACGTGGCGCGTAATGAAAGATGGATGACAGGTAGAGGGCTCCGTGATATATTTAACCTTAGAATTTATATATACAATGTCAGTTAAAATGAGTAAACGCGGAATTCACGAATCTGCGCAGTAAAAATTTCGTAGTAAATAGGAGCCAAGAGGGCAAGATAGAGCTAATTATGTAAAAGTTGTGTAATTTTTTCTTTCGTTGACCTACCAGATGTCACGATACCTTACAGACCGCTCGTTAGTCTAATAAACGAAGGTGCTAACCCGGGCATCAGGTCTGTCCGGCACCATTTTTTTTTAATTTGCAGGTATTCATGGGTACATTCACCCCCGAAAATCTCTGAAATTTGTGGAAGGGCGGGAAAATGGCCCATTGGTCTCAAAAATGTGTTTTTTTTTCGCCGATATTTCCGAAAACATGACAATTAGAGAATTTTTGTTTGATCTTATACTGCTCGACGAATAGATAAAAAATCATATGTCATAGTTGACAATCGGTCCACGGAAAGCTGAGATATTGCATTTTAAAGTTTATGCAAATACGCATTTAAAATTTAAAAAAAAAATAAAAACCACCAAAACTCAAAATTTTAAGAATTCCATCTTATAGTGCTCGACGAGTACATTAAAAATCACCCATCAATATCAATTTTTACGTTACCGGTTGTCCACATATCGCGGTTTGACACACTGAAAATAGCTTTTTCGTTAATAATTATTTCACGGAAATTTCCCTCGGTCAAAATGTAGTAAATGGAAGTACTAATTCATGATATATCTCGAAATTTAAATTCTGGCGATTTTGGGGGAGTTATATGGATTTTTGAGTGATTTTCTAAAAAATCCATGTGTCGTATCTCCCTTATTATTAACGATATCGAATGGTACTAAAGGGCATTTTGTAGATTTGGACGAGCAGATTCCGAATCTTTTAATTTTTGAGCTATCTCTTCCTATAGTCGAGAAATAGGTGTTCAAAAAATGACCTAAATCGTCCTCGGCACCCCCCTGTAAAATTGAAAAATTTGAAAAAATTTCGATGTCTGTTTTTTTATGTTAACCTATAGATTTTGGTCCGTAGATTTCAAAAATGTCCAGTACATTAAAAATCACCAATCAATATCAATTTTTACGTTACCGGTTGTCCACATATCGCGGTTTGAAATTGACGAATTCTTCCAAAACGGGAAAATGAAGATCAGTTCATTACCTACAAAAATGATCCTTATCATTTTTGTCACAGATATGATACTTTTCGGCATAATCGGCTCCAAAACGCCCCCTCATTTTTTTAGCTCCTGCCCTGCATTTAGAGAGCACGCTCTAAAGGAATGACATTCCCAAGCGGATTACAAATTTTTCAATAAATCACGTAAAAATTAATATTTTTTCATAATTCAAAGTTCAGATGAAAAACCGGGCCTCCTATAAATTTATTCATATTTTTTTCATCAAGACTAATTTCACCGAATCCTTTTGGATAATGGGGCTTTGCAAGGTGTTAAATATATTCAGAAAGATTCAATAAATTATTTTTGTGTATTTCATAAACAACATGTTTTTTTAGGCCGCTTTTTAATAGATAATCAAGGACCATATCGGTTTTCAACGCACATCATTAGAAAGCTTAGCTTGTCCCCTTGTCGATGGCATTTTTCTTTTTTTTTGCATATTTTTTGGTTTTCCGGAAAATTGAGAAAATTCTCACCCCTATGAAAAATCGACATTTTTTTTTGAGGATTATTTTCTTTTTGGGGTTAGGAATTGTACTTAATAAAATATCACATTCTGACCTTTTCATCAATATATCAATATATATATATATATATATATATATATATATATATATATATATATATATATTGTAACGGTTGACTAATGCGAAGAATTAAATAAAGAGAATACAAAGCTTATATTAAATATAAAGAGAAATAATGACACAAATAAATTAATCAAAACCAATAAACAACTATTTGTTTTAATTCAAATAATCATTAGACAGAATGTAATGTAGAAAATAAAGTTTGAAACAAATTTTAGAGTAATTAGATAATAAAATATAAAATTTTAGATATCAAATCTTAACATGGCAATCCCATAAGGGATGTTCATCGACAATTTTAATATATTTACAAATAACTTAGCAAAGATCCAAATAGAGAAAGTTAAAGTAGAACAATCTCAGATAAGTCTGCGATCACTACAACAATGAGAACATTGTTATTTTAATTGTTATAAGAGAAATAAATTTTAAACTTAACCTAGAAATGACTTGATGTCTTGATTTATCAATATGGTCAATTTAAATTCAGGGGAAATACAATAAATAGGGAAAATTAAGTGTTGGGACTTCTAAAATTAAAGTATTACTGTAAAAAAGGCAGTAATAATAATGTTTAATACAATTTAAGAAATCGATAATGATGAAAGTAAAAAGTTGTCATGTAACCTTAATGTATTAAGTAGAAATAGTAAATAAATTATATCAAAATCGTTCTTTTTATCTCGAGAATCATGTTTTGATAGTGAAAAAGTGTATAAAAATCAATAATTTTTAATTTTATAATAATTTAAAATTCTGTCAAATCTAAATCGAGTTGGCCTAGAGATGCTCGTTCATAAAAACTATTTAATATAATTTTTAAATAACATTAAAGTCAAGATTAAAAGATACACTTATTAAATCTCATAACAATAAAATTAATAATTTTTTAAAGTGCTCACAAGAAATTAAACCTTAACTTAAGTAAACCAAAGTCAAAATAAAATATTAAATATAAGTTAAGTATTTCTCTCGATTTGTTTCACTATCCAGACAAAGTAACAGATCGTAACTAACAATATATATATATATATATATATATATATATATATATATATATATATATATATATATATATATATATATATATATCGTCGAAAAACGGATTTTCGGGAACTCTAGAGCTCTTTTTTCCATGTCAGAAAATTCCTTTTTGGATCATTTTGTACCAATTTTCTAACAGAACAAACGATAAAAATAATTTTTGGCAAACTTACGTCTATAACTACATAAGTTGATAATTATCGGTGTATTATTTGAGATTCCCCAGGGTTTTTGGATAGCAAATTAACTTTTTCCGCATTGCTTCATTTTCGACCAATTCTTGAGGTTGCATCTGCCGTAGGAGGACTACTTTTAAAATTTCTCTAAGGATCTGCCGATGTGTCAAAAGCAGCCGACACGAAAATTCACTAGTGAACTCACCCTTCTCTTCTTCATAAAGAGCATTCCGCGCTTTTGGCACACGTCTGATTAACAATAAAAAAAATAGTAAGTTGAACCCAATCGGTCAACTAAACTAAAAAATTCCTCTATTTAAGGATTATAAATTCCTTAAACGAAAATTATACCCATATGATAAATGATTATAAGCCAAAGATTTGTATGGGATAAAAAGCTCAATCGTAGATTATCGTTGTCGTCAGAAGTTGTTGATTTGTAGCCTTTAAATGAGTACACGTGTCGCCCAGCATCTCTTCTTCTTTCTAAAACTCTCTAAATACCGTCGCTGTTGCACAGTGT
The DNA here is from genome assembly GCA_949320105.2 of Crepidodera aurea. Taxonomy (NCBI): domain Eukaryota; kingdom Metazoa; phylum Arthropoda; class Insecta; order Coleoptera; family Chrysomelidae; genus Crepidodera; species Crepidodera aurea. The sequence continues at coordinate 18,052,926 of OX439477.1, read as the reverse complement.
TTCAATTTACCCATCTAGATGGACCATATTGAATTCAAGCCAAGCTCTTGAATAATCAAGCACAATCCTTTGAAAAAACAAGCCAAGCTTTCATAGTAGGCAAGCTAAGCTTTGCGAACCACAATTTTTTAGAAGAAGACACCTAATATTTATGTATTCTACTATAAAAGTTGTAAGAAGAATACCAATAATATTTATATCAGGAAAAGTTTACTTGATAATAATGGTAACACCAAGGGAAGTTGTCCCGTGAACATAGAGGCACCCCGTCGAAGACTTTTACATGTTGTAAATTTTCTTTAAAATTGTATTTTGATAGGTAGGAATTGGAAGAAAAATGAGCAAACGTAGTTCACTCTTATTTTTCTTACCGAAGTAAGGGGGGATGTAATGAAATATTTGAGCAATAGATTTACCTGTTTGTGATCCTTTTTCAGGGACAAAATCTAATAAAATTACACGCATTTTCCAATTTTGATCAATAAAATGAGCTGTAATGTCATAAAACCCTCGTGTTGTATTCGATGACACGATGCTTATGCTGTGTCACTAAGCCCTGGGTACGTGTTCCACGGCCATCATAGCTTAAAGCTTGGTAAAGCTTTCCTTTTTAAAACGTTTGAGCCCATGCCAAACTCATTGGTTTGGTGAATTCCTATTTTCCATATGTAATTCCAACGAGAGATATGTTTATTCAGCTCACCAGCCCAGCTGATGAAGCCCGATATGCAATAACCGCGCTTTTTTATTTAATTTTGTCCACCTATCTGTGAGCATTTGATTAAGTTTTTCTTCTTTCCTCTGAGCCGTGATGGATGATCATCTCGGTTGACTTCGCGTGGCAGAAAAGCCGGAAAATTAATAGCTTACATTTGGTTGGTGTTGTGGATGTAATTTGCCAGAAATTAGGATTAACTGAGCGGTATTTACCGCTTGTCTAATATTTTAAAACTTTGAAATAAATTTGGAATCGAGAAAGATTATTTTACAGGAATCGAGAATAATTTGTTGTGTTTTTGGTTTGCGAACAAAGATTTTAACATGTTCACCTTGTATAAGGATCCATTGTAGCAAGTATAAGATAAAATCGTTAAAGATTTTGTCGGCAGCCGCCTTAGGAAGAACCAGATTAACTCTGCCATTCTTAAGGGTGCTCTACGTCCCTCTATCACCCCCGGCAAAAGCGCATCAATATTCCCCCACTTCTTCTTTGTTATTACAGACTGCGGAAGCCACACATCTTTTCTCATATCTCGCATGCCTTCTATTTTGTTATATTCTCTATCCTGTCAATCATTCGGGATATATCTATCGAGCCTGGAAGGCATTTTGTAAATCTATTTTCCCATTACGGGTTTCATTTTCCCGACAGGTATTATATTTTTAGTCAAAACGTGTTAAAAGCGTACAGGGTGAATAACTTAAATATTACTTACACTGTTTCCTATATGTAGACTTTAATAAACCAATGTCTTTCTCTTATTTTTTTAGGGGGCTTATAGGGGGGCTGGAGATCTGATTAAATTTTGAAATAAAGATACCAATATCCACTACAACCATTAATTTTTTCAGATTTTTTAATCGGGGAGTTTGAGAGAGAAAAAATCAAATCCAAAATATGCATACTTTCGAAAAAAGTTTGATATAAAAGTTGTAGATAATAACATAACCTCATAATTATGGAGAAAATCGGTAAAAAATATTTATTTTTCGGTTTTGGAAAAAGTTGATTTACAAATTTTCAATTTTTTAACTTTATCAGTGCTCATTTTCTTCCTTGAAACCTCGACTTTAATATAATAATGTAATAATATATTATTCCTATGGAGAAATATGGAAAAATTAGGTTTTTATAAAATTTAAATTCATATAAAACCGAAAAATAAATATTTTGCTTTGAAAAAGTTATAGCTTATTTAAAACACACAAAACAGCGTTTTCGCTAAGTTTCATATAAAAAAAATTATTTTTGCGGGAGATAAAAATTAAAATCGAAAAAGAAAAAACGGTTTTCAGCGTTTTCCTCAATAATTTTGAGGTTATGTTGAAAAATAATTAATACCAAAGTTTTAGATTTTTTAATTATCTATAACTTTTATATATTATTATATAGCCACAGCCACAAATCGTAAAAAACCAATAGTTATCCAACCCTCAAAACGTATACAGGATGTACAATGAATGGTCAATATTTTAATCATACGTTCAGGAACTCCAAATATTAATATTTTACTAAATAACTCTGGGTCAAATCTACTACTACTACTTGAAAATAAAAATTATTTTTCGTTTTTTGCAATAATTTCTATATTATTTAATATATTAACTTAAAATTTGGTATGGTTATATTTTTAAGTTAGTAAATCATAAGCGTGTTATCAATTTTGAGATTAGATAAAGAGGGCGCCACCTACACTACAGGATGAAGATAAGTATAATTTTTTTTGTATTCCTGGCCTTTATTGAATTTTTTTCAAGTCTTTATGATACACCCTGTAAATTTGAACAAAAAAGGTATACTTGTTTTAATAGCATAAATTCAGCTCATTCTGAGATATTTGCATTTAAAATATTCCAATCACGGTATCTATTTAATTTACTTATTTCAACATAGTAGGCTTTGAAACTAAAATGAAAATGTACAGCTGTCAAATAATTAATTCTTAGATGTAATTTTGTTCACTAAATTCCATCTAAGTAGGTTATGAAAATGCCACTACACAACCATTCCTCTAATTCAGAAATAAATTTTTCTGGACTTACTGCTACCACCGTCGAAGACTTTTACATGTTGTAAATTTTCTTTAAAATTGTATTTTGATAGATAGGAATTGGAAGAAAAATAAGCGTAAACGAAGTTCACTCTTATTTTTCTTGCCGACGTAAGGGGGGTATGTAATGAACTTAATTTTCTTCCTCAAAGAAAATTACAATTTAATTTAAAAGATCAAATTTATTGAAAAATTAAATTAAATATTTGATTCCATAACTATATCACCCTGTATTGTAAATGGTTAATAAGACTCCAAGCCGAATTTTGATGTTTACAAGCTTTCAAGCTTATTTTGAGGATGGTATTATCTTTATGTACAGTAAAATTACTGTTGATATTATCTGTTGTTAGACATTACATACTGACTGTTGTATAGGTCATAAAACTGTAATGTGCTCTGAAATATTTGAGAAACAGATTTACCTGTTTGTGGTCCTTTTGCAGGGACAAAATCTAATACAATTGCAAGGATTTATGAAATATTTTAAATGCAATTATCTCAAAATGAGCTGAATTTATGCTATTAAAACAAGTATACCTTTTTTGTTCAAATTTATAGGGTGTATCATAAAGATTTGAAAAAAATTCAAAAAAGGCCAGGAATAAAGAAAAATTGATATCTACTTATCTTCATCCAGTAGAGTGTAGGTGGCGCCCTCTTTATCTAATCTCAAAATTGATAACACGCTTATGATTTACTAACTTAAAAATATGACCATACCAAATTTCAAGCAATATATTAAATAATAAAGAATTTATTGCAAAAAACGAAAAATAAATTTTATCTTCAACACCCTGTATCTTAGTAGTAGGAAATTTTACTCAGACGTCTTGATTTTTCTTATTTTACTTATAGGTAGGTAATTTACCCTAAATTTTCCGACCATCCACGTACTGCTAAGATTTTTTTTTGTTATAAAATGATTGGCGCTGATCTAATACTCATAAATACGTCCCTGTGGATAAAAAATGAGACAACTGGTAATAACTACCATTTTTTTTAAATATTACTTTGATTTTCCGAACACCATTGCAACCATATTTTTATATTAAAACATACATGGCGTCTTACTAGGATCAGTTTTTGCTCGAAAATTTTAGTTTCCAAGACGTTATTGTTATACAGGGTGATTCATAAAGAATGATACGGTGTACTATTATACAGGGTGTGAGTAACTAGTCGAGTCAATGTAGTTTTGTATAAATGTATTTATTAACTTTAATTGCCGACATATACAGTATGTCTCAGTAAGTTGGAACCATATGGGAAACTTTTTATTATTAATTTTAGGAAAAAAAGTTATTCTTTATAAAAAGTTGTGCATGGTCTATCACCTAAAATGCAACCATCAGATATAATTTTTTTTCAGTCGTATACGAGATTTGTCAAAAAATATGAATTTTGCTCAAGAGTAAAGTACCTTTATTTTTGAAATACGAAAAAAAAGTTGTTAAAAAAATTTGTTTCTAATGACATTTTACGTCAACATACCGATTTTGAAGAAGATATTCCAACTTTAATAAAATTTTCATTTTTAGCATTTTTTGATACACCCCCGTAACTGATAATTTTGAATTCATCATCATTTTGTCAATATTGTTCGATGGTGTGGTTAGCATGTCTGAAAAAGTTAACAACATATGAAAAATTTCTTTATTATTGAGTTAAAAAAAACATTCTTCATAAAAAGTTCGGCATCACATTATTGCAAAATATTTAGTGGGATAGAAGGAAAATCAAAAAATTTTAATCCGGGCTAACTTTTTGCTTATAAACGGAAGTCTAGTATGGATTTGTAAGGTCCCTTTGAACATTCTTAAATTTTTCAATGAATTCAAAATTGTCAGTTACGGGGGTGTATCAAAAAATGCTAAAAATGAAAATTTTCTTAAAGTTGGAATATCTTGTTCAAAATCGGTATGTCGACGTAAAATGTCATTATAAACAAGTTTTTTTAATAACTTTTTTTTCATACTTCAAAAATAAAGGTACTTTTCTCTTGCGCAAAATTCATATTTTTTGATAAACCTCGTATACGACTAAAAAAATTTGATATCTGATGATCGTTTTTTACATTTTGGAACATGCAGAACTTTTTATAAAGAATAACTTTTTCCCTAAAATTAATAATAAAAAAGTTTCCCATATAGTTGCAACTTACTGTATATACAGGGAGTCATCAATATTTATTAAATATAAATATGCTTAAAAAATATCTTACCTTCACACTTATATCACATTTTGCATAACAATCAACGAAAACAGTTAAAAACCACTTTCTTTATAATCATATACCCAAAAATCCAGTAGGTACTTCACTTTCAACTGTCCCGGCATCCCGTGTCAAAACTTTTATGTTGTCAAAAATAAACTAAACCGTCCAACTTATATAATTTTCTCAACGTTTTATATTGATATTATATTTCCACTTAGATGGCACAATCTTTTTCGCCGTAGCGAAAAAATTCACGAAAAGGCGTGCCCCTCAATCTGTCACTCGCTAACTTCGCAACGATATGAGCGCCATGGGAACGGGGCGGAGTACGCTGTAATTAACCGAACGATTGGTCGTTTATGTATAAGGCGGAGCTGAGCGTATCGAAGTAGGGAAGTTGCGCGCATTCGACGCCCTCTAATTAGAGGGTACGGTAGGCAGGGGAACACTGTTTTCACTAGTAACATTGTGTCTCGGCAAGAAGCAACATACTGTGTTTTTGCTGGAGTCTTGTGTAAACTAGTCCATGTTGTGTATCATAATATCGAGTGATTATAATGAAAACAAGAATCGTAACCTACCGTTTGAAATAATATTAGTGTTTTAAACCCCTACTTGACACTTTTCGGGTTGTGAGTTCTTCTTTCGTCTACCTAACATGCATACTTTATTCTCGGAGCATCAGACCGCTTATAACCGTTACGGGGGTGGTTATTCGACCGCGGCTGCTGCAGTTACTAGTAATCCTTACGCTTACGAACAATATTCTCGGTACGGATACGCCACGGCATGGCACCACCAACAGCATTCTTTAAGTACCGCGAAAGATATGGTCAAACCCCCGTACTCCTACATCGCGCTGATAGCGATGGCCATACAAAACGCTACCGATAAAAAGATAACCTTAAACGGGATATACCAGTTTATCATGGAAAGATTCCCTTACTATAGAGAAAACAAACAAGGTTGGCAAAATTCTATACGTCACAATTTAAGCCTGAACGAATGCTTCGTGAAAGTACCACGTGACGATAAAAAACCCGGTAAAGGTTCCTACTGGACTCTGGATCCCGATTCTTACAACATGTTCGATAATGGTTCCTATCTAAGGAGACGGAGGAGGTTCAAAAAGAAAGACGCTTTAAGAGAAAAAGAAGAACAAATAAAAAGGCAGCAGATACAAACCGATTCGCCTAATTCCATACCGAAGAGGGAAGACAAACAACCCATGGACGATATCAAAAGTAAACTAGAATGTAAGCCTAAACGCGAGCCCAATACGGAACTCAGTCATTGTATGAGTACCAAATACGGTGATCCAAAATCGGTCATCGTACACCAGGATCACGTTATTAGTGATGTGACCGCAAGTCTGCAAGCTATGGATAGTGCAGCGGCTTTTAGTGTTGATAGTTTAATGACTAGTAGGGAACAGGCTATCAGTTATACCAATTCTGCTAGATTGCACTCATCTGGAGGTAAGTTTAATTGAATACATCTCACGGGTTAACTAATAGTTCGATAACTCGGTTTTGTTGGAAGTAACGAAAAAAAGTTATTAACATAAATTGTAGGAAACTCTAAGCTCTAGATTTTAAAATTATTATTAAATATACAGGGTGTTTAATTACGTGGCGGTAGCGCAAAGTTATATTTTTTTAAATGGGACACCCTGTATTTTAGTTCAAATTTGAATTCAGCTCACTTTTCTCGTTTCATAAATATATGGTTTAGTTAAGTTATACTGAGTGTTTTATAAAATACAGCCAGAAAAAGTTCCCCTTGAGGGTGAATTTTGGTTTTTTACGATTTTTTTGCTGAAATATGCCTCCTATTGAAAAAAGCTTAATGTGAAGTTGTAGAAAATTCAAAGATCTAAAACTTTTCTGTTGATTAGTTTTCTACATAACTTCAAAATTATCGAGGAAAACGCTAAACCGTTTTTTTTTTTTCGTTTTTAATTTTTATTTCCCGCGAAAATATTTTTTTTTATATGAAACTTGGTCAAAACGTTCTTTTTTTGTGTTTTAAATAAGCTGTAATTTTTTCAAAGCAAAATATTTATTTTTTGATTTTATACGAAATTATTTTAAACAAAACATAATTTGTCCATATTTTTCTATACGAACAATATATTTTTTCATAGCATCTTGAAGTCGAGGTTTCAACGAAGAAAATAAGCACTGATAAAGTTAAAAAATTGAGAATTTGTAAACCAACTTTTATATACTTTTAGGGAAAAAAGTTATTCTTGATAAAAAGCCGTGCATGGCCTAAAACCTAAACTGCAACTATCAGATATCAAATTTTTACAGTCGTTTACGAGGTTTGTCAAAAAATATGAATTTTGCTCGAGAGAAAAGTACCTTTATTTTTGAAGTATGAAAAAAAAGTTATTAGAACAACTTGTTTATAATGACATTTTACGTCAACATATCTACCAATTTTTAACAGGATATTTCGACTTTAACAATATTTTAATTTTTAATATTTTTTGATACACCCCCGTAACTGACAATTTTGAATTCATTGAAAAATTTAAGAATGTTCACAAGGACCTTACAAGCCCATACTAGACTTCCGTTTGTAAGCAAAAAGTTAGCCCTGATTAAAATTTTTTGATTTTCCTTGTATCCCACTAAATATTTTGCGAATTTAATTCCTACTTATTGATTAGAATGTGATGCAGAACTTTTTATGAAGAATATTTTTTTTTGAAAAATCAATAATTAAATTAAGTTAAAATTGGTATATACTTCTTGTCTTTTCGTTCCTTTTAAGCTTTTTCAATGAATTCAAAATTGTCAGTTACGGGGGTGTATCAAAAAATGTTAAAAATGAAAATATTCTTAAAGTTGGAATATCTTCTTTAAAATCGGTATGTTGATGTAAAATGTCATTAGAAACAAGTTTTTTTAATAATTTTTTTTCATATTTCAAAAATAAAGGTACTTTACTCTTGAGCAAAATTCATATTTTTGACAAACCTTGTATACGACTGTAAAAATTTAATAACTTTTTTCCTAAAGCAAATAATAAAAAAGTTTTCCATATGGTGCCGACTTAATTGGACACATATTGTCAGGCAAATAATAATCAAAACGTCACTTGCTTGTTTTCTAATAACGTGGAAATGTCAGATTGTGCGGAATTCAGAGCCATAATATGAAAATATTTAAAAAAAACTGCAAAAAAATGGTTTGGGCATAAATTACAGAAAATACAAGGACATTCAAATGATTAAAATACATATTACACTAAAAAAATGTATTTTGTTTACTTTTGTTTAAAACATAACACGATTTTCTTATTAAACTGGCTGTATTTTCTAAAACACACAGTATAACTTTCCCCTACGCGGATTGAGACATCAGTACATTTAAAATTCACAATTTTTTTACAATAAAATCGATTTTTGTATCGACTTTAGGATTTGCTTTCATTTCTCCAAACATTTTCGAAATTTTTCAGCATTTTCCCACAATTTTATTCTCCCCTTTTTCCACTAATACTTTTTTTTTTTAAAAAATACACTATTATTAATATAATATATTAGAATTCGCTGGCAATCCCTCCTTTGATCGTCACCATCCACTTTTTCCAACCATTTAAAAAAAATCCAGTATCCACAAATCTGGAGAACGTGTTGGCCAGTCCCTTACCTGAATCAAAGATCAAAATAATTTCATTTATGCTTTCAAACACTATCAGAGATGATTTTTAGCATGGGTTTCATCGTTGTAATTTAAAATTACCTCATAAATTGTAATTAATTTAATCAATCGAATTTTGTAGCGTGAAATTATTATATTTTTTTGTCAAAAGTATTACGTAACTTCGCGGTGCCATTAATTATGATTGCGATATTTACATAAAAAATGTTATTTATTTTTTCTTGCAGGAATGTACTCGTACTGCCCCAGCGCCACCCCCCAGCACCAGTATAGTATAGCAGACGAAGCTACACCGAGATACAGTCCCTGGTATAGCCCCGAAACTTCCCCAGAATCAGCCACCAGCTACCGTGATATAATTTTCGATAACAGCGCAGCCCCTAGTTGTCAACTAGCCAGTTTTAGACACGCGGGGGTATCCCCTAGTCCACCCAATTATCGAACAGCTCCTACTTACTACCAACCCGATTGCGTTGGACAAAAGTACTGATTAAGCACTTATTGAGGTATACTGTGCGGGTCAAAAGTATTTAAACGGGATTAGAAGTGAAAATACTGTGCGTGGTCAAAGTATTGAATGGGGGTTTTGGAGGGAGGTTACGGTTTGACGAAATAAGGCAAGAATAGTGAAATTGTTATGGGGGTTTTGTAGGAAAACGTAATGCAGAGTGTAAAAATACTTCAGTAGCAAAAAAATTACAATAATTTACATATTTGTTGTAACTTTACGCTCGGTTTGTAATTTTACAAGTGTTGCTTATGTAAAATTATAATCACTGCTACAACAACCCTGTAAAAATTCAATTGGAGGTTGTGTAAAACCATTGTAATTTTTCAGTAACTTTAATACCGTATAAACATGACAAAAAAATACCAAAATGAGTGTTTACCACTCTAAAATGAGTGATTAAATATACACGTCGGAACAACAAGTCATACTACGAAAAGTATAAAAAAATTACAAAAATTTACATTCATTTTTTAACATCAGCACTAAATTTAGATTCGATTTGTAAAATTAATGTCCTTTATATCAAATTTTGTTGAAAGACAGTGTAATTTACGTGAATTTACAAAATTTTCTTAGAATTTGTCCATGTCAAAAAATCACACTAAAATGAGTTAGTTACCAATGTAAAATCATTCTAATTTATGAGTCACGCGAATGCTCAAAAATAACAGAAAAAGAATTCAAAATTTAAATCAGTGGGATCTTTTAAACCAATAAAAAAGTGTTTTTTCATAAAAAATACAATAATATCTATTAGTTTCTTGACAGTAGCCATAATTTTAGATTTGGTTTGTAATTGTACAACCAGTGTGTAAAATTGTTGTGAAATTATGTCAAATATCTCTTAAAGATATAGAAATTCTTTATTCAGTGTAAATTACAGACAATTTTGCCAATTTACACTATTTATACACAAAATACACTTATATTTTCTTTTTTCAAAAAATCTCTCTAGTTTTACAAACATTTGTAATGTCATAAGTTTCAAGTAAATCGCCTGTAATTTTATTGTAAAATCAAAACAGTTGAATTATATGTAAAATTTACACTGTATATTCAAAATCACACCAAAGAAATATAATAAATGTGTTTTTTACAGCAGTAAAAATGTAAAAATACTACTTGACAGCAGCACTAGTTGTAATAATTTTACGTTGGACTTGTAGGTAATTTTACAATAATCGTGTAAAAAATAATTTTGTGAAATTACATCAATGATCCCTAAGTGACAGGAATTTTTCATTCGGTGTAATTTACAGATATAACCGTGAATTTACAGAATTTTACACAATTTTGTGTAGTTACACTTCTTACAAATTATAAGAAGTTATAATTCATAAATATATAAAATTATATTTAGTGCTACATTATTACCTACAAAAAGAAATCTGTAAAATCATTGTAATGCTACAGTAACTTTTACAATGTCAAAAAATCACTGTAAAATCATTGTAATTTTTGATATTTGTTATGGGACAAAAAATTCAAAATTGAAACCACTGTGAGTTTTTACAGTATTTTTACACTCTTTCGTAGATTATCTGAATTTAAAGATCGTGAGTATTGTTGCAAATAGTAGGAATATGTTTATTTTGTAAATATGTAAATATTCAAGACTGATGTTTGGTATTATTCACAATGAGATTATAATTAATTTTCGTGTGCAATTATTTTAATTATAGTCAAAATACAGGGCGATCTTGTTACTACCACCATTACTTACTAGATTAGCAAAAATATTTTTGATTTATCGGCTATTTTGAAGTAAAAACAAAAGATCGCTCTGTATCGCAAATCAATTTTTCGTTAACCGTTTATTTCGAACACGTGGCTTTGACGAGATGATATATTAAATTTTTACAACATTGTAAATCTTTTACAGTTTCTTTTTCTCACAATTTAATTTTAAAACACCGCTGTTTATAATACATACGAATAGACAAACGATTCCAAAAGTGATAAATGTTATTTATTATTATCAAAATAAAACGATCGTATTCTTTATTATGTACACATACTGCCAATTATTTGAGAAGTTTCGGCTTTAAAATCGTTAAAAATAGAAATTACACCTAATTATATATCAGTTTCCAAAAAGTACTATGTTGCACCCATATCCTGTATGAGATTTATGTTTCACATAGAGACAGGATAGTTAACGTCTCTTTTAGACGCTCCTGTTAGAGATTTTGATAGAGGAATCTTTGTAGAGTGGCCAGCGAGGTCACCTGATCTAAGCCCCTTAGAGTTTCTAAATTAAACTTTTAACAAGTCGTTTTTTTTATTATAAACAGAATAATAGTAAAAACAGAGACTTTTTAATAGTAATAAAAAAAACCCAACAAAAAAAATCCTAAATTTGTTGAAATTTTTGCAATCTGACAACACTGTCGCTAAAAATGATAAAATTATAATGTAAAAAAAGTGCATCGATCAAAAATGTTTAAGAAATACTTTTTTTTAGAAGGATATTTCCAAAAATGTACAAATATACGGGGTGACCTCTTCAAAATTTTGAAATTGAAGTGACAGGATACGGAATTTAATATTTTTCTAAAGCAGTAGCTTTTTTTGTCCAAAATTTCTGTTAGACCTTGAATTTGTTATAGAAAGTATTTTCAGTTTATTCATTTCTAAAAAAAAATGTGTGAAAGGTTTCGAGAATGTAGTTGACTTCCTCAGGGACTTCCTAATTATCTAAAAGTTTATAAAAACTCTAGAATTGGTTTTACGGATATAGAAAATCATTTAATTCAATTTTTTTAGAAGCTTCAATCAGGCGAATATGGCGGATGTGATCAAACATTATTCTTTATGACTTCTTATTTGCTACTTTTATTTGGGACAGTATGTATCACAAAACCCTGCATTTTTTTAAATTTAAAAGTGCAAAAAAATATTTAAATGATTTATAAACAAAGTCACAATTTTTTTTTTTCAAATATTAATCGAAAACTCGGCACTGACTTTATTTTTGTGATAAAAACTTAATTATTTAAGTTTTATGTATGTAACATATATAGGGTGTTTCAAGATAAAAAGTATACCTACCAATTTAAAATTATATAGGGTGATCCAACCAAAAAGGACAGCGAAAAATCCAATTTTCGTTTATTAAAATTTTCCTTAGTTAATAATATTAAATATTAAAATACATCATTTGAAAAATTTGTTATAAATTAACTTCTCTACGAACTCTCATAGTTAAATTTGTTAAAACGTTTCGTCCTTCAGTGCCATCATCAACTTTGTATTTTTTAAGGCGGACCTGCCCTATTTATTTCATTTTTTTGAGTTATGCTGATTTGCATTATTTAAATAAAGTACAATTTTTATTACAATGTAGTGATGGTGGTGGTTTTTTGAGCGAAACGTTGTAACTTGGTTTGGCCATCCCATATCGCTGATTTCGATTTTATGGATGAAAAGTCCATTTTAAAAAAAGTTGGTGGTGGTTCTGAAGGTCCTGTACTTTCTCAGTAGGTTATGTGACACCCTATATATAATTAAAATTTGTATAGTAAATAGGTAGTAAAATTTGTATTGTATTTGAGTAGTTTTCCAAAAAAAAATTTAGGCATTTCCAAAAAAATTACTTAAAAACGCATTTAAAGATTTTTCTGTTGATTAGTATTTAAATATTATACCGAATGTTTCCAAAAATAAATATATATCAATTAACGGATACATATGCAATAATAAAAAAATATTGAAAAATTTAGGCTACATCCGATTGAGACATTCGGTATATGCCCAGTGTATTTGTAAATAATTTTTGTAAAATATGTAGATGTTCCAATTCTTATAATATATAGTATAAGTCGTATGTAAATTATTTATTTGAAATTTTATGAATATATAGGTACCTGTGAATTTTAAAAAGACAGTTTTATTATCCTTCAATTTATGATCCTTCAAACGACAGCACAAGTGGCTACAAAAAAAAATCGTATAATTCGGAAGCTTTAATGCTTTAGCCATAGAGTACTAGTAATAACAATAGGCGATCCTTTTATAATCCCAGATAAAATGACTTGAAAATATTGCGTAAGTTCGAAATCGAATAACATTTTTTTGTTCGAAAAGAAGTCAATAAAATGCGGAAAATGGGTGAAAATGCGTGGAAAAATTCCTTAAAATCCAAAATTGTTTTTTCAGACTAAAATACATATGAAATTGACCAATAATATAAATAATACAGTGTCATCCTCAAAGTACGCACCATATGGGAAACTTTTTTATTAAGGGTTTTTCGACAAAAAGTTATTCTTGATAAAAGTTTGTGCATCCCCTAAATCTAAACATGCATACAAAATATAGTAAAACACTCGTAATATACGAGGAGCCTTCAAAAATTTGATTTTGAGACAAGAGTAAAGTACCATTATTTTGAAAAATCTCGGGAAATGTTATTTAGAAAAGTTGTTCAGCATTAAAAAATACATCTAGATTTGAAGTAATGGCCATCTAAGTGAAGTTTTATTTTTTTCCGCTTTAAACAAGAAAATCTCCATAAAATCAATAGTGTGCCGAAATACTTATTTTATTTTGATGTTTTATGATTTGATATTATTGAATATTAAGTTCATGTTATAATACTGTATAATTATTAGCAATTTTCGGTGTTAACAAAAAATAAAAATAACTTTGCACCAAAAAGTTTAAAAATTATTTTACTCTTCAAAAAAATTGACCGTGGTTCACACAATAGTTGTGTAATTTGTAATATTACAGGCTTTTTAAATAAACCGTCGTATACAGGATGTTGTATATATATTTATCGTTTAAAAATGGGTAAAAAAAATAAATCTTCACTTAGATGGCCATGACTTCAATTCTAAATGTATTTTTTAATGATGAACAAAACTTTTCTAAATAATATTTGTCGAGATTTTTCAAAATAAGGGTACACTCTTGTCTCAAAATCAAATTTTTGAAGGATCCTCGTATATTACGAGTGTTTTTCTATATTTTGCATGTTTAGTTTTAGGGGATGCACAAACTTTTATCAAGAACTTTTTGTCTAAAAACCCTTACTAAAAAAGTTTCCCATACGGTGCTTACTTTGGGGATGACACTATATTCTAAAAAAATATATTGGTGATTAATTTTCAATTTCCACCCCACCAAATACACCTAAAGGATCGCCTAAAAGTAAGGAAGTTATCCCACTGAAAATTTCCACACTTTGAAAAACTTTTTTTTAAAAATGTATTCCTCTTTATGTCTTCTGTATTTTTTTGTAGAATCTGTTAATTTTGAAAAACATCGTGGCTACATTTAATAATTTTTTTCCACGTTAATGGTGAGAGATACAGAAAAAGTTATAAGATATAAAATGTTTGGGTTTTCTTCCTCTTTTATCTGCAAGAGAAAATATATTAGTTATCTGCGTTATTTTTTTGTTTTTTCCCGGCCACCTTGTGCTATTCCAGCTCTATTCGTTTGGCACCGATGAGTGTTAGTTTCGTCCATCCATTTTACTTCTTCAGAACAGTCTCGATTCTTTGAAGCCGTTACGCGACCCTTGAAGTGTTCACGAACAACGGGGAGGAGAAAGAAAATTGTAAAAAAAAATACTGATACACAAATTATCTAAAAAAACAAAAATCGTTTAAACATTAAGAAGGATTTACGAGATCAAATCTTATCGAAAAACAAAATGATCTGAAAGAGGAACAGCATAATAATATAACCAAATGATGATGAGATGGGCGTTTTAAGGTTTTAAGAAACAATAATATTATGTTTTGTATAATATGCGCTGTATTATCCTCATATTACAGAACAGCCTTTCCAATGAAATTCATTCATCTCTTTTTAGCTTCCTCTTTCTTTTATCTCATCTGCGATTTTTCTTAGGAAGTAGACTGTGCGCCGGTATGGGGTATGCTAAGTTTGCTCTATATTTTTCGAAAAAGTGATTCCACTTTTTTATTATTTCATACTGCTTAAATCGGCTTAAACTAAGAATGGAAAAGCGGGGGGTGTCCTCAACCGACCCCATATCTACTGACATTTCAGTCAACGACTATAGGTGGTCAATTCTTTGTCTGAAGAAGTTGTTTTCCTTCAGAGCTCTCTGATAAAGCGTAGTTATCCCAAATTGATGGTGAGAGAGTAAAGTTCTTTGGTTTTATGTCAGATAGTCGGCCTCTTTTATCAGTTAAATGACAGTACATTCACGTATATTAAATGTAGTATTGAAATATTCCACTGCACGAAACAATAGGTCTGGTTCTTTGCCCTAAAAGTGCTGCACCAGTCTGTTTCTTTATCCAATTAGTGCAGCTCTATCGTGTTTCTTTGAATATTTGGTGCTCCACCGATGCTACACCGGTGCTAGATTTTTCCACATACCTCAGAGTCCTCAGACTGTGTACTTCCTACACCAGACATGCGCATGTCTAAATATCGAGCATTTTGGGTAATAGTCCTTTCTACACCACCACGTTTCTTTCATTTTGCAACACTCATCTACACCACTGGTGTTGGTGCTGCACCTGTCGGGTGTATGGTGTTACACCAAATATTGAAAGAAATATACCAAATATCTACAGATTCTAGGAAGCTCCTGTCAAAATTTACTCATACCGGCACATGAGAAGCCGTCAACGAAAGCCGTTCCTTCATCTGCGATTTTCCTCTATTTTATTTGGTCGTTTTTCCGGGAAATATCGCCGGGATTTCGCCAGTCTCTCTCTCTCTCTCTCTCTTTCTCTGAAAGCTCGCCTACTGGATGTTGGAAGAAAAACAGGAAACTTCCGACTTCCTCAATTACAATTTTAAATGTGCCACTAGGATCGCGTAAACCTTCGTAAAAGCGGCGTTGCCTTGAATTTATTATATCGCTGGAAATCGTCGGAGGGAACATTTTAAGGGAATTTAAATCTAAAGAATTTTATGGTTCGTCATCCGTGTATAAGGCTGGGAGGGTAGTTCTGACTTCAGCCATAGAGCCAGGAAATGACATTTTTTAGTAAATTGGGACATAATTTTTACAAGAAAATATCATAAATGGAATATTTGGATTAAAAATGACTGTAGTTTTACTAGTTTTACATATTAGGTACGCCCATGGTTAAATGCGTCTCTACCGAGGCTTTTAATCAATCAGATCTCTGCTTATCATGCGATATGCTTATCTTTTTCGAATCGCTTTAACACACACTTCAACACTCAACTTTTGTTCATTAAGCATCAGTGGCTCCCCCCCCAAACTTCTATAAGCTTATAAGAAAATGTAACTATATAAATCATAATTATTTTACGTTTTTGAGCCAGCGATTAAGTTATATTCAGATGATTTACAAACAATATACACGGTTATTCTACGCAGTGAATGGGATATTATTTAGACAATGAAATGCCAAAAAGTAGATTCCTGTCTTCCTCAAAGTGCAGTCGATACTTTAAATGTAGCAGATCCTTGTTTGTTTCCGAACATTTTTACGCTACTCCAAATTTTAGCCGTTTTACCCGTTACCACTACCTCTGTAGAACGAACTGAACGAAGTTTCTCAACGATGAAAAGACTGAAATCATATTTTCGGAATAATACATCTACCAATTGATTAACAGGCCTAGCTTTGATGTCAGACAAACTCGCAGAATTTCCTTTGAATATAATATATCTAATAAGATTTTAATTTTTTTCTCAAAAACTAAGCGAAATACGAATAAAATTGAAGAAGCAAAAAATTTGTGTGTTCAACTGTTTAATCCAAGAAAAGTAACGAACATACAAAAAAACAGTAGCGTACAATGATTTGTCCCAATATCAATTAAATTACCTTGTGAAACGTCACTGGAATTAATAATTTAATTCTAATAATATTTAAATTATTTCCGCAAATAAGCGTGCCAAGTTTTATCAAAATCAACCAAATTGTTTTTTGAGCATAAAAAACTCGTTTGTTCTAAAATCAAAACAAGTTAGGACCCAGGATTATGGGAATAAAAAATCTTATTTTTTCCTGAAAAACCGATCCTGAACGTTTGACGGTTTAACCCTGGGTCACCCTGTATATTTACCCCATCCCTGCTGAAAAAAGTATTTATAGTAAGTATTATCTACGAATAATAGTGGGCCCCCTCCGAAAAAAATTCCTGGCTACGCCACTGTTAAGCATCAGTTTTTGAATACCTAAACACTTCAAATTAGCTAAATTAAGAAAGACTTTTTCAATTTCTCCATAAATCCGTTTAAAGTTGACAAATAATGTCAAGCTCTAAACGAATTTTAAAATGTACTAAAAAAGTATGTTGGTACTAGATTACATAAGTTAAGAATAAGTTAAAAAATTCTGAACACACACAAATTATTACTTCAATTAAATTAATGTTTATTATTTTGATTGACGTTACCATTATATAAATAATCTTAAAAAATACTTCTAGATAGGCAACTTGTATTACGTTAGTATACATTCAATTAAATGAAGTGGGCGCTGTATTTAAATCTATAACATCTCAATATTTGACGTTTAAATTAAAAAAAATGGAGGCGAATAGATTTAGTTAATGTGATAAAGAAAATATTGAACATTTATGTCTTTTACATAATACAAAACCAAAAATAACTTTCCAAATACCACTCGTCCTCTTAAATTTTATATATTAAATTTGGAGGACCCTTCGTATCACCTTTGAATAAAAAATTTGACATACAAACTGAATATTTCAAATTGTCCTACTTTCCCAAGATAACTTATACCAATTACTGGTGCATTTTATAGCCAGAAACTTAAAACGTTTAGTACCAAAGTCATAATAATAATCTTTAATGATCCTCCAGGATTAATATCCGTTGATAATTGATTTGTGGTAGAATAATTTTGTTATGAAAATAATTCTAAAATTAGCGTTCAAAGAGGCAGTTTTTCGTTTTTCTCGTTAAAATTTATCCGATCGCAGGATAATTATTGTAAACTGAGAAGTTCGAGAGTCTGGGTCTGGTTTTTGTCTTTATAAATTGCTGATAAACGACCGTGCAAGTCGACGAATTGCATTTTATTTTCGAATTTAAAAATACTGATGAATTTATTCACCTTAAATTCCCAGATACGCAGGGACGTCGATATTTTTTTCTGGAAGGGCTTTCCAGAATAGACCACGACCATTTTGGAAACAAAAAAATTTTTAGCAGTATGTAGATTGTCGGAAAATTTAGGATAAATTATAAGTAAATTAAGAAAAATCAAGACGGCTGAGTAAAAATTCCGGAAGGGGGATGAGGGTTTGAAGGGTTGGATATTGGTTTTTTGTGGCTGAAATATGCATCCTATCTAAAAAGTTTAATATAAAAGTTGTAGATAATTAAAAACTCTAAAACTTTTGTATTAATCATTTTTCACCACAACCTCAAAATTATCGAGAAAAAGCTAAAAACCGTTTTTTTCGTTTTTAATTTTTATACTTTTTTTTTATACTTTTCGAAATACAGGGCGTTAAAGTTAAAAAAAAAAATAATTACTTGACAACTGTTAAGCAATACAAAAAAAAATAAAAATAGCTTCAAATACCATGGGCGTAGAAAATGGTTGGGAAAAGGGGATATACTCTTCTAACTGCACGCCACTGGATCTAGATATGAAACATGATTTTTTACTGAAATATGTCTTTTTACATTTCAAATTTATATATTAATCCGTTTTAAAGTTTTTAAATAAAAACATTTATTTTTTTTAATTTTAACGCCCTGTATTTCGAAAAGTAATCGAGTTGGACCCCTCATTCCTTATATCATTTTGTCCAATTTTGTCCAAGACGTTGTAAGTGTCATTTGGAAACAGATTATTGAGAGTGTATACAAATAAAATATTTGAAATATGGGATAAAAGTGACATTTTAAAATTAGTCGAAGGTGTACAGGGTGTCCCATAAATTTAGATTCAAAGACGCATGATTTTTTTTTAATAATAAGTAATAATAATAATTTACTATTTTTTTTACTTCCTATTTTATTTTCTTTTCTTTTTTTTTTCTATATTTTAACAACGATATTTTTGTATAACAATCTCAGGAAAGAGCACCCATCACAAAACAAAGTAAAATTAAGATATGCTTGATTCCTTTTTATTTTTTTTACTTCTAATTTCATTCTTTTTCCTTTTTTTTATATCAAAAATGACCAAAAAATATATTTAATAATAATAATTCTTTTGATAATTCAACCATAAAATAATGTCCTCCAAGACCTTTTTTGCTTGAAAATCCAGTTCACACAGTTAATTTGAAACCATTGTTAATAAACTTTTTTTCTGTGCGTACACCTACGCCTTTTCTTCTTGTACCGTTCGTAATAAGCCAATAAACATATGTCCCAGATTGCACTCTCCAATTTAACCAGAATCGATTTGTATTTTTAAGTTTTAGAAAAATAATCAGGCACCACAAGACTACACTCATTCGGGTAATTTGTTTTATTACCGTTATTTGATTATTATATGTGGACCGATCGAAAATAAATAGGCATTTTAATGTATTTTGTCTGAATACAAAGGTGGTAAACATTGGCGTACGTACTAGATTAGAGAGTAATTTAAAAAATGCTAATAATTATGTTCGATATGAGACTTTGCTTAAGAAATGATAAAGTGCGATATAAAGAGGAATTTGTTGAAAATTTTCAGACGAGAACATTATTTCACAACTTATCCTCCTTCGCCTCCAAATCTAGCCTAACCTGGTTTCATATGGTGAGTGACCACGAACCACGACGTAGGAGGCTGCCGTCAGAAGTCTCTGGGTTTCCATACAGCCTAACCCATAGCCGTTTTGGGGAGAGAAAATGACGGATGACGTCATCGCATACTGCTTGTTTTAGATCACCCACGAAGTTGCCTGATATTGGAAGATTTCCAATATAGAAAACTGTCTTTGAGGGATACCAAATTCTTATACCTTCTGATGAAACTCCTAGGCGCGCCTGTGATTAAAACAAAAAATTACTTTATATCTATTTTTCTATTTATTTTCAGTACAACGGGAAAGTATTTTCGTATTGGGTTTACAATCACAGGAAGATCGTTAGATATACAAATATTAGAATTTATAGATGTCTCTGGATGTTGGGACTATTACAAAAAAGAAAATAATTTAATTCGTTTAGATTGTTTTTAAATTAAATACACGTATTTATTTGAATTAAGGATTTTTGACAGGTTATTTGGTAATTAGAAAACTGTAAAAATAAAATAAAATTCGCAAAGTTAGGTTGTATACAAGGCGCTGCAAATAAACCGTCGCTTAAAAAGATCTGCAGAACTGAAAATTGGAATGTAGGGGTTTTGAAGAGTGAACTATTTAATGTTAAATATTGGCATCCTTTATATACCGTTTTTCAGTTATACAATTGCAAGTAAAAATTAATTTGAGTGTACGTATGTCTAAGAGCGCTCAATAATAATTTAACAATGGATTTAAATCATTTTCTGTAAATTGCCAGTGGATTTGACCATTCACTCGAAAAGGTGTGACTCTACAACATAGATTTTTTAATTTTTCAGTAATCGATTAATAAAATCGTTATTATTATTATTTAAATTTTTCCTCAATCGACCCGTAACATTAAACGAAAAAACTCATCACGTATTACAAAAATAAACTGAAATTTTTTTTCAAGGAAGTCTTTGATAATATCCGATTGAAGTTCTGATTCTAAGGTCGCGTCTTTGAAGTCGACCGATAATTTCACATTATTATGAACTTAATGATATACTTATATCATTCAGAGCATATTTGATGGCATCACACATCGCAGTGTTTTGTTTACGCCAAGCTTTTAGATCGCGGAGAATCACATCCCGCTTGGCTTTTGCTTCGGTTGATCGGTACCAGATGATAAACCGTTGATTTTATAAACTTTTCGATTCTCTGTCCTGGTTGTGTTTACGCCAAGCAGTGGCGTAGGTAATATATTTTTTTTACTTAAAGTGAAGAAAACAGTATTAAAAACTACAAGAAAAATCTTCGAACTTTGGGGGGCAGTAGGGGCAATTGTAACCTGTTTATCTTGCCAAACTTTTTTTACAAAAAATTTCCCTTAAATATTGCCTCCTCCAACAAATAATTTCATCTTTCTCTATGAGCGCAGATTTTCTATCATTCTTCTCCCAAACGAAGTCTAATACATGTAAAGTTTTTCACAATTTGTCTCTTTTAACGTTTGGGAAAGTTTCGTCTCCATTAATGTCTTCTAAAAGTTTATCCAAAGAAGTATCTTTTTTTGTAAATAAAACGAATGCATTTTTCTTCGGATCAGTTGTTTCATAGTACCGTCTTTTTGAGCGGATTTTCTCCCAGTTGACGTTTTAGGTGCTACTGTACTTCTTCCATCCTTTCGTTGCTTCAAAAGTCTATAAATGGTCGCTTCTCCAACTCCGGTCATATATGAACACTTAGAAACTATACTCCGAACAGTATAGTAGAACCCACTTGTTTATGAGAATGAAAAAACGTTATAAAAACACAAAGGATACCTCCAATAGAAGGAATGCTGATGAATCTGGACATTTTTGAGCAGTTTAATGTCGAAAACACCATACACTGTCCATATACATAAAAATAAAATAATATTTTGGCTATTAGGACCACTGTGTAAAGATTCAATAACCAACTTAACTGGATATCGTTATAGGGGAGAATGGCGTATAATTATTTAATATGAATTTACATTTTAATTTCTATAACGCATATTAGATTTGAATAGAGGTTGATATCTTCATTTTTTGATCTCTTGTGAGATTAACAAACGTTACTAATTAAAATTTTGTCTCAAATTTTAATTCTAAAATTAAAAACAGAGCGAATAAAGTCTTAAATATTATAAATTAATTAAGCTTACTTACCCTATCTCAATCCTCACCATCGGATTCACTGTTATCAACATTGATAATAAATTGGGTCGGACTCGTTACATAAGAATTTTCTTCTTTGATGACATGTTTGATTTTTTTCTGCCAATCATCAGCTGAAATTTTGTTAATTTATTCTTTTACCAAATTTGACACCAACCCGTCAAATTTGGGAAACACGTTATGACGCCTTATTCTTTTTTTAAGTTGTCCTCAAATTAATTCTATGGTGTTAAATACACAAAAATAGGGCGGAAGTCGCAATACCTCGTGACCCCTTTTTGATGCCATTTCATCAATAAAGAATTTTTTTTCAAATGATTGTGTGCCTAATACTTGAAGTAATTGTTTTTTTGTATAATTTTCTTCGAAATAAAGTTCATGATTTCTTAAAAATTCATGAATCTCAGACTTATTTGAGTTGGTATTGGGAACTTTTTCTATTAAGCGGGAATGATATGAAGCATTATCCATCACTATGATGCTATTCTCTTCAATATTGTTTAACAGCTGATTTTCAAACCAATCTTCAAAACTTTCTCCAGACATATTTTTGTGGTAATCTAAATTACAATCTTCCAAATTTTTTCCAGAGAGTTTGAGGCAATTTTGTACCCACCCTGAGTCCGATCCACAGTGAAGAATTGTAAGTCGAGTTCCCTTGTTACAAGGAACATTTACTGAACATCTTCTTGTTCCGTGAGACCATCCTTTCTTTGGCGTATCGTGGGTATCGAACCACGTTTCATCTAAATAGTATATTTTTCTGTTACTATTTCGAGATGCCTTAATTTTTTCCAAATATTGTATCCTCCATTTTATGATCCTCTGGCTTTCCATTATTACAGTCCTCTTGTTGATAGTTTGGTATTTAAATCCAATTTTCGATATCCAACGCTGTGTTGTGCTTTTAGAAATTCTTAAATCTGGCCTTTTACTTTTTAGTAAAAAAAATGTACTATCCACTGTTGGGAACTCATTTCTTTGGTAAGATTCATAAATAATACTACCAATTAATTTTGATATTGAAGGATCTAAAGTTTTAACACATCCTTTATCACACCTCTCTTTACGATTTTTTGGACCATTCTTTATAATTCTATAAAGAGTGCTAATGGGAACATTTGTTAAAAAAGATGTTTTTTCAATGGCACTCCTTTCACCTTCGGAAGTTACAATATTCTTATAAACATTTATACATATGGTTTGGGCATCTTTACAAAGATATTGTTTTTTCGAGGTGGATATTTCTTGATACTCTGAAGTTCTTTCACCAAAAATGTTCTCTTCCTCATCGGAGCTACAATCTTTGGGACTACAACCTGATACCACATAATCCATTGGAATATCATTTAATGATTGTTCCGATTCTTTAGATCCACTTAAAGAAACTGTATTTTCCCAAGGACGAAACATATTGAAATTGACACCGAATAAATAAATAAGAAGTACACTGTAACAATGTTTCAAAATAAAAAAAGTATGTATATACACGGAAGCCAAGAATAATATTAATTGAAATAAACTAACGCCACGAATCACCTACCACCTACTATTCACTAAATCAAAAATCAAGTGCGAACACAAGCACAGTGTATCACTGTATGAATATTTTCCTAGCCCCCACTACTGAAGACAATATTTGTCTAACTTCTACTTCCTACTTTAATTGCAGAACAAAATGATCCCGCTTTATACAAGTCGCTAATACCGACAAATCCACTTGTCGGCACATCTACATGCCGCTAATACCGACAAAGCCACTTGTCGGCACATCTACAAGCCGCCAATGCAACCTGTCTGCACATCTGAGAATTTTGTTTCTGCAATTGAAAATGTAAAAACTATAACCACACTTCCATTGTCGCCTCTTATGAGTGTAACCTCACACCCCACAGTTTAGTTAAATTAATTTAAGACAAAATTTTAATTAGTAACGTTTGTTAATCTCACAAGAGATCAAAAAATGAAGATATCAACCTCTATTCAAATCTAATATGCGTTATAGAAATTAAAATGTAAATTCAACGATATCCAGCTAAGTTGGATATTGAATCTTTGCACAGTGGTGCTAATAGCCAAAATATTATTTTATTTTTATGTATATGGACAGTGTACGGTGTTTTCGACATTAAACTGCTCAAAAATGTCCAGATTCATCAGCATTCCTTCTATTGGCGGTATCCTTTGTGTTTTTATAACGTTTTTTCATTCTCATAAACAAGTGGGTTCTACTATACTATTGAAATGTTCGTGTTCAAGAGCGTCATGGACATTTAACACTAAAGTTTTCATATGCACGGTTAAATTGCACTTTAATTTCACAGGAGTATAATTAGACGTTTGTGCCATTTTTATTGCACAAATTCACTTGATCAATATTGCTTTTTATCGCCTAATATTACAGAACTAACAATTCTGCGTGTTACAATCACAGGACTACACAAACAGAATTGTAAATTTTAACTAAAATAATTTACAATCTGCACAACACTTTCTGCCGATTAGAAATTTTAATCCTTTCTAAGAAAGTTGAGGGCTACTTAAATTGATCTGGATTTGTAAATATTTTCTACCTGTAGAGATTACATACTTACCAAGAATTGAAATAAATTGGTATTTTTAAAAATTTTAGGAAGAAAACCCAAGATTTCATTTTGGAACAAATAATGCTAAATATTTTATTTAAGAAATTATCCGCCACTGATGTTATATTGGGGTTTATATTCTGGGTCATAAAAATTTTGCTATCAATCATTTTCAAACAGAATATATCAGTCATTTGTATATTCCTTTCAGTCCTTTCAGTCATTTCCTTTAAGATGGACATGGTATAGTAACATCAAAATCGACGAGAAAGTTGTTTTTTGTCTAAAAAGAGATTAACAGCCAGTAGCCAGAAAAGCGCTTTTGAAGGTAATTTTTTCCAGAACGTCTATAACAAACTCACTATGGTAGATTTCCCATTAGATATTCTTCTAATTTTCCCTACGCCACTGTTGCTTCGACTAAATTTTTCGACTAGCATATATAGTATTTCGTACTATTTTCCAGGAAAGCGTTTGTTTATGGTAAATCATTAATAGTGGTAATTTGTTCTTGGAGATCTCTTTGATCCACCAAATTCGAATTTTTTTCAGCTATATATTGATACTCCAACGATATATCAAAAGCATCGTAAATAACGCATCTGTAGAAATGTAAAAAGATTTTATTTTTAAAACTTCATTACCATTCATTTCGTAATCGGATACAATCCGTTTCGAAAAATGGTTGAAAAATCTTATTTTCTAGAAAAAAAATCATTTTCGAGGTAGATTATATAAAATTTATTCAATACTTCGATACTTTACGGCTGGGAAATGCGTATTTCGCGCGAGTTGTACACTATACTTTTTCTACGACTATATTTCTTATTTTCAAAATGAAAGCATACAAATAGTGTATATTTTGGCTATTTGGGCCATTTCTGTGACGTTTGGAGAAGTTGAAGTAAACGTTTCGCTTGTATCTTCACCACTACTATCCTTATTTTCAATTGTCATTGAATTCATTGCGTTTAAGAACTGTCAGTTGCAGTCAAAGTGCAGTCAAAGATGTTAATTTAATACACAAAATTCGTCGATTATATTGTCACGTGGTTCAGTTTTGGCCTGCGTGTCCAGGGACTGTCACTATTCCTCAATTTACTTGTCTGTTATTCAGAGGGCTTCTTTGGCTTTTACTCAAAAACGGAGCTGTGATATACAAGCGATTATTATTTTACTATACTCTTTATAAATCTTAATTCTTCTGACGAAAGGTAAAGAACGCTACTTTTCATTTTTGGCCGATCTCTTCTCTTCGGGCAACCTTTTCGGCCACCCCGTCAATCACCGACTGCCCCATTTTCGCGTCCCGGATAGTTTTTAGAGAAAAATAGCTGACAGTGCAGAGTCCGTAGTTTCGATAGATTTCCCTACATTTACTTCTACTATAGCCTCTGAATTAAGCAATCTAACATCGATTTTCGGGATTCTACACATCAGTGAAATTTTGCAACGATCTGGTTTAATTAAATGTTTATACTTTATATTTCTGTTGAGTAAATAAGTTTAAACTAAAATAATTTTGATAAATAAAATTCCTAAATGTTTTTGATGTTTTTTTCGGAAATTAATATTTTAATTATATATGGGATTCGTGACAATATGGAATATCGACTGAACGCCAGTGTAGTTGTCTATGTTTTTTAAAATCTTCTTCCTCGATGAACATCAAAACCCATTCGTTCCATTAACTCTTTAACCTCACCTCAAATCGATAATGAGGAGCAAAAGGAGGCACCATTAGCGGTAGAGGCGCGGCCTCGGTCCCATTCACTCTCTTGTGGCCCTCCGGAGGCCAAATGACGGCAACGCGACGGTTAATAGGAAAAGCATATTTGCACAGTACTTTTGTTAGGGCCACTGTCAACACAATAAAGCCAGCCGATGATTCTCCGCCCCACGTTTGCCACTCTGATATAAGCTCGTTTTTTGGATCCTGCATCGAAGAAGGTCGTGGGTAATCAGGTAACGCAAGCGATATTCTATAATAAATATTAACTGTGACAGTTACTATTGACATGAACACATCTTTATGCGACACTAGCGGTATTAATTTGCACTGCCCGAAACGCGTAATGTTTGTTTGTTTATCTGGAGTGTTTTGAGTTTGTGTAAAAATCAAAAATGCCTCTAGGAAATCTAAAAAGAAGCAACTAACAGTTTATACAAGCAACAAAAGATGTGTCGTCCAAGAATTTCTTGAAAATTTTTACTCCCGAATCTACTCATTGTTAATACTTTTTAACAAAATGTGTCAAATTCTATTCTGTGATAAACTTTAATGGCAAACTGTCAAAATTCAGATTGACAGTAGCGTGCCTACTATGTTTGTCATAAAATGGACGGTATTACATAGAAAGGAATGAATGAATATATTTATAGTTTCAGAAAAAGTGCGAAATCAGTTGGATTTATGTATTTGCTACTAAAGATCGATAATTTGTTAACTATAAGCAATTTTATAATATCTACCATTAGTATAGGTTTTATTTGAAAAATTTGAAATTTACGGGTGGCTTCTTTATTGTTGGTCCTTCAGGTGAATATTGAGGACGATGATCAAATAACCGACAATTTACCACCAAGGTGAATAATCGCTTTATTTTGTTTTGATTGGCTGCGTCAAATCAGTTTCCAAGCACGAGATAGGTTAAAAATTGATATTTGACAAGCAAGAGAAATAATCGACAGTAATATCCCAAGACTTTGATAAATAGCCGACTATTTTTATTGCATCTAAATTTCGAGTTTATAATTAAAAAAATTAATTTTGATTCAAGGAATAGGATATATTATACCATAAATCAATCAAAAGTAGGTTCTTAGAATTAATTTTTTATTTAAATCACTTTTACAATTATTGTCCTGAAAAAATTAAAATAAAATTTATCATCAGAAAACTGTTGTATGTTTCTTTGGCATATGATTTAGCTCCCTTCCACTTTCTGCATCTTCAATCTTAACACCATCATCAATAATAATTTGGCGAGGTTGTCCTTGCAAAGCAGATGTTTGTAGGCAAAAACCTACAATTTGGATGTTTTCCTTTGAACTGGACTTATTGCCACATAAAATTAAACATCAGGAGTTGCATGTAATTACTTGAAAATTTCAAGTACATCCTTGCAGAAAATCTGAAAAACGTAAGAAATGCTAATTATTTGTCCCAATAGACAAACAAAAAATTCTTAGCGGTATGTGGATGGTCGGAAAATTTAGTGAGCTAAGAAAAATCTTTCCTGGTAAGTTTTTGGTCTATTTGTAGTCCCAGATACCTATCTAACTGATGTATGTTCTGGTATTTGTGTATTGTTGAATGTTACTGGAGAACAGCAACTTTCCTTAGGATGAACGTTATTTGTATGGATTTAGTCTCATTTATAGTTATTTTCCATTTTTTTGTCCAATCTTCTAATAAGTTTAAATGATGCTGGAGATGGTGAGATGCAGTGTTTGGGTCCTCATCTCTAGCAATTATTCCAGTATCGTCTGCGAAAGTACCAGTTACTGTATTGGGTGTTGTTGGGAGGTATAGTTTTGGACGAGGGGTAAAGCGAGTTAAATCTTTGTACACTAATGGATTTTTGCTATAAAAATGGCTACTAATGGCTCACTATTGGCTAGTAATGGCCGGCAATGGCTCACTAATAGCTAGAAATGGCTAGTAATGGATCTGTTATGGCTACTAATGGCTAGTAATGGCTAGTAATGGCCGAGTAATGGCTACTGATGGACGAGGTCTGTACACCAAAATGGTCCTCGCCGTTTGCCTCTCGGTTTTGGACCCAGCACACTGGCCTGTGGGACATATAATTTTCCGACTTCGGGTATTTAAAATCCAGCGACTTTTAGATAAACCCCGCAAATAATCGCGTTTCGGTAATATTTTGCGGTTTAAGGACGGTGTGCTGCACTTCTTGGTACTTGTTATAAAAATCTGTTCCGCTTCCTCGCCAATTCAAAAAAAAACTTCTAATAGGGGATAATTTTTCACGTAATACTCTTCCGTTAGAGCGAACAAAAAGCGACAAGAAAAACCAATTTTCATTATAAGTTGTGTTGACAACGACAACCGCGTGTTTGCATACCACCGTACCCTACCCATTAAAGATGTTTAGGGAATCGGAAATGAAGGGTATTGATTTTTTTATTATTATACATTAAAAGATTACGTTTTTAAAAAAATATTTATCGGTACAAGCAACATCACATTAAAAAGCGAATGAATTATATCACATTTTAGGTTAAACTCGTTTAAAAAAAGTAGAAATCGGGCGATCTTGGTGGCTAATCTGTGACGATTAATTTATCTATCACGTATTCCAGCTTGCACATTAATCGTCTGGGGGAATTACAGCCTTTAACATTTAAAAAAGGTGTGAATAGTAGATAATCTGTATAAGAAGAAATGTAATATAGAGTAGAAAACTCAAAGTCAATCCTGCAAAATTTTTATTTACAATATAGTATGACCACTTGTTTCGGTTTTATACATCCATCTTCAGTGCCTATAGAAAAAACTTCTATGTTTTGTGCCTTTTTCAAGTAAATTATCAAACATCAAAATATACTATCGTATCAATTCTACTATTGTGTTGGTAGAAGATTCTGCGGTATAGAAATTCGAACGCCCGAGTGCTGCGGTTGGAAATATATAAAATACATATTCATCACTTCGGACTTACTAAACAAATAATATTCCTAACTTAGGTTTTAATTAATAAATGTGGAAATAGCGAATGCATATGGTATAGTTTTTGGCAACGTGGCATATTTTCCATAATTTCGAGAGATACGGCTCGGAGCGAAGAGCTCTTAATTAATGGTTTTCCCTGTTTGGTTTGAAAATAGCGGCGTTTGTATTGAGAGCCCGAGGCGACGAAGCGTTGAACTGAACAACGCGCATCACGCCAATATTGTGATATCCCCTTTATGACCCCGCTCGCCCCTATTACACCCTCGAAACCGAACAGCAATTTGCTATATGAGGCGCCTCAATGATGTCTGTATTATTTTTATTATATATTTTTTATTACAAGTTAATAATCCAGTGGGGGTATCGTGGCAAAAGGGTTCGATCCCCACCCAGAAAATCCATAATTAAAGTGTCATCTGTCATGGTATGACATGACATTGTCTAGCCGTGGCTACAGTTGCGGCCCCGGCTAGATATATTAGATCCTTTCCGTTACAGGTTTAATTTGCCTGAGCTAGTAGTTACAATATGTTGCTGAGAATCAGCACAGGGTTCAGGTGGGGCTTACATTTATTTGTGGATCATTGTCCTGATTAGTACCTTTGTCAGAGATAGGCCACGGATGCTCTTCAAGACTCGTATACTCATGAAATGTGTTTGTGGATGGTCTAAGATCTACTTTATTGGGACGAAGAGTGTTACCGCAACTATCTCTAACCAGATATGACCGTGGGGCAGATTCGTGATCTTGACCTTGATCCCATGTTTTCTTGGAGTCATTATTACATTTTGCCCTGGTTCTAAAGGTTTCAAGTCTTTAGCCTGCTTATTATAATATCTGGTGTAAATGTTTAATTTCTGTCCAATTTTCTCAGGTACATTTGTGCAGAGCGCTGGTACCAAGGAGCTGACTGGTATGGGCAATTTTGTCTTACAACATCTACTGTTTAGTAACTGTGAGGGAAAGTAATGTAAATTTTTAAGGGGGCTATTCCTCTAAATCTTTATTTTCCTCTATTGACTTTTTTAGCGTATTTTTTGCTATATCCACAGCTTTTTCAGCTAAACCATTGGACTGTGGATAATTTGGACTTCTTAAAATGAACTTAAAATTCCACTCTTTGGCAAAGTCTTGAAACCTATAGCTTCCAAATGGAACATTATCGGCTACTAAACACTCTGGAGAACCGAATCTCGGAAGAATTTGTCTCAATTGTTCAACCACTGATTGAGTACTTTTATCCCGAATAGGTAATAACTCCAGTCAATTGGATCACTACCAAGTAATTTTTATTAGCGTAGGAGAATATGTCGACACCCACGCGTTCCCATGGACTTTGGATATAATAGTAACGTTTCTTTGACATTTTTGCGCGAATATTTTTCACAGACTGGACACGCTTTAATAAATGAATCAATGTCCGGATTCATACGTCACATTTCGGGCCTTCATTGGCCCATTGCTGGCTAGATTATAGGTATCCGATTACAGTATGCCGATGTAGCTTTGTCGTGGCCATCATATTGCCAGCATGGCCAGCATTGGGCCAGAAGATGGCCAGAGATTCATTGTTCTGCTGGGTATACGCAGGCGCACTTATTGATTACGCCCCTAGGACTCGAATTAAAACTGTTAGAGAACATCTAACACATTTATCTATCGTTTAGAATACGACCATTTCAATTTGGTCATAAATTTACGATAGAAACTGATCACAAACCCCTAAAGTGGCTACTTGTATTAACATCAATGGAATGAAGCTTCTTACAATCACACAAAAAGGCATTTTCTATAAATTCGTGATTTTTAAGCAATATTTTATTAAAAACTTTCCTTGTAGTATGAAAGCAATATTCGAGAAATATCGCAAAAGATAACAAAACAGTCTGCTTCCGCCGTCGCAGTAGCTGTAGCAGAGTTTCGATATAAAAACAGTTTCCTTCTCTCATGTTTTCATCACACTTGTTCGACTATCAAAATATATGCCGTCGACGTCGATAGACTTTTAAAGAAAATATTGTTTCAACCGCCCCACCCTACACAATATAGAAATGCCCGACTTTGATTTATTTTTACAGTAAAAAAAAAGACTTACGGAAAAACAAAAATTGTGACCTACCCTAAGATTTTTGAGGGTATGACGTTGGGAATTAGGATTTTTGTTCAAGAAACTTAAACTTAAAGGTGCGGTGAGAGTAATTTTCTATTTATTTTAGAGATAGATACTGACTGACCACTATTCTATGCAAGATTTTTTTAATTTTTTTAATTAATTTGTGTACTATTCATAATTTGCATACGGAAAATGAAAATGAAAACAGATGCATACATAATGCGTGTGGTTAGATACGAGACAATAAAATTCTCGGTACAAATTTTATTGTACACATCAGCGTAAATATCGGTTGCCATATTTACTTTCTTTTAGGGAGCGAGCCAATAATGCTAAAGAAATATTTTAAGTTTTTAATCAAGTTGTCCACACATAACAAACTGCTCCTCTACAAGCAGATATTGAAACCCGTTTGGACGTATGGTAGCCAGCTTTGGAGCTGCGCCAGTAAAAGTAACATTCAAGTTATCCAACGTTTTCAAAATAAAGTATTAAGGAACATCGTCGATGCACCCTGGTACTGTCGCAACAGTGATCTTCATAGGGACCTGGATGTAGAAACTGTTGACAAGACTATAACTACATCTGCCAGCAGTCATGAACAACGGCTGCTCCAACATGGGAACGTTGAGGTCATCCAGCTCCTCAATAATACCAATTTAGTAAGAAGACTCAAGAGGACCAAACCTTTTGAACTAGTTCAGTGACAGTGCTAGTTACAAACAGAGTATTGTGCGGATTTGTGTTATACGTTACCGGTAGTGTTACTAAAATTATCAGACCCTAAGGTACACTAGTGAGTAGGACCTTAGTATTTAAGAATTCTAGTTAAGTTAGGTTGGAACAAAATTGCTTATTGATCTTCATGATCAGATTGTAATTATA
This sequence comes from Crepidodera aurea, assembly GCA_949320105.2. Classification (NCBI taxonomy): domain Eukaryota; kingdom Metazoa; phylum Arthropoda; class Insecta; order Coleoptera; family Chrysomelidae; genus Crepidodera; species Crepidodera aurea. The sequence continues at coordinate 18,020,612 of OX439477.1, read as the reverse complement.
GAAAACATTCCCACAGAGTGTTTTGCTACGAAAAAAAATCAATGTGCGTTGAATCATTTTTGAAACAAAAAATTCTAAGTGGCTGGTCGGAGAATTTAGGATAAATTAAGAAAAGTGGCAACATCGTCTATCTTATTTATCAACACTCTTGAAGAAAGGAATAAAACGATTTTCGGATTATCATAAACTACTTCTAAATTGTTTACACCATCCACCAAGAGTCAACGAGACATCGCTGTTGAAGTTTTATTTATTTTTTAAGCAACTGCCATCTAGAGGGTAAATCCGACAACTGGAAACGATCAGGCGCGCAATTTAAAATTAAAAAAAGGTAAAAACACCAATTTGCCCAAAAAATGAGATAGACATGGGTATGTTTCATTATTTTTGTTACAATTGGGATAAATAATTACCGATCAGCCGATCAGCTACAGGTAAGTATTTAGATTCAATTGAACCTGTTTTTTGTGTTGTTATTATATATTTTACGTTTTTCAGATTTTCTGTAAGGATGTACTTGAAATTATCCGAAATTTTTAAGTATTTACATGCAACTCTTGATGGTCGTTGTAGTATTGCATACCAATCATTTAATTTTATGTGGCAATAAGTCCAGTTCAAAGAAAAACATCCAAATTGTAGGTCTTTGCCTACAAACATCTGATTTGCAAGGACAACCTCACTAAATTGAGGGCATTTTTATTGTTGAAGATGGTGTTAAGATTGGAGATGTAGAAAATGGAAGGTAACTAAATCATATGCCAAAGAAACATACAACAGTTTTCTGCTGATAAATAAAAGTGATTTATAAATAAAAAATGAATTCTAAGAACCTACTTTTGATTGATTTATGGTATAATCTATCCTATTCCTTGATTCAAAATTAATTTTTTTAATCAATATCAAATTAAAATATAAAAAATCAAGAATTTTTCTTGCCTTAAAACACTTGTTGCAAAACTTTTTGTTTAGCAAAATATTGGAAATTTGTCCTTTGGTTGATGTGCATAGCTAATTAGTTTTTAAGTTCACATATATAAAAGTACAACTGTACAGCTTCGACAGGTTGTAAGGACAAGTTTACTTAGTTTATATGAAACACTTTGCTGTCTCAATTGCTATTTTCTAACCAACATATCATTCCTTGGACATTTAATTGTTTTAACATCAAGTAGCTTGCTGGACAAATGTTGTGATCGCCCAGCTGTTTTGCTATTTTGTTTTGATTTCCTAGAGGTATTGGGCATGTTTGATTTTTAACTAACAAATAACAGCAAAATACACACAGCACAAACTCAAAACACACGTTCGATTGCAGATAAACAAACAAACGTTACGCGTTTCGGGCAGTTCAAATTAATACCGCTAGTATCGCATAAAGTTGTGTTCATGTCAATACAATTTTGGGAATTATTATGTATAGTATATTCCAAAATAATAAATAGATAAGAATTATGGGAGAAAAAATATGGCTCTGTTTGTTTAAAGTCTTTTCAAAATTTAAAATAATTAAAAGATTATTTTGGAAGCGTTTGTGCAGCATATCCACGCCCCCCATTCTTCATGTGTAACGCTCCCAACACATCGTGTGAGGTATCACACACTTACTATTTTTCAAACAAATCATAAAATTCTCTAAACAATCCAGACATACCGTCTTTTTAATGGTGTTTATATCAAATCTGAACCTTGTTCGTATTATATTTGGGATTTTGTTATGATTACACGCCCTGTAGATGGTAATTATTAGGAAGATCCTAGCGCCCAGATGTTAAGACTGTTGTTTGGTCTTACCATAAAATTATATAATCTCACCTCAGAGAGCGTTTATGTAAAAAATATTAACGTTTCAACCCCAAAAGCTAGAGCAATTTAAATCCGTATTTTCAACAAATAAATAAAAAATAAAATAAGTCCCAACTCCTATTGATATGAAATTTTACGCCGGGTATTAATATGTAGATAGAGAACATAGTAGACCGAGAACGGTGCCCTGAGGCACTCCGTTTATTGTTATTTCTTCATTACTGACATACGTTAACTATCTGGTAATTTTAGAATCTTACTGTGAGATTCAATAAACACTTACTGTCAAAAAGTTCATAAGATTTTCTCAGCTTTTTAACTTTAAAAGTGATTAGAAAACACCATCATACCTATCGAGTTCACTGTGTGTTTAATTTTTTATATTTTATGAAAGTTGACATTTTCTGAAAATCGCGATATTGTGTGGAAATATAACGTACACAAAGTAGATCCCTCGATATTTGTAACAAATCCAAAACTACTTCGAACGTTACACGTATATTCACTCACATACTAAACAGTAAATCCTGTAGGAAAATACAGGAGTTGTGGTTTTGATATAGAAAAATACACTCAAATTTGAATTGAGGTACAAACGCGCCATTTTACTGGATCTGTTTTTTTTTGTTTTGGAAAGGAATCTTAGTGGAAGATGTAATAAAAAATCTATTACACTGAAAAAATATTTGTACGTCAAATCAATAAAGTATCGTCGTCAATTTTTGGACATTAATGCTATGATTCGGTTATTGGGAGAATAATTTCACGACATAAAACAATTAACTAGTGCATTAAAACAATAACCGAAAAATCGTTAAGCAATAAACAAAACATCAAAAACTAATTAACTGTATCCTTAATATAATACAAATATTAATCAAATCAATGTTTTGCGATTATAAACCTACGTACTTTACCATTAAAACCATAAAAACTTTTTATAAATCCAAGAACTACAAACTTTAAAAATTAATTAACGGTTTTCATTGTTTTGATGAATACTAAACGTTAAATCTATGAATGCCACCATTGACTGCCTAATAGTAAATCTCTACGAACATTAATATTACGAACAACTAGCGTAGATGTTTAATGCTTCGCGCCGCGCCCATAGCCCATATAGTCTGGTTCACAAGTGCCATTTCCCTCGAAACCTGATCGCCACTACCGAAATTATGATTTTGGGCTCATTCGATTCGGAATGGCATCCAGAACGTTCTATCAAAATCCCAAAAGGGGCTGGAAAAAAATGCAAAAGTTATAAACAATTAAGTAAAATAAGAAATAAGGGTTTGGTTTTTTTGAAATATTTCAAAAACTATTTGAGATAATCGAAATTTGAAAAAAGATCCTTAAAGAGCAGGAAATTTCCTATGCACGGCACGGCACGGCATCGCCCCAATCTGACACGTCAACTAAAAAAATTATTTTAACTGATTAAATATTAATATTAAGGAATAAAAAAATTTGGGTACTGAGTAGACATATCAATAAACCATAATCCGTCAACAAAAAATTTTTATCACAATTTTTTTATTAGTTATGCTTTTGTTAATTAGTTAATTTTCACCATTTTAATGTTAACATAAAAACGCTGATTATTTCAAAACAAGAAATCTAGATTTTTTTTTGATTTTTTTGAGCTAATCTTAAAAGAGTTTAGAAGAGATCCTCGTTGGAAAAATTCAAAAATTTTGATTTTTCGTTTTTTTATTAACAATCAAAGGCATTAAAAAATTATTTATGTAAATAAAGCCATTAGGAAATTTTTTTTTTCCAATCATTGTTAATATTTTGTTTTCTTATTGATAAAAGCCATATAACAACAGGGGCAGCCGAGGCTAGCAAGCAGGCAAGACAATAGACAGTTTTTCGCCGAGGGGCATATTACATTTTTCCGTCGACCTCTACAAAAGCGTACGTAGTCACTAGGATACAGCACGGTGCGAGTCATTTGAGGACGAAAAGTATTTGCCTTCAAAAATAGTTGACTTTTCATTCGTAAATTAGTACGTAAAATGTCATTTTTTGTACAGTTCAACGAAAAACACATTTTTCAACTGATGTATCGCATTTTAATCCACCGTATGTCCTTCCCGAATAAAGAAATCTAATTCTTCCGTAATACGATTTCCTCAGGCTAAAAAAATTAATAAAAAAACTTGTAAAACACTCTCGGAATGCCAGAGCATGTGTATAAAAATAAACAGAAAAATGCAATAGATAAAAATAGGCAGATGATTATTGGCCCGAACATATGTAGTAAGTTTATCATAATAGCATCGAACGGCTGCGACATACCTCATTAGCACCATCCATCATTAGTTTGAGACATCTTTTTTATTTTAGAGTTCGTTCGCATTCTCACTCTGACTGCACGCCCTGCCTGTCAAGATACTAATTACTAATGTAAAATTAACAAAATCGCCTTTGATTTTATTTTTATAAAAAAAAGTTCGCTGCTCAAGAGAGGGTTTGGACCGAATAGGATGGGGCTAGAATATTTTCTAGCTCAAATGACAGGTGACAGTTTCTTATTGGTCATACTACAATTTTTTCGTACTAGCAAACATTCTTGTTACTATTACTCAATTTTTTATAGACCCATATCTTCACGGTGGTCCCTGATCCTCTGCAGATTATTCAGTAAAAGAATTGCAACAGGGGATTTAACGATAGCCTGCAGCAGTTGATACCATTGTTGTGTTGACGCCTGTGAAATGGGGGTTGAATAACATCTTGGTACATAGAATTACACAGTTATATAACCTTTCCACAGCCCATTATAAGCCCATTATACACGTTTCAGTTCGTTTAAGCCGTACAGACAGGCATCGCCAGAAGTTATGTAAACTTTTTGTGGCGTTGTCTGTAAATTGATATATTTAAGTGTATTATTATATATTTTAAACCTCTATATAAGGTAGTTTAAAAATTGGTGGGGATATTACGTAAACAATTTTAATTTTTTTGAACTCGACTGTGTCAAAACAATGAATTAATCAGATTTCTGTATCTAAACATTTGTACCAACATATAAACGAAATAATATCAATACAATTCGTATCCCGACTGAATGATTAATTAGACTGTTAATAAAAACCTTCGTAATCCAACAACCCAACATAATTTTCAACACATAATCCATCCTCCTCGATTTGGACCAAACTTGAGTCTGTTTACCGAAACCCTTTCAAAATGAATGTAAGCAGATAGTGGCATATTAGCAGGCAACACATTGCTGTCACTTTTCACAGCCTTCTGCCTTCTATTTGATGGACGGACGTGTTTCTAAACTTATTTTGGGAAGACTGACATTTTAGATCGCGAGGCGATTAGCGTAGTCATTCATTGACGTCGACGAGGGAAAAGTATAGGGAATTGGTTTTCAATTACGAAGAAAAATTATGCTGTCTGAACTATTTAATTGATCATACATGCTATTTTCCATTTTTCGACCCATTCATAAAGAACGAAAAATTGAAAATACCCAGATCTTCGAAAGGTCCAGTATCAAGTTTCAAAGGAAAGCCAGTCAAGTTAGGGTAATAAATATATTTGACCCAAAAACACACTAGAACGTCTCGGCGGTATTTAAAAAATGCAACATATCACAAGGACCAATGACGTCATAACATATGGAAGCGAGACCAAAGTCCAAATCACCAACCGATAAAAATGCCTAAGACTGATTGACATAATCGCTCATTTGTTACCTCTCTAGATAGTCTCGATTTGACATTACCGGCATTTCCGCGTAAATCTACAGTTACAGGTGTTTTTGCGCATTTAATTAAAAATAAACAATGAGAACATTAGCAGGGACAAATTACGCTGTGAGTGCGGTAAATATACAAAGTGCTACAACTAAGTGGAACGGTGAATATATATGTTTGTTTCAAGCCTCTAAAAGTTGTGTCCAAAACTATAAACTCAGTTGCTATTAACATATTCAGGTGAGTTTAGTGATAATAATCTACTCTTATACATTATACCGGTGTATGCCGATTAATTTTACCTGCCGATTAGGCGCAACAGAAGGATTAAGATAATACCATTTCTTAAATTGATTTCTCAAAACTTACCAACTAGTCCAGGGCATTTAGATCAAAATCGACCGAAATAAAGACATTTTTAGGGACAGCAGATATCGAGATGCGGTTTTCTGCATTGTGTACAGAAAGCTACCAGGAAAAAAGTATATAAGGTGTGGTTATGCCATTTTTCGAAAAATGCATTCTGGTGCAATAAATGCATTTTGCAATTGCATACTTACTTGCAACATTATAAGAACGACTGGAAACTCGGAAAAATCGCTCGGAAATCGTTATCGGGGGTTTTCGGGGATGCCGAATTCGATTTCTCAAAACTAGATTATAGTAGATGAGAAGGGGTAGTTGATTATAGTAGTATAGTTGTTGTTATAAAGTGATGGTTTTGAATTTAATACACAGCGAAACAGTGATATTGGAAGCAATTGAACATAATCATGAAGAAGCCAAGAATTTAACAATTAAGGTAAGTCATTATTTAGATAATTATAATTAAATATTGCCATAAGTCAGTGCTTATTTGAAGTGGTTGAAGATTTATATTCATTTATATATTTTTATTGATTATTTCAGAAAATCCAAAACAGTGCTAAAAGGAAACAAAATTATCAATTTGGAAATGTGGAAATATTCGGCTCCAGAAGAAAACTACTTCCACCTCTCTCAAAAAATATCAAGGAAGTCTTTGAGCATTAGAAAACATGGATATACAAACATTGGCAGGAGAAAAATTAAATAGTGTTCATTTTGAAAACAAAATTAGAAATACTAACTATAAGAAACGTTTAGAATATATTTCAAATTTAATTAACCTTTATAAAAGAAAAAATATTTCTAGGATTGCTTTTGTAAAAACTAAGTTATAAAGTGTGACAATAAATATTATTTTTAAATTTATTTGCTTGCCTTTATTGATCGAGGAAATGAAGGACCTTTTGTTTTATGCGTTAGAATTCCCTTAATTTTCTATTTTTTTAAAACGGACCTTTCTTGGTCATTTAAAACAATTTTAAAGACTTAAATAATTTAAAAAACCACAAACTTGTGTAAAATTAAATTTTAGTAAGTTTTTTAAACAGCACACTGATTAGGTCTGTAGTGTAAATATTATTATAATATATTTATTTAAAATAAAAATAAAAATAATTTAAAATTTCGTTATATACATTTAGATGTATTAAATGACTAAATTTACCTTCCATATTCGATAATAAGCACTTAAAACTTGTTCCAGTCGTTTATAAATATTGTGAAATACCAAAAAAACGTCAGGTATTTAAAACCATCGTTCTCAAAAATTTTTATGAATGAAATTTCATTCAACCTCACATACTATGTCGACTTACAATCCAAAACAAATATTTATTTAAATGATGAACCGTCTAAAGATTCTCGTCGAGCAAATATTTCAGAAAATTGATCTAATCATCACTTGACCAGATGGGGAGGCTCTGGGTTGAGGGTTGTTTACCTCCCGGTTTAATAGGGCGTATAAAACCCTCATTGTTGAGAGGCACCCTCTTACTGGGTGGTCTCTGGCCACTTTGCAGAATACTTGTGAGGATTTGGGCTATTCAAGTTAGTTTTTTATTTACAGTAAATTAAGTTTAAAAAAAAATTTGTAAAGATGGTATGTGGATTTTAAATAGGATATTTTTATGGTTAAAACGGTTTTTATATAGGATTGTTCTGTTTTGTTATTTTCTCAACAATGATTGTAATTAAAAATTAAAACATTAACAAAAGTAAAATATTTATAGACCAGGGCCATTCATTTTTTAAACAAAAAAAATTCTTAGCAGTATGTGGATGGTCGGAAAATTTAGGGTAAATTATAAGTAAATTAAAAAAAATCAGTTGGGCAAATTAAAAGTTCCAGAAGGGGTGTGGGGGTAGCTAAATATACGATTTTAGTGTTGGCTATTGGTTTTTTTACGATTTGTGGATGAAATATGCAAATATCGAAAAAAGTTTAATGTAAATGTTGTAGATAATTAAAAATGTAAAACTTTTGTATTAATTATTTTTCAACATAACCTCAAAATTATCGAGAAAAACGATAAAAACAGTTTTTTTCGTTTTTAATTTTTGTCTCCCACAAAAATAATTTTTTTTTGTGAGACTTGGTAAAAACGTTCTTTGTGTTTTAAAAAAGATATAATTTTTTCAAAGCTAAATATTTATTCTTCGATTTTATAACGAATTTAAATTGAAAAAAAACCCCTAATTTTCAATCGAGAAAGTTCCCATACAAATTTTCAATTTTTTAACTTTATTAGTGTTCATTTTTTTCGTTGAAACCTCAACTTTAAGATGGTATGAAAAAAATATATTGTTCGTATGGAAAAATATCGTTAAAAATGCAGAAAACCAAAAAACGACTTTTTCATAATACATTTTTCAGTTAATCTAGACAATTTTTTATTTCCATGTAATATAATACAGGGGCGGAACCCTATGGGCCTGATGATGGCAGATCTGCCGAAACTAGTTGCCCCCATTGTTTATTATTAAAAAATGTTGTGGTACTGACTTAGAGGCGTTTTATTTTTATTGCCCACATTTGAGAAAAATGGATAACTTACTCTGTTCATAGAATAAAAGATTCAGAATTAAAAAAAACAAGAAGAATTTCATCAAACTGAACCAAACGGTTGGTTGTGATAACAAAACAAAACAATAGCGGGTAGTAACTGCTGACGTTATATATCGCATCCGATCGAGTCGGCGCGGCGGCGTCGACATCGACATAGCGATGAGATCAAAAGCGTCATTATCATATCAAAGTGAACTGTGAAATTCGCTATGAGCAAAACGCATTGTTATGTAGATCTAAATCCATATTATCGGTTCACCGCAGAAACACTTTTGTAAAGCGAAAATCATTCCTATGCGGTAATTACTTTTTCAAATTCTATATGTACAGGGTGGCCAAATAAGAATGCGAGGTACTGTATCTGGGAAACTATCCATCGTTAGAGGCTTGCGGAAAAAAAGTTATAACTAAAATGGCCAAGAGAAAAACCTGGAAAATATTTTCAAGTTTCTAAAATGGCCGCTAGGGGGCGTAACTGCAATCTTGAATCTAAGAAAGTGATGTTTCTGTGAATTCCGCTATATTAACCTAACAAAAAAATACCTGATCTTTAAAGTAGAGGGTAATCTGAGTCTTTTTTATTTAACAATTTTTGCTATATCTCTAAAAATAAAGTGGTGGGGGGTATTCATTGAAAATATTTTCCAGGTTTTCCCCTTGGTCGTTTTAGTCATGACTTTTTTTTCCGCAAGCCTTTACGATGGATGGTTTCCAAGATACAGTACAGTAATTTTGTTGTAGAAAAAATTTGCTCGACGAAAACTTTGATAGTCCAATAAACCTGAAATTTGTGGAAGGGCGGGAAAATGGCCCATTGGTCTCAAAATGTGGTTTTTTTCGCCTATTTTCGCCGATATTTCCGAAAATATGACACTTGGACGAAAATGAAGATTAGTTCATTACCTACAAAAATGGTCCTCATTATTTTTGTCAAAAATATGTTACTTTTCGATATAACCACCTCCACAACGCACCCCCATTTTTAGCTCCTGCCCTGCATTTAGGGAGCACGCTCTAAAGGAATGACACTCCCAAGCGGATTACAAATTTTTCAATAAATCAATTAATATTTTTTCATGATTCAAAGTTCAGATGAAAGAAGGAACCTGTAGCTATAATATCATGTTACTTTTTTCTTTTATCTATTTCTCTGAATTATTGAAAAACCGGGCCAAAGTTTGTTTTTGCTCGATATTTTGACCCTCCTATAAATTTATTCATATTTTTTTTATCAAGACTAATTTCACCGAATCCTTTTGGATTATGGGGCTTTGCAAGGTGTTAAATATATTCAGAGAGATTCAATAAATTATTTTTGTGTATTTTCATAAACAACATGCTTTTTTAGGCCGCTTTTTAATAGATAATCAAGGACCATATCGGTTTTCAATGCACATCATTAGAAAGCTTAGCTTGTCCCCTAGTCGATGGCATTTTTCTTTTTTTTTTTTTATATTTTTGGTTGTCCGGAAAATTGGATTTTTTTACAATAAATTTATTAATCAAGTGGAAAAAGTGAAAAAAAGTTAGTTATTATTGCCTTATCTTTTGTCTTCAGACAAAAACGGGAGGATATTCAAGTTTTGGGAGGATATTCAAATTTTCCGTTTTCACCCCAATAATTTTGCGAATTATTATTATTCAAAATTACGAATTTTTGCAAAAAATATTAGTGTAGCGAAAAAAATCATATAGACAACTTTTGTAGGTAATGAACTGCTCTTCATTTTTTGTCTAAACACAAATGCTCTAAGGGTCATATTTCGGCAGATATAGTCGAAAAATGGATTTACGGGAACTCTAGAGCCATTTCCCACCCTTCCACAAATTTTACGTAGCTGAGATTTTCGGAGGTATGAATACCTGCAAATTAAAAAAAAAATTGGGGTATTTCTGGCGTTAATTTAATTGGCGGTTATTACAAGTTCGGGTAGCGGTGTCCTCAGGTTAGGCTAGCAAATTTAGGTGTGAAAATTACGAATGCTTTTAAAATTATATATTTTTACCTCCCGAATCTAAATCTGCCTTCAGTTTCTCGATACGTTATACCGTTTTCTAGAAAATTTGAATTTTATGAAACTTTTTACATATTTTCCAATATTTTTCACATATTTTCTCGTTTTTCCCTCCACAAAAACAAATAAGATGTTGGAAATACGATACATTAATGATTAAAAAAAATCACGTCCGCTTTAAAGTGAAAGTCAACCACAATTTAGAATTAACTGGACCAAGAATTGGCAGTAAGTCGAAAAAAGTTGAGGATATTCTGGTGTGGGCTTAGAGCCAAAATACACAACGAACTTACTTAGACCGCTTCAAATTTTTTTATTCTTTTTTTTTTAAATATTTTTGAGACTAATGTGAATATCCATATACATTTTCATCAAAACATTTCATTTATTTACAGTGATTTTTTAAATGAAACTCACAACTAACACTATCACTTTTTCAAATAAACAAAAATTTATTCCTCTATCTATTGTGTCGACTATAAAATAAACCAAACCAAATGGTGTAAAAATTTGACGGTAAAACCCAAGAAGATTTGGAAAATACTAATCCCAAAAATGTAAAAATATCGGCCTCTAATACGGCTGATCCTGATCAAGCACTTGTAATACCATTTGAATGAATAAGGATCAAACTAAGAAAGGGCTAGGACGGAGGCAAAATCACGTCTAGGGTTTTAAGTTTCAAAAAGTTATTTATTTTTGTTATTTTACTATTAAATATGTTGATATTTTTGTTTAATAATATTAAAAGTGCAAAGTTTTGCAGAAAAATATTAAAATAAAAACAACGGTGGCTCCAACTGGGGGCAGTAGGGGCCCCAAAGTCCGGCAATGAGAGGATATTTCTCATATCTGCGTAAACCAAATTTTAATTTTTTTGAATTTTTTTGTAGATTCTAGGTCCATTTATATCCTAAAAAACTCACTTTTCCCCTCAAAAATGGCTCAAACATTTTTATTCGGTAATTTTGGCATTGCCAATCGTTTTTAAGACAAAATTCATTCTGCGTAAACCCAATTTTAATTTTTTTGAATTTTTGTGTAGATTCTAGGTCCATTTATACCCTAAAAAAACTCACTTTTCGCTCAAAAATGGACCAAACATTTTTTTCGGTAATTTTGACATTGCCAATCGTTTCTTATACAAAATTCATCCTTCGTAAACCAAATTTTAATCCATTTATATAATAAAAAACTCACTTTTTACCTCAAAAATGGCCCAAACATTTTTTTCGGTAATTTTGACATTGCCAATCGTTTCTTAGATAAAATTCATTCTGCGTAAACCAAATTTTAATTTTTTTTGATTTTTTTTGTAGATTCTAGGTCCATTTATATCCTAAAAACGCACTTTTCCCCCCAAAAATGATCCAAACCCTAACAGTCGACGACGTTGCTTCCCCCCAAATCTGGAGCCGCCCTTGAATAAAATGTTATTCACCGATTTTATTGCCATTTGACCGGAAATTATTATTATTCGATTGTTTCACACTTCATTTGTCATGAGTCTCGATGCCTTTGATGTCAGCAGGTTAGTATTTTCCAAGGCTCGTAGAAAAATCGCCAATACCCAACTGGAAATGTACGTCTATGCCTCTGATTCAGTTCAATGAACTTTTACAACTAGCTGCACCTGTTTTATAGTGTTTCTCACAATTGCAGGTACCGATTGCGCTTGTTTGATATTTTCACTTCCCTACTTGGATAATTATCTCTTCCATATACTCGCTTGAAATTCTTTATAAATTTAAAACTCCCATGACGGATCTTAATTTAATTTTAGACTCGTCTGTTTGTTTTCTTAAACATGACAAATTAAAATTGTCTGTGGTAAAATAAAGCTGTGCTATACCCAATCTATTTTCGGTAAAATACCGTAAACAAATTGTTCATTTGGTTTACAATATGATTTCCACTGAGATAACGTTTTCTTCACACACTTAACTTTTATAGTTTTTTATGTGGTGCCAAGGGAAGCCTTAATTTCGCTCTTGAGACTAATTCGGCGATAAATCTTCAAGATTTTGGGCGAAGACCAACGTTCGGGGTATTAAAGCCTTTTGCACCTCATTCGTTATTTTGAAAATTGTCTGTAAGGAGTCTCACGGATATTTTAATGAACTGAAAATGAGATGGGATTATTGAATGGGGCTGGTGTGTGGTCTGAGATTTGTTATCTTATTTTTCAGCTAAGTTGTTGACCAAAATTCGGATTTAACCCACAAACAACCAATAACAGGGTGTCTTACAAGTATAGTGCTTTTTTTTGGCTATTTTTTGGGTTAAATTGGCCATTTCCCGAAAAATAAACCGTGGAACATATTTTTGTGATGGCAGATTGGGACTTCGATGAATTTTTTTCTGTGTGGCTGTGATACAGGGTGATTCATTGGGAAATGCGCATACAGTAAGGGTAGATGGAGAACACCGAGGTGCTTCTAAATAACCTATATTTTATGGGTCTATCGTTCTTTATAACCAAGATTTATTAATTTTCCCCATTTTTTCAATTAATCATAACTTATGAACAACCCTATACATTTTTATAATATTTGGTTCGTATGTTCTTTGTCCACAGTGGCGTCGATTAGCTGGTATAGTCGAACTCAATCCTTTATGAGAATGAAAAAACAGCAAAGGATTACCGCCAATAGAACAAATTCTCATGAATCTGGACATTTTTGAGCACTTTAAAGTCGAAAACACCGTACACTGTCCATATACATAAAAATAAAATAATATTTTGGCTATTAGGACCACTGTGCAAAGATTCAATAACCAACTTAGCTGGATATCGTTATAGGGGAGAATGGCGTATAATTATTAATTATGAGTTTAATATGAATTTACATTTTAATTTCTATAACGCATATTAGATTTGAATTACTAATTAAAATTTTATCTTAAATTAATTTAACTAAACTGTGGGGTGTGAGGTTACACTCATAAGAGGCGACAATGGAAGTGTGGTTATAGTTTTTACATTTTCAATTGCAGAAACAAAATTCTCAGATGTGCAGACTGGTTACTTTGGCGGCTTGTAGATGTGCCGACAAGTGGCTTTGTCGGTATTAGCTGCATGTAGATGTGCCGACAAGTGTCTTTGCCGGTAAGGGCGACTTGTATAAAGCGGGATCATTTTGTTCTGCAATTAAAGTAGGAAGTAGGAAGTTAGACAAATATTGTCTTCAGTAGTGAGGGCTAGGAAAATATTCATACAGTGATACACTGTGCTTGTGTTCGCACTTGATTTTTGATTTAGTGAATAGTAGGTGGTAGGTGATTCATGGCGTTAGTTTATTTCAATTAATATTATTCTTGGCTTCCGTGTATATACATACTTTTTTTATTTTGAAACATTGTTACAGTGTACTTCTTATTTATTTATTCGGTGTCAATTTCAATATGTTTCGTCCTTGGGAAAATACAGTTTCTTTAAGAGGATCTAAAGAATCGGAACAATCACTAAATGATATTCCAATGGATTATGTGGTATCATGTTGTAGTCCCAAAGATTCCTGGCATCAAAAAGGGGCCTTCCGCCCTATTTTTGTGTATTTAACACCATAGAATTAATTTGAGGACAACTTAAAAAAAGAATAAGGCGTCATAACGTGTTTCCCAAATTTGACGGGTTGGTGGCAAATTTGGTAAAAGAAGAAATTCACAAAATTTCAGCTGATGATTGGCAGAAAAAAATCAAACATGTTATCAAAGAAGAAAATTCTTATATAACGAGTCCGACCAAATTTATTATCAATGTTGATGACAGTGATTCTGATGGTGAGGGTTGAGATAGGGTAGGTAAGCTTAATTAATTTATAATATTTATGACTTTATTCACCGTGTTTTTAATTTTAGAATTAAAATTTGAGACAAAATTTTAATTAGCAACGTTTCTGAATCTCACAAGAGATCAGAAAATGAAGCTATAGGCCAGGTGGAGTGGTCAACCTCTATTCAAATCTAATATGCGTTATAGAAATTAAAATGTAAATTCATATTAAAGAAAGTTAATCAATATAGAAATTTTACGCAAATTACCCCTAACGATCTCCAGTATCTTGGTTATTGAATCTTTGCACAGTGGTCCTATTAGACAAAATATCATTTTATTTTTATGTATATGGACAGTGTACGGTGTTTTCGACATTAAAATACTCAAAAATGTCCAGATCAATCAGTATTTCTTCTATTGGCGGTATCCTTTGCTGTTTTTATAGCGTTTTTTCTTTCTCATAAAGCGGTGGGTTCTACTAATATATATAGTGGTATGTATAAAGGACCCCGCGCCATTCTTATGGAAACGGGAGTACTTGATGCCCTGATCAATAGTGTTTGAGCGCGATATGTCAACCAATTTGTTTCCAGCGTCTGGATAAGTCAGTCTGCCTCATTAGTGCTTTAAGATTTTTACAATTTTACAAAAATAAAAATTGATACGATTCTTATACTTTCTGGATCCCCTCTTCGTTTTCCAAATTTTATGAATGAACTACAACCCACACACGAAATTCGCTCATGATCATTTCTCTACATGAAAAATAAATATTACAATAAACAAACCTAACCTCCGACAACTATACCTTTACTATATAGTATCGCAAGAATGATTGTAGTGACGGGATGGTAAATTACGGATCTGGACAACCGTAAATATTGAATCTGGCTCAAGACGTGTTTTCTGTGTAAACAACTTTTTCGAGTGATACATAATTAGAGCGATTCATATATGTATAATAGAAACGCGACTTGGCAGGTGATACAAAAATTTTTTCGGTCGGTTATATTATGGCGATGACAAAAGGATATTACGTAAAAAAAATTCGTATTTTTGGAATTAAAAATAAGTTTGAAAAACTAAAATAGCCCAGTTGCCAGAGAAGGATAGTGACCAAAAGCTCGCACAAAATGTGATATCGATGAAACTTCACGATTTAGAAAATAAAATCGAAAATTTGGTTTTTCCATTATATCTACAAAAAAAAAAATTCGAAAAACTAATAGCACCACGTCAAAGAGCGGAAAATTTTACTAAAGATTATAAGTTAAAAAAAATTGTATTACTATAAAAAATTATTAAAAATTGACCTGTCTCAGGCCCGTGCTACAAACTATTAATTCTTCACGAGTGGGAAATGCGTATTTCGCGCAAGTTGTACAATATACTTTTTCTACGATTTTATTCGTATAATACAGGGTGTTGACAATAAGAAAGTCCATTACACATTTAAACATTCGCCAAGAAAAGTGTATTGAGGCAAATGGATTTCATTTTGAACATCTTTTAAAGTCGTAATGTTTATTAAATTGTTTTTTACTTTGTTCCGCATTGTTAAAACTGTTTTGTGTGTGATTATTGTTATTTATTTTATTTCTTAATTTATGAATAAAAATTTCTTGGGGTTGTTAATTTCATTCCGATAATTACACATGATTTTCGCTGAAACAAATTACAAAACTAGGTTAATACAAACATTTTCAATCTAATTTGAGTCCATTGCGGGTGGAAAAAGTTACATACAGGGTGAATTTTTGACATGAACCAGATATGCCAGATTTTTAAATCCGGTCCTGTAAATTGATTCAAATTCTGGTATTTACTATAGTGGAATACAGTGTGTGTCGTTATTGTTTATTTTAAAGATTTCTTTATAATTGCTAAACATTATTATACAGTAAGATATTTCATTATCGCCAATTTTCAATTTGACTTTAAAATGAATATTTAATTGAAAATGTAAGGCAAGTGTAACAAAAATTTCAAATATCTAGGTTTAACTGTCTATTTATGTCCTCTGGAGAAATTATATCACATTTTAGAGAAATCATGTACAGGGTGAATTATTGAAATTATAGCAATTCAACAAATTTTCGCGAAGCCGGCCCAGGAATTTTTTAGTTCTGTATATCTGTTAGTTGCTAGACACCAATACACACTTTTACCAAAAAATGAGACAAATCGACTTACTCATTGAAAAGATATGAGCATACATTATTTTGCTCCAAATCGCTCTGTACATTATTAAAGAAAAATAGAAGACATTTTTTAATGGTCATTTGGTAATCCCCTAAGGTGCCTCTGCTTATGGTAGAAGTAAGTATGTACAGTTCCTCGTGACACCCTGTATAACCGGTTTTTGTACATCCAAGTTAATTAATTAAAAAGGTACAACTTAAAACTGCAAGAAAAAAATGTTTTTAATTAATTTAAAAACTTTAACACAGACAAAACATTTTTGCTTATAAAAATTTCTTGACCGTGTTATTCACCGTCCATAGCAATATTAACGGCCGATTATTTTTTTAGTATCAGCCTTAACAAGCAATCGTCAAACACTACGGGGCTCCTATTTAATATATTTATACAAAAAGCGGTACAGTACCCCAATGTTCATAATATTAGGATTTATATAAATAAATATGGTTAACCTCCAGCACTTCCCGCTTGTTTATTTTCTTATTAAACAATGTGCATTAGGCGTATACGTACCTTCTCAGCGGCGTGTCTGTAGGGTCACACAAATGTAGCCCTTTTTCTAAATAATTTTAAATTTTAGTCATTATTAAGATCAGATTTATGATTTATTTGTAGCTCGAGGTGAGCCATGGCGTTCTAGATGAAGAATTTTATTTATCTAAAAACAACTTTACAGGGTTATTCATTATAAATTAATCGTTATTATTGCCTATAGAAAAAAATGACTGAGTTTTGGTAAGATTTTCTCAAAAGTACAGTAGCGTGCAGATTTCAGGGAATACAACAAAATAATATATTTTTTAAATGGGATACCCTGTGTATTATTAAATTTTTGGAATGATCCTTTTTTCCTGATTTCAAAAATATACCATATGTTACCCCTACCATATCCCGTTTTTGAGTTATTAAACGTCGAATATCTTAATTAAACTAGTTACTCTTAATATGGAAAAGTTAATGTGATTAAAGTGAGCTGTGAGAATGACAACTATTATGTTTGATAAGTGTCATTTCTGTAATGAAATAATGAAAATGGTTTACAGTGAGGAAGAAAGTAAATATTTGAACTTTTTCTTCCTCACTGTAAACCTGTATTTCATTACAGAAATGACACTTATCAAACATAATAGTTGTCATTTTCACAGCTCACTTTAATCATATAAACTTTTCCATATTAAGAGTAACTTTAGTTTAATTAAGATATTCGACGTTTAATAACTCAAAAACGAGATATGGTAGGTGGTAACATATGGTATATTTTTGAAATCAGGAAAAAAGGGTCATTCCAAAAATTTAATAATATACATGGTATCCCATTTAAAAAAATATATTATTTTGTTGTATTCCCTGAAATCTGCACGCTACTGTACTTTTGAGAGCATTTTACCAAAATTCAGTCATAACCACACAACTTTTATTTAAAACTTTTTTTTATAGCCCTGTACATACAAAATTTTTGTCCAAAAATAATTTTTTTAAATAATTTTCGTGGAAAGAGATTGATAAAAATAATTACCCAAAAATTTGACAACAAAAAATATGTTTATCAAATTGTAATGTTTGTCGAAAAAACAATAGTTAAAATAAATAAATTTCTGAGTTTGATGGAAAAATAAAAAAAACTTCAAAATTGGAAGTTAAAAACAATAATCCAAAAAAAACTGTTGAAAAAATGTTGTTTGTTAAAAATATTTGTGGAAAAATATGTTTTTGAATTTGTGGAAAAAAATCGAAAGTGATATTTATTTAAATTAAAATTAAGTCTATATAGATTTACAATTTCCAATGAATTTTATTTCGAAAAAAATCGATTTTATCATTGATTTAATGAATTCTCTTAATTTTTCAGACCTTTTTACTCATTTTCCTTCTATTTTCACACTTTGCCCTAGCAAAACAAAAAAAATGTAAATTATAATATAATAATAATCAATTTTTCATAAAAACTCACTAAAGGATATTTAAATTTTTTGACTGCGCCACTGTACGACCGCCGTCACTAAAACAAACCGTTTGGATATGTATCTTATGGGACAAGAAAATTCAGAATCGAATTCGGATGAGAGCAAGTTCAAATAAACAAATTGTAGTCATAAATATTGTATTTTATATTCACGTAGAAATTAAAAATAAATCAAAATATTTATTTAACGGAAAGTACAGGATTTACTAACCATTTGGTTTATTTTCTAACGTAAGTATAATTTTTTTTATATTATTAGTGCGGTCCATTTTTTTTAACATATAAACTGAATATTATTGGCATAAGTATAACCAGTGGCGGATCTAGACTTCATTTTGGGGGGGGGCATCTATAATCAAAATAATAATACATACAGTTTATGCACTGAATTTTGGGGGTGTATTTAAAATTGTATTAATTTAGTTTAAATGATGACCAACTTTCTTATGTTGACTTTAATTTTAAATCAATGCGAAAATCAAGAAATCGTCCAGAAGGCGAGTTTTCTATCGTTGGATCCGCCACTGAGTATAACACCATCTATTCAAAACAGACCGAACTAATTTGAATACACACAATATTTTATTACAACATTTTATTTAAACTAATCAATTTTAAATGTATAATTAAAAATTAACAAATTTAATATTTATCGAACATTCACAATAAACAACGCATTATTATAATAAGCATTAACGATTCGGAACAATTAACTTGGAACAATAATATAAATTAGAGCGATAATTAAACTTAATTATTCAGAATTAAAATATTTCGTGTTTTGTTTTCAGTTTATACGTGTAAATCGATTAAATCACAATGCGATGTTTTTGTATTCACTAGATTTGACCATAATTAATAAATGCATAAACAATATGATTTTTTTTTTCGAAATTTGTCATACATTTGTATTCGAATACTTTTGGTGCATCCGGTATTCGAATATCTTCGAAATTTTGTATCCCATACAAATTTCAATAGTATCCCGTATTTTGGCAATATTTGAGAGAAATCTTAAATATTTAATAGAATTCTTGGTTCATCCAAAAGCTCTTTCGGCTGGTGCGATTTGATTTATAATGTCCGTAGGGGATAAAATAAATATGTTATCTATCTATCTATCTGTGATGGGGGTGTCGATACACTGCGACCTATTGTGCCTCCTACTGCTGCCCAATCGTTGAGGATGTCTCAACGATTAGAGCAGTTCTTCCGTCCTATTGCTTCTTTTCCAAGTTTCCCAGGTCCCAGAAATGGTGTTTCAGCCCCTTTTTTTTCGAGTACGTCTGCTATTTCATTACCTTCCACTCCAGTGTGTCCCGGAACCCATAGGAGGGTAACAGTGTTGTTCTTGCCTAGTTCGTTTAGATTCTCTAGGCACTCCCAAACCATCTGCGAGTTGATTACGTGGGAGTTCAAGGCATTAATGGCTGCTTGGCTGTCTGACATGATGATGATCTCTTGTCTGCGAAAATTTCTTTATATGTTGAACTGGACACATTTTCCGATGGCGAAAATACTCGGAGATTTGCCTAAACTTTCAGAATATTTGGTTCCAGGCCCATATACTCCTATTCCTGTTCCTTCTGTTGTTCTAGAACCATCTGAGTACCATTTAATGGCACTTCTCTTGAGTTTTGGGACGGTATCTTTGTCCCATTCGCTTTTGTTACTTAGCTTTGTGTTGAATTCTTTCACAAAGCTAAACTTCTTTGTCATCTCATCTTGGGGCATGTCCCAGGTTTGATGATTTTCAGGAAGGAGTCGAAACTTTCGTTTGGTTGATCCTTCTCTTGTCATTCTGTAGTTTGTCCTTATCGCTATACTCTCCACTACTATATGGAAAATAAATATGTTAAGTAAAGTCAGAAATATTTTTTAATATTAGTTGATTGTATTATTATATTTACAGATGATGGGTATATCATAAAATGGTGCAAATAATTTACAAATATTGTCAAAATAGCATTAAATGAGCAGTTTCATTTATCTTAGGAATTTTGCGTTTTTTTAAGATGAATGAATCTTCTTCTTCTCCAAGTAGCACAGGGTCTAAAAATCTGGAAAAATGGCTAAAAGCACTGTTAAGTATTACAAAGTATATATATTGTTACGTACGATGCTGCGTGCTTGTATTTAATTTTGTTGTTTTAGTGTTGTATTTTAATTTGTTTTCTGATACCTAACTTTTTATTTTATTTTTTAAAATTAATTTTACCTTCTGACGTATTCTTAGCCAGAACGTGTTCAATTTTGTGGGGTGGCCTTTTTCACCTCAGTCAAAAGTAAACTGACTTGCAAATTATAACCTTCAAATAATAACGACACAGTTAAACGAAAATATGTGTGCATTTATTAACAATAATAAGAAAAAAAAAACAAAACTCAAATTGGCGATTATTTTGTTGAATATTTTGGACAGAAGAATGTAAGTATAACGTTTATTATTTTTATTAACTTTCAAATTTTGTAACTGTTATTTATTATGTACAACTCTACCTTACTTTATTCTGTCTTTGTCATTTAAATTAAAAATATAGGTTAAATTAGTTTGTTGGGCACTCTGGCTTTATTATTTATTTTAAAGTTTTAAATATCGATATTTAAAGAAAGAAAAAGATACCTTTACTACTTTCAGAATTTTTTGAGCAAATTCATTTGCTTGATTGCAGTCGAAGCTGTAGTCCAAGTGATTCTACCAGGTTTATGTTCTACAGGATACATTAACTCAGGAACGGATGGTGAAATGTTGATTGGATCGTTTAATTTGTTTAAATTTCCAAATCTCTAAATAAAATTAATTCTAACCTCACTTTAGAAATTGACAGGTAAATTTCTACCATTATTTTATCAATCTAGAACGACTTTGACATGGATTTTCGTTTGTTTATTATATGAGGATCGATGTGGACACTTCGGTGGTCTTTTTAGAAAAAGCTCTCGCTACTCCGCGAATTTGGTTTTTATGAATTTGCATGTCATAGCATTCTAGATTGGAATTTGACATAAAATTTTTAAATAAATTATTATTATATAAAAAAAAAATTACTTCTATACATCTTTTAACCATTTCCAAATGATTCCTTAGGTTAAAAGAATGATTTTGGTGTAAATTATATGTTATTTTGACTAATATTAAGAATACAGGAAGGTTTTTCTGTTTTCGTTATTATTGAAGTTATAATTCTGCTAAACTCTATTATTTTTGTTTATTTTAAATTAATAATATGATTTTAACAATTCTCACGCTTGGTTTTCTAATTTTCATTTACTTTCTCCTAAATTTAGATTGATGATTTGTTTAAATTTGAATATTTCATTTTGAGGTTATATGAAAATTTCCTTTTCACATAGTGTTTAAAATAATAACTTCCACTTAGATGTGACGATTGCAGACTATTCAGTTTTGATTTTCACTATTTTATTATTTGCCAAAATATTTGTAATTGTCTTAAAATCGTCGATGCAAATTGCTTATGGATTTTCCATGTTAATTTTATCCTTCAGAAATCTAACATTTCATGAATTAATTCTTCCAGATTGATTTGAAATTTTATTTGATTAAACACGTTCTGTCTAATGTTGCTCAGATTAAAATAAATGATCATTTATTGTTATTTATTTGTAGAAATTTGATTATTATTATTATTAGACAAAGTTAGGTATTTCACTCGTTTACACCGTTACAATATATAAAAAAATTTCCTGCACTTTTTTGATTTTTTTAGGAAGGGCTGGGGATCATAGATATATAGTTTTATGTAAATTTTAAATTATATACAGGGTGAGTCACGGTAGACGCGACGGTCCATTGTGCATGGCTAAACGGTTAATATTTTAAAAATTTTGTTTATTCATGGATGTGGGTTGATAAACGCTACATTTTAAAATTATTCAGGTGTGGCGTATCAAAGTTATATTATTTCTTATGGAAGACCCTATATTTTATGGCATTTATAGATTATACGTTAAAAATATAAACTTTCTTAAGTATTCCCTATCCCCAAGCTTTTTAGTTTTCGATATATTTTGATATTTCTAAAAATGGAAGCACTTAGAAGAAAACCAATAACTCCGAAACATATGGAATCAGCCAAATCCACCTGAAAAAATTAGACTAATAATTGAAAACAATAATGTATTTAGAGTTGTTTAGAATCATACAGGGAGTCCAAAATGGGGCCATTCTGTAATGAAATATTCAAACGACAATATCGTTCTTATTTTAAATAGAACACCCTGTATTTTATAATCCTATTATGTAGCAAATTACATTACCTTTTAAAAATTTTAAAGGTCTACTATGCCTAAATCTATTAATTTTGGAATTATTTTTATTTTTGTTAAAATTTTACATTATTTTTCCACCGTAATGCCTAAATATTTGATCAGCTTAGACTATGATCCGAAAAAATTATCTTTGAAACTATGTGTTTGGTTTTGACATTATTATGGAATAGTGGCGTCTGTGAGTCAGAAAGACATGGACCAAAATTCATCAGGATTGAGAGTACCTCCCCCCCCGTTTTCAAGGATGCTGAACATGATGGCGGTATCAGCATTACTGTTTTCGATTGCTGAACCCCTTAAAACGGCCAAAAACTACCCCATAAAGGGGTTAAACGGATAGCGCATCATTTCACTGTAAAAAACGTCTTCTCGAAAACAGAGGGACATCCGTTTTGCCGCAGATATTAAAAAAACGACCCTTTCGGGAGAGAGTTTTGATCTGTGGAGGGGTTGGTGGGGGTCGGAAGTGATATTGAACATTACCACCGTGCTCAGCATCCTCAAAAACGGGGGGGAAAGACGTTTTTTACAGGGAAATGATGCACTGCCCGTTTAACCCCATTAGGGGGTAGTTTTATGGGGTTCAGCAATCGAAAACAGTAATTCTGATACCGCCATCGTGTTCAGCATCCTCGAAAACTCTCAATCCTGATGAATTTTGGTCTATTTTTCATGGTTTTTTCCGACTCACAGACGCCACTAGAACAGATTTGGAACAGGTCAATTATGCGAGAAAAAAATGTATAAAAACTAATAATTTCGACACCCCTGGATACATTAGGCCCCATGTACGCTTTTAAAAGTAGACGTATCGGCACCGGCCTTGGCTAAAGTTCCTTGGCCCCCTGTCTGCGCGCCTCTAGAGGGTTTTGTTTAAAATTTCTAACCTAAATAAACACTTTTTATCGGTTTAGGGTGTATAACCCACAAAAATTGTTTACCAAACAATGTTTCATTTTCTCAATTTATATTAAAACCACCATTTATGTTTTTTTTTTTCGAGAAACATGTGTTACGTGTAAATTAATTACTCTTTTTTATATCAAATCCTTAACAAGTGTATCCATTGTAACATAGACAATATTAACCAAAAATATAAATAGAAACACAGTGTCATAAATTTGAGATATATTCACGCTACTACTCTCAGAGCCATTTTTGGAGATTATCCAAACCACGCTAAATTGCTGGTAAAAAGTAAACTAGCCTACCTTTCGAGCGCCCTGTATAAGCCAAGTGAATGAAACAAAATTGTCATAAAATTTAAAACAACTTCGTATTTAATTGATTATACAACTCTTCATAAATTTAGCCAATAGCAGTTGCAATTTTTACTTAGTTACCACGTATTGATAAGCGATTATACCCTTGACGACGTGGTATAATCGTTTTTGTATTTCGCATCCTTCCATCTTGAAAAGTTTGCCATAGTAACAATACGTGTGACGTTTCTAATAAGCAAACGTCAAAAAAAAATTATCTTGAGATTTATTTTTATTTCAACTCCCTGTATAATCCAGCTCGTTTAATATGGGATGAAAATTTTCACTAGTAAATCTCCCTAGTGCTTGAATTAATATCGGAGATATTTCCAGATAGTAATTCGAGAACGTGGGAGATTCGGTAAGATACCTATTTGAAATAATTAAAGACACATTAATAGAACCTTCAGCAGTCCATTTAAATTTAAGTTTTGCTACTAAAATTTACCGAAAATAT
Organism: Crepidodera aurea; assembly: GCA_949320105.2. Lineage (NCBI taxonomy): Eukaryota > Metazoa > Arthropoda > Insecta > Coleoptera > Chrysomelidae > Crepidodera > Crepidodera aurea. Next base: position 17,996,191 of record OX439477.1, on the reverse strand, counting down.
ATTTTTTGCAAATATTCGTGATGATTAGGGCCACTTTTTTTTAAATTTATATTAATTATATTGAGACTCCAAAGATTATGTTCCTAGGATTTTAGTAGTATGAAATAAACATTTGTTAGTCTAAAATAATGTATTCTATTAGCTATCAACCAATCTGTATTATTTTACAGTTAACGGAAGGGTGTATTTTTATAATTTGACACTTGACAGAAATTCTATTGCTGTGGTACCGCCCAGGGTACCCCTAGATGAAAATACTACCGCAAAGTTTTGTGGTTGCTACAGTAACGAGCTGAAACGAAAGCTTCTTATTGGTTAAAAAATGTCGGTGTGAAATTTTCATTGTAAAATTTACCACAAAGCTCATTTTTCACACAATCAACTGTTTTTACAGTGACTAAAGAAAAACAAGTCACCGGAGATAAAATCTGTCAAAGCTGTCGTCAGTTTACCCAAAACAGCGATATTTTAACACCTTGTGACTGACGTTGGTCTCAATAAAGTATTGTGAACTTATTACAATGCTTCAAATACCTGTTAAACGTTTCTTTATATTCCGAATAAAGGGATTTTGTCGCCAGAGTCACTTGTCAGTGTAGAATTTAAATTGTTTTTTTTTTGGAAAAGTCAGTGGGGTGGTCTTTTTTTAGATTAAAAATTGTCACTTATAATACCACTAGAGCTTCAATTATTACTGGAAATTTTTTGGAGAACACGAATATTTTGAAAACAAAAATTGCGTCGAATAAATGTTGTAAAAAAATGAAGTTTTATTAAACAGAGATAATGTTCATCATTTTAATTATATTTAAATCAAAAGTAAAAGTATAGTGATGATAAATGTACAAGGATTTTTTTTGTTATGCCTCTATTAATAGACATCTTCAGTTTTATAAAAATCAGTGAGAATTTTAGAAATTATAACTTCCGGGCAATTTTTCTATGAGAAAACCAAAAAAAAAATTAAAAACTAATAGCTTCCTGAGAAAGCTTAGAGTCTCCTCTTTAAAATGCTTCCTTTTTTCTTTGGGTACATTTTAGGCAAAGATACTTTGCACCTGAATATTTGTATTCAACGGCTCGGCGCGCGTAGAGTATTCGAATTTACTTTCTTATTTTTAATAATTTTTTATAGTAATACAATTTTTTTTTAAAAATAACTTATAATATTATTTTTAGTAAAATTTTCTGCTCTTTCACGTGGTGCTATTGGTTTTTCGAATTTTTTTTTTTTCGAGATATAATGGAAAAACCAAATTTTCGAAATTGTGAAGTTATCATACACTTTAGAGCAGCAAAGATTTTTTTATCGTTTTCTACACCCACCTAAGTGCCAAGTTTCATCGATATCACATTTTGTGCGAGCTTTTGGTCAATATCCTTCTCTGGCAACTGGGCTATATGTTCAAATCAAATCGAAATAATCAAGAAGTTAGAGTCAGTGACTTCTTTATACTCAGTGACTTTTCATTTCTGATTTAACACCTACTCTAAATATTCATTTAGATATCCCATTCAATTTGAAGTGCCATCTTCATCATAATACAGGCGTTAAATTTCGTTTTTTTATAATACAAAGAAAGGATATTTGTTCATTTTTTAAAAACCATAAATGATATACGAAAATTTTATGTAAATTATACATTAGGGATATCAATTAACTGGAATTTCAAAAGAACATTCTTGCTTACTAACGAAGCCCTTCGTTGATGATTTTCCGCCACGTCTGTAGTAACAAATGACTGTTTTTGTTGCCCTTTGCCTCCAGAAATTGACTCTATTTCAGGATTTCTAAATTTAGCGTATTTTTTTTAAGAATGTCTTAAAAATTAATTAAATGGAATTTTGACAAAGCTGCAGAAAATCAATCATATTTTTTTTAGCAAAATTATACAAATTATACTGCTTTGAAATTTTACTTCCTGTAAAATATGTTTAGAGAATTATTAAAGGCGTTTTACAAGGTTGCCACATCGAATTATTTTTCTTTAAAACTGATACATTCGCTAAATGTTCGATGTAATTTTTGTAATTTTTTTATGGAACTTTGGAACTATGGCCACCATATTTTATAGAAAATTGGATAACAGCGAATCTTCGATATGACATTTCGTTTCTTCAGAACCATTATCAAGTTACTATTTTTATATACAAACCTGTATCTTTAATTACAAAAATGCTAATTCAGTGATAAATCACACTTAAGATTTTTACCACGTTTTGTCTCAAACAACAACCTCATCGGTGCACGAATGATAATGCTAGACATACTGTGAGCCAACGGCAGTAGGGGCAATTGCCGCCTCCAAAAAAAGTCCGGCAATGAGAGGATATTTCTCATCTGCCAAATTTTAATTTTTTTGATTTTTTTTGTAGATTCTAGGACCATTTATATCCTAAAAAACTTACATTTCCCCCAAAAATGGCCCAAACATTTTTTTCGGTAATTTTGACATTGCCAATCGTTGCTTATATAAAATTCATTCTGCGTAAACCAAATTTTAATTTTTTTACTTTTTTTTGTAGATTCTAGATCCATTTATATTCTAAAAAACTCACTTTTTCCCTCAAAAATGGCCCAAACATTTTTTTTTCGGTAATTTTGACATCGCCAATCCTTTCTTATACAAAATTCATTCTGCGTAAACCAAATTTTAATTTTTTGAATTTTTTTGTAGATTCTAGGTCCATTTATACCCTAAAAAACTCACTTTTTCGCTAAAAAATGGCCCAAACATTTTTTTCGGTAATTTTGATAATGCCAATCGTTTCTTTTACAAAATTAATTGTGCGTAAACCAAATTTTAATTTTTTTGAATTTTTTTTGTAGATTCTAAGTCCATTTATATCAACAAATCCAAAATATTAAACTTTTACATATATAACCCTAACAGTTGACGACGTTGCCCCTCCCCCCCCCCCTTCAAATCTCTGTGAGCCATAAAAGTTTGTTTGAATAAAACCCGAGCTCGAAATCCAAAATCTCCGCCTATGGAAAATAAAGAAACGTTTAAATTCTCTAAAGTATTAACAGGATTTGTGGGGATTTCTTGCATAGACACTGATTAAAAACATTTGTTGTCGAGTTAATTGAGTGAAATTTTTCTGACTGGCTCCCAAACTTCACACAATAACTGTCAATCAATGACTGAAAAAGTCAGCAACTCAATGAATTTTAATCCTATTCAGGAGGTCTGAAGATGGGCAGGTTAAATCGTAGTTAAGTTGATTATTTTGCTCATCACGGCTCGTTATTACTTTATTGTAGTCGGTAGTTGGATGTATTATATTAGCCAATAAAGATGATTAATTTAGTTAATTGTCATGGAAGATTGTATAATAATTATTCTATATGAATGTGGCTGGTTAAAAGTGTGTCAAATATTTTTGCATTTTTTATAACTGCCTGAAATAAAATGACACTCTCGAGCACTGAACGTACAACTGCCCATGCGAAAAACATGGCAATTCAAGATTTATTTCACACACTTCCAATGATTGACCTTGATTTTTCGCATACGTTTTTTATTCATTTCTGGTTTGTTCGTACAATATTTTTGCTCATACCGATGGATATACCCCCAGCAAAAAACACACCTACGCTAGTGTTACCCACGGACAACAAACAAGTGAATATCTTGATTCGGGTCGAAAGCCAGAATCGAGTTAACATGGCAGACAGCCCGGCACCACACAGCAACAGGAAACGACCCTGAGGAACACCCATCGGAGCACCCCCATTCATCATCTGCCCATAAAAACAAAAATAACGATCTCGGCACGACTATTAAATCTTTCATGGCTCATTATTAATGGATTTTAGGATCGTTAAAGTATTTAGTCACTTTTTGAAAACGTCAACGATCTCGATAAACGAAAAAATGTGTGGGATGTCCATGGAGAAGTCCGGAAGTAGGAGGTAAATAAGAACGATTCGTTTATAAGACTCTGTTTTTAATATTGTTTCTAATTTCCAAACATTAACTGTAACACCAACAATAAATTGCAACTATAAGACAACCTCGTTATATTTGTAAGTAATATCATAAGGGCATCTGATTTTTTTCACAGGAAAAATTATGTGCCCGAATGGTATTTGACAAGACTATTTCATGAGTAACAGATTATTCTGCATACACATGCTAACAAAACATACTACCTATTATGCATACATAATAAATATGTAGGTATTAATTTGAAAATTGAAAAACAGCTAATTTATTTAATCACAAAATACTACAAACTTAATTATTTATGGTACAATTAAAATATAAATTGCAATTTTGGTACACAGTAGGAGTATTGTTTGAAATCTTTGTTAACTCATTGATAACGTTGGGTGTAGGTAAATCATTAATGTTGTTAATGGGTTCAGCTGTAGAGTAAGAAGCTCGAGGAGTGGCTGCAGGATCTTCTGTTTTCTGTTTTTTAGCTGGAGGTTCTGAGGCGTCACTTCTAAGGGAGTTTATGAGTAATTTTAATTAATTGTTGTTCACCCATCTCTCCTTTAGCCAGGTTACTGACTGATATCAACCGCATAGAGTGGTTTGTTCTTTTTATTTCTTTTGTTTTTAGTCCTGCCTTCTCTGCTGCTTCTTTAGTCCATTTCGAAAGTTCGTTTTTTCAAACTGTAGTGTTTTTTTACCATCTACTTGATTGTTCTTTGTTCCATGACGGGTTTACTGTTAAGAATAATCTATCAGTTGTGATTCTAGATGAACGTTTAACCATTAGAATTTTAAATAACGGACTGGACAAAAGGTAGGGTTCTTCGTGTTACTATCGGCCATTTTTTTTCTCCACCCTGTGCCGAGAAAAAAGAAAAGATTATATTCTACTCTTCCTAAAAAGTAGGATTTTTGAAAATCAGTTATTTTAAAAAATTTGTAACTATATTATCTACCTGTTTTAATCCCAGAATTATCCACTTCCTCTTTAAAATAATGAAATCTTTAATTAACTTCTTCTCCACCTCTCCAGACAAGTTCTACTGAAGCGATATGGCAAAATTTTCGCTGGAGTCCCGCCCGAGTGTCTTTGACCCATAATAAAACAATTGCGTAGTATTCTTCCAATTTTAATGAAGCAGAGCTCGATTTCCTTTTATTGGCGCACATCTGCAAATACCATCGTTTCGCATTACGTACTTCCCTACTAGACTTGAAGATAATATCTTTAAATGGATCAAAAATTATTTTCCACTTCATAAAATACATCTCTTGCATTTTTTTTGCAACGGTGTTCCACATTATCTTCACAACTAGTTCTTTATCATTTTCACCGTTTTCTTTCTTCATATTTCACGCCCAATCTTTCAGGATTAGGTTTAGTTGCTCTAAACTTGTAGTTTCCAAAAGCTCGTATTTCTTTGCCTTGCAGAATTCCGTAAACTGTTTCCATATTGACGTAAGGGTTTTAACGGTATTGTACGGTACACTTTTGTCAATCGCCAGATCAATATTAGCCATAGAATCACTTCCAAAGCGACTCATTTTCACTACATAAGCTGACTAGCACTGTTTAAAAACAATATTACAAAATTTATTGACAATAAAATCAGAAAAATTGTTTAGCGTCGTTTTCTGGTGTCCTAGGAGACCATAATTACTTGCTATCAAAGCAAAAACTGCTGACAGGAGCTGTCATACAGTTTTTTCAAAGGTAATACCACTCGTCCTGTCAAATTTTATAGATCAAATTTTCGGTTTCCATACTCAAACGCCTTTATTTCAGGCAAAACCACTCAAACAAACTGATTTGAGATAAAATCACTCGTCCTGCGGACTCGTGTTTTATCAGTTTATCAGTTTATTAGTTTGTTTTCGTGGTTTTTCCAAATAAAGCCGTTTTCGTGAAAACCAAAAATTTAATCTATAAAATTTGACAGGACGAGTGGTATTTTGAAAGATTATTTTTTTAATCATTTTGTGTTAAAAACAGAGAAAGACACTTTACACTCAAAAATTCGATATTTTCTTTTACATTTAAACTCAACAAATATTACAAACGTAATATAAGTTACCTATCTAGTAGTAGGCATTTAAGATTATTTATTAAGTGTAACGTTTAGACGTTTTGACATTATGTCAGTTTTAAACGAATTTATGGATGGAGCTGTGTTGTGTGTTACAATAAACGAATAAAAACAGGTTAGTTTACAAATATATTTTGAAATTTGGGTATTAACATAGATTTGCAATACATTTTAGTATAATAATAATTGATAAATGTTTACATTTGACATCTCAAAAAAGGTAAACACAGTTTAATCAAAAAACAAAAACGACGAAGCGGTTTTATCATTATAAAACACAATGATTGGTTAGGGTCCTGAGCTGTTATTGGCTGAAACCACAAAATCTGACTGTTTTGACAGATGAAAAAAATAATCATCTAGAAACCATTTGTAATTCAAAATTGCGTGCGTGGAAATTAAGACGAAGGAAATGGTTGTTGGAAATTCTTTAATTCATTCCCAACAGTACCTAAAAATAGGTCAAAATCAAACTTCTAAGTAATACAAAAAAACAGATGTCGATTTTGATCACGATATTGACCAGGTCCCTTGTTCTTGGCATACAAAGGAATCAGAACGTTTTCAACTTTAAAAGCATACACAACCATCGTTTAACAAAAACTAACGAAAAAATATGTGCGAAGGGTACAAAAATTTTATATAAATTTAAATCATTACATGTGTATATTTGTATGTATTTGACTACTGTTAATAAAAATAATAATAATAAAACTTCAAAGTGATTTTGAACCAAATCATTTCAATGGTCATTGATAAATTGAATATTTTCTACAAGTGTACTAGAGGATATTAGGTAGGATTTCTGTTGTTTTGATATAAAACTGATATTAGGACATTAGGAAAATGTTCTCTGTGATATATTCTCTTAATTTTTGTATTTTTATTACTTCCAAGTAAATATTAGCCCAGATGTTCGTGAAAAAAAAATTTGAAAGTATTCGGAAGTCTAAAATAGTAATTTACGTTGCAAGACCGGAAAATAGTGTTTTGCAGCAGATTCCAGGCCGTAGCACAAAACATGAATATATAGGATAGTTTCCCATGAATTTTACTGTATTTTTCAATAAAATTTTCAGTTATAATGCTGTATTATCTGAGTTCCACGTTGATAGTTTAAAAAAATACAGAAAAACTCAACCAAGGTCATCAAATCCCGATTGTGTACCTATAGAAATTCCCAAGTTTATTGTCCATTTAGCTGCCGTTTAAAAAATACCTTGCGACAGGTTAAATTGTTGCAGATTATGGTTAGAAACACAATACACATCGAATAATAGCAAAATAAAAAAATACCCGCAAGCCCCACGTGAAATAACATGCGCCCCACGCTTTATGGACGATTAGTCGGTTGATGGACACTTTTTGGAACAATTGGTGGCTTACGCTGTTTTTTTTCTTCTTTTATTGTACCTCTGTCAGGAAGAAATAACGTTATTTCTTCTTTTATTGGGGGATTAATAAGTTTTGTTTCTTTAGAAAACCGAATCGTGTGGAAGGTAGTGAAATTGAACGTTAAATTGCCGTACCAATGTCGGCATTATTCGGTCGGAAAAACTAAATAAATAAAAATTGGTTGCACTTTAATGTTTATTCTATGGTAGTCGTAGAAAAAGTATAGTTTGCAACACATAGCGAGAAGAACTTTTCACGTAAAGCTACTGAAATTAAACACCAGTCAAGTTTATTTTCTCTATTATTAAACATTTCAAACTGACCATACTATCAGTCTTACGAAAACACCGTTAAAAGCGCAACATTATTATGTAAATCAAAACGCAACGTCTTATACCCAACTCCGTGTTGAAACCAAACAAGCCGAGAGACGACGAAAACTTCCAGGAGTTAGTGTTTGCTTGATTGTTTACCAAAAACTACATTTGCAAAATTAGCAATCCGCCTTTGGCTCTACTTCAATTCATCCGAAGTTCTTGAGACAAAATTTACATATTTCATTGGAGAGGATGAGAGTTAGACGCTTCATAATAATTCACCCGAGGAGAAGACGTACAGGGTGGCTCACTTATAAGGAAGAAATAAGACAAAGTTATAGGGATAAAGCATTTTGGATTCTCAGTCTAGGAGAAAGGCGAACTACCAGAGTAATGAAGCATGCTGCAGAATCCCCCAGATTCGCGGGAACAATATGACAAGGAGAAAGAAGAGCCCAAGGGAGGAAAAATCGAGTCTGACGAACAACTAGAGAAACCAACTCATCAAGAAGCAATGGGACTTCAAAACTGTCGAAAATGATTGAATATCGGGCTGAAGACAAAGAATCTTTCAGAAGACCTCACGGAAAGTCGTTCCTTGAAGGTAGGCGACCAAAAGACGGTGAGCAAAACAAAATTGAGAAACAGGGGAGAAGTAAAATCAGGAAGTAAGTAAAAATCGGCTTCTCATACTCCACTAGAAAAAAACCAACCAACTATAGAGACCCCAGGAATACTCCGGCATCGATTGAAAGGTATAGGGAGACTGAAGAGAAAACCGTTTATCCTGATACAAAGATATCACACCACACAGAAAAAAAGAATCTCTTAAATCAAATTGTAACCGCATTAATTCATGGTATTCTTGAATAGGTCCAACCAAATATTAGTTTGATTTTTTGATCCTCTTGATTCCAGAGGCATTTAATTGGGGCTGAGATATAGATACAGCAATGAATCATTATTTCACCAACATGAACTTAACCTGACTTATGAAAAATCGTAATAAGTGATTGACAACACAAAGCAAACCATTCTCAATATACAAATAGTTATGCTGGAACAAAGTTTTAAGATCATTGCAAATGATACTCAATGAAAACCATTGAGCGACACGACGTCATGTATACAGTTGATTGAAAAGAGCCCACATGCCTACACAAGTCGTCCACAGATGTTCTAAATGCTTCGTCTCCAAAAACACTTTTAACTTCCATGCTGAATCGTTTTAAATAATTTCAAACAGAAGAGAGCGCGGACCTATGCACCATCAAAAACACAAACGCACTTGTTCACTATTCACTATGGCGGCTATACGCTATACGCATCTTCGGTGCAAGCGCTAATACTTAATTCTGCTTATTGGTCGAGGGAGTCATGTGTACGTGCTTTCGTCATCGGAACACATTTGATAAGAAATGTTATTCTTGAGCCGAGAGAACTATGATTGGCTGAAATTGTTTTCTAAGGTGAAGAGTACGGATGTTTCGGTTCTACCAAATTTATTTCAAGAAAAATCATGTAAATAGGTAAACAACGAAATTAGTTGAAAATAGGAGTATATTGGTAAATCTAAAATTACAATTCTTACGCACAACGTAAATTTCAATATCGCTACTGTATTTTTCGTTAAAAATCGTATCCTTGGATAAAAAATTTCACCCTGTAATTCCCCTCTATAGCTACTGCCTTGTCTGCTTCACGTGGCACATCTATTATAGCGTTGAAATAATTATATAATATTTCCGATTCTCGCATCTTTTTCCCCGTTATCAGCGCGTCATACCGCCGTATCAAAGGCGGTTTTGAGAAGATCACTAGATGTGCAATGACGATCGTCGTTTGTCGCTGATCGGCCGTTGTTTGTATTTTTAGCAAACGCCGCCTTTGATGTGGCCCAGTTCCAGTTGAGCGCAAGCTAGGTGTTAACCGCCAACTGCGATCCTGCTGATGCTCATTCAAAGTGGAGGAAATGTTCTGTGGTCGATAAAGATTTTGTTTTTTTTTTTTTTGTATTCGGCGTTTTGTGACATTCGATTCGATCGGACATCTGGATGCGGCCGGATTTGAAAATTCTACGAGCTATTTGCAGTGCAGTATTTCCAAAAAAAAATACTTTTTTTAACGGAGACGTGCATATTAAAATTTCGCATCGGTACTTGATGATATTATTATTTAAAATCCGAAGAAACACTGTCAGAGCCACAAAAGCTCTCACAACATGACAATGACCAAATGCCTTCTTCCTGTCCCGCAATCAGTGGCCAAGACGAAGTACAAAAAGGCATTTGTAATGCTCGCCCTTCATTCATCATCACGTCCACTGTACCAGCTGTCAAAGTTGATGGCTTGACGAGGAGGTTATACCCTCTTATACTGTTCATTCTTCGAATTCGACGAGTCATCTTTGGTGGGTGAATCGTACACTTTAATTTTATCAAAACAGTACATATCTTTGTACCAAAAATATATTTAATAAACGTGTTTGTTAGCTGGTAGTAGTAGTTTTGTACGTATTGTTAATTTATTTATCTATTTATCGACTACCGATTTCTAATTTTAACTTCTAAGGTTGATACTCCTTTGATTGTTTTTTTCTTCTTAATTTTTTCATTTTTTTTATTTCTTTTTGTTATTATTTGTCTGCTTACATTTAGAGAGATATTTCGATATACAGTATGATAATAGTCTCCGTACTATAGATATCTATAGAGTTTGACATTGTCTGTCACGTCACTATATAAAGATTGTCATTCGACCATCAATCGAGAAGGAAACGTGTGCTATAGTCGAAGGTTTACGTAAATCGAGACATTTTTTGGTAGGAAGACATTTTTTATGTTCAACCAGACACACTCTAACAAAATCAAGAACGAATAGATCGAGAGATGGAGATTGGAGCTGGTCATGTTCTAAATTTGATATCGTCTACAGACCTGGGAAACTGAACGTTGCAGCTGACGCGTTTTCTCGAGTTTGTATGATAATATGCAGAAATAAAACCGCGCTTTATAAAACAACAGGGACATCTTATCAAAGCAACTGCACCCTTTGAAAGGTTGAACATTGATGTTAAAGGACCAATACCCTCGAACACCCAGAGTCCAGCTACAGCTCAAATCCAACTGGGAAAAGGCTTTACCACTGGCATTTGAAGCATTAACACGACCCGACATGAGCGCATGTTTAATCATCCACGTCGTTCACAAAATGGACAGTCTTTGCCGACTTGGCTCCATTCACGTTGACCTGTGTTTATGAAACGGAAACAAAATATGACCCCGCTGTGGACGAAGTTCAATTGTTGCAGGATAACTCGGAATATTCCCTTGTAAGACTGCCTGACGGGCGAGAGACAACCGTTTCCAATAGAAAACTGGCTCCAATACCACAAAATGTTGAAGAAGTCCTGTCAGATGATGACCTAGATGATGACCAACAAGGAGTTATTATCTCTCCGAACCAATACCAACCTGCCAGTGACATAGGGGCACTAGCTGATCTAGTACATAAAATTTCTTGGACCAGATTCAAACTCGAACTCAAAGTCTCAATTATCTCAAGTTTGAATCCTATCTATGTTGATTGTTACTTCTTTTCCCGCACTCCATCCATGCCCCCGTCATTTTACTCTCTTTATCTCCTAGAACTTTCATAATTTCTCGATTTGTTCTTAATTTGTATTAATTTTCTGCAAGATATGGAGCTGTACGAATATAAAATTGGGTTTCTGCACAACAATTACACGTACGGCACTGAATACGGTGCCTAAAAGTCTACCAAAACCCAACATGTGATTTAAATCCATTATATCTCTGTTAGAGCGTCCCCGATGACAAATGGCCTTATGGTGAAATCGACACCCAACAAAACACCAAATATACCGCCCGGGAGGGGGGCAGGGCACTATTTTTAAACAGAAGTCGGCATACTTAGTTCTTGGAAGTGATTAATTTTGGACTTAGAGGAAGCTAATCGGTCGTATAACAATCGAGAACATCTGCCGTAGAGTTTTAGATGTCAGCGAAATCCCTGGTCAAAAAATGCTTACATATTGAGAAATCGATAAAAAATTTCTACTAAAATTGGATGAGCGACTTAGTAAAGGTTTTTAGATACAGCGTGTTCCAATTTAAACTCATGTTCATCTAAGAAAAACTGCATAGAAAATTATGAAGAAAAGAAATTCCAGAAAAACGAAAAAAAAAGCTACTAGGAGTTGCCTTATTTTAGACGAGCCTCCGCCCCAAAAGGGGGTTCCCATCGGGGCGTCGTAGAGATCGCAATATAAAACGCAACATTATTATGTAAATCAAAACCCAACGTCTTATACCCAACTGCCAATCCAGCCGAGAGACGATGAAAACTTCCAGGAGTTAGTGTTTGCTTTATTGTTTACTAAAAACTACATTTCGCAGTCGGAAATAAGAGAGAACAGACAACAATAAGTGATGGGTAGAAAAATTACCATTTCGACCCCCCAAGATACGTTAATTCGTATTTGTCGCCCACAATCTCTTATACCCTTGCATTATTATTAAATATTTCAATATTGTGATAAGTTTTTATAGCTTTTATGAACTTTGTTGATGTTAAAATGTCGCCCCCTAATTTCTGTAGCCCCATAAAAGTACCCGGGATAAACCATCACCAGCTATTAGCAACGGCGGCTCCAAGTGGGGGGCAGTAGGGGCAATTGCCCCCCCCCCTCAAAGTCCGGCAATGAGAGGATATTTATCATATCTGCGTAAACCAAATTTTATTTTTTTTTTAATTTTTTTTTAGATTCTAGGTCCATTATATCCTAAAAAACTCACTTTTTCCTTCAAAAATGGCCCAAACATTTTTTTTCAGTAATTTTGACATTGCCAATCGTTTCTTTTACAAAATTCATTCTGCGTAAACCCAATTTTAATTTTTTTGAATTTTTTTTGTAGATTCTAGGTCCATTTATATCCTAACAAACTTTTTCCGCCAAAAATGGCCCAAACATATTAATTTTTCCTAAATTCTTTAATTCCCAATCACCCTGTAAAATAATTACTTACCCAATAGTGCATGGCGACATCTACCGAGTAATGGTTAAAATAGTTGTGGCCTAAATATTTCACAGAATTCTATTTATGTTGAAGTTATATTAAATCTACTAGTCACTAATAGGTGGCGCATATGTTTTACAGGTACCTTTAGATCGAAAGTTTATAAAAGTGTTGGTTTCTCTCACGTAGATGTCACCCTAAACGCAACCTGAGAGAAGTGTATGTAATGTTGCATAACGAACCTCGATTTATTACATTTGGGGCGCGTTCAAATGCGTGGAATAATTTTCTTAGTTCAATTGCCCAAAGTTTCTGGACAGGAACGTTTAACAAAAATGTTCCCCATTTATTTCTTGACAGTAATATAACCTATTTTTCGTTCCCACCCAGGGGCGGTTTAAGGCATACGCGAAGGGCGCCACAGCTTAAAAATTTTTTTCTGAATATAATGCAATAAAAAGTAGTCCAAAACATCGTTTTAGGGGCGCCAGTGAATTGTTCGCATCCACTAGAAAAATGTCTAGGACCGGCACTGTTCCCACCCTTCACTTGATCAATATTCTAAGACAATTCGTTGTCTTTCCAGTTTTGTCTAATACATCTTGGGTTTTTTATGGCACGGTTACCGGGTTGGAAATTTGAAATTTCTCGACTTTTCGGCTTCCATTTTAAGGCCATTATCAGGAGCGGTAGTTGATAATACAATTCGTGGAGTAGGCAGATTGAAAATGGGAAGCCGAAACGTCGGGAAATTGGTATATTGAAATAAACCAATGGAAAGACTAATTAATTATCCTGATTATCCTCAATAACTTTTTCCAGACTTTTTCCTTTTTCTATTTTTTTACGAGTTTCTCATACAGATAGATCGTACGTACGTCATTGCTCATCAATCATTACACGAAACATAACTTGCAACGGATTATAGAAGCCAATCCGCGTTGTATTTATTATTCCAAACTGAAGTCCTTTCTGTTTCTTTGTATATTTTGTTGTGGGTGGTATGCGGTGATGTTCATACGACGCCATTTTAAAATTTTATGGATACTGCGAGCGGTGTAGCCGCCTTGAATAAATAAATAAGGAAATGATTCCCCAAAGGCCCATGACATGCCACACATTGCGTGTCATCTGCGGCAATTCCATGCTAAATTTAAACTTTTTACGTAATTTGGAATGATTAACGGGGGTACTATGGAAAATGTTCGACGTACATTAAATTACTGATGTTCTTTATGAGATTATTTATAAAAATATCCGTTCGAACCTAGCAATGCAAAAATGGAAAAATATACGGGGTGTTACATTTAAAAAATCAAACTTTTTTACATTTTTAAATTTGACAATTTAAAGTTGTGCTACAAACACCCTGTATTTATTGAAATAATTATAAAATATTGACGAGATAAGTTCATTTATCAACTATAAATAACTTCGGCCAAAGTTTTTTTTTCAAATTCGTAAAATAAAATTAATTTTTTAATATTTTTTGGAACTAAAGCAATTTTTTCAGAAAATTTAATAAAAATGTGAATATCTTGGCAACCCAGCATCCGATTTGCAAAAACAAAGTATTGGCGTAAAGGCCATTGAAGTAGCAATCTAAGCATGTAAAAACATACAGGGTGTTACATTTAAAAAATCGAACTTTTTTACATTTATAATTTCTAAAATTTAATATTATGCCACAAACACCCTGTACATATTGAAATAATTATGAGATATGGACGAGATAAGTTCATGTATCAACTAACTTCAGCCAAAGTTTTTTTTTTCAAATTCGTAAAATAAAATTTAATTTTTATTATTTTTTGGAATTAAAGCGATTTTTTCAGAAAATTTATTAAAAATGTGAATATCTTGGCAACGCAGCATCCGATTTGCAAAAACCAAGTATTGGCGTAAAGGCCATTGAAGTAGCAATCTAGGCATGTAAAAATATACAGGTTGTTATATTTAAAAAATCAAACTTTTTTATATTTATAATTTCGAACATTTAATATTATGCAACAAACACCCTGTACATATTGAAATAATTATAAGATATGGACGAGATAAGTTCATGTATCAACTAACTTCAGCCAAAGTTTTTTTTTCAAATTCGTAAAATAAAATTTATATTTTAATATTTTTTGGAATTAAAGCGATTTTTTCAGAAAATTTAATAAAAATGTGAATACGCAGCATCCGATTTGCAAAAACAAAGTATTGGCGTAAAGGTCATTGAAGTAGCAATCCAAGCATGTAAAAATATACGGAGTGTTACATTTAAAAAATCAAAATTTTTTACATTTATAATTTCGAAAATTTAATGTTATACTACAAACACCCTGTACATATTGAAATAATTGTAAAATATGAAAGGCCAGTGTATGAAGAACCCAAAAACGTAGAAATCTACAGGGTGTTCCAGAGTTTCACCATACATTTTTCCATTTGAAGGTGGAGCATTCTCTATAAATTGAAATATTTTGTAATTATGGAGATTTAATAAAATAAAATTAGTTTTGAATCAACACTCCGCTGAGAGATTATTGGCCTACCATGGGTATATATTTTATAATAGATTTTGACTTTCCCAAAAAAAAATCAAAATTAAAGTGCCTAAGGGACAGTTGAATAAACTTTATTAATGTATACACAATTTTAGCCTTTGTATTATTAATGTTCACAATTTTGGATCAACTTTGAACTCGAGTATCCAAATAAAAGTTCTAATAACTAACAAATAATTCCATCCATTTTCCATGACATGACACCATTTTCCGCGACATATCCTTTGTAACATATCACAAAAAAAACATATCACTACTTATTTTGAGATCAAAAAACTTTTCTTGTGAACAATCCTGGACAATGTAAAATTAACTCGAGCAAATAAAGATCTGAAGCAGATCGATCCACCTTTCGAAATAGGTGTATTATTCAAATAAACAATTTTGATGGATGTTTTATTGGGCGGTATATGGAGGGGATCTAAATTAAGCACGAAAAGACGAAATCCTGAATGTTTACAAGATTAGTTTTATTGCATTAGAATTTAAGGCAAAAGTGTCTATTTCTAAAAATACTTTTAAGTTTATAGCTTTACAGCGGCGCCGGGAGGAGTCACTGCAGTTTTTTAGGGTTTAAATAAGAATTCGCGTATTTAAAACTTATTATTATTATTTGCACTATTTCGTTATTAAGATGTGGATAAGATTTACGCTTCCTCACCCAAATAGCTCAGGCGAGCCAAAGATTCCGTATATTTTAAATTCACAAAGAAAAAAATTAGCAAATGGATTTTTGTTAATGTTAATAACACATTATAGCAATTTGTGGAAAGATCCAAAATGCTTTTATTAGGAGATAATTATCTTTTTCTTGTTTTAAATGATTGGATACTTAATTTTATTATTTTTAATTTTGTGATTTTATTAAAATATATTTTTTTTAATATTTGAAATTAATATATATTTTTCTGTTTCAGGTGAGTACTGCAAAATATTCAAAATAAATTAAAAATATATTTAGTGGTAAGTTTATTATTATTATTAATATTTATTTAGTTGGCCACATATTACCAAATTTTAAACAAATTATTAAATTAAAATTTTGGTGGATACTCTAAATAAATTAATAGTGACTCCACCAAAATTTACTATTTCTCAACATTATTACAAATTTTGGTGGATATATATTATATGTACAGATACACCTTGTATATTTAAAATCTCTAATTTGGATACCCTTAGGGTCAGCATATTTATTAAATCGGTTTTATCAAAATAAGCAATGATTTTGTGTATGTTATTTTCAATCCTAAATATCTCGATATTAGCGAAATTAGTAAATAAAATAGTATATTACATAACGAGTGCGGAAAGTGATACTTTTCACACGAATGGGAAATATTGTCGCACGAGACAGTAGGCCGAGTGCTACAATCCCACTGTAGCGCGTTAGCTCAGCGATTAGAGTGTCTGTCGCTATAAATGCTAGTAAAAATTAGATTTTAAAAATATAAAAATATATGGGGTGTTCCATTTGAAATAACGAAGCTAGTGTCAACTTCCTGTATAACCGGAAGTCGCTGAAAATCGAGACTATCTTCATTCGATAGACCAATGCCGGAAACATATTATTACAAATTTACAGATTTTTAAGTTTGTGATGTTTGTAAAAAAATAATATTTAATAATCAGTAAAAACTATTGCTCGCCGTCTATGTAGCTCGATTTTAGACACAGGATATTCTTATGTTTACAGCAATTTGGGATAGATATTTTTGTTGAATCATTAACACTGTCTCGATTAGAAAATAAAATTCGAATGGTTTTATGATCCAATATTGGGTGTATAAATTAATTCCGCCCGTTCTTAAAAACTGTCTCTGGCTGTTATGAATAAAAATAGTAATAATAATAACCGTAATATCGTTTGTTAAATCCATAAAATTAAAAAAAAAAACGATTTAATAAAAATTTCACACGCTATATGTTTTTTTTATACGTTCTAACCTATCCAACCAAACCATATGCCCTAAGACCCCGTACATCATCACGCGAAACGAGACATATTTATCTGTCAATTGTCAAACACTTCACTCGTCCGCTCTCTTGTAAATCCCAACTCTTCAAATTAATAGGGGCACTAATTTGCTTGACGTTTTTATGTTGCCAACCCAAAATATTGACAGAAGATGATAATTTTCGTGTTCGAACAAATGTAATGTGCTTTTATCTCCCTTATCTGCACCTCCTGCAGCCTGCATGAAATGTGGATTAGAGAGGTCGTTTTGGTAGTGGAAGGTTGAACGGATAGAACGCAGATAGATTTGGACGCATAGGCGTAGACGAAAAATATTACTTTATTTTACTTTACTCAATGAACATTTTCTCCTCGAAAAAATTTAAGGTAAATACCAACAGAAAATATAATTTTTGGAACGTTATTTACAAAATTAAAATCAATATAACTTCAAAATCTTTAGAAAACCTTTAGGAAAATCAATTTAACATAAAAGAATCATTAGAAATCAAAATAATGAGATTCAATTTATCAAAACTTTATTACAAACATTGAAGAACATGAACAATAACTAAATAATTTGAATATTTAAAAAGCACAGAGTGAAAAACTTTTTGAGAAATATTTACACAAGAGTGCTGTGACTTGTAGGTTTAATAAAACTGATTTCACAGAATTTTCGAGGCTCTTTGAACTTGAACCACCGAACAGTGCTCATCGCTCCTAAAATAAAAAACAATTGAAAAAGAGGAAGTTAAAAAATTCTAGACTTTACCTGAAAAATAAGTGCGAATTAGCTTAGTTTTTGAGCAGTCCATGAGGAAATTGATTCCTGTTTTTCCTGAGTGATCTGGTTCCTGTTTCCTGAATTATTTAAGCCCAGTATCCTGTCAGTACATCCCTAGAGATACGAATAATTGATCCTACGTGAAATTCAAAGGTACCAAATACTAAATATTAGAATTCTTCTTTCTATTTACAATAGTTATAATAAATAAGGTTTAATTTAAGAAAAGTGAACTTACCTTCTCTTTAGTTTAAAAGAAGGTTTAGAGTTTATTAATATTAATTTATCGTTTGATTTATTACCTTTCATCCATGTTGTATATGTTTAAATAAAGAAAATTTGTGTTATAACTTTTAAATCATTGCGTTCTTTATTATTGAATCTGATTATCCAAGCTGTGTTCTGACCCGACTTCTGAGGTGTTTCTTCTATTTGATGGAAGATGGCGCCCAAATAAATAATAATTTTTCTACCAAGAGGTGAGTTAAAATAATTTTTGTTGACGTAAATGTAAATGAACGATTTTTCAAATTTTCAAAAAATGGATAGCCTAAAGCGTGTTGGAATTTACCAATCACAGTTAAAATTTTTTGGTAAAATCCACGAATTTTTCATTTTAACCTACGCCTATGCGGTAAATATCTGTTGTGAAAAATTAGCATCTGTCAAGCAAAGGTAAAAAGGTTTGGAGAATGTTTGGCTACTATATTTAAACAAAGATATGAGAATTGGCTGATTGATTTGAATCTTACATACCACAGAGAGGGTTTTTGATATGTACCAGAAGAGATGTGTGCATATTTATTTCAATATTTTTTGTCAGTATTTAAAAATCCAGTGGCATGTATGGGTCAACAAAGGGTAAAAAAGATGTTATTTTTAGCAGAACTAGATATACATTTATAATGATCTTAACGCAGAATATTTTTTTTAATTATTTTCATTTTTTTTTGTCAAATTTTGAAATTCCCACTTTCGTCGTGGTTAAAAAATTAATAGAGACATCAAATTTTAAAATAAAAAAGTACAACCTTTTTAACTGTATTTGTAGACATTACGAAAACAAATCTTATCAAAATTTACGGGATTTTTGATTTATTTTGACCCTTATTGCTAGTTTTATTATTACTTTTCTATTTTTTTTTTTAATATAAAAATTGTCTTCGCAGATAAACGCCTTGTATATATTTCTGGAATTTCTTCCTTTTGCTCACCAGATATAATGTTCGGATATACTGTATTTTTTTTATTACGTCAAGCCTGTTGTACATATTTTTAAATAATTTAAAATACTTTTAGTACTTATTTAATATTCCAGAAGCACTATATTCAGGTTATTTTATCTTGGATTATAAAAGGTTCGCCTAATATTGTATACCTATTAAAAACATTAAACTTCTACTGTCGTATAGTAACATTTTTATCAAAGGTAATATGTACCACGAGTCCTCCAAATTCAATCTATAAAATTTAAAAACGAGGTTTTTTGCACCTGCACGAATTCATTTTGTTAAAAAAATATTACTTTGCATTGTGTTTTTTCGATTTTTTTCACAGGAAAAATAAGATGCCCGAATGGTATTTGACAAAACTATTTCACGAGTAACAGATTATTCTGCATATACAAACATACTACCTATTATATATGCATACATAATAAATATGTAGGTATTAATTTGAAAACTGAAAAACAGGTAATTTATTTAATCACAAAATATTACAAACTTAATTATTTATGGCACAATTAAAATATAAATTGCAATTTTGGTACACAGTAGGAGTATTGTTGGAAATCTTTGTTAACTCATTGATAACGTTGGGTGAAGGTAAATCATTAATGTTGATGATGGGTCCAGCTGTAGAGTGAGAAGCTCGAGGAGTGGCTGCAGGATCTTCTGTTTTCTGTTTTTTAGCTGGACGTTCTGAGGCGTCACTTCTAAGGGTGTTTATGATGTTGGAATAATGCTCATTATCCATTTGCAGATAAGGCTTAATTGAGTTGGCTGATTTCCTTTTATTGGCGCACATCTGCAAATTCCATCGTTTCGCATTGTCTTCACAACTAGTTCTTTGTAATTTTCACCGTTTTCTTTCTTCATATTCCAAGCCCAATATTTCAGGATTAGGTTTAGTTGCTCTAAACTTGTAGTTTCCAAAAGCTCGTATTTCTTTGCCTTGCAGGATTCCGTAAACTGTTTCCATATTGACGTATGTGTTTTAACGGTATTGTACGGTACACTTTTCTCAATCGCCAGATCAATATTATGTCATAGAATCACTTCCAAAGCGACTCATTTTCACTACATGAGCTGACTAGGACTGTTTAAAAACAATATTACAAAATTTATTGACAATAAAATCAGAAAAATTGTTTAGCGTCGTTTTCTGGTGTCCTAGGAGACCATAATTACTTGTTATCAAAGGTATTGTAATTTTTTGTGACAACAGCTGTCAAGTTTTGCCGCGGGTAAACTCGAAAAAACTACTGACAGGAGCTGTCATACAGTTTTTTCATCTAGAAACCATTTGTAATTCAAAATTGCGCGTTTGTGATTGGTGGAAATTAAGACGAGGGAAATAGTCGATATAAATTTAAAAATAAATTAACAAGGTATGAAGATTCTTTTTAAATAACAAACAAACTAAATCAAATTTCATCTAGACCGATCCTGTATCGGTTCCCGCTCTCCATTTGTTGGAGAATTAACAGCAAACCCGTTCGTATTAAAAATACTGCACGTTGAAGGGTTCCATACTATAAACTGTTAGTGACTTATTATAAACAGATTATATAGCGTTAATTTATTGCTGTCTTTATTATTTCCCGTCTCATTAGACTGAAAATTACGCTTTTTTGAAGTTTCGGTTACTGCTATTCCAGATTTTTCTTACGTACGAGAGATTCTTAGAAAAATATATAAGTTTAAAATCACAATTATTATATTTATTTTTAGGAAGTAAAGTGTTACTTTTCACAGGCCATATAATCACCGAAAAATTACATAAGATGATAGAAATTCATCATTACTAAGTAACGCATAATCTAAAAGTTGAATTCCTGTTTTTTATAAAACATTTTTCAATATTTAACATTGTAAACGCCTTGGGATAAGCAGCTCCTATCATTTCGGTCGGCGGGTCCAAAATGCGGACCAAAAAGGGTGGACTACCGGCCCCTAGAAATGGTCCTATGATCTTAGATGAAATTTGCGAACAGCTAAGCTCTCTCTGGTAAAAGAATTTAAATAAATATTTTCGTTAGTGATTAACATACTTTGTCCCAAACCCGTCTGGCTGTTTTGAAAAAGCTTTGTATCAAAAAAGCCCCTCGAATATCTTTAACAAAAAACGGAATCATCCGTAATCTCTAAAAAAAATATACATTTTACTGCAAACAAGGCTCCGCATTCATTAGAATTGCACTAAAATGTTGTAATTAGTCTGTCAATAAAATAAAATCGGACATCGCTTACTCAGCATTCTCACTAACCGATCCGAAAATGCAGTAAAATTTATTGACGGCGGTCGGCGTGACTTTAAACTTTAAACGATTTAAGTACAACCATTTTTGTAACTGATCGTAACGTAGAATACCAAAATCTGACAAGGCATCGATTTAGACACTTATGAGCGTACCACTTTTCAATCGCGACCAGCTCAAGTGTACCCGATAAAATTTTATGCACCGTCTTAATTTATTTTTTCTTTAATAGTTATATTAGTCGAGGCAATGAAGCACTAAAAAGGCCAAAAGTTCGGAATCTTTCGCAATAATGCGGAATGCGGTCTTTTGCATTCGCTTCCAAATTTTTTTTTGCAAAAAATGTACCTACTTGGTATCTTATACAAACCGAAAATTGCATTGCTGCATCCAAAAATGCATTTTTTTGAGACGGCTTTTGGAAAATTTAATAACTTTGTAAATAAGAGTCAGAACTGGCCCAAATCGGGTTCTCGGGGGTTTTCGAGGTCGCTGATCACGATTATGATGTTCAAATTGACTCACAGCCGACCTAGAGCTCAGGAACGCCGATGAACGTCATTTCCGTGGGACTCTCCCAAAATTCACGCGGGGAAGGAGAGAAACTCGACGCCCCGGGGGGTTTTTTGGGTCGCTGAATTCAAATATGGCATCGGCGAACACCCCCCGGACACCTGGTGCGCCGGTACATGGACGTGGACGTCATCTCCGAGAGTTTTCCTGACAAGATTGCCAAAAACAACCCGAAAATCATTGGTGGGGGCGTTTTTTGGGGCGCTGAATCCAAATTTCACGTCGAAAACGACCCCCTGAATACCTGGTGTACCGGAACCTGGACGCGGAGCTCATCTCCGTGGGTTTTCCTCACACAATCGAAAAAGACGAACCGAAAATCGTTATGGGGGGGTTTTTGGGGCGCTGAATCCGAATTTCACGTCGAAAACGACCCTCCCAACACCTGCTGCATTCAACAAATGCATTTTTGGCTGCAGCAGTGCAATTTCCGGTTCGTATAAGATACAAAGTAGGTACATTTTTTACAAAACATTTTCCGTCTTCGCGCGAAAGATTCCCAACTTTTGTGCTTCATTGCCTCGACTATAAGTCGACTATTTCGAGGTTATGAAGTTAAAAGTCGTTTAAAATTTTTAGGTTCTTCTTCACCGAAGTATTACTTCACTTTGTACGAGAAATGGAATATTAAGTTTCATTTTTTAAATCGACTTTCTTTGGCTACGCGTTTTATCGATAATTTTGAGGTTATGTTAAAAAATGGTCAATACAAAAGTTTTAGATTTTTTAACTATCTACAATTTTTATATTAAACTTTTTTCGATAGGATGCGTATTTCAGCCACTAATTAAAAAACAATATCCAACCCTCGAAACCTATATTTACCTACCCTCACCCTCCTTCCAGAACTTTTAGTCAGTCGTCTTGATTTTTCTTAATTTACCCTAAATTTTTGTATTTGCCCTGTTGTCAGATTGACCGTTTTTTCTATAATTATTATAAAAATAACATCGCACTTTCGGGCTGACAAACTTTTTCAGAAAAATCGCGAGAGGTCTTTTGCTTTAAATTAAAAAAAAATATTTTCGATAAAACTCCCAAAGTACCTACCTAAGTGGTGATGCTGACAAACGTATGGCAAATTTTTTGTTATCGGTCACATAAAAACATGTCACTCGTGGCGCCAGATCATCATTCAAGTCAAAATATTGAAATAGCAAATCTGTCGAAGGGTCTAACAAGACCGCGTTCGGGGGGTCACTTCATGGGTGGTACCGAAGCGCCAGGCCAGAAGGGTTTTATATCGGGTACCACATGGCCCTTTCGGTCTAACCTTTTTCTACCATTTCGACGCAATTCGTGTAGTTTTATGGTACATACTAACCGTGCTGAATAAAATTTTTATTGTTGGCATTAAAACTTTGAGATACAGATGTTTTGTGTATGCTCACGTGTGAAAATGGAACTATAAAATCGTCGTAATGTTGTGTGCTTCTGAATACATACGGTGGATGTAAATAATTTCGTTTGTGGGAATTCTATCGGAGAGTTATTTAATTTTTTAATCAAGAGATTAAATATAGATCATATATACAACACCCGATATAAGAAGCTTTGGATGTACCTAAGATGGACAAAGATGTTATGTTTTTCTTGCTCCTAAGATATTCAATAAAATTCCAACTCAAATTAAGAATCTCAACTCATTATATCCCTATTCAAGCAAGAAGCCAAGAAATGGATTAATATGAAATCGAGATATAGGACACACTATTTAATAGATCTCAAAAACGCAAATTGTTCTGTTCTGTCTTGTGTATCATTTAGCATTTAATATGTTGACTGTGTTTTAATTATTATTATAATATTATTATCATGAAATATGTATGTTATTTATTGTTATTAGTATATGTAAATTATGTAATTATTCTGTTGTATCCACGCGCAGGTTAGCCTTTGTGGATCTTTGTTTATTTACTTGTATTCTACATTTTGTTTTCTATAGATATATTTTTTTATTATTATTAAACACCCATAAAGGCATTTAGTATATTAAAATCTGGTCAACAGTGACCAATGAGCAATTTAATTCTAACTTAATCTAATAGAGTTTGAAACTTAAAACTAAGGTATACTCATCATCGTTCCTTAGGTTCTGTAGAATGGATGGAACTAAACTTTAACGTGCACACACAAGATCTGCTTTTGCACTAAAAACACTAAACTAACTCAAAGGGCTTGATCCTCTTAAGTCTTCTGTCTAACCTAGTATTATCAAGGAGCTGGTTAGCCTCGACATTGACATGATGATAAAGTCTTTCTTCATCACTCTTGGCTAATTTCTTGATGGTCTGGTCAACAGTGTCCATTTCCAGATCCCTATTGAGGTCACTATTGCGAATGTACCAAGGGGCATCTACTTCGTTCCTCAGTGCTTTGTTTTGAAGTCTTTGGATGATTGCTAAGTTGCTTGCTTTGGTGCATCTCCATAGTCCGATACCATAAGTCCATACAGAATTAAATATCTGCTTATAAAGCATAAGCTTATTATGTAGAGACAGAGTGGAGTTTCTTCCAATTAGCCAGTACATTTTTGTTTATTTCAGTCCAAGTTCTTCTCTTTTCTTTTTAACATGCACTTTCCATCAGAGTTTGGCATCTAAGGTATTTTGCTGTGTTTGAATATGGAATCAAGTTATTGTTTATTCTGTCTGGAATATGATCTATCCTTTTGTTTGTAAAGTTAATGTGGAGTGATTTAGTTTCCTTAAGTTTAATTTTCCATCTCTTCGTCCAGTCATAGATAAGATGCACAGCTGTTTGCAGCTTGTGGGTTGCTTCTTCATTGCTCTTTCCTACTGCTAGAATGGCAGTGTCGTTGGCAAAGGTGGCTATGGTATTGTTTTCTAACTCTGGAATGTCACATGTGTACAGTAAGTATAGGACAGGTCCTAGGTCACTTCCTTGTGGTACTCCAGCCTTCATTTCTTTAAGATCGGAATAGGCTTCTTCTTGCCTAATTCTAAAGTATCTTTCCGATATATATGAATGGAGGATATCCGTATGGTGTTTTGGAAGGAAAAGGTTGAGCTTATGTATTAAGCCTTCATGTCAAACCTTATCAAACGCTTGTGTCCATCAAGAAAGATAGTAGCACAAATGATTTTCTCTTCTAATGATTTCTCTATAATGTTATTTTTCTACGATTATTGGGACGAGCACAACTTTGAAGCGACACCACCGGTATTAATTTGAACCTTCACGAAAAGCATAATTTTGTTTGTTTACCTGCAAGTCGAACGTGTGTTTTGATTTTGTGCTTCTTGTATTTTGCTGTTATTTGTTAGTTAAACGTTAAAAATGTCCAATAAAAATAATACAAACTATTGCGTTTATGTGTATACCCCTAGGAAATCTAAAAATCCGGAATTACACTTCCACCCAAGAAGCAACAAAAAAGGTGTCATCGAGGAAGTTGATCGTCGTAAATTCCGGGAAAACTGTAATCAATTTTAAATCTGAAGATTATATTACAAAATCAGGTAAGATAAAGATTGGCATTTCTGAGATTATTTCTTGATTACTACTGAAATGTTTTTAGGAATTATTTCAAACAAAATAGCACCCAAGTAGTGCAAAAAGTGTGTGCCATCACATCATTTGCCCAGTAAGCCACTTGATGTTAAAAACATTAAATGTGCAAGGAATGGTGGTTAGTTAAAAGACAGCAAAGTGTTGCCTATAAACTAAGTAAACTTGTCCTCACAAACTGTCAAAACTGTGTACAGTTGTACTTTTCTAATTGGGTGTGCACATCATTGCTGATATTTCAACTTATCATTTTTCTAAAGGTAATATTCAGTAAAATAAAACCTTTGTCACATCATAATTTTAAAAATACCATTATTATGTTCCCCTCTTGTTTTCTTAATTTTTTATATTTTAATTTGATATTGATTTAAAAAATAATTTTGAAACAAGGAATAGGATATATTTTACCATAAATCAATCAAAAGTAGGTTCTTAGAAATCATTTTTTATTTAAATCACTTTTACAATTACAATTATTATCCTGAAAAAGTTGAAATAAAATTTATCAGCAGAAATCTGTTGTATATTTCTTTGGCATATGATTTAGCTCCCTTCCAATATCATTCTATATTAGTAGAGGTGAAGATGATAATACCTCTAGGCTATATTCATCCTGAAACACAAAAAAAGCACACAGCAACAGAAGTAAACAATAAATTTCTGAAAAACGTAAGATATGCTAAATAAATAACCTCAATTTTAGAATAACGACACAAAAAACAGGTTCAATTGAATCTAAATACTTACATGTACAGGTATATTATGGTAATTTCCAAATCAAAAACCTCAAACAATCACAAAAAGTCTTAAAATACTACAAATAAACCATTCCCTCAGTATAACTTAATGCACTATTTACCAAAAATGACGCGTTTCGTGTAAACAGCTGATCGACGACTGTGGCGCCACCATCGGTAATTATTTGTCTCAATCATAGGCGGATCCAGGGGGAGGGCTGTGGGGGCTGCAGCCCCCCCTTTAGGTTACGTTTTTTAATATATTCCATAGCCTCCCGATCCTCAACTCAAACTGATGTGGAAAACAGCCCCCCCCCCTTGACAATTGGCTGGATCCGTCCATGGTCTCAATAAAGAAAAGAAACATACCTAGTTTTATTTTGAGGTTATGTTTATTATGTGTGGTATGGGGAATTACAAATTTGCAGAAAAAAATGTCGACTAAAACAATCTGTAAAAATTTTGTGGAAAATAAGAGAAAAATTAAAACATTTTTGTGAAAAAAAAATTGTCCAGGAGTAGTTGTTTGCAGTTCAGATGAGGTGCAATCGTAATATAATTCATATTATGTTTTATAGTGGTGTGACTTTGAGAAATTTTAACATTTATATTGTCACCACTATTTGAGAAAAATGGATAACCTATTCATTTAATATAGCGCTTATTGTACAATATATTATTTCCTAACCTCGTTATGTTAGAAATTTGAGGAAATTCTTGTTTTGCTTTAAAGAAAATCGAGAAAAGTGAATTTCTAAGTGAAATGGTTATAGAAAAACGTCTTTTTTTAAAACAATATTACATCTCGAAATGAAAAATCAACTTAAATCCGAAATAACAAATGAAATCGACAAAAACAATCGTAGAAATTTGAAGTTTGACAAAACAAATTCGTCAAAAAAAAATTTGTTGGTCAGTTTTGGCGTGGAAAAGTGATTTTTCGTAAGTAATATCATAAGGGCATCTAATTTTTTTCACATGAAAAATTGGATGCCCGAATGGTATTTGACAAGACTATTTCACGAATAACAGATTATTCTGCATACACATAGCTTACAAAACATACTACCTATTATATATGCATACAAAATAAATATGTAGATATTAATTTAAAAACTGAAAAACACGTAATTTATTTAATCACAAAATACTACTACAATTAAAATATAAATTGCAATTTTGGTACACAGTAGGAGTATTGTTTGAAATCTTTGTTAACTCATTGATAACATTGAGTGTAGGTAAATTATTAATGTTGCTGATGGGTCCAGCTGTAGAGTGAGAAGCTCGAGGAGTGGCTGCAGGATCTTCTGTTTTTTAGCTGGAGGTTCTGAAGCGTCACTTCTAAGGTTTATTTTTTATTATTAGTGGATGAAAAAATTTGTACTTGTTGGTAAAGATCTAATCCATGTTCCGACGAATTCACTTTTTTGAAATTTGCTTTAGTTCTTTTCTAAAATAATTGGAAAATTGTCAAAAAACATGGAATTTTGCGATTTTTTTTTAGAAAAACTAAATCAAATTTTGAAAAAGTGAGTTCGTCAGATCTTAGATCAGACCTTTACCAACATGTACTTATTTTTTCATTCTCTCAAAATGAAAAATGAACCTAAAAAGTTAGGGACTACGAAACCCTTAGATACACTGTTTAATGTAATAGTATATAAAAATCGTAGAAATTTGAAATTCGACAGTCTTTTTTTCAGATAACTGTCCCAGACAAAATCAATTGTTCGTTCACTATTTCTGAAAACGTTCACACAATTCGTAATCAAAACAAATCCATCCGCGTTTCTCACATTTCATCAAAGCCCGAAAAAACCGCTTGAGAAACGCATTAGTGGCGCGATCGTATGACCTTTTTAATTCTTTTTGAATTCACCGATTTACCTCAAGCTTTTATGTTGTTTATTATTCAAATCAAGAAGGGTCAAACGTAAAGGCGTATAGCGGCATCTCGTATTGTGGGTGGTCGGATGGAAAACTAAAGAAATGTTTTGTTTTATGTCAAAGATTAAAGCACGCTGTTCAAACGACCGACATTAGTGCAAATTATGTTCGTTTCGATGCCGCAAACACAGAATTTGGTTATTAGGAATTCATTTACTGGCCCCAAACTTCAAAAAACGAGTCATTTTTTCGAAATGGAATTGGAAAACTCCTATTAGTAACAATATTTCTCATTCTTTTAAAACAACGATAAACAAAATTCATCCCGCATATTTTAGGAACATATTTAAACGGAAATTAGGCTTGTATACAACCTCTGTTTAGTTTCAATTTGAGCCTCGTAAAAATATCATTTCTTTAACACCTTCGTGCACAAGGATGGCTACCAGCTTGCTTGATCTCTCTTTCGAACTATCGTGATAATGTAAACAATCATATAAAAAAAACACCCGGTATTTTCGACTCGTTTTGCCGAAAATTAAAAATATGCCCTGTGGATAAAATTATTTTAGGGAGAAACGATAATTGTTTATTTTCTAATTCGCATGTAAAAATTGAAAACGGGAGTTTAATGTTGTAGTAAATTCTCTATATTAGATTTCTTTGGGTTAAAAATCGCGAAAATATTATCTACAAGCCATATATCCGTCAAAATACTCAAATTCTTCCCCAATTTGCAATAATCGGCGGTAAGCAATAACCCTTATCCGTTTCTTTTGCCTGTAAACAAATATTCCTGAGTTATTTCGTCATTTAAATCTTTGTATTTAAGTAGGGCACGTTAGGAAACAATAATACTCACATAGAACAGGATTAAAATATATCCACCTTCAAAACAATAGTCCATAACCTTATTTATAAATTCAAAATAGTGTTAAACCTAACAATTTGCTTGTTTGATACATTATTTTAGAAATTCGTTCGACAACCATAAGTCTCCTCCGATTTCAAATTAACCTCGTGAATCTCTACCAACAAAGTTCCAAGTTAAAAGTTAATTAGGCAACAAAAGTGCATAATATAAGCCAGTTTGTATAAAAAAGATTAGAAAGGTTTTTTAGATACATAATTATAGTCTTTATCGTTTATTAAATAATATGTTTTATACTTTTATATAAACAAGTATTTTAATCAGTAAAATATTCTGCAATTTAGCAAAATCGATCAACTTTAATTTAAGTATTTCTTACCAATCATTGATTTTTAAGATTTTTTGGTGCAATCGACAATTACACTCTTCTACTTATTTATTTCAAATTTATAATTCTTGTATGTGCAAAAAAAATAAAAATTCTTAAATAATACGAAAAGAAAAGTTAGTTTAAATAACTCTATTTTGTCATCTTTATTTTTATTTTCACCTACGTGATATTTCTAACCACTTGGAAGGAAGTGAAATAGTCGAAGTCAATTTCTTCCAATTCTAAAAATAAATAAGAAATTTAATTATAGTTAATCCTATAAATCGGGAAACCAAAATTCTTTTACCTGTTCCAAGTAATAGAGCCATTAAAACCGAATAATTATAAATACACTGTGCGATATAGTTGACCACAACTGGAATCATCTATCCGCAATATTTAACCAGAATAAATAAACATTTACAAGCTGGTGTAAATAAATTACCGTGATCCTAATTTAAGTGAATTAATTTTTAAAGAAATGCATTTACCATCAGAGATATGTCATTTTTGTCGAAATAACTCTCAGCATCAGTTGCGATAATAATTAGCTTAGTGTTCTGTTTAGGCTTTATTACTGTTTCCCAGCGCCACTTTAACAAGAGCTAATCAGAACCCAACAGAGACTTTTAAGAATTCTTGATACCAATTTTCATTTACCGCATGTAGTACTATATAATCTGAAAGTAAAAATATATATCACAACCTTTTTATATTTTATTTATTTATTTTTCAGTTTTCCTTTCTCTTTTAAAACTTTTAAAACAGTAGAAACAAGTATAACGAAGCAATAAACATTTAGTACAGCTTGGCAACGCGGATTTGATATTTTACGATTTCTATGTTTCAAGATTTCACCCTTTATGAGTTGCTTTATAACTTCTAGCACTTTTTTGGCAGAATCACAAATTACAAAAAGACAATAACTGTCAGGCAAATTTTTTTTTTTGCAGGTATTCATAAGCACATTTACCTCCGAAAATCTCAGGTACGTGGAAGGGTGGGAAAATGGCTCTAGAGTTCCCGAAAATCCGTTTTTCGATTATATCGCAATTTTGAGAAACTGAAAATACGGCGCTTCCTTATCAAAATCTGGGATGCAGGGGTCTGAAAATACACAAATATGAAAAAAAATGCCATCGACAAGCTCTAAGCTTTCTAATGATGTGCGTTGAAAGCCGATATGCTCCTTGATTATCTATTAATTCCCGCTAGACCCGAGCATTTTCGAAAATTCCGGAAATCCAAAAGGATTCGTTGAAATTAGTCTTGATGAAAAAATATGAATAAATTTATAGGAGGGTCAAAATATCGAGCAAAAACAAACTTTGGCCCGGTTTTTCAATAATCCAGAGAAATAGATAAAAGGAAAAAGTAACATGATATCATAACTACAGGTTCCTTCTTTCATCTGAACTTTGAATCATGAAAAAATATTAATTTTTAGAGCGTGCTCTCTAAATGCAGGGCAGGAACTAAAAATGGGGGTGCGTTTTGGAGCCGGTTATGTCGAAAAGTATCAAATTTTTGACAAAAATGATAAGGATCATTTTTGTAGGTAATGAACTGATCTTCATTTTCGTTCAAACAAAAATTCTCTAAATGTCATATTTTCGGAAATATAGGCGAAAAAACACATTTTTGAGACCAATGGGCCATTTTCCCGCCCTTTCACTAATTTCAGACACCTGATATTTGCGGGGGTGAATGTACCCATGAATACTTGCAAATTAAAAAAAAATGGTGCCGGACAGACCTAATGTCTGGGTTGGCACCTTCGTTCATTGAACTAAACGTGGAAAACTAGGTTTTTAGTTATCCCTTACAATAAATTTAAGCAAAATTTCTCATTTATTTTTCTGTAAAATTTGTTTTCATTAATTTTATTTTCTATTGTAGGTGAATTATTTAATTTCAGCAAATGCCTCACCAAAAAACACTTATTTAATATTACCTAAAAAGAATACTAATTTTTTGAGACATAAATAGAGGATAAAATTAACTTTAAACGGGGAGTCACTCCGGGTTGTCATTTTCGCGAATGCCCCCTATCGGTATACAAATATGCGATATTGCGAAAAATGAATTGAAACAAATTTTATATGAATTTGAATTCGTTTGGAATTCACATAATTAAACCTGTGTAATTTCATTCACAGAATGAATTCTGTAAACTAGTAATTTTCACAATGTATTTTCACATTGGCGATATTTTTCACATACATTATTCTGCGAATAATTTTACAATGTACTCTTAAGGCATATATAATGTAAAATGAAGGTCACATAGTATATTTTGTGAAAATTACCATACTTATCAAGTTTTTTCACAACCATTTTTTAGAGTGAAATCAAAAAATCTGTAAACCGGCCCTGGGTTCTGCATTTTGACTTCCAAAAGCTTTGCATCTCGTACTTCGACAAGCTGCTAGATCCACCCATTTATCTGGCAACTCCGCCTTCGCTATTCCCGCCGCCCACAAATTTGTTCCGTCAATATATATCTCTCAACGAAAAAGATTTACAGCGAGGTTGTTGTAAAATTAGATCGTCATTCGTTCTTAATTAATTCTTATAGATGGGATAAGGATTATTTTCCAAAGATTGTTTACCTATAAAATGCACAAAATTTTAAATTGAACGAATTTTTCCAGAGTGGGAAGCGTATAAATTAAAAAAAAATAAAAACATGCGCAATCGAATAACGGGTCGACTACGCGACCAAATTCATTTCACGGTGCGGTGAACTTATCTATACGATCATATTCGCTATTAGCCATACTCAAAATGTGTTCAAGAAGCTTCACTTAATATTTTTAACATTTAGAATGAACTAGTATATTGTGCAACAAGTGGGGAAAGTTCAACTTTTCTCACGAGTGTGGAAATTTGTGGCACGAGCCTGGAAGACATATTTTTTTTTACAACTGCTATGAAAAGTAGCGTATTTCTCATAGCTTCTGAAACACTTGTCTCTTATGTATTTTATACGTATTTCATTCTTACTCTAGTGTCAGAATGTTCATACTTTTGCTCAAAAATGAAGACAATATTAAAATAACTAAAACTATATCACAAATACATTCTAAATTGAAAACTCCATACGTCAAATATAATCTATGAAATACCATGCAGCAGCTGTGATGAAATATACATTGGTCAAACAAGTAGAATGCTTAAAGATAGAATAACAACTCATAAAAGTGACTGCAGAAGGAATGTGAGATCTTGTCGTCTTGCTGAACATGCAATAGATAAAATCATGTAATTGACTATAATGCCAAAATTCTCGATACTGAACGAAATCTCAATAAGCGTCTCTTTCTTGAAATGGTTCATGTAACTAACAATGAAAAACAATTAATAAAAAAAACTGATATTAGTGACCTAAGTACAAAATATACTGTTAATTACGATCTGTTACTTTAGTCTGGATAGTGAAACAAATCGAGAGAAATACTTAACTTATATTTAATATTTTATTTTGACTTTGGTTTACTTAAGTTAAGGTTTAATTTCTTGTAAGCACTTTAAAAAAATTATTAATTTTATTGTTATGAGATTTAATAAGTGTATCTTTTGATCTTGACTTTAATCTTTTTTTTTTTTAAATTATATTAAATAGTTTTTTATTTATTTATTTCCTTTCGTAATCTTAGTTAGAATGTATTGTTGAGCGCTATCTACCAATCGGTAGAAAGATTTGAGACTTTAACCTCAGTCGTGCTTCAGTAATTGACCGTGAAACCTTTTAAATCGAAAATAATGAACAGTTGGTAAATGCAGAAATTTTTATTAACAATTAAAAATAAAATTAAAAAAAATGGTTGACGTTATAGTTATTGTGAAAATTTATTGAAAAGAAAAAATTTAAGTATAATGTTTTTTATTGCTTATGAAATTAATAATAATACTAATGCTATACTCTTACCTTATTCTAATCTGAGCTTAGTTGTTTGTTAAAATGAAACCTAACCTAATTAAATAAAATGCTATTTGCCTTGTTTATTTTTATAGACGTCTCTAATCTTTAATTTAATAAGTGTATCTTTTGATCTTGACTTTAATCTTTTTTTTTAAATTATATTAAATAGTTTTTTATTTATTTATTTCCTTTCGTAATCTTAGTTAGAATGTATTGTTGAGCGCTATCTACCAATCGGTAGAAAGATTTGAGACTTTAACCTCAGTCGTGCTTCAGTAATTGACCGTGAAACCTTTTAAATCGATAATAATGAACAGTTGGTAAATGCAGAAATTTTTATTAACAATTAATAATACTAATGCTATGCTCTTACCTTATTCTAATCTGAACTTAGTTGTTTGTTAAAATGAAACCTAACCTAATTAAATAAAATGCTATTTGCCTTGTTTATTTTTATAGACGTCTCTAATCTTTTAAATATCGATATTTATTATTAAATGATTGGTACCTGTTTTTTTTATTAACGAATCATCAATTTTTCGTTACTACTATTTAGATCTTTGCTAAGTTATTTGTAAATATACTAAAATTTTATATTTTATTATGTAATTACTACTCTAAAAATTTTTTTTAAGATTTTTTAAAAATGCGAACGGAGCGGTAATTTTGGATGATTAATTAGTGGGAAAGGGGGAAGAAATATGGGAAAATGAAAAAAAAAATTCCAAAAACAAACAAAAACAAAAATAAATAACTAATTGTGAATCTATTTTCAAATTGTCATCGTTGTGGATTTTTTTCGTAACTAGAAAATATTTTTAATTATTTACGTTGGCTTAGAATATATGAGTTTTAATTTATTAGAGTTATAGAAATTTACGAAAAATTGTATAAAAATGGAGAAATAATAATAAAATAAAAATAACAAAACTATAGAAAATCGTAAATTTAATAACTACAAATTTACAATATGCTAAATAACGGATTTTTCCAAGATATTTCTCATTTTTTTAATAAAAGTAGTGCGAACTTAAAAATCCAAACATATGAATAACTTTGGATAAAAAATAAATTGACATTATAGAAATGACCGAAAAAATAAATAAAAATGGAAGAAAAATTCTAAAATAGATGGAAAATTTTGTTTTTCCCGAAAGAAAATACGTAGAAAATTATAAATTTAAAAAATACAGATTTTCAGTAGACTAAATACAGATTTTCAGTAGACTAAATAAGTTTTTTTCCAAGATTTTTCCCATTTTTTGCTAGAAAAATTAAAATCCCACAATAAAGAATCGTACTAACTAAAAAATCCACTACCAAAAAAAATATATATTCTCGCAGATCTTCAAGGAAACTTTTTAACGTCACGCAAAAAAATTTGTCAGACATATGAATAACTTTGGATAAAAAATAAATTGGCATTATAGAAATGACTGAAAAAATAAATAAAAATGGAAGAAAAATGTGAGAAAATGGAAGAAAAATGTTTAAAATATAACAATTCTAAAATGGATGGAAATTCTGTTTTTCCCGAAAAAAAATACGTAGAAAATTATAAATTTAAAAAATACAGATTTTCAGTAGACTAAATAAGTTTTTTTTCAGAGATTTTTCCCATTTTTTGCAAGAAAAATTAAAATCCCACAATAAAAAATCGTACGAACTAAAAAATCCACTACCAAAAAAAAATATATATATTCTCACACATCTTCAAGGAAACTTTTTAACGTCACGCAAAAAAATTTGTCACATGTTCCCATACATCGATGATCCACCAGCATCCAGTCCGACTTAAATTTAGTAAAAATCGACGCGTCGCGTTCCGAGCCAGATTCCGCTAAGTCCAGCCCCCAAAGCGACCTGAAACCACGCCTGAAAACGTTTCAGTCTATTACTCAAACATCTTAAAACCACACACTTCCAAGCTCAACTGTCCTCCGATCGTTTCGTGTATCATTCGGAATTGTATACATATAAAACTATATATTGTATATATGGTGGCGCATTTGTATATAAACTTTGTATTTGTGTATACAATTCTGTACTCTGTGTTTGTACTATAAAGACCGAAACTTTAAATTGTTTAGTTTTTAAGTGGAAATGTTTAAAATATGATGAAGGAGCAGCAAAGTGAAAATAATTCTGGCAGCCCAGTAGTGCCGCAGAACTTGAATCTTCAACAACACTTGCACGGTCTACACATCCACCAGAATCACACCAGCGTGATACTACCCAACGAACAACAACCACAACAATCTTCTCCGCAAGTGGAATCGACTCATGAAGATACCAAACCGACCAGTACGGACAAAAAATCTGGAATTAGAAGGCAAGAAAAACCTCCGTACTCCTACATAGCTCTGATAGTGATGGCCATTCAACATTCTCCAACGAAACGACTAACATTGAGCGAAATCTACACGTTCTTGCAACAAAGATTCCCGTTCTTCAGAGGATCTTACCAAGGATGGAAAAATTCAGTGCGACACAATTTATCGTTAAACGAATGTTTTATCAAACTCCCCAAAGGATTAGGGAGACCTGGAAAAGGTCACTATTGGACGATAGATCCAGCTAGTGAATTTATGTTCGAAGAAGGTTCGTTCCGGCGACGTCCTAGAGGTTTCCGTCGGAAATGTCAAGCGATGAAACCCCAGTATCACCCGGGTTCTTTCTTCACCAACAACATGGCCGGGATGGTCAACCAAACGGCTTACGATCATCAAGCTTTGATACAAGCTCAAGAGTACAACACTTGTTCCTATAACGTTACCACTGCACAAGCACCTGCGGTGTCTGGCGGACATTATGGTAATTACGAATATCCATCGGTGTACCAGCAGCAGTGCGATAGAGATTGGGGTAGCGGTACCGGATTGTTGCCCAGTTATTCGGATAGTACCATCAGTAGTACTTATATGAAAGCTCCTTTGAGCCCGATGCCTGAAAATCAAGATGCACCGTCGCCCATTTTGAATGACGGGTATTATCCATATGGTGGGATTAGTACGACGTCTCCAGAAAATAGTAAGTTGATTTTTTTTTGTCATTTATGGACGCCAATTAAGCGTTTTTTTAAGTTGGTGGTACCTAGATTTGAAAATGTAATTTTTCTTGGAACATTTCTGAAAAGAATTACTTTTAATTTTAAAAATAAATTTAATATTCATTTTTTACAAAAAGAAAAGTTTAAATCTCTCAATAGAAGTCAGTTCAAATGAAAAATCGATTGGTACTTTCAGAATTTGTTAAAAAACATTATTTTTTACAATTTTTTTCATAGAGGTCCAAACCAAGGACTTTAATCCCTCAGATTTTTTTACATAAATAACAGATTTTCAAAAATTGTTTTCTTTGATATCTCTTATTAATTAATAAATAAAAATTTTATTCAATTTTTTAGTAGATAAATCCCCCATATTTTTTATATCATAAGGAATGGTCCATATTTTAATCATAAATAACTCTGTGTCAAATGTTATCTACTACTAAGATACAGGGTGTTGAAGATAAAATTTATTTTTCGTTTTTTTGCAATAATTTCTTTATTATTTAATATATTGACTTGAAATTTGGTATGGTTATATTTTTAAGTTAGTAAATCATAAGAGTGTTATCAATTTTGAGATTCGATAAAGAGGGCGCCACCTACACGCCACTGGATGAAGATAAGTATCAATTTTTTTTATTCCTGACCCTTTTTTAATTTTTTTCAAGTATTTATGATACACCCTGTAAATTTGAACAAAAAAGGTATACTTGTTTTAATAGCATAAATTCAGCTCATTTCGAGATATTTGCATTTAAAATATTCCAGCCACTGTATCTATTTAATTTACTTTTACATATTTCAACGTAGCAGGCTTTGAAACTAAAATGAAAATGTATCTACAGCTGTCAAATAATTAATTGTTAGATGTAATTTTGTTCACTAAATTCCATCTAAGTAGGTAATGAAAATGCCACGACACAACCATTTCTCTAATTCAGAAATGAGAGATATGATTTGTGTTTATGCACAAATAAATTTTTCTGGACTTGCTGCTGCCATCTAACAATTAATTATTTGACAGCTGTACTTTTTCATTTTAGTTTCAAAGCCTACTAAGTATGTTGAAATATGTTAAAGTAAATTAAATAGATACTGTGGCTAGAATATTTTAAATGCAAATATCTGGAAATGAGCTGAATTTATGCTATTAAAACAAGTATATAAGACTTGAAAAAAATTCGAAAAAGGCCAGGAATAAAAAAAAATTGATACTTATCTTCATACAGTAGAGTGTAGGTGGCCCCCTCTTTATCTAATCTCAAAATTGATAACACTCTTATGATTTACTAACTTAAAAATAGAACCATACCAAATTTCAAGTCAATATATTAAATAATAAAGCAATTATTGCAACAAAACGAAAAATAAATCTTCAACACCCTGTATGTTAGTAGCAGACAATATTTGACCCAGAGTTATTTAGTAAAATATTAATATTTGGAAGTCCTGAACCTATGATTAAAATATTGACCATTCGTTATGATACACCCTGTATAAATAGCAGGTTTTCCAACGAGTTTTTTAATGTTTTTTTAATTTAAAATCTCAAAATAAAAATTGTTCGAACTTAAAATTCACATATATTTGTAAGATTGAAGGGAAAATCGATAGGCATGATCAAAATGTACGAAAAAAAAAATTACTGCCAAAGGGTGGCAAATAATGTAACAAATTAGTGGGAAAAAAAGGAAATTGTGTGCTAAAAAATTGTGAAAATATCTGGAAAAATAGGTCAAATCCTAAAATGGCCACCAAAATAGTTTTTTATATCCTTTATTAATTAGTAATACATAAAAAAAAATATTGATTTTTTTTTATAACGCTCAGATTATTTTAAATATAAATATAGTATAAAGGTTTTCCAGTGTTTTTTACAAGAAAAATTTTAAACCCCTCAATAATAATCGTACGAACTTAAAATTCACGTAAAAGTGGTGAACAAGTATCTGGAATCTGGAAAATAGTAAAAAGGTGTGAAAAGTCGATGTTTAAATGTTCTTTTTTCAACAAAAATACATCGAAAATTGTTAATTTAAAAAATTAAATTAATTTAATATTCTAAATAAAGAATTTATCATGGATTTTTGTATATTTTTGCAAAAAAAAAAGTCGTTTGAAATAAAAAAGTCGATATAAAGTGGTAACTTTGGACAAAAAATCAATTTTAATTTTTGAATAAAGTGACAACAAAAAATTGTTGCAGGAAACAAGGTAACATTTATCTAAAAAATGTATACTAAACGCAAGGGCGGATTTAGTTTTTTTTATGGGGGTGGTAAAACTTACCAAATAGTCCAAGAAAGCTAGTAATTTTTTTTGTAATATCGAGCAGAAACTAGTAACTGATTAGATCGACTTAAATTTTTTTGCAAATTGCTAGTAAAGGTGTCTAGAAGTAGAAAACTTTCGTTAGTTGCGTTTTGAGTGGTGGCAGGTGGGGGTGTGAAAAAAAAGAAAAAAAATTCGTAATTGATAAATTACCTTTTTTAATGGATTAATGTTCCCTCCCGAGTTATAGTGCGCAGAAAAATACGATATTCACCACAATATTCGTACATTTCTAAAAAAAATGTATTTTTTGTCCGTAACTTTTTTTGGCTGATAATATTAAATAATGTAGAATAATCCATTTTAAAGCTTAGGATATCGCCGAAATATCATGTTATGACAAACTTTTTCATTGGAATGACCGTTTTTTCAATATTTGACCCGAAAAAATGACATTGACGGTTATAAACGCAAAGATAAAAAAAATGGTAATTATTAGCCTTGTCTCTTTAATTTTTTTTTCAAAAATCAATACTATTCACGGTATTGACCAAAAATTGAAAATGTCATAAAAAACAAAAATTTAGCTCAACTTTAACAGACCAAAACTTAAAAAATAATTATCCATAGGGCTAAAAATTACTAATTGTAAAAATTGTAAAAACATATGTTACGACTTTCTGCAAAAGGATTTTTTTGTCAAATACCACAGTCTAGATGGCGATAAAAAAATAGCGTAAAAAAATTGAAAAAAATTTATTTTGTCCATAACTTTTTTTCTGCTTATGTTAAACGGTTCTGGTTCTTAAAATGTTCCCAATGTTGTTCTCTCATTAAGATGTTATAAACATTTTTTTGTGAAAGTCATATTTTTTCAGATATTCACGCTAGAACAGCGGTTCTCAAACTTTTCAAATTTTGTATCACATAAATATGAAACAATCAATGTGTCGCGAAATTGTTCGAAGTTTTTGGAAAAGTCGTCATTTGAATATTAAAGCTAGAGCCGTTAAAGTCAAAAACTTGAAGAAAAATATATGTGTTTCTGAAAACAAAATGTTAAATGTTAAATTGTACCACTAAAACATTGTAATGTACCACCAGTGGTACATGTACCAAAGTTTGAGAACCCCTGCGCTAGAACGATCCAGTTTCTTAAAACACCCATTTTTCAGTTGCCAGATCTTCCTTCGTATTAATCGTAGAAAAATAAAAAAAATTATTTTAATTGTTAGCTCAAGGCCATAAAATTAGTTCATATAAATTTTTACGTAATAATATCAGATTTTCGGTTATATTTAAAAAACTAGAAATGTACGATTTTTATGGTGAAAATCGTCATTTTTACGCCCTATAACTCGGGATGGGTTTATTCTCATGAAAAATTGTATTTAATATTAATTCATTAACAAAGGATAATTTATCGATTGCGCAAGTTTATTTTCTTTTTTTCCATCACTTTTTGATGAAAAAAACGCCACTATCGAAAGTTTTCTACTTCTGAACTAAACACCTTTCCTAACAATTTGCAATAAATAAGTCGATCTGTTTAAAAAAAAACTTTATTAATACTAAATTATAATCACAAGGAGACTAGGAAAGCACTTAGAAATGGTTAAAACAAAAAAAACACTTTTAAACTGCTACTATTAAAAGTCTAGTAAAATAAGGAAGCTGCATACATTTTTTTTATCGCGTTATAAGAAGCACAACTTTCTTTATGATGTAAAACAGTTTTGTGTGTATTATGTTTTATAAATTTTTTTATAAATTACAATCATAGGGGGTAATTACCCCCTGTCCCCCCCCCCC
Organism: Crepidodera aurea; assembly: GCA_949320105.2. Lineage (NCBI taxonomy): Eukaryota > Metazoa > Arthropoda > Insecta > Coleoptera > Chrysomelidae > Crepidodera > Crepidodera aurea. Next base: position 17,955,594 of record OX439477.1, on the reverse strand, counting down.
CCACCGTAAATCCGCCCTTGACTAATCGTATTAAAAATCTAATTATTACACTTGTGTCTTGGAAGCTTAAAAATCAAAATTCAAATTATCTACCTACCGTCTATATTAAATTGATAATCATCATGTGCAGTTGCCCACCCATCGCGTGTCGCTCTTTATCGCGTTTCGAGCAATGTTAAAAAAGTCTCTTGTCATCTGGATGAGGATAAAAGCGCTTACTCGAATTACCTGATAAACAAATTAGTGCCATTAGTCACCAGTCAATCGAAAATTAAGAAAATAGAGAATCTCCAAATAGTAAAAGCCAAACGAATGTGAAGTCAAAAAGATTATTTTTTTGCATGTAGCAATTGAATGTGCCAGAACTCTAGTTGTTTCTTTTTAGTGAACTGAGATATTCGTAAGTAATATCATAATTTTTCCGAAAAAACACGTTGCTAAGTCGAAATCGAGGATTTTTGCACGAATGCGTTTTGTTAAAAAAATATTACTTTGCATTGTTTTTTCGATTTTTTTTTCACGGTAAAATTAGATGCCCGAATGGTATTTGCCAATACTATTTCATGAGTAACAGATTATTCTGCATACACATACCTTACAAAACATACTACCTATTTAGATGTGCTGCCATATATGATTAGAAGAGAGTATTGACAATTACTAAAAGCAAAAAATTCCCGGTGTATTGGGGTTGCATACACAATTTGGAGTCCCGCCGAATTTTAATGAAACAGAGCTCGATTTCCTTTTATTGGCGCACATCTGTAAATTCCTTCGTTTCGCATTACGAGCTTCCCTACTAAACTTGAAGATAATATCTTTAAAAGGATCAAAAATTATTTTCCTCTTCATAAAATACATCTCTTGCATTTTTTTTTGCAACGGTGTTCCACATTGTCTTCAGAACTAGTTCTTTGTAATTTTCACCGTTTTCTTTCTTCATATTCCATGCCCAATCTTTCAGGATTTGGTTTAGTTGCTCTAAACTTGTAATTTCCAAAAGCCTTTGCCTTTGCCTGGCAGAATTCCATAAATTGTTTCCATATTGACGTATGGGTTTTAACGGTATTGTATGGTACACTTTTCTCAATCGCCAGATCAATATTAGTGATAGAATCACTTCCAAAGGGACTCATTTTCACTACATGAGCTGACTAGGACTGTTTAAAAACAATATTAGGAGAGGATATTTCTCATATCTGCGTAAACCAAATTTTAATTTTTTTGAATTTTTTTTTGTAGATTCTAGGTTCATTTATATTCTAAAAAACTCACTTTTTCCTTCAAAAATAGCCCAAACATTTTTTTTCGGTAATTTTGACATTGTCAATCGTTTTTTGTACAAAATTCATTCTGCGTAAACCAAGTTTTAATTTTTTTGAATTTTTTTTGTTGATTCTAGGTCCATTTATATCCTAAAAATCTCCTTTTCTCCCCAAAAATTGCCAAAACATTTTTTTTCGGTAATTTTGGCATTGTCAATCGTTTCTTATACAAAATTCATTCTGCCTAAACCAAATTATAATTTTTTTGATTTTTTTTGTAGATTCTAGGTCCATTTCTATCCTGTAAAACTCACTTTTTCCCTCAAAAATGACCCAAACATTTTTTTTCGGTAATTTTGACATTGCCAATCGTTTCTTATACAAAATTTATTCTGCGTAAAACAAATTTTTATTTTTTTGAATTTTTTTGAATTTTTTTGTAGATTCTACGTGCATTTATATCCCAAAAAACTCGTTTTTTCCATCGAAAAATTGCACAAACATTTTTTTGCGGTAATTTTGACATTGTCAATCGTTTCTTATACAAAATTCATTCTGCCTAAACCAAATTATAATTTTTTTGATTTTTTTTGTAGATTCTGGGTCCATTTATATCCTGTAAAACTCACTTTTTCCCTCGAAAAATGGCACAAACATTTTTTTGCGGTAATTTTGACATTGCCAATCGTTTCTTATACAAAATTCATTCTGCATAAACCAAATTTTAATTGTTTTGAATTTTTTTGTAGATTCTAGGTCCATTTATATCCTAAAAAACTCACTCAAAAATGGCCCAAACATTTTTTTTTCGGTAATTTTGATATTCCTTTCGTTTCTTATACAATATGTAGATTCTAGGTCTATTTATATCAACAAACGTTTAATATTTTAAACTTTTATATATATATATATATATATAAATATATAACTCTAACACCCGACGACGATGCCCCCCCCCAATTCTCTGGGCTGTAGCCGCCCTTGTTTTTCTTATTTTATATATTGTATGAAGGGGTTAAGTGGAGTGGAGTGGAGACTTCGCCTCTTTAAATTGTTTACTGTATTGTATATCACAATAATAAATAGAGGCATTTTATTATTATTATCTTTGAGTTCTCTAAATAATAAACTAAAATTATATCACTAGTTATAAAATCGAAGGGGGCGCTAAAAACGACAATTTGCTGGGGAGGGGGGATATACTGCCCCCCGTGGCGCCGCCACTGCCCAGGCCCCCTTGTATTACGCGCCCCCCAAGCTACGCCAGTGGTGAGGGGCGCCAGTGAATTGTTCGCATCAACTAGAAAAATGTCTAGGACCGGCACTCGAAAAAACTGCTGACAGGACCTGTCATACAGTTATTTCATCTAGAAACCATTTGCAATTCAAAATTTGTTTGGTGGAAATTAAGACGAGGGAAATAGTCGTGTGTCTTGCAAATAAAAAAATTAATATTAGACAGTCGCGGTCTAAGAGGGAAGGGGCGGGTAATATGGGACTTATTTCGCACATATTTTCGAAAAAAATGATGAATTTTTCCACAGTTTTTTCCCACTAAACATTATTTTTTATAAATTTTAATAGTGCCAATCATTTTTTCTTTCAAATACTTTTAATTCTCGAGATTTTTCTATCCGGCGTAACAAAAATTACTTTTTTGTAAAAATTCCAGTTTAATTAATTTTTTTTTCAGTGATGAGGCCATCGAGCAACTCAGTCCAACCTGCACAATGTGATAGAAAACCCTATTTAAGCCCCCCACCCCCATCGATTCCTGCGTCGCTGCCGTCTCCCCCAGCAGCTAATACCACCCATTCTTTTTACGAATCTACGGTCAAATACAGTATGTAATTAAATTTTAAGGATTCTAGAAAGTATTGTAGTAAAAATTTATATAAATTCAAACTTTGGAATTCAGTGTTATGCACTGGAAAAATGTTAATATTTTCTATTTTGTAACTTTAAATTTGATAGGTTAATTATAATAAATTTAAAATTATTTATCGAAAATATCGTTGAATTGACAGAGTACAGAGCGAGCATTAGCGTTCCAATTTTTTTTGGGGGGCGTTCTAATAATTGATTTATTTTTTATCAATTAGAAAACTCGAGTATGAATTGTATTTATTTATATAAATGTTAAATTTATACAAATATAGTGGGTTACAAAATACTGATGCAGGGTGTCCCGAATGAACGCGTATTTATTTTAATATTTGCAACATTGAAATATTTATTCATTTTTTTCAGTGTAGATCGTTTTAAAGGTATATTTTTCACGAAACCAGTTAGTTATATGAATCGCAATTTATTTGATCTCGTGATTTTCAGTAACATCGTGATTTTTTTTTGTTGAAATAATTTTAATATTCTTTTTTACTAAAATAAAATTTTTCGGGCAACTACTTAAAGAAATATTATTGTTTTTTTAGTAAAATAATTATTTATAGAAATTAATTTATTTTTGTGATATTTTTCGGATATATTAAAAATAATTAATAAAAAAAATATCGCTCGTTTAATCATTATTTATTATTTTTTATTGAAAACATGCTCTGAAATCTGAAAAAAAATGTTTTTGTAAATTAAGGAAAATATCGTTTAGTTACCATTTATGTACCTTTCTTATCTAAAGCTAGATTGCCAAAGTGACATTGTAAATATTATTTAGTTTTTAAAAATTACTTTAATTGTTAAAAATGAAACTGTCAATAAATTATATATTTTTAAATTGTAGCTTTGAAGTTTTTTTGTCGTACCTAGAAAATGTTTTGTTTACTACAGATGTTCAGGTGAACTTGGAACTTGAACAATACCGAAAGAATGATGGACAACGATTTTTGTCCAATAGTGTAAAAACTTATTTTTCCTTGATATTTGACGAGGAAAATATCAATAGAAAAAGAAAATTCTGTCAAATCCGAAAATATGAAAAAATTTAAATCGTAAATATCCATTATAATAGAGGAAACAAGGGTGGAAAAAATTAATAGGGTAAAGTTGAAAAAATATAAAAAAATTTGGAAAAACCAAAAATAAATTTCAAATATTTTTGCTAACTACGTTATTGACTTTTTATCGAAATATTTTTTAACCATCCATTAATGAAACAAGTCCAATACCAATTTTGAAAATAACACTCAGAAAAAAAAATAAAATATTTTTACACAAAAAATTTTTTTTTTTAATATTTTGCATCAAATTTTTATTTTTATTTCGAAAATATATAGAAAATAATCAGACTCCACTATGTCTCATACATATAATTTCATACTATTTATATTGAGATAAATAATTATGAAAATCCTTAAATATTGCGGTAATCTTAAAATAACTTAACGGAATACGTGAATTTGACTTCCTCTATTTCGTGTAATATAGGGGAAATTTCTCAATAATATGTTTTTCTTGTTTACGGGATATTTTTAACATTTGATGATATTAAAATTGCAGAATTTATCAAAAAACCTCAAAGTAATCGAATAGCGACCACAATAACGAATGTGTCACATCTATGAGATTATCAAAATTGAGATTTTTATAATTAGTCATTTAACCGCCGAGTGATAATGATATAGGTTGCATCCAACGTGGTACTGTCCCGTTAAGCGTTTTTAATCTTTCGTCCTTTCAAAAAAATCGAACGACTTTGGGTCAACGGCGGCTCCAATGGGGGGCAGTAGGGGCAATTGCCCCCCCTCCAAAGTTCGGCAAGGAGAGGATATTCCTCATATCTGCGTAAACCAAATTTTAATTTTTTTGAATTTTTTTTGTAGATTCTAGGTCCTAAAAAACTCACTTTTTTCCTCGGAAAGGGCCCAAACATTTTTTTTCGGTAATTTTAACATTGCCAGTCGTTTCTTATACAAAATCCATTCTGCGTAAACCAAATTTTGAATTATTTTTTGTAGATTCTAGGTCCATTTATATCCTAAAAAACTCACTTTTTTCCTCAGAAAAGGCCCAAACATTTTTTTTCGGTAATTTTAACATTGTCAATCGTTTCTTATACAAAATTTATTCTGCATAAACCAAATTTTAATTTTTTTGAATTTTTTTTGTAGATTCTAGGTCCATTTATATCCTAAAAAACTCACGTTTTCCCTCAAAAATTGCCCAATCTCCGGGCTGGAGCCGCCCTTGCTTTGGGTACCAATTAATAATAAATATGAACTATTTTTTAATAAAGTAGATTATGTTATCCATTCTTCTCAAATGTGGCCCAAATGTTTATGAAATGATGAGTTTGTAAGTTTTTTATAATTCTTTCAGAATATTTGGTTCCAGGCCCATATACTCCTATTCCTGTTCCTTCTGTTGTTCTAGAACCATCTGTGTACCATTTAATGGCACTTCTCTTGAGTTTTGGGATGGTATCTTTGTCCCATTCGCTTTTGTTACTTAGCTTTGTGTTGAATTCTTTCACAAAGCTAAACTTCTTTGTCATCTCATCTTGGGGCATGTCCCAGGTTTGATGATTTCCAGGAATGAGTCGAAACTTGCGTTTAGTTGATCCTTCTCTGGTCATTCTGTAGGTTGTTCTTATCGCTATACTCTCCACTAATATATGGAGGGGTGTAAGGCTTAGGATTACCTCCATGGCGGCCGTTGGGCACGTTCTCATTGCACCTGTTATGCATACGCAGGCTAGTCTTTGGATTTTCGCTAGATTTGCCTACTGGCCAGCTTAGTTCTGCTGCCCCAGACCACTGCTCCATAAGTGATGGCCGATCTCACTATTGACGTGTACATCCACTGCAGGATCTTTGGGTTACATCCCCAGTTTTTTCCCGCAAAATTTCTGCACACCATTAGAGCTTTCGTGGCTTTGCTGGTTACTTCTTTTTCGTGCTTATTCCAGATGAGTTTATTATCTAGTATTAGTCCCAAATATTTGACATCTGGCTTCCATTCAATAACTTTCCCGTCCAATTCGATGGTTTTGAGGTTAATGTTTCTTTTCCGTGTAAAGGCAACTAAGGTAGTCTTGGTGGGGTTCACGCTAAGTCCCATCGATTGACACCATTCTTTGGTATAGTCCAGCCCTCTTTGAACTATATCGCAGAGGGTATTCTCGAATTTTCCTCTTGCGATTATGACTATGTCATCTGCATAGCCTTGACACGATATACCAATCTCGGTCAAATCGCAGAGGAGTCGATCCACTGTTAGGCTTCACATAAGAGGGGAGGCAACTCCTCCTTGTGGACATCCTCTGGTTGTGCAGACGGAAACAGTGTCTTGTCCCATTTTAGTCTCTGCTATTCTGGTAGACAAAAGTCGCGACATCCATCTGGTTGTCGTGTTGTCTACCCCTCTTTCTTCTAGTGCTCTTTTAACGGCTTCGTGTGGTGTGTTGTCAAAAGCCCCTTCTATGTCTAGAAAGGCACACACTACAGATTCTTTGTTCTCTAGTGCATCCTGGATTTCATCTGTCAATTGCACCAATGCGGTCTCCGTGGATTTGCCCGTTTGGTACGCATGCTGATGGGGGTGCAGAGGCACCCGTTCCAGGATTTCTGTTCTGATATAGTTATCAGTTGCTTTCTCCACCGTTTTCAGAACGAACGATGTGAGGCTAATTGGTCGAAGGGATTTAGGATTGGTTGTATCCCTTTTCCCTGTTTTAGGAATGAAGGTGACTCTGGCCCTTCTCCATACTTCCGGTATATATCCCAGTTCTAGACTGCTACGACACATACTCACTAGGTGTGGTAGAATTTCTTCTTGCCCGCGCTGGAGTAAGGCGGGGAATATTCCATCAGCTCCTGCTGATTTAAACGGTTGGAAGGTGTTCAAGGCCCATCTTATGCGTCTATTGCTGCAGATATGTCTGGCCATTGCCGTAACTTCTCTGGTAGGTCTACTATACCGTTCTGGAGTGTGCCCTATAGAGATAGGTTCATTCCCAGGGAAGTGAGTATCCAGTAAGAGCTGGGCTCTTTCATTTTCACTTTCGGTGTAGCTACCATCTGGCTTCTTTAGAGCCATTGCGTTATCGACTCTACCTTTTGCCATGACTCTATATAGTCTAGCGGCAGCAGGTGTGGAGTCAATATCCTCACAAAATAAATATCTACGGCTCTAAGAGTCGTGGAAAAATAAAAAAAATGAAAATGACCGTGATGAAGAAGAGTATCGATCCATATAGTAGAGTTTTTTTAAAAATGCATCCTAATTGGCAATAAATAACCAAAGAATCGTCAAATTTTCTTAAAAATTAGAGAAAATATGTATTTTTATGTCGGGAAGATATGGTAAAACATTAAAAAAAGTTGTATTTGTCCAGCCAAAATCGGCATTTTTCGAAAAAAAATTGAATTGGCCGCCATTTTTGGAAAAACAATAGCAGAGAAAAAAATTTTATCTTAAAAAGAAGGATTTTGTGTGTACTTTTGTCTAAAGTTATGTTTTTTTCGGAATTATCATTTTCCTCATTTTTATAAATTTTTGATAATTTTTTTAACGCATATAGGGTGTTTGAAAATTAGTCATTGATAATAATAATGTGTCCCAAATACGGACCTGTCCTCTCGGTTTTGAATAAGGTTGGGATCCAGAAATTAGGAGAAAAAGAAATATTTGATGAATTTATGGATTAAAGCTGGAAAAGTACCATTTGGGGCCGAAATTTTTTTTTTAAATTTTATGCCACCTCGTTATTGAAACATCTAGATTTGACTCATGTTAATAAGTAAAAAAATTGTATGGGGAAACACCAAATTGTTTTAGTCTTACTTATTTTTTCTGCTCTTTCCAAATTTGTAAATAAAATTTTAAAATATTGACATACAGGGTGTTGTTTAGACTCGAAACCTACTTATTAATTTTTTTGGACAAAGAACATACTAAAAAAATATTATAAAAATGTATTGGGTGGTTCTTAAATTATGATTAATTGAAAAAATGGGGAAAATGAATAAATCACCCTCTATCTTGGTTATAAAGAACGATAGACCCATAAAATATAGGTTATTATTTAAAAAACGATAATTTATCGATTGCGCGAGTTTTTTGGAGGGCGGAAAAGTAAAAGCGGTAAAAAATAACATATAGACTTGTAAGTATGTAGTGTTAGAAACACATTCCAAAAGAGAAAATGAAAATTCGATCACTGCCAACTTCGTTCGAGGTATAAATTTAAGGGCACTCCACAATTTTGTGTTCTATGCATTGAATAACCTACAAAGGTGAGTATCTCGTAAAAAGTTCCTAAGGAAAGACTTTAAAATCTCATACTCTCGCTATTCGATCATGACGCAATATTTTAATTTGAACTAATCAATATCAGCTTTCAGCGGCGAGTAAAGTGGCATCGTCGTCACCTCGTAATTTCAAAAGTAAAAGGCTCTACTGTATCTTTTGCTTTTTCAATTGCCCTATTTATAGAGAGCCGAACTCGTTTATTGCCGTGGATAAAGATTAATTTTCCTGGCTATTATTCAATAATTCTTTTAAAATGTTATTGAACGCGTATATTAATAGAAACAGTTTGGTTTTTTTTATGAAACGAGAGCATTGTTTGCAAAAGTCGTTCTTTTCTCGCGTATCTAATGTTTCATTCTAACCGAGTAACAGACTATATTTTCTCTACGACCAAAAAGAATTAATTCAAAATAAATTAAATTTAAACAGCTAAAGTTATTTTTATTAAAAGACTTGCATTACATTGTAATAATATTAATATTTGTAGTGTTGGTACAGGGTGGCCAAATAAGAATGCGAGGTACTGTATCTGGGAAACTTGCGGAAAAAAAAGTTATAACTAAACCGGCCAAGAGAAAAACCTGGAAAATATTTTCAAGTTTCTAAAATGGCCGCTAGGGGGCGTAACTGCAATCTTGAATCTAAGAAAGTGATGTTTCTGTGAATTCCGCTATATTAACCTAACAAAAAAATACATGATCTTTAAAGTAGAGGATAATCTGAATCTTTTTTGTTTGACAATTTTTGCTGCATCTCTGTGGTGGGGGGTATTCAAAGGTTTAAGTAAAAAACACCCTGTAAATTCGAAACGGCTGAGCCGATTTTAACAAACTTGGGCTAGTTGAAAAGAGCTATTCTTGGGCTAAAAATGCTATAATATTTGAAGTTTTGTTAGTTTCAGATGTCGCCGCTAGAGGGCTTTTTTCGACATTTCGACAGAAATGGTTAATTTTCTCAAAAAAATTAAATGCATTGGTATGATTTCTTTTTCATGAAAAAGTAGCTAAATGATGCCTAAACAAGCTCGCGAAAACCGCATCTCGGTATCTTGTTCCTAACCTAAAATTTAGGCCAAAGAAAATTTTAAGTGGCAATATCTTTCTTGACTTTTTGGCCAATAAATTACCGTTGTTGTTGGAAGATGTTTCACTGGAAACACGTCAAAACTTGTTTTTGCAGTTGAATGGTTGCCCAGCACATTATGCTATTATTGTGCGAGAGCATATTAATGCAGTATTCCAACAGTGGTAGATTGGAAGAGGAAGTCTGTTTCCATGGCCTGCGCGATCACCAGACTTAACTTGTTTTGATTTTCAGACTCAACCTACGACCAGATACATATGAAAAACCGGATTCGTGAATGCATTACGTAACATACCGAGAGCCGAAATTGAAGGTGCAGGTTTGTCTACCCATGAGAGGCTTCAGCAATGCATAGAGCGTGATGATCAGCATTTAGAGCATTTACGGACAATTGGCAAAACGCTATAAGACATGTCATAGCAGAGGAAGAGAAATTCTGGAAACTTGATATGTTAATAGAGAAAACAATAGAACCAATTATTATTTCTGTGAAAAGTGAGGAAACTGATGATGATGACTCCTTATCGTGAGAAAACGACTTGCTTATTTAGGTATGTAACTCTATATTTATATTAATTAATTAAGTTTATATGACGCTAGTACCCGAAATAGAAACAAACAAATTTATATGGAATCACCCCGTATTTCTAAAAACGAAATATGAGTGTTTTATGAGAAAATATTTTTTTTCAAAGATTTTTTTTAGTATCTATGTCATATAAATTTGGTTGTGTGTATATTTATTATTAAATTTTAAAGAAATGTCCTAACCTATTATCTAGTAGGTATACTATATTTATAAAAATAAATGTGGGTACTTAATATTGACAGTTTACTATTTTTTATATTAAAGTAATTTCGTGTTCCCCGTCACTGAGGTATAGAATTATTGGTTAATCCCTTAGGGTTTGCTTATTTACATTTTATGATGTATTGTATTCGAGATTTTTCGGGGTGGTCATATTAAAATCTAGTGAAAATTCAGATAAGAAGGTTTCAACATTTACTTTTTTTCTGCATTGAACAATCCGGTATAAAGACATTTGCCATAAAAACTGTGCTACCATGCATTTTCAAACGGAGTATAGAAGGAAAAATTAGATGTTGAAGGAAATCGTATCGAATTCTCATTCCAAGTCCATTATATTTCCATTACCAAATTATAACGTCCAAAAACTTTTCACTTTCCCTCATATGAAACTAATTTTACGTATAAGTTATTCTAGTATTAAAAATGAAGAATTTCTTATCGAAAATTCGTGAAAATCGTCTAAAGATTTCTATAACTCTAGCAATATACGCTGGCATATTACCGTTTTATACTAAAAATACACTCAGCAAAAAACAAAGAACATTTGTAACGATTTTAAAATATTTTTCGTGCTGTATATATTCAATTACACTCATTTCATCCATACTACAGACTATTTATATATCCAGAGACGTATTTTCTATTTTACAACTTTTGCACTACGTCGTAATGGTTTTTTTTCAACACTATGTATACTGTTTGATAGAAAAATTAATTTACAACAAACAAAGACGGAAATATATCGATTTCTTTTTGAAAATTGCCGATTATGCCGAAGAATCTCATACGAAAAATATTGAATTTCAAATTTTCGAAATAACTTTCATGTTACTGACTCTTGCAAAAATTTCGAGACTACTTTACTCAGTTTTTATGGAAGTATTTTCAGCAAGGTATATTTTAGCAGAGGTTAACCATATTACATACATGTTGGATATATTTCTAATTTATACCGTTTTGCGACAGCTGAAAAATTTCTACACTGAGATAAATGATTCGTTTAATGAATTGTTTATCAAATCGGTAAGTTTTAATGAGAACGTAGTAGACGTATTAAAAATACTTGATTATACCACAGTTTTGTGCTTTTAGGGCAAAAAAACGAAATTTTCTCATCTTCACTATGAAATTTTATGTTCAAAATCTGTTTTTGACCTTTTTTGAAGCTGAGTTAACCTGTTTAAAGCTGATTTGACCTGTATAAAGCTGAATTGACCTGTTTAAAACTAATTTGACCTATTTGAAGCTGATTTGACCCGATGGAGACAGACCTTTAAAAAAGCGGATTTTTACCCAATTTTAACCTTTTTGTAACCAGTTCAAAATATATTTTTGACCTTTTTTAAAGCCGGTTTGATCTGCTCGAAGCTCTTTTGAAGCTCATTTGGTCCATTTGAAGCTGATTGGACCTATTTAAAGCTGGTTTGACCTATTTAAAGGTGATTTTGTCTGTTTGAAGCTGGCTTGACATGTATGAAGCTGATTTTAAAACGCATGCGAAAGTTATTTCGTAAAACATCCGAGCTTTTTTTTCCTCTCCTGAATTTTTTGACAAAAAACTTTCATTCGCTTTTTTTATGAAATTTCACCATGAAATTTGAAGTTCAAAATCTGTTTTTGACCTTTTTTGAAGCTAATTTAACCTGTTTAAAGGTGATTTGACCTGTTTAAAACTAATTTGACCTGCTTAAAGTTGATTTGATCCGTTTGAAGCTGATTGGACCTGTTTGAAGCTGATTTTGACCTATTTAAAGGTGATTCGGTCTGTTTGAAGCTGGTTTGACATGTATGAAGCTGATTTTAAAACGCGAAAGTCAGTTCGTAAAACATTCGAGCTTTTTTTTCCTATCCTGAATTTTTTGAAAAAGAAAGAAATATATTGATATGAAATGTTTGTTTCGTGAAACTTATTAAACTTTATAATCATGGATCGCCCTGAGCTTGTAAAAGTTCAAAAAAATTTACCACCATTATATTCTCATTTACCAAATTATAACTTCCAAAAAACTTTTTACTTTCACTCAAATTATCCACGACAGAACTTTTTATTCGGCATTGAAGTATAAAAGATGAAGAATTACCTATCAAAAATTCCTGAAAATAATTTAAAAATTTCAACAAACTTAGCGATATATGCTGGAATATTACCGTTTCATGATAAAAAATCATCCAAAAAACAAAAAATATTTGTAACGATTTTAAAATATTTTTGGTGTTCCATATTTTTTTCTTGTGCAGTATTAGAAACTGTTTATATATCCAAAAGAGAATTTTCTACTTTGCAAGTTTTGAATTTCGCCTTACTTTTTATTTTTCTGCATTATCTTTACAATTTGATCGAAAAATTAATTTGCAACAAGCGTAGACGAAAGTACATCAAATTTTTTTCGAAAATAACTCATTACGCTGAAAAATCGTTTACAAGCAACATTAGGTTTCAAATTTTCGATATATTTTTCTTGTTAACAATTTTTGAAGCAATGTGGCAAGTTGTTAATGCAGATACTATGCTATTTTCAGTAAGATACATTTTATCACAAATTAATCATATTACGCACATGTTGGATATCTTTTTAATTTATACCCTTTTGCGACAGCTGAAAAATTTCTACACTGAGATAAATAATTCCTTCAATCAGTTGTTTATTAACTCGGTAAGTATTAAATCTAAAAAATACAGATACAGGGTGTAGTAAAAGTATTGCAACCCGCGAAACGTCTGCCGAAAACGCGACGTGCTCTTTATGAAGAACTGTAGTCAATATTATTTCATTACTTGTATTATTTTATTAATTTTTATTCTAGTCAAATACCAACAAATCAAATTTTAAACACAGCAACGATTTACAAGACTATTTGTTGGCTGTGGAAATAAGACGTTTCGGAAAAAAATATCAACACCTCTATGATATTGTTGAAGAGTATAATTCGATATATGGAACAAGATTAGTGACCATAGTAGGATCTGTGCTTCTGGTCGTTTTGACGAGAATCAATAAATTCGGTGACATGAATGAGGCATTTTTGATCACGACTTTTGTTGTACGTAAAAAATGATTCGCATTAAAATAACTTTAATGTTAAAATATGGAAAATAGAGTGGGGCCAAACCGATTTTAAATACCCGAAGTCATAGAAAATTCTTAGCAGTACGTGGGTAAATTATAAGTAAATAAAAAAAAATCAGGAATATTTTATTAAAGGTATATTTGGTCTTATCAAGGGCGGATTTAGCTTTTTTTTATGGGGGGGGTAAAACTTACCAAGTAGTCCAAGAAAGCTAGTAATTTTTTTTGTAATATCGAGCAGAAACTAGTAACTGATCAGATCGACTTAATTTTTTTTGCAAATTGCTAGTAAAGGTGTCTAGAAGTAGAAAACTTTCGTTAGTTGCGTTTTGAGTGGTGGCAGGTGGGGGTGTGAAAAAAAAGAAAAAAAAATTCGTAATTGATAAATTACCTTTTTTAATGAATTAATGTTCCCTCCCGAGTTATAGTGCGCAGAAAAATACGATATTCACCACAATATTCGTACATTTCTAAAAAAAAAGTATTTTTTGCCCGTAACTTTTTTTGGCTGTTAATATTAAATAATGTATAATAATCCATTTTAAAGCTTAGGATATCGCCGAAATATCATGTTATGACAAAATTTTTCATTGGAATGACCGTTTTTTCAATATTTGACCCGAAAAAATGACATTGACGGTTATAAACGCAAAGATAAAAAAAATTGTAATTATTCGGAAGAACATTTGCTCAAAGCCTTGTCTCTTTAATTTTTTTTTCAAAAATCAATACTTTTAACGTTATTGACCAAAAATTGAAAATGTCATAAAAAACAAAAATTTAGCTCAACTTTAACAGACCAAAACTTAAAAAATAATTATCCATAGGGCTAAAAATTACTAATTGTAAAAATTGTAAAAACATATGTTATGACTTTCTGCAAAAGGATTTTTTTGTCAAATACCACAGTCTAGATAGCGATAAAAAAATAGCGTAAAAAAATTGAAAAAAATTTATTTTGTCCATAACTTTTTTCTGCTTATGTTAAACAGTTCTGGATGGTCTTAAAATGTTCCCAATGTTGTTCTCTCATTAAGATGTTATAAACATTTTTTTCAGATATTTACGCTAGAATAGCGGTTCTCAAACTTTTCAAATTTTGTACCACATAAATATGAAACAAAAATATATGTACCACCATAAAAGCATTTCGCCGTTAAAAATGAATGTGTCGCGAAATTGTTCGAAGTTTTTGGAAAAGTCGTCATTTCAATATTAAAGCTAGAGCCGTTAAAGTCAAAAACTTGAAGGAAAATATATGTGTTTCTGAAAACAAAATGTTAAATGTTAAATTGTACCACTAAAACATTGTAATGTACCACCAGTGGTACATGTATCACAGTTTGAGAACCCCTGCGCTAGAACGATCCAGTTTCTTAAAACACCCATTTTTCAATTGCCAGATCTTCCTTCGTATTAATCGTAGAAAAATAAAAAAAATTATTTTAATTGTTAGCTCAAGGCCATAAAATTAGTTCATATAAATTTTTACGTAATAATATCAGATTTTCGGTTATATTTAAAAAACTAGAAATGTACGATTTTTATGGTGAAAATCGTAATTTTTACGCCCTATAACTCGGGATGGGTTTATTCTCATGAAAAATTGTATTTAACATTAATTCATTAACAAAGGATAATTTATCGATTGCGCAAGTTTATTTTCTTTTTTTCCCTCACTTTTTGATGAAAAAAACGCCACTATCGAAAGTTTTCTACTTCTGAACTAAACACTACCTCCTGTACCCCCCGTAAATCCGCCCTTGGGTCTTATCGCCATATTTTGGTCCAAATAACCTGCCCTTTGTCGATGTACCAATAGTTATAAATCACTCTGTATAAATACCTACACGCACCCCCCCTTCCGGAACTTTTACTCAGTCGTCTTTAATTTTTTTTGTAGATTCTAGGTCCATTTATACCCTAAAAAACTCACTTTTTCTCTCAAAAATGGCCCAAACATTTTTTTCGATAATTTTGGCTTTGCCAATCGTTTTTTAGACAAAATTCATTCTGCATAAACCAAATTCTAATTTTTTTGAATTTTTTATGTAGATTCTAGGTCCATTTATGTCCTAAAAAACTCACTTTTTCCCCAAAAAAATGGGCCAAACATTTTTTTCGGTAATATTGACATTCCATTCTTTTACAAAATTTATTCTGCGTAAACCAAATTTTTTTTTTTGTATTTCTTAGACAAAATTCATTCGGAGTTATCCAAATTTTAATTTATTTTGAATTTTTTTGTAGATTTTTAAACTATAATAATATATAATCCTAACGTTGCCCCCCCAAATCTCTGGGTTGGAGCCGCCCTTGGTTATATTTTACCCAAAATTTTCCGACCATCCACATACTGCTAACACTTTTATGTTTCAAAAATGATTGGCCCGGGTCTAAAAAGCCAAAAACTTTCTTCTTTTTTTAAAATATCTATTTTTAGAACTATGGTTTCGCGATAATATTTTCTTCAGACGCCGTTACAGTGGAGAGTAGAAAAATTCTCGACACCGCCTATCGCCAATACCATCAGGCCTCCGCAACGAGCCTCCAAAAAGAAGAAATGAAAAGATTTATCATAAAGGCGACACGTTTCATGCCAATTATGTCGGCAGCTGATTTTTTCGTAATCAGTAAATCCACAATTTTGGCTTTGTTTAGTGGCGCTTCCACCCATTCGATTGTTATGATTCAAATGGGAGCGTCGAAATTTAATACGCACGTAAACGAAACAATCCAATTTTGACACTTTTTTCTGAATTTTTTACTACATTTTTTCACTATTTTTCGCACTGAATTGTTTTTTTCCTGTAAACAATTAGAGGGCATTTTAAAAGATATTCACGTTTGTACCAATTAATATTTTTCTTGAATAAATAAATTATTAAAAAAAAATTGGATGTCTTACATTTTTTACCTTCTTCTAGGGATTATTATCGCTTATTCCTCCCCCTATCTACTGCATACGCTTTTTTATAAAATCCTCACGAAATAAATATAACTTTTTTTCTCTACTTTTCATTAACTGACGATATTACACTCTTTACCCATCCAAATCTACGCCACTGTGTTATTGAATCCGTCTTATCCAGTGTCAGTTTACTTTTCCAACGAAACTACTAGCAACCATATTTACAACGTTCTGTATTGTTGGTTGCATATGTAATAGATCCAAAATTAAAATATATTTTCATTCCTTCCTTAATTATAAAAATAATTTACAAAATATTTTTTTTTAGGAACATTCAATTTTTTAGTATTTCTCTATTTTTGACATTCATATGTAAGAGAAAAATAATTACATTCTTTACACCATTCAATTTATGCAACCATATTCAGTGGCGTAACTAGAGTTGAGTCATGGGGGGATTTACGCCTCACCAGTCAACTACTCCAACGTATTATTCCCTTCACAAAAAAGATTTCTCATAATGTAGGTATAATATAGAATAAAAAACGCGCGGAATAAAAAACGCGCGGAATAAAAAACGCACGGAATAAAAAACGCGCGGAGTAAAAAACTCGCGGAATAAAAAACGCGCGGAATAAAAAACGCGTCAAATTTTAACTAAATTAACGCGAACATTTTTTTTAACTGCCTTCAAAAACAAATTTCGAACATCGGGTAATTTAAATGTTGTATTGTTTTGAGAAACATAATCTTTTAATTGTGACCAGATCAGTTCAATGGGATTTAACTCTGCTCGGCAAGGAGGCAATCTGAGAATTTCAATTCCTTCTTCTCTGGTCATCTCATCTATAATATATTTTTTGAATTTGTTTTTATGTTGCTTTGCTATTAGGAGTAATTCTGCCTTCAAGGAAGACTGATCATATTTTTAGAATGAAGCCATTCTGAAATATATATTAATATAAAATTCCGAATCAATTAAAATGCATACGATACGGCTATGAATAAATAAAGTCTGACTTATCTGTCAAAAGAACAGATTTATTACAGTAATAACCATGGAAACATGATTAAATCAAATGAAATCTTTTATTAGGCCGATCAAATGTATTAAAATTTTCATTTTAACTACAAATAAGCATTGAAGAATGAGGTAAAAATAATATTTCTACCTCTTAAACCTGTACTACTTCTACAAATTAAATTAATGCACTCCTTTTTTCTCTAAACTATAGCCTAGTAAACACCGCACTTCACTTGACCTTGGAAACGCACAAGCATTGAAAAAGGTTTGAACAGGGCAGCACAAGTGTAGTTTGTCATTTTAGTGTATCCCACAATAATAACTTTGAAAAATCAAAATCTTTCAAATTTTTATTTTTTTAAAATACGATTTTTTGTTAATTTCTTCTAAGCAATGGCGGGGGGGGTACATCCCCAATAACCCCCCCTCGTTACGCCCATGAACATATTTATACCGTAGTGCATGGTTGGTTGCATATGTATGTTGCAGTGTAGGACATTTTTATTGTTTTTGTTCTTGGAAACAAGTGTGATTTTATTTCTATAGTTTTGCAAGCTTTGATTTTATTATGAAAGTGAAGATGGCGTTGGGCTCTCCTCGTTCGTGATATACGTGCTGTATCGCACTTTTATCAAGAACGAGGGAGTCGAATTCATTTTCAGACATCCTTTAGCGATAGGATGTCGAGCTAGCCTGCTTCTTACTGATGAGGAACAATAATTCCGAAACCGGTCTAAGAATGGCAAGTTCCTTTAATAATAAAATCGAAGTTTTTGGTTTAAAGCCCCGACTTGGTCGGGCGCCAAACCACGTCTAGACTTTCGTAATTCAATACCTGGGGGGGCATATAGCCCAAGGAGTAGTTGTTGATGTCCAGACGCTGGTGCAGTGTAGGACATTTTTAATGTCTTTGTTCTTGGGAACAGGTTTGATTTTATTTCACAACCTTAGGCAGCATATGTAATAGATTTATCGATTGTTAAATAGAAAAGATACTAAAGAGTTATTAGAAAACTTCTTGTTTATTATACATGAAAAATTACAGTTTTATGGGATAACTCCAAAGCCCGTCATATCCAACCCGAACTTCGTATATAGAACACTGATTCTTATATTTCTGCCTCAAATCTATATCGGAAAAATTAGGCAAGTCCTTAATAAACTCATAAACATTTTCTCCAGGACTATTGCTCAACTCTGTTTGGTTGTAACCCACTATCAAATAATTATCCGGCAATTTAGACAACTCCACGCCTTGTTGCAATAATAATATGAAACTTTCCCTCATCTCTTTTGTAGCTTGACGCCTGTTAAAATTTCCTATAAAACTTATAGCTATACTGAGTTTGTTGGTATAACAATTCCTTGTATCCCATCCTCGTCCAACGTATATATCGCCCGTTATACCTATAAAGAAGTTATAACAAATATCTTCGTAACCCAAAGTCGTTGTTTGGTAAATCTGTAAGACTTTTAACATTTCAGCACATTTTTGAAAAGTCACGCAAGTTTCGGTTGAGGTATGACTGACGATGACCAACCCCACGGGTAAGGGATTATCCAAGATGTGCGTTACTATTTTTCGTCCCCAATCGTTTATGGAGTAGACGTTATAGTTTCCAAGATGGCGGTCGTGGAACGGTACATCGGTTAGTTCGTTCGTTCGGGTTGATATAGAAACGTATAGTACCATTGCGCAAGATGAAAGTAATAAGCAAATGCAGATTCTTCCTATGTCTTTTTTTCTCTTCGGGTAATTATCTTTGAGGTATTTGATGAAGGATTTGAGCTTTTCTTTGATCCGGTTCTCTAAAAAAAGATAAAAATTTGTTATTAAATCAACAAACACAGACACCTGGTAAGGGTAAGCAGCAGTGACGTATCCAGCTTCATAAGTTTGGGGGGGTCATGTTGAAAATGCCGACTCGCCAAGGAAAATTTACCGACTAGGCATGAAAATGCCAACTCAGACGAAAATGCCGACTCGGTACAAAAGTTGGGGGGGGGGAGGTGTTTCACCCAACACCCCCGCCTCGATACGCCCCTGGTAAGCAGTGTTGCCAGACAGGCCAGTGCGCAGGATTTGCTGGGGGATTTGCACAATAAATAACCCGAAAGAACTATAGATATTTTAATTTTGAAAAAACCAATAAATTCATCTTGATTTAACCAACTTTGTATGTATAATGGTTTCCGAAATCCCAATAGTGTTCAATTAAATTTGCGCCACCCTGTATATAGAGAAAACTATCTAAAACGGACGTACACAAAGAAAATAGTACAGTCACTGAAGGTTTTCACCTCCGATTTCGTTGAACCTCCATTGATTTTCATAAAAATTGGTAAGTAGTTAGAGAATACCTCAAGAAACAAAAGTGACATGGTGCCAACTCGCGCCCTTCTCGGGGGTGGAAATTATTTTATTAAAAATACCCCCAGGAATCGATATAGGTACCAATTCTAAGCAAAATTTGTTATATAAAGTTATTAAAATAAATCAATACTTTTTGAGGTATAAAAATCAAAGATTTTGATTTTTCGTGAAAAAAATGCATGTTTTATAGCGGTTTTTCATAAATAACTCAAAAACTATAAGTTTTTACAAAAAAGTTGTCATAACTAAAATTGAAGCTAATAAAAAATCGAATAAATTCCTTACTTGAAAAACCTTTTAGAATTAATTTAAAGTGAGTTATAAGTAAATGAATGTATATTTTTTTTCGGCGAGTACTCAAATCTAAGTATTCAAGCTTAAATAACGGGAAAACGATACATTTTATAAAATATACTTACTAAACACTTTTCAAAGTACTCAGAAATACCTATCAAATGAGCTCTAGAAGAAGTTGTTAGCATCAAAATTAAGCAAGTTATGATGAAAATAAGAGAATCCTTTCGATTTTTTAGGAAATAGTGAAAAATAAACATACGCCATTTTCACAAACATTTAAATTTATAGTAATCCCTATAAGACTTTCTTTAGTTTAGCATAAGTAATGACCTCAAAAATTTTGACCGGTTTAGAATGCATATTTTTGAAAAAAATATGATTTAAAAAATCAGAATTTTTCAAATTTTCGTAAATTTCATTTTCTTTTGATAATAACTCCAAAAATACTCGATATGTGTAAAAAATAATATAGAACGAAATTTGAGTTTTTTTTAACAAAGATTTTACTTTTTTTTATTTTTGTAGGATAAAAATAACCGAGATAGAAACGTTTAAAGCCTAAATTTTACTGCCATGTAACCGGGGCCCTTTCCCCTTTAATCTTTTATCTTTTACAAAATAAGGGATTTAAAAGATTAAATTTAATACGATTATAGCCCTTGAAATTACCTTTCAAATGGTTTTTGGATGAACCTAATATCATAAAAATTAACGGAGTTGCCAGATCTTATATTATTAAATAGTTTAAAAAATATTATTTTGCTACTATAAATTGTTCAGAGAGTTCCTTACAATTGATCCATCCAATTTACTTGACGCGTAGTTTTCAAATTTTAAAAAACACTTACAGGGACATCGTTTTTAAAGGCCAAAAGTTAAGGATGGATATAAAGGTCGTTTAAAGAAATTTGAATTGGAACAATACGTTTTTGAATCAGCCACTTACGTACCTACTTCAAATCAGAGTATTTCTTTCCTCTCGATATTATCTGTCAACGAAAACTAAAAATAGATTTAAACATTTTCTTAATTTAAAACTTTTGAATCTTACAAATTTCATCTCAATTATTAAAGGTCGAAAATGCCCAACTGACGAAGCCGAAGGGCAGAAACTGGTCTTGGGATGTCAAATTAAATTCCGAACTCAACAAATTTCGATTTGTAATTCGGTAAAATAAAAAACGGATTTTTAATTTTAATTATATTTCATTTTATAAAAATGGAAACAGTCGATAATTATTTACACTTTCATTAACTTAAAAAAAATGTACAAAAATTTATATATATATACAAAGTGTCCTATTGAAAAGTGACCACTGCCAATGATATTTAGTTATACTATATTCCCTGGTCATTTAAAGCTCTTAAAGTACCCTTTGTGACACCTCATTTTAAAGATCTTCCCGGGGTCAGTCTACAGTTGAAATATATCACATTAATCCCGGCCGGTAAAACAATTTTTATTTTACAAAAAACAAAATTATATATGTAAAAGTGCAGACCTTTTAAGTATTTTCCGTTTTTTTTGCAAGAAAATTAAAAATCCCGTTATAAAAGTTACCAATCCTTATCAAGTTATAGAAGTTGGCAGAAACAGAAATTATACTTTAAAAATTTGTCAATAAATGTGCTGGGTACGCCACTGATTGATATTGGTTTTTATGATTTGTGGCTGAAATATGCATCATATCGAAAAAACTTTAATATAAAAGTTGTAGATAATTTAAAAATCTAAAACTTTTGTATTGATAATTTTTCAACATAACCTAGAAATTATCGAGAACGACGCTAAAAACAGTTTTTTTCGTTTTTAATTTTTAACTCCCGCAAAAATAATTTTTTTGGTCTAACAGTAAATAACGAATTTTAATGCAAAATTATACAAATGAGACAACCGATACCTATCGAGTTTTATTGGGGGTAAAATCACAGGTTTTTGTCAATATTTAGTCCAATAAACGAAGGTGCATCAGGTCTATCCGGCACCACTTTTTTTACGCCGATATTTCCGAAAATATGACACAGATACTTTTTGTTTCAAATATGATACTTTTCGACATAACCGGCTCCAAAAGGCACCCCCATTTTTGGTTCCTGTCCTGCATTTAGAGAGTACGCACGTAAATATTAATATTTTTTCATGATTCAAAGTTCAGATGAAAGAAGGAACCTGTAGCTATAATATCATGTTACTTTTTTCTTTTGTCTATTTCTCTGAATTATTGAAAAATCGGGCCAAAGTTTGTTTTTGCTCGATATTTTGACCCTCCTATAAATTTATTCATATTTTTTTATCAAGACTAATTTCACTGAATCCTTTTGGATAATGGGGCTTTGCAAGGTGTTAAATATATTCAGAAAGATTCAATAAATTATTTTTAGTCCAGTAACTGAAGGGTCAAACCTGGGAATAAGTCTGGCATGAGTTCCCACATAGCGCAATTTGTAGGTCACCGCAGGTGTTTTAACATGAGAAAATCCTTAACGCGTTGTGGTCAAGGGGAGGGGCTGCCAATTAGAGAATTTTTGTTCAGAGAAAAAATGGAGATCAGCTCATTCTCTACAAAAATGGCCCTTATCATTTTCTTCGAAAATTCAATAGTTTTCGAGATAATGGCACTCAAAAGTCCCCTCATTTCAGCTGCTGCTCTACCTTCAGGAATTCCGCTTTCTATGAATTAACGCGTAACCGGGCGGACGAATTGTTCAATATCTCGGGAAAAAATTAATATTTTTCGATGATTCAAAGTTCATCGGAATGGGAAAACCCGTAGCTACAATTCCATGTGACTTGAAGTCAGTTCGTATTTACCAAAAATATTTAAAAAAGCGGTCAAAGTTTTTTTCAACAATATTTAGAGGCTGCTTCATTAATTTATTCATATTTTCTTTAAAAATAGTCATTTATTCTAATTTTGCCTTGATAATGGGACCTTAGGGGGTCTTGAATGACCTCAGAAATTTTTTTGCAATACTTTTCTGGCGTTCTAATATACAATTGATTTGTTTATTTGCATATTTTAGCCGATTTCGGAGTTCCAGAGAATCTTCGGAACAAGCGCGAATTATAATCTTATGATCCGTTATATTGATTTCCAATGCACATCATTTCAAAGCTTAGATGGTCTACTTTTCGAATATATTTTTTTATTTTTAATAGTCTAATAATTTTCGAGAAATTAGGAAAATTGGTCACACGAGTCAAAACCGGCCTTTTTTTGTTTATCCATTTCTTGTTCACCGCTCTTTATTTCTTGAGGATTAATAATTAGATGAAAGTAAATTTCTGTGGTCATTCAAGACCCCCTAAGGTTCCATTATCAAGGCAAAATTAGAATAAATGACTATTTTTAAAGAAAATATGAATAAATTAATGAAGCAGCCTCTAAATATTGTTGAAAAAAACTTTGACCGCTTTTTTTAAATATTTTTGGTAAATACGAACTGACTTCAAGTCACATGGAATTGTAGCTACGGGTTTTCCCATTCCGATGAACTTTGAATCATCGAAAAATATTAATTTTTTCCCGAGATATTGAACAATTCGTCCGCCCGGTTACGCGTTAATTCATAGAAAGCGGAATTCCTGAAGGTAGAGCAGCAGCTGAAATGAGGGGACTTTTGAGTGCCATTATCTCGAAAACTATTGAATTTTCGAAGAAAATGATAAGGGCCATTTTTGTAGAGAATGAGCTAATCTCCATTTTTTGTCTGAACAAAAATTCTCTAATTAGCATATTTAGCCAAATATTAGCGGGAAACTCATTTTCCAGGTTTTGGGGCCCATTTTCAGCCCCTCCCCTTGACCACAACGCGTTAGGGATTTTCTCATGTTAAAACACCTGCGATGACCTACAAATTGCGCTATGTGGGAACTCATGCCCGACTTATTCCCAGCTTTCGATCTTTTCAGTCCTTCATTTACTGGACTATTTTGTATATTTTCAAAAACAACATGTTTTTTAGGGCGTTTGTTTTTTTGGATTTCCGGAGTTTTCGAAAATGCTCGGGTCTATCGGGAATTAATAAATAATCAAGGACCATATGGGTTTTCAACGCACATCATTAGAAAGCTTAGCTTGTCCTTTTCATCAATATATGGGCGGATGTAATTTCGGCCGGAAAAAGGGCAGGTACTAAAAGCCGGTAGGTAAATTCGGCCGGAGGTTTTAAGTTGCTTCCTTATCTCATAGGTATTTTCGGCCGCAAATCAAATAAAATAACAGAATGCTTTATATTAAAATATTTCTTTATTTCAAAGTGACGTAGAAAGTGAAACCGAAGATAATACGGAGGCTCCGCCTCAGACATCAAAACAACAACAGCCTGCGGCTATTGATAAAAAAATTATACCTCAGCGGGCTACGCAGTCCTTTGCTCCGGCTACGCAGTCCGGCGTTGAAGCTGACGGCGTTGAGGGCCCCTCGGCCGAAATTACCCCTGTCATAAATGGTACCCCTTGATTTATGCAGGTAGGCCAAGGGATTACCGGCCGAAATTACGCCCGCCGCAATATATATATATATATATATATATATATATATATATATATATATATATATATATATATATATATATATATATATATATATATATATATATATATATATATCAAGTATTTTATTAAGTGCACAGTGCAAACAGTGAAAAAAAGTTGGTTATTATTGCCTTATCTTTTGTCTTCAGACAAAAACCGGAGGATATTCAAGTTTTGAGAAAATAAAAAATTATTAAAAAAAAAATTGCGAACGCCGTTTTTGCAAAAAATATTAATGTAGCAAAAAAAAATCATAGGGACAACTTTTGTAGGTAATAAACTGCTCTTCATTTTTTGTCTAAACAAAAATGCTCTAAGGGTCATATTTCGGCAGATATCGGCAGATTTTCGGGAACTCTACCATTTTCCCACCCTTCCAGAAATTCCACGTAGATGAGATTTTCGGAGGTAAATGTCCGTAGGAATACCTGCAAATTAAAAAAAAATTGACGGACAGACTTGATGCCCAGGTTTGGGGTTTTTGTGGCGTTAATTTACTGGACTAATGACGTGTTATATTTAATGATAAAAAGTGTAATTAACAAAATGATCCCATTTTTTAACTTTGTTGTACACATTTCTACCAGGACTATCTACTTTTTCAGTCTGATTATCGCACAAAACAATATAATTTTTTATAATATACCCCATCGATACACCATAATCGATTATAATTTTGGTGGCGTTTTCCATATAATCATAAAACTGATCGTACAAAAAATTCCCGTGTATCGCGATATCGTAAGTATTTCCACCGAATTGATTAGAAACTTTAAACCCCCTTCCCACGTATATGTTGCCGTCTCCGCCAATCAAAAAATTGTAAGCTATGTCGCTATAATTTACAGATAAATGCAATCGCTGTAAATTTTTCGTTAACTCTTTACATTTTTCTGTCGTCTGACAAAATTCACCCCCCGTATGTTTAATAACGACGTAAGGCACTTGACTATTTAATGTTGCTATATTTTCAGTGGGTACTTTGCCACCCCAGTCAGCTTTGAAGAAAGTATTCACATGACAAAGGCACATTTTTTCATCGTTTGACACTTCTTCGGGCACTTCTTGCGAAAGACTTCTGAGTGTCAGTTTGACAGCTATCATGATTGCAAAAGCGATTAGTACTAGGTAGCAAATCGTCTTGTTGTAGTTTAACAGGTAACGGGTTATGTATTCTTTGAATGCGCTGATACCTGAAAAAAAAAACAAAAAATTATGTTTGTAGTTAGTTTTCGGGATGTCGTACTTACATAGAAATGGAAAATTTCCAAAACAACTTTAATAGACATTTAACAGATTTTCAAAATATAGTCAAGGGGCCTCCGTACAGTTTCTTATTCGTATGTATTTCTTAATCAGGAATATTTCTTATAACACCGCATAGAGTTATTTATCCCTTTTGGATATCTCTATCCCTTTGGAATATACTTTTTCTAACTTCAGTTGAGTATTTATTACCTTGAGCTCAATATATAGGGTATAATAATGAATAAAGGATAAAAACTGATGGTTAAATAAATATTACTCCCTATATAAAGTAAACAGTAGACCAGATCGAGTGGAACCGTCTATGGTCGGCGGGTAAGTTCAAAGCGGCGAATCCATTAATGTTTTTTCAGCTCATCAATTGAGTTTAGAAGAAATATACCTAGAAGCCTACACAGCGATCGAAATAACCCGGACGCCATCTTTCAAGGCGTAAAAACGTTCGCTAGAGAGGTGGCCTGGTTCCAAAGCAACCACAGGGGCCAAGCATGTTTATTCTTTGTTGACGTTAGTTAATATTCGTTTATAGTATACACATAACCTTGTTTTGTATTAAAAAATATAACTTCGGTAATATTGTCTTTCTATTTTGGATCTGAAGAGATTTAAAAATGTGTCAAAAGCAGTATCGTCATAGACTACAAACAAATAATTATCAGGAGATCCAGCATCGTTTATTAGATTAAATTTCCAATTTAAAATGTTATTTTTGCAAATAACAGAATAAATCTTAATTTAATTCAGTATTATCAGTAATTACGAAGCTGATAATACATCATTTCCTGTTATCTCATAATGTACTGATAAAAGTTTGTCTGGATATCCATGATGAAATCGTTTTAAAATTTACGTTGACATACAATTTGTTTTTGAAAACATCGCAAAAAAATATCTTCGAAATAAATGGTTATTTACAAGTTTTTAAGACATAAATAAATAAAATTTTTCATTTTATTATATCCTTTTAGTATTTATTTAATATCCCATAAGCACGATTATGCACTGTATTCAGGTCATTTTATCTGGGATTACAAAAGGGTCGCCCTTTTGTATACTCAGATACATATTTGAGAAAGGTAACGACTGAATCTTAAGTACAAGAAAGATAACCCCGTCTATCCTTTGATGACCACCTCACCTCTCAATCCAACAGCGCCGAAGAGTCTACTCACCATCTAATCAGCCTCTGCAACGTAGCAGTCAAGGGTCAACATTCAGAAGACTGAATTTTTAACGAGCTTCAAGTAAATCCTCTACTATCCCACTAGGCAACATTGCAGTTGAGTACCTAGAAGAACTCCTCCAAGTAGTTCTCCAAGAACCTCAAATTCAAATACATACGCCACTGAATGTCTCTTAATTGATAGGAAGGGTCAATTTAGGAAACTGGTACTCAAGGTCAGGAAGAACGTAAGGATACTAAAGAGGAGGGTGCATCTACAGGATCAGGGACAACGAGCAGAAGTAAAATGCGACTAGCGTTCTTCGGACCCATAACCTGTATGAACGTCTGCAGACGCACCAATAGGATTCTCACAGTGACAGGTATAGTGAAGGCCTCTAAGATTAAATAGACTTAGTTCGTCTGAAGATCAGACTAGTTAACAAGTTTCTACAGGAAGTTTTCCCACTATCCATTATTAAAGAAGACAGCAGGGATTACCATACCTAATTGGATGGAGTAAAGAAAGCTGACACGCTACCAAGAGGTGAGGTCATAAAGTTGAGAGTAAAGACAATCCCTGTGGTCCTCATATGGAAGAAATAAAATTGACAATGTTAATTGGGGAAACTTTTAAGTATCATTAACTCGAAGATTTTCCCCTAAATAAAGACAGACAAATTGCGGGAAGCACGGTGGAAAATATGCTCCACCAGAGAAAAAGGAAATAATTTGTTGGAGAAGGTAGTTTTTTAGGCAAAATGAGGTATTGTTATTATATAAATTAGGGACAATGTAAAACAACTATGCTGTAGTGTTAATTGTCAACAAGCAAATGTTAGTACAAGCTTTTATATACAGCCGAAAGCCTTCTATTCTAGACATTTTCTTACCAGCAAGGGGACACCTAAATAATTCCTGCTGTCGTAATGGGGCCAAGTCACTACTTCTCGTACAACATATTGTCCGGGACTTAAAATATTCGTAGTTTGGTTGTGATTAACCAGTCTGTAATCTTTGGTTAGTTTTTTCTGTTTTACCCCGTATTCGAGCAAAGCATGGGTAGCAGTTATCATAGGAACAGTGAATTCGTCTATAGCGAAATTTCCCAACATGACTATATCTATGGCATTATCGAGGTATTCGGGTTTCGAGTCCCAACCTCTTCCTTCGTAAACGTTTCCATCTCCTCCAACGAGGAAACTGCAATAGATGTCGTTTTTGCCATCAGTAAAATCCGTACTCTGGATGGTTTGTAGTTTTTTAGCGCACTCTATGAAGTCCCGGCAAATACCACCGCCTGTGTGCTTAATCACAACGAAATCTACAGGGGTTTTCATGGGAATTGTCTTTTTGGGTTCTCGCCCATTCCAGTTCTTTCTAGGAATTAGAGTAACTGTTCCAAAACTGCTGTTAATCCAAGTATTTTCTCCTACGGGCAAGTTTTTAGTATTTGTGTTAAAAACTACTATTAAAATGATGGTGGTGGCTAGTAGAAGAAACATGACAATAATCACGCATATGTAGAATTTCAGAGTATACTTTCTCCTCGAACTGTAAGTGACTTCTTCTTGCTCCTGTTTTTGAGATTTATCTGTCGTTGGCTGGGCTATAACAACAAAAACAACAATGTTGTAGCATTTAGAATAAACGCTCAATTTGATTTTTATGAAGAAGTTTTATTAATTCAATCAGATTTTATTATTTTTTTCATATCTCTTACTTATAGTTAGAGAGATGACAACCAAAACCATGTTTCATATCACCCCGGCTAAACCGTGAAAAATCGATAGATTAGATGACCCTAGAGCTGACTGGTGAGTAATAACATTGTATAAAGATAGTGCTTTTTATTCCAAATTTTAATTTTAAAATTTAAACGGGTTTAATAAATTATCAGATTAGAATTTTTCATAATTACCATTATCGATAGTATACTACTGACCTTTTGATTACTCGCAATTTTATTCACAATTGCCCTTTACTTAAAATTACTTACATAGTAAAATACTCACAAATTGGCAATATAACTAAATAACACATTCATAAAAGACAAGCAGAAATGAAAAAGAAGATTTCAAATTATAATTTCACTCAAGCAACGACATGACCTAAAGACATGACTTGTGTCCACAAGGAGTGCTGCCATCTACAATCTGTTCACATTGTCCTACTGATAAAAGTATGTAAGGCGATACTACTATACTATCCTTATACAATGTTAGTAACTTGCAGAAGTGTAGCATCTTCGCGGTAGAAATAATAATTAGCGTAACTGTATCGAAAAGTTGTCTGATTAGTTATATGCTACATTCAGTTTGTCTGAAATCATTTTTTTTGACATCTGGGCAATGTATTCAATCATTTATGACCAAGTTCAGACTGATTGCTATGAGTCAGTGACGTCAGATTTGTTGACATATTCGAAATGCTATAAAAATGTAAGGCGAAACGACTCGCACCGCGCCGTATCCTAGCAACCACAGCAAGCACCGTGCCGTATCCTAGTGACCACAGCGGACGAAAAATGTTTGCGGACGAAAAGTGATTGTGGACGAAAAGTATTTGCCTTCAAAAATGGTCGATTTTTCTTTCGGAAATTAGTACGTTTTTGTAGAGGTCGACGAAAAAAAGTAATATGCGCCTCGGTGAAAAACTGTCTATTGTCTCGCCTGCTTGCTAGCCTCGGCTGCGCCTCAATTTGCAGACTCGACTATAATAGTTTTTCGTCCTTGGCACATAAATAACTATTTCCGCATCAACTGACCCGACTTTATCTATAAAAGTAACTTTCTGACGGGCTGCTGTAGTTTTTAACTGTACTTTTTAAAGCCATCTCTTACTATTAAAAATTTTAAATATATTTTAAACAATAACGAAAGAACCACTAGTGACAGAAATTTAATTATATTTTTGATGACTGCAGCTTTACCACGTCATCCCAAGCCAATAGATGATTTTTAAACATACGGGGTGGTATTACCGCAAACTATGTTATGTGCCAGTAGTTTTTAGATGAAACAAGAGTAAGAACTTACATTTTTTCTTTCTAAAAGAATCTCGAAACTCACTATTTCCTTCCGAATTATTTTCACCCTGCTTCCGATGTCTCGAATTGATTCTGATCAATTTCATGTTTCCTCGCAGGCTCATTCTGTCACTTTTTTCTACTGATAAAACTTTACATGTGCCTCTTAAAAGTTGAATTCGATCATACGCGAAAAGTAATTACAATCTAGATAGTAGGTATCTATCAGAAATTATCGTGGAGGTAGAGATGGGTCTCAAATCACAGACCGAAAAGCAGTTATATCACAGATAATGAGAGTGTTGTCATGGGTGAATAGCAAGACGAAGAATTAAAGTGTTTTTGCCAAGACGATGAAGAGAACGATGACGATATTGGAGAAGGAATTCAAGATAAAACTATTGCTAAGCGCGGAGAAGCTTTCATATTAAAGTATATCGCCTTTGAGAGTGAGAGAGTGTTCCAAACAAAATTCTCATTATGGGTGACTCTGTATTTCACTTGCTGGGACTAATGTCGCACCCTGTATGAAGAAATGTTCTTTTTTAAAACCTATCTTTTTGGAGACCCTTCCGAGGCACGTATACAGGGTGATTGGGGGTCACTAACATCTGTCAACAGACAATTATTATTTAATTTTAATTTTAAATGTTCGTAAAATATTCTAGAATTTGGTAACGACAAAAGCAGGAAATTTGACTCGCTCTATTTTCTCGATTGTTTGTGAAACGCACTGGTTAGACGCTAGTCGAAAAATATAAACAGAAAATCTATATTTACTACAATGTTTTGATTGCTGGAGCTCCATAACTTCTACATATTTAATAAAACTTGAAATTACTCCAGTAAATACCGTTTGAAACGTCTACTTCAACGGCTTTAAATATATTTTTCAAATTTGTTGTTTAAAACCGAATATCTACAACACAGTTCGTTTTAGCTTTATCAATTTTATTCGTTTTTAACTAAAAATTAAGGGAGATTTAAAAAAAAATAAAAAAATTATTTATTCCAGTGTCGTATAACTAGGGAGGTAAAAGTTGCAACCAACCCTAATGGCACGCCACTGGATAAATTTTACAAAATTTAGTTTTAGTGAAAATATTTATTTCCTAAAAAGCAAATTGTCTATAAAAAATTTGAATAAATTTTTTTAATATTAAAATTTCAACACCCTGTATCTCAGAAAGTAAGCGCTTAAGGGGTTTATAGTGGAGTGAAATTAGAATTTTAATGGATGTAAGAGCTAAGTCAATTTTTTTTAATTTTTTCGATTTTATACATAAAGAGAAGCTTTTCCAAAAATGGCGGCCAATTCAATTTTTTCCGAAAAATGCCGATTTTGGCTGGACAAATACATTTTTTTTTAATTTTTACCATATCTTTCCGACATACAAATAGATATTTTCTCCAATTTTTAAGAAAATTCGAGAATTCTTTGGTTATTTATTGCCAATTCATTAATAAAAAATAATGTGCGCAAATTCGTTTTTTGAGGTTAGGATACATTTTTAAAAAAAAACCCTACTATACGGATCGGTACTCTACTTCATCACGATCATATTAATTTTTTTTTTATTTTTCCACGTCTCTTAGAGCCGTAGGTATTTAAAAAATAGTGAAGCAATCCACTCGAAAAATACCAAAAATGCCGTTTTTGGCACATATCTCGTGAGGCTCCAGCCCAAACTTATTGAAAAATTTTTTACAAGCTTCTCTTTATGTATAAAATCGAAAAAATTAAAAAAATTTGACATAGCTCTTACATCCATTTTCAGAATATTTTCGTCTAATTTCACTCCACTATAGGTCTAAAATGTCATTATATCCAAAACAAATTGAGATTATCCTCCATCTTAAATTAAAACTATTAATTTGTAGACTGTACTTTTGTTTTGAAGGTCGACCACAATTTTAAAGGATCAGCTACTATAAATACGAAATAAATTAAAAGTAGTGGTTCTTATTTAAATATTTAAACAAATTTGCATTAAATTTTCTTCTTTTTGGATATCAACTTTGCATTAAGTGGAAAGTCGTTTTTTCCTCCATTTCTAGGAAGATTTTATCCTTAATAAAAAAACCGGGGCTTCCTTGTAAAACCCATATAATCGGAGGGATTATAGATTTTTTTATACAGGGTGTTTCATTGCGAAGTGTCCATACATTAAACGCAGACGTAAAACAATTGGATCATTTCTTTCTTCTTTTCGGTATTTTTTTTTCATATTTCACATAGAAACTTCATTTAAGGCATCCAAGCGATTATAATATTTGTAATAAAAAATCCAGATTCGGATTACGAAAAAATTGACAAATTTTTCCAGGTTCAAAACAACGCCCTGTATAAAGGATTTTTAGAAAGTGCTTTACATATTTGGAAAGAGCACAAAAAACTAAATTCGCCGACATATGTTTTGTTTTTCGACAGATAATTTTACTGCAAAAATTTCAAGTTCAAAGTTTCAGTTTATCAGAATTATGTTGGCTCAAAATGTAATTAGTGATATTTTTGTTAATTGTATGATGATGTAATATAATGTATATAAAAAACTAATTTGCTACAAATTCCGCAAGTTTCAAAGTTGGAAATTTTAGTTGGTCTGAATTAAACATTATAGAAAATTTAGAAATTAATATTGAAACAGTTAGAATTAGAATTAGAACATTTTTATAGCAAGACACCTCAACGTTTAAGAAAAAAACGTAATAAAAACATAACTCTCATTCGTCAATGTTTATTATATTTAAAACACGCTGTATAATTAGCATTTGCAATTTCACGTTGATTTGTTGTTAAATAGCGAGCAAATTTATGTGGGCTCAAAAGAATCCTGGAATTTCAATGATGTCATAACAATAACCGCCTTCCGAGAATAAATAAAATATTTTAGTATCATTTGTTCCTTTAATTATTTGGTAGTTTATACTGCAATTGCAGATAAATCACGATATAAATACCATTCACCTTTTTAAACTGTCAAAATAATGTATAGTCCTGACTATGGAAACGTCACAAAGTTTTTAAAAGGAGTTGCAGACGATTAATAGAAATAATACGTATTTTTGGGTTACTATAAGATATAGATAGAAGATACAAGAAGATAGAAGGAGAAAGATTAAGACAGAAAGTAGATAGAAGAAGATAGAAGGAGAAAGAAGGAGAAAGAAGAAGATAGAACGTAGATACAAGAAGATAGAAAGTAGATACAAGAAGATAGAAAGTAGATACAAGAAGATAGAAGGAGAAAGAAGCAGATAGAAGAAGATAGAATAAGATAGGAGAAGATAGAAGGAGAAAGAAGAAGATAGAACGTAGATACAAGAAGATAGAAGTAGAAAGAAGAATATATAAATTAGATACAAGAAGATAGAAAGTAGATAGAAGAAGATATAAGAAGATAGAAAAAGATAGAAGATAGATAGAAGATGCAGATAATATTGTAACTATAACTATGCTTCCAGTTGCTTGAGGATTGAGAAGATCCCCTGCCAACTTCCTTGCTGACAGCGGGGCTGATACAAAAACTCCTAAAAGGCATTGCGATGCGATTTAACCCGTATAGCTGAGGAATATGTCGAAGAAAGCATTAATATTAAAATCAGGATTTCAAAAAGGATATTTTATTAGGACTACAAGAAGATCGTTCAGATATTTTGAGAGAGAACAAAATATGTCATTTTCCACAAAATTTTGTTCTGAAGCGTCGCGTATCCTTCGTTGAACGGCATTCTTACCTTTGAGATTTCCGTTACAGTTGGGGATAACGTCGTCATCGTTTTGCTCGATCCCAATCGGCAATCCATCCTTGTTCTGATAAATAGTCACATTACCGTTAACGTTAAACTGCGTCACGGGACCGATAATAACGTCACTGGAATTGTCGATGTTGACAGCGGCATTTTCGAGATTTACTAACTCGCGATTAGTGGCGGCTACACTAAATTCGCTGATATCCAAACATTTGTTCGTGTAACCGTCATCGTAGTTTTCATCTCTAACAGCTACATCATTAGCGCTACCCATGAAAGTAGGATCCGCATCTCTAGCCACTGACATTGGGTAACATTATCACGATTTATTTTTTTTTTTAAGAAAATTGGCTTCGTTGGTACGAAAATATCGACTGTTTAAACGAAAAATCGGCGCACTTTGTACGAAAATATCGCGCCACTTGAAATATTTCTTTGTTATCTCGGAGACAATTGTTGATTATAACGTTCGCTGAACTAAACTGGAATTGGAATTGTTTAAAATGAATAGCAACAAGGGGGGACATTAGCAGTGGTGGGGGCAGATAAGATGAATGGCGTATTTTGCCACAATTATGATATGAAATTAATTTGTTTTGAGTTTTAAATTTCTAAAAAGATGTTTTGATAAGGCTTAGCAGATGTAAATTATTGTTTGGATCACTGTAAATGGGAAGTAAAAAGTATTTTTTTTTAATTCGAAGCTGCGTTTAATACATATTTTCTTAATCCATAAAAAACGCGGTAGATCTAAGAAATCGTGGAATGATGAAATAGCCAAAGAATTCAAGGAAATAGAATTTTTAATGTCATACTATTTTTTTGGGATATTTATTTCTTCTTAAAAAATGCTGAAAAATCCCTGTTTTATCTCTTTTTCAATTTTTCTATGTATTCTCGTAAAAAACCCCGATATTTTTACGAATTTTAGAATTTAACGTCGTTTTTTAGTTATATTTTGTCATTTACCCACACCATGGTCAGGCGGTATATCTCCAACGGGACTTATTACTTAGTAACAAAACATAATTACATTTCTATCTAATCTCATTTTGGTCTGCCATCTGTATAGCTGCAGCAACTCACATATCTAAGGTATGTCAACTTAGTGATGTTTTCATAGGAAACAATAAATAATATTTGTTTTCGCCTTTATCAACAAATATATCTTGTAAACAAGTAGGTATATATGCGAAATAAAGTATTGTCATATTAAAAAAGTATATTTATACAGGGCATATATTCTAGCTGAAAGATCACACTATTTTCTACTTGTCCATATTATTTAAAATTAAATTATATAGGGTGATTCGTAACTAGTGGGACATAGGCTAAGGGCAGGTTATTTGGACCAAAATATGCCCATATAGTGGAGTGAAATTAGAATGTTATATGGATGTAAGTCTATTTTTTAAATTTTTTCGATTTTATAAAGAGAAGCTTGTAAAAATTTTTCAATAAATTTGGGCTGGAGCTTCGCGAGATATGTGCCAAAAACGGCACTTTTGGTATTTTTCGAGTGGATTGCTTTACTATTTTTTAAATTTCTCCGGCCCTAAGAGTCGTGGAAAAATAAAAAAAACTTAAATGACCGTGATGAAGTAGAGTATCGATACGTATAGTAGGATTTTTTTAAAAATGCATTCTAACCTCAAAAAACGAATTCGCGCACATTACTGAATTGGCAATAAATAATCGAAGAATCCTCGAATTTTCTTAAAAATTGGAGAAAATATGTATTTTTATGTCGGGAAGACATGGTAACAATAGTAGAGAAAAAATGTATCTTAAAAAGAAGGATTTTGTGTGTACTTTTGTCTAAGAAAATCCAACATTTTATTTCTTTATTTAAAGTGACCAATTTAGGGAATAATTCAAAAATAAAAATTCGATTTTCATTTTTTATATTGATTTGTTCCCTCGCAAGAATCTTACTTTAGAACCTGAAATATTTTTTTTATTTTTTTAAACATTTTCTGGACTGAAATACAGTTTTTCTAAGAGAATCAATCATAAATATCGCGATAAAAAATTGGTTATTTATTGCCAATTAAGTAAAAAAAAATAATGTGCGCGAATTCGTTTTTTGAGGTTAGGGTGCATTTTAAAAAAAAACTACTATACGGATCGATACTCTACTTCATCACGGTCATTTTAATTATTTTTTATTTTTCCACGACTCTTAGAGCCGGAGATATTTAAAAAAATAGTGAAGCAATCCACTCGAAAAATACCAAAAATGCCGTTTTTGGCACATATCGCGAAGCTCCAGCCCAAATTTATTGAAAAATTTTTTACAAGCTTCTCTTTATATATAAAATCGAAAAAATTAAAAAAAATTAACTTAGCTCTTACATCCATTTTCAGAATATTTTCGTCTAATGTCACTCTTTTTTTTTTTTTTTTTTTGTAGTTTATTATTTATTTTCATTTGGTATATATTACATTTTCTAGGACATTTCATTTTCCTAATTCCCTGCTATAGGAGTTTTCCTCCTTTTCAGGGTGAACCTAATGTCACTCCACTAATAGGTCCAAATATACCTTAATGAAATATTAAAAATATTAAATTCTGTGCCTAAATTATGTCAAACTAGTGGCTATTACTGGTAAATTATGAACTAATCAGATGATTAAAGACATAAATTATTTATCAGCTTATATTATATACGCCTCTGACATTAATCGTCATGTAAACAGATATTTTTTTCAGCTGATTAACATATAATTATTGAATTATAAACGAAATATTTGTCTTTTGGGAAAAACCCAGTTCAGATTATTTCATATTTATAGTACAGAGTGGAAGTAGTAAAATGATAAGATTTATATTCAAATACCTCAATATTTTATTGAATCATTAAATTAAATGGAAAAATAAAACATTCTGCATGGCCCTCGTATAATTATCGTTGATGGAACGATAAAAATTATTGTATTCATAATGCAATTTATTCTTAAAAGTGCATTATCATTCGTTTTGTTTTTGTCACATTAGTTTTGGTAAATACGTAAATAGCTAGTAAAGCAATTAAATCTTTTGTCATTCTCTGTTTGAGTGTTTCAAATATTTAAAAAGTACTTCAATGTACACGTGTCTACTGTTATCTCCAAAAAAAAATCTGAGGCGCCCAAACCACGATGATCGTATCAGTTTGAAATCCTGTATATCAATTTTGGAATATTTTTTTAATAAAGCATTTTCGACATGCCTATTCAAATTATATGATTATTTATTTTAAAAACATGGTTTTCTTGGAATTCGTTCGACGCGGAACGATATTTTTCAACTATAAATATAATTATTTATCTCTCATTAACATTTAATTTTTGTTGCAAGAGCGCATAATAATATTATATATGAATACATTTTTGCGATAAATGACTTTATACATATACATGCAATGTTCTTATTAATTTTTGAACATATTTCATTAGATCCTCTTCAAATTTATTATCACTAGTCTTATCTTGTATAATAGCGATTATCTATTATTTCTATTCAAGCTGTTATTAGAAATTAATTAATATTTAATTACTAGAAAGATATGATTTTCATCTCTTCCAACTATTCTGTAAGGTAGGCAACACACCATGTAGTGTCCTTTTACAGGATTTCATCACCATGTAGTGGCCTTTTACTGAACTTGAATACCATGTAGTGGACTAGTGGCCTTTTACTGAATTTGATCAGGATTTCTTTTATTTAAATTCGAATGTATTTGTGAAATGTTGATTTATTTTAATAATAATAATTCAATTACAATTTGTATGTGATACTTCTTGTATTTGTGGTACAGTGGAAATATAAATAAACTACAATTTAACAAAAAGTTAAGAAACTTGAAATTATTTGAAAGCCTTTTTGAGGTACTTTCGTATTTTATATATTTTTTACCAAGTTGTGTAACAATTATTAGCCTGATAATGATTCATACCTATCCAGGAATAATTGTATCCAAATTTATAATAAACATTTTAGTATTTTAAACTTAAATTGAAATGTTAAAAATAACCCTCAATCCACTCTGTGAAATTTGACAAAGAAACAAACTATTTAATTTAAATAAATATATTAACCTATAATGACAAAACTCTATATTCAAATGGCAACACTAACACATTTTATTCTTCCTTAAATTTTCCATTATAGAAAGGAATGTAATCTACAATTACTCTCCAGTCTGTAGCGTAACACAAAGTGGCTCCAGCGGTAGCCCCAAACGCCAAGGCAGATCCAACCCTAGAAGAAAATAAATGTTACATAATGGGGGTTGTGTTGAAAGATATTGATTAAAAATATTACCATTGTGAAGCGATTTCTACTTGTTTTTTTCCTATTGCTTTAAGGGGACCGGGTAAGGCTAATTTTGAAGCAGCTGCAGGAGGCATCTCGTATATAGGCAGTACTTTTATTAAAGATTTCCCACAAACCGAACTATCTAAAATAAATGTTGCACAATGACAGAAGGTGAAGGTATTGACATTTGACAGTGACGGATAATAATAATTACTTCTTCTTTTTTAATGGGCTCAGTTTTTCGACTATTTACCCAAGGATAATAATATTTTAAATAATAAAAATTTAATTACAACTATTTAATAACAGACAGCTCTTTATGTGGTAACTTAGATCTAGATAACTATAAATGGGACGTCGAAGCCGTCTTAATCAACATTTAAAAGTAAAACAGACCCGTTGCACTTAATGTGCTGCGGGACATTAATGTACATGCTCTCAAAGAAAAGAAGAAAGAAAATAATCGTGTGTAAAATGAGTTGTCTATCTATCGGTAAGTTCAAAAACCAAAATAATAATTGTAATGTCATTTTTAAATGTATTGATTAATAAAAGAAGAAAACTCACCTTGATTGATATACGTAAAATGAGGAAAATAATTGTAATCAACTTTTTTATTATTTGTACTTAATGAATTTATTTTTCAAGTAAATAAAGCTACAAATTCAAAATTAAAACATGTTAGTGCGCCACCATCAATTCGTTTACAGCGCCATCTTCTCAACATAACCTATCCTGTCAGAAGTGTCAGATCAGATAGCACTTAAAACGTCTATCGGTTTAGTAGAGTTAACGTCAAAACAATAAAAATTATAAATTAATTTGAAGGGTTCGTTTACTACGAAACTGAAATTAACTTGCTCACATTTGAGCGACGATTCACCGTTTAAAATGGTGGAGAGCCTACAAGAAGAATGGGAAGAACTGCATTCTGACTTTAAACAGCTAGAGGTTGGTTTTTAATTTAAATAAATATATAAAAAGAATATGTTTTAATGTTGTTATATTGTAGGTAGATAACAAGGCGTATTTACAACAATTAAACGAGCTCACGAGCGTTCAGAAAAAATGTCTCAGTCAAATAACACATCAAAGATATCGTATTGGGGTTATATCAAAAACATTAAGAGAGTAAGTACTCCAATATTTTTTAATTTTGTCAGTAACTTTACCGGTTTTCGACTTGTAGTAACAAAAATCGTATAAAGTAGTTTAGGATATTAAATGAAAAATATTATGTATATCTCGGTGACGGTGACAATGACAATAAAAGTATTTCTAGTTATATACCAGAGTAGGTTGTACACATTGTTTCTATTTGCTTTGTAGTTTTGTTTGATTTTTTGGATTTGATTTAATTTTTTACACATTTTCACCATTTTCTCTATTTTTTTTGCACATCTTTTCTACTAATTTTTTTATTAAACATTATCTCAAATATTTCATTTCTCTTATAAAAATAATTGGCAAAATCTTTGAATAATTCTGTATTTAGACTTCGTCATTTTCCAAAATCACATCACATGTAAAATCATTGACAAATTTTTTAAAATTCACAATTTTCTATGTATTTTTCTCACTACTTTTTATTTTTAATGTCATATTCAATATTTGATTTACTTGGGTAAACTTTGGTAAATTATGTATGCTATAAATGATCTCAAAATATTTTTCTGGCCACTATAATCTTTAAATCAACTCTTTTATCGTTTTAAGATTTTTTTTGTATGAATTAATTTCAGTAAAACTGATAAAGGAAGTTGTCAAAGCATTTCTAAAGCTTCATTTGTCAGTTTTACTGATAGATTAACATCTTTATTTACCAACGCCAATGCTATACTTATTTAAAAAAAATTCTTTTAGAAATATGGAGTTTTCCGCAAATTAATCACCAATCTTTTTTAAATATTTTAAAATACTTTAGACCCCACGTTGGGCGCCATGCGGGTCGAATCTAAACGACGGTTCATCTAATTTAAAATAATAATGAACTTTAAAATTGAAAATACATGTTGTTCGATCGTTCTACATAAATATCCAAATGGAATACGTTTTAAAAACCTTTAAACCTAATTATATAACCGTGCTCTCTACAACGTGCAAATCTTTTGCCCGAAAACTTTGATTTCAAAATAATTTTGTTTTTTTACAGTGGGTCAAATTTTATCACATAAACTTCTTATCTTTAATTATTTATTTTTACGACAAATTAACTTTGATTTTATTATGTAAGGATACTTTTTTATTAGTAATGTGACAAGGGCGTAGCAAATGGGGATATAGGGAAAAATTATACCTCAAAAAAAAAGGTATTTTATTTATTGGATTTAATTTCCCCCTAATAAATACCATGGTTACGCCCATGTAGTGTAAGAAGAAAAAAATCGCGAAAAATTGGATGTGTCAGAAGAAATCGTGACTATATACACTTTAGAAAATCCTGCATAACTTAAAAAAAATTCGAGTAAACCGTAGAAAATTCCTAAACAAATTATTTGTAATAAATCAACCAATTTTAGGTTGAAAAAAAAGGGGGAGGATGCGACAATTATCGAAAATATGAAAAGTAACATAATGAAAAGAAAAGCCAATTTATACGATATAGAACAAACATTACCAAAACAAAATGGCATTTATTTAAAAATTATTTTAGGAAATGTAAACGTTTCTATACTCGATAAGGAAGAAAAGTAAGTAAATTTTTATTTTTTTATCATATTATACATGTGCACATATTCAAATTGATAAATCTTTGTAAATGTATAAAAATGTTTTACAAAATACCTCGACAAAGTAATTAAATTTTGAAAAATTGACCGTAAAAATTTAGGCACGCACGTCACTGCTGGGAAGGTTATAAATTATGTTACCTCATCGCTCTCTATCTTGAAAGTGATGGTTGTACGGAAATTTAATACTTGGAACTGTGAATATTATTTTGGAAATATGTTCATTTTTTAATAACCTTTTAGCGGAGGTCGATGCCTGGTAAATTTATTTATTCGGGTTATGGTCGAGCCTAGAAAAATTGAGCCAAAGTTATAATTTTTTAATTGTAAACTTGGTAAATAAAAAAAATTATGTCAAATTGTTTAAACGATTTTTCCACATGGCAAAATGAAAATTCCGGAATTAAAATCCTATAAAATTAAAAATATACGTAAAGTTGATGAAACCTTGATTGGCATAATCGAAATCCTTTGAAAAAAAATATTAATGGAAACAGGAGCGATAATGTTGGGAAAATAGTGAGAAAATAGTGGAAAGACGTGGAAAAATAAGTCAAATTTTAGAAGTGATGTAAAAAATCGGTTTTTATTTTGACGAATATAAAGAATTTTCTGAATATTTTAAATTGTTTTCCAACGTACACAGAGAAAACAGAATTCTTGAAAATTTAAACCCCATAACAACGGCGGCTCCAGGGGGGCAGTAGAGACAAGTCCCCCTTCCCCCCAAAGTCCGGCAACGAGAGGATATTTCTCATATCTGCGTAAGCCAAATTTGAATTTTTTTTTGTAGATTCTAGGTCTATTTATATCCTAAAAAACTCAGTATTTCCTTCAAAAATGGCCCAAATATTTTTTTCCGGTAATTTTGACATTGCCAATCGTTTCTTACACAAAATTCAATCTGTGTAAACCAAATTTTAATTTGTTTGAATTTTTTTTGTAGATTCTAGTTCCATTTATATCCTAAAAAACTCACTTTTTCCCCCAAAAATGTCCCAAACAGTTTTTTTGGTAATTTTGGCATTGCCAATCGTTTCTTAAACAAAATTCATTCTGCATAAACCAAATTTTAGTTTTTTGGATTTTTTTTTTGCAGATTCTAGGTGCATTTATATCCCAAAAAACTCATTTTTTTCCTCGAAAAATGGCCCCAACATTTTTTTCGGTAATGTTAATATTTCCAATCGTTTCTTATACAAAATTCATTGTGCGTAAACCAAATTTTAATTTTTTTGTAGATTCTAGGTCCAGTTATATCCTAAAAAACTCACTTTTTACCTCAAAAATGGCCCAAACATTTTTTTTTTCGATAATTTTGACATTGCCAATCGTTTCTTATACAAAATTCAATCTGTGTAAACCATATTTTAATTTATTTGAATTTTTTTGTAGATTCTAGGTGCATTTATATCCCAAAAAACTCATTTTTTCCCTCGAAAAATGGCCCCAACATTTTTTTCGGTAATTTTAATATTTCCAATCGTTTCTTATACAAAATTCATTGTGCGTAAACCAAATTTTAATTTTTTTGTAGATTCTAGGTCCAGTTATATCCTAAAAAACTCACTTTTTACCTCAAAAATGGCCCAAACATTTTTTTTTCGGTAATTTTGATATTGCCAATCGTTTCTTATACAAAATTCATTCTGCGTAAACCAAATTTTAATTTTTTTGTGTAGATTCTAGGTCCATTTATATCAACAAACCCAAAACATTAAACTTTTATATATATAACCTTAACAGCCGACGACGTTACCCCCCCAAATCTCTGGGCTGGAGCCGCCCTTGCCCCATGACCTATTAAATAAAGGGTACAATATCTTTAAAAAAAAATAAAACGACCTTTTTTAATTTTAGTTATTTTTCGGTTAGCTAATAACCATTAAAAAAAAAATTAAATGAGTGGCCCAATTTTTGAGGATATTAAAATTAAAATATAAAAATTTGTTTCCCTTATCCCTAACATCAGAAATAATTGCGTTATAATATTATCTATAATTGGTAAAAAAACGTACCAAAAAGATACAAATTAATTTCGAAATTAATTTTTTCTTCCTTAAAACACTTTTCAATTTTTTTTCTAAATGTAATTGTGGATATACCCATAGCAAACAATATTTATTGTTTCTAGAAATTATTGTAACAATTTCAGTTGATCGCTATAATATAAAAAAAAGTTCTTGAATATAAAAAATTATTATTTATTTTATTGTTTTACATTTAGTCGTAATAAAACAATTGAAACGGATCATATTTCTAATTATAGTATTAATTAAAATAAGATTATTATTATTATTTTTTTATAATATTAAATTTTCTATTGAATGTTTGAATAATTATCTCAAGGTTAATACGAAGTTTTTTTTTTGTTGTTTTTCGATTAAAAACAAAAGCGTCATAACCCAGAGGCCTATTAAGAATTTTTGTTTTGTTATTTTTAGGTTCAAATACAAAGACGAATATGAAAAATTCAAACTTATTTTGAGTATAATCGGCATAGTTATGGCGGCCTTAAATTTCATCGTTAGATTTAGGCCACTAGAACTTAGTTATATTTTTTTACTTGTGTGGTACTATTGCACCCTAACCATAAGAGAGAGTATACTTAAGGTAATTTAGCATGATATACCTCGAAATGTAAATACCTATATCGATTGTAGACTTGAAATCGTCGAAAATGTCACTTTTTATATACACATAACCTCACTTAACCAACGAAAATGTGACATTTTGATATTTCCATAAAAACATAACCTC
Source organism: Crepidodera aurea (assembly GCA_949320105.2). Classification (NCBI taxonomy): domain Eukaryota; kingdom Metazoa; phylum Arthropoda; class Insecta; order Coleoptera; family Chrysomelidae; genus Crepidodera; species Crepidodera aurea. Next base: position 17,912,020 of record OX439477.1, on the reverse strand, counting down.
ACTTATCCAATAAAGCTTCAAATGTCAAAAACGTCACTTCACGTTTACAGCTTGCTTGATTCGACAAACCGTAACACCTTTTTTTAGGTAAATGGATCTCGAATAAAGGGTTGGTGGAGGCTCCATCATTTTTTGTCGACCGTAGCGGCTGGAATATTATTGATTTGGCCCGATAACGATACGTGGTCGTTGTTCAGGAACCAATTCATGGTTTTCAATATTTATATAAGTAAGTTTTATTTAGTGAAGCTATAATTTGATAAATAGTTTATCGGGTAAATCATTGAATTTAATTGGCTCTTTTTTTTAATTTCTTTGTTGTAATATTTGAATATAACTGCGTATTTTTCTTTAAATATTATACACGGTACGCTACTGTTTTGCATGTCATAAACAACTCCAGTAGATAAACAAAGCGGACACGACTACCAGCATAGGGAATTCAATGTGTTAGAGAGAGAACGTGGGTTCGAATCCCACATCTGACAGTTTTACTGATGTTCAAATCGGTTCCATGCGCGTCCTCTTTTGACAAAGTCTCTGCGCATGATTTTTCTTTACGTAACTAATCTTCGCCCCATCTATATTACAATACCGTTTGTCCCATTGAAATCGAACCAATAACAACGAAGTTGGACATTACGGCCCATCTGGCAACGCGCATGATGATTTTTCTTTACAATGCCGTTTACCACATTCAAATCGGACCAATAACAACGGAGATACGTCACATAATATCACGTTCTCTCCCTAACACATTGAATTCCCTATGCTGGTAGTCGTGTTTACCTACTAACTCCAGACGACTGAATAGCACTAAAAAATCGTTTTAGGTTTAGTGCAATATCTGCAGTTCAGATACCAAAGAGGCGTCCTCTATCGGCTTAAAGCGCTCGGCGAAAGGCACAACATGGACATTACCATCGAAGGATTCCATTCTTGGATGTGGCGCGGTTTGAGCTTTTTGTTACCGTTTTTATTTTTAGGTTATGTTTTTCAATTCTACAACGCTTACACGTTATGGACACTCAGTTACAACACAACTACAACTTGGCATGTAAGTAGATGAATTACAGTTCATTCATTTATTTAAGGTTCCTTTGGATCTGCATTACCGACGTCACATTTCACCCACGTTTGGACCTAATAAACGAAGTTTTTAACTGATAATTCTAACATTTCTGAAGCTTAACTTAATTTTTTAACTAATCGTCGTAAAAACGCGACTCGTTTGTCAAATTTATTGGTTCGAAACTTGGCTAAAGTGGACTTACATATCGGTAATACAGATTCCGTACTTGCCGACGTAACCCGACTTCTACTTTTGAAACCAATTTTGTTAGTAAATATTGAAGTTTGACGGGAATAATGCAAATTTTTTATTCTTTTTTGCAGGTGCCAGTTCTCAGCCTGATGTTCTTTACTCTTTTCGTTGGTAACTCGTTAACCACCATTTCTGTAATTCCCTCGAAATTTCAGGAAAAGGTTAAATTGCAGTACAGAGTGATGAGCTCTAGATTAAGCGCACAACTCTTGAACCGAGAGGTAAAGGTATATAATGTTTTCATTTATTTCGTGAAAAATATCAATTTGTCATGCATCCCCTCTCATTTGTCAACCTCGCCGCCAACCCATTGTTTTTCCAACTAAAACATCTGACAACTCTTGTCATTCCTCCAACTGCCAAGTAAATAATCTGTCGTCTGTCAATCGTCACTGTCAACTAAATAATCTATCGTCTGTCAACCGTCACTGTCAACTAAATGATCTGTCGTAACTGCCAAATTTTAACGTCTAACATGCGGGACATTCCCATTGAATATTTTTAGTCTACTCAATGTATAAATAAAATATTTTTGTTATTTTCAGACTGATGATACAGACAGTAATAAACAAGAGTAAAAAAAAGGGATAGAAAATTAATTTTAGGAATCTATTAATTGTGATTAGAATCTATTTTATATATATTTTGGTTGTTACGTTTTTTTAAATACTCTTTCTCGAATGTTTGTCATAGTTTTTTTTTTATTTAAAAAATGTTTCATTGTAATTTAATGTTTTTTGGTCAAGGGACTAAAAAGTATGTAAAATAAAAAACCGAGAAGTTTTGCTTTTGCGTTTTATTGACTGCGCCAGTTTTTGCAATAAGGCGAATTAGTGCTTCCATGTAAAGCGACGTTGTCATTCCTCTACTTTTATTCATTTTCCCCAGATCTGCGGAAAAATCGGCAAAAGTGTACTTAACACCAGCTCCTTTTACTAACATTAAACAAATTCTTAAAAACCTTTAAAAAATCAAAGGAAACGGTTGTGCCGAATCTGAAAATCGAACAAATAGTCCTAGGAGCTGAAATATATACCTACCTGGTCGTATCTATTACAGTTTCCTGTAAATCTGATTCTGCTATTAAAGTATAGATGGCGGTGTTAGACTTCCTTTGTTTTATTTAATCCCTTCACAACGGTTAGTGTTTTTTTTTTCGTTTTCTTATGTACTTCCTCATTTTACTCACCGATGTATGCAACCCGGGTACAGGCCTCTTTCACTCTGTTGTCGACTCAAATACAGCGGCAACAAAGCGGAAAAAGACAAGTCCACAAGTTATAACTTTAAAATTGACGTTGGATTTTTCGAAATCGATTATAAAACGGCTGAAAAATAAATAAATACAAAAATAAACAAATTTTGAGGTTATGTCTACTAGGTAAGGGATGGGAGCTGAAACTAGGTTGAAAATTGTTCGTTTATCAATACCTACAAGTAGAATATGCTTCGGAAACGAAAAAAATAATTGAATAAGTAGATTTAGCTAAAAATTTGGGTTTTTTAAGGTTTTTTGGCTATATCTCCGAAGTCCTTATACTGTAAGTTATTATATTTTGGTAAATGATTCATAACACGTAAATTCACATACCATTAAAGTTCGTACCTCCTAGTCCTCATAGTTTCTGAGTTAAGCCTTTTTTATGGGGAATTTTCGATTATTTTTTATTTAAAAATTCAAATTGCGCGCCAAAATGAAAATAAAAATGATTTTCGATTGTTTTACCTGTAAAATAAAGGACCCCGCACAAAAAGAAAGGAAACGGCCGCTCGGTCAAATTGTCTGAATTTTTGATACGTTATACATTTTGTTATTCTGAACAATAGTCTCAATGGGCACTAAGCTCCAAAGTCCATGCTTTGGCTGCTATGGAGCTCCGAAGCTCCGTGACTCCACCATAGTATAGAAACCTTTAAAACGCATATCACCTTTTTAAAAATCATATTTTAATTATTTTAATGTCTGCCCTTAAGTTTTTGAGGATGCTGAATTTAAATATGATGTCATATCCATAATATTGGCAGTTGACAGCTGTCAAATCCTCTTAAAAAATTAAATCTTACACTAAGGAATAAGAACTTTGTTTTTGAGGACGCTGAATTCAAATGTGTTGTCAAATCGATAATATTGACAGTTGACAAATAGCTGTCAAATGCTCTTAAAAAAAATAAATCTTACATTAAGGAATAGGAACTTTTTTGAAGACGCTGAATTCAAACATGATTTAAAAATACGTTTGTTGAAACCAATGAAATTGACAGTTGGCAGCTGTCACCTTACAGTCAAATGATTTTTTCCAACTGACAATTTTTCAGTATCACATTATATTTGAATTTTTAAGCTTAAATTAATATTAATTAAGATTTCTCGAAAGTGAAATGGATTTTTGAATGTATATAAGTGTTAAAAAATATATCTCGCCCCTGTGCACTTCTGCCCAATCATAACCATAGTTGCATAATAGTTGTAAACCTCAAGCCTGCCGAACGGCAGCCCGATAAACACAAAGTATATCGATTTAAGCGTCCTCAAAAGTTTCTTTTTCTTAATGTAAGATTTCATTATTTTAAGAGCATTTGACAGCTGTCAATTGTCAATATTATTGATTTGACATTACATATGAATTCAGCGTCCTCAAAAACATATGATTATACTCTTTAATATAAGATTTATTTTTTTAAGAGCATTTGATAGCTATTTGACAGCTTTAAACTGTCAATATTATCGATTTGACATCTTATTTGAATTCAGCGTCCTCAAAAACATATGATAACATTCTTTAATATAAGATTTCTTTTTTCTTTAAAGCATTTGACAGCTATTTGACAGCTTTCAACTGTCAATATTATGGATTTGACATCATATTTAAATTCATCAACCTCAAAAACTGGGCATACATTAAAATAATTAAAATATGATTTTTAAAAAGGTAATATGCGTTTTAAAGGTTTCTATACTATGGTGGAGTCACGGAGCTTCGGAGCTCCATAGCAGCCAAACCATGGACTTTTGAGCTTAGTACCCATTGAGACCTTTGTTCAGAATGACAAAATGTATAACATATCAAAAATTCAGACAATTTGACCAAGCGGCCATTTCCTTTCTTTTTGTGCGGGGTCCTTTGGATTTTTAGAAATAGGTTATAAAATGGCTGAAAAAAAAACAGTAATTTTGAGGTTATGTCTACTAGGTATGGGATGGCGGCTGAAAATAGGTTCAAAACTGTTCTTTTTTCAAGTTGAATATACTATGCAACCAAAAAAAATAAATACATAAGTTTATTTAGGAAATATTTGTGTTTTTTTATAGTTTTTTCGCTATATCTCCTTTTTACTGCATGCTATTAATATGAAATTCTGATAAATGATTCATAACACGTAAATTCACATACAATTAATGTTTGTACCTCCCAGCCGTTTTAATATGGAATTCTTCACTATTTCGCGCCAAAATCTTTAAATTGAGGTTTAATTTTCAACAATCGGTTAAAATATGACTGATATAATAAATAAACAGTAATTTTGAGGTTGTCTACTAATGCATCACCCTGTAAGTATATACAAGGGTATCTTTTTTAATATGCCTTTTAAATTGAAGTTGGATTTTTCGAAATCGATTATAAAACGACTGAAAAATAAATAAATATAAAAATTTTGAGGTTATGTCTACTAGGTAAAGGATGGTGGCTGAAATTAGGTTGAAAATTGTTCGTTTATCAGTACCTACAAGTAGAATATGCTTTGGAAACGAAAAAAATAATTAAGAAGATTTAGGTATATATTTAGCTAAAAATTTTGGTTTTTTGGCTATATCTCCGAAGTCCTAATACTGTAAGTTATTAAATTTTGGTAAATGATTCACAACACGTAAATTCACATACCATTTAAGTTCGTACTTCCTAGTCCTCATAGTTTCTAAGTTACAGCCATTTTTATAGAGAATTTTTTATTTAAAAATTCAAATTGCGCGCCAAAATGAAAATGATTTCCTATTGTTTTGAGTTATACCTGTAAAATAAATTTGGATTTTTAGAAATCGGTTATAAAACGGCTGAAAAAAAAACCATCATTTTGAGGTTATGTCTACTAGGTATGGGATGGTGGCTGAAACTAGGTTCAAACTGTTCTTTTATCAATACCTACAAGTTGAATATACTATGCAACCAAAAAAATAAATACATTAGTGTATTTAGGAAAAATTTGTGTTTTTTATCGTTTTTTCGCTATAGCTCCGATAACCTTTTACTGCATGCTATTAAATTCTGGTAAATGATTCATAACTCGTAAATTCACGTAGAATTAATGTTTGTACCTCCCAGCTGTTATAGTTTTTAGTTACAGCCGTTTTAATAAGTAATTTTTCACTATTCTTATATAAAAATTCAAATTTCGCGCCAAAATCTTTAAATTGAAGTTTAATTTTCAACAATCGGTTAAAAATGGCTGATATAATAAATAAACAGTAATTTTGAGGTTATGTCTACTAATGCATCATTCTGTAAGTACCTTTTTTTAATATTTATGCAATTTTCCAAAGACCTTGAGTTGGGCTTATCACCATTTTAAAACTTAACTATAAATATAAACATTTATCATCCTCAATGCTTCCAAAAGTATATTAATAGGTTGTTCCGCGATTCTCTTCGATGTTTAAACAGACAATGAATAATCATAGACATGGTGATAATTTTTAGATAAAATGTTGTCCGCCTTTAACAATTACTGTATATACGGTTATCGCTAGAAAATAATATACCGGGCGATTTGCTAATGAGTCGAACTCGCGTAATTTGTCACAAAAGCGCTCATTAAGGTGTCGTACTTTTTTAAAATAAAAAAGCCGTAATGAATACGTTATTAAAAAGTCCAATTACTCAAGTTAGCGACCGATAACGATACAGTGCAAAAAAATTAATACGACAAATTATGCAAACGTGAAAATATCTAAACTAAAAGTTAAATTGTAAAAATAATGTAAAATAAAATCACAAGCTCTCAAAATACATTAGAAAATGTCATACATTGCACCACATCTGGACTTCAACGCCTACTCCTTTAACTACATGCCCCAACAGGCATTGAATTACATAAGCCCAGACGCGAGAGGAACCCGAATCCTCTCGGGCCGGCATAACTACAAGTCCTATGGAAAAAAGTTAAATGGCAAAGTTGTAGGTAATAAAAAGATTGTATTTACACTTTTTTAGAAATTTATTTGAATTTTAGATCTTTTTTTTTAATTAACAGATAACAAAAATTAGAAATAAAAAAATTAAATTAGTTGTTACGTTTGTCTAAGATTTTTAAGATATTTTTTAATACTACGGTAACTTTTTTCTAGTTTTTTTCAAATAAAATAAAAAATTATCGAACGCTATTCAATATTCTCACACTATAAAATTTTTTTAAAGGTAAACTCACTCTTTCCCACATTAAGAACCGTCGACGGCCTTTAAGTTCTACAAATATATATAAATCATAAGAAATACTCTCGGAAATCTTCCTGCAACTAACCTTTCAACAATTTAATATAAATCTATCTTTAAACTTGTTCACATAAACAAGAAGATTTTAAGTGTGTTAACCCACATCAGATCGAGTTATCTATATTTTATGCATTCATCTATTTCTAACGATGATTTGGAACATGCGAATTTATAATTTTTACATTCTCTACTATTGTCATCTTTTTTACAGGGTGTAGTATCTGTTTTTACCTCGTATAGATTTTTACGGGTAAACTCAAGCGCCAAATTTATGACAAACTCATTTAGGCTTCTTAATTTTTTAATTTATTTGGAGCAAGATATTATTATTGTTTTAAAAGACAAATAAACAGATTCTGCCTGGCAGTTGTAGACCAGGCAAGTTAGATTTAGAGTCAACAATAATTTTTTGCAGGGTTTTTATGATTGGAAGTGATAAAGGGGCTTACAATGACCGTAAAAATTCGTCCAACAAGAGTGGTGCTAAAGGGTTAATTTGAGAGGGGTTAAAAGAGGGGCAAAATGGTATTTTGCGATTTTCCGCGAAACTTGACGTCTTATCAAAAAATATCCAATTTCAAAATTTTCGCGGAAAATGCAAAAGATTATTAAAAAAAAAATTTTAATTTCCTCAAAAATAATTTAATGTTGATGAAATTTTGTGGAAGTAAATCTAATTTGCCTATTAACTATGATTTACTTATAATTTACCCTAATTTTCTGACCAAAATCCCTTACCTGTGCCGCCGATCTTAATGTATCACTCAAATTAATATTAATAAATAATAATTACAAAAATAATATTTGTAGCATTCCAATTTTTTAATTAATTTTTACTACTTATTCAATGACAAAATATAACGTACATTTAATCAGAAACAATAATAAAATATTGATAAATTTTACAATCTTTTCAATATTCGAGTTCGAAGCAATAAAACATCGATAAAATTATATTACCTGCTACCACGAATAATTCATTGCAAAATCAAAAAGGTTAATCAGCATATACACGGTGTACCACAAACCAACCAAAATGACTTCAATAAATCTTCAATAACTTGACTAAAACTGTTAATGTAACGCCAGGTTCCGACAATAGTTTTATTATAATATCCTTGAGATGGGCATTATTTACTCGTTAGACGTATTTTTTTGGGTAATAAGAATTTTTTATTTAAGTTTTGTTTTATGTGTGTAAAATTAAATTTACAAAGAATCTTTCCCAGATTTTTTTTGATGATGATTCAATAAAAAAATTCAAAAGTAAAAATCAATTTAACGTGAAATTACAATTGGGCAGGTCTGGGCCATACGGTGGATTATTGTAATTGACTATATTTTTAGTAAGAATATTATTATTTCTGAAATTTATTCAAACGCTCTACTTTCAAATGGAATTAGTCTAAAACGTGGACTACCTGGTAAAAATATGCAAATAAAATTTGAAAATTAACACGTTTTTTGACGTGTACAACTGATAAAATACTAATGCTCTCCGCGATGTTATTGATAAAGACACGTTTTACCTATTATTGTTGTTATAGCCAATGTTAAATATAGTTTGGAGATTTTGTCATTTGTATCCAAATTTCTTAATGGGAAATTGTACAGCGCGATTCATAGAGGTAATTTCTCGAAAACGGCCACGTTCACGCATTATAAAAACAGTAACAGTTGATTTTGTGTTGATTACATCCCTAAAATTGCAATATTTTGGGGATTCCCAGGGTATTAGGCCAGTGCCAAAACGATTTTAAATACCCCAATTCATGGAAAATTCTTAGCAGTATGTGAGGTTGTGGGTGGACGGAAAATGTAGGGTAAATTAAGAAAAATCAAGTCGACTGAGAAAAAGTTCCGGAAAGGAGGTAGCTAATTTACTTATATTTATTTTATTTAAGAAATGGTTGCCCCTGGTCTATACAGTAAATATATATACAGGGTGTTCAAATGTATACGAAGTAACTAAAATATTCTTAGCTTAACCCTAACCTCTGTTTAATGTTGTAAAAAACAGTAGAGGTGGGAAAAAATACACACGTAGGTTCACCGTAACTGTGAATTAAGATACAGGTTGTTAAAATGTATATGCAGCAAGTGAAAGTAGAATCTTCTGAGGAACTTGAGGATTGCTACTTTAAATGAAATTATATCTGGTATTTTAAAAGATATCGACTTCAAATTTTGAAATGTCATTAAGAAAGTAGGGGGAAAATTAATAGTATATGAGATGCCTCCCCAACGTGATATTCGCCGCCCCCAGCCACCCCCGTTCCAAAAATTTAAATGACATCTTGTATTTTTTTGGACATATTCTGCAAGATAATAGCAAGCCATGAAAGCAGCTTCGTTGTATGAACTGTCAAATAATATTGCTTGTGACATTTCTGTTTACCAGTTAGTACAAAAGTTTTCGAAAAATTTTGATTTGGTTTACTTGGAAATCTTAATAACCAAATAATTGGTCCAATTTTCTACCAGGAAAATTTAAATGGACCAAGATATCTAGATTTTTTGGAAGAATTAATACATCCTCTTATGTTCATGTGCTTGGAAGAAAACTTAAATCGAGTGCTTTCCCTCATTTCAGTTAGAAGTAAGGAAATATTAGGATACCGTTATTCCAGGACATTGGATAGGTCGTAAGGATGCTATTGAATGGCCAGCTCACTCCCCAGACTTGACCCCACTGGACTTCTTTTTATTTGACATTTGAAGTCTGTTGTTTACAGAACACCATCACTATTCATTGATGATTTGCGTAATAGAGGAATGTATGGAAATTTAATACCACAAGTCTTTGAAAATGTTAGGAACGATGAACGTTTTGAACATTTGATTTAATTAAAATAATGGAAAGAGTCCTTGTTTTATTATTTCGAAATTTGTCTACTGTTCAAGGTTGCCAGTTCTTTTTCTTAACATCTGTAAATATCTTACCAAGTTCATTATGTAATTATTAAGTCATTTTTACTTTACCATACGAAGTGGTAAAGTATTGTAATCGCAAAAAAAAAGTTCAGCTTTCAGTGGATTCTATTTCTATTAAGTTTACGTAAAAATATTAAGAGAAAAAATTTATTTTAAATTAAATTTACTATAAATTTTGTTTAAAAACTTTTTTCAAATTTTGTATTATAAGCGAGTTAAAAATAAAATATGGAATAACATAGTTGCATAATAGCGCAAGCGCAGTAGAAGTGTTTTGTTTCATGGAGACAATAGTACGCTCTTGCCAGGCATGGCCTGCCTTAAATATGTACGAGTAATTGGATTATGAGCCCGTAGGGCCGTTAAAGTATGGTAAAATATGTATTTTTATGTCAGGAAGACATGGCAAAACTTTAAAAAAATAAAATGTATTTGTCAAACCAAAATCGGCATTTTTCGAAAAAAAAAATCAAAGTGGCCGCCATTTTTTGAAAGACAATAGTAGAGAAGAAATTTTTATCTTAAAAAGAAGGACTTTGTGTGTACTTTTGTCCAAGAAAATCCAACATTTTATTTCTATATTTAAAGTGCCCAATTTAGGGAATAATAAAAAAATAAAAATTCGATTTACCTTTTTGAAAAATGTTTTTTTTTCATACAAACTAAATCAAAAATAGGTGGTTTTTTTTATATCCTTTTTCAAAAGCGCCCCCTTATCTACTAATATTTTTATTTCACACCACCTGGGGCTACGGTATCGTGGGAACCATGGAGCTGTACAAATTTGACACGTAATTTTCAGCGCCCAATACTAAAGAGTGTAAAATGATTTTGTGAAAAAAAATTTTTTTTTCACATACTTGACACATGTATTTTTGTTATGCAAAAAGTTTTAGCCTGAACAAATAAGAATTTTATACCAAGGAGTAACCCCCTAATTTATGTAAAATTATTTTTTAATAATTTTATTTTTTTAATAATATAAGTTGATTATAAAAAAGATACGCAAACAAAAAGGTCATTTTTGATAGTAAATACCGTATATACGAATTTTTTTGTCAACACATCTTCATGGACGATTTTTATCTCTAAATTCAAATTTTCTCCAAAAACTATCTACTTCAAACGCTATTTTAAAACTGAATGAAAATACTCACCAAAAACTAAAACAACTCTCGTAAAATCCAAAACCACCACAACCCACTGCCGCCACTAATTCGTGGAGGAGCGTTGAATGAACGAATGTATCAAATAAAATGGTATTTTGCGGCGTGTCAAAGTTAGGACTATAACCAAACTGCATGTGGGTGTACATTTTTTCATGTTGCTTATACAGATCTGCGCTGATACGTTGAAATTGAAATATTCCGAAATGGTCGAGACCGACGTCGCTTACACCGCGCTATTCAAATTCGTCGTACGTGTTCACTGATATAAACTTACCTCTACAGGGTGGCGTAAGAAATTCTCTTGTTTTTCCTGATACATTTCATTAAAACAGGGACTTTTTCAAGCCAGCGCTGGAAAATCGCATGTTAGAGATGAGGGATAACCGAGTAAGAAACTATAAGCCAGGAGACTGGCGATTTTCGGTACTTATTTTTCCCAGCGAAAATTCATTTAGGGGGGTTTTCCGATAGGTTGAGACAGATCCGGCCCGAGGCCAGTTTTAAATTGGAGCAAGGACCAATTATGGCGCCCCTTTGATTGCCCCTTTTTTAAAATGGAGCGAGATCCGATTATGGCGCCCCGATTTTATTCACATGGCACGGTTTTGGCGCTCCCTGCGGCTCGGCGCCTGGAGCGACCGCTCTGCTCGCCTCATTGTAGGGCCGGCCCTGGGTTGAGGCGGAAAATGCGTCAGAACATATGAAAACGCGGCCCTTTTTTCCAGTGATAAAAATGGAAATTTACCTCATTTTGATGATGACCTATGTTATGATAACAGCTTAAAATACAATTTGACTAATATGGAACACCCTAAAAGCCTTGCCAGACTCGTCAGGCGCGCTAAATTCGCATATTCCTCTCTGGCTACCTGTCTTGTGAGTCTGGCAAGCCAAACGAGGAAAAAAAAGACGTATTACAAAGGACCCCGCACCATTCTTATGGAAACGGGAGCACCGTCAAATTGTTTGAACTTTTGATATATGGTAGTACTTGATGTCCTGATCAATAGGCTAGATTTCGATATACAGTGCGTTAAAGTTCAAGATCCCGAAATTTTAAAATGTGTACCAAAAAGTCCCTGCAAAATATTTTTAAAAGTTTCTGGCGGATATATGTAGTCAAAATACATACGTAATAAATAAAATCAAAGTATATTTCCTTACAGGGCGATTCATGTTTCCACAGGCCTTTTTGTTCAAAGTATGTATTTTTAACATGCAGAAATAGCCTGAAATATCGATAAAAAAGTCACCGTCAAAGTTTCTGAATATTGGATATAATGTAGATCTTGACGTCCTCGTTCAAAATTGTAATAGGTTAAATTGGCTTGTTTTCGAAAAAATAAAAATATCAATTTTTGCCAATAGCAACTTTTAGTAATAAAAAATAAATGAAATATTGTAAACTAAATATTTTTACACACTGTATTAGATTATATTGCACCGTTATATTAATTGGAGGCAGGCTAAAAATTCATACTTACAGGGTGATCTCACTTGAGCTTGTAAGATGACAAAATCAACAAATCTAAAACAGCTAAAACAGTTTAATCGTTTAATTTCTTGAAAACAAGCCATAGGATCCAATTTAACCAATTACAATTTCTGATTATCAAAATCTACATTATATCCAATATTCAGAAACTTTGACGGTGACTTTTTTTATCGATATTTCAGGCTATTTCTGCATATTAAAAATACATACTTTGAACAAAAAGGCCTGTGGAAACATGAATCGCCCTGTAAGGAAATATATTTTGATTTTATTTATTACGTATGTATTTTGACTACATATATCCGCCAGAAACTTTTAAAAATATTTTGCAGGGACTTTTTGGTACACATTTTAAAATTTCTGGATCTTGAACTTTAACGCCCTGTATATCGACATCAAGTACTATCACATATCAAAAATTCAGACAATTTGACGGTGCTCCCGTTTCCATACGAATGGTGTGGGGTCCTTTGTTTTTACTAAAACAAAAAATTCGGTAGATTTGGCTTCTAAATTCTGTTTCTATTTTAATATCTTTGGCCAGGCGCATGTTGGGACGCAGCTTGGTGAGCTGCGAAGGTTTGTGCTTACCGCAGTTTGTCACTAGTCCTGCGAAATTGAAAATGGAAAGCCAGGATAGTGGAAAATTAATAGAAGCAGTTCGAGGGAGAACAGTACTTGGAGTTCATCGGAATCAGATTCCGAACTCAGTAATGATTCTATATACATTGCCCTCGAGCACATTTTCACCCTCACTGGCTTGCAGTTGAGATACCTACTCCCAAATTTTGTTCTCCCTGCCCGCAGTTGATTGCGCCCGACTTTAGACTTTTTTTACATATTTTGTTAGCCTCTGGTCATTGTTTAAGTTCTCCTTCGCGAGATTAAGTTTTTTTCATCAATATTAATTATTTTCAAAACCCTCTCATTTTGTTTACCTCCCTAGTAACTTTCTGAATTATTTCTATGACACCTCTTGCAGCTTTTTTGATGAATTTTTTTGCATTTAGAGAAGTGGAATAAACAATTTTTATTGGTTTTACAAAAACGCTATCTAGTTACCTAATGAATAATTGTTTATAAAATAACGTTGATAAGAATAATTTCCCATAAAACCGTATCGCAAATAAGCAATAACCTAATCGGGTAACCGACTTTTTTACTCAGTTCGAAACAAGGAAAATGGTGGAAGTTAAAGACGCCAGTTTTACAGGGTGATTATGTAATCAATGTATACTTATTTTGATAAGAAATTTATACTTAAATTGTACTCCACGTTTGTGCTTGTTCTTTTTTGATACTTTTCCGGTTTGATGCACGGAGAGATTTAAAGCTGAACTTCTTTACTGAGATGCGACATTTTTAAGGTGTGACATTAGGTTATAAATAACTCAAGCACTTCGGAAATTAGAAATTGGATCATTTAAAATAAGTATTCAGAATACAAAGCATTAATTATAAAATGTGGAAACATTTATAAATAGTTTTATTCAGGACTTTAATTACGATAACGAGCAAATTTTAATTTACTAGAGCTTTATATGACAAAAAATACTTTTACGCGAATCATCAATTTTATATAATTTATCTTAATAAATAAGGGATCTGTTCTACTGGGGAAGGAACTGTCGGTTCAGAAAACTATTTAGGGAAATCATATTTTGGTAATTCACATTAGGGCTCTGGCTGGGACATCAGCCAAGTAAAGACGCGACTAGAGATGCGACACTAAAGATGGGCGAAAAATAACGGTATCATAGATGTACGTTATAATTCCGTGCGTCACATAACCTCTTTGACGGCGTTGCCAGATGTATTTAACTTAATACATTTATCCAAACAATATTAGAGAAACGTCAATCTTTTTTTCTTATATATTTACAAATATTACAAAAAATGGTGTAAATACCATACTTACATAAATGATTGACTAACCTAATAAAATAATGTATATAAGTTTTCGTAGGCTGTAACATTCTCTCTACAATAAGGCATTTTACTACAAAAGTAGTCAAAATGTATTTTATATAAAATGTCAGAGAAAACGTTTTAAGTATTAAATTTGAATTTAGTAAATATGATAAGACATTGTGTGGAAATTTCCGTATACATGCAAATCATTCAAGATTTTCCTCTATAACATCTAAACTGATGTCCTGATCTTTTTCTGGTGATTTATTGTTTGACATGAATTGGGAAAGACGAGTCGGGTTCTTCAATTCGTCTGTGCCAAACAAGTCCAATGGTAGTGGGCTCACAGGAATTGGCCATTTCCGATCTATAAAAAAATGTGTTTTGTAGATTAGATAAATAATTTCCAAACTGAGGAATGGTTTATGGTAAGAATCTAAATAAGTGATGCCGATTAATTAATGAGCTATTCGAATGTGGGGCCAGAGTCAGGTAACAAAGAATAAAATGTAGGAAAGTGGGCCCAGACAAGGGCGTTGTCAGCCGGTAAGCTAGGTGGGGGCACCATAATCGAACTGAAGAGAAAAATCAAAAAAGAAAAGTTTTAATAAAACAATTCTTCTAGGGTTCTTTGCGAATTCGTTAGTCACTTTCTTGACGAAATCGTTCAAGTTTTTGAAAATGTGTTGCCTGTGTACATTCATCGTTGCGAGGCAATTGAGTCGTGCTTCATACATGGCGCTCTTCAACCAGGTTTTGATTCTCCTAAGACTACTAAATGCCCTTTCAACTGTACAAGTCGTACAAGGTAAAGCAACAAGGATCTTCAAAGCTTTCTTAATTTCAGGAAAAAGATCTTCAGTTTCCTTAAGGATTTCCACATTACTCGCACTCAGTTTGATCGATTCTGATTTTTCCTCACATATTTGTTTACAAAGCTCTATCTCATTTTTGATATGATATGATATGATAAGACAGTTAAAAATTTTTGAATTCCTCGCAAGCTTCAAGTTCTTCCAAAGAAATGTTTTTCATTTGCGCAGGACGTAGTTTTGTTTAAGTAAATGATGGTCTATTTTCTTCAGAAAACCTTATTTCAGTCCAATTGTTATGGACCTGCGCCATAATTCTAAGGGGTTTTTTGCCGGGTGGTTGCTACGGTGTTGTTGTATTTTAGCAGTACGCGGTATTGATTTCATATCTTCCGCCAATCCAATTTTTTCCGCAATAGCAGTAGCATCTTTGAAAATTTCTTCTGTTACTTTTTCGGGTTTTTCACGTTGGTTTTTGATTAATTTTAAAATACGACCAATATGCTGGGATGTCTGGACTGATTGGAGCACGTTTACTGTGGCTTCTAAAAGAGCGGAGAATATTTGGCTATCAATACAAGTGTAACGGTTTCATTTTTCCCCAAACTCTAAATTATTTTTTGGATGCCCCTGGTATCAATCTTTTTTATTTTGACAGTAGTGACTGACGTTAGGAATGGATGACAATTCCTAACTGTTCTAATTTATTGTAATTTTGCGTTTTACTCCAATATATCCACCGTTTTAGTTTTAAAAGGGTATTTAATTTTTGGTATGCGTTAATATTTAGATTTTATAGTAAAAATTGTAAAACGAACGTTGACGACAAGTTCGTTTGTATTTTGATTTGGATCTTTTGGAAAGTCGGTAATGTAGATTTTATTTTCGAGTTGCTATTAGGATTGGTCCTAAAGGTCACATGACTGACGCCAAATTTTCCAATTGGTTACGGAAATTCAGAGATTTGGGGAGGATGCGCGCTTTTTTTTAGAAAAAGGTTGTTGAAGAACAGCTTTCAAATTTAGACAAGCGTCGGTTTATTTTTTCATTTGGAAGAAGCACTTATATAGTGGCAAATTGCCATCCCTAAGTTGTTTGGGGGATTAAAAGTGCCATTCCATCTGCGAACAAATTGTAGGCGACATTTTGGTGTGTTATATACTGTTAAGTATTGGTATAATCGCCTTTGTTCGCTCGACTGTCGTCGGATTATTGGAAGAATTTGCCGTACTTGTAAGACAACTCTACTGCCTAGCTGATTTCTGTTGACTATTGGAAAATTTGATTTGGATTTTATTATTTGGAAAACTTTATTTTGGATTTGGTCTACTGGAAATTAATTTGATTTAGATTTGGTACATAGAAGATTTTAGAAGTCAAACGGTTTGATAAATTTATTTTTTGTATTCTTTCGTCAATGTTTTGTTGAGTTGCGTTTTTGTAGTTTTCTTTTTATCGCCCTTAATTTTAAGTATTTTATTATTCCATTCAGCATTGGTACCACAGCTAAATGAGAACGTTTCTGTTTAGTTAGTTGTTTTTGAACCATATTTTTTTGTTTTTGAAATTGCCATTTGAACATTTTTATATTTAATTTTCGCACTTTTGTATATATTTATTTGTTTGGGATTGGGGTTATTTGTTTAAATAAATCGGTGATATATTGGAGTTTTGTCTTGCATTTACCCCTTTTGTTGATTTTCAGAGGTAAATTAGGTCAGATAAGCTAATTTAAATCAACTGGCGCCTCCTGAGCACTTTAAAAAAAGTAAGTTTTCGATCAATATTATAAATTGGAACCACGACCGTCTCCACTACAGCGCTACGCCGTTAGGCATAAGGTTGAGATCGACAACCCACCTTTATATGTAGCCCTATATTGTTTTATAGGCGTATAGGGTGTTACACAAGGCTAAAAATAAACGAGACTTTGGAAGCTGCAGCATGGAGCTGATACGCATGTTTCCTTGTCGCATTATTGCCATCTCGGAACAGGGTTTCTAGTGCCTCCATTATAGCACAAAAATTCTCTTTAAAAACTCTGATGTTCTTGTACTTCTCGCTCCACCTTGTTTCGCGCAACTTGGAAATATTGGGTATTAATTTTCTTTTTAAAACTGTATTCCGGATGTCGTTTCAATTAGCAGGGTGACTGGAGAGCGTTAACCTCTAGAGGGAGGGAGGGGGGGTCAGCTGTCAAGGTAAAATAAACAAATAATATTAAAGTGAAAAATAAAATAAACAATTACCTTCATCGATAAACGTATCAACTATTGTTCGATATGTATCTACAAAATATTTCAGATCTATGGGAAATTCGGAATTCAAAAGCTTCTCCAAAATTTCAGTTTCTGGTAAATAAGGAGAGTATTTATTTCTAGCAACTTGCTGGCTCATACTGATGTTACTCATTACGCTAAATCTGGGGATGATGCTTGGTCCACTGGGCTTATCAGACAACTGAGTAAAAATTCAAAAATCACAAAATTTAAATATTCAAAAATACAAAAATTCTAAATATTCAAAAATTCGAAAAGTCCAAAGTTTGAATATTTAAAAATTCAAAAGCTTGAAAATTCACAAATTCATATAATTAAAAATTGAAACATTCAAAGGTTCAACAAAGTGAAAATTGAAAATTTTAAAAATTTAACAATTAAAAAAATAAAAAATTGGAAAATTTGAAGATAGAAGGCAATTGTATGATATAAAATTCATATTTAAAATTCACAACCTCGTCGATTCTATAGATATCGATAACTTAATAAATATGTCCCAAGACTAGAACCCACCCAGTTCTATATCAATGAAAGCTCTACTAATTACCATTCTAATTCTCCGCTTTATCGTGGCTGTAAATCATAGAATACTTTGACAAATTTAACCAACTTAGATATTTCTTCTTCCGTAACAACATTTGGTACCACGTTAAAAATTTTTTACAAGGGTCATATTCAATAATACTTAGTTGTAACTTAAAAAATAAAAAAAAATTAAAATTTTACCTCTTTAAAACTTGAACCTGAAGCCATTGAACCTGCTGCTTCACGCTCAAGTAGGTTAAACAGCGCGTAAACCTTTTTAATGCAGTAAGATATTCTCATGGAGATATCTGCTCTAGTAATAATTTCTACAGGCGTTATCATTTTTCTTGGATATCCATAATAATATGTCCAATCGTTCATAGATCTCTAAATAATTAAACTTTATTTATATATTAGACGACGGCAAATTGATTAATTACGACTTTTTTTCAAAGGTAATACTACCATTATGCCAAATTTATTCTATAAAATGTAAGAGGACTAGTGGTATTTGGAAAGGTTATTGTTTAACCATTTTGTATTAAAAACTGAGAATATAGTCATTTATGCAAAAGACATCAATGTTTAATATTTTCTTTTTGGCCGTTTCAGGGGTTCGGCTGACGAAAAGAGAAATTCTGATACCGCCATTGTGTTCAGTATCCTCGAAAACGGGGGGGAGGTACTCTCAATCCGGGTAAATTTTGGTCCATGTCCTTCCGACTCACAGTCGCCACTATTAATACTAAATAAAAAAACAAAAACGAAGAGACGGTTTATCAAAGGTAATACCACGAGTCCTCCAAGTTTTATCGATTTAATTTTTGTTTTTCATGAAAACGGCTTTATTTGGAAAAACCACGAAAACAAACTGATTGATAAAATCACGAGTCCGCAGGACGAGTGATTTTATCTCAAATCAGTTTGAGTGGTTTTGCCTGAAATAAAGGCGTTTGAGTATGGAAACCGAAACCGAAAATTTAATCTATAAAATTTGGCAGGACGAGTGGTATTTTGAAAGATTATTTTTGAATCATTTTGTGTTAAAAACTGAGAAAGACACTTTACACTCAAAAGTTCGATATTTTCTTTTACATTTAAACGCCAAATATTACAAACGTTTTAAACGAATTTATGGACGGAGCTGTGCCGTGTGTTACAATAAACGAATAAAAACAGGTTAGTTTGCAAATATATTTTGAAATTTGGGTATTAACATAGATTTGCAATACATTTTAGTATAATAATAATTGTTCAATGTTTTCATTTGACATTTCAAAAAAGGTAAACATAGTTTAATCAAAAAACAAAAACGACGAAGCTGTTTTATCGACAGTAATATCCCAAGACCTTGACAAATAGCCGACTATTTTTATTGTATCTATATTTCGAGTTTATTTTAGGATCAATTCGTCGAGACTTAATTTTGGCAATAATAATCTGAATAACTCCCGAGAGCTTTAGCTCGAGGGAGTTATTCTTTGATTATTAATGCCAAAATTGTCGAGACAAATTGTAAAATATACGAGAAATTTAGTAGCAATAAAAATAGTAGCTAATTTGACAAGGTCGCGTTATATTTAATAAGATTATTTCCCGAGTCACAAAAAATTCTGTACGTACGTATAAATTATACTAGTTTTGCTCTTTACTGTCTTGGCAGGTACGTTTAATTTAATTATATTATCAATTTCTTGAAGATTTTTACTCCCGAATCTACTCATTGTTAATACTTTTTAACAAAATGTGTCAAATTTAATTCTGTAATAAACTTTAATGGCAAACTGTCAAAATTCAGATGACGCGCGCCTACTATGTTTGTCGTAAAATGGACGGTATTACATAGAAAGAAATAAATGAATATATTTATAGTTTCAGAAAAAGTGCGAAATCAGTTGGATTTGTGTATTTGCTACTAAAGATCGATTATTTATTAACTATAAGCAATTTTATAATACCATTAGTATAGGTTTTATTTGAATAATTTGAAATTTACGGGCGGCTTCGTTATTGTTGGATACCGTCCTTCAGGTGAATATTGAGGACGATGATCAAATAGCCGAATATTTACCACCAAGGTGAATAGTCGCTTTATTTTGTTTTGATTGGCTGCGTCAAATCAGTTTCCAAGCACGTGATTGGTTAAAAATTGATATTTGATAGGCAAGGGAAATAATCAGTATAAAACTCAATGATTGCTTAGGATCGTGAACTCTTATTGGCTGAAACCACAAAATTCGACTATTTTGACAGATGAAAAAATAATCCCGTTAAAATTCCCATTTCTGTATTATAAATTCATGACAGTTATTAAATATTCGTTTTGTAGTGTACAAAAGTCAAAAACTTACTGCATTAATGTGATGCATTTGGGCAAATAATTTCAAATTTTCAAAAAACACTTCATTTTCTGGTTCGTACAAGAGTTTTAAATGCTTATTAATCGCATCTTCGTCTCCCTAGAATAAAACATTAATTCGCTCACATTCAAACTATTATTAATCAATTAATTATATTATAAAACACCCTGTACATTATGTAACAATCTCCATTGGACAAAAGTAGGCGCCACCAGTAAGTTACGGTTAAAATTGTCAGATGTCAAACGTCATCATCGTATAGTTGGACATCAGTCAACAACGTAACCTCAAAATATTAGTGATTTTTTGTAGAAATATATGGTGAGGCCGCCTAAAGTGGGATTGATTTCAAAAACAATATTGTTTCTTTCGTAATTTTCGATACTTTAAACTTACCTCAACAATATGTATGAAATATTTTTTGTAGTATACCAAAAAACCTGTTAGTATTTCGAAAACGAAAGTATCACTGTTGACTTCGGTGATAATGTTTAGAAAAAATCTATCTATAGGTTGGACTTCATTTTCCTTCGTTCCCAACTTAAAATTGTGCACGCCAGCGTAGATCATTCGGTGGATAAAAGTTTTCTGGAAATAAAACAAAATATCCCGAGTATTATGGGGTTGCTGAAACTCGAGTTCAGCGTGCATGTAGGGCTTCAACACCGTCTAAGATTTTTATTTCTGAATTCTATAACATGCATTTTATTTTACGTGGATAAAAACTAACCAGCTTTACCACAACCAAGTGACATTCACCTTCAAGGGTATGAAGCAGCTGGAATATTTTTTTCAATCAGAATCAGAATACTTACCCTTTGGGCCAATTTGAGATTCTCCAAAAGCACATCGTACATTGATTTTTTGATAGGTTCTCTTACTCCAAACGAAGGTATACATGGTACATTAGATTTAAAAACTGAATTTTTATTTTCCATTCCTTTTATAGTATATTAAAAATTAGAAATTGTTTAAAATTGAAAAAAGGTTTCGGGTTTGTAACATGTATATGTGTCACGTAGACGTTTGGTCGATATAATTCAGAGGCGCACTCAGTAATTATTTTTTTCACGAGGGTTGATGCTAAAATCTCCATAACTTCTATATTACATTGTTGCTTTACTGTAAAACAAATACATAATTTTATTATCGTTTAAAAAAGCATCAAACACAATAGACAAACTTTCTTGAAATCCTCAGTTGTTCTAAACCAAACAGCATTTCAGAATTAAACAACCAATCTAGGTCGCAGACACTGAAAAAAACGAATCCCGGGAATTTCCGGTTAAATGAATTCCTGTTGTTTAAACGCAACTATTATTATAACAAGAAAAAACCGTTCTGAGAATGATCTGTACTTGCAGTCTAACAGGCCGAACAGGAACAACGGTAAGTATAGGGTACTTTTAATTTATCAGGAATATATTGCTGTCATCTCTACAATCGTAGAACGTTGATTTTAACAGAATTCCTGTAAATCCCACAATTCAATCCGGTACTCTGAGCAGTAACTCGTAACTGCCTAATCGGCAACACGCATTACGTTGTTCGTACGACCCCTGCATATTCGGCAACCCGTATGCTGGGCCAGTCATAAGTTACATTCGAAATTACAATAATTGCGGTAAACTTGCTCTTTTGGTATGTTGTTTGGGTCCAACTAGATAGTATTTATCCAGATTTGCAGCAGTCTGAAATTGAGTAGTTGCTGAAAAACCACCATTTTTTTCTCTTTTTTTAGTTTTGTGCCAAAAAACCGACATTGGAAGGCTCTGACGACAAAGGTCACTACTACTTGTTTAAAGTGTACAAAATTCCTGATAGTTTGAGCCCTAATTGTCTAGGTCTAATAGATCACAAGATACAGGGTTCCCAAAATGTTGAAAAATTGGAAATGTCTAATTTTCGACCAAAATATCAATTATAATGAGATATCTCAGGGGAAATTAATGGGAAGTGAAGTTATAGCAAATTTAATTATCTTTATTTAGGACTATAAGCCAAAATAGGCACACCATAATCAAAACACCTCAGGAGAAATTCCTGTCCAATGGTAGCAACAAGGAACGTCTCATTAGAATGTTGATGGATGAATTCCAGAGGCACGGAGTGGAAGCCAAGCAAGCAATTTCAAAAAGTCAAGCGTTTACCAATGTCATCATTCTTGGAGAGGACATTGATTTACTCTGCATTCTTCGTGGACTAGGCGCCACCTGCGCCAATGTACGTCTCCATAAAAGTGGTAGAGGAGGGTCAGATCACATCCAGTTTTCCTCCACCTCATTCAATAGAGGGATTGATGGCCTTCCACCAGGCATGGTGCTTTTCCCTTTTCCTACATGCATTCAGTGGGTGTGATACCACCTCTGCCCTTTTTGGGCAGGGAAAATTGAAATTTATTCGTGTCCTCAAACAAAACCCCGACCTAGTTTACCAGCTGGAAGTGTTCTTGCAGCCAGATTCCCTTCCAGAGGAGATCGAGAGTGCAGGAGAGGCATTATGGTGGAAATGACCAAGAAGCTCTCAACACTCTGCGCTATATCCTATTTGTTAGTTTGTTTTCGAGATTTATTCTGCCTCCGGTTCCCGACGTTGTATACCCTTTATTTTAGAGTAATTTAGGGTAAATTATAAATAAATTAAGAAAAATCCAGACGACTGAGTTTCATTAAATTCTAACTACAAGGGGGGGGGGATTTCAAAGTATTGACTGCTGAATTCTCTGGAATCCATTAGCCTAACCATATTTTTATGTATATCTGCTATCGCTTGTGTGTTTACTTTTTAAATTTGGCGTAAGTTCATACATATTTTCTTTGTTTTACATATATTTTTGTTAATATTAATTATGTTAGTCTTTTTTTGTAATATATATATTTTTTTCTTTATAGTTTTTGTGATATCTTCCGGATGAGTTGATGAACGGTTCTATATATATAGCTATTTTCGCTAATTAATATCTCTAACTACTACTTTAAATAATTTAGAGAAACGTCAATTTTTTATATTTACAAATAAAATCAAAAAATAAACACCATACTTAAATAAATGATTGACTAACCTAATAAAATAATGTATATAAGTTCTCGTCGGCTGTAAACATTCTCTCTACAATAAGACATTTTACTACAAAAGTAGTTAAAATATATTTTATTCTTAATTAAATGGATTTTGACCACATTGTTCGTAAAATGTCTGAGAAAACGTTTTAAGTATTAAATTTGAATTTAGTAAATATTATAAGACATTGTGTGGAAATTTTTGTATACATGCAAATCATTCATGATTTTCCTCTACATCTGAACTGTCCTCATCTTTTTCTGGCGATTTATTGCTTGATATGAATTGAGAAAGACGAGTCGGGTTCTTCAATTCGTTTGTGACAGAGAAGACCAATGGGAGTGGGCTCAAAGGAATGGGCCATTTCCGATCTATAAAAAAATGTGTTTGGTAGATTAGATAAATAAATTCCAAACTGAGGTTTATGGTAAGAATCTAAAGAAGTTATGCCGATTAATTTGGGCTATTCGAATCTGGGGCCAGAGTCAGGTATCAAAGAATAAAGTGTAGGAAAGTGGGTCCAGATCCAAAATTTGACCACTAGGGTATATACGAAACTGGGCCCAACAAATCTCTCGGATAATAATTGAGAAACAAAATTATATTTTTCGGTAATGCAGGCATCGACTTCCTCCTTGTGTTATACATATTCTCTTTTTGCAAAAAACAATCAGTTGGATTATAATCCTTTAGTTCCCTAATTGCATGACGATTAGAAAGTAACACTACCTGCGTAGATGCCTTATCCCACTTTTCTAATGGGCTTATCTTTATGTGTTTACGAACTCATCGGATTACAGGTATTGGGCCCAGTTTCGTACTGCTACTACTACTTAATTAAAAAAAAGAGAGAAGCATACAAATGAAATCTAGCTTTACAGTGCCGGTCCTAGACATTTTTCTAGTGGATTCGAACAATTCACTGGCGCCCCTCATACCAGTGGGGTAGCTTGGCGGGGGGAAGGAGCGTACGCCTTAAACCGGCCCTGTCTAGCTAACAAGTAACAAGTAAGAGAAAAAGAAAACAAACAAAATACAGTGTATGATAATAATAATGAGGGTGACTGACGTAATTACTAGTAAGTAGTATAAATTTTTTAATACATAGCACAGATATTAAAATTAAGACAAAACTAAATATGGTTGCAGTGGAACACTAGATCAAGGCAGATGACTGCTTATTACAGGTTTATTGCATGATGGATTAAATCACGATTTTGCTGAACGAAAATAGTTAAAGCTTTTTGAACTGTTTCGGGTAGGAAATTGATTATACAACTCATCAGTTACCATGTATTGATAAGCGATTATACCCTTGACGACGTGGTATAACCGTTTTTGTATTTCGCATCCTTCCATCTTGAAAAGTTTGTCATAATAACAATACGTTTGACGTTTATAATGAGCAAACGTCACCAAAAATAATTATATAATTCGTTATATAATCGTATGGAATACCACGCGACTCGGAAGTATAATCGATTATTTTCGAAGCTCTTGTGATATTACTACTGAGAAGGTAGTGTGTAATAATAGTTATTTATGCACCAAGTGCGTTATATAGATCCTAACGCCCGGAGGGTAATACCGATTTTTTGATATTTTGACGTTTGTTGAATATTGCTGTCAGTGTTTCATTATATTTACCGATTTACCAAAAAATATCGAAGAAAATGTAGCCAAAGCAACCAAAAACTTATTGCTGGAGAAATCCAGACCCTCCTCGTACAATGAGCGGGCGTTATAGCCCTAGTACATTATGAGTGTATTTATAGCAACCATATCTAAGGTAAAACAAACAAATAATATACAAGTAAAAAATAAATAATTACCTTCATCTATAAACGTATCAACTATTGTTCGATATGTATCTACAAAATATTTCAGATCTGTGGGATATTCGGAATTTAAAAGCTTCTCCAAAATTTCAGTTTCTGGTAAATAAGGAGAGTATTTATTTCTAGCAACTTGCTGGACTAAACTGATGTCACTCATTAAGCTAACTTTGGGGGGGTTGCCTGGGATGAGACTGGACTTAACAGACAACTGACAAAAATTACAAAATTTAATTATTCAAAACTACAAAAATTCTAAATATTCAAAAATTCGAGTTTGAATATTTAAAAATCTAAAATTCAAAAGCTTGAAAATCCACAAATTCATATAATTAAAAATTGAAACATTCAAAGGTTCAACAAAATGAAAATTGAAAATTTTAATAATTTAACAATTCAAAAAATAAATAATTGGAAAATTAGAATATTCAAATATTATTAGAAATTTAAAATATTTAAAAATTCAAATATTCAAAAATTCAAATTTTCAGATACTCAAAAATTCATAAATTCAAAAATACGAAAATTCAAAAATTCAAAGATTCAAAAATATAAAATCGAAAATTCGATGGTTCAACAAAATAAAAATTTAAGTTTAAAAATTGAAATATTGGAAATTAGAATATTCAAATATTAGACATTTAAAATATTTTGTCCACGACTGTTTTAAAATGAGGTAGTATAATATACATACCCAAAAACACTCAAGTTATTGCAAAAAATAAATCTTAAAATTTAAAATTGAACATTTAACACTGTATATTCCTTATTAGGAACATTTTATTAGTGCAAGTTGGGTCAAATCGTAATATTTTAAAGTGAGGAATCTACCGTACTTCTATGTACAATTACTTAAGGACCACCCTGTATATAACTGCATATGAATCGTTTTTGTACTGGAGAAAATAAAAACACATCAAATTGTTCTCGCAATCAGTTTTCTTTTAGTTTACTCTACATTGTGGACCTATTATTCGAAGCTAAGAAGCACAATTAAGTAACGGGAGTTTATACAGGGTGAGTCACGAGGAACTTTACATACTTCTACCATAAACAGAGGCACCTTAGGGGATTACCAAATGACCATTAAAAAATGTCTGTGTTTCTTTAATAATGTACAGAGCGATTTATGGATTTGGACCAAAATAATGTTTGGTCATATCTTTTCAATGATTAAGTCGATTTGTCTCATTTTTTGGTAAAAGTATGTATTCGTGTCTAGCAACTAACTGACATATTCAGAACTAAAAAATTCCAGGGCCGGCTTCGCGAAAATTTGTTGAATTGCTATACTTGCAATAATTCACCCTGTACATGATTTCTCTAAAATGTGATATGATTTCTCCAGAGGACATAAATAGACAGTTAAACCTGGATATGTGAAATTTTTGTTACACTTGCCTTACATTTTTAATTAAAGATTCATTTTAAAGTCAAATTGAAAATTGGCGAAAATGAAATATCTTACTGTATAATAATGTTTAGCAATTATAAAGAAATCTTTAAAATAAACAATAACGACACACACTGTATTACACTATAGTAAATACCAGAATTTGAATCAATTTACAGGACCGGATTTAAAAATCTGGCATATCTGGTTCATGTCAAAAATTCACCCTGTATGTAACTTTTTCCACCCGCAATGGACTGAAATTAGATTGAAAATGTTTGGATTAAGTTTTTGACATGAACCAGATATGCCAGATTTTTAAATCCGGCCCTGTAAATTGATTCAAAGTCTGGTATTTACTATACTGGAATATAGTGTATAGCAATTCAACAAATTTTCGCGAAGCCGGCCCTGGAAATTTTTTGTTCTGAATATGTCAGTTAGTTGCTAGACACCAATACATACTTTTACCAAAAAATGGGGCAAATCGACTTAATCATTCAAAAGATATGACCAAACATTATTTTGGTCCAAATCCATAAATCGCTCTGTACATCAGTAAAGAAAAACAAGTCATTTTTAATGGCCATTTGGTAATCCCCTAAGGTTCCTCTGCTTATGGTAGAAGTATGTAAAGTTCCTCGTGACACCCTGTATAATAAAGGTAATATTATTAATGCAAAAAGTGGTTTGCTATTTTGAAACTATCAGAACGGTAAATGTACAAGCCAAAGGGTTGGTAATAATAAATTTACTAAAATGGGCAAAGACATTGCGACAAGTCATCAAAATATAAAGTTAGTAAACTGTTTTCTAAATGTTCTTAATATTTTCCTAAGCAATAACAAGCAGTCGTGGACAAAGTATAGTATTCTATTCGCATATAATGTAAATGTCCAAAAATGTACTGTCAAAAACACCAATAAGAGTATACGCGTACTGTTATGGTAATAAAAACAAGTCGATATAAAAGTTTTAATTAATTTCCGAATGATTATTGTCTTAGGATTTTTATCAAAACATAACAATAATCAGATACATTAATTTATCTTCATTCTTATTAAAATATTAATAATAATTTAATCAATTTAGACAACACACACATTACATTATATGATTTGAATCTGCTAAGAACGCTGTAAAAGTTTGACAGAAATGTGCGAAAATTAAAAAACTAAAAAATAAAAAAAATAAGAAAAATTTACCTCTTTATAGCTTACTGAAGACAGTGAACCTCCTTCTTCACGCTCAAGTATGTTAAACAGCACGTAAACCTTTTTAATGCAGTAAGTTATTCTCATGGAGATATCTGCTCTAGTAATAATTTCTACAGGCGTTATCATTTTTCTTGGACATCCATAATAATATGTCCAATCGTTCATAGATCTCTTAAATAATTAAAATTGATTAATTACGACTTTTTTTCAAAGGTAATACCACGAGTCCGCCAAATTTATTCTATAAAATTTAAGAGGATGAGTGGTATTTGGAAAATATATTGTTTCAACTATTTTGTATTAAAAACTGAGAATAGTCATTTATGCAAAAGACATAACTGTTCAATATTTTCTTTATCACATTCACTAAATCACTAGATTTAAATACAGCGCCTACTTGATTTAATTGATTGTATAATAACGTAATACAAGTTGCCTATCTATAAGTATTATTTAAGATTATTTATATAATGGTAACGTCAATCAAAATAATAAACATTTAAAGGCTCGTATGTAAAGTTCAAACATTTAATTTAATTGAAGTAATAATTTGTGTATGTGTTCAGAATTTTTTAACTTATTCTAAATCCAAGAATTTATGTAATCTACATATTTAATTAACTAGAACATTTTAAAAACCAAGTCCTATTGCGTTTGGCCTACTCGTTTATAGTTTGACATTATTTGTCAATTTTAAACGGATTTATGGAGATTTCCATGTTTATAGACTGAAATGGAAAAGTCTTTATTACTTTAGCTAATTTGAAGACTGTTTAGGTATTCAGAAACTGATGTTTAATGAACACAAGTTGAGTGTTGAAGTGAGTTATATGTGTTAAAGCGATTTAAAATAAACGAATAAAAACAGGTTAGTTTACAGATACATTTTGAAATTTGGGTATTAACATAGATTTGCAAAACATTTTAGTATAATAATTGATAATACTAAATAAAAAAAACAAAAACCAAGAGAGCTCTTATTGGCTGAAACCACAAAATTCGACTATTTTGACAGATGAAAAAATAATTCCGTTAAAATTCCCATTTCTGTATTATAAATTCATTACAGTAATTAAATATTCGTTTTGTAGTGTACAAAAGTCAAAAACTTACTGCATTAATGTGATGTATTTGGGCAAATAATTTCAAATGATCAAAAAACTCTTCATTTTCTGGTTTGTACAATAGTTGTAAATGCTTATTGATCGCATCTTCATCTCCCTAGAATAAAACATTAATTCGCTCACATTCAAACTATTATAAACTAATTTATTATATTATAAAACACCCTGTATATTACATAACAATAATAGTAAATTTTTAATTGTGCCACTGACTTTAAAAATTATCAAGTGTACAAATCCTCCATTTGACAAAAGTTGGCGCCACCAGTAAGTTACGGTTAAAATTGTCAGATGTCAAACGTCATTATCGTAAGGTTGGACATCAGTCAACAACGTAACCTTAAAATATTAGTGATTTTTTTGTAGAAACATATGGTGAGGCCCCCTTAAGTGAGATTGAATTCTTTCGTAATTTTCGATACTTTAGATAAACTTACCTCAACAATATGTATGAAATGTTTCTTGTAGTATACCAAAAAACCTGTTAGTATTTCGAAAACGAAACTATCACTGTTGACTTCGGTGATAATGTTTTGAAAAAACGTTTGTATGGAAGCGGTTTCATTCTCCTTTGATTCCATCGGAAGATTGTGCACACCAGCGTAGATCATTCGGTGAATAAAAGTTTTCTGGAAATAAACCAAAATATCCGCTTAAGTATTATCAGGTTGATGAAAAACTACGTGACTCGAGTTCACCGTGCATGTGGGGCTTCAACATCGTCTAGGATTTTTATTTCTGAATTCTTTAATAACAAGCATTTTACGGGGACAAAAACCGAACCAAGTGACATTCACCTTCAACTGCATGAAGCAGTCCGAATATTTTTTTTGGCTTGCGGTAGGCAATAATAATGTGAAATAAAGGAATTTTGTGTGGGGAGAGTGTCTAAAAGAACCAGAATACTTACCCTTTGGGCCAGTTTGAGATTCTCCACAAGCACATCGTACAATGATTTTTTGCTAGGTTCTCTTATTCCAAGCGATGATATACCGACACGTTTGATTTTCTTTTCCATTCCAATTCTTTTATAGTATATTAAAAATTAGAAACTGTTTAAAATTGGAAAAAGATTTCGGGTTTGTAAAATGTATATGTGTCACGTAGACGTTTGGTCGATATAATTCAGAGGCGTACTCAGTAATTATTTTTTTTATTGAGTTCGAATTGTAATTAATGTATTATTACCCTTGAAGGAGACTATGTTGATGAATGAAGTTACAGAGTTTACGAATAACTGAACTAAATTAACTAAATTCCTTAGAGATGTAAATGATATAAACAAACTTATTGTTGTTTTACCGTAAAACAAATACATAATTTTATTATCGTTTAAAAAAGCATCAAATTCGGTTGGATTTTTAAGAAACGAGAAGTAAAAGCCTGAATATAAATGTCGCTATAACAAACACAATAGACAAACTTTCTTGAAATTCCTCAGTTGTTCTAAACCAAACAGCATTTCAGAATTAAACAACCAATCTAGGTCGCAGACATACATTATTGAAAGAACGAAAAGTCTCCAGCTGAAGATTCGCCATTAAAATGTATAGAAAATTAAAAGTATCCATTCAGTTTTCGATTGTCACCTTCAGAAAGCGGGTCGAACCATGAATTCGATTTCGACGGTCATTTTTGGGCTATTGGTTTGTTTTCGAGTGTATACTGCGAGATTTATTCTGCCGCCTGTTCCCGACGTTGTATACCCTCCAATGCCTGATATTGGTTAGTGTATAAGGTATTTTTATTTTTAAGTAATATGCAAAATGTAGATCAATAATTTTTTTCAATCGAAAATTCTCACGTCAAAATATCTGCTTTTTAAAAAACTCGGTGGGCTTTTTGTTCGTTGAAATCTCTACTTTTTGATGGTGAAAAAAAATATACATTACTATTGTAAATGTTCTCAAAAATGCACAGAAACGAAAAAAACTCGATACCGAACTTTTGAGCTATTTATTAAAATGCATACTTTAATTACTCGAAAAACATGGAATGTAACATGGAATCTTACGTTTTTCGAGTAATTAAAGTATAAATTTTAATAAATAGCTCAAAATTGTACATGATTTAAAAAAAAACAATTTCGGATTCGAGTTTTTTTCGTTTCTTTGCATTTTTTGAGAACATTTACCAAAGTAAATCAAAAAGTAGAGATGTCAACGAACAAAAAGCCCACCGATTGAAAATTAGGGTACTTTTTCGATATTAAGTCAAAATAAGGTGAAAAAATAAAACTTATAGAGTAATGTAATAATTTATTTTTTAATAATTAATATTTTCTATTTAAATCAATTATTTTTAATTTTAAATTCTAATAAAATGGTTAAACTAATATTTATTATAAATTTCTTCTCTTTAGGGGGCTTACCCCCATTATTAGGATTTATACCTAAATGATTTACTCTAAATTTCCTTATTAATAATAGATTTTACACCCTAAGAGTAAGATTAATTATTTTCACTTTATTAACATTATATTTTTATATTACAGTGTGTTTGGGACATAAAAAGGAAAGTTTTCACTAAATTCCGTGAAAATTTTTTTTTTGTAAAAGATAAAAATAAAAAACCAGGTTATGTGAAAAAAGTGTAAATACAAAAGTTGTAGATCTTTTTATTATCTACAACTTTGCTATTTAACTTTTTTCCATAGGACTTGTAGTTTTGCCGGAAATCGAGATAAACAGTTTTTTCCCTTAAAAACTAACCCCCTTCCACTTCCCAACCTCAGATCGCCCGTAAATTATTTTTCCTTTCATTTTTATTATTTCTCTTCCTTTTCCAATGGGTTTCATCCTACTATTATTTTTTTTCACTTTTTATCATTTTCAAAGGCTTCAGCCTGGTCTATATTGATTTTTTACGATTTGTGGCTGAAATGTGCATCCTATCGAAAAAGTGTAAATATAATCTAAATAAAATCTAAAAGTTTTGTATTGATTATTTTTCAAAATAACCTTAAAATTACAGAGAAAAACGCTAAAAACAGTTTCTTCTGGTTTTTAATTTTTATCTCCCTCCAAAATAACTTTTTTTATTATCAAACTTGGTAAAAACGTTCTTTTTTGTGTTCTAAATAAGCTGGAAAATTTCCATAGTAAAATATTTATTTTTCGATTTTATACGAATCTAAATTTAAAAAAAGCCTAAGTTATCCATACGAACAATAACGGGCGTATCAACAATGCTGCTTCCCTTTTTAAGATAGGAAAAGATGTTGCAAATAAAAGTAGTAGAGAGCAATGTTCCAAAAATAACTACCAACATACAGTGTCCCATATGAATTATCAAAGTTACGTTTTTTAAATGAAACACCCTATATATTTTCACTCGATTGAATTCCTTTGGAAGAGTGCTTCTCAAAAATATAGGGTTGTATGGGGTTATACCATGTGGTTCTGAAGTTATGGTGACAAAATGGGTTCATTAACACCAAATATCTCAAAACCAATAATTAGGAATAAGAAAATTTTTTCAACAAATATCCTCGAAAATGGTGTGTTTTCATTTCATATTCATAAATTTACCGAATGGCTCTTTAACCATACAGGGGCAACCAAAACTCGGGATCACTGTTTTCTCAGTTTTTTCAAATTGAACAACCTGTAAATAAGGCCACTATGAGCTTCCAGAAAATGTAGGGTTTATCTACTTGATTTCCACCGGTAATGTATCTAATTCTTAAGAAGTATGTTATCCCATTTTGAGATATGCATACATTAAGTTTATCTAAGATGGTTCTTCGAGCTTCAGTTAAAGTTGATCTTGTAGTAGAGCGAAAACTTCCTCTAATTCTATTTTTACTTCAGCGTTGGACCTTAAGGACATGAGGTCTTGGGACCTTGCTGTGCCTCCATCCCTCCAAAAATGTATCATTTGCAATTTCTCTTGTAGTTACGTGATAATTCACGACCTCATCGCTAATTTATTCTTTTTCTTCCACGTTTTGTTCATTTCTTGTGCTACACACTTCTTATTTACCCAAACCTCTCCCTTGAAAACTCTCGAGTCTCGAGTCGCACATTCCTTGAATCAGGATATCGAATTGCATATATTCTACTGGCTAAATCAGCTTCTGTAACATCTACCCGGAATGTAGATCATTTTATCAATTATATCAAATCACCCTTGGAACATTTGAATGTTACAGGAATTATCAACAAACGTGAACTTTAATTATCGAGTTGAATGTTTAGGGGGTATATCATTATTGCTTTTATGACATTTTTCATACTTTACTCTATATTTTTGAGAAGCACTCTTCCGAAAAAGAACACTTTTTGAATGTCAATATATGATTTATCTTTTTTTTACAGGCTTACCCAATGTCACTGTTCCAGATGAAGAAGCCATGGATCCCGAGTTATCCCCGGGACTTTTTCAAGGTGATATGGCTTTGACGAACGAATTTTATAATTTCTGGAGAGTGGGGATTAAATTCGACATCTTCCCTGATAAATTATGGAAAAACGGCGTGGTTCCATATACCATAAGTCCTTTATATGGTAAACAAACATTTTCAGCCAGGTTTTAGCTAAAATTATTTGGATAGTCGTAGATAAAGTATAGTATTCTACTAGAACATAATGATTTGTTAGATGGGTTTTGAAACATAAATAAATTTTTATTTAGTTTTTAGTATTACAATTTTCTGTACTTTTAGAACCGTCAGAGCACGTAACAATTTTAAAAGCTATAAAAATCATCAACTTTATGACCTGTGTCAGATTCGTACCATGGGATGGTAACGCGACAGACTACCTTCTAATTTGGCCCATAAAATACCCTAAAGGTTGTTGGTCTTTCGTTGGTAGATATGGAGGTGCTCAAATTTTGAGGTTAGTAACAAGGGGATTTAAAAAAAAATCCTGTTCTATAATTAATTATTACATGATTTCTACGACGATATCTTATAATGGATACTTTGAACTATGCTCCTACAATTTTTTATTGAAAAATATATAATAATAACAATATGGCGGTTCCTTAAAAAACAAACGATAATTTCAAATTTTTTTATATATATTTTTACATTCAGAAAGACCTAAAAAAATAGTAAATATCAGAATTTTAAAAAATTGATACGTGTAGACTTAGCCACTGCTATTTTTCTTAGATTTTTCGTTTGGACCAGTTTTCAGAAAAGATCATACAGGGTGAAATTTAGTAACCCAGTCTCCTGGGATACCAAAAAAATTTAATAAAAGTAACAGTATTTTCCATCCAATTTGACATACTATTCTAGCTTGCAGCCTCCAGATGATAAAGGCCCTAATTGCCTAGGTAGCGAAGGAAGGCCAATCCATGAACTTATGCATGCATTGGGCGTATTTCATGAACAATCGAGATGGGATCGCGATAAATTCGTAAAAATCCATATGGATAATATCATACCACGTAAGTAATATCAAGAAAACAATTTAAAAAAAATATCATCTAAATCATATAATTCGTGTAATTTTAAAGCTCAGTTCTCAACAATGCGAACTATCAAATGATTCGATTCGATCGTTATAAATTACTAATTGAATCAAATAAATTAATCGAAATATCGCAGATTGAAATATATTTTTTGCGGCGCCCTCTAGAGCGAATACAGATGGATGAAGGGAGGCAAAGCCCAAGAAAAACGTACAAATGAAAAAAAGAATCTTACACATACATAATTCAAGACCGAAGTTGTCTTTCTCGTTTAACCTTTTATATCTAGTTGTAGTGTCGTTTGACAGTGGTGGTTTTGACAGAACCTTGTACGCTCTACGTCGTCTCTAGCGAAAAACGTCAAAAACTAGTAATGAATGATTTATTCGATTATTGCTTATTCGATGTTTTTAAATGTGATAACAAAGTTTTATGCATTACAGAATTTAAGGCGAATTTCGAAAAGCAGAGCTTACACAACACGACGTACAGCTTCGAATACGACTTCGATTCTATCATGCATTACGGGAAATTTTTCTTCAGTAAAAAAAAAGGGAAACCTACCATAACCCCGAAGCAACCAAATGCGAAGTATATCGGTCAAAGGAAATCGATGTCAAAAGGGGACTGTCTTAAACTGAATGATATTTATGGGTGCTTTAAGAATCCTGTCAAAAGGAGGAAGTATTACAATATTTGTAATTTTATGGGTTTATAGTAAAAAATAGCTTTACAGTGTGATTTTTTGTTAAATATTTATTTAATTAAACCTTTATTATTAACATTACAATTTATTTTTGATATTTTAAGTATCACAGGGTTAATATTATGGTTTATCCCCCTTTCCTGCCATTCCCTAATGAACAGAGAGGTTACGGTGCACCCCCTTTTCCTGGTATTCCCAGTGAGCAGAGCGGTTAATGTTACGGTTTATCTCATTTTCCTGCTATTCCCTAGTGAGCAAAGGGGTGAATGTTACGTTTTATCCCCTTTTCCTGCTATTCCCTGATGAGCAATGGTTATTGTTAAGGTGTATCCCCTTTTCGTGCGCCCTAATGCGCAGGGGATTTAATGTTACGGTTTATCCTCTTTTCCTGCTATTGTCTAGTGTGCAGGGGTTAATGTTACGGTTTACCCCTCTTCCTGCTATTCCCCAATGAACAGAGAGGTTAATGTCACGGTTCATCCCCTTTTCCTGCTGTAAGGCTTTTTCTTGCCACTAAGAAAAATATTGCCTTACAAGATGACGCTTTAGAAACCGCGTCTTAGGGACACAGGTAGCTTCAGATGGAGATACGGTATCTCCAGGGGTCTTGTTGACTTCAGACTAGTTTCATTTTAACTTATTATATACCTTTAATATCCCTGAAAAGAGGTAAGGTTGGTGAATTTAAACCAGGAAATTAACGTGACACATATATTGTGTTTAGCTATTGTACAAAAAAATAAAATTTGTTATTATTTCAAAGCCCAACCCTTAAAACCCTGAACAAAAAAAATACTAAAATCGACGTTCGATTTAACGCTAGTGACTGAAGGCGGTTACTGTCGGAATGACTCAATCAGACTATAATTAAATTTACCCAATTATTAAATTACACGGAAGAATTTAATAAGTTAAATATTTACATTAAAATAGAAGAGTTAATAAATTAATTCCCAATTACTTATATTCAGAAAATAAATAAATAAATTCGGGAGAGTTATTATATTTAAAATACGGTCTAACGGATGAATTGATCCTACTTTTCTACTCTGAATTTAAACGGGGACGCGACCGATTCCTAGACTTTCAGCTTAGCCGACATTGACAGTCAATACGATTGACGCCAATGCCAAACTAGCGTGATTAAGGGGCTGAAATTGTCTAAGTGGTAATGGGGAGCCTAAATAGTGCAAAATCAGTCCCAAAGTTGTCGGAGTTTATTAGCGGTTCACGGACGGATTCTTAAGACTTTCAGCTTAGCCGACATTGACAGTCAATACGATTGACGCCAATCCCCAACTAGCGTGAGTAAGGGATTTAAATTGCCTAAGTGGTAATGGGGAGCCTAAATAGAGCTAGATCAATCTCAAAGTCTTAGAATCTGGAGAGGTAGCTTGTTTTAAAATATAAAATAAATAATTGAAAGCAAAAATGTAATTTCAACCTTCAATTAAATAAATCAATTTCAAAACCACTACGTTCAAAAACCAAAATAAATCAAATAACTAACGTGAAATTAAAAATGCAGAAATAATTAACTTAGTTAATGGAGAAATACTACTATTCGGTAATTATCAAAGGCTTCAGCCTGGTCTATATTGATTTTTTACGATTTGTGGCTGAAATGTGCATCCTATCGAAAAAGTGTAAATATAATCTAAATAAAATCTAAAAGTTTTGTATTGATTATTTTTCAAAATAACCTTAAAATTACAGAGAAAAACGCTAAAAACAGTTTCTTCTGGTTTTTAATTTTTATCTCCCTCCAAAATAACTTTTTTTATTATCAAACTTGGTAAAAACGTTCTTTTTTGTGTTCTAAATAAGCTGGAAAATTTCCATAGTAAAATATTTATTTTTCGATTTTATACGAATCTAAATTTAAAAAAAGCCTAAGTTATCCATACGAACAATAACGGGCGTATCAACAATGCTGCTTCCCTTTTTAAGATAGGAAAAGATGTTGCAAATAAAAGTAGTAGAGAGCATGGATCCCGAGTTATCCCCGGGACTTTTTCAAGGTGATATGGCTTTGACGAACGAATTTTATAATTTCTGGAGAGTGGGGATTAAATTCGACATCTTCCCTGATAAATTATGGAAAAACGGCGTGGTTCCATATACCATAAGTCCTTTATATGGTAAACAAACATTTTCAGCCAGGTTTTAGCTAAAATTATTTGGATAGTCGTAGATAAAGTATAGTATTCTACTAGAACATAATGATTTGTTAGATGGGTTTTGAAACATAAATAAATTTTTATTTAGTTTTTAGTATTACAATTTTCTGTACTTTTAGAACCGTCAGAGCACGTAACAATTTTAAAAGCTATAAAAATCATCAACTTTATGACCTGTGTCAGATTCGTACCATGGGATGGTAACGCGACAGACTACCTTCTAATTTGGCCCATAAAATACCCTAAAGGTTGTTGGTCTTTCGTTGGTAGATATGGAGGTGCTCAAATTTTGAGGTTAGTAACAAGGGGATTTAAAAAAAAATCCTGTTCTATAATTAATTATTACATGATTTCTACGACGATATCTTATAATGGATACTTTGAACTATGCTCCTACAATTTTTTATTGAAAAATATATAATAATAACAATATGGCGGTTCCTTAAAAAACAAACGATAATTTCAAATTTTTTTATATATATTTTTACATTCAGAAAGACCTAAAAAAATAGTAAATATCAGAATTTTAAAAAATTGATACGTGTAGACTTAGCCACTGCTATTTTTCTTAGATTTTTCGTTTGGACCAGTTTTCAGAAAAGATCATACAGGGTGAAATTTAGTAACCCAGTCTCCTGGGATACCAAAAAAATTTAATAAAAGTAACAGTATTTTCCATCCAATTTGACATACTATTCTAGCTTGCAGCCTCCAGATGATAAAGGCCCTAATTGCCTAGGTAGCGAAGGAAGGCCAATCCATGAACTTATGCATGCATTGGGCGTATTTCATGAACAATCGAGATGGGATCGCGATAAATTCGTAAAAATCCATATGGATAATATCATACCACGTAAGTAATATCAAGAAAACAATTTAAAAAAAATATCATCTAAATCATATAATTCGTGTAATTTTAAAGCTCAGTTCTCAACAATGCGAACTATCAAATGATTCGATTCGATCGTTATAAATTACTAATTGAATCAAATAAATTAATCGAAATATCGCAGATTGAAATATATTTTTTGCGGCGCCCTCTAGAGCGAATACAGATGGATGAAGGGAGGCAAAGCCCAAGAAAAACGTACAAATGAAAAAAAGAATCTTACACATACATAATTCAAGACCGAAGTTGTCTTTCTCGTTTAACCTTTTATATCTAGTTGTAGTGTCGTTTGACAGTGGTGGTTTTGACAGAACCTTGTACGCTCTACGTCGTCTCTAGCGAAAAACGTCAAAAACTAGTAATGAATGATTTATTCGATTATTGCTTATTCGATGTTTTTAAATGTGATAACAAAGTTTTATGCATTACAGAATTTAAGGCGAATTTCGAAAAGCAGAGCTTACACAACACGACGTACAGCTTCGAATACGACTTCGATTCTATCATGCATTACGGGAAATTTTTCTTCAGTAAAAAAAAAGGGAAACCTACCATAACCCCGAAGCAACCAAATGCGAAGTATATCGGTCAAAGGAAATCGATGTCAAAAGGGGACTGTCTTAAACTGAATGATATTTATGGGTGCTTTAAGAATCCTGTCAAAAGGAGGAAGTATTACAATATTTGTAATTTTATGGGTTTATAGTAAAAAATAGCTTTACAGTGTGATTTTTTGTTAAATATTTATTTAATTAAACCTTTATTATTAACATTACAATTTATTTTTGATATTTTAAGTATCACAGGGTTAATATTATGGTTTATCCCCCTTTCCTGCCATTCCCTAATGAACAGAGAGGTTACGGTGCACCCCCTTTTCCTGGTATTCCCAGTGAGCAGAGCGGTTAATGTTACGGTTTATCTCATTTTCCTGCTATTCCCTAGTGAGCAAAGGGGTGAATGTTACGTTTTATCCCCTTTTCCTGCTATTCCCTGATGAGCAATGGTTATTGTTAAGGTGTATCCCCTTTTCGTGCGCCCTAATGCGCAGGGGATTTAATGTTACGGTTTATCCTCTTTTCCTGCTATTGTCTAGTGTGCAGGGGTTAATGTTACGGTTTACCCCTCTTCCTGCTATTCCCCAATGAACAGAGAGGTTAATGTTACGGTTCATCCCCTTTTCCTGCTGTAAGGCTTTTTCTTGCCACTAAGAAAAATATTGCCTTACAAGATGACGCTTTAGAAACCGCGTCTTAGGGACACAGGTAGCTTCAGATGGAGATACGGTATCTCCAGGGGTCTTGTTGACTTCAGACTAGTTTCATTTTAACTTATTATATACCTTTAATATCCCTGAAAAGAGGTAAGGTTGGTGAATTTAAACCAGGAAATTAACGTGACACATATATTGTGTTTAGCTATTGTACAAAAAAATAAAATTTGTTATTATTTCAAAGCCCAACCCTTAAAACCCTGAACAAAAAAAATACTAAAATCGACGTTCGATTTAACGCTAGTGACTGAAGGCGGTTACTGTCGGAATGACTCAATCAGACTATAATTAAATTTACCCAATTATTAAATTACACGGAAGAATTTAATAAGTTAAATATTTACATTAAAATAGAAGAGTTAATAAATTAATTCCCAATTACTTATATTCAGAAAATAAATAAATAAATTCGGGAGAGTTATTATATTTAAAATACGGTCTAACGGATGAATTGATCCTACTTTTCTACTCTGAATTTAAACGGGGACGCGACCGATTCCTAGACTTTCAGCTTAGCCGACATTGACAGTCAATACGATTGACGCCAATGCCAAACTAGCGTGATTAAGGGGCTGAAATTGTCTAAGTGGTAATGGGGAGCCTAAATAGTGCAAAATCAGTCCCAAAGTTGTCGGAGTTTATTAGCGGTTCACGGACGGATTCTTAAGACTTTCAGCTTAGCCGACATTGACAGTCAATACGATTGACGCCAATCCCCAACTAGCGTGAGTAAGGGATTTAAATTGCCTAAGTGGTAATGGGGAGCCTAAATAGAGCTAGATCAATCTCAAAGTCTTAGAATCTGGAGAGGTAGCTTGTTTTAAAATATAAAATAAATAATTGAAAGCAAAAATGTAATTTCAACCTTCAATTAAATAAATCAATTTCAAAACCACTACGTTCAAAAACCAAAATAAATCAAATAACTAACGTGAAATTAAAAATGCAGAAATAATTAACTTAGTTAATGGAGAAATACTACTATTCGGTAATTATTATCAAAGATTAAAATTATATTTTAAAAGAAAATTCTGTATTTAACGTAAATAACTCTCCAAAAGAAATTAAGATGTTACGGATCACCAATTAAATCAATTATTCCCAAAATTACTAATCAGTAAAACAATCGGACTGAATGCAAATACCGAATCTAAATTGCTAAAAAAAAATTACAAGTAAACATAAAACAAACCGGTAAACAATAAAAAAAAACTAAAATGAAAATCTTAATTCCAAACTTTAAATAACTCTCAGTATAAAATAAAACAAATATTATTCCCCACGAAATAAATTTTCCCAAAGAAAATGAACGGAAATCAAAAAGATTCTAAAAGAATCTTTTTCGGCTGAAATATTTAACGCATAAATAAAACGATTCGATTTAGTCCCAAATTAACACGGTGATAAATTAAATTCAAAACACGGAAAAAAAACTATGGAAGGAGTGCCTGTCGTTCTTAAACTCGTCGTTTGCGCATATGATATGCTTGAAAAATTATAACCATAAATTGGCCCAAGTTGAATTATTGTATGTACTGTGTTTGTGTGATACGAAGTGATAAGAATTATGTCTGATTTGGACAAACTATTAGAAACACAAAAAAACGATTGTATTAGGAAAATAATTGAAATTTCTGAACCTTTAAGCCAGGTATACACTCACAATAACATATACTTCGTTTTTTATTGCTTTATTAGTTTTTGCTACTTAGTTATGTTTTTTGTTAAGTTCAATTTGAAAATTATGTTTCTTATATTTTTTATTCTCATCACTCAGCCATTTGCATCCACTGCAGGATTCTCATTTATTCTCATACTTTATTATTTTTTATTAAAAAGTTCCTTAATGATAGATAAAAAAATGTCGCCCAAATTTTTTGTTTGGTAGCAGTGGCGTAGCCAGGAATTTTTTCGGGGGCGGCCCACTATTTCTCGTAGATAATACTTACTATAAATACTTTTTTCAGCAGGGATGGGGTAAATATACAGGGTGACCCAGGGTTAAACCGTCAAACGTTCAGGATCGGTTTTTCAGGAAAAAATAAGATTTTTTATTCCCATAATCCTGGGTCCTAACTTGCTTTGATTTTAGAACAAAAGAGTTTTTTATGAATTGCTCAAAAAACAAGTTGGTTGATTTTGATAAAACTTGGCACGCTTATTTGCGGCAATAATTTAAATATTAATAGAATTAAATTATTAATTCCAGTGACGTTCCACAAGGTAATTTAATTGATATTGGGACAAATCATTGTGCGCCACTGTTTTTTTGTATGTTCGTTACTTTTCTTTGATTAAACAGTTGAACACACAAATTTTTTGCTTCTTCAATTATTCGTATCTCGCTTAGTTTTTGAGAAAAAAATTAAAATCTTATTTTTTTCCTGAAAACCCGATCCTGAACGTTTAACGTTTAACTCTGGGTCACCCTGTATACAATGTAGGCTATTTAAATACATTATTTTATTTAACAACAATTTGTTAATTATTAAGATAAGATTAAGACAACTAATTATTAATATAAGATTGAACTTTGAATGAGCATTATTCAAAGGCAATTCTGCGAGTTTGTCCCCCCCCTTGGCTACGCCACTGTTTGGTAGACAACAGTGCATGATTTGGTGTCTTCCAGGCGCAATTTTACGATTTGTGGCTGAAATATGCTTCCTATTGACGTTATATTGAAACATAAAACAAAAGTTTTAGACTACAAGTTTTACATTATTTTTCATATGATGCATATTTCATCCACAAATCGTAAAACACCCCCTGTCCGGAACTTTTACTTAGCCCACTTGATTTTTCTTCAATTTTCTGACCACCCACCAAGAATTTTCCATGAATTCGGGTATTTAAAATCGGTTAATGGTCCAATAATCCACTCTTGTACCAAAAAAATATGTTCTTATTGCAAACAAAACATATGTTCAAAATATTCAAAAATGTTGAATATCATTTTTGTTTTGTTCAAGTTTAATTTTTTGTAAGTTATGCCCTAAATTTATTTACCATTTTTAAGTATTGCCCAGTAATTAATGGTTAATAAATATACTTTGATCCATTGTTCTACATATGTTTTCTTAATACACATTCTTTTCAGCTTCTCAATGACAAATTATACAATTATTTTAAATATGCTGAAACTAACGACATTTCTTATTTGGTAAAGGAAACAGAAAAGTTAAGAGGTAAGTTTTAATTTATAATTAATGTTACCTTTTAGTTAATATTATAAATAATAAATTTGAATGCTTATGACAGATATTCTAGACCACAGTTTAATTAATATTTATTGGAGAAAGTCTTCACGTATTCAGATTGAAATATTAGTCTCTGAAAATATTTTGTTGTAGATTTAGGAGTGTTTTGCGGAATAAATTCTTGCTTTTTTACTTATAATTATTAAATTATAAATGTAGTACTTCAAATTTTTCTTAGCTCAACGATCGGAAACATCCACAAAAGAAAAAGTCTCTATGGCTGGAAATATCACCACTTAAAAGTAAGTGAATTCGTTTTATCTAACGTGTAGGTATCGTGTCTAGCAAAATAAATATTTTCTTTAGAAATGTTAGAAATAGCGTTGATGAAATGCCGGCCGGCTCCATCAGCAAGAGTTCAAACTGAATATCTGGACGTTCCCCAAGCAGCGCTAAGGAGATCACCCCGATTCAGATCGAAGCCTAGGCGCTACTACATTGATTAACAGGTAATTCGAATTACTAATATACCCTTTGCTTGCGAAGTCTAAAAAACCGATAATTTTAATAGAGCGCTAAGTCTGAACCAACAAAAAACGATAATTTGAATAGAGCGCGAAATCTAAACCAACAAAAACCGATAATTTGGCTAGAGTCCGAAATCTAACCCAACAAAAATCGATAATTTGGATAGAGCGCTAAGTCTGAACCAACAAAAACCGATAATTTGAATAGAGCGCGAAGTCGGAACCAACAAAAACCGATATTTTGAATATAGCGCGAAATCTGAACCAACAAAAACCGATAATTTGGATAGAGCGCGAAATCTAAACCAACAAAAACCGATAATTTGGCTAGAGCGCGAAATCTGAACCAACAAAAACCGATAATTTGAATAGAGCGCGAAATCTGAACCAACAAAAACCGATAATTTGAATAGAGCGCTAAATCTTAACCAACAAAAACCGATAATTTGAATAGAGCGCGAAATCTGAACCAACAAAAACCGATAATTTGAATAGAGCGCTAAATCTGAACCAACAAAAACCCGATAATTTGAATAGAGCGCGAAGTTTGAACCAACAAAAACCGATAATTCGAATAGAGCGCGAAATCTGAACCAATAAAAACCGATAAATTAAATAGAACGCGAAGTCGAAACAAACATCAGATTTTCTTCTTCTCAAAAGCGAGCGAGGACGTTGAACTATTAACGCGATTAGGGCTGTAACAGCACAATTGTCTTATCTTTAGTCGCTCCTCGTTTAATTGCTGTTTATCTAAATTTTTTGGCACATCTTGTGAATTGAAAAAAAAAATTGTTGAGAGAAAATCTTTTATTAAACAAATATTTGTGTTATTTTTATCGGAGGTATGACGAAACATTTATTTCAGAACCTAATTTGACCAAACAACTTTACGCTCAACTAATAGGCGGAGAAAAAATTAAAAATACACTTTACAGTTGTATAAATTGCAGTCCAGATTTAGTGGAAATGTTCGAAAATATAGATCCTAGAAAGTTGAAGAGAACGTCGAGCGCCCAATGGAAGAGACCGCCGAGATACACGTTATTTTCCGTGACAAGCGACATATTGTTCAGCGAGGATTCCGATGATTAAGTTGATCAAAAAAAATTTTAAAAAACAAAAGGATCCTTTTAATTTAATAAAAAACCCAATCGTAGGGAACAAAAATTCAATTTTTAAAGTTTGTGACGTTTTATATTTATATACATATTTATGTAGTTATTTTTTTTATAATTAGGTTTTACGCTGCAATGACTAATAAAAACATTTTTAATAAATGGTTTATCATTTTTCGACATAACCTCAAAATTATCGAGA
Source organism: Crepidodera aurea (assembly GCA_949320105.2). NCBI lineage: Eukaryota > Metazoa > Arthropoda > Insecta > Coleoptera > Chrysomelidae > Crepidodera > Crepidodera aurea. The sequence goes on along the minus strand of OX439477.1, from coordinate 17,867,577 downwards.
AAAACGCTAAAAACCGTAAACATACGTCTTGAGGGTTTGATATTGGTTTTTTACGATTTGTGGCTGAAATATGCATCCTATCGAAAACAGTTTAATGTAAAAGTTGTAGATAATTAAAAAATCTAAAACTTTTGTATTGATCATTTTTCGACATAACCTCAAAATTATCGCTACCGCTTTTTCGTTTTTAATTTTTATCTCCCGCAAAATAATTTTTTTTATGAAATTTGGTGAAAAAAAAATATCTTTTTAAACCAATTCTCTATGCTTTTCGATAATTAAATTAGCTTTTGATACCGGACGCCAGAAAACTACCGTGGCAGTCAACGTATTAAGTATTTTCAGAATGGTTTCCTGGTTACATTTTTTTTGTACTTGCCAACTCTGTGTACTAATATTTGCAGAAACTCGCTACTATGAAAGGAATTTGTTAGTTTGAAATCAGGTTAATTATGCGAACAATAAGTAAAAGATAAACTTTCAAATTGTATTTAACCAGGTGACAAATACTGAGGTACTATCATTATTATCCTAACAATTCATGAAATGTTGTCCCATCATATCCTACATCCTAAAAATATATCACTGCTAAAATCCGGCAATTTTGAAATAATAGTAGGATGAAACCCATTGGAAAAGGAAGAGAATATAACAAAAATGAAAGGAAAAATAATTTACGGGCGATCTGAGGTCGGAAAGTGGAAGGGGGTGAGTTTTTAAGGGTAGAAAACTATTTATCTCGATTTCCGGCAAAACCACAAGTCCTATGGAAAAAAGTTAAATGGCAAAGTTGTAGGTAATAAAAAGATCTACAACTTTTGTATTTACACTTTTTTCACATAACCTCAAAATTTATGTGACAAATTCAAATAACCAAGTTTTTGGTTTTTTATTTTTCTTTTACAAACAATTTTTTTTTCACAAAATTTGGTAAAAACTTACTTTTTTATGTCCCAAACACACTGTAATTTTTTTGATTTAAAATAATTATTTTTTCACCTTATTTTAACTTAATATCGAAAAAGCACCCGAATTTTCAATCGAAAATTCTCGCGTCAAAATATCTGCTTTTTTAAAAAAACTCAGTGGGATTTTTGTTCGTTGAAATCTCTACTTTTTGATGGTGTAAAAAAATACATTACTATGGTAAATGTTCTCAAAAAATGCAAAGAAACGAAAAAACTCAATTTTTTTTTTAAATCATGTACAATTTTGAACTATTTATTAAAATTTATACTTTAATTACTCGAAAAACGTAAGATTCCATGTTGCATTCCATGTTTCCTTTACTACAATGGCACGGATAAAGAATTACTTCCTGTCCACTGTAATCTAGACATGATTCGTCTCGGCGAATTTCTCCAGACTTACTGAACAGCCAAAACTAAAAAAAAAAAATTTATATTTGTAAATACAGTGTACATCATAAGTGTTAATGGAGAAACCAAAAAAATGGAGGTTAAAGGACGAAAAAACTATTGACAATGAAAATAAGGATGTTTGTAAGTATCTCTTACTTGATTTCCTCCTTGTCGATGACATGGATATAGACCAGCAGCTTGTAAATCATTTCTTCGAGCTGGTGAATCCGGCGGCGCATTCGCAATGCGAATCGAGATAGGTGAGTACGAAGCCAGTAGCACGGGTTGCACCTTTAAATTTTCGTATAGTCCATCTTATAATGCTCGACGAATAGATAAAAAATCATATGTCATAGTTGACAATCGGTCCACGGGAAGCTGAGATATTGCATTTTAAAGTTTTAGTCCAGTAAATGAAGGACTGAAAAGATCGAAAGCTCGGAATAAGTCGGGCATGAGTTCCCACATAGCGCAATTTGTAGGTCATCGCAGGTGTTTTAACATGAGAAAATCCTTAACGCGTTGTGGTCAAGGGGAGGGGCTGAAAATGGGCCCCAAAACCTGGAAAATGGGTTTCCCGCTAATATCTGGCTAAATATGCCAATTAGAGAATTTTTTTTCAGACAAAAATGGAGATCAAGAAATAAAGAGCGGGGAACAAGAAATGGATAAACAAAAAAAGACCGGTTTTGACTCGTGTGACCAATTTTCCTCATTTCTCGAAAATTATTAGACTCTATTAAAAATAAAAAAATATATTTGAAAAGTAGACCATCTAAGCTTTGAAATGATGTGCATTGGAAATCAATATAACGGATCATAAGATCATAATTCGCGCTTGTACGCCAGAAAAGTATTGCAAAAAAATTTCTGATGTCATTCAAGACCCCCTAAGGTCCCATTATTAAGGCAAAATTAGAATAAATGACTATTTTTAAACAAAATATGAATAAATTAATGAAGCAGCCTCTAAATATTGTTGAAAAAAACTTTGACCGCTTTTTAAAAGGTTTTTGGTAAATACTTCAAGTCACATGGAATTGTAGCTACGGGTTTTCCCATTCCGATGAACTTTGAATCATCGAAAAATATTAATTTTTTCCCGAGATATTGAACAATTCGTCCGCCCGGTTACGCGTTAATTCATAGAAAGCGGAATTCCTGAATGTAGAGCAGCAGCTGAAATGAGGGGACTTTTAAGTGCCATTATCTCGAAAACTATTGAATTTTCGAAGAAAATGATAAGAACCATTTTTGTAGAGAATGCGCTGTCTGAAAAAAAAATTCTCTAATTGGCATATTTAGCCAGATATTAGCGGGAAACCCATTTTCCAGGTTTTGGGGCCCATTTTCAGCCCCTCCCCTTGACCACAACGCGTTAAGGATTTTCTCATGTTAAAACACCTGCGGTGACCTACAAAATGTGCTATGTGGGAACTCATGCCAGACTTATTCCCAGGTTTGACCCTTCAGTTACTGGACTATTTATGCAAATATGCATTTAAAATTTTCAAAAAAAAAAAAAAACTACCGAAACTCAAAATTTTAAGAATTCCATCTTATAGTGCTCGACGAGTACCTACATTAAAAATCACCCATCAATATCAATTTTTACGTTACCGGTTGTCCACATATCGCGGTTTGAAATTGACGAATTCTTCCAAAACTGACACACTGAAAATAAGTTTTTCGTTATAACTATACTCCAAAATAGTTAACTACACAGAAGGGAAGGCTTGTCTATTTCAGGGGGTCAATTTCATCTGCGCATGTTCGCAATCGCCATGTTCTAAGTGGCAAAACTGTCACGCATTTTAGTCGTTCCGAGATGAAAGTTCTGTTGCGTTGTTGCCGTTGACAGTTATTTATAATGAGAAGTTTGTAAATTATATTTAGAAAATATTTATCGGGAATAGCGGGAATAATGAAAAACATACTGTTACGAAACTGGGGTTCGTTATTTTATGAAAATAACTCAAGAACTTTGCAAAACGTTTATTCTCAAAAAAATACAACTGACAACTAAATATCCGTCACTGTCCAAAAATATCCAGTGGCGTTTCAAATACCAGGGGCGTAGCCTGGATTTGTAACAATACAATTTGAACATCCTTGTCCTAATTTTCCAAAAGCGTATGTTTTAAAACTTTTTATTAGGTTAAGAATATTTTATACCCTTAAATATTCAAATCGAGAAATAAAAGAAATTAAAAGGGATAAAAATAACAAAAGTGTTAGAAAAATTACAATTCTTTCCCATATATAATAAGTTTTATTATCTTTTATATAAGCAATGTATAATGTTTGTTTTTTCTTGTTTTCTTTTTATCTAATTGTCATGGGAACTTGTTAACCTGTTTTTTCTTTTTAACTATTAATTTTTTTACTTACTAATATTGTATTGTATTGAAATTTCCTAAAAAATGTGTTAAAATCGTTTAAAAATTTTGTAAAAATGCACATACAGGAGCATCACCTATTATGTTTAAAAATATACGAAAATATGTATAAGGTTGTCATTGAAATAAATAAATAAAATAAGAAATTTTCTTTAAAATATTTAATAAACATTTATTATTAAGAAAACAAGTTCTTTGTTACACCACTTATTAAAAACCTTTTCAACAAACAATTTTTACAACATTGCATCTGTTATCCTTTTCTTAGTGTACTACCAGCGCTACCTGCACGTTACAAATTTATTCAGTTTTCTCAGTGTAGCTAGAATAGGCAGCGACGTCGACCGTCATCGAAAATTTGACCCCCACTAGATCAAAGATACCGACACAAGCCTTCCCTTCTGTGTAGTTAATTATTCTGAGACGGCAGTTTTAATACGCAGTTCACATTAATACCGCTAGATCGCGTAAAGTTGTATTCATGTCAATAGAAATCTAATTTCCATCCACGTGTAGATGTCGTCCTTATCCGCACAATTTCTTCAGAGGGTGGTCCAGCGAAGACGTAAGGGGCGAGGATTTCGAGGTTATGTATGAAATTGACAGAGGTGATGGGTATACAACATTCTTAAATAAATATATTTATTTCTGAATGAAAAACTACGCAATCGTGCCACCATCTGTCGGCAAAACGGATAAACGAATTGACACTGCCAAGATTACTTGGCAATCCCCTGTGCAAATTGGGAAATTTTGATTTAAGTTGTCAAATGTCCTTCTTGGCTTTATTTATCGTTTTCAAAGGCGCCAGCTGATAAAGCGAAAAGCAAAAATTTGAATAAATATATTCATTTTTCCTAACTCCTTGCGTGATTGGTTGCAAGAAAGAACGAGTTTAACGCCAGACAGACGGTCAACAAAAGATAAGATTTTTTTTTAATAAAAATTGCCTCATATCCTAGAAATGTTTAGATAACGGTCTGACATTGATATTTTGTCTAGTTTTTTTGTCAGATAACAAATATTTAAAAGAATTTTTATTTACTTTTTTGGCACGTAGCCACAAATATATCGCATACAGTGAATTTAAAATGTAGCACAAATAATATAAACAATTTTTGTTTATAATAAAATTGTATTTGTTTATAATAAATAAGTATTTTGTTAATATTTACAATGAAATTCCAAATACGGTCCATTTTAGGACACTAAAGGTTTTTGTTAAATATCTGGTGTATTTTTAATATTACAAATTTATTATTTTAAGAATTACAACATTTAACAAAAACATTTCGAATGTCATAGAATGGTATTTTTGCCTATGTTTTACATTGAGTAGAACTAATGTTAAATGTCAATTTTGATTGTATTTTAATTTGTACACTGACAAATTATTCATTATTACAAAATCTAGCTGTTCAGAAACACTTTTTTCCACCATTAAAATAAAGGACAATTAATTTAAAATTTAGACATATCAAACTGTCAAATTCAATTTGATATTTAATACTTGTACGGTAGAGTGTTTCCTACAGCAAATATACAGGGTGATAAGTTCACTTTCATTTTTAACCTCTATTTTTCTTTTCGCAAACAAATACATTTATTTAAATTCCTGCTAGAAGGCTTTTAAATCAATTTTCGAAAATACCCTTCCCTTCGTTTCCTTCCGAGAATCCTAATACCATATGACCTGATCAGAAAATTTGGATGGAAACGAAGGGGCACTTTCGTTTTTAAAACGATTTAAAGGCCTTCTTCCAATAGGAGTTTACGTAAATGTATTTGTTTGGGGAAGAGATCGGAGGAAGAAAAAAATAGAGGTCAAAAATTTGTAATAGAGGTTAATGTGTCTACAAGAAAAAATAAAAGTCATGAGATGGTGATCTGAACCATGGTTTCTTATGTATTTCAAGATTCTAAAACCGATTCCGAATCATGACAGCTGTCAACAAGCTGACAGCAGCTCTAGAAGTGTCGCATTTGTAGAATGGCCTGTGGATTGTTTTTTTTTTACTCGAGAATTACGCGGTCCTCTCTATCTTCGGAATTCTCACATGTGCACTTAGACTCGCGGTCAATTCTTCTCACAAAATTCATTATCAGACACTTCTAGAGCTCATGTCAGCTTGTTGACAGCTGTCATGATCGACAACCCCGATTCAAGTTACAATCTATAGGCTCTGAATCATACAACTGGAAAATTCTGTACATTACAGCTGCTTTTAACACTCCTGCAACTGTTGACGGGTTGTTGACAGCTGTCATAATCAAAAAGATCTCATCAATGGCTCCCGGACAATTTTCGGGAATTTTGTCAGTTTTGGAGGTGTTGACAGCGTTCTGACAGCTGTCATGACATCATATATGGCCAGTTTCACTTCTCCAGGCTCGAAGATGTCATATCCAGTATCAAAAAACTTCCATCCTGGTCTGGAAATACGTTCGTACTCAGTAACTTGTAAGTAGGCTGCCGATTTGGTTTTAGAATATCGAAATACATAAGAAATCATGGTTCAGATCGGCAGCTCATGACTTTCTTTTTTTCTTGTAGACCTGTGAAAAAAAAACAAGTATATTGAAGTTCATATTTCAATTTTTAATTTTATGTGAAATTATAGAGGACTATTTAAAAAATATAGTCCAGTAAAATTTCCCATTTCTTTACCACTAATAATAATAATAATATCATAGAAGTAGAAAAACTATTTTTGCTCACCGCAACAAAAAAAAATGGTACATTAATTTTCCTATTCCCATCACCCTGTATATAATCAAAATTTCGAAAAATACAAGTTTAAGCCAAATCAAATTTTCTTTAAATATTACAATTGAACACTTTTTAGTGCATAAGTGCTGGATTTTTCCGCATGTCTCGATTTTACACTTAAATTCCTATATTTACTTTTTGCATCTTTGTCTTATAAACAATATTTAAAAACAGAACAATGTTCTACTGTCAATTGTTTTATTTTTTTAAGTGAAATATCGTCGTTCTACAATTGCGGGACAAATGCCAAATAAATTGTTTTTGATTTATTTAAATACTATTAGTTTAATATTATACACCTCCCCGTGAAAACGAGACGTAAAAATGAGTTGCACGTCACTGTAAATTTTATTTCTAGGTTAGATATTGTTGTTCAATGACTTTGTCTACAAAAATTACAAGTTTGAGAAATGAAAGAATTGAATAAGCTGCTATGATTGGTCAAATTTTATTTCTAATCCTCCATTTTACTTATTTACTATAATTGTACTAATTTTATTTAAATATATAGCATAAGTGACAATTTTTTTGTAAACGTCACCAATTTTAATCAATTAACACAGATAAAGGAATTAGAAATATTTTTAGAGAATGACAGCTGTCACTACTCTTCCTAATTAAATGTAAGTATAGTAGACTGAATCCATTATTTAAACTATAAATCATCAGTTGGCAACTCTGTTAGAAAGAAAAAGGCAGATTTAAATGAATTGAATATACTACCCTAAAATGTAGTTCCCTTTTCAAATCATTCAAATTTGAATCTATTTCGTATTAACAAAGTTCTTAACTGATAAAATGTCTCATACTATTTCTGATTCTACAAAAGAAGAACAATTTAGCATGACAAGTGACAATTTATTGACAGCAACAATTTTAAACAAACTAGGCGTCATTTGTCACTTCATTTTCTTTTCACAGCTGTCAGTAATGAATTCATAACAATGCTGCCAACCCAAAAATATTAATTTAATTATTTAACCAAACTTTACTTACTTTCCATAAACAATTTCTTGTCAAAATTATTGTCTGATGTTGGCTGCTCTGATTTTCGTGAAATCGGAGCCCTGATAATCAATTTAAATTGATAATAAGGACCCTGATGCTTTTTTGACTGACAAAGTCACTGTTTTGTTACGGATGACGCTACAGACTCAAATTTCCGTCACTTTTGCAATGCAACTAATTTGTATAAATAGACTATACGAATATACAATATAAAAAATTCTATAAAATAATATAGAACGAAGAAAAAATGACTGGTTGTGATGAAAATATTCTTTTATTTATATAAATAATTATCTGATAATAAAAATAAAAACTAAATTAATAAATTAAATAGGCGAGAATACAAGAATGGTCTTGAATAATAATAATAATTACAATAGTTTTGCTGTTAGTTATTTATTGTTTTAAAATTTATAGATTGATCTTTTCTTTTAGTTAAAATATAATTCTAGATGGCGCTTTATCATTATAAATGACAGACGTCAAAATTGTCGATAATATAGAAATCTACTGCAGCAGTACAATCTAGAATCATTACAAATACGTTACTTTGTAACTTTTTAAATTTTCGAAACAAAAATTTGACTTGAAACAAACTAAAACAGCCTTTATAATAATTATACCTAGCGCTACAGATCGTAACATAAACAGGGTGTTTTAAACGTAGCATAAAATTTCTATAAACGTCTTCAAAACCTCTCTGTTTATGTTTCGTAGCTAAAAAAAAGCTCAAAAATCCTTTTTTTTTAATTGGTCTTCCAAAACATTTTAAAAAGTCATTGATTTATTAAAGAGTAAATATAATAGCTGCTAAAAGAAATATGAGTTATCTTCAAAAGAAAAAATAATACCGAAAATCACATTTTTGGAAGGCAAATAAGTGGGTAAGATTTTAGAGCTTCTTTATTAATACATTGCATTGCTTTTATTACTTATCCATGTACACAGTACATAAGACTTTAGTTTTTTGCAAAAATATTTTGCATTTATAAAAAATTACCGAAATATTTTTACGAACGAACTTGTAAGGTTAGAACATGATCTGTTACCTGTCATTAATATGACAAGTGACAGAAATGAAATAATTCTGTTTTGGTAATTAAACATTGTCTAAACATTTTTAAAACACTTAGTGACTGGAATGAGGGCAGTAAAGTGGCGTTACTTGAAACAAAGTACCCAAGAGACGTATTTTTATTAACAGTAATCTGTCATCTGTCATTAAGAAGATAGAAGTTGTAAAAAAGAGCCGATTGAAATTATATTTATCAGTAATACAAAATTAAGGTTAGATCGTGATATGTCCGTCTGACGTTAAAATGACAAGTGACAGAAAAGAAATAATAGTTATTTATGTGCCAAGGACGAAAAACTGTCTATTATAGTCGAGTCTGCAAATTGATAGCCGAGGCAAGATCATGATCTGTCATTAATATGACAAGTGACAGAAATGAAATAATTCTGTTTTGGTAATTATACATATTGTCTATGCATTTTTAAAACACTTAGTGACTGGAAAGAGGACAGTAAAGTGGCGTTACATGAAACAAAGTACCCAAGAGACGTATTTTTATTAACAGTATTCTGTCATCTGTCATTAAGAAGATAGAAGTTGTAAAAAAGAGCCGATTGAAATTATATTTATCAGTAATACAAAATTAAGATTAGACCGTGTTATGTCCGTCTGACGTTAAAATGACAAGTGACAGAAAAGAAATAAATATATTTTTAATTAATTTTCAAAGGAATTGGGAATTTGAGACTAAAAAAAAAACAAATAAAAGTTACTTGCAAGTTAAAAACAAGATGGCGACACTCGTGTTAACATAACCTTACAATGTGACAAATGAGAAAAATGCTCGAGGTTGGTTTTTTCGGTAATTTTTCGAACAACGTCAAAATATCTTCGTCAAAAAAACCTGTTAAATTTGAATAATATGCATTTGGCATGCCGCGCATGTTAGATATTTCACTGTTAACTAGATTTAATGACTTACTTAGTTTATTCAATGGTTTTTTTTTAATTAATTAATATATGTTACACATGTATACCACATTTAAAAAAGTGTTTTATCATTAACGATAAATACGCTTTTTATTAAAAAAATACTAAACGTCCTTAATAGTCGTTGCTAAATCACACTGTCGATGACCACGCGTTTAACAAAATGGCTACCGACAGCTCTTTTGCCCTTTCAATCGTGTCCTTGTTACATGCCCGAAGCCAGAGAGAGAGAGAGACAAAAATACCCACTTCCAACTATCCCAAAATAATTATTCTAATAAGTGAAAAAAACTACAAATGGAAAGCGTTTATCAAATCAACAAACATTTTTTAAACGTTTCAATGATTTCGGTATACAGGACGTTTCAAAATAATAGTTTGGAAGAATTTTGGGCCAATAAAACGATATTTTCAAATTTTTTGTTACTATATAAAATATAAAACTAGAAAGTCAGCATTAACAAAACAAAATCTTCTACTTTGAGCGGCTACTCAAGTGCGTAAAAGTTATTTTACCGCACATGTGCGGAAACTTTATTTTACCGCACAGGTGCGGAAACCTTATTTTACTGCACAGGTGCGGAAACTTTCTTTTCCGCACAGGTGCGGAAAAGTATCTTTACCGCACCGGTATGAGAACATTATTTTAATTTTGCCATATAATTGTAACAAAAATTTATCGATATCTTCCTAAATGACCCTAGAAATTAGGAACGCCCTGTATATACGGCAGACGTTAGTAGTTTTTTCGTAACCAATTTTTTTTTCATTTATTTCCTATATATCAGTTTCATGAGATAACGGAGAACGCGGAGTATTTTTTCGACTCACCCCGTATTACAATAACTCTAAAAGCATGTAAACTAGTGGAATATTTCGATAACTAATCACAAAACTTTGCTCCATCTTTCGCTAGAACCGTTTTGTGAGGTTATAAACGATAACGGGGTGTTTTGCGAATTTTTAAACACATTTTTGAATGTGTGGAATATATGAGGCTGAAAAATATTTATGCGCCTGTTATACAGTGCGGTAAAATATCAATGCGCACGTAATACAGTGCGGTAAAATATTAATGCGAACGTAATACAGTGCGGTAAAATATTAATGCGCACGCAATACAGTGCGGTAAAATATTTATACGATTGTAAGAATGAATAAATTGCGCACTGGATATTGTAATGCTAAATATAAATTAGTAGGTAGGTAAAAAATGTCTACTTATAAAACACTGTGAAACAATTGTTACCAAAAGGTTGGCGCGCGTAATTTATTATTTTAGTTTAATTTGAGTGCGGAGAATAGTTTAAAAAAAGTATTTTTAATTATAAAAATATTCATGAGCGTGTAATTAAGTGCTGTAAAATATTTATGAGCATGTAATACAGTGCAGTAAAATATCCATTCGCGGGTAATACAGTGCAGTAAAATATTTATAATTGTAAAAATGAATAAAACTGCTGCTGTTGCCTTTAGATAGAATTTATACGACGAATGGAACTTTAAGTTGTACTACGCAGCTTGGAATCTACTTATTAGATGATTAGATAAAAAATCGATTTGTTTTTTTAAAAGACTTATCATCAGTAATTACATTATTTTTGTTTCCAAGTAGAAAAATATCAAGCTTTGTTATTTTATTTCAAATAAGTGCACATATAGCGATTTTGTCTATAAGGGTGTTTTTCCGCACACAAATTAGTACTTCCACAGATAAATTAGTGCGCGGATTGTATTTCCGCAAGCAAATCAGTGCGCTGAAAAATATTTTCTTGGAATTTAGAAACTTTGAAAGTGTGAAAAAATTCGCAAACCCCCGAAGGTCGATCGGACACGAGGCGCTAAAAACAAATGGAATCAGAAACATGAATTCACACAAAAAGTCATCAGCTAAGAGGGGACGTAAGGTCAAACATCGTGATGATGTTTGGAGCGGTGTTCAGCCCCCGCCCCCCTGTGCATTCTCACCACCGTCGGCACGATCACTACGGGCAACGCGGGGGCGGGCGGCGGTTGTTGGTAAACAGTTTTTTTGCCGCCGCCGGTGAATATTTTAACAGTCCTTTGTAAAAAATCAGTCTTTTGAATGGCGGGCGTATTGTTGAGGGAAGATTTAGAAGACGTCGATGACATCGAGTGACATCTGACTACTAGAGGATTGGTCGGCGACGAAGACGACCAATCGCTATTGCCTGACGACGACGAAGAGGAGGTGGACAGCATGCCGGCCGAACAGGATCTGTACGGGGGCGGCGATTCGCTTTCTAGCACTGTGCGGTTCGGTGGTGGTCGGATGCACTTCTGGTAGATCTCGGATTCCTGTAAGAATTAAACATTTTCAATAAAATACGATAAGAAATTTATAAAATATTATTGTTTACATGCTATGATCTGGCGGTTATAATTTGATACATTTTCAGAAAAATTTACTATGTTAATTACATCTGACAACGCCGTCAAAAAGGATATGACGGGCGCGAAATTGTAACGTTATTTTTCGCCCATTTCTAGATTTTTTGGTATTTTTATCCTGTGACTTTCTCGCCTTTCCAATGAAATATTGTTTTTGTGTGATTTAATAATTTTGAGTCGGACATTTTTGTAAACACAGATGCAAACCCTATAAATTGTTGATGTTTGCACGATAGCTTCTTCTTCTTCGTTTCGTGTATGGCTTGCATACTAGTGCATTTGCCAGCACATTTGTTTGTGATGTTACTAAAAGCATACTTCTGTCTCTTTTCCTTTCACGCGGCTTTGCCAAATATAAATACCACGTTAGTAAAATGACACAGAGCACACATTTGACTAGTGTGGTATCGAGAGTACTCCCTTAAAAAAATTGGATATTGCTATTAATCCCACGCGAATTTGGCAGAAAACGGTCTTGGAATCAAATATATTAAATTCCAAATTCGATATTTTCTCAATCGTATGCATATGTAGTCATTAGTTTTCGCAGACCCCGACTCCTCCACTTTCGGTGCACGTTTTTTGACGATTAAAAATTTAAACCATCAAAATCATAACGTTTTTAGGCGTTTAAAGCATGTTTTTTGACATTTAAAAATTTGAAAAATTACAGAATATCAAAAAACGTAACGTTTTTACCGATCATAAATTTGAACCGTCAAAAGAGTGACGTTTAACGAAAGTTTTTTTAATGTTTTTGACGTTTAAAAATTTGAAACGTCAAAATATGACTACATCCTTTCTTTATATCCTCTCCAAATTCTAGACTTCCATCGCAAGCAGTTTTAGATTTATATGATTACAAAGACTTCCATGCCAAATCCCCAAGAATTCAAATTTCAACTTTGACACCTTACTTCTCAAAAACTAGTTAATATATTAATATCCTGTTTTCAAAATTTTAGTTCTACATCCTTTCTTTATATCCTCTCCAAATTCTAGACTTCCATCACAAGCAGTTTTAGATTTATATGATTACAAAGACTTCCATGCCAAATCCCCAAGAACTCAAATTTCAACTTTAACACCTCACTTCTCAAGAACTACGTAAGATATTAACATCCTGTTTTTAAAATATTAATTCTACATCCTTTCTTTATATCCTCTCCAAATTCTAGACTTCCATCACAAGCAGTTTTAGATTTATATGATTACAAAGACTTCCATGCCAAATCCCCAAGAATTCAAATTTCAACTTTGACACCTTACTTCTCAAAAACTAGTTAATATATTAATATCCTGTTTTCAAAATTTTAGTTCTACATCCTTTCTTTATATCCTCTCCAAATTCTAGACTTCCATCACAAGCAGTTTTAGATTTATATGATTACAAAGACTTCCATGCCAAATCCCCAAGAACTCAAATTTCAACTTTGACACCTTACTTCTCAAAAACTAGTTAATATATTAATATCCTGTTTTCAAAATTTTAGTTCTACATCCTTTCTTTATATCCTCTCCAAATTCTAGACTTCAATCACAAGCAGATTTAGATTTATATGATTACAAAGACTTCAATGTCAAATTCCCAAAAACTCAAATTTCAACTTTGACACCACACTTCCCAAAAACTAGTTAATATATTAATATCCTGTTTTCAAAATTTTAGTTCTCCATCCTTTCTTTATATCCTCTCCAAATTCTAGACTTCAATCACAAGCAGTTTTAGATTTATATGATTACAAAGACTTCAATGTCCAATTTCAACTTTGACGTTTTGATAAATCGACTATATAGTGGAGTCGATCTGCATTTCGAAAACAGACTGATGAAATCGAGTAATTTTTTTTCCCAATCGATGAAATCAGTTCCCCCCAACATTAAAATCGATGTGATCCCTTTTATTGAAAAGTTTTGGTACATCCACCGATATTTGAAAGAGCATTGACTCTATTAATTAGTTACGAAATCCCCGCCAGAACGTTTTAAATGTCAAGCGAAATATCCACAACACCCAACCTTAACTTCTTCACTATTCGATTTCATCCTTGACACAGATGATTCTCGCATTCTAATATATTTGTATGTAGGCACGAAATACACGTTTAGTCAGCGAAAAAATAATAACCAAGTTACATTTTTAACACATATTTAGACTATTAGTTATTCAATAATGTTTTAAACAGTCTTAAAAAGTAGATCGCAATTTGGTTTGTTTAAACGTCAGATATAATTTTTTTTTGTTGTTGGAGATTTTTATAATTTTTTTTAATGTTTTCCCCCTTATTAGGCCAGGAAATTATAAGTAAATGAAGAAAAATCAAGACGACTGAGTAAAAAGGGGGGGTTAGATATTGGTTTTTTACGATTTGTAGCTGAAATATGCAACCTATAAAAAAAAGTTTAATGTAAAAATTGTAGATAATTAAAAAATCTAAAACTTTTGTATCGATCTTTTTTCAACATAACCTCAAAATTATAACATAAACGCAATTACTGAAAGGTGGCCCTCAAATTATACATCTAATCCGCTATATTTCTGAAAATACTTTACTGCAGCTTGTTTATACTCGGCGTTAGGCGCATTTACTCTGATACACCCTGTATCAATTCCTCTGTGTTAATTTAGAGATTCCTCAGCCAACAAAATCCCATTCATACACAATTACGTGATACTTCTAATAAATTAAATTTAATGACTAAAAAATAATGAATTTTATATTATTTACATTCGGAAATATTTCGTCTAGACTATTTTTTTTTTCGATATGTTTATCTAACAGTTAAAACCTATCGAAATTTCGAGTATTTTAAGATCGAATTGGGAAATTAAATGATTTACCCGAATTGGTGTATACACGTCATAAAAAAACGCATAATACGGGAAAGTCGTATAATTATATTTCCAACTCTAGACTAAACATTCTAATATTATATAATGTTGACGGATCAAATAATAACTAGGAAGCAGAAACTTGAGTATTATTTATTCTAAAGATATATTAAAGGCTTGTTTATACAGGGGGTTGCGATATTTTACCGACAAGGCTCGATATATTAACCTAAACCCTTAAGGGTCAACGGCGGCTACAAGGGGGGCAGTAGGGCAATTGTCCCTCCAAACCTGACCCAAAATATTAAACTTTTATATTATATAACAGCCGAAGACGTTGTCCCCCCCTCCCCCAAATCTCTGGGCGTCAATATGCGCGTAAATGTATTTTCATCCATTGATAAATTCATCTATGCCAGAAAAAAAATAAATTCATAATATTGGTTGATTATTTAATTTACAGGGTGTTGGGATATTCGACCCGCAACGTTCTACACCTGTGCACCTTTGTTTCTGCGATACAGGGTGTTGAAATGTTAAGATAAAAAATTGATAGAAATTTAGTCCCAGTATGTCGGTTGCCCGTTGGGTTGAGATTGGGAGAGGATGACCAATCTAGAGGGCTCCAAATTCTCCAGACTTAACAGTATTGGATTTTTTAATTCACACGATTTCTAATATGGAATTTTTATTTTGCTTTTAAACTAATTGGAAAACTCGTCGAAAAAAGAATTTTTCCACGTATTTTGGTTCGATATGACTTCATTTTCGAGACATTTTAAATTTTGACGATTTTAATTGTGGGAATTTTGTTTGCCCTATCGAAAATCGTAAGATTTGTTAGAATTTTTCCAAGAAATCTGAACTCTGCCTTTTTATTTAATTTTTATTAAGAAACCTGCGAAATTCAAAACCCAAAAACACGAAAAAATTATCCCTTTGTGTAAAATATATACCACGATTTCTTTCTCGTATGTTTACATTTTTAAGAAGGCCAACATTTGCCAAATTTTGATTTGACAGCTTTTCAGGCGCTGATCCAAGCGATCTTTCTTTACTACTCATTTTTTTCTTTTAAAAAATAATTTTGGAAGCTCTTACTCTCCCAAATCTAATTCTGGCTTACAATAGAATGAAGTACAATAAATAAGTTGATTTTGTTTTGAAATGATACAGTCAAAACAATCGTGTCAATTCCTATAAATATTTTTTCCGTTGTTTTGGCCGACAAGCACATTTGTAATTATTTTGTATCAAACTTCGATGATTAATAATCTTTGGAAGTTCCGATTTTTGCTTTGTTTTATTCTAAACGTGCTGATAACGCGTTTTATAATCTGACGACCTCCAAATGACAATAATGTTTTAATTTCCACTGAAACGTGCAATTTCTTTCCGGCGTCCGCCAAAGTGGGCAGAAGCTATGGCTATAACGTCTCAAAATATACGAATAATTTTAGAAGAACCCAGAAAAAACTTATGATACTACAAATACATCCTGTTTTTAAAATATTAATTCTACATCCTTTCTTATATCCTCTCCAAATTCTAGACTTCAATCACAAGCAGTTTTAGATTTATATGATTACAAAGACTTCCATGCCAAATCCCCAAGAACTCAAATTTCAACTTTGACACCTTACTTCTCAAAAACTAGTTAATATATTAATATCCTGTTTTTAAAATTTTAGTTCTACATCCTTTCTTTATATCCTCTCCAAATTCTAGACTTCTATTGCAAGCAGTATTAGATTTATATCATTACAAAGACTTTCATGTCAAACCCCAAAAACGCAAATTTCATCTTTGACACCTTACTTCTCAAGAACTACGTAAGATTATAACATCCTGTTTTTAAAATATTAATTCTACATCCTTTCTTTATATCCTCTCCAAATTCTAAACTTCTATTACGTGCAGTTTTAGATGTATATGATTACAAAGACTTCCATGTCAAATACCCAAAAACTCAAATTTCAACTTTGACACCTCACTTCTCAAAAACTAGTTAATATATTAATATCGTGTTTTCAAAATTTTAGTTCTACATCCTTTCTTTATATCCTCTACAAATTCTAGACTTCCATCACAAGCAGATTTAGATTTATATGATTACAAAGACTTCAATGTCAAATACCCAAAAACTCAAATTTCAACTTTGAGACCTCACTTCTCAAAAACTAGTTAAGATATTAATATCCTGTTTTCAAAATTTTAGTTCTACATCCTTTCTTTATATCCTCTCCAAATTCTAAACTTCTATTGCAAGCAGTATTAGATTTAAATAATTACAAAGACTTTCATGTCAAACCCCTAAAACTCAAATTTCAACTTTGACACCTTACTTCTCAAGAACTACGTAATATTTAACATCCTGTTTTTAAAATATTAATTCTACATCCTTTCTTTATATTCTCTCCAAATTGTAGATTTCTAGAGTTTTAGATTTTCAAAGAATGACTGGGATAATATTGATATATTTCAGCCTAAAATCGTTTATTTTAGTTTTCGATATGACCCTCGTATTAAATCGGTTGTATCGCAATATTTTTTTTCAGTCCAGACAGTTTTGCGGTTTTTTCATGCTCATAATCAGTTTATTATCAATTTCTTTTTTGTCAGACTCATAATCGGTTTTATTATCTTCACCGGGCGACCGTGTTTTTATAATTAATTAATTTATTCAGAAGATGACAAACACGTATATATATACTACAGTCAGACTGACGGGAAAAAGTAAAAAATAAATTAACAAACCGTCCGTCCGGAGGTATGTCAATGACTACAACCACGTCGTCGCGATTGTCTATCGCGTTCCTTCTCTTTTTATATACACGTATCTCGCTCTTGTAAACATTTAGCTCTAGACACAACAATGTTGTTGTAACAAGAAAAATACCGATTTTAAAAAAATAAGCATGAAGATAGCGCTTTTTAAAAATATTTCGTTATACAGGACGTGACAAATAAACCGTCACTTAGAAAGATCTCGAGAACTTAAGTTGAAACAGAATCTGCAATAAACAAAAAGCACCCAGGTAAAGTATATTCAGAAATATAGTGAGTTGGATGTATAATCTGCAACTGTAAAACCAAAATTACTTTCCATTGTTATGGGATTATTTGTAAACTAGGAACTCAATTCAAAATAATACTTCATTGAATTCTTAAACCATTACTAATGATCATTTACTAAGTATTGTCTTGATGGATGAAAGTTTCTTTCATTACATATTGTAATGAAGGATTTTTGGGATTATTTTTAGCTATATGAGGCATTTTTTTACGTAAATTTGGACCATCACAGTTTTTTTTGAGATAAAAAACAATTTAGGTATAGTATAACCAGAAATATAGTAACTATTGTTCGAGATGTAGTAAAGAAATAAAATTGTGAGTCTCTCAAAAGATTCCCACGTCCGGATTAAAATATCTTATGATCATTATACTTATAGAATAGAACTTAATGGCTAGAGTAGGTACCTCTACGTAGACCGTCTGCAGATAACTCAATAACCTTATAGTCCAGTAAATTAACGCCAGAAAAACCCCAAATCTGGGCATCAAATCTGTTTTTTTAATTTGCAGGTATTCATAGGTATATTTACCTCCGAAAATCTCAGCTACGTGGAATTTGTGGAACACATTTTTGAGACCAATGGGCCATTTTCCTGCCCTTCCACAAATTTCAGACAGCTGAGATTTTCGAGGGTGAATGTACCCATGAATACCTGCAAATTAAAAAAATGGTGCCTTCGTTTATTGGACTATCAAGTGAAACAAAAACGACTATAGTTTATCCATTTTCAATTGCAGAAATATAAAAGCAAAATTCCCAGTTGTGCCGACAAGTTGCTTTGGATTTTCCTCTTTGACGTAGAAAAAAAAATCACAGATTAACGTTAAATGATCCTGTCGGTTACTCACTTGTTCTGCATCTCGTATGTGCAACCTCGATGAAGTAAAGGGATGTTCCTCGCCGTCGGGCATTTCTATACTAGGCGGCAAATTAATAGTAATATCAGTGTGTGTATCTACAGCGTGCAGCCTCATCTGACGATGCTCCCTCGACGCCGCCGCTGCAGTCAAATCCCTGGCGCCGGCACCGGGACCCCCTCCACCGCCCCCGAGCCGGTCCATGCCGCCGCCCATGCCCGCCGCCGTCACGCCGGCGCTCACCACTGACAGCATCTGGAAACGAAAGAAAAAAACCGTTCAAAAAAACAAGCAAAAATTGTTTCAAAAATTTTATATTAAAGATGTATTATTACTATTTTCCGTGGCGCTCTGGGGCGACTTACTGATAATTGATGGCGCATTTGCTTCTTTACAGGTGTGGGAAAAACCCAGAAAAACCTCGCGATACCATATTTGGTAAAAATTCAACGCTTTTGATTGAAGATAAAATTGATTATATCACAAATTTTTTTTTGGGAGATAAAAAATTATTTGGTACCAAATTCACTGATAAAGTATCGTCTAGTCTTGTAATAAATGAAATCAGTAAATCCAGACGTTTTAATGATTTTTACCTGAATTACTAGTATGATACATTGTTTCCGACAATTAGGTTACGTCATAGACAAACAGATTAAAAATTTCCAGTTGTGTAGACCGTCTGCTATGACTGGCACTGTGCTCCTCGATCGATCAAAAACGGACGAAATTTATACGACCGATAATAAAAAATTGCGTACGTATCATTTTTTTGATAAATCAAATCTTTTCAATATCCCCAGAGAAAGAAATCTAATGGTGTCTGGTGAACAAGCTGGCAAATGAATTGTACCAGTTTTTAGGAAGAATATTGTCTATAAAAGAAAATCTGAAGTATTCAACTAAATTAAAAAATATATATTTTAAGCTAAAATTTCCAATTGCGGATACCAGCACAGTGCGTAAACGAGGTCAGTCGTACATCCTATATCACCGATGAAGGTTTAGGTAACTAACTCGAAACGTTATTCAGAATCAAACATAGTTAAATATCGTCCAGTCGTTGTTTATCCTCGCCTACATGATTATGGCTGACTTTCGAAGGCAGCACACCAATTGTTTTTATCTATAACCTTGAGTCGTACGTAGCCGTGTCTGCGACTGTGACATTTTATGATGTGAGGTTTTCTGATGTGTGCGTAATATCATTATGTGTGGAGAAGACACGTTTACATTCTAACCGGATTTTAAAAATTGTAGGCGGGATTTAAGTATTTAAAAATTGTTAATTTAAAAAAAAATGACTATAGCGGTTAAATCAGCTTAGCGGGTAGGCCACTAGCTGAAAGACTTGGAGACGTATCAGCCTATAGAATACTAATTTTATAATAAACTTGGTTTATTTTTATTATCCCATCATTTTGAAACAGTAAAAATTAAGCTTTGCCATCCCCTCTTCCTGAAAACTAAGATTGGGAACCGTTTAAATGCCCTGTTCAATCTCCAGATAAACAACCCCTTCGTGTTTTGAACTCCACACAAACGAACATAAACCTCAGCTTTCAGAACACATCTCTATTATAATACAGGGTCAGGCAAACCTCTGTCGTAGCTCTTTAACTCTAAGGGTAAAAACATAGTGAAGCATCGCGTCAAGCAACGACTCAAGCCAGGCATCACAGGGCACATATAGCTCAGTCAAATGGTACACAAGGAGGGTTGAAAGTGGAAAATTCTGGTGTAATTGTTTTTTAGTGGTTTATTTTATGTTTTTTTGGCTGCTGAACACGAATCTAAAGTTTTCCAACCAAAATTTTTCCCGCAAATATAAGAAATCATCAAAAATCAACCAAAAAAAATGTTTTCTAGTGATTTTCAGCTAATAACTTGCAAAGCAAGCCTTTGTGATCACAGTGGTCCTGTAGTAAAACAAAGAAAAGAAAATTATCTAAAATTTATACAGGGTGGGCCACGCTCAACGGGACGGAGCTTACTGGGAAAACGAAAAATGTTATGAAAAAGTTATTTGGCAGGAATACGTAGGTTAGTGACGACTACATTTCTAAATTAGTTAAACATATACAGGGTGTTCCAAAAAAGCGTGATATATCAAAGTTATATTTTTTTTAATGGAACACCCTGTATTTTATTTTATTTTTGAAGTATATTGAACAAAATAATGTCACTTTATTAAGGGCTCCCTATACCCATTCTTGATAGTTTTCGACTTAAATGACTATTTTTGCGAAATTAATATGGTTTAAATACATTCATTACACTTCGTCCCATAAAAATTAACTAACGCATTTTTGTTTATTAATTGCCAATTAGGAAGGCCATCGATACGAATTATTGTAATGTAAAGTTTATTTACAGGGTGTTGTTAATTGAGAGTTTCATGACAATACAATATTTTATACGATTACTGCGTTATTCTAAATGGGACACCCTGTATTTTGTTATTGTAATAAAAGGGTAAAACAATTCCCTTTCAAATTACTACAAGGTTCCCTATACCAATATCCACCAAGTTCAGACTTATTTGCATTATTTTACCTGCATCAATAAAAATCGGTAATTTTATAACACGTTTTTATTAAGTAAGCTATGAAATAGGCAAAACAAATAACTTTACAACAAATGTTCAAAGTGGTGCCCATTTTGTTCGAAAATATTGTATTGTCATGAAACTCTCAATTAACAACACCCTGTAAATAAACTTTACATTACAATAATT
Organism: Crepidodera aurea; assembly: GCA_949320105.2. Taxonomy (NCBI): domain Eukaryota; kingdom Metazoa; phylum Arthropoda; class Insecta; order Coleoptera; family Chrysomelidae; genus Crepidodera; species Crepidodera aurea. Next base: position 17,846,116 of record OX439477.1, on the reverse strand, counting down.
CGTATCGATGGCCTTCCTAATTGGCAATTAATAAACAAAAATGCGTTAGTTAATTTTTATGGGACGAAGTGTAATGAATGTATTTAAACCATATTAATTTCGCAAAAAAAGTCATTTAAATCGAAAACTTTCAAGAATGGGTATAGGGAGCCCTTAATAAAGTGACATTATTTTGTTCAATATACTTCAAAAATAAAATAAAATACAGGGTGTTCCATTAAAAAAAACATAACTTTGATATATCACGCTTTTTTGGAACACCCTGTATATGTCTAACTAATTTAGAAATGTAGTCGTCACTAACCTACGTACTCCTGCCAAATAACTTTTTCATAACATTTTTCGTTTTCCCAGTAAGCTCCGTCCCGTTGAGCGTGGCCCACCCTGTATATCTTAACATTTTTTTGTACATCGTATGGTTTCCACGCAAAAGAGTGTTGAAATATCAGGAGAATAAGTAGTTTTTGGCAAATAGGAATAACTAGACCGAATGACAAGTGACTTGACATAAGTTGCTATAAAAAAATGTATTTGTCCAGTCAAAATGGGCTTTTTTCGAAAAAAATTGAATTGGCCGCCATTTTTGAAAAAAAAAAGAAAAAAATGTATCTTAAAAAGAAGGATTTTGTGTGTACTTTTGTCTAACAAAATCTAAAATTTTATTTCTTTATTTAAAGTGCCCAATTTAGGGAATAATAAAAAAAAATCGATTTTCATTTTTTCCAATTTTTTATCGCGATATTTATGCTTGATATCTCAGTCCAAAAAATGTTTATAAAAATAAAAAAAATATTTCAGGTTATAAAGTAATATTTTTGTGTGGGAACGAATCAATATAAATCAATATAAAAAATGAAAATCCAATTTTTTTTATTATTATTTCCTAAATTGGGCACTTTTGATAAAGAAATAAAAAGTTGGATTTTCTTAGACAAAAGTACACACAAAATCCTTCTTTTTAAAATAAAAATTTTTTCTCTACTATTGTTTTTCCAAAAATGGCGGCCAATTCAATTTTTTTTCGAAAAATGTCGATTTTGGCTGGACAAATACATTAATTTTTTTTAAATTTTTGCCATATCTTGCAGACATAAAAATACATATTTTCTTCAATTTTGAAGAAAATACGAGGATTATTTGGTTATTTATTGCCAATTCAGTAAAAAAATGTGCGCGAATTCGTTTTTTGAGGTTAGGATACATTTTTTAAAAAACCTACTATACGAATCGATACTCTACTTAATCACGGTCATTTTAATTTTTTTTATTTTTCCACGACTGTCAGAGCCGGAAATATTTAAAAAATAGTGAAGCAATCCACTCGAAAAATACCAAAAATTTCGTTTTTGGCTCATATCTCGCGAAGTTCCAGCCCAATTTATTGAAAAAATTTATACAAGCTTCTCTTTATGTATAAAATCGAAAAAATAAAAAAAATTACATCCATATAAAATTCTAAATTCACTCCACTAAATACACAAAGACAAAGGACTATAGTATATTATTCAATGAGATTGGGTGGGTTATTTTATTACATGCGGATGAAGTATGCAGCACGAGCGAGCTTGCGAGCGAGTGTTGTAATCATCCGAGTGTAATAAAATAACCACACAACGAGTTGAATATAATACTTTATCTACTAATGTCGACAAATAATAGATTATTTATACCTCAAAAATATCTATAAAATCAAAACATTTTTAAATGATAAAGAAACTATTATACGAATATAAATGCTTATTTATATTAAATTAATTCTTACTTGTTATTAAAATTTAAAGTTATGTTATGTTGCTGCAATTCGAGAAATTAATTGTTGTATCTGCAACACCAAAATTCATATTGTGATCTGTATTTGATATGAAATTACTAGAACTAGCATATGTTCTTGGATTATTAGTATTATTTTTATGGATTTGGTGTAAAATTCTATTAATAAAATATCCATTTCAACAAATTTGATAAAGTTTTTAGTGAATGACTTTTACTGGTATTAATTTAATTTGACATTGACGTATAAATTAAAGGCCGTGCTACATAGTAAATGTAAATGCATTCTAGATCTTGATTGGTTAAATTTAGTTGCCTTGTGATTATTGGTTATTAAAAGTGTTGAATTTTCACTTTTCAGCGCTTTTTAACCAATCAAATCAATTTTACAAACACACTATTGAATAATGAAGGTCAAATTCCGATTTGATTTTTGGTTTATTATTTGACATTAGTAGATAAAAGTTTTTATTAGGCTGAGTTTGAAATTTTTATTTTGTACAGGGACGTCCAAAACAACTTTTACATTTCAAAAACTTCAATGTTTATATATTTTTTTTGGACTTTTTTTTTGCACGATTACATTACTTTTCCTCCATAATATAGTGGACGGCGGAAAAGTAAAAGTATGGCATTCCATTTGAAAAAAATTAAGTCTAGTTTACTAATGGACGACCCTGTATACAAGAAAATAATTTTAAAAAGTTCCTGCGATATGAAGGCACGAACTATTCGTGAAAATGTCATAAAAACACCGCATACTGATATATTCGAGTGACAAGAGATGGAATGACCTCTCAAGTACGGTCCTGGACAGCGTAATTGGTCCGGTTGTAGCAACCACCGGCTACAGACAAATGAGCGCGCTGTCTATATTGCTTACTTACTCTGCTCTTCTTTCAGATTTCCTGCAGTTGCATTGCAACTATGGTTTTGTTGTGTGTTTTGTTTTGCTTCGTTTTGTTTTTTTATTTAACGTGCATGTCTAGGCAAAAAAGACCGCGATATAAAACGACTACTTTCAACTATTCCACTCCACTAGAAGTTCTAAAGTATCGTTTCTGTTCAGATTCTTGAAACGTTCGACCGTCGCGACTTTTAACCATCAATGGCGGTTCAGAATTTCAGGAATATGTTTATATTTTTTCCCAGATGCACGTTACAAAAAAAAATTCAGCGTTTGTGTTATCTTGCCTCGCTCTGTATACGTGGTGTTTCATTAAAATTTGATAGATAACAGATTAGTTCAAACTTCATTTGCTCGGGAAGCCGATCCATTAGTCGATTACAAGTTAGCTCTTTCCACTCTCTGGCTCCCGAGCTATATCTTAAAGTAGAACTCTTAACAGAGACTTGTGAGATGGCTGCACTAAAGCATTTACCGGAACTATACCACAGATGTACCATTTGGTAGTTAAGGATATTGTACCCGACACTATTGATCAGGACATCAAGTACTATCACATATCAAAAATTCAGACAATCTGACGGTGCTCCCGTTTCCATAAGAATGGTGCGGGGTCCTTTGTATGACCTTAAAACAACACTCTGTATATAAAATTCTGGATAAAAATAAAATGTTTAAAATCAATATGTTTTGTAAAAATTCTTGAAAGTAACAATGCAAATGTGACGATGAAACTTTTTATATCTTTCAAAGTTAATTTTCGGGAAAGGGGAGGGAGTGGGGATTTGAAAAAATCTAACGTAAAGATACCAATATCCTCTACAACCACGAATAAATTCAAATTTTTTAATCATGCGGTTTTAAGAGAAAAAAAATAAAAAATATGCCAATCGGTGGTATCTACCAATCTGGAATTGCGAATGATGTTGCAGATACTTTTTCCTGATCTTTGCACATTGATATCAAGAAAGTCTTATGCTGTGGCTAACTCGAACGTTATCAGCTGTTTTGCAGTTGAAATTTTTTACCATGCTTCGAAGATTTGAGATATTTGATGATCTAATTAAATAGATATCAAAATTCCAAAAATTCATCATTACATCAGACGTTCAGTCATCACTAGAGCACGTTCAAATCGTATGTGAGATTCATTTACTTTTTACTATTTAAGCAATACTTATTAAAGGTCAAATATGTAGTTGGTCAGATGATAAGAACCGCTTATCGCCCCTCACATACAAAAACCACGAAAAAATAAAAATTAAACAAGTTTGATATTTCTTTGAGTCATGTTAATTAGTTTGTTAATTAGCTAACACTTTTGTAAGATATGATTTAAGTTCCTTGTATTCACAATTTTCAGTAATTTTAATATTAAGTGGAACTGCGACACTTAAGCGTGAGAAAATTTTGTTAACAGCTCTTATGGCAAGCCCCGCACACAGACGACAAGTGACAAATAACAGCTGTCAATAGGATTGCCAACGTAGCTAACCTACTTTTAAGCCGCGCCCACTTTACTTCGATTTGACGTTACTAACCTAACATAACAGGCAACTAGCCTAAAGGAACTTTGGACCTAACATTGTCTCCAGGTCTAACCTAACTATTGATTGCGTGAAGACACATAGGACTACCCTAACATTGTCAACAATGTGCCTTCGCACATAGGGCTAACCTAACCTCTTGACAGATGACAAGTGACAGATGACAGCTATCAACAGGGTTGCCAACGTAGCTGACCTCAGTTTTTTTCGTACGCAATTTTTTCAACGAGTTTTTACGATTTGTTTCCACAAAAATTTGTTAGAGTGTTTATAAAAGGGGTAAAAGGCATGGGACAACATCAATACTTTGAGCACTCTGATATACAAATAACTTTCGAAAAAAATAAAAATTATTCATTAATTCAACCTTTGGTTTTTGGTTTTTACGCTACGTGACAAAAAGTTGTGATCCGAAATTAAATCTTTTTCAAAATTGACCAACAATGTAACTCTCAGAAAAAATATCAAGATAAAAATGCAAATGCAGTGAATAAAAGCAACAATTCGGCTCGTATTTCTCCTAAGACTCGATTACTGTGTCAAGAACTGAGTAATTTCTAAAAGTTACATGATTGTTTAACCTTGACGGAATGTAATATTTTTTCTAGAATTTGCATAAATAATTATCGAAGTGCACCTATGCATAACATACACTCATTACAATTTATTTCTACATGCAAAATGAAAAAAACGTATAATTTAATAAACTTCCTGGTTATAAATATTTTCCATTTTGTACAGAGTGTCAAAAAAAAATCGATTCGACCGTATATTGCGCTTTTTTCTACCACCAAACAAGTAACAAGGCACTGAGGCAGGTTGTGGTGCATTTAAAGTTGTTGGAAGTTGAACATATTGTAAGACAAGATTCCAAACCTATTTAAAGACTTTTTTTTAATTTAAATTCGTATAAAATTGAAAAATAAATATTTTTGCGGAAGATAAAAATTAAAAACGAAAAAAACGGTTTTTCTCGATAATTTTGAGGTTATGTTGAAATATGACCAATACAAAAGTTTTAAAACTGCTATAGGAGTCAAATTTTTTCGATTTTATACATAAAGAGAAGCTTGTAAAAAAATTTTCAATAAATTTGGTCTGGAGCTTCGCGAGATATGTGCCAAATATGGCATATTTGGTATTTTTCGAGTGGATTGCTTCACTATTTTTTAAATATCTCCGGCTCTAAGAGTCGTGGAAAAATAAAAAAAAAATTAAAATGAACGTGATGAAGTAGAGTATCGATCCGTATGGTAGAGTTTTTTCAAAAATGCATCCTATCCTCAAAAAACGAATTCGCGCACATTATTTTTTTTACTGAATTGGCAATAAATAACCAAAGAATCCTCGAATATTTTTAAAAATTGGAGAAAATATGTATTTTTATGTCGGGAAGACATGGTAAAAATTAAAAAAAAATGTATTTGTCCAGCCAAAACCGGCATTTTTCGAAAAAAAATTGAATTGGCCACCAATTTTGGAAAAACAATAGTAGAGAAAAAATTTTTATCTTAAAAAGAAGGATTTTGTGTGTACTTTTGTCTAAGAAAATCCAACATTTTATTTCTTGATTTAAAGTGCCCAATTGAAGGAATAATAAAAAAATAAAAATATGATTTCCATTTTTTCCAATTTTTTATCGCGATATTTATGCTTGGCTCTCTTAGACAAACTTTATTTCAGTCCAAAAAATGTTTAAAAAAATAAAAAAATAATTTTAGGTTCTAAAGTAACATTTTTGTGAGGGAACGAATCAATATAAATCAATATAAAAAATGAAAATCGATTTTTTTTAATATTCCCTAAATTGGGCACTTTAAATAAAGAAATAAAATGTTCGACTTTCTTAGACAAAAGTACACACAAAATCCTTCTTATTAAGATAAAAAAATTTTCTCTACTAGGTATTGTTTTTCCAAAAATGGCGGCCAATTCAATTTTTTTCGAACAATGCCGATTTTTTTTACCATGTCTTCCCGACATAAAAATACATATTTTCTCCAATTTTTAGGAAAATTTTAGGATTCTTTGGTTACTTATTGCTTCGTTTTTTGAGGTTAGGATACATTTTTTTAAAAACCCAACTATACGGATCGATACGGAGATATTTAAAAAATAGTGAAGCAATCCACTCGAAAAATACCAAAAATGCCCTTTTTGGCACATATCTCGTGAAGCTCCAGCCCAAATTTATTGAAAAATTTTTTATATAAGCTTCTCTTTATGAATAAAATCAAAAAAATTTGACTCTTACATCCATATAAAATTTTAATTTACGAAAATTACAAAATATTATTATTAAAGAAACATTTTAATAGTTAAAGAACTTTGACATCCTCCTAATATCCTTCCAAGATTGTCGACTGAAAAAGTTGGGAAAAAAAAATTGTAGGCCGGATGATGGCTAACAGCCGAAACTAGTTGCCGTTTATTTGTTCAATTTTATATCCTGATTATATGTGGTACCGACATTGATTTAGAGTTTTATTTATTACACTTTCGCCACATTTGAGCTATGGATAACTTGTTTGCTTTATTAATTTAATGCTAAATACCTATATTTTACTTTTTCGGGCACTTCACCGTCCGAAAAAGTACGAAAAAGGACTAGGACAGAAAAGTTCTTCTTGTTATTGTGTACTGTATCGAATTTGACGTTTTTTGACATATTCGAATAAAAAATATTTTTTTTTTGGTCAATTTTACACTGGTTTCCACCCTTAACGCAGCTTTTGTTTTAATCCAAACTATCAATTTCCTTAAAGCTTATCGTCTCACCACGTAGAGCTTTACCCCACTCTAACGTCCTGATAATTTCTGATGCGGGCTCTACAGTCGTTCCTCTCGGATTGTGTCTAGTACCGAAGCCGATCCGACGTCGACGTCGTGGGTATTCACCACCCACCCTTCGGCAATTAACGAACCCTTTTCTTTTAAAGTAGTAAAAGTTTTTTAAGAGATATATGAAATATAATATAATTTAATAATAATTTAAAAAATGTATTATTAAATAATTTTGCATTATTTTTTCGTTATTTTCGCTTTTCAATCCATCCGAACGCTTTATCATTGTTTATAGATTATACAGGATGTACCCGAAATAAACGATAGGTCGTTTCAAAATAACATTATTTATATCATTTAATTTTTTTTCCTATTTAAACAAAAATTTTCGTTATTTACTCAATATTTTGCCAATTTTTTCTGGCCAAAATTATTTCAACACGTTTTCCTCTGTCTAGGATTCGTTTTTTCAATATTTTTCGTTATTATTAACACAGAAAAAATTATGTCAGCCCCGTTTCCAACACGGCGATCATTTGTGAGGGCGTACGCTCTAACTTTTCGAACGTTCAGACACTTGCACCTGCCGCGACACTGCCAAGGGGCGCGTCCGACAAAGACAAAATACAGCGGCGACGAGGATAGAAAGTGCCCAGACCTCTGGCAGACATAGCAGCCAAGGCCGGAGAACTAGCGTTATCTCCGTCTAGCCGGTACCAGAGGCGGGTGGGTGCGAGGGTTGTAACACCGGACATTTACAAACCCTCTATCTAAAAATAAGATCGTTTGCGTGGTAGTTTTATATAGAAAAAATTGGTGAAAATAGATATAAAAATCCGATATAGTCACAGGTTGAGATATTGCAATCTCGAAATAAACGAGGTTTTTCTTTCATATATCTCTAATTTGTAGCAACTAATGCAGCTGTCTCCTCGCGTAAAAAGAAATATGTTGGTGTTCCTCGAGGGTCAATCCTGGACCCAATACTTCTTGCTTTATTTATAAACGATTTGAGTTATATTTCCATTGAGTAATTTTACATAATCAACAAAAATCATATCGGTGAAATTGTGTCAATTTTATCTGTTTAAAAAAATGATAAAAATATTTTTTACGAAAAAACAATGTTTTTATCCAATAAATAAATGTTTTTTTGCTAACGTTATTTTTTGTTGTCTCATAAACAATTTGTAGCAACAAATGGAGCTGTCTCCTCACGTAAAAAAAACATGTTGGTGTTCCTCAAGGGTCAATCCTGGACCCAATAATACTTGCTTTATTTATAAACGATTTGAGTTACATTTCCATTGAGTAATTTTACATAAATTTAATAATAAATTTGTTTTAAAATGTAACGATACCTTTTTAATAATTAGTATTTAAATTTAGAAAAAAATGTTTTCATAATCGACAAAAAATCTGTGAAATTATGTCAAGTTTATCTGTTTAAAAAAAAAATCATAAAAATATTTTTTACAAAAAAAAAATGTTTTTATCCAATAAATAAATATTTTTTATTATCAGTGCAAATGTTGAGTATTTATAAATAAAGATTTTTGTTCAAGGAAAATAAAGATTATTATTATTGCAGATTCCTGTATGTTAAAACGAAATAGTGCCACCTACGGTGGATACAATTATCGTCCCATTTGCGGTCAAAGAAAATTTAATAATTTGTAATAGGTTTATTTAAAATGCACATAAAGTTTATTCAGTTTTTATTATTCAATATTTTACCTACATATCTAATTATTTATTCAATTTTTTTATTATAACCTAACCTAATACGCAAATTATTTTCTTGACCGCAAGTGAAATTACCCCGTACATTGTTTACATTTTATCATATTGATTGACCGCAAGTGGGACGAACTTTGTTTTGACCGCAAATGACACGACCGCAATTAGGATCTCTCCTGACATTAATTGCATTTTATCATATTGATTGACCGCAAGTGGGACAAAAATTGTTTTGGCCGCAAATGGGATGACCGCAAGTGGGAAAAGACCGTTAAAACATTCTTCTGGTTTTATTATTCATAAACATAGGCCTAATTATTTACGAATTACTTCCAATTGCGCATTATATATTTACGAAAACGAGTCGAATTCAAAATTATCCTCTATAGAAACGAAATAAAAATTTACATATCAGATTAGAAATAGATTTTGATAAAAAAACTGCGTATAGAAAAACGCAAAAAAAAAGAATATTATCTACAGATTGAATATTATCTACTTATATACATATCCGTATATAAATATTATATCATAAAAATGTTTTAAAATTGAAGTTGTTAAAGAAAATCACTTGACCTTGAAATTAGGAATAAGTTAAACGCAAAATTTAAAAAAATTGTTACTGAACAAAAAAAATTAAATCAATTACAAGGACATTTTTATCGCGGATAATTTTCATTGTGAATTTCATCTCAAAAATAGTAATGTCAAAAGAATCTATCAAAATAACAATAACAAAGGGTTTTTTCAATGAAATATTTATTTTTTAATTCAAAATTTTTAACATTCGACCAAGGCCAAGGGTTGTACCCAGGCCTCCTGAGCTCCGCACACTAGCGAGTCGGTCTTACAAAAATTAAATTTATTTGCCCTATGATTACAATTCATGTTTTTTATTGTTTGCTATCAGAAAATCCATTAAAAAAAAAAGAATAAAACCCCGCCATAAAACTTTAACCTAATTAACGGAATCTCATTGATCGATCCATTATGATTTTATGCACAATTGTTGCATGTCGAGTGTTTATTATCATCCCCCGTCTGTAAGCACGCCTCTGGTGGCCCGTCTCGTGGTGTGGAGAGAGTTGGAGTTTACACCACCCTTTCAATGTGACCCCTAGCAAGCCCCAGACTGCCTGTCTGGAGAGGTGGGCAGTTATTTTTATGCCGGTTACGATCGGCTTTTGGGAGTCATGTCAATTGGAAAAAAGTTTATAGATGTGGGTATTTTGTTTTTAATATAGGTATAAAAATGTTTAAATCTTTGGAGGTTCTTAAATTAAAAATATTTTTTTTTTCATTTCTATTACTCATAGTGGCTTTGTACTTTAAAGTTAGATAGTTTTACTATCCATTAAGAAAAGTATTTATAATTCTTTTTATGAAACTTGGTGAAAAAGTTCCGGTTTTTCGTATTTGTTGCTGAAATATGCATCCTATCGAAAAAGGTGTAATATAAAAGTTGTAGATAATTCAAAATTTTAAAACTTTTGTATATATCATTTTTCAACATAACCTTAAAATTAACGAGAAAAACGATAAAAACGGTTTTTTTTTCGTTTTTAATTTTTATGTCCCGCAAAAATAATATTTTTTTTATGAAACTCTCTGAAAACGTTCTTCTTTGTGTTTTAAATAAGCCGTAATTTTTTCAAAGCAAAATACGATTTTATACGAATTAAAATTAATAAAAAAAAGCCTAATTTTCAATCGAAAAAGTTCACTAACAAATTTTCCATTTTTTAACTTTACAAGTGATCATTTTCTTCATTGAAATCTCGACTTTAAGATGGTATGAAAAAAATATATTGTTCGTATTGAAAAACATCGTGAAAAATTCAGAAAACCAAAAAACGACTTTTTCATAATCGATTTTTCAGTTAATCTAGACTATTTTTTATTTCTTATTGCAAATAAGCATTGAAAAAGATTAATTTTCATGTAATATAACGTCATTTACATTCAATTAATTGTTAGTGGTTTTGAAATTATCGAAAATTTAAATAATTTAAACAATAATCGAATACTTAAAAACTTCATAAAAATTCTAATTATACAGGGTGTTTCATAGGTAAATGAAGATACGCTGGTTGTGGATAAAGGACACTTAGAGGGATAAGAAAAACCCATATTTTATATGTCTAACTCGCTTCATTAGTGAGTTACAGGGTGTTTTATCAATTTTGCTCATTTCTTTTATCCCCCGTATTTTTGGAACCACCTTGTATATATATACAATCAAGAGACATAGTGACCAAAATTAAAATTCAGGTCCGGCTCTTAAACAACATCCTGTATATCAAAATTTTAAAAATATTCGAAAAAAACGGAAAAAGTTTAATTGGAATACAAAGTTTTTAAGACTGCACATTTCATTCTACTAAAAGCAAACTTAAGAATTGCGATAAAAAAATTCGTATAAAATCTAAAAATAATTATTTTGCTTTAAAAAAATAACAGCTTATTTAAAACAAAAAAAAAGAACGTTTTCACCAAGTTTCATAAAAAAAAAATATTTTTGCGGGAGATAAAAATTAAAAACGAAAAAACGGTTTTTAACCATTTTCTCGATAATTTTGAGGTTATGTGCAAAAATGATCAATATAAAAGTTTTAGATTTTTTAATTATCTACAACTTGTATATTAAACTTTTTTCGGTAGGATGCATATTTCAGCCGCAAATCATAAAAAACTAATATTCAATAAAAAACTAATATTCAAACCTTAAAAGGTATATTTAGTTACCCCCACCCCCAGATCCCTTCCGGAACTTTCACTCAGCCGTCTTGATTTTTCGTAAATTTAGTTATAAATTACCATAAATTTTTCGACCATCCACATACTGCTAAAAATTTTTATTATTTCAAAAATGATTGGCCCTGGTCTGTATTTGTTTCAAGCCACTAAATTGTTTGTAAATCAAATTCATTCACATCGATACAAGTGAAAATTAAAATACTAGCAAACAAGAAACACGCGTTATGCATTTTTCAGACAATTCGATCGTAATTTGCACATCTGATATCACCGTGGAGGTTCACGAATTTTAAAAATAACAACATTTGTTTACTCGTTTAATTAGAATTACTATAAAAAATTCGAGTTTGATTATCTGTGTGACTACACGTCGTAAATTTGGTGCAAAAAATATACACGAAACGTCTCGAAAACAATCTTAAAATTCAGGTACGATGAGCCGGGTTCAATAAACACAAACCAGACAGAAATATGTACAGTAAATGTAATAAAAATGAAGGAATTTGTTGAAAAACAAATTTTAAGTACATATTTTTTCGATGAGCTTTCGAATAACCCCCAAATGTACCTGGTGTCTCGGTTAAGGATTTAAAACTAAGTAGTGAACTGGACATTCAAGAAACTTGGATTGTACGATCCATTGACTGTGGCTTATACACTGTGTCCAATTAAGTCGGCACCATATGGAAAACTTTTTTATTATTTGTTTTAGGAAAAAAGTTATTCTTGATAAAAAGTCATGCATGGTCTAAAACCTAAAATGCAACCATCAGATATCAAATTTTTTTAGTCGTATCCGAGGTTTGTCAAAAAATATTAATTTTGCTCAAGAGTAAAGTACCTTTATTTTTGAAGTATGAAAAAAAGTTATTAAAAAAACTGACATTTTACGTCAACATACCGATTTTGATGAAGATATTCTAACTTTAAGAAAATTTTAATTTTTAGCATTTTTTGATACACCCCCGTAGATTTTCTAATTTAATTTAATTGAAAATCAATAATTAGGAATTGAATTTGCAAAATATTTAGTGAGATCCAAGGAACATCAAAAATTTTTAATCCGTGGTTATAAAAAGTCTAGTATGGGTTTGTCAGTTACGGGGGTGTATCAAAAAATATTAAAAATTAAAATTTTGTTAAAGTCGGAATATCTTGTTAAAAATTGGTACATAGACGTAAAATGTGATTATAAACAAGTTTTTTTTAATAACTTTTTTTTAATACTTCAAAAATAAAGGTACTTTTCTCTTGAGAAAAATTCATATTTTTTGACAAACCTCGTATACGACTAAAAAAATTTGATATCTGATGGTTGCATTTTAGGTTTTAGACCATGTACGACTTTTTATCAAGAATAACTTTTTTCCTAAAACAAATAATAAAAAAGTTTTCCATATGGTGCCGACTTAATTGGACACACTGTACAAAACTAATGGCACTGTTTTACAGGTAGCAACGTAGTGCCATATAAAGTCCGATATAAACGTTATTAAAAAAGTTATAAAAAACGTTAAGCTTCACATTCTAAAATTATTTTTATATATACAGTATGTTCCATAGTACAGAGACATATAAATGGAACACCCTGTATTTTATTTTAAATTTGAATTCTGCCCTTTTCTCAGTCCAGCAATATAGGGTCTTACGAGGTTATACAGAGTATTTTAAAAGTTATGACTAAGTTTATAAGAAAATCGTTATGATTTCAACGTCCTGTATATTACAAACATAACGATCTAAAATAAATTTTTTGAGAGCTATGAGTTTGGATAGCAATCTAGTTTTGTACTAACGTATTATTTTTTATTATTACTCACATTGCATACAGGGGAAATCAAAACTCAAAACAAGACGACCCGCTTTAGAAAAGTTTGGGAAACATTTAACTTTTTTTTAGTAAAGTAAAAATTAGTACGTTAAGGCTAGAAGATATCTGAAAAATATTTATGAAAAATATTAAAAAATACCATTAGTCTACGTTAAATTACGGCAATAAAAAAACCTATTGAATTCTATCAGACTTGTTATAGGTTTTTAAATACTAATCATCTTTGGATTCGACACAAAAACCAATAAAAATTTTATGTCTAATTAATTTGGGAAACCAATATCGTCTATCAGAGTTACACGATAATAAATGAGTTGGGTTTTGTGTAATATTAGTTAATTTTTTGGGATTTTTAAATTTATTTTTGATTAATTGACCAAAAAAAAATAACGTCTTCACCAAGTTTCATAAAAAAAATTATTTTTTCGGGGTAAAAAACGGTTTTTAGCGTTTTTCTCGATAATTTTGAGGTTATGTTGACAAATGACAAAACTTTTAGATTTTTTAATTCTCTAAAACTTTTACATTAAACTTTTTTCGATAGGATGCATATTTCAGCCACAAATCGTAAAAAACCAATATCCAACCCTCAAAACGTATAAACCTACCCCCACCGCTTCCGGAACTTTTACAGTCTTCTTGATTTTTTTAATTTACTTATAATTTACCCTAAATTTTCCTATCATCCACATACTACTACGAATTTTTCAAGAATTCGAGTAGGTATTTAAAATCGGTTTGGCCATGGTCTAAATCCATTTAAAATAAACTAAATTTGGCCCACTGGGTGATTATGGGCGAGTTAGAAAATATGTTGGTTCATATTTGCTTCAACTTTTATTTCATTTTTTGCTATCTCTCACTATAAGAGTATTTGGAGTTCTTACCACTAATGCCGCGCCCTGTATGTGAACATGATCATATCAAAATAATTCGGAGGTTTAAAAAGTTTCTTTTTCCAAATTTTTTCACGACTTTCCAAATATTTTCCGGTGTAGAGACGAACAGACATTGATCCACCTCTAAAGAGAGAACGCTGTATTTGTGATGACGTCGTTCGGTTATGTGACGCAGTCTCGATCAAGAAAAGGACCGAAAACATACGTACACGTCATAGAGGTGGGGTTCTCATTTCAGTAACAGTTATTTAAATAACCGTTCGATATATTAAGTATTATTAAAATAATATAAACAAATTGTTGTATGAAAAAGAAAAAGGTAAAAAATTTAATAAATCCTGAAATTCGTGTTCATTTTTCGGAAGAAAATAGTGGGTGAGGCATTATTGATATTACTATATAGTACAAAGTGTAGTTTGTAGTCACCAATCTTCCACACCAAAAATGTTTTCTGGTTACGACCTTGATATGAGGTTGTACCATTTCTGAAGGCTTTTAATCCTACATCTCGATCGGAAAGTTACCGGGCAGTAACCGCCCCGCCCAACTCTACCACGTCGCAAGTCGATCCTCAGCACCGCCAATGTGGCAGAGGCGGACGCGCCCGCCGCGACTCGAGCATATGATAATGGAAACAGTCTAGACGGGGGTCGAGGAAAAAAAGAGACAGACGGCTAGACAATGAAAGTGCAAAAGTGCAATCGGAATACAGTTCAGGAGGGCTAATGGAGAGTTTTTTGGAGAGAAAATGAATATTTTGATTTAGCGTGGGCGAAATAAAATGAAACGGCGCGAAAGATATTTCTACAAACGTCTGAAGGTTTTTTTGTCTTGGGATATATATATGAATGTCTAGCTAGTGATATTTATGATAAAGATTTCTGAGTTTTCAATGATTAAGAGATAAAGCTTATCACCAAGAAAAATCAAAATTTCAACGTTGACACCTTGTCGCTTAAAAACTGATCAATATTTTAAATTGCGGCCTTCAGCAAAACATTTCTACATGTATTCTATGCGTTTCTTTCAAATATTAAAAATCTCCTGCTGTCCGTTTTAAAACAGCAGAGAGATAAAGACAAGAATGTCAAATCCTCAAAATCGCAAATTTTAACCTTGACACCTCGCTACTTAAAAACCACTCCAGCTATCAACATTTTGCTATTAAGGCACTGTTTCTACATCTATTCTTCACACCCTCTGCACATTTTAGAGCTCTGCCTCAAGTAGTTTGAGAGTTATATTGTTTTAAAAACATTAATGTCAAATCCTCACAATCGCAAATTTCAACTTTGACACCTCGCTACTTAAAAACCACTCCAGATATCAACATTCTGCTTTTAAGGCACTGTTTCTACATCTATTCTTCACACACTCTGCACATTTTAGAGCTCTGCCTCAAGTAGTTTGAGAGTTATATTGTTTTAAAAACATTAATGTCAAATCCTCACAATCGCAAATTTCAACTTTGACACCTCGCTACTTAAAAACCACTCCAGATATCAACATTCTGCTTTTAAGGCACTGTTTCTACATCTATTCTTCACACACTCTGCACATTTTAGAGCTCTGCCTCAAGTAGTTTGAGAGTTATATTGTTTTAAAAACGTTAATGTCAAATCACAAATTTCAACTTTGAAACCTCATCACTTTAAACCTGATCAATATTTTAAACTGCGGTCATCAACAAAACATTTCTACACGTATTCCACGAATGGCTTCCAAATATTAAACATTTAAGCGTCAATATTACAAAAAAAAATTAAATCGAAAAATCCATATAAATTTTATATAAACTCACTTAACTCTTATCGTTATTCATAGACACAATGATTTCATCATTACAAATATAATTTTATCTCAAAAATGCAGCCACTGTTTGCACATCGGCTACCAGAAATGCCATTTTTAGCTTATCGCGCAATTGTTTTTCATTTAAAAATTTCCAGATAAATGTTGAACATTCGGTGGAATGTTTTCGGTCCCAGAGACAGTCTGTAGATACATTCTTGGGAATACTTGACTGATCGTCAAAATATTCGGCGTGTTTATTTTGATTGAAAAAAGCAGACTAAACCAATACCTCACTAATCGACGTTAAGACACTCTCGTATCGCATAAGCAACATACCTTCCCGTATACTTTTTTTTGGTACTCCAAATATTGAGAGGTGAATGTGTCTATGTTCTTATTTTCCCGCTATAGTATATCAATAATTGATTTAATTGCAAAATTAGAGGCTGTGCTATTGTTTTGAAATACAGATATATACAGGGCGTTTATTTTTTTTTAATATTTCATCAGTTTTCTATGCTTTTTACTCGTTATTTTATACATATATCTGCATATTTTGATAAATAGTAGGCTTCAGAGACACAGCACAAAATAAACATTCTTCAAAAAAAAGAAGATTAAAAAAAACAATCTCAATTAGAAAAAAAAATAACATTTCAGCACAAATTATAATCCAACGTTTCTAATATTGTGTATTTCACGATGTATGTTGCAATTTATACTATTTTGACCTACATACTTAGAAATTGCTAGTTTTGCAAGAAACGGTAACCTCTAAACACAGTCTTTGTTTATATGGTATGCATATTGTTCACTATAGTAAAAGGAGAGTGAAAATAATTACATTTAAAAAACTGTACCTAAAATACAGCGTTTTGAATGGTTAAACGATTAGACCAGGGCTGATGCCTTTGAAAATGGGCCAAAAGTGAAAAAAATAATAGTAGGATGAAACTCATTGGAAAAGGAAGAGAATATAACAAAAATGAAAGGAAAAATAATTT
The DNA here is from genome assembly GCA_949320105.2 of Crepidodera aurea. Lineage (NCBI taxonomy): Eukaryota > Metazoa > Arthropoda > Insecta > Coleoptera > Chrysomelidae > Crepidodera > Crepidodera aurea. Next base: position 17,829,083 of record OX439477.1, on the reverse strand, counting down.
ACGAGCGATCTGACGTCGGGAAGTGGAAGGGGGGGGGGGGTGAGTTTTTAAGGATAAAAAACTGTTTATCTCGATAATAAAAAGATCTACAACTTTTGTATTTACACTATTTTCACATAACCTCAAAATGTATGTGAAAAATTCAAATAACCAAGTTTTTGGTTTTTTATTTTTATCTTTTACAAAAAAAAATTTTTTTCACGAAGTTTGGTGAAAGCTTACCTTTTTATGTCCCAAATACACTGTAATTTTTTTCATTTAATATATTTATTTTTTCACCTTATTTTGACTTAATATCGAAAAAGCACCCTAATTTTCACGAAATTTGGTAAAAAATTTAACTTATCTATGTCCCAAACACACTGTAATTTTTTTGATTTAAAATATTTATTTTGTTAGCTAATTTTGACTTATCGAAAAAGCACCCTAATTTTCAATCGAAAATTCTCACGTCAAAATTATCTGCTTTTTTAAAAAACTCGGTGTGCTTTTTGTTCGTTGAAATCTCTTCTTTTTGATGGTGTGAAAAAAATATACATTACGATGGTAAATGTTCTCAAAAAATGCAAAGAAACGAAAAATCTCGAATCCGAAATTTTCTTTTAAATCATCATGTACAATTTTGAGCTATTTATTAAAATTAGTAATGTATTTTTTTTACACCATCAAAAAGAAGAGATTTCAACGAACAAAAAGCCCACCGAGTTTTTAAAAAAAGCAGATATTTTGACGTGAGAATTTTCGATTGAAAATTAGGGTGCTTTTTCGATATTAAGTCAAAATAAGGTGAAAAAATAAATATATTAAATCAAAAAAATTACAGTGTATTTGGGACATAAAAAGGTAAGCTTTCACCAAACTTCGTGAAAAAAATTTTTTTTTGTAAAGGAAAAATAAAAAACCAAAACTTGGTTATTTAAATTTTTCACATAAATTTTGAGGTTATGTGAAAAAAGTGTAAATACAAAAGTTGTAGATCTTTTTATTACCTACAACTTTGCTATTTAACTTTTTTCCATAAGACTTGTAGTTTTTCCGGAAATCGAGATAAACAGTTTTTTACCCTTAAAATGTTTGTTCCTTTTCCAATGGGTTTCATCCTACTATTATTTTTTTTGGTTTAAAAAATTATCCACCCTGGTCTAGATATATAGAAAATTCTTAGCAGTATGTGGGTGGTCGGAAAATTTAGGGAAATTAAGACGACTTAGTAAAAGTTCCGAAAGGGGGTGGGGGTAAGTAAGTATACATTTTGAGGGTTGTTTTTTACGATTTGTGGCTGAAATATGCATCCTATCGAAAAAAGTTTACTGTAAAAGTTGTAAATAATTAAAAAATTTAAAAGTTTTTTTCGACATAACCTCAAAATTATCGAGAAAATGGCTAAAAACCGTTTTTTTTTTTTCGTTTTTAATTCTTACCTCTCGCAAAAATATTTTTTTATGAAACTGGGTCAAAAAGTTCTTCGTTGAAACCTTTAACTTTAACATTAAGATGGTACGAAAAAAATATATTGTTCCTATGAAAAAATATGGCGCCCGACGTGATTCCGATTTATTACCAATGTAGAATCTCCAGTTTATGTAAGAATCACCCGCAAATTATTATTGAAAACAACGCACCCAAAGTATTTACTCATTTGTTAAAAATTTCACCTTCATTCCGCAATTCACATGTCAACATCGTTTTCATTCTAACCCAACAAGTCCATTCACATCATCCCTAATATGCCCTCACAATACTCACCCTCCTTTCATTCATCTCAGACTTATTTTATATATATTTTTTTTTTACTTAATAAAATTTCACCCTCCTAGAATAACTAGATTTCGACAATTTGAATCCCTTGTCTAAACTGCTCCTAGATCAATAGAAAACTCTAGATCTTGGCTACTTTTTTGGGGGGTTGGTAAGAGGGTAGAAAGACAGAGGGTGGCGGAGAATAGAGTTTTAACTGAATATTAAAGAAAAAAAAATTTATATGTATAACGGTTGTTCTTGATTTAAATTTGAAACGGGGTACTGGATTTTTTGATAACATTTTGTTGTTTATAAACCTTTTCATCCAGTGTTCTGCATTGTTTTCTATAATTTCAACTATTTTTGGTCATCATTGGCAATCATTACCCACTTTTCTGGATCGATTTCGATAGCTCAACTTTCCATGGTTGAAATGATACTGGCCCAAGTCTGCCTACCGTAGTTTTGTCATCCGTATTGGGTCAAAATCGATTCACTTGTCGTTGGACCAAATGGGAAACGCCTTCTGGCCAAAGGCAACCGTAGAAAATTAACCGTCCAGGGAGTATTTGCGGGAAGTGGTTCTGTTCTGTTTGGTGACCTGTAAGATCTCCGAGTCTCAACCGTCAGTGCCCTGTTAGAATTCCCGTTAGTATTCAGAGCTTGTTTTATAACTTTTGCTGATGCAGTCGTCTGACCTCTTCTGGTTATAGTTGAACTGGACACATTTTCCGATGGCGTAGATTTCAGCCTGAAAAATCCTCGGAGATTTGCGGGAAGTGGTTGTTAGAAGCACCAAAAAACTTTCCATAACGAAAGAAATAGTTTGAAGTCTCTCTTAGGTAGTAGCCTGATTGATTGATTGATTGTGGCGATGTACCTGACTGAGGTTTATAAATGCCTCAATACTGCAGCCTTAAGACTTATTGTACTATGTCAGTTACATCGTTATGTTCAGGTGAAAAGGTTTGTTACCTTTATGAGTAGCCTTTTCACCACATTTTCTTTTGGAAAGTCCTCCTGTGGGTTTACTGGCCCCAGTAGGTTATACCTCCAGTGTGTGAGTGACTGGCACTTTAGTATGATATGAGAGGCTGTTTCATCCTCCTCATTGCATAATCTACATATGGGTTCATCTTGAAAGATGCCCATTTTATGTAGGTGTTCCCTAAGGTGATAATGTCCGGTTATTAGTCCTGTGACATTATTTGATTTCTGCTTCACCTGTGAGTACTTTTGATTAGTATTCAGAGCTTGGTTTTAACTTTTGTAATTTCCCAGAAGTGTCTTGGCCTACCTCATTGGCTGTTTCATCCTCCTCATTGCATAATCTAGATATGGGTTCATTTTGAAAGATGACCATTTTATGTAGGTGTCAATATTCTCCCTCAGACAAAGCTCTATAGGGCTTCGTGAAGTTGTTTTTTGGTGCAATTTCATCACTTCTCATCTCCATCAGCGAGTTTGTGATGATTTTTGTGATTCTACTGAGTCCTTGCAGATGATGTGGCATCTTTTATAGCTTGTCTACTAACAGACAAAACTTCATGGAAATACAGAATTATTGTTTGAATTAGATAGCCGTTGCAAATACGGGATCACTATAGTGTAAATTACAACAAAATTAATTATTACAAATATATTTCTTAGTATCATTATTGTTTCATTCATTATTTATATTTACATTATTTTATTTAAAATCCTACTGTGTCTTTTCTCTGTTATGCTGGTAAACTGTAGATAAGAAACAAAACATACATATTCGAGAATTACTATCTCTAGAAATGTTTAAAGATTCCGTCCCGAACAGACAAAACATAACGATAAGACTACAGGTTTAATAAATCCACTGATTATTTATAATAATAAAGAAAGTGTAACATTTTCTTATTTGCTCAATGTCCGGGAGTTAAGGTTCATTGATATTTGTGAACCGACTGGCTTTTGCTGTTACAATATTTGTCAAAGTGTCAAAGCATAATTTTCCCTAGCAGTACTACCAACCTGGAATCTTCAGTATATTTTTTAATTTCCTTACAAGGGTTATTTATCATCCTATTGGTTGGATATTCAAATAAAGCGCTGTGATAAGTTAATACTCTTTCCACTCTGCTTTCCGAGCTATTAACTAAAGGAGAACACTTCTTTGAGGAAAAGTTTTCTAGTGCCCCACGTTGGGCGCCAAAAATTCACGGAAATACAGAATTTATTTTTGAATATATAACCATCCCACGTTTAGAAACAGTTTCGTCTTTTAAATATTATCATACTAGCAGTATATTTTGGGCGCCAAAAATTAAATTACATGCCTTAGTAGGGGCTCTCATAACTTCTTCCAGATTTGATCTTTTGTACGATAGAGATTCGTCCAATTTGCTAGCAGTTTAATTTTTTAAATATGTTCATACTAGCGGATTTCAAGGCAATTTACCAATGTAATTAACAGTCAATAGTTCCCGTTTAAAAAACCGAATGCAACTAGCATTGTCTGTCTATTCGATGACGTATATACTAAATACGATAAAATTGAATTTGAATTCGGAATAAATTCATAAAATTAGTGCATTTTCTGACATCACGGTTCTTTTTAAACCGTCAATTAATTAATTTCGAATATATATCAAATCGATATTATTCTATCTAATCTAATTTACGAATTAAAAATGTAAACAGGTGTAGTTTTTTTATAATTGCTATAAGGAAAAATGTTCAGGTTAGTTTGAATTAACTATAAAGCAATGGAGGGTGCATAGAAAGGACACCAAGATCACCCGATTTGACGCTATTAAATTTATGCATAAAATCAGGAAAAATAGACTCTTTTGTCAAGAAGAAAAAGTGTAATATATCTAGAACAACTTCTACACTAAATGAAAGCTGTTAATAAAGTAAAAAGGATTCGTAATCCTCCAAATGGCACTAATGTTGAGAAAAACACAGCAAATAAGTAAGTACACTGCATTTTCCGACAATGAAGGTATGGATACCTAATTCTGACCCGCTATCCAAAACAAAATGTTTATAAGACCGTTCAACATTCTTCGCTATTAATATTTTTGAACCGTACAAATACCCCCATTCATAAATTAAACAATATATAAATTTAGCAATGTATGATTTAAATCGCATACTAAATTAGGCTTTAACAATACAGACAGTCATACAATCCTCTAGTGCGTTTAAAAGGTTAACTACCTCTACATAAATGAAAAATAAAAAACATACCTGACCATTTAACGACGAACAAAAACATGTACAACAATGTTTTCTGGTGGTAAATAACAATTTTTATAAAAAAATTTCCTCACACTATTATACAGAAAAGAGAAAACAATAGGAAGATATTTTCCCTCGAGCATGCGCGCTGAAAATTCTTGTATCAAATCGGAATGCCCTCACATTTTTTTATCTTTAAGAAACTAAAAATTTCACCAAATTTGATAAATTCCTCTTAGAATGGTAAAAATCTCGAGATAAAAATCAGTATATAAATAAGTTAGGTTATGTTTAAATTGGTTATATTTAGTATAGGTTTGACAGGAAGGTAAAGATTTTGGTATAACTTTGTATTTTATGCCAAAAACGAACGATTTTGGATGGTAAAAAGAGTATTTTAATTGTTTTAAATGTTTTAACGAGGTGAAATTGAGGTTAAGGTAAGCTATTTGGACAGAAAATGGCAAGTAATATGTCCAACTCTGCTAAAATGTATTGATCTAGTACATATAATTCGCTAGGCATATTTTTTCTCGCGTCCACTGTCATTTTAGCCAATATGAGAGAGTTTAAAACTTACATTGAATTAAAAATAGACGACTACCTTGACAAAGTAAAAAACAAACAGCACATTACATAAATTTAGGTATCACAGTCCGAAACAGCCTTAATCTGGTGATGGTACATTATCTGATGTACAGTACCTTTGGATTAATAGTCAATTTTTGTCGCATGACAACGGAACACTGATTTAAGATTCGTTTTGTAGGATTTTCGTCGGTCCATACGCGAACTTCTACGGACATTGGTCGATTTTCGCGTTCATCACTTTTCAAAAGTTCGGACGAGACTGACTAGTAAGGCGAATGGCTATGTCAAGTGTAGTCGCTGTTGCCACATCGGCGACTATACGAGAAAGCGACGTTTTGACGAGGTAATACCGGGAGGTCAAGTGGTTTCAGGTCTGGACACCGCGCAGGTACATACAAAAGTTATAAATGGTAAAAATAAAAATCCTCGGAAATGAGTGGCATTCGAGGAATTAAAATTCCACTTTGCGAAGAAGTTTGTTTTACTGTACGTCTTTAGATTTATCGTTGCTAATATATTCCACCGAAGATAGACTAAATAATTCAAAAATAACAAGGATTTTCCTAACAGAGAAGTCAGATTCAGTCATTCAATTAAATTTACCAATGAGCCTAAATGATTTAAAAATAGTCAATATATCACCCAAATAATCATATAATTCTTTCACACTTCTCTTTGACATGAAAATGGTCCCGTGGACTTAACTAATTATTAATACATTATTTAAACATTTTTTTTGCTGTATTAATTTGGTTTCTTTGTCACACCCCTGAAATATAGTTAGGGGTAAAGGGGTAAATTTCATTTTGTATTTTTACTTTTTCTCTGGATATTTTGGGTTTACTTTACTGCAAATTATACTCTAATTAAATCAATAATAATTAAATTTCACCTAAATAGGAGGCATGTGTGGGATTTTTTAATTTTCATTTAAAGTGTTGTATTATTTTGTATTTATTTTTTAACAAATTAAACAATATCTGAGATATTTACTCCTCTCATTCAGCTATGTAGTTGACTGAACAAAAAACCGTTCCCTTGTTATGGGCCATTTATGTTTTCATTTTTCCTTTTTTATATATTTTTTTGGTGCATTCTCATATATTTTTGGCGCCTTTTTATAGATTATTAGCTTTTTTTTATGTTTATTTTATATACCCTTGGTGCCATTTATAGAATGTGGATGCATTTAAGAAAATCCATTTAGCGTTTTTTCATGTTTTTATTCGCATTTTTTTATATATTTTTTGCAGCCACTTTAGAGATTTTTAGCTGTGTTTTTGGCGGATTTTTTTGCGCATATTCATATATTTTGTTTTTTGGTTTTTGTTTGATCTATTTTAATTATTTTTGGGATGTTTTTATATTTTTTTGTTTACATTTTCCACATTTTTTAGTCTCATTATCACGGAATGTTTGCACTTTTTTATGCATTTTTAGCTTTACATTAGGTATATATTTATGCGAATTTTCATAGACTTTTAACAGTTTTTTAATTGATTTTCAGATCTATTTTATACATTTTTGACGAGTATTTATATATTTTTGGAGTATTTTTAAATATTTTTCTGGCGCTTTTTTCATATATTTTGTTGTCGCCATTTTATAGATTTATTTCATATATTTTTAGCGAAATTTTATTGATTTATCCTATTTTTATATATATATTTTTTTGCCATTTTTGGCAAAATAATTATATTAATTTTCAAACAAAAACATATGGGTATATCGAATAATGCTCGAAGAAATAATATATTCAATCTAAACATACAATACATTTTTTTTTAATACACAATAAGGAGAGATAATATTTTAAACAGCCATGAAACTTTTATTTAATTAAATAGATATATTTTAATCTCAAAATACCGAATCTTTAAATTAAGGTTAGGTATTTCCAATAAAATTTCAGCCAGACTGTCTACCTACTAAAAAAATCACGTAACTTTTCGGTTGCTATGCTAACACTAACAATATGAAGCGTGTTATGTTCATAGAAAATCATAAATGTACTTCCTACTAAAACAATCATGTGCAAAACATAATTTTTTGACATTTCAAGTTGTTTGTCTGCCTACAAAAATATTTCATTAGCTACGGTAAGGCTAAAAAATTAAACTATCCCTTCCGGTGCCAAAAAAAAAGTGCGAAATATCAACCACAATTTTAAGAATTCCCCTAGATCCTATAAATCTCCGTAAATCCGGCAACCGCGCATATAGTGTAGTGCCGCGATCGCGAACGTCTAGACAGTTGGCTATCACTCTCCCCGCTCCGTCTCTCTGTGATAACACTGGCGACCCTGACTGATGCACACACACGCAGTGTTCACTGAGTTCATTCCATATGGCCCACTTTACAACAACAGTGTACAACCACGGCTTGCTGTGAGTGCCATGCTATGTACGTGTATGTGTACCTTCCATCTAGAGAGAGAGTTGGCTGTGTATATTCCATGCCGGTGCATTGTCTACTTGCAAGCATATCAAAGTATACAGTGTGTTTCTAAATAAAACTATTTTCAGTCTATTTCCTGATGGTACCGATTTTTTAGGACCTTCCATCAAAGTATGAAGGCTTTTCAAACTGTCAAAAAAAAATGTTAAAAAATGAAATAACCCCAACTTTTTATTTTTAAATGGGACACCCTGTATAATTTTGCAAATTTTAACTCTGGGTAGTATTTATCAGAATCCAATCTGTAATTATATTGAAACGAAATGTCTAAATATTACAAATCTAATTTAATAAATTCAGAATGGTAACACAAAAGTAAGAAATTGCATAGTCTAATTATTAGGAAAAGATTCATACGACCTCATTCTCTCCTTATTTTATAATATGTAATTAATAACAAACAACAAAATGAACTAATACTAATCACTATGAAAGTTTTTTTAAAATACCTTTCATATAGGAAGTCAAAGTCAATTCCTTCCAATTTCATCTCCTTTAAATTAATTAGTCTCTTCAAATTTTATTATTAACATCTCTTCAATGTACAAATTCCGGCTACAGATCCATAGAATTTAAATTATTTATCAATTACAACTTATTATTTATCAATTACAACTTCTTCATCATGAATAAAATTCTTGGTAGATTTTCTATTTTTAAATTTTTTTAACATTCGGAAAAATTATTTTGACATCTCGTTTTTGGTGTTAATCAATCTGTCCCTTCACCCTTTTTTCTCTCGTTACCTGGTTACCCTTTTTCAATATACAAGGTGACTATTTCATTGCAACATTTCTTTAATGATGAGTGAAAGGGTAATGGTTTTTTAAAAAAATGTAGGACAAGTATAGTTAGACCCTTAAATTGATGGTGGATACATATGGTCTTTTAGAACCCTGAATAGCCGAGAATACAAATTAGATCGACATTGTAATAGAGTGACCAGCCCGATCTCCGGACTTAAATCAATTGGATTTCTTTCGGTCATTGTGAACCTGAAACTTGTTATCATATGATACAAACACGATACTGTCCCGTCTACCCACATCCGCCGGCCCTGTCTGAATGCATACAAAAACAACAAACAGAATTATGCACTGACGATAAAGGTCCTTTAACCATCTCCGTATCTCGAACGGTTTCCATATTATTTATTCCTTCACGGCAATGCATCGTAGAAAACCTTTCATTGGCTCGCATTCGACAATAACAACCGTACAAAGAGTCTTCGATTAATACGGGAAAGTTGACGACCTGAAAAATTTGTGTACTGAAAAAATCCTCCTGCAAACGATAAAGTTTACAGGATGTTAAAATTTTTGCTTTCTGAGGTATAGTTCGTTTCAAGATATTTGGTTGACTTTCTATTTACCGCAATAGGATTATCCTTAAGGTTGTAAATTCTTATTAATACACAGGGTGTTCCTCCTCCCCGACAAACCAAACAAATTTTTTTTTAATTTATTATGCTACATAGTTTAAAACTCTGTATCTTTTACAGAAGGGCCGGAAAATGGCCCATTGGTCTCAAAAATGTGTTTTTTTTTTCTCCTATTTTCGCCGATATTTCCGGACGAAAATAAAGATCAGTTCATTACCTACAAAAATGACCCTCATCATTTTTGTCAAAAATATGATACTTTTCGACATAACCGGCTCCAAAACGCACCCCCATTTTTAGCTCCTGCCCTGCATTTAGAGAGCACGCTCTAAAGGAATGACACTCCCAAGCGGATTACAAATTTTTCAATGAATCACGTAAAAATTTATATTTTTTCATGATTCAAAGTTCAGATGAAAGAAGGAACCTGTAGCTATAATATCATGTTACTTTTTCCTTTTATCTATCTCTCTGAATTATTGAAAAACCGGCCCAAAGTTTGTTTTTGTTCGATATTTTGACCCTCCTATAAATTTATTCATATTTTTTTAATAAAGACTAATTTCACCTAATCCTTTTGGATAATGGGGCTTGCAAGGTGCGGTTTTCAACGCACATCATTAGAAAGCTTAGCTTGTCCCCTTGTCGATAGCATTTTTCTTTTTTTTTTTTATATTTTTTGTATTTCCGGAAAATTGAGAAAATTCTCACCCCTATGAAAATTTTCCTTTTTTTTTGTCAAAATTTTATCGAAAAAACTTTTAACATGTAACATAACGGTCAGTTAAAAGTCAGACTGAAATTTTTAAGAAACAATACACAAAAACTATTAACTACACTTTACGCCATACAATTAAAATTGACCTAAAAATAGTTGTTATATCCGGTAATACGGTGATAATCTGAGTCTAGACGTATTACTCATACATACGGATATAATAATGTTTATTAACATTAGCTCTGCTGGGTTTAGATATTTTTCAAAAAAAATACCTTGACTTTTAGCAGACCTCGAATATTTTAAATTAGGCTCCAAAGTATTTTAGTACTTTCACAAATGTTCATTACGAATTATTCTTACGTTTTTGGATTGTGAAATATTCCGACTAACGAAAAAAATCTAAAAATTTGTAGGATCATCATGAATTTTTTTTAAATACAATAAATAGTTTTTGGATTATGAAATCATATCTAGGTCTAGACGAACAATAACAAAAGTAACTAATAATTATAAATAACGTAAACATTAATAATGTTTATGATTAAATTACTAAAAGAATATTTTGTTTTTTAAATACCTTTTTCCCGCATCTTGTGAAGATCAATTATTGTAGATTCCTTTGCAAAAAGAAATCTATTTTTAATTTAACAGCCTTTCTAATGTATTTAAAATTTTCTTAAAATTATTTAATTTGAAATTTTTCTGCTAAAAAAATTATTTATTGCTAAAATTTGCGTTTGGAATATTTTTTTATAACAAAATAAGTGATTTCTTTACTTTTTATAATTAAAGCAAATCTATTGGAGAGTAGAAAAAGTATCAACAAACTCGTAGAGGCAGCCGAAGTAGATATTTCGATTCTTTTACAGTTCATTCGTAGATGTCGCTAGGTGATTCAAATTGAAATACACAATTTTATATTGTGATTCAAAGGCGTCGATATCATTATTTCTAAGACGGTTTTTACATGTATTTTTTATAAATAAAACTTTCATGAAAATTGAGATTTCAGAGTTAAATAAATATATATATTTTTTTAATTTAATACATTTCCATATGCTTCTATTTATGTATAAACAACTTTTATTGATCAAACATGCGATACGGACTGATTGTACGAGAACATTAATTGTGGATGTACATAAATTTTGTGATTATACAAATATCGTCTGTTAATTCATTATGGCAGAAATTAGTCCGTTTAATGTTCAAATAAATATTCTGTGAGTACCTATCTGAAAATGTATTGTTTTATTCCTAAAAAAGAATGAAGAATGTTAATCTATTATTCCAAAACGACAACTTAATTTTTTTGGCTAGACATCCCGGTTCACCAATCAGAATTGTACAATTAATCGTTTTAATTTTAGTAAGGCACAAGAGGTGCTAGAAGAAAAAGCGAGAAAAGATTGGTACGCAAGATGGGGATTCTATCTCGAATTTCCTAAAGTAAGCGAACATAAATTTTCTAGTATACAAAATAATATTTCGGGTGAATTTTAGATACTTTCAAAAGAAGCCGCAAAAAGGGGTATCAGTGATGAAAAATATTTTCAAACTATGAACAGAAAGAAAGAAAAATGCGCCCCTTACGAAGAAACAGCACCGGTCATTGTCAAACCTTCTGATTATGTCCCTAATACATCAGCTGGTAAATATCGTTCGATCACACTGTATGTTTGCTTTAATCATAAATTTCAGGACTCGTCGGTTGGAGGACTGATCCTAAGTACACTCTGGAGATATTGGGACCGTTGTATATCAGTCCCAAGCTCACTCTGCCCTATCAACAACCCTATAATTGCATAATGTTGGGATAAAAGATAACAGACAAAAGTATTTGTCATTATGACACTAGTACAGAGCTCCTGCACATTCTACTAAGACAATTCGAGCACTATCCACTTTTTGACAAGTGACAAGTGACAGATGACAGCTGTCAGCAGCATTGTCAACAATACAGGGTTGCCAACGTTACATTTTGCACATTTTGGATCCAATATTTTATCTAAGTAATTTAATAATATTACTATTACTTTTTGTCTTATTAAAATTGCAATTTTTTTCAAATAAAAATGTAGAACATTAAACTGTTTATTTTTTCTAAAAAAACCTTACAAATCCTATTTTTGCATTGAAACAATATTCGTAAATATAAAACAGTAAAAAAACTATAATGTATTTAAATTTTGAAGTCATACGCATTCCATTATACTTCTATACTTAATATATCAATGTTAATATATTAAAGGACCCTGTCAGAATGCTCATTCAAGTCGTTTGTCTAAACTGTTTTTCAATTTCTTCTTCTCGACTTCCACTTTTAGTAGCTGAATATTGTTAAAGAAGTCATCGACGATTTCAGTACAATCCTCTTTAGAAGCTACCGAAGCTACATCAGCAATAAAACCCAGGTGGATTCTACTATCATAGCTGATTATAGCGAAACCAGTGGCTGAAAAATAAAATACGGTCAAAATTCCGCCTTCACCAAATAATTTTAATTTATCATTGACAGATGCCAGCATCGCCAGCATAGTAACATCTTGTAAGGACGATTTTAATATTAAACATAGAATAGGTTAGCAAACGAATAAGGAATTTAATTTAGCAGATTCGACATCCTTTCGGCTTCGTCAGTTAGGTTTTTGGAATCCAATAAATAAAATTCCTTACTCGTTTGCTAACTTTGTATCAATCCCTTAAAGGGATACAAAGAAGAGAGTGACATCTTGACTAGAATCATTCAAATAAAAACTTTGCAACACACAATGCAAATTGAGTGTATGCAACACCCAATACATTGGGAATCGTTGCTATGTAAAGTGTCAAAACTCTCTTCTAACCATAGATGGTAACACATCTAAGAATAGAGTAGGTTATCTCTAATTTCTTACCCATTTGGTCTCTTTGTATGGTAAAGAAATATGCATCCTCGACCGTGTAACCATTGAAGAGGACGACGCTAGGAAATTCTGGTAAATTACTGATACAACCGCATATACCAATTAGTGGGAAGATACGCTTTATTATAGGTAGTGGGATATACTGTATTAAGTTGAAGGTGATATAGTTGCGGATCTGAAAATAATAATTCTTAATTACTTTACTTTACTTGGCGTATAAGGAGTGCTGAATTTCACCCTGTATGTAACTAATAACATTTTCAAAACAGCTACAAGAAGCTAATGTCTTCGAAGAGGGTCAAAATGAAGATATTCTAATAGACGTAGAAGGTATTACTTCAATACTCTACGTGGTTAAAACAAAGGGATTCTTGAAAGCTAGAATAGTAACATCATTGGCAGACAAAGAAGAACTATAAAAAGAATAAATGAAAGGAAAGATGCTGCCAAAGAAAAATAAATTAAAAGATACCAAAATGGTCAAGCAAAAGAAAGGCAGCTAAGTTATAAAATCAAGTTCAGAATCTGGATGGAGAAGATAATCCTTTTGAAGAGGGTCCCTATGAAAAACGAAACAGATTATAATGATCAAAATGAAGAATATTAAAAATAAATGAAAATAAAGAAACTGCCAAAATAGAAATGGATCAAGTGATACCCGACTAATTTGTTTTATACAATCTTTGAAAGTAAGCAAAGTTGATCCCGACTAATGGAATTTTATGGCAAAAAGTTATTTTTTATATATTTCACTTACTATGAGATCAGGACTCTTCATTAATTCCTTCGAATTTTTCTGCAACAAGTTTAATCTGTGTAGTAGTGAACTAGATCCTGTTTTAATTGGTATGGGTAAATTCACCAATCCAAATTGGTTTCTTAACTGTGGTACGCCATTTACCGTCAGGGGTTCCAAGTCTCTGGTAGTTACAATAGCCAAAGATACCGATTTTGGAACTCTGTGATAATGCTACAACAAAATTTTACCCAAAGTTGGCGTATGTCAAGAATTTGGAACGCTGAATTATAACAACGTTCAGCTTCCAAACTTACTTTTTGAAATTGAGAGTACAAACTGGCAGATATGGCTGTCAGTACAATTTCTGAGAAACTCGTATCTGGTATGTCATTTTTCAAATTTTTTATAGTTTGCAGCAAATTATCGCCACTTTTTTCAGCCCTGAAAGCAACGTGGTGTTTCGTTGACGTATATGGCCCATCAAATTTGTTCATAGCTCCTTTGATAAATTCGACAATCAAGAATCCTGAAAATACAAATTTTTCCAATTCAGATGTCAGTAAAAATACAGGGAGAGAATTTTAAATTCATATCACCCACCTGGAATTAGAAAAAATAAGAACATCTTCTGCAAATTCTTCACGGGCGGGATTCGAGTCCAAGCTGCACTTTTGGGAATATTCTTCAAACTGTCCTCAAACGAAATATTATTTTCGCCCAGAGCTTGGGCGCATAAGTTCATGACACATAAACCATCCGCTATGGTATGGTTTATTCTTATAAACATGGGTATTTGATGCTCTTTGAGGTCGTTCTCTTTTTTCCATTGGGGTGAAGCGTTTACCACAACCACTTCCCATAAGAGTTTATCGTTCTGGGGCATGGGTTTGTTGCTATATGAGAATACTAGGTCTTGCATGGATTTGAAGTTTGTTTTTTCTATATCCACGACGGTTACAACATCTTCTGATGTTATGTCGTGTCTGACAAGGTAAGGGTAACCTGGAAATTGGACAAACTAGATGATATACAAGAATAAAGCGCTTTTATTATTACAGATTTTTAGAGCATGTAGAACGTTCAATAATAGAGTGAAAAGCTCCTATAAACATGTGCTTTTGGAGCTTGTTTCGAAGCTCTTTGAAGATGGCGGCCTCAGATCAATTTTTTTCAAATATCTTCAGAAAAATTGTCGAAGAAACTTTAAAAAAGTGTAAAATTGGTCCAGTCGTACAAATAGACGTTTTTTCACGAATTTTTTTACATTTAAAAATATTTATTTTTACCTAAAAACGTATTCAAGGAACACATCATCTTCCCAAACTTTTCCGGATGCCGGAACAACCTTTCCTGGATCACCATTTTCACGTCTTTCTCTATATCATTTTCCCCATCTTTGCCATTCAGGAACATGACTATATTAATAAGGTTGTGATATTTCTCTCCAACAGCCCAATAGATGTCGCCATTTTCCAATTTCTCTAAACGGCTTCTATAAATGAGTTTTATTCCTAAAAAAACTGCTGTTCTAAGTAGCCACAAATAAAAAAGGATAATGAGGTATGCCGGGAATGTTATCAGTGATACGATAACGTATTCGATCGCCGCCATTTTGTTTTTTTTAGGGTTTACGATGAATTATCCAGATTCTGAAAAATATAAAAAAAGTAGATTAACAAGCTGATACAAAGGGATTTATTTTGGGTAGCCCAGGCGCGGATCAAGGGGGGAGCCATGACCCCCAAAAAGCAAACATAATATTAATATTACTGCAACAGGTGGAAGAGCTGTGCCATTTAATAGTCCAGTAAATTAACGCCAGAAAAACCCCAATCCTGAGCGTCAAAATATTAATTTTTACGTGATTTATTGAAAAATTTGTAATCCGCTTGGGGGTGTCATTCCTTTAGAGCGTGCTCTCTAAATGCAGGGCAGGAGCTAAAAATGGGGGTGCGTTTTGGAGCCGGTTATGTCAAAAAGTGATGAAGATCATTGATGAACTGATCTTCATTTTCGTCCAAACAAAAATTCTCTAAGTGTCATATTTTTGGAAATATCGGCGAAAATAGGCGAAAAAAAACCTATTTTTGAGACCAATGGGCCATTTTCCCACCCTTCCATAAATTTCAGATTAAAATTATTCTATTTACGATAATTAATATCTATTATTTTTAAATATTTTTCGGTAGATGCAGATTTGCTTAAAAAATTCTATATTTATTAAAAAAAACAGTGTAAAAATTACATTAAATATGACGCCGCTTCAATGATCTCGAGAGTGCACAGTTTGGCCAGTTTATCGCGCTCGAATTAAGTCGAGCGCAAAAGTTAAGGGGTTAATAATTAAATTTTAGAGTAAAAACTTACCGAATTACGCTCTAGTTTTACCACATAGAGGTGCACTTTCCCTACTGACCGATTTCGTGTGATTTTTCTCAATTATCGTAATTTGATTTGGTTTAGTAACCCGGATATTGAAAATAATCTTATCCTGACAAGATTTCCTGTTTTTAATCATCCACTACTTGCCACCACAGTTATGAATGATTTTATTAAATATATTAGTTAATGATAACGATTTAAAATGATTAAAAAAAATAAATTTTAATGATTTACATTTTTAAAGTAAAATAGTTTTTTTCCTGGACTATATATTAAAATTTAAAATTAAGTGAGATACATTTGGATATCAAAATGGTCTCAAAGTCGTAAGATTTTTTTAAAGAAATTTATGAAAGATTTTTTAAATCTTCTAAATTTAATTGCTTAAATTTTTTGTAAATTTATATCATCGATTGAGTCCCTTAACATTTTTAATCACCCTGTACATCAATCATAAATCTAAAGAAATGTTTTTGTGTACTTATTATTATAGTTCAAAGGCGTAGAAAATAAGTCAAAACAGTTTTAACTGTTTCAAAATTTTTTTAGGTCCCTATACGCAAAATTCCATTGGCGAGAATTTTTTTTTATAATCGAAAACATATTCCTACATATTTTTAAAAAATTCACCCTGCTCAACCAAAAAATTGTATCTGCGCCTTTGTTATGGATTATCAATAGTAATACCCCTAGGGCCTTGATAATACCGAGATAATTTTGTCATAGAGAATGCTGAAAGCGTGTTGCTTGATAATGGCCCGAGGCCGAAGGCCGAGGGCTATTATCCTTAAGCAACTCGCTTGAAGGATTCTCTATGACAAAATTTTGAGGATTTATCAAGGCCCGAGGGGTATTCGATAAGATAATTTTTTACTTTGTAGATTTAAACATTTTTAAACTAGTTGTCAGTTTGACGTTTAATTAATTTTTAATCAAAAACTTGACTTGCTGAAAACACCAAACTGAAAACACCACATGTAGGGTGTTATCGCTGTAATCCATAGCTGATTGGATGAAATTTGACACATGACTCTAAATTAAGTAATTTGATTGGTTACAATAGTTAGTAAAAAATTATCAAAAAACAAACATCAGTTCAATGGGCAACAAAAGATAAGATTAACATAATCTTCTCTAAATGTTTTGGAACGAATCGAATTTAAATTATTCTGTAAAGTTGAATAGTAAATACGTAAATCCAGTGTGACGGTCGTTCGCCAATAATTATGGCGAAAGTAAGTGTAGACGTGCCTGATATTGAGGTAAGAATTTTATCAATAAAATACTGCTTGTAGACCAAGGCCAATTATTTTTGATGGTCTGATAATTTAGGGTAAATTATAAGTAAATTAGGAAAAAAATCAAAACGACTGGAAGTTCTGCAAGGGAAGGTGGGGATAGGTAAATATAAGTTTTGAGGGTTGGATATTGGTTTTTTGCGATTTGTGGCTGAAATATGTATCCTATCCAAAAAAGTTTAATGTAAAAGTTTTAGATAATTAGAAAATCTATAACTTTCGTATTAATCATTTTTTACCTAAACCCAAAAATTATCGAAAAATGGTTAAAAAGTGTTTTTTTTTTTCGTTTTTAATTTTTATCTTCCTCAAAAATAATTTGTTTTTTATGAAACTTGGTGAAAGCGTTCTTTTTTATGTTTTAAATAAGTTGTAATTTTTTCAAAGCAAAATATTTATTTTTCGATTTTATACGAATTTAAATTTAAAAAAGTGTAATTTTTAAAGTCGAGGTTTCAACGAAGAAAATTGAACAAATGTAAAATTTACCTTTTTGCTGATGACACATGAATCTATTTTTATGGGGAAGATTTTATTGAAGTAGCGGAAACGATAAACCATGAATTACACTTATTAACTGAAAGATTTAAGATTAATAAGCTGAAAGTTAATGAGTTAAAATCCAAATACATGTTTATTGGTAATAATGTTCTTTTTTCGATTAAAAATTAGGCTTTTTTCATTTAAATTCGTATTAAATCGATAAATATATAATTTGCTTTGAAAAAATTACAGCTTATTTAAAACACATAAAAGAACATTTTTACCAAGTCTCATAAAAAAAATATTTTTGGGGGTGATAAAAATTAAAAACGAAGCGATTTTCTCAATAATTTTGAGGATATATTGAAAAATGAATAATAGAAAAGTTTTAGATTTTCTAATTATCTACAACTTTTTCCTTAAACTTTTTTCGATAAGATACATATTTCAGCCATAAATTGTAAAAAACTCATATCCAACCCTCAAAACTTATATTTACCTACCCCTACCTCCCCTTCCGGAACTTTTACGCAGTCGTCTTAATTTACCCTAAATTTTCCGACCACCCACGTACTGCTGTCACTTTCCTTTATGGTTAAAGTTCATTTTGTAACAACATTTTATAACAAATGTGACATATCTACATATTTTGCGCTCATTATTTTCATACTTGGTAACAAATTAAATAATTTATTTTCTTATCAGCACTTACAAGCGCAAGTACGATAGCACATATCGACTTATATTCCACCCGAAATTAAAATAAAAAAAGTCGCTTTATCAAAAAATAAACACAGTATGGACGACACCATAAATTTATGCAATAAACTTTATTAGGAAAATTTGTTCAAACAAATAACAATTTGAGGTTTATTTTTGCAATTATTATGACAAAAATATAGCGAGGTCAATTTCAGTATGGAGGGGAGGGTTTAAGCTGCTTATTAACAAGATTTTTGTATTATTTCGTGAGAAATCAAGTAGGGGAAACCGGGGTTATTATTATGCTAATTTCAGTGTATACAGATAATTTTTTTTGCAATTCATACATACCTCTTGAAAGCTTGAACCCTCCTATAAATAACGAATAGCCCCCTAATAATATTTTTTTAACATTTTCTACGATGTGAGTCTAATAAATTCGTAAATACCTACAAAATTCTGTCACATAGCAAAACAAAGACAGAATTGCTATTTCTTTTTTTAGGATATTTTAGCGCTAAATCCGCGTGTTCGAGAATTCTCTAATTTTGTACCATCAAGTGCTACAAAGGTAAATAAGGCCCACTGGAAGAGAAATTCGGATAAAAAATGTCAAGTAAGTAATTTTCTCGCAAAACAGTTAAGATTTTATTTTAAAATTAATTCTTCTAAATAAAATACATATATAAAAAGTGAACTAAAGTGTTTTTATGTCAATAAGGTAAAAGCAAAGTTGTAATGTATTAGAAACCCCTACGCCGTTTCATTTTTTTGCTTATTATTTTTTAAACAATAATAATTATTTTTACTTCAAATTGAATCTGAAACCTCTTTTGTATTATACAATTCTTAGCTGAGGCACTTGATAGGAGAAGTCAGATAGATGTAATCTATACTGATTTCTCCAATGCATTCGACACATTGGATCATCCCCTGCTATTAATCAAACTTGACAACCTTGGTTTTTCTGGTCAGCTGCTATCAATCCTTAAATCATACGTTGCTCAGTGCCTCGGATTTAAATAACGAACTTTTATACAAAGCTCAGGAGTTCCTGGGTCCGTTATTATTTAATCTTTTTGTTAATGACATTGCCAGTAATATAAACGTTCTGATAAAGATTTATGCAGACTCGTATTAATTTTTTTTCAGAGTTGCAATTCTCTCGAAAACAATTTTTCCGACGTCAAACCCACTACTCTAAGTGAAAGAGCAGCTCTGAAAGAAGCAGCGAGATGCCTTAAATGCGCAGACGCTCCCTGCCAGAAATCATGTCCTACACAGTTAGATGTCAAGTCTTTTATAACCAGTATTGCCAACAAGGTAAGTAGAAAAACACTTTAGTGACCCAAAATCATCATTTCTCCCCAGCTGCTGCATTCTTTATAACTCTGTAACCCTCTACAGTTTAATAGGGAAAATCTTGCCTAACATAGAAAGACATTACTTCTACTTTTCAGAACTATTATGGGGCGGCTAAAGCAATTTTTTCTGATAACCCTCTGGGAATCACATGCGGGATGGTGTGTCCAACTAGCGATCTTTGTGTAGGTGGATGTAATTTGCAAGCGTCAGAAGAAGGCGCCATTAATATAGGAGGATTGCAACAGTTTGCCACCGAGGTACAATTTTATTCCTTCTAAGTTAAATTTGGACTCTATTACATGTTTATTTTTGCAGACTTTCAGCAAAATGGGTATACGACAAACTAGAGATCCGAGAACAATAATACCCAAAAATTCAACCGCAAAAATTGTATTAATAGGAGCAGGACCGGCTTCGCTGTCTTGCGCTACATTTTTGGGTCGGTTAGGATACGATAACATTACAATTTTTGAGAAAAATGACGTTCTTGGTGGGTTAAGGTAAGCGTATTAATGTAAAAATTGTATTTCATTTTCCATGGTGAATAATTTTTAGTGCCACTGAAATCCCCCAATATCGCCTTCCAATAACCGTCGTCAACTTCGAAATAAAGCTAGTGCAGGACCTAGGTGTCAAAATTACAAACGGTCGATCCCTTTCCACCAAAGACCTCACCGTTCAAAATCTCCTAAAAGACTCCAAAGCAATTTTCCTAGGCTTAGGACTTCCAGAACCGAAAATCAACCCACTGTTCAAAAACTTAACCGCCGAAATGGGATTCTATACGTCAAAAACGTTCTTACCGAAGGTATCAAGAGCTAGCAAAAACCCAGAGGATGGCGGTTGTCCTTGCAAACGAAACGCCGACAAGTTACCAAAGTTGTACGGAAACGTTATAGTGTTGGGAGCCGGAGATACTGCTTTCGACTGCGCCACTTCAGCTTTGAGATGCGGGGCGAAAAAAGTTTTTGTGGTATTCAGAAGGGGATTCACCAATATCAGAGCCGTTCCTGAGGAGGTGAGATTAAAAAATCATAATTATATCATCGAAGTAACACTAATAGTCACTAAGCTTTTGATAACTGACCTACTAGATCCACCTTAACATCCAGTGCTGGCCTCCAAAGCTCTTTACTTCGATGTTTTTACAGGTATCTGTAGCTGTAGAAGAAAAATGCGAACTGATGGGATTCATGTCACCTCACTCAGTAAACGTTAAAGATGGAAAGCTCGTTTCTGTAACCTTCAGCCGAACGGAACAAACTGAAGATGGCCGATGGATCCAAGACACCGATCAATTAAACACAATCAAAGCTAGTTTTCTAATATCAGCATTCGGATCAGGCCTAGAAGATCCCGATAGTTAGTATTATCATCTTT
Source organism: Crepidodera aurea (assembly GCA_949320105.2). NCBI lineage: Eukaryota > Metazoa > Arthropoda > Insecta > Coleoptera > Chrysomelidae > Crepidodera > Crepidodera aurea. The sequence continues at coordinate 17,807,722 of OX439477.1, read as the reverse complement.
AATCTATTTCTCTATGATTCATTTGTAAAATTTGTTTACAGTTGTTGCTGCGTTAGCACCGTTGAGTCTAACTAACCAAAATCTACCAGTGGTTGATGTAAACACAATGCAAACTTCACATCCTTCGGTATGGTGTGGAGGAGATTTTGCAGGAGTCGCGGAAACCACTGTTGAAGCTGTCAACGATGGTAAAATTGCTGCTTGGTACATCCACTTAGCACTAGAAGTAAGTATATAAGAAAACAGATCTGGGAATTTTTTATACTGTATATTTGCTGTTTCAGGGTCTACCCAAAGATACTAAACCAAAATTACCACTTTTCCACACAGATATCGACGAGGTGGATCTGTCTGTAGACATTTGCGGTGTCAAATTCGAAAATCCCTTCGGTCTAGCTTCAGCACCACCTGTAACTAGTGCACCGATGATAAGAAGAGCCTTCGAGCAAGGGTGGGGATTCGTAGTTAGCAAAACTTTTTGCTTAGATAAAGTGAGCTTTAAAATACGCAAAATTTTTAGATTTCATCATTTTTATTTGTTTTAGAATGAAGTTACAAATGTTTCTCCGCGTATTGTAAGAGGTAGTACATCTGGAAATAACTATGGACCTCAGCAAGGCTCATTTTTAAACATTGAAGTTATTTCCGAGAAATGTTTGAACTACTGGTTACAAGGAATTAAAGAACTCAAGCAAGATTTCCCCACAAAGGTATTAATAAATATTGGTGCATCCTCGTATAGTATTTCTGAAGTACATGTACCAGGATCGCTTATTATTTCCGTGTTTAAAAATTAAAAAGTTGATTTTTAGATTATTATTGCAAGTATTATGTGTGAATATGTCGAGAAAGACTGGCGGGAGTTGGCTGGTAAAGTAGAAGCTGCTGGAGCAGATATGCTGGAACTGAATTTAAGTTGCCCTCATGGTGTTGGAGAATCTGGGATGGGTTTAGCTTGCGGTCAAGTTAGTAAAAAAATTGATAGTACTTTTGTAAAATATATTAATTATATGTTTATTTTAGAGTCCGGAGTTAGTGAAAAATATATCAAAATGGGTTAGAACCACCGTCAAAATTCCATTTTTCATAAAATTGACTCCTAATATTACCGATATCACAATACTGGCTCAGGCTGCAAAAGAAGGTAATTGTGTGAAGGTAATAAGTTTTCTGAACACCTTTTTAATGATATTCTTTTGTAGGAGGCGCCTGGGGAGTTTCAGCTATAAATACAGTATCAGGTTTAATGCATATGAATGCAGATGGCACTCCATGGCCGGCTGTCGGTATTTCTAAGAGAACAACCTATGGTGGCGTTAGTGGTAATGCAACTAGACCAATGGGATTAAGAGCAGTATCAGCAATATCCAGCAAAGTACCAGATTTAGCAATTTTAGGTGTAGGTGGCGTTGAATCGGCCGAAACAACTTTACAGTATCTCCAATGTGGGGCTTCAGCTGTTCAGATTTGTAGCGCCGTCCAAAATCAGGATTTTACGCTTATAGAAGATTATTGTACGGGCCTAAAAGCGCTGCTGTATCTCGATGGTAAACTCGATGGTTGGATGGGTCAGAGCCCACCTACTTACAAAAATCAAAAGGGCAAAATCGTCGTACCTGTTTATGGGGAAAACGGGCAGGTAATGATGAGTTTTCTTTTTATACATTATTAGAGGTTAATTCCAATTGGTATTTTACTGTTCTCATGACTAATCTGTACAACTTTGGTACTTCCCTCAACGTTCTAATGATTTTTTTATCCAGAAACTGCCTCATTTTGGAAATTACCAGAAAAAACGAGAAGAAGTGCTAAGTCAACTGTATAAAGAAGGACAAATCAAGGAAATGGAAATACCGCATCATGTTGAAGCAGCTGGAAGTGAAGTAAATTCCAAACAAAATGGATCCAATGCAGTTAGTGCTGGTAATGATTGTTTAAAACCAACTTTGAAGAAATTTATAGGAAGAGCTCTGCCAAAAATTGGGGCTTATAAAATGTTGAATAATTCGGAACAAGTTGTAGCTTTAATAGATGATGTAAGTTAAATATTTGTTCTAGAGGGCGTAATTCTTGAATTTGTACGTACGTATGTATTATTTTTTTAGGATTTATGTATTAACTGTGGAAAATGCTACATGGCCTGCAACGACTCCGGATATCAAGCGATTCATTTTGATCCTGAAACTCATATTCCACGTGTCAATGACGATTGTACAGGATGTACGATGTGTTTATCTGTTTGTCCAGTCATAGATTGTATTACGTAAGTCTAAAAAAATTAATTTCCTTAATATTCTCGAGAAAAATTAACGGATTTCTTTTGTTTCAGGATGGTACCAAAATCTATTCCTCATGTGATTAAAAGAGGAAAAGTTGGTACTCCTGTAAAATTAGTTCACGCTTTAGACATACCAGAAATGTTGGTTCAATAGGAAACATTTGAAATAAATTAATTCGTTGTGGAATTAAAATTTTAATAAAGAGGAATATTTTGTTTAAATTTTTGTTTTATTATTAAATATTTTTCACACGAGTATGGGCCATCTGAGCGTGGGAAAATGTTGTTAACACGCCACCTTTCCAATATGGCCGTCTCCCTTCCACTTTTAAGCCACGTCCCTTCTGTCAACTGTAATATGTCATCTGTCACATGTCATCTGTCATTTGTCAACTGTCATGTCATTGTGTTTTATAAGATAAATCGGAAGGTATCTACTGATTTCTGAAATTTTCAAATTTTATTTCGAAAGAAAGAAATATAATATTTTTGTCCCACTTTTATTCAATTTTCGTACCCTTTGTACCCATTTTTTGTTACCTACATTTTTTTTTCAATTTCAATTTGGATATTTTTTAGTTAAAAGGTTTTCCATTGAAAAAATTTTTCAAACAAAACTTGTAGCCTAATATACTTTTTTTCGTAACAAATTTTTTCTATCACTAGAAATAAGCAAGCTACGAGCTACTTTAACCCCTTCCTTCCTGCCAGCTAGATAACCTGTTGAATCCTATATTTACTATACTATCACGCACTTCCTTACTCTTGGATGACTCCGATCGTTTTTAACCTCACTCTTTAATAATTTTGACCTCCAGTAATTTAAAAATATGTCAATTATCTACAAGTTGTCATATACAAGGTTACAAAACTGTCGCTTTAGAATTTTAAAATTTTAAATTCACAAACCAATGATCAATTATTTATTATTGATAGCTATTGCTATCAATTGTGCGAATTGTGATCTTGATATAACAGTATGTTATTTTTATATATTTACTAATCGTCAAAGATTTAATTTTGGGTCTTACAGGACGCCGGTACTCTACCAATTCAGGAAGATGATATGGCAATAGTTTTTTGTAAGTTAAAATTATTAAAATAGTTAAGTAAAAATAAACATTTTTAGTGATATTATTGATTAACGTTTTATACGAAGCAAAAACTAAAATTGTATTTCTTAGACCTTACTTTGAAAAATCAATGTGACAGAAATCTGGAAATATCAGTGGCCATGAATGAATGTTGCGACCAGTCCAAACTGGATGAAAGCAATTGCAATATGTATCTGATTGGAGGATACATGGGAATACTGAAGATGAAAGAGACTAAAAATGTCACTCTAATAAATCCGAATTTGGTAAAATTTGCTGTATTTCATAATATTCTAATTTTTGAATGGTTTTAACGACTTTTTCCAGTATACTTACTTTAGAAAAGGAACTTGCTCGATATCGGTGATCTATAGAAGTGCCAAATATGAAAGAGTGTTGTCAAAAATTGTAGATTTCCAGACAAATAATACTGATGAAGGTTACCATTATTTTTTCACGTATTTTTTTCAACCTCCAACTTCTTCTTTTTAAATTGTAGGTCGCGATTTGTGCCCCTCGTGTGATACAGATCCTGCGGACAACTGCAACCAAGTCGATTGCGTAATCAAATATTTTGGAGATAAAAGTTACTTCAATCCAACTACCAAAGAATGCGAAGCTGTTCCAGTGTGTTTGAGTAACCCCCAAAGAGATCCGAACGAAATGATTGTTAGTAGTCAGTGAGTGCCCCAAGGTTCGATCCTTGGGCCTCTTTTCTTTACAATCTATACGAAGTGCTCCATTATAAAATTTGGTTATCAGTTTGCTTTTTTCGCAAATCATGTGTCTTTCTGTAGATTATTAATCTTTTAGGGATATTCTTGGCTGACAAACGAATGTATTAATTTAAATAATTCGGTCTCTAAATACGATTTGGAATATTTGGAAAACAATCAAGCTGATTTCAGTGATAATGATATGATACTAACGGTAAGATTTATCTGGAATTTCTTGGTTAGAAGTAACCGAGTGTAATATGTTGATAACCAATAGTTAAGTTAGCTATGAGGCCCTAAAGTTAGCTATGAAGCCCTACGTACGAGGGCAGGTCCCTAGAAAAGTTAAGTTGGGGTTCATATCTCATTTAGAACCTAACCTAATCAATATTTTTACTTGAAGGTAGCTACTAACCCCATTGACAGATGACAGGACCCCAGAAAGGTTACATTAGGCTTCAGATCTCATTAGAACCCATCCTAACTTAACCTTTCTGGGTTCCTGTCATCTGTCAATGGGGTTAGTAGCTACCTAAGTAAAAATATTGATTAGGTTAGGTTCTAAATGAGATCTGAACCCCAACCTAACTTTTCTAGAGACCTGTCTTCGCACATAGGGCTCCATAGCCAACTTTAGGGCCTCATAGATAACTACTACAAATGTCTACTTAAGATTCAACTCAATTTTGTCTGTTGTTTCATTAGAATAACCTAATTTGTCACCATGGAGAGCTGGGATCGGACGGTGACTGTGTGTGCGCCGGTACCTGGAGGACCTCCCTATTCGAAGACGACGTCTACGACCCCTCGTTATTCCTCTACCACATGTGCAACATAGAACCCGGTGGATGGAACTGCGTCAATAGAAACCGAATAGAAGCTACAGCTTTGATAATTGCTGTAAGTAAGTGACCTCCACGTCGACCAGATTTGAAACCAATATTTTTATAGATACTTTCGTTTACGGTTGCGACAAAGGTGCTGATTTTGATGTGCATCCTCAACTGGTGTTACAGACATTTTACGAAAAACAAAAAAACTATTATCTGTACCGAAAATCCTGATGACTTTAATAAGTCATTGATTATGTCCGATTATTCTAAAGGCTCGTCGATTAAATGCATTTGTGGAGATTTGAAAAAAACTAAATTTGCTCCGACTGTGAAAGAAAATGTCGAAGTTAGTTACTATCCTGGCGATATGGGTAATTATGTTTAAAATAATTTTATCGTAAATCAGTGAATATTACGATTACTCAGCCATTTGCAAGGTCAGCCGGTGGAGGTTGTTACAGCGTGGCCTCTTTAAATGCTGTCTGAATTCGATGTGGAATTTTTGGACTGTATATATGTAGTTTGTTGTAAAAACTCCCACTAAAATTCACACGTTTCTTGTGATTGAAAATTAAACAAATTTTAAATCTGTATTAAAACTACTTTTGGCACCTAGGTGGCGTTACGTTTTGTGTTAAATCGGAAACTGGTGTATTGAGTACCTGCTCGACTAGCGGATCTGCACAATCTTATGAAACAGAAACTGATGCTTGTACTTGCTCCGAAACGTCCGATTATGAAATCGATTTTACTGGAGAAGAAGAAGAAGAGGAAGATGATGAGGTAGAAACGTTTGTTTAAATTTTTTTTAATACGAAATATTGCATATCAATTGATTCGTAGGACGGTAACGGCCCCGAAGTAAACCAAAAAGAAGAAAAAGAAGAATCTCTTTCCGATGAGAAAGATGACCAAAAACAAGAAAATGTAGGCACTAAAAAATTAAAATTTGATAAGAGCGATAGTTCGGAAAAGGTCGATACTTGATCATCTAACCTGATTGAAAAAAAAACACTTTCCTTGCTTCAATTTTTGAGTTTTTACACTCTATACTTAATGTACTAATTTTTGTAAAATACAGATAAAAAATAAATAAAAAAATTATTTACTGAAATGATTTTTATTTATGGATTTCTTGTATAAACAATCGAGTAACCAATATCTTAATATCTAAGAGTCATATTTTGTTATTAATATTATTATTATTTTTATTAATATACAATAAGCTTCTCTGGTGATACAGCACTGAACGCTTATGTATGTATAAAGGCGACCATTAAATACTATAGACTATAAGGTATGAAGCTGATAAAAACACAAAATGACATTCAAATCCGAACCAAACATTTTTAATTAAAAAAAATTGCTCTATTTGTACCCTCATTTATACACTACTTTTAAAAAAAATAACGTACCATACGATAAATCTTTTGTTTATTTATTATGTTATTCACCTAATTACTTGGAAATCAACTACACCGATGAGCTGTGACGTTTTATCCCTATCCTTATGTCATCGTTTTTCATTTGGCAACGTCGCCAAGCTGTAATGTATAGACCATTCCACGTGACTTTGACAGGTCGGCCATATTTGCTGGGAGGCATACAAACAATAACCAATTCTGATTGCATCTATTTACATGGGAATGTTGTGTTGGCTTGTGTTTTTTTAACGTTTTTTCAATGTTTTTATGATTAATTTTTATTAAAATGTTGCGAAACAGTTACTATTTAGGTCTTAGTGGTGATATTAAGTGCCGGTACGATTTTAAAATTCGAATTATAATATATAAAATGTGGCATTTTCTATTTATTTCTTCCGAATAAATTTAAAAAAAATCTTTCTGATGTTTACATATGAAACTAACGTTGTGTCATAAAGTTGTGTGCCTCCCAGCAAATATGGCCGACCTGTCACATACGTCATCCTGGAATGGTCTATAGTAGCGCAGGTAAAATAGCAAAAAGCTGAATAATTTTCGAATATTAAACTAGGCAAACCTCGGTACGATCAGTTGACTACGTTTTGCATACTTTTAGGTAAATAATTTATCTCTCGGTGTGCAGGCTTTTAAAATTAATAGAAAATTTTCCATCATACCTTGAATTCAACTATACATTTACGAAGAAAACAGCGTTGCCGCTGTGACAAAAATTTCCTATTTTATTAATATAAATTTTGATGAGAGTTTGAATGTCATTAATGAATTTGAGGTAAACAATGTAACAATAACAACAAACACAAACGAAGCAAACGAGGAGTAGCTTAGTTCGGAGATTTTTTTTTTGTGAAACATGTAGGATTTTTAACAGGAAGAGTGCAACAGATTTTTCAGTTTAACGTATTTATGCATAGACTTATTCATTTTTTTAATTAATTATCTATTAAATATTTAAATAACGTATTTTTTTTTATAATTACACCTAAAATTGTACTTTATAGGAACTATATTTCGGGCTTTCATCACTTTATTTTTTCTAAAATTCATTCAAGTGTACCTCTGATCTTCCCCGCAAGTAAATAAGTACAGGGTGGCCTCTTTTTCCAATGTATAATTTTTTTAATTTAAATAACTGTTTCGGAAAATATTAGAAATGCTGACAAAGTTGGAAAATATATATCAGATGTAAAATTATTTTTTTTTAATTTTCGTATTTCTTATTTTTTTTTATAATTTTATTTTAAAAATGTATTTAAATATGCTGCAAATTTTCTTTTTGACGTATGAATAAGTCCATCCATAGTAACTAAAAATAACATGGAGTTGTGTTAATTTTAGAGACAAGTTAGATAAAATATATCTGTCAAAAAATGATCTGAAAAAAATATGGCGGAAATAAAAGATTTTCAAAATTTAAAAGTAATTTCAAAATGGAAAATAAAAAAAAACGTCAAAATTTTTGAAATTATTATTCTGGAATGATAAAAAAAAATAAGAAAATAAATAAAAATAAAAATACTGACTGCTTTATATTCTCTCTTCATTTTTTGACAAATATATCAAACAAATTGCAACAAAGCGAGTCAAAATTTTAAATTTTAAACCAAACAACCCGATCAACAATAAATATGTCTTTGGTAAAGATAAACATTTAAATTTTTTTGATCTCGCTTTGTATACTTAATTTTTTTTATAAATCGTCATAAACGACATAAATATTTATTACATCAACATTCACCATTCAAATCGGTCAAAAAATAATTCGTTTTCTGTGTCTACGGGTTTAAAAAAATTGGCAGCGGCTACGCAACCGAGAATACGGTATTCAAATAGTTAAAGAAACCGTTCCGCGGTTACGCATACACTGCCGTTAAATTTTTATTATGTACATCTGATAAAATAAGTCGTCAAAGTGTAAAATTTGACAAATTTTATCATAATTTTTTTTTATTTTATTATCACCAATGAAAAATGAGCTTTCATAGCTACCCCTTCACGAACAACAAAGTTTATCTAATTTGTAAGTGGTCTTAAAATTTGTATAATCTTATTTTAGTAGGTACAGGGTGACCCAGGGGTATGTGCATGCTCCATAACTTTTTTTCTATCCAAGCTATCGGTTTCATTTTTTTTTAAACGATAAGACCGACAATGGGGCACATTCTAAAAATATTTCTATTTATATACAGGATGTCCCAAATAAGATACACAACTAAGTTCTGGATTTTTAAATGGCAACCCCGCATTTTTGTTACATTTTTAGATTCGCCATTAAATTGTCGATATAATGCACCCGGGTTTCTTAGACTTACCTGCAATAGTTTTTGACTTATGTCAATTTATGTGTCAAAATAGCGTCGTGCAGAGATCCATAAAAAAATTCAGAACTTCAGAACTGTTCAAGATAACTTCTGAGTTGTAGGCGAATTCAGAGTCGACGTTCTACCGCCTACTATGATTTTTTGAAAATTACAAATTACAAATAGCAATAACTCGACTTTTTCAAATGCATCACCCTATATTTTATTACATCATTGCATGGCATTTTTTAAGAGCTTTTTGCTGATATAGGGTTTGTTGGATCTATTTTGTAAAATTTGCGAGATTTATTGCAAAATAAGAAATGTTGACGGTTTATTCGAAAAAAAAAAAGGAATCGAGTAGGCCGCTGTCTTAAAATTTGACACATCCATATACTTTCAATAATTGTACGCGTCTAATTAAAAGAAAAAAAGAATCGAGTAGGCCACTGTTTGACACATTCATATAATTTTGAAAAGAATATGTTTCAACAAAAGGAAATTGTAATAGAAACAGAAATACATTACAAAGTAAACAATTTTTATAATATTTACAAGAACATGAAAGAATGATTAATAGGATACAATATAAATATTTTTGATTTATAACAAATGCTCGAATAGGTCACAATCATGTTCCACGCTAACTGCTAGTCTTCTAGTAAATGAGTCCCGAACTCTAGCAAGCATTGCTCAATCAACTGAACGGAAGGCTTCCGTGATCCTGTTTTTTATATCATCGCAGTTGTTGGACGATCTCTGAAAATAGTTTTCTTCACGTACCCCCAAAGAAAAAAATCTATAGGAGTAAGGTCTGGAGATCGCGCGGGCCAAGGAATAGTACCTCTCCCTATCCAACGATTAGGGTAGGAATTATCTAAAAATTCTCGCACCATCCTATGGTTATGCACTGAAGCACCATCGTATTGAAACCACAATGTCCCTCTGGTATTCTTCTTAAATATTGGGAAGATGTTCGCGAAGAAACTGTAAATACCTTTCACAATGCAGCACATTGTCAAAAAAACAATTTCCTTTTTGGTATAAGATACAATACCCGTGGAGTTCTTGCTTTTGGATATTTTTGCAGGTAGATTCTGCTTGCTAATAAAGAATTTCTGTCAGCTTCGCCAATACAGTAGACTATATTCACTAATTCCTCGCGAGTAAAACTCATGATTAATAATTAGATGCGTACAATTATTGAAAGTATATGGATGTGTCAAATTTTAAAACAGCGGCCTACTCGATTCCTTTTTTTTTCTTTTAATTAGACGCATACAATTATTGAAAGTATATGGATGTGTCAAATTTTAAGACAGCGGCCTACTCGATTCCTTTTTTTTCTCGAATAAACCGTCAACATTTCCCAACAAACCCTATATCAGCAAAAAGCTCTTAAAAAATGCCATGCAATGATGTAATAAAATATAGGGTGATGCATTTGAAAAAGTCGAGTTATTGCTATCTGTAATTTGTGATTTTCAAAAAATCGTAGTAGGCGGTAGAACGTCGACTCCGAATTCGCCTACAACTCAGAAGGTGCGCTGAAGCTTAAGGAATCGACTGGAAAAAAGTTGATTAAGTTATCTTGAACAGTTCTGAAGTTCTGAACTTATTTGTGGATCTCTGCACGACGCTATTTTGACACATAAATTGACATAAGTCAAAAACTATTGCAGATAAGTCTAAGAAACCCGGGTGCGTTATATCGACAATTTAATGGCGAATCTAAAAATGTCACAAAAATGGGGGGTTGCTATTTAAAAAATCAGAACTTAGTTGTGTATCTTATTTGGGACATCCTGTATATAAATAGAAATATTTTTAGAATGTGCCCCATTGTCGGTCTTATCGTTTAAAAAAAAATCAAACCGATAGCTTGAATAGAAAAAAAGTTATGGAGCATGCACGTACCCCTGGGTCACCCTGTATAATAAATTTTTGTCACATTACTTTCATAACTTTTTATAAAAAACATCGATTTTTGCTCTAAAAATATTAATAAAGACAATTTTTTATTCAATTTATGTCAATTTCACTTGAAAACGTGAACGAGGAATATTGAAAACATATGCAGCGTTGCCAAGTCACGCAAATTATCTAAAAACTAAAAACAATCTTGAATATTAATATTTTTTATTATAAAACAGCTTTGTATTTTATTTTGAGGTTATATATATATATATATATATTACAATTTTTAAGACCAAACACAGTGTGAAACTGATAATTATCAGCAGCTTCTGACGAGGATAAAATCCTTATTATAAAATATCATTTTTATCACAAAACTACATATTATAATCACTAAAAAATAACGTGTATGTGTTAAAATATTTCAAATGATACAGTTAATTTGGATATTTTACAATATCTGTATACAGGGTGGATAAAATCAACGCCAATATTTTTCGGTAAGCTTGAAACTTAATTTATTTTTAAATTTATTTTGACCACCCTGTAATTATCTACTGCTTAATGTTAGTGTTTATATCCCAAAATATTGATAAAGTGTACTTGGGCCAACTCGTTTACCTACAATTTTTATAAAATATACTCTCATTGATTTACGAGTTTTTTTTTGGACACTATGTATTTTATTTATAATGATATAGTACATATAACAAGTTACACAGTCAATTTTAATCTGATCTGGAGCAAATTTAGGAAAGATATTTTTTTAATTTTTTTTTTAAATGAAATGAAAATTTTTACAAGAATTTCCTAAAACCGCTCCTGTATTTGATAGGCAATTGCTTTAAAAAAGTAGTAATTTTGTCCAAAAAATGTAATATTTAGCTTCAAATGAGGCGAATTTGACTAACCTTTCCTCTGTCGTATATAAACATCTTTATCGTCAAATATTTCCAATTTATGCTTTATTACCCTATAAATTTTTTAGACAAAACGTACAAAAGAAAAAGTTATTTATCGGATATATTTTCTAGTTTCTTTATGGGAAAATACGCGATATATTTGAATTGGGCATTTTAGAGTGAAAAAAATTCATTAAAAAAAAGGCCTACAATCAAGATACATAACAAAATTTGAGTTTGAGATTAAATAACTTACACGTCAAGTATAAGTGTCAGATGTTATTGTAGGATAGTTAAAGTCTTCTTCAAATAATTTGTTTTCCTACAAATTGATCAAGTACCGCAAAAAAACGATTTATTCTGAGATCTTGTAAAAAAAATCAAAATCTGGCAACACTGTAATTTTTAACCGATACTATTATTTAGTAAAATAAACAAATCTCCTTGAATACTGTGAAATTTGACATTAGAAGTCGACAAAATAAACATTATTTGTAAAAAAATTATATGAATTGCCATAGTTCAAATTTTCTCGCGTTTGGGTAATTACATAAAAAAAAATGTGCCTAATGAAACTTTAACGTAGTCCAAACGATTTGGGTAGGATGTGATACAGCGCCAATCTCGCAGTTGACAGTCCTTGATCTGCCGTTTATTACAAAGAGAGCTTCATTAGCCGGCGTCACCATATATTGCCCGAAAAGACCTAAAAATCGGCATGTTTATGATTTTTTTTTAATTGCAACACTGCAAACTTTTATGTATACTTTTACTGCAGCAAATGAAAATTACCCAGATCTGGGGAAATTTTGAGTCACGTGATTAAATTATCGTGTTGTGATTGCTAGACTGATTCGATTTGAAGACGAAATTCCCTAGATATGGATACTTTTTATCAAAAAGCCAAAAATAAATATCCTGAGAGAATCATTAAAGCAACAAATAAATGAGTTAAATAAAAAAGTGTAAAAATATAAAATTATTATTTACCCGAACCGCTTATGGGCCTATTTGGATTACTCCATTTTGTTAGTTGGAGAGGTACAGCTCTCCCCACTCCTGTAATCATTTCAACTTTTCCTGCAAAAAAATATTACAGAGGCAAATGATAGAAAAAGAGGTTATTTTTTGAAGCGGACTTTACAATACTTAACAATGTAAAAAATGGGAATGGTGTCAGATTGAGGTTAGGAAAACTTACCGGTAAGTAAATTCAAGAATAATATTCCCTCCTTATCTTGAGCAGATGCATATATATCGTAGCTATGCGTAGATTGGCTCGGATAGAACGTTATATCGGAGATGTTTAGGGTCGTTTTCACATCAAAATTGAAGTTTAATCCATTTGCTGAAATAAATCTTACAGTAAAATTTTATCTTATAGTAAAATTTGATCTTACAGTAAAAGGTCTTACAGTAAAATTTTATCTTACAGTAGAATTTTATTTTACAGTAACATTTTATCTTACAGTAAAATTTGATCTTACAGTAAAATTTTATCTTGCAGTAGAATTTTATTTTACAGTAACATTTTATCTTACAGTAAAATTTGATCTTACAGTAAAATTTTATCTTGCAGTAAAATTTTGTCTTACAGTAAAATTTTATCTTACAGTAAAATTTTATCTTATAGTAAAATTTGATCTTACAATAAAAGGTCTTACAGTAAAATTTTATCTTACAGTAAAATTTTATTTTACAGTAAAATTTTATTTTACAGTAAAATTTTATTTTACAGTAAAATTTTATTTTACAGTAAAATTTTATTTTACAGTAAAATTTTATTTTACAGTAAAATTTTATTTTACAGTAAAATTTTATCTTATAGTAAAATTTGATCTTACAGTAAAATTTGATCTTACAGTAAAATTTGATCTTACAGTAAAATTTTATCTTGCAGTAAAATTTGATCTTACAGTAAAATTTTGTCTTACAGTAAAATTTTATCTTACAGTAAAATTTTATCTTATAGTAAAATTTGATCTTACAGTAAATTTTTACTTACATGTAATTTCTTCAACAATCAGAGTAGCTCCGTTGGTAGTTTTGTCCAAGGTGACCAATTTTCTGGAATCTGGAGAAATGTATGGAACACCAGGAAGGTTCGGTTTAACCCCTATTACACTATCGGTTAGGTAATCTAGGATTAATTGACCTGTTGGTCTTTTTGTTACCGGTTCTAGACACTGCATAATGACCATGCCGTCTGAAACATATTCGTAAGTAGGGATACAGAAAAAAATTAAAAATCTTTGGAAGCTTTTTAAATTTTGGTGGAGGATTTTTAAATTTTGGTGGAGGATGTTTTAAATTTTGGTGGAGGATTTTTAAATTTTGGTGTAGGGTTTTAAAATTTTTGGTGGATGAGGTCTTAAATTTTGATGGAGGATTTTTTAAATTTTGGTGGAAGGCTTTTCAAATTTTGGTGGAGGATTTTTTAAATATTGGTGAAGGATTCTTTAAATTTTGGTGGAGGATTTTTTAAATATTGGTGGAAGATTTTTTAAATTTTGGTGGAGGATTTTTAAATTTTGGTGTAGGGTTTTAAAATTTTTGGTGGATGAGGTTTTAAATTTTGGTGGAGGATTTTTTAAATTTTGGTGGAAGGCTTTTCAAATTTTGGTGGAGGATTTTTTAAATATTGGTGAATGCTTGTTAAAATTTTGGTGGAAGATTCTTTAAATTTTGGTGGAGGATTTTTTAAATATTGGTGAAAGATTTTTTAAATTTTGGTGGAGGATTTTTAAATTTTGGTGGATGATTTTTTAAATTTTGGTGGATGATTTTTTAAATTTTGGTAGAAGATTGTTAACATTTTGCTACAGTATTTTTTAAATTAACTAGTAGTATTTTTCGTGAACTGACTTACAGGTCAAATGGTTAAATATTATACGGTTCGTTTGAATAAAATCATATTTAATTCCTCGCCACACCGTATAATTTCAAACGGAGCCCCGTTTGATGTTTCACTTTGCTTTATTTCCGCCAAATAAACCCTCCCTAACTTAGTCTAACAACTTCGTAATCTCCGCTAATTTAAATGAGACAAATCTTCCGAAACATCTCATCTACCCCCCGTACCGATTCGACTACTTACATAAGGAAGAAAATCTAACTTGAGTGGGTACACAATTGTAAGGCGTAAGATCCACCGATCTCGTGTATCTCAGATTAACCAAATCTAATTTGTACAATCCTCTCTGATTAGTGTGAGTCACGTAGCCGTACTTGAAGCTGTAGTGGGACATCTCCTGAAATACAAGAGCCAGATTAAAGATTAAACAGCCGTTCTTGCATGATCTCTTGGTATTAGGGATGGTTTGTGGACGTTTTTTTTCCTTAAAAGTAAAAAAATCTCCGAAAAATACAGTAATATAAACGAAATTAAAATTGCACTCCAACCCCAAAAGTTCAACAAAAAAACTCACTTGTAAATGAGAAGGAATGAACAATCCTGTCACTAAGTCAAACTGTCCATCTATGGGTTCAGGATGTACAGTGTGATGCTTCCTTTTTTGACCAGCGTCTCTTATAACCTAAAATAAATAATTTACAAGACAAAATAATTTATTGAGAAAACCAATTACCTGGATAGTTTTGATGCCAGTATTATTCTCCGATCTCCAGTTCAAAACCCAAACTTGATCCAAGTGCGCGACGTGATGGAGTTCCACAGGGAACTTATCCGTACTGACCACGTCTACAACGACCATCTGCACTTTGGATATGATTAATATTCTGTCTCTGGTCGGTTGACTGGCATAAACGTAACGATTTGCTACGTTAATCGCTCGTCCCCATTCGCACTTTACTCCTTTATCCCCACACACGTATTCCTAAGAAAATATGAATGAATGAACAAGTGTTTGAATGCAAACCCTTCTGCTACTGCGCATGATTTTTGCTTGCATATCCAACCCAGTACATTACTATGTCGTTTCATTCAAATCGAACCAATAATAGCCGAGATAAGACACTTCTGTCACTGCATATGATACTCGTATATTAAGTACATTACTATACCGTTTTCCTCGTTCAAATCGGACTAATAATAACCGAGATAAGGGCTCTTTTGGTACTGCGTATGATACTCGAATATTACGTACATTACTATACCGTTTTCCACATTCAAATCGGTATAATAATAGCAGAGATATTGGTGACGTCACTGCGTATGATTTTTGTTTACGTATCCAACTCCATCCTTTGCCGTTTTCCTCATTCAAATCGGACCAATAATAGCAGAGATATTAAGCTAAGGCCCCCCTCGCTACTGCGCATGATTTCTGTTTACGTACCCTCGCGCCACCTTGCGTCTGTTCCTTGAGAGAACCCCCATAATTTTAAATGATTTAAAATCCCCATAGCCTACATACTGACATAGTTCTAACCTCCTAATTTCAGTAAACCGGCAACATAGCAACGCACTGAGACCTTTATAGTAGAAGAAGAAAATGAGGGAATTCCTTAATATTAATTACCTGCGTTCCTGGTATGATATCCGTTGACTGAATCCTGTGATACAGCCTGCAGGTCGAGGGTTCATAGATGGACACCCCCCAGTCGTGGAATGCAAAAAATCGACGTTCCTCGTTAGGCGAACCTGCAATCAAATACAAAAGCCCTTTTTACCTTCTACTCAATATTCGCATACGGCGTCCGTTTAATTACGGTATACCTAAACATGAAAGGCGCATTCTAATTGCTGGTTTTGAATACAGGACGATGACGAAACTCTCGTACCTACCGTTGAAAACTAATTCTTAGCTGCTATGTGGAAAGAGGGATTTCGCGTCGAATCCCGGCTATTTTTTAAACTCATTCAACTACGAGATTGCAGGAAAATTTCAAAGATAAAATCCCTATTAGATGTTATCGATGAGAAACTATTTTTTCTCTAGCAATATACTTCAAATCTTCTCTGACAATTGCTATCGATAAGAAACTATTTTTTCTCTAGCAATATACATTAAATCTTCTCTGACAATTCTGCTTTTCTACAGGGTGATCTGTCAAATTCCAGATGATCTCTATGGTGAAACATCTCCCTTTGGCGCCATACTAGGTCCAAGACGTTGTATGGGGGAAACCTACCCTCTAGGTTGTATGCCCGAACTACTCTGTCAAATTCTAGATGATTTCTATGGTGAAACATCTCCTTTTGGCGCCATACTAGGTCCAAGGGGTTGTATATGGGAAATATAATAATTAAAACTTTCGCAAGATGTCCTTCTAATAAGGCTTCTTGTTTCGGGATTACTTATTCATCTATCAAAGTTTTATATGCATTCAACCTTCGGGGAAAATTACCCTCATTTATTTCTTTATTAAAGAATATAAAACTAAAAAACAAAAAAATAACATCCCTCCGAGAATCACCCTGTACGAAAGAGCGACATAGCCGTCTACGCTTATTTGTATGCAGCAAGTTAGTTGATTGATTGATTTTATTTTATTTCTTGCTGAAATTCAAAGTACAAAATTTTTTAGCGAAAAACATCACGCGGGGATTTACTGACTCTAAAAGCGAAAAGAAACAGTCGGGAGAATACCAAGTAGGATAGAATATTTAAAACAGTAGAATGGAACGTTGAAAAGAATGAAATTTGTGTACATTAACAACTAACTAATTGAAAGCTGATTTTTTTGGGTAACCGAAATTTATATCCTAACTAGTGGAGTGAAATTAGAATTTTATATGGATGTAAGAGCTAAGTCAAATAAATAAAGAGAAGTTTGTAAAAAAAATTTCAATAAATTTGGGCTGGAGCTTCGCGAGATATGTGCCAAAAACGGCATTTTTTGTAGTTTTCGAGTGGATTGCTTCACACTATTTTTTAAATATCTCCGGCTCTAAGAGTCAGGTTTTTTTAGAAATGCATCCTAACCTCAAAAAATGAATTCGCGCACAAGCTTCTCTCTTTACGTATAAAATCGAAAAAATTTGTCCTGAGTACGATTTCAAACGCCTTAATTATCGTATTATGGTAAAAAATGTACATCGAATATCAACAACATGTGTCAAATGTCTAAAATGTGTGATAAACTTGTCAATTGTCAAAAATATGTGTCAAATGCCAAAATCTTGCATCAAACGTCAAAAAACTCCATAAAACGGCATTTTTGACAGCTTTGTGCAACATATTCGAGACTGAAAATGGCTTCCACTGTTTAATTTTCAAGGCCAACTTCAAAGAGGCAAAAAAATAATTTAAAAATCAATGCAATTAAATAGAGATAGGGAAAAAACAATAGAATAAGGAGACTAAGTAAAAATGAGCCCATAATCGATATGGTGTGTGGTAGTGGTCAAGCGTAAATTTTTTTA
Source organism: Crepidodera aurea (assembly GCA_949320105.2). Taxonomy (NCBI): domain Eukaryota; kingdom Metazoa; phylum Arthropoda; class Insecta; order Coleoptera; family Chrysomelidae; genus Crepidodera; species Crepidodera aurea. Next base: position 17,789,912 of record OX439477.1, on the reverse strand, counting down.
AAAGCATTTTTTATATTAAATTTTATCTGTACTTACTTGGTGTGGGTTGTTCTTGTACCACAAGTGAACTGATGTCTCTTGTAAGGCCACCTAAATAAAAAATGTTTCGATAATAATTTTCAGACATTTTCGCGTAATTAATACTCACCTATACTTGTTGCTTGACACATATAGGCTCCGGTATCGGCAAAAGCAATATTTCTTATTTTTAGGGATGTTCCATTTCCAATAATTTGATATTTCCTGGGCGTATCCATTTTTAGATGCTCGTCATTTTTCAACCATTCAACCTTACATAAAAATAATTTAAAATAAAAAAAATATATTTCCTTAGGCACTTACTTTTGGAAATGGCTCCCCTGCCACGTGACAAAACATAGTGGCGTCCTCTCCCGGACGTTTCGACTGTAGTCTTGGAGTTACGTGAACTTCAGGCACGGCTGAAAAAAAATGAATTTATGTCTCACGGTCTACCGTCACAAATTTTTTATACTTACTGTGAACTATAAGAATATGCGTCTGAACAATATCCTTATTCCTCTGAGCATGGCAAGTATAATTACCGGCATGCTGCAGCTGTATCCTCGTAAGATACAAACTTCCATCTCCAAAAACTCGTACATCCTCTTCGTTTAGAGTAGCCAAGTCTATATAGTTCCTTTTCCAAACGATAGGTGGCACAGGGGAACCTGTCACGTCACATTTTATTTCGACATTGTCGCCTACTCGGGCTGATAGGTGGTTAGTTTCCAAAGCTTTGTCTAGAGACACCACGTAAACACCTAAAATTAATAGACGTCTTCGTATAGGCCAAGAGCTTGTAAAGGAATTATACTTACTATAAAGTTTACTAAACGCCACATAAAACTCGTTAATACTAAGTTTACCATCGTGGTCCGTGTCGTCATATTGAATCATATTCGCCAATGAACAGCCATTACTCAGCGTGTCCAATCTTTCTTGAATAGATATCTTAGACAAAAACAATAAACTTTATTTTACACAAAAAAAATCCGTCATCCGTCATCTTAGAGTTCCATTAGTTGACATCTGTCATCTGGGATGACAGAGCCCCATCATCTGTCATCTTGTAGCGTGTGAAAACTAATTTATTTAAGTGACTGTTTTCTAATTTATAATGTCGAAGAGTATTTATTGATTTTAGTTTTGTATCAAGTATTGTTTCTGTCAATGACAGATGACATACAATGGATCTGTAGAATAACAGATGATGTAACTATGATGATAAATGACACGATTGTGAGTGGAGATGCAAAATAATTAACCGATAAAAATCTTGACGGTTATAATTTCTTGCTGTTTTTCTTTACTCTGTTATTTTTATTGGATTAAATATTTAAAAGAATCAGTGAAATTTCGCTGTCAAGAACAAAGAGCAACGATAATAATCCAGTTCTCTACGAGTGCGTTAAACTAAATCCAAAGTCTAATGAATTTTCCCAATTTCAATGCGTTAAGACTGGCTTTATTTTGAAACAAAATACGTCCGTTCGAAAGCTTGTTTTGAATTTAAACACAATCTCCAACTGCTTTAAACAATAATCCTTCATATAATACGACAATTTATTTCAGTAATACTATATTATTACCCTCTTCCGAGCTAATAAATTTCATTCAAGCATCCCCCTACTCCTCACCCCTTTTCTTTTCACATTCAGCGGCGGTACGCGAGTGTTTAATTAACTTCGCGAATGTAGAGAGAAATTATAATTAAACAAACGTTTGATTATATGGAGTGTAAAAGAGGCATTTTGTGATATGAAGAGTCTAAAAGTTCTAGAAGTAATTAAAAAACTTGCATTTATTTAAAACATTATCGTTAACATTTGGTCGAAATATTTGATATTTCAAACTTTAAAATTAGTTTACTAGTCCGGTCACCAAATCGGAAAATAGACCTTGAATTAAGGTACAACTATTATTTTTTGATTGATCCTAGTACTATTTGATATACTGAACTATAATATGTGGGGTGCCAGAGTGGTACCCTTGGGCAACTTTAAATATTGCAGGTCAAAGTTCACGGATCCCAAAAACAGGAGTCACCCATTTTATCGCGAATGAATAAAGGGAGTCTACTATGTCTACTATGTAATATAACGGTATACTATACTTTCGCAACACTATTAGATAGCGATTCAACATAAAATATGTTTTGAAACGGGTAAAATAAGTCATAAATAGGAATTGTATAGTTTTCTTTAACTTTAATTAAAAATTACAGAATATTTTACAAAGATACAGACTACAGAATGCATATCAGATTACAGGATATTCAGAATCAGAAGTGGACATTCCACAGCCACTGTCATCACATTAATGGATGTCAAAGAGTGTGTTGCTTCATTCTTTGTCTATCCATAATCAGTTGGATTCAAAGGTGGAGTGAACGAAGATGCTGTTGCGTTCCAAGTGCAAGCTTGCAAATAGCATCGTTTTATATGGAGTTCAGATGCCTCTGTTGTCGGAAGGAGGTTCTTAGTTTTAGGACGAATTTTTTTTAGATAACCACACTTTGTATCGAACATCTGACATGTTGTGAACATCCTTGTAGCCGTAGCAATATGCAATGAAGCTTGTGTGCACTCTGTCATACATTGTTGCATTGAATATTCTACACAACCTAAATGCTTAACTTCAATTCTTCTGAGAACTTATACCAAGCCAGTGAGACAATGTACTGCTAACAAAGAATTTGCTTCGGTTCCTAGGTTATGAACTGTTGCTGCTATATCCGAGAGCTTGACCTTGTCAACAGACTCCATCCACATAGCACATTTAACAACTCTGTTACCCTCCTATGGGTTCCACGACACACTGGAGTGGAGGGTAGTGAAATAGCAGACGTACTCGCAAAAAAGGGGCTGAAACACCATTTCTGGGACCTGAACCCTTCTGCGGAATAAGCACCAGTGCAATACTTGATTAACTTGGAAAAAAGTAAATAACAAAAGATCCCAATACTGGATAGTACTACAAGGAATGAGGCAGGCCAAGACACTACTGGGGAACTATAACCAGAAGAGATCTGACGACTGCGTCAGTAAAAGTAAAAATAAGCTCAGAATACTAACGGGTATCCTAACGGGGCACTGCCGGCTGAGAGGCCACCTAAAGAAACTCGGATTAGTAGACAAAGAAGAATATTGAAGAGGAAGATCTACCTAACCTGAAGTCTACCGACATCCTGAACTTTTTGAAAGCAATAGGACTGGAGGAACTGCTCTAATCGTTGAGACATCCTCAACGATTGGGCAGCAGTAGGGGGCACAATAGATCTTATAGGTCGCAGTGTATCGACACCCCCATCACAGCAGAATAAAAACGTCGGTGTCATCAGATAAAAATCTTGATATTGTTCGTTGTACTCCTAGACAGACAAATAGCCTGCTGTAGAGTTGTAACGTCTGCTTCTTCATGGTGAGTTTCCAAATCTGGGCGAGGAATTACAACGCCAGGAGTTTGTAATTCAGTTGGGATTGTATTCAATACCAGTAATGACCAACTTGTGTGGAAGAAACTTACTATGTTGTAATAGTTGCTTCCAAATCATGGTTGTTAATTGTATCTTATTGCACGAATGGCTCAATATACTTTGCGACTTGGGAGAGGTGTGTCTGCTCTTAGTTTCTTAGAATATAGTGTGGTGTGGCCAACAGTTAGAACACTGCCCATCTCCAAAATACCTCGGGGTAGAAAAAAGGTATCAACAAGAAACAACCTCCTCCAGAAACTGACTGGTAGGTCATGGGGAGCACAGCCAGCAACATCAAGAACCTCTTGCATTAAGCTTCTCTGCAGCCGAATACGCCGCTTTAGTATGGTGTGAATCCACTCACGCAAAGCAAATCGACGTCCCTTTGAATCAAGCAGTTCGACTAATAACAGGTTGCCTGAAGCCTACGCTACTTCATCAGGTATACTCTCTCGCTGGGATAGCACCGCCTCACATCAGGAGAGAGGTAGCCGCTGAGGCAGAAAGGGGGCGACAAGAGACCGACCCAATGCACCCGCTCTATGGCCACCAACCAGATAGACCGATCCCGCCACAGCTTATTGGCCAGGACAGCACCTCTCAGGAAGCCAGAAGGCTCCAGAAATGGCGCTCTGAGGTCCAAGACCTAATCACCCAACAAAAATAGGAGCTGGCACCGGGGCGTTTCCTCCCATACCCAATCTGGAGAACGCTCAACAGACTTCGCACAGGAGTCTCGAGGTGCAGAGAAAATGGGGAATGCTACCAGAGGACGAAAACCCCACTGTTCCTGCGAGAAATCCAGAACCCTCCACACCTGCTGACCTGCACCGACATGGGACAGAGCTGCACAGGGAACGACATATTATGATTCAGTATATCAAATAGTACTAGAATCAGGGCCGGTTCAAGGCATAGGCGAAGGATGCGACCGCACGCGGGCGCCGCGGCCAGGGGGCGCCACAGCTCGAAAAAATTTTTTCTGAATTTAATGTAATAAACAGTAGTCTAAAACAGACGTTTTAGGTTATTCAAATTTTAAAAATTTTCCCAGACCTTCCCGTATTACACCCCCCCAAACTGGTATGAGGGGCGCCAGTGAATTGTTTGCATCCACTAGAAAAATGTCTAGGACCGGCACTGACTAGAATCAATCATAAAATTTTAGTTGTACCCTATTTCAAGGTCACATGGCTCGGCGATCGAACTATAATTTGTTTTGATTCACAACACTGCTAGGCTTGATTTCAAATCAAACTCAAATCAAATCAGACGTTTCGCGTTCAAGGTTCTAAAGCAATCTGATTCTATTTTTTCGAGTTTCCTAAAAGTTGCGAAGGAGAGAAAGACGAAGCATTCGGTAAGGACTCTGATTCCTTTTGATTAGATAACTAGATAATTTTTAAACTTGTCTGATAGGAATTTTTTGTGCCAGAAGGATCGTAAATAATTAAATTTTTTAACTACGCCTATGGCGCTTACCTCGTTCAGTTCTGTAGCTTCCAAGTTGCCATTGTTATTCCTGTCGTAATGCGAAAACATAATGGAGACCAAGTAATCCTTGCTATGATTATTCTGCGACATCAACCTGGCATGGTTGTATAGCAGTAAATTATCCTGGAAAATCATTTTCGGGGGGTGAAGTCAAGTTTTATGATTGTTTGGTGAAAGACAGAGTTTTCTTATCTTAATAATTTCTTGCGGGGGTGCGAGAAGGTTGATTGTCACCCCGGGTGATAGACACTTGGCGGGCGCTTTTAAACAAATGGCTTTAAAGAGATACTGTGGGGTAGACAGGACCGTATAGTCGTAAATTTAGGGAGAAATTTGTAATATGCAGACTTTAAACTATCTCTAAATAAATAAGAAAAAAATTGGCCCTAATATATTGGGATTCCATTCTTTAAATTCTATAATAGAATTTTTTATAAGGATTCAGATCCTTAGATTTGATAAAGAAAACTCTACTTGCCAAAAGTCAAATATAGAATTTAGCTGTAACTGTAAAAAAATAAATATATCTTCTTACCTTCAGGACTTCATACTCCTGCATACTACAATCTTCTTTATCTGTGTAAAAATCGCCTGCGTCGTCTTCTTCTTCGCCAATTTCGTTATCCAAATAATCAGACTGCTCGGTGGTTGTGTCTAAAGTATCATCATCCGTTTCCTAGAAATCAAAAACAAAATATTTTATACTTCTAATTCAAAGCCGATGCGATGTTTTCCGGTGAAAAGTTAAAGGTTAAAAACAAAATTAAAACTTTTATGCTAATTAATTATTTTATTTTTAATTCCACTCACCTTTCCTACAAAACCCGACGGTGTGGGCGTGGCTGTGGTTGTGAAATTGTTCAAAAAAACAGCAGTCGTCATATTTTGGTTGGATGAAGTAGCAGCAATGACTGGTTCATTTCTGTAAGTTGGTATTTCATTGGCGAAATTTATTTCTGTTTCTCTGATTGGTTGCTGGCTTTTACCTGCGAACAAAAGAGTCTTAATAAAATAGATCAATCAGTTATTGAACAAATATTTAATTGAGATCTTCCTTAACCCCATCTGGATATATGGAATTCAACTGTGCTTCTAATTCAAACAGAATCCATAAGAATATAATTCCATATTTTTAAAATGAAACTTTACCACTTGGGATTAAAAATACTTGAACGAGACGAAAGAGTTTTTTTTTGCAAAACTCGGATCCATGGGAAGTTTTCTAACTTTTGTGAAACTTCTGAATATTTGCCTTGGTCCTGATTACGTACATACTTTTTTCAATTAACGAAAAATCGGCAGGGCATTAAATGTAACGAATTTTCACTCAGAACTTTGAAATTGCTATGAATTACAAGCTGGTATTTATGAGTGGGATGTAAACGAGAAAATTAAATTTCCAAGTAGATTTTTTTGTGTACTTCAAATAAATCCGCCTGGTATTTAATAATATACTGTGTTAAAATGAAAATAAATCGGTACATCAAATGTCAGTACATCTTAACATTGATTTGTTGGGTAATCTTTGATACAAAACATATGAACAACACAAAATATTCTTTTGTAGCGCAGTATTACCCAACCTACTAAGTACTGTCTTACGTTTATGTGCTATCGTTAATAATCTCGAAGCTAGTAGCTCAGATATATATTAAATACTTACTTTTGATTACAGATGGTATGACATTTTGGATAGTTCACCAATTATATTATTAAAGAATTGTATTTCTAGCTGTTCTAGCAACAAATTTTAAACGTTTTTGGGTAGGGTATTTCGTTCACGTTCAAGATTGTCACGTTATCATCGAAATTTAGGAATAATGTTCATTTTTGAATTTTGAAAACTAAATTATTTAATATCAGCGTTACCTCGACGTTTTTGGCAACTCGATTAAGGAACTTTGTAAGAAAATTTCTAATTGACGTTGGCGCCCTCTTTCTTGTACAAATTGATCGAAATTGAACTAGTCTTTAGATCAGTCTAGCTGTGATCTTTGACAGGGTAAGATACCGCCATTTTGTATTTATTTTTATATCCAGTTCATATATGTATAACGATAGATTAAACACACTTCCCTGGAGAATGAATATCCAAATTTTGCCTAATTATATATATATATATATATATATATATATATATATATATATATATATATATATATTCTCATTTTTTTCTTCATATTTTTATAATTTTGTTTCTAAATCTTTTTCGTTTTTATCAAGAATTGTTAAGAAACGTGTTTATAATATATTTCTTTAACATTTAACTTTTAAAACCAGTCTTTACGAGTATCTATCCACCCTCGAGTATACTCGAAGTTATCTTTTGTACAAGATAGATATAACAGCTTGTTTATCTCATATTTTCATGAGTTCCGGAGTAAAAAACCAATCCAGAGGTTAAAAGACTAGATGTCCTGTAGCCAGAACACAGTTTAAAAACACTCAAAATCAGTGTTATCGTCTGTCCAGCTGACCCCAGTCTCCGTGGAGCCAAAGTAGTTGGGGCTCGTCGTCATAGACAAACATTTTTAACCAGAAGTGCTACCAATTTCTAAAACCATCTGAAAATCCAACCTCCATCAGGATAAACGGTGAGATCCATCCAACTCACAGAAAACAAGCTCAGTTATCATTGTCATTTTGTAAGATACTCTTAAAACATTTTTTTCCTATTTATTTGTTTTTTTAAACATAGTCATAATAATTCTAGCCTTCAGCTATATTATTGTTTATTTACTAAAAGCCTTTAGCTTTCATTTTATTATTAATAAATCCCATTAAAATTTATTGTTCTCAGGTAAATTATTATTATATTTAACTTAAAGTTAATTATTTTCATTGTGACGAGCCAGAAATTAAAAATTTAACAACTTAAGCAAGTTTATCGTCACAAGATTACCAACTTGGTTTCAATTTACAAATCATCTATAAAATTTACTGAGATAAACAATAAAAATATCAAACTTATCGGGAACGAATCTTTCGAACAAATCGAGCAATTTTGAGTTACCGATTGCCGCTTGGGGAATATTGAAATGATGGTATTTTATCAGTGCTGCGACTCCATATCACAAATTTACTGCTAAATTTCCTTCATTTAACTGAAGTGCATGTAATACTATTCTGAATGTAGTAAACCAACCGAACTTAATAGGCTTTCGAAGGGAAATAGGAAGTAACTTGAAGTGGGCAATGATTCGCTACATTGGCGTACGCAAGAGATGTAAAAATCCCAAATATTGTTTACCAAACGGTTCGCGAATAAACGTAACAAATAATGAAGTACAAGACCTGACGTTTAGATGGCGGTTGTTGTTTGTTGTCTATGGTAGAAAGTACCAACTTTATAAAAATTAAATGTTCGACGATGCTACGTTATTCAGCCATCAGCAATGCTCACTCATCCGCAGCTTGTAATTTTATAACATTTTGTGCAAAGAAAATAAATTTACGAGATATTATCCGTTCAAATCGTCGTGGACCACCCGGTATACTCTGCTCAACATAATTAACGGATGTTTTATTTTGACCCAAAAAAAAACACGATTTTGATACGAACGAATCTGATCAAAAACATTGTTTCGTTTCCCCTCTTTTATAATTTTCTTTCGTTCCCCAATTCCAATTTCTGAATATTCCATTCACTCTCACCACCTAATGACGTTGTATTTAGACAAAGCCCGAAAGAAAACGAACATAATTCCCAAATAAAATTCAGTGAATTTTCAACCGAATTAATATTCAAATTAACAAGAACATTTATATTCAACATAAATTCCTCGCAACGAAATTTAAAAATCAATTTTTGTGAAACCACAGCGAACCACCAGAATCTTAAATCCTTCATAACAGGGGGTGAAAGCTCACTTCACCCCTATTACCATTTGAAATGTTCGTGAGGGAAAGTTTATATCTAAAGGATGAAATACTTCCGCACTACAGGGTGTCTCTGTTTTAATTTAATTTTATTTGTTTTTCAGACCATAAGTAAAACACTATACAGAATGATAAACGACTACTCATCCGACATGAGGCGTAGGCACACGAAATGGCTGCCGTTGCTAGACAACTGACAAGTTCTAAGATTGGTTAGAATGATGTTGGCATCTGATGGCAAAATAATGAACTATAACCTTTCGAAATGCTTCTGAAAATACCTACAGTTAATTAAATTAGTATTTTAAAGATATCACTAAATAAAAAAAGATCGAATACCTAATTCCTGTAGTAAAAAAAAACTCTGGAAGATTGAATAAGTTGTGAAAAACTTGTGAACATTTCCTTTTACTATTTATCCTAATTGGCAACGTTTTTCAATTAATAGGAAATCGATGAGGCGCTAAACTCAAGAAAATTTCTCTCTGAACTCGAAAACCTTTTAGAAACGGGCATACAGAATAATTTAATTTAAAACGCACGTGTAATTCATTGATAGCCATTAGAGAATTCATACCTCGAAGAGATAACCCCTTTATTAAATTACGGATTTCCCTTCGCGTTGTAAATTAGTTCTAATTTGACTTTGATAAAGCAGCAAATTTAATTGGATTTTCATTATTAGGTGAGAAGATATTATTCAGTGAAACGGAACACACTATTTTGAAACCTAATACGTAATAATGTCTCTCCTAACCTCAAAAACCGCAGTTATTATGACGGGCATGGAACACCGGGATCATGGGCGTACTTCAAACAAACAAACAAAGGAGGCGTTGCGATGTCACTCCTGTCAGACTACTTCAACCTAAGTTTTTGATATTAGAATTTTTTTACCTGGTGTTTCACAAAACGACCATCTTGTGGCAGTAATGGCAGTGGACAACAAACAGGCAGCTCGGTGTATTTCGCAGTGGTTCGAGTATATTCGTCCGTCCGAACCACATACGGATTTTTCATGAGGCGGACACTGTTTCTGACAGACGCATTTTGGCTCACCCTCATCCAGTACGCATTCTCTTCCTTTTCTACAATAATGTACCAAACATGGATCTGAAATTTACAAGTATCATGTCAATAACGATGAAAAATTGTGGAGTTTTAAAGAATTGGGTTATTTTATATCCATCCATACATTTTTTTAAATCATTATAACCTATTGGGCCCATTGGGATGCCGGTGGGGTTGAATTTACATTGAAATAAATGGAGTGCTTTCACATTAGACGACATGCCGTGCTGGTTCTTTTATGTAATTGTCTATTCTTGTGTATTCTTAAATTTTCTTAAAAATATAAATAAATTCGTCCATTTTTAATGTTCTATTTTCTTTTCTTCAAATTTATTTATTTTTTCTTTCGAAATGAAATTCTGAGAACAGTTTGTTGCTTTTGAAAGCCGATTCTCGAAATCAACTAAATCGTGGTGGAACTAGCAATTAAAAATTAAATTTTTGTACAAAAAATTAAGAAATTGAGTAATCGTGGGGGGGGGGGGGGGGGGTTGAATAAATCCGCCATTTTTGTTGTCTATTTCTGTACTTTGTAAATTCTTGATTATAGTTTTCAAAAACCATATATTCAAAGGTAATGACCAAAAGAAATTTCAGTCAAAATTCACAACTCCCTATATATTATTAAACAATCATTTGATATTCCCCATAGGGGCCTCAATACGAGATAGTAGTATGTACAGTTCCTCATAACTCACTCTGTATATCAGGAAGAGAGTTGTAAATTTTTAGTGCAGACGTATGTATATACGTATTGATAGATTTCTTGCTAACATTTTTCTCTTAATAATTTTTTTTATTATTTTTTAAACCAGTTCAATTACGGTAACAACATCAAGACACACCAGTGGCAAGAATGCTCCTTGCCCGGCACGCCGGCAGCCGGAAACGACAGTAGCACATGGTTTTTATTGGTAGGTCGTAAAAGAATTTCGAACCAATAAAGTGTATGGAAAAAAAGATGTTGCCATGACTTGTAAACACTATTCCCAAGTTACAGGATGCCTTTTAGACTTTTACCTTAACAATAACCATTTATTCATCGCTGAATGATCACTAAAATGTGGACTCTAAGCAAAAATCGTTGTAGAAGTCGTCGGGAAGGTATATAATTAATGCGGATGTTGAAAATTGCTTTAACGAAGAACAGCAATAGTTCCTATCTTAAAGTTTTTCTGGTTAATGAGCTAAAAGTTCTTAAATGAAAAGTTTAAAGAGCAAAAATTAAATGGGAAGACGGTTTTTTAGAACGTACCCATTTATCTTCGGAGTCAGAACTTTTTTAGTTCCAATTTATTTAATAGACGGACCGCAAGAACGAGTAGCTAATGCGATTTTCTATGAAATTTAATTTTTTGATAAAACTCGTGTATCTTTCAAATTATAACTCGTAATATAATGAGAAATAGTTGAGAAGTTCATTTCAAATTGTTTGAGATAAATTTCCTAATCTAGTAGACAGAATTTGCGATCATTAAAAGTTTCAAACAGTGAAGAAGAAAAAAAGAAGAAGAATAAGTTAATAATAAAATGTAAAAATACTTACTTGTTTCCAATAAGGTGATATGTGTAGTTTCCGGTAAAAGAGTCGTTTCAGAGTCTCTATGATGTCTTGATCTCTGCAAAGAAAAAATATTTGTTATTTTCTTTTTAAAAAAGTATATTTTACTATTTTTTAGAGTACCATGCATGTCAAACTAATTTTATAGCTAGTTTTTGAACCTATATCGAATTTTTGAACTTTAAATCTTAGGTGAGACGATTATTATTATTTAGTTTGTTATAAAAATTGTGTAAAACCTCCATTTTCTTCCGATTTATGCTTTTACAACATGCACAATTTGGTTTTAGGGTCGACCTCATTTTTAAGACATACTTCAGCCATACTGGTTATTGTCGTCAAAATACATCAGATAAGTTTACGGTTTTAACGAATCCCGGTAATTTTTTTATAATTTTTGTTTGATTTGGCTCGGTTTTTTGAATATGCCAAACTGATATTTGGTAGATACATCCTTCAACAAACAAAAACGTATCGGTGTTCATTAAAATGTCGTCCCTAATACAAACAATTATAGTCTGAAATTTTGTAATTCGATTTTTTGCTCTTACAACATGCACAATTTTTTTTTTGAAATTTTGACAATATTGCGAACCTTTTTGCCTAGAGTTTTTTACTGAAAAGTCACATTATTGTAAAACATTTTCCGTTTGAAACATCATCAGGAATAAAAGTAATGTTGATGTTGTATTTATCTAATTAAAAACCTCTGCATGGTAAATATTAAGACATACTTACATTACCCCACATGATAAAACTATACTCAACAATGCTACCCAAAGACAAAGAGAAATACAACAAATTAAAAAAGAATCGATTAGTATTTACCTAAGAGAATTGACAGACGACATTAGTACTGATTATTCACTCTGGAAAGCTTCTAAGAGATTGAAAAGACCCATAATGCGAATACCAGCAGCTGTCAGATTGGAAGATGGTAAATGGGCTGTCTCTACATAATAAGCTTATGATTTATAAGCAGATACTTAAGCCTATATGGACCTATGGTATCCAACTATGGGGTTGCACCGAAACCCAAAGATTTCAAAACAAAGCACTGAGAAACATAGTAGATGCCACTTGGTACATTTGCAATAGTGATCTCCATAGGGATCTGGAAATGGACACAGTTGACCAGACCATCAAGAAATTAGCCAAGAGTCATGAAGAAAGACTTCATCATCATGTCAATGTCGAGGCTATCCAGCTCCTAGACAATATGGGTTAGAAAGAAGACTTAAGAGGATCTAGCCCTTTGAGTTAGTTTAGTGTTTTTAGTGCAAAAGCAGAGCTTGTGTGTGCACGTTAAAGTTTAGTGCAACTACAGAACCTAAGGAACGCTGATGAGTATACCTTAGTTTTAAGTTTCGAAGTCTATTAGATTAAGTTAGAATTAAATTGCTTATTGGTCACTGTTGACCAGATTGTAATATACTAAATGCCTTTATGGGTGTTTAATAAAAATAAAAAAAATACATCAGACAAGTTTTCGGACTTGAACTGAATTTTTATTTGATACATACTTCGTTCAACAAACAAAACCATAGACGTGTTTTTAAACATGGCGTAAGATTGTTTTCTTAAATATTTCAGCGAAAATGCCCATAAAGGCAATCTTTATTTACTTAAATTTTTAAAGTCTAAAATCCTGTAGTCATCCTCTTAATACCCGCCTTACAAAATCTTCCTTAATATAGATCTAATCGACAAAAAAAAAAGAGAAAACAAAATTCCATTTCACTCCCCCGAAAAAAAAGACAGCGCTTAATAGCGGACTGGTCGCTAAAACAAAGCAAATCAGATTATCCCTCTTAAAGAAGTAGGTGTAAGTGAGTTTCATCCCCTCTGAATTTTTTCTTTTGAGCGAAATCCGTGAAGCAAAAGTAACCGGGAATGGGAACGATAGAGAGGGAGATAGAAAGAGAGTATTAACAATGGGAACTGCCGGATCAAAGGCATAATTACATTTCCACGCTTTACTCTGTAGACAGTCTTTTCATAATTCTGAAGTGTTCTTTTGGAACAAGTCAAATTTAAGAGCAATTCGATGGTTTCCTCCAAAGAAAATGAATTTTATTTACATTTCAGAGCTAGATCCACATTGTATTGGGCTGATAAAAGCGACGTTTTGGATTATTGCGATTTGCAATCTCAGTATTTGTCACTATTTCACTCGAGATTTTTTACACCGATGAGATTCAAGAATAGCTATTTATATTACAAGTACATAAACAAGGGCTTTATTGTACGAATAGTTTTATGGCCGAGCGAGCTTGCGAGAGAGGCTATAAAATGTCAGTTAAAGACTGTTTACTACCTGCCAAGTCAAGAACGTTGTACGAAGAGACATACAAAGCGTACCGAAAAAGACGGAATTTTAGCGTACTTTGGTAACAACCTTTACCACTACTATGGAACATGGTCCTAGACACCTTAGTCAATCGCCTCAACGATGACAGTTTCTACACTATAGCTTATGCAAACGACCTAGTGATTCTGCAAACAGGAAGATTTGAAGGAATACTCTGTGCTATAATGCAAGAGGCCCTTAATATCATAGAACAGTGGTGCAAAGACCACTCACTGTCAATAAACCCAAAAAAGACAGAGATGGTTCTTTTCACGAATAAAAGGAAGCTTGCAAACATCGAGGCCCCAAAGGTCCTAAATACTAAATTGAACTTTTCTGCAGAGGTGAAATATTTGGGGGTCACCTTTGACAGCAAGTTAACATGGAACTCTCACCTAGAAAACAGAGTCAAAAGAGCATACATATCTTATGAACAGTGCCGCAGAACCATTGGCCGCACCTGGGGAATGTCACCTAAGGTTACGGCCTGGATCTACACTGCAATCATAAGACCTATGCTAACGTACGGTGCGATTGCCTGGGGAGTCAAAACTAACCAGCGGACAGTCGTACGCAAATTGGATCAAATCCAAAGAATAGCATGCCTCAACATAACGGGGGGCATGAGAACCACACCAACTAGAGCAATGGAGGTGATACTTGGTCTCACCCCCCTTGATATATTTATTAAGGAAGCTGTGGTGATGACCATGACACGGCTACGCTCTACAGGTATACAACCTGACGTAGGATCTGGTCAGTCGAGGTGTAACTTGTGGCACGAGGTCCTTGGAGAGGTCCCACTGCTACAAGCCAACACTGATTCGATTGCACCAAGATATGCATTTTACGGACCATACAGGGTAATAACAAAAAACGTACAAGAGGCTACATTGGCAGCAGGTGCCTTGTGCATCTACACCGATGGGTCTAAAACAAATGAGGGGTCAGGCTGTGGAATTTATTCCAGATCCCTGAATCTCAATATAAAATGGGCAATGGGTTCTAATGCCAGTGTAGCTCAAACAGAGCTCACTGCTATCTCAATCGCCGCAAAAGAGACTACCAGTAGGAACATTACTGGTAATAATATTTACATCCTCACGGACAGCAGACAGGCACTACTAGCTCTGGATAGACCACGGATTACATGTCACCAGGCCCTGGTCGAAGCTTGCAACAACAACGTGGTCACGTTAGCTTGGATCAAAGGTCATGGAAAATCAAAAGGCAACCGTGCAGCTGACTCTCTAGCTAAGAAAGCAGCCTCCCAAAAACTTTTAGGACCTGGCACTTTCATAAGCTTATCGGCATCAGCTGTGGCTGACCTACTGAAGAAACACTCCCTTGACAAGTTTAAGGGTAGATGGGACGACGAAACAGGTTGCAAGCTAGCCAAGGAACTATTACAGTATCCGAACAGCGAAACAGCCAAAAAATACATGACTATGAACAGACAGAACCTGCGCACAGCCACATGTATCCTGACTGGCCACTGTCATCTACGAAAACACCTCTACAGGATGGGGTTATCTGACACTCCACTGTGTAGAGGATGTGAACAGGAAGACGAGACTGTCGAACACATTCTTTGCGAATGCCCGACACTCTCACAAATGAGACATTTTCTTTTCGGCGAGCGGTGGCTAACACATGCCAACATGAGGGAGCTACCTTCAGGCGACGTCATCGCCTACTTTAAACAAGTAGGCTGGCTGACGAGCTAGAAGGAAGGCTCAACCTCAGAAGGACGCACAATGGGCCAAATGTGGCCTACGTGCTGTGGGGTGACCCACCCTTCTAGATTTACAGATACAGATACAGATGGTAACAACCTTTCGAAGTATAAAAGTTCGTCGTTATGGAGTAAATATTCAATGCTGCGATTGACACTAAATCTTCGAGAAGGAATTGATATTTCAAAATTTCCCAACGTAATACCTTTCTTAAAAAGAAAAGGAGAAGGCTACAAACCGAAAAATCCTTGATCCTTTCCAAAGAGGAAGTCGAGATGTTCCTGCAAACAGCAGATGACAGAGAGCATTTGCTTAATAAGATGTGTATCTTTAAAAACACATTAACCAAAATGTTCTTAAAAACTTGTTCTAGATTGTGTTTATATTTGGAAGATCAGGAGCATGCAGATCGAATGAATTAGTGAAATTAAACATTAACCTTAGAACCACACGGTGATGACATTAGTAGATAAAGAGCGTTTTATTGTTTGATCGTACATAAAGTATTTTTTATTTGTCTCATAGGCATTATGCAGGTAATAGTAAAAGAAAAGTGTAAAGAAATTTAAAAGCGATAAAAAAATAATGGGGACCGTACTCCCGACGTCATTCGAGTAATTTCATCCATTAAAAATTAACACCACCCTCTCGTATAAATCAATAATTACCCAATAATGTGATCAAATCATGATTTATGATCTGTAGTGATTGGATGTCGCATTTGAAATTCGAAGAGGACGACACTAGCGCCTCAGTAAATGGTGTTAAACTCTGAAACTGACACCCGCAGATATATTATTCTACTTCAAACTGTCAGAATTTGATGAAGTACGCGAATCTAAATTGAAATCTGGGCTATTTCTGGATTCTGGACATGATCGAGTTATTTATCCGTTTCACACTTGACCAAAACATTCGGTTAAGATTTTTTTTGTTTGATGTTATCGCCGATTGAGAATTTATACGAGGTAAACGAAAAAAAATTGTAAATTAAGATGCCCATTTATTAGGTGTGTCATAATAAAATACTATTATGTAAATACAAATGACACCAACTGTCATTAACCATAGAAACCATAAAACATCAAATCGACGTTGCCAAACCTTATTAAATATCTCCGATCTTGCTTTATTAGATGTTTTGTAATTTTTAAAAGTTATGCAACACATGATTATGTTTATTTTATGATTTAACTATCTAATAATTAAAAACACTATTATTATTTGATAATAATAGGTTTTAAATCATTTAATTATTAAATTAATACAAAACTAAGGTATTAAATTGACTTATTAAAGAGTGATTGTGGATGAGGGAAATTAATCGAGTCATAACTCACAACGTTACACTCAAAGCAGAACTAACAAGCAGCCAAAGGCATTGCAAAATAAACCAGATATTGTAGAGTTTATTACTCAAACTAGTAAAGGCATAACCGCTTGTTACGTTATTATTGTAATGAAAATAAACTAACATCTTCCGAACTCTACAATTGCAATTACTAGAAGTTATCATAGAAAATACCTTCACTAAATAACTAAATATTTGTAATGCCGTTTCCGATGTAATTTCAAGCCCTAATTACTTGAGGGGTTTTCGCGAATCATTCTAACGAACGATGCGATTTCATTGTCGCTACGCCTTGAAAAGATAATTTGTTGACTACTTTTGGGATCACGCTCCGCAATGCCCGTAAATTTTAAATTTTCCGAAAGAACGCTCGTGCAATTAAAATAAATAACGAAGCTAATGAAATCGTGTTGGAAACAGAGGAGTACGCCGGAAAGGATCTAAATTCGAATTTAATTTCTATACCAGCGTATGATTTCTTTAAGTATACATGGCTTGATATCGAGCACGCTTAACTTATTGTTTAATTTCCATTGGAATTAAACAAATATTCAGTTGCATTCATAAGAGATAAATGGCAACAACGTCAATGAGAAGCAAACACGTGCGATATTGGCAACAGCGTCACTGAGATAAACGAATTTCAGCTTGAACTTCCGTTTCCTTGAACACCTGCATCCGAATTCCAGCACGTACACGCATTCTTGAACGTAACCAGGTGGGCGGGACTTAACAAAGGCGAGACTAAATGCTCAGAAGCGCGGATTAGCAAATTATTTAATCAGTAATACAGCAAGGGTATCTCGCTGAAGATACGACACTTATATCAATCGGAAAGGGGATAAAACATCATTTTAACAGTTGATTGTTTACTTTTGACTCTAGTGAGATACCGGATATTGAGAGATATTAATTTTTCAGAGGGAATCAAGCCCTGATTATCCCTCTTCGGTTACGGCTTTGCTGTAATATAATGTTTAAAAAATATATATTCATATTTGCGATGTCTACCTTAAATGTATTCGTTATATTGAAATGCAAACAATACCGCGCCGCGTTTGCCTCTCCCAATTCAACCGTTTATGAAATTCACTAGAAAGAAAATCAATTTAACATTTAGGAATATATATCGAGCTCTATTTTATTACAGTCGAATAGATCGTTTATCTTATAATATTACCTAGTTGATGGTTAAAGACACTATTTTAGGATTTCATATCTCTCTCTGGGAAAACGACTGTCTTACTACTGTCATCATTATTACCGTTGTCGCTATTGATTAATTTATAATAGACGACGGCGTCAGATTTGATATAAATTTGGTGAAATGCGATAATCCCATGATATATGGGAGACTGTCGAGTGGATTCGAGATTGATTTCTGTAATTTTTAAAAATAAAGAGTAAAGATTTGATGTCACCAAGGCGATGAGTAGAGCTAGTAAGAAAGTTTCGCGAAATTCTCAAAAAAATTATATTTGATATTTATCTTCGGCAATTCTCTTTCCCTGAAACTTTTTTTTTAGGTCTACAAACAGGTAGTATACTAATATATAGTCAATAATCCATCTCCTTCTGCTTTACATAAAATCAGAGATGGCTTACCAACTATTTTCATTGGCCCGATCACAGAAACAGAAGTCTTAAATACTATATTTGAATTGAAGAAATCTAATTCATGCGGAATTGATTATAGTATATTCTTCAACGAGTGTAGAATGATGGCTATTATTCACGCGGATGAAGTTTCCAAAACGAGCGAGCGCAGAGTAAAAGACTATACTTTCTCCACGACTATGTATAAAAAAAATATTTCATTGGGAATCGAACCTCGATCGCCCGCGAAAGAGTCAAGTATCTCTACCAGCTTTCGACCACATTTATTTATGAAAATTTAAAGAACATAGATATAGGTAACTCAATTTTTAGTAGAAACCTTTACATTTTTAAATGAAATTATAACATTATTAGGAATAATAATAGAAATAAAATAAATATAGGTACTTAATTTAGACTCATTCTTTTGCAAAATTTATGGTAAAGTTATTACAATTGCTTATATTTAACGTGGTTGGTATTGAATTATGATTAAAACTAGCAGTGCTAGTACTGCTAGTCTGTTCGCAGTGTTCATTTTATTTGTCATTGAATCATCCACGTAGCCCTCAGCTACGGATGTACTTTTCCAGCCACCTTGTCGTTTGAGAGCCGTAATATCTCGTATAATATAATAATATAATATCTCTAATTTATAGTCTTGCTTTGATCTCTCCGGTAGCAAATTCATTGTGGATGATTGAGCAATTTGTTTAATTTCGGGAGGCGTACATATTAACTCTTCACTATCGCTACTGTTGTCCATTTTGTTCTCTATATATACGTAAAATTATGATTGTATGATTATTTTGACGTTTCAAACGACGCGCTGTCAGAAGCGATTTCCGTAGTTAGGTATTTGACGTTTTAAAAGAGACGATTTAATTTATTCATTTTAGCGTGATTTCTAATAATCATTGAATGTGATTGGTTAACGAGAGTGAATTCTTTTTCATTCTTCACTGGTGTGAAGAATTTATGTCATAATTCAGCTAAATATGTAAAAATAATTTGTGCATTATTATATAGTCGTGGAGAAAATTAGTTCCAATATGCTTAAATACATTGCCCATTATATTAATTATATTAATTAACCGATCTTTTCAAGAAGGTGTTTTCCTAAGATATTTAAAACTGTTCAAAAAAGGTGACGTATCATGTATGGATAATTATAGGCATATATCCATGTTGTCTAATGTTTCTAAAATAGTGGAAAAAATTATGTTTAGGAAAATGGTAGATTTCGCTCTTAAATATAACGTGTTTCATGATAGTAAGCACGGGTTCAGAACAGATAGATCTACTCAAACTGTTGTCCTAAACTTCCTTAATAACCTCTGTGATAATTTGAACAAAAACAAAAAAAGTGTAGGTATTTTCATGGATTTAAACAAAGCATTTGACCAAGTAGATCATGGTCTACTTAATGTTACACTTTGTAAGTCGTTAATTCTTGTCTATCAGAAACACGTTTAGTTAATTGTGGCGTACCTCGGGGCTCTGTCCTTGGGCCTCTTTTATTTTTAATTTTTATCAATTACTTAGCTCTGACGGTTAATGATGACAGTATTGTACTATTTGTCGATGATACTTCCTATCTATTTTGTAATAATGATAACTCCCAATTAACTGTTGAATTTCAAATTAGAATAAATAAGCTAGGACAATGGTTTGACGAAAATAAACTTATTGTTAATAAAGAAAAAACTGTGTTTATTCATTTTACTCCCAGGGTGAATGATATACTTGAGAGTCGTCTATTGAGAATAGATGGAAAATCTGTTCATCAAGTACAGTCCACAAAATTCTTAGGTGTTCACATAAATAACTCTTTAAGATGGGAATTCCACATTGATATACTGTATTAAAAACTTTCATCTGCATGTTTTGCACTTTTTAAGCTTACAAATATAACTAATAAATCTGTTCTGTTGGCATATTATTAAGCACATTACTATTCTTTCATTAGATATGGTTTAATTTTTTGGGGCTCATCAGCTCGTGTATTGAGGGTTTTCAAACTTCAAAAAAAGCTTTAAGAAATATAATAGCGTCACTGAGGTATAGGCAGTCATGCAGAGAAAAGTTTAAAGGCTTCGTATATTAACACTTCCTTGTATTTATATTCTATAACTTTTAATTTATGTCAAATCAAACCTAGAACATTTTAAAAAAGCCCTCAATACATGGGTATTTTAGTTTATAATAAGGTTCCTAATATTATAAAATTAACAGGACCTTTGAAACTATTTAAGAAAAATGTAAAAAAGTTTATTGTTTTTATTCTGTTGAAGAATATTTGGCGTATACATTTTAACTGTTAAATTTTAGATAAGTGTTTATTTTTTTTTCTCCTTCCCATATTTTTTGTTCCACATCTTATAAACTGTCTTTTGACTTGTCCCATTTCATGTATAACTGATCATATGGACAATAAAGGTATTATTATTATTATTAGTAGTATACGGAGTATACGGTTGTGATCGATTTGTGGAAAGAGCACTTTTTTCTATTTCATTTGGAGTCGTTTTATCGCAATTTATTCAATGAAATGCTCCATAAAATATTTGCTATTGATGGTTCTTCCTTTTTTTGATTTTTTTAAAAGCCTGACCTTCCTTTTTTGAAATAAGTCTGAGAATTAAAAATGTTATATTAAAGTTGTTTAACAATATATCCCGAATGCCGGGCTTTTAACGAAATTAAACTGTACGAAAAAATTCGCATAAAAAGGTTGGTAGAATTTTATTTCATGTATGTATAAAGTTTTCTTTGGGAGGCGAGAAAACATAAATTATGATTGTGGATTGTCAGAAAAGTATTAAAAAATATAAAATTCTATATTAAAAACAGAGAATATAGTAATTTATGCAAAAGGCACTTTACACACAAATGTTCAATATTTTCTTTATCAATTTAAAATGAAACATCAAATATTGAGCTATTATAGATTTAAATAAAGGGCCGCCAAGGCATGCGCGATTGCGATCGGTTAGACTTTGACATTTGTCAGTTTTAACGGGATTTATGGAGTTGGAGATTTGTGTATAATTTGAAGTGTTTAGGTATTCAAAAACTGATGCTGAGTTATGTGTGTGTTAAAGCGATTTGAAATAAACGAAATGTATGTGTATTTTTAATCAGAATATTGGGATTCTAACAGGGTTGGAGATTCAACGGCATTTCGCAAATACAGGTTTGCAAAAAATGATTATTTTTGAGGAACATACAGACAACGAATTTTTCGTACTACCTCGTATATTTTAAAACATTAATTAAGTTTTCGAATCACGTTTTCGAAATAAAAAAGCCTCCGAAGTCGTAAACCTTATCGCAAATAGGAAAAGGCAAACTTTTGCTGTGTATGAGGGAAGCAAAATTGTAGACAAGATGGGAGATGAAACAGCCTGACAACACCCTAGGGGCCTCTGACCATAAAACACATCTCTATGAAAATGGTCGCTGATGTCGAGGTTCACAACACAAATAAAAACCAATGTGATATAAGAATTGTCGATTGTTATAGAAATTAGGGCTACACTGAATAAATAAAATAATACTTTATATATAAATTGTTTCAACATATTTAACTAATCTAAATACAATCTGATCTGATCTATTTCAGACCTGTTCAAAAGATTATTCAAACAGTTTAAAAAAGAAACAGTAAAAAAGTAGAGGGAGAGTAGATAAACAAAGCGTAGGGAATTCAATGTGTTAGAGAGAGAACGTGATATTATGTGACGTATCTCCGTTGTTATTGGTCCGATTTGAATGTGGTAAACGGCATTGTAATATAGATGGGGTAAAGATTAGGTACGCAAAGAAAAATCATGCGCAGAAACTTTGTCAAAAGAGGACCGATTTAAACCAACATCACTAAAACTGTCAGATGTGGCCATTCCTACTATTGTTGATTATTTTTCGAATAGACGTCATTTTTCAGTGTAACGTTTTCAGAAATTACTTCAACAGCACTTCTCTTTTTATCCGATGTGAACTACACACATCATGCGAAACGTTTTCAGTCGAATATCGAATCATCATCATTTTGCACAGGTGAATTTATAGGGGGATTTTTAAATCAAATCCTGTTAAGAATGACAAGAGAGTTCGTGAGAAAGAAATGGATTTGTCGATTCCCTTTTGCAAATGTATTTAACCCCGAATCCAAGAATGGGATTTTTTTTATTTTGGGGATAGATTCGCTATTTTGTATATTGGCAATATGTAAATGCGAAAAGAAGATTTACCTAACACAGCGGAATTTATACCAATACAAAAATTATATAATATACAGGGTGTTTCATTGGGAGAGGGTAATATTTTAACAGTGGGTAGAAGTGACTGAGGTGATTCCAAATAACCCATATTTTATGGGTCTACGGTCCCTTATAGCTGAGATACAGAGTGTTTTGTTCATTTTGGTCGTTTCTTCATTGCCTCCTGTGCTTTTAACCACACTGTATAATTTTATAATATTAGGTACACATACTCTGTGTGTCTTAACAAATTAATTGAGATATTATTAATATCGAAAATACAGGCCCGGCTTCACTAAAAATTGACAAATTCGTTCCACTCATAAACAACACCCTGTATGTTAAATTTAGAAAATATTTTACCATATCTAAAAAGAGAACAAAAAATGGAATTTAACGATATACTTTTTATTTTTGCACATATGATTTTACTACTCATAAATTGATAGGATCTTTGATATTTTTGGGGCACCAACGTGCCTAATTAATCCTATTAAGTTGTAATCAATATTATTTGGCCTAATTAACTATTTTGTTTAAAAGTATGTTATACCAAAAATTTTTATCGTCATCTAGGCCTATGAAAACAGATTTACAGGACCGTACTAGGAACTAAACGTCACATTAGATTTATTCAACACCCATTTTATTTATTCCCTTATGAAAAATTGTGTAGTTTGGAGTAGAAGAGTAAAAGAAACTATAATCAAATGTTTGTAAATGATTAAAGTTGGGAATATGCTATACTATTTGTGAAATTAAATAGATACGTCAACAACACATGAGTCGAATAAATAAAAATCATTTTTAGTTAAATAATATCTAATTAAATTATAAACAGAATTAAAAAATTACACAACACTTAAAAGACTAAAAAAAAGCAAGTTTAAAAAAATTATAATAATTGTTCGAAATGACCCCCGTTCTGTTGAATGCATGTTCGCTTTATAATTTGGTTTACAGATTTTCGAATGATGTTTTCGTTATTTCTAACCTCTTGGGCGTTTACTATTCTTTCAATCAGTTCTTCCCGGGTATTTATTTGAATTTATTTATATGAGTAAACTTTGGACTTAAAAAAACCATATCATATCATATCAGCATATTCTTCATTATAAAATTGATGTGGCATTTTTTAAATAATCCAACCAAACCACAAACTACAAAAATAATGCAAACCTTGTGAAAACTTAAATAAAAATAGATTGACACAGAGAATTCTAAACTGTCAATTCCATGGTCATCTAGATTTTGTAATTTTTTATGTTTTCATATTATTACTATTAAATTTCACAAATAAATACATAGATAGCATATTACCAAACTTATTTAATTAAATAAAGAACGCGTTTTCAAGTACTTTTATCCTTTACAAAAATTAGATTTTAGATTGTTTAACTCTCCTACTCTAAAATACACAATTTTTTATAAGGAAGGTTAAAAAAATAAATAAAATGCGTGATGTACTGCTAAATCTAATGTGATATTTAGTTCCTAGTAGGGTCCTGTAAATCTGTTTTCATAGGCCTAGATGACGATAAAAATTTTTGGTATAACATACTTTTAAACAAAATAGTTAATTAGGCCAAATAATATTGATTACAACTTAATAGGTGCCCCAAAAATATCAACGTTGGTGTCCCAAAAATATCAAAGATCCTAACACATTATGAGTAGTAAAATCATATGTGTAAAAATAAAAAGTATATCATTAAATTCAATTTTTTGTCCTCTTTTTAGATATGGTAAAATATTTTTGAAAATTTAAAATACAGGGTGTTGTTTATGAGTGGAAAGAATTTGTCAATTTTTAGTGAAGCCGGGCCTGTATTTTCAATATTAATAATATTATATAATAATAATATTAATAATCTCAATTAATTTGTTAAGACACATAGAGTATGTGTACCAAATATTATAAAACTATACAGAGTGGTTAAAAGCACAGGAGGCAATGAAGAAATAGCCAAAATGAACAAGACACTCTGTATCTCAGCTATAAGGGACCGTAGACCAATAAAATATGGGTTATTTGGAATCACCTCAGTCACTACTATCCGCTGTTAAAATATTACCCTCTCCCAATGAAACACCCTGTATATTCGCCGATGGGATACGGTGATTTTTTGGCGCACTGAATGTTCTATCACATATAGTGTCTAAGTAAGCAGATGATAGAGTAATAAAAGTTCTACAAAAAGTTAAATAGTGATAAAAATAAAAAAAATAAAGATTTAATAAATTATATTAAATTTAATTTTTCTTTTCCACTTTCTACTGTGTGTTGATTTAATAAAACTTGCTTTGAAAAAATTACAACTTATTTAAAACATGAAAAAGAACGTTTTCAGTAAATTTAATAAAAAAAAATTATTTTACCGGAGATAAAAATTAAAAACGAAAATAACGGTTTTTGACAATTTTCTCGATAATTTTGAGGTTATGTTAAAAAATGATTAATGCAAAAGTTTTAGATATAATGCATATTTCAACCACAAATCGTAAAAAACCAATATGCAACCCTCATTCTGCTCTATATGGCGCTTGACTTTTTGACTTGTCCTCGTATAACCAACCAACACTCATCAATCACTAAATTCGTCAAAAATGGGAAGCTTTCAACCCTCCATCCCGACTCTTGATTGCCGAAGAATTTAATTCTAAAAATTTATATTAGAGGCTTTTTGCTCGGTCCGCATTTACCACTGACCTCGACGTCCGAGTGTGGATGGAGTGGACGTACATTTTTTTTTTGTAATTCTATCCGTTTCAAAATGCCTTGTAGTAAAAAAGTTTCTCGAATTTTAGGACGTTCGTTTTTTATAATTAAATAACGAATCGCTGTTGTCGTTTGTAACTGGGGGTGGTTCTTTTTTCGAGTGTCTTTTTTTATTTTGATTTACAGTTAATTTTAATTCATATACAGGGCGCGTTTATATTAAGTTATTAGTGTAAAGTGGGGGAAAATGTGAAAGAAAAGGCAAAAAAATTAATGTTGTGGACTAAAAACAATTTTGAAAAATATGAACGTGTATTCAAAGACCGGGAACTAAAGGTTTGTTTTCACGTGACATGTTATGTCACGACTTTATGTCACGTGTCATTACGGACGAGACGACGTTGACATGTTGACAAGAGACAGTGTCATTGTTGTACATTGTTGCCAACTAAATGTAACACAAATTAAGGTGACTTAACAAAAGCATAACAAAAAAAAATTAAACTTTTTTCAATACGTATACCCCCACCCCTTTCTGGAACTTTTACTCACTCGTCTTGATTTTTATTAATGTACTTATAATTTACCCTAAATTTTCCGACATACCGCTAAGAATTTTCCAACAATTAGGTATTTAAAATCGGTTTGATCTATAAGTATTATGATTGTGAAATATGCCAAAATTTTCTCCCTTTATTTCAGAGAAACTTTTTTCATTCCTCGAGATTTATAATTCGGAAAAAACGCTACGAACTTTTTACCGCCCGAGTGATTTTTCTAGCTGCAACTAGATAATTCTAAATCCATCAGCATTTTTAAGCCACCGAAGGAGGCGGAAAAATCCACCCTGTCTCTACCCCCACGATATTCCATCCCTCATATACCCTTTTAATCTTGTCCTCGTCACAGATTAAAAGCTGGAATTTTATGAAATAATCGATTTTAGTGGAATCGATAGCAGAATGTCGAATGCCTGAATATTCGAACAGATAAAACGAAAAAGTCAGATGCGGAACATTTGATGTATTACTACTAATTTAGCATAAGCTTTCTGTTTCGTGTACAGGATGAGAGATGGAATGAAAGAAAGCAGGTGCGTATTTAAGAAAATTGTTACGCTTTTATAACGTTGTTAGGATTTTTCCTGGCTAGCTCAATACCAAAAACAAAATAAGCTTGGGTTGTGGATTTGATTAGAACCTTACCAGTGAGTTAGTGGCATAATATTTAATTAAAAAGACCTTTAAAAATGATCACAAAGCCAAATTCTGGGCGCCACGAGGTTAGATTGAGTATAACCTCGAATACATGCCACTAACTTCCTAGCGGAAAGCGAAAAATTAATAAAACACCAAAATAAAGTTTAATAAGTGAAATTTATTATATTTATATTTAGAGGTTATGTTGAAAAATAATTAATACAAAAGTTTTAGATTTTTTAATTATCTACAACTTTTACATTAAACTTTTTTCGATAGGATGCATATTTCAGCTACAAATCGTAAAAAACCAATATCCAACCCTCAAGTTGTATATTTAGCTACCCCCACCCCCCTTTCGGAACTTTTAATTTGTCTAATTTATTTTTTTTAATTAATATTGCTTATAATTTTTTTTGTTATATATATAATAAATTAAATTCCTAACCTTACTTTTTATTTAATTTATTTATTACTTTTTAAATTTTGCCAAAAATACAAAAGTTGTAATGTTCATTTCCTGTAACGAGTGCGTTCCTGCAAATTTGAAAAGAGACGCACAGAGTTTAATTAAAGTGTGGATAAACGAAAGCTCTTTATCGAAAAGCCACTTAATTTATGAGATACCGCTGCCCCACTGACATTTACTTATGAAAAGTTAATATTAAAGCGCGCATAAATCTCGCGAGAACTTTATCCTTTGACTTTGTAACTTTCCGGCACCAAAATGTCGACGCCGCCGCCGCCGCCACCACCACCGCCTCCTCCGCCGCACTCTTCCATGTCGGTGACTAATTAATTTTTCTTTATTGAGTTGTTCGACATTACATCAATTAATTATTAAAAATGGCTTCGTAATTTTATAAGCGTCATAATAAAGGAGTCATTAAAGTTTCTTTGGAAAAAATGTCACAATCTTTCACAATACCGAAGTTAAAACAACTAAGAATAGATATAATACGTCAGATATTTCATAGGCTTACTGATTTTGAGTGAATGACACTGCCATTGATTTATTTAAATTGCCTGTCAAAGACGTACACTATTTGTTTACCTAAAATGCCGATAGAGCGGCGCTGGTGTCGCGCAAAATCAACACTAGTTTTTAAAACAAATTCAATGTTTTTTATCCAGTGATGTTAAATAAAAAGTTTTACTGACAGTCATATAAAACCCTATTGTTCTTATAATTATTCATCGAAAAATCGATATTTGCGTTGCTTTGTAATCCCTGTAATCCCAAACATTGTATTTTATTTGATTAGTCATCAAAACGTAAAGCGTTTCTACGTTTATTATCACAATAGCACTTAATAGTATAATAATGGCTCAAACTCCGAGTGAGATATTAAACCTCCTTTGAATTATGGCTTTTCATTAAGTGTAAATCAGCTCAATATTGTTTTGATAAATCACAAAGTTGTAGAGAATAATACATCAAACTGTTATAATAACACAGTGGCTGCTGATTCGATTTTTGTCAACATTGATGGTTCACTGGCATTTCTTTTTATTGGATATGATTTTTCTTTGCCCCGATTCTTATTTTTGGAGGTTTCTTAAAAGTAATTTTCTAAAAATTGGATAATAATAGCATCTAGAGAAAAGGTTATTTTAGGTGGGACTTTCCTAAATCTCATTATCTCAAAAAAACGTGTTCTTCAGTACCACAGAATCCATGTGATGTTTGAGATGACAGTGACTTTAAAATTGACCCGTTAAAATAAGTAGTTAAGGTCTTCCCCTCCGGATAAATCTCCCCAGTATCTGATTGTATGTCTTGGGTACCCTTGTCTATTTAGAAATATTTTCCTTTGCCCTTTTTTTAGCAATGCTAAAGAATAGTATAGGTTTTGGGATTCCCCGTTTTGCTAGGATCTCAGCTTAACAAACCTGTAACGTTCTTTAGTCTATCCCCCCTTCTGAACCAACAGTAGCCTAACATGGCCCTCTCAAAACGCATCTGGAGAGTAGTTACGTTTGAAATAGTCTCCATTAACGTTGTTGGAGTCGTGGTCATTGTTCCTGTGATGGCCAAGGCCAGAGAGCTTAGCCGGTTCTTCCCACAGACTTTTCCGAGAGTCCACACAGGAAGAAGCTTGGAATTATGTTAATTTTCTCCATTTTCTCCAAATATTTTCAAAAATGTACAAAAAATAAAAAATGCATTATTGTGACGATTTCTCTCCAAAAAACATTGACTTTCCCACAAAATATGCTACATAATATAGTGGAATAAAAGCATATTGAAATGTACCGAATAAATACATCAAAGAAGACACATGTAAATAGGAATCGGCCACGAAATGTGACAAAATTCCGAATAGTGACAGATAGCTTGTGGAAAACAGAAAACAATTCCATTTAATACAAAATTCAGTGTAAGTTATGGGTTACTCAAAAAGCGGGAATTTGTCCATTGGTTCAACTTTATAGCCAACCAGGCCGGTGATAAATTCCATGAATATCTATATCTGCGATTCAGTCGACTATGTAAGGCCATTTTCCACCCAAAATGGTTTTATTGTACTTCTGGACTCATATATCACGTGATTCTACACATTTTGAAGTGCTGGCAATGTGTGTTATCAGTGGCGTAGGTAAATTAAAATTAAAAAAAACTTTTTGCGTTTTATATATGCCTCTAAATTATTATCTGAACTTAAATCGCCCACAGAAAGTTCTTCGTATATTTTATCATTCATTTTAGTTCTTGCAATGTTGGATCTTCTACTTCTTCTTGCCCTGGTTTAATAGTATTTTTCATTTATTTCCCCAAGCAACAATCCTTCCGCACTTCTACAGTAGGCTTCTTTTAGATTAGTGGTAAGTCTCAACTTCCGGATTTCCCGATAGAGACTTCGTATTGCCTGTGTGTAAACGTGTATTTATAAATACGTTTTGACATATGTAACCGATTCTACGCCTCTGGAATATTGGCCACAGTAAGGCCATTCGGCTGTGAGCGTGAACAAATGGGCAATTCGGTGATTGGGTTTTGATTGATCCAGGAATCAAAGTTAGGGTCAATTGCTAGCGCGAATAATATATGAGTTACAGTTGGATTACCCAGAGAAAATGTATATATGCAATATATACAACGATGCTACGCAAATTCAATCTGATGCTGATGCATAATTTCGTGAATTCATCCAGTTGTTTTCTCTTGAGAAAATATCGATGGTTATTTAAATGTAAAGGTAAATATTTACTATCATTAATCATTTATAGTAGCTTTATGGACATGGGGAGATCTTGAAAAGCTTGAAAAAGAACCTAATCACCAAGTTTCATAAAAAAAAATTATTTTTGCGGGCGATAAATATTAAAAACGAAAAAAAGAGTTTTTAGCGTTTTCTCAATAATTTTGAGGTTATTTTGAAAAATGATTAATACAAAAGTTTTAGATTTGTTAATTGTTTTATTTGTATACACAAATATGAATCAAACACTTTAACTTAATAGTAAACATTTAATAAGCTTCCATTTTGGCTACTCGTGTTCGACTGCCCTCCTTATCAGGGTTGCCAACTCCTAATGACATGAGTTGTAGTGATGGTTGTCTAACTTAAAGTATACATTCTATAACATGCCGTTTTCTTTAAAAAATGACTTATTTAAACATTGTTATGTAACACAAAAATTAACATGAATTAAACAAACCAAGAACATTTTCTACATTATGTATCATAAAAATTAACCTAAATTAAACAAAACAAAAACATTTTTTTTTTTTTTTAAATCTAATTACAAACATAGTCTTTATATCTACTGGGTAACTTATGTTCTCTTTTAGGTCTGTCCTGTATTTCTTTGTTTTCTACACTTTTTTCACTTTCATTATTAATGCATGCATTTTTCGGATTTACTTTTATACTCTGCTTTTTTACACTTTCACTGTTCTCTTTATCGCGCATACTTTTATCTTTTATACTCTGCTCTTGTGCATTATAGTGTTGCACTACACTTTCACTTTCTACGTTGCTGCTATGTTGTTTCTGCTGTGTAGATGATACTGTAGGAAGTTCCTGTAGAGTTGATTGATGTTCTTGTAGAGATGCTTCATTATTTTCTTCCTCTTTTTTTGAATACATTGGCTTTATATGGACTATATTTCTTCTGTATGTTTTTCCATTGCAATTGACCATATATGATCTGTCGCTTAATTGTTGTTCAACCTTACCTTCTGACCATTTATTTGTGTGTTCTGGTTGTAGTTGAACTACTACTTCTTGACCGATTGATATATTAGGTAGATGCTTTGCTTTTTTATCATAATAATACTTGCTATTTTCTTTATTGCTTTCAATTTTCTCTGCAACGCCTGTCACTACTTTTGGTTGAAGATTTTTTGTCGCGGTTGGAATCGATGTTCTTGTGAATCTTGAAAATATTCTTTGAGAAGGACTTGACTCAATTTTATTTGGTATATTCCTCTGATGAAGTAAGTTATACCATATATCTTCATTGTTTTTGTTACTTTTTTGTATTAGCTTTTTTGCTATTTTAACAGATGCCTCTGCCTTGCCATTTGATTGGGGGTAATGTGGTGAGGAGGTAACATGTTTAAAGTCCCATGTTTTAGCAAAATTTGCAAAGTCCTTGTTGGCAAAGTTTGTACCATTATCTGTACATATGACTTGGGGTATGCCATGACGGCTAAAGTTCTGTTTACAAACTTTTATCACTGTTGCAGCGCTTAAATCTTTTAATATGTCAAGTTCATAAAAATCTGAATAATGATCAACACTTACTAGAAAGTATGTTTGTTTTTTGTTATATTCGACTTGAAAAACATCCATGGAAACATATTGGAATGGGTAATCTGGAGTCTCATGTGATTGCATGGATGGTTTACACTGAGAACTGGATAATTGTGTGCAAACTGAGCATTCTTTTATTTTGTCACGTATTTCATTTGACATGCCAGGCCAAAATATATTTTTTCTTGCTAACTTAAGAGTAGCTTCCATTCCACTATGGCTGGTATGTAATTTGTTTATAATCTTCTTTCTGAGATTAAAAGGAATTAGGATTCTGTCATTTCTATATATTATTTCATTTTGTAGACATAATTCATGTTTGTATTGATTATATCTTTTTACATCATCTGGAAGAATACTGATTGTGTTTGGCCAACCATTAAGTATGTATTTCTTAATTTTCTGCAAACAACTATCTTGTTTCGTTTCTTCTCTTATTTCTTCCAATCTTTCTTCTGAAATACTGACCTGTTTGGTAAGTTCTGTTTCTTCCAAATCTATATACAACTGTTTTTCTGTAATTTTCAATATTGTGGACAAATTTACATCGTTATTTTCAAAGCTCACGTTTTCTATAGGTGCTCTTGAAAGCGCGTCTGCTACGATGTTATCCTTTCCAGCTACATACTGAATCGTAAAGTTATATCTTTGTAAAGTCATTAGCATTCTTTGCAATCGTTTTGGAGTACTTAGTAGGGGTTTCTTGAAAATATTGACTAGTGGTTTATGATCCGTCTTTATTATGGTTTGTGAGTTACCAATAATAAATTGATCAAAACGTACACAAGCGAAAACTATTGATAGTAATTCCTTTTCTATCTGTGCATAATTGCTTTCTGTTTTGGTAAGAGTTCGAGAAGCAAATGCAATTACTCGGTTTTCTTGATATAGTGCTGCTCCAAGGCCAAAAGCGCTAGCATCACATTCAATCGTAATTGTTTTTCCTCTTTCGAAATACTTCAAAGTGTTAGATATAGTTACTTTTTCTTTGATCTTTTCGAATTCTCTTTTCTCGATCTCTGTCCATTTCCACTCTATCTTATCAGAAAGTAAAATTCTTAACTGTCTAACTTCACTACTTAAATTGGGTATATATCGACTTAGGTAAGTTATCATTCCAAGGAATCTATGAAGCTCTTTTTTATCTTTTGGCTCAGGATATTCCTTTATTGCTTTTATTTTTTTATCATCAGCTTTCAAACCATCGGGGGTTAAAATGTGCCCATAATATCTTACTGATTGTCTACATAGTTTTAACTTATCTTTATTTAATTTACAATTTTCTTGTCTCAATCTGATTAATAAATTTTCTAGATTTTTATTATGATCTTGTAACGCTTCGATATCATTTATTCCACAACCATATATTATTATGTCATCTGCGAGAATTTCTATGCCTTTCAAATCTTGTAGAATATTCTGCATTTTAATTTGGAAAATTTCAGGTGCAGGTGCTATCCCAAAAGGCATTCGTAACCATCTATAGCGACCAAACGGGGTCCAGAAAGTGGTTAGTAAACTGCTTTTCTCATTTAATTTAACATGCCAGAAACCTTTTTTTGTATCCACTATGCTGAAGACTTTGGCATTGCCTAATTCAGGTAATATTTCATCCAGAGTATTGAACTGGTAATTGGGTCTTTTTAATGCCTCGTTTAAAGGTATGGGATCAAGGCAAATTCTAAGTTTTTCGCCCTTTGATACCATCAGAATATTGCTCACCCAGTCTGTGTGCTCGTTGGTTTTTTCAATAATTTTGTATTCAACTAAATTGTCCAATTCTGCTTTTAGCTTTTCTCTCATATGAATTGGAATTCTTCTAGCTTTTTGAATTGTAGGTTTTACTGACTCATCAATTTCTAGATCTATAGGATCTTTAATTTCTCCGTACCCTTTAAATACATCTTTATATTTTTCTATAATTTTCTTTGCTTGATCTTCTAGTAACTTTTTGTCATTTACATTATTGCATTTCTCTTCATAAATTGCATTGCAAAATTTTATCAGCCCTAACTCCATACTGACTTTCGCTGATAGTAAAGGGGGGTGATTAACTTCTACAACATAAAATTTTATATTATATTTTTTACCTTTGTGAATGCACCTTAACAGTTTCTCTCCCAAAACTTTTATACTTGTTCCACCAAATCCATATAGTTTCTGCTGAGTATGTGTTAATTTCGGTTCATCATTTTCTAATAATTTACATACATTTTTAAAACCAATTAAGCAAACATTTGCTCCTGTATCTATTTCACACATCGTCTTTATGGATTTTTTATTTATTTTAAAATTTATTTCTGTTTTTATAGTGCCATTTTTTGTGTCATTTATGATTTTTCCTATGTCATATTTTTTCTCATCGTCTGTGTCTTCTTCTTCTTCTGAACTAGTATCACTAGAATTCTCTTTTACTTCTTTTACCTTTTTTCTATCTTTCTTACTTTTCTTCTTTTTACAAACAGCTGAAAAATGGTTCTTGCCTAAACAATTGTTGCATTTTTTACCGTAGGCAGGACATTCGCCTTTTATAAACTCATGTCGATTGCCACAAAATAAGCATTTCTTTTGTTTCTCTTTTTTCTTTGTCTCCTTTATCTTGTGCACAATCTTTTCTTCATTTTCTAAGTTTTGTAATCTTTTAGAAGTAATCTCATCAATTCTACATAGATCAACAGCTTCTTCTAAACGTAAGTTTGGTTTTGACATTAATTTCTTTCGTATGTCTCTATTATTTATGCCTAGTACTATTCTATCACGCAATAGATCGTTTTCAAAATTTCCGTAATTACAACTTTGTATTAATACTTGTAACTTTCTCAAATATTCGTCAAATGTTTCTTCTGGTGCCTGACTACAACTATTAAACATTGCCCTTTCGTAAATGATATTTACTTTAGCACCTATCTGCTTTTTAATCGCTTGAACAACATTGTCAACAGATTTCTTGTCATCTTCACTTAAATTAAATCGATTGTATTTCTGTAATGCTGCATCACCTACAGCTGCTAAAAACGTGCTAACTTTCTTAGGTTCATCTTCATCTTGCCATTCATCAATGCCATTTGCTGTACAGTATATTTGCCAGCTTTCAATAAAATGATCAAAATTTTTGCTAATATCACCTTTCTCAACATTTAAAGGCGTTGGCCATGGTATATTAGTAGCAGGTTTTTTCTTTTCTGAGTTACTCAATTTTTCAGTCATTAACCTCAAAGTTTCCGTTTGTTGCTGGATCAAGGCAAGCATAGCCTCTTTATCCATCTTCTAGGAATTATTTTATAGCAAGCAAGCAAGCAATTTCAAAAGAACTACCTAAATATCAATATAAATGAAGATACCTTTTATGTTCTCATGTGCCGCTTATTCCCGCCTAACCTCGAAACTGTAATCTTCTCTAAGATTTGCTCTATTGTTTTACGATCCGTTTCTCCAAACCAGTTGAAACGTTCTTTACTTGTTATTCTTACTTGTTCACTTCTGACACCATGTTTTATTTGTATACACAAATATGAATCAAACACTTTAACTTAATAGTAAACATTTAATAAGCTTCCATTTTGGCTACTCGTGTTCGACTGCCCTCCTTATCAGGGTTGCCAACTCCTAATGACATGAGTTGTAGTGATGGTTGTCTAACTTAAAGTATACATTCTATAACATTAATTATCTACAACTTTTACATAAAACTTTTGTCGATAAGATGTATATTTCAGCCACAAATCGTAAAAAAACAATATCCAACCCTCAAGACGTATATTTTGACTTTTACTCACTAGGCTAATAGTCCAGTCGACAGGTAGTATCAGATAGAAGGTCGGAAGTTAATGAAACTTAGGGATGTTGTTCAGGGATAGTTAATTAACAGTTTCTCGGGTTTTGGACCTCGAGCACCCTGTACTAAAAGAGGAAGAGGGGAAAAACTGTAAAATGTTTGACCTTCCTCTGGTTTTTTCGGAATAGAGCGTAGAGCTTTCCTACAGCAAAAGCATCCCTATACTTTTTTGTAAAGCGTTAAATTTCCTACAATTTTGACTATTCAAACATGTTTGTATGTTAATTCGTTACCCAGATATGGACCTTCGAAGAAAGGGTCATTTTTAAAATTTAGCTAAAATATGCAGAATTCCACCTTATTTCTTCTGTTATACCAGAATAATGATGAAATGTTGTTGTAATTATGGTTCCTGGTTAAAATCACCAACTTTTGTAGGAAATTTGATGGTCTACAAAAAAGTATAGGAATGCTCTATTGCGAAAAAACCTTTTTCCACCTAACCCCGCTTTTTTCAACCTGTCGACTGGAGTATAAAGTGGTAAAGTGACTCACAACTCTGGTTTTAGGTGCATTTCCTTTTCTAGAACTAATAGTAATATAGTAGCAACTCCTCGACGTCAATTTGTTACAAATTTCGCTACGAAACAAAAAAGTTTTTAAAATCCGAAACCACTTCCAACAAAAACTCGTTCCAAATTTTACTAACTATTAATCTTCCCCACATTGTATCCGACCCTAAAACTATTTCACTTCTGTCGTTCACGGAGAAAGAGAGAACAAAAAGCTCTTTATTTTTATTCTCAAAACGGTTGTAAAAAAGCGACTTTCCTCTCTACGGACGGCTCGTAAAAAATATTTCTTGTCCATCAAGAACGAAACGTTCACTCAATTTTATACCGATAAATGTAACTAACAAAGAAAACGAACATAAAAGAAAAAAGGGGAAAAAGGAGAATTACCTACGCGTATATATAAGATCTCGGGTGGCCATGATAAACGGTCCGATGTCAACGGCTTGCCGCGAATAGAAACGAAACTGTCACCACGTGAAAATAGAGAAAATTCATAGGTATAAGTTATACAGCTCTATTTTGTTACTCATAACGATGTCGTTATTTTATTGTGACATTTCCTTTATCTCTAGCTGTCGTCCAAAATAAGATAAAACTGACAGAGGGAGGTTTTAGGAATTTTCAGTAAAACTTGCTCAGTTAACTCTATCCGCTTAGACGAGTTTCAGACGTCATATTTTACAGAAAATTGAGAAAACTAATTTTCCAATATTGGATTTTGAGGCCGTACTTAAAAGTTTTTTTATTCGAATTCGTCAAAAAACGTCAAATTCGGGACAATACACAATAACAAGAAGTGACATTTCTAGGTTATGTTATTTCTTACACTTGTTTGTTAGTTCCGTTGACAGAACCGTTCAGCTATTCTCAACCTCAGAGTAATAATATACATAGAGTTGCCCTACCTATTCAGAAACAATAGATTTGTAGACAACCATGATCGTTCTCTCTTCCTTGGGGATTGTTTACATAGAGTCCAGAGGACTGTGTCACCAGAGGCGTGCGGACAATATGAATTTAGAAAATATAGGTATATAGATATAAGAGATTATTAATTTTTTATTAAAATGCAAGATGAGGATTTTTATTTATGGTCAGATTCTATAAAAAAATAAATCAAGGTGTTTTCAGGGTCGAAGAGTGATTTTTTTCGCAGACAAATTAAGTGATTAGGTCTTACATGGAAATTTTGTGTATATTATCATTTTTACTGACTCTATTATTGTAATCCAAATGTATTCAATATTGTTACCAAGTGCAACAAACAATTAATTTCTCGACATTAATCAGAGAGGGAAACCTAAACAATATTTTGTACTCGTATGACTATCAAATATTAATTCTATCCAGAATTCTGGGTTACGCCCGTGGTCCATCTGTTGTTTCCCTGTGAAATGTTACATCAATATCAGAAGATTGCGAAAATCCAGAAACAATACAGGTTTTAACCATCTTCAATATTGTTTTTTGCACTAAAGAGTCAATATCTCAGTCAATAAGCACTCAAATCACAAAAAACTTCCAAAAATTATACAATGAATACACGATGAAACCCGAACCGTTAGTAGAGAGTTATTGCACATCATTTGGGGTATACGGTATGCCTTACAGTGACAGTTACGCGTGCGCAACACTAAACAACCATTTTTAAGGTATAACGTCGTACGCTATATCTAAGGCATAAGGAGAGCCTTAAACCTTATACCTTATGCATATTTGATGTTCTAAAACCAAAAAGCGGCTTTTCGCGATCGTTTTTAGAATTGAATAACAGAAGAAGAGCAATGTTAAACCGTATTCAATGGTTAACGTAAATAAAGTTACAAAATTGAAAATTTGTAAACAAAATTTTTCGACTGAACATTAGACTTTAATAAAAACGATTATTCTCGATAATTTTGAGTTTATGTTGAAAAGTAATACAAATTAATACAAAAGTTTTAATTATCTACAACATTTATATTAAACTGTTTACGATATATTTCAGCTACAAATTCTAAAAATCCAATATCCAACCCTCAAAACATAGGGCTTCGGTACCATAAAAGGGTTTGTTAGATGAATTAGTTTATGAGTATTTTGAAAAATAAATTATTGCATTATTTCAAGGAACTTAGTCTGTTTGGATTACAACAGATTGGGAAAAACCTATAATCCAATCGTTATAATGTAAATTTAACTGCTGGCTGGGGATTAAAGAAATCATTTTCCAAAATTCTGTGCTTAATTGTAATGTTTTCTCTATATGTATTTAAATATATATTATTGAAAAGATGTTAATTATTTAAAATACAAAAAATGAAATTTTCCATTAGTTTTGATATCTGATATTTGCATTTTAGGTTTTAAATAAAACTAAAAAACTATCAGTCTTAATTTATTGCTTAATAAAGGTAAGAAAGTTAAAAATATTTTATTTCAAAGTAATTTAAACTTAATTCTACAACATATTTCTATTTCTTGGTTTGTTTTTTGCTCCGATGGATCTTAAGAGTCTTTTCTTGTATGAACTTCCTGGTTCCCGGTTTTGATTGTTGAAATTTCATCAAAACCCTTCAACCTATTCGTATAATCTAATCTTCTAAGCAAAATGCACAATCCTTCAAGTCCTGTAACACAAAATTAGGGGTAATAGGTTTTTACTTTCATTAGGAGAAAGTCAATAGTTTATACCTGATATAACATTACTTCTTCTTGTTCTAATTACAGCTGGTAACATAAGACGTTCTGCTAAGAATACAATGTGTTCTCTTTCAAATCGGAAATTTGATTTTATGTAATGGGTTAACATTAACTCTAAATTGAGGCGATCATTGATATTTCTTCCTCGACCTTCCTTATTATTGATAAGGTGAAATAATATGGCTTCATCTATGTGTTCATCTTCATGTTCTTCCTCAACAAAAATATTCAAAAGTTCTTCCGTAATTTCGTTAATACTTTTCTACCATCAACTCAAGCACAATATCCAATATTTATATTTCGACACCATTGACACCCCACTTTTAGCATGTCAAACGTCACTACCTTGAGAAAAGCAACTGCAATAACTCACTATTTTACGCATACCTTACATCGTCATAGCGCTAAGGTATAACGTATACGGTATACATTCTGCCAGTTTGCAATAACTCTCTATTATCTATTTTTGTTAGTCGGAGGACTGTTATAAATATAAACAAGTAGATGTTGGCTTCAAAAACAAGGATAGAAAGATGTATATTATTACTCAACCCTCAAATTCAATGAAAAAGTTCTATCATAACTCAAAACTTTGTGTTTATAAATTCTACATGCCATTTTGCTTCGAATAAACGTTTAAAAATTGATTTAAAATCTTTTTGAATATTTGGTAGTCCTGTAGATTTAAAATTCACAATTTAATTTGAGGTTTTCTGTCCAAACCACCTATTATTCGTATACTCAAACTTTTTTATTCCATTTTATTAATGTCACTGAAACACTTTAGGAAATATGAACAATTTATATTCAGCAAGTATTTCATTTTGTAGCGTTCGTTGTACGTTTGCCCTTTTTTTTCTATGTACCTACTTATCCTAACTGTGATAAATGGAGGCATAAATATTTCTACGTATGTACCGTAATTTTACAACCTAAAAATAAAAGAATATGTTTTTGTCGCGGGTTCTCTAAACATGCCGCAGACTATTGAGGTTATGTAACAATTGGACGAAAAATGTGTGTTTTAGGGAAAAATCGTTTAAAAAAATAGGTTATAGTTCTCCCAAATTGAATTGAATGAGCTGAAAAACCCGATAAAAACACTCATTTACTTGAAATATAACTTTGCTACTGTTCAGACGACAGAATAGCAATAAAAATAATGTACGCTGATTTTATGAAACAGGTAATTTATGAAACCTGTACTGGTTTTCTAAGTTTCACATTTCTAATCAATCATTTGTACAAACCATTAGGTCTTGCGGAAGAAACTCCCATTCCTCTTTTAATTAAACCCCAGGATTAAAATATTTTCATTAACCCAGTCCAGTTGGTCCGTTCCTAAGGGTAGTAGGATTTATTCCGAGTTTGTTAACCTCATTACCATGGAACTGTGGAAAACTGGCCATTCTCCAAACTCATTTTCCACTTAATTAATGCATTCCGAGTTTTGTAATTTGATATAGGAAAGGGATGGAAATGGATGCGTGTGTATACGGTACTGTGACTCGGTCTCGCCATTAAATTCTTCCACAAATATTCGGATAAACGCCCGCGTATACATTCTGAATGCTCAGATTTTATTCGGAGCGTGAAAATCTGATTCTCTAATTCATATCG
This sequence comes from Crepidodera aurea, assembly GCA_949320105.2. NCBI lineage: Eukaryota > Metazoa > Arthropoda > Insecta > Coleoptera > Chrysomelidae > Crepidodera > Crepidodera aurea. The sequence continues at coordinate 17,749,783 of OX439477.1, read as the reverse complement.
ATTTAATATATATTTAATCCTATTAAGGATATCGCTACGGTCGGGGGTTGGGGGGCACATAGGCAAATCGAGTTAAAACCTGAACATGCACGTTATTCACCAATGAAAACAGACTTTTTGGCTTGCAATATTTCAATTTTAGTTTCTCTGTTATCGATGCATATGTCACCAAAAACTGATTTACCAAAATTTTAAAAAACTGATTAGTAGGCTTGGAAAAACGTTCATGTTTATCTTACCACAACTGTACTTTCTTAATCACATCATAATCGCTTCTTCTAAATACAGTTTTCTCAAAAAAGTATTATTAAATCCTCAAATAGGGTTTATTTTCTAATTTTTTCTCATCCCCTTATTAAAGAGGCTATATTTCATAAAAAAAATTCTCAAAATCCCGGTGATAAAGTTCCCCTGCACTCCCAAATGCTTATATATAAGGATAAGGGTAAAACAAGCGAACCGTCCGTCACTTTTTAAATTGATTTTCACTGTTCTCTCTCCCGAGAGAAACTTCTCTCCCATATAATAAATCACCGGAAAAAATCCCCAGGAAACTGCTTCAGAACAATTTCTAATCCTTTTCCTCCTTGGCTGAATAATTATTATTCAGAGGCACGTCTCCTCTTCTGCTCAGCTCAGCCAGGTAATATATGGACTCTTTACACTTTGGTGTGCAGCTACTTGTGAAATAAAATAAAATATGGGATCCTTTCCGACGCTAATAGTTTTCTTGGATGCCTTCTTGCTAAACTGGGAGCTGGAAATGCCTGAAATTGCTTTTCTTATTGTCTTGCTGTTTATTTTTTTTTGTTTTTCGTGCTAAACGGCGAAGTTATTTTTCCACGATAGAGTAGAAACCTACGGTGTGGGCAAAATAGTTTGGATTTTTTGACAAAGATGATAATTCTTACTTTAAGGTTGTTCACACTAAATTTTTGTCAAGAAAATCTATTCAAAGGGATACTTTTTAATGAATAATCACCTGGCAAATGTAAAATTGAGGAAAAACAATAATGTTTACAATAAATTAAACAAAGTAGGTCCAAAGTATGCCCCTTGAGGCACACCTGATGAAATACTGATAGCTGAAGATACCGCCTCCTCGTATTAAACAATAAAAATTCCTGAGAAAGGAAGCAAAAACGAATTTATAAAAAGCAACAATTTGAATACGGCCCTGTATTTTCTAACGGCCTAGTCCATCCCCATTTACAGTTCTTATCCAGAACATGCACGTTTTTCCAGCGTGTACGCCTTGAATACAATATAATCTGGAAAAATAGGGAACATCCAGTGGAGGCGGACGATGAAATCATTTCTATTTTCTATCTTCAAATATAATATTTGATTTATTAAAATGTTTGGTAGAAGAAGAATAAGGAGACTGACGAAATAAGAAGAAGAAGAAATCATCAAAAAATGTTCCATTACCCGAATTTGACTTCCGCCATGTTGCTCAAGCGAGATGGTTGTGTTGTCCGTTTGAATTTGAAACCTTAAAACATCTAAGACATCTTACCACATTTTCAATAAATAAATTAGTGCAAAAAATTATTGATATACCTATAAGTGCATTGTTAAAAGAAGAATATTGCCAAGAGCAAGACTATTTTCTCTCCCTGGGATAGTTCTGGGTAAATTGCCTAACGGTATAGTCCACAAAAGGAAGAAAGAAGAAGAAGACATTACCCGAATTTTTAAAAAATTCTTAGCAGTATGTGGGTGGTCGGAATATTTAGGGTAAATTATAAAGGCTCGTTCAGACTTTACAAGTTATTTGAATTCAAGTGCAATAATTGGTGCAACTTGAAACAAATTGAATTCAAGTAACTTGAAAGGTGCTTTCAAGTTTCAAGTAGAAGTAGAGACCGAGTTAACTTTTGCTTTCAAGTTGGGGACTTGAAGGTCGAGTTGAATCACAGTTGAAGTAACTTGAAAGGGGTAACCTGAATTCAAGTGAACGTTCGTACTATTTCAATATTTCATTCAAGTCAATTCAAGTTGAAATTTTTACTTGAATGATTTGTTTCAAGTTTACAATACCTCACAAGTAGAACCCTTCGTGGGTGGTTGATTAATTTGCCGCAGTGCACTACTTCCAGTGACTTTAAGTGCACTTGAATATCAGTTCACACTATTCAACTGTGATTCAAGTCCCAACTTGAAAGCAAAAGTTAACTTGGTCTATACTTCTACTTGAAACTTGAAAGCACCTTTCAAGATACTTGAATTCAAGTGAAATGACGTTCACACCTTTCAATTTGTTTCAAGATGCGCCAATTATTGCACTTGAATTCAAGTAACTTGTAAAGTCTGAACGCCGCTTAAGTACATTAAGAAAAATCAAGACGACTGAGTAAAAGTTCCGGAAAGGGGTTGGGGGTAGGTAAGTATAGGTCTTGAGGGTTGTGTGGCATGTAGAGTCGCATCGCCCAGTGTATTAAAATATGTAGTTATGAGTATTAGCGTAAGGTCAGATATTTATATATATTTATATTACGTGAGATAGGAAGGTCGACGACTAGCACGTAAAGAAATTGTGTTAAATATTGTGTATATAAAACGGTCAATGTCTATTAAGAAAAAATAATTCATTATCGTGTTTCATTAAGTGACTGAATTCGCTTGCATATCTTCTCTGATGAGCCGACACTGAGCCAAATTGCCGGGAACAGAGGGCGTTGGGGGTCGGTCGTTGGGGTTGTCCTGAAAGTGTGATGCACGAATTTCAGGCATTTTTGTGTTTCTGTGTGACAAGACAAGAAGCCATTACTCTGCATGGCACGTTTCGGCGTGGCTGCCCGCCCGCTCTTCTACCAGATAAAAATGTAATACGACTTGAGATGTGGTGAAGATTGAGAGCCGTCACGTCGAGATCATAGGCGCGGCCAATATCATCACTCATCGTTTTTTTTTATTCCTGAATTCTTCAGGACAACTCTCGTGATATAACGTTTCCAGTAAAAAAATGTTTCGCTTCGAATTCTCTACCGCTTTTGTGCGTGGAAAATGTGTTTAGTAGGATTTTTTTTTAACTTTTAATGGTCCAAAAAATTGGGTTATCAAAAGTACAATATTGGTTTTTGTGAAAAAATATTTCACTAAGTTCCCAACTTTTTTCACACAATAAAGAATTGACCACGTTAATTTATATAATACCCAAGGGGATTCCCGTGACTTAAAGGCCATCTAGGAATAATTTGAATAATATTATTTGCCTGCGACACAGATCACAGACATTACAAAACGAAAAATAAGGTAAACTGACGTAAAATATCATAAAACAAAAATATTAAACGATGTAAAACAACGTGAAATATTGTAAAACATCGTAAAACATCGTAAAACATCGTAAAACATCGTCAAACATCGTAAACATCGTAATATGTATGGATAAAAAAGTTGCTAACAAAGTTTTAAAACTAATAACGGTCCTTCTACTTAAATTTAAACAAATTGTCCACCGGGTGATTTAACAAAAGGACACAAAAACAAAAAATTTGACAGCGTACTGAAATCGATTCAGCCATTAAACTTTTGCCGCCATGTTCTTTACTCCATAATGTCGTTTGGGCAAAAACAAATTCGCTGGACGTGTTATACGTTTGTCAAAGTCACAAACGGTAAAGTCTCCCTTTACCGAAATAGCCAATGTAAATTCCCTAATCAAGTCAACAGTCGACATGTTTTATTATGCGCGTTTGTTATTGTCCATTGTAAGCGACGTTTTGTGATGTTTTTTCAATGAGAATCGGCTTTTTACCTAACAACAAAGTGTCGACGAGGACAATGCGAAACGGTGACGATATAAAAACAATTTTGTAGGTTAGAAGTAAACAAAACAAGGTAGAAGAATTGAGATCTATGAGTATATGCCAGTTTGTTCTAAAAGGATCACGCCAAAGGGATTAAAGGAAACATTTTAATCTATTCCCGGATTTTCTTGAACACGACACACTCTGGTGGAAGAAATCCGAACTTAATTAGAGAGGATTAATTTAATCTTTGGTTTTATAAAACTTCATTAATCTCAGCATTTATTTTTAATATTGCAGGTCAGGTTCTGATGATTTTCAACTTACCTTGATATGAGAGGTAAGTACCGTGGCATGTAGCGAGAAGCAAATAACAAATGAAATATAAAACGAAGTTACAGTGATGAAAATCGCCATCTGAAACAAAAATAAATCAATGTTAACCAATATAAAATATTTTTTTATAAATATCAACAGCCGGTTCATCAAACATTCCCTAAGAAATCCTTAATCATTCTTTAACCTAAAAAAGTGTTTCGTCAAATTTTCAAAAGCTTTCTAGACTTGGAGAAACGTTTAAATTCTCTTTCTGAAACCACCAGCTAGTTTTTTTATATTAAAAATAGGAAAAAAGTTGCTCCAGGTGAGGCTCGAACTCACAACCCCGGCATGGCTCACGACTACTGTCTTATAAGTACCGTGCGCTAACCAATTGCGCCACTGGAGCGTTGAGATCGGGCAAAGTAGAATACCTGCCAGTTTTACGCCTCAATTTTTTCTATTAAAAATTAATTATTTTAATGCAATTTTGTGAGTATAATAATTTTGTATCGATTTTAAAATTTTACGTAACTTTATATACTATTTTTAATAAAAATTTTAAGGTAGATAATATCCTATACTCCACTGTAAAGTATGTTGCCTAGTCTAAATTAAACGACACATTACTTGTAATCAATGTGTCGACCAATCAGAAGAGAGTTGTGGTCAAGAATTCAAAACATTTTTCAAATCTATATACAGATTATTTTGTATCGCCTTTCAATTTCAATATAGGGTTTTTCTATATTGTACAGGGTACTTTAAAGATATAAGCAATTTGTTTCTCCTCAAAAGCCTGCAACCCCCAATGCAATTTGTGCATTGTTAAGTTGTCAAAACTTTCTTCTCGGCTTCATTTATCGGTTTTGATGATGCGGTTTCGAAGCAATACAAAAAAACCTATTCAAAAAGAGAACAATCAGATTTTAACCTTTAAAAAAATATTTTTCCACGTTTTTTCTCTATTTTTTAATATTATTTCCTTTTTAGCAAAATAAGTTACATTGTTTTTTATGTATTGAACTTTTTCTATACTGCTTATGTTATTCATTCTGCTCGCCATAGAAAATAACCACATAACAGTACGCTTTCCTACAATTTGTTTTCTTTTATTTTTTTCTAAACTTTGGATAAAAACTTTACTTTTCCAAAAAAAAATGCAACGAAACGTTATGTAAATATCCAAACCGATTTAACTATCCAACTCTACTATACAAACATAAAAAATTTAATAAATTTATAATTCGCGTTTTCCCCTTCCCCAAAGACCATTCGTCTTTTGACGTTTCAAAGCACATGCTGCAATTCGCATAACACATAAAAAACCTCCCACATCCCAACCTTTAAAATCAATCCACATTACAGCAAACAACCCAAATATTTACAAAAAAACTCACTTCTTCAACACTTGAATACTTTTATACGTCAAAGGCAAGTTCTACATAACAATACTCGTGTGGAAATTTGTAAAAAAAGTTTAGACGCCGGCGCTGGTAGTGGGTTGACGTCGCGACGGCAACTAACTGTCCCTTCGTCTTCGGAAGGGGTTGCCCGAACCCCACTCGATGCATCGGGGAGCACATGCGCAAAATGGACGTCAATAATTTGATTGTCACATAGCTGTTACCACTGACCCATTATTTTTTTTATTTTATTAAATAGCCTCTATAATCGTTTTATCGATGATTGTTTTTATTAAGTAGGGTGTGAACAGTATACATGTTACACGGCAAAGTATTGGAAGAGATAATATGAAAGGATGTGCTACAAGGAACATTACCAGGCCCTTTGCTGATTTTTTATTGAAATAAAAGTGAAATAACGATTTTTTTGTTAAAATGGGGTTCAGAAAAATGGGGTTTGTTCAAAAAGGAGTTACAATTTTGATGTTAATTTAATTGAAAGTTATAACGACGGTTTTTATTAAAATGGTTGTTCCTAAATCGATTTTTTTTTGGTAAAATTTATTTTTTATTAAATTGGAGGTAAAAAATGTCTTTTTTTTAAACTGGTTACGAAAACGCTTTATTGTTGAAATGGAGGTCAGACAACCGTTTCATTATTAAAATAATAGAGAAGATTTCAAAACGAAGCCACTACCGCCATCTATAAAATTGTGACACAAACTTACATGGCGTAGTGTGTATTGCCTACACACTGATTTTGCAAACAGACAACAGCGCTTCCGGCAATCACTTTTGGCAGTTGACACTTGTCAGAAGGCGCAGTTTACTGTCAAACATCTATCATCCGTCAGAAGTTTGTGTGTGGTCGAGTTTTATTATTTCACAGAAAAAGAATCATTGTTCGAATATAACCAGCTAATAAATCATACTATGCCACAGTGATGCGTCCGAATTGAGCAAGCAAGCATAATTTTGATGAAGTCAAACCCTAAGTCGCTAGCAAGTGCAAGGTGTCCCCACATTTGACACATCACACACCCAAACCATTGAGCATTGGTGGTTTAATTAGTATTTCCTTAATTGATACATTTATTCGTTATCGGGTGTTAAGATAACGAAATGCAAGCTATCAAATGTGTGGTAGTTGGTGATGGGTAAGTCTATTGGAGAATTTTTTTAAATAATATTTGGATTCAATGTAATATATAATGATAGATTTTTAAATTTTGAATGGTTCTTTGTATTTGTTTTATTTCTTAGAATAACGAAGTCCAAATAGCTTTCTATGCTGTGTGAAATGTATTATTGGTTAAACATTTTATTATTCCTAGGTATATACTTTTTTAACAACTTAACCTATAAAAGATACTTTTTGCTTGTCAGAATTTAAAAATCAAGAAATAGGTATATTATTTTAGCAGTTCTCTAACTGCAATTTTAGTAACAAATGTTTCTAATATGTGCTAAATTTTGTCTAATAAAAACTAGAAATATAAACATATTTTAAAATATGAATCCACCTGTAGTTTAGATTAAAGAAGTAAATAAAACTAATTTATTTTTGTGTATATGATATAATTAAATGCCGACCTTCATCAATCTTGTTAGTCCAATGATTATTTTGGCAACAGTATGTGTATATGTTATGTAGGTGTTACTTTTTATAGCCAAGTCCAACACAATATTTGACAGATTTAATAAAATATTTGATACCTTTTCATAGAAATTTAATGTTTATTGTTTTTCTTGATTGTTTTTGCAAGAAATTTGGATATCTCACAATATAAATCACTGATTTGAAAATTTTGATAAATTAACTAAAGTTCTTTAATGATTCATCAGCATTTCTTGAGCTATATGTTTTGTAAATAATCAATTGCCATTACTCATGCTTGAACTAATTATAGGTTTATGTAAATGTTTGTGGTTTTTTAAAATTATTATCATTAATGTACCTTTATCACATTTTAAATTGTGACTAAACTAATATACAATATAGCAATTAGACCAGGGCCAATCATTTTTGAAACAAAAAAAAATTCTTAACAGTAGGTGGAAACATTTAGTGTTAAAAAATATTACCCAAATGTCATTCTTTCTGATAATTGAAGCTGTAATAGACCCATTACAACTCAAGTTCAGAATAATTACCGTTACCATCCAAGGAGATTTATAATTTGATATGATAATTGTTATTATATGTTTTTTCGAATTTTGGTCTATATTATTACAAAAAAAAACAATTTTTTACAGTGCCGTTGGTAAAACATGTCTCCTAATCAGCTACACAACAAACGCCTTCCCAGGCGAATATATCCCAACGGTTTTTGATAACTATTCGGCCAATGTCATGGTAGACGGTAAGCCGATTAATTTGGGATTATGGGATACCGCTGGTCAAGAAGATTACGACAGATTACGACCTCTATCCTATCCTCAGACAGACGTCTTTTTAATATGCTTCTCTCTTGTCAATCCTGCATCGTTCGAGAACGTCAGGGCCAAGGTAAAAAAAAATAAATAAGTAAATTCCGTCTTCGATTATTGTATATCGCGAATTTTTTCAGTGGTATCCGGAAGTGCGGCACCACTGCCCCAACACGCCCATTATTTTAGTCGGCACGAAGCTGGACCTTCGAGATGACCGGACGACTATTGAAAAGTTAAAAGACAAGAAACTTTCACCGATAACATATCCACAGGTAAGAAATTTTGGAAATTTTTGAGAATCTTAGAAACTTTTGTGACCTTTATTTAAACAAAAATCGATTTTGTGACCTTTATTTCAACAATAAATCGATTTTGTTACTTTGGTAGTTTCTCGTACTGTATTTATCACTTAAGAACTGATTGTAAAGGATTCAGCGGCTTCTAAAATCCCATTTTCAGTTTGATTTATTTAAAAGTTAAACCCCATAATTCTATTATTATAGGGTTTGGCAATGGCGAAAGAAATCAGCGCTGTAAAATATCTCGAATGTTCTGCCCTAACGCAGAAAGGATTAAAAACAGTATTTGACGAAGCCATAAGAGCGGTACTTTGTCCAGTGATGCAAGTAAAACCAAAACGTAGGTGTACCATCTTGTAATTGTAAATTCCAACGAGAGAGAAAAAAAAAATAAAAAGAAATTAAATATTGTTGTTTTTCAAAGGGCTGTAGCATCGCTTGTACCTTGATTTTTGTGTTTCCAAACATTTTCAGGTTAAAATTTGATATTCGTTCGATAAATAATCGATTTTGTGACATTCATTTCAACAAACAAATCGATTTAGTGACCTAGTCAACAATAATTGTGTCTGTGATCCGTCATTTCAACAAAAAATCGATATAGTGACAACAGTAGTCGATTTACGATCTCCAACTTGATTATAAAATCGATTTTATGACCCTCAGTTTGATTTAGTTACCTTCGATTCTTTAAAATTTGATTTTACGATCTTTAATTCGGCCTAAAGACGATTATGTGACTTTCAATTCAGCTAATAATCGATTTTGTCAACTTCGATTCATCAAAAAATCAATAGTGTGATCTGCAAACTCGATTTTCTTCATTTCAAAGAAATTCGATTAGATATAGCCTCAAATTTTCGTACGAATTAATTTACTTCTGAAAATTTCGTTTTACAAACATCGAAGTAGAAGGATGCTAGAGCTTCTCTAATTTTGAACCAAGACTTTTTAAATACGTTTGTTTGAATTAGAACAATTTGTAAACATAAACTTGTACTTACATTACAACAAAATCAGTACGAATTGGTTCAAAATTATTTAATTCTAAATCAAACAAATCTTTTAGACTAACTTCATACTCCTACTTTATAATTTTTTGGTTTTCGTCTTACTTATTTAAATTAGCACCAACCTTATTGGTCATTTCATTTGTCAAAAGTTAGACGCGTCGCCACGAGTGTCACTTGTCAACGGCAACTATAACTCAAAATTTAGTTTATATAAATCGCAACTTTTAAAATAGTCTTAAAAAGATTTGTTGAATCATTTTCAAGCACAAAACAACATAAAAAACGTGCATAAATGTGATTATTGTTTTTTTTGAATGATTTTTAAGTATATTGCAATTTTGCGAAGTTGTTTATATTATTTCTGCATTTATATATAAATATCTAATGTTTAGGTGGATATATCGACGTCAATAATACACACAATGTGAATGTGCGAGTAAGGGTCGCTGTATTTAAAACAAAATAGCATTGATGTGACAGTGACGTATCTTTGTTATATCATAGTGACCTGTCGCTGTCATTAATGTCATTTTAGCGCGGTTTCGTTAATTAGACACAAACTCGCATAGTCCTTAAGATTGTTAACTTGCCTGGCTAAATTAATTTATACTACATAGGTGAAAAAAATGTGTTCAGTAAAATTAATAAACAAAGCCTACAGGTGTTTGTACGGGCATCATAGACCGCCAATATAAAATAAGAGTAAAAAAAACTATAATAGGGTCTACCCCGATTTTTTTTTATTTTGAATTTATGATTAATTGTTATCAAAATTATTTAATTTTACTTGAAACGGAGAACTTCAGTAGACTTCTTTTTTATATGAAAAAAAACTTAGGTTATATAAGTGATAATTGAATTATTATAAATGTTGCCAAAACTTCACTATTCGTGACATTTGACTGATTTGTGTAGTACCAAGATAAACTAATTTCACCGTTTGACGGATGTATTTAGAGAGATTGACAGATTGTTGGTTGGTGACCCTGAAAACTGACGGGACGTCAAATTTGAAGTTCTCCGTTTTGTTGTAGCCAAACTATTTTAAAATTTAAGATTATAAAATTATGTTATGTTCTTTAGTGGTGAATTTGGATTCTACAGAAGAAGTATTTTTTATAGAACACTGTGAAATATGTTAAATTTTAATTAATAATAACATTATTAATTGTAATAAGTTTTATTTTTACATAACCCTAACATAACCTCACTATTTCCTTTAACGTTATATTTTATGTGAACCATAAATTTTGGTTTAAGGGGTGATGGATTTCTGTTATTTACCTACACAATTTCTAATGTTATAAAAATACATTTATTAAAAAAGTTCATTACATTATTTTTTAACCTATCGTCAACTTTTTAACACTTTTCCCCTCAGTATCTTAATTTCTTCCATGGGTCTATCGTTTCTATCTGTAGCTACCAACCCTATCCTGCTAATAATATTCATTCCAGAATGTATCCTCCCAAAAATAGCATGTTTCCCATCCAACCATTGCGTAGGAGCTAAAGTAATAAAAAACTGTGAACCATTCGTGTCAGGACCAGAATTAGCCATTGATAAAATCCCTGCACCACTATGTTTCAATTCCGGGTGAATTTCATCCTTAAAAGTCTGTCCGTATATAGATAAACCTCCTTTTCCCGTACCTGTGGGGTCTCCACCTTGAATCATGAACTCTTTAATTATTCTATGGAATACTGTATTGTTGTAGTAGCCCCTTCGGGAAAGTTCTGCGAAGTTTCTACATGTTTGAGGGGCATGTTTCCAATAAAGCTCTATTACGAATTCCCCCATTGTAGTATCGAACTGCACAAAAGGGGGCTGCCACATTTTATCAGGTATACCCGACGTAGTTATACCTTGTACAGAAATCATGATTACTTTATATAATTTTTAGAATACAAAGTTATCTTTAACTATCAACAAACATAACCTAATTTAAGTGTCAATGTCAAATTAGGTTCTAAAAAGAACTCTATTCTTCAATGATGCCAATTGTTACGACCGGCTAAATAAACTAAATTCGATGATTGGAAATAGCAAATATAAATAAAAGTAGTATTTTATCAACTGATGGGAAAATTTTATTTTTACCGTAATAATTTGATTTCTATATTCAAGATAATCGATAATAAACATCGATTCACTGTGCTATCATCGAAGTCTAGATTGATATTTTTAGTGCATGCGCATAAATCTAGAAAATAAAAAATGAAATTTGAGGTTGGTTTGACCGTAAAATAAATAATGAATAAAGATAAAGCAAAGACAATAACCACTGCGATCAAATGAGTGGATAATAGACATTGAAATGGTAAAAGCCAACTCGAAAAACAACAAATGGATGCGAAGGTATAGAACATTTTTCTTTATCGGATTTGTGATCTTATCCTTGCAGATATTCTTAGCTGTAAAATTCTTCTCGATAAACAAAATAGCCGTCGAGCCAAAAGATAACAAATGGCTCTCTATGAATTTTGAAGAACTGGATCAAGAAATAGAAATAAATTCGGCAAACAATTTTAAAGCTAGCCATGATTATGAAGTAAGTGCTGTTATCCACAAAAGTAAACAAAAGGACAAAACAAACTATACGCATTTATTGAAATACGAAGATTTGGATTTCACCCCAGTTTGCCAGATTTCAGCTAAAGAAGCAGTTTCTGCTATAAACAGAGCTAAAACTCAACACTGTAAACAATTGATAGCAAACATCACTTGTCTATCTAATAAATATGAATTGTACCCTAAAGAATTGAAAAGTATCTGCCCTAGAGGGGAATTCGTAGCTGGCAGAGATTTGGGGTGTTTTAAAGATGAGAAAAATTTTAGACTTCTTACTGGGTATTTTGGGGTCAACAAAAATGAAAATTCGCCCAAATATTGTATGAGGTTATGTTTACAATCTGGATTTCCTTATGCTGGAGTACAATATTCGTATGTATTAAATGTTTTTGCTTCATTTATTGTTTTAATGTATTTTTTTTTAGAAATGAGTGTTTTTGTGGAACAGATGAACCACCTCAAACATCAAAAATACCTGATTCTTCGTGCAATTTAAAATGTCAAGGTGATCCTCACTCAACTTGTGGCGGATACTACACCATGAATATATATCACACTGGGATAAAAAGTAGGTTTTAATCCAGATACATCCAAGGTAAAAAAGTTATATTTTATACTTTTTTAGGGTTTATTCCTCAGAATGCTGTAACCGAATCGAGTAACGATACCAAAAAATCAGTAAAAATTGTGTTCCTATTAACTTTAAACGGTAGAGCGTTAAGGCAAGTGAAAAGGCTGCTGAAAATATTATATCATAGGGATCACTACTTCTACATACACGTAGATATTGTAAGTAAAAGTTGATATTTTGTTTTTTATTTGACTCCTAAATGTTTTTGTCTTTGTTTTTTCGGAAATTATTATTTTATTTATATATATATATATATATATATATATATATATATATATATATATATATATTTGGGATTCGTGACATGCCCCCCTTCCGTTAAATTCTGCCTCAGGCTTTCAAAATAACCTAATTATGAACTTATTTGGTAGATTTTCAAAAGAAAGGCTACAATGAATAAAAAAATGTTATTAAAGGGTTAAATTAAGGTACAATTCAATAACGTGGGGGCGATTTAGGATATCTGAAAAGAAAAGAAAAAAAACTACCAAAACTAGTAAGTAAACTAATAACTATAATAATGAAAGATTGAATAAAAGTGGAAAATTGGAAATTAAATGTTATTATGGATAAATAAAGTTTTTTTGCGAATAATTACTAGTTCACACACACACACGATTTACCGTCATAAGTTTGACACTTTGAAAGTATCTTGAATGTGTTAATTCTTTCGTTGTTTCAAAAAAAAATGTGAAAAATGTCTCCGCGGCAATTTTTTTTATTTTTATTAATTTTATCATGTTTTGTAGCATTTTTAAAAATTTCATGAAAATCTCAGCTAACCCCATATATTCTTAACCCCATTTTCAGAGACAAGACTACCTGTACAGAGAGCTCCTACACCTCGAAAAAATCTTACCGAACGTCCGTCTAACCAGAAAACGTTTCGCTACGATATGGGGAGGAGCGTCCCTGCTAGAAATGCTCAGATCTTGCATGTGGGAACTCCTCAACATACCCGATTGGAAGTGGGACTTCGTACTTAACCTCAGCGAAAGCGACTACCCAGTAAAAACAGTTTCTAAACTTTCCGAATTTTTAAGCCTCAATAAAAATAGGAACTTCGTCAAATCACACGGTAGAGAAGTCCAGCGGTTCATCCAAAAACAAGGCTTAGATAAAACTTTCGTTGAATGCGAATATAGAATGTGGCGTATTGGGGATAGAACTCTGCCATCCGGTATCCAGTTAGACGGCGGTAGCGATTGGATCGCTTTATCTCGAAACTTCGTCGAATACGTCGCTCAACCCTACCCGGACGATCTAATTATTGGTCTGCTTAAGATCTTCAAACACACTCTTCTACCCGCCGAATCTTTTTTTCATACATCCCTACGTAATTCTAAATTTTGTGACACTTATATCGATAATAACTTACACGTAACTAATTGGAAACGTAAATTAGGATGTAAATGCCAATATAAGCATATAGTCGATTGGTGTGGCTGCAGTCCTAATAATTTCAGACCGGACGATTGGCCCAGAATCCTCAACACTCTTCCCAGGCAGCTTTATTTCGCTCGAAAATTCGAACCAGTAGTTAACCAGGAGGTTATCTTACAGCTCGAGCTCTGGTTACATAACCTAGAAGCTCCTAACAGACAAGTTCCTAATCTGTACAGTTATTGGCAGAGTATTTACCATCACAGAGATTTAGAAGTATCTCATAACGACGGTTTACTCACTTTAAGCAATAGCGTACAAAGACATTTTTCAAAATCGCTCAATAATTCTAATTGTGATTTAACTTTAACGGAAATAACCTCTTATCACAAAAACGACAGTTACTCCTACACGTTATTCAAATATAGTTCGACAGCTGACAGTTTGGAAGTAGCCGTCAAACCGAAACGTCAATTGTCGTTATCGAAAAACTCGACTCTTATGGATCGATTAGATCTGTTGATAGTTACTAGCGATTACGATCAGAAAGAACAAATATCTAGAAATTTTCTACGCGTATTGTCGCCTTTTTCGGAACCCTTACTCGTCTATAATTTTTCGCGATGGTCTAATTCTAGGATTTATAATTTAACGTCAATTTGGATTGGGCCCGATGGACATTTGTATGACGTTGTGGATTTTTCTGTCGATCAGACCTCGGTTACTGGGCACGTTAAGCCTGTTCTGAAGCAGCCCATTCTACCAGGTAAGCTTAAGATTTTTTTTTTTTCGAATTACATCTCACTAACAATCCGTTTCAGGAATATGGAGTGTCAAAATCATCCACAAAAATTCCCAACTAGCCGAGGCAAAATTCCCAATAATCCCGCTCGAAATCTACAACGGATCGCCCGCTAAAAATCACCAATTCACATATCTAAACGGAGGCTCAAAAGAAAAAAAAGACTTCAAGAATTCTTTCAATAAATTCCTGCCATCTACACAACAACAACAAGAATTACATGCGTCTAGTGTTCGAAATACGCAAAAAATCGACGATAAACTAGCACAATGGGTGGACGATCTCTTCGCGATGTTTTATGAAATTAAAAAAACGTGCGGGACGTCTGAATCGGTTAAAATTTGCGGTGTACAGTTGGACAGCTGTGAAAAAACTCGGTGGAGTTCGTTCGCTCCGGATCCGAAGAGTGCCATAGGAACTATTGAAGAGATCACGGGATCTTTTGATATTTGGTAGACACTTTATCGGCATGCAAAGTTTGGAAACTACATGGATCTCCGAAGGACATGAAACTGTCAAGACAAAGCGTTTTAGTCTTCAGTTTGATTCAGGGACGTTCCTGAATCGGACTGAAGATTGAGTGGTTGACCACGAAACTTTTAGTATTGAAACATTCATGGACGTCCCTGAATCGGACGGAAGATTGAACGGTTGACGACGAAGCTTTTAGTATTGAAACATTCATGGACGTCCCTGAATCGGACGGAAGATTGAATGGTTGACGACGAAGCTTTTAGTATTGAAACATTCATGGACGTCCCTGAATCGGACGGAAGTTTGAACGGTTGACGACGAAGCTTTTAGTATTGAAACATTCATGGACGTCAATGAAATGGGACGGAAGATTGAACGCTCTTTTTCTCATGACTTCCTACAGTGAATTTTGCGATTTGCATGCCGATACAAATTTTTGCCTTACGAATGTGATAAAACTTGGTGCTCAATTAATATTAAATCAATGTCGACTGATCATAATTTCAAAATTGCGTTCACAACTTTTTTCATTAAAATCATTTTGTTTTAAAGTAAAAAAAAAAATAAAACCAAATTTGTTTATTCCAGATTACAAGTTGTGGACGATACGTAAAATTTTATATAAAATTCTGGTAACTAGCTTGTCTCGTTTGAGCTAATTTCTCGATTTTTATCTGTTAGTAATTCGATATGACTGTTTGAATCAGAGTTTGAAATAGAGTTGGCAACGCTGAGAAAAATATCTCTCTTGAGCATCTCGAGGACAAAAAACAACAATTTGTAGCACGCGGTCGGACGGAATATTAAACGTTCAGAGATTAAATGCTCGTTTTCTGTCGGACGGAAGACTGTTAAGACTGAAGTCTTCTGTCAGACGGAAGACTAAATGTTAAGATTCAAGTCTTCTGTTGGACGGAAGACTGAATGTTAAGATTGAAGTCTTCCGTCGGACGGAAGACTGAATGTTGAGAGATGACGGAAGCACGTTGCCAAACTGTAAACAAACAAAAATGGATGAATTAAGCAAAAAACGTAAGACAAGGTGTACCTACGAAAATGTTAACTTTCAAGTATGACCAATAAAAGTATGCATATCAGTTTTATCTATCTTTTTCACTTACCTTGATCCTATACAAGTTCTAGCAACTCTACAACCCTCTCTGGCTTTGTCCGTTTTATAATAACCTTTCAGCGAAGGAATTATAGATTTTGCAAAAAAAATTCAAATAATATTTAATTAACAGCACTTTTATTATTTAAAGAAGTAACAATTTCATCACATCTATTGCACAGTAAACCTTCTTTCAAAGAATTCACTTTTCTACATCTCGGACACGAGCACATCAAACTTTTGGACAGTTTAATTTTATAATCTTCACCCGCGGTACCCTCTCCGCTAATATTTACTTGAGAAACTTGAAAAATATCCACAATCTCCCTTTCTAGCTCCTTTAAGGAAATTACGTCCTGAAAATAAACCAACTCAAAACAAATTCACCAAATCTCTTACTCTTACCTTAATTTTACTACTCATCTTCCCCGAGATAGCAATATCCACAACAGCATCCCCAGTACTAGCTCCAATATTCACATTAACGTCCCTCTTGTACTTCAACAAGACCTCGACTAAATCCAGCACTTCCTCATCTTCCCAGTCTTCACCCAATTTCGGATGTACGGCAGTGAAATACGTCTTAGTATCCTTCAGGGGGTAATACAAGTACAACTCTTCCACTAAATGCGGCAACATTGGAGCCACGGCTTGCGTAATCGTTTCGAATATGTGATAGAGAGTGAACTGCGCAGATTTCCTCGCGCGGCTGTCAAGCGAGTCGCAGTATAATCGATCCTTAACAGCGTTGTAGTAAAGAGCTGAGACCGAATTGGTCAAGAGATTGTTTAGCTGGGACGATATTTTGTGGAATTGAAATTCTTGCATGTATTTATCAGTCTAAAAGAGAAAAGGCCACTAGTGACAGGTGACAAGCACGTTGCGCAACTGACAACACTAATGAAACAGCACGTGGCGAAACTGACAGCACAGTAATAAAACTGATTATCCAAGGCCACTAAGTGACAGAAATGTTCGTCGACCACGTTTACAATGTTTTTGAGCAAATACTAACTTACCTTTTGTTGAAACTGGTACAGCAAATGCATCATGTATCTGTCGATTAATAACAGTTTGGATTTATCGTGATTATCGATATCAGTCTTGGTGTAATCGGCCAAACCGGCTATGGCGAATCGAAGGCTGCTTCGTATTTTGTGGACTTCATCAGAACTTGCTTGTAAAACTCTTTTTCCTACAAACGCCTGAGTGTCTTGGTTGGCGTGACAGGTAACCCACCATCTTTAAGTCAGAGAAAGATAACAACGAAAATATATCCAAAAGGGCGGCTTTGGAAACAAATACCGCTCAATTAAACGTCAAATAATTTGACAGTTCGACTTCTATTTTTAACTGACGTTTAAGACAGTGTCAAAACAAATGCCACTCGATTAAACGTCAAATTATTTGACAGTTCGACTTCTGTCTATTTATAACTGACTTTTAAGACAGTATCACGGATTATTTAATAATTAAATGTTATTTACCTAAGGGCGTCGACTCCGATAGCATTTTTTCCATCTACACCCCTAGTAACGTCGATAGGATCGACGACATTGCCTATGGACTTGGACATTTTAACGCCGTTTTCGTCGACCGCGAATCCGTGTACGTATATTGTTTTAAAAGGGGCCTTGTCCCTCAAAGCCACGGATGTGAGTAGAGATGATTGGAACCAACCTGTCAATTGGTCAACGCCCTCCAGATACATATCGGCCACTTTAGATCCTTCTAAAACTCTAGCCCACGAAAATCCGCTGTCTAACCAAATATCCATGATGTCCTAAATAAGAGAACGTACAAAAGTATATGCCCTTCGATCAGTACAGCAAAGTAATTTGTATTTTCTTTGCATAAATACATTTATAAATAGGACATAACATGGCGCAGTCGGTAGGATAGAATTTCACTGACTGCAATTGAGTCAAAACCAATTTCGACATTTTTTGTTTTAAATTACAAATGCTTAACGGTTAGTTAGTCCTAATGTCTCTATAAAATCACTAAGTAATTGTTTTTTACCTCACATTTTTCGATATTGTCCGATGGCGGGTAAGAATTCGCCGGTAAAAGTTCATGCGCGGTAGATTTCCACCAAAAATCTGTACCTAACGTATCCAACAGATTTAACTGATGATTGATGGTGTTTCTGAAACAATTATATTATTCGGACGCGTATATAAAACGACATTATGTCTTGGCGAGCGACAGATATATTGACGTTCTTAGACGCACGACTCTGGTACACTTAAGTTCTAAATTGTGAGACTTATTTATATCTTACTCAGTAATGATGGTCTCCGAAGTGCTTTTGTTATACAAAACCGGTATGGGAACCCCCCATTTTCTCTGTCGAGATATGCACCAATAAGGCCTTTTCTTTATTTGATTAATTAAATTCGTTTTGTACATTCCGCTTCTATCGGAGGGAAAGAATTTAACGTTTTCTAATAATTCCTAGAAATTAAATATTCAACTATGCAAATAAATCGATATTTTTAACTTACAATCGCTCTATTTTTTATTGCATCAGTATCTATAAACCATTGTTGACTGGCCTTGATTATAACCGGTTCTTTGGTTCTCCAATCGTAAGGATAACTGTGAATAATTTCTTCTTTACCCAACAAAGTTGAATTTTGTTTTAAAATGTCCAACACTATATTATTGCCATCATTTAAAACGTATTTGCCTTCTAATTTTGGTCCTGCTTTACTTAAGTAACAACCTGAGTCGTCTATTAAATCAGTCTAAAAATTGGTATATTGTTTTAACTTGACTAAAAGCGAGTTTTCTTGTGATGAGTGTGAATATTTTTTTTTAAGAAAGAAACTGGACAAATGAGGGATTAAAGAACAAGTGGGGTCCCAAAATTAATATCAAAATCGTTTTATTTGGGTGAAAATACGTAATTAAGACATATGACATTAAAAATCATCTCATCTTCGCAAAATTGATCAAATATTAAACTGTATTAAACTTACTATGGGTAATTTATAATTCAAAGCCACCAAAAAATCATCGGGACCATGCGCTCCTGCCAAATGCACTAATCCAGTACCTTTGGAAGAAGACACATGAGACGAACTGAGGAATACATCCGCTCCCCGATCTTTATAAATCGGATGCTCGTATACCGCGCCCTCTAAGATATTTCCAGGGAACTGTTTTAAAGTTTCGAACGAAATTTGCAGCGTTTTTGATATATCTTGCAATAAATCGGTCGCTACTAAGTATGTAAAGTCTTCATTATCATTTGATTTTTTTACTATGCTGTAAGATAAAGTATCGTTGTAACAAATGCCTTGGTTAGCTGGTAGGGTCCATGGTGTTGTTGTCCATATAATTGCATAGCTAAAAATGTTTTTTTTTTAAAATAACGTTATTATTCAAGCCTCACTACTTACCATTTCCTTTCTAACGGTCCCAATTTGGGTATATCTTTTATTTCAATTTTAACATAGGCGCTTATACTTTTATGTTTCTCATTATATTCCAGCTCAGCTTCCGCTAGAGCTGTTCTAAAAAAATAATCATCAAAAACGTTTACGATACCTCTAAACTTTTATTAAATATACCTCGAAGAAGGGGACCAATATATCGGTTTAATATCCCTGTAAATCAAATTTTTCTTGTACAATTTTAAAAATTGTCTTAATTGAGTCTTTACATAATCAACTGAGAATGTAGTGTAACAATTTTTCCAATCGCCGGTAACTCCCCATGATTTAAAAACCTGTTTTTGCTCTTCCACAGTCTTTTTTGCAAAATTTCTCGCTAAAATAAACAATAAAATTAAACTTAACCCAACTTTTAAGCGATAAATTCACATAGCAGTGACTGTTAGGTGTGCGTGGTAGCAGTAAAATTAATGATTATAATAGTCAACTGCTATGTGAAACTCCTCTTTATTAAATACCTTTATTTCTAATTTTTATTGGGTCCAAATCACCGGAATTATTAAGAGCTTTCAGCTCTATTGGTAACCCATGACAATCCCAACCTGGGATATAATGAACTTTATTTCCTTTAAGTATTTCATACCTTAAAATTGTATCTTTTAATATCTACAAGCAAATATATTGTCAGCAGTACTTTCATATTGTAATAGTTGAGCTTAAATAAAGAGTAAACAAGAAATTGATATTTTGATAAGCATTTACGTTAACTATAGTTATAATCTAACTCCAACCTTGTTAATAGCATGCCCCATATGAGGAACTCCGTTTGCATAAGGTGGTCCATCATGTAAAACAAACTCTGGTTCAACTAAATGCCCCCTTTGCCAGTCATATAAAGTATCAAATTCGCTTACCTAAAATAGCATACACATAAACAATAATTTTAATACAATAATTAAACCATTTCTAACATTATAAATATAATCATCTCTCTCCACTAACTTCTTTTGAGTTAACCTTAAAGGAAATTTAGTTTTAGGTAAGAAAAGTGTGTTGCTGTAGCGCAATTTTGAATCGGGTTTAGTGCAGTAGCACGCAAGATTCGTATAATTTAATTTCTTTAAACCACTTATAAACATTGTTTTTTAAAAATTTGTAATTTTTGTAAAAAAAGGACCACGTTAAAATGACATGCCATAAAAAAAGACGAAAATATTATCATGTGATTTGTGATACGGGTTGTTATTCGTTGATAAAATAATTCGAATGGCTAAGTAATCGATTTGAGCTAGGTGATTCGATTGGTGTCGAAATTAGCCATTTTTCGCGATTTCATCTACAATATGTGGCAACATGTTTTAAAAATAGAATTTTTATCCTTCATAAATAAAAGGTGAAGTAAACATTACAAAGTAAATAGTTCATAATGAAGAATTTTGAGTTATTTAAACAAGGAGCTGAAGCTAAGTTATATAAAGGGACATATCTAGGAAAATCTACAATAGCAAAAGAAAGATTTACCAAAAACTATCGCCATCCAACGTTAGACGATCACCTAACCAAAGAACGAATAAAAGCCGAAAATCGGGCACTAGTAAGATGTAAAATAGCAGGAATAAGAACGCCCGCAATATATTTAGTGGATTTTAAAAGACGTACTATTTTCATGGAATACCTAGAAAACAGTAAAACTGCTAAAGATTTTATAGAAGAATATTCCAAATCGGGGTTATTAAAAGAACTATCTCAGTTCTTTTACGAGGTAGGAAAAACTCTTGGGAAACTTCATGAAAATAATATAATTCACGGAGATCTCACTTCGTCCAATATTTTAGTTGTTAATAAAAATAATAAAGACAATTTTGATGATATAAATGATTTAGATATAGTTTTAATAGACTTCGGATTAGCCCATATTGAATCGAGTACTGAAGATAAAGGGGTAGATTTGTACGTTTTAGAACGAGCTTTATTGAGTACCCATAGTGTAGCAGAGGAAATTTTTCCTGATATTTTGGACGGTTATAAAAAACAGTACAAGAATGGTAGCAAGGAAGTTCTTCTAAAATATGAAGATGTCAAAACAAGGGGGAGAAAAAGAACTATGGTTGGATAAATTTCGAAAACTTACATTTTAATTCAAGAACTGAATTGGATGCAAAAAAAATATTTTTTAAACTTTTTATTTTGTTAATTTTAATGAAATAAAACATTCCTAGTTATGTTATTTTTTTCGATTGACATATCACTAACCTATAACATAAAATCAGTTTTACCAATCGTAAAAATTTGTAGGTTTAAAGATAGGCCAACTCGATTCGATTTCGCGCGACACGTGCACCACTCCACGGGTGTTTAGGTAAACAAATAGTGTAAGTATTTAAAAATCAAGCAAAAGAGGCAGAAATCAGGGGAAATACCTACATTTTATATAAAGAAAAAATTATAGAAAAAAGAATTGTGAAATAAAACAAACCGATACTATTAAAATTTATTTTTCTAAAAAAAACCTGCAAAATATCACATTTTTGTTAAAGGTTGGAGACCAAGAATGCTCATACCATTATTTAAAACCCGTCTGGCAGTATTGAACAACAAAAGTCTTTGGGAAGCTATCTCATCTGACATTCCTTTGACTTGCAAAATTTTAAATGCTTTGTTTATGTGATTACTAAAAAATATATTTAAGAAGTCAATTAATTTTTAATAAAATTTCGTACTTTCGGCAACATGGCAAATATCAAAACTTACCATAAATCAAACAGGTACTTGACTAAGATGTAAGATTCTAGTTGTTCGTTCGCCCTGTACAAAACGTCGTGAAATTTCGCCATTTCTTTCATCAGTGTTATAGCTTCGGGTTCAAATAATAACGTGGGTTCGCATCGTGTAGCCGGTAAAACTCCAGAATTTATTTCTAGGTTATATAAGCGACAGTGCGCGTATTGAAGTTTTATACCAGTGTCACCCTGTACCTAAAGATTTAACAATCATTTAAGCACTTAAAATTAACTCTGGCATCATTTACAAAATTATGCAAAAATATTAAAATACACATTTAATACCTGCAATATTTTGTCCCAGTCAAAATCATAGTCTTTCTGTCTTCTTCTTTTAAGATCATTAATAATGACACATGATATCCCCAAGATATCAGCCGTTTGATCATCATTAATCGAAGTTTTTGTAGCTTGAATTAAAATTAAACAAACATTTAGTGGAATAATTATTTAAACTACTTCAAAACAAGTGGTAATTTGAAATGTACTACTGAAAGATGTCAACGTCAATGCAATCTGTATAAAATAAATAATTTAAACTTACTTGGCGAGTCGATTTGTTTCTTTATCATAATATCCCTGCATTCATCCAAAATATCCTTTAGAAAAATAGCATTGCCTTTTCTAGTACTCAACCCTCTCACTCTACCAAATTTAACATGAACTATTCTGTTCGCCCAAGGTAGGTCCATTTTATACAGTATGTTTTTTAAAGCGTGAAAATGATCGCTCTGACTGTTATCGACTACATAGTACATTCGGTTGAAGTTAAATTTATTGTATCTATCAATTGCGGCTGCGATATCTCTGGTTAAGTAAAGACTTGAGCCGTCACTTTTTACAACTGTCACTTGTCTTTCGCCTGTTGATCGATAAACGAATAAATTCTGAATATTTTTATATGTAAATAAATTAGCAGTCTTTTCATGACTATAAGTATAGGAAATGCAATATATTACCGACAGTCCCATTATCATGTTTCTGAGAACAATTACTTCATTCACGACAACCGTATTTTGCATGCGTATATGGAAAATGACAATGAATCCAACAAATTCAAGTTGTAATATTTCAATAATTACATTTTCAATATATTATTGTGTATTTGACTTTTATAGAAATAATCTGAATCATTATATAGAGCGTGAATTTGGGCGCTTAATCGAATCGTTCGGCTGTCAAAGGGATCTAACGATAAATGACAGTTTGTCTCGTCTGTCTTGCATACATTGAATCAGACATTTCTCACTTTCTCTCTGAATTTCCTATACTTATACAGAAACAGAAAAATTGCTCATCTACTTTTGTATGTTAAATGAAAGTATTACCTATTTGTGCAGCCTCTTTGCCGTCCTTATCCCTCTGAATAATATTCTTCGATCTCAAAACCTCGACTACGTCTTTAATTTCTTTAGCACTATAATCAGACTCATAATGATATTCATCAAACCGAATTCCTAGCCTATTGTAAGTGTCAATAAGTTCGTTTTTTGAATAATTCATAAAATTTCTCCAATATTTTAACTCCTCCTCAGAGCCCCTTTCCAAGCTGGAAAATATTTCTTTGGCTTTGTTTAGAATCTTAGGGTCTTTTTCCGCCAAACTGTTTGCGTGTACGTAAGATCGATAAAGTAATTTTAAAGGATTTTTTTTAATATCTTGTAGACTGTAGTTTAAATGATCAACGCCTAATTTAATAAATCCGTATTGTGTACCCCAATTTCCTATGTAATTTAATTTTGTTACGTTATTTTTTAAGAAAATATTCAAGTTCCCGATAAAATTACCGATAATGGTGGATCTTAAATGACCATAATGGAAAGGTTTTGCGATGTTCGGTGAACTGTATTCGACCACAACATTTACCGGTTTAAAATTAACATCTGCTTGGGCGCAATTTTCCATAACATCTTTCATAAACAAGACTTTGTCGATTTCAAAAGCTATTTTCCGATTAGCTCTATCTCTAACCAGTTGAATGTTTTTGATGATATCATCCGGCTCGATTTTCAATATTTCATTTACATTTGTTACACCTAGTTGGGTTTCTAATATATTCATCGGTAAATTTAGTTCAATTGTATCATTTTGAATGCCGTTTCCAATTTGGATTAGGGGCTGCAATTCTATTGGGGTTAATTTTGTTTTTTTGTGAAGTGATTCTATAACCTACAAGATTTAAAATTATGCAAAAAATAAATTGTAAATTTTGGAGACTTACTTTTCTTCCTAAATATAACTTTAATTTTGTTGACATATTTTTATAAACATTTCTTTATTTCCGATTAATTTTGAGGTTAGAAATTTTAGTTTTGTCATTTTGACGGCTGCAGAAGATACACACAGTATCCAATTTACCGTGTTGCCATTCTGTAAATTAATTTCTTAATCTGTATAATGACGTAAAAAAACCAGCTTCTTTCATTGGTCGAAATAACGATTTACCTATTTTAGTGTGAGTTATGTCATGCTGTCACTGTCATCAGTGTCATCAAGCACATGTCATTTATGCAGGTATTGTGTCAGCGGTTCTTTAAAGAACAGGAAAACTGAGCTCTGAAGAAAATTACAGCTCAATTGACTGTTTCCAAACAAATTATAATATAAAAAACCGGTAATTTAATGCAGTAACTTTAAAATTAAATAGAAACTAAGTTTTGAAGAACAAAAATGGCTTTACAAGCTGGCCACAAGCTTAGTACGGCTTTACTAAAAAAAAATCAGCTATGGAATGTACCAAAAAATATAGAAAAGTGTTTGCTTAAACAGTATACAACTTCGGAATGTGAAAATGGCGATAAGTCTAAGCTAAAAGTAACTGACATGCCTCCTATGAATGAACCAGTCAAAGGTTTGCCCACACCTATTTACGCGAATTTTAAGGAAGAAAATCAAAAAACCAAAGTTACTATATTATCAAATGGGTTAACAGTAGCATCAGAAAATAGATTTGGTGCTTTTTGTACTGTAGGTGTAGTAATTGATTCAGGATCAAGGTACGAAGTTGCTTATCCTAGTGGTATATCGCATTTTTTGGAAAAATTAGCCTTCAATTCGACCAAACTTTATCCCGATAAAGATGGAATGATTAATAATTTGGAAAAGCATGGTGGTATATGTGATAGTCAAGCTTCAAGGGATACTTTTATTTATGCTGCATCTGCCTATACTTCTGGTAAGTTTGTATTTATTTAGAAAGTTGTACAAAATAATAAAAATACTAAAACTTTTATATGGATCATTTTTACTCAGTGGTGTTGATTTTCCTTAATTTACTTTCTTACTCATAGTTTGAGAGTAAAATAAATTTTAGTATAATAAAAATTAAATATAAAATTGTTTTAACCATGAAATAAAAATAATAAATTTTCTAACCTACATTATATATAATTAACTACATAATCATTTATTCTAGAATAAGACCAGTAATTTTTTAACTGAGCCAAAACCATTTCCTTACAGGTATCAATGATGTAATACAAATCTTAGCCGAAGCCACTTTAAGGCCGCAAATAACCGAAGATGAGCTATCATTAGCTCGCCAAGCCATCAATTTCGAACTAGAGACACTCAACATGAGACCCGAACAAGAAACCATCCTCATGGATATGATCCATGCGGCCGCATATAACGACAACACCCTGGGACTCCCAAAGCTTTGCCCTTCGGATAACATCAACCAAATCGATAGAAATATGGTGATGACCTACTTAAGCAATCACTACTCCCCAAAACGAATAGTAGTAGCAGGCGTAGGGGTCGAGCATTCAATGTTAGTCGATGCCGTGCAAAAATATTTCGTAGACGTGCACCCGATATGGTCGAAAGATGGAAGCGTCGCCTGCGATGATAGTATAGCTCAATATACAGGGGGGTTCGTACACGAGGAATGCGAGATACCGCAATTCGCTTCTGCGGGTCTTCCTGTACTGTCGCACGTCGTTATAGGTCTAGAAAGTTGTTCCCATCAAGACAAAGACTTCATACCGATGTGCGTGCTAAATATAATGATGGGAGGCGGTGGTTCTTTTAGTGCGGGAGGTCCCGGTAAAGGAATGTACACCCGATTGTACACGAACGTATTGAACAGGTACCACTGGATGTACAGCGCTACGGCTTGCAACCACGCCTACAACGACACGGGATTGTTTTGTATCCACGCTAGCGCCCCTCCCACGCATTTACGCGACATGGTCGAGGTCGTAGTTAAAGAAATGGTCGCGATGCCGAAAAATATTACTTCCGATGAGCTGCGCCGGGCGAAAACTCAGTTACAATCGATGCTGTTGATGAATTTGGAATCGAGGCCGGTTATGTTCGAGGATATCGGTAGGCAGGTGTTGGCTTCGGGACAGCGAAAGAGGCCGAGGTATTTTATAGATGAAATAGAAAAAGTTAGCGGCGATGATATCGTTCGTGTGGCCAAAAGGTTGTTGGGCTCACAGCCAGCGGTCGCGGCGAGAGGGGATCTCAAAAAAATGCCTTCATTGGAATACGTACAAGCGGGATTGATAAGTCGAGATGGGAGATTACCGAGCGGGAAAAAATTATCTTTGTTTAGGTAGAGATGTTAAATAAATTTAGTATTTTTTTTTATTTCAAGAACCAAAAACGCGTGTTTTTTTTGGACATTTTTCTAAACATCAGATTCATTACCGATTAATTTTTAAGTAAAAATTTTAATTGTCTAATAAAACGGTTGATTTACTTGGTGGCAAATGAATAGTCAAATGGGTTGAGAAATAAATGGAATATTTGATGGCTTTCTGATTAATTCTTTCGGTTTAATTTTTTATGAAAGAGTTCGTCGAATTTATCGAAGATAAGTAAGATTAGGAAACATTTTTACTTACTTTTGTGAGTTGGTGTTTTCTCAGTGTGTTCGATTTTTACCATTTCAATATTTGAAACACAGTAATATTAAATGTAATAAATTATTGTAATATTATAGTCAATAAATGATTTTTGTAAATAGTATGTTTGGATATTTTTTCTTTCCCTTAAAAAAATTATTGTTCGGTAAAGTAAAATTAAATGTTCAATGATATGACTTCAAGAAATTGTTTATAATTGCCATCAAAAAAATCGTAGGACTGTGGGAACATTTTTATTCGATTTCTCATGAAATTTTACGTCCAGTGTGATGTACATTTTGTCCCATAAAATTTTCTTGTAAACTTTAAAAAATTCCAAATTCAAAGTTCCCTAAAATTTTTATTTGCTATTATTTAAATTTTAATTCATCGATGTATTTCGGTCTAAAAGTAACGAATTTAATATCAACATTTAATTCAGGTGTCATATCTTTCAGAGTCACCCATAACTTTCTTAGAAAAAATTATACGAGGTTGAGACATTTCTCATTCGTCATGAAATTTTACGTCCAGTTTGATTTACATTTTGACCCATGAAAATTATTTTTTAGGAAAATGGAAAAAAGGTGATTTTTCGTGAAAAAAATTGACACGGCTTCAGAAAATCGTCCATAACTTTCTTAAAAAAAATTGTACGAGGTTGGGACCATTCTCATTCGATTTTGCATGAAATTTTACGTCCAGTATGATTTACATTTTGACCCCAAAAAATTATTTTTTAGGAAAATCGAAAAAAGATGATTTTTCATGAAAAAATTAATATGGCTTCAGAAAATCGTCCATAACTTTCTTAGAAAAAATTGTACGAAGTTGGGACATGTCTCATTCGATTTCTCATGAAATTTTACGTCCAGTGAGATTTACATTTTGACCCATAAAAATTTCTTGTGTAGAAAATTCCAAATTCAGTGTGTATAAAATATTCATCATTCAACGTGAAGTTTTTTGTTTGGGACATTTTAGAGAAATTATAACATGAGTTGAAAAAAATACTTTTATTAAAAAAGGATTACAAATATATGGTAAAAAAATAATACAAATTAAAATTAATTTTCACTCTAAATTTCCAACAATCGGTTTCGGCCGCGTCTTGAAAATAATTTTATTCCTAATGATCGATTTGACTGTATACTCGATTTTTCCATCCACATTTTCTTTCTCGATTAAAGCAAACGGTTTTTCTGTTTTCGCTTCTTTCCCATACATCAAGTGATGTCCTATAATAAGAAACGGAGTTCCAGATTTAGAGAAATGTAAATCTCCTATAAATTGGCCATCGAAACTCGATTCCGAATGCGATTTTAGATCACCCTGTAGCTCTAGTATAGCCCATTCGTCCGACATATCCGGTTTCGAACTGAAATTAAAAACGGCAACATTGTAATCGAAACGTGGAAAAAAAAAAAGAAAAACAAAGTGACACTTGACAGATTATTTTAATTAGTTTAATAGTTTTAAACAAATGAACAAATTTGACATTAGAATTCGTTGAAACATTGACATAACCTCAATTTTCGCGATGTTTTAGCAATTCCTTCAAAGTAACTGAAATATGTAAAAAAAAACTATCGTTGTTAAACAACACATTTTATTTTACAACTTTAAATACAAAATTATTAAACTTAATATCTAAATTTCTTGAACAGCGGATGCTTATTTGCCAAAGCGGCATGTTTTTTGTATTCGTAATAAACGGCATCATCAGCTCCAGACATCGAACCCATATTTCCGGCTCTTCTCATTGTGCCCGATTTAGGTCCACCTTCGCCAGGAACTCTTTCATCTTCACAATCGATATCACTAGCCGCCAGAACCTAAAATTAAAAACCCAAATACCGTAACTGTCATATGTCAGAAATATCAAATGACAGAACCATTTGACATTATGTCAAACATTAGAGTGACAGATGACATGTTCGCAGTTAAATTTACCTGCTGCAACAACTGTCCCTGTTCATCTCTGGTTTTATACATCATATCGGGTTCCTCATCCATCCCAGCCAATTTCGTAATGACCTTGTAACTATAACCTTGGTTGACCAAGAACCGTTGCCGCTTTCTAGAGTAATTCATTTCCATCGTATCTTGGGAGACTAGCGTGTAGAAAAACGCGTTGTACTCCTCCGCTACGGCCCCTTTTTTGGCACGGAGGATGCGCCCCAATCTTTGGGCCTCTTGCCTTCGGGAGCCTCCGTGCGAGGATATTTGAATCAGTACGTTCGCTTCTGGTAGATCAAATGAAGTGTCCGCTACTTTGCTCACAAATATTGTATTCACCTAAAAAAATTAACTCGAATAACTTTGAATCTTTCAACTGTCAAACTTCAAATGACCAACCTTCGGATTGAACTTGAAGTTTTGCAAAATCTGTATCCTCTCCCCTTGAGAAGTGGGACCGTAAATGTAGGGTTTATTCATTTTTATTGCGTAATGTTTTAGAGCAAAAACGTTATCGGAGAATACGATCGTTTTGTCTCCCCTTCTCTCGTGATATCTAATCAGAAACTGAGTAGCCCTGAATTTATTGGGGTTCATCACATAGAGCAGTAAACGTTTGCTAGTTTTGCACACCAGATACTCTCTGTAAAATTCCGGCGTCATAGGACACCAAACTTCTGCACACTGGACTCTTGCAATGTAACCTAAAAACATGAATACACTTCATTTGTCGAGGAATTTGACATTTAAAAAGCTAGAAATTTGACATTAGTAATTGATTTGACATGACAATAAGTTTTTTAGAAGATTAAAAAAAACTAACCTCTCTTTTGCAGCTCCAGCCAATTTGCTTCGTACAATTTAGGTCCAATTAAAAAATTTAAATCTGCTATTTTGTCATCCTCTCTAAGCAAAGTGGCTGTAAGCCCCAGTTTACAGTGAGACTGAACTATTGTTAGTACTCTTCTAAACATTTTTGCGGGTATAGTGTGTACTTCATCCAAAATCATGATACCCCATTCTTGTTCTTGTAACCATTTCATGGTCTGTTCTGCTTCCCATGATCTGCGTTGAGTATGAGTTATCATGGAATATGTCGTTACTAGAACACTGCAGCCCTAAAGATAGACAAGGATTTATTAGACCATGGTAAGTTAAATAATCTCTTAAAAATGTACCATAGGTTTATCTTTGGCTTCAGAAGTAAATCTGCATATCATACTGTCATCAGCAGTAGACCACATTTTGAATTGCTGTTTCCACTGTTCCACGGACACGCCGGAGTTGCATAAAACTAACGCCCTCTTGCGTACAGTGCAGCAAGCTGTGACGCCGACCAAAGATTTACCAGCTCCGCATGGTAAAACTATAACTCCGGATCTAGCGCGACCATTCCCAAACATTTTTCTGAGACTTTTTTCTTGGTATGGTCTGAGAACGGCGGATGGGCGGAGATCTACGTTTATGTCTGGGTTTACGGTGTCGTTTCTACAAATAATAATTGTATTTTATCTATTGCATATTTAGTTATGACAAGTCACAAACTAACCTAAAATCGTACTCGGCCAGTAAAGGAAACTCCAGTTCTATACACCTTTTTTGTATAACTTCAATCTTTTCTTGATTGACTTCGAACGAAACTGTCTCTAAAGAAGTATCTTCTTCGTCTTCCTCGACGTCGATTTTTTCATAAAAACTTGTGATGTCTTCTGGCACTGTTTGACCATCAACTCCTGCGGTTTCTGCAGTACCTGGTTTAGCACCAAAAGTTGGTACGGTTTTTTTATCTTGAATCTATATGAAGAACGAAAAAACCGAAAATATTTTTAAGTTTTACAACCCTGCAATAACACTTACCTGCTTTATAAACTCCTCAGTTTCATTCTCGACATTTCTTCTCAATCTACATTCTTGGATAACAGGATCTTTCAACAATTTTTGCAAAATATCCGGAAAAGGACTCTCCACAAAGTACTTGTTGTGCTTCAAAACTAATTTAACTTTACCGTATGATAATGTACACAATTTAATAAATTCAATAATTCCTTCTGGAACGCTGGTTTTACTCAACCTTTTCAAATATTCCACGATATCATTTGTTTGTAATCCGACACTAACAGCGGCATATAAAGAATATGCTGTTAGTTTATACTCGTGAATGAATTCTGGACGACAAACTGGTTCTGATATAGCTATCAAAAAATCATGGGCATGTTTGTAAACAGCAGAAAAAGATTCTAGGAAAATATGCCCATTTGGAGCTATCCATAAGGGACGAGAATTATGATCTGGTTTCAAAATCATCTGAGAACGATAATCTTTGGCACCGAATTCATCTTCTTGAACGGAATTATCGTTTTTTTCAGCATCTCGAGCTGCTGCTCCTGGTACGTCGGCTTCCGAAGATTCCACATCATTTGTGTCATCTTCTTCATAGGCGAAATCTACATCTTCATCCTTCTTACGTTTTTTTGAAGCTTTAGCTTCTGGCTTACTTGAAGCTCCACGTTTAGGCGGACCCATTTGATTTTAAATAACAGGAAATTCGTTCGAGATATTAATAAACAAAATTTAAATTACTTACACTTTGATTACAATTGACATTTCTTAAAATTGTAGCCTCCTCAGGAAAAATTCAGCAATTTAATATTTAAAAGGAAAAATAAACACTACCTTACACTGAATCATACGTCGTACTAATAAAAACAAACTAACCTCAATCATGATGTCAAAATTTGACATTCAAAACCGGCGTTTCTTTGGTTAGTAAATTCTATTTTACTCATTACGGAACTGTAAGCTATTTGAGTATTAACATAAAATTTTAGTCATATGAATACTGTCAGGTATCAAAGTTAAAATGTCAATTGATGGCATAACCTAGAAATTTTGTTAAAAATTATGTGCCTTTTGAATGTATGCTTTACTTTAAGGAATAATTTCTGCCATGTCTTTAGAAGCGTCTCGTCTCATCCTAATTTTTCCACCAAGCTCTTCCATATTAACAACACAAAACATATTAAGATATTAAACAGTGAATATGCAGCTGTACAGGCTCTACTTAAAAGATCCGGATTTAAAAATATATCGCAAATCTCAAGTATTATCAACAGTCGTCAATATCATTCTACCCCAAAATGTAATCAACAACCTTCGTCTGGTAATCCAGGGGACCCTAAGAAACCCCCTGATAAGGATGATGATGATAAAGACAAAATACCATCTCTGTTAGCAAAAGCTTTTTTATGGATGCTCACCGCTTATATGTTTATAGCTGTGATTTCTTTAATGTTCCCAAATACCAACCAACCCGAAGTTGTTAGATATGTTTCTTGGAATGAATTTTTATATCAAATGTTAGCAAAGGGAGAGGTTGAACAGATTATCGTAAGACCTGATATTGAAATTGTAACTATAGTTCTACAAAGCGGAGCAATCGTTAAAGGAAAAAGAGTTGAGAATAGAACGTTTCATATGAATGTAGTAGATGTAAATAAATTTGAAGACAAGCTTCGAGAGGCAGAAAGAAGGTAAGTTGATACATTAAATTGGTATATTTAAATGTCTGTTTCTACAGTATATTAAGTTGTCAAACAGTCAAAAGTAAATTAAAGTTCGTTTGACGAGTGATTCAATCCATAGTATAATTACATTTTCTCAATACAACGTGGAGTGTAGTTACTTTCAATTAATTTTAGGTTAGGAGTAACAGATGGCGTGCCCATTATTTATGAAAGAAGTACAGACACCGCAGGAAAATTATTAATTTCACTTCTGATAGTCACCCTTCTCATCTCATTATTAGCTAGAACTAAGGGTATTCGTCCTCCAATTACTATGGACAGTTTTACTCAACTTGGACGAGCCAAATTCACACTTATTGATCCACTCAAAGGACCAGGAAAAGGGGTATACCTCATTATTTGTCTATTTAAATTACATATCATATCATACAATGCCTAATTGACACAAAATATCTGTCAGCCACATTAATTGACAGATATGTCATCTTTCAATTGTCAATTAAATTGTTGACATATTCTAGGTCCATTTTTCTGATGTGGCTGGTTTGAGAGAAGCCAAACTTGAAGTCATGGAATTTGTGGATTATTTAAAACGACCCGATCATTACAAGAGTTTAGGCGCAAAAGTACCAAAAGGGGCTCTTTTGTTGGGGCCCCCCGGATGTGGAAAAACTTTGCTAGCCAAAGCCGTTGCTACTGAGGCAAACGTGCCGTTTCTATCAATGAATGGATCAGAATTTATAGAAATGATTGGAGGTAAGTTAAGGATATTTAAAAAATTATACGAGAAATACGAAATTTTTATCGCGCTGAATTAATTATCAAAGAAAAAATCCCCGCCCACCCTATGTGGTGTGGCACTTGGGCGGGGCCTTCCGGTTAAACCTACCGGATGTGAGCGTATACACAGAGGCCAAGCCTCTAGTAATTAGTACATCTCGGTTTCGTCGTTTCTCTAAAACTAGCAGTTGTGGATCTTTCATTTTTGGCGGAGATGTTAAGAAGAAATGTAGATATGTTTTGTTATAGACGCTTTTTAATATCTTTATCGGTTTTGACAGGAGGAGGCGACAAAGTGGAAGATTTTCTCACATTCTAGTTTTGAAGAAATGTAGATATGTTTTGTTATAGACGCTTTTTAATATCTTTATCGGTTTTGACAGGAGGAGGCGACAAAGTGGAAGATTTTCTCACATTCTAGTTTTTGCAAATGTCAACTTTGACACCTCGCTGCTTAAAAACCACTCCAGATATCTACATTCTGTTTGGTAGAAAGTGTATCTAGATCTTTTCTTCGCACCCTCTCCAAATTTTAGACCTCTACCTCAAGTAGTTTTAGATTTAAAATTTTTTTTTCAAATGTTCACTTTCTCATATATTTTCATTCTTTTCTCGCACATTTTTAGGCCTGGGTGCAGCCCGAGTCAGAGATTTGTTCAAGGAAGCTCGAAAACGAGCCCCCTGTATAATCTACATCGATGAAATAGACGCGGTAGGGAAAAAACGTAGCGGAAAAGTTGGTACGGAGAGCATTAGCGGTGAAAGCGAACAAACATTAAATCAATTGTTGGTAGAAATGGACGGTATGGCGAGCAAAGAAGGCGTCATCATGTTAGCTTCTACGAACAGAGGTGACATCTTAGATAAAGCTCTGCTTCGTCCGGGAAGATTCGATAGACACATCCTAATAGATTATCCGGACATGATAGAAAGAAAACAAATATTCGAACAGCATCTGAAAGTCGTACAATTAGAAAAATCTCCCGAAACGTATTCCGAGCGTTTAGCGTATCTAACGCCGGGATTTAGCGGCGCTGACATAGCGAACGTTTGCAACGAAGCCGCTTTGCATGCCGCCAGATTCAAAAAATCAAAAGTCGATAAATCAGATTTAGAATACGCCGTCGAACGTTTAGTGGGCGGTACCGAAAAACGTAACCATGCCATATCGCCACAAGAAAAACGCGTAATAGCCTATCACGAATCTGGCCACGCCCTAGTGGGCTGGCTTTTGGAACACACCGACGCCCTACTCAAAGTCACAATCGTCCCTAGGACAAGCTTGGCCTTAGGTTTTGCTCAGTACATCCCTAGAGATCAGAAATTGCACTCTAAAGAGGAGTTATTCGACAGGATGTGTATGATGCTCGGCGGGAGGGCGGCCGAAGCGATAACGTTCAATAAAGTCACGACTGGAGCCCAAAACGATCTAGACAAAGTCACCAAAATGGCGTATGCTCAAGTCAAAGAATTCGGCATGAACGAAGCCGTGGGTTTGGTCAGTTTTCCCGAAGAAGAAACCAAAGAGTTGGGTAGAAGACCGTACAGTAAAACGTTGTCGAATCTTATAGACGCTGAAGTACGTACTCTAGTCGGTCAAGTCTACAGACACACCGAGCAGGTGTTAATTAAAAATAAAGACAAACTATCAAAATTAGCGGAGGCTTTACTGGTGAAGGAGACTTTAAATTATGACGATGTCGAAGGTTTGTTAGGGCCGCCACCTTTCGGGAGAAAGAACTTGATAGAACCAGCCGAATTCGAAGAAAGTCTTAGAAAAGATACCGGGGATTCTACGGAAATGACTAACCCAAGTAGTGATCAAACGACAAAGTCATAAATTGTTTAGTTTGTATATAATAAAAGTAGTAGATTTGAATCGTTGTTTCATTTATATTTGAAATGTAAATGTCGCTGATTAGACGGGGATTGTGCTGTTCCGACCCTAATCGCCTTAATATTTGGCTAATGACAAGGTTACATGCATTTGCTGCTTCTTTGTTTTTATTTTTTTTTAACGTTAATAAAATGGCTACCAAGTTTGGCACTTTATTTCAAAATAAATCACTCACTGAGACAATGAGCGCCATCGCCAGCTGTTAGGTGATGTGTGTGCACTAGAATAGTCACGTTCTGTACACGTCTATACCCCACATTCGGGCTTTTTTATTTATTACAATTAAGGAAGTTTGCAAGTTTAATAATTTTTGTTTCTCGATAAAATTATATTTAAAAATAATTAACAATAAATATTACATCAATATATTATACAAAATAAATAAGGAATGCCATGTTTAGTCAAATTGTATGTTTCTAATTGTCCGGGTGTGCTTCCTAGGGACATTTCTAGTGGCCTGTTCGACCTCTTGCAAAAAGCTAGCAGAATTATGAACGGTAGTACCGCCTAATAGAATATTGAAGTTCGGATTATTCTTATTTATGGAATGGACCGTAAGGGATTCTTCGTAAGTGGCGCCACCTATGATAAATACAATGATATCTTGTTGTCTTCCGCTACCATGTCCTCCTAAGTAAGGGTACAGTTGTTCTCTTAAACGGCCTTTTACTAAATCTTCCAAAGTTTCGTGTAACAAAGGTTTATGTTGGGTGTAAACATTATCAACCCCGCTCAAACCTTTTATAAACCTTTTGGTTATTTTTACGGCGTTTTCTACGTTAAATAAATCGCTTTGTCTAGCATGCGACCCACCATATTCTATTATATTAACGATATTTTTTAAGAATCTTCCGGTCACGCCTCTTATTTTCAGCTGATCTATTAACCCGGTCAAATCATTATTGTTGTGGTTCTGGTATCGCAACGCGTATAACATTACTAACTTAGCAGCTTCACTATCTCTGACTTTTTCGCAGTTTAGCAGCTTTTTAACGCTCTGTAAATGGCTGTAGTGATCGTTATTTTGAGAAGAAATCTCCTGCTCGACTTCAGAAATATCTAACAAGTTAAATTTGTTAACCATCCAACTTAATTCACCTACGACTGTTACGTGCTTAGTAACGTTGCCCGATAACTTCTTAAACTGGGGATATGACTCGACAAAATTCTTCATATCGGCTATAGATTCGATTTTTTGATGACTTTTTGCTTTAGCTTGAAATTGATCCATTAATTCTTTAATATTAGTACCTATTTCGCCGTAATTCATAAAGATATTTTTAGCATAAAAAGTATCTTGTTCTACAGAAAGTACAACTTCAGATAACTCTTTAGGTATCCCATTTAGATCAGATAAATGAACTCTATTATTATTTATAGTAAGTAATTCGTGTACCATTGCTTGGTAAGTCCACTGGTTTAGTAAAGGAGTTATAGGATCGTCTCTTCGATCCAAAATTAATAACAAAGAATTATTACTCTGACTAAAAGCAAACAATGATGATTCTTTGCTTATAATTTCATCTATTCTAGTTCCTAAATCTTTACAGACGTTAGAATTAGCTTGGTAGCGAATAACTGGGCATTTTTTAAGCGATAATAATACAGAAATTATACCTTGTACTGTTCTTTGTAGCGCTGGAGGGTTCCAATTTAGTGTCAACAAACAAGTACTCAAACCAAGCGAAAATAAATGTGGATTTACAGCCAAATAATCCATATACAACTCTTGTACTTCCTTAACTACTTCATGTTCGTCATGTTCAGCGAGAATTTTTATATCAGCTTTCGCTATTATGTTACTGAAGTAAATATAATAGGCTCCATATTTAGGATTACGTAGTTCGTTACAAAGCGCTGTAATATTTTGTTGGGTAGGCCTTACGAATACTAAACACTTGAGATACCTTAGTCCTGTAGAATTTGCGAAATTCGGGGAATCTATTCTTTCCAGCAGAAAAACTTCTTTTTGTTGAATCTCTGATTGACCATATACCATACTTATAACACTTGTTGTTTCTTTGTCCATTAGTAAAATTTTCATGCCTGGTTCACTTTCTGAAGTCATTTTTACGATATAAGCCTTAATTGCCGATATTACATTCATTTTGGAAAATATTTGATATTCTGACAGAGACTGGGTGTTTATTTTTGATAAAATAATTGTGAGTGTTGAAAAAGCCTACACAATCGCAATACCGCTTTGGCCAATAATCAATATATTTTTTTAATATTGATAGTGATATAAAAGAAAAACTAAAATAGCCTCAGAGCTCATGTTACGTTAATAATAGAATTTTTTATTATTAAATAATTAAAAATGAAAATCTTTATAAAATAATACCTACAATACTTTATGGTAAAAGACCATTGCTCTCTAGTAATGAAATTACTTATGAATATCAATAAGATCATGCATTTTTCTCAAATTACGTATGAATAAATATAATATATCCACAGATTATAGCAATTTAAGTTAAAATTACCGTGCTCTCTTTGCTTTTTGGTACAATTTGGTGTTAAATCGTTGAAGTGCTAAGCTCCAAAGATTTGATCTGTAGTATTGAAAGAGAAGATAAATTTGACATGAGACGTGAAGTATACGTCATTTATAATTGTTTTGAATGCGGTGTTTCCGCATTTCCTGCATTTTTCATTAAAAAACGCTTTTAGTTAAGTAAAAATAAAGCATAATTTAACTAGAATGTTATAAGCTTCATAACGCTATATTTTTTTAAATTGATTTTGTGCTTGAACTTCCAATGGTAAGTCCACAAACAAGAATTATTGAGGTTAAGTTTGTTATTTTGTTTTTCCTATTTTTAGGATCCTAACCTTCCACCTCAAGCTTTTGTTCCTCCACCGGGTATAGGAACGCCTCCTCTTATGCCACAAATGCCAATGCCCGGCATGGGTGCTTTTCCACCCATGGTTCCTTCCTTTAATGTTCCTCCTCCGGGCTTTGGCAATTTTGGCCCCCCTGGCTCGGCACAGCCCGTAGTCCCTGGAAGCGAATGGAGCGAACATAAAGCTCCTGATGGTAGAACGTATTATTACAATTCTGTGACTAAGCAAAGTTCCTGGCAGAAACCTGACCAGTTGAAGACACCAGCTGAGGTATGTAACTTTCGATATTTTGCATTTTGTCGGTACTAATATATATAATTGTTATAGTTACTCTTATCTCAGTGTCCATGGAAAGA
The DNA here is from genome assembly GCA_949320105.2 of Crepidodera aurea. Classification (NCBI taxonomy): domain Eukaryota; kingdom Metazoa; phylum Arthropoda; class Insecta; order Coleoptera; family Chrysomelidae; genus Crepidodera; species Crepidodera aurea. The sequence goes on along the minus strand of OX439477.1, from coordinate 17,711,189 downwards.
ATATACAGCCGATAGTGGTAAAATTTATTATCACAATGTTAACACAAAAGAATCTAGATGGGTTGTACCACCAGAGTTGGAAGATATAAAGAAAAAAATAGCAGCAGAAGAGTGGGTACTTTTTTATAATTGTCTTTTCCTATTACTATTTTTGTTGTGAAACTTTTAGGTTAAAACCTCCTTCCGGCCCCACCACTCCAAGAGAAGTTAATAGCCCTGTCCCAATTTCACAGCCTCTTGCAGTCGCTGTGGGATCTACAGGGCCCAGCTCACCTGCAGTCTCAAGTTAGTATATTTAAATTAATACTATTTATAAATTTGTATCTTTTGTACTTTTTTTTTTGTAGCTGCCAGCCCGGGTGGAAAAAGTGCTTTAGAAGCTGCAATGGCGGCCACTCTAGCGTCGATATCACTACCCAACCCTCCATCAAAACAAGGTGAGTTGTTATTTTATTTCTTAGTGAAAAAAATTATATGCTGAAAAAATTAAACATCGATTATTTTTTCTGCGTTATTTAAAACCTTTTCCTGTTTGTTTTCTACACAGAGGATGTAACGCCCTATACGCCTATAAAACAATATAGGGCTACATATAAAGGTGGGTTGTCGATCTCAACCTTATGCCTATCGGCGTAGCTCTGTAGTGGAGACGGTCGTGGTTCCAATTTTTAATATTGATCGAAAACTTACTTTTTTTATGTGCTCGGGAGGCGCCAGTTGATTTAAATTAGCTTATCTGACCTAATTTACCTCTGAAAACCAACAAAAGGGGTAAATGCAAGACAAAACTCCAATATATCACCGATTTATTAAAACAAATAACCCCAATCCCAAACAAATAATTAAATATATATAAAAGTGCGAAAATTAAATATAAAAATGTTCAAATGGCAATTTCAAAAACAAAAAATATGGTTCAAAAACAACTAAATAAACAGAAACGTTCTCATTTAGCTGTGGTACCAATGCTGAATGGAATGATAAAACACTTAAAATTAAGGGCGATAACAAGAAAACTACAAAAATGCAACTCAACAAAACATTGACGAAAGAATACAAAAAATAAATTTATCAAACCGTTTGACTTCTAAAATCTTCTATGTACCAAATCTAAATCAAATTAATTTCCAGTAGACCAAATCCAAAATAAAGTTTCCAAATAATAAAATCCAAATCAAATTTTCCAATAGTCAACAGAAATCAGCTAGGCAGTAGAGTTGTCTTACAAGTACGGCAAATTCTTCCAATAATCCGACGACAGTCGAGCGAACAAAGGCGAGTATCCCAATACTTAACAGTATATAACAAACCAAAATGTCACCTACAAGTTGTTCGCAGATGGAATGGCACTTTTAATCCCCCAAACAACTTAGGGATGGCAATTTGCCACTATATAAGTGCTTCTTCCAAATGAAAAAATAAACCGACGCTTGTCTAAATTTTCAAGCTGTTCGTCAACAACCAAACTTTTTAAAACAAAAACCGCGCATCCTCTCCAAATCTCTGAATTTCCGTAACCAATTGGAAAATTTGGCGTCAGTCATGTGACCTTTAGGACCAATCCTAATAGCAATTCGAAAATAAAATCTACATTACCGACTTTCCAAAAGATCCAAATCAAAATACAAACGAACTTATCGTCAACGTTCGTTTTACAATTTTTACTATAAAATCTAAATATTAACGCATACCAAAAATTAAACACCCTTTTAAAACTAAAACGGTGGATATATTGGAGTAAAACGCAAAATTACAATAAACTAGAACAGTTAGGAATTGTCATCCATTCCTAACGTCAGTCACTACTGTCAAAATAAAAAAAGATTGATACCAGGGGCATCCAAAAAATAATTTAGAATCTGGGGAAAAATGAAACCGTTACAACACCCCCTTACTTTCAGAAAATTTACAGAGGTAAATTTTCTCCAGCGCTAGCTGTTTTCAAATCCTTAACACTCCAAACACCTTGATCAACACCATCTTTATCTACTAAACTATATGTACAATAAGAGACTTTCTTTTTCACAAAATAAGGACCAACCCACCGAGGGGCTAACTTTTTAGCAAAGTACGAAAAAGCATCGGAGTGCACGAAATTCTTCCTCCAGACCGCCTGTCCGGGGAGAAATTCAACAGGTCGCCTACGCAAATTATAAACCTTTTGACTCCTCTCTGAGACTTTATCTAATCTTTTCCGAATATCAGCAAAAATAGTTTTAAGAGAATTCGCCTTCTCCTCAACAGATCTAACTCGGTTAGGATCGACAACATCACTAGCTCTAAGCCTATCTTTTAAAGGAAACTCTTGGCCATTGAGAATCATATTCCTTCCGAAGTTTACGAAATACGGATTTTGACCAATTGATTCATGATAAGCTGTCCTAGTTGCACAAGCAACTTTGGCCAAGTTCACATCCCATTTTCTGTGATTATCTGAGACATACGTGGCGATCATGGTCTTTAAAGTACGATTATATCGTTCTGAGGGATTCGCTTGCGGGTGGTAACGAGCATTATATCTAACTTCAACTCCATAGGTCTGTAACAAATCTTTAAATCCACGAGAAATATACTGAGGGCCATTATCACAGATAAGTAGACGCGGGACTCCAAATAGAAGGAAAACTTCTTCTTCGATTCTCTTAATGACATGGGGTGCCTTAGAAGAGCGTAATGGAAAGACTAAAGCAAACTTACTGAAAACATCCATAACAACCAAAATGAATCTATGACCTTGTGATGATCTAGGAAATGGGCCCATCAAATCGGTAGCTATAATCTCAAAAGGTTGAGTAGCACGAGGTTGCGGAGTCATAAAACCTTTAGGTCCGCTTTGATCCACTTTATGTGCAGCACACTTCTGACATACCCTCACATATCGCGACACTTCGCTTTTAAGTTTCGGCCAATAATACCTCTCACAGATTCTCTTATAAGTTTTCAAAACACCAGCGTGTCCAGCCAAAGGATCATCATGATACCTTACTAAGATTTCCCTACGACCACTTTTTGGAACAACTTCCTTCCAATTGTCAATATCCTCAGAAATAAAACCGGTAGTGGGTCGAACATATTTCATCAACTTACCCTCTACAACACGCCACTGTGGGTACTTGAGAGGAGTACTCACAACTGATCTACAAAGTTTATCATACCAGCGATCTCCTATACCGCTTTCAACGGAATCTACCACTGGAACAGATCTCGATAATAAATCAGGCACAACATGGTCTTTACCTTTACGATGAATGATCTTAAAATCGTATTGTTGCATTCTTACAGCCCATCGAGCTAATCTTCCTGTTGGATCCTTCAAATTCTGTAACCAAACCAACGATGCATGATCCGTCACCACAGTAAAAGGAACTCCTTCCAAATAACCTCTAAGACGTTCTATAGACCATAGAACCGCTAAACATTCTCTTTCTGTTGTGGAGTAGTTACGTTCTTGTCGTGTCAAAGATCTACTCATATAGCTAATTACTCGATCACCATCAGGATGTGGTTGGATCAACACTGCACCTATACCATACCCAGAAGCATCACATTGTACAACAAAAGGCAAACTAAAATCTGGACAGTTCAACACAGGAGCAGAAACTAAACATTCTTTGATTTTCTTAAATGACTCATCACATTCCTTGGTCCAAACGAATTTTCTATTCTTTTTCAACAACGACGTTATGGGAGAAATCAAAGTTGCACAATCTGGCAAAAACCGACGATACCATGAAAAAGTACCAATTATGCCTCTCACTTCTTTGACGGAGGTAGGCACGGGTATAGACAACATAGCTTTCACTTTGTCCGGATCCACGTGCAAACCATTACGATCTACTACATGTCCAAGATACTTGAGTTCAGGGCGACAAAAATGACACTTGTCCCAACTAACAGTCAACTTGGCTTCTCGTAACCGTCGAAAAACTTCATCCAATACCTTCAAATGTTCCTCGAAACTATCAGTCACAATAACAATGTCATCCAAATAACACATTACATTAGGCTCTAACTCAGGTCCAAGAACACGATCAATAAGCCTTTGCCAACTAGCTGGAGCATTATGCAGACCGAAAGGAAGCCTTCTAAACTGAAATAATCCTCGGCCAGGAATAGTAAAAGCTGTGAAAGGACGGGAAGATTCACTGACCGGTATTTGATGATAAGCACTACGAATATCTAAAGTCGACATGTAATGAGCATTACGAAGTTTGTCCAAGATGCTAGATATGTAGGGGAGGGGATAACTGTCCCTCTCTGTCACTGCATTCAACTTGCGATAATCCACACAAAATCTGTATGAACCATCCTTTTTCTTCACTAACAGTATTGGCGACGACCACGGACTATTAGACCTTTCCACGATACCTTGAGCCAATAATTCGTCCAATTCCTTGTCAATGTGGGTTTGCATAACCGGTGACACAGGATAGTATCTTTGTTTAATTGGAGCAGCTTTACAAACAATGACATGTTCAGCTACATCCGTACAACCAAGACTTGACCCCATTAGACCACGATTCCTGTCAACAACTGCATTCAACCTAGCCTTCTGGAGTTCCGACAACACGGTTTGACTTCGAAGATGATCAACCGTAAAAATGCCCATCGACGAGTCCGAAAACTGCCATTCGTTATGTCTTAAGTCTGGAACGATTCCCATAACTCTCCAAAAATCAGCTCCCAAAATCAACGTATGAGGGACGTCCGTAACAACCAAAACAGATAAAACTCTTAACCTATCCCTAACTACAAAAGGTACATCGCATTCTCCTTGAGATTCCACAAATTGTCCATTGGCTACTCGACAGGTAGTCTTCCTAGATGTGTCCAATCTTAAACCTAAACTATCAAATAATTTCCAACCAGTACTACCTACAATGGTTCTAGTAGCACCAGAATCTAAAAGTCCTAAAATTTCTAAACCAAGTACTCTACATTTCAAATAAGGTCTCTCATCACCAACTACATGATCCAAAATAAAATCTAGAAGAGGTTGAACAGAAGAGGTCGAGCGTTTCTCAGCGTCTCTTTTTCGACCTTTTAAGAGCGCCGACTGCCGTTTCCCTGACTGCAATTCGGACAATTCCTAACAGTCACACCATCTTTCTTACACTTAAAACAATAAATCTTTTTCGGCAACAAACAACCAATCGCCTTGTGTCCAGGTTGATGACACCGAAAACACGTAATATTCTTAACATTGGAAGTCCTACCAGAAATAGAGGAGGAAGTGGAAGCAACTTCCAAGCTCTTTTCACGTTCAATCTCGACAAAAGCTAAATCTTTTTCCAAAACATTCGATTTTCGACTAGTGGGTTCTACATAGCTTCTAATTGCATCTCTGCGTTCTTCCATTTTGCGACATATCGCACGGAGTTCATCCAAAGAAGTAGGTAAAGGGTCACGCAATCGATCCTGATAATATGGATGTAAATTATTAACGATGATAGCCAATTTTGTTTCTTCGGAGACTGAACACCTCAGCCTATTAAAATAACTCGACATTACAGCAAGATATACCCCGATTGTCTCTGAAGAATGTTGAGTACGTTTCCTCAACTCCTCGAATAAAGCTTCACCATGATTAGACGGCAAATATTCTCTACGAAATTCTTCGACCAATCCGTCCCAATTAGAAACTCTATAACGAACATCTTTATAAAATTGATAAGCTTTATCGGAAAATAAATCCACTCCTGATTCTAATAAAACACTCTTGGGGACATGACGAGCTAGTCTTAGTTCCTCAACTAGTTCAAAGAAAGCTGAAACTGAAAGAGACTTCATAGCGCCTGAAAATTTCTCTATTCCCCACTTATGGGGTGGTACCATCTGAGAACTTGAAACACTAGGTACATTACCCAAATTCTGATGAATTGCATGGTTAGGAGACGAACTAGGACAAAAATCTGACAACACACACTGACTCAAACTTGTTACAACATCTAAGGTTGGTGGTACAGGATCTGTAGAATCTGGATGTAACTTATTATAGAAAACATCACCTAAAGAGAGAATATTGCCTAACATAGTTCCTTTGGCCTTCAACTCTTCATCATCTCCAGGTACCATCTTATCAATCCTACCAAGGACATGTTGGACCTTAGTCTCGCACTTAAGTGCTTCTGAACTACCAGGAAGTCCATCAAAAACACCTAAAAGTGTCTCTATATCTTGCAATTTCTTTTCTACTGCTGCACGATCATCCTGAAAAGAAAATGGATGGGGCGGATAGCTATAAGAAGAACCAGTTTTCTCGAGTCGCAGAGTAGTAGCCAATCTTCGTCTCATCTCATCAACACTCCCTAATTCAACACCTCGAATACTCAACTCATACTGTAACTCATCCTTGTCCAATCTATTAATGGTCATCTTAAAGGCCATTTTGCTAAATATTAATTACCAAAAAACAAGAAAAATAAAATTATATACAATACCCCAATACCAACAATATTACCAATATTTCATAAAATGAAACTCGGGAAGGTCTCTTTATTTTAGGGTCAAATAAAACTCAATTTTACTGTAGTAAATTTCAATTAACTATACATCAAAACTACAATCTAAAAATTCAACTAATACCACATAAAATATTTTCAATACGGTTCTGCTGCTGTCTGGGGACTTGGTCGTTCAAATCTTGTTTTCTTGTACTGTATTTTCCATTAAAGAAATAATCACTACACCAATAAAAAATAAATAAACACACTTTTATATTAAAAAACACTTGGGTTATCACTAAATTACTCTTAAGTTTCAATAAATCGAGCCCCACATTGGGCCAGCCAAAATATGTAACGCCCTATACGCCTATAAAACAATATAGGGCTACATATAAAGGTGGGTTGTCGATCTCAACCTTATGCCTATCGGCGTAGCTCTGTAGTGGAGACGGTCGTGGTTCCAATTTTTAATATTGATCGAAAACTTACTTTTTTTATGTGCTCGGGAGGCGCCAGTTGATTTAAATTAGCTTATCTGACCTAATTTACCTCTGAAAACCAACAAAAGGGGTAAATGCAAGACAAAACTCCAATATATCACCGATTTATTAAAACAAATAACCCCAATCCCAAACAAATAATTAAATATATATAAAAGTGCGAAAATTAAATATAAAAATGTTCAAATGGCAATTTCAAAAACAAAAAATATGGTTCAAAAACAACTAAATAAACAGAAACGTTCTCATTTAGCTGTGGTACCAATGCTGAATGGAATGATAAAACACTTAAAATTAAGGGCGATAACAAGAAAACTACAAAAATGCAACTCAACAAAACATTGACGAAAGAATACAAAAAATAAATTTATCAAACCGTTTGACTTCTAAAATCTTCTATGTACCAAATCTAAATCAAATTAATTTCCAGTAGACCAAATCCAAAATAAAGTTTCCAAATAATAAAATCCAAATCAAATTTTCCAATAGTCAACAGAAATCAGCTAGGCAGTAGAGTTGTCTTACAAGTACGGCAAATTCTTCCAATAATCCGACGACAGTCGAGCGAACAAAGGCGAGTATCCCAATACTTAACAGTATATAACAAACCAAAATGTCACCTACAAGTTGTTCGCAGATGGAATGGCACTTTTAATCCCCCAAACAACTTAGGGATGGCAATTTGCCACTATATAAGTGCTTCTTCCAAATGAAAAAATAAACCGACGCTTGTCTAAATTTTCAAGCTGTTCGTCAACAACCAAACTTTTTAAAACAAAAACCGCGCATCCTCTCCAAATCTCTGAATTTCCGTAACCAATTGGAAAATTTGGCGTCAGTCATGTGACCTTTAGGACCAATCCTAATAGCAATTCGAAAATAAAATCTACATTACCGACTTTCCAAAAGATCCAAATCAAAATACAAACGAACTTATCGTCAACGTTCGTTTTACAATTTTTACTATAAAATCTAAATATTAACGCATACCAAAAATTAAACACCCTTTTAAAACTAAAACGGTGGATATATTGGAGTAAAACGCAAAATTACAATAAACTAGAACAGTTAGGAATTGTCATCCATTCCTAACGTCAGTCACTACTGTCAAAATAAAAAAAGATTGATACCAGGGGCATCCAAAAAATAATTTAGAATCTGGGGAAAAATGAAACCGTTACAAGGAATTCATTTTACGTAAGTATTTAACATTTACGTATATTATGTCACGTATACTATGTCTCCTTTTAGTTTAGGTAAATAAAATGCTATGTGTTTATTTTATAATAAGTTTCTAAATCTAGTTTCTGCTTAAAAATTCATCATCAGGCTTATAAATATGTAGATTTTTCTAAAATTTGGGGAGCACAATAAGGCGGATTGACCCCCCAAAGTGTCACCCTGTACATTCCCTTCATTTACCTTCCAGATGAAGATTCTAACCATTCTACGCAAGGCGATTTTTCGAAAGAGTCCCGTAACTCTACGCCCGAACCTAAAGTATATAAGGACAAAAAAGAAGCCATGGAAGCGTTCAAAGAACTCCTCAAAGATCGAAACGTTCCCTCTAACTCCTCATGGGAGCAATGCGTCAAAATCATATTCAACGATCCGAGATACGAGTCGTTTAAAAAACTTAACGAGAAAAAGCAGGTCTTCAACGCTTATAAAACTCAAAAACAAAAAGACGAGAAAGAAGAACAACGTTTGAAATCGAAAAAATACAAAGAACAACTCGAAGAATTTCTTCTAACTACCGATTTGATATCGTCCACTACGAAATATTACAGATGCGACGAATTGTTCAGCACAATGGAGGTAAGATCAAGCGGATTTAAGTCTGGACGTCTTGGAGGACGGCTCTCTTAAAAATTTATTTTGTAGGTTTGGCAAAACGTCAGCGATTCAGACCGTCGAGATATCTACGACGACGTTATGTTTTCATTGGCAAAAAGAGAGAAGGAAGAAGCCAAAAATATGAAGAAAAGAAATATGAAAAAGTTAGCTGAGGTTTTAGAATGCATGACGAGAATTAATTACGACACTACATGGTGTGAGGCACAAGTAAATACAATTAATTATTAATACGTTTCATCTGTCACTTGTCTGTTGTCAAAAATGTCACTAACAATGACCTTTTCTGACAATATAGTTTGACAGCTATGTAAAAAATACAAATATAAAGTAATTCTTCTAGGTATTACTTTTGGAGAATAGCACCTTCAAAAACGACGTAAATTTGCTTGCAATGGATAAGGAAGACGCTTTGATAGTATTCGAAGAGCACATCAGGGTGTTGGAAAAGGAGTACATGGAGGAAAAAGAGAGAGAAAAGAGAAGATTGAAGAGGCAATGTAGAAAAAATAGAGATCAGTTTTTAGCGTTGTTGGATCACTTGCATGAAGAAGGGAAATTGACATCTATGTCGCTGTGGGTAGAGTTGTACCCGATTATATCAGCAGATATAAGATTTTCCGCCATGTTGGGTAAGTTTTTACATTTTTATTTATAAAAAAAAGACGTTGAAATATGTTTTTTAGGTCAGAGCGGTTCAACGCCTCTAGACCTTTTCAAATTTTATGTAGAAGACTTAAAGTCACGTTTTCATGACGAAAAAAAGATAATCAAAGAAATTCTGAGAGAAAAAGATTTCGAGGTTCAAATAGATACGTCGTTCGATCAATTCGCTACTGTCATTTGCGAGGATAAGAGATCCGCCTCCTTAGACGCTGGAAATGTCAAATTGACTTATAATTCGTTCCTAGAGAAGGTATTTATAAAAAAAATCATTTATTTATCATATTTTTTTAATTTGACAATTGATTTGTGCCAAAAGTGCGATTTTGACAATTTGAGATAAAAACTGTCAAAAGTGACAATTTTGACATGAGGGCTGCACGAAGTGGCAATTTTGACAGGTGACATTTCTCAAATGAGGGAATTTTACATTTATCGTATTTTAGGCCGAAGTAAAAGAGAAAGAACGACTGAAAGAGGAGAGTAAGCGAATGAAAAAATTAGAAACTAACTTTAAAGCCCTTCTAAAAGAAATGAACATCGATTTCGAACAGTCTTGGGAGGAGATAAGAAACAAACTAGACCACGAAGAAGAATTTTTAGCTTTTGACTCTGATAGCGAAAGGCAAAGGGTTTATAAGGTTGGTAATAACGTAAAAAAAGACAAATTTCGGAAATTATTCGTTTTTTCAACAGGAATACCAACACGAAATGGAAGAATCGTGCAGCCATCACCATTCGCGGTCCAAAAAGTCGAAAAAGAAGAAGAAGAAGGCCTACAGATCTTCTTCGAGCGGTTCAGATAGCGATAAACATAGAAAATCGAAACACAAATCAAAGAGTCCGACTCCCTACTCGGAAGAAAGCGGCGAGGACTATAGAAAGAAGAAATCGAAGAAGAAGCACAAGAGAAAAATGTCCCCAGTGAGTTTAGTTGATTATTAATTCGGTTAGTTTATTGCGGCGTATGTAGCAAACGAATTTGTCGGTTCAGTTTATAATAGTTTGAAAAATTAAAAAAAAAAGGCTCTCATAAGTGTCAATTTGACGCGTTTTTGAAGATATTTTTCCAAAAGGATCAATTATACTACAATCTCTTGTCATATCTGCATTTATTCACCAATATTTTTCAATTTGACAGTTCAAAAGTGTATAACAGGTGACAGCTGTCAGTAGTGTCAATTTTGATAGATGATGGCGTGTCATAGTTGATAATTTTGATGTATGACAGCTGTTATGTGACAATTTTAACATGCAATTTATTTTTACATAATTTAAAGTGACAATTATGACATTTTACAGCTGTCAGTAGTAACAAGTTCGCTTTAATTGTCGAATTTGATAGATGAAATCGACAAACTTTTGCTATAAACCCCGTTCCTCTTTATATAATGTATAACGAAGATTTCTTTATTTACATAATAGATTGGTTTCCTTTATAAATTAGATTTTTTATTTACTTGTTTAGTTTCTCAATAGACACAGTTTAATATTGCAATCAAATACTTTATGCCATCAGGGATTGAGTTAGGAAGTTGGACTACGACAGATGACAGCTGTCATAAGCGACAATCTTGACAGTTGTCACACGTGACAATTTTGACAGATGTCCGAAGTGACAGCTGATCAGTTTAAGACATACTCAGTTTAACGCATTTTAGACGGTTTTTACACTTTTATATGAATATTTCTAAGATCAGCAGCTAACATTCCTTTTCTTAAAAGAAATCGACAAGTACAGTACGTGATTTTTCATAAAAATTGCCTTTTTGTACCAAACAAACCCAAAGTTTTACCCTTAATACCCCGAAGAACCCTCCGATTCCCGAAGAAACTCCGAAAACGTCCTCGTTCACCGAACCCCTTCCCCAAATTTTTCCTTCTAGAAGAACAACCACAACTAACGGAACGTTTTTTGCCATTCTACAGAACACCCCGCCGCCGGCTCAGTCAAAGTACCGCGAAGAAGGACGGGGAGGAGAGATGAGCGAGACCGAACTAGAGAAACAGAGGGCGCTGTTGTTGGCTAAGTTGAACGAGAGCGAATGACGTAGGCGTTAAGTTAAAAAAAATGTATTTTTTACCCTCAGGCGTGGAAAATATGTGTTTCTCTATGTAGATGTTTTTATTTATATAATTACTGCGTGGGTGTTCAGTGTATGGATGGCCGTCGAAATATTTTTTTTAAATATAGAATTTTAAAAAGTTTGTTGTTTTTTTCGTACATCTTTTTAGGTAAAGAAAAATTCCAAAATTCCGTATCTTAAAGGTAAGTTTTAAATTTTTTATGAAAATCTCGATGTTTGTTTAAAAAAATATAAAATATTTCAACAGAATGTGGCAAAAAATTAGTTTTATGATAAACACTTTTGTCATATATGCATTAATTATTTTTCTTTAATTTGACGGTTATGGCAGACGACAGCTGTCAGAAGGGACATTTGTCTTTGCCCTACTTGACAGATGACAGCCGTCAGAAGTGACATATGCAACATGTTATTTTATAAAAGTTAACGCATTTTAGGTTAGAAAAATAGCAAAAAAAACTTTATAATTTTTGTCATATATGCATTTATTATTTTTCTTTAATTTGACGGTTATGACAGCTGTCGGAAGGGACAAATTTGACTACGCTGTATTTGACAGCTGTCAGAAGGGACAAATTTGACTTCTCTCTATTTGACAGCTGTCAGAAGGGACAAATTTTTTCACAATAATTTTAACAGACACTAAACGGTTGAAAAAACTTTATAATAGTTATCAAATTTACAAATAAATAATCTTAAAGAAGTTTTAGACTTATAATACTAATAAAAAAATACTGTTTCTGTAGTCGTCGAACTATTTCTTCCACGCAATTCAAATATATAACCCTAGTTTTTAGATAAAGATCAAAGCCAGTATGGCGGCACCGGTAAGTATGATATAAACAACCAAAGCCCCCCACCACATGAACTTTTCTGTACTAGTCACGTTGACGTTCCTCAAAATGTATATCCCCACTAGGAGACCCGCTAGAGCTCCGCCCAAGTGGCAGGTCACGCCTATTTCGTTGATTAGCTTCAGATAGTAGCGTTGGTACGCCGCCGAGCCTAAATCTATAGTTATGATGCATCCGAAAACGATAAATTGTACGTATGCGTAGGGTAAGTCGCTCCAATTCTGAAAAAAAATTACATTAATGATTTAGTTACATTTTAGACGAAACAATACGCGAATACTATAATACTTGTACGTACGAATAATTCCAAGTATATTTACCATAATAACTTGTGCAAGATGCGCAGTCATAAGTGCATAGACTCCCCCGCTCGCTCCTCCTAATCGGATGTTACCGTCTATTACAGCATGGGCCAAACACCCGGCGATTCCTCCCAAGAAATATACCGTCAAAATTCTCCACCATTTATTTATCATTTCCAGAGGGATTCCCAGAGCCAATTGCACTATCAAGTTCGTAATTATATGCGTGTATCTATAAACAAATATTTACTGGTAATAAATTTGTTTAATTGTGACGCCACGATATAGGCAGCCATAAAAGTACTGTCAGAATTACTTCAACATACAACCAAAACGACATGTGTCAAAATGGGGCGTGGCTTTTTTGACAAGTGTCAAAAAAGGAGGCGTGGCTTACATTGCTTACCATTATGAAGTAAGATAGAGAGAGTTCCATTGTTTTTTTTAAATAAATTCATACGTAGGACAATTTTTTTATCCAAATCCATTTTCCGATTAGGTTTTTTTAATTATATGTAAAAAACTCACCCGATATGTACGAACATATACGTCAAAAACCTCCAAAACTCTCGCTTCTTGATAGGTTCATACAACAAATATTTTCCTGTAACTCCAGTAGCTGTCAACGTCGAATCCTTTTGCGTCAATTCGTCTGTAATAAAAAGCGCGAATTCCAAAAGTGAAATCAACAACATAAAAATCGGTGGAGGGCAACATGAATACTCATCGCATAGATTAGGTTCTTCTGCGCTGACCGCCAATGATCGAAGTTGAAACGGGGATATCGGTTTTTTCGGATGCGGTACCAAGTGATGAAGATATCTGGAAACATCAACTGTTTATAAGTTGCACCTCCAGTATAAATATTACTTACGTTTTAAAGCAGTTCTGCAAATAATATTCGTAATCCTTGCTTTGTAACAATTGCACAAATTCATCAAAATGTAAACTTTTATCACCGTCGCTGTCGGCGTTTTTATGAATTTTTTTCAGGATTCTTCGTGGTATAAAAAGGCAATTCTCTTCGTGTTCGTTGACGTATCGGTCCAATTCTTCAAAACAAATTTTTCCATCGCGATTTGTATCACACTAAAAAATTAATAAATAAATATCTTTTAACTCGCATGTGTTAAGGCCAATTTAGTCTTAAGAAAAAGAAGAAGTAAGGTTAAGCGTCATTTTTAGTAAAAAAGAAGAGTCTTGTGATTCACTTGTAAAGCAAGAATTTCATGTATGTATTATTATATTAAAAATAAAGGTTTTTTACAGTACAGTATTGTACTTTGCTTTGAAAAATTTGCAGCTTATTCAAAACACAAAAAAGAACGCTTTCACCAAGTTTAATAAAAAAAGATAATTTTTGCGGGAGACATAAATTAAAAATGGCTTTTGTATGTGCAAGCTTTTAAATGGATAGTTGCCTATATTTAAAAATCGATTTTAAATCAACCGCTGCAATCGAATCCAAAAATATTACGTACATAACCTATATGATTCATGAAGCAAAAACTGAAATATGAAACAAAAATTTAAACTCACCTGATTAAAAATGGTGTAATATCTAGCATCAGTATACTCATTAAATTCTATGTTATTCAAAGGTATACTTTCTTGAACGCCTCTCGACATTTTTTTGGTATTTTAGTATCAATGATTTGAAATTTTTCACAAAATTTCAATACGCCCAATCATGCACCTTTAAGTATTATTTGATGGCTCTAAAATATCTTTCAAGATAAGAAATTTTTATCAATAAGTAAAATAAACAGTATAACTGAGTTTTAACGACCAGTTGTATATTTTCAATCATCGAGGAAAAGTAAAATTAGTCTGAAAATTATATCATTCTTACTATACAGGGTGGGCCAAAAATAATGAGATTTTTGTTGTCGTAAAAGTTATATAGGGTGATTGAGGCATTGTCAATCAATTTTTCATCCAAAATTGACCTTTCAGTGATTTTTTAATTTCGTATGATTTTTATTTTCTTGTAAAAAATTACCAAGAGAAAGTTTGGCACCAATTTTAAGATTTAACGTAATTTTCCCGACATTCTTTCTATTTTTTCGCGTTTTCCTACAATATATTATTTAGTTTTTTTTACTAATAAATATTTTTCGTAAATTTGGATAATAAAATAGATTTTTAATCCAAAATTTTCATTTTTCTAATGAAAATAAAATTTGTATTCTAAAAATTCACGATTCCTAATGTTTCTCATAAAAAAACTATTTTGGTGTCGATTTTAAGGTTCCAAACATTTTTATAATTTTTGCGTATTTCCCCACAATCTTTCCCCCCTTTCCCACATTTTTTTTTATTAACTTCGATAATAATAAAATAAACAAAAATATCTTGCTCCGCCACTGTCTCAAGGTATAAATTTAGATTAACTTGATAACTACATTTTATTTCCTATACACTCACATTTATAGTATAGGATACATTTTTGCCCGATGATTCATATTATTAAACAAGTTTCAACATAAATTCGAAGCGGAATATATCTGGGTTTTCCTATGCAAATTTCTTATCTCAAAAAACTTTAACACTAAATAGCAATATCTTATCTATAACCGAACACCTTGATCCAAAAAAAAGGGGGGACATTCATGTTTCGATCAAAATGTATCGTTTATTCATCCAAGTAAAACCACAACAATAATTATTTAGTAATTTATTTTGTTTTAACCAGTTTTGTTGTTGACATTGAAACAGTTTTGTTAATATGCCGGAAGAGATCGAAAAGTTGTCACCCGAAGAAATTAAAAATGAGCGGAAATATTATAAAAGTGTTTTCGAAAAGGTACGTACAATGAAATATATTTATTTACGCACTTTATCTAGCGTGTGATTAACAAAATAAAAAATAATGAGTCATTCAAGCGTGCAGGTATGACGAAAACAACTTTTTAAACAATACCAGACATTTTGCTAGAGGCGAGGTTAACATTTTGGCGGGATTTGTAGGTTAAATGTTTAAATTTGCGAGGGAACAACTTAACTTTTTTATAATGAGCTGATAATCATCTAAAAAATATTATTTTTACAAAATAAGTCCTGTAGAGTGACCAGCTAGATTACCTGATTTAAATCACATGGACATTTTTACTTTTTAGTTTGATACGAATAAATCCGGGCAGATAGAACCGGATGAATTAATTGAAATGCTAAAAAGCGATGACGATATACCGAGAATGATTAGCAGAAAAATCTTTGAAGCCGCCGACAAGGACAATAACGGCGGATTAAATTTTAACGAATTTCGAGATATGGTGAAACACGAAGATTATAAAGAAGTATTTTCTAAATACGTTAACACGTGAGTATATTTTTAGAGTCGATTTCGCAACAAAAATATCCTGAAAAGTTAAAAACGATGGAAATGGAAGGTAAAACTATCGCACAATAGTCAAATGTGTGCTGTGCTATTTGACTATTGTAGTATTTATATTTGGCAACGCCGCGTAAAAGCGAAAGAGACAGAAGTATGCTTTCAGTAACTGTTTGACGCAAAAGATGTCGCGCTCGTGATAAACAAATGTGCTGTCAAATGCACTTAGTATGCGTATGGGTTTGACATTAGGTTATAAATAACTCAAGCACTCCAGAAATTAGAAATTAGGGCGACATCACATTTAAAATAAATATTCAGATTACAAAGCATTAATGATAAAATTTGGAAACATCATTAATAAATATTTTTAATCACAACTTTAAATACGATACTAGAGCTTTTAAAAGTTAATATATTCAACAATTTGTAGGTATATTCGATACGTTTTACCAAGAAAAAAACACACTTTAGCAATTGACGGAGTTGATGGCGGAAGAAGCGTACCAGATGCTCTCTACGAGGAAAAATACTCTTGCTGTCCTCCCCCCGTAGCTCTTATAATAATGACAGTGTTAGAATTAATATTTTTTATAATAGACGAAGTGTCAAGAAATAATTCTTCGGTGTATGCTGATGGTCGTTTGGCCAATATTTTCATTTACGACCCATTCAGACGCGATGAAGCGTGGCGATATTTAACGTACATGTTTGTACATATCGGGTAAGTCGAAGATTGAGGTTATAAAAAAATATGTAGGCTTCAAATCTGGTAAACCTGTAGGTTGATGTTATTTTAGGTACATGCATCTGGTTATAAATTTGATAGTACAACTATCACTAGGAATACCTCTAGAAATGGTGCACAAAAGTAAAAGAGTACTGGTTGTCTATTTTTCTGGCGTTGTTGCCGGATCTCTCTGTACTTCTGTCGCGGATTCAAGAACATACTTGGCTGGTGCTAGTGGGGGAGTTTATGCTCTAATAACAGCGCATATAAGTACGATTATTATGGTATGGATTTATCAGAAAGTTGCATACGTATTAATCTATTTTTTTATTGTCGTTTTTAGAATTGGAACGAAATGGAATTTCCGTTGATTCAACTAGCGGTATTTTTGACAATTACAACTATAGACGTCGGTACTTCGATTTACAATCGGTACTTTTTACATCTAGAAGAACACATCGGGTACTCCGCTCATTTTGGCGGGGCTGTTGCCGGTCTTCTGGTCGGAATTTGGAATTTGAAAAATTTCGTTCCTACCAAAAGAGAAACATACGCTTGGTGGTTTGCTCTAACGATTTACGTCATATTTATGGGTACCATGATAGTTTTGAATGTTGTTTGGACTAGTCATTTCTATCCCTGTTCAACCGCGGTATAGATATTTCAGTCGGTGTTTCTGATCTTTAGAATTACACCATTTAAAGCCCTATCTGCTTCTACAAGTACTTTGATAGTGTTATAAAGTAGGTATTGCGTCACTTTTAAGCCACGCCTCCGTTTTGACACCTATCAACAGGGTTGCCAATATTCTCCTATTTGACAGCTGTCACCATGGTTGCCAACATTAATTGAGGAGGGACGCACGAAGTATCGCTTTACCGTTTATCTGTACTGTCACTTATAACATAAACAAAAGACTTTTTTTATAAAGACTGCCAACTAGAAACTGTCAAAATCCTGCTTTCAGCGCTAAAATTTTTGTTTCACCGCTGGAAAATGTATTTTAGTAACAAAATGGTTACAATGTGATAAAAATATAGTCGATTTAGAATTATTACCAAAGCAAGAATTAGTTTTAAGACCACAATTTATAAATAAAAATTTGTTATAATTATTAAATTTTTATTTTAACTAGATATTTTTTTATTCCAATATGGTAAGGCCACTTATTATAATTGTGATTTGAGAAATACTTCAAGTTTTTTCAGATTACTTACCACTGCACAAAAACGTTCCAAATTACCTCTGGTTCACCGCGTCTTGATCAAAATAATAGTTTATATCCCCCCCTTTCCTAAATTTTACTTCAATGTGTTAGATGTAAGGCTAAAAACCCCCTAATACTGTCAAAATAATGTGTGGCAGCACTGAATGTTGGCGTCAATGTCTGTAATTTTCGTTCCATGGACAATGATGTCGGTATTGTGAAAAAGGTTCGGGATTAAAAATTCTCTTCACTACCACTTACCTAAAGTGTGTCTTGTTCGGATCGGCAACGCTCCATGTTAATAAAAAACTTTTTAATCTTATTAAATTTTTATTGTATCAAAATATTTTTTTATTGGAACATTGTCTTTAAAATAACTCGATGAAAATCGATAGTTTATAAATAAAAATTATCACAATTTAGTGAGAAAAGGGAAGACAACAAATTATTATCACTATAACTAATTTTTTTCAAAAGATTTGGTAGACGTCAAGGATTCCTCTTCGAGTACCTAAGTAGGTGTAGGCCACATGAAACTAAGAAAGAATCACGAATTGACGTTTTTAGGTTAATAAAAAATTAAAATCTGTCAAATCTTGTGAAAAACTATGCTTTTTTTTTAGTATTCTTACATATTTACAAACATTCGAAATATTAACAAAATTAATCGTAGTTGGTCATATTTAAAAATAAATGCAAAATAACTGCCTTAAATTCGATATAAAATCATTGTGTAAAAATTCTATTTGCACCTCAAGGTCATCAAACGTTTCTATCTTTCTCTCAAAACTTTATTGAGTACTTAGCTATAGGAGCTGCTAGTTTTTGAAGGGAATGTTAAAATACCATTCGAGTAACTTTTTAGTACAAATCCACGTCGAAAAATGTGAGGTTAGGACATACAAATCTTTAAACATCCGGTACATCTTAACACATTTTTCCATAACTAATTAATAAAAAGGAATGAATTTTAATTACAAATAAGTAAATCTTAAGCGCTTACGGATACCGTACCCGACTAAAATTAATTTTAATCTTAGAAAAATGCGAATAATAATATCACTTGTGATGTAATACTAATTTAAACTGTAAACATAGCGAATACAACTTTTGACAGCACAAGGGTCACAAATTATTGCGCTTACGACATTTGACAGCACATATAACGCGTCATGTGTCAGATAAATATTTTTAAATGACATTTGACAGCACAAGTGTCACCAATTATTAAAAATTAATGTTGCAACAAAAAATTAAGGTGCAAATAGTTTTTATACAAACACTAGTGTACTACAAACAAAATCACGCGGTTTTTGGAATGTGTATGTTTTTAAAATAAATATTAACGTTATTTTTACTAGCCTTTCTGTACTTATTTGGTTGGTATGAGTATGACTTCTTCGTCGTCGTCAGAATCGCTTAAAGCGCCTTCTGCCGGGTAATCTATGTTGTCATCATCATCTTCGTCTTCGTCGTAGTAAGGCCGTAGGATCGGTTTTTCTGTATAACAATTGCGTTTATATAATACAGTGTAAGTCACGACTTATTCTAATAAATTACACCGCCCAAACTAGCTTCAATATCGTAGGATTTTCTTGGAAAAAGTTATAGATAATTTAAACATAATACTTACTCAGAGGTGTTCTAAAAAGTTCGTCTTCCTTAGACTCATCCCTCAAATCATACTTAAAATCTTCATAGAAACTGTGCTGAGATACCAAACCGTACTCGTTCTTCTTTTTCAAAGCCATGTAACACGCCAGACCTAAGCCCATTATACCGGCGCAAATGAAACCTAAAAATTGAATTTGTTCGATGAAATATCCTGAGAAATTTGCCAGTTACAGAAGTTCGCGAACTGACTGTGCGGGGGAGTCCAGATTAAATGATAATTTGTGGAATTTCTCAGCGCATCCAACTGTTTCCATACGCGTTGGCAACACTGGTTCCTTACACAAATGGAATTTAAAATATTGACAGCTGGTAGCATCATCAAGAATGTTGGTAATACTGAATAGTGTCAGTCACCTTTGAAGCATTTACGTCAAATGTCAGTCTGTCAGAACTAATGATCAAATTTAATCGAGATAAAATGGAATTTTTTGATATATTTTGTAAAAACTCACCTATTAAAAACACGAATGGTAATCTTGGAATCCCGAAGAACGTAGAATCGACCTTCAGTCTAACCATAACCACTTTCGCTAAGTTATTACCATTGTTTATGTTTATCAATTTCACGTTCGTATGATATCCTCCAGCTTTATATCTGAGAGTGTAGTTTCCGGGGGGCAAAGCGACGCCATATTTGCCGGTCTTATCAGCAAAAACGGTAATATTTTTCTCTAGAACTATTATTTTTGCTTCCGGAATCGGATGATCGGAATAATCTTGAACATAACCTAGAAATTAAATGACAGTTGATGCCGGTCCAGAAGAAACGCAAGTTTACGTAATTACCTCTAATTCCAGTGGAAATTTTCCCGGCGAAAGGCTGATGCAAACTATTCTCGCCCAGTACTTCGACGGCGGCTTCGGTTTGTACAATCGTACCGGGATAGACTTCGGAAGTTTGACCGACCCTAATAAGCACCATTTTTAAGTAGACAATTTTTTCTACGGCTACACTAATTTTTGTAACGCTAGGTTGGTATTCGTGACAAGAAACTTCGACTTCGTAATCACCGGGTGGTAACATGATTTTGAAAAGAGCGCTTTTTTTCGTCACTTCGTATATTTGAGCGACACCCGATACTTTTATCGAAGCGTTCAACATCGGTTCTCCTAGATTGTTTTCGATCACTCCTTTCACACCTGAAAACGTAAAAAAACGTATTGTGTATTTGACAGATGTCACGGAACCCAATTTACCTACCTGTCAAAGTAGAAGAAAGCACTCTCATCAGAGGGTCTAAAGTGTCCCTCCAAATGAACGGGATATTTCCGACGGCGGGGTACTCGCAACACGTCACTTTAGCTGTCAAAACTGGAGTACTGTATTCGTGGTACAAATATTCCGTTAGTAGGTCGTCCGTACCTTTTTTCGTTGAACTACAACTTCTAGGTATCTTTAAGCCCGATGTATAGTCATCGGCTATTTTTTTATACACTTGGACTTGGTCTTTCGTCGTGGGGTATCTATAAAAAAACAACTAAGCTGAGTAGGCGTTCCGACCACCTCCACGCCCCCCTTTTCGACATTTGTCATCTGTCACCTGTCAACAGGGTTGCCAACCCACTCCCCCTTTTGACATCTGTCACCTGTCAACAGGGTTTCCAACCCACATCCCCAATAAAAAAATCGTTCGTTTAGTGACCCGTGGCATTCCCACCACTATAGAATCCAAAATTTACGTTAGTACGAACTTAAGGGTGATGTAAAAAGTTAAACTTACAAAATCCCGTTGGTCCCTCCTTCCAAATTCAACACCAAATCGAACTTTTCCTCCAACAGCAAATGTTTGAAAGTATTGGCAACCGATTTAGTATCCTGATTGTTACTGTCCCTTCCGTTGACGTTTAAAACCTGCTCTCCGACCTGTCTGAAATCGGCCGATATGTTATTGCACAAAAACCTATCCGGTTTGACGTTTCCTAAAACCTCCTTGTCATAATCGCCCCAAATTTGTTCGAAAGCGTTATCGATGACAGGAATGATGTGTACGACAGCGCTAGATAGGATTTTGACGGTTCGGATGTCGCCTACTCTGTGACCTTCCAGTAGATGGCGCGCTAAATAGATGCTTATTTCTCTACCAATGGGTTGTGTAGCAAAGAGATTGCCCATAACGGCGACGTGAAATTTATTTTCGTCGTCATCGGTAATCTGAAAATATTTATTTTGAAACTTCCAAGTGGTAACACGACGGTATAATATTCTCTTACCTTGTTCGATATTTTCAAAGAATGTATAATCATCGTTATGAAATTATCACCACCTTCGAACTCTGCGTAATCCGGATACCTGTTTTCCATATCCGCCAAAATTGCGTTTATATCTTGTTTGGTATGATATTTGGGTTTATATTGATTTTCCCCAATACCGAAATCGTACGCGCTCGCCCAATGGAGAGGATCGTCTTTCATTAGAGTTACGTTGTACTGCAAGTAGCCCGTATCGGGTATCACCTAAACATAAAATTATACCCGTCATTAATTGACCTGAAAATATGAGGCATTTGTCGTTATGCCGTTAGCACCACTTGCTGTCAATTTAATGACTACTTATCAACCACTCAGAAAGAATGTTTAGGTCACTTAAATTCTGACCTTAAAAACTCAGTTATAAAAATATCACACACTAATTTGCCGTACTAAGAGGCATTTAAAAACATTTGTTGCCGCATCAGAAGGCACTTGATTTTGATTTTTACGAGGTGTTCAGTAACCCCGGAGTATGCGCTCATGTTGAGGGCTCGATACACACTAAAAAGGGTTCGCTAGCTTTGATTGTAGCGCGCTTGGGCTTGTGGCTAATTTGCAGTCGTATGGATTGTGGTCTACGTGAGGACTTTTGATGATATAATGGCGTGAGCCGGAAGTCCGTTTTGTTTCTTAGCTTCGACAAAGCCGTCTGGATCTTTCCAGATAAAACGGAACACGTGACTGGTACAAGCGCGGGAATGAAGAGATCTTGAGTCTCAATGTTGTCCTTCTCTTTTGGCGGCGTTGCCTATTTGTTTGTTAAATGAAATGAAAATGAGTTATGTTTAATTTTGTGATTGAAAATATTAAATCATTACAAGTTGTTAAACGTTGTTACTGCTTTTTATTTGTTAATTAATACAAAATTCAAAGTGTCGCCGTTATAATTTTTGAATGCAAGTCGTGGCTTAAGCCAATACCACCCCAAAATACAGTCCACTACGTTTACTAGCTCATAATTAGCTGGGTAAGAGTTGTATCTCAACAAAAGGGTACAAATTCTCCAGTTATCTAGATTCTAGATTGACAACAGTGACAAAACGTCATAAATGAGGGCTACTATTATAAGCGACACCAGATGGCGCTGCTGGAACGTAGGGTAGCTGTCAAAAGTTGAGGTTATGCTATTACTAGTTAGACCAAAGTTTGCACAACTTATTTTTTGCATAATTTTAAAAGAAACTTATTTATAAATTCGTTAACTTACTATTTTCGAAGTGTAGCTTTCGTACCCTCTTGCCGCGACCGTTAAGTTGTATTCTCCGGGTAATAATAACCTAAAATAATCACCGTTTTTGGATGAACGTACTGTATGTTCTATTCCTTCTACTATAATATCAGCGCGATCTATCGGATACCCGATGGTACTGGTCACATAACCTGATACTCCTTTGTGTACCTGCGAACGATATAAATTTGATAAAATTTGCTGAAAAAATACAAATTTTAACAAATCACCTGTTCCATATACGTCAATAATGCTTCTCTGTTATCCATCCAATAATCTGATAAATCCTTCGCTTTCGGATACTTGTAGCAACCAATTTCGATGGTAATCTCCATGCAACCGGCAACCAGATAGTTCCAGTCTTGCATTCCGCCCGTTACCGAATACCATTCGGCGCCGTTTGTGATTCCCCCGTTGAATTTTTCTTGTGGGAACATCGGACATGGAATGCCCTCGTGCATGGTAGTGTGGGCCTTCAAAGAAAAAAATATAATAACGAAATTTATCAGAATATTTCATTTTGCTTACGTTTGCGTATGTGTGCGCTAAATATTTGAACATTTTATCGTCAGGAGAAGGATTTTCTTCAATTTTATTATTTGGAGTGTCATCGAATGGATAGTTTGCGACCAGAGCGCCGTTGTGGAGGTTCGCGGATAGAACGAAAGGTTCTGAAAGTGTCCAATTCATCACAGCCGCGGTTTCTGGTTGAGTTATTCTGTTAAACTAAAATAAAACGCAAAATAAGGTTGTTAAGCCGTCATTTTATATTTAAATACCTTATTAACTCCGTACTGATCGGGGAAATTCCTGTTTAAGTCAAAATCGCGAGCGTTGTTCCTACCCAACAAACTAGATGCGTCACCTAGAATTCAAAATAATGTGAAAACAACAGAAGTTTATATAAAATAAAGTGTGCTGTGCCCCCCACCCCCTACACTCTTCTACTCTATTCAAAACAAAATATTTATACTTAACTTCTTGTGAGGCTTCATAGCCGTCTGGGTTCATGCTTGGTAAAAGATGAATTCTGGTTGTGTTAACCAATTTCGTGATTCTTTCATCGGTTCCATACAACTCACAAATATATTTTATTAAATATAGAAGTAATTCTCTACCAACTACTTCGTTTCCGTGCATATTTGCGATGTATTTAAACTCGGGTTTTCCTAAAAAAATTATTTGTGGCAAAAAATAAAACGTTTTTTGTTATATTTTTACTAATGCACTATACTGGAACCAAACATTATTTAGCCTATCAAACATCACCTTGCATATGTCAAACGTCATTTCCCATACCAAACGTCACATGTCAAACGTAATTTCCTAAGCGTCAACCGTCAAGTAATGACATTCGACGCAAGCAAAATGACATTGACGGCTCACTACCGTTCTTGAACCGGTATAGCTCCGACAACTCATCGCAATATTTACCTGCTACATGCTTATCGGGAGTAGTTCCGATGACGAAAACCATAAGATCCCTTCCTTCTACGGATTTTCCTATGGAATGTAGTCGTGTGATAGCGGGATAGGCGGTGGCGTAACGCCTCATGTAACTAACCATTTCATCGTAGTGATGGTGTTTGAAAATGGTTGGATCGTTTATGACGAACCCGTATGAGTCCAAAGTTACACTGGTAACGGTTTCGGGGGTTAAAAAGTTTTCTGTAATTAAATTTTTTTTCAGTTCGATCGCTGACAGGCGTCAAGTGTCACTTCAATCAAACTGAGATGTCAAATGATACCAATGACTGAATTGTTAAAGGTCACTTTACTTTAGAACGTTGTCAGATGTAAAATGACACTTCAATCAATCCGACAGTTTTCAAATGACAGTATTGATTGATGAATTCGCGAAGACTCTTGTTAAAATAAAAAATTAATTTTAAATTGAGACATCTAATTATGAGATAATATTAGATGCTATAATTTTAATATTTCAAGCCTCTGAATCTACGGTTAAAATATTTACCACCCGTAAAAAAACAAATATATATATATATATATATATATATATATAAAAAATGATATATAGGAAATTCATGCTCTATCCCTATAACACAGACTATATTTTAGTAGGGTACTATTTTAAAGAACTCTGACAGGTGTCAAGTGTCACTAGGATCAAAGTGAGATGTCAAATGTCACCAATGACTGAATCGTTGAAGGTTACTTTACTTTAGAACGTTGACAGATGTCAAATTCCACTTCAATCATTCCGACAGTTGTCAAATGATTGATGAGCTTTAAGCAAATTGTTATTTTTGTGCAAAGTCGGTGCAAAGGATGCAAGTGCAAGGAAAATGGGTGCGTGAAAATAAAATACACATGTCTTCGAAAAGTTTTATTTTAAAAATATAAGTACAACAGTTTTGAATAATAAAAATAATATCCTTATATAAATAATCAAAAGTATTGTCAAGGAATCTTAATCTTAGGTAGAAAAAATATTTAAAATATTAAAAAAAAAGGACTCACAATGTATATCAATAATATCAATTTCAAACATATGTATTTTATTTGAGATTCTCTTAAATAAAAATTAATAAAATGTTAGTAGTCTATGCTTGCAAATGAAAGAAAAAGTTATACGCCATGTCACAAAATTTATAATATGCAATATAAATTTCGGGACATCCCGTATTAGTGTTAGTGAAAAAAACTATCGTTTTAAATCAATAACAGTTACGCAATCACAGTACAGATTATTCCCAAATTCCAAAAATTCTATTCTACAAACATTTTTTTTTAATATCAATATGAACGAATTACGATTTGATTTTCGCTAAAAAAAATGATACGACGTCAAAGTTGTTGGAAACTGGCTTAGTACAAGACTGATTAAAGGCCATTTAGTTACTTTGTATGCTTGTGTGTAGTAACACCGGTGACATATGTCAGATGTCGAACGATCGCAATTCAACTGCAACTCTGTAAGAGACTTTCCTGTTCTCTCACTTGTCACTTGTCTTGAAAAAGTTACCTTTACTGCCAAAGAACTCAATTTTGACATTGATTCCTCGCTGAATTTCAACTTTCTTATATTTATATTTTATATTTCCTTTTTGGGTAATTTTTGAATTATCAAAATTTTTATGCGATTCTTTTTCTAACCTAATTACCCCCAGTTAAAGAATTGCTAATTTCTCAGATTTTTTTATTGTAGATTTAATTTTTTATTTATATTGGAAAATTAAAAACTTTTAACATTCAACTCTGACGTTATATCATTTTTAGCGTAAACTGGGTTTAGTAACACAAATACATCACAAACAAAAAAAGACCCTGTATAATTGGTATACCGCAAGGAACCATTTTAGGACCCATATTTCCTGTAATTTATAAAAATCGTCGTTTAAGTAAAAATATATGGGGCACCTCAAGGAACCGATCAGGGGCCTATCTATAGTGGAATGTATAGAGAGCTAATTTTTTTTTAAATAATTACTTTACCACAACCATCCAAAGCAATTACTACTAACAAGTTATTCACTAGCTAATTATTTGTTGTAAGAGATATGTACGGATTAGTTCTAACAATTAATGTCTTTTTATTTTTAAATTCCTAAATCAAACTAAGAAAACTACTTTTTAAATGTCCCACTAAAAATAATTTTTTTGCAACCACTTCTACTAAAAATGGTGGTGGAGGTGCTATTAAAAAGTAGACATTCTGTATATGACTAACGATAATTCTATGTAATTTTAAATGTCTTGCATGTCTTTTTTTTTGTTAAAATGTCTTTTATTTTTTAATTCCAATACCAAATATCTGTATTTTCATTTCCCCTAAAATTACCTGATAGCGGCGATTGAAGTTTCAGGACAAAGTCCTGTCGTAATGTTTTGCCTTCTTCCACGGTAACAGTGACCGTTTCTGATGGTTGGTATCTAAAATATAATATTTTTTTGGTTTGACAAATTGGGAAAAAGAAAGAAAACATTTTTTAACAATATTTTCAACAGAAGTGTGGGATTTAGTGTGTGGAGGTGTGGAGGGGGGTAAATTAACATGTAAAGATATGGAAAATCGGTGAAAATTATGTGAAAAGGACTTTAAAAAAAAGTGTTGGTTGTTATGGCATGTTTGTTTTGGTTTTGTTTTAGGAGATGAGAGATGATTTTTGAAATGTTAATTATTAATTTAACAATAAAGAATGTTAAAAAGTAAGAAAAAACTAGGAATTCTGATTATCTTTACAATATATTCACATTTTAATATATTATTTTGAGAATTTCACCATTACTGCAAAAATTAATTAAAGCAATTTTTGTTTTTTTTTATTTGACATCGAAAAATTTAATTACTCACCCATAAGCAACGGTGTAAATCTCATAAATCCCCGGCAACAACAACCTCCAATATTCCCCCCTGTTCGACGTCGTAACGTTATGCTCGATACCCTTGACGACGATGTCGGCGTCCAAAATGGGATCGCCCTTCTCGTTACTCACCAAACCCTTCATCCCCCAATGCGTTGCATCTATAAAGTCCAATAGCGACGCCTTATTGTTCCACCACTCCTGCGGGAGAGTATTGGCGGATGGGAACTTACAACAACTCAATTCGAAAGTGACTTCGAAGCAATTCGAGTGGACGTAGTTAAAGTCTTGCATGCCACCTTGAAATAATTTCGAAAACAAAATTATTTGATTTTATTCAAAATAGTCTTATGATTATATGTAACTTTAATTTAAAGCAGCCCTTTTTTTAAATCAGCCCACTCTATATACATTGCCCACACGTTGTTTAAATTGCCCCCTTTTATTTTAAATCGCCCCAGGTTGGGCGCAATTTGTAAAAATAGTTATTTTTACACCATTTTTTACATAAAGCAAAATTAGAATTAATTTTAATTAAGCGCCAAAAAACATATTTTTTAATTTATTATTTTTTAAATTTAATTTAAATTCTCAGGGCATGAATTCAGCAACATCGTATAGACACGCTCACCTCTAACTTCATACCAGTTGGCGCCATTTGTAATACCCCGATTAAATTTGTCTTCTATACAGGCATTGCCGTCTTTCATGCGGGGATTCCTTTCGGCGTATAAGAGAGCCAAATTTTTAAAGATGGCGTTATCTGGAGATAGGCTTTCTTTGCAACATTGTCGGCCAGTACTGAAACCAAATTTCATAAAAAAAATGCAGGAGATAAAAATTAAAAACGAAAAAAAAAAAAAACGGTTTCTAACGTATTGTTTTATCCTTTATAGGGTTACGCTGAAACTTCCACAGCAATCTGTCAAATGAGGTAACCGGCATCTACTGTCAGGATAACTTTTTATATTGTAGTGATGTAAAAAGATTTTTTAGAAACAATGGGTCTACCAGAGTATAGACCAGGCCAATGGCCTCTTTTTATTGACAGATTGACACTGGTAACAAATATGGCTCTATAGCTCTAATATGAAAATGAAAAATTTCTTCTTAAATCAATTAGAAGATCTTGAAGGCGTTATATAAATGACGGCTAACCAATTATCACCGCAACCAACAAAAAATATTTATTATCACATTGCACAAACTTACTTGGAGTCGTCGTATGGGTAACTAGCGACCACAGCGCCCCCATGTAAGTTTCCAGATAAAACGAAAGGTCTAGACAGTATCCACGTCATCATCGATATAGTTTCGGGCTGCCTACCAGCCAAAATCGTACCTTGAAGTTAATAATCATTTTTTTATCTTTAATAATAAATAATTTATTTCACAAAAAACAGAAACAAATATTCAAAAGAGCGTAATACAAATTAAATTTAATTTTACCTGTTTTTTTTATATCAAACTGATCGGGAAAATCTCGATTCAGATCGATACCGTTTTCATTTTGTCTGCCAACGTAATGTTTTTTTGATTCACAAGTACCCTCCTAGAAAAAAAATATATTATCCGTAGTAATTTCCCCAGAATTTAGAGTTTGGAATGAATTTTAGACTTTTAAATGTTTCTTGTATAGTTCTTGTAGTTTTTATATTTTTTGTACTTTTTATATATTTTATACTTTCTATAATTGTTATACTTTTTTTACATGCTTTGTCAAGACAATAAAGTAATTATCTATCTATGTAAGATGACGCTAAAAATAATCTTGGGCTGTCCAATGGAAAAAATATAAAAACGATTGGAAAAATAAATCAATATCAAATCTATAATTAAAATTTTATGTATTTAATACTTGTACATAAAAAATCTGTTGTAATTAAAAAATGATTGTCATAAATGAGGCACCTATGATATCAGAAAACTATTTTATAATTTTTATTACTTTTACCAATACAAAACTGTACGAACTATAATAAGTATGTCAATTATGAGAACATATCACTTAGGTGTGAATTTTTGTTTGAAATTATTTTTAAATAATCTATTAGAGTCAATAAATTATGCTTATTCGATATTGTGAAATAGCTCAGAATTGCAAAAGAAAATTGTTTCTATTTAAAGTTCATTTTCACGCGTATATTTAAATATTAAAAAATTTTATTTTCTTTGCAATTTTGTACAAGTAGATTCAAAATCACAGAATACAATCGATTTTTGAACTAAGAGTCGCCGTTTAAATTTTAGAGGAAATTCTCTAAACTTAAGACACCCAAAATATCTCTAAAGTTTTAGAATGTTTTTCAAAAATACATACATATATGCAGGGAATATAAATTATTTATCACAGATAGCAAACATTTCTACATAAATATCTACACTAACATAAACAGAAATTAAAAATTCACACAAAGTGGTGACTAATAATTATATTTGTCTCTTTACTAGATAGTAATAAAAAATGATAATTTTTATCAAAGAAATTGTTACATTCAAAAACTTTTTGTAATGTTATTTACTACTGATTTTGGTCTAAGATATTTGTATTGTTGTTTTCGGGTCCTGGAGCACAATTATTTTTGAGTACAGGCTCACTAAACATTGATAATAACTACAATGATTTGGCTTAAAAGAAAAAATTTTAAACATACCTGGGAATTTTCATATCCATCTGGATTCATGGAAGGCATCAAAAAAATATCAGTATTATTAACCAGCTTGGTAACCCTATCATTAGTACCGTAATTATGAATTAAATAAAGTGCTAGATAAATCATTAATTGTCTCCCTATTGCTTCGTCCCCATGCATGTTGGCCACATATTTAAACATGGGAGTCAACAACGTCCTGTTTCGGACGTTTGCGTTTATTTCTATAGCCCATAATTCTCTGTTTTTCACCGATTTTCCAACTGATGTGAGTTTAACGAGATCAGGATGCTCGGCTTGAAGCTTTCTAAACAAATTCGTGAGTTCATCGTAATTCTGATACTTGGGATTTTCCAAAAAATCCTGGTATTCTGTATTCGGGATACTTAATGGTTCACCTAAATTTAATATCACGCACAAAAAAATTATTGCTCGATACATTTTGGCTTAATATTTAACTTTTAAATTATCATGTTTTCGTGTAGTTTTTTGCGGAACGGTTTTCCCACAACGAAGATACGTCAACAAATAAATTATCCATCCCCACTCGTATAAAAAGGTTAAATGTCACTGTCAATATTGCTAAATGTGGATGTAAGACGAAACTTGGAACCGATGTTGCCACAGCTCGAACAAAAAATTAATTAAAAAGAAGTCAAATTTAAAAATAGGTTGATCGTATTTACAAGCCCGTGTACAGGATTTGCTCGAAGGGGGGTTTTATTAAAAAAAAATCGAAGGAACTCTAGTTTGTCCATCATAAAGAAAAGTTTTTTCTAATATTTCAAGTAAAGATACAGAAATTCTCCCTTTGAGGGGGGGTTCCAACCCCCAAAACCACCCACTTGCGCAAGGACCTGGTATTTACATTAAATTTTTGTAGGTATTCCAATAATAATTATTATTTATTAAGTTTTGAGATGTCAGTACAATTTATAAAATATGGTTTCAACGTACTTTTATCTTTGACAACTTCCCCCCATTTTCCTATGGGATATTTTCCAAAGAAATTTGACACATGCAAAGTATTTAAGTTTATTGATTTTATTTGAAACATGGCAACGTCGGGATTAGATTCCTTCCGTTAACTCAGACATAATTAAATTTAATATATATGCATTACATTATACAAAACTACACGTAAAACTGGTTGCATAACCAGCAAATACTTATTTTAGTATTCGCATTGAAGTTTAAATTATGCAATATCGGTTGCATACCCAACCAACGTTTAAAGCTCCATTCCAGCTTCAAGATTTTCTCAAGGATTTTTTTTTTGAGCCTTAAATCGATATCTACTACGTTTCATTCATTTTTCTCCCGTTGTGGGGTAGCTGATTTATGATTTGTGCAAGTGAAGTTTAAAAAAACGCCAAGGTAAGTCAACATTTTTTATCAAGGGATTTTTAAGTGGACGTGTGAGTTTAGAGGAACAAAAATTATATATATTATTCTTATTTGAAATTTTGAAGTAAACGAAATAAGTTTGTTGGGAAAAATTGAAAACAAAATGATGCGGCTTAGTATATTTTTAACAATTTTATTAATTTCTTTGTCAAATCAATATAGTATTAAAAAATGTAATAATTAGGTACTATTTTGATATTTCAGTATTCAAAAATTTAAATTTTAATATACTTTCGAGGATATGTTAAACCTTTTTGTTTCATCAATAAATTTATTTAAAAAAAAACAGTAATTTTCAAAAAGGTTTTAATATTTATTTTCAAAAGTTTATTTTATATATAATTATCGATACGGTGAAGTTTTCTGTGGACTATAAATTAAAAACTCGATTACAGATCGAAAAGTGAAAAGAAATCTCTTTTTTTAAAATTAAAATCGTTCACTAACATCCGAACTAATATTTGAATCTTAGGGACTTCCCAAGCAAGACGGTTATGTTGTAATAACGGCTTTTTCCGCCATAGCCAATTGAAAACAACGTAATATTTAAGTCAAAAATAACTTTGAGATGTGTACCAAATATATTAATTAGCGAGCCGTTACTTTGTGACATATCGTGGTAACTCAAATTATTATTTATTTGTCTAAATCTAGAAAAAAGGTTATTTATGTTTACTGTTAAATATAATATGTTTATCTGCTGTCTTAAAAACCAAGATTACCACATAAATTATCCAAGAATTTGTATCCTATTTAAAGAAGAATATTTACGGGATTTTACTTCCTCTCCATACACTGATAAAAAATATTTTCATCTCAATTATCAACTATTATTTTTAAACCACAACACACTAGGGAATATCTTTCGGATTTTTTGAG
Organism: Crepidodera aurea; assembly: GCA_949320105.2. Lineage (NCBI taxonomy): Eukaryota > Metazoa > Arthropoda > Insecta > Coleoptera > Chrysomelidae > Crepidodera > Crepidodera aurea. The sequence goes on along the minus strand of OX439477.1, from coordinate 17,678,797 downwards.
GTTTGAGGTTTGGCAGACAAAAAGATATAAATTAAATGCAATTTGCATGCAAGATGTAGTACGAAAATTGACATACCTTTAGAATATTAAAGTGTTTTTGTTCTTTGGTCATAAAACTATTATTTTTTTGCAGTAAATCTGAATGAAAAGGAATATTAAAGATGAAGGTAAGTTTCGAGACTTACCTTATATAATAATAGGGTTAGGACACCAGTACGGAATACTGGAGACGCGGGTTCGATTCCCGCCTGAGGCAGAATTTTTTCGGTTTCTTTCAGTAGAGTAGTTTTCACCACTGGGGTGTACAGGAATTTATTTCTGTATGCTCCCTTGGAATTTAATTCCATTCTAGGAAGATTTTCCGTTATATAGCTTTTCACTTGTACTTTATTTTTTTTTTTTTTTTTTTTTTGGCATAGGCGGATTGCCATTCAGCCAGACACGGATTCGTCTATAATTAGAAATATCCCAAAATATTACCTAACAGCAGAAGTTATGGCAAGAAAAACAATATATGACAGGGACACACGCTTCTCGTCCAGGGACCGATCAGGACATTTTTTTTCTTGACAAACAGTGGTAGGCCTCGGTTAGGGGGTAAACAAATAGGTATAAAAACGGAGGAAACAAGATTAAGATTCTAATCATAGACGAGTCTTAGTATCTCTCAGAAATTCCAAAAAGCAATCGATAATTTTATCAGAGAAATGGGTCAAAGCCGTTTCTACATTCAAAGGAGAAGGAATATTATATTTTATAAGGTTTATATAAAGTTTATTTGAATGTTCCGTGTATTTTTTGCATTCGAAATAAACGTGATTGAGGTCTCCAATTGAACCACAAAAATCGCAATATTCATTTTCTTTTACATTAATTTTAAACAGGTGTTTTGGATAACTGGCATGACCAAATCTAGTTCTAATTAAAGATGTAATATAATGTCTTGGAATAATATGATTTCTAAACCAGGGTGAGTTTGGGATGTTGCTCTGTATTTTTGTATATTGATTGGAGTAAGTGGAGCAAAAGGAGCAAAATTGTGACCAATCAGACCTCCATCTTCTCATGGTATTAGATTTTATTAAGGCAAACACATCTGGGCTACTGATGTTATAAGTTGTGTTATTTCCATTTTCTATTGCAGATTTGGCAAGCATGTCAACATATTCGTTGTGCTTCAGACCAATATGTGCCTTTACCCATATAAAACATATATCTACACTACTATTCATTAGTTGGTACAAAATCTTTTTGATCAAGAAAATATATTGATTAGAATTAAACTTGGGCATATCCATAGCTACCGCTGATTTTAAGACAGATAGACAATCTGAAGCAATTAAAGCTTTTTTAATATTGGATTCTGAAACAAATTGTAAGGCTTCTAGTATCGCAATTGCTTCTGCAGTGTAACTAGAGAAGTTATCTGGTAATTTAAAAATATTCTTAATATTAAGGGACGGGACATATTTCACTTGTACTTAATAATAATAATAATATACGCCCTTCAATTCACCCCAGAAGCTCTGCAGCTTGTGCGGGGAAGGGACGGCTATTATTATTTGCCGTGACGCTTTGGGGCGACTTACTGATGATTGACATATATTTTGAAGCAACCTGCGCGGCTTTTTATTGCCGCACTCTGTATATAAAATTCTCTCTTTTCTCGTTTTTTTTATTTTTGCTATATCTGCAATATTCTTAATTTTTGTTCAATCCTGTACGAAAATAAATGTCACGGTAAACGCCACGGTCACGTTCGAACGAAATACGAGTTTTTCTGACAATGGAGATGAAGAGAAATAAGACGAAATTCCAAAAATTTAGGTCAGAATACATTTCTTCAATTTTTCAGATTGTTTCTTCGGAACGTCGCTGTTGACATTGACCAAGATTTTAATTTTTGTAGGTGTACCCCTATTATTCTAGGATTAATCAATGGCGATTGTGTAAAAGTGAATTAATTAATATTAAACGAGATGACACTTTGTACTTCGATGTAAATTAGTAAGCAATTTTAGATGGAATTGTATGTATTTAAAATAATTAAATGTAAAACATTATCCTCAATGTCAATAGTGCAATAATGTAATAAATTACAAAGGTCAAAAATATTCTCTTTTGTCCTATTTTTTCGAAGTTTATTTTAATTTTTTTAATTGTAGAATATTTTTGTGCCTTTCCGATACTCCGACTCATTTAAAAAATCGCACGTACCAAACTAGTAAAGATACGAACCTGAAACCACTTCCAATCGACAAAGGGAAGTTCATTTAAATATAAAAAAATTCTAGAGCAACCTAACGTAAAAATTATTATTCAAGCCCATAGACTATTAAAAACTGAAATTTCGACTAAAACTATTTTTGGAGTCGATAAATTGATTAGGGAAGCCAAAATTCCGAAAAAAAATTTGTAGCGGAAAAATATGGGAAATTATTTTTTTAAAAACTAGATAAGGTACAAATAAACGTAGATCAAATTCGGATTTGCGAGCTCAAAATACATTAAAAACGTAATTCAACCTTTGAAACGATATTTCGCTTTCGATTTAAAATTTTTAATTTAATAATGTCATTAGAAACAAGTTTTTTTAATAACTTTTTTTTCATATTTCAAAAATAAAGGTACTTTACTCTTGAGTATGGTGCGAACTTAATTGGACACACTGTATATGAAAAAATTGTACTGCAACCCTATTATTTACTACATTCGTGTCCTTTCTGTATATATTTAAGGTGGAGTAATAAAAACATTATTGAACAGTTCATTATTATTATTATAGTAAATTTTCTCGTATTTGTAGCATTAAAAGATGTTACTATTTGTTTTCGTAATTCTTTATTTTTATTTATTAAAAGAGGTGCAATATTATATAAATACATTTTTATTCATAATACAAATAAACACAGATGAGTTCAATGATATTTAAAATCGAAGGTCGTCCACCCAGAAAAAGATTATAATAATTTTTCTACCTCTATTAAAAAACAACCTTGCATGGAAAGGTGAATCTGCGATTTTTTGGCATCGTTATTTCAGACCTAAGTAAACAACAAACGTCTAAATATACAGAGTAGCCCAACATAAGAAATTTTAACGTGACTCCGTATTTCATCGTTTCCCAAAAATTTAACTGTTGACCGAGATACAGGGTGTTGAAGTTTTTATGAAACATCAAAAGTTTTTTACGCCCAGTTCAAACCGCTGGAACTGGGCAAAATCTAAATTAGTCAAAATATATGGTGTGTTAACGAAAAAAAAAAAAGTGGGAAAAGCTAGTTTTGTTTAAATATATAATCAACACTTAAATTTTTATTGTCACAACCATTACATCTATAATGCAGTATTTAAAGATTTTCGATTGAATTTTAGCTCGTGGTACTGAAAAGTATTTTGCTCTTCCTGACATTGCACGAAGCATCTTCAAGTACAGTCTACATCTCAGATTATGGAATGTCGAAAATGATAGAACTCAGTACCAAACAGCCATATTGCTTCGTCCAAACTGACAGGTGACAGATTTTAATCATATAATTGTAGAAAGTTGTACGCCATCTAACGTTCATTTTAGAAATTAAGTCGTTTCGAAATTTATAGGCGTAAATCCTTGTTTATTAAAATAAACGTTTTCCTAGTATTTTTAACGTATATTTTTCAGGGGAAAAATTAGAGATAAACTGCTAAGTTCAGACCCTCGAAGAGTTAGAAAAATGTCGGACGAATCCGTAGACAATTTAGCAAAAGTTTGCAGAAAAGACATTAGTTCCCCTCACCAAGGGGGATTTATTTATCCAGGAACAAAATGGTGCGGTCCAGGTAATTTATTTTACATTACCTCAAAATTTTATGTTCACTGATTTTTATTTTTACGCTCCTTTTAGGTGACAATGCTAAAAATAATTCTGACTTCGGTTATCATACTAAAGAAGACATGTGTTGCCGCGACCACGATAAATGTCCAAAATCGTTGGCTAAAGGAGAGTGCAGAAAAGGCATCTGTAATAATTCACTATTTACCAGGTAAGTACTTAAAACTTCTCGAAACATATTAACCTAACCTTAACTGTATATAGTTGATATGTCAAATAAATAATTTTATTTTCAAGATCCCATTGTGATTGCGATGCCAATTTTCGAAAATGTCTCCAAAACGTAAACACGGAAACGGCCAATACAATTGGTGCCATATTTTTTAACATCATTCAAGTCATCTGTTTTAAAGAAAGAACACCCTGTACACAATGGCAAAGGTAAATATTCTATAATATAATAAAAAAAATTACTTTTCATTGTTTTCTTATTTTTGGATTTTTTTGTTTTTAGTTTTTATTCCAATAATTTAATACCTTTTTCTGATAGACCAGGAGAATGTCCTTATAATTTTGACTATTCAGAAAGATATATAGGCAGTGAAGTGACATCTTACGATAGGAGGAACCGCAAAGCGCATTATTTTAACAAACTTCTAAGGAAGTTAAGATACCTGTGATATTTTTTTAGTTTTAATAAATTTTTTATTTATTTTTTATTTTATTTATCTATGCCCCATTAGAACTTATTTTGGTGCCCAACATAAAATAAAACTGCCTTTAAGTGCATTTCTTATTTTTAATTTCTTTAATTTTTCTGAAATTACTGGGAATTCAGGATGAGGCCGCCCTGATGTAAATATTCAATATATAATCTTTGTATATTTTTAGAAACGGCTACACAAAAGATGAAGGCGATGAACTATGCGCACGAATTCATTTCAGACCTTCTGAAAAATACGTACCTTTAATGCCGTTACCTTAGAAAGTATCCAGACAAATATAATATCGACCTTTATGAAAAAAAAGCAATAAAAAATTAGCCTAGAATAAAAGTTATATTGAAAAATACTATATTTTGTGAACCGAAATATAGTATAATGTTAATAGAATTATAGAGTTTATATCTTGTTCTATAGCATATTTTGGTAAACAGAAGTTTGTGATAAAATAGAGGTTAAATGTAGTATAAATTGTTAATATATTTGATGCAAATGAACTGTCTTTTATTTACAAGACCACACCAGGGTTTGAAACCGGCACCTTATTTCTTAACGTCAATCGCACTAAACGGTAAACGCTAAAACTGTGACGATACATATGAACTACTATTGGTTTTAGAACGAACTCTGTTGTTCAATTAAAGTAATATGACAAATATTGACTTCATACTTAAAAAAATCAAAATCGACGCAAACTTGAACTACTTTATTTTTGCCCAAAATCAGTAGTTCTAATTGGCGTAAACCAGAAAACCTACTTTACGATATATTCAGTACGTAAAACAACCAGATTTGAAAAGGTTCATTTGAACTACCATTGGTTTTAGAACGAAGTTTGGTGTTCAATTAAAGTAATATAGTAAATATTAGGAAATATAGTAAATATTGATTGATTCGATTCGTTTGTAAATAAAACAAAGTAAATATATAAACTCTCGTGTATTTCTGTATAACACAGGAAAATAAAAAATAAACAAATATGGAATCGGAAAGTGTAAACTGAACATTCAAACCATTCTCAAGTTTTAATCTAACTCGTCTCCATCTCCATTTCATCTTTGTCTTCAACTGAAAAGAAAAAATATTTAATTATTAAGAATTCAAAGTGTTTTTTAATCATAAATTAAAGTTTCTGTAATAATATGTTAAAATGCGTTGTAAATCTCGTTATTCGCATCTGTCAGTAATTGTCATAAGTCAATGTCAACCCGCTGTCACCTGTCAAAAAACAAGATAACTATAATTAAAAAAACATTTACTCACGGTCATTAAACATAAACTCTTGTTGGTACTCTCTGAGGAACTGCACAGATCTTCCTTCGTCGAAGAACAACTGGTACGCCCTTTTTATATCTTCCACGTCGACTTCGTGAGCTTTACGTTTTCTAGCTATCAAACTGGAGGTCATTATGAGCTGCATACCGTAACGCAAAGACGTTTCTTTGCAGATTCTCGTTAAGACGGCCAGAGCGTTGTCTGTCATTTGACAGTCTTCTTCCTCGCAACGAATGCTAGAATTGTAAGTTAAGTTAGGTAATATCTTACAATTTTATTATACAAATACGTAGATTTTCGTCCACAGAATTTTTTATTCTTTACCTCAAAATTTCCCTCAATTCTTTCTCGTCGTAAGGTTGAGTGGGTACTATAATCGTCCTGTCTAACAAATCTAGGGGAATACCGTGAGGAGATTTATACGTAGTACCCCTGATTTTTGTTATACCCCTGTTGGTGGCCATTATAACAATGGGAGACATTTCGTTTTCAAGAGCTCTGTTAAGGAAAGAGAAACATTCGATATCCAACATGTGTACCTTGAAGAAAACAAAGAAAAAAACAAGATTTATTTCTATGTACGTATATAAACGTATTTTTCTACATTGGTCAAACTAACTACACTTTAAAGAAAAGGTGTAGTGAGTACAGTAATAATTTTTAATGATTTTAATTACCTACAGATCAGACAACGTATATTTAGTACTTAAAAAACAAAAAAGTATATTTGAACTACTATTTTTTCACAAAATCGGACGTTCTAATTAATGAACAGGAAAAATCTTTATTTCAATATATTCAGTATGTTAAAAAAACCACATTGAGATATATTCGAACTACTATTGGTTTTAGTACAAATTCTGGTGTTCAAGTGAAATAAAATAATAAAAATTACCTCATCAATAAAAAGAACGCCAGGTATAATTTCGGCTTTGCCTTCCTCTCTCCATTCCGCTACTTTTCCATTAATTTGTTCTCTTACCTCAGGTTTAATTTCGCCAGTATCTCCTGAAAGTTTACATTTAAAAATTTACATTTATAATAAAAAAATTGATTCGACTAAATTTTACCTGAAAACAATGCCAAGAATCCGTGAGTACGACTATTAATAACATCAATTTCATGTAGAGTTACTGTATGTACGACTTCCTTGCGTTTTTGCAATTCGCCCTCGGGGCATTGAACAAATCTAGTCTGTTGACCAGTAGCATCATAATCTCTAGCCCTGGCAAAAGATCTACCTAATCTAGTGATTTTTCCTTAAAAATTAAACAGACTTAAGCATTTTTTTTTTCAATAAATCCCAATTAAATATCTACCTGTAGCTTTATCAATGGTTATAACATCGCCAGATTGTACTTTTTCTTTTAAAATACTGTCGATCATTTTACCGCCTAAATCATAAACAGTCTCCATATCGGTGGTTTTTAAAATTAATTTTCCTACTTTCGTACCGACCCCTGTAGCTGGGCGGTCAATGTTGACTTCGACAACTTCTCCTTCAATGATTTCACTCTCTTCTCTAATAAGTATTTACAAAACAATATTTACCATCAAGAAATTCAGTTTAAAGTAAGCAATCGAGTTAGGAATTTAATTTCTGCCCTTCGGCTTCGTCAGTTGGGCTTTCGAATCCAAGAAATCAAATTCCAAACGCGCATAAGTAAGATTCAAATTTGCACTAACCAAAAAATGTGTTTTTCAAAGCAATAAAACAATTTTAACCCCTCGCGACATTTTTTTGTACTTACTTGATTCGGACTCCAATGCTTTTTCTAATAGCTTGAGTTATCGCTTCTGTTTTGCTCATTTCTAGTGAATATATTTCAGATCCAGCCATGCTCGTAAATGGCGTGTCTTGACCCAAAGCATGTGCTAAAGCAGTTGCTATGGCTGTCTTTCCAGTTCCTAAAATCAAACTTTCCTTTTAAAATAACTGGACACACTGTAGAAATGTAAACATTTTTCGTCACCTAGCAACTGGCTTTATTTAATCAATACCTACTCCAATTAAAAAATGTTACTTTTTAATAATTACCTGGTATTTTAGCTTAAAAAATAATCCTAGTACTTACCAGGCTGTCCAGCCAATAAAACTGCCCTACCAGCAATTCTACCTTCACGTACCATATGCAAGACAATGCCAACAGCCCTTCTGGCAGCCACTTGCCCGACCATACCTTGGGAGACCTAAAAGTAGGAAAGTTATCATAACTTAATATGTAAAGCATTTTTCTTTATATTTACATGTCTGGCTTCAAGACTATCGTCTAATCCTAACCCTCTAATGTGGGAATGAGCCCCAATTCTTTCCACGCGAGTCGTCTCACGGACTTCTGCAATTTTTGCAGCTGCTGCAGCCTGAAAATGTAGAATTATAAGATTATTTTAAAAATAAGAATGTTTTTTAGGTTATAACTAGTTGAAATTTTATTTAACCGGTTTAAAAATTAGTTTATCAGACAAGGAAATTAATAGGTACAAAATTACAGATATTTTGAATATCATGCAATACTTACAGCCATTATTTACTTATTCTCTTTTTAAAAATTTGATGAAAACTGAGCAAAATTTGAAAACGCGTTCTAGAGTAGAGACGTATGTCAAATAACCAGTGTTGCCAATTTGTACTATTTGTAGAACCGATTTTCTCAAATACAAATTTTTTTTAACTACAGCCAAAAACAATTATTTGAAAATACAGTTTTTTAAAGCCGAAAATTACCAACTCTTTGTGCCGATATATACTACATTTAACAATTCAAATTTCATATTTTAATTACACAAACAACCTTAATGTCCATAGATTTTGTGGAAATTCCCAATAATCGGCAACATTGCAAACAACAGCGTTGCCAAGAATCTTCAATCAAAGATATTATCTCTGTAGGGTTACGCAAACTGTGACATCAATTTAACATTTTTCTTCACAAAAGGATTTGGGACTTTTATTTTTAACAGTCTGTAAATTTAAGTTTTGTGACAAACACTTTGAATTCACGTCATTGAACCGTTTTTTATTTATTGATATTTTTTTGGGATACAATTCATTCCTCTTAGTACAACCCTGAACAATTTTATTTACTTGATTTAGGAACCCGTATATTTTTTATTGCCACCTATGAGACATAGTGCACAGTTTTAACTTTAATTTATATAATAGATGTCTAAAAAGACGAGTGAAATGTCAAATGTCATTGTCGACGCTTTATGTTTATGAATGTCAAATTGGATATTTTTACATTTTATAACAAACATTTCGAAGTTTAAGTAAATGTAGAATTTTCTTGTTTTATATTTTAATAGCATACATACCATGGAAGATCTAAATTACTATAAGTCTTTAATTTCAGACGAGTAAGTAACCAATTCTTGAACCTAATCCTAAAAGTGCTTAAAATTACTGTTTTAGTGAAGTAATCAACGCTCTCATAAAGGATAGCAAAGCTAGGGAAGGGCTTTTAGAGAAACCAAGAGTCCGTCCCAATTTGCAATTCTTTCAACGCACGGTTACTAATTTGGTTTCGTCAAATAAAAGGTGAATATTCTTTTGAAGCGCGTTTCAAATAGTAATGATTTAATAGAGTTACAGAAAAACAAGAACAAATTAAGGCTGTAGAGAAGGAAAAAAATAAAGTTCAAAGACCAAAAAAGGTGCATGTGCGGAAAAAACTACCAATTGAGTATATTAGAGAAATTTTATCAACTAGTATTGAGTTTGTTAAGTCTTCAGAAGAGTCTCAAATAACGGAAAATACAATACAAAATGAAGAAATCGAAGACGCAAGAGAATTGAGAACAAGGTATGATTATATTTGGTTTAAGTGTGTAATATTAATTTAGTGTCATTCTTTTAGTCAAAATTCGAAACAAAGGAGACCCTTTAATCAGAAGAAAACGCCCTTTCAGCAAATTAGGGAGATTTTAACAAATAATGTTGATAAAAATAGTTTAAGCTCAAATTCTAACCAAAGTTTTAGTCCCAAAGATGAATCAGATAGTAGAAAAACACAAGAAAAATATGAAGAAATGGTTATGAGTAGTTCTTCAGAGAGTAAAGACTTTAAAAATAAAATCAGTGATTTTTCTGATATTATTATAACTTTATCTGATTCTGATAGTTCAGATTCAGTTAAATCTGTAAAAGTTGTTGAAAGTGGTGCTAGTTTCAGTAATTTTAGGAATAGAAAAAAATAGTTTCTTTTAATATTAAAAAAATACAAATATTTTGTGAATAATTTTGTTTTATTTCACGAGCGTCTATTATTAGTGCTGCCAACTCAGCTTTTCAATATTGCACTTGACCAACTTCAATTAGAGAAATCTGTAATACCATTTTTATATTTTAAGAATGAAGCAGCTTTGTTAGTAATTCTCTTAATAGGTGGCACTGGTTGTGACTCATGATTCTTTGCACAACTGAATATAATGAGTGAACTTTGCTGAGATGATATAATTCGTGCCTTAAACTAATGAGTAAGGAAAATATACGAGCCCTGGTAACGCTTGGCTTACATACTGGAAGATTTCTAGTGATGTGAATTTTTGTAGGGGTACAGGTCGTCCCGTGGACTGCGGCCTACTTATAGCTGCTGTTCTGGTGATAGCGAACTTGCCCCGTTTTAAATTAAAATATACATATCTTATAATTGCGAAATATCAGAACTTTAGCAGCGATAAATTACCTCATTTACATTTTGTTTTTCTTGATATTGTCTACAAATCCCCACCAATTGTAAATTGGTACTCTAGATTGTTGCTTCAGGTAAACTATGATTATCACTTTGATCTGGACTTAGATTTTCTTTAGAATTAAGTGAAAACCAATCATGAACATGCATCTAATCTATCATACAGGGTGTCTCAACCGAATAAATTTGAAAACAATTGGTGTTTAATTATGAATAAATGCCTTCATTACGAACAAAATTAATTAAAATAATTGAGATAATTTTTAATTTAATTTGATCATCGAAACAAATATCTACAAGATTTTGATTAAAAAATCGATAAGATAGGGAAATAAATAGATATAAAAGAGAATCGAAACTTTACTTACTGTTTAAAATACAGGAAAATAAGAAAAATGGTGACGTATACAGTATTTTTTGCCCTTTTGGCAGTTTCATCTGCGTTTCCAAAATCGGAGGTAAGTGAAAAATCAAATTTGTTATTTTTAACGTTACTTTACCATATTTTGCAACTGTGTGCTTCAATTTTATATATTTTTAGAGCATAAATTTACGTTTCAAGTAAGCACTATTGCTCTGTGTAGATATTTTCAAGGCCCACGGGACTTTTGTTATTTAGTCTCGTGTTCTGTGTAGGCTTTGTTACTGTTTCCCAGGACCACTTTAGGAACAGCATTGTTAATTAGAACGCAGCAGTGAATGGTCGAGTGAGGAATCATTATTTTTTGTGTAATTTTTTTATCAAGATTTCTTACAATGTGCGACGCTAATTTACATAAACTGTTCAAAATGGCTCCCATTTACGTCGATGTAAAATTGCAAATTATCGTCAAAGATCGCCTTACATTTCATACATTCATTCGTAATTATTATTTTCTTGGATATGGAACTTTTTTTAAATTCAGTGATAAGTGATTAATAAATTATAAGGTGAGGGTTATTTTAATGCCTGATTACGACTGATAAAGTAAAAATCATTATCACTAATTCGAGTTGATTTTATACACTTTAATCAAAATAAATTTGGATGCATGTTATGCCAACAATGCATCAAAAAAACTAGCTTTGAAACTCATGTAATGCAAATTAGAATAGGACAATGCATAAAACTATGGTCACAGAACACCTTATCTATACAGAAGCGCAAGTCAGCCTTCCCGCCCAAACTTTTTCTGAGAGCGCGTCGTATTTTTTCGTTGACATCAGTGCTGCCAATCTTAAATTATGAAAATTCCCTAGAAATGATCTTGCTGGTTATTTTCTTTCTATTCTGTATATTTTTAATTTCCCGCCGGTTCTAGTATTCGTTTTTGTTTTATTGTTTTCCGTGTATCCTTCCATTTTATTATTTTATTTCTTCAGACAAGGTATTTGATATTGATTGATATTTGTCCGTCAACATAATTAGATTTTTTCCCGGAAATTAGAAATTTTTTGTGTAAACTTACAAAAGTCAAAGGTTAACTGAGAAGAAACCCCTGAATATATTTTCCAAACGAATTGATTAACTCAAGAATATACTGAAATAATTTCATAAGATCAAATAAAATCAAAGTGCCTTCTCTTACTTTCGCTTCTGTATAGATAAGATGTTCTGTGCTATGGTGTTGGTAGTTAGCAGATGGTCAGTAGCGTCCCTACACTAACTTTTTAAAATCCAACCGAATTTTTTGACGTTAGAGATGTGTTTTCAGCATCCAACACTTTTTGTCCGTCCTAAGGCAAGGGAAACATCCGGATTAGAGATCGTAAATGGGCAACCTGCAACGCCCCACCAATTCCCCTACCAAGTAGGCATGTATGTAAAAACTCCTTCCTATACGGATTTCTGTGGAGGATCATTGATTTCCAACAATTACGTTTTGACAGCTGCACACTGCGTTGACAAGTGAGTATCAGTTACAGCCAACTTAAAAAGCGCAATGCGCTTGCCCGCGTCGTATTTTTTCATTGACGTCAGTGCTGCCAATCTTAAATCATGAAAATTCCCTAGAAATTATCTTCCTGGTTATTTTCTCTCTATCTAATTTTATATTCTGTATATTTTTAATTTTTTTAACGAATATTTTAGTGCCGTAAGTGTAAATCTTGTATTCGGAGCACATAACGTAACCGATGCTGGAGAAAGCACTCAAGTAAGACTGACAGCTACACAATTCATCATACACGAAAAATGGGATAGTAAACTGTTGGCTAACGATATCGCTCTTATAAGACTGCCAAGTTCTATTAAAGAAACTAACGAAATAAAAATTATATCTTTGGCCAAGGGAAGCGATTCTTACAGCAATCAAGATGGTAAGTTACAATCATACAAATTAAACAGTGTTGCCAATCGATTGACACAGGAACGTTCTTCATTATTAAAAGCTGCTCTAAGCAAAAGAAAATAATATTTTGTTTTTTTTTAGGTTATGTAGCTGGTTGGGGCATGACTAAAATGAGCCAGAAAGGTATTGCACCAATCTTGCAATTTGTAAAGACCCCTATTCTCTCTAACGATGATTGTAAGAAAATAGATCAAGATTACGCGGCCATTGTAAAAGATTCTCTTCTCTGTCTGTCATCAGGTAGATAATTAACTTTTTTTTATTTATTTTTATTGGGAGAGTTGCAAGTTGGCTGTGACCAACTTTATTCTTGTTTAAAAGTCGCCAATTTTGTTCGTGAAGAAATCACAGAAAAACGTAGGCCACGATCCTCTTTTAACTGTCAAATTCTATTGCCAGCGCCCTCTACGACCGACTTGTAAATGCAAATGCGTTGAAGTTTTACCGTTCGATTGTTTTGTTTTAGCGTTAGTTCAGATGACGTTCAAAAAACCTTTTCCATTTTAGAAAATGAATATTTGGTTGCTCTAAGAGTTAGGTTAAGTGCGAATAGTAGCTTTTGAACTTTGTATCATTCTCATTAAAGATCATTATCATTTCTTTTAGGGAGCGCAAAAGTTTCAACTTGCCTAGGTGATTCTGGAGGTCCGCTAGCAGTAGAAGGTGTCCAAGTTGGACTTGTATCTTTTGGAGCCAATAACTGCGAATCTGGGAAACCATCAGTATTCACAAGACTTACGGAGTACAAAGACTGGATAGCCAAAAATTCCGTCGTCAAGTTTTAAGCGTTATTGTGTAGTTCAAACGACGTTTCGTGTTATTTTCAGTATTGTAATATAAAATTTAAAAAAACATCAAATCGTTTTTCATTTTAATGCATTGCTTAATTTATTAGGTAAAAGAAATCATAATCATCTTTAATTCGATTGATCCAAAATTTAGTTCAAAAGCCAATGCAATTAACCTATCAAAGAGAAATTAAATGTTAAGCTAAAACTTAAAAAAAAAAATTGACGAAATATTTATAAATTATTATTCGGTTTTAGGGGCCGTACAATTTTCAACCTGCGACGGTGATTCAGGAGGTGCACTAGCAGTGGACGGAGTTCAAGTTGGAATAGCTTCTTTTGGTGACCTTGCGTGCCAAGGAAAACCGTCAATTTGTACAAGAGTCACTAATTTCCATGACTGGATAGTCAACAATTCCGACGTATAATTCTAAAAGAATATTTTTCTGATTTAATTAAAACTACTAATGAATTACAGATATTTACTTAACACAGTCTCGATGAAATGTCAATTTTTGTTTAAATAAATGGGAAAATTAAAAACAAATCGTTTTTATTTCAAAAATCACTTAATAACGAGTTTGCTACACTGACCACTGACCCATAATGGACCGTGATAGTGTGTCGTCACTGGTTCTACACATAACAGGGTAACCATAGCAACGGTGTCATAGTTGTCAATCATGACAGATTAGTGACATCGTTGCCATGGTAACTTTGTTTTGTTTGGAACCAATTACATGTTACCAACTTCGTTGTGACGACACGACTATCACGGTCCATAAAACTGGATGAGCACATCCATATAAGAAAATTAAGCCAACTAGTATATGACATTTTGGATCTGAGCACATGCGCATTGATGATATGTCAAGCAGAGGCGTCTCTATAACTTTTTTCTATTTATTATTAAATACATTAAATATCTGGAAAAGTTTTCTGAAAAGTAAAGCTTATGTGTATTTTACGCAGAAATACAAACAAAATTAATTCTACAGGTCAGTGGTGTGAAATAAGGGGGGAATATTCAAATGCACGTCACTGGATCAAGAGAAAAAATATTTATTTATCAAAATATGGCATTTTCAAGTAAAGTAATAAATGTCAAAGCACCCAAAACTATTTAAACAATCCAGTCCACGATTTTGGGCAAGAAGGATTTTTATATTTGTATTTTTTACATTTTTAAATTTCCGCAACGATTTTGCAATGATTTCACAATGACTCAACGGTCTGAAGAAAGAGTGTGACAAATAATATTGACACAATATCGTTATTATTATAGATAGAACAAGATAACATTTTATTATTTCGTTTGATTTTATAGCTAATATACTTTATTTATTGGATGTATCACAATATAATCTATTAAAAAAAAGGGAAAAAAGTTCTTACCGTTCAGTGTGACGAAACTTTTGTAATCTCTATAGGTACGAAATGGTTTGTTGGTTTTTGAAATTTTAACGATGCATTTTGAAATAATAGTATTTTTAGGATGTTTTGCAATTCAAATACAAGTAAGTAAATATTTAAAAATAGTTTTATTTAGTGTGATTTGATTTTTAATCTAATACCTGGCATAACAAATTTTAAATTGTTCTACAAACTCTATGACTGCTTTTTCAAGCATTTCAAATGGTCCCGCCCATCAAAAACCTACAGGAGGATTGTGCGAATTAGGGAAAACGGGGTCTTATCTTTTAATGTCAGATTTCCCAGCGCAGCAGAAATGACAACCCAATCTGCATGCAAGTGCAGAGGCTTAACTCAAATATGCTTTCTTGAAAATTTGAATATTGGGGAAACTCTGGTAAAAAAAATCCTAGACATTTTTTTTTCCAAGTAAACTCCAAGTAAATCTAATGCAGTTGCAAAGTATGATTTTTTTAAAGACATTTCTATGAATGTTTTTCTGAATTTTCGTTTATTTTTTTCAATTTTATTATATAAATTAACGTGGATTAAAACATGAAATATTGTCATCTTCTGGTTATCATTTATTGCTTATCACTTATTAAAAAACAATAAATACAATTGGATGAAATTAATTGTTCAAACATCATGGACTCTGATCAAAAAATCAAAAAGGGTAATTTATTTGAGCCAGGCAGTGACGTCACACGTCAAAAATTTGCGGCGTTGCCATGTAGAATTTTTTTTCGTTCACTTAAAGATAAACTTGTGCCAGTTACTTTTTTTCCCTAGCCTGAATATAAGTATTATAAGTGCATCTAATGTGTTATCAACTTGATTGAAGATTGGAATGGTGTGAAAAAGAACTCCTAGTCTATGGAACAATGAAATCTTGTCTGTAAAGAATTTTCAATAGTAAGAAGTGTTTTAAGATTCAACTAAAAATTAATAGATATGTAGTTTTGGAATTTTTATTGTAGTTATGCTATTTTGTTATTGACACTTTGGAGGTCAATTTGTAACTACTCAATCAAGAATTTTCGCTATATCACATCGGCAACGTCGTGAAGTGTTGCCAACCTTTAACAGTTAATTTCCCCTGCACGTTAAGTTTAAATCGTATTTGTTCTAGTGCTTTAGTGTTTATTCCGTTGACAACAGAAATAACTGGAAATTGCATCACTGCCTTGCTAAAATAAATGACCTATACTACTTGTTCTAGTCACAAGAGTCGACTAGTTCGACGTTTTTCTCATACCCAAAAGACAAAACACCAAATTTCAAGTTCCGAATAATAGGAGGGGATGTAGTGACGCCGCAAAATTTGTATCCCTTTCAAGTAGCACTTAATGTACGGTATTTGTCATCAATGTCATTGTGTGGAGGGACTCTAATAACTGAAGAATGGGTTCTGACAGCAGCTCATTGTGTAGATAAGTAAGAAAATCGACTGAAATGTCAACTTTTCATTGACATTTGAAATCGTAAACGCCTACTATCTATAATAAATATTTTTTTTAGTAATCCTTTATACACGGATGTGATACTGGGCGCTTACAATTTGGCGGACTCTACTGAAACTACGCGTCAAACGTTTCGTGCGACGACGTACTACATTCATCCGGGTTGGGACGACACTACCCGGCAAAATGATATCGCTTTAATAAAGCTGCCGCAGAATGCTACATTAAATGAAAATGTGGGGTTAATTACAGTTGCTACAGGTAAAAAAAATCCTAGTCAGTAAAAAGTTTGTATATACCGAAAAAATCGGGACGTTTAAAAAATTGAGACAGAAATTGTGATTATTTTTTTTAAACGCATAAAAACTAAAAAAAAAAAATCAAAATATAATTCGAAATATGTCATATACCTTCACCCCAACCAATAACCTGTAATCTAAAAGTGCGCATGTGTATTGCTCCATAATGTCAATGTCATTACGTCAGGGAGCCATTTTTACCAGTGGTGGCGTCTTTTTACTTTGTTAAATGTTTTCAGTTTCCAAGTATATTTCCATGAAATGCATTAAAATTGGCATATAAATTATTCAAAACGAGTATATTTTGGTACTTCAAATGCAGTATATACGTTTGAAAAAATGTCGCAACAATTTTCGAGATTATTTTCAATGAGATTAAAAATGTTCCTTAACCCTTAGGAAACGCCTATGCTTGACATATCATCAATGCGCATTTGCCCTGCTCGAAAGTGTCATATACTAATCATAGATAAAGTAACAAGTATGATACTAGTTGCCTCAATTTTCTTATAATGGATGTGCTCATCCAGTTAGATTATAGGTCAGTGACTCGCAACAGATATTTCAAATTTAAAGCCAACTTGAAATATTTCAAAATTACGCGTATGAAATGATAAATAAAATATATCATCATCAGTTACAAATCTTTCACCCCTTTGACCCCGCTCTTTAAAATAATAATTTGTCGCGTGATAGCTGGGGCCTACAAAATATTTTTGACAGATTTGTTCTGAATTTTAGGTATCGATACATACGCTGGTCTAAATGGCACAATACTAGGATGGGGTATAACAGAAACTGGAGTAACGTCTAGTCTACTGCGACAAGTTTCTGTCGAGATTATGACAAATACCGATTGCATGGCTGCAAATGCTGCGTACAATGTAAGACATGCATAATATGAACGTATGTGATCACGAACTGTTCCACCTCTATATTTTGTCATAGCGTTACCTCAGATTCAAATGAATGTTTTATAATAATTTTTTTAGATAATCCGAAACAGCCATCTATGCACATCCGGTGTCGGTATTAGAGGCAGTTGCAACGGAGATTCCGGAGGGCCTTTAGTGACCAATAACATCCTGGTGGGTTTAGTTTCATTCGGACCTGAAACTTGCACCCTGGGGTTCCCTTCAGTGTTTACAAGAGTTACAAGTTTTTCAGATTGGATGTTTGAAACTATGCTAACTGCAGGCGGTACGAAACTAAATGCCCAAGTTTTCGTTTTAAGTTGTTTGATAATTGTCATTTTATTGTAAATAATTTTGTCTTTTGAATAATAAATAAAAAAAATCCTGATAAAGGAAACGAAGGGAAGCGTGTTTTCGAAAATATAAGGCGTTGATTCACGCGGGGAATCACCGTAAAGGACTTATTCGAGTAGCGGTATTTGTTTGCGGGAGAGATCACTTGACATACAGTCCGGCAAATAAATTTGAAACGTGGAAAAGCATCAAAACCTCAATAAATAAAATGAAACGAGCATAATATTATGTATTTTTAAAATCATCACAATTAAAGCTTATTCATTCCTATAATTATGAATACAATGTTTTGATTCATCCAAACAATGCTCTTAAAATTACACAACTAACAATTCCTATACATAAGTATGCCCCTATCTTAAAAGTCAAATCTTCATTAGTTTGATTATCTGGCAAAACTGATACAATCGGAGGACTTCTGTGTTTGTTTAATTGTTGTACAGCGTCTGTTACAGTTCTTTTCAATTGATTAAAATCCGGACGCAATTCCTGTTGAATGTCTGCTTTTGGCATGTTTTTTATTGAAGAAACCTCTTCGTGTATGAACATTTTTAAGTCGTGCTTCCAAAAAACCGTATAAACAAATGCTGCAAAAGAAGTTTCAACAATATACAACCCAATTACCTACTGTTCTACATTTACGTGCCATCGGCAACAATTTCGAAACTAACAACTCAAAGAAAAGGGAATATTTAAGACATTTTTAATATGTAATCTGTCAGCTGTCACTGTCAAGAAATTAAGAAAGTTAAATCAGTTTTGAAATGTCAGATGTTTCAATCCTTAATTTTTTTTCACAGGTTGAATATTAGTTTAAAATGTTTGTTTATTGTCAGACTGATAAAACTACAAATAACAAATATTTACCTAAGAAGGAACCTACAAGACTTAATATCAGACTAATATATTTGCTGTACTCTAGCTGTGACCTTTGTTTCTCTTGGGAATCCCTGACAGCATTTGTGAATGCAGTAAAAAGATCACGTTCTGCTTGATCGTAATCTTGGAATGTAGCAGTTGCTGCTCGCTCCATATTTAATACCTGAAATTATGTACTGCTTACAGGATGATCGATCATTCAGGAATTTACAAGTTACTTACTGTCCTTTCATCATTTATCAGCTGACAATACACATCAAATTTTTCCTTTCTGTCAACATGTTGAATTTGACTTTGCACTTCCTGTGCTTTTTGCCTAATTTCTGAAAGGTGTTTGTTTATTTCGCGTCGCTTGGTTTGAGTTTTTAAAAGTTGGTCCTAAAACTAGATTTTCAAAAGCCTACTTTTCCCCCTAGTAGTTATTTAACTGAAACTTGTTTTTACTTTGCCAAAAACTAATCAGTCTTAGAAAACATGAAAATCATACAATATACATACAATAATATATAAATAATTTTAGCTTACAAACCTGTAAAGCTGTAACTCTTTCTTGGAACACTTTAACTTCATCTAGACCAATAAATTTAGTATACCATCTATTTAAGTGCCTAATTTTATCGAAAACGATTATTTTCTGCTGTTCTTTAACTTTTAATAAATATTGTGGGGCCTCTGCTACAGCATTATCCATTATTTTTTTTAAATGAGCTAGATTTTCTTTAGTCACCGCCCTCAGAATTAAAGATACCCTCATTTTAATTATTTCACTTAACTTTCTGTTTATGAATATTTGATACAAACTTCACACAACTTCATAGTTTTTAATAAATTAAAATATAATCAATTATTCACTACTAAATCCCTAAAACTGTATTGTAAATGTAAATGTAAGACATGAGATTTTTGATATAGCCGGAACCTAAACTAAACGTAATGCATCACAAATGATCAAATGGCAAGAGTGGGGTAATTCAGAGAGAGCGTTATAAAAAACGGGGTAATTCAGAGAGAGCGTTATAAAAAACGGACATATTATTATAAACGAATAATATTAACTTTTTTATCCAAACTTCAGTTAAAGTAAAATATGTTCATGTAACACGAATTACTGACTTCTTGAAATTATTATTCTTTTTTCTGTTGTACATACTGCAAAAATTAATAGATGATTAAGTTCTTGCTTTCCCTTATCTGCAGTGATAGCACTAAATCTGTAAGTTTTAAGTGATAGTTCAATGAAATATATGAATCTATTTTAATATTAGTTTATACATGCCCCACTCTACCCTCAAGATTATTTGTGATATATATTGAAAGACGTTTAATTTACTTTGACGTTTGAGGTTAGAATATAACCTTTTTTTATGACCGGCTAGTGAATTTCGTTTGAGACAGGACGAAAAAGAAGTTCATTTTAATGGTGTCACTGGTATTTATTTATCCAGTAAAAAATGGATACTTGGCTTTATAATTTTTTATTCAAGAAAATCCAGAAGAGTGAGTTTTCAACAAAAAGGAACATTTTTACTGAACACGTTCACTGCCACGTTGGTCCCGTGGTACTAATACATTTTTAGGCTATTAAAACCAACACAGCTTAAAATGCATATGCAATATTTGAAAATTGTGTTTTAAAATAAATAATTTGACCTCAAAATTCGAATCAGGTTCCAGATTTTCGAGAACTGAATTTTTAAGGAGAAATTTTTACAGCGCTTTAGAAAATTCGCATAAAATTATTTTTAGTTGGTATGCAACTATAGTAAAAAAAACATCCTATTTATTTTTAAACAGGATGAAAAAAAAACAACCTAATTTTCGGATATACTTGTTTTATTATTCAAGACAGCTCTACACTTCGGCAAACCACAAAATCTCACAAAGACAATTAAAAAATTATAGCAAAAACCAGGAAACACTTTTCAGGCCGCAATAAAGAAATTTTCAAAATAAGTTTTGCACAATAATCTTAAAAAAAACGTAAAAAGATTTGTTTTACTTTCCTACCTACAAAATTTCATGCTCTTTCACATATTTTTAAAATGAACGTGATGTCAATTTAAAAAAAGACAGTATTATGAGAGAAATAAAAAAGATATTATTTAGTACGTCTTAAAATTTGTTTGACGTTTTTGACGCACAAGTTGTCAAAAGTCAAGTGTCAGCTATGATGCCGCGAATTAAGTTTGACAGCTACGAAATGTCAGAATAAAACTTCAAATGTTCCAAGCGAGATCAAACAATAGTGATGATTAATGATATTCTAAATATATTAATTTTTTTCTCCCACAATACTTCACAAATCATAATTCTTTTAAATACAGGGGTAAAAAGTTTTAATACATTTTTGGTATTTTGGAAGAATTAATTAATAGAAGTATAAAAAAATAAATTTTTTAATATCCAAACTTAAGAATAGTTTCATTATATCTGAACCCCTTACGGAACGAGTCAAAAAAGAAAAACTTTTAAGCCAAATAATCTCTAGTTACCAATCGACTCATCCTTTGATTCTAAAAGTTCTAAATACATTTTGGACAATGCCTACCACTAATTTTTGATCTTCCAAAATAGCTAAAACATGATAAAATAAAAATTTAAAATCGAATTTTGGTTGAATACAAATTAACATCTACTTGGGATGGGCGTTAGACTTAACTAAAAATAAACCTTAAAACTAGGTACCTAAAATTAATCGAAAACAAAATCAACATATATGTACAAAAAAATAAGTTTAGTGAGTTTCGCGTAAACGTAAAATTATCAAAAAATTTTCAACATTTTTAATTCTGGAAATGGATAAAAAATAATTTCATTTGTGACACAATCCATGACATATTTTAGTAGAGTTTGCCGTAAAATTCATATTTTAAGTTGGTATTATCACTGTTGCCAAATTAATCCCATTTAAACCAATAAAAAACGTTTTAAATGACAGTTGACATGTTTTTGTTTCTTTAAGTGAGGTACACACATTTATTTGACAGCTGACAACGTAAAAAGCTCATCAAAACAAATAAGAGTAAAAATGTCAATTGTTCATGGCCAACTCTAGCGAAATAAGGTCTGGAATTCAATACATGTGATGCAATTCTTGTCAAAAGTTCGTCTATTTTTTTTTGAAAAGAAAATTACATGTTACGTTTACGTGAAAGTTTAAAAAATACTTCGGTCAAAAAAATCACATTTTTAGCCAAGGCTGTCGTTGTGGTGATAAAAAAAATTGCAACTGTCAATGTCAATTTATAATTTAGATGGTCGATAGTATACAGTGTGTCCCATTTTTCTGTAATCACCGCTGACACGAGAGCCTTATAAACAGGTGGACGATAAAATGGTCACACTGTATACGGATTGTCTCGTTTAAAATTACTAATTGTGAAAATATGAAGTAATATAATATTTCTCGATTTTCACTGGGTTTATTTGAAGATATTTTAATAGAAAACGAAGCCTTTCTTTTTTTTTAATAAAAAAGTTTAAAATACCAACCACTCACAAATTATCTAAGTGATATTTTCTTTAGACCTTGGAGGGTTTTATCATCATCAGTAAATATTTATGCGTGTCGGGTATTGCAAATGGTTTTGTAAAATAAAAAATAAAGTTACTGGTATGCCAAATATGGAATCTTCTCTTTAATGGCCTACACATTATATGGTGTCCATATATGGTGTCCATTTGAATGCGTCGTTTGACATTAAGTCAAAAATATCACTACCAACCATAAAAAAATAAAGTTACTGGTACAGCAGTCATTGCATGCCTTAACCACAGGGATAGAGTCGCACGCCAATTTAAAACCTACTTTGAAGGCTGTCAGCAGTCTATGTGTCAGATTGAATATTTATTTATTCAGAACACTATGACAGCAAAAACATAATATTCTTCTTCTTTCTTCGGTTGTGACTTGCATACTAGTGCATTTGCCAGTTCATAAAATCATTGATTTTGTTTCTAATGTTTATTTTTCTTAAAGTAAAGATAAAACCCTCCTTAATCCAACCAAAAATTTCCGTTAAAAAAAAATAATACAGCAGCTTAACAAACAAAATCAATTAAAATAAAATAATCGGTAAAATCACGCAGGATGCTGATTACCTATCTCGACAGATCCTTTTTTTAACCTTTTCTAAACGAAAAAAAAAAAAAATAAAAAATAAAATATCTACAATATGGACCGGATAAAATCTCAGTGAAAAGGATTGTAATTGCGCTATAAATATACCGGGTAAGCAAAGTGTTTTAAGCACTTTTTCGATACCCGGTATATGAGTGACACGTGTACTCCAATCAATCCGTTTTGGGACGTATTAATAGTTTTATCTGCCTACAAAATTTTTTCTACAAGCGTCAATTGAATTTTAATTTACCACCGCTAATTTTTTTTTACATAACAATTGATTTTTTGAGCTAGAAGAGACAAAAAAAAATCAATTGAATATATAGATTGTCTAATTTGAAACATCAAATATTTCAACAATTACAATCCTCTTCTATTGTCTTTATAAAGTGTGTCTGAATTTTGCGAGTTCTTGACAAAAATTATGACGTAATATCTTTTAAAACATTAACTGAATATTTTATATTTTTTGAAACATTCAAAACCAATAGTTTTACGCAAATTTCATGCAGCAACTGGAAATTTGAGGCACTTTTTTACTGCAGTGTAGCAAGAAACTACATTTCTTATGTTTGACACATGTCACTGACACTTTTTTGACATTTGGCCACACTCTTCTGACATTTGACGTTTGTCGGAATTAAGAAAATAATATATAGAAGAACAAAGATATGAAGAAAAGTCATAAATAAAAACGACCACTGTCGATGACAGTTAAAATATGTACAATGAATGGAACACAAGATTTAAATCAAACCTCGTCTTCACTAGAGAATCTTTTCAGATCAATGGATTAAGTTTGTTTACGTAACAAAACGTAATTTTTATATAAAATCTTACAAAATTCAGACACAAACCGACTTATATTTCTAAAAACCGGCCCGCTTTACTCTGCACATCGTTCACACCATCAAAAAATCTAAAAAAAAAAAAAAAATAAATTAAAATCTACAGCTCCACATTTCTACTGGCGATAGACGGCGGGCATGGCCACCCCGATGGCGGGTTTGACGTAATCTCCGATCATCAAGTTGGCGCTAACTGGATAGTTAGCCATGACTAGCGGTTGTTGAGGCGGCTGGGGCTGCACATGCGTCGGCGATGTGAAGAGCGAGGGCGATATTGCGCCGCCTATGAGCTGAGCGGTGTGTGTTGAGGTCGGACTAGCGGCAACGCGGCCTCGACCCGTACTCGATATACAGCCCGGATGGATGTTCGGCTGAGAGCCGTCTGCTGTTTAAAATTTAAAGATGATTGTAGATTGATCTACGAAAAATTTCTTAAATAAATAGATCAGGAATAGTTAGTTATTGGACACAGTGACAACATCTATGAAAAGGAATCAGTCAAACGTGATTGTAAGCGAAGTGGAAAATGATGAAGTAGGTGGCATAGCAGTGCGACTAAATGAACGATGGAGGTTTGCAGAGTTGCCAAATCGAGAAAAGTGTTTTTGACAAGACATCAGAAAATTGTTTTTTACTTTCTTTAAAAAAATCCGGTTACTTTGGACCTTTCATATTCGATTTTTCAAGAAATTGTTTTGATTTTATAATGTTTTATAATGTCTTTTTCTGTTTTTTTAAGTGTGCAACTATTTTCCCATTGAACACTCCTATTTTTACGATTTACATGATAAATACAACACCCTCTATGTATTGAACAGGAATTTTTTTTGTTTTAGTAGAAAAATTGGCATCAGTATGGCTAGTGAGGAAATGGGACATGCGGAACATTATTTACTATTTCAGGACGATTTTAGTAAAGCGACACTGTCGCGCCCAATCTGGCAACCTTGTTGAAAATATACCTGATGTTAACAGTGTTTGAAACATACAAATGTCTTTTAATTTATGGGTAACTTTTAATAGCAAGCAACAGAGATTGATGAAAAAACAGTGATTCCCAATCTCTTTTAAAGCGAGACCAATGATTTTATTGAGTAAAAAAATCTGAAAGAAATATTGTCCAAAAAAAAATTCACTATGAATTATTGCCCAAAAAAAAATTTACTAGAAAATATTGCCCAAACTAAATTTTACCAGGAAATATTGCCCAAAAAAAATCACTGGAAATATTGCCTAAAAAAATTTCACTAGTAAGTGTTGCCCAAAAAAAAATTTACTAGGAAATATTGCCCAAAAAAAGTATCACTGGAAATATTGTCTAAAAAAAATTTCACTAGTAAGTATTGCCCAAAAAAAAAGTACTAGGAAATATTGACCAAACTAAATTTCACTAGGAAATATTGCCCAAAGAACGTACCACTGGAAATATTGCCTAAAAAAAATTTACTAGCAAATATTGACCAAACAAAATTTCACTAGGAAATATTGTCCAAAAAAAGTACCACTGGAAATAATGCCTGAAAAAATTTCACTAGTAAGTATTACCCAAAAAAATTTACTAGGAAATATTGACCAAACTAAATTTCACTAGAAAATATTGCCCAAAGAACGTACCACTGGAAATATTGCCTAAAAAAAATTTACTAGGAAATATTGACCAAACAAAATTTCACTAGGAAATATTGCCCAAAGAACGTACCACTGGAAATATTGCCTAAAAAAAATTTACTAGGAAATATTGCCCAAAGAACGTACCACTGGAAATATTGCCTAAAAAAAATTTACTAGGAAATATTGACCAAACAAAATTTCACTAGGAAATATTGCCCAAAAAAAGTACCACTGGAAATAATGCCTACAAAAATTTCACTAGTAAGTATAGCCCAAAAAAATTTACTAGGAAATATTGACCAAACAAAATTTCACTAGGAAATATTGTCCAAAAAAAGTACCACTGGAAATAATGCCTACAAAAATTTCACTAGTAAGTATAGCCCAAAAAAATTTACTAGGAAATATTGCCTAAAAAAAATTTACTAGGAAATATTGACCAAACAAAATTTCACTAGGAAATATTGCCCAAAGAACGTACCACTAGAAATATTGCCTAAAAAAAATTTACTAGGAAATATTGACCAAACAAAATTTCACTAGGAAATATTGTCCAAAAAAAGTACCACTGGAAATAATGCCTACAAAAATTTCACTAGTAAGTATTGCCCAAAAAAATTTACTAGGAAATATTGACCAAACTAAATGTCACTAGGAAATATTGCCCAAAGAACGTACCACTGGAAATATTGCCTAAAAAAAAATTACTAGGAAATATTGACCAAACAAAATTTCACTAGGAAATATTGCCCAAAAAACGTACCACTGGAAATATTGCCTAAAAAAATTTTACTAGGAAATATTGCCCAAAGAACGTACCACTGGAAATATTGCCTAAAAAAAATTTACTAGGAAATATTGACCAAACAAAATTTCACTAGGAAATATTGTCCAAAAAAAGTACCACTGGAAATAATGCCTAAAAAAATTTCACTAGTAAGTATTGCCCAAAAAAATTTACTAGGAAATATTGCCCAAAAAAAATATCACTGGAAATATTGCCTAAAAAAAATATCACTGGAAATATTGCCTAAAAAAATTTCACCATGACATATTACAAAAAAAAAAACACTAGAAATATTGCCCAAAAAAAATTTACTAGGAAATATTGCGCAAACTAAATTTGCATAAAAAAAATTTCACTAGGAAATATTGCCCAAGACAAATTTGACACATTAAATATATAATTTTTAATAGAGATTGATGACAAACCAGAGATTCCCAATCTCTTTTAAAGCGAGACCAATGATTTTATTGAATAAAAAAAATTGAAATAACATATTTACTAGTACTGACATATATTACATACAGGGTTTGACAATACTACGATATTTTAAATATAAACCGATATATTGGGAACCACTGCAATAAAAAAAATGATACACGTACATTAACGTTTATACATGAAATAATGATAATTTTAAAAAAACAAAAAACTATAAGTACTTACCTCCTCCCATATGCTGCGAATCAACTAAGGCGATGAGATTATTAGCGGCCATGAGATTATTGTTAAGCAAGGTTTGCGTGGTGTCCATCGACACCTCGCCTAGGCCATTCACCGACATCCCGTTTACCATATTAACAGCGTTCCTCACACCTTGGGCGTCCAATTGGCTCCAGTAGCTCTCGCTAGGCGACACGTTTGATACTCCTGAAATTATCAGTATTTTTCTCCTTACTTTTCGCCCCCCTCTTCAAGAAAGTCTTATTACGGGGTCAAATAATAATTATGGGGGTCAAATCGCATACTCTGAATTCTATTTTCCAATATCTAGTTATCGCGTAACGAATAATTTTACTCGAAAATTAAAAAAATATATATTTCATCATATAAACAAAATAAAAAAATGAATAACATGCATCAACTTTTTAAATTAGTTTGTGAATAAACTCTTTCTTCTCGACATTACTGATGAAACCCAACGTTTTCTCGGCTATTTAAACTTTGGAGCATCCTCGTCCTTACGGTAGTACCCCTTTTTTCCGAAGGGAAAGCTCTTCTCCTAACAATACCCCTATTATCCGGTATCACTCTTCTCCTAACACTATTTCTCCGATCAACAATGGGACAACCTGTATACAATCTCCGCCAAACCGTTTTCTTACCTGGAGGTGGTTGTACGGGAGCTCCTGTATACCTGAAGTAGGGATTCTTCAAGTCCAGCGTATTCTGTGATGTTTGCGTGGTCCCTTCCACCGTCAATTCTATGGTAACGTCGTAACTTTGTCGCTTGTTGGCCAAAAGTACTACCCTACCCGTTAAAACTTGACCTTGTTTGAGCAAAAGCGGCTGTTCCAGCAAACACCTAAAAATAAACCATCAATACACGAAAAATTATAAGATGCGACCGCCACGCTCACCTGACTTGGTACCAATGGGTGAGCGGTTCCGTAGGCGCCGTACTCAACCATACGGTTTGTTGGGAGCCGGTGAAGGCGACATCGAACCAAAACGCTAGACCATGGCATGTGCCAGATTCTAAAATGTGAAATTCTAGTGGTATGTCGATTGTGTGAAGATCAGTCTCATCTGTTTCTAAGAAATCTACAACGTGTCGAATGGATTTACTCATGCAGATCCTAAAAATTAAATATAGATGGTTGCCAATTTTCGCTATTTCAGTGGGAAGTCCTATAGCCATAACTTTTCCCTGATTTAGATCCATTGAGAAAAAAATAAATACGCCATTTTTGTTGTCCATTTGTGTACTTTGTAACATCCCTATTAGAGTTTTCAAATACCATATACAGGGTGAAATTTTTTTACATGGACAAAACGAACAAATTTTTTAAGACCGGATCTGATTCTTTTCTAGCTTGAATAAATGAGTTAATTAGGAGAAAAGAAATTTCAGTAAAAATTCACAACTCTCCCTGTATATTATTAAACAATGGAAGCAGGCACTTTTAATTGTCATTTGATATTCCCATAGGGGCCTCAATACGAGGTAGGAGTATGTACAGTTCCTAATGACTCACCCTGTATAATTATTTCTTTCAAAGCATATTCTAAATTAAAAAAAATTCCTTGAACAATATCAAATGCAATTTGTAATTTTAATGATTAGAGGAAGTATTTAATTTGCGTTTTGTTTTGTTTATATTATCAGATAACCATTATAAGATTTATTAAAATACCTAGATAATTTTCAAGGATTAGTTGAAAACAATGTTTTCTTAAATTGATTTTTAATGAGCAAATTCATGATTTATTGTAAGGAAAATTCAGTTATATTTTTATTTAAGTATTAGCGCAAATCTAAAAAAAATGTATATCCTTTAGATAACAAAAACTAATATAGTTTTATATTATATTATTTAAAAAAAATTCCTATTTAATTAAAAAAACTGGTAAGATTAACTTTATTTACTTTTATATAATTTATGAAATGGAAAATTGATAAAAGAAAAGTAACTAAATAAATAAATTATCAGATGCTAAATTTTTATATTTTTTTTACTTCTCATTGTATCAATAAAAACTGAACAGTTTAAAGTAAAATTATCGCTAAAAATATTTATCTTGTCGAAAAAATAACAAAATTTTTAGACTTATTTTTGCATGAATTCAATGAAAATATTTGTATTATTTCAATAAAGAAAATAGAATGTTATAAAATAGTAAAATTCACTTATATATATTTATCTGAAGAATTTTTACCTTAAAATATTGTCACAAAAAAGTAACAACAATTTTTAAGATAACAGACCTATTTTTGAATTTGTTTTCCTTGAAAATTTTCCTATTATTTCAAATATAAATAAAGTACATATCATTTTTTTAATGTGGTGCTAATAGTTGTTTTTATTTAATTTTTAAAACAATTCACTTAAATCTAAATTCCATTTTACCTGTGGATCATTTTCATGTTAAATTACTATTTTTAAAAACAGGAGCCCCAAGAAACTAAGGAATAAAAATAATTTTATAAACATTTATTAAAAAATACTTTAAAGAATTTAGAATTTAATTTTATGGTATTAGATTTTTAATGTCTATTCTTGTCTCTCAATTGGCGAAAATAAAAAAGAATTTGTAGTTAAACTGCTTAAATTATAAGTAGTGAGAAAATATAAGAATTGTGAAAAGAATTTACCTAACAACCAACACATATTTTGGATATAAATATAAATAATTTTACTTAAACACTTACCTAATATCAAAAGTATCCACTATGGGCTGCCTAAAATATTCCTTCACAGCACAATTTTGCAAAGCTGAAAGATTAACACCATGAAAGCAAGTTTGGAACCAAAAATTCGCTTTACTATACTGCTCCATGTAGAGGGCATCATCTGTAAAAGGGACGATGTGCAAATCCCCCCTGGATGGGTACATTTTACCAGTTGGTGCTAACCACCTTTTAGCATTTAAATACGATTCTAACATCCTTTCATTATAAAGCATGTATCCCATGGGTTCAGAAATTATTACATCGACTTTCTCGGGCAGCTCAACTTCCTCGATTTTACCTGGTATAACTTTAATGGAACTAGTAAGATTATTGGCTTCTACTAACTTTTGTGCATAATGAGCCATAGTGGAAGCCTCTACAGCGTAAATGCGCTTCGCTCCAGCCTGGGCCGCGAAAAAAGATAAAATGCCCGAACCAGCACCTACATCTAAAACTACTTTGTCTTTGAAATCTTCTAAGTTACATAATATTGCTCTTTGATAAGTGTAAGTCCTCACAAAATCCTGAAGCATATTTTGTTGTTGAGATAAGTAACCGTAAAACTGAAAATACTGTGCTGCAGAGGAGTCTTCTGTCCTAACAGAAAATATAGAGGCATCCTTACCAGATTTAATCTTTGTTATTGCTATAGTAAAATACCTAGCTTCGTCCCTATTGCTAAATTTTATTAGTATAGTATCATTTTCGATGGCAAATAAATAAGAAGTTGTACCCACTTTACAACAATCTGTCTCGGTGTCTACGGGAAATTCTAACAGTTGATTGGTTTCATCCAGTTCTAAGATTTTTAAATTGATGCCTTGCGGGTCGTACTCGGCTCTCAATTTTACCTTCCTATTGTATTTTGGTATTGTTTGGTTGTCTTCGTTTACCGAAAATACTTCTACTATCCACACTTTAAGCGCCATTTCAAACGTTACAGAGGTTAGCCGATCACAGTAATTTAAACGGGGTGTTTAAGTAGATTTATTAAGAGAATATTTTCGGCACTAAACGACCGCTAAAGTCAAGTATTCAACAAAAACCTTTGTAAAATTACATTAATTCAAAAAAATTATTTATCACCAAAACAGACATCGCTCGGTACAAGCACAAAAACATTTTTTTTTATTTTAAAACAATGTTACCACTCGACTGTCAAACATCCAATTAATGGCCGACAATGTAGCCAACCCAAGTACGAAAATATATTAAAATACACAATTTATTGTAACAATTTTGGATTCAATTTACCAATTGTCTACATATATATGCTAAATATTAAAATATTACATCGGTACATAAAAAAAAATTAAAAACAAATACACGTGGTGTCTTGCAAAACATATGCAATCAATAATATAGTTGTGTAAGATATGTTGCCTACATAGTACAATTTTAAATTCATTTAAAATTTATTATCACTGCACTTCAAAATTTATTTATATAAGAATAAAAATAATACCATTGTGGGAAAACTAAAATGGATTATTTTTTAAAAATTTATCTCCTTCGTAAATTGTGCAATTAAATTGGCGGCAAAATTCAAACCCCAGCTTTCACCCCTTTGAAAACTTTCCCCTTCTCCAACCCTAACCAATTCAATACATTACATTACAAGGGGTGATGTAAATCGTAAAAGGGTGGTGATTTTTTTGTTGCAAATAGCGAAGAGTAAAATTGTTTAATAAAATATTTTAATGTAAAAGTAAAGGAATAACATGGTGAGATAATTTTTAATAAAAAAATAACGTATTTGAATATGTTATAAAATTTTTGCATGCACATGCTTTAGCTTCTATTTTTTGGAAAAACGTATTATATTGTAGCACATTAGTGTTTTTAATAAAAGAGCTTTTTGAGCCAATCCATAACAATTGGGTTTTTGGACAATAAGTTCCCTTTCCAAAATAGGAAATGATTATTGTACTTAAAGCCGGTGATTAAATATTTTAATAAAAAGGTTAAATAACCCAACATTTTAGGTTAGTGTTTGTTAAAAATTAAGCATTTTAGAAATGAAATAATTTAAACTTAGGCAAACGTGATTTATATAAACAGTGTTGCCTATTTTTCACTCTTGTCGCAGATATTTATAAAAGTTTTGCAACATTGTAAATTATTTCATAAGATTTGGAGAAAATCATCGGATATTTATATTTTTCTTAGACCTACAATGAACTTTCCATCATTTGGAGGCCATTTTGCAACTGCATTACCGACAATACATCAATTCGCTGCGAAGTTTTCCCAAGGAAACTCATCAGCGTCTTTATGTCCGCCTCAAGATACTAATCAAAGGTATACCGCTAATGGAATACCTTCTTTTACCCAGCATCATCATGCCAACCCGCAACAAATGTTGTCAACTGTCAATACAAAAGAATTAAGACAATGTCAAGTAAGTTTTGCGTTTTTAAAATTCCATTTGCTTTGTTACACTAATCACGTTACCATTTTTAGAACAACTATTTAAATCAGACTCTATACACGCAGAATAACAATGGACAAGAGAAACGTCAACATTTTGAGCCACAAGAGCTGGCTCAAGAATTATGCGCAGCCATGTTGCAGCAAAGTCAGCAGCAGCAGCAAGAGAAGCTTAAAGAAAAGGTATAATTCGTACAGTAACTCAAAATACGTTTGTATAACCAAATAACCGTTTCTTTTAGATCAAATTGCCAGATCATCGAACCCAGCCCACAACTCAAATCCAACAACGCGTCATCCAACAGCCCCAAACCACTCAAAATGACAATTCCAGCCAAACGTCAACCACAATGTCATCTGCTTGGCAAACTTTGACGTCCCCAGCGTCAACGGTAGCCAACTATCTCTCTCATCTACCGGCATCGTCCCTTCCTTTAAGCATTCACCATTTTTTAAAATACTCCACCGAAAATCTAAACTTAAAAAAAGAGAACATCCTTCTGCCCACCAATTCCGGAAAAATCAACGAAAACATTCAACATTTAAATCTGCAAAATAATTCCGATAACGGATTATTACAAAACGGTTCGTTAAATTTGAATTTGAACGCCGGAAGTTTTGGTTCCAGTGTCGGTTTGAACGCCAGCGGGTTGAACTTGGGAGCGTTGAATAATGGACAGGGGCAGAGTAACGCGGTTACGAAAAAGAAGAAGAAGAAAATAGAGAAGGAGAAGAAACCCAGACCTAAACCGGGCGAGATTCGACTAACAACAGCTCTTGACGGTTCCACCCTATACTGCTGCCCCGAATGTCACATGGCTTATCCCGAAAAAGAGCTCTTAGAACAGCATCTAGTAGGTCACACTTTGGAACGACGTTTCGTCTGCGACATTTGCGGTGCGGGTTTGAAAAGGAAAGATCACCTGACGAGACATAAACAGTCTCACAACCCGGAGAGACCGTACGTTTGTACGGTGTGTCTTAAGGCGTTCAAGAGGAAGGAACAACTCACTCTTCACTTCGTTATACACTCGGGCGAAAAACGTCATTTATGTCCCGAGTGCGGGAAGGGATTTTACAGGAAGGATCACTTAAGGAAGCACACTAGATCCCATATTGCGAGGAGAGTCAAAGCAGAACTTTCACAACAAAGTAGGTTATAGTATTTTTCCGATCTTAGTTTCCGTTGTTTCCAGCCATCTCTTCTTTAGTCTATCTTTCTTCTTGATGCTGGTGACATATCGTCGCCAACCAACCGTTTGATCTTCAGTCCGACTTAGAATTTCCGTTGACGGACGGAAGATTAAACGATTCGTTATGCCACTAGTCAAAAGGGAACTAAATGAGAGAGGAGGAAAAGTATTTTGAACGGATGATAATGAACAAATTGACGTAGTTTTAAATAATTGACGCTTTCACTTTACAGATGTGTATTTTTTTGTATTTAGGTACAACCACTTCCCAGACATTGCACCTGCCAACCACGACTGCTTCTGGAAACATGAACATATCTTCATGTATTCTTCCTTAAAATGTTTTCTATATATTGGCAAATTTATTGATAAGTTGACATCAGAAATTCAAAAACATCAGTCGAAAATTCTAGTACTAGATGTGATGGACAAAAAATAATAATATAACAAAGTTGGCGTGGTAATTTTTGGCTGTGATATTTTCTTAATTTACAAAGTAGATTTTTGATCTGCTTTGAGTAGATCGTAGAGTTTAGGTATTTTCAAAAAAAAATCAAAAATGAAATTCAAAATTTCAAAGTTTTTATTTTTTGAACTGTCAAATGTCAATATAACGGATGGAATAACCGAATGTATCGGAACAATCTAGAGTTTACGGTCGCAGATTGGCAAATGATTCTGACAAGTGTATTAAAAACTGATTTTCAATTATTTCTAATCATTGTCACTCCTGTCAAAAGTCAAAGATGTCTAAATGCCGATGGTTTTTAAATGCAGGTTTGGAAATCAGCCAAATTTGGGTTTTCCATATTGAAAGAATTTTAAAAACTTTTCCGTACATTCGAAAACATAATTTATACTGACATTTGACAGACAAAAATGAAATAAATAGGTTAACAATTTCGCTTATGCCATATATATGAGTACTAGAATTATAAAAAAAAGCAGAGTACACCTAGTATTAAAATATGACGCCCTAGTCATTGAGGCTACCTCATACTCGTTATTGTGATAAATTTCCAAGGCAAAATTTTACTCTGTGAGGCGTTTCTTTTGTGTATTGTGGTACAAAAAATTTGCTTTAATATAAATAGTACAAAGTACATTGTGCTCGTTGCACAAAACTTTTTTTGAGAATCTGAATTGTAGCATTACATATTTTTCTTTAATTTAAGCTTTGGCCACGACTCCCGTGGCGGTTAACGTGTTAAATTTATTTTGTCCAATATCCTATAATATATTAAAAAAAGCGTTAAATTAAAGAAAAATAAATATGTTCAATTACATCTTTTTTGTTAATCTTACGCCTTAAAGGTATTTATCATATATTTTTTTATTTATTTATTTTGTTGTAGTGTTTTTTAATGTTTCTCAAATATTAAGAGGTTTAAAAAGAAGAAAGTTACAGCATCCTCTACACATCTCGTCAAATATTTTTTAGGCCTTGAATATCCAAATTTGACTTCTTAAAATTTGGGACAAACTTTCTTTCTATGCATTTAGTATTATCAATGCATTTGGCTATACTTTTTGCGTTTTCAATTTTAGATCGTCTGTACCTATTTTTATACGTTTACCTCGTAGTTTTAGTGCTAAGCAAGACAAAAAAAAGTATTAACTGAGGTAATAATAATATTTATAAGCAATGGAGAGTTCATAGAGACAAAAAAGAAAAACATGAGTAGTACAGTTATACGGGTTTAGGAATAAATATCGGGAATTCAATGTGCTAGAGAGAGAGCGAAAATCATTATTTCCATAGCCCGCCGAGATGCAACGGGCTATAAAAAAACATTTCGACCTAGTTGGCCATGGAATTGATGAACCACTGGTTCAAATTTTAATTTAAAATTGTCGAAAAAATGTTTGTCAATTATGACAAATTTAAAAAAAATCAAATATGGTTGTCACATATAGGGTGGTGAATTAAGGCGTGACACCATCATCAGTGAATACAGATTATGAAAAAAAATCAAATAAAAGGTAGCAGTTAGCAGCTGAAATATTAAAATTCCTATACTTATTCCAAAACCCGTATCGTTGGTCTACTAATATATGGTTAGATTGTAAAAAAATTTAGAATTTGTATACATAATCTATGAACGAAATTTGTTATTTTTTGTGATGAATGAAAATTAACCCGTGATTTAGCTCTAAAGATTGTCGTCGAATACTTAACAGTATTTTTTCGTAAAACTAAAAATAGAGAGTACAAATATCACATATAGAAAACAATATTTTGATGCAAATGTGCTGCCATCTATGAGTAAAATTGATAAATGAAGCTTTATTTATCAGGTTCACTCATAGATGGCAGCACATTCTCGAATTGTTATCTTATAGCGGATATAGCTATTGACATTACGCGTGTTTGGAATTTGAATTATTGGATTGGAAAACCTAACTGATGGCGCCGAAAGGCAGAAACCGGTCCGAGGATGTCGAATTGAATAAATTAAATTTCTAACTCGTTTGCTTAATATTTTGATGCATCTGTAGATTTCTTTTTGATAGCTATAGTTTCTGTTATTTTTTGACAATCATTTTTAATCGTTTTCTAATCATTTTTTTATATTTATTGTTGACCGTGAAAAAATGCACAAAATAAGAGATTTTTTATTTTTGGATTTTTATAAACATTCGTTCGTCCTTTTTTATAAATATTTAGTGGAAAGTGCTTCCCATGTATTGCTTTATACCTGTAATAATAAATTTATGTCAAAAAATGTCTTTATTTTTTTCTTTATTGTTTTTTACGGGTCAGTTCCACTCAGGTCGATTATTGAAACCCCCTGTATGTTACCCTCTTTATTTTTGCCGATTTTTATGATTTAAACTGACATAGTTCATTTAAAACACTTCGTATATCGAAGAACTAGACAGAATGTATTCAATTTTAGGCCTTCACAATCCAGCAAAAAATTTGAATCAATTATCATCATTGTCTATGGTCTTTAAATTCTTGACTAGGGACACCCTGTATATCGGACACGCTATATAAAATATAAAAATTCTTTATGAATTTATGACCCTTCATAATGGCCTGTTTGTACTGTTTTTTTGCCATAACGTCTAAGAAATAAACCTACCAAAAGAATGATATAAATTATTTATTCAATATAAAATATTCTCTACACAATTAGGATTTTTAAATGCTTTTTACTTATACATCACACCCTGTCATATGTCGACAAAACGTGCAAAAAACCGACATCCAGTTGTATACCATGAACATGGACATCACAAGACTGGATTTTTTGAAATCCAGACCTTCCACGAATGCCCTCATTAAAAATATTGACGATTCCATTAATATTATACCAGCGTAAAGAAACATAAAGGGTAGAAAAAATATTGGGTTACCCTAGAAAACAAATTAATATGCAATAAACTTCATTTATTATATTACTCCAATTTTAAAACGGTAACGGGTAAAAAATATGGTACGCCCATGACTTTTATTAGATTTGTATGAAAAAAGAGAAGTTATGTTGATTTATTACATTCAACTGATCCTGAATTAAGTATAGGCAAAAATAATCTACAGTTAGTGTAAAAAAACTTACCGTTGTTAGACCCACCAAAAGAAACAAATAATATTCCGACGATAATACTAGACAAATCAATTTGAAATCTCTTTCCACTTCTGGAGCTACCAACGAACTGTTTTTCAATCTTTCTCTCCAAAGGAAACCAGGCAACACTGGCCCACATTTAATTATTCTAAGTATATCGAAAATACTTAAACCCTAAAACAAACAAAATTGAAAATCATATCTAAAATACTAAAAAAATATATCTAATTCCAGAAAAATTATATCTACGCCATTGCTTTTAGTTACCATGCCTAAAATTCCTAAAATAAGCACATAAAACGGAGAAAATGATAAAGCAGGATTTTCGCAAAAATATTTGATCGACCTATGATTTTTTCTCAAAATCGGTCCAATTATGGTATAAAACGGCACCTTCATAATAAATTTAAAACCACCAACATTACAGGAAAATTTTTAAAACCATCAAAAAGGGTCGTTTGAATACGTCTCTTCCCTATTTTAACATCTCACTTTTGCATTTTTTTACAACTGTGATTGACACTGACAATATTTTGAAAGATTTTTTTTGATTGTATAATTTAAAAGTACGTACCTACATAATATTAAATACGCGGAAGGTCAACGGAAAAAGACGTTCAGAAACTACGTTGGTATAAGTGAATAGGAATAACAAGGGTAGAAGTTGGTACTACTGAGAATTTAAATTTTAAAAGAGAGCCCTGTTGCCGCTACGTGCTAGAAAATCAAAAGTAGGATACTTAAAGAATCCTAATTGATAGGAAGTTATGGGATACAATCAGTCGGTACCTTCAACTGAAGTGATATTATTATATGACATTGATTGACAAAAATTGCGCGTCACATTTTCCAAATTACCGTCCTTGATTGACAATTCCATGTAGATAGAAAAAACATAGAAAATTGGGGCAAAATCCTAAAATTCAACATGAGCACCGAAACAATTGTTATTAAGAATCCAGCTCCTAATTGCCCGGAACATACAGTGAAACTTACGAACGCAGAAAAAAATTCCAAATTACTAATTACTACCTTATGGATTTTTTCGTCTGTATTTTCGGCGGCTAAAATAGATTTCAATGCAAATATAACAGGTAAATAATGTTTTGATTTAGACTTTGTTTCTTGTAATATATTTTTTCCAGGTATTTCGATTGCATTCAATCTTCAAGATGTTACTCTAATAACGCTTACAGCTTGGATGTTGCATAGGGGCATGAGTAGTGTAAGTATAGAAATAAAGAAAAAATCTAACGAAACATCGATGCCAGATTGCTCGGTGGATACCGGAATCTTGAGATAAAAAAAGTTAAATTTTAAAATGAAGGTAGTAATTTGGCAGTTTTAAAGGGTTGTTGCTTTTTATTTCTTATTAAAATATTTTTTTCTTTCTTCCACATTGTATAAAAATTGCCATTTCAGAGAACCGTCGCGCTTATATTCCCTTGGGTATCAGCCACCTTATATAGCCTTTATTACAACCATTATAAAAGCCTGTCGAGGATGATAAGACTTTTAAAACACGTCAAGCACGCCACTGCTTTGCCCTGGGTCGCAATTTTTGCTGCCACCGTAGGATTGGGTAAGTTAAATTTACGCGAGTTGATGGTCTGCCCCATTACTGGCGCACATAGGTCGTCGTCGTTCTCTTTCCAACACATTGAATTCCCTATTCTCTCTTTCTAACACATATTCCATATGTGCGCCAATAATGGGGTATACCATCTACTTACGCGTTGAACATTTTACTGCGCACCATTTATGTTCGTTAAATCGTTATTTGGTATATCTTATTGTCTGTCCCAAATAAAAAAATTTATTTGCAAGTATATTTCATTTTTTGCAAAAATTCAAACTAAAAATTAGTTTTTGCGACTAAATTTTACTAAAAATACCAATTCTTATTTTTGCTGAGTCTTTTCATACTTTTGATAATCTAAAAATATCCCGAGTATGCTCCCAAAAAGATTTGTATAAGAAATCACGATATTAAATGGACTGCGCGATACCCAGATTTTACCCTATTAGACTTTTAAACTTTCAGCGCTCTCGGACCTGGCGTAAATGCCTACTTATAACATTTTAATTTTTTTTCAGTATTACGGGTTGTCCTCGTTCTGAGAATACTGCAGCTTTCCGCCAACCTGTGGTACAGAAAAAAGTTGGAAAAAGAATTGTACAATCCTGTTAATTAACGCTACTATTTGTATAAACTGTTTTATTATTTCGTACAAATATATAGAAACAAAAAAAAAACAAAGAAATTATTTTTTAGTCACTTTTAAATGATCTTTGTTCAAAATTATATCATTAAATTAGTGACAAATATGACATCTGTCAAATTTCTCGACATAACAGCGAGTTATAAAGTTCTCAATAGACAAACGACGCAAGGAAACGAATTTGGAGCTTTTATTAGATCCAATTTCTAGTTTTTGGGCCCATGCATTCAATAAATCAAATTATAAACACTATTAAATAAACTCATGACAAGTTTGACAGGCGAAGAAACTCATTACCAGTTTGACATGCGTCAAAACTCATGACAAGTGTGACATGTGTCAAAACTCACGAAAATCGCCAGTTTTAGCGTTTTTATGAACAATTCAGGTAAGACCGCACTAGGCTGAGCGGAGCGTCGATGCAAAATATTCTTTAATGGAATCTATATGACCTAACCATCACTAGACTCGCGTCACGACACCTGTGATGTAAAGTTGACTTTTCTACCAACTCTGCATCGCTGGTGCTAGTACGGTATAGCAAACGGCAGCAGCGTGACACAATACTTCATTTGTCATTCGTGTTGGGGGGAAAAACTTATTTGTTGTTAAGATTTGTTGCTGTTAAGATGGTGCTGGATGAAGAAAAATTAATTAATTTAATTAGTGAATATCCTGAAATCAGCCTATCAGCCATCTTGCTCAAAAGACACCTTGTATAACTGTTCAACAAAAATTTAATGTTGATAGACAACAACAATCACAAAAAAGTATCTTTATTGGGTTAAAAAAATTCATTAATAATTTACTTTAAAATATATCAAGTATGATTTTGACTAACTGATTTCTAGTACCAACACTACTCTCTCTATGTCAAATGTAAACTAAACTAACCTAAAATATAAACAATATTTCGCTCCGTTCCGCTGAAGTGCAGTTAATAGTGCGGTACCCCTATAATTATTTTGCATCGACGCTAAGCTGAGCTCAAGTGCAATACCGCTTAGTGCGGTCTTATCTTTAATCAACCAGGAATTTCATAAACTATCTTTATTGTATAAAATTTTTACAAAACGAAATAAATTCTTCAGAGACAAGACAAATCTATCCGTTTAAGTAATACATCAATCTTAATGATTAAAATATTTTTGTCGCCTTATTTTAATATTTCAAAACTCGTGACAAATATGACATCTGTCAAATTTTTTTTTGAATTAATGTAATTTTATAAAGGTTTTTGTTGAATACTTGACTTTAGCGGTCGTTTAGTGCCGAAAATATTCTCTTAATAAATCTACTTAAGCACCCCGTTTAAATTAATGTGATCGGCTAACCTCTGCAACGTTTGAAATGGCGCTTAAAGTGTGGATAGTAGAAGTATTTTTTTTTGGGTAAACGAAGACAACCAAACGATACCAAAATACAATAGGAAGGTAAAATTGAGAGCCGAGTACGACCCGCAAGGCACCAATTTAAAAATCTTAGAACTGGACGAAACCAATCAACTGTTAGAATTTCCCATAGACACAGAGACAGATTGTTGTAAAGTGGGTACAACTTCTTATTTATTTGCCATCGAAAATGATACTATACTAATAAAATTTAGCAATAGGGACGAAGCTAGGTATTTTACTATAGCAATAACAAAGATTAAATCTGGTAAGGATGCCTCTATATTTTCTGTTAGGACAGAAGACTCCTCTGCAGCACAGTATTTTCAGTTTTACGGTTACTTATCTCAACAACAAAATATGCTTCAGGATTTTGTGAGGACTTAACTTATCAAAGAGCAATATTATGTAACTTAGAAGATTTCAAAGACAAAGTAGTTTTGATGTAGATGCTGGTTCGGGCATTTTATCTTTTTTCGCGGCCCAGGCTGGAGCGAAGCGCATTTACGCTGTAGAGGCTTCCACTATGGCTCATTATGCACAAAAGTTAGTAGAAGCCAATAATCTTACTAGTTCCATTAAAGTTATACCAGGTAAAATCGAGGAAGTTGAGCTGCTCGAGAAAGTCGATGTAATAATTTCGGAACCCATGGGATACATGTTTTATAATGAAAGGATGTTAGAATCGTATTTAAATGCTAAAAGGTGGTTAGCGCCAACTGGTAAAATGTACCCATCTAGGGGGGATTTGCACATCGTCCCTTTTACAGATGATGCCCTCTACATGGAGCAGTATAGTCGGTTCAGCTTTAGTTCCTTGTTTCAAGTAAAATAAGGCGACAAACCGCGCCGTACGTTCTTCGCCTATCCATAAACACTTACTACAACTTTATACACTGAAAACAATTATTCATCAGATAAATAAAAATGTCTAAAAGACATTTTATTCGACGTTCACTTTTTTGGCGGGATTCGAGTCCGCCCCTTGATTTTCTTCGGGTATATCGTCGAGTTTTCGTTTTCTTTTGACCAAATGCGAAATGTCGGTGGCGGGTTTTGATGAACTGGAAGAAGGAACGGCCGGTTCAGCTTTAGTTCCTTCAGTGACGGCGGAAACTATTTTTTTCAACGCCTAGAAAAAAATAAAGTAAAATTCATAACAAAAAAATTGTTTACCTACCTCGTATAATTGTATCAATAACCAAATACTTTCCCGCTAGCTCGGTATGAGGAACGAAATTAAAAAAAACACTAAATGGCAAAAATTTATTCAAAAAATCGTAAAAAAGTACAAAAAATAAGCATTTCCAAACGCATCAGTCTTGACAGTTCGTCTTAAAAATTGACAAGCGACAATTTTGACAAATTGAAACAAAATGACGTTGATGACAACATTGACACTTGACAACTTTGACATAAGAATTTAAACAAACGAATTAAATAGTGACTTTTTCTAAGCCCTCTTCGATGGTCTTAGCGGGCTTACGTTTGACTTCAATAGTATTAATAACGTTCTTATTTAAGATTTTTTCGAAATTCGGTTTAGAAACGAAACTTTTAATTGTGGTTCTAATATCACATTGACATACCTCGTCTTTGTAGGTCTTCATGTCGGTTATTTTTTCTTGTATATCCGGTACGAGATTTTTGATTTCTTTAATTTCATCTTCGATTTCATCTTTTTTGTCTTCTTGTTTTTCCAAATTGGCGATTCTGGTTTTCAGATAATCCAAGGAGTTCGCGAAACTTTTGACGGCTTCTTCTATTTGAGAATTCGTGGAATATGCGACGCCTAATTTATAATACGTTTCGGCTACCGTTCTGGAATCTTTGGCGAAAATTTCTTTTTGTATTTTCAAACCTTCGTTGATGTCGTTGATGGCCGACTCGAAATTTTCGCTTTCTAGAGATACTTCGCCTAGGACGGTAAGAGCGTCCGCTAGATTTTTTTTAGCCGAATCGCCTTGTTTTTCGAATATTTTTTTGGATAACTCCAGGACTTCCCAGGCTACTTGGAGGTCGGTGGGTTCTTCGTCGGGTTCAGCTGCAGCTGTGCCTAAAATAGATTTGCAGAATGGAAAAGACAGAATATACTGAGACATTCAAATGTCTAGGGGTAAAATTTGCGCCCAACGTGGGGCAAGTAAAATTTTTGATCAGTATGAATAAGAAAATGGATATGATGAGTATGTTCGAAATGATAAGAGAAATAATTGAACAATCTAAAGAAGAGATGAAACAAGATAATAACAATTTAAATAATAAACTGGAGGAAATGAAACAAGAATTGAAACAAAATAATGAAACAATGATAGAGAGAATGGAAGAAAAACTAGGAAATGTGGAAAAGAGATTGGAAGAATCAAAATTATACATGGAAAATAAAATAGAAGTCACTAAACAGGAGATGAGGGAAGAAGTGATTGGAAGAATCATGGAAATAGAAAATAGAATAAAAGAAATACAATAAAAAGAAGAGATTTTCAAAGAAAAAATTGAAAAAGAAGTCAAACAATACATTAAAGAAGCAATGAAGGCAATTAAATTGGGGATACAAGTTACCAAAGAAAGGATGGAAATTCTAGAAGGAAAATGGTATGAAATTTTAACAGAATTTCATCAACAAGTAGAAGAAAGTGTGAAGGAGACAGGAACAAAATTAAGAGAAGAACAAAAACAAGATGAGAATAAAGCAGAAGAGCGAAATAAAAATGAATTTGGGAATAGCAGAGGAAGAGAATTTAAGTATACGAAAAGAAATCGAAGAAAAATACAAGATTCTAGTGGGAAAAATAGAAATTAAAATTTGATTTTATTATTTTTTTAAGATATATATTCTAAAAAATTACCGTTACTAGTCGACGGCTCTTCATTAATTGTCCCATTAGAAGTTGTTGGTTCTGCTTCCATTTTATCTGTAGACGTTTCGTCTTTTTTGCTATCTTCAGTATTTTCAGTAGATTCGGACTCCTTCGCTTCGTTATCGGCATTTTCGGTTTCTTCGGCGGCGTTATCTTCGGTTTCTTCCTCATCTGACGATTCTTCGTTATTTCTAGGGACGGCATCGCCTGAAAGGAATTTTGATTTATGCCCGAAAAACCCAAGAGGAAAAATTTCATTTATTTACCCAAAGCTTCGCTTTCGTCCCTGGACAGCCCTAACAGGGACTTTCCATAATAGAGATATACTTCACCCAAAGATTCGTGCAAGTCGTCTTTGTGTTCTGATACTAGCATTTCGATGGATTGGCTGAGGGCAGCCACAGCAGCGCTGTAGTCTTGAAGAACGTATGCCCGGACACCTTGGGCGTAAAGCTCTTTTGGGTTTTTGCTTTCGGCATTTATTACTACATCGGCCATCTGTAAAAAATATATTCGATACCATAGCATAAAACAATTAAAAATCGAGACTCTAGAGTTTATATAAATCAATTTATCGTTTGTCCTTTGTTAACGCGTTGATAGCCATGTCAGTCATTTATAAATGAGGTTAATTTGTTTCAAGTCAGGTAAAAAGATCGAAAATGAAACACCAGGGGCAACGGCGGCTCCAAGGGGGGGTGTAGGGGCAATTGCCCCCCCACCCAAAGGCAAAAAAATTAAAATTTGGTTTACGCAGAATGAATTTTGTATGGGCCAATTTTGAGAGAAAAAGTGAGTTTTTTAGGGTATAAATGGACCTACAATCTACAAAAAAAATTGAAAAAAATTAAAATTTGGTTTACGCAGAATGAATTTTGTATAAGAAACGATTGGAAATGTCAAAATTACCGAAAAAA
The DNA here is from genome assembly GCA_949320105.2 of Crepidodera aurea. Lineage (NCBI taxonomy): Eukaryota > Metazoa > Arthropoda > Insecta > Coleoptera > Chrysomelidae > Crepidodera > Crepidodera aurea. The sequence continues at coordinate 17,634,508 of OX439477.1, read as the reverse complement.
AATGTTTGGACCATTTTTGAGAGAAAAAATGAGTTTTTTAGGGTAAAATGGACCTAGAATCTACAAAAAATTCAAAAAAATTAAAATTTGGTTTACGCAGAATGAATTTAGTATAAGAAAAAATTGGCAATGTCAAAATTACCGAAAAAAAAATGTTTGGGCCATTTTTGAGAGAAAAAGTGAGTTTTTTAGGGTATAAATGGACCTACAATCTACAAAAAATTCAAAAAAATTAAAATTTGGTTTACGCAGAATGAATTTTGTATAAGAAACGATTGGAAATGTCAAAATTACCGAAAAAAAAATGTTTGGGCCATCTTTGAGAGAAAAAGTGAATTTTTCAGGGTATAAATGGACCTAGAATCTACAAAAAAAATTCAAAAAAATTAAAATTTGGTTTACGCATAATGAATTTTGTATAAGAAACGATTGGCAATGTCAAAATTATCGAAAAAAATGTTTGGGCCTTTTTTGAGAGAAAAAGTGAGTTTTTTAGGGTAAAATGGACCTAGAATCTACAAAAAATTCAAAAAAATTAAAATTTGGTTTACGCAGAATGAATTTAGTATAAGAAAAAATTGGCAATGTCAAAATTACCGAAAAAAAAAATGTTTGGGCCATTTTTGAGAGAAAAAGTGAGTTTTTTAGGGTATAAATGGACCTACAATCTACAAAAAAAATTCAAAAAAATTAAAATTTGGTTTACGCAGAATGAATTTTGTATAAGAAACGATTGGAAATGTCAAAATTACCGAAAAAAAATGTTTGGACCATTTTTGAGAGAAAAAATGAGTTTTTTAGGGTAAAATGGACCTAGAATCTACAAAAAATTCAAAAAAATTAAAATTTGGTTTACGCAGAATGAATTTAGTATAAGAAGAAATTGGCAAAGTCAAAAATACCGAAAAAAAAAAATGTTTGGGCCATTTTTGAGAGAAAAAGTGAGTTTTTTGGGTATAAATAGACCTACAATCTACAAAAAAAATTCAAAAAAATTAAAATTTGGTTTACGCAGAATGAATTTTGTATAAGAAACGATTGGCAATGTCAAAATTACCGAAAAATAAATGTTTGGGCAATTTTTGAGAAAAAGTGAGTTTTTTAGGGTATAAATGGATCTAGAATCTACAAAAAAATTCAGAAAAATTAAAATTTGGTACATAGAATGAATTTTGTATAAGAAAGTCCCCTGGTCCAGGGGTGACATCTACTGGTTGGTAGCAGACCAAAAAAATTTTATCGAAAGAAAATTTGGGGACAAAAATTTTGTTGACAAGAAATTGTCAATAAAAATTAACAATAATTTTGGATGAGATTTTTATTGAATTTTCCAAAAAATAATTTAAATCAGAAAAATGGATGAAAAAGTGTGGAAAATAAAACAAACATATTCTGTAATTAACCTATAAATTTAAATCTAGAAAAATTTGAACGAAAAAAAAAAAAAACGACCCGGGTTATTAGATTTTGTATACGCTCTTACCAGTCATCGGAATTTTTGACCAAGTGAAAAATCGAACGAAACCGCAACAACTCCGTGAGAAATGTCAAATATCCTTAACTACAAACTATCGTCGCCGTTGCCGACGTCCCGGCGAGTGTTTATCGACGCCCGGCGTCTTGCCACGTTGCCAAACATATTAATTATAAGGAATCTTATTTAAATTGAAATTTTAATTATTTTTTTAAGTATTTTTGAATATTTTTCATTCAAAGTATCCTAACTAACACACCCTTCTGTCAATCCAAAAATAATTGATTGAATAACAAAAAAATTAATCAAAATTCAGCATAAAATTTGTTAGAAGATTCCTTACATTTACATACGATCCGGCAACACTGCTATAGATTTCGAGTACGCACCGCGCCAACCCTATATCCACTATCAGTGAGCGAGGAAGGGCGCCGAGGGACGATATTCGATAATAAAATTAAAAAAAGAACGTAGAGTGTTGAAATGTGAAAAACAAAGAATTTCAGCGTGACTGTTCACGCTCATACGACAAGTCCGATCCAACGAATTACCAAATTTAAAATAATAAGCTGTTAAAAATATAATTGTTGTTTATGTCAATTATTTAAAACAAATAGTGCTTCTAATATTTTGAAGAATATAAAATAAGTGCCTAAATATAGTGTGATTTATAAAAAATGCGCTTTTTTGAAGGATATTTTGCTTAGAAGCTAGAAATTAAGGTAAGTTTTTATCAGTGAAATAGACACTCGTTTCTCGTGAAACAATAATGACATACGCACAATTTTTTTATCAAATTATTCTTCCCTCCTTAGACACAACTGCCCATTCAAAAAATGAAAATATGGGGCATGTGATACCTCATTTTAAAGGTTGATAAATATAAATTTTAAAAAATCGGTTCGACATTTTTTTAAACCCTTATTTTGTGACAATGAATACTAGACCATGATCGATAATTTTTTAAACAAAAAAAAATAATAGTAGGACAAAACCCATTGGAAAGGGAAGAGAATATAACAAAAATGAAAGGAAAAATAATTTACGGGCTATCTGAGGTCGGGAAGTGGAAGGGGGTGAGTTTTTAAGGGTAAAAAACTGTTTATCTCGATTTCCGGCAAAAGTACAAGTTTTTATCGTTTCTTTGCATTTTTTGAGAACATTTACCATATAATGTATATTTTTTTACACCATCAAAAAGTAGAGATTTCAACGAACAAAAAGCCCACCGAGTTTTTTAAAAAAGCAGATATCTTGACGTGAGAATTTTCGATTGAAAATTAGGGTGCTTTTTCGATATTAAGTCAAAATAAGGTGAAAAAATAAATATTTTAAATCAAAAAAATTACAGTGTGTTTGGGACATAAAAAGGTAAGTTTTCACCAAATTTCGTGAAAAAAAAATTTTTTTGTAAAAGAAAAATAAAAAACAAAAAACTTGGTTATTTGAATTTTTCACATAAATTTTGAGGTTATGCGAAAAAAGTGCAAATGCAAAAGTTCTAGATATTTTTATTACCTACAACTTTGCCATTTAACTTTTTTCCATAGGACTTGTAGTTTTGCCGGAAATCGAGATAAACAGTTTTCTACCCTTAAAAGCTCACCCACTTCCACTTCCCGACCTCAGATCCCCCGTAAATTATTTTTCCTTTCATTTTTGTTTCCAATGGGTTTCATCCTACTATTATTCTTTTCACTTTTTACCATTTTCAAAGGCTTCAGCATTGGTCTATACCAGGAAGATTGACCTTAACCGTTCTTATAGACAATAAACGATTAAACAAATAATCGTACGTGATAAGACATCAACGTTCCTATTTACACGTAATGTAAATATATACAAATATGACCTTAAACTATTACTAATAATTACATGAATGATTCTACTGGGCGATGTGCCTCTACATGCCACAGTTTGCACGAGGGGTTTTTTTGTGAAAATATCAGATTTACTGTTTTGCAAGTTATTCGTAAACGCGAAAGAACATATATGCGATTAAAAAAATATATAGGGGGTTTAGTGTAATCGTCACAACAAAAGAAACGTCTGAATTAACAAAAACGAGTATTGCTCTTTCGGATTTTGTTAGTCACATTTGACAAAATAAAAAATGATATTTACTTAATGAGAAAAGCGCGTTACGATTTTGTCCTATTGTAAAACAATATTCCTTAATGTGGGATTATAATTAATACCCTGACCTAACCTAAAAACCTACATATTTACCATTCGAGAGCTTTTTATTCGAAATTTGATAAATGGTAAAATCGTTATATCGTAAAAATATACTTTTTTTCAAGCGTATCGAAACATGAGTATTATACAGGTCTGGCAAAATTTTAACGGAACATAGGATTTTCAATGTATTTGGGACAAGAGCTCACGTAGAAGTCGACCAGCACAAAATCTAAGAAATGTGCGCGAAGGCGTATCAACTGTTCAATTGAACCACTGTTCCCCCTTCCTGCCTCGAGGAACTGGCACGAGATACTTGCCACTCAGTCTACTGAAAGTCAATCGCAGTAATAATAATAAAATGTTTAAAAGATACAAATTTTGAAGTGTTATCTCGGGGGCCACTCGATTCGAGATACAATAAATTTGAGCAACAATAACACAGACTGTTTGTGTGAAGGCACACAATACTGACTGTCTACTGTGTGCCTTCACACAGTCTTTGTTTTGTTGTTGCCAGATGAATATTACAACCATAAAATGAACCATGCATAGCACGCGCGAGCCGCGTTGCCGGCACATGGGGATTGGCATAATATTTTAGGTGGCAGTCAAAGGGTTAAAGGAGAAAAAACAAATTACCTAAAGGAGAGAAGGAAAACTTTATTACTATAGCAGAATGGTTGTGAAACAGAACAAATTGAGAAGCCAAATTGGCAACCGAAAGCTGAAAATTGTCCAAATCATCTTTAAAATATGTGACATTTATTTTTACGCATTTCCTAACCCTTAAATAAAAATTCATCCGCCTCTTTAAAGGTTAAGGTCAAATATATAGGAAGAATAATTACTTTATGGGACTACGTCATCGCCGTATCAACCCGTGACAATACGGCAGGATAATTTATTCAAGGAACTAAAATAAATCATATTATAGTAATCGCCGAAAGAAAGAACCTTGAATTTATTATTTTCAAATAAAACTTTGTAAGTTCCCCAAATTTTTCATGTCCATGAAGCTGGCAGAGCAAGGTCAGCAGAACAAAACAAAAGTACATTCATAATTAAGTGCTAATTTAATGCCCGAATGAAAAATTTAATGCTCCTTTTTTCTAATAAAAAACGTATATTCTGCTGGCTACAGATGAACCTAGCAGAGCAACTATTTAAATGTTAAAAATTAATGAAACATGATGTAAATAATTAAGTGCTAATTTAATATCCTAATTAAAAATTTATTGCTCCTTTTTTTCCTAAAAAAAACGCATATTCTGCTAGCTTTAGATGAACCTAACAGAGCAGACTATTTCTTCTTAAAAAAAAAGGAGCACTAAATTTTTAATTAGGGCATTAAATTAGCACTAAATTATTTAACTTATTTACATCATGTTTCATTAATTTTTAACAACATTTAAATAGTCTGCTCTGCTAGGTTGATCTGTAGCTAGCAGAAGATGGGTTTTTCTTAAGAAAAAAAAGGAGCAATAAATTTTTAATTAGGGCATTAAATTAGCACTAAATTATTTTCATTAATTTTTAACATTTAAATAGTTGCTATGCTAGGTTCATTTGTAACTAACATGCGTTTTTTATAAGAAAAAAAAGGAGCATTAAATTTTTCATTAGGGCATTAAATTAGCACTTAATTATGAATGTACTTTTGTTTTGTTCTGCTGACCTTGCTCTGCCAGCTTCATGGACATATATTTTTCATACCAATTTTGTTTTAATATTTTATAATAAATATTCCAGTAAAGAACGTTAGCACTCTCGAAACCGTACAAACGAACTACAAGCCACACATCCATCGCCGTACGCAATCCATAACCGCAAAAGTAATCACAACACCACGACGACGTTTCATCATTTAGAAAACATCGTGAGCTTCCTCGGCGAGGTCATCAAGCTGAAGCTGAAACACGAACAAGAGTACGATCTCCTCATTGTCGACTACGAGCCGCCACTGATGGAGAACTCGGAAACAGATGACGAAACAGGTTGGAATTGCAGCGTCCATCCCAGCGTCTTCTTTTTATTAGGTGAGAAAAACATCGCTAGGCGCCAAATCCGGGCTATAAGGTACATGTATATATTGGCAGTGGCAACACTGTGTATAATTCTGTAGAATGTCATCTGTCAATGACGTACTTCCGTTTGTTGTAGAGTAGTTGTAGACTCGGACAAACATAAGAATAGACCGGAAGTATCATGGCCGATGCGCAAAGGCGGAGCTTATTATTCAGTGGCGTAGGTAGAATAATTTTTACAAGTGATCATGTCACAGTCCTCTAGAATACAATCTGAACACTGTTTTGCCCGCTCTTGTAGGCGGTGACAATTACGGGTCTATTCTTACGTTTGTCCGATTCTAGAAGTAGAATAATGGCGATTAGATATGATGAGCTAAGCACCACATTTTATGTTAGTATTCTTAGTTATAGTTATTAATAAACAGTTTAGTTTAATCCTCTACATGTTTCATTTATATTAACAGCTTTTTGAGAACCTTTATCTTTTTTTAGGTACTTTGGTGTTGACTACATGCGCGACTGGAATGCTCTGCGCCGCCATTATGACAGATCACTGGGAGGAAGTCACGTGGGATAAACAAAGTTTGGAAGTTTTAACTAATAGCACAATTCGGCTGCATTGGTTACTAGATCGAACTGTAGTTAAGGTATCCACGGCAGACAAGGATAGAACGATAGCTTTTTTGGTACCAATGCACGGTGGCATTTGGACGTTATGCGTCAGTTTGACAGGTACGGACAAAATATGTAGAATTCCTTCTTTGAAGAATTCGTTTTAAAAAAAGTAGTACCAAGATCCAAGTTAAAAATATTGTTAATTGTTCGTTTTATTTCTAGAAGAAGAAATAAATCTTTTAGGGCGCGTGGGCTTTCCGACAGTCCAGTCATGTGTCAACTATCTCTCGGGCGGCGTAGATGGCGTTAGAGGGTATGAACCGAGAGCGGATTGGCAACACAGTAAGCACAGTAAGCGTATCTATATTTTCGTTTTAGTTTTGTAGTTGCAATATTTATTTCAGGAATGCAAAATTTATCGATTTCTTGTGCTTTGGTGTGCCTCATAGTTTTGGGAAGTGCTGCCCTGGTGGGGGCCTTCGGGGTCTTCCAGCATCAAATAAGTGCAGTACTGGTAACAGGAGTCATGTATTTGTTAGCAGGTAAGTTTCGATTAGTTTTGTCTCGAACCAACATATCATGTATTCTATTTATTTCTTCAAATTTGTTTTCTATTTTTTTAGCCATTTTTTCTAGACTATCTTCCATTTTCTTAGCCATATTTTCTTCCACACTTTTCATCATTTTTCCCAAATCTTTGTCTTGTTGTCTTCCTTCCCCTACTCTTCTTAATTCCATTAAGACCATCATTATTCCATCATTCTCTTCTTCTTTCTTTTGGGTTAACTCAATTTTAGCCCCACGTTGGTGCTTCATTTGATAATAATTAAGGTTTTTACTTTTAATTAATATTCTTTATTTTTAAATTGCATATCTGACTTTTCAATACTCAAAACTCTTTAATCAACCTAAACAACGATCACCATCACATTTTTTTAAAGTCCTTTTCACATATTTTTTTTAATTCATTTAACACACACTTTCCATAATTTTGTCTCATTTTTTTTAAACCTTAACAATATTATATATAAAAAAAATTTCCAGCATCTTTTGCTTTATTCACTCTGACGATAATTCACTTCAAGCGTTTGCACAGTCGCCCCAACATGGAAGAAGCCGAGGGGACAGTAGACGGAGTGGTCAGCCCCACGGGGGGCCGTTTGGTAAAAGATTTACTACCCGCCAGAGTGTTCACCACCTCATGGTCGCTTGATTTGGGTTGGGGTGGGGTAATGTTGTGTGTTATGACGTCCGTATTGTGGATTTTGTTGTCGAAAATAATGAGGTTTAATCCCATTTCCAGTATGATAAATTAAAAAATCTAAGAAATAATTTCAATCGTACTTTTTTTACATATAAATATTTTTTTGATATTTTTAAAAAGCCATATAATTTGAATATTTATAAAAATAAATTCAGATTTATTTTTTATTATTTATAAATTTGTATTTCCTTATGTAGGTACGTCCTTTGGGGGAAAATTATCCTTATAAACCTATCCCTATGCCATTGTTTTCTACTTATAAAAATTTTTTACCTATAAATTGAAAAACCGAATAAAATGTATATAAAAATTTTTGTATATTCATAATTTTTGCCTCCTCGAGTTGAAATTACCCTTATAAACCCCCATATCTACCACACTGTTTTCTATTTCACAAAATATTTGCCCAATAAATTGAAAAACAAATAAAAATAATTATTTAAGAATTTTTTATTCATAATTGTTTACCTCCTACTACTTGTTGTTCTAGGGGAAGGGGGAGCCGCAATATAATCCTCCATTACGCCACTGTTTTGTAATAAGGTATTTTCCGCAGAACCTACTGAGACAATCTATTTTTTTTGTGTGGCTATCGCGTAATATTTTTTTTCATACTGGAAGTACCTAACTGAAATTATACAGTGTGTTTAACTTGACCTAAATATACCGGGTGACACAGTGACCAAGTTACACCTTGTAACTTTTACATTTTTTTAAGACAATACTTTCAAATCAATGGCTTACTAGACAAAATATAGAATTTCGAAGGTCGCTTTCACCCTGTATATTTTTTTTATCAATTTACAACACTGCCTAAATAAATAAATAAAAACAATGAATGTCATCATATCAATCTGTATTTATACAACAGACATAAGTATGCTATTTTCAAAATATAAAAAAATACGTTTTGAGTTATTAAATACCTAATATTTATAAGTTTTTTTTGTACTAAATAGTGGAATACACTGTATAACTTAAGGATGGTTAAACTTACTTCATAAAACCTCATTGTAAATGTCCTAATTTTATATAAAAAAGACTTGACAGAGTTATGACATTGTTGAAATTATATGTACTGAAATGAGTGATATCTACTTATTTTTGACTAGATAAAAACATGTAGATGTCTACAAAAACTAGTACTAGTAACCCCAAAAGAAATATCAGTAACAAGTGGTTAATAAAAAGACGCAACTACTTTTGTAAGAAGTTTCATAACTTAAATAATATAAAATGGTACTAAAAGCTATGGTAATAGTTTCTCCCTCGGCAATTCCAATAAACAATAATGGGAGCAATGTTATTATAAGCGCAAATTTGCCTTGAATAAAGCCTGAATGTTTTTTCATAGTGATAAGAGAAATAACTTGTTTTTATATGCTTATTTACGCTTGCTTTTTGCCTAAATTTCTGTAATAAATTCGCAAATAAATATTGTTAACCTAATAACTGGTTTTATTTAAATCATTTTTATGCAAAATAAAGACTTACCTCAACAGTTATTCAATTAAATTAGTAATGAAAGTTTGAATTATACGTTCTAAATGTTAAAATACTGCTAATTTATTATTAAAAGATCACAAAACTAAACGCTCACTTTAGCACAGTAAGCGCCGGCGGTAAAATGAATGGCAAGTTTGACAGTTTGACATTGACAGATAAAATCGTCTAAAGTGAGTAGTGTTCTGCAGTGTTTGCAATTTTACACAGAATTCGGGAAAGATCGGAGAGTTATTTTTCAACAGAATTAAAATTTCTCTAAAAATATTGTATATGTACCGTAATAAATATTTTTTTCTTTACAGAAGCACCATTTAGCACATTTAGTTCCGCACATTAAATGAATTAAATTTTATCTATGGCACCGAGTGCTTTGGCTTGTTAAAACTGTCAGTCACATGTCACTGTCACATGTTCCATCAACTTGTTTAAATTTAGGTTAGGATAGATGCTTTTATGATAAAAACTTTTTTTAATAAAATATCTTAGTATTGCGTAGTTTAATTTTCTTTTGCACTGTTTTAACATTTTGTTACAAACATGGAACAGAAACTGAAAGAGTTTGCTAAAAAATTGTTTGAAATCAACGCTATTAAATTTGGAGAATATAAGACAAAAATCGGTTTAATGACGCCGGTTTATTGTGATTTAAGAGTAATTGTGAGCTATCCTGCATTAATGGTAAGTTAAAGTTAGCCTAAAATTACTAATTAAAACTAAACTATCATAATTTTAAGGAAACTTTAGCTGAATTATTGATTTGGAAGATATCAAATATAAAAAAATACGATTTAATATGCGGTGTTCCATATACAGCTTTACCTATAGCTACTGTAGTTTCAATTAAAACAAATATACCTATGGTAATGCGTCGAAAGGAGGCTAAAGATTACGGCACCAAAAAATTAATAGAAGGTGTTTTCAAAGCTGGAAATAATTGTCTGATTGTCGAAGACGTAGTGACATCAGGTACAATTAAAATATTATATTATAATAGCTGAAAAGTAACTTGTCTTTTTAGGTAGTAGTATTCTTGAAACGGTAAAAGATTTAACAGGTTCAGAGTTAAAGTGTACAGACGCAATCATTTTGTTAAATAGAGAACAGGGGGGAGAGCAATTTTTAAAAAATAATGGAATACAAATGCATGCACTCATAGGTATGACACAATTGATGCAAATTTTACAAGAAGCTGGTTGTATAGATAAAGGAACTGTACAAAAAGTCCAAGATTATTTGGCTGTAACCAAAGTAGATGAAACTGCTTTAACAAAAACTATACCTGAAAGTGAGTTTGCAGCAATTATTTAATAGCTTGTAGGGAAATATGCACTTTTTTGTATTGTTTTTAGATCGCCTCAATCTTTCCTTCCAAGCCCGTGCCAAATTAGCAAAAAATCTCATATCTGAACAATTATTTAAAATAATGGAATCTAAACAAACTATGCTATGTGTAGCTGTCGATGTACTGTCATCTACTGAATTATTAAATTTGGCAGAACAGTTAGGACCTCATATTTGCGCTCTAAAAACTCATATTGATATCTTGGAAGATTTCCACCCAAATTTGTTGGTACCCTTACAAGAAATTGCTAAAAGTCACAATTTTATTTTATTTGAAGATAGGAAGTTTGCTGATATTGGAAAAACCGTGGAATACCAATATAGTAAAGGTAATAAAATTATTTTTATAACATCCACTGATTAACCATATAAAAAATCTAATAGTGTTAAATCAGGCGACCTAACAGGCCGTTGAAAAATTATTTTTTTATAACATTCAGTGATTAAACCACTTCAGAATAAACTGCTATGCGTAATTTTTAATTTGTAACATTTCAAGGTTTATACAAAATTTCGTCATGGTCACCATTGGTGACCGTTCATTCGCTGATGGGTCGGGGTGTATTGGATGCCATAAAAAATAGCGAGGGTCTTAAAAAAAGGGGTGTATTTCTACTAGCAGAAGCGAGCGCAGCTGGGAATTTAATCTCCGACAATTATGTCAAAGAGACCGTAAAAATGGCTGAGCAATATCCGGAACTTGTTGCAGGTAAACACCCCAGCGGATGAATCACCATCGATTATAAAAAAACTAATAACTTTTTAGGTATAGTTTGCCAAAGCCCGCTATTTCCCAACAACCCCGAGCTAATACAGCTCTGTCCTGGCGTCCAAATTGACAGCAAGGGGGATCATTTGGGTCAAAGATACGATTCGCCTTTAACGGTAGTTCTCGAAAAGGGGGCAGATGTCGCTGTTGTCGGTAGGGGAATCACGCAGGCTTCGAATCCCCTAGCTACTGCTGAACGCTACAAAAAATTGTTGTGGGAGGCATATCTTCAAAGGATCGAAAAATGTAGCTGTTGATTTTTGGTAATGGTGTTATATTATTTTACATTCCATTTAAAATTTTTATGTATTTTATCATGTTAAAACTTGTTGAATAAAGATTTCTTACTTATGAATATTTTTATTTAAAATTTCAGATATTATGGGATAATTCTTGTAAAAAATTGGACTATTAAGAATTTGACTTAATTTTCCACAGTGTTTCACTATTTTCCCGACTTTTTTTTAAAGAAATTTCTATATTTTCAATCGATTTTTCATTCGCTTTGTGAATTTGGTTAGTACGATTTTAAATTCATAATTTCCAATGTTTTATCCCAAAAAACCTTTTACTTATAGCTTCACTGCTTTTTCGACTTTATCCACACAATTTTACGCATTTTCCCATTAAATATTTGTCTCATAAAACCTAAAGCTTTGGACGATGCTAGAATTCCCAAATAAAAAGACAAAGTCATAAAAATCGATTTGATATGGTAAAAAGAACAACAAAAAAATAAATAAATTTTACAATAACCTTCACTCTTCAAGTACTCATGTACAAGTGACAATAGTCTAAGCTGGGAGCATAATTCTTACAAAAACTTCTAATACCGATTTGCATCACTTGTTTAACTGACGTCAATCTATTGGACTTCCTCAACAGCATCAAAAGTTGTCCGAAAAATGCGTGGCACGGTACTTTGCTTTCCAAATGTAACGCCCTGTCGTCTACGCTAACAGTAGATTCGGCAATTTTATTGGATTTTGTATTATCTGAAACAAACAAAATTTATTTCTCCGTGTTTCGTAACAGTAATCACGGCCGAATTTAGTTCGTCTAGTCGTCACAAGGTAACGCCACCAGTACCAATATGGATACCGCAGTTAAAGATAGTGTTTGTGTAGGAAACCCCGAATTAATCAATATCTACTAGGGTAAGTCCTTATAAATACTATTAAACATATTTGGTATTATTTTTTGAACAAAAATATTCACATAAATGTACTTCCATTTTGTGTGAAAGCTGTTTAATATTACATTTTTAAAAAGCCGCTTCAAACGGTTGAATTTTTGAAAACTATGTTTTTAAACTGGAAATGGTTTTTTGGACATCTTACCTGTACTATCATGTTCATAAATCACAAAATTTTGAACTTTTCCTTGCTTATTAAGCATAACCTCTTTCAAATTACTTCCTGGGGCCTGTAAATCATAGCTAATACCGCCATATTGCCAAATCTGCAGCACCCTTACGGCGAATATTTTAATTTTCTCATTCATAAATTTGAAGTAAGGGTACAAGGGCGATGAGAAAAATTGTTTATTGTACGTGGTATTTTCGTAGGTTATATTGTTCGGATATAATTTGACTAGTTCCTCTACCGTTTTGATACGTTTCAGTTTTGGTGTTGGGGGTGGTAATGTGGTGGTTAACGCTTTGAGGGATGCCTCTATAACAGGGTCAGTTTTTTCTATAAACGTACCACGTAGAAGCAGATCTAGAAATCTGTTGGCTTCTCGAAAGTCGATTTCTCTTCTTCGTTTTGACGCCTATAAATGTTTAAAAATTATATTAGTTTTGAGAACATTATCTTGTATACAGGGTGATTTCATAGGGCCGAAATATCAGTATATTTGAATACCGGATGTTTTAGCCATTTTACCCATTATTTTAATTCATCATAACTTACAAACCACATTCTGGTGTGTATTTTTTAATATTCGGTAGAAGTTTTCTGTATATACAGGGTGTCCCGTTGGTAAACGGAAATATTTTAAACAATTTCGTATTATTTTGAAGACGAAATTCCCGTTATTTTTGGTTCGGGAACTGAATAAAAGAGTTTAAAGCAATTTCTATTCAAAAAATAATTTTTGGCCAACTTTTTGGTGTGAATACCCCTATGTGGACCGGTTTCTGCCTTTCGGTTTCGTCAGTCGGGCTTTCGAATCCAATAAATCAAATTCCAATAACAAAACTCACTTCTGAGCTTCATTTATAGATGGCAGCACATTCGCAAACTTACTTTCTTTTTCTCAGCTGCAGACGTAATGGTGGAAACGGATAATGATTCGTTCTTGGCAATATTAGTTACTTTGCTCGCGTCTTCGTCTTCTATAATCGTGGTCTTTTCCAAATCGGTATCAATAGACAATATTCGAATATTATACTCCGGAAATAAATTCAACAAATCTTTGACTATTTTGACTTGCTCGGTTTCTGGTTGCGAGTAGTGAATGTGTACCAAATGGATGGTATTGTTAATGGGCTCGTCATTGGCTGCGACGCATCTGGGTACTCTCAGGCTTACAGCCGTCATTGTGGACAGCATCAGGAGGAGCATCATAAAAAATATCAGACCGCAAACGGCTGTGGTTATCCAGCAAGAACCTATGTAATCTGAAAAATTGGCTGCTGTAGACCTGCTAACGCAAAATATATCTCTGGCAGTGAAAGCGTTAAAAAATAATTGTAGTTGTTAAAAAAATTTAATCCTCAAGAAGAGATTATGCAAAAAATAAATTATTTACATAACTATTTTATTATTGTTCAAACAGTTCCCTCCTTGCAATGTGTCTTTTTAAAATAAGATTATGATTAGAAAAAGCCCCAAATTCACTAATGAACTCGATTTTACATTTTATATAAAATTTTAAAACAATTTAAAGGTTATTGAAGGTATGGAAGAAAAAAGTCCTTTTTATCTCACAAGTTATTTATTATTTATCAGAAGGTGCGACCGGTTTCGGCGATCAAATCGCCATCATCAGGCCCTGCGTGGAAAAATTATTCAATTTATAATATATTGGGACCTGTACAATTCGTTCCTTATTTTCTAAAAATAGAATTGTAATTTATTTATTTATATGCTGACATGTTGTTGGTGTGTTCCTGTGGTAATTCCTGCGTGGAAAAGTTATGGTGAGTTTTTGCTTTATTGAAATAAAATAAAATTAAATTAAAATAAATTCTTTAAAATCATGTAACTTAACAAATTTGCTTTTTAACTCCATAATTTTTTCACGCAGGGCCTGATGATGGCGATTTGATCGCCGAAACCGGTCGCACCTTCTAATAAATAACTTGTGAGATAAAAAGGACTTTTTTCTTCCATACCTTCAATAATTATTACTCACATATGGCTAACCCTACTTTAAATTTAAAGGTTTTTAAAATTATACGAAACTATTTTCTTACCTTAAAATTCCAGATGGAAGATAATTTTATATTTTAAACTGGGTACCTTCATTCAAGTGAAATAACAATAATTTTATATGAAAATTGCGAAAATATTTTAAATATCCTGTTGTAAAAATAACACCCATTTATATAATCGCTATTATGTACGCTTCATGAGATTTCGTGTTTTTTCAACAAAATAATAATTCTACACATCTATAGTGTGAAATAACTTAACGAATTTTTATCTTTTAATTTTTATAAATAATTGATATGTGGCATTCAATAAAAAAAATGGATATTTGGTAGAAATAATGGGTGTTCAATAAAAAATAGGGATGTTCAGTAAACATATGGATGTTCAGTAAAAACAACGGATGTTAACAAGTAATAATAGATATTCAATAAAAATAATTATATTACTTTCTAGAAATGTTAATTAGTCGGTAATTATTAACTCTTTTAGACATTCTTACTGAACATCATATTTTTTTAATGAATTTGCAATAATTACGGAACACCCATTATTTACAGCTTGGTAGGTATATTAAGAGTGATATAAATAATAAATATTGAATAAAATTAATAAACTTTACTTTTACTGAAAGTCCCTCATTTCTGTTGAATATAAACATCTCTTACTTTTATGGAGTATCACTTATTTTTACTGAACATCTATTTTTCTTTAAACTTCCAATAATTACAGAACACCCATTATTGACAGTTTGAAAGGTATATTTAGTAGTCTTTTTACTGAACATCCATTCTTCGAGTAGCAATTATTTCTAGTGAACATCCCTTAATTCTATAAAACTCTTTGTTTCTACTTTAGTTTTACTGAACATTCCTTTTTTCTACCGCATATACCTCAGTTTTTTTTACCAATAATATTAGTGTTGATGTGGTAGTTTTTCTAAGATTTGGGATTATAAAAACTTACTTGGAAAATGTGTAAAAACGGCGGTAGCCCCTGTTGAAATACCGTTGAATCTGCTTCGTTCGAAATATCTCGATCTTAAATTATCTTCGTTATTGTCCAGAACAAACAATAATGGTGATTTTTCTTCAGTTTTAATTTTGGACATATCTGTTCTGAAATAATAATATCAACAATTTGCGTTTGTATATTCTCAATAAACAAATAGGCGAAAAAACTTACTAAATAGCAGTAGATAGTATATATATTTTTTAATAACTTTTAAAAATTCATCATAAAGTTTCGTAACATTTGACAGAATTAATATTCTGACAGTAACGTTTGTTCTGCTATGCAACCAAAACTTTTAAGGATTATAAAATGGAATTAATGAAAACCCCGGAGTAACCAATCGTATTTTCTTTTAAGTTCCGGTAGGGGGGTGGGGGTAGGTAAATATTCGGTTGGGGGTTGGATATTGTCTTTTTACGATTTGTGGCCGAACTATGTATCCTATCGAAAAAAGTTTCTTATAAAAGTTGTAGATAATTAAAAAATCTAAAACTTTTATGTTGATAATTTTTCAACATAACCTCAAAATGATCGTTTTTTTTTCGTTTTTAATTTAAAAAAATAATTACCTACTAATTGTAAAACAAAGAACTATCACTCATTATATTGCAAGCCACTATGAGTTTTTTTATCGCAGGCAACCTTGGGTATTTTATGTGACAAAAATTAAAACAATTATAGTTTTGATTGAAAATAGTAAATATTTTACCGATACCATGGTCATAGTAACGCTGATTAATGGCGTAGATATGGGGGTAGATTAGGTAATTAATTCCCAGATCATAAGTACAAACAAATATATAGGGCGGAGCATTAATATTGATCCGTTGGAAAATAAAGGATTCTTTAAACCAAAATATAAGGATCAAGGGCGTCGGCTTTTAGGGTTATATATATAAAAGTTTAATATTTTGAATTTGTTGAGAAATATCCTCTCATTGCCGGACTTTTGGGGGGCGGGGGCAATGGCCCCTACTGTCCCCCCTTTGGAGCCGCCGTGCATTTCTTATACAAACTCACAACTCACTTTTCCTCTCAAAAATGGCCCAAACATTTTTTTTCGGTAATTTTGACTTTGCCAATCGTTTCTTATACAAAATTCATTCTGCTTAACCAAATTTTATTTTTTTTGAATTTTTTTTGTAGATTCTAGGTCCACTTATACCCTAAAAAACTTATTTTTTCTCTCAAAAATGGCTCAAACGTCGTCGGCTGTTAGGGTTATATATATATAAAAGTTTAATATTTTGGGTTTGTTGAGAAATATTCTCTCATTGCCGGACGTTTGGGGGGGTCAATTGCCCTACTGCCCCTCCTTGGAGCCGCCGTTGATAAGGATCCAAGATAAAATGCGTTAAGGTTGGGATTATCTTTTTTTATTATTATTCAGTAGCTCCCTTAATGAATTATGCCAAAGATGATATACAGTGAGATTCATAAAGAATGGTAAATACTAAAAATATTAATTGATTGTATTTTTAAACTCCAAAAATAATACTAATATGAGCGCGGGTTCAATTTTCAATTATAAATCGAAATAAAGGAAAAGGTTTATATATTTTAAATTTTTTATTTATTACTTCATTTTCTACAAAAAATATAAGTACACTGGCAGTTTTATACATATTATGAAAAATCACTCTGTATTAGCACAAAAATACAAAAAAAAATAAATAAATAACCACAACCGAATTCCCAAAAAGCGACGTTAAAATTTAAAAAATATTTTAACATCGCTATTTATTAAAAATCTACTTAAAATCAGTCAAATTTTACACCAATCGACTACTAATAAAATATACAGGGAGTTTTAAAAGTTGTTTAAATAATTTTTTTTTGAATATTCGAAACACTCGGTACATTTTTGTCAACTGGTGGAAAAAAATGATATTCGTAAAAATGACTATCGAAATCTTATATAAAAAAAGTACAAAATTGGTAAATCTTAAAAAATATTGATTTTCTTGATGAAGATACAGCAAAATATTAGAAAATGGCAAGATTTCCAAAAAAATCGCAAGAATAAATACAAATTTGAGAAAAGAAAAGTGTTTTTTTTATAGAAAATATCTTTAGGTTGGAAAATCAAGTGTAACAATAGAGACTCATCCTGTATTTGTCAATCTCATAAAACCCATAATTAATTATAAAAACAAAAGTGTTGCCACAGACACCAAAAATACAAAATTTTAGGACTTTTTTTTATTTTGACAACTGATAATTTGGTTTTTTATGACATTGAGTGGGGCTATATATTTTTTTCTCTAGTACACTAACATATTTTTCAGTAAAAAATGGTTATCTTGTTAATTTCAATTCAAAACTTATTTTGAAGTTAAGATTGTCATTACAAGTGTCCATATTTCTGTTTTAAATCATCGATCTCCCCTTTACTACTCTAAAAAAGAGATCAATTGTTAAAAAAAATATATAAATTGTCGCCATTTTTAACCTACACTATTAAATAATATAATAAACTAATGTATACAAATGGCGGATAATACTCTTTACAAAATCGCGCCATCTATCGTTCATCTCCAATAACTATCTTCCTATTGTTTTGACTAATCACTTTTTTCTTTAATAATGTCTACGTCTACCAATAATATGCACTTTTTCTTCTTCTATACGATATATTTAATTCTTCTAGAGGCAACTGCCATTTTGAATGCTCGCTGTTGTATCCTGAGCAATCTAAAAGTTTGTGCGTACGTTCGCATCTCCTACTAACGCTCCAGAAAGCAAAACCTTCTGGACACTGATACATGAAGCCTTCATATAGGCTTCTTGAAGTCGCAGATTTGTGACATTTTATAAAGTCGGTACTGCAAGCTTTTGTTTCGACGTTGTAGAAACCTTCGGCCGGGCAGAGGGGATTCGCGTTCGTAATTTGTAACTGAAAAATATAGGTTAGCTAATTAGTAGTAGAAAGGCGCCATATTTAAGTTCAGGTTTACGAGAATGAGCGTGGGTTTGAATCCCACATCTGATAGTTTTTAATTTTTTAGTGATGCTGCTTCAAATCGGTTTCACGCGTCCTCTTTTGACAAAGTCTCTGCCCCCCCCTCCAAACCTCTCCCCCCAACAATGCCTCCGTTTGGCACATTCAATTTGTTTGTGACATTTAAATCGGACCAATAACAACGAAGTTAGACGCTACGGCCCTTCTGGCAACGTCTCTGCGCATGATTTTTCTTTACCTATCTAATCTTCAACCCCTCTATTCTACAATACCGTTTATCCCATTCAAATCGGACCCCTAATAACGAAGATACCCCTTACTATGAAAAACTACCACTTTGATTTGGAATCCGCATATCTCTACTACCCTAATTAACAACTCAGACAACTACAAGGTTTAATTTTGTCCATTATTTTGATAGGAATGAACGTAGGATTGTAGCCACCACGTTCACCAGACTTTACTCCGTCTGATTATTTCGTGAGAAGCTACAAATTTATAGATTTAACGAAGACAAATTTGAAAATTAAAAAATACAGAAGTACCTAAAGTTTTGGTACTGCCTGATGTAGGAGGGAAAATAATAATGGAAAATTGCTTACCGGAGGTAAAGAATTATCTTCCAACTTCCTGTAAAGGTTACTCGAAGCTATCTCCCCTTTGCAAGAGCTGCTAGTTTCGTTTTGAGGCAAACATTGTACTTTCCGGTCATCGAACACCAACCCATCAGGGCAACTCAACACTAGTACTTTGAAATCGTGACCGTTTTTACTCGTTGTACATTGATAGAAAAGGTTACAGTACTTCGGATGCCTTCTGAAGCCTGTAGGACATATCAAAGCAAGTTGATTGCCTTCTAGTTCGCCTATGGGACAGGGTTTGGTAATGGTACCACTTGGTGCTTCAGAAGTACCGCTTGGAGTTTCAGGACTCGAAGGACTGCTGGGTTCTATCGGAGAAATTTCTGGTGGGGGGGTACCGTTGAGTACTTCCGGTGGTTCGATAGTGATTGGGCCGTCTGTTTGAGGTTGATTAGCGGGACCGGTTACCTGTAAAAAAAAATTACTAAAATTTGTTAGTTCTTGTTATTAAACAATGTGAGGTACCTGTGAAGTACTGTAACATTTGCCAATTACATTCCATGGATAGTTACATGTAAGACGCTCTGTATCCCACACAGTAGTATCAGGGCAAAGGAAGTTATGCCTGATGTAACCGCCTTTTCCATCTGAAACGCATCTAAAAAAGAAACAAATATTATAAATACAAGATGGCTGGTTAAAAACGGTTGGCACTTACCTGTAAAATTTCTGGCAGTTGCTTGGGTCTCCCAAATATCCTTCTTTCGAGCAATTGGTGCCTATTTCACTAGACACGTCCGATCCCTTAAAAAATTTTAAATATCCAAAAATTATTTTTATCATCCTTTTTTTATATTCATTTATTTTTTATGTAAATTTAAAAGCGCTTAACAATAAGTTAATGTCATGTCACTTTCTAATCATTTAAATTTTTTACTTTAATAAAACTATTTTGAAGAATTTTACTTTCTTACTTACTTGATTTGTTCCATTTCCACTATTTTGCTGGTTATTTTGATTTGATTGTCCATTGTTTTGTTGGTTATTCTGTTGGTCTGATCCATTTCCACTAGTTTGCTGATTATTTTGATTTGTTTGTCCATTCTGTTGATTATTCTGTTGATTTGTTTCATTTCCATTATTTTGCTGGTTATTTTGATTTGATTGTCCATTGTTTTGTTGGTTATTCTGTTGATCTGATCCATTTCCACTAGTTTGCTGATTATTTTGATTTTCTTGTCCATTCTGTTGATTATTCTGTTGATTTGTTCCATTTCCACTATTTTGCTGGTTATTTTGATTTGATTGTCCATTGTTTTGTTGGTTATTCTGTTGATCTGATCCATTTCCACTAGTTTGCTGGTTATTTTGATTTGTTTGTCCATTCTGTTGATTATTCTGTTGATTTGTTTCATTTCCACTATTTTGCTGGTTATTTTGATTTGATTGTCCATTGTTTTGTTGGTTATTCTGTTGATTTGTTTCATTTCCACTATTTTGCTGGTTATTTTGATTTGATTGTCCATTGTTTTGTTGGTTATTCTGTTGATTTGTTCCATTTACACTAGTTTGCTGGTTATTTTGATTTGTTTGTCCATTCTGTTGATTATTCTGCTGATTTGTTCCATTTCCACTATTTTGTTGGTTATTTTGATTTGATAGTCCATTGTTTTGTTGGTTATTCAGTTGATTTGTTCCATTTCCACTATTTTGTTGGCTATTTTGATTTGATTGTCCATTATTCTGTTGATTTGATCCATCACCATTGTTACTCTGTTGGTTATTATCTCCGGAGCTTTGTTGATTCTGTTGAGGAATTGATGTACTCGAACATTTACCACTTACTGCCCAAGGATAGTTACAAGACAGCGTTGTTTCGTCCCAAACTGTTCCCTCTCCGCAAGAGAATTCGTATTTTAAAAATCCACCTTTTCCATCGCTGACGCATCTATAAAATTTCTTACAATCGGTGTCATCTTTGACAAATCCTTCTTTTGTACATTTGTTATCTGTCAGTTGCCCTGAGGAAACTTGGTTCTGTTGGTTTTGGTTGTTATTTTGTTGGTTTTGGCTAGTACCTTGTTGATTCTGTTGGTTCTGGCCATTATTTTGACCTGTGTTTTGCTGGTTCTGTTGATTTTGACCGTTATTGTGCCCTGTGCCTTGTTGGTTTTGCTGATTTTGATTAGTACCCTGTTGATTCTGTCCTGTACCTTGCTGATTCTGTTGATTCTGTCCTGTACCTTGCTGAGTCTGTTGATTCTGTTCATTATTTTGCCCAGTGCCTTGGTTATTTTGATTAGTACCCTGTTGATTCTGTCCTGTACCTTGCTGATTCTGTTGATTCTGTCCTGTACCTTGCTGATTCTGTTGATTCTGTCCTGTACCTTGCTGATTCTGTTCATTATTTTGGCCAGTACCTTGGTTATTTTGTTGATTTTGATCTGTTCCTTGTTGATTACTTGAACACTTTCCACCTACAGCTGATGGATAATTACATGAAAGAGTAATTTCATCCCAAACGGTACCCTCGGCACAAGAAAACTCGTATTTAATATATCCACCTTTTCCATCGCTTACACACCTGTAGAACTTTTTACAATCTTTTTCGTCTTTTGCGAAACCTTCTTTAGTACATTTGTTGTCCGTCAATTGTCCGATATTAGTTCCATTTGACTCATTTTGTTGATTCTGTTGATTTGGGCTATTATTTTGTTGATTTTGTCCCGTGCCTTGTTGGTTTTGTTGATTTTGACCGGTACTCTGTTGATTCTGTTGGTTTTGTCCTGTCCCCTGCTGGTTTTGTTGATTTTGGTCAGATCCTTGCTGATTTTGACCAGTACCTTGTTGATTCTGTTGTTTTTGTCCAGTCCCCTGTTGGTTTTGTTGATTTTGTTCAGAGCCTTGCTGATTTTGGCCAGTACCTTGTTGATTCTGTTGGTTTTGTCCTGTCTCCTGTTGGTTTTGTTGATTTTGTTCAGAGCCTTGTTGATTTTGACCAGTACCTTGTTGATTCTGTTGGTTTTGTCCTGTCCCCTGTTGGTTTTGTTGATTTTGGTCAGAGCCTTGCTGATTTTGACCAGTACCTTGTTGATTCTGTTGGTTTTGTCCTGTCCCCTGTTGATTTTGTTCAGAGCCTTGCTGATTTTGACCAGTACCTTGTTGATTTTGTTGATTCGGTTGGTTGGTGCCTTGAGAAGTCGAGCATTTGCCGACTACGGCCCAAGGGTAGTTACAAGAAAGTGTGTTTTCGTCCCAGACTGTACCCTCGGCACATGAAAATTCATATTTTATAAATCCTCCTTTTTCATCACTTACACATCTATAGAATTTTTTACAATCTTTATCATCTTTGACAAATCCTTGTTTTTTGCATATGTTATTAGCAATTTCTCCTTGATTGGAGCCGTTTTGTTGATTTTGGGTTCCATTCTGTTGATTTTGTCCATTATTTTGTTGGTTGCCGTTATTTCCTTGTTGATTGTTATTAGTATTTTGTTGATTCTGTTGATTACCATTATTTCCTTGTTGATTATTATTAGAATTTTGTTGATTCTGTTGATTGCCATTATTTCCTTGCTGATTGTTATTAGTATTTTGTTGATTCTGTTGATTACCATTATTTCCTTGCTGATTGTTATTATTTTGTTGATTCTGTTGATTACCATTATTTCCTTGCTGATTGTTATTAGTATTTTGTTGATTCTGTTGATTGTTATTATTGATACCTTGTTGATTCTGTTGATTATTATTGTCTTGCTGATTATTGTTATTGGTTCCATGTGGCGTATTATTACTTGAACATTTGCCAATCACAGCCGATGGATAATTGCATGATAGAGTACTTTCATCCCATACAGTTCCTTCGGTACAAGAAAATTCATATTTTATAAATCCTCCTTTGCCATCATTTACGCACCTGTAGAATTTTTTACAGTCATTTTCATCTTTAACAAAGCCTTCTTTTGTGCATTTATTGTTTGTCAATTCACCTGTTTGACTCTGTTGATTTTGAGCATTATTTTGTTGGTTATTTACATTTGTTCCTTGTTGGTTCTGTTGATCGGTACTATTATTTTGTCCGGTGCCCTGTTGGTTTTGTTGATTTTGTCCAGTTCCTTGCTGATTCTGTTGATTTTGACCAGTACTTTGCTGATTCTGTTGATTTTGTCCGTTAGTTCCTTGTTGATTTTGTGAGTTATTGTTGTTCTGTTGATTGTTATTACCAGTTCCTTGTTGGTTTTGTTGATTATTAATATTTTCTTGTTGATTATTACTTCCCTGTTGATTTTGTTGATTATTATTATTTCCTTGTTGATTGGTATTATTGGTTCCTTGCTGATTTTGTTGATTATTATTATTTCCACATTTACCACTTACCGCCCAAGGATAGTTACAAGACAGGGTAGTTTCATCCCACACAGTTCCTTCGGCACAAGAAAATTCATATTTTATAAATCCTCCTTTACCGTCACCTACACATCTGTAGAATTTTTTACAGTCATTTTCATTTTCAGCAAAGCCTTCTTTTGTGCATTTTTGGTTTGTCAATTCTCCTGTTTGACTGTGTTGATTTTGGGTCGTGTTTTGTTGGTTATTTGCATTTGTTCCTTGTTGGGTTTGTTGATTAGCACTATTATTTTGTCCGGTGCCCTGTTGGTTCTGTTGATTTTGTCCAGTTCCTTGCTGATTCTCTTGATTTTGTCCAGTTCCTTGTTGATTCTGTTGATTTTGTCCAGTTTCTTGTTGATTCTGTTGATTTTGTCCAGTTTCTTGTTGATTTTGTCCAGTTTCTTGTTGATTTTGTCCTGTACCTTGCTGGTTCTGTTGATTTTGACCAGTACCTTGTTGGTTCTGTTGATTTTGACCAGTACCTTGTTGGTTCTGTTGATTTTGACCAGTGACTTCTTGGTTCTGTTGGTTTTGGCCATTTTGTTGACCACTACCTTCTTGGTTCTGTTGGTTTTGGCTATTTTGTTGACCACTACTTTGTTGATTCTGTTGATTTTGTTGATTCTGTCCAGTCTGCTGGGGAGTATCTTGGGAAGTTGAGCATTTGCCGGTCACTGCCCATGGATAATTACAAGAAAGAGTACTTTCATCCCAGACTGTACCATCACCACATGAAAATTCGTACTTTATAAATTCCCCTTTACCGTCACTTACACATCTGTAAAACTTTTTACAATCGTTGTTATCTTTAACAAATCCTTCTTTTGTACATTTGTTGTTTGTTAATTCACCCGTTTGACTCTGTTGATTTTGGGAAGTATTTTGTTGGTTATTTGCATTTGTGCCTTGCTGGTTCTGTTGATTAGCACTATTATTTTGTCCGGTGCCCTGTTGGTTCTGTTGATTTTGTCCAGTGCCTTGTTGATTCTGACCAGAACTTTGTTGATTCTGTTGATTTTGTCCAGTTCCTTGTTGGTTTTGTTGATTCTGTTCAGTGCTCTGTTGATTTTGACCTGTACTTTGTTGATTCTGTTGATTTTGTCCAGTTCCTTGTTGGTTTTGTTGATTTTGTTCAGTGCTCTGTTGATTCTGACCAGTACTTTGTTGATTCTGTTGATTTTGTTCGGTTCCTTGTTGGTTTTGTTGATTTTGACCAGTACCTTGTTGGTTCTGTTGATTTTGGCTACTTTGTTCCCCACTACCTTGTTGATTTTGTTGGTTTTGAGTATTATTTCCTTGATTGTGTTGGGGTGTACCTTGAGATGTTGAGCATTTGCCAGTTACTGCTGATGGATAGTTACAAGAAATTGTATTTTCATCCCAGACTGTACCTTCTCCACATGAAAATTCATATTTAATAAATCCGCCTCTTCCATCACTCACGCATCTATAGAATTTTTTACAATCGTTATCGTCTTTGACGAATCCTTCTTTTGCACATTTACCATTAGAAATTTGGCCGCTTTGGCTTTGAGTATTGTTTTGTTGATTTTGACTAGCACTTTGTTGATTCTGTTGAGTGTTGTTTTGTTGATTGTTATTTTGTTGATTCTGTTGATTTTGACTGGCACTTTGTTGATTCTGCTGATTATTGGTACTTCCCTGTTGATTCTGTTGATTATTGGTACTTCCCTGTTGATTTTGTTGGTTCTGTTGAGTGTTTTGTTGATTGTTTTGTTGATTGCTATTTTGTTGATTCTGATGATTATTATTCTGTTGATTGTTATTTCCTGTTTGCTGGTTCTGTTGATTTTCATTTCCGCTTCCTTGATTCTGTTGATTTTGACCATTTGTATTATTATTTTCTTGATTTTGTTGGCCATTATTACTAGTACTGCCATTATTACATGATCCATTGACGGCACTGGGATGATTGCATGTTAAAGTTTGTTGATCCCAGACAGTCCCAGAAGCACAAGAAAATTCATATTTGATATAATTTCCTCGACCGTCACTGACACATCTATAGAATTTGCTGCAATTTTTGTTATCTCCAATGAAACCATCTAAAGTACATTGAATATTTTGATTTACTGAACCTTGTTGATTCTGTTGGTTTTGGCTAGACCCAGAACCTTGTTGATTCTGGTTAGATCCAGAGCTTTGTTGATTCTGTTGGTTTTGATTAGTTCCGGAGCTTGTTGAGCCTTGTTGGTTCTGTTGGTTTTCATTAGACCCGGAGCTTGTTGAACCTTGTTGATTCTGTTGGTTTTGATTAGACCCGGAGCTTGTTGAGCTTTGTTGATTCTGTTGGTTTTGATTAGATTCGGAGTTTGTTGAACTTTGTTGATTCTGTTGGTTTTGATTAGACCCGGAACTTGCGGAGCCTTGTTGATTTTGATTAGATCCAGAAGTTGAATTTTGTTGATTCTGTTGGTTTTGGTCAGAACCGGAGCTGGAGGAACTTTGTTGGTTTTGTTGATTTTGATTGCTAGAGCCTTGGTTTTGATTTGACGAAGAACTAGAAGACTGTTGATTAGAACTATTTGAATTTTGACCACTTGAATTCTGTTGGTTTTGTTGATTTTGGCTATTAGAATTCTGCTGATTCTGTTGGTTTTGATTAGATGAACTATCGCTATTAGAGCTGCTAGAATTATTTTGTTGATTTTGGTTGGAACTTTGTTGATTCTGTTGGTTTGAAGAACTAGAACTAGAAGAGGAACTGTTTGATCCGCTTGAATTATTCTGCTGATTCTGACCGGATGAGCCTTGTTGATTCTGTTGATTTTGGTTAGATGAACTTTGTTGGTTTGTAGAAGAGGAGCTATCAGAACCGCTAGAATTACTTTGTTGATTTTGACCAGAGGAACCTTGTTGGTTCTGTTGATTAGATGAACTATCGCTATTAGAGCTGCTAGAATTATTTTGTTGATTTTGGTTGGAACTTTGTTGATTCTGTTGGTTTGAAGAACTAGAACTAGAAGAGGAACTGTTTGATCCGCTTGAATTATTCTGCTGATTCTGACCGGATGAGCCTTGTTGATTCTGTTGATTTTGGTTAGATGAACTTTGTTGGTTTGTAGAAGAGGAGCTATCAGAACCGCTAGAATTACTTTGTTGATTTTGACCAGAGGAACCTTGTTGGTTCTGTTGATTTTGGTTAGATGAACTTTGTTGGTTTGAAGAAGACGAGCTGTCAGAACCGCTAGAATTGCTTTGTTGATTTTGACCAGAGGAACCTTGTTGGTTCTGTTGATTTTGATTTGAAGAGCTAGAACCAGAAGAATTATTTGACGAAGAGGAACTAGATGAACTGGAATTTGAGCTAGAGCCCTGTCCGTTTGATGAATTTTGTTGATTCTGTTGATTTTGAGAACCCGATCCTTGCTGATTCTGTTGATTCTGATTTGTATTTCCTGAAGAGTTCTGTTGATTGTTACTTGAGGATGAAGAACCTTGGTTTGAGTTCTGCTGATTAGATGAACCCTGTTGTCCGCTGGAACCTTGCTGATTTTGTTGGTTTTGATTAGAACTTTGGTTAGACGAACTTGAACTCTGTTGGTTCGAGCTAGAAGAATTAGAAGATCCTTGCCCACCTGCGGAATTTGAGTTATTTGAACCTGCGCTCTGAGAATTATTGCCAGAGGATAAATTGCTACTACTGCTCGAACTACTGCTGCTACTACTACTACTGCTAGACGAACTAGAGCTGCTGCTAAAAGTACTATTGCTATAGGAACTATTGCTATTGGAATTGGATTGTAGGGAGGACGAGGACGATGTTTGGTTTGCTGTTGTCGAATTTAAAGCTGATAAGCTGTTAACGGCTTGTCTAAATGCATGGCTACCTGTATCGGCGAGGCAGGCAGGTCTGTTGGCTGCCGAAGGGAAGTTACAGGACGATATGTTTGGATCCCACACTGTACCATCGCCACAACTGAATTCGTATTTAGTAAAACCATTTTGTCCATTGGATAGGCATCTATAAAACTGCTTGCAGTCCTTAGGATCTCCTATGAAGCCTTCCACAGTACAAATATTGTTCGATTGATTTGATTTATCGGTAATAGGAGGCGATTGGGTTGTAGAAGTGGTAGTAGTACTAAGTGTTACTAGTTTACTCGGTTCTTCTATAGAATTACCACCGCATTCTTCTCTAGAGCTGGCGTATGGATAGTTACAAGTTGTAGTAGCAGGATCGTAGACCGTCCCTTCCCCACATTCGAACTTGATTGGTATAAGGCCGTTTCTTCCGTCCGATATGCATCTGTAGAAGGATTTGCAGCTCTGTGGATCTGGATGGAAACCTTCGCTAGGGCAGATGAACTTTGAATTGTACGGTAGGATTTCTCTTGATCCTCGGTTAGATGCTGAATCTAAAAAATACAGTCGTATAAGATTTTGTAAATAACCTTTCATAAAAACTACTAGTACGACTTTTGCACATTGAATTAAATGTCCTCATAAAACTGTAAGTCCTTCAGAGGGTACTATGTAAGCTGTAACATTAAACATGTATCAAGATCCGAGGATAATAGTCTACGGGGTTTCAGAATAATATTTATTGATATGTTTGAGGCGGGATGGGTTGTCGTGCATTCGGACTTTGCATTTAAATGGGAATTAATATAGAAAATAAAACAAATACTGCCTCGCTTGAGACTTAATTCAATTACGGGTAAAATGATTTAATGTTGGTGTTAAGGATGCGAGAAAACTATTAATTTTCTTCTTTTGATATCGGTTTTATAGACGTGAACATTGGCGTATTCAGTTTTGATACCACCCCAAACATTTAAAACTTTATATACATCAAATATATTTAAAAAAAAAATCCGGTTGCGTATACAAAAGTGTTGGCAAAACACTTGATACATCTGAAAGAAAGATGTGTATTTTTTTACGAAACGCAGACGTATGAACTCTCTGGTAACAAGTAATGTGGGTTCTTTAGACCGACTGGCTGATTTATGGCCCTCCGGATATCGCGACCAGTCTTTCGATACTTGTAGGAGCTTTTTTTCTACGAGGAATTTGGACTCGGGTGCATATTTCAGCCACAAATCGTAAAAAATCAATATCTAGTACTTAAATTGTATATTTACTTACTATACTCTGTTTGAAAATGATTGATAGCAACATTTTTATGACCCAGAAGATAAACCCAAATATAACATCATAAAACAATGGCGGATAATTTCTAAAATAAAATGTTTAGCATTATTTGTTCCAAAATGAAATCTTGGGTTTTTTTTCCTAAAATTTTCAAATATACCAATTTATTTCAATTCTTGGTAACTATGTAATCTCTACAGGTAGAAAATATTTACAATTCAAGATCAATTTAAGTAGCCCTCAACTTTCTTAGAAATGATTGAAATTTCTAATCGGCAGAAAGTGTTGTGCAGATTGTAAATTATTTTAGTTAAAATTTACATTTCTGTTTGTGTAGTCCTGTGATTGTAACACGCATAATTGTTAGTTCTGTAATAATAGGCGATAAAAAGCAATATTGATCAAGTGAATTTGTGCAATAAAAATGGCACAAACGTCTAATTATACTCCTGTGAAATTAAAGTGCAATTTAACTGTGAGAGAGACGGTACTATGAAACAACTGATCCGAAGAAAAGTGCATTCGTTTTATTTACAAAAAAAGATACCTACTTTGGATAAACTTTTAGTAGACATTAATGGAGACGAAACTTTGCCAAACGTTAAAAGAGACAAATTGTGGAAAACGTTACATGAATTAGACTTCGTTTGGGAGAAGAACGATAGAAAATCTGCGCTCATAGAGAAAGATGAAATTATTTGTTGGAGGTGCAATATTTAAGGGAAATTAGAAAATTAAGAAGAGAAGACAAAAATATTTCTTATTTTTGATGAAACATGGATAAATGAAGGATATTTTGTAAAAGTTTGGCAAGGTTACAAATGCTCGTCAGGCATTTATAGAAGGTTTGTCTACTGGATTAAAAATTCCAAATGGTATCTAAAGGTCCCCGTTTAATTATTATATTGGAGGAGATAAAGGATTTGTTGATAGAGGCTTGTTAGAATTTGTTTCAAATTCTACGAAAGACTACCATGAAGTAATGACTGCTGATGTTTTTGAGGAATATTTCAATCAAATGATAGATTTATTACCGACCAATTCTGTAATAGTTATGGACAATGCCAGTTACCATTCAAGATTAAAGGAACCCTAAATGGAAAAAGCAAGAACTCTCCCATTGGCTAAAAACCAAAAAAATAATGGCAGAAGAGAGATTACTCAAAAAAGAGTTATTGCAGTTATGTAAACAACATTCACCAAAATTTAAGAAGTATAGTGTAGATGAAATAGCAAAATAACATGGAGTTAAAGTGTTGAGGTTACCACCTTATCATTGTGAACTTAACCCCATTGAACTAATCTGGGCTCAAATGAAGAGATATGTCGCGAGAAACAATACAACATTTTACGCTAGTCCTTCAGCCACAAATTGTTGAAAGTAATTCATTTTATTTCTTAAATGAAATTAAGTTAAAGTTAAAAAGTTAAATAGCTATATTATTTTTTGTTATATAGTTAAATAATAGATTATAAACGAATTCATCTCCAGTCGCCAGCAATACTTTTATACATGTTGGAAATTGAACGCCAACTTTCCTAAGATCATCCAGTAAATCATTACTAGAAAAACCCCCACAGCCGAAAAATATGTTATTTAGATCTGCGACCTCGCTATCATGTGGACACAGTGGAGAATCTATTATACCTATTTTATATAAATGAGATGGAAAACACCCATGATTCATTTTCAATCGAGTTAAGATTGTGCTGTATTTTTTATTGACATTATCATTGAAAATATGTGAGGTTTCCTTGGCAACTCTTTGTAGATAGAAAAATAGGAGCTAGTTGAGTTTTTTCTTATTTCTCTGTAATATTTATTCCAATCTCTGTACATATTTTCTTTGAATATACTATAAAGATCTCTATAACACGGAATTTTTAGAAAATTGTTACATACCCTGGATAAATGAAGGACATTTTGTAAAAAAAGTTTGGCAAGATAAACAGGTTCGTCAGGCAATAAACAGGTTACAAATGCTCGTCAGGCATTTATAGAACGTTTGTCTACTGGCTTAAAATTTCCAAATGGTAAAAGTCACCGTTTAATTATCACTCATATTGGAGGAGATAAAGGATTTGTTGATAGAGGCTTGTTAGAATTTGTTTCAAATTCTAAGAAAGACTACCATGAAGGAATGACTGCTGATGTTTTTGAGGAATATTTCAGTCAAATGATAGATTTATTACCGACCAATTCTGTACAGCATTCACCAAAATTTAAGAAGTATAGTGTAGATGAAATAGCAAAAGAACATGGAGTTAAAGTGTTGAGGTTACCACCTTGTCACTGTGAACTCATCTGGGCTCAAATGAAGGGATATGTCGCGAGAAACAATACAACATTTAAACTTCAAGATGTTCTTCAACTATTATTTGACTCCATATCAAAAATTTCAGAAGAAGAGAAATTCTGGAAACTTGATATGTTAATAGAGGAAACAATAGAACCAATTATTATTTCTGTGGGAAGTGAGGAAACTGATGATGATGACTCCTTATCGGGAGAAAACGACTTACTCATTTAGGTATGTAACTCTATATTTATATTAATTATAATAAGTTTATATGACGCTAGTACCCGAAATACAAACAAACAAATGTATAAGGAATCACCCCGTATTTCTAAAAAGGAAATATGAGTGTTTTATGAGAAAATATTTTTTTGCAAAGATTTTTTTTAGTATCTATATCATATAAATTTGGTTGTGTGTATATTTATTATTAAATTTTAAGGAAATGTCCTAACCTAATATCTAGTAGGTATACTATTTTTATAAAAATAAATGTGGGTACTTAATATTGACAGTTTAGATACTACTTTTTATATTAAAGTAATTTCGTGAGGTTTGCTTATTTACATTTGATTCGAGATTTTTCGGGGTGGTCATACTAAAATCTAGTGAAAATTCAGATGAGAAGGTATCAACATTTACTTTTTTTCTGCATTGAACAATCCGGTATAAAGACCTTTGCCATAAAAACTGTGCTCTCATGCATTTTCAAACGGAGTATAGTTGATATTTGGAAAGCTTCATTAAGGCCGCCGTTCAGTGTTGTGTGTTTGTAATACAAGGTATACTCAGGAACGGTATGACTTAAAGAGCTCAAATTTGGTGGGTAATCTCAAAAAGGGTTGAAAAATATATTAAATATATCGAGCTTCATTTTATTCTGAAAATTGAATTATTTTTTTTTCAATAATTGAGGAAAATAAGGGAATTTATGTTTTTGTCTTATTTCAACATATATACCCAAGAAAATAGTTTATCCTCCCATTCAAAGCGAATCTCCAGACAATTTAGTTAAGGAGATCTGTTTGTATTACAAAAATGCTATTATTTGACAAATTTGAACATAAAGCGGTAAATAATGTCTACTTTACCAACATTATTATTGATTTCTTAGTTCAGCTGTTTTCAAATAGTGGCCGCCACGATAGAATTCATTCAGTATTGCGAGTACCGTTGTGAATGAAATGGGAAAGGTAATTTTGATAACGTACAAGGATCAAGTTTAGGTAAAATGAAAAGAAGTCCTGTTGTTTTTATGATTTGGAGATTGTTTATTGGCATCATAAATATATAAATGATATAAGAAGCTTGTTTTGACTGATTTATCATCGTCGTCACCCACTTCCAGACGCCCGAATGATTTTTTTGAAATTGGTAGGTGCTCGTAATTCCGGTGACAATTTATGATTAAATATTTGTTAGAGAAAAAAAAATAGATTCTATTCAAAGGAGGAGGCACACTTTTAATGGGATTTCCAACAATGTACGAATTTGATAAAATTTTAGTATATTGTAGATATCGACCTTCTTATCAAAATGTCTTATGGGCCCAAAGAGTTCCTATGACTAGTTTCCGAGATACAGTGGCGGGTAAGGGGTATCTTGAAAAATACGAATTAAATGAAAAATACTATAAAGGTTTGGTATTTTCTTTAAAAAAGTGATACGATCAATTTAATTTGATTTTGAGCGGCTGTATCGGATGTCATGTGCTGATTTTTTATTTACAGGGGTACTCATAAAAATTAGTAATTTGAAAAATAGGAATTAAATGAAAAATATTATAAAGGATGGTATTTTATTAAAAAAATAAAATAATACATACTCAACTATATTATGAATACTTTTTACTTCCATATTCTCAACAAAAAACTGACAAACCTAAATTTGCAAATATTTTTTAATTATTCTAGAATAAAACGTAAATAATTTTATATTGAAAAATAACAATAATAGACTATGTAAAAGTTAATTTAAATGATAAATATTTTAAATAATTTTTGGTAAGACATTTTCTTTCGCGGGGATAGCAGGTATTAATTAAGTCAAGATGGCGGACGAGTAAATTCAAAATGGCGGTTGGAAAAAGAAATTCAATACACATGATTGCGTTCAGAGATTCGAAGAATTTATTAAAAACAACACAAAATATTTAGTTATTTTCATTTTGTATAATAGCCTCCTATATCCAGGCTGGGCCGAAACATCTCTCATTCCTCAAAGAACGTTGTCTTATTATTTTTACAATACGGAAAATTTTATATTTTTATAACTATCATAAACCGTTAAATGCTTGGCAGACGGCTTGCCAGTCCATCTGCTAAACAGACATACGTAATTTTAATTTTCTTGCTTATCGTATCTGCAATTTCAATACCGTACGTCTCCTACTATTGCATGTTTAAAATCGTAAGATCTTTCTAGGGACACGTAAATTTTTGTAGTAGAAATTAATTTTGATAACAATTATCGTATGCGGGGTTTGTGTCTCGAATAAATATTTATGAAAATAACTGGTGGCTCCTCTGTCGCATTAGTTTTCCTAGCCCGACTCATCGGCGGCCTTAAAGCAATCAAGAGACATAGTGACAAAACTAAAATTCAGGTCCGGCTTCAAAGAAATTATCGAAATGATTTTGCTCTTAAACAACACCCTGTATATAAAAAATTTTAAAAGTTGGGTTGCATATTCGAAAAGAACGGAAAAAGTTGAATGGGAATACAAAGTTTTTGAGACTGCATATTTGATTCTACTAGTAATATTTTAAAAGCAAACTTAAGAATTTGGAATTTTCATGGATTATTGTTTAAATAATGTTTTCGGTAATTTCAAAACCATTCATAGGTAATTGAATATATATGTCATTATATTACATGAAAATTAATCTTTTTCTTCAATTTCAATGCATATTTGCAATAAGAAATAAAAAATCGATTATGAAAAAGACGTTATTTGTTTTTCTGTATGTTTAACGATATACGAACAATATATTTTTTTCATATCATCTTAAAGTCGAGGTTTCAACGAAGAAAATGAGCACTGATAAAGTTAAAAAATTGAATATTTGTATGGAAACTTTTTCGATTGAAAATTAGGCTTTTTTTTAATTTAGATTCGTATAAAATCGAAAAATAAATATTTTGATTTGAAAAATTTACACTAAATTTTCCATTTACTACTACACCGACTTGCTTTGTGCTTGTATCCTCAGTTGGATCTGACAGTTCGAGTTATATTACCGTCTGCTGATATTTCGTTCCGCAAACTCATAAAAACTGAAGGTTAATCTGGATATTCATTTCTTTAATTACCTATAAATTTCAAGAATTTTATATAATTGAACTGGTTTTTGCTTGGACGGCTTTAACGCTATAATAGATTACGGCTATGTTATAGAATTATAGTGACTTTTCATTTTTGTCCTTTTTTTTTCTCTACTGTAATAAATAAACTGGATTATGAATTGCTATTAAGATCATTAACAAAAAATCTCGTAATACAGGAAGTAACGAATTATTTTTGCGAATATTTTGTTTTTGTTTGTGAATTTAAATTTAATAAACAATGCAGAATAATTAATTTGGACGTAGGAGGAGGTTGTTTACCTGTTGTTTTTGCTTACACTCGAGAAAGAGGTTTTTGAACTCCTATTAAAATAAATACAAACACAGTTTTATATCAAAGGCAAAGTTTTATAGATCTGACAAGGTCATCTAAATGTATAGATGTAATTTCTTACCTATGCAGTAGGCTGGTGAAAAATAATATAAAAGCGCCACAACTAAAGTTTTTCCAAAAAGTTTCATCGTGTTTGGAAACTATCGTTTTGGTATCATTAATCTGTAACAAAAAAAATATATTAGTCTCTTAATTTTTGAAAAAAAAAATTTCAGAGTGGCTAAATAAGAATGCGAGGTACTGTATCTGGGAAACCATCCATCGTAGAGGATTGCGGAAAAAAACCTTATAACTAAAACGGCCAAGAGAAAAACCTAGAAAATATTTTCAAGTTTCTGAAATGACCGCTAGGGGGCGTAACTGCAATCTTGAATCTAAGAAAGTGATGTTTCTGTGAATTCCGCTATATTAACGTAACAAAAAAATACCCGATCTTTAAAGTAGAGGATAATCTGAACCTTTTTTGTTTGACAATTTTTACTGTATCTCTAAATATAAAGTGGTGGGGGGTATTCAAAGGTATCAGTAAAAAACACCCTGTAAATTCGAAACGGCTGAGCCGATTTTAACAAACTTACGCTAGTTGTGCTACAAACGTTACAATATATGAAGTTTTTTTAGTTTCGCCGCTAGAGGGCTTTTTTCGACATTTCGATAGAAATGGTTAATTTTCTCAAAAAAATTAAATACATTGGTATGATTTCTTTTTTCATGAAAAAGTAGCTAAATGATGCCTAAACAAGCTCGCGAAAACCGCATCTCGATATCATGTTCCTAACCTAAAATTTAGGCCAAAGAAAATTTTATTCGGAAATCCCTTAAATTTTTATTTTTTAAACTAATTAATTCCTTTTATTATGTAAGTTGTGGCCCTAAAAAGGACCCATTTAAAAAAGAAAGCTTTTTAATGTCCCCGTAAATGCTCTAAATGCTGACCATCACGCTCTATGCATTGCTGAAGCATCTCATCGGTAGACAAAACTGCAGCTTCAATTTCGCCTCTCGGTATGTTACGTAATGCATTACGAATTCGGTTTTTCATATTTCTCTCGTTGTATGTTGTCTAAAAATCAAGACAAGTTAAGTCTGGTGATCGCGCAGGCCATGGAAACAGACTTCCTCTTCTAATCCACCGCTGTTGTAATACTGCATTAATAGGCTCTCGCACAATAATGGAGAATTTTTATTTCAAATTATTTGGACCGATGAAGCCACCATTAAAATCTGCACAATATTATTGGTCTGCAGAAAATCCACATTGGTTGCGTGAAGTTCAGCACCAAGGACGTTGGAGTTTAAATATGTGGTGTGGAATACTGGGAGGCCGAATTATTGGACAATATTTTTTCGAGCAATCCCTAAGCGGCATTATCTTTCTTGACTTTTTGGCCAATAAATTACCGTTGTTGTTGGAAGATGTGCCACTGGAAACACGTCAAAACTTGTTTTTGCAGTTGGATGGTTGCCCAGCACATTATGCTATTATTGTGCGCGAGCATATTAATGCAGTATTATAACAGCGGTGGATTGGAAGAGGAAGTCTGTTTCCATGGCCTGCGCGATCACCAGACTTAACTTGCCTTGATTTTCAGACTCAACCTACGACCAGAGAGATATGAAAAACTGGATTCGTAATGCATTACGTAACATACCAAGTGCCGAAATTAAAGCTACAGTTGTGTCTACCCATGAGAGGCTTCAGCAATGCATAGAGCGTCTTGGGGGGCATTAAAAACATTTATTTTTTAAATCGGTCCTTTTTAGGGCCACAACTTACATAATAGAAGGAATTAATTAGTTTAAAAAATAAAAATTTAAGGGATTTCCGTATAAAATTTTCTTTGGCCTAAATTTTAGGTTAGGAACAAGATATCGAGATGCGGTTGTGGCGAGCTTGTTTAGGCATCATTTAGCTACTTTTTCATGAAAAAGAAATCATACCAATGTATTTCTTTTTTTTGAGAAAATTAACCATTTCTGTCGAAATGTCGAAAAAAGCCCTCTAGCGGCAACATGTAAAACTAAAAAAATTTCAAATGTTATATGATTTGTAGCCCAAGAATATCTCTTTTTAACTAGCCCAAGTTTGTTAAAATCGGCTCAGCCGTTTCGAATATATAGGGTGTTTTTTACTGAAACCTTTTAATACCCCCCACCACTTTATTTTTAGAGATACATTAAAAATTGTCAAACAAAAAAGGTTCAGATTATCCTCTATTTTAAAGATCAGGTATTTTTTGTTATGTTAATGTAGCAGAATTCACAGAAACATCACTTTCTTAGATTCAAGATTGCAGTTACGCCCCCTAGCGACCATTTTAGAAACTTGAAAATATTTTCCAGGTTTTTTTCTTGACCCGTTTAGTAATAACTTTTTTTTCCGCAAGCCTCTACGATGGATAGTTTCCCAGATACAGTACCTCGCATTCTTATTAGGCCACCCTGTACAAACATCCATAATATTTATTCACTTAGTCGAAGAAACTATTTAATAGCCAGTTCAGAGCATTCAATTACAATCAGCGATTTTAATTAATTCTATGTTAGTGAAAATTGCTCTTCTTTGCAAAACGAAAAAAATTACTTGCTCATAGAAGATTGTTGGGTATATTTAGATGTGTATTCATTTTACCTTTGAAGTGTAAACAAGTGTTCGGACAAAAGTTAAAATCGGCTATCATGTTACGCGAGTGATACCCGGCGGTCAATGGCACGGCCGTAAATTATTGTATTGCAATAAATAGGGTGGATGGAGGTTAACAGAATATTGCACTGTTTCAGGAAAATAGTGCAAGATCGCAAAATGAACAAGCACTATTCCGAATATGAAAAAAGTTGTTTAGTAAACAAAATAAATACTATACAACAACAATTAGAACAAATGCAAAAAGATCACTCAGATCTGCTAAAGAAATTATCTCCTCCTCCACAGGAAGAGGAAAAAGATAAAATAGAATATCACACTGATGAAGAATTAGCTAGAGAGACTGAGTGGATAAGAACGAAACAGGGAAACAACAAGAAAAGAAGAGTGGATACCTCACTCTCACCTCCACAAACTGTATCAATTAATTAATCAACAGATAAATGCCAAAAAACCTCTTATGCCCCCACCAATAGAGGTAGATGACAACAAAAAAAATATATTAGTCTCTTAATTTTTGAAAAAAAAATTTACAAACAGCCATTCACTTAGTCGAAGAAACTATTTAACAGCCAGTTGAGAGCATTCAATTACAATCAGCGATTTTAATTAATTCTATGTCAGTGAAAATAGCGCCTTTGCATACCCGCTTCTTTGCAAAACGAAAAAAATTACTCAGAGAAGATTGTTGGTTATATTTAGATGTGTATCTCATTTAATATTTCTCCTGTTTATGCTTAATTGAGTAATTATCTAATTATCTCGTATATGTATGAGCGGCAAGTTTATTTATGAAATAAATTTTTCGCTAAATTTATTATATTTTTTTATTCTTCCGAAGTTTGTTTTTTTTTTACTTCTTACTTTAATTAATCCCAGTATTTAAAATTGGCTTGTATAATTCATAGCTTAAATATTCCAGACACCACCGCCGATTCATTTTTAACAATCGAATCCAATCGACCGGTATTTTTTTGTTCGTCTTCTGACATATATCATTGGATAAAAAAAACCCACCGGGGCATGGAATTATTTAAAAAAATCGACTATGTCTCACTCGAATTTTAAGCAAACGAAAATTTATCGGAACGAGTCCAGCCCACACGCTGAGACTTCGCACCTTTTAGTACGTTGTAATGGTACTCCCAGAATGTTTTTTCAATTATTGATGGTTTAAAATCGGGTTTAAACATGCTAATACGAGATGTTGCCAGTCATATTTTTGGTATTTAGGCGTAATAAAAATTTATTTATATCGTAAATGTTTATAGTGTATTTGATTTTTTCAAAAAAGTATTAAAAAATCCAGTAGCGTCGTCTGGAGGGGTTAAATCAGGACCGTTTGATGGCCCATCTGTATCTGTAAAGATAGAAGGGTGGGTCACCCCACAGCACGTAGGCCACATTTGGCCTCGGTGTAGATGCACAAGGCACCTGCTGCCAATGTAGCCTCTTGTACGTTTTACCCTGTAGGGCCTATGAAAGGCATATCTTGGTGTTTGATGGCCCCATTAGTTCCTGCATTTTCTGTCCAAACATTATGAGGACTTTAGGAATAATTTTAATATCATTGTGATATTGTTTCCCTGTCAAATTATATTTCTAATTTTATTTCCTTAAATTTTTATGCATTACTCAGTAACACTTTTTCCAAATACGGTGGATAATTTGGATCAGGGTTGGAAGCTACTTTTATCCCTCTAGCATCTCCCAGTGGTCTGGGGCAGCAGAACTAAGCTGGCCAGTACAAAGGCAAATCTAGCGAAAATCCAAAGACTAGCCTGCGTATGCATAACAGGTGCAATGAGAACGTGCCCAACGGCCGCCATGGAGGTAATCCTAAGCCTTACACCCCTCCATATAGTAGTGGAGAGTATAGCGATAAGAACAACCTACAGATTGACCAGAGAAGGATCAACTAAACGCAAGTTTCGACTCCTTCCTGGAAATCATCAAACCTGGGACATGCCCCAAGATGAGATGACAAAGAAGTTTAGCTTTGTGAAAGAATTCAACACAAAGCTAAGTAACAAAAGCGAATGGGACAAAGATACCATCCCAAAACTCAAGAGAAGTGCCATTAAATGGTACACAGATGGTTCTAGAACAACAGAAGGAACAGGAATAGGAGTATATGGGCCTGGAACCAAATATTCTGAAAGTTTAGGCAAATCTCCGAGCATTTTCCAAGCTGAAATATACGCCATCGGAAAATGTGTCCAGTTCAACATAGAAAGAAATTTTCGCTAGGCAAGAATAACACTGTTACCCTCCTATGGGTTCCGGAACACACTGGAGTGGAGGGTAATGAAATAGCAGACGTACTCGCAAAAAAAGAGGCTGAAACACCATTTCTGGGACCTGAACCCTTCTGCGG
Organism: Crepidodera aurea; assembly: GCA_949320105.2. Lineage (NCBI taxonomy): Eukaryota > Metazoa > Arthropoda > Insecta > Coleoptera > Chrysomelidae > Crepidodera > Crepidodera aurea. Next base: position 17,594,890 of record OX439477.1, on the reverse strand, counting down.
AATAAGCACCAGTACAATACTTGATGCACTTGGAAAAGAAGTAAATAACAAAAGATCCCAATACTGGATAGGACTACAAGGAATGAGGTAGGCCAAGACACTATTGGGAAACTATAACCAGAAGAGATCTGACGACTGCGTCAGTAAAAGTAAAAATAGGCTCAGAATACTAACGGGTATCCTAACAGGGCACTGCCGGCTGAGAGGCCACCTAAAGAAACTCGGATTAGTAGACAAAGAAGAATGCAGATTCTGCGAGGAAGAGGAGGAAACCTCTATCCACATTCTCTCAGAATGCATTACCCTGCAAAATCCAAGGGTACGATACCTCGGAGAATATCAAATAGAAGAGGAAGATCTACCTAACCTGAAGCCTACCGATATCCTGAACTTTTTGAAAGCAATAGGACTGGAGGAACTGCTCTAATCGTTAAGACATCCTCAACGATTGGGCAGCAGTAGGGGGCACAATAGATCTTATAGGTCGCAGTGTATCGACACCCCATCACAGATAGATAGATAGATAGATCTCCCAGCTGGAATCTTCAGTTTCCACGATGATTTCGTACACTTCAGATATTAAAGTGAATATGTTTTAGATCGGGGTATCTTGGGAGCCATTCAATAAATCTCCAGCCCCTGCGACAGAATGAACAGATGGCCAATCGTGTTGATATCATAAAAATGGTAAATTTAAAATTATTTCTGCATTCTTCGTACTTCGTAATAATGAATCGTTTATTCGAAAAGTCATGTCGGTTTACCAGACACGTAAAATTAATTACAAATCATTATATGCAATTAAATCCAAGTGACTATTAACCAGTGTCTTGATTTAACCAATTGATATTCAAATGCGGTTGTCGCGTAGCTACTGCATTTCATGCCGATTTATTAGGTTTATGATTAATATACTGTCATTTCATCAGACCATATCATTATGATAAATACCTTGTATATTGTTGGACGATTTACATGCTTAAATTAAATTGCATAGTAGTGCTACTAGGCGGAACTGGTTTTATTGTGATAATGGAAGGTGGTCACTTCTGTGAGATCTAGTAAATCATATTTAGACCCAGGGCCAATTATTTTTGAAACAAAAGCAGTATGTGGATGATCGGAAAATTTAGGCTACATATAACTCCCACCCATAGTTTTTCCATTTTCAATTGCAGAAACAAAATCGGCTTGTATAAATTTTGGTCTGTAATTGAAAATGGACAATCCATACATCTTTTAGAACCATTGAGACACGTATCCAACGCGTAAACTCCAAGGTGACTCTCTAAGCACTCTTCGGAATTGTCTCAACTTCTTTTTACAAGGTTGGAATAAAAAAGTATGGAGAAAATCGAAAAAATTGTAAGAAGGTGTAGAAAATCAGACAGAATCATTTTTTGAGATAAAATATGAGGAAATTGTGATTGAAAAGTATAGAATTTTAAACGATTTTTCCAATTTTTCGATACAGCTAAGAAATTATATTTTGCAGTGTTCGAATTAAATTTAGGTTATGTCATTATATTCTTAGGACATTTTTTTCAGTGTAAAATTAAACTATCAAATAATTTTAGTCAAATAGTTGAAGATAATTTAAATTATAGTAGGTATCTACATCACTGAAATACCTTCGCGTCTACGTCCCATTGTGTTCATCATAATCATTATAAATATTAAATAATAATAAACTTTTTTTTTTGGTTCGGATCGAGAACAATGTAATAATATAAACGATGTCCATTCCTTGTAACTGTAAATTCGTAGGAGTGTCCGAATGGATCAATTTCGCTAAAAATTCGCATATTTGAATATTTAAAATGGCATTCGCGTATAGCGGACTCGGCGACTTTAAATCGGGCCATTACTATTATATCTGACCGAGTGCCAAACTGATTTCAATCTGAGTTTTTAATATTCAAACAGCGTTTTCTGGGTTAAATTAAATTATTGTGTTGTTTACCGGTTCCTGCTGGGATTTACAAATCGATTTTGTGTTGCCGTTTGTTTGATTGACAAGGATTTATTTGTGAAAGATCTTAGAAGGCCCTTAGATGGTCGACTATTAAAAATAAATAACAAGCATCACAAAAATGCGTTTTACAAATCATGACAAAATACTTTCAGGATTCATTATAACAGAGACTGATGTGTCACTTTTTGTTCCTCCTGGATTAAATATTAAGAAAGATACTTTAGGATTAATCAGGAAGAATCATACTCTAAAATTAAATAAATTAAGGCAGGAGTACCACAAGGAAGTGCATTAGGGTCAGTCCTATACCTATTATACACTAGTGATATTCCTGAATTAGAGCAAAATACAATTTTTTGTTTAGTCCATAAAACTCTTGTAGCAAGCCTAAAAACACTCCGATTTGGATGGCACGAAGGTTTTATCAGGTACATAAAATGTAGAAAATAGTGTATGCCCAAGAAGCAACATTCTAAATAAGAATGGGTTCATAAATATCGTTGCAAAAAGACAATATCTCGCCTACGAAATGCTTGGTTGGTTCTGGTGTAGCAGTGAACAGTGAAGCAAGTAAAAATATACAAAACTGTTCGTTATATAGGATGGAGCAAAAATCTGTGACAATCATTAAATAAATACATTGTCAAGTTATAAAAATTTTATACCACCACCTCACACGTTAGCGTTTACGACACTGAATAAATTAAACTAAAATTGTCACCATAAATAACTTCTAACTATTTTTTTTTCATTGTAAAATAATCAATTAATTTTTTTGGTAAAGAAGAATGACTCTTCATCAGACCGATAAATTTTTTTCTCGCAAGATAACCAAAAAAAATCCGTCCAAAAACCTTTAGGCCGATTATCAATGAGCGTATTTCAGTTTGATTAATAGTATTCTCTTGTCTCTTTAATTGATGAAAGGCTTTTTGCGCTCGAGAAAAAGATAAACTAATAGAATTTCATTAACGACTCGATAGCCCGAAGTCGACAGCTAAATCCGCAACTGAGATATTGTTTCGTGTAGGTGTAGAAACGTAGATACATAATAATTCAGATATTTTCTTCTTGTAGCCAGTCTTATTAAGTAGTAAATTGATTTTTCAAGAATGGAGATTTACTTCATCCCAAACTTGACTGTCTGGTGAATTTGACCCCATATATTTCGGGAAATTACAATTTTTAAGACCCTTTTGGCCCCTTCCCCCGGAATCCTGACTGCCATCTGGGACCTACTGAATCCTGCCATCTACCCACAAGCTGATAACGTTGAGGGATGTGACCTTGAGATCGCCAGTTTTACCAGATCAAACCTTAGCGAATTGTTGTGAGATTTAAACATGGAGAATGTATCAGAATTATAATATCACATATTATTAAACTGTAACGGTGGTGGAATTTTTTGAACCATAAAAATACCAAAAAAGGACCATGGGCGTACCAAAACTACCCAAGGTTGTGAAATAAATCACACCTGTTCCCAAGAACAAAGACATTAAATGTCCTACAATGCACCAGCGTCTGGACTTCAACAACTACTCCTTGGGCTATATGCCCCCCCAGGTATTGAATTACGAAAGTCCAGACGTGGTTTGGCGCCCGACCAAGTCGGGGCTTTAAACCAAAAACTTTGATTTTATTATTAAAGGAGCTTGCCATTCTTAGACCGGTTTCGGAATTATTGTTCCTCTTCAGTAAGAAGCAGGCTAGCTCGAATTTCTATCTCTAAAGAAATTCTGAAGATCGCTTTGAACCCACCAACTCTTAGTACAAACGATTAAGTCGAGAAAGAGGAGGTGAGTGCAACGCCATCTCTTCACTTTTATAATAAAATCAAAGCTTGCAAAACTGGGGGGGCATATAGCCCAAGGAGTAGTTGTTGAAGTCCAGACGCTGGTGCAGTGTAGGGCATTTAATGTCTTTGTTCTTGGGAACAAGTGTGATTTATTTCACAACCTTAGGTACATATTATTAAAGCCGTTTTTCCGTCTTCTCTTTTTGTATTAAACGTTTTTCATCTACGTCTGTGAAGTGTTATTTTTTTCCTACACTATAAATATCGTAGCGTTCCAGGTATATAAACCTTTCGATCCAGTACATTTTATCCTTTATTTTTACTAACCTCTCCGACTATAAGAATTATTGTAAGGATGTTACCTCCATAGGGGTCCTAGGAAACCAGATATTCTGATACTGAGATACCATGTAGTTGTAACCTTGGAAATAAATATCAATGAAAGATAGATACCTACAACATGCGAGCATTATTTTTAAAATATACCAGTTTGATATTTTCGTAAGTAATATCATAAGGGCATCTGATTTTTTTCACAGGAAAAATTATATGCCCGACAAGACTATTTCATGAGTAACAGATTATTCTGCATACACATAGCTTACAAAAATAAATATGTAGGTATTAATTTGAAAACTGAAAAACAGGTAATTTATTTAATCACAAAATACTACAAACTTAATTATTTATGGTGCAATTAAAATATAAATTGCAATTTTGGTACACAGTAGGAGTATTGTTTGGAATCTTTGTTAACTCATTGATACCTTTGGGTGTAGGTAAATCATTAATGTTGTTGATGGGTCCAGCTGTAGAGTGAGAAGCTCGAGGAGTGGCTGCAGGACCTTCTGTTTCCTGTTTTTTAGCTGGAGGTTTTGAGGCGTCACTTCTAAGGATGTTTATGATGTTGGAATAATGCTCATTATCCATTTGCAGATAAGGCTTAATTGAGTTGGCTGAACTGTGGCTAGTAATTTTAATTAATTGTTTTTCCGCATAGAGTGGTTTGTTATTTTTATTTCTTTTGTATTTAATCCTGCGTTCTCTGCTGCTTTTTTAGTCCATTTCGAAAGTTTGTTTTTTCCCACTGGAGTGTTTTTGTACCATCCACTTGATTGTGCAGAGCTCGATTTCGTTTTATTGGCGCACATCTGCAAATTCCTTCGTTTCGCATTGCCAGCTTCCCTACTAGACTTGAAGATAATATCCCCGGCCAATATAAATAATTCTCGCCTAAATCGGCGAATAAATTAAATTAACCCGTTAAAAAAACACCAGTATAGATTTATATTTCACTAGCTAGCTGAAGAAAATGAGACCTTTACACGACCATGTAATGAAATAAAATGACAATTAAATAAGATCTCCCTACTGTCATCTATCTCACTCAACACTGACTTTTTTATATTTAGATTTTTATCCGAAATGTTTCACTTTTCCGTACAATTTTTCAAACATTTCCTTTCATAGAAACCTTGTACTGACAATTACAAACAATAAAAAAAGAATTAGCCAATTACATGCAGCCTTTCTGAAGTTATGCCCTTACAAACATTCGGCAATTGATTATTATTTATATAAATAAGGTACACATCATCTGCGCTTCTCCAGGTCCATAAATACCGGCATTGAAACAAAAAAAAAGTTTTATAAGTATTTTACTGCAATTAAAGCAGTTTTTAACAAAAATCGTAATGGTAAAGTTAGTAAATATTTTATTTTTTAAATATTTACTATACTATTGAATTGGTTATGCGCGCAAAACGCTAATGAACAAATACAAAAACTAAACCGGGTAGTAGACTAGCCTTGATCAGGTTCTGATGATGGTCGTTCTGCCATACCAATGGCTCTTTTTATGGGGCATTCTGAATTGTTCGAGAAGCGGTTATTTTACTATAACTTGTTTATTTATTATGCGTACCAACTTTATTTTACAAACAAAAAAAAGTCGTGGCGATGTATTAGGATATTTTGACGTTTCATTACCACAAACAGGGGCGTCAGTTGTGAAAAAATTCCTGGAAAATTAGCAGGATGAGGTTGGTAAACGTTTTATTTAATACATCGCTAAAAATCACATACGAATTCGTCCGTTTGGGAAGGTCAAAAAAATAATCAACAGAGTTAAACGAACTCGGTCTGAACTTTCGATTTTTTTTTGCATTTTTTTGTTGATGCAAGGACTCATTTAGTTACCTACCTGGAACCGAATACAGTTTTGCAATAAAAAACCAGTTTCTTTAATAAAACGTAACATTTTATTGTAAGAACTGTTACGTGATTAAGAGTAAGGATGTTTTTCCTGTATTTGCTATTGGGTGACGAAGTTCACAAACATTTCGAGATTAAAATCTCACGGGAAATTGATGAAAGATTTCTAGAAATCGATGTTCCTAATCATGCGTTTCTTAGGATTGTGAATCATGTACGTCTGAGGTTGATTTACAAAAATGCATTTCCATGTAGATGTTTTTTGACAATCGCAGATTCAAATTAAAGTTGGTTTTAAAACCCTAGTAGTCAAACTTTAGATTGTTGTAGGTTTGACACTATCATTGATATCATCCTCCAATATTAAAAGTGATTGTGCTAGAACTTTAATACTTGGAGAAATTATGTAAAAAGGACGTAGAAATTAGTTTTTAAAAAGCGTATTTTAAAATCTTGATCCACTTAGAAATTACGAGGAGCCAAATTTTTAATTTTTGACAGCCCTACAAGTAGTGCAGGCGAGATAGGTAATTGCAAAAACTTAAAATAATTTTCTACAGGGTTTTTATGATTGGAAGTGAAGAAAGGGGCTTACAATGAACGTAAAAAAAATTCGTCCAACAAGAGTGGTGCTAAAGGGTTAATTTGAGGGGAGTTAAGAGGGGGGCAAAATGGTATTTAGCGATTTTCCGCGAAACTTGGCTTATTATCAAAAAATATCAAATGACAAAGTTGTAGATCTATAAATATATATATAACATCTATGTGAATGATTTTTTACCATAACCTCAAAATTATTAGAAAAAAAATTTCTAGTTTTTTATTTTTAATTTCCGCAAAAATAATTTAATTTTGATGAAATTTTGTGGAAGTATACCTTTTTAGGACTCAGATAAACAAAAAAATTTTCAGATTAAAAAATCTAACGGTTTTCGAGATATTAAAGTTTTTAGGGCATAAACATTTTTTTCAGTACTTAATTGTTGATGATTTGTATAAATTTTTAATAAAATTAAAAAACTGATTACTCCATTGAATTCTACAGAAAAAACTCTGTTTCATTGTTTTATTTGAAATTTTATTTTTGTTCCATATTGTTATAAATATTCAATTGTAATAATGAAAACGCAGATAAATATAAATAAATCTTCAACTTTGGAAAGGACACCTTTTAACATAACCTCAAAACTGTCGAGAAAAATTCGAAAAATCGTATTTTTTCTTTTTATTTCCGAGAAAATAATGTACTTTTGATCAAAATTAAAAAAAGTATGTCTTTCTGTATCAAAATTCTATAGTGAACAGTCAACTTGCAGATTAAACGATTGATTAAACGAATAGAAACTATATTGATGTTGAAATAAGAAAAAAATTATTGTTCCATTTTTTGGTTTTAAACAGGATTAATTGCTGTGTAATGATTTTTAAAATGAAATTTAATCTATAAAATTTGAGAAGACGTGTGGTATTTGGAAGCTATTTTTTGAATCATTTTGTATTAGAAACAGAGAATATATAGTCATTTATGCAAAAGAGACTTTACACCAAAACATCAAAAAATATTGAGCTGTTATAGTTTTAAATACAGTGCCACCAAGTTTGGCTTAATTCGGATATAGAGTTTGACATTTGTCAGTTTTAAAGAGATTTTTAAGTATTTGGGTATTCAAAAACTGATGTGTGTGTGAATAAACGAATAAACAGGTTAGTTTACAAATAAATTTTGAAATTTGGGTATTAAAACATAGATTTGCAATACATTTTAGTATAATAATAATTGCTAATGCTAAATAAAAGTTGTTAAATGTTTATATTTGACATTTCAAAAAAGGTAAACACAGTTTAATCAAAAAACAATTACGAAGAAGCGGTTTTATCAGTATAAAACACAATGATTGGTTAGGAACCTGAGCTCTTATTGGTTGAAACCATAAAATCTGACTGTTTTGACAGATGAAAAAAATAATCAAAATTAAATTATTTTTGCGAAAATTAAAAATAAAAAATAAAAAAAAAAATTTTAATAATTTTTTGCATTTTCCGCGAAAATTTTGAGGTTATAGTAAAAAATGACTTACATAGAAGTTGTACATTTTTTCTAGATCTACAACTTTGCCATCGCAAAATACCATTTTGCCTACCTTTTAACCCCCCTCAAATTAACCCTTTAGCAAACCTCTTGTTGGACGAATTTTTTTTACGTTCATTGCACGACCCTTTACCACTACCAATCATAAAAACCCCGCAGAAAAATATTATTGACTCTAAATCTAATTTGCCTGGTCTAAAGGGCAAGTTCGCTTTCAACTAAAATGCCTCTATTATCTACTTTTTTTTTGTTTCCACGTTTTTATTGCACAAAAATAAAATAAATGCACCTGCACCTCGTAAAATCTCTACCGCAAAAATAATGACTGAAAACCTTGACAATTTACGCATCGATGACTCAAATCCGTCGCGGCTTCTTCTTTTTCATCGTCTTCTTCTTCTCGTATTTCATCAGTTTTTACAATTTAACATTGCGTTAAAAAGATATTGTTTGTTAAGTGATGCCTGCATAATTGTAATAACACTGATAGGAAGTATCATAATCATAAATGGGGAGGGGCGAATTTTTGATCTACCCAAACCGACAGACCTAATTTTTTTCAAATTATAGTATAGGGTTTAGTTGTTCAACAGTGAACCATGCAGGTACAGTGAACCACCTCCCCTATTAACCAAATTTAAAATATTAAAGTTGACATAAGATCATTCCTCAGTTTTCAATTGGCAGCGAGAACGTGTTGTAGTAAAGAGGTTTACGTGATTCTTTGATATCAAACTAAAATTTTTAACACAAATTTCATTTGTGCAATTTGTTTACTCCCATAACATATTTCGGTAGAAATATATCAGTACTAAAATTTTTAAGTTAAGTTATATTTTTCATAATTTCCTTGTTTACATCACAGCGGCTATTGTTCCTAATTTGTCGTTAGTAATGATGAATGGGTTCGGGCATTTGAGTATAAAGACTAATGATATTAATGAACATTTTGGTTTGATAATTTTTTTCTTATCAAAAAAAAACTACTTATGGATGTCTTGCACTGAACCAGTGTAAGGAACAATTCAACAACAATTTTACCTACTGCTGATGTTAGTTACCAAAAGTTTTGTATTCTATATTTTTTTCCTATTATTAAGAAATATTGTTTATTTTTGTATTAAATGTTGATCAAGCTTCTTAGATGTTGTTTATATATTTTATCCTTGGTAACCCATGTCCTGGTTCACTGCGTACACAGATGTGGTTCATTGTGTACTGGAGTTTCACAGTGAACCAAGAGTAATTTTTTTCAACTATTCATAGTACAAATAATTTTATATTTAACCACACTAATAGTACCTAAAGTTTAAGGATTTAAGCCGCACTTTACATTCCAGACCCACTTATAATTTTAGCTTCAGTCGGAAGGACACAATAACGATAAGAAAAAAGGGTGGTTCACTGTTGAACAACTGACCCTACTTGGATTTACACGCTGTATAATTAATCCAAAGATTTAGTTTATACGTTGGCGTTGGTGTTAGTGGAAAGATCCAGCATATATATTTTTTTAAATTCAAGTTCTTGATGCATGTTCCGGTGTGGCAAAAATTTATTTGAATGGTAGAATTTAATCGGTTTCGTCGATATCAAAAGCTATAATAACGGAACCAACCTCTTTCTCGGATCATTATACTAAATTCCAGTATGTTGAAAACGGGACTTGCCAATTTCACACTCACCGATAGTACGACTTCTCGAAAAACAACTTTAGAGAAACAAAAAATAGTAGTCTATAAAAGTGCGTGGTAAATATTCATTTTAACCGGGGGAAACTTTTAACTTTTTAACTAATTTGGTTTTCAAAAAACTTTATTGTTTAACTGAGCACATTTCTGGCCTATTTTATGCACTTTTCTGTCAATGAGAGTGCATAAAATAGGCCGGATGGATATATTTCTTTTTGTCTTTTCAGAATTTTATTATATCTATTTTTTACGTAGAGAGTGAGGTAAATATTTACTATACTGATTGAATTAGACGTTGTTTGGTTATTAATGCAGGGAAGTAAATCGGGTTTAATGATATTTGAGATAAAATCAGTCCGCAGTTTGTTTTCGTGGTTTTTAATCGATAAAATTTGAAGGACTCGTGGTATTACCTTTGAAAAATTTTTATACATTTTACAGATTCAGTTTTAACAAAATATCGTTGTCGACTTATTAAAGAAACAATTTTCATTCACAAGAAATTTAAACGCACAGTATAATCTCATTTAAAATCGTACCAGCAAAAAATACTCTCGTGGTGCGAAACATTTTTTGCAGATCAACGTTGACAAGTTAATCATAAATTTCAAAATAACCTACAAATTAATGCTCTAAAGTCTAAACGATGACGCCGCAGCTCTGCTATTAAATCAAACTACAACTAGCAATTTCATAGTCATTATATCAACTTGTAATTACCCGCTCTAAAATTGAAGCGAGAAAGGGGTACCTGCGAAATTTAAAATCCAGACTGAAATTGGTTAAAAATCGATCTATTTTAAATAAAAAAAAATAAGATTAAATGTGTATGCGTTTTAAAAATTAGAAATAAAAATAATTTTTTATTCTTACTTAATTTTTTTAAGAGCGATGATAAATTGAACGTTTTGACCCAAAAAATTACTGAAGGTAGAGCCTAATCACAGTTTTTTTTTAATTTCATTTCGTATTTAACATTTTTCATTATTTATTTATTAATTATTAATATAAATATTGAAGAGTCTTTGTATAGTACCTTGTGGCTACTAAATTTATTATTTATAATTTTTGAAACTCAACACTTAATTTAAAAACAGTTTTTCAATCGAATAATACATTAAAATCTTTAATAGTAAATACAAAACAAGACTATCAATTTTTAGATGTGCTACCATCTATGGTAAGAAGAGAGTATTGACATTAAATTTTGACTGAATCTAGTCAAGATGTCACTCTCTTCTTTTTTATCCCTTTCAGAGATTAATACAAAGTGAGTAAACCAGTAAGGAATTTTAATTTATTAGATTCGACATCCTAAGACCGGTTTCTGTCTTTCGACTTCATCAGTTAGGCTTTTCGAATCCAATAAATAAAATTCCAAACTCGTACAAGTCAATAGCTATATCCGCTATAAGACAACATAAAAAAGAAGAGAGTGACATCTTGACTAGATTCAGTCAAAATTTAATGTCAATACTCTCTTCTTACCATAGATGGTAGCACATCTAAAAATGTTATCTTATAGCGGATACAGCTATTGACTTGTACGAGTTTGGAATTTTATTTATTGGATTCGAAAAGCCTAACTGATGAAGTCAAAAGACAGAAACCGGTCTTAGGATGTCGAATCTAATAAATTAAAATTCCTTACTGGTTTACAAGACTATCAATATTTGCCTTAAGTAAAAGAACTTTATTTTGACTTATGAAGGACGGTTCTGTCAATTTAATGAAATCCAAACTGTTAAAATTCATTTTTTTTATAATTTAACTATGTGTGTATAATATAGGGACACTCTACTTGCTATTCTAATTCTTCCTTATACTAAATCAACCCTACAATGATACGTTCGTGGAATTATCAGGTAGAAAACGGATTCCTACTTACTCGCTGGTTAAAATGTACTTATCAGTGAAACGGGCAAAGACAGAAATATAGATATGTACAGCGTTGCCATGAGTTGTACAAAAGAATATTAATAAAATAAGTTCAATGATTTATAAGTATTACTCATTAATGTTTTTTTCCCTAAATGATATTGTTTAATCATACTTTTATTGTGTATTATCCATAATTAGCCACAACCTTCAACTTTACCGTTTATATTTTGATTATGTTAAAAATTGGTAAAATAAGATAGAGATAGATGACAGAAGTATGCTTTCAGTAACTGTTTGTGCTGTCAAATGCATATGTGCTTGACATTAGTTTATAAATAACTCAAGCACTCCGGCAATTAGAAATTGGGGCCCCACCACTATCACCACATCTTGTGCAATTGCCCAGTGATTTGTTTCTATAGTAAATTATTATTATATTTTTTGTTATGTCAATTTTTGAAAACGACTTTGGAATCAAAATCGAAACATTACCTTTCAAATTAATTTCTGTACTTCACAGTGGTTTATTATTTGAGACGTTCTTCTTTTCGGATATTAAAACCACTGTTTTAGATTAAAAATGTTTTTTATTTTGACGTTTCGACGTTGACTTCAAAGTCGTTTTCAAAAATTGACATTCTGTTCTAAACGTACTCCTTATTTTCAGGATTAAATGTCAAAGTTTATCAGTTTTTACCAGCGTATGGTAAAAGATTACTTAGTTGTCGTGCAGTCATTACAAGCTGGTACTTTGATGACCATTGGAGACATCACAGCTCAAATAATTGTGGAAAAAGCGACAGAAGTTGAAATTAAGCGAACAGCTCGATTTGCAGCGCTCGGAGTTTTTCTTGTAGGACCTAGCGTAGCGACCTGGTACAAATTTTTATCGATAACTATTAGCGAAAAGGACAAATATGGACCGATTAAAAAAGTCGTTCTGGATCAATTCATCTTCGCTCCGGGTTTTTTACCCATTTTCCTGACGGCGCTAAATAAGTTAAAAGGCAACAGTTGGGAGGTTACAAAGGCCGAAATCAGTGACAAATATATCGATATAATGGTAACGAATTACCAGGTATGGCCGTTGGTGCAGTACGTTAATTTTAAATTTGTTCCCCTGCGGTATCAAGTTTTGTTGAATCAGTCAGTCGCTATATTTTGGAACACCTACATTTCTTGGAAGACGCAAAAGGCAATAATAAAAAAGTAAAAATTTATAGATTAACTTTACCGTGATATTAAAAATAAAGAATAACATTTAAATCGTCCCATACTTCATTCAAACATAGTAAAAATCGCTTATATATTCCAAACTATCGGAAAAAATTAGAATGAATTAAAAACAGATGTTTAAACAAATACTACATTAAAATCTTTAATAGTCAATACAAAATTTCATGCGAATCTAATAAATTTTATATAGGAGAAACATCTAGACCTTTTCATATTAGACTTAATGAACACCAATCATTACTTATGCTAAAATAAAGAAAGTCTTATAGGGATTACTATAAATAATTTTTGTGAAAATGGCGTGTTTTATTTTTCACTTTTTCCTAAAAAATTCGAAAGGGTCCTCTTATTTTCATCATAACTTGTTTAATTTTGATGCTACCAACTTCTTCTAGAGCTCATTTGATAGGTATTTCTGAGTACTTTGAAAAGTGTTCAGTAAGTATATTTTATAAAATGCATCGTTTACCCATTATTTAAGCTTGAATACTTAGATTTGAGTACTCGCCGAAAAAAAATATACATTCAATTACCTATAACTCACTTCGAATTAACAATAAACGGTTTTTCAAGTAAGGAATTTATTCGATTTTTTATTAGCTTCAATTTTGGTAATGGTAACTTTTTTGTAAAAACTTATAGTTTTTGAGTTATTTATGAAAAACCGCTTTAAAACATGCATTTTTTTACGAAAAATCAAAATATTTGATCTTTAATAACTCAAAAACTTTTAATAACTTTATATAACAAATTTTGCTTAGAATTGGTACCTCTATCGATTACTGGGGTTATTTTTAATAAAATAATTTTAAAAACAGATGTTTAAACAAATACTACATTAAAATCTTTAATAGTCAATACAAAATTTCATGCGAATCTAATAAATTTTATATAGGAGAAACATCTAGACCTTTTCATATTAGACTTAATGAACACCAATCAATTTCTATCCTTTAAAGTACCTAAGATCCTAATTTCAGGGGTATCACATTTTATGTTAATATAAATATTAAAGAGTCTCAGTAAAGTTTCTTGTGGCGTACCAATAATCTTATTTAAAATTATAGAAATATTAATAATAAAAATATTATGCTGTCGCTTGATTATTAAATAAAATTTAAAAAATTATTTTTTCAAAAACTCACCGAATTCGTTCAAAATTTAACCAACAAATGAAAAGTTTATTATAACACATTCACAATTATTTCACGAAAGAGAAATTTTTTTCAGCGATAGAAAAATTGCGTGTTCGATATTCGCGAATCGAAAAAACTTTTTTGGATGTGTGACAAAACAGTTTGTGTACTTCGGCATTAAGGTAGTACGATATACTTATAGGATCCCCCTCCCCACAAGTTTTAACCAAAGAGTGACTCTTTTGCAAGCTGGATACGGAATTCGCGAAGATGCGATCATCGGGAGCTAACCAACGGTCTTCTTCTTCTTCTTTCGCGTCTTTCTTCTGCATAGTTAACAATGTCGAGGACGTCGTTGTTACACTTTCGGCTAACTTATTTTGTGGGCGATTTTATAAAGGTTGCATGCACGTACTTGTGGTAGTCGATTAATTGTTCACGTTTATTTCTATTTGTATATTTTTTTTCATTTTTATTTTTTTTTCTGCGGAATTTTTGGAAAATAATTATGTTATACTTTATATAGGAAAATATCAACAAGTGGTATTAAATCGACACAAAAACGTACAAAAAAAATTGATTTAGAGCCAACAATAATTTTCTGCAGGATTTTTATGATTGGTAGTGATAAAGGGTCTTACAATGAACGTAAAAAAAATTCGTCTAACAAGAGGGGTGCTAAATTTTTTTTTTTAATAATTTTTTGCATTTTTAATCTGTTAAATCCCTTATTTTTTTAAAGATAAAAGGTTAAAGGGCCCCGGTTACATGGTTCTCGCAGTAAAATTTAGGCTTTAAACGTTTCTATCTCGGTTATTTTTTATCATACAAAAAAAAAACGTAAAATCTTTGTTAAAAAAACTCAAATTTCGTTCTCTATCATTTTTTACGTATATCGAGTATTTTTGGAGTTATTATCAAAAGAAAATTTGAAAAATTCTGATTTTTTTAAATCATATTTTTTTTTTCAAAAATATGCATTCTAAACCGGTCAAAATTTTTGAGGTCATTACTTATGCTAAAATAAAGAAAGTCTTATAGGGATTACTATAAATAATTTTTGTGAAAATGGCGTGTTTTATTTTTCACTTTTTCCTAAAAAATTCGAAAGGGTCCTCTTATTTTCATCATAACTTGTTTAATTTTGATGCTACCAACTTCTTCTAGAGCTCATTTGATAGGTATTTCTGAGTACTTTGAAAAGTGTTCAGTAAGTATATTTTATAAAATGCATCGTTTACCCATTATTTAAGCTTGAATACTTAGATTTGAGTACTCGCCGAAAAAAAATATACATTCAATTACCTATAACTCACTTCGAATTAACAATAAACGGTTTTTCAAGTAAGGAATTTATTCGATTTTTTATTAGCTTCAATTTTGGTAATGGCAACTTTTTTGTAAAAACTTATAGTTTTTGAGTTATTTATGAAAAACCGCTTTAAAACATGCATTTTTTTACGAAAAATCAAAATATTTGATCTTTAATAACTCAAAAACTTTTAATAACTTTATATAACAAATTTTGCTTAGAATTGGTACCTCTATCGATTACTGGGGTTATTTTTAATAAAATAATTTCCACCCCCGAGAAGGGGTGGCATCCACCCCCAGGGTAAAAGCGCAAGTTGGTACCATGTCACTTTTATTTCTTGAGGTATCCTCTAACTACTCACCAATTTTCATGAAAATCGATGAAGGTTCAACGAAATCGGAGGTTAAAATCTTCAGTGACTGTACTATCAGTAATTACGGGTTTTTAGAACTCAGAAGCCGCCCGCAAGATTCCCAGAACAAAAGTCATCATTTTTTTTCTTTTTTTCATACTCTTACCTTTTACTTTTTTTATTTATAAAAATAAAAAAATGCAACGAACGGATAATAGTACAGAAGGACGAACAATTCTAGATCGTGTCAATCTCACAGGTAGGAATCCTACTCACCTGTTTAAAACTTTTTTAAGATATCTCGTATCGCCAATCTGTTCGTAATTCGACCGTAAGTAATATGAAAACGATATACAAGTATATGGAAATCGTATTATCTCAGGTCACAACTAGATAAGAAAGCGATCGAAATATTTGCATTTTCTGACCGTCATCAAAGTCCGAGTTCAACGATATTCTCCAAGAAGTTCTTTCATTATTCAGAGGCGCATCAATTATTTGTTTTTGGCTGAAAGTATTTAGTAATTGTATTATTACTATTTATAAATATTTAGCCAGAAATACGTATTATTCTTGCTAAAAATATAAAGCTCACCAACAATTGCTCGCCAACAATTGCTCGCCCACAATTGCTCGCCAACAATTATAGAGATGTAGAGTTTTTGGCTTAAATATTTAGCCAGAAATACGTATTATTTTTGCTAAAAATATAAAGCTGTGTATGAAACAGAGTCTCCTAAAACTTTAGCTCTTAAATCAGATTACCGGAAAATTGCTCACCAACAATTGCTCGCCAACAATTGCTCGCCCACAATTGCTCGCCCTCAGTTGCTCGCCTAAAATTGCTCGCCTAAAATTGCTCGCCAACAATTGCTCGTCAGGAAAGTTGCTCGCCAACAATTATAGAGATGTAGAGTCACCATATATTTGCAGTTAAACGTCAAAAGCAAAGGACATTAGTCCAAATATTTTGCGTTTTATATTCATTTCAAATTCAATCTGTTATTATTCAGTTCGGAATAGTGTTCAGTTTGTCTTTTTCCCTAAATAATAATGGCGTTACAATTTGTGCAAAGCGAGAATGGAAAACGGAAGTTAGTGACCTGCCACGCAATTGGCGAGCAACTTTCCTGGTGAGGAAATGTGGGCGAGCAATTTTCCGCACGCGATTAAATCATGGTCAATCCTGGTCATACCGCGCCTATTTGCTTCGTTACATACATCTATAAATCTGTAATCGAGTAACTAGCGCCATCTATCACCGAGTAGTGGAACGTGTTTCTTCTAGAAATTGGAGTTAGACGACATATAAGCAGCGATTCACGATGATGAGAGATCAGTTGCGTTTTGTTGTTGCTGTTGGCCGCTGAGTGAATATTTAGATTATTAAGAATTGCAAATCGTTCAGACCTGTCGATTTATTGATGGGAAACTTTTCCAGCAAATACGTCATCTTTTAGCGGATGAAAAAGTGAACAATGTGAGTCCTGACTGGTTGCGTCAGTTCAATTAGTACGGAAGTTACAAGCGTTTAAATAATATTTGTTTTCCACCCATATCTCCCCCCACCCCCAACTTGTCCCACCACCACCTCCACCCTCCGGCACATAAAAGTTCTCGTTATTACCTTTTTATTCACAAAAAATTGACGCCCCATCTCCACTGCCTCTCGAGAAATAATTAAACTTTTTTCATTTTTGCAATTTCAAATCGCGATATCTCGCGAACTAATTGAGTTATCGGGTTCTGGTTGGAACTAGGTTACGTGTTTTGTCAAGCTCTTCAATTTTGGTAAGAACATTTTTTTGTGGGATCAAACCCGGCTGAGATTTCTTGGAAAAACCGTTTTCAAGTTCATCGATTGGGAAAAAAAATCTACTCCATTATTATTGAAAATGTATTCTTAGATGTTCAAACGGACAACACAACCATCTCGATTGAGCGACATGGCGGAAATTACTATATTCTTGTTTTAAGTCAATCTTCTGCATTATTTTGCTCTTGGCCTTCTTGAAAATGTAAAAATACCGATCTAGAACTTCAGTAATTTTTGAAACATAACATGAAAACAATCGTAACCTCCTCCTAATCGACCTCAAACTGATACCGAGTCGACGCTGTCCATCTCATATCATGAAAAACTCGTTCCTTCCAGTGCAAGGCCAGTGACAACACACATATACACTCTTAGCACACGTTACAAAATTAATTCGTTTTATTGGCGATATAAAAATTCGACCTTCAGTTTAGAGTATTGCCGTTATGTGCGTTTTAAACGATGTCTATATGAGCCTTAACTGCATTTTTTTATACAACCACTTTCAATCTATAAAATTGCACTTTTTTAAAAGTAGCAGACGTTGAAGGGGATTTTTTTTTTGTAATCCAAAATGTTCTGCCTTTGTTTTTAGGTTCATCATAGTAAGCAGGGTCGTAACTTATAACATTTGCGCCCATACCCCTCCACAAAAAGATACTTTTTTAGATGTCAAAGACATCAAATTGCTCCTTTCCGGCCTGTCCTAGATACGACCCTGGATTATTAGGACTCCTAAAATTCATTATAGAAAAAAATCCGAAAAACGAACTTATCTGTCTGTGTTTATTCCAATTTTCACGGCATTTTTACAGACTAAAACAATTTTTTTAAAGAAACTGCTGTATATGTGTGGTCTTCTGAGTAATACTAATTTGATATCTTATTTGCGTAAACTCCAATTTAAGGACCCCCTTCTTGATTACCCCACATTCATTTATCTCTTCTATAAACAGAAGACAAATAAAATATGGCTACTATTAAGATTGTAGCACACAATTTGTGGGAAAAATAAACTCCATAAAATAATGGCTTCATACTAATGGTTTTTTGCAAGCTTTATGATACCAATAAAAATTTCAGTAGATGCGAAGAACTTTTTAAAAACTAACATGAAAATAAAATTGTTGAAATCTTTGTTTATGGGGTTTTACGTGAAGAAATGTTATTTGTATAATTAAACGCTTTGCCACATGAAAAATTAAGTCAAATACGATTTCTAAACCGTATCATTTCATTTCAATAAATTTTTTTCTTCGACTAAATTTATTTGATAATTGACTAGCAAGGAATATATTTTGCAAATGCAGTAAATATATTTTGATTTGGAAATGAGAAGGGTCGCTGCCAAATCTGTACCTCGGGTTCTAACTGAGCATTATTAATTAAAAAAAAAATTGTTAGATTTACGACCCCAAAAACCCCTAGTTACAGTATTGAAGTTCTTGGCGCTGTGTAATTATCTAACAAAAAATCTATCACACCTACTTATTTTTAAATGAATAAGAAGTGTTAATTGAAATCGATCGGACCTATAGTACTTCATCATCACCCACAGGATATTTGAATCAATTACTTGAAAAGAATTACTCGATACAACCGACACTTACAGTATATAATTCATAACATTTGATCGAGTGCCGAGAGCAAAATCGACGATGAAAACATGAGTTACACACATGGACCGTGAATAATATCAATCTGGTTTTATTATCGGTAGGTAAGTGTGTACAGTGAGAAGTAAGAAACTATTACCATGGCTGCATTTGTTAAAACGCCTCTTTCAAATAATTACATACATCTCGAACGTTTAGGAAGCTGCGAATTACCAGAAGTGTTGCCAAAGAATATTGATATGGTTTGGGATAGGAATTAATGGATAATTAGTGATAGTTGGTTAAGGAAAATTCAATTTCTACATCTCTTCCAAAAATGAAAGACGTAGAGCTGTTAGTTTTACAGTAGTGAATATAATCTAAATTTCGACTTTGTGGCTTCTTCCTTTATTATATATCTAGTTGACAGATCTTTTCTGCCAATTTTTTTACAAACCACATTTTTTTATTGCATTTCTACACGTATATACGAATGTTCTGATTCCGCCCACCAAAGTTCACAGCGGTATTGTGCAAATACCAATCGAACAGAGTCATAATTTATTAATAAACAAATGGAAAAAGACATTCAATTACCCAAACTATATATTATCGAGATAAGTTTATCTTTAAGTACTACAAGAACATCCAAAGTCTTAATTTTTTTCCTCATAATCCATACCAGCTGTCTTCAAACCTATAAATTATGATATACGTTAGACTACACAGTTAGAAAAATTTAAAATTCAAATTGAAAACAATTCATTACAATGTTGCTTGTAACCATTAATCTTTATTTATATTATTTATATGTTGTATTTATTTTGGGCAATTTAAAATGTAGGAAATAATTTTTTTGCGAATGAACCGTTACAGCTGCTGATCAATCGTTTAAAAATGGGATTTTTTTTTTATTCATTTTTATTATGATCAACCCACGTGCGATGTGCTACTTGCCGAATATCGTAATTTGTGTTAATGTGTCAGGAATTTTATTTTGGATAATACCGAATTTAAAAATGTTTGCAGAAATAAAAACGAGTGTGGGAAAAAAAGTATTTGAATAATTTTGTTGGTGTGAGTTTAAATTTATTTTAAGGGGGTTTAAACTGGTTGAGAAATAGTATATTATCTAACAGGTGGGCATTAATACAGGGTGATCCGATAGTATCACTGCTAAAAATTCATTTTTAACTGAAACTCAAAATAATCCAAATAAAAAATCCACCGGCCATTAAAAATTAAAATATTAATAAAAAAAAATTCCTAAACAAGTAAATTTCAATGTTAAGTTCACTCAGCCAGAAGGCAAAAGCAGCGTGGCGTAATTCCATAATAGCAAGACTGACAAGGTAGAGAGAAATTGTGTTGTAACATTGAATTTTACAACGTTTAACATAAATTACGTTGCACTTGAACTTATTGTAACACTTTCGCTTTCATTCACAAATATTTATCGCGTTTCGATCATTGACTTCTGTCGCTTATAGGAAATTTAATTTTTACGAGTATTTTTTTTCGAGAAATGTACTTTTGAATTTTGAGTTTATTTTTTATTATTTGTGGATTCAAAAATTTGTACTTGTTGGTAAAGATCTAATCTATGTTCCGACGTTCTCACTTTTTTGAAACTTGCTTTGGTTTTTTTTAAAAAAAAAAGGGAAAAATCATCAAAAACATGGAATTTTGCGATTTTTTTTAGAAAAAACTAAATCAAATTTTGAAAAAGTGAGTTCGTCGTGACTTAGATTAGACCTTTACCAATATGTTCTTATTTTTTCATTCTGTCAAAATGAAAAATGAATCAAAAAAGTTAGGGACTACAAAACCCTTGTATACACTGTTTTATAGTATAGTACAACTTCCTCTTAAGTCAAGCTGCTGTTTTTTTTTAATACCTAGGATTTTAAATCCCGTTAAAATTTTGGGCATACTGGATATTAGAGTCCATAGGAATTTTGAATCAGCAGGATATTTGAGCCTGTAGGAATTTTGAATCAGCAGGATATTTGAGCCAGTAGGAATTTTGAGCCAGCAGGATTTTAAATCCCGTTAAAATTTTGGGCGTACTGGATATTAGAGTCCATAGGAATTTTGAATCAGCAGGATATTTGAGCCTGTAGGAATTTTGAATCAGCAGGATATTTGAGCCAGTAGGAATTTTGAGCCAGCAGGATTTTAAATCCCGTTAAAATTTTGGGCGTACTGGATATTAGAGTCCATAGGAATTTTGAATCAGCAGGATATTTGAGCCTGTAGGAATTTTGAATAAGCAGGATATTTGAGCCTTTGAGCCAGCAGGATTTTAAATCCCGTTAAAATTTTGGGCATACTGGATATTAGAGTCCATAGGAATTTTGAATCAGCAGGATATTTGAGCCTGTAGGAATTTTGAATCAGCAGGATATTTGAGCCAGTAGGAATTTTGAGCCAGCAGGATTTTAAATCCCGTTAAAATTTTGGGCGTACTGGATATTAGAGTCCATAGGAATTTTGAATCAGCAGGATATTTGAGCCTGTAGGAATTTTGAATCAGCAGGATATTTGAGCCAGCAGGAATTTTGAACCAACGGGATTTTCGAGCCCGCAGGAATTTTTTTTAAGTTATAGATCGAGTTATTTTTATTTTTACTGGTAACAACGTATAATTGATTTTTAAAACTAATTATATTTCGTTTGAGAAGTTATTTAAATTTTCGAAATTCCTTTTCGTTTCTGGGTCTCTCTCCTTGTCGCTCTCTCTCTCTCTCTTCTTTTCTGCTGAATAAATAAATTGTGTGTCTACGCAAACGTCCTTTATCTGCCGACGAAAAAGTGGACGTGGAAATAAATCTGTCTGCAAAATCCCAAATAAAAGATATAATTTTCGAGTTAATGCCCTTCGTTACGGTGGATCCGCGTATTTATTAGCTCTGATAATGCGTAAAAAATTACATCTACTCAAAATAATGAGGCGTAAGCGACCGTTGATTTAAACGGGGTTTTTCAGGATACCCAATACGGTCGGGATGTTACAATCTGGTAAAGAGTAAAAAATATATTTAAATTGATTATACAGCGCGAGCTAAATGTTAGAAATAAATTCATTTTCGCGCAATAATTTCAAAAAGGTATAAATTAAGAAATGTAAAAGAACAAAACGGGTTGTTAACCTCAAATATGCCAGCGATATATCATCTTTCGTGGGTTTTTTTCTAAAAGTGTACAACTTAAGTCATAAATATTAATAACATTAGATTTGTTGCACTTGCTGCTCTCTCATATCTTCGTTTGCGATCTTTATCACGTAAGTCCTTCCTAGTTAATAAATTTAAGCTTGCGGTCGAGTCAGGCTTTTGATTTAAAATCCGCAAACAGTTAGTTTGTAGAAGTGCATCAAATTTCCAAATTCCAAGCAAACAAATTATACGAAAAAAGGTCATATGATTGTGTAAATGACCTCAGCAGATGCCTGAATATCTACTTTATATATATAATAATAAATGGTAACATCAGACAATGCGGATATCTCAGAGACAGAGTATGAGCTTCCCCAGCAAACAATTTTTCTCTGGCCGTCTTCTGGCCAAATGCTGGCAATATGCTGGCCACGACAAAGCTACATCGGCAAAATGATATCCCAGTGTATAGCATACTGTAATCGCATACCTATAATCCAGCCAGCAATGGGCCAATGCAGGCCCGGAGTGTGACGCCACGCGGCCATCTTTGTTTGCGCATGTCAACGATCACTTTCCAAACCCACCCAAGACAAGCATAAATTGTTTGCAGTGTAGTGAGCCTTGGTCCTTCAAAGACCCGTCATTAAAAAGACACTGTTGAGCAGCATCGGCCCTTCAAAAGACACTGTTGGGCCTAAAAGTCACTGTTAGCCAACATTGGTCCTGATGATGGCTCGTCATCGGCTACAGGTGCTTTGCCGTGCCGGCCAGATGTGAACTGCATAAGGCCGATCAAAATTGTTTGCTGGTCTCCACGAAAAACTAATTTCTTCGTCAAATAAATTGGATTCGACGTCAGAATAATTCGATATATGAGGACAATATAGCAGAGAATTACATTTTTTAGCATCTAGTTTAAGATTATGATTACTGGAGTAGGTACAAATGGCTTCTAAATCCCGATTTATTATTTGAGATGCTAGATTTACAGATTCAGGTACAAATGAAAAATACAGTTGTGTATCGTCTGCAAATGAGTGTAATTTTAAACTATCCAAAGATTTATAAAGGTCAGAAATATATATATTGAGAAAAAAGGGGTCCAAGAACAGAACCTTGAGGTTCCCCTGAAGATTTTGATAACGGTTTGATAAATAAAAATTCGTCAAATCCAAAATGTTTCACTTCAACACACAGTAGAGTGTCGAAACCTTTAGAAAAATCTAGCAGTTTAAACTTAATGAATTTGGTTCTAAAAGCATTGTATATAGATTATATAGTAGTATCGCCTTACGGACTTTTATCAGTAGGATTATGTGAACGCACTGGAGATGGCAGCACTCCAAGTGGACACAAGTCATATCTTTAGGTCATGTCGTTGCTTGAGTGAAATTATAATTTGAAATCTTCTTTTTCATTTCTGCTTGTCTTTTGTTAATGTGTTATTTAGTTACAACGAAAGGGAATTGGAAGACGTATGAAATTGAAGGCCCAAAATATTTAATTATCTCCCGAGAAACCAGGGTTGCCAATTTGTGAGTATTTTACTAGTCTGTAAGTAATTTTGTGAGTAAAGGGCAATTGTGAATTGTAATCAAAAGGTCTATACTATCGATAATGGTAATTATGAAAAATTCTAATCTGATAATTTATTAAATCCGTTTAACTTTTAAAATTAAAATTTGGAATAAAAAGCAATAAGACTAGAGAGTCAATGTTAAATCGAAATATTGTTTTCTTAAAGTATATTTTTTGCAATAGTTTGGTTTCTTGTTTATAATTTGGATATTATATGATTGTTTTAGTTAATTTTAAAAGTATAAAATAATTTATTTTTTATTTATTAGTATTTTATTTTCTGGTAAAATTAATAAATTATTATATGTTGTTGTTTGATACTAAACAACTTTAATCTTTTTTATCTGATGCTGGTTAGACCGATATTAGTTTATTATATTAAAAAAAACTGTCTCGCTATTAATATTTTAAAGTTGTGAGTAATCCACCAAAGTTTGGCAACGCTGTCATCAAAAACTGACAACCTGAGTTTCAGTGGAATTTTCCTGTTTATAGGGTTAATAAATAGTTTTGAATAGATTTGCGTTGTTAATTGAAGGTCACCAGAATCTGATGCCCTGCCAATAATAAAAACTTATCGTTGGTTTTGAATGATGTTTGTAGACCAAGTCCAAACCGATTTTAAGAACCTACCCGAATTCATAAAAAAATTCTAAGCAGTATGTGGATGGTCGGAAAATGTAGGGAAAATTATAAGTAAATTAAAAAAAATAAATTGGACAAATTAAAAGTTCTGGAAGGGGATGGGGGTAGCTAAATATACAACTTGAGGGTTGGATATTGGTTTTTACGATTTGTGGCTGAAACATGCATCCTATCGAAAAAAGTTTAATGTAACATTTGTAGATAATTAAAAAATGTAAAACGTTTGTATTAATCATTTTTCAACTTCAAAATTATTGAGAAAATCGTTAAAAACCGCTTTTTTAGTTTTTAATTTTTATCTCTCGCAAAAATAAATTTTTTTTATGAAACTTTGTGAAAACATTCTTCTTTGTGTTTTAAATAAGCTGTAATTTTTTCAATGCAAAATATTTGTTTTTCGATTTTATACGAATTTAAATAAAAAAAGCCTAATTTTCAATCGAAAAAGTTCGCTAACAAATTATCAATTTTTTAACTTTATCAGTGCTCATTTTTTTTCAAGTGCACATTTCATATTATACTAGTAAAATTTTAAAAGCACACTTTTAAGAGTTGCGAAGTGAGAATTTTAGAAATTATAACTTCCGGTCAAATTATCTATGAGCAAAAAAAAAGTTAAAAACTAATAGCTTCCTGAGAATAAAATTCTTTTTTTACATTTTAGGCAAAGGTACTTTTGTTTTTTTTGTATTTTTAGAATACGCTTTTTCTTATATTTAATAATTTTTTATAGTTATAAATAACTTATAATATAAATTTGAGTAAAATTTTCCGCTGTTTCACACGTGGTGCTGTTGGTTTCTCGATTTTTTTTATTTTTCGAGATATTAGATAACGCAAAAACCAAATTTTCGATTTTGTTTTCGAAATTTTTTTTAACGTTTTCTACACCCAATAAAATACTAAGAGCCTAGTTTCAGCGATATCACATTTTATGTGAGATTTTTGAGTAAATGTGGCTCTGGCAACTGGGCTATTATAAAATTGTATAAAGATGTTTATTAATTAAAATAAATATACAAATGTATCGTATTGGAATAAAGTGGTTTTCATGTTACATTGGGAGAAAATGTAAATTTCTTCGTTTAAAATGGCCCAAAAAGAAGTACTTTATATTTAATAAAATTTCTGGGGACCCCCTCTTGAAAATCCTCTGGATCCGCCCATGTACATTATAAAGTGTATTTTTATCTTTATTTAAAAAAAAATAATTTCTAATTTATATAAATAATCACTATTTTTAAAATAAAAATGTATATTCTTCCATATTTCAATATGATGCTCAAAATTCTAAACAGAATTGATATAGCACATCATATCATAAATTTTATCCTTATTAGTAAATAAAGATGACTAATCACACAGTTTTGTAGAAAATCCTGACTGAATTTTGAAAATGTAATATCTGTTCAACAGATGTTTATTGCAACTGCAATATTACAGACAGCAACTTTAATAGCTGAAGGAACTACTTGGTAAAGGCCATGTGAAAGAAGATATAGAGGGAGTATCTGTACAGCATTAAAAATTGATAACTTCATATAGAACGTCAATAGATGCCGCTCGAGACTGCATCAGACACTTTTAACTAGAGCTCGATACTACTATATAATCTATATACAATGCTAAAAGATATGTTAGTAGTTATGCCGACTGGCTTAAATTATGCACTTTTGTTGGATATTTAACTTTTAAATCGACTTCAACAGAGAATGCATAAATCGGCCATTTTTTATCGTAGAAAAAGTTTTAAAAAAAACAAATTGTATCTTTGGTTCAAAATTACTTCACAAGATTTATTTTCGATGGACTAATGATATTATTCACTATAATTATTTATATATTAAACAACGAAAAGCCGTAACAAATATAAAATATTCAGAAAATATCACTACTAATTATAAAATAAATACGCTGCTCCTCCAAAGATCTGATCATTGTAGTAGTTCTGTTTTGATCGAAAAAATCACCCATTATGGCCACTTCGCCTAAAAAAAGAAATCTGCGAAAAGACTTTTGGATGCTGCTGAAGATTTTAGAAGTGATGAAATATTTTGCTTTGGGTCCATTGACTTCAAAGTTTAAAAAAGTCCCAACAACGATTCTTGTACTGTTTTTAATTACAAGTTATTTTACCTTACAGTTGAGACTAGACCATTTGATTCTTTTTACTTTTATTATTGGACAGATACAGATCATTAAGACGCCCAATGAAATAGTTTACGGTATCTACTGTCTCGTAAGATTTCCGTATTTTAGCCAAAAACTCAAGAAGGGGTTGTGGGATAATATAAACAAGCTGGAAAGTGGGGGATTTAAAAATGTGCACAATAAAAATCGTCACTTATTTACACGTTTAATTTTGGCATACATCCTTTTCCTGACACTTTATACAGTTTATTTTTCTATATGTTTTCTAAATGATTTACCCACTCTTGTAGTGGCTAATTCTACTGAAGTAACAGCGGTTATTTTTACGAACTTAATTTTTACTTATTATTTATTTTTAACAAATTGGTTGAGAAATAAATACGACAGTTTCAATTATATAATTAAGAAGAGATTTAATTCTAAAAATCGTTTATTTAAAATTATAAAAGGTTTGAATTTGGCTTACAAAGTTGTTGAAAACACTAATGAAATGTTTGGATTTTCGGTATTTTTCAATCATTATTTATTTGCTTTTCAAATTTTGGTGTTTTCTTGTTACGCCCTGGACGCGACGCCACATCCTCAATTTTTTGTTCAACTTCAATATGTTTATCCGATACCGTTTATAGTAAGTATAAAGTTTATTTAATTTATAGTACGGTGAATGAAGGTAAAAATCAACTATTACCTCCGATTTCGGTGAACCTCCATCGATTTGCATGAAAATTTGGGATCGAGTATATTTTACCCTCAACTTCAAAAATGATATGCTCGACTTGCGCTTTTTGCATTTTAGGGGTGAAATCCACCCTTTTTTTAAAATGGTAAAAAATGCGGATTTGGCGTAATTAATCTCGTTTAATTAAATAAAATACATATTTTTCAACATTTATATGCATGATTTATGATTTTAATTATTTTTTCAACCCTTTTAGCAACCACCCCTTAAATCGAAAATCATGAAAAAATCATTTCCTATATTTCTGAAATATGAAATCGCATATTAACATTAAACAAACAGTTTGTTTAATGTTTATGATATAATTTTTTGTTGACTGTGAAATTTCAACCCTTAAAAACCACCCCCTTAAAGCAGAATCATTGACAAAATTGGTTTCAAGAAACTTTAATCATTTGAATAATACATTACTGAATTGAAATCTCATTTACTGAGTATTAAAATCTTTATTTATTTATTGCGAAATTTTCAACCCTTAAAAACTACCCCTTGTCATAAAAATAATGGAAAATTTGTGATGTACAGAATTCCTTTCACTTTTTCTATCTTCAAAATATACATACATACACACACCCACACATACCGGGTGTATCAACGATGTGTGCGTGGAGGATAGCTGCTTCCCTTTTGAAGATAGGAAAAAATGTTTCAAATAAAAGTTGTAGATAGCAATGAAAGCTATGTTCCAAAAATAACTACCAACATACAGGGTGTCCCATAAATGTGTGACTAATCAAAGTTATGTTTTTTTAAATGAAATACCCTATATATTTTTACTCGATTGAATTCCTTCGGAAGAGTGCTTCTCAAAAATATAGGGTTGTATGGGTTTATACCAGGTGGTTCTGAAGTTATGGTCACATTTAAGTCCCAAAATGGGTTCATTCAACACCAAATATCTCAAAATCAGGAACTCGGAATAACAAAATTTTTTCACCAAATATCCTCGAAAATGGTGTATTTTGATTTCATATTCATAAATTTACCGAATGGCACTTTTCCCATACAGGGGCAACCAAAACTCGGGATCATTTTTTTCTCAGTTTTTTCAAATGTATATAGTGCCATACCAGAATAGTCAACTACTATCTAAAAATTTTAAATCTGTTTTTTTTTCAAAAATATGCATTCTAAACCGGTCAAAATTTTTGAGGTCATTACTTATGCTAAAATGAAGAAAGTCTTATAGGGATTACTATAAATTTTAATTTTTATGGAAATGGCGTATGTTTTATTTTTCACTTTTTCACTCTAATAGTGGGTAGTGACATTTGCGTGATATTACATATTTAAAATAAAATAATTTATCACACAACTATAAAACATACATGGCAATTATTTACGTTTCAAAACATGTAAATTTATCGAAAAACGATCAATTCTGAATACAAATTAAAAAAACTAGTATTTGAAATCATTTTAACAGCATAACTATTAGATACAAGTGAATATGGCTGATACGTTCGATATCATACATTTGAAAAAAGATTACGCGATGGTCCTAAAGGTTTTCAAAATAATTAAAAAGTTTGGAGTAGGTCCATTGGCTTCGCAATTTAACATTATCCCGTTAATTTTGCTTATTCTTTATTTATGCTTAAGCTACTTTTTCTTAAATTCAAGAATAACGGGCATTAAAGAATATGTTAGCGTTACTTTGGGTAAAATGCATTTAATAAAAGGATTTACCGAAGTCGTATACACTCTGTTTTGTTTAATTCGATTTCAATTTTTTGCTAAAAACATCAAGAAGGATTTGTATGATTCTTTGGTAAATCTAGAACGTTGTTTATATTATAAAAAATCAATTTACATTACACAGAATCATAATATACGTTTACGTTTATTTTTGATATGTGTTGTTTTTGGAATGCAAATTACTTTGTATATTTATGTAAGTTTTGCACATAATACACCCGAAGTGATATTTACACGTTCTACAGAAATAATTTCCTTATTTTACACAACTTTAAATTTTACTTATTACTTAACATTGACGAATTGGCTGAGAAATAAGTACGAAAAAGTCACTTCGATAATTACGTACCTTTGCAGCGAGAGGCAGGTTAATTTGGAAGAAAAAATTTTTCAAGTTATCAAATATTTAAGTTTGGCGAAAACGGTCGTTAGAAGCAATGACAAATTGTATGGATTTGCGCTTTTTTTGAATCATTTTTTGTTCATTTTTGACATTTTAACTTTCGCTGTATACGCTCTGGATCCGTCTCCGAACTTTTACAATCTTACAGGGGTTAAATTTATTTTTCCAATACCATTTTTGGTAAGTTTATTTATTACAAGGTTGCCACGTCCCCTCTAAAACCAAATAATACGGAATAAACGTTTTTAGGTTTCCATGGTTATACAGATCATGGCTTGCAATGCAGTTGAAAAAAGCGGCATCAAAGTCATAAATACTTGTTATTTGATGCACGAGAGGCTCGAAGATGAAGCTGACAAAAAGCATTTGCTTCTATTAGCCAAATACGCGAAGCAATGGCGTCCTTCGTTTTCCGCCGCTGGTTTTTACGATATCAACCAATCAACTTTATCAGCCATGTTTTCTGCTATCATTAACTATTTAGTCATTATTATACAGTTTAATATGGTCCTTACAACGTAAATTGTGTTTTCGAGTAGCACATAAACATAGGACAGTAGGTAGATAGTAGACAGTAGGTCAGTAGGTAGATAAAAATGGATGTATAGTTTTTAAATCTTGTAGCATATTGAAGCATAAATAAAGACTATTCACTTAAAATAAAAAAAATGTGCTTATTTATAGTAAACGCCTTGATTTTGTACAGTAAATAAATACGTCTATATAAAGAATATCGTAGTGAAAAGAGATGGAAATATAAAATAATACAATTTTTTTGCCATTTTGCCATTTTTTCCATCCACCGTATTTTTAACAATGTTTCGACGAATAACAGTGTGCGATTTTTCAACAATTTCTTTTCGTTCAACAAAACTTTAAATGCGAACTAGATATCAACATAGTCCCAGGCCTACACACCAAAAAAAGAAGAAGAAAACATTAAATATCCCCTTAATTTGATCGTCTTCTTTTCCGCGAATTTTTGTTCCATATTTTGTAAAAATTTTTACATATACAGTCGATGCAATAATGTTCGCAACAACCCACAGTTTTGTTCTTATTCTAGTTATTTGACATGACTAATGTTAATTTGGCTAGCGAGCCGAGAGCGTCGTTGAGCCTTAATGTTGGAATTTCCAAGCGATTATAACATAAAATCGCATTCGCAGCGTGTCTTGCATTCCTACCTACTTACCCACCTTTTTTTTAAACTTATTGGACAACTACGGAGCTCAAATAAAAAATGAACCACACAAAATCGTAAGAGACTCTATATATTTCGTTAGAGGAGACGTATTTCGTATTCTTCGTATACAGAGAAACGGGTTGCATGTTTCTCTCTATTCTAAATCGTCTAGAGGTTGACCTGGTGATTCATCATATTATTTCGCGTCTACAGAATAGGGATAGACCAGGGCCAAATCGATTTTAAATACCCGAATTCTTGAAAAATTATTTTTTGGTGGCATCATCAAGTGTACGGGTTCCTGGTGGCAAGGAGCCATCTAGAAGGTTTTGTAGCTCATCTGGGAGGTCGGTGACGTCTTGTAGGACCCGTAAGTGGTTGTAGCATTTTCTTCTTTGGTTTCCTAGTGAGCGATGTCCTGGATGGCTGAATATATGCTACTATTTTTGATGTATTTAGGATATAATCTCGTTTTTATGTCATTCTGGAATGTCCCTAACACCTGTAGAGCCCCTTCTGGTTGTCAGCTGTCATTTTTGTTACACCCTGTGAAAAAACAAGCCCTGCTTTTGCGATGCCAACCCAATATCATAACATGATAAAAGTTCCTAAACTGAAAACCATCAATACACATATTTTTATTTACTCTGAACTTGACCCACATTACGATGTTTGCAAATTCCAAGTCACTCACCTTTTCACATTCAGACCGTAAGAGTAAAGGCAAAAATATAAATAAAAAGCCGATTCATTTCCCGACCATGACTTGCATAACAACTTGACAACCCTCTTACTGTAAAAATAATTTTGTTTGCCATTCATTAACAGGTTAAAACCAGAAATAAAAATAAAATATAACCAAAATGGAGTCAATGAGAATTCTCGTTTAAAAAATCGTTGATATCGGCCGAGCAAGATCAAGAAGTTTTCCACCAAATGTCAAATAGCCTTTTTAAAGTTGACAATTGACGTTGACGTTGCTGACAGTTTTGACAAGCCATGTTTTGAACGATGACAACTTTCTAGATAAATTCAAGTTGGCAAATTTTTCTTAGTCGCATCTAATAAATAGCGCAAAATATTATGATGCCCACAATTATTCACGTTGTTATTGCTGCAGTCTTTGTTTCATTATAGAATGAAAAAATTGAAAACTGAAAACAAGGTGACTCAAAGGCCACCGACCAAGAATACTTGGCGTGTAACTTGAGTCTTTTCTTTTGAATTTCAGAACATAAATTCACTTTTCAATTAGTCGGCTTGTCGAATAAAGAACGCGTCATCTCATCGTTGTCGACGAGAAAATCTGTTCATGTTCTTAACATACGTGTTATTGAAAATACTTCTTAGTCTGGATTATACTCAGAGCTGTATCAAATATTTGTTATCTAGGGAAGGAGTGAATAAATTGTTTCGTATAATTAGAAGAAAAAAATAGTTACATTTTTTAATTATACTCTGTATTTCTATTTTTTAAGCGTAGAAAAAGACAAATTACTTAGAAAACTATCCCGAAAACAAATAGAGTAAAACTGTCAAACAGTAATTGTAATCACAACCATACAAAAACTGTAAATTTATTACATTTACATCAATCATAAGCATATAAAATGCGCCATTTCTATTTTGCATAATCATTTTTAACCCGAGAAAATATAAGTTCCTTTCTGAGAATTGTTGATACATGCCAAGGTGAAGGCCAAAAAACTAAAGAAGAACTATTAATTATTGATAGATAATGTCAATCAATATCGTTTGTTTCCACTCAAGGATGATAAACTAGAGAAGGATGGGCCACTTGAATAAGAAGTAATGTAAGTGTATTTTAGACGTCACGAAATACTTATTAGTTATGCCGGGTGCTAATTGTGTTGTTTCTGGCTGTAATGCAGAGTACTCTCTTTATCAGAAGGCAGGAATTGGTGTCATTTCACATTAACTACATAAATAGTTCATATATAGGTAACTGCAAATACACCACAAATTCATTTTTGTTTCGTTTACAGTTTAACGTATGATGTTATGTACAGTAGTTCATGACGTCATTTACAGTCTGACAGATTGAGTTAAGTGGCCCATCCTTCTCTCTAGTTTATCATCATTGGTTTCCACTGACCTCTAATCTAACTATATAAGAAAATTGGGACAACTAATATATGACATTTTAGAGCAGGGCACATGCGCATTGATGGCGTCTAGTCTCCTAAGGGTTAAGGGACATTTTTAATCTCATTAAAAATAATCACGAAAATTGTTGGGACATTTTTTCAAACGTATATACTGGTTTTAGAGTCCCAAAATATACTCGTTTTGAATAATTTATATGCCAATTTTAATGCATTTCGTGGAGATATACTTGGAAACTGAAAACATTTGTGCAAGAATTAGTTGAATAATTACAATAAAAATTGGTATAAATACCACTCTAAAATTTTAAAAAATTTCAAAACAGGTCCACGGGAAGCTGAGATATTGCATTTTAAAATTTATCCAAATACGCATTTAAAATTTTCAAAAAAAAAAACTACCAGAACTCAAAATTTTAAGAATTCCATCTTATAGTGCTCGACGAGTACATTAAAAATCACCCATCAATATCAATTTTTACGTTACCGGTTGTCCACATATCGCGGTTTGAAATTGACAAATTCTTCCAAAACTGACACACTGAAAATAGCTTTTTGGTTAATAATTATTTCACGGAAATTTCCCTCGGCCAAAATGTAGTAAATGGAAGTACTAATTCATGATATATCTCGAAATTTAAATTCTGGCGATTTTGGGGGAGTTATATGGATTTTTGAGTGATTTTCTAAAAAATCCATGTGTCGTATCTACCTTATTATTAACGATATCGAATGGTACTAAAGGGCATTTTGTATATTTGGACGAGCACATTCCGAATCTTTTTTAATTTTTGAGCTATCTCTTCGGATAGTCGAGAAATAGGCGTTCAAAAAATGACCTAAATCGTCCTCGGCACCCCCCTGTAAAAAATTTGAAAAAATTTCGATGTCTGTTTTTGATGTTATCTTATAGATTTTGGTCCGTAAATTTCAAAAATGTCCAGTTTTTTAATCTAGCTCGATCGGAAGTGCCTTAAAATTTTCAAAAAACACCCCGAAGACGCAAAATCTTAAGAATTCGTATAGTCCATCTTATAGTGTTCGACGAGTAGATAAAAAATCATATGTCATAGTTTACAATCGGTCCACGGGAACCTGAGATATTGCATTTTAAAGTTTATGCAAATACGCATTTAAAATTTTCAAAAAAAAAAACTACCAAAACTCAAAATTTTAAGAATTCCATCTTATAGTGCTCGACGAGTACATTAAAAATCACCCATCAATATCAATTTTATAGCCTTCAAAATTTTTTTGTCTCCCATTTTGTTGAAAATTGGTATGCCGATTAAGGACCTCCTGTGAAATATCACCGCAAAATTAAAATTCACAAAAAGCAAAGAAAAACGGAGTAGAAAACTCACTACTCATTTTTGTCAATCTTAGTAAATTGTTCTAAGATCGGTTCACCCTTTAAAAATTTACAAATTCTTAGAACTATTTTTATTTCAAAACTTATGTGTGATTAGTCCTCTCTGGAGAGCGCCATCTTCTAATAAATCCATTAAGTTCGTAACACAAAAATGCAGATTTCTATTACATACTATAGCGCCATCTTCTAATAAATTTTTTAAGTTCGTAATATAAAATTGCAGATTTCTATTACATATTATTTAGATCAATTATTGCCTTTGACTAGTTCCTAAAAGATGGCGCTTTGAAAGTGAAACAAAACGTTCAATTTAAGGTTCTGCATTATGTATCCTGTATATTTTTAAATAACTTTTTTACGTAGCTACGGACTTTTTTTATTGATTTAGAGGTCCTACTCTACCCACATACCGATTTTCAGCCCAATCGGAGAACATCGTATTTTTCCAAAAAAAGAAAGACTTATAGCCTTCTTTGGATTTATTAGGGTTTTTCCGAACCGGACTCTGTATCAGTGACAGAATTTTTATCGAAAAAATAAGAAAAAAAATTAAAAAATTAAATTTAGAACTTTTGAGAATAAATTCAGTCACTTTAGACACGTACTTGACTTCGGAATATATGCAAGAGCTTCTTAAATCGGAATCAAATAAAAAGTCTATAGGTGTCAGATCGAGTAAGTTAGTAGCCATTTATTAGGACCATGTGCCCTCAAAAAAATATTTTAAAATATTTCTCTTAAAAATATTAATTCTTAGAAGAACAACCACAGGAATTGGAAGCAAATTCTGATTTTTTCTATGCTATGCTGTTGTATAAAATTGCAAAAAAATAGACTGGGTACTACTTTGATTTCCTATTTTGGTATATTATTAAAATTTCCGGACATCCCAACGCAAACAAAATATAAATTTTAATAACTTACTGTAACAGCATGCTTTTAACCCCTTAGTGCAACCCTGTCCAAAGGCGATGGGACATTTGACATATAGTGTGTTGTGTGTTGCATACATTTTACTTCACATGTTCGTTGTTGTGTTTGTCTTAAAACTCAGTTAACCACTTTAATTTACCTGTTTTAAATCGTAGTAGAATCTTAAACTCCCTTACAATTGGCGGCCAACTAAAACAAGTAAATTAAAGTGGTTAACTGAGTTTTAATAAGACAAACACAACAAAGAAGTAAAATGTATGCAACACACAACAGACTATATGTCAAATGTACCATCTAGCCTTGATTGGATGTGGACAGGATCGCACTAAGGGGTTAAAGACATGCCGTTTTAACTGATAGATGAGGACACATTTGCGACTTTATACAAATTTATCTTATTTTCAGAAATTTTTTGACAAATTGGGTACTTACGATGATGGATTTGATATTTGGGGCGGAGAAAATTTGAAACTGTCGTTCAAAACGTGGATGTGCGGAGGCACATTAGAAATTATTCCTTGTTCACACGTTGGTCATATATTTAGGTAAGTTAATTAAAAACTATATTAGTGTTAAATCAATGTTTCCGTTTCTAAATCAGTACAAAATTGTTTTATAATTTTAAAATCTCTCTCTAGAAAAAGATCCCCCTATAAATGGAGAAAGGGGTGAACGTCCTGAGAAGAAACTCAGTTCGATTGGCAGAAGTGTGGTTTGATGAATACTCTAAATATTATTATGAAAGGATATAAACGATAAGGATAATTACGGTGATGTCAGCAAAAGGAAAGAACTGAGACAAAACTTACGCTGCAAGAGTTTCAAGTGGTATTTGGATAATATTTATCCAGAGTTATTTATACCAGGCGAATCAGTAGCCAGTGGGGAGGTAAACAAATTTTATTTAAATTAAAATAATCAAAATTTAACAAAAACATTGTTTTTTTTATTTCTAGGTAAGAAACCTAGGATATGGTGGAAAAACCTACCTGGATTCACCAGCTCGAAGAAGTGATTTACATAAAGCTGCTGGTCTATATCCATGTCATCGACAAGGAGGAAATCAAGTAAGAGATACTTACAAACATGCTTATTTTCATTGTCAATAGTTTTTTCGTCCTTTAACCTCCATTTTTTTGGTTTCTCCATTAACACTTATGATGTACACTGTATTTACAAATATAAATGTTTTTTTTTTTAGTTTTGGCTGTTCAGTAAGTCTGGAGAAATTCGCCGAGACGAATCATGTCTAGATTACAGTGGACAGGAAGTAATTCTTTATCCGTGCCATGGTAGTAAAGGAAATCAAAATTGGGATTACGACGAGACAAAGTGCTACGACACGGCAGTAGTGAAAAGTGCTTAGCCATAAACGAATCTAAAAATAAACCTATTATGGAAAAGTGTAATACCGATTCCGGGGGGCAGCGGTGGTCTTTGGAAAATTATGATAAAACGAAATTGTGATTCTTTGTTTTGTTATTAAATCTTTTGTTGTATTATTTTTGTTTTTTTTTTCTCGGAGACTTTTTAGACGTAATATTCAACAAAATTCAGATTTATGTATTAGGCAAGCAGAAGAGCGAGGAGGTTTAATTTTAAATTTTATAAATATATATGCTGGACTGAAAATGGCGGCGAGCTATATTATGGTCTTAAACTTTGGCTACTCACCGAGAGATGGCAACCGAGTAAATTAATCTGTATTACTGGTTGCCTATACAACAGTAAACTGAACGTCTAATATACACAATTTCTTTTGTAAAAATTTTGTGCCATGGCCTAAGCATTAGGGTGTCCGCCTCGCAACGAGACGGCCCGGGTTCGATTCTCAGGGAACTAACTACTTTTTTTTGTGTCGAAAATTCGGATTCTTGTATTAGGGTAACAGATTAGCGGTTTAATTTTAATTTTTCTGGGATTTATATATGAAATTGTAAAATTCTACAAAAATTCAGATTTTGAATCAGTGAGCAGAAGAGCGAGGACGTTTAATTTTTAATTTTTCTGTGATTTATGTACGAAATCGCGTAATTCTATAAAATTCAGATTTTGTATCAGGCAAGCAGAAGAGCGAGGAGGTTTAATTTTTCTGTTATTTATGTACGAAATCGTGCAATTCTATAAAATTCGGCGTTGTATACGGAGAGCAGAAGAGCGAGGACGTTTAATTTTTAATTTTTCTGTGATTTATGTACGAAATCGTGCAATTCTATAAAATTCGGTGTTGTATACGGAGAGCAGAAGAGTGAAGAGGTTTAATTTTTAATTTTTCTGTGATTTATGTACGAAATCGTGAAATTCTATAAAATTAGGCGTAGTATACGGAGAGCAGAAGAGCGAGGAGGTTTAATTTTTAATTTTTCTGTGATTTATGTACGAAATCGTGCAATTCTATAAAATTCGGCGTTGTATACGGGGAGCAGAAGATCGAAGAGGTTTATTGTTTAATTTTTCTGTGATTTATGTACGAAATCGTGTAATTCTATAAAACTCGGCGTTGTATGGGGAGATCAGAAGAGCGAGGAGGTTTAATTTTTAATTTAATAAACATATATATGCTGGACTGAAAATGGCGGCGAGATATATTATGGTCTTAAACTTTGGCTACTCACCGAGAGATGGCAACCGAGTAAATTAATCTGTATTACTGGTTGCCTATACAACAGTAAACTGAAAGTCTAATATACACAATTTCTTCTGTAAAAATTTTGTACAATGGCTTAAGCATTAGGGTGTCCGCCTCGCAACGAGACGGCCCGGGTTCGATTCTCAGGGAACTAACGACTTTTTTTTGTGTCGAAAATTCGGATTCTTGTATTAGGGTAACAGATTAGCGGTTTAATTTTAATTTGTCTGTGATTTATATATGAAATTGTAAAATTCTACAAAAATTCAGATTTTGAATCAGTGAGCAGAAGAGCGAGGACGTTTAATTTTTAATTTTTCTGTGATTTATGTACGAAATCGTGTAATTCTATAAAATTCAGATTTTATATCTGGCAAGCAGAAGAGCGAGGAGGTTTAATTTTTCTGTTATTTATGTACGAAATCGTGCAATTCTATAAAATTCGGTGTTGTATACGGAGAGCAGAAGAGCGAGGAGGTTTAATTTTTAAGTTTTCTGTGATTTATGTACGAAATCGTGCAATTCTATAAAATTCGGTGTTGTATACGGAGAGCAGAAGAGCGAGGAGGTTTAATTTTTAAGTTTTCTGTGATTTATGTACGAAATCGTGAAATTCTATAAAATTCGCTGTTGTATACAGGGGGGCAGAAGAGCGAGGAGGTTTAATTTTTAATTTTTCTGTGATTTATGTACGAAATCGTGAAATTCTATAAAATTAGGCGTAGCATACGGAGAGCAGAAGAGCGAGGAGCTTTAATTTTTAATTTTTCTGTGATTTATGTACGAAATCGTGCAATTCTATAAAATTCGCCGTTGTATACGGAGAGCAGAAGAGCGAAGAGGTTTAATTTTTAATTTTTCTGTGATTTATGTACGAAATCGTGCAATTCTATAAAATAGCCTTCAAAATTTTTTGAGGAAAAATTTTTTTGTCTCTGATTTTGTTGAAAGTTGATATGCCGATTAAGGAAAATTTTAAGAATTCCATCTTATAGTGCTCGACGAGTACATTAAAAGTCACCCATCAATATCAATTTTTAGGTTACCGGTTATCCACATATCGTTTGAAATTGAGGAATTTTCCAAAACTGACACACTGAAAATAGCTTTTTCGTTAATAATTATTTCACTGAAATTTCCCTCGGCCAAAATGTAGTAAATGGAAGTACTAATTCATGATAAGCGCCCTCTTCTATAGAGTTACTAAACTAACTTGAAAAAGTAGAATTCTTTTAGGAAAACTGCCACGCTATCAGTAGCGCCCTCTTTTACAGAGTTACTAAACTAACTTATAAAAGTAGAAGTTAATTTTAACAAAACATTTCTAAGTTGAACTATTCGCAGAAAGATGTCACTTGACATATTATCCTGATTAATTTAGGGCAGTTTCCACAGCTTGGTTTAAGTTTGCTAAGCGGTGGAAACGGCCGTTAGTATTTTAACGAAGATTAAGGAATAGTTGCTAAAAATAAAAAACAAGTTTAAAAAATATTTTTAATAGAAAACTTTGTAACAAAATAATACTTTTTTTAATTAAGTACATTATATTTAGGGAATGTACATTTATAGAACCTCTCGAATTATTGCACATTATTTTGGTTTGTATCTTACAATATAAAGCTTTGACAATTGACATATAAGGAAGGAATGTTGCCAACCCATACATGACAAAAAAACAAAACGCCGATACTGTTACAACAAACTGACCTTACAGTGTTTGAAGAGCAATACCATAAAAATTGAGATAAAGATATGGAAAAAAATAGTTTTTTGGTTTCTCTTCATCTGCTAGATTAATAGGAGAATTTGAAGATTTAAAACAGCGAACTAAATTTCTTATCCAACATGTTTGAGTTGGTAACATTGTGCTTATTTGGAACTCTATACATTTTTTGGCAAATTTATTAGAAACAAAATTAAGCTAAGTAACGTTATTAGAATAAAAAATTAGCTGCTCTCTCTTTTTATACTCCATTTTATTATTTAACAGTTATTGTTATTGAAATAAATGAATTGAAAAAGCGGCTAATAAAAAAAACGTATTTTACACTACCAATAACTTTGGTAATCCCGCAGAAAATCGCTATAAATAGAATTTTATCGAAATAACTAAAATATCGATGCTTTTCGACATTTTTGAACGCAAATCTCCTAGTTTTTCAATCAGTCTACTAATATTTACAGAAAAATAAACAGGAACTTGTAGATCCCAAAAAAAAATCGATCGGACCAAAGACTAAACGATTTTCATCACGTAACGATAATAAATTGTCAAAAAATTGATCGGACCGAAGACTAAATGATTTTCATCACGTGACAATAATAAATTGTCGAAAAGCATCAAAAGGCACTCAAATATTAACAACTAAAAATGTTTTTATACAGTGGCAATTTCGAGTATTTCACAAAATTATCATATTTGTACTCAATGTCAAACCGAAAAAAAAATACTTAGAAATAGTAAACAATAATCTAACACTTATTATTAATACCAACAACTTTTTTTAATACTTTTATCAAATTGAATATCTAATACAAGATTGGAATGATCCTAACTTTTAATATTATTTAAAAACAATTTAAATATATTTGTATTTATCAAAAAATATGGCAGATTTTATATTTGACACATTAAACAATGAAAAAACCCGTAACATTAAACCTATATTTATGTAATATTTCCTAAAACGGAAAAAATTGAAGAAATCAATTCGTAATAAACTCATTGGGTGAGTTTCGTAACATTAAGTTATAAAAATAGTTTGTACTTTTTAGTAATAAAGGCACATTTGAAATTTAATCAGTTTGTTTAGAAAGCGCCTTCACACAAATCGGTCTGTGTTGAGTCCAATCGCGTTTCTGAAAATAAATATAAAAATTAAGAATTTTAGTGACAAGTTGCCAGATAGTCCAGGGCATTTAGAATCACAATCGACCGAAATAAAGAAATTTTTAGGGACAGAGATGCGGTTTTTTGCATTGTGTTCAGAAAGCTTCCAGGAAAATATGGTGTGGTTATGCCATTTTTCGAAAAATGCATTTTGCAATTGCTTAATTACTTGCAACATTATAAGAACGACTGGAAACTTGGAAAAATCGCTCGAAAATCGTTACTCGGGGGGTTTCGGGGATGCCGAATTCAATTCTGGCATTAGAATTACCCGAGGGCACTAGGGGGTGGCTGTGCGGGGGTGATTGGGAGGGAAATTGCAGCGTCCATGAAAATCGCTCGAAAATCGTTACTCGGGGGTTTTCGGGGATGCCAAATTCAATTCTGGCATTAGAATTACCCGGGGGCGCTCGGGGTGGCTCTGCGGGGGTTTCCGGGTAATTCTAATGCCATAATTGAATTCGGCATCCCCGAAAACCCCCGAGTAACGATGTTCGAGCGATTTTTCCGAGTTTCCAGTCGTTCTAATAATGTTGCAAGTAATTATGCAATTGCAAAATGCATTTATTGCACCAGAATGCATTTTTCGGAAAATGGCATAACCACACCATATAGACTTTTTCCTGGGAGCTATCTGAACACAATGCAGAAAACCGCATCTCGATATCTACTGTCCCTAAAAATTTCCGATTGATTTCCTAACTTCCCTGGACTAAGAGCCAAATTTAGACCAAAATATCTCATAAAATATGATATCGCTTAAACTAGGCTCTTAGGTACTTTAAGGGGCGTAGAAAACGATAAAAAATCTTTGCTGATCTAAAATTCCAAAGTCTCTGACAACCGGGCAATTGAATAATACATAAGGAAGAAACCAAGAAAGAGTAATAATTACCTGACACAAGTCGCTACAGTACATAACCATGCGGCATCCACAAATGTATTCAGCCGGATTTTCGCATATGCACAATCTTCCATGATAAACTAGTTCACTGTATTCCATCTGAAAGGTTAAGATCGCTGTTTAATAATTATTAATTTTTTTTCTTTACTTCAGTGTCAACGGCATCGACTACTCTGGTCATTAGCCTCGTGTTCTGTGTAGGCTTTGTTACTGTTTCCCAGCGCCACTTTAGGAACAGCACTGTTAATTAGAACCCAACAGTGAATGGTCGAGTGGGTAATCACACCTGGTATATGAAAATCAATTTCTAAATTTTTAATTAATGTTAGAGTCTAATTTATAGTTAGGTAGTATAGGTATATTGTTTATATTAATTATTAATGTTATCGGTAGGTATTATTGTTAGTTTATTATTACTATAAATAAGTCTATATCAAATAGTCTAGAATATACTACATTTATCGTTTATTATTGGGCCATCCTATATTATTTACAATTATTCACCATGGGCGAAAAGTGTTATTAGGTACCTACTCTTATGTAAACATTTAGGCTAGCTAGGAATGTATACCAATAAATCATGCCCTTATAGAGTCACCCTTGTTAAAGACTCTTTAAAGTTAATTATGGTTGTGTTCCAAGAAAAGAGTTAAGGTCGAAGCAGGTCGTATGTGTCGACTGTTTCCAAAAATAAAAATTTAGATAGTAATAAATAATTATTGAGACAATATTGCGAATTATTTTAACTAAATCTGACGTTAATTAAAAATCAGAAAATGATTTGTGCCGTCGGTGTGATTCGAACCCACAATCCATAGATTATGAGTTCAGTGCTCTACCACTGAGCCAATTATGGGCGCAAATGTATTGAATGCACGATAAAAACTGGTTGAATTATTTACCTGAGGAGACGGCGAAGTTTCAATACCGCTATCAGCCGGTGAACTTGCCTAAAAAATGTAATTTATAATTTCAAATTTGTTGACTGAAGCTTCCTGGTAATATTAATTAAAAATGTTCCCATCGCAAATTCCCGATATAGCCGGCTGGATAGTTTTTTGAGAGTCCACCACTAGATGCAATCATTTTTTTTCGTAATATAGAAATTTTATTATTTAGTTTTAACAGCCGCCGATTACACATCCAGCCCACTATATTTCTGAATATACTTCACTCTTAACCGTAAAAAAATAAAAAGATCTATTTGTTCCCCTTTTATAGATCTATTTGTTCCCCTTTTATAGAGAGCCGTCTTAAGGCGTTGGATAATATTGAAAGCACAAAAATAATACCAGTTTTTGTAGAGATACATTTGAGGATTTTGAGAAAATTAATTTTTTTATCAATTGAATTTTCATTAAAGAAAATTTTATCGAAAAAGAAACGTTTTCGTACAACAGCAACCCCTAAAGTTTTTTTTATTCTTTTGGCAAGTAGATGACAAATATGCAATGGTGCGCCATTTTCAACTCACTCAGTGCTATTTAAAGGTGTGCCATTTTCAACTCAATGATATTTAAAGACGTGCCAATTTCAACTCACTTGTATTTAAAGGTATGCCATTTTCAACTCACTCAGTGCTATTTATACTGAAGTCGCAATCGCCACAGAGTGATATATCTGTCAGAACAGGAAAGTTGAGATGTGTGTGCCAATATATTATTTACGGGGTACATAAAATCATCATTTAAAAATATATTTTTTCTGAATATGTATTATTTCGGTATGTAGGTAATTTTTTTTCAGGGGTGAGCGGCGGGAGGCTCACCTAAAACAAGCACCCCAGCGGTTAAATTACAATTATTTAAGTTTAAAATAGTAACAAAAAAATAATAATACAAACAAATACACCCTAATTTACCCAACCATGAACCGAGTCTTAAAAGGGATTAAAATAAGGATAGTCTATTATTATGTCCAATAAAAACCGGGCGGCATGGCATGGGCAAAATTCTTAATTTTAACACACCTTTTAACTACCAGCTATTTAAAATCACAGATTTTTTTTGAGCCGCCTGTGCTGTAAAACTCCCATAAAATTTTGATTTATTACTCCGTGGCGATTGCGATTTAATTTAATTAATTAACTGATATGAGTGCCATTTTCAGCTCAACTGCCATTATTTTAAAATAAAATAAAATTTGTATGTAATATGATCTTTTTATCGCGCTAGTAATAATAATAAAAATCGTAAACCCATGGTGTGTAAAATTAAGCTTGATAAAATTTATTTTGTGAAAAAACGTTTGAAGTGTATGAAAATATAAATAACATTTAGCTGATAGTGGCTTGCATCTGTAATGATGACCAAAACTTGTTCTGAGTCAAATCACGTATCCGCCGATCGGGGATGGGCTGTTACTCCCAAAAAAATTTTCTCCCATTTTTAAAACGTGTATTATACGATTCAAGATATTTGAGACGACCTTGAATAGTTCTTATAATGGTTGCTAAAGATTTGCATAAATTATTATTATGTACTTTCCAAAATCACAGGTTTGCTAACTAAAACTTGTCTTCACACGTTTTCCAAACTTCCGAAATAAAAAAAAATTAATTTCAACTGATAAGTTAAATGAACTATAGGATTAGATAAAACTCCCAATTAAAGGCCAGCAGACAGTCTCAAATATCTCGAATCGTATAATATACATCACACAAAACATGCACACGCCAAAACAAAAACAAAATGCATTATTCTAACCATTTAATCTAAAAATTATCCACTAACTATTAACTTAAAAAAAAACTTAAAATAACCTATTATTAAAATTCTAAATTTACACAAAACACAAATAGATGTTTATTTTATTTCTCAACACTTTGAAGCTGTTTGTAAAAAAAATCATGCACGTACATGTACGTTAGCCAAGTCCTGGATCGAAAGGGCTCGGTGGATCCCATAGAGATCGGGATGGTCCAGCGATGTCCGCCTGGATCAAATTACAAAATAATTTACAAAAAAAAATACTTAAGAAA
This sequence comes from Crepidodera aurea, assembly GCA_949320105.2. NCBI lineage: Eukaryota > Metazoa > Arthropoda > Insecta > Coleoptera > Chrysomelidae > Crepidodera > Crepidodera aurea. The sequence goes on along the minus strand of OX439477.1, from coordinate 17,550,397 downwards.
TATTTTTTAAGATATTTCGTACAAAACATTGCATCTAATTATTTTTTTAGTCTATTTTTAGGGCCAATATTTGTACCCTGAGGTTGTGTAAATTTACTTCAATTTGTGATGTGACAATTTAAGTCAAAATCAGTGCCAAATTCGTTTTTTTTATAGAAAATACGTAGAAAAATACGATAAAACTTTTTTTAAACAATGTTTTATAGAAAAACAACTTACACTTAGCAAAGCATATACAATGTTAATAATGGGTTAATGATTATGCTTACCTTCACCAAAAAAAAAATAGCTCGTAACAAAAAAAGTATCTGATCACTGTACACATTTGTTTCAATATGTACACTCATTTCAATTACACAAATTTTAATGTAGTTATTAATGTTATGTTATGATTGTTATATATACATTTTTTTATAATACATTCACAATCTATTTAAGATAGTATGTTAATTACATCTGGCAACGCCGTTAAAGAGGTTATGACGCACGCGAAATTGTAACGTATATCTATGATACCGTTATTTGTCGCCCATCTCTAGTCGCGTTTTTACGTGGCTGATGTCCCAGCCAGAACCCTAATGTGAGTTTTTAGAGCCGATAGTTCCTTCCCCAGTTGAAGAAACCGCTTATTTATTAAGATAAGTTATATTAAATTGATGATTCGAGTATATTGTTGCGTACTATTGTTTATGTAAAAGAGAAAAATTAATTTTGTTCAATATTTAATTTCGTTATTTTATTTATTTGCATTTTAGTTTTAGTACATAACCTATTAAATTACTGTTGATTTTTGATAATAACGACTCAGTGAATATGAAAACATTTATTAATAATAAAATACCTTTCGTCTCATTCCCCATTCGAGGCCAAACATGACATAAATGCTAAAATGAATCATGAATGTATTATAAATCGGGGTATTATTGTTTTATGCAACATTTTAAGTGGCGTGCGAAATTTTATACAAAGCTTCTTAACACAACATACTATAAAAACGCTCTACAACTGGAGGTAATGCAAATAACCATTTTTTAAATAAACCAGTTTAAAAAAAAACCAACGAGATCAAACCCGGAGAAAGCGCCGACCACATAATCAAAACAGAAATCCTATATTTGCAAATTTCACTCATCACAAAATTAAATTTATTTCGATTGATAATACGTAACAAATGTAACCTCCAGTTGCAAAAATATCCCACTTCATGCGAAAACAAAACCAAAACCATCACCATACAAAAACACATTTTACCAAACGAACCTAAAAAAAACAAAAACTTACCAACGGAAACTGTTCCTCATTCAGAATAACCTCGTCCTCTTCAATCTCCTCTTTCTTAATGAAATCTAATTCTTGCTTTAAATCCTCCGAATCCATATCGTTAAGCCAAGTTAGATCAATGATTATCCCTTCGTTCGTACCTAAATCATCGCTTCTGCTATTTGAGGCATCAGATGATTCATTAATGTGCGATTCGTTTACGTCAGATTGATGAATCGGCGACGAATTAATAGTCGATTCGTTATTGGGACTTTTACTAACAGAAGACTGGTCAATCGGCCACGAATTATTAGTAGATTCGTTATTGGGCGATTTAATAACAGGAGACTGATTAATCGGTGACGAATTAATAGTAGGTACCTTATGTAAGGACTTATTAACAGGAGATTGATTAATCAGAGACGAACTAAATGTAGATTCGTCAATAGGAAAATGATTACCCGTTGTTTCGTTAATAGGCGATTTGTTTACACGGTTCTGATTAATTGGGAACGAATTAATAGCAGATTCATTAGTGGGCGATTTATTAACAGGAGACTGATAAATCGGTGACGAATTAGTAATAGGTGCCTTATTTAAAGACTTATTAACAGGAGATTGATTAATCAGAGACGAACTAATTGTAGATTCGTTATTGGGCGATTTATTAACAGGAGACTGATTAATCGGTGACGAATTAGTAATAGGTGCCTTATTTAAAGACTTATTAACAGGAGATTGATTAATCAGAGACGAACTAATTGTAGATTCGTTAGTGGGCGATTTGTTTACAGGATTCCGATTTATCGGTAAATAATTTACAGTTGATTCACTAATAAACGATATATCGCTAATAGGCGATTCAGTAGTAGGGGGAGAAACGGTTTGTTCATTCAAATAAGTAGGCGTAAAAGGCATAGGGGCGTATATGTGGTTCCTAATATGAGTCATCGATGGCGGCATCGGATGACTTGGAGTATAAGCCAACGTGGAAGTTTCTCTAGAAGATGGTACTGGTGTGCTATAAGCCGGCGACACTGCGTAAGTTGGTACCTGTATACGGGAATCACTAGAAGCTGGAATCTTCCTTACTTGACGTAACATCGTGGTATTATTCGAGGGAATTTTAAAAGTAGTATTGGTAGAGTAAGATTGTGATATATCGCGGTTTTGAGAGGAGGGAGTTAGTAAGTGAGGCACATTATTACTGTCTAGAAGTTCTCGTAATGAGTGAAATCGTTGTTGGTTGTTTGGTGTATTGCCAACATTAGAAATATTCACAGGGTATTGAAGAATAGATTGCGAGGCGATTGGGTGGTGTTGAATTTGCTCTATTGATGCCCTTTGCGGTATTTTCCGATTTATTACTTGTTGTTGCTGATTATAGATATTTGATGAACGTTGTTGGATAGGCGAAGCGTTTGGAAGATTTTGTGTAAATGTTCTCATCCGTGGACAATTCTGCGACAATGCAGTAGATATTCGCAAATTCCTACTTGGATAAGCTGCTTGTAATATTGGAAGAGAATTTCTTCTAGGAGTAGATTGAAAATTTTTTGTTATCATGTTACAAAAATTGATCTGCTCGTTTAATGTTGTAATTTGTTGATTGGTTAAAACGAACTTCGGTTGAGCTGAAAATAATTTTTTTGGTACAGTTTGAATTTAAAGAATTTTTTTCCAAAACTTACTCGATTGTAGCTCCATATTGGCTTTAAGTCTGATCTGATCGGCGCATGAATTTACCAGCTTATAGAAATTTCGTAAATAGCGATGATTTATATAAAAGTCCTTATTGTTAGACATGAGGGAGTCCAAACAAATATAAAATTGTGGTAAAGAGTAGATTCCTTTCAATCTCAAATGGTTATAAATCTCCCCAATGGTTTTTTCGGGATGAGTCTCTACAGAGCCGTTTATATTTAAACGCTTCAATAATCTCACCATGTTTTCAGCGTGGATCTTTCGGCTAAAATCTATAGACGCGTTTGTAACCAAAGTTTCTATATTCAAAGAAAGTTGATCTATTTTTGTGGTTTTTAACCATGTCAGATACAGTTTACTCGAAATCTGCTTTTGTATTGTAAGAAACACGAAATCCGCCATGTATTCTTCCCAAGTATTTAAATTTTCATTTGTTGTTGACGGCGCCATATTATTTGACTGCGCCACATTATTTGACTGCGCCAGATTATTTGACTGCGCCACATTATCTGAGGGCGCTGCTGTATTGACGAGCGGCTGGTTAGTAGAGGAGATGCTACTTATCGTAGATCTGAAAGGTAACAGACCAAATTTTCACGACCTTAAAAATATATCGAACTCAAGGGAAGCATTAGCATTAGGGAATGACAATATATTAAAAAAATGAAAATGTAGTCTTTAACCAGAGTCAATGAAAATACTATTATTATTTCCGGATTTGGATCGCGTTATATTGAGGTTGGAACTCGAGGTTTCGCCAAATAGGGGCGGACTTCTAATGGAGATCTGACAGAATTCCCACGGAGTCTTGAATTAGGACATTAGTGATTTGAAAGATAGTCTGGCAAATGAAAGTATTGGAAATTGATGACGTGGATAGGGAGTTTGTCGCCAATCTCACTCTGGTATAGCAAAAGTTGCCCACCTCTGCTTTAGACAGTTACAGAAGAATCTGGGGAGTGTTTAATCCGAACTGGTCGCGAAGCGGGGAATACCATGTTTATCTATAGTTTTGGAGAATCCATATCACTTACCTGACACTTTGACTGCCTTGTCCGGAAAGAAAATCTTCCAAGATGCGCCCAACACAATTTCTTCTGTGATCACTTACTGTTTGAGTTCGCTCGGAAGAGGTTTTATTGAAACCACCGGCAACTGAAGAATTTGAAGCATCTACAGAAGTACCGCTAGTTGGAGGAATATGCACAGGTTGCGCTTCAGAGACAGATGACGGTGTCTGTACTGCAGATACATCTGCAACTGAAGTGTTACCACCAGTATTTGATACCTGCCTTGTTTCGTCTCCTGTTTGAAACAGGTTTTTATTGATGCTTAAGAAATGTTGTTTTTTATTAGGAGGATTCACCTCTGCAATCGGCACTGCAGTAGAAATTCTTGCGATATTAGGAGTTAAATCGGAGTTATTTGAACTACTCGACTGTTCGGCGAATTTACAACTATTAAACTGATTCTCTATTTTACTCTGTTTACTTTCTATATTCGTAGCATCATTTCTCGGAAGTATACAAACAGACATAGCTTGTACTTCTTCATCTTCTTTTTCAGTTTCAGCACTTCGATACAAAGTTATTTTTTCGGTTTTATCAATATTTGCGATTTCTAAAAGTTTATGTAAATCTTCTTTATCGTCCCGTTCAACGGGATCATCAGTTAAATCTATGATTTCTTCTTCTTTTTCGTTTGTTACTACGATTTCTTGCGAGTCATTCTTTTGTCGGAGGATATTTTGTTGTTTGACAATTTGAGTATCGTCGTGTAAATCTACACTTCCCATAATCACCGCTTCTTCTATACACTCGTTTTCCACTGAAATAATTCGGGTTTTTTGGAATGGTGGATAAGGCTCAAGAATTAGAGGCTGACTTCTTTCAAAATCAGAATTTTCGGATTTAAGTGCTGTATGAATCTGAATGAGTTTGGATGGCGGTTCTTCTTTTATTTTAGGAGTTGTATCATTGGTGATTTGAGGTTCGGTATTATCTGTGGAGACACTATCTGTAGTTTTAGAAGTATCCGTAAAATTTTCTTTAGCAAATGCTACGAACGAATCTAGATGTCTTACTGGCAAATATTTATTCATCAAATCCAGAAATCCTGCTGTAATAGAATTTGTTATGTTTTCAGAAGTATTAACTTGATTGTCGGCTTCTATATTTATTGTCCCTTCAACTTGAACGTCAATTGGAATTTCTGAATTTGATTCAGATGATTGACTATTTACTAAACAGTTTGACTTATCAGAATTTGGAGTTTCAGTAACGTTTTTTTGTTCACTTGTAACGACATCTTCTGAAATAGTAGTAGACTTGTTTTCTAAATCTTCCCTCCGTAGAAATATCGTAAGGTTTTTGATTATGTATCGATTATCTTGCATAATTTCTGTACACAACTTTTTAGTAATATCTCTTTCGTTTGTTACTTTTAAACTTTTATTTTTATTTTCTGAATGTAAACTTTCAGATTTTCTGCTATTTTTATTATCTGAATTTCCTTCTTTTGTATCTTCTTTTTTAGAACGTTTGTTTGATTTCATTACAGAACTATTTTTTTGGGGAGTTTCGTCAAGAGACTTTTTATTTTCTTCCGATTGAGAACTGGTCTTACGTCTTTTATTGGATATTTTCTGAGGTTTATAATCTTCAGATCGTCTGGGAGATTTATGCATATCATTCTGCTTGATAATTTCTTTTATCCCACTTTTACTTGCTGATTTCAAAGTGGCTATGATTTCTTTTGTCACACTTGTGCTTGGAGATTTCAAATTGGTTTCTTTGATTTCTTTTGTCACACTTGTGCTTGGAGAATTCAAATTGGTTTCTTTAACTTCTTTTGTTACACTTGTGCTTGGAGATTTCAAATTGGTTTCTTTCAATTCTTTTGTCACACTTGTGCTTGGAGATTTCAAATTGGTTTCTTTGACTTCTTTTGTCACACTTGTGCTTGGAGATTTCAAATTGGTTTCTTTGATTTCTTTTGTCACGCTTGTGCTTGGAGATTTCAAGTTGGTTTCTTTGACTTCTTTTGTCACACTTGTGCTTGGAGAATTCAAATTGGTTTCTTTTACTTCTTTTGTTACACTTGTGCTTGGAGATTTCAAATTGGTTTCTTTGAATTCTTTTGTCACACTTGTGCTTGGAGATTTCAAATTGGTTTCTTTTGTCACACTTGTGCTTGTAGATTTCAAATTGGTTTCTTTGACTTCTTTTGTCACACTTGTGCTTGGAGAATTCAAATTGGTTTCTTTGAATTCTTTTGTTACACTTGTGCTTGGAGATTTCAAATTGGTTTCTTTGATTTCTTTTGTCACCCTTGTGCGTGGAGATTTCAAATTGGTTTCTTTGATTTCTTTTATCACACTTTTGCTTGAAGACTTTGAAGTGATTTCTTTTCTAGACACTAATTTTTTTTCAGTATCTTTTACATTTTCTTTCGTCGACTTTGTGTTGGATTTTTTTTCAATTACTTTAGGCGTCTTATTATCGTTAAATTTGACTAAGTCCTTTATGCTATTAGTCTTTTTCTTCACTTTATCTTCACTTACCTTTTCTTTTGCAATATTATTTTGCGGTACTTTTTTATTTACGTATTTTTCTTTGGTACCATTTAAGCGAGGATCTGTTTGCTTAGTTTTCAAATGATCGCTAATATTTTTGCAAGATTTATTAAACGGTTTATCTTTGTTTGTAGTTGTTTTATCAGTTGCGTGCCCACTATCTTCACCGAAAATCGTACTTATGGTCGAAGTGAATGGCCTATCCGGACTGGAAAACGTTTTCTTTTTAGGTATTTTGTAATCTCGCGCTAAATTTGGAAAATATACACTCTTTTTTGTTTCCTCTTGTTTTGGTGACTTCGAATTTGGACTCGATTCTTCAAAACACGAAGTTCTTCTTTTTGAAACTTTGGATGCTGAATCTTCATTTATAGAAGGTCTTCTCGCACTTCTATCGGTTGACTCATGAGATAATGAACTTCTATCTTGACATACTTCAACTAAAGATTTTCGTCTAGAATATATTTTGGCGGTTTTAGAAGTATTCGAATTATCAATAGATATTCTTCGTTTTTTGCTATCAACCGATCTATCAGCTTGTGACGATCTTCTTTTCGTTATGTCGGACCTTGATCTATCCTCACTTGGTGGAGATTTTCGATCGACTGGCTTAATATCTTTTAAATCTGTTGATAGTCTTCTATTGGAACAACTAGATTTATTTTTACTTTTTTCTTCATAATCTTCATTTTCATCGCCTATAGCTTCATCTAGTTGGCGAATCAGCGCCTCTTTGGTCAGATAATGATTTGTTTTTTGTGTTGTAATACATACAGGTGAACCCAAATCCATATCAAGGATTCTGTGGTCGTCTACAAACGGGCAATATTCCAAATACGATTTGCTCGTATCGATATCATCAACGTTAATCATGGCTAGAGCCTTTTCGATATCTATGGCAGTTTCGTTATCATCGATGGGTTTTTGAGGAAGGGAAATTGCTTCCGTTTCTTTTTCAGTCACAGTGTCGCTTGTAACTTGTGCAACGGTTTTTTCATTGTTTAAGGGAAAATTTGTCACACTGTCTTGAGAGATATCCGAATAACATGCAATTGGTTTTTCAGAAGTTTCGTTAGCTGTGGAAGATGTTGTGATATTATTTTCGGCGATATCGGTTTGTATTTCCTCAACTGAGTTATCGTTCGAACCACCGGAAACATCAATTACGATTAAATCGTCATTTCCAGGTAAATCAATGTTAACAGTTTCGGTGTTTTCATCGATTTTGGGTTCATCTTCATTGGATTTTGTAATCGTCGAAGTACTCGTAGCGGGACTACACGAATCTGTAGATTTGACGTCACTAGCAGTTGTAGTTTTATTTTTCGTACTCAACTTTTCGTTATTTGTTGGTACAAATCGATCTACGAATTTTATTGGTTTGTTGTAGTAATAATTATTTCTTGGGTTATTTGGGGGACAGAATTTTTTGAAATTATATCTGTCTCTTTGCGGCCTAGAACAAACGATTTTTAAATTAGTTTTAGTTGGTCTAAGAAATTTAGAAATTATATAATGGTTGGTTTTTTTTGTGATTTCTCATTGTTTATTATACAGAAAAAAATTATTGTCATCGTCACGTTGGTAGATTTAAAGATATTTTGTTATGCCCTCCCCTCATTTATTCATTTCGAAAGCCCGACTGACGACACCAATAAATTAACCCTCCTTAACGCGTACATTAAAAAAATAAAAGAAATACGATTGAATAGCATGGAATGTAGAGATGAGAATTTTAATTTACTCACTGTTCTGCGTCATCGTAGTTAGGTCTCCATATATCAAGTAAGTGAGACGGCCTTCTTTTATAGGGTCTTGATTTCCAACCATATGGTTCATGGTGATGGTTATACCTAATAAATAATTTTACATATATTCTTGGCAAATCTGCTAACATCTAAAGTGATAAAATGAAACTTATAAGTGAGTTTTGACTTACGCGTGTGGGAATTTGATTTATTGGATTGAAAAGCCTAACTGATGCAAGGCGAAAGCCAAAAACCAGTCTTAGGATGTCGATGTCGAACTAAATTCTGCATATTTTTTTTTTCAAAAAAATAAATAAGAAACAAGGGCTATAACCAAACCACTTCGAATGTTACGCTATTGATTTAGGCTTTACTGTCCAAGTAGACCGCACGTCATACGCACGCTATCGTCATTTCATTTGACGATTGCTCGCATTTTAGGTATAAACAAGCGAAACTGTGTCCACGGTGCAGCAACGTCGCGTCTGCCTTTCGTCTTGCGTTCTTCATACAGCTCGTGCTGTAGCATGTTACTACCCACGCGTTTCCCAACCCACGACAACGCATGACGAAAGGCAGACGCGACGTTGCTGCACAGTGGACACAGTTTCGCTTGTTTATACCGAAAATACAAGCAATCGTCAAATGAAATGACGATAGCGGGCGTATGACGTAGACAGTAAGCCTTACGCGTGTTTGGAGACGATTTAAAAATTGAAAATACTTTAAATTTCAACTATTTTAAGTAGGAAATTTTGGAATTTTAATTCCCTAAAGGGCCCCGCAGTTTTTAAAGGGGGATTGGATTTCACTCAATCTCGCTCAAACCTGTTGAAAAGTATCAGTCATATCGTTCTCATATGTCTCCATGTGCGCGATAAAAAATAAAAGGATTTTGAAATATCAAGATTTTTTAAACGTCGAAAATCTTATTTGGCCTATATTAGTTTATTTTGTGAGTCGGAAAAATATACAAATATTTTAAGCACCATTTTTTGGAGGTAACCCAACCCCCCAAACGGCCCAAAATCACCCCCAAAATGGGGGGAGTCGCGTATTCCGCATATTCCATCAGTAAATATTCCCTACCCCCCGTTTTCAATGATGCTGAACACGGTGGCGTTATCCAAAATTAGTTTAGACTTAACTCCACCCCTCCAACGAACAAAAACCACCCCCAAAATGGGGGAATCGTCTATTCCGCGTCTTCCGCCGTCAAAATATATCTTCCTCCCCCCGTTTTCGAGGATGCTGAACACGACTTAGTCACAACCCCCAAACGGCCAAAAATCACCCTCTACAGGATGAGATTTTTATTATAAACATGTAAAATCATTATTGCTAAACCAAATAGATATATAAAATACAGTATTTTATTGTACAAAATATGTATTATCGTTTCCTTTTCAATGTTTTTTCTTATTGTATATATTGTATGAAGGGGTTAAGTGGAGTAGCTAAGCTAGACTTCGCCTCTTTATATTGATTTGTATTGCATATATCATAATACCTAATAAAGACATTTTATTATTATTATTAAAAACCGCGTCATTTGCCCGTTTTGAGGATGCTGAGCACAATGGTGATGTTACATATGCACACCGACTTGGCCACATCCCCCAAACGGCCAACAACAACCATCTACAGGGTGAAAAATTTTTTGAGCAAACATGAAAACCCGCAAAAATTTTTCACCATGTAGATGGTGATTTTTGGCCGTTTGGGGGATGAGACTAAATCGAAAATAATTTCACCATCCTCTAAAACGAGGGGGAAGATATATTTTGCCGATGGAAGACGCGGAACCAGCGATTCCGCCAGTTTGGGAGTGGTTTTTGGCCGTTTGAGGGGTGGGGTCAAATTGAAAATAATTTTGGATACCGCCATCGCGTTCAGCATCCTCGAAAACGAGGGGGAATATATATTTTGCCGGTGGAATACGCGGAATCCGCGATTCCCCCATTTTGGGTATGGTTTTTGAGCGTTCGAGGGGTGGGGTCAAGTCTAAAATTTTGGATAGCGCCATCGTGTTCAGCATCCTTGAAAACGGCGGGTAGGGAATATTTTACCGATGGAATATGCGTAATACTCTACTCTCCCCTTTTTGGGGGTGATTTTGGCCGTTTGGGGGGGTTGTGTCACCTCCAAAAGAAATTTAACCACCGCCATCGTGTTCAGCATCCTCCAAAATGGGGAGAAAGATGGTGGTTAAAATATTGGAATATTATAATAAAAAAAGAAAACCAAGAACCAAGATTAGAGTGAAAATTTTCCGATGCTCAAAAAATACAATAGTTTTGATTCGCCCCGTATACAGATAAATTAAATTCGGTGCCATAATTTTTTATTATTCGTAGAAAAATACTCGAAAAACTTTATTATATTATTTATACTATTGAACATTAGCATTTTTCAAATTTACAATTCCCTGTGTTTCGTAAAAAATAAAGATTCTCGTTGTCAATTTGAAGATTTGACAATTTTCACCATTTCTTCGTTTTTTTTTTTCAACTTTTTCCAGCAAAAATTTTTTTTTGTAAATTTTTCGATATTGCTAATGTTTTATTCAAAATTACTATTTTGTGTTGATTTTTAATTTTTATTGTGGAAGTTTTAGTTGCGAAGTAAAATAATATTAGACAAAACCCAATGTACAATTTTATTTTTCCTAATATGGCATATAACTTTGTACTGTACTAAAAAAATCTTAGTTGTAAAAGAAAATTTTTTTTCTTTCGTCTACATCCGAAATTATTTTAGTCCAGTAACTGAAGGGTCAAACCTGGGAATAAGTCTGGCATGAGTTCCCACATAGCGCATTTTGTAGGTCACCGCAGGTGTTTTAACATGAGAAAATCCTTAACGCGTTTTGGTCAAGGGGAGGGGCTGAAAATGGGCCCCAAAACCTGGAAAATGGGTTTCAGCTCATTCTCTACAAAAATGGCCCTTATCATTTTCTTCGAAAATTCAATAGTTTTCGAGATAATGGCACTCAAAAGTCCCCTCATTTCAGCTGCTGCTCTACCTTCAGGAATTCCGCTTTCTATGAATTAACGCGTAACCGGGGGGACGAATTGCAATATCTCGGAAAAAAATTAATATTTTTCGATGATTCAAAGTTCATCGGAATGGGAAAACCCGTAGCTACAATTCCATGTGACTTGAAGTCAGTTCGTATTTACCAAAAATATTTAAAAAAGCGGTCAAAGTTTTTTTCAACAATATTTAGAGGCTGCTTCATTAATTTATTCATATTTTCTTTAAAAATAGTCATTTATTCTAATTTTGCCTTAATAATGGGACCTTAGGGGGTCTTGAATGACCTCAGAAATTTTTTTGCAATACTTTTCTGGCGTTCTAATATACAATTGATTTGTTTATTTGCATATTTTAGCCGATTTCGGAGTTCCAGAGAATCTTCGGAACAAGCGCGAATTATAATCTTATGATCCGTTATATGGATTTCCAATGCACATCATTTCAAAGCTTAGATGATCTACTTTTCAAATATATTTTTTTATTTTTAATAGAGTCTAATAATTTTCGAGAAATGAGGAGAATTGGTCACACGAGTCAAAACCGGCCTTTTTTTGTTTATCCATTTCTTGTTCCCCGCTCTTTATTTCTTGAGGATTAATAATTAGATGAAAGTAAATTAAGGATTTGAGGATTTTCTCATGTTAAAACACCTGCGATGACCTACAAATTGCGCTATGTGGGAACTCATGCCCGACTTATTCCCAGCTTTCGATCTTTTCAGTCCTTTATTTACTGGACTATTTTTCACACAAGTTACGAAATTAATATAAAAGCGAAACATTTGTCGCTCACTGTATTTGCATTTCACTTTCAGAAGGATCATCATATTATAGTAAGAATTACCTCACTACACGCTGCTTCCAACCAGTTTCTATGGTATGTAATTTTATCCTTAAAGCCAATGTTGGAATTGATAAAAATTTCCTTTTTTTGAAACTCTCAACCAGTGCTCTGAGGTTTTCCTTGACCCCGCACATATTTTTTTGTATTTTCAAGGTTGAATTTCAAATCGGCATCTAAGTGAAATGTATGACTTGGAAAACCGGTCTGTCTTGCGAGCAAAACGTACTTGCTCTTTTTTCACTGTTACTGGATTATTAAAACAGCTTTAATACAGAAAAGTATGAGAGCTAAAAGCGTAAACCTACGAGGGATATGCTAAATAATGTAAATGTCATTTCAATTTTGACTTTCGTTACTGGCAATTCTAGTGGTAAAATAATTACACCTCTGTATAGAAAAATGCAACGGAAATGTTTTTCAGAATATTAACAAATCGAAATGCCAGAAAAGATTCCGCTAACACCAAAAAAAAAGTATAATTAAATGCTCTGTCAATGGTTCTACGGAAACTTCAGTTGCTTCGCGTTCAACAACTTCTAATAATTGTTTAACTAGGGCCGTTTTCACCAACATCCCTATAAGGTCAGGTCAGATCGAGGACATTTAGCTATGGGGAATATAAGTCGTACTTCAGTTTCACCAACATGTTGACAAGTGGATCACTGATTTTTATAATTAAGGTCCCATAAGGATTGCAAATTTTAGGTCAAAATTGAAAGAGTTTATGTATTGTTTGAAGAATCTAGATAGGCATCCATGTTTGATCAACAAGTAAGTAACCTCTAAATATTTGTGGGATCCGATAAAAGGTGGGGGGGTGAATTTTTCGTCCTGTAACTTATACGTCACTTTATCCTGTCAATAAGTCGTATTGGGAGGTGGTGAAATCGATTTGGCACTTTATCAACCAGATAACTTTATAGGGAGGTGGTAAAAATGCCCCTTAATCTTCCTTCCAATCGAAAAATATACGCGTTTATCATAAGTAGTTTTTTTTATCTTTTTCGGGCACAATATAATTTCCAAATATACAGTATGTCCTGGTAAAAATAAACTAGAGTTTGTTCGACAAGTAGACCGGCAACTTAAGCGTCCCCGTCAACTTCTCTACCCTTATTATGAATTAATTATTAATGTAAAAACAAAGAATAAAGAAACAAATCCAGAACGCAATAACAATGACTCACCGTATATTTAAATGTAATCCTTCATTAAAAGTACGAGATAGATAAACTTAATCATAAAGTGATCTATTAAATGGTGTGCTATTTAAAAAATTGTATTATACGGGTCGCCCTGATAATATAAAACTGTATACAGCGAACCTTGGCATTCCTTATATAATCATTTATTGGAAGGGGAAGTTAGATAAAATAAAAAGGCGATATTGAAGGGAATCAGTAACGAATGCTTAAAATTATCAGGAACGGGCTTGTTTCGCCATGTGTAATTTTTATCATAATAATATCATAATCTACTCATCAATTAATTAAAATATGTAATTTTCAATATAAATGTATTGTGATCAGCAATTTATTAAATATTAAACTTGTTTCAGCGTAATCTTTTATTGAAACGGGAGTAACCTGTTTGGTTCTGATATAGATTTTTTTACGAAACATGTCATTAGGAAAAATTAAATTGGGGACGAAATCATATCGTCCTTGTAATTGCAAAATTTTTCGAAAAATCTGCGAAGACATGGATACTTTATTTGAAAATCTTTATCACACCGAAGTAAGGTGGCTTTCAAGGGACAACGTTTTAAAAAGAGTATTTCTAGGAAATTTCAGGCGAGCCCCCCCTAGTACCTCATTGAGAGCCCCCTGGTGATCGCGGCCCACACTTTGGGATACACTGATCTAGATGAAAATCTACTATTGCTTCAAAACGGTGTTAAAAAATAAGATAAATGCAGGAAGGTCTCAGAAAGATCAAGTAAAAATTGAATTTCAGTAACGAAAGATAACAAAGACAAGACCGATTTATAAACATTTATCCTTATATTAGATAACTTGAAAATGAATAAATTACGAACTGAAAAAAGTAGACTCACTTTCTACATGTTTTGTAGTCGTTTTTCATCAATATTCAAAAATAAAAACACTTGCACGTCTGCTTACAACCAAAGTCGGGCTTGGACTGCAGAAATTCATGATTTGTGTCGGACACGCGCAAATGTAGTGTAAAAAGCGCGGGAATTCACTCTGAAGTTTATCAATAAAATAATTATAATGTGGCACAAAACAACGACTTTGCCATCGGGAGATAGAAGGATAAAAAGTTGGATTGAGAAATAACTTACGCTAAAACTACCTGCTAATACCGTAATAATCGTGAAAAACCTTCCTACTATTCAAGGTTATGTAAAAAGTAGAAAAATTCACAAATTCTCTTTTAAAGATTTTTTGTATCAGGAAGAATTATTATTGAAGAAGAAATGTACATGAGTCGTCACAACACGTACGTTTCATTATTATTTATAATAAACCTGAAGTTCGTTACCGTCTTAACAAAAGAAAAACACAACAAAAAAAAATCAAAGCACTGAAAAATACGTTAAAATTTACCGATACGCCCCCGTATAAAATTTCACGTTAACCACCTACCTTAAAATTGAATTTTAGTTAACGAAACATAACAAAGACAAGACAGATTTATAAACATTTATCCATACATTAGATAACTTGAAAATGACCTAAGTTGCGAACTGGAAAAAGTACACTCACTTTCTATATATTTTGTTGTAATTCTTCATCAATATGAAAAAATACTTAAAGAATAAAATAACCGAACACACTTTCACATCTGCTACAACTAATCTCGGTCTGAGAGAGACTGTCGAAGAGTTGAAAGTCGAAGAACAACATTTGTGTCGCACATGCGCAAATGTAGGGGAGGAGCTAAAAAGCGCGGGAATGCACACTGCAGTTTACGTAATGAGAGGATGAATACTAATTATTGTGAAACTAACTAGCTGCATTGATTAGTGCTATTAGAATTATTTTTTATCAGACTATTGATTAGAATGTGTGTGCGTGTGAGAGAATGGCCTCGGAACTAGTCCATTAGCCAGAGAGTTTGAATATTTATTTATACTATTATTTATCTATAAACCTAATTTTATTATTTGTAGGTATATACTTGATTAATAAATCGAATATATCCTTGTTATTGGTGGTATTGATTAGATTATAAATTATATTTAAATATATGTATATAAATAAACGTGCACGTGAATATACTGGGTGTCTCAATTTTCAAGAAACTAGTTGAAAAATGGCAGTGAGTTCAGAAATTCGTCCATAACTGTAGTTTTATTAAACTTTTCAGTTTAAATAAGAAAAAAGTTTTTCACAATTTTTTTTTCGTCAAAATTTTTTAAACAATTTAGTTTTTCCACTAAAATATAAGAAGACTGTCTTACAGAAGTGTCGGGGGGCTGGGGGGTCTGTGATTTTGATAATTATAGTTCAGGTTTAGTAAAATGAAAAAGAAATGTCTTAAATAATTCATTCTTACCAAGGTCTGTGATCCCTGTTGAACATTTCGTTGGGATTGGGGTGAAATTGAGGTCCTCTATCACATATTGGTTGTTGCATCTGACGATCGTTGAAATTATTCTCTCCTTGGTACTGAAATAAAAAAAATTGTGGGCTTTGACCAACATGACATTTTCATGGGGATTCATTTAAAAATTGAAACCGGTTTCATTCAATTTTAGTAGTTTCGCTTATATCAGCAACGGCGGTCCCGGGGGGGGGCAGTAGGAGCAATTGCCCCCCCCCCCCCCCCCAAAGTCCGGCAATGAGAGGATATTTCTCATATCTGCGTAAACCAAATTTTAATTTTTTTGACTTTTTTTGTAGATTCTAGGTCCATTTATATCCTGTAAAACTCACTTTTTCCCTTAAAAATGGCCCAAACATTTTTTTTTGGTAATTTTGACATTGCCAATTGTTTCTTATACAAAATTCATTCTACCTAAACCAAATTTTAAGTTTTTTGACTTTTTTTGTAGATTCTAGGTCCATTTATATCCTGTAAAACTCACTTTTTCTCTCAAAAATTGCCCCAAACATTTTTTTTCGGTAATTTTGACATTGCCAATCGTTTCTTATACAAAATTCATTCTGCATAAACCAAATTTTAATTTTTTTGATTTTTTTTTGTAGATTCTACGTGCATTATATCCCAAAAATCTCATTTTTACCCTCGAAAAATGGCCCATACAATTTTTTCGTTAATTTTGATATTGTCAATCGTTTTTTAATACAAAATTCATTCTGCGTAAACCAAATTTTAATTTTTTTCAATTTTTTTTGTAGATTATAGCTCCATTTATATCATAAAAAACTTACTTTTTACCTCAAAAATGGCCCAAACATTTTTTTCGGTAATTTTGATATTGCCAATCGTTTTTTATACAAAATTCATTGTGCGTAAACCAAATTTTAATTTTTTTGTGTAGATTCTAGGTCCATTTATATCAACAAACCCAAAATATTAAACTTTTATTTATATATATAACCCTAAGAGCCGACAACGTTGCCCCTCCCCCCCAAATCTCTGGGCTGGAGCCGCCCTTGTATATCAGTGTGTGTTTTTATCGCGTATAACAAAAAGGGTTAATAAAAACAAATATTGGGATAATTACAAATTATTATACCCATATCAATTAACAATAGATTTCGTTCATCAAAATAAATATTATAATTTTAATTTTCAACCATTCAGGCCCGGATACAAATAAATAACTAAAAGGTAATGAAGACATTATTTCAAAAAATTTCCGGACCGCCCGGAAGGTTCGCCCCCCCCCCCCCCCCCCCAATCACGGCTCTGAATCCGGGCCTGCAACCATTTGGACATATTTGACAGCACAAAACTAATCAAAAGACGCTAAAAAGTGAGGTTAGAAACACCTAAATTTCTTGTAACAAAATTTTAATTAAAACAACTATAAAAACTTTAAAATTTAATAAAACATTATCAACTTGTAGTTGTTCAAGTACTTACATACTCCATTTGTTGTCCATCATCCAATTCTTTATCAAAATTTCGAAAACTATTACACACTTGCCTACTCTTTTGAACATCATTACAATTATTACCATGACCAAAATTATTATAATTATTATGGCGTACAAGAGAAGGTAAAAAATTCGATTCTTTAAATTCATTATGCGAAAAATTTTGATTGAACGAATAACCGAAATAAAATCTTTTTCGAGAAGACATCTCGACCGTTCTAAAGTTATAAACAATCTATGGTTACGGGGGCAACGTACATTTTGTCGACTGTTTATGGTTGGAGATTAGAAACGAACAGGGTAGTATTTAGGGGTGTTGGATTTTCTATACAAACTTTTTTTATTGGAATCGTAACGACTTTTAAAATCAAAACTGAAATCCCAGGGTAGTATTTAGGAGTTTTAAATGAAAACTAAGATTATTTTTTATAATTTTGGTTTAAGTTGAGGTTATGTTACGTGGGCTAAGCTGACATTTTTAGACACCGGAAAACCATGTAGCGTGTGGTAAAAGAGTTTTTATTTTATTGGTCTTTCCTACTCTTTTGCAAAATTTCATTGACATACAATGTTTTTTATTCTTTGTCTAAATATCAAAAAACCTATGGCCGTAAAAAGAATAATTTCAATTTATTTCGTTTGGAGTATACAGGACGTTAAAATAACAATGATTTTTTTATATGAAATTGATCATAACTTATGAAATAACCTGTATAATTTAAGAAAACCCTATATTGAAGTACGAGGCAGATGTATCATTTAAAAAATGTATGTTTGGTTTACCGTGGAAAAATTAAACACTCTGTATACACTATGTCTGAAAAAGTTGACAAATGGAAACATTTTTTAGTAATAATTTTACGAAAAAAAATTATTTAAAAAAAAAATATCACATAAATCAATTAAGAAGAACATTTGTAAAAAATATTTAGTAGTATACAGGGAAAAACAAAAATATTGATATGCTCAAGAGTATAAAGTGCTTTTAAATTTATAGAAAGAACAAAATGTCATTTAAAAATGATACTTGTTGAGAAGAGTTAAATCTCACTTATTTTTCATCTAAACTTGAAATGAAATAAAATGTAATTTATACACCCTCGGGTTTCAATTTGTAAGTTCCACCCTGCAGTTACAGGCAGGTACACTTTGACATTTACATTTACACAGTGATCTTTTTATAAATTGATGGAATTTCCAAAATTCTAATAAACTCAGTGTAATATTTTATCCGATTGGTTTATTTACCATTTTTTGGATTATCCCCAGCAATTTTCTGTTTAACGGCAGATTAGTTTAGGTCTTAAACAGGATTACTTAAAAATTAAATGACTCTATTCTGCTTGAAATTCAACTATCACGAATGCACTTTAGTAGCCAAAATTGAAATTATTTTACTTTAATTGTTTACTGCCCGAAATTGTGGATCCTCGACATGTACGGAAAATGAAAATTAGAAATCCCCAATATACAGGGTGAGTCACGGTAAACGCGACGGTCCATTGTGAATAAACGGTTAATATTTTGAAAATTTTCGTTATTCATGGATATGTGGGATGATAAAGGCTACAATGTAAAATTATTTTGAATTATACAGGTTGTCCCAAAAAAGTGTGGCGTATCAAAGTTACATTATTTCTTATGGAAGACCCTATATTTTGTTGCATTTATAAATTATACGTTAAAAATAAAATAAACTTTATTAGGTATTCCCTATACCTTCGATTTTTACTTTTCGAGATATTTTGATATTTCTAAAAATGGAGGCACTTACAAGAAAACCAATAACTTGGAAACCTATGGAATCAGCCAAATCCAATTTTAACTGAAAAAAATTAGACTAATAATTGAAAGCAATAATGTATTTAGAGTTGTTTAAAATTATACAGGGCGTCCAAAATGGGGCGATTCTATAATGACATATTCAAACGACAATATCGTTCTTATTTTCAATAGGACACCCTGTATTTTATATTCATATTATGTAGCAAATTCCATTACCTTTTAAAAATTACAAAGTCCTACTATTCCTAAAACTATTAATTTTGGAGTTATTTTTATTTCTATTACTCCAAAGTTAATAGATTTAGGCATAGTAGACCTTTATAGTTTTTAAAAGGTAATGGCATTTGCTACATAATAGGATTATAAAAGACAGGGTGTCCTACTTAAAATAAGAACGATAGAATCGTTTGAATATGTCATTAGAGAAGCGTCCCATTTTGGATGCCCTGTATAATTTTACACAACTCTAAATACATGATTGCTTTCAATTATTAGTCTAATTTTTTTCAATTAAAATTGGATTTGGCTGATTCCATAGGTTTCCAAGTTATTGGTTTTCTTGCAAGTGCCTCCATTTTTAGAAAAATCAAAATATCTCGAAAAGTAAAAAGCTTAGGTATAGAGAATACTTAAAAAAGTGTATCTTATTTTTAACGTATAATCTATAAATGCTACAAAATATAGGGTCTCACTCACCCTGTATAATTGATTCTCAAGGCAAATTTGATAAACTTTTACTGTGATCTATGTTGATGTTGCATTAAAAGATTCTAATTAGGAATTTATTATTGATATTTCTTGCAAAACAGAGTAAAAGTTTTTCAAATTTTCCACGAGAAAATGAGTGTTGCTAAATTATTTAGTATTTTTTTACTTTTAATTTATTAATTAATTATTGATAAGCCATGAATCTAAATTGGACATACTTTTAATTGTGATGCAGAACTTTATATAAGGAATAATTTTTTTTTGTAAAATTTATTGAATCTTTATTGGAATAATGTTTAAATCCAGCCCTGCTTGTTTATTTTAGTGGTCAAAATAGACGGATTCTAAATAACTAAATAGATTTTGTAGCGGTTTACCACATATGGATTATTGTTATTTGATAACCAAAACGAAGTTTTTATATTTTTACTTACTTTCTTCCTGAACTTTTTCGTCCACAAACCATTTTCCAGATAACTTATAGTTTTTCTTTCATTAAATTCGTGTTGTGTTTCAGTAAAATCATATTCCTTCCTTACTTTGTTGCTTTCCATAAATTCGGAGTCAGGGCGAAAAGACACAACAACTATTTTAGATTCTAAATGCGTCTCACTTGGAATTTTCTTACTTTTCAAATACATTTTGACATAAAGAAACTGCAGTAACTGACTCAACGAAAGTAATAATCTAAGATACTATGCGATACAATAGGACTTATCAATAAATAAATATATAATCGATGCGATAAGGGCAATGTATATAAAAAATTCTACTTATAGATATTAGTACAAACCTTTGTACTAAACTTATGTAGGTTTTGAAACGCACATGCAGTCAACTACATCATCATGTCACTGTCAATTTGACGTCATCTCATTGAAAAAAGTCAAATGGAATGGGAGTACGCTCAAATTTTGTGCGATTTGAAAAAAGTGTAATTACTACTAAATCACCAACTCAATTTTCTAAATAAACTTTATTAAGCACTATAAAATATATAATACTACACTTGAGGATGGAAGGAATAATAATCAATTAACAATTAACAACTAACATTAACAATGAACGTCTTCTGCTTCTCGTAGATGGTTTTCATAAAAAACCTTTATCTTGTTTTGAATATATATTAAATTAAGGTGATACGCCTCACTGGCGGATCTGGGGGGGGGATGCCCCCCTAGAGTTCTGAATAGTTGATATTGGTTCAACAACTAGAGTCTGGATATGCAAGTAAACCTTTTGATTCTGAAAATTCGCAAAATTATTGTGGTGAAAACGGAAAATTTGGTAATATCCTCCCAAAACTTGAATATCCTCCCGTTTTTGTCGGAAGACAAAAGATAAGGTAATAATAACCAATTTTTTTTCACTTTTTGCACTTAATTAATAAATTTATGGTAAAGAAAACCAATTTGAGAAAGTTATCTTGATATATATTATAATGGTATGTGATTTTTCTTTTTATATTTATTATTAAATTTTATTTAATTTACCTTCTTCCGTAAATTTAGACAGAACGTGTTTTATTAAATATTGTTATTGTAGTTGGGCGCCATCTGTCTTATTACATAGGAAATTATAGCCAATATCTATCTCAGGTTCTAGGGTTATATATATATATATATATATATATATATATATATATATATATATTGATGAAAAGGTCAGAATGTGATCTTTTATTTAGTACAATTCCGAAAACCAAAAAATATGAAAAAAAATAGAAAAATGCCATCGACAAGGCGACAAGCTAAGCTTTCTAATGATGTGCATTGAAAACCGATATGGTCCGTGATTGTCTATTAATTCCCGATAGACCTGAGCATTTTAGAAAATTCTGGAAATCCAAAAAAAAAGCGCCCTAAAAAAACATGTTATTTATGAAAATACACAAAAATAATTTATTGAATCTTTCTGAATGTATTTAACACCTTGCAAAGTCCCATTATCCAAAAGCATTGGGTGAAATTAGTCTTGATAAAAAAAATATGAATACATTTATAGGACGGTCAAATATCGAGCAAAAACAAACTTTTGCCCGGTTTTTCAATAATCCAGAGAAATAGATAAAAGGAAAAAGTAACATGATATTATAGCTACAGGTTCCTTCTTTCATCTGAACTTTGAATCATGAAAAAATATTAATTATTACGTGATTTATTGAAAAATTTGTAATCCGCTTGAGAGTGTCATTCCTTAAGAGGGTGCTCTCTAAATGCAGGGCAGGAGCTAAAAATGGGGGTGCGTTTTGGAGCCGGTTATGTCGAAAAGTAAAATATTTTTGACAAAAATGATGAGGATCATTTTTGTAGGTAATGAGCTGATCTTCATTTTCGTCCAAACAAAAATTCTCTAAGTGTGTATGCGAAAAAAACACATTTTGGAGATCAATGGGCCATTTTCCCGCCCTTCCACAAATTTCAGACATCTGAGATTCTCGAGGGTGAATGTGTACCCATGAATACCTGCAAATTAAAAAAAAATGGTGCCGGACAGACCTGATTCCCGGGTTGGCTCAAACATCCCAAATTTTTATCACTTAAACACTTTGATTACAAATTTCCATTAACTGATGGCCCCCCCTGAAAAACTCCCTACATCCGCCACTGATACGCCTGCCCATTTCGATTTCGCTTGACACGATCGACGCTCTAACGGAATTTTAGGTAAACAAACAACTATTAACTTACCGGCCGCGCCACAAGATGTCGCTTTAGGTAAATGCACATAACTGTTAAGGTATTTTAATCTAATTAGGCAACACACATGGCATTATATAATTTGAATCTACTAATGCTGTGGAAGTTTGACAGAAACGTCAGTCAGTTAATAATTAAATCTAAACGTAAGCTTTTTTTATTAATAAGTTTGATTAAATTTACATTATAAATATGCTGTCGTCAAGTGATGAAGAAATATGCCTTTGCCCAAAATTAAATTAATCTTTCTTCTTTTTCTTGGTATTGATTTTAGATAAAACTGATCTATATAGGAGAATAGGCAACTCTGAATGCAAACATGTGCATTTTGGGTGTTACAAATGTTTGAATTTAGTGTTTAATACATTATAATGGACAATTATTGCTTTTTATTAATAAAAGTGTTATTTTAAACATTTTTTAGTGTTTGAAATTAATCGGAAACGTCAATTATTATTTAAATGTCAGTGTTTAAAATATTTAAAAAAAATAGGTATTTTTGTTGAGGCGTAGATAAAGTATAGTAAGTAATGCGTGTTGTAAAGCAGATACGCACTCGTGGAATTACGCCCGTAGCCGCATAGCATTCGTGCGTAATATGCTACTTACAACACTTGTTACGTAATATACTATTAAGAAGTAACAAATTAAATAAACCTATTGAACTCGTAAATAAAGGAAATGTATGTAGTGAACAGATACATTACAGTATCTATAAATATTAAGGACTAAGATTTCTAAGCGACATTATTACTATATCTATCCTCAAGTAATGTCATAACCTTTTTATTAATACAAGTTTAATTTCAATTAAGTGTAAACATTTGAATCATCAATATAAGTGTTAAAAAATTAGCGTTTGAATTCCCAGACGTCTCCAAAAGGAGTTCATTAAACTCATATAAAATTAAAAATTGACAAAATTGAAGTTTTTAACAGTAAAAGGTACTCGAAAGGATGTAGAAAAGTGAAAATTTGTTTTTTTCATTATAATTCGAAAAAAAAATAAAAATTTCGAAAAACTAATAGCACCACGTGAAAGAACGGAAAATTTTACTAAAAATTATATCAAGTTATTTTTAAAAAAAAAATTGTATTGCTATAAAAAATTATTAAAAATAAAAAAGCGAATTCGAAAACTCAAGCGAGGCGTTCTGAAACAACTAAAGTATCTGCATAAAATGTACGCAAAGAAAAAAAAGAACGCATTTTAAAGAGGAGACTCTAAGCTTTCTCAGGAAGCCATTGGTTTCTATTTTTTTGTTTTCTCGTAGAATTTCACCCACAAATTTCCGACATATGCTTTTAGATGTACCACATGACGAATAATATTGTTGGCTAGAGATACACTTGCACTAGCGTTCCCACTTTGTGACTTTGTACATATACACAATGTGCTAGTTCTAGTCAATCAATACTCCGGTCACGGTTAACAAATTTTAATTATATTTAATCATTTTTTATTTGTTGTCTCGATTCCAACACAGCACATTTTTATGTCTGGAAAGATTCGCTCCAAGGCCAAACCCAGAATGCATACAAAATTCTTAGTATAGCAGCACATGGGAAAAATTTAGGATAACTTATAAGGATATCAAAAAAAAATAAGACGGCTGAGTAAAAGTTCCGGAAAGGAGGTGGGGGTGGGTATACGTTTTGAGGGTTGGATGTTGTTTTTATAGGATTTGTGGCTGAAATATGCATCCTATCGAAAAAAGTTTAATGTAAAAGTTGTAGATAATTAAAAAATTTAAAACTTTTGTATTGATCATTTTCAACATAACCTCAAAATTATTCAGAAAATTGCTAAAAACTGTTTTTTTCGTTTTTAATTTTTATCTCACGCAAAAATATTTTTTTCATGGATCCTTGGTGAAAACGTTCTTTTTGGTGTTTTAAATAAGCTGTAATATTTTCAAAGCAAAATATTTATTGTACTTAAATGTATTACCTAACTTTTAATATTATTTGTTTATTATAGGTTGGCAACACTAGGGAGCAACGGCGGCTCCAGGGGGGGGGGGGCAGTAATCAATGACCTCAAAAACCTTAATGCACAGGTTTTTGAAGCTTATTATCGGCATTTACTATTTATGTACACGTTTTTGAAAATTTTATCCGCCATATTGGATCAGCCATTTTGAATTTTGAACTTTTGACATCAAATTCGTAATCAGTGACCTCAAAAACCTTATAGGAGACAATTTTGGATAGATTATTATAGATTTTCCTGTTTTGTCCAACTTTTATGTTTAATAATTAATTCCTTGTTTGTTTATTGAAATTTACTTACAACTGTCAAATTTGTTCCAGTTAGAGCATTATGAGTGTATTTATAGCAACCGTATCCAAGGTAAAATAAACAAATAATATTTAATATTTTTTGTTTCAAAAATGATTGGCCCTGGCCTACTTGTGCTACTCCATGCCCGAAGTGGTTACCGGAGTAAACGGTCAGGAAGCTTGGTACCCCGATTACCCCTTTTTGCCGAATCCAAAATTAATCAAAACATTTTTTATCGATTTTGACATCACCAATCGCTTTTTATATCCGACTATTTTATAATTCCGCTTCATGTTTCGCCATAAAATCCATTTTTGTAAACAAAAAAAACCACTTTTACTGTCCAAAAGTAATTTATCTAAATTCAAAAATACCATTTAAAAAACAATTTTAATTTTCATTGCCACCTATTTTGCAGCCCGTCCACGCTCTGCCTTAGATGCGGCTCTGTTTTTTTAACTAATAATAATAATAATAATAAAAAGCAAAGAACTCACCTCATCGGGTCCATAGCACTTATTATTATCTATCCTATATGTAGTATGAAATGTAGGATCTTTCTTGTACCGATCACCATGGTCTTTCATCTTATCTATTCACTTTTAAAACTAAATCATGTTTGCTTATTTAAAATTTTATTTACAAAGCGTTTGTATGAGAAAACTGCTACTGATGCATATTTTATTTATTCTGCGCATTCATCACAAACTTTATCCACTTCACACAATGAACCAAATAATGAATGTTTTGTTTTAAAATGTTTACTTCATCAAAAATGTAAAAAGCTAATGGTCACTTGTGTCGTTGTCTGGATAAAGGTTCCTTTAGGCAACGCTTGCGTGAAAGAACTAATCTGTTTTTGTGTTTGTTTATTATCAGATATTCTAAAAAAAGTGATAGAAAAATTTAAGTATCAAATTTCAAATAAGCAACAAAGATTTTGAAAATGGATGTGACTAATATTACGGTTTCGTATAAGATAATTCGTGGAACAACTCAGTGCAGTACATGTAGTTTTTAATTATTGGAATATGTTTATATCTGTATGCGGGAGGGAAAGTACACCAAGTCACATTTTTTTAAATTTCCTTTTTTTTTTAGAATGAGGATCTATTTCTCTATCGAGAGGTAAATAACACTACATCCTATCTAGTGTAGTTTTAGAACAATTTTAAATGACCGAGTCCATAAATGTTTACAGAGGTAAAGAACGACGTTTTTGGGGTCTACTTTCAAGCACCCAATAAGTGATACAGGGTGTCCAAATTTTTATAAAAAAAAAAGTTCATTAATATTGAGCTAAGATACAGGATATTAAAGTTTATTTGGAGCAAAATTGAAATATTCTGAGCATTTTTTATATACACTATTTATTTTATTTCTTTCCTTATGTGAATGTTTATAAAAATAAATTTCGGTACGCCCATGGACACTCGGCTATGTCCGTCAAATTGTCTTCTGTTAACACTTCACACACACAGTTACAGTTTAAAAGTGATGGAAGATTCATTATAGGTACTTCAAAAAGGTTAGTCCATTATTTAACTGGGATATTTTAAAGCGTTGGAAGAAAAGAAAAATACGTACCCAACGAACCATATTACAGACTTGTTCTAAATAATTTGCAAGTAACAACCTTAGTTGTAAAACGTCCAGATTCGTGTTGTTCATTTCCTCACTTTTTAAACTTAAATCGTGCTTCGATATTAATATCTTACTTCGATAAGATTAATTTATACTTATTATACGAAATTTCTTAACAGTAATTAGATTTCAAAATTAAAGTTCAACAGTTTTTTCTTAATTTAATTCGTTGATATTGCTCTTCATAGAACTGAACTGACATTAGAACACTGAACATATCATCTCATCTCTGGACATAATCTGTCAACGGTCAAACTGGTAAAAGACGTTGTGGATACTTTTACGAAGGTCGACAAAATAGAAAAATTTTTTTGGTGGAGTTATCAATTATGTTGATTTTTTTTTAATTCGAGAAATTGTACCATAAACGTTCAACTTATTGAATTTAAAAAATTATTTTACACTATTTTGAAATAAATTTTGCTCAAATCAGTAACCACATATCAGATTAACATAAAACTTGAATTATGGATTCAAAAAGTTACCTTTTTCTCTTCCGTGCGGGAGAAAATATCGAGTTTGGAATTTATTAATTTGATCCGACAGACCAAAATCGATTTCTACCTTTTGGCTTCGTTCAAAACGAATAACAAGATATGAAAATTATAAATATTGGGATTTTTAACGTAGTTTTCAAACTTTTTAAATTCTCTCCTCGTCTTCTCTAAATCAAAAGTATTTATTACGAAATCTTAAATATCTATATTACGAAATCTGTACACAATCAAATAAATTATTAAAAAATTTAAAAAAACAGTCTTTTCTATGCACTAACAATAAGATCACTGTAAGTATCACCTATTGTTACCATTTTCACTCTTTTTTGTCACCTTCTGATGATCACTAAATGGCTCTTTGGTCAGATCTGGCAATTGTGGATTATAAGCAATGCCAAAAGGCCTTAAATGGTATATGAAATATTCCAAAACGTACATCATCGTTGGATCGATGTAATGGAACGAGATGGCGTTGTCTGAACAACAGTCCATTCCCTAAAACAATTTCGCAAGGTTAGTACAGAAAAAAAAATAGAAATTTTTAATCTAGTAACCAGTAATACCAGTATGTCACTTGTTTTCGCTGATGTAGTCTTAAAAGCTTTACCTTTTCGATTATGATTTCGGATTTTTCACAAAATGTTTTCTTACCTGTGACTCATTATAGTAAATATAACTCCAGTACCAAAAACTTTTATCCACGTGTCCAGGAATTAAATGATGTGTAGGGGAGAATGGGAAAAATCTTCCTCTTTGTTCGGGATCACGGGAATCCCCGGCTATTACGTTTACCGCATACAAACATTTTCCGATTTCTACGTCTTCCGCACCTCCATTGTCTCCTCTGCACACTTTTTCATTCGGTATAGCATCCTAGAAAAAAAATA
This sequence comes from Crepidodera aurea, assembly GCA_949320105.2. Lineage (NCBI taxonomy): Eukaryota > Metazoa > Arthropoda > Insecta > Coleoptera > Chrysomelidae > Crepidodera > Crepidodera aurea. Next base: position 17,522,692 of record OX439477.1, on the reverse strand, counting down.
GTATATTTTTAAAACGAGAAAAACGCTAAAACCCGATTTTTTTTGTTTTTCTCGATAATTTTGAGGTTATATTGAAAAATGAAAAGTTTTAGATTTTTTAATTACCTTACACAAATCGTAAAAAACCAATATCCAACCCTCAAAACATATTGCTAACAATTTTTCAAGAATTCGGGTATTTAAAATCGTGTCACAATTTTTTTAAATGTAGAAATAAGAAACATTTTGGCTAAACTTTCACCTTTGTCCCAAAACGCGATTATAAATAGTGTTTTCTTATTTACTAGTCGAGCTTTACAAGATGGTGTTGGTATATGAATTTAATGAAGTATGACGTTTTTGAAAATCGACGTGCACTTACTTCTACGAACCTCCGGAGTGCTTCTTTACTAAGAACGTAGCCTGCGCCTCCGCTCATATATCCTTGTTTGACATACGGTTTGAATCTACATCCGTAGTAAATGGGGGCATTAGGATCGACTGCGTGTAACATATATCGAAGATTTTCCAAAATCACATATCTAAAAAAATATATACATGGTGTTTAGAGGTGAATAGAGCACATCTAACCTATTTGCGAACGTAAAGTTTTTTTAAGTTTTTAATTTTTCTTCAAAGTTTGGTATAAAAATCTACGGGAGTCAAGTCTGAAGACCTTGGAGGCCACAATATCGGACCATGTCGGCATATCCAAGAATTTGGAAACGCTCTACTAAACACCCTGTATATAGACTCGTCAAAAGTAGTTGGAAGAATCGATAGATACAAAGATACTTTGATAATACGAAAAAACTTACGTATCATCATCTGCTTTCATGAACCAATCAGCGTCGTCGAAATGATGATCATACACGTATTTGAAGGATGCTTTAGTTTTTGCCCACAGGTTATCTCTGCCTTCTTTTACATCTAGAGCAATGGCAGGCAAAGTTTGATCTAAAAAAAAATTCTTCTGAAAGTTAAAACTTAAAAACAAGACTTTGAAACATTTCTATGTTCCTACTCTTTCATAAATTATTATCAAAATGGTGGAGAGAAAAAACAATCGAATAATCAAAAATCTAACTTGGCCGTCACGTAAAATATTTCTTCCGGATATTAAATTTACATTGTAAAACAGTTGGGTGCTAACAAAGAGAATATCAAACGTCCAAAAACCTTACCTGCTTGAGAACTCATAAATAAAAGTTTATTGCATCGTTTTCCCCACGTAGCTTTCACATGTTTCGCTTTGGATTCGTGGTTTTTTGGACCTGTCATGACCCAACATAGAATTCTAACCTTTTTGTACAAAGCATCTGCGAGCCTGGTGTCAGTCATTCGATGAAACGTGTCGTTTGCACTAAAAGCAATAAAAAATGAATAATTGCCAACACGGTAAACAGTTTTTAGCAATTTTCTCGATAATTTTCAGGTTATATTAAAAAATGGTTAATACGAAAGGTTTAGATTTTTTAATTATCTACAACATTTACATTAAACTTTTTTCGATAGGATGCATATTTTAGCCACAAATCGTAAAAAAAACAATATCCAACCCTCAAAACCTATATTACCCACCCTTCAGGTCTGTCCGGCACCATTTTTTTTTAATTTTCAGGTATTCATGGGTACTCAAAAATTTGTTTTTTTTTCGCCTATTTTCGCCGATATTTCCGAAAATATGACACTTAGAGAATTTTTGTTTGGACGAAAATGAAGATCAGTCCATTACCTACAAAAATGATCCTCATCATTTTTGTCAAAAATATGATACTTTTCGATATAACCGGCTCCAAAACGCACCCCCATTTTTAGCTCCCGAGCGGATTACAAATTTTTCAATAAATCACGTAAAAATTAATATTTTTTCATGATTCAAAGTTCAGATGAAAGAAGAAACCTGTAGCTATAATATCATGTTACTTTTTCCTTTTATCTATTTCTCTGAATTATTAAAAAACCGGGCCAAAGTTTTTTTTTTGCTCGATATTTTGACCCTCCTATAAATTTATTCATTTTTTTTTCAAGACTAATTTCACCGAACCCTTTTGGATAATGGGGTTTTGCAAGGTGTTAAATATATTCAGGAAGAATTATTTTTGTGTATTTTCATAAACAACATGTTTTTTCAGTGCGCTTTTTTTTCGTTTTCGAGTTTTCGAAAATGCTCGGGTCTATCGGGAATTACTAGATAATCAAGGACCATATCGGTTTTCAATGCACATCATTAGAAAGCTTAGTTTGTCCCCTGGTCGATGGCATTTTTCTTTTTTTTTCATATTTTTTGGTTTTCCGGAAAATTGAGAAAATTCTCACCCCTAGCAAAGCAACGTCAAAAAAAACTGTACTTACTCATGTTCACCGACAGCTTCTATGGGTCCTTCCAAATCGTCCATGTCTTCTTCGTGATGAAAATCATGTTGTTCGTATCTATGGAGATTTCTTGTATGCTCCTGGTAGTACTCTAGTTTAGGTCTGTAAACACTACTAGGTGCTAGGATTAAGAAGGCTACTGTGAAACCGACCACTATACCTACTATCAGGCAAAACGTCGTTTGATTCTGGAAAACAATAATATATATCCCTCTTAGAATCGTATGAGCTTAAAATACTTACAAAGGGATAATTTTTGGATATATAATTATTCATTGACGTTATGAACAAATAACCAAAAATCATGATTATGTACATATGACATTATCCCGTCATAACTTAATAAACCAAAAATCACCAATTTGCACTGAGAGGTGCGAAGTTTTTGATCGATTTGGACCAGAACATCACTTTCTTCTTAGTAAAGAAAAACAAGTTATGAATTCAATCAGATTAGACATACCAAAACCAGTTTTTGCCTTTCGGTTTAATCCTTTGGGCCTTCAAATCCAATAAATGAAAAGATTTAAACCGATTGCGCTGGTCACGCACAAGTTTGATTGCAAAACACGTTTATTTAGTCTTATTAGCTGTGCACAATGTCGGTTATGCTGAGATGTGGGTTCAAGCGGGTCAATTTAACAATTTTCCGACAGAAAGGCCTCACTAACGGCAAAAGAACTCGTCGAAAGCCGACATGTTTCCGACAAAAACGTCATGACAATTGACGGATCGTCTAAGATCAAAGTACACAGGGTCGCATTAAGCGTTTTATAAAAATAAATAACCGATTTCATAAAAAATATATTTTTTGATTTTTTAATACTTTAAATTCTATTTTCATTGTAGTACGTATTATATCACAACGTTTTTAAACAAATAAACACGAATATGTATGAATCTGCATGCACCGCCATACAATCCGACCCACAATTGTTGTCGGCACTGGCCGCCAGATGTCGCGTCGAGTGATGTCGGGTTGGCGTATAAAGTTATCAAAACTCTCTTCTTTGCCAGTTTTGATGCTTTTATTGTTTATTAAAAAGGTCCATGTAGCGGGAACAGTCAGTAATATGATTACAATATTTTACTTTACTTTTAAATCATGCCTAAAACAGATTTGACATCAACTCGTGCACGAACTAAGAGCAAAAATAAATTAAGATTTAACCAGTGGCGGCTGGCCCAAGGAGGCAACGGAGGCTGAGGCAACTGAGGCTGAGCCTCCTCTGAAATATTTACACATAGATCCTCCGTTTATTTTAAATATTTTTAATTTTAGTCCTAAACACAGTTAAAGTATTTTCTCTATTATCCCAGATTTTACGACATGTTTTTAATATGGCAACAACGCGACGGCTAGCCTCCAACCAATAGCATACGCGAATTTTATGATGTCATTACCCATAGCCAACAAGTGGACTGGACATTAACTGTCATATCTTAACCATGCGCATAAAATAAATCAGTTCTCTGTGAGTGCTTGTGTGAGTGTTTTTAATTTAAAAAGAGTGTTCCTAAAATAATTGATTGCCATGATTTATGAATTTTAGTGAGTTGAGGTACGACGATAAAGTTAAAATAAAAACGCTGCGACCGATTCCCGCGCTAAAAAATCTAGTTGTGGATGGTAAACAAAAATGTCTTTTAATACCTCGAATTATGAAAAATATGTCTGGAAAGGAGACTCTCACAGTAGACCTTGAGATTTTAGGCCCTTAACCTCCCCATAAAGAGTTTTCTTCACCTCCGCAAAAAAAACGGCAAATTTTTGTTATTTTCCGCTTGCCTCCTCTATGAGAAAGTTCATGAGCCGCCACTGGTTTTAACTGGCTACTCTGTAATGTGACGCAGGATGTGAGTTTTAAATTACAAAAAAAAAATAATCAAACATCTACGATTTAAATCATTTTCTAATAGTTTTACCCTGTATAGGTATTTACATTTGTACATATTTGAAATGTTATCAGTCAGTGTTTTATTATTTAAATCAGGATTATATTTAATCTTGCCTGATATTGTTTTTGTGCTTAAAGTGTTTTAAAGGTTAAAATCTTTGGAAACAAAAAATTTGTGACAAATAATTTGACAGAAAATTTGTTGAAAATAATTTGTCGTGTGTTTTGAAAAAGAAATAAAAAATTTTGTCGAAAAACGCAATAAATTACACTCATTTGCAAATTTTAGTATATTTCTCAAATAAGATAAATTTTATTTGTGTTTTAAAAAAAATTCAAAGATCAATAATTACCACAAAAATCCGAAATTTCCCGTTGCCCTGCAATGTGGTAATATATAATTTTAGAAAATGTTGCCTTATTTGACCGAAATAAATTTTCACCGAACAAATTGTATAGAGCATCAAAAAGTAAGCATAGGGTTTGCTGTACACCTCCGTACCTCTCGGGAACACCTTCAAAACATTGAATTTAAAGTAGACACATAGTGAATGACGATTTTGGTAAAAGTGTGTACACTGTGGCTGTGTTGATTAGAATGAGAACTATCAATCTAAAATTTTACTAATACTGTCATATCAAGTTGTTCGGTATATATATATCGCGACATCTGGCGACCGGGGCTGACAAAAATTGTGTGGTATATTTCCAAGATAAAGAAAAGTGACAGTTCTAGTACACAGGGTCGCATTATGGGTGTTATAAAAATAAGTATGTAATCGATTTTATAAAAAAATATAATTTTTGATTTTTTAATAATACTTTAAATTCTATTCTCATTGTAATATTTATTAGTTTTACTAAAAAAAATTTACTCTTTATAAAAAGTTCTGCATGGTGTAAAACCCATGATCAAATAATAGTAGTGTTTGGCATTAACATTTTGCAAATCGTATAAATTTTTCAATAACGCTAATAAAATCTCTTCTTTTTGTTTCTCTTCTACCAGTCCAGCTTCTTTTCCCACTCTGCATGTTTCTTCTGCTAACACTATGTTGCTTAGCATAACATCTTCCACCAAGTGATCAGAAGAAACATTACACCCCTAGGTCTCACTACCTCTATTCGCTTTACTTTTGATGGCCATAGATATGCCACTTCTATTCCCTTCTGATACACCTACACATTGACGTAGATACTGACGTAGATACAGACCGCATGCTTGCAGAATCCTGTTCCTCCTTTGCAAGTGTATCCAAAACGTTTCTGTCAGGATCAACTTAAAATCAATCAACTATATGATTTTTTTTAAATGATACATTTATGGTCGGCACATCTAGAAATGTTAATGTCTTATTATTTCATCCGCCACGATGCAGAACTTTTGATAAAGAGTAACTTTTTTTCGTAAAATTAATTTTTAAAAAGTTTTCCATATGGTGTAACTGAAGTAAACACGCTGTACATAATATAATACATATTACAATGAAAATAGTATTATTAAAAAATCAAAAATTATATTTTTATGAAATCGATTACATACTTATATTTATAACGCCCTTAATGCGACCCTGTGTACTTGATCAGTGGCGTTTACGTTTCTTTAACTTGTCGTTATCTGTTATTAGAACTTATACAATAATTATAGTAATTATATACATACCTCGATTGTCGGCTTGTAAAAGTTTGTTTTCGTTTTAGGGCTTAGTGCACCATGGGTTTCTCACAAAACAGTTCCGTTAAAATGTGTTTTTGTTCCGCCACTTTAGAAAATGCGTTTTTCCGATCATTTTTTAGCTTGATCTAGATCGGAAAATTGACATAACTGCTCGGTAAAGTGACATAACTGCTCGGCAAAGTACCTATTTTCCCGAGCTCTTATGTCAAAATTTTCATTAAAGACAAAATACCAGCGTCTAGCCAGACAGAATTTTCGAAGGGTATGTTAAATATCACAGTTGTCATGACAATACCGTAACCATCTGTCAGTAGATGTTTTTGACGTTTTTATGCACTTTGTGTATTATTACAAATTTCTAAACCGTTTAAAGATGAGTAGCGATGAAAGTGACGTAGAAAACATTCCATTCGAAATTAAAGAAGCGGCATCTGTCGCCACTAATGCATTATTACCAACAAAATCCTAGGAAAGGTATGAAAAAGCCTATGAATTTTTCGAAAAATGGTGCGAAGAGAATAAAATAAAGGTAGTAAATGATTGTTAGCTTATTTAGCTATAAAATGAAACACACTTAAATTATCAACTGTATGGAGTTTGTATTCAATGCTCAAAACAATGTTAATAAGCAAGGAGGACATTGATATTAGTAAATTTTCGAAGTTATTAGCTTTTTTAAAGAAAAAATCTGTGGGATATAAAGCAATAAATATTCTGTTCCTATATTATTGTCAAATTATTGGTGGCTGCAACAAAAAATATTGTACGCGCCAAGGGCGAATTTAGCTTTTTTTTATGGGGGGGGGGGGGGGTAAAACTTACCAAGTAGTCCAAGAAAGCTAGTAATTTTTTTTGTAATATCGAGCGGAAACTAGTAACTGATCAGATCGACTTAAATTTTTTTGAAAATTGCTAGTAAAGGTGTCTAGAAGTAGAAAACTTTCGTTAGTTGCGTTTTGAGTGATGGCAGGTGGGGGTGTGAAAAAAAGAAAAAAAAATTCGTAATTGATAAATTACCTTTTTTAATGAATTAAAGTTCCCTCCCGAGTTATACTGCGCAGAAAAATACCACAATATTCGTACATTTCTAAAAAAAATGTATTTTTTGCCCGTAACTTTTTTTGGCTGATAATATTAAATAATGTAGAATAATCCATTTTAAAGCTTAGGATATGGCTGAAATATCATGTTATGACAAACTTTTTCATTGGAATGACCGTTTTTTCAATATTTGACCCGAAAAAATGACGTTGACGGTTATAAACGCAAAGATAAAAAAAATGGTAATTATTCGAAAGAACATTTGCTCAAAGCCTTGTCTCTTTAATTTTTTTTTCAAAAATCAATACTTTTCACGGTATTGACCAAAAATTGAAAATGTCATAAAAAACAAAAATTTAGCTCAACTTTAACAGACCAAAACTTAAAAAATAATTATCCATAGGGCTAAAAATTACTAATTGTAAAAATTGTAAAAACATATGTTACGACTTTCTGCAAAAGGATTTTTTTGACAAATACCACAGTCTAGATGGCGATAAAAAAATAGCGTAAAAAAATTGAAAAAAATTTATTTTGTCCATAACTTTTTTTCTGCTTATGTTAAACGGTTCTGGATGGTCTTAAAATGTTCCCAATGTTGTTCTCTCATTAAGATGTTATAAACATTTTTTTGTGGAAGTCATATTTTTTCAGATATTTACGCTAGAACAGCGGTTCTCAAACTTTTCAAATCTTGTACCACATAAGTATGAAACAAAAATATATGTACCACCATAAAAGCATTTCGCCGTTAAAAATCAATGTGTCGCGAAATTGTTCGAAGTTTTTGGAAAAGTCGTCATTTCAATATTAAAGCTAGAGCCGTTAAAGTCAAAAACTTGAAGAAAAATATATGTGTTTCTGAAAACAAAATGTTAAATGTTAAATTGTACCACTAAAACATTGTAATGTACCACCAGTGGTATATGTACCACAGTTTCAGAACCATCCAGTCTCTTAAAACACCCATTTTTCAATTGCCAGATCTTCCTTCGTATTAATCGTAGAAAAATAAAAAAAATTATTTTAATTGTTAGCTCAAGGCCATAAAATTAGTTCATATAAATTTTTACGTAATAATATCAGATTTTCGGTTATATTTAAAAAACTAGAAATGTACGATTTTTATTGTGAAAATCGTAATTTTTACGCCCTATAACTAGGGATGGGTTTATTCTCATGAAAAATTGTATTTAACATTAATTCATTAACAAAGGATAATTTATCGATTACGCAAGTTTATTTTCTTTTTTTCCCTCACTTTTTGATGAAAAAAACGCCACTATCGAAAGTTTTCTACTTCTGAACTAAACACCTTTCCTAACAATTTGCAATAAATTTCAAGTCGATCTGTTTAAAAAAAAAATTTATTAATACTAAATTATAATCACAAGGAGACTAGGAAAGTACTTAGAAATGGTTAAAACAAAAAAAAAACACTTTTAAACTGCTACTATTAAAAGTCTAGTAAAATAAGGAAGCTGCATACATTTTTTTTATCGCGTTATAAGAAGCACCATTTTCTTTATGATGTAAAACAGTTTTGTGTGTATTATGTTTTATAAATTTTTTTATAAATTACAATCATGGGGGGGTAATTATTACCCCCTGTAGCCCCCCCCCCCCGTAAATCCGCCCTTGGTACGCGCCACACTCGGAAAGTGATACTTTACAGGGCTCGCATGCTTTCAGGGCTTGACTCGTAGATAACTATTAATTGGAGGGATCAATATAAATGAAATAAAACTTGATCTACTTTGTGCATTTGTCACAGAGGTATATTTCATTTAAATATTCCAGATTTAGAGACTTACCAATTTCATTACATTGAAATACATATCTAAACACTTCGAATAGAAACTACATCAAGATATGAAAGCAACAATTGAGTTTTTTTATTATGTTATCTTAGAGTAAATAACAGATAAAAGATATTTTTGTATCTTACGAATGTGTACCAAGTAGTCTCTGGTTTTGATACATAATAATTTTTTTCGGATTTGGAAAAAAACCAATAAAAAAATACAGAGTGATACGAGTTTTCTTTTTTAAATGAAAATTGTGACTTACCTGCGAAAGCTGCATGATGAAAAACTAGAGGTTACCTAAAATCAAACACAGTATTTATTTTTTAAGGACATTATCTGTGATATTTAATATAATATACCCCAAGGTTCCGTTCTAATGCCTCTCTGTTGTTTTCTTATACTTTTCTTATACTCCCTCTACAGCTGAATGTGATATAATAAAAAAATTATTGTTTCAAAATACGGTTTACTAAAACATATTTTTAATGTCCCACTCTACACTTGAAAGAAATATGCCCCGTTATCGATGAGACACCCTGTAAAGCTCCTCTAAATATTGTATAATTTTAAATCACCGTTTAAAGCGTAGTCCCAATTTGAAATTAATATTTTCACCTCATAAATAATACATACCTGCATACTTTAACATTTTTTTCTCATGCAGTATTTTGGTAATTGAAAATAAAATTCTTATTTTTTAAAAACATACATGACGATATCAAACAACGTCTGACAACACGAAACGAGAAAAATACGAGTAGGCGTTAGAAATACGTCTGTAAAATCGTTTTTAAATATTTATAGTTTCGATGAATGCACTTCTACTGTCAAAATAATTTGCATTTTTGTTTGTTGAATATTCACCATACGAAATTCTTGAGAAATTTGAATTCGGGTTATTATCGTATTGCTGCGTAATATTTTATAACAAAAAAATTGCAGGGTATGTTTACTATTTAGAACACTGTTTTTTTTTATCTCTAGGCGATAAATTTCATAAGAAATGGTTCGAAGTCAGTGCCGGACTAGGAGTCCCTTAGACAAAACAATTTTTATATATTATAGGATTTTAAATATACACGCTACTTCAGGGCCAAAAAAAGTCTTGTTTTGTGCAAAATCAACGAGGATTTAGTAACATAAAGTCAACTTTCTTTCTTCGGACGGTCCATTGTGACTAAACGGTTAATATTTTGAAAATTTTGTTTATTCATGAATATGTGAGTTGATAAAAGCTACATTTTCTTATGGAAGACCCTATATTTTATTGCATTTGTAGATTATACGTTAAAAATAAGATAAACTTTCTTGAGTATTCCCTATACCTAAGCTTTTTAGTTTTCGAGATATTTTGATATTTCAAAAATGAAAGCACTTGCAAGAAAACTAATAACTTCGAAACCTATGGAATCAGGCAAATCCAATTTTAACTGAAAAAAATTAGACTAATAATTGAAAACAATCATGTATTTAGAGTGGTTTAAAATTATACAGGGCGTCCAAAATGGGGCGATTCTCTAATGACATATTTAAACGACAATATCGTTCTTATTTTAAATAGGACACCCTATATTTTATAATTATATTATGTAATAAATTCCATTACCTTTTAAAAATTATAAAGGTCTACTAAGCCTAAATCTATTAATTTTGGAGTTATTTTAATTTTTGTTAAATTTTACATTATTTTCCCAGAAATTTTTTCTTAAAAATTGCAAGAATTTCCTCCCATAAATAGCCATCAAAGAAATATGGTCCAAAACTTGGTCGCCTATAATTCCACCGTATACATTAATGTTCCACCGGTTCTGATGATCTATTGTGTGGAACAAATGTTGGTTTTGAGTATCATAATAATGAAAGTTATGACGCTTAACTAATCCATTATTATGAAAAGTGGATTCATCTGTAATTCATCATAGTCTAAGTTGATCAAATACAGGGTGTTATATTTAGGCATTACGGTGGAAAAATAATGTAAAATTTAACAAAAATAAAAATAACTCCAAAATTAATAGATTTATTAATTATACAGGGTGTCTGTCCTACATAAAATAAGAACGACATGGTCGTTTGAATATGTCATTTTGAAAGCCTTGTATAATTTTAAACAACTTTAAATATATTATTGATTTCAATTATTAGTCTAATTTTTTTCAAAGGTAATACCACGAGTCTTCCAATTTTTATCGATTAAATTTTTAGTTTTCACGAAAACGGCTTTATTTGGAAAAACCACGAAAACAAACTGATTGATATTTTATCTCAAATCAGTTTGTTTGAGTGGTTTTGTCTGAAATAAAAGCGTTTGAGTATGGAAACCGAAAATTTAATCTATAAAATTTGACAGGATGAGTGGTATTTGGAAAATTTACTTTTTGAATCATTTTGTGTTAAAAACAGAGAAAGACACTTTACACTCAAAAGTTCGATATTTTCTTTTACCTTTAAACGCCAAATATTGATTGTGTTCCTACAAACGTAATATAAGTTGCCTATCTAGAAGGAAGTCATTTAAGATTATTTATTAAGGGTAACATTTAGACTTTGACATTGTTTGTCAGTTTTAAACGAATTTATGGATGGAGCTGTGTTGTGTGTTTACACGTTTTAAGATTTAAGGCAGTAGGGAAATTTTTTGCAACTACAAACATTAAAAAAAGATTTTTTATAAAAATGAAACTTACGTGGTTTTGAAATTGAACCGCTTTTGAACATAGTTGAACGAACGTCTTACACATTTTAATAATATATAACTCAATTAATCATTATGAATAGCTAGAATTTCCTTATAAATTACGAATTCTCTATGAGTAACAATATTTTCGCATAGTTTAGATTCTAACAATGAAAAATGTGGTTAAAAAAATATTAAATATGCTTCTTCTGAAAAAACTATAAATATACTGGGGCCAATCATTTAGAAAACATTATTAGCGGTATGTGGATGGTCGGAAAAATTTGGGTAAATTATAAGTAAATTAAGAAAAATCAAGACAGCTGAGTAAAAGTTCCGAATGGGGGGTGGGGGTAGCTAAATTATGTCTTGAGGGTTTTTTACAATTTGTGGCTGAAATATGAATCCTATCGAAAAAAGTTTAATATAAGGGTTAAAGATAATTAAAAAATCTAAAACCTTTCGGGTATTTCAAATCGGCTTGGCCCTGGTGAGCACTCAAGTACCATTTGATTAATCTTTAGGGAGACAAAAGGACGTTATAACACTGTATAAGGTAAAAAAATAATTATCCAAATAAGGAACTGGAAAATAATCCTGATAACTTACATATAATTCAGCGCTACGCCATTAGACCACATCAAACTTTTTCTCGACACTCTTAAACCAAAATCTCTTTAAGCAGCTTCCAGCGAAATTATCAAAATTATTTCAAATCATCGACGATAACAGCGTACTGAAAATATGAACTATTTCCTTTTCAGTTAGTGATATTGTTTCACTTATCGCATAAACCTAATAAAATGAGCCGTAATTCAAATTTTATATACTTACGTGTTTATGATTTTCATGCAATTTTCATTATTTTTTCTTTACTTGTGCAATTAAATAAAACGGTAAAACGTTTTTTCTTTAATTTTTTTATTTTCCCTGAACAAATTATTCGGTATCTGAATTGTGTGTGTGTGTGTGTGCGTGTGTCTGTAGCTTTTTTGTGTTTATGAATTTTAAAATTCTGACTTCAAATTTTGATAGAGCATCAAAAAGTAAGCTTAGGGTTTAATGGGCCCCTCCGTACCTCTTCGAGAACACCTTCAAAATATGAAAATTTTTAAGTTTAAAATGACATTGATCAGTCAACACGTGTGTTCATGCTTTTATCGAAAACGGGCAGATAATTGGTTGTTGTTATTGGTTATCACAAGTTTTTGTTTTTTTTGTTTTTAATTGGACTTTTTTTCTTGTCTGGCTTGACAGTATAAACAATGGATGTTTAATTGCGTTGTTAGTGCATTCTGCGAGTCGGAAAAATATACAAATATTTTAAGCAGCAACCAGACCACCTATCCCCTCCATTTTCGAGGAAGCTGAACACGGTGGCGGTGGTTAAAATTCTTTTGGAGGCTGCCCAACCCCCCAAACCGCCAAAAACCACCCCCAAAATGGGGGGAATAGCGTATTCCCCATATTCCACCTGTAAAATATTCCTTCCCGCCCGTTTGCAAGTATGCTGAACACGATGGCGTTATCTAAAATTATTTTTGACTTGACCCCACCCCTCAAACGGCCAAAAATCACCCTCAAAATGGGGGAATCGCCGATTCCGCGTCTTCTACCTCCGTTTTCGAGGATGCTGAACACGATGGCGGTATTCAAAATTATTTTCGACTTAGTCCCACGCTTCAAACGGCCAAAAATCGCCCTCTATACAGTCTGTGTACAGATGTAACATCACCATTGTGCTCAGCATCCTCATAAACGGGAGATGACGCAGTTTCTCTTGTTTACAGAAAAAAAAAATTTCAACCTGTAGAGGGTAATTGTAAACAAACAATAAATAAAACTGAATATAAAATAGGATGTTTGGTTGGTTGTAATAAAAAAGAAATCGACAACATCATTAATAAAAAGTCAATCTGGTGTTGTCCTAATGATAATCCGAAAAAATTCTTATACTAAAAAATAATTGTTCCAAAATAAACTCTAAAAAAAACTAAGCAATAAAGGCGCTAAAATCACGTTATTAAGAGTATAAATTTCCAAAAAATTTTCATTCCATTCCCCCCTGGACCCCCGTGGTGTCTCCAAATTGCCCCAAGTTCAAATCATATTTACTGGTCCTGATTGGATTAAAAATGATAGTGAAGTTGGGAAGGAACTTTCTAAGGATGAGGAAGAAGAAGAGGATGAGGATAACGAATCTGAAAGTATTAAAGATTTAAGAACTCTACTAAAGCATGAACAAAAAATAAACATCCAAGCAATGTCTTTAAACATTTTTAAAGAAATTGGTCAGTACATTCTTTTGAATCCACTCGTTTCATCTTCTGGTTCCACTTCCACAAATAACAAACCACCAGGAAATCAACCCATTTTAGTCAAATGCAAGTCTCCGATATTAAAAGAAAATATTCTAACTAAGAATGGGTATGGGTACCAATGATGCTATATCTTTTCTAGTCAGTAATATATATAAAAACGATTGATCACGTTGCCTTGCTGGAAAAAATGTCGAAATACGGTGTAAGAGGAATAGCTTTGAATCTTTTTGCAAGTTATTTGGCGGAAAGAACTCATATGTAGTGGAAATGGGGGGTGTAAGGAGCAGTCCTAATTCCATTGCTTGTGGGGTTCCCCAGGGAACAATTCTGGGTCCACTGCTTTTCCTCGTATACTTGAATGACATTTTTTTGTAGCTTGATAGTGTTGTCATAGTATCCTATGCTGACGATACCGCTATATACATCGAGAGAAACACCTGGGATGAGGTAAAAATTAAGCATCTCTGGCATTATCTAAGAGGACTGGTTGGATGGTAACAGACTTACGCTAAATATTTCTAAAACTAAATTTATTTGCTTTTCAAGCACTAAGGCCAAACATCCTTCTGATTGCCAAGGGCTTTGTATTCACAAGACGGACTGCAGTCAAAAGCTGTTTGCAATGTAAAAATTTGTTTGGTCTATGAAGGGCATTCTCAACTGGTTTTTATTATTTTTTTTTAATGGTTGTTATAAGTGTATGAAGTATTAATGATAAACAAATATTCCGGTAAGAAAAACAATCAAATAAAATAATAAAACGTTTATTAAATTACTATATTATAAAATTAAACTTTAAACAACAAATAATCATTAAAACTATCTAAATTTAAAATACTGATACACACTTATATTTTAAATTTTAAATCCAACATTTTTAAAATCATTTTCAGGAACCATTTCCGTCAGTTCGTTAAACTTTTATTTTCAAATCATTAAAATTTAATTAGAAAAACGTATCTGAATGCCACAAAAGTAATTTTCTAACTAAAATCACTCATTTACGTAAAACTCAAATTATTCAAATTTATACGATATAATAAAAGATAAGTTTTGTCACGTAGAAATAGATTAAATAAAAATCCGTACAAAAATTAAAATTTAAATAAATTAAATTTGATAAATAATAAAAATAAAACTTAAGAAAATTAAAGACATTTCTGTACCTTGTTTATATATGATCTTTTCTGCGAACTTTCTATTTAGAGATAGTTAACTAGTATAAGCGAGAAAAATGTTACCAATAGAGCAAGGAAACTTTTTTACTTTAACTTTTGATTCATACGACGTGTAGTTTGGGTTGTATACTTTTTTAGAACCGAAGGAAATTGAATCGTCGCGTCGCATCTCTTGCCATTGCCACTGTTAGGATGCTGTGGAGCGAATAAAGCTATCAGTGTCACAGAGAGAGTAAACACCACAGCCTTCTTGAAACGTGCAACAAAGATGACGCGCATTACAATATTATTATGAGACTATAGGGATTAAAACACAATATTATTATGGTACAATACTCAAAAAGTACATAACCCAAACTAAACGTCGAATTGATGTTTTTAGGTGGATGTTCGCGAGTTGTATAGAGGTGGTCGAATTCAGCACCTCAGATTCCCGACTAATTGTTACTTCTTAGAAATGAGAGCGAAAATGTGGATCGAAACCCGCGCTTTACCTACTACTTTAAGTACTTTCATTCATTTTTACAATGTCTCAAAATCCTTTAAAATATTGTAGTTCTAAAACAGTCAAATCAATCACTAGTAGAGAAAAAAATTGGATCTTTGGTCATTTTAGACATATGACAAGTTGCCCAATAAGACTCCCGCTCGATTTGTTTTGGCGTCAACAAAGAAATATGAAAATAAGATATTTTGTGGTATTACGAAGCTTATAGAAATATTTTTTTTATTCCACAACATAAGCTTCTGATCCAGGCCTTCTCGCGTCAGATGCGGCGGTTGTTTGGCCAGTACTAGAATTTCTACTTATCGATACTACCGATGCAAAGCCATAATCGTCTTTGAAATGGTACTTGTGGCCAATTTTTGCCAGACCTTCCACCAATTCCTTGGCCTGCAAAATAAAACAATAAAAAAAGAATAACTAATATAATTAGTTATAGACGTATAACTTAGTAGTTCAGGCCAATTTAATGGAAAATAAGAATGAGCTATATAGATGAATAATTAAAAATTTTTCTTACTTTCGTTCTGAATTCTTCCTCGTATATTATTGTCATAGGAATTAGTTGATGATGCAGTCTTCTTTCATTTATTGAATTCTCCAAGCTCATTTTAAACCATAAATGTTTGATTATCGTCTGAAAATAAACAGTAGGATTATTACTCCTCCTGAAAATGGCTTCAAAATATACGCCGAAACGTCGAGATTTCTATAAAAGTTTCTAAGTTTCCGGGAAGAACCGCGTTTTAGATTGATAACGTATTATCAACAAATAAATTATTTAAATAATAAGTTTTTTTATTTAGAAACAAACTTTTAATAATAAAACAACTAAAACTAGAATGAAGGTTATTTCAAATCCATAACTACACATTTGCCATAAAACCGCGAAAAATAAGCGCCATTTTCTTCTTTTTTTGGCCTTTGTGGCTGTGGCAAGCTTAGATCATATATGCTACGCATAGCGTAGCATATATGATCTAAGGTGGCAAGTTTCAGAGTTCCTGTTTATCGTATATGCTTTGTTGCAAACAGTTTTATTTAATGCAACCAGTTATACAGTAATGCGTTATTTGATGTTGCCGACATTCCTGTAATACAACATCTAACATCTAAGAAATTATGATCATTGCATCAAGGCAGCTCCTATCAAATTAGAAATAAACTAACAATTAACTCACCTGTGCCAAAGCTGTAGTGATCTTACTTCCACCTGCTCCGCCGGGAACTAGTACCACGTTTTTATCTTTGTCTAAAATAATTACCGGCGTCATAGACGACATCGGTCGTTTACCAGGTTTTATAAAATTAGCTTTGGCTGGCGGTAAACCAAAACCGTTTGTGGCGTTTGGTTGAGAGAAATCGTCCATACTGTCGTTTAGGATTATACCTGTAGTGTTGGACTGAAAACCAGCTCCCCAACTAAAATAATAATAATAATAATAGTCATTCCGAATTTTGACTCGCTCTGTATACAGTAAAGTTAACTCTTAAGAGTGTTCTATACCCATCAACTCTGTCAATCTCATTCATAACCTCGAAATCCTCGCCCCTTACGTCTTCGCTGAACCCCCGTCTAAAGAAATTGTTAGGCAGCATGAAATACATCTGTGTATTTGCGGTTGCATAGTTACCAATTCTCGGATAAGGACGACATCTAGACGTAGCATTTTCAGTCGTGGATGGAAATTAAGATTTCTATTGACATGAACACAACTTTATGCGATCTAGCGGTATTAATTTGAACTGCCCGAAACGCGTAGAAACCTCTATTCTATAAATTTTGCATACTAACTCAGTTTTTATTTGGGACAACAGCTTAAGGCTTACAAAATTTATACAAGTAATAATGTAAAAATACATATAAAAGATCGCAAAAAATACCTGATATAAAATACCTAGAACAAACACGTCTATTATTCACTTGGCTTTCAGAAAATGTACCTCGTTTCAAAGCTTTAATCCAAAAGCATTTCTTCATTCACTAGACAACGTATTTAAATGATCCCCTCCGTTTGTCAAAACAGCAGGAAACCGGAAAAATGATACATTATCTCTTTCAGAAGGCATTGAGCATTTAACACTACAAACATGTGGCATTTTCTATTTATTTCTTCTGAATAAAGAACTTTTAAAAAAATCTTTATGATGTTTACATATGAAACTAACGTTGTGTCATAAAGTTGTGTACCTCCACTGCCTCCCAGCAAATATGGCCGACCTCTCAGCTACGTCATCCTGGAATGGTATATATTCAAGTCAACACAACAATCCAATGTAAATAAATGCAATCAGAATAACTGTTGTCTTCAATTAACTTCCTCGTTTGCGTTAACGAAACTCGAATTCGGGTTTCGCCATACAATGACCTTTTCTGATTGGCCAGGATTCTGTAAAACCCCGACAGAGCACGAGCGCAATGCGAGAGGTCCCGGGAGCCGCTACACACAAGACAAACCTTTCGAAACATAAATCTTCTGGTAAAATTTTAATTTTTAATTGCTTTAAAAGAGGACCGTTGGGGGGCAGCACCTCCCGGTACCCTCTGAGATTTTGAAGCAATGTTCAATTTTAGACAAAACTACTTTTTTCAAAAATGGTAAATTCAAAAGTTGTTCAGTGGTAAATGAAGAACGGCGGATGATAACTTATATACGTATATAATTTTTTTCATGTTATTTCTTTTATGTATATAAAAAAAGTGATCATCCGCCATTCTACGGATACAAAAAAATATTTTCAATATGGCGGAGGGTATAGAACCCCCTTAATATTTATTTAATGAAACAAGAACTCGCTTACATGAAATTAATTGTCCCCGTGACAGACACAGCGTCCCCTTGCGGCGATAAAACCGAAATGTGAGAGGTACCATGATCTTTTTGGAAATTGGTGGTAGCTCCATAGTACAACGGATCTTGAAACGTTCCATTATCTTTAATTAACTTTCTTGTAGCTGCAGCGTATACAGGAGAACTCATGTTGTTTACCAGCTGTAAACAACATCAAAAATAGCTTTCAAGTACGTAAAACAGTCAGGAGCGGGAAATACTGGTTTTCATACTCTTGACGTTTCTTAAATACTTACAAAACTAGAAGATTCGCTGCCTTTACACGGGTCTATTACCTTTCGGATCACTTTATAGGTTGATCGACTGACCGCGCGCCAAATTTTCAAGCGATCTTACCGCCATTATGTGACGACGCCTCCTGATGGTTGACAGGAGGAAGTAAAATAATAATAAAAATAAAATCTAACCCCGCTCTTAAAAAATGACGTCTGCTCTATCAATGATTGAATATTTTTACTTACTTGCGTAAAATTGGAAAAATCTGGATCGCCAAACTCTGTCCTTCTCGCGTAACCGAACTTAAAACTTTCAATTATTCTTTGATTGGTTACCACAGAGTAAGGTTGAGTTGCATCGATGAAGTTGCTCAAAATATTTAGGATATAGTTCAAAATAATTCCGCTTGCAGGTAATGGGGACGATATTACGGTGTAGTTTTGGTGGATCATACTTTGGACCGGTTTTTTCCATAGGAGCCTTGAAATTTATAAAAATTATTAAAAAAACACCACCCATTATACTTTAATAATAAAAAAGTTTTCCATACGATTCAAACTTTCGTAGACACACTGTATATATAGGACATTTTTTATAACTCACTTATAATTATTCATGTCTTCAATAGTTATGATACCGCCTTTATCTCTAATATCTTTGACGAATCCAGCGGTAAGAGAACCGTTGTGTAAAGCATCACCACCTTCTTCAGCGATTATTTCTAAAATTTTCGCCATTCTTGGTCTCTTGAAATACTCACCTAATTTATAGGTATCGTTCGTTTTTTTATCGTAGAAAGTATCCCTAAAACATCGATAAAGGACTTTACGAAAATATGTATAAACGCAATGGGGATAAATCTATCTATCTAACAGGCCAATGAAATATAAAAAAGTTCAAAATTTTCTACCTCATAACCGGATCATTGTAAAGCAACTCTTTTCTCATTTCAAATCGAGAATACAAGTGTTTGGTGACGTACTGTCCGTTTTTGCATATATCTATAGTTGGTTGGATCAAATCTTTCCATGGTAGACCACCTCCAAACCTCTTATATAGTTCCCAGTATCCCCTGAGCTCTCCCGGAACCGCCACCGATCTCCCACCTACAAAATATAGTTAAAACGTTGGTTTTTTAAAGAAAAACTAATGCTTCAATCGAAAATAAAGTTCCGTCTCTAGTCCTTTCTATAAATACGACGCCTGAATGAGAAAAAAATGTTGCTCAGTCTTATGCGACTGTAACACTTATGACTCGCACTGTTTCAGTAAATTAACCAAAAACACTTTCGACTTACCCCGTAAAGAAGCGTTAGGTTGTCCGCTGTACATAGTTACCGTAGCGGCCGCGGGAGCTGTCTCTCTAGCATCTAATGCCCAAGTTTCGCCAGTCGTTTTATTGTAGAGAACCAAAAAAAATCCTCCACCCAACCCTGTGCTCTCCGACATTGCCACTCCTTCGCAAAACAACGTCGCAATAGCTGCGTCTACGGCGTTGCCGCCTTTTTTCATTGTCGAGCTAGAAAAAATCATTCCGATTTATTATTGTAGGATAAATTAAAATGTTTTATGTATAAATTTATCTTCTGACTCATTTTCTCTTTCTCTGTGTCTTCTCTCTTTCTTCTCTCTTTTATTCTCTTTCTTTCTTTTCTATTCTCTCTCACTTTCTTTCTTTTCTATTCTGTTTCTCATTTTCTTTCTTAGTCATCTCTTTATTCCTCTCTCTTAATGTTTCAATTTCTCTCTTTATAGATTTTTTTTTCAGTTACTTACACTCCTATTTCAGCACATCCATGTCCACTACTGACTACAGCCCCTATCCTAAGTTCTTCTTTTTTCCTTGTGGATGTAACTACTAAAATTATAATGATCACAATCACCGTGACTAAAAGAAATCCTCCTAGGGCGAGTATTTTTGAAGATTTTTTCCTGTAAAAAAAATAACGCTAATTTATATTTTTTTCAAGCACTATACAAAGTGATTTATATATAAAGGTTCATATTTTTGGTTATTTCAGCATTAATATGTAAAAGTGAAGTTGTGTAGCATCTAAAATACCTCATTAAAACTACACTTTAGCCCTGTACCTTTTGGTTGCGGCATTTAGACCTTCTAAACCTAAACGAAGAAATAAATTCCATACTCGCATAGGCTTATTACAGTGGCGGATCCAGAGACAAGCTCGGGGGGGCATCGTCTAACAGAGCCCCCGAGCCCCCCCTTTGGATCCGCCACTGGCTTATTAGCAACTCCGCTAAAAGGAAAAGTACCGGACTGTGTCGCCATCTGTCGGAAGAATTTTAAACTGCTTATTTAAATTAATCACTGTTCGGCCTCGAATGCATTAATACAAAATACTCTTTATAAAATCCATCGGGTCTTCCTATTCATCGACTTAATTAGGTCATTGTGGGTCTCTTAGACCAATTTAATAATTAAAATTGAACTGGACTGTCTGATTATTTAGCTTTGAAATTGATTCACTCATGAATCACTTTATTTTCGTCAACAGAAACACAATGTTTGTCTGAAAAAATTCCGCTCTTTTTAATTATGTGTATTTCTATAATGAACAGAATACTTAATGGATAATGAGTATGGTAAATGAATTAATTTTTTTTTAACATACAGGGAGATACATAAGTATGTCAATGTTACACTATATGAATAAATAAAAAAATATTTACAAAAATTGTAGACGTCCTTATACTTCATATTTTGAGGTTATTTTCCATATGTACAGGGTGTCTCGCGGAAAAAATTAAAATTAAAATCCTGAAAACAAAAATATACAGAACGCTATAACAAAAACTTATTTATGAATTATAAATACTTAATGTTGCGAATATAAATTAGTTTGGTCCGATTTTTTGGTTTAAAAATAAATAATAATAATAACAGTCCCTCCCTAGCACAAGTTTTTGCTTGTATTTGTATTTTATTATTATTATTTTTCTAAATAGTTCCAGCAATGCAACTAATTTTTTAAACGGTGGCTCATCCATCTAAACATAAATGAGTCATTGGTAACAAAAAAAAGGCATCACCCTGTATATGACGCCCTCAAAAACTATTAATAGTATGATTAAGAACAATCAACTTTTCAATTGCAAAAAAACGCAAATAAAAATGTTATCAACGCCATAAAAATGTTCATTAATATTATTAAAATTATTTTTCATTCAAAAAAATTGAACTTAATAGTTTAAAAATTATAATGTCATGGTTTTATATTATATTTCACATGGTTTAATGTAAATTATATCTATTATGCTGTATATGTACTGCATTTACATTTAACCTGCGTTTAAACATACAAGGTTAACATTTTTGTATTGCAATTGTAACAAGGTTTTTTGTCAGAGGTGATATAACTGTAACGGGTGATTCATTAAGGGCGGCAACGTACAATATATATCTCAAAAACCGCGAGTCCTATTTTACAAAACATTTCCAAATTAAAGCTAGTGAAATATTTCAACATTAGAAACTACTATCCTTACTCTACAACTTTTGTAGTGTCATTTTTTCTAGGGTGGTGGGGGAAGCATAACTACGTTTACTGAAAAAAGACAGTTACTTCGATATGCATTAAATAATATTCACAAACACACACATTTGTTTTTTCGACTATTAGCCATCGTACAAACAACAAGTGAAAACATATCAACCTGTCAAATCAGCAAACGGATTTATTTTTTGTTAAGTGTCTGCTCACCCTGTAAAAAAATTCTAGTAGTAAGAGGTATACTTATGTTAAGTAAAAAAATAGACTGCCTCATCTGTGAATATGGATAATATATCTGGCAGTCAGGAAAATGTATCAGATGATGGTCTATATTATGTCTATATTATGATAACAGCTTAAAATACAAGGCCCGTGCGCAAGGGGGGAGTTGGCCAAGATGAAAACTTCTGTATCTTTACTTGAAATATTTCAAAAAAAATTATTCTAGAAATGTATAAAACTGATATTCTATGAATACGATACTTTACTTTGTGTACGTCCGTTTTAGATAGTTTTCTTTATATACAGGGTGGCGCAAATTTAATTGAACACTATTGGGATTTCGGAAACCATTATAGATACAAAGTTGGTTAAATCAAATAACTCTCTTATTTTTCATCTAATCTTCAACATATTATACATTTTCGGAAAGGGAAAGAGTTCGCCTTTCAGATAGAATAAAAATATAAAGGGAGTGTCGTTAAAAATATCGACGTTATTTGCATTTGAAAACGACCGTTTCTTAAAAACACCCTATATAAGATTTTACTAAATAAACATTCATACTGAAAAAAACTTTATATAAAAAGATGCTGTTCAGTGAAAACCGCACCTCCCTATCGTTTCTGAGTTCCGAGATATTTGCAGTTAAAATGGGTCAGAAACTTCTGGGACACCCGGTATTATATTATAATCTATCGTGTGACAAATTTCCAAACCCAGGAAAATTAGAGCAAAAATTTTCTATTTTTCCGATTTTGAAGATGCCGCCAGAGTCATGGATCAAAATTCTCCTGCGTACTCGTGATTTTATCAATCAGTTTGTTTTCGTGGTTTTTCCAAGCCGTTTTCGTGAAAACCAAAAATTTAATCAAAGGTAATACCACGAGTCCTCCAAATTTTATCGATTAAATTTTTGGTTTTCACGAAAACGGCTTTATTTGGAAAAACCACGAAAACAAACTGATTGATAAAATCACGAGTCCGCAGGACGAGTGATTTTATCTTAAATCAGTTTGTTTGAGTGGTTTTGCCTAAAATAAAGGCGTTTGAGTATGAAGATCAAAAATTTAATCTATAAAATTTCAGAGGACGAGTCGTATTTGAAAGGATTATTTTTTGAATCATTTTGTATTAAAAACAGAGAACATAGTCATTTATGCAAAAGACACTTTACACACAAATATTGAAAATTTTCTTTACCAATTTAAATTGAAACCTGAGCTGTTAAAGTTTTACATACAGGGCCACCAAGGCGATTTTTTGACTGGCTACCCCGCGAAACGGCGCCGTTAATAAAAGCGAAGAAGAATGAAATGAAGTCTTTCTTAATTTAATTAATTTTAAGTTTAGTGTTATGTTATGTAAAAATGTTAAAGGCATTTGGAAATCAACTAATAAAAACAGGTTAGTTTACAAATACATTTTGAAATTTGGTTATTAACATAGATTTGCAATACATTTTAGTATAATAAAAATTGTTAAATGTTTACATTTGACATTTCAAAAAAGGTAAACACAGTTTAATCAAGAAACAAATACGAAGAAGCGGTTTTATCAGTATAAAACACAATGATTGGTTAGGATCCTGAGCTGTTATTGGCTGAAACCACAAAATCTGACTGTATTGACAGATGAAAAAAATAATCAGTATAAAACACAATGATTGGTTAGGATCCTGAGCTGTTATTGGCTGAAACCACAAAATCTGACTGTATTGACAGATGAAAAAAATAATCGATAAAATTTGGAGGACTCGTGGTATTACCTTTTATAGAACCGCTTCTTCGTATTTGTTTTTTGATTAAACTTTGTTTACCTTTTTTGAAATGTCAAATATAAACATTTAACAACTAATAAAACCACTTCTTCCTATTTGTTTTTTTATTAAACTGTGTTTACCTTTTTTGAAATGTCAAATATAAACATTTAACAACTTTTATTTAGTATTATCAATTATTATCATACTAAAATGTATTGAAAATCTATGTTAATACCCAAATTTCAACCAATTATGCCAATATTATAGTAGGAATAAATCTCTTGTGATTATTTTCGGGAATAATCACTGTAGCTTTTGTTTTCTTAGCAAGTGTCAGATAATTGTCAAAATAATTACATAAATGTGTCAACGCGTTATATAAAATGAGTGAAAATCATCGGTTTAGTACCTTTTCTGATGCAGAAATAACAAAAAATATTTTAGAAATACTCTAATAAGTAATTATATTCTGGATCAATCTACTACAACAGCTACTCTGACATTGATTTTAAAAAATTGGGCTTATAACATGAAAAGAAAGAACGGAAATGATTATAAAGAAGCAGTAATAAAGACAATGTGAAATAAAACGGCAAAATTAGTTCAAGTATAATAGGTCCTTTGATCCTTTCCATGATACAGAATTGAGAAATATTTTTAATAATTGCGTTTTTCATTGTACTAATTTCAATTTTAATGTACTCACAATGTTCCAACGATATTTTCGTATATTATAATAATTAATAAAATTAAATTTTTCAATATTTTTATTGATCTTTTATTGTAAAAATTTGTGAATCAAAAAATAATCTAGTCAAATATAACTCGCGAGTTCGATAAATTAGAGTATTTTTTAAATTTTTTATTACATTTTCCAAACAAGATACTTTTAGTAAATCGATTACAGACACTTTAAACAAATGAGCAATTCGGCGTTCTTAAATTAGATTTTTAAAATCGATGGAACTACTTGTTTTTCAAATGAGAAAAAAATCTCGGAATTATATAAATGGTAATACGATATGTTTTATATTTTTAGAAATTATTTTGAATTCTCGATTTGAAATTGTTTGCTTTATAAAAGTGATTGGTACCAAAAGTAACAGATTTAATGCATAGAATTCGAGATATTTCAATAATTACAAGATTTGATTGTTTTTTTATAGGGGCTTTTCCAGTGACGTGGAATTCCTAAAAACGTAGTGATGGGATTTTATAGATTTCGTGAAAGTGTTGTAGGGTTTTTTGTAATGGAATTAAAAATAACTTTACTTTCATTGCGGTTAGGAATACATTATAATAATATATTTATTTTGTTTTTATTTATAACGTTTTAGTCGGAAAAGCGTAAATTAGAAAAAATCAAGACGACTGAGTGAAAGTTCTGGAAGGGGGGTGGATATTGGTTTTTTACTAATTGTGGCTGAAATATGCATTCTATCTAAAAAAGTTTAAGGTGAAACTTGTAGATAATTAGAAAATCTAAAACTTTTCTATTAGTCATTTTTCAACATAACCTCAAAATTTAAGAGAAAAACGCTAAAACTAAAACTAAAACGCTAACTTCACAATTTTGAAAATAAAATCGAAAATTTGGTTTTTCTATTATATCTCGAAAAAAAAAATAAAAATTTCGAAAAACTAATAACACCACGTGAAAGAGCGGAAAATTTTACTAAAAATTATATTATAAGTTATTTTAAAAACAATTTGTATTACTATAAAAAGTTATTAAAAATAAGAAAGCAAATTCGAAAACTCTACGCGCGCCTTGCCGTTGAATACAAATATTCAGGCGAGGCGTTCGGAAAAACTAAAGTATTTTTGCCTAAAATGTACGAAAAGGAAAAAGAAAGAAAGCATTTTAAAGAGGAGACTCTGAGCTTTCTCAGGAAGCTATTAGTTTTTATTTTTTTTTTGTTTTCTCATAGAAAATTTGACCGGAAGTTATAATTTCTAAAATTCTCACTTATTTCTATAAAACTGAAGATATCTATTAATAGAGGCATAACAAAAATAAATCCTTGTACATTTATCACCATTATACTTTTACTTTTGATTTAAATATAATTAAAATGATGAACATTATCTCTGTTTAATAAAACTTATGTTTTAAAATGATCATTTTTTTTACAACATTCATTCGAAGCAATTTTTATTTTCAAAATAGTGTTTATTTATTTATATAAATCAATTTCTAAATTATTTTTAACTTTATTTAAAAAAAAATTAATTTCTGATTTATATAAATAATATTTGAAAATAAAAATTGCGTCGAATGAATGTTGTAAAAAAAATGATAATTTTAAGACATAGCTAACTTTCATTATACAGAGATAATGTTGTACAACCAAAAATAAAACTCAAAGTCGTCTCCACAAGTTGAATATAACACTTTAAACCCTCAAAGGGGAAGTGAAAAAAGTCAGTTAAAGTCAAAGACAAAAACTGTTACAAGTATAACATGTTTTCGAATCATGGGCGGATCCAGCCGATTGTCAAGGGGGGGGGGGGGCTGTCTTCCACATCAGTTGGAGTTGAGGGTCTGGAGGCTATGGAATATATTAAAAAACGTAACCTAAAGGAAGGGGCTGCAGCCCCCACAGCCCTCCCCCTGGATCCGCCTATGTTTCGAATACAGAAGAATTCATCATCAGTACAAAAGATTTTTAAAAATACAGGAGAAAAAGGGGTTGAAACTTGAGTTTAAAAATTTTGACAGGGTTTGATGAGGTTTTTAGAGCTGTCAAATAGTCGTTATCATTTGCAAAATATATTTTTTGGTTTTTCGCGTGAACTTTGTAATTTTTGAAGCCTCTAAATGAGCCAAATAGCGATTTTTGATAATCTAAAAATAATTTTTGATAAAATATACTAAATAAATTATCGTGCCTACTCACAAAATTTTTAAAATTATTTTTTTTAAGTATTAGTGTGTCCACCACGATTTTTTTTGCCATCCTATGTGTTGCCGAGAATAAAAAATTAGACTAAAAAACCCATTTTTAGGATAAAGGGCTAAAAATAGTATCAATAGGAAGTTTATTTATCGAACGATCAATTGCCGCACCAAAAAAAATACTAAAAAAATCAGAACTTACATTTTTAGAAAATTGATATACGTCTAGCTGGAACTGACCACTATTAAATTTTAACCTAGCACAATTTTTTTACGTATAGAAATATCACTTGTTGCGGAGCCCCCGGCGAACAACAATTTTTAAACTATGATTTGGATCAACACTCGCGTTAAATCGACTCCGTTCATTTTGTAGCTAATACAGGGTGATCCAACAGTGGAGCAAAGCAAAGTATCCTTGAGCATGTTATTTACGTAAATTTCCCGTTCTGTACCAAGTTATCTATTTTCCGAGGGAAGTACAAAAAATATAATGTTATAAAATATTAAACAAGATTTTTGTTTATTCAACAACAAGTTTCAATATATTTTCACTAGCCCAGCTGATGAAGCTTGATGCTCAGACTGGCATCTTGCTTTTGGATGTTTTTTAATATAACTTATTGACAAATTGTGTGAATTAAAACTCACATTTTTCTACCATATACAGAGACGCGCTCTTTACAAGATTCATTGTATCAGCTTTTTAGTTTAGACTCAGACCACCAGGCATCGCTGACAGGAATAATAACCTGCGAATTTCTATACCTACAAATGTGCCTTTCAAGTGACGCGCTCAGTGATTTTAATTTATTATTTTTTCAATATAGGAAGTTCTGTATCTTTGCTATAGACTTTCTAGAGCTACAGATTATGAAATTTTGACAGGATTTTTTTGATGCCATTCTAATTATATTTGTTTTGAATCATCCTCTATCCGGACAAATCGATGGAACGCGTTTGTATGTCCCCCTACTGACATATTTTATTATTGTTGCAAAATGGGATTTTCTAACTACAGTTAATTAATGCTGTTTTTCACATAATCCCTGATAATTATAAACAACCATTTTATTTAAAGTAAATATAAACAACAATTAATTCTAAGAATTTCATCATGTTAAACACGGACGAAGTCTCTCCAATAAAGAAAGGAAAACTAATCGAAGAAATTAACTCCCAGATCTATAGTACTACAATATATTTGAAAGTAAAAAATAATGGAATACATTGAATAATCAATTTTGTATAAGGAACGATTGGCAATGTCAAAATTATCGAAAAAAAATGTTTGGGCCATCTTTGAGAGAAAAAGTGAATTTTTCAGGGTATAAATGGACCTAAAATCTACAAAAAAAATTCAAAAAAATTAAAATTTTGTTTACGCATAATGAATTTTGTATAAGAAACGATTGGCAATGTCAAAATTATCGAAAAAAATGTTTGGGCCTTTTTTGAGAAAAAAAGTGAATTTTTTAGGGTATAAATGGACCTAGAATCTACAAAAAAAAATTCAAAAAAATTAAAATTTGGTTAACGCAGAATCAATTTTGTATAAGAAACGATTGACAATGTCAAAATTACCGAAAAAAATGTTTGGGCCATTTTTGAGAGAAAAAGTTAATTTTTTAGGGTATAAATGGACCTAGAATCTACAAAAAAAATTCAAAAAAATTAAAATTTGGTTTACGCAGAATGAATTTTGTATAAGAAACGATTGGTAATGTCAAAATTACGAAAAAAAAAATGTTTGGGCCATTTTTGAGAGAAAAAGTGAGTTTTTAGGGTATAAATGGACAAGGAATCTACAAAGAAAATTCAAAAAAATTAAAATTTAGTTTACGCAAAATGAATTTTGTATAAGAAACGATTGGCAATGTCAAAATTACCGAAAAAAAATGTTTGGGTCATTTTTGAGAGAAAAAGTGAGTTTTTTAGGGTATAAATGGACCTAGAATCTACAAAAAAATTCAAAAAAATTAAAATTTGGTTTACGGATAATGAATTTTGTATAAGAAACGATTGGCAATGTCAAAATTACCGAAAAAAATGTTTGGGCCATTTTTGAGGGAAAAGTGAGTTTGTTAGGGTATAAATGGACCTAGAATCTACAAAAAACACTAAGTAAAAACTAAGTTATTTAGCGAAATATCATTATTTTAAGCCTCTGAATATTAAAAAGTTTAGTTGAAATTTACGCGAAATGGAAATTTAAAAATAATTGTAATAATTAAAAAGGTCATCGACCCCGTTTTCGTCGCCATGTCTACTAGATAACCGCTTTCTGATAACAACTGCTCACCCTGTATAAGATAAAACCTAACAGAAAAGTAAAAGTACCTTCGGATATAATTAAAATTCAAATAAATTTATTTTTACCTTGTGTCCTTCATTTCGAAAATAATTTTAACACTAGAAATTTTTCAAAACATCATCGAAGTAAATGCACTCAATTTCTTATTACCGTTTACGTCATCATTAACAAACTTTTACTTCACGATTTTATATCAGTTTGATACGGGCAAAGCTGATACGAAATAAATAAATGTTTAAATTCTAAAAGGGGGGACAATATATGTATAAATATTGTTGTTAATTGATGACATACCTCCGTACCTGTTATACTAAATGAAATATTTCGGTACCGACAGAATGAAAACTAATTAATTTGCCATTTGACCGATAAGTCTTGAAAACCATGAACGTTTTTATAAGTACATACAAGTATAATATAAGAACAGGAAATATAGTGCAGGGTCTCCTTTAGTTTATAGCTCGTGAGCCAGAGTGGAACGAGTATAAATTAAATAAACCAAGCACATGTGCAATCGCTATAAGTGGTAATCAAATAATGGGCCAGCTACGCGACCAAATTCATTTCACGCTGTGGTGAACTTACCGCCAAAAACGACAGTCCAATTTATACACCCAATAATTATGATTATAAATTTTGTCTCTATACTTACGAGACATCCTATATAATCAACGTTAATTCTTATTTTATTTGTGAGATTTTCAAGACTTTTATTATTAAATTCCCTTCAATTATAAACCAATTAGAATTCCATTAAATTAAAAAATAAACTTTGAAAACTTTTATACTTTGTGTAAAGTAAAAATTATGGTTTAATATGATAAATAAATTTGTATTTTCCTTTCTGGAACACTAAACAAAATGACTTTTAACAAAAAGGTTCTTGAAATACAAGAAATCTCAAAAATAACAAAAGGTGAGTTAACTTTACATTATAACACTGATTTTGACCAATAGAATAGCACACTTTTCATTATAAAACTGACTGTGCACCAATAGAAATTTCTACGTTGTAATCAAGTAAGTTGTTGATAGATATTAGATATTATTGACAGTTCTGTGAAAGCTAATGTCAAAATTATTCTTGTTGCATCAAATAAATTAATAGTTTTCAGTTAGAGTATACTTATTCATATTTTGTCGTAGAAAAAATAGAGTATGCAACTTTCAGATAATGGCTATTAATACACTCGCTTAAGATTTACGTAACTTACCTTAAGCTCGTGTATTAATAGCTATCATTACATGCATATTCAAAATCAATCCCACACAAATGTAGTAGTAGTAAGTAAGGGATAAAATGATTCCAGAGTTACAATGGATCTAATAAATGGAGATTTTACGTAAACCATAGCCGAGCGAAAATGCAACCAGCTGTTTTAGGGTCACGCTATTTTGTGAGGCTTTAAATAATTCTAGTTTTGGTAGAGAAATTGTTTTTTGTTTTATAAATAAACAGGCAAGATTTGAAATGGTATTAATCGCCCTAAATATTTTCTAGACGAAGACCCACTGATATTTTTGGAAGACATGTTGCCGTTCAGAAAGTTTCAAAGTTCAAAAATATTTAAAACGTTTGTATTTGCTATTCTATTGAACACATGCATTTCTGGATTATTCTTGGGTTACGAAATAGTTTCAATTAATTTTGACGTAAAATTTATAAAGCAATATTATTCCATCATAACATTTGGTATAGCAGTAAGTATTGATTCGATATTTCACGCCATTAAACTGTTATCCTTTCTCTATTCGACACTATTCAAATTGTTCTGTAAAAAAATCGAGTGCGACAAATCCGGCGAACTCGCAGGCCAATCCGCTAAGATCTTTACCTTTATATTATTTATACTACTCTTATTTGGAAGAGTTTTCAGAAGTGATTAAACCATAAGAATTTGATTTTCAAGATGAAGTATTTTTTTTTATTTTAGGGAACCGTAATAATTGCCCAATTTTCGATCTGGTGTGGTACTGTGGTAGGATTCCCAACACAAGTACGTGAAATGGGATGTACCCTAAAATGCGGAGGAAACTCCCTGTATCAATCTATTTTAAGGGAGTGCAAAATTATAAAAATCGTCAGTTACGTAAATCTGGGAATGTCTTTATTATCGTCACTATCTTTTTTGCCGATAGTAGGCGATGAAACTAATTTTATTGCACCAGAATTCTTACTAGAAAAATACGACCCACCTTGCAAAATGTTTTTTAAAGGTAGGCAACCAACATTACAGAAGCTTGTATGTTGATTTGCATAACTTGGAAATTATCTTAATGTGTACTATTAAACCTAATTTTCTATTTTTAAGCTTTGAATAATGGTTGCTTACTCTGTTTTGGATACACCCTAGTAGTGCCGTTATTTTTATGCACGCACTACGTGAGTCATATCAAGTTTCAAATAATGTTATTAAATGCTTTTCTGAAGCAAATCAATGAAGAAGGCAACATATACGATGGGGAGTTTCAAAATAGAGTGTTCAAGCAACTTAGATTATGTATTCAGCTGCATAACAGGATAAGAAGGTAAAATAGAATAATTGAAATAATGTTTTATCAAAAACTCGCTAGATGTCACACACAAAGCTGTGCTATCAGCTTGTCTTCTTCTTCCTATTCCTTTTTTGGGCTATGTCTGCTATCAGCTTGTATACTTCAAATTTTCGAGGTTGTAACCAGTTAAATCCTATTGATATTTGAGTAAACTCTCTTGTGCTGCAATAATATACTCTGATACTGGCTAATGATTAGAGGACTAGTTTTGAATTTCAACCTAAAAATTCTAATATTCCTGCAATATTTTGCTACGATTTTAGATATTCATGTGATTTCACCTAGAATTGGCAATTGTTTTTATGTTCCATTCTCCGGTAAACGGTATACCTTAAAAAGTAGAAGAGCGTAATTTCGAGTTGCTGAATACATTGTAGGGCGATCAAAATAATCATACACGACAAGGCCATTATTGAAACTATGTAAAAGAAGTGTTTAAAAAAATTAAGAATAATTTTTTGTAATAAATTTACTCTATCGTAGGGCAAAAGTATTGTATAGTTTGAAATATTAACAGGTAAGCTATAATTTTAGTATCATTTAATAATTTCTCAAGTACTTCCTTTCTTTTTTAGTTTTCCTTTTATGTTTTATGGAAAATTTAAAAAACTTAAACTATAACTGAATTGTTACTGATCACTTAATTTTGATTGAAGCGTTTTAGATAAAACGTAAGTATTAATTTAATACAACAATATCATTATTAAGTAAACAGAAATAAGAATAATTACAATTATATTAAAGTCGCAATGATTTTTAGAGTTAAAAAAACTTTAAGGTTACATGTAATGTATTTTTATTGTTTTCAAAATTTTAGTTATCTAAAAATAATTCCAAAATTCTGAAAGTAGTTCTTATAACACACAATTTAAAAAATGGACGTTACCAATCAAAATCAGATAGATATTAATAAAAATATGATTAATAGTTCTCGAAATCTAAATGTGAGGACCCATTTAAAACTAAATAATGTACAAATTGATATAAACAATATTAGGACAAATATTCCTGAAGAAAATATGACACTAAGCAAGAGTTATAATATAGAAGAAAATAGCTCAGATCCTAGTGTTCTGAACCAAGACATCTCAAATATGCTTCTAAACGCCAGTAAACCTGATTCAAAAATATACACAAAACTCATCGGAAAAATGCATTCCATGGGATATTTTTTTGAATGCCCACGTTGTAACCTAAAAACGTTTATGAAAGGAGATGCTGCCATGTTACATCTTAAAAGTATTCATAATATGTCAAAACTTCATAGACGGGTGATAAAAAATCACTGTATAATCAATCAAATAGAAACTATTGTAAATAGTCCATATGATA
Organism: Crepidodera aurea; assembly: GCA_949320105.2. NCBI lineage: Eukaryota > Metazoa > Arthropoda > Insecta > Coleoptera > Chrysomelidae > Crepidodera > Crepidodera aurea. Next base: position 17,489,569 of record OX439477.1, on the reverse strand, counting down.
TTATTTGTAATAACACTTTATCTGAAAATGAGAGGGAGTATTGGCAACAAATTGTTGACTTCGTTAAGAGTGGTGAATTTAGGGATATTGAAACAGTAGATTTGACGATGGAAGAAGAAAACGAAAGCGTAGCAGTTAACATCAATACAGTGAGTATATACTGTAGTGTGATTTTTAATTTTTTTATCGTAATTTTCCACTCTTTTTACCTTTTCCCCTATTTTTTGTGATTTCCATTAATTTTCTTTGGTAAATTTTGATATCAATTGATTTTTTCATCAAAAGCTTTTAATTTCGTATAATTTTTCTAATATAATATAAAAAAAATTTAATTTATTTAATGATAATTATATTTATCACCACTTTTAATTTGATTTTTTTTCTTCTAATATTTCATTAATGCAGTACAAAAGTAACAACAGGCTCAATATTGAACTTTAAGGTACTCCCGAAGTCAATTTTGATATTGTACTAATAAAAATTTTTAGAGCAATCATAGAAATGATTCAAAAAATATCCTAGAAGAATCTAAAAAACTTCAATTTGTTTGCGGTTTGTGCCCTAAAAGATTATTTAAAAAACAAGGAAGCGTTATGAGTCACATCAAATCTAAACACAAATTTAGTATTATAGAAGATTTAATAGTTCCTGTATATGATGGACAAAGGTTAACTAAAAACGTAAAAAAGCATCAGGGTAATAAGCAAAAACATCCAGTTAATAGTACAGTCAACGAGACCCAAAATAACGCTAGAATTACAAATAATAATAATAATGAGATATTAATAAATGAAAACAATAATAATAGTTCAGAAAAATTAAAAACGGCCTCTGATATCAACAGTATTTTGATTGCTTTAAATACATCCAAAACAAATGAAATACATGAAAATGAAAAAAATAAAAATAAAGTAGTCATTGGCTGTACTAGTGAAGAACGATTTGAAGTAGAAAATCTATTAAAGGAGAATGATAATGTAATTTTAGAAGTTATAGAAAATTCCATGGACTTAACAAATGGTGATATTTTTTTGGGAAAGGTAAGTGAAGAATGTGCTTATTTTAATTTAATTTTCCCACTTTTTTCGCATTTTCCTCCATTTTTCACACATTTTCCCGTTATTATAATTATTATAATTAATAATAAATTATTAAAGTTTTTTTTGTTTGCCTAATTTTCTGAATACGTCCCTGTTTCTTTAAGAAAAATATTTTCTCCTGAAACAAAAAGGTCAAGCGCTATGCAATAAAGTACCTTTTTAAAGATTCAAACATCTGGATCCTTGAGAGGGCTGTTTTAAAAAATTACCCAAAAAGATTTTAGTATTTGATGGTCAACAGGGTGATGTTACATTGTGAATCCTTAATATAATTTTTTTTTAAGTTGTTTATGGTGTAAATTATGGTTTATTTTATGGTATATGATTTTTTTATATACAGAGTGCTTTTAATTGTCTATACAGAAATGTAAATCGTAAAAGATACAAAGTCCGATAAATCGATTGATACATCATAGAACGAAGTTTTTTTTTGTTAGCTGGTGAAAATTAATTTTTTTTTTTTTAGAAAAACGCTTACAGGAATGGCAGTTTGAAATTCAATAAGTCGTTTAATTTTAATTGTTCGTTGTGTTCAAGCAGTTTTGCTAAGAAAAAACAATTGTCTAGACATATTAAGCGTATTCACAAAGATCAGATTCAGGATGATTTAGCTATTGTAAATACTCGCTTTAAAAAAATCAACACCACAGTCAATGGGAGTACAAAAAATGTTGTAAATACTCGTTTTAAAAAAATCAACAACATAGTCAATGAGAGTACAAAAAATGTAAATACTCGTTTTAAAAAAATTAATATAGTAGAAGGGGGTGTACAAAAAATACCAGAAAATATAACTAGGAGTTGTGATAGTAACACTATTTTGGTAGGAGAGTCTATCCCAAATAGTACAGTCAATACCTACAACAGTGCTTCAAATAATCAAAATGTATTGAATAAAAATACGAATGAATTCATTAAAATTCGCGATAAGGAAGAATCGATAGTTCCAATGGATGAACAAATGTGTGAGACCCAAACAAAGGAAAACTGTCAAATATCTGACGAAATTGACATGGACGTACAAATTATAGAAGTTCCCATTGAAACGGTGGATTTAACAATAAATGAAACATCCTCTAGACGAGTAAGTAAAAACATTATTTTTTTTCCAAAAATTTCACCAAATTAAATTTTTTGTAGGGCACCGATGACGGTTTTAAAAATTCTAAAGATAAATCCAAAAAATTTCATTATACTTGCGAATTATGTGTTGTCACATTTGATACTAGAGCAACCATTTTAAAACATTTTAAAGACAAACACAAAAACATTATTGAAGAAACTTCGTTAATTCCAAATAATAGTACGAGCAACTTGGAAAATATTATGAGTATTTCTAAAAATTCGAATGCCGACTCCAAAATATATTTATCTAAACAAAATCTCTTAGCAAGAGCCAAAATTATTTCTAAAAGAATGTCTAAAAATGTAAGAACGTCACGTGATGATAAGTCGAAAGATGAATCTATTACCAATATATTACCAAATAATAATCTAGTGAACTTATCGAAAATAGTAGAAATAAATGAAAACGTTCCTAATAATGAACTCATCGACGTTCATAAGGATGAAGTCATACAAGTTCATAATGATGAACTCATCGAGGTTCCTAATGATGAACTCAAAGAAGTTCATAATGATGAACTCATCGAGGTTCCTAATAATGAACTCATAGAAGTTCATAATGATGAACACATGGATGTTCATAATAATGAGTTAGTAGATGAATCTGTTATTAATAGAACAGTCGATATCAGTAAAAATCTAACAGATAGTCCAGTGAATTTACCAAAAAATATAAAAATTTATGAAAACGTTCCTAATGATGAAGACAATGACATTATCAATGAAGAAAACTTAGAAGTGACGATTATTCCAATAGAGGATGCAGTATTCGATTTGTGTGAAAAAAATCAAATACAGAAAAATTGCAATTTGACATTTAATGATAGTGGTTTAGATACTAATCAAATATTTGATGAAGTTGACGCTAATTTACTAATTATAGATGATATGATCGAAACAATCGATTGTACAATAGAAGAAGAAACTTCTTCTGAACAAGTAAGTATAATTTTAAATGAACAAACTGTAAACAAATTAAATTTGGAACGGTTTTCTCTTTAAAAAAAAAATCTTATTTCATGACAACAAAAAATATATCTAAATTAATAATTTTTATTTTTTAGAATTGCAATAAGCCGATAAATTCAAATTTATCAATAATTAAAGAGCACAACACTATTTCCAGTCCAATAAAAATTGGAAATGAAACTTTAGAACAATTTGAAATGGAATACAAAGGAAATCAAAATGAAACGAAATTATTCAGTACTGACCAAAAAGAAAATGAATCTTCATTTAATAGTACAGTCAATGACTTACGAATTGTAAATAATACCTCAAAAAATCTAAGCGGGGATTTACTAAATCAAAAAGGCGTAAAGGAAGAAAATATACTGAAGAAGATTGAAGAAAATGTGAGTAGTATTGTTTACCAATTAAATCAGGTCTCTTATAATTATACATTTCAGGTTAAAGCTGAAAGCGCGAAAAAAAAGGGTAAGCAGATTTTTTTTCCAAAAAAATTAAAAAAATTATTTTTTTCCAGAATTGTGCAAACTACATTAATATTTTTTTTTATTTCTTTTGAAAAATTAGGACTGAAAAGTTTTATTTTCTATCATTTTCCACACTCTAATGGATTTTCCTTAAGAACCAAAATACTTTTTTAGACTCTAAAAAAAGAAAATTAGAAGACGGCCGAGACGAAACGTCTGTAAAGGTTAAAAAAGCGCGTCTAGACGTACAAACTTCAGAACAATTTGCGACAATGTCTTCAACAACAACCAATAACACTTTGGCTTCGAATCGGACTGATGAAACAACTTTAGGTCCAGGTAAATGATATTTAATCTTCCTAGATAGTCCAATAAACAAAGGTATTCATAAGTACATTCTCGATAATGTTTTTTTTTTTTTATTTATACCGACTCAACTTCTTCGTAAAAAAACGGCTTCGAATTAGTTTTAAAGTCGGTTCAATTTGTTGTAGAATTAACGAAAAGAAAACTCGAAGACACCTCAACAGATTGGGCTAACCAAATAAAGAAACAGTGTCTCGATACTGTATTTACTTTGCCAAGCTCCACGCGAACGATATCAATGGCAAAGAGTTTATTAAAATCGGCAAATGCACATATTGCAACTGAGGTTACCAATACAGTTGATAAAGCTTCTGCAACAACTAATGCAACAAACACTGCATCCATTGTAAACCGTTGAGTATTTTAATTTTTAAGCGATTTTTTGGTTCGACATTAACTTTTGATTTTCAGATTCCATGTTACCTGTTTCGGCGCCAAATGCAACCGGAACCTCAACCACTGGATGCTTCAAATATACCCCTCATACTCTAGTGGGGAGATGGGGAAGAAGAGAATTGCCACGGTTTCCGAAAGTTTCCTGTTATTTTTGGCCATTCGGGAAGTCTGACTAGACTGTTTTTTTTTATTTATTTTTTTGAAAAAACTTTTATTTTTATATTTGTATTTTTTTTTAGTTTTTTATGAATTAATGTTTTGTTCTTTTTTTAATAAACGATATTGTTACGTTGGTAATTGATGATTAATTTGGTAAGTTTGAAATTGTACAATTGGCTGGCCTGGTTGTATAAAGTGGATCACGATGTAGGGTTACTATGGCGCAGTCAGTAGGACTACGAAGTGTAAATTTTCAAACAATAATACAGGTATAAAGCCTGAGAAAAATGTTTTGATGGAAAATACTGCCATCAGCTAATAATTATGACATTGACAGGACATAATTCTTCTATGACAATAAAGCATATTCTCTCTCTTTCTCTCATACGGACGATTGTAATTTGTTTGTACTGTCAAAATTAGTTTCTGATCGTGATCGAATGCCGAATAAAACACGGGGGCGCGTAGTCCAAATAAACAAATTTACATAAAAACAATTATCAGTGGTGAAATTTTACAACTACCGTCCAGCAAAAACACTCATTTTTTTTGTTTAAACAAGGGAAATCTGGGTTTACTTAAATACTGTGGTGGTTGGTGTAGATCCATTTAAATTTGGACTAATCTAATGGCAATAAATTCACTTGTTAATTATGTCAAAGCAGCATTACAGAAATATGTAGTCGGACGGAAGACTGAATGGTTTTATTCCCACATTCTGTATAGTTTTTACAATTAAAAATCAATTTTTAGAATTCACAAAGCAGTAATGGTCATAAATAATCCACTTGGTATACTCATGGTATTTGTTTCTACTCTAGTATTTGTATCTGCAGCGTATTTTATCATGTCGGTAAGTTGACTTAAAAAAAAATAATGGTACAAAAGTTTCCGTGTACGTTACGGAATAAAATGTTAGGAAATTCTAGTCAAATATAAATTTTTCTTAATTTGCTTGAGACCTTTCTCAATATTTCGTACAAATTGTAAAATTACGCATTAGATGAAGAATTTAATGTGTTTTATTTATAATTTCTAACACCTGGTCATACCTTATTTGTATAACTAATACCAAATAAGAATATACGATAAATATTTTTATTTTGACCGTCCATTAAAGAAACTTCTTCGAGGTTTAGATGATTAAATTATGGTCAAGAGGAAAGGTATTTTCAGAAATTCAACAAGTCGAGTCAATTATTGAGGGAACTCCATTAATTTAAAGTCCTTCGAATAGGAATTTCAGTAACGATATTTACTTGCGAGGAAGATTACAGCAAAAGTACCACCGACATAACCTTAAACCTTTAAGGTTATGTCGGTGAAAAGTACCCATTCAAGTCATAAATACCTACTTGGGCATTCAGCCACTGCTGCTTAAAGCGTACTAGATTTGTAAGAAATTTACCGAATCGATCTAGTACAAATAAGATGGTACTGCCAATTTAAATTTGTTTGATTACCTAATTTTTCGCCTGTGCTTTTCTGTTTTAGAATATAAGTCCTAAGAGTAACTTTCGAATGTATATGGTTTTGATCGCTTGGTCTTTAATAGCATTAACTTTTTGTACTACTGCTCAAAGTCTGACAGATCAGGTAAAATCCTCGAATAACTTTTAACTTATTTAATTTTGTAACATTTGTTGTCATTTCAGTCGGAAGAAGTTTTGGTTAACGCTTATAACTGTCCGTGGGTGTGTTGGAATAAGGAAAATAGAACAACACTGATAATGCTGTTAGTAAATAATTTGAAGGCTATAAAAGTTACGATTTATATTACTGAAACAAACCATACGTTACTTGTAAAGGTAATAAAAAATCGTTTTAAACCCCTGCAACAAAAACAGCATTTTCAAATATATAGTTTTTACTGACATTGTGTCTTCTTAACAATTGACATTTGCAAGATGTCAAATTTGATAAAACATGTCAAAACACCAAAAAAGTGCAACAGGAATGACATTGTGTCAATCAAAACAAATGTATTACATGTGTCAGCTGTCATAACACAACACTAATTACTTAAAAAATGTACTTTTGGTGCAAACTCATAAATATCATTTTTTATAGCTATGGAGACTGGCCCACGCAACGTTGACGTGTTTGGCGAACGTTAATAAAAAGAAGTAACTTTTACAATTCTATAAAAAAGGAATCCAAACAAACCCTCACTTGCACCGCCACTGGCCTCAACAAATCTAGAGAAACTGGTCCACATTATTACGTAGCAAAATAAAACTTAAAATCTGTAAAAAGTTCCAATTTGAAAAACTTTGTTCGAAAAAGTCACTAATTAATTTATAGTACGGCTATTTTCAGCTAGATGGCGCCACGGGAAGAATGCGAAGCTCACATATGATTGTCTCAGATGCGTTACAATTTTTTTAAACATTTTACCAAAACGATATTTTAATATATTATAAGCAATTTGAATTATTTAGATTTTGAGTATGTTAAATAAAAAAGCACTCGAGTATAAATCTATTTATTTTTAAAATTAACAAAAACACCTCAGCGTCTGTCACATTAGAGTTTTTCAGGTTTTGTTCTACAAGTTGTTAACTCTGTCATTATTGTCAATTGTCAGTAAGTTGACAACTGGCATTTGCAATTATCAGTAAATTGACAACTGACATTTGCAATTGTCAGTAAATTGACAACTGGCATTGGCAATTCGCAGAAAATCAAACAATAGAATAGACTTTAAATCTGGGTTATCACAATTTTTTCTTTTTTTTATTATTCTTTTGTATTATTTATTCTTTTTGATAATTATTTGAGAATTAAAGTAAAGCGCTCATGTGACAAACCCTACAAACAGGTTAGTCACTTCAAACTTTCTTTACGATTTGTACAACGTCTTCGTCGCAAAGTATATGTTCCAATCCGACTTTCTGGGGTTGATGTTTTACGGATGAACCCCAAACGAGAGCGCTAAAATAAAAAAAAATGAAAACAGAATTGTCATAGATAACTGGTTATAAATTCACGTGTCAATTGTCAATGACAATTTTTGTAGTCAGACGGAAGACTAAATGAAATTTTTTTAGTTTAAGTAGAGGGATAAAATTTTTAAATTATAGTAAATACTTACTATTTAAATTCCTTGGCAATACTCCTGTGCAACTTGTTGCAAAAATCTTCGATTGATGTATGATCAGAGTGTAAAACAATGGGTGAATTGTAGTCAGGCAACTGTCCTTTGGGTTTTGTATAACTAAAATGAAAATAAATAAATATTTTTTGTTTAAAATTTTGTATTTGTAATTTAAAATTACTTACATCCTTACTAATTTGAGGTAATCCCACATCTTTTCTAACAAATCATCAAAGTTCCATCTGTGGTGAGCCGAGATTGGTACACAATGTGGTATTTGGTAAATGACATCTAATTCCTCAATACTAATTTGATCTGAAACCAGTCACATTACAATAAAACTGTTGTATAAAAATCATGAATTTTAAAAAGGTTTTGGTTGTGTTGTTGATAAAAATTATAACTTAAAATACAAAATAAAAAGCTAAGGAGGTTTAAATCCGGTCGGTGTGGTGTCAAAATGAATTATTGATTAAAACTATCATAATGAATATACTAACCTATTTTATTTAAAATATAAATGCAGGGGACATAAATCCTATTCCCTTCAATAACATCAATGAGATCATCGCTTGTGGCATCATATTTTAAAGTGACATCGGCATTGTGGATTTTATATTCTGAAAGGATGGTCTTAACAGTATCCGAATCTAATTCTGATTGGGGCACCATGCAGTTCAAATTAATACCACCCTTGTCTTTTTTCCGAAAATATATATTTGGCGGTTGTTTATTAAGTCGTAATCCGAATCCTTCCAATTCGTGCTCAATCAGTTTTTTATGACCCAACGGTTTTAGTACATCAAGACACAGGAAAATTAAACTACAAGTTCTAGCTACAGCTATGACTTGTCGACCACGACCCTTACCGTCTTTAGCGCCCTCTATTATTCCCGGTAAATCTAATAACTAAACAATTATAATTAGTGATGTAATAAACGTGTTTGTGTGAACATACCTGAATTTTGGCACCCTTATATTTGATACATCCGGGCACGGTGGTAAGGGTAGTGAACTCATAAGCAGCTACCTCAGAATAAACACCAGCTAAGTTACTTAGTAACGTAGATTTCCCCACAGAAGGGAAACCCACAAATCCCACTCTAGCATCTCCAGTTTTGGCTACATCAAAACCTTCCCCGGTACCACCGCCACCCCCTTTGGGTGTGATTAATTCTCTTCTAAGTTTAGCTAACCTAGCTTTCAGTAGCCCCAAATGCCCTGCTGTAGCTTTATTTTTTTGGGTTCTTGCCATCTATGGAACCGGGTTTTGAGGTTAATAAACTTGCATTGTATTTTTAAATTACTTACCTCGGATTCGATAGCGGCGATTTTTTCTAAGATCGTACTCATCGTGAAAAGTTTTTATTAATAAATATGAAATTAACACCACAAAAGTATTTTGTCCTATTTCACGTGCCAGCTGGAAAACTATTATTTTCCAAAAGCGTGTAAATGACGGCTGTCAAATGTCTTCTTCTTTCTAAAGAAATACAAGTTGAATTTGAAAAAAGAAGAAACGACTGATTAGTAGTTGTGTATACGTTTCCATATACTTTAAATAATTTGAATTTGAATTTCATTTTCGTTAAACATCTAATTACTAGATTGTAACACCCATAAGGCGGCGTTAAACATAAGAATTAACTCGGTAAATATCTATTAATTTTATTAAAATTGTAATGATACCTTTAAAATTGTCTAAATGTTTTCCAATTATCCGGGTAACGGATTTATAACCACTACGAATATTTAACATTAAAGAGAAGCGGGAAAAATTGTTTGTTGTTTATAGATCAACGATAATATCAAGACATTTACAATATTTAAGTTTCAAAGTGGTACAAATTTTTTATTCAAAATGAAAACAGAGAAGAAAGTTATTGTCTCAATAGAACCCCAAGAGCAAGTATGAAAAACATTATAGGTTATGTTTTTTTACCTGTGCAGATAACAATATTTTTTTCAGGAAAATGCCAGAGAAAGCCGAAAAACGTTCAAGGATTTACAGAGGAATGCTTCTGACAAGGAAAATTTAATATGCAGACCAGGAAAGGATATCAAAGTATTCAGGTAAAAAATAAAAATAATTATTTTTATTACTCTCCTAATAACTTCCCATATATTTTGATAGTGACTCAGGCAAGGTGGAGCCGAAGAAAAAGAAATTGCTAATGGTAGATAAAACCTCACAAACCGTACCAAGTACTGTAACATCCAATGATCTAACCTCTGAAGAGCCTAGTTTGGATTACTGGAAAAAACTAGCTACAACTAGAGGCAAATCGCTAGATGATAGTTTACACGAAATTGAAAAACTCAAAGACGATGTTCATGCATTAAAAGAAGAAAACAAGATTTGTAAAGAAATGTTGGATGAATCTAAACATTTAGTTGAAATTCTTCAGGTAAATAACTCATTTAAATATTTCTAGTGTCCCCACAAACATTTTTTCGCTTAACTTCAAACTTTTCTTCTTCTATTTTTAGGAAATGCTCAGTGAATCTGAAGGAGCAGATTCACATGATAACAATACAAGTATTGAAGAAGAATCTTAACCATTAACTTGTAATATTTAAGATAATTCACAATTATGTATATTTTAAGAAACAGTTTGACTGCATCACTTGCTAAATAGATTTTAAGTGTTTTTCAAATTTAGTATTTGATTTGGTATATTTTAATATAAAAATGTCATCAAGAAATAAATTTTGAGACCAAATTATTGACATTTTGTTTATTAATATTATTTACCTACCACATTTTTAGGTTAGCCATTAAGACATTGAGAAATCCATTTGAACTAAAAAAATATTTATTAGAGTATAAATGAATAACAAATTTTTAAAATATGGAAGATACACAGTTTAATTTTAAACTTAACAAGAAAAAAATCAAGTAAATATTAGTGTGCTTTTAAAAAAGCCCCACTTTCCAAATCGCCAATATATCGTTTTCTGCAATCCATTTCATCATTGGGCCTGTTGTAGGGCGTCCAAACTGGTTCCCCAACAAATAATCGTTTTGCCCTGATGAAATTGTTACTGTCCAAAGTAAATCTGTGATAAATCCCGCTTGGTAAAATAAGTAAATCCCCCGATATAACCTCGATTCTTATCCATTTATCATTTTTGTCCCTCACGTCGAAGTATCCAGAGCCTTCTATCACTAATCTGGAAATTAAAATACTAGAATACAGGTCAGGTAAGATAAGGGTACGCCTGGTCAGCTGATCTCAGAAAAGTAATATTACAAGGAAATATATTGTATTGACATTTGGCAACAACGTGGGCATCCGAGGGGCGGTTGGGAATTAGACTCTAGACCCAATTTATCCACATAACCTGAAAAAAGTCTCTCTTACCTGATTTCTTCGTCTGTGTGTAAATGCTCCGTAAAAAATATTTTCAACTTTTCTTCGTAATTTTGTAGACATTCTTCCGAGCAAGTGATTTCATCTTCGTAATTATAACCTCTTGATTTTTTTAAGGCTTCTAATTTTCCGTCGGTCTTTAAAGTATCCAGGTTAAGTTGAAAATATTCCACTCCGGATACTTTTAACAGATCCGGGATACTTATAAATTCCGGAGGATTTCTGTGGTGTTCTAATCTTTGATCTGTTTTGGTATCGTCATCCATATACCAAGCACGAACCATTTTTTTAAGAATTAATTTTCAAATTAAAACCAAGCTCTTGCTACAAATTCTACAAACTATAATAAACATAAACATGTAGATTGTAGACATTAGATTAAGTTGTTTATATTATGATCATTGAAATCGGAATATAGAGGTGGATGATACAACATTAGAACTGTTATTTTTATGTTTTCATATAAACATTTCATCCACAGTAAAAGTTTTATTATAAATGCACAACTCTAGTAATTTAATATCAATTTAAAAATACTTACCAGTTTATTGTGCTATCTAGGGTCTAAGCCAAAAGAAAAAGGTCAAGGTTATTTGTGTTAAGAAGCAAAAAAAAATTTTCCGTACAATTTTTTAATTTTTTTTCTGTGTGACTTATTGGGTATTAGAATTTTTATCCAAAATTATATTTTATTTTAATGTTCGCACTATTATTATGAAAAAAATCTACGACAAATCCGTTCGACCTATTTTTAATCCAAAAATACCCATTTTTAAAGAGTTTGAAATGTAAATAAAGTTTATTTAGATTATCATTCAAATTTTCCCCTCCTTTTCATTATTTTTTGTCATAATTTTTCTACATCTTTTTCTTCCGTAATTTTCGATAAAGCTTCCCTGTGGAATTTTTGAATTTATATGATTTTTTTTATAGAATTTCCATTTTTTTCTGTCAAATTTTCATTTTCCGTAAATTTATACAATTTTTCCCAATAATTTTTTTTCGCAAATTTCGATTAATCGGTTTTTCATAAAAAATACCGATTTGAGTACATTTTGAATTTCATTTAATTTTTAATGTGGGATTTTTTTGTAAATTTGGATACCTCGATTTATCCCGTCTAATCCCTGACATGGTCCTTCGAGCCGGATTTAATCCAGACAAGGTCCTTCGAGCCGGATCGAATACAAACCAGCCCCAGACGTAGTCCAATCGAGTCGAAATAAAACGCTTATTCTCATATTATTATTCTTATATTGTATAAAAATGTTTGCTTAATCACTTTCCCCTTCCCTCTTCGTTTAGTTACTATCCCTTAATTTTCAATTGCCAACACACTTCCCACAACCTCTACATTGTTGCCAGTTGCGCCAGCCGCACTGTCGCCGCTGATTGTGGTACTTTCTTCGGCCGGCTTAGGAATGAGTTTAGGTTTCTGCCTGATGTTGTAAACGGGAGATCTTTGACGAAGTAAAGGCGGAATAAAAGGAAAACGAGGGGGATACAAAACGGGTGCCCCCGGAGGTAATCCTCTTGGATAGAAAGCGGGTGGGTGGAAGCGAGTTAATGGAAAACCGGGGCGGATTCCGGGATGCATCCAAAATTCCGCACCGGGTATGCCCTGTAACACAAAAGTTATATTTTTGTAATTGACCTTCCATTTATCAGCAACTAGAGCAAAGAGTATCTCCTGGTGGTCAAAGTGGCAAAAATACATTCATGATATGTATCCAAGCGCTTTGCTAACCAATCAAAAATTCTTTTTATTCATTGTCCATTTTGTTGACTAAAACAATTGTACTAATCAGTTCGTTTTTTAAGTTCCCAAGGTCGTTTCGCTGCTTTCAATTATCTCAGAGCGTAAAAAGCTGATAGATTAATGAATGCATAAAATATAAAATCATTTCAAGTTTAAAATGAAGCAAACATTCATCCAAATTTGTACTCTTACCTCATAATATCCAAAATCGACGTTGGGGTCCCCATAATGCGACATATCACTCTGCAATGGTGTCCTACTTCTACTTCGTCTATGTCTTCTACCTCTCTCGTATTTTAGTGCAGGACTAAAATAAGGTGAATAATGAAGCTTAATTTGTTAAAATATACCGCTAGAAAATTCATTCAGTCAAGATGCTCAACGAGAACCTTCTCTCTCTCTAAATCAGAGTAAACAAACAGAAAATACCTGAAATTATTATAGCGAACAAAACTATTTAAGTAATCAAATCAAAGTTTAAAAATAAATGTGAAGTAACTCACGTATTTCTATCAGGATCATCCCTTTCTAACAGCTTCCTTTTTAAATCCGGGTGATTCGGTCGATATTCTCCCGGTTTTAAAGGCGTTATGGACCTCTTTTTCTCTCCATATCCCTCTCTTTCTCTAGAATAAGATCTACGAGCCGCATACGATTTTTTACTGGGACTTCTATCTGCTGTTCTATATCTAGGGGGTACTTTTTCTTCTTGGTGATAAACTTCTATCTGTAGTTCTACGTCTGGGTGATCCCCTATCTGCGCTTGTACGTCTAGGCGATCGTTTATTTGCACGCGATCGTCTATCCGAACTTGTGAGTCTGGGTGATCGCCTGTCTTTGCTTCTGCGCTTAGGAGAGATTTTCTCTATACTTCTAGGTCTAGATGGATATCTACTTGTAGTTTCCCTTCTACTTGAAAGGCCTCTATCTGCACTTAAACTTCTGCGAGTATCTCTACTCATACTTCTATCTTTTTGTGATGAATATCTATCTTTACTTCTATCTCTATTTCTTCCTCTAGGTGATCTTTCTCTTTCCAAACTTCTATCTGTACTCGGGTATCTTCGGTCATAGCTGCGCCTCTCTCTTGACCTTCTGCTTCTGCTTAAACTTCTAGATGTGCTTTTTCTTTTGGAATCATGCTCTGGACATGACGAATTATGTTGGTTATGGCAAGATTGAGTTAATGTATCTGGTGGATTTACTAGGACATCCTGCCTGTCAAAAATGCTCTTCAATCTTGTTGGGCTAATACCTGTATGTAGAAAAAATGTATTTAACAGACTTCATGTTTTTAATCTTCCTTCTTCAGAAGTTCATTTAAAAAATATATTTCTAATCAATTCTTGAATCATTTTTTTAAAATAATTATTAAAATTAAGATATGAAAAATTTGAGAAGAAGTTCAATTATGAGTAAGCTAAAAGCTTGTTTCTTGTAGTTCTTCAATGTTCTTTTTTCAGCCTTCATGTTTTTAATCTTCTTTCTTCATAACTTCATTTAAAAAAATATTTCTAATCAGTTCTTGAATCATCTTTTTAAAATAATTATTAAAATTAAAATATGAAAAATTTGATAATAAGTTCAATTATGAGTAAGCTAAAAGCTTGTTTCTTGTAGTTCTTCAATGTTCTTTTTTCAGCCTTCATGTTTTTAATCTTCTTTCTTCATAACTTCATTTAAAAAAATATTTCTAATCAGTTCTTGAACCATTTTTTTAAAATAATTATTAAAATTAAAATATGAAAAATTTGAGAATAAGTTCAATTATGAGTAAGCTAAAAGCTTGTTTCTTGTAGTTCTTCAATGTTCTTTTTTCAGCCTTCATGTTTTTAATCTTCTTTCTTCATAACTTCATTTAAAAAAATATTTCTAATCAGTTCTTGAATCATTTTTTTAAAATAATTATTAAAATTAAAATATGAAAAATTTGAGAATAAGTTCAATTATGAGTAAGCTAAAAGCTTGTTTCTTGTAGTTCTTCAATGTTCTTTTTTCAGCCTTCATGTTTTTAATCTTCTTTCTTCATAACTTTATTTAAAAAAATATTTCTAATCCATTCTTGAATCATTTCTTTTAAATAATTTATGTCAAGAAATGTTACCAGCATAATAATATAATTGTTGATGTATTGGAACTCAAAAATTGCTATTTGAAATTAACTATTTATTACTTTAATACATTTTAATTAACTAAAAACGTTACACATTTAAATATTTGTTAAAATAATGCAAATTGTTATGAAATAATATCTATATAAGAAATTCTTCTAGTCCTCTAAATGCTCGAAGGACTATAAAGTACCTGTAAGAAATAAAATGGTTAGGTAAAATGCTAAGCCTAATATGTTTATGATTACAAATACAAAATTTAGTGCTTCTTTGCAAAAGCTTTACCCTTTTTTATGTGTACCAATGGAACAATAGCTCTAGGGTCGTCTATCTCAATTATAAGTTGTTGTTCTTGGCGTAGGGGCTGGGGATTAGCAATGTCTCTACGGTTAACAACGACTTTTAGACCTTTCAGTTGTGATAGTCTCACTGTAGCTAACAATCCATAGGAATGCCGAGAGCTAGAAATATGACCGATTTGCGAACTTTAGTTTATAAGCTAAAAAACAGTATTTATTAACTCACCCCTCGGAACTGTTTGAATACATTGGAAATGTATAATGCGTTTTAATTTGTCACATTAAAATAAACAACATTTTTGGGATCACTTTATTTTTTAAGCAAACAAAAATATTCCCACACACCTGTTAATACTGACAATTGACATTGCTAAATGTCATTAAATCAATTTTTTAGGCAATTTCTGGCGTTAAATTGTATTAAAATATACCAGTTTATTTTGCTAACTAGGGTCTAAAGCCATATTCGCCGATGGTCTAGGACCGGCTTAAGCCAAAAGGAAAAGGTCAAGATTATTTGTGTTTGTGAAAAAATAGAAGCATTAAAATTTACCGCTGTTTTCTACAATTTTTTTAACTTATTTTCTTTGTTTCTCCAACATATTTAACTAATCTAAATGATAAAAGCCTAAATTAAATTAAATTTTTAATAAAGATAAAACATTACGCACGCTCATGGTCATTTGCAAATCAAACAAACATTTCACAGTGACTGTGAGATCAAGATCGGTCCACTCCGGTATTATTCAATACAAAAAGTTTGCTGCAAATAGACCGCGAAGTCACAACAAATTAAAATTCATTTTTAGAATGTGATTTCCGTTATCTCCAAAGCGAGTAAACCGTGAAAAGAAACGTGGCTTTCTTGACGCCATGGCAGTCTCTCCTATGCATTCAAGAAGACAACATGTCATAATAAGATTTTACATAGAGATGGCAACCTATCACTTTTTCATTTGTTTAAGCTCAAGCAAGAATTGTAACTTTATTAACCTGTTCAGAGATAACCTAATATATGGACTTTTAAGTGTAGCATTTTATTCCACCTCTTCAAGCAGCAAATGCAGGTAAACAGGTATACAGTCCACTTTTGTCTTGGCTAGTCATTAGCCAGCAATTAAGGCGATTAAAGTTGAAACAACGCAATTCCCATCTAATCCCCGACATGGTCCGAGCCGGGTTTAATCCAGACAAGGTCCTTCGAGCCGGATTTAACGAAAACCGGCCATCTTCTGTCAGGCATAAATAAAACGCTTATTCTCATATTAGAATCAATATATATTTACAATCGTTTTATATTGAATAAAAATGTATTTATAAAAAATGTTTGCTTAATTTGACTCACTAACGCCTCCAAAATCACCTCACTTTTCTTCCACCTTCGCTTCATTACTGACACTTCCTTCTTCAATTGCCAACACACTCCCCACAGCTTCTACATTGTTGCCAGTTGCACCGTCTCCCGTTGCGGCGGCCGCTCTGTCGCCGCCGATTGTGGTACTTTCTTCGGCCGGCATAGGAATTAGTTTAGGTTTCTGCTTGCTGTTGTAAACGGGAAATCGTTGACGAAGTAAAGGTGGAATAAAAGGAAAACGAGGGGGATACAACACGGGTGCCACCGGAGGTAATCCTCTTGGATAAAAAGCGGGTGGGTAGAAGCGAGTTAAAGGAAAACCGGGGCGGATGCCGGGATGCATCCAAAATTCCGCACCGGGTATGCCCTGTAACACAAAAGTTATATTTTTGTAATTGTCCTTCCATTTATCTAGACCAGAGTCATAACAGTGCATAAAATATAAAATCATCTCAAGTTTACAAAGTACTCTTACCTCATAATATCCAAAATCGACATTGGGGTCCCCATAATGCGACATATCACTCTGCAATGGTGTCCTACTTCTACTTCGTCTACGTCTTCTACCTCTCTCGTATTCTCGCCGCTTAGAACTTGGGGATACTTCTGGGGGGCGCGGTGATCGGCGATGTCCAGGAGATCGACTACGTCTTTTCGAATGACTCGCGGAATTTGATCGACTTCTTCTAGATCTATTTCTATCAGTCGAATCCGAAGTTCGGAGCTTTTTAGAGGAGCTGCAATTTTAAATTTTAGTGTAGGACTAAAAAACAGTGAATTTGTTAAAATATACCGCTAGAAAATTCATTCAAAGTCAAAATGCTCAACGAGAACCTTCGCTCTCTCTAAATCAGAGTAACGAAACAGAAAATACCTGAAATTATTATAGCGAACAAAACTATTTAAGTAATCAAATCAAAGTTTAAAAATAAATGTGAAGTAACTCACGTATTTCTATCAGGATCATCTCTTTCTAATAGCTTCCTTTTTAAATCCGGATGATTCGGTCTATATTCTCCCGGTTTTAAAGGCGTTATGGACCTCTTTTTCTCTCGATATCCCTCTCTTTCTCTAGAATAAGATCTAAGAGCCGCATACGATTTTTTACTGGGACTTCTATCTGCTGTTCTATATCTAGATTCCCTTTCAGTACTTTTTCTTCTTGGTGATAAACTTCTATCTGCAGTTCTACGTCTGGTTGATCCCCTATCTACGCTTGTGCGTCTAGGCGATCGTCTATCTGCGCTTGTACGTCTAGGCGATCGTCTATCTGCGCTTGTACGTCTAGGCGATCGTCTATCTGCGCTTGTACGTCTAGGCGATCGTCTATCTGCGCTTGTACGTCTAGGCGATCGTCTATCTGCGCTTGTACGTCTAGGCGATCGTTTATTTGCACGCGATCGTCTATCCGAACTTGTGAGTCTGGGTGATCGCCTATCTCTGCTTCTGCGCTTAGGAGGGGATTTCTCTATGCTTCTAGATCTAGATGGATATCTACTTGTAGTTTCCCTTCTACTTGAGATGCCTCTATCTAAACTTAAACTTCTGTGAGTATCTCTACTTGTACTTCTATAAGATTCTCGCCTATCCGCTGTATTTCTCCTATCCTTTCTTTTAATTCTTTGTCTAGGTGAGCAGTCACTATCTGTTCTTCTTTCTATACTTAAATGTCTGTGTCTATCTTGTTTATTTCTTCTACCTTTTTGTGATGAATATCTATCTTTACTTCTTTGCCTTGATAAACTTCTATCTCTATTTCTACCTCTAGGTGATCTTTCTCTTTCCAAACTTCTATCTGTACTCTGGTATCTTTGCTTGTAGCTGCTCCGTTCTCTTGTCCTGCTTCTGCTTAAACTTCTAGATGTGCTTTTTCTTTTGGAATCATGCACTGGACATGGCGAATTCTGTTGACGGGTGGTATGGCAGGGTTGAGTTAATGTATCTGGTGGATTTACTAGGACATCCTGTCTGTCAAAAATGCTCTTCGATCTTGTTGGGGTAATACCTGTATGTAGAAAAAATGTATTTAACAGATTGTAATTGAAAAAAACTTAGATATTAAAATTAAGATATGAAAAATTTGAGAATAAGTTAGGTAAAAGCTTGTTTCTTGTAGTTCTTCAATGTTCTTTCTTCTTTTTTCAGCCTTCATATTTTTAATCTTCTTTCTTCATAAATTCATTTAAAAAAAATATTTCTAAGCAATTTTTGAATAATTTTTTTTTAATAATTTATGTCAAGAAATTTTATCAGCATAATATAATGGTTGATGTATTCAAATTCAAAAATTGCTATTTGAAATTAACTATTTATCACTTTAATACAATTTAATTAGCTAAAAACGTTAAACATTTAAATATTTGAAAAAATAATGCAAATTGTTATGAAAATAATATCTATAAGAAATTCTTCTAGTCTTCTAAATGCTCGTAGGACTATAAAGTACCTGTGTGAAATAAATGGTTAGGTAAAATACTGAGCCTAATATGTTTAGATTACAAATATAAAATTTGGTAAAATAATATCAAAATTTGGTGAAATTACCTCAAAATTTGGTCAAATAATTTTAAAAGTTAGAAAATAACTTCAAAACTTTATAAAATTCTTTTTGTAAATCCAAATAAGGTGAAAATTACTAGTAATTGATCTCATTTAGCGACATCTTAACCAAATCGAAAAAACAATAACAATTGTTTATAGAAGTCCCGTTTATCTCTAAACAAAAATATTTAAATAAATAATTACTTACCATTACTAATTAACTGCTTCCTCTAGATGTCTTCATTCCATTGTCCAGTTCAGTTCCTCCATAGTTTTTCATCTATCAATAGATAGCTGCCATCTCAAATTATGCTTTTACCTTTATAATCACAATCTGCTATAATTGGAAATAAAAAAATCTATATGCAAAATTATACTAAAAATATTTTTAATTTCTAACACTGTTCCAAAAAATCTGTAAAATAAAGTACAACAATAAAATCAGAGAGAAAAGAACTAGAACAGCTGTTAAAAATTATACTACAGATAATTTGCACTAATTGTTTTTTATTATTATAAAAAACCCAGCTTTTTAATAATTAAATTGAAAATATTTTTAAAATCAACAAATTAATTCTCCATTTGTGAACCAAAGTAAATATTAAGTAAAACATTTCATATTGATTTAAAAAATAAACTACTTATTCTTTGTTTTCTTTTTTGCAAAACCTTTACCCTTTTTTATGTGTACCAATGGAACAATAGCTCTAGGGTCGTCTATCTCAATTATAATTTGTTGCCCATGGCGTAGGAGCTGGGGATTAGCAATGTCTCTTCTTTTAACAACGACTTTTACAGCTTTCAATTGTGATAGTCTCACTGTAGCTAACAATCCATAGGAATGCCGAGAGCTAGAAATATGACCGATTTGCGAAATTTAGTTTTATAAGCTAAAAAACGGTATTTATTAACTCACCGCTCGGAACTGTTTGAATACATTGGAAATGTATAATGCGTTTTAATTTGTTAAATTAAAATAAACAAAATTTTTGGAAACACTTTATTGTTTAAGCAAACAAAAATATTCGCACACACACCATTTTATTCACCTGTGAATACTGACAATTGATATTGCTAAATGTCAATAAATAAATTCTCTTAGGCAATTTCTGGTGTTAAAGTGTATTTAAATATGTATAAATTTATTTGGCTCATTCCTTCTTCCTTCCTTCTTCCTTAATTTAAATTTAACTCGCAAGTAAATTAACACACTAACTTAAAATTTTTAATCGTTTTAGTTTTTAGTTTAGTTTTAGAATGACAAGTTGTATTTAGGAAATTTATCTACTAGACGGTTGGCTAAACTGTTACACCCAAGATGAGATTGTCATTAAATTGTCAAGAAAACGTCAGTGCTGGCTGACAGTACTCGGTAGGTAGTCGTGTTTTTGTATAAAAGTGCAGTATTAATTTTATTTTGTGAAAACATGGCAAATTTAAGACAAACGCCATTAACGTGTAGCGGACACACAAGACCTGTTGTCCATTTAGATTTCAGTGAAGTTACAGATAGCGGATATTATTTAATATCAGCTTGCAAAGGTAAGGTAGAATTTTGATTACAATTACTAACCTTCAATGTTTACAAGTAATGCACCTTGGCCTAATTAAAATAGTTTACATGCAGCAAGTTGTCTGACCTGAAACCAAACCTTAAAAGTGGATATAGAAGGTCAGCTTCAATAATCTTCCTGTTTTTTTAATTTAAATTATTTATACGAAAAAACAATATATAATTATTTGATAAGATACCAGAGATAAATATGTATTATTTAATCATTTTCATTCAGGTAATTTTGGAAGAAAAGATAAACAAAAATATTTTTAAAACGCCGCATTAATTTTTATTAGTTTACAACTCGTTTTCTTGTTTTTAATCAGATGGCAAGCCAATGTTAAGACAGGGTGATACTGGAGACTGGATAGGCACATTCGAGGGACACAAAGGGGCTGTTTGGGGGGTCGCGCTTAATTCGGAAGCCACGCGGGCTGCCAGTGGAGCTGCGGACTTCACAGGTAAGGTGTGGGACGCCATATCTGGCGAAGAACTGCATTCCTTTCAACACAATCATATCGTTAAGAGTGTTGATTTTTCAAAGGACTCCAGTCTCATGGTCACAGGAAGTAATGAGAAACTCGTGCGAATTTTTGATCTCAACAGGCCAGACGCTAGTAAGTTGTTATTGTTAACAAATATGTTTCTCTTTTAAATTATATATTTATTTATTCCCAATCAATAAATAATCATTTTTATAATAGGAGTGGACATACCTACATATACTAATATAAAAACAAGACAATATTTTAAAAACAAATGTATTTGTTTTGTATTATGCTTTATATATAAATTTAAACTTGGAAAGAGACACGGGATATTAATATTTTTCTTAATTTAAATTTAAGGGAAACATCCCTTCTGGAAAAGTTTATAATTTCAATTTGGTTTTCATTTTTTTTGTTTTAACTAACAATTTATTTTTGTGTATTAATAAAATGCATTTTGATATTTTTTTCCTGTAGGTCCGGAAATATTTAGTGGTCATTCTGCTGGTATAAGACACGCGCTCTTTTTTAGAAACGATACTCATTTGGTCTCTTGTGCTGATGATAAATCGCTCAGAGTTTGGAACAGGTCTACGGGAAAGGTACTATTTTAGTTAAAACTAAAATTTATTTACTGATTACATCAGTCATCTTCTCATGGAAAATTTGAAAAACTTTTACTCTGTTATGCAAAAATTCTCAATAATAAATACCTAATTAGAATCCATTATTATCAAAATGCAACATCAGAATCAAACAGAGTAAAAGTTTATCAAATGTGCCATGAGAAGATGAGTGATGTAATCGGTAAGTTGATTTATTTTATGCAATAAATAATCCAACAAATGCTAAATTAGTTAGTATAGCTCACTTGTCCGATGGACTCGTCTGTCACCGACTCTGCATAACTTATTTTTCAGGAAATTCAAAAGGTTGAATTCAGCGCCACTCCAAACAGCTTGGAGGTGTCAAAAGATGGCAGCGTTCTAACCGTAACCTATTCTAACCATGTGATTTTCCTCGATTCCGAATCGCTTAACAAAATTCGGGAATTTTCCATACCGACCACAGTCAATTCCGCCTCATTGCATCCGGACAAAAGCATATTCGTTGCTGGTGGCGATGACTTGAAAGTGTATAAATTTGACTACACTACCGGAACAGAGATTGAATCCTTCAAAGGTCATTTCGGACCTGGTAAGTACAAAAGAATAGATCGATTCATTTTTCAAATAAGTTATACATTGGAAATGCTCTAAATAAAGTTTCCCGCTACTTGGGAACAATAATTTAGGCTCGAAGGACCACGTCTCTTCACTAGTTTCAAAATAAATCAATTGACAACTAAAATTAGACATTAGAATTGTAAAAATAACATTTTAACTGTCTTATACAATATTTCTGACGACTGTCACATCGTACATAATGTCTTACACAATAGGCGGCCTAAATAATAACAAATTTGTGGATTACTGAAAATTCGTGAAGAAAGTACGTAATTTCTGTTTTAGTCCACTGCGTTAAATTTTCTCCCGACGGCGAGCTATACGCGTCCGGTTCGGAAGATGGAACTTTGAGGTTATGGCAGACAACTATTGGAAAAACGTACGGTTTATGGAAATGCGTAGAAACCCAAGCGAATAGCGACCCTCTCTCACCACCGAAAGAAGTCCAAGCAAATTAGAAACCTATTTTAAAGACGAGCGAGAAAATATACATTTTTATAGTTTTGTGTTAATAGGCGTTTTATTTCTAGTTATCCATTATTTATTTGTCGATTTTTATACCAAGAATATTATTGGGAAAAGTATGGAAGCCAGTGTGAACAGTTCATGACATTCAATGCCGCGATATTGGTGCCGCTGTCTGAACGAGGCTTTAGTCACATTGGTGCCAACAAAAAGTTTTATCGGTTGGTCAGATTGGATGTTAAAAATTGAAACGCTTACTAATGCAAAAATACATTTAAACAGATTCTACTTACATATTGACTATACTTGTATTTTGGTCGCTAAATTGTTTAATTTAAAAAAAATAGTTTTCAATAATTAAATATACGAATTTTATAAGTGATTTATACAGCGGTTGTTTAAATAAATTATTTTTATTTATCCTGATTTTGAGTTTTACTTTTAAAACATTTGTTGTTGTGTTATTTACTCATTTTAAAGAATATTTCTTTCTATAAATTATCCGCCTATAATTTGACTGTTCGCTATACAGGAAATTTATAGTATTCATCAAAATAGAAAAATCCGTTTTTTTAATCCAGTTTGTGCAAAAAAAAAAACAAATGAATTTGTACACTTCACACCTTTATGTATTCAACTAAATGCCCTATTTTAATCGAGGCCATTTGAGCAGTACTGCCAATCTAACGTACTACTACAATTCCCTAAAAATGTCAATGAATAATTTTTGTAGTGATTTTAATTGATCTGTTTGAAAATAAAGCTACAAACAGTTTTCAACTAAAGAAAAACGAAATGGGCAATGTCTAATCGAAAGAATGGAGTGTGTGGGTTTATTATACAGTTGAAACCGACGTGGAATCTCAGTGTCTATTTTCATCAAGTTATCAGTGAGTAACTAATATTACTAAATATTTTGTGCTTGTGTTCGGAATGAATAAAAAGCTATAAAGTAATATTTTTATTTAACAGAATGGGAAAAATCGAAAGAAGTAAATTTCTATAATAATATCATTTATATCTTAGCAATTATTTGATAAGCATACTTTAAAATTGGGAAACTCCGTTTTGCATTAACTTGCCATTAGAACTGCCGTTTTTGTCGTTGTTTGGTATTACATAAGAATCTATTTTAAGTTAGTTTACGTCTTTTCTCTTATTCTTCCTGTGGAAAAAATAAAATCAGTTCAAATTACTGACTTACGTTAACGTTAATGAAATTTCCCAAATAACAATTGAAAAGTTAAAAATAAGATATTTCACGGATTAAATACTCTATTTGTAAGGTTCTATTTTTATAATAATTTATTCCCGACGTATATAGATTATTTTATTTCCTCAGGCTGCCTTTGGGAATTAAGGCCCTTATAATTCACTTGATACAATAATTACTATTCTTTAACTTCATCTCGCTTTTTAACATATTAAAATTTGGATTTCAATAACCATGGAAATTAATGACTATTTTTCCGGACAAGAACAAACTTTTTAAAAATTACCGCGCTTTTCATAACGTCAACAAAACAAAATGTAATAAAGCAGCGATTTAACTGTTTGGAATCAGAAGAAGAAAAATCCCATCGCGGTCTCATTCGAAAGGATAACCAGTTATAGATATCAGGATTGTATAATTTAATAATTGTTTAATTTGTAAGTTTTTTTATCAAATGTTAGATCATATATTTAGAAGAAATTTTGTAGTACCCATGCCAAACGTTACAAAAATTACCAGGATTTCTCATGGAGATATACATGGGAAAATTCTCAGAAGTTTTTTATAACACTTTTACTAAATTAACACATTCTACATTAACATTAACAAAATACACAAATAATAAAAGTGCTGTCATTCATTTTGACAGAAAACAAACTTGTTTTATTCTAACACTTACTATGTCAGTATCTCTTTATTTTGCAGTCGATTGTAATATTAACAATTCAGAATTTTGTATTTCTTGTAATTTACTGATAATTCTTCTTAATTAAGCTCTTCAGATGATAAAGTTACCTTAAATAACAAAGTACTTTTAAATTAACGGAGTAGGCGACCTGCCTTCAATTTTTTTGCACCATTGATTAGACAATTTTATGCCCTTTAAAATAAGGTATAACGACATTAAAAATATTGAGTGTTTTTAAATATCGAATTTAATTCATACCCTCCAAACAACTCTGCTTCTTCCAAAGTTTCGGGTAAGGCTTTATTTAATGTTTCTGGTAGAACTAATGATATTATTCCTCCCAACAGTGACACACCTCCAAATACTATTAATGGTAGAGGTAACCATAGGTGCGACTAAAATAAAGGAAAAAAAAGATGCAATAAAAAGGTCATCCGGGGACACACGACTAATAATTGACAATACTCCAGACGGAGTTTAGTAAGGTATGTATACGGGACTGGATCAAACAAAGACACCACCTCTCATGCACCACGGGAAAACATTTATTAAAGAACAAAGCTGAAGATGCAGCTGTACAACGGACACATTTCCTGCAGACAATGTGGTAAAGCGATATGAACGTGAGTTCACCTCACTCATTAAATCATCGAGTCTGTCCCTAGAAGTACAGAAGCAAGTCTTACCCAAGAATTCTATAATTCCCCGAATTTATGGCCTTCCTAAGGTCCACAAAGAAATCGTCCCATTGTCAACACTTTAAACTCGGTTACCTACAATTTAGCCAGTCATTTGTCTACTATCTTCAAGCCATACACATGTACTCAATTCATCGATCCCCTACAAGGAAACTCTCCAACCTTCGTGAAGAACTCCAAGCATTTCGTTGAAATCTTAGAGGAAATTGAGGCCACACAAGAAGACCAACTCGTCAGCTTTGACGTAGAAAGCCCTTAAACCAACGTCCCAGTAGAGGAAGCACTCCTGATCATAAAAACGAAACTGCAAACCGACGCAAATCTCGAAGACAGAATGCTACTACCAGTGGAAGTAATTATGGACTTATTAGAACGCTGCCTTCGGAATTGCTACTTCCATATTAGGACTCTTTCTTCACTCAAGCTGAGAGACTACCAATGGGTTCACCACTTTCACTGGTAATAGCGAATATATATACATGGAATGGTTCGAAACATTTGCTATTGAACAAGCTCGCAAGAAACCCCGCATCTGGTTGAGATACGTAGATGACACACACCTTGGAACCATGGAGACAGAGAACTAGATACTTTTCTTCAACACCTCAACAACGTAAGACCATCCATAAAATTCACGATTGAGAAGGAATCGCAAAACGAACTCCTTTTCCTTGACGTGAAAGTGAAATGGACTGAAGACAAGTGGAAAACTTCTGTTTACAGAAAACCAACCCACACAGGACATTATCTCAACTACGAATCTAACCACCATGGATCCACGAAGAGGGGAATAGTTAAGACGCTAATAGATCGGGCTTTCAACCTCTGCAACACCAAGAAAAGCCTCGACGCCGAACTAAATTACATCCGAAAAGATCTTCAAGGAAATGGATACTATATCAGAGAAGATAAAGAAAATTGGCTCCCAATACAAAATCAAAACCTGCTTCAAGTCCGGAAACACAATCCGCAACCATCTTCAAAAACCAAACCACAAAACACGAATAGTGACTCCAAGAACTGTGTTTATCGGATACCTTGCGAATGTGGACAATCATACATCGGAGAAACCAAGAGACCGCTGGAAACCAGGATTGATGAACATAAGAAGAACACCCAACGAGGGGAAACCAGCAAGTCAGGAATAGCAGATCACGTCTGGACCCACCAACACAACATCAAATGGTCCGAAGCTGAGGTAATCCACAAGGAGGAGCACTGGTTCAAGAGAAAATTCAAGCAGCCTACATACTGAATAATAACGTGTTCAATCAACCGAGTGTAGAGATTCGCAACGTATGGAAACCGTTGATAGAACGAATGAACCAGTTAAGCTTCATTGAACCGGAAAGTTCCGCTTCAGCAAATCCCGCCAGAACACACCTATAAATATCCACGCAACCTCGTCAGTTATCACCTGAAGACGTTTGTAGATACACACAATCGAAACGTCGTAAAAAAAGATTGAAAAATCTTTATATCTTTAGGCAATGGAAATCCGAAACTCCACTTTACAACTCCAGACATTGTCAGCCACTTTCAAACAATTGATTGCTACAAACCCACCTCTCTCGTTAGAGTTTGGTAACTTACCAACGCATTTACATAGGGCGCTATGATAGATCCTAGTCGAGCCAAGGTGGATCCCGCTCCCAATCCCGCGTTTCTTATTACTGTCGGAAATTGTTCAGTAGAAAGTATGTAAATGCCTCCGTAACTAGCAGTTATAGCC
Organism: Crepidodera aurea; assembly: GCA_949320105.2. Taxonomy (NCBI): domain Eukaryota; kingdom Metazoa; phylum Arthropoda; class Insecta; order Coleoptera; family Chrysomelidae; genus Crepidodera; species Crepidodera aurea. The sequence continues at coordinate 17,462,387 of OX439477.1, read as the reverse complement.
ATTTTTCCAACCATAGCTAAAATTACTTCTGCCCATTGTTGATCTAAAAAAAATCAAAATAAAACAAATACGGTTAAAGGCCCCCGTACATGATCAAACTTGTTTGACAAGCCAAATTTAATCAACAGACTGGCATAATTTTATGAGGATGGATGAGGACAGTTATCTCATCGGCAGAAGACCATAAATTATCAGAATTCAATACTTTTTATACTCATTCCTCCAAGAAGTACGTACAGAATTAATTTTCTTTTTCAAAACTTCAATATTGGCATCAGTTTTGCTAGCAGTATTTCATAAGCGGATCTCTTCTTTTCTCTATTAGCGTACTCTTTTGATTTCACCCTCCATAATTCAGGCATAGATTTATCCATATCAAAAAATTCTGTAAAACAATCCTTATTCCAACTTCTTACGTCCATTGTTTATATCAGTGGTTATCAGTTATCACGTACTAAACTGCTCCAACGGAGGGGAAAATAACTACAAGTTTGACAGATTGGCTTGATGGGACTATACACCGTCAAACTTGACTGACAAGCCTTCACACCACAAACTACTTTTCAGACAAAAACAGAAAAGTATCAAACTCACAAACTTCACCCACACACGGTCCAACTAATTTGTCAAGCCGGCTTGACAAGCCTAGTTTGTCAAACTTGTTTGATCGTGTATTGGGGCCTTAACACGTCGATGAGTTGCGGAGAAACAGACCAACCAACGAGTGTGGACTTACCGTCAGGAACAGCTGGAGTAAGCAACAATGCTATTCCAGAAACCATCATACAAGTACATATGAGTTTCCTTCTACCCCATGTGTTGAGGAACAGAAGTAATATTGAATAACCGGGAATTTCAATTCCTCCTAAAATGATAAAATTCAAATAGGGGTTTCCTCCCAGGTTGTTACTGTTCCAAGATAAACCGTAGTATGACATGTTGTTAGCGATCCTAAAATAATAACAAACTCGTTTATTTTTTTTTATAGCAATGGTATTAGAACCCGATCTATATTTTATATCCTAGAAAAAATCTTACCAATCAAAAAATATTATTAACGCCCTCATCCTCATTTTCGGATACTTAAAAACGTGAAATATCGACACGTCTTTATTTCCCCCTCGAGTACTAGATCCACCGCCCTCTTCAAGGAGCTGATTCAACGTTTGGTCAGGTATCGTGACTTTATTATACTCGGCGACGTGCTGAATCAATTTTTTCGCTTCTTCCAACCTACCTTTGGTCCATAGCCATCTGGCGGATTCTGAAATAATCCTAGAAAATTCTAATGTTTGTCAGGATATGAGTCTTAAAAGTTCATTGAGTTTCTGCAAGCAAGATCTAAAAATCATGTTGTCTAATAGTAGAAAATTGACGAATTTAAAAATGAGGATGCCTAGAGAACAATTTCTCAAACTTCCTTGAGTTTTCCGAGAGTTTTTGGAACGTATGTTAAAGAATTCCCCATCGTTTTTGTCTCCAAATGATTTGTCGCTGATCTGTTTAAAGGATATTAAAGAGAAATCCACTTACCACCAATAAACAAAAAACGTCACACCTGGTATAGTAAAAGCGAATTCCAACCATCTCCAATGGCGAATATAATAAGCCATTGGACTTGCCGCCATATACCCGACTGAAAAATACATATGGGCCAGAGTACCGACAATAAATCGTTTCGAGGGTCCCACCATCTCCAAACTGATCACATAGAGAACTAAGAAGACACCCGAAGTGCAAGCACCGACAATCATCCGCGCACAATTATACGTCCATAGTTCTGGAGCTGCAGTTGCCCCTAGTCCCCCTATTAGCATGAGTGCTAGGGAAATGAAGAAAGTCGGCCTGCGCCCTAACCTAAAAACAAGCATGATCTGGTTCGATATCATATTGATAGTGTAGTGTGGTCACTATGGCCAGACTAAGATTCGATCTGTCACAGATTCTGCTTGAAGGAACAAAATATGCCAGATTGAACCATAGCTGTTTTTACATATTTTTTTTCATAAGTGCCACTTTTTCTTTACTGGTGTGAAGTTAACTAAATGACATCGACTATTTGCCACAATCATTAAAGACTTTGATATGTATGATTCTTTAAAAAGAATACTAACCTGTCTGACATTTCTCCAAAACCTATGGACCCCAACATTACACCAACCATGAAAAGGGCGTTGGTAGTTGCTATTAAGTATTCTTTTTTACACGTCAATTCGAACTGAAAATACATAAATTTGATAAACTCTGCACAAAAACAATATTAAAATAACGTCAAATGCTAATTAAATTTCGCGCCTGACAAGTGACAGCTACATGTGTTGCAGTTATGGTCTAGCTGGACGACACTTGACATTTGTCTTTATAACAACTTACCTCTATTACTGTAGTATGGCCATATACTGTGTCATCGAATATATACGAATCACACGTTTGTATTTTCCCATCTATAATAATTTCGCAAGACGAATATGAATTATCTTCTTTTGGGTAATACTGCGACAACATGCTCTCATTTAAATAGTAATCAGCATCTTCAGGTTCGCCTGGTATTCTACATCTAAAAAAACAATAAATGACTATTGTTAATTTTCTAACATCCACAAGACATTTTTTAGATCATCATCACTAGACGTAAAATTTTATAAGAAATCAATTGAAAATGTTTCCAAAGTCGTACGATTTTTTTTGAAAAAAGTTATGAGCATTTTTCCTTGTTTTTTTTTTAGAAAATATGACACGTCTAAATGTTAAAATCAAATTCGTTAATTCCGGAAGGAGTTTGATTGTCAAAAGTTAATTCCTGGAATAACACATTCTAGCACAATGGTGACATATTAGGTCTGCGTTATTATTGGGTTTCGCGCTCCTTTCTACGATTTCTCTTGAATAAATACACAAAATCCTTTGCTACACTCTTTTATGTTGGCTTTGAGTACATCCTTATCGCTTCCTCTTCTCGTTGCCCATCCTTCAGTTGGGAATCACAGACGGTTTACGTGTATCGGGCATGCAGACAATATGGCCGGTCTGTCCCGAAGGTGGTATTTGATAATTAAACTTCTCCCTATTTAAGATAAAATACAATTAATTGACTTACCTGTAATTGGGTTCTGCTACTAAAAAAACATTCCCCATTTTCTGGAAAGCACATAAAATAGTGGGAATACATATTATAAAGTAAATTTTTTTTTGGTATGGTCCAAATTCTCCCAAAAGAGATATGACTTGTTCGAAAGTCATATTTTAAATAAAGTCTTTCAGAGATAACGAGAAAAATTCAAATTTTTTTGGCTCTTTTCAAACTTGTCACAGTGTTACAAATGTCATTTTGGACAAAATTACCAAATTAAACTTCAAACCTAAAACACTAAACCGTGTAAATCAAGTAAGTTATTTGCGGACAAGTTCAGCATATTCACGTGACATTTTCTCTAGTCTGAATAAAGGAAGAGTAGAGTAAAAGTGGGGATATAACGTCACATTCCATACGCGTACTTTACAAAATAAAAATAAACCAATAAATAACACGGATGATTATATGCTGTTAATGGGATTAAACTTTTTTAATCTCTTGGCGTTAAAACACTTCAGTACCTAAAACCAAAGATTAAAAAAATAAAAAGTTCAAGAATTATCTTTAAAAGTCACTGTCTTCACTATAACTACTGGTATCATTATCATTGTCTTTTATGAGGTTTATTATTATAGGGTCTATTAAGTTTTCCATTGCTATATCCACGTTTTTGACATATTCGAATACAAAATATTGTACATTACAAAGCATCGCAATTGTTTAATTTCCAATTAAACATAAATTCAATCCATTCAATTTAAAACAAATCGGCAACACTGGCAACTGAGCGAATCGAAACGGATTTCCGATTACGCGCCATAGTACCATCACGTATTCACACGTACGCAAACACACTTCCGGATTGGACGCCTACGCATATGACGTAGGCACATTCCTTTGTAGAGTCCATGTACAGTGTCACGTATACCACTTGGAGGCGTGGCTTAAACAAGAAGGTTCCTGAACAGTTTTTAATAATTTTTTAATCAGTTAGATTGTCGCTTCCATCGAAAGCACACTGCACAGTGATCCCTAGTGCAGCCAATTGAATTATTCTCTGACAAAAGAGTAACACTTTGGCCGCGAATCAAGCCAGATTACTCAAAATATTTTTCATCTCCACTGTTCAAATGCAGTACAAAATTATTTGCTCAAGTAACTAGTACTCCGTTGAATTATTTTTCACTGTAAAATATGTCGTTTTTATAAAAGATAGAATTACAAGCGATTTTCTGAGTGGCTACACAAATCATTTCAGAGTTATTTATGTAACCAAATGTAATATTGTAATAAAAAGTGTTAAAACGTAAAACATTTTTACATCGATTCCAAACAGGGTTTAAAAAGGCGGGCATTTTAACGCAAAACCTGCTTCGTCCGACCTCGTAAACGGCTGCACAAGTTACTCTGCGCAACAAGAGTAAACAGCAATAAAGTATGGTCGAAATTATTTCATTACATGGTCGTACTGTAAAGGGAAACTTTGGTCTTATCAATGAGGGTTATTGTGTAAACGTATAAGTAGAAACTAAATTAAGGGATTAAAGAAACGAATAAAAAAACTAGATATAAATATTTTTATTTAAAAGAATACAAAATCTTCGAGAAAAGAAAAAATTTTCATAATACAAAACCTTTATTATAAAATCATTTATATCTTGTTACGTTATGCGATAAAAACATTCAATACTAGGACACTCCGTTTTGAACTAACTTATCTTCAGGACCGCCGTTTTCATCGGTATTTGGCACTTTGTTTACAAGATCTACATTAATTTCTTTCACGTCTTTTTTCTTTTTCTTCCTGTCGAATAAAAAATAAAATAAAACGAGATTGAAGTCACTTTAAAATGTTATATTGCAAAATAATTTCCACGCTAATTAATAATATACATACCGCCGTCCAAACAACTCTCCTTCTTCCATAGTTTCGGGTAACTTTTTGTTTAACGTCTCCGGTAGAACCAATGACATTATTCCTCCCACCAGGGACACACTTCCTAATACTAACAATGGTAAAGGTAACCATACATACGACTACAAATAAAATAAACAAGAATTAAATTAAAACGTCATCTGCAACCCCCCTTCCCCTGTTTATACTATGTCCATCTTAAAGAAAAGAAATGTAAACACAGCGAAAACATATGCACAGCGCGTGATTACGGTTAAAAGCTTCAAGCGGACTGAATTACATTTACTAGACCAGTCACGTTGTCTCCGCGTGCAAGTTACACTTCTTTTCTTTACGATGGACAAACTTTAGTAACTTACCAACGCATTTATGTAGGGGGCTAGTATAGATCCGAATCGAGCCATGGTGGATCCCGCTCCCAATCCCGCGTTTCTTACTACTGTCGGAAATTGTTCAGTAGAAAGTATATAAATGGCTCCATAACTAGCTGTTATGGCCGTTTTGCCGATCATTGCTAAAGTTATTACCAACCATTGTTGATCTAAAAAATAAGTTAAATAAAAAAAACTTTTCGCGATAAATTTTTCTTCTTCAAAATTCGTAACGACCAATTTTTTCCACATTTTCCGCATACTAATAAGAATCAAAAAAATGTGAACTCGTACAAAAAAGGGTTCTGATAACTCGTTCCTCGAGTGTGTTCAAAAAATTTCCTTCTGGAAGAAACTGGAAGGCCCTGGAAATAATTGGAACAGATTTTGACCGCATTATTAACGCGGGTTTAATCCGGTACGGTCAAAGGTCAAAGTTAATCATATGGGATGATTGCGCTGTCTCCACTCCTATTCAACTTATATTCGGAAGCAATATTCCAAGAGGCTTTGGAAGACGTGGAAATGGGAGTCAAAGTTAATGGAGTGTGGATTAACAATATCCGCTATGCTGACGATACGGTCTTAATCGCTGGTAGGAGAACAGAGCAAATCAATGGGTTTAAATATCAACATCAAAAAAACAAAGTTTATGATTATCTCTAGAAACCTAAATACGTTTGAAAACTCCACCACAACATTTAACGCAGGGGCCACAGAAAGAGTAGACAAATTTAAATACTTGGGGCATCTGGCTTTTCGAAGACTGGACATCAGACAGGGAAATAAAATGTCGCATTGAACAAGCTCGACAGCATTCCTGAGGTTTCGAAGAGTGCTTACCTGTTCCGATTTTGACCTTAACCTGAGACTTGGATTCATTAAATGCTACGTTTGGTCGGTGCTTCTCTACGGAATGGAGGGTTGGACATTGAAGGCGACTGCCATTAACAAATTAGAGGCTTTCGAGATGTGGCTGCATCGCAGAATCGTGAAGATACCTTGGACGGCTAGATTAACAAACGAAGAAGTTCTAAAACGTGTCAACACACAACGTGAACTGTTTGAATTGATTAAGAAAAGAAAAACGGCATATCTGGAGCATATAATGCGAAACACGAAATATCAATTCTTGCATCTATTGATCAAAAGCCGTAGGAAGATCAGAAGGAAAAAAATGTTCTGGCTGCGAAATATCAGAGAGTGGGTAGGGCTACGCGATATACAATCGTTGATACACACCGCAAGGAATAAAGAAGCAATGGAAAATGTTATCGCAAACATCCATTAGTGGATACGCATTGGAAGAAGATTGCGCCTTTAGGATTGATTGATGGTTATTTCCTTAAAGCTTTTAATGGAATTCGCGCGGTTTTTCTGTTGCTAAGTGCGTTTTTGATATTTCTAGAACTTTCTTCTATTGGAATTTGTGACGTAGGCGGTTTGTTTGATGTTTTTTATACGTGTTTTTTATTTACAACTGCGTTGGTCGTTCTTATTGTTTCTTATATGTTTGCCAATGGCGGCGTGCGTTTAAACATGTTGAATTTTCAACATACACCACAATAAAACTGCATTATAGTCGATTCTAGACAGTCTGAACTCACCCTTGGGAACGGCGATGGTAAGCAACAATGAGATTCCAGCAACCACCATACAGCAACACATTAACTTCGTCCTACCCCATCTGTTGAGGAACAGAAGTAATATTGTATAACCGGGAATTTCGACTGCTCCTAAAATGACAAAATTCAAATAGGGGTTTCCTCCTAAGTTGTTACTGTTCCAAGACAAACCGTAGTATGTCATATTGTTAGCGAACCTAAAATAATAACAAACTCGTTTATTTTATTTTCCATTTTTCTAAATTCCTATGTTGTTACTAGAATCCGACCTGTGTATAAACGAAATGTATTTTTTTCTTTATATAAACTAATCCAAGATAAATCTTACCAGTCGAAAAATATTATCAACGACTTCTTCCTCATATTCGGATACTTAAAAACGTGAAATATCGACGTACTCTGATTACCATTTGGAGAATTAGGTTCTTTGGCTGAGACTAGTAGTTGATCCAACGTTTCGTCGGGTATCGTGACTTTATTGTATTTGGCGGCGTGCCGAATCAGTTTTTTCGCCTCCTCCGTTCTATCTTTGGTCAACAGCCATCTGGTGGATTCTGGAATAAGCCTAGAAAATTCTAACGTTCGTCATGATGCGAGTCTTCAAGAGTTCAGAAAAAGATCCCTTGGCCGATTTTCTGTAACCCCGCAGGATCTAAAATTCTTGTCACTCTTGTCTAATGTTAGAAAATTGATGAATGTTTAAATAAGAAGACAGCTTAATGACCGAGAATTAAAAAGAAATCCACTTACCACCAATAAACAAAAAAGAGCACACCTGGTATAGTAAAAAAGAATTCCATCCATCTAAAGTGGCGAATAAAATAAGCGATTGGACTTACTAACATATACCCGAACGAAAAGAAAAGTTGGCACACGGTACCGGCTATAAATCGTTTCGAAGGTCCCACCATCTCCAAACCTATAACGTACGAAACTATGAAGACACCGGACGTACAAGCGCCGACTATCATTCGCGCAAAGCTAAACGTCCACAGTTCTGGAGCTATAGCTGCCGATAGTCCTGCTATTACTAGAACTACTAGGGCAATGAAAAAAGTCAGCTTGCGCCCGCACCTGAAAACAAGTATTAGATAAATGAGCAAAGTTGAAACAGGTGCCTTTAATCTGACCCCAAAAAAGTTCAGGAGTCTAATGCAAATTGAACGTGAAATTGAAACGCCTGAACCCGCCTTAACGTTCATGTAGCCATTTCGATTTGTTGTCATTTTTTCTATCAATACCACAGATTAGAGAGTTACAGATAGGAAGGTAAGACAAGACAAACGAAATTAGACAGCGATAGAGTTGCACGCCAATTTAAAACCCACTTTGAAGGCTGTCAGCAGCAGTGTTGCAGAATCGAAAGTGTAAAATTAAGCAAAAATCCAAACAAAAACATTACACAATAAATTAATTAAATTATTAATATAAACTGTGCACCTAAGTTATTCTTGATAAAAAAAGTCCTGCAGCATTTATTAATAAAATATCAGGAATTTGTAAAATACTTTTAAATTCCAATATATTGTTATGGTGTAAAAATTGGGACAAAATTATGGGAAGTGTATTTTAAACGAAGTAAAAAAAAATTATGTGAAAAGGACTTTAAAAAAAACGTGTTGGTTGTTATGGCATGTTTATTTTTGTTTTTTTTTTTGTATTGAGATGAGAGATGCTTTTTGAAATGTCAGATATTAATTTAACAATAAAGAATATTAAAAAAACTAAGTTTTTACAATATCATAACAATATAAAGCAATTTTAGATGTGCTACCATCTATGGTAAGAAGAGAGTATTGACATTAAATTTTGACTGAATCTAGTCAAGATGTCACTCTCTTCTTTTTTATCCCTTTCAGAGATTAATACAAAGTGAGTAAACCAGTAATTTAATGTCAATACTCTCTTCTTACCATAGATGGTAGCACATCTAAAAATGTTATCTTATAGCGGATATAGCTATTGACTTGTACGAGTTTGGAATTTTATTTATTGGATTCGAAAAGCCTAACTGATGAAGTCGAAAGACAGAAACCGGTCTTAGGATGTCGACTCTAATAAATTAAAATTCCTTACTGGTTTACTCAATATAAAGCAAAATATGAACTGACAAAAAGTATAAATCATTTCACTTATTCAATAAATAATCCAAAAACCGATGCATATATTGGAAATTTTTGGATTTTACAATTTTGATGCTTGATTATGGATGTCCAAGTGACGCAGAACTTTTTTTTCGTAATACTAATAAATTTTAAATATTACCTATTTATTAAAAAGAAAAACAAAATTAATTGGACAAAAATGTCATTATGGGAGCAAATTATCCAAAAATATTGAAACCACAAAAAATTCCCACCGGAGTTAAAATTTCCAACCAACCAGCAAAACTGGTCAGCAGTAGACAAATCTTTATTCTTCTTCTTCTTTCTTCGGTTATGGCTTGCATACTAGTGCATTTGCCCGTTCATAAATAAATCATTGTATTAACAGTTTACTTTGATTTTAAATTTCCAATGTTTATTAAATTTTATCTTTCAGAACACTATGACAGCAAAAACAATATTTTATAAATATATTTCTTATTTCTGACACTAATGGCAATTGACAAATCAAATTTACTCGTTACATGCGGCGGCAATCGAAACATCAAAGGAAATGGGCGGAGCTTCATATCTGTATATTTCTAATCTGTGTCAATACTAACCTGTCTGACATTTCTCCAAAGCCTATAGACCCCAGCATTACACCAACCATGAAAATTGCATTGGAAGTTGCTATCAAATATGCTTTTTTACACGTTAATTCGTACTGAAAATAGATAAACATTGCACCAAATTGCTACGCGCATAAGTGACAGCTACATGTGTTGCAGTCATGGTCTAGACGACACGTGTCTTTATAATAACTTACCTCTACTACTGAAGTATGTCCATATATTTCGTCATCAAATATATATGAATCACAAGTTTCTACTTTTCCATCTATAATAATATCGCAAGAAGAATATTTGTTACGAGTCTCATCTCTTGGGTAATACTTTGACAACATGGTATCATTTAAATGGTAACTAGCATTCTCTGGTTCACCTGGTATTCTGCATCTAAAAATAGAAGTCGCGTAATTTTGGCGAATCTAGTACGATTTAATTCATGCATTGTTGCCAGATCGAATAGCTATTTCCAAGTATTGCTGTTTTATAAAAATATTTGGCGAAAAAACTTGGAATTTGTAAAAATCTATATTTGCCCAACAGGTTTTAGTGATTTCAAAGGAAATCTCCTTTACATAAAATGTAGTTTTAATATGGTTTCTTTAAAATAAATAAATCTGGGTACAATTTTAAATATATCAACAAATAATTTAAAATTAATAAAACAAAATTTATATGTACTTTCGCAAAAAAATATACAGTAATATTTAAAATGCACTATGAACAGTTTAGTAAAAATCGAGAATTTCGTGTTACCTTTTTACCAACAAAAACTATGTCTCTATTGTTTACACGGTAAAAGGCCCTTATTTATCGCACTATCAATACAGCAAAAGGCCACTACCATTTACATAACCTGACAATGTTTTTACCAACAAAAATTATAAATGTTTCTATTGTTTACACGGTAAGAGGCCCTTATTTACTGCACTATCAATACAGCAAAAGGCCACTACCATTTACATAACCTAACAATGTTTTGATTTAGTTCATAAATAAACATTATATTACAGTACTTTCTATAATGTAACTCTATTACTATATACTTTGTCAACATGAGTTATTACATAGTTATAAGAGAAAAACGCATTAGTGACACTCCTGTATTATCAGAAATTGTAAGAAATGGTTATTTGTCCAACGTCAACAATTCTTGGATAAATGCATTGTTTCATGAGGTGAGTTGTTTACTTATTGGATAGCGCCGCGATTATACATATACTTTTTTTAGATCACTTTTCAAATAATAATCCTAATATCGGCCCTCTTGTTTATTTGTTTTGGAATCCCTCTACATTACTGCATAATATCCATTCCTATAGTTTTGTTAAGTCTATATTGTATTATTTATACAACTATTTTTATGAAAGCTGCTCAATTACTGTACGAAAAAAAACCATTACAATGTTGGGTAGCAGAAGCTCATGAACCGTATTTTTTTATAAAGAATCCCGAACACTGTTGGTACAAAATTATTCAGGAAAATGATTTGATGAAAGATGAAATTAAACAAGAGGGTTATCAGAGGAAAGTAAGTCAAGTTTTTGTTGAGAACTGTTTTAAATATAAGTTTTATATACAAAAAAAAGATATAATAATATAGCCAATTGCAATAAAGATGTAAAAGTAACAAAAAAGACGAAATTAACATTAAAATTTATAATATAATGTGACTTACGAATAAAATTCGCATTTGAATAAGTCACAAACGAAATGTAAATTTTTCATACTTCACTCAAACTATAAGTTATGATTTTTTTTTAAATTGTTCAGAAACAGCATTATTTTGACGTTTTATTCCTAAATATTTCTAGGGTATGAGTTGCATATTCTTTTTTAATCTTAAACGTGCTAAAATTCTTGAAAAATTGCTTAAGAATAAGACTTAATCTGACGTTTTCTGGCTTAAATTGAGCCAAGCCAAAAGCACAAACTTCTCCGATATCTTTAGGGCCAAGGAATATATAATACATTATAATATTTATTAGGTGAAAGTGACAACGCTGTCGGTTATTATAGAAATTTTTGTTTAACGATCTTTTCTCATATTTTTATGTTTTAGTGGGTGTCGAATCAATTGTTTCGGTTTATTTTCATTTATAAACCATTTTCAATGTTGAAATATGTAAAATCATAAAACCAATCATTTTTTTAATACAATTTTAAAATTATTGCTATTGAGGTTAAAATCGAACATTAATTAATTAATTTATTTATTTATGTCCACAAACATAACATACTTAACATAAATTTAGCCAAATTTCATAGATTTATAAATTTACACAAAAATACAAACAATGTAAAGCAAATACCTACACAATAATACACAATTGATACAAATATTATATACAGGATGATGCATTTAACTAAGATATACAAACGCATTGTTTTGAAGCATTCAATAATATAAATATCATTTTTCTTGAAAAACTAAGATATTAAAATGATGTGCTTAGTAGAACAATTTAATTGAACATTGTAGTGTTTCTAAGTTGACAATTACAAGAGTTAGAATATGATTGCAAATTTTTCAAAGTTATTTACGATGTATTTTTTACATTGTCTGTCAAATTTTTTCATTTTTACTATGTTTCTAATTTCGAATGGTAGTAGATTGTAAAGTTTAATTCCTATGTAATTTATTGATTTTAGGTTTAATGTAGTCTTAGATTAATGTTTTTATAATTTTAAAAATAAGGTTAATATATACCAAAAAAATATTACCTTTTAGATAATAGGAACTGTAGCTGTGGGACAACATTCCCAAAGTGAAGACTGTGCTTGGCTTTTTAGACTGGTCGTGGACAAAAGGTAAATGAAGTAAAGGTTGTACAAATTTAAATGAACATTATTTTAATAATTTTTTTATTGTGTTTATTGAAAAAAAGTTTTATGGTATTAAAATAAATCTTCAACCTGTTCGGTCATCTAAAGAAAACATTCAAGTGGATCCAGTGGGCTCTGATGATTTTGGAATTTTCTAACGTTCACATTTTTTTTTAATTTAAATCAAATTCATATAACTCACACGATTTTCTCTTATAATTTATCCTTCGAAACTTTTTTTTTTCTAAAATATTTAAAAAAAATACCCTAACGACTTTTTTTATAGAAATAACGCCTTTATTCCCAAATTTTCGATACGACGTTTCGTCTCCTCGGGACCACCACCAACTTATTTTCTTTTTTATCCTGCATTTTGGATTTGAATTCTCAATTCAGTCATATTGTGGTTCAAATGGGCCGCATCAAATTAATTTGTATTTTGTTACATAATTTTAGATATAGGAGGAAAGGAATAGGTTTGAAATTGATAAACACCGTTCAAGATTGGTGTAGGACGAATCAATTTAATAACATTGAACTGGCCATAAGCGAATGTCAGGAAGGTTGCAGAGATTTATTCAATAATGCGGGGTAAATATTTTTATAACAATAATAGTTTTTTAGGGCCTAGAGACGAGTAGTGTAAGAGTATTTTGGTTTTTAATTTTCTATTATAAGTATTTCTTTTAGGTTTGAAATACAACAATTTTATCACAAACAATTGATTGGAAAGGCGGTAACATTGCAAATGTTTCAGCTAAGATGTGAGGTTAGATCGACCTTTTAATTTTTTCATTTTGTTTTTTATGAGTTGATATTAATCAAACATTCCATTATATTTAGTATGCAAATATTTAACTTGAATAAAAAACAATTTCGCATTATTTTATGTTTATTGAATACCCGAATAGGTTCGGTAGTTGGCAGATAAAAAAATAACTTTCACCGTAAAATATTTAATTCGTTAAAAAGTAAATTATTTACATCTGGCAGCAGCGCATTGGTATCTCAAATTTTAAACGAATATTTAAAAACAACACCCTATATATCAGATTTTGAAACAATTAATTTCATGTTCGAAATGAGTAGAATAAATTAAATTGCAATGAATAGTTGATTTTTTACTAACAACGCGTGTGTTAACTTTAATTTGTTTTTACTTAGCGCGTTATATTTTCGAAAATGCCCATACCCTCGTTTCCTCAGAGCGCACTAGTAAAATCATCTAAACTTTGAGGATAAGAAGAAAGAATAATTGACGACGTATGTAAGAAAAAAATCGTGGTAAAAATAAAATACTAACTGACTTACCTGTAGTCTGGTTCTGCTACTAAAAAAACGTTTCCCATTTTTTGAAAGGCACATAAAATAGCTGGGAGACATAATAAAAAATAAATTTTTCTTTGATACGGTCCAAAATCTCCCAAACGAGATACCACACTGTCGTAACTCATTTTTCAAATGTTTTTCTGGAAAGAGAAAAAAATTCAGTAATTTTTCTCTATAAAACGGAGTTTTCTATGATTTTTCCAATTTTTTTTTTTTTTCAAGAAAATCGTTACAAAATTAAAAATTCATACAACGGGGTATAAAAGTGGGGAAAAATCAGTAAAATTGTAAATAAATGTCAAATATCTAAAATTTCAAATTTCAAATTTCTCGTCAATTCAAAATTGAACAACTTATTTAAAGTTGGTATTCAAAAAAACATTTCTACATCATTTTGACATGTCTTTACCAAATTTCAAGGTTCCACATCAAACAAACAATTTAAAAATGGTGGTGATATAAAGACGAGCATGTCAAATTCCTAAAAATCCAAATTTTGATTTTGACCTCTCGTCAATTTAAAACAGAGACAGTTATTTAAATTTGGTTTTTGGGAAATCATTTCAACATCTTTTCTTCACATCTCCACCAAATTTTAAACTTCCACATCAAACAGTTTAAAAATGATGGGGATATAATGACAACCATGTCAAACCCCTAAAAATCCAAATTTTGATTTTGACCTCTTATCAATTTAAAACAGAGCAACGATTGTTGTTTTGACACTCTTGTTTTATACAAACTTATCTGAAATTTTATTAAACAACCTTTAAAAAATTGTATAAGTAGTAGAGAAATAAATAAATAATTATCTATCAAGGTTGGACAATGTTTTTTCTCAAGGCTGATCATAATTGATTTAAATGCATTATTTGTTTTTCAATAAACGATTTAACTGATAAACACCAAAAAAGCTCATCTATTTTGTGGTGACTTTTAATTGATTTATTATTATTCTAAGCCAACCAGTTATATAACTACTTTTTAATTTATTTCAAGATAGGGATAACAGGCTATTTCTCCTCTTAAAGGTGAAAAAAAATAATAGTAGGATGAAACCCATTGGAAAAGGAAGAGAATATAACAAAAATGAGAGGAAAAATAATTTAAGGGCGATCTGAGGTCGGGAAGTGGAAGGGGGTGAGTTTTTAAGGGTAAAAAACTGTTTATCTCGATTTCCGGCAAAACTACAAGTCCTATGGAAAAAAGTTAAATGGGAAAGTTGTAGGTAATAAAAAGATCTAAAACTTTTGTGTTTACACTTTTTTCACATAACCTCAAAATTTATGTGAAAAATTGAAATAACCAAGTTTTTGGTTTTTCATTTTTATTCTTTTCCTTTTCCAATGAGTTTCATCCTACTATTATTTTTTTTGGTTGCAAAAATTATCGTCCCTGGTCTACATTGAGAATAATGGATAATATTCTGGTTTTTTTCCGTTTTCATTTTATTAAATCCCTTTGCGCTGATATGCCGCGGTTAATCAACTTAAATGCAACGAATGAATTTTAATTCTACAACAATTCAACCATTCTTCAACGTCTTTAAGTGTTTCCTCTATTTAAATTAAACTTGTTTGCGAATAAATTTAAAGTTCCGTTCGACGTGCGACATAATAAAAGATAATTCAACTCAAAATTATTATCCTACGCTTTAGTTTTCTAGGGTTATTCATTATTTTGTACATTTTGTCTTCAAGGTGAAGGTCGGATTACCAAAACGCAACAATTTTGTGAGAAATCTAGAAATCGAATCCATGTTAGCAAAGGGCTTTTTTTTTTAAATTTAAATTCGTATAAAATCGAAAAATACATATTTTGCTTTGAAAAAATTAGAGCTTATTGAAGACACAAAAAAGAAAGTTTTCACCAGTTTTATAAAAAAAAATTACTTTTGCGGGAGATAAAAATTATAAACGAAAAAAAAAGTTTTTAGCGTTTTTCACGATAATTTTGAGGTTATCTTGAAAAATGACCCATACAAAAGTTTTAGATTGTTTAATTATCTACAACTTTTACATTAAACTTTTTTCGATACGATACATATTTCAGCCACAAATCGTAAAAAACTAATATCCAACTTACGTTTAATATCTAAAGAAATCACTGGGAAATCACGTCTAGCCCAGAGTTTCTAGAGTTGTAGTAGTAGTTGAAGTAGATGTTTCGTCTTCCTACCACATTTCTGTAATAAAATCATATTTGGTTCACATGAATATTATTATAATACTTTGGATTAAGGAATGTCTGTAAACAAATTTGGTAAATGTGCAAAACAATAAATATAAGTTAAAGCGTTAATAATACCAGGATTAAATCTCATTGTTTGAAAAATAAATAAATTCAAGGCGTAAACCGAAAATAAAATAAAAACAAGTTAAACACCCTGTATCTCATTGGGAAATAATATTAGACCCTAAATTATTTAGCGAAATATTAACATTTTAAGCCCTAAGAACCTACGACAAATAAAAAAATAAGTCTAATAAGAGTTAAATCAGGTGACCGTGCTAACGAACTCAGTACTGAGTTCCTCGCTCCATTAGAATTATTTGTATGGAAGTAGCTAAAAAATACTTAGACTTATACAATTTACAAAAAAAAATGATTCACCATTTAATTCATAGTCCAACGCTTCATATGTTTCAATATTCCTGTCAGAAGAATAATTCTAAATCTTCCAGCGCCATCTTTGTGCAAAACGGTGAAAACTAGTTACCGAATTAAAATTTCTTAATTAGTTACGAAAAATTCTTTATAAAAACGTTTAAAATTATTAATCTAATGAATATTCATAAAAGAGAATGAATATTTTATAAAAAACGGTCCTTTGACCTGCATACAAAAATATTTTCTGTTATCGAACTTGATAAAACGGTTTAACGAGGGTATTTGTTTAATTCATTAATATTCTCTCTGTGTTACTTTTGATAAAGTAATTTAAAATTATCGAGAAATAAATACTGTCTGTATGAGATAAAGATAAACTATTTGTCTTGAATTAAAATTGCTGTATGGACTACACTTTTTTTCTAAATAATTTCAAAATAATCTTTAACAATTTTGTATCTATTTTATATATCGGGTGATTCAATATATTGTTTTCGGTTTCTCTATAGTTGCCAGTTGAAATATTAAATGTATTATCGCTATGATTTAAAAAAATGATAAACAAAAACAAAATGACTGGTATAAAACAAGTGAAGCAAGAAAACGAAAATTTCCAAATCTGTGAATCACTTTTAGAATTACTATGACGAAAACAGCATCTAAATCATGTTTTAAAAAAAGTTACACATAAAATTAATTTACTCTCTCTTACATGGAAAATGTTTCTTAACACACCCTTTTCCTTTGGCTGGTATATAAGTTACAAATTGGCTAAAATATTTTTAGCTACAGCCTTGAGCAGTGGCGCTCCAATTTTTTTATTTGAGTAGACTTATTGATTTGCAAATAATACAAGTATTAAAACGAGAAGGTTTTTTTTTTTTAATTTTTACCTTAGTATGTTAGTATTCCGCACTCAGTTTCACAAACAGCAAAATGTATGGGATAAAAAAACACTATTTATAATAATTATTATAGTATCTACCTAATTTGTATTTTAAAGGTATCGCATAAAAATTACCTATTTGTCTACCCCATAGGCGGGGCAGAAACGAATATAGGTACTCACTTTTGAATTGTATTTTCTTTTAATTTATAAACCAAATAAAATTCTCCAACAGTCATAATTTATCGAAAAAAATGTGTAAAATCCACCGACAACATTTTTATGGCCACAATTCTAGGGCTAAAATATCTCAAAAATTAAAAATCTAACTCCGCCTATGTTGGGTACTTAATTCTAATGTGATTTTCTAAGAAAATGTACATTTCAGATTTTTTGCTCTTAAGCGTTTTTTGATTATTATCGATACTTAGAAAATTTAATTGGGGATTTCAGGTATTTTTTAAAAAATACATTTTAAATTGGGAAATTAGTCTTTTAATTTTTATACAATATTGTCTGTTGAAGTACGCGCAGTGTACCAACAAAGAAATTTTCTTAAAAAAAAATTGGAAAAATCCTCGAAAATGTATATATGTATATTTTTCAAATTCACAATTTTTTACGTTATTTTCCACACCTTTCCAGGCTTTTTTGCAAATTTTCACTTTCCTTGAAAAAAAAAACGCTATTTGGATCATTAACGATACTTATTGAAAGAGAATAATTTTATAAAAATAATCTATTATTGTATTTACAAAATACTTCAAAACTGTCCATCAAGATTTATTATTATAGATTATTTTTTTTGTATATCCCTCCGTTCCATCTGAATTAAAACAGTCGACGGTAAATATCGTATGAAAATGGAAATTAAATGAACCAAACATTACGAAATAAGTGTCAAAACCAAATGAATTACCCACCAATTAAAACTTATAACCAGCAAATGGGAATTACTTCCTGAGCCAATAGAAATCTAAATAAACTGGAGGGGATGAATTTAGCACAGGTATTTGTGAGGTGATATCATCAGACTTTCAAATTTATGCCGCAAGTTAAAACAACGCGAAAATTACAAGTTTAAAAATCAGAAAATTTTGAAAGTAGACTTGCAGAAACCACATTGTATTTGGAGATAACCTCCAAACCAAATAATCACATAAAAATAGAATCTTTATCAAAAATTCTAAGGCGCAAACTATAGAAAGTTAACGAACTTTTTATCATAACAAAACTTTTAATAATTTATTACAATATTGCCGGATTTTGCTCCAAACTATTGGCACATTTACAAAATAAATTTATTTAAAAAACACCTTGTTTTTTGAGATAAATAAATAAAAGTTACTCACCTACTTTTGCAGAAACATTATGTTGGTGTTAAAATTTATTTTTTGTAATTCACACACTTTAATTTTATATTAACCTAGTATTTGTATGTACATCTACTTCCAACGTTTTCAGGTCCTGACACATGCGTCCTTTCTTGCACCAGATTTACAATGAACCAAGCAAATTCTCCCGTTGTTACGCGGTGTTTTTTTTGTAGACTAATTGGTGCGGGAGGTTGGGATCGGTTCACGAACCACACATGCGCGGCTGCTCTTTGTAGAATCATCCGATGGAATGGGAAACCTGTGTATAGATTTTTAGAATTCAAAACTCTAGCACGTGGTTAAGAACCGCGAAAGAACGAGAGGTCCAAAAAAAATAGGAGAGGGAAGTTATCGGCGCGATCCATTAAAATTCAAATCAGTTTTTTATAGGGTGTTCTACGTGTATTATAAGATGGGGCCTCCATCTAGGTATTTTCCTAATTGCTTTAGTTTGGCTTTGATAAAATTAAAACATTTTACCAACTATCATAACAGAGGATGGTCTCCTTTATATAATCAGAAATAAATTTAAAAAATAAACATTTTGTATTTTCCAACAGTATCTCATCAAATAATTTTAAAAATTGCCTCTCACATAGATGAAAAAAAAAGTAAAGTATTTATTTTAGCGAGGCAGTGACGTAATTTCTAGTTATTTCTGTTGTCAACGGAATAAACACAAAAACACTAAGAGCAAATACGATTTAAACTTAACGTACAGGGGAAAATAACTGTTAAAGGTTGGCAACTCTTCGCGACGTTGTCGCTGTGTCAATGTACTGTAACCATTGTATTTATTATATATAATCTATATACAATGCTGTAACATAGTGGCATATTACAATAAAAATTCCAAAACTACATAACTATTAATTTTTATTTGAAGCTTAAAACACTTTTTTTACTATTGAAATCGCCTTATAGTCAAGATTTTATTGTTCTATAGACTAGCAGTTCTTTTTTACAGCAATTTCAATCTTCAATCGAAATAAATGAGGTTTAATGAAACTATTACTAAAGAAATAACCAAAATTGCATCAAACCTGAAAAATAGAAACTTTCGACTTATCTGAATACTTCTAAAACAAAATTCATTTAACTTTGATAAAAAAAATTGGAAACAAACCCCATATTTTACAAAACAAAATTTATTAGATTCTTAAATAAAATAAACTACAAAAAATTGTTAACACACTAATCTTCTTCCTCAGATTCAGAGTCATTATTGTGGGTTTCCAAATACTGCGTTATTTGCGACTGCAATTGACCATCCTGAATCAAATCAGTCATTTTCAGTTGATTATCATTACAACCTACATAAGGACACTTTGCTTTTGATTTCATTCTTCGAATATAATCAGATATGGTTTCATATTCATAGACATGACCACATTTTCGGCTCTTATAAGCATTTTTTATAACTACTTTGCTAATTGGATCTAGGGGAGGGGCAAAAATGTTAGCATATGAAAGAGAATCACTTAACTCTTCAAAATTTGAGTCTTCAAGTTTTTTCTTCTTTTTACGAATTTCGATTACATCACTTGCACCTTTAAAAACGCCCTGCCACACACGAGTGTCTTGATAATTGTTACTAGAACCTGCTGGTAAACTATCATAGCATTCTTGAAATAACCCATCCACATCTTCACAGCTCTCTTCAGTATCAAGTTTTTCATCCAATTTTTGTAAAGATATTTTAATCTTTTCATAATCCACTTCTATTTGACTGTAAGATTCGACATAACTTTTTAAAATATCCAATTGTTTGGTTCTTTCATTTTCATCATCATGGTAAATTTCTAGTATTAGTTTTTTCCAAGAAACTAACGATTGTATTACTTTCTCCAAAGCCTCTTCGCCTTTATACATAGACATAATTAAAACACTATCATAAATAATACTTAAAAATCAGAATTTATAAAAAAAAGCTTTTTCTGCTTGTTTTTTGAAAGGTTAAGTAAATTAAACAAACAGAGCTAACTTCATTATTTTATTCTTCTTTTTCTGTGATCTTGTTCTTTGGGATCATTTATCAATAAATGAAATAGGTAGAGACCTTTGCCTCTGTTGCTCTTCAGCTCTCATCAATGTGACATTCGGCTATAACATGACAGTGACATCCCACTCATGATACGATTTTGACTTTTATTTACTTAGCTTTTATGATCAAATTTGCTTACCTTGTACTTTACAACTTTAATCTAGAAATTTTATTGATTATTCTGTCTAAAATGCTTGCTGACAACTAATTGAGGGAGGATTCTAACTCCGGATTAAATAGTGATGTGTGACTAATATTAATAATAAAAAAAATTGGGTTAATAGCCAAGGTAATATTTGAATAGAGATTTATTTAATAAAACCGTGATAGTCCTCTCTCTTTAGCTACAATGTCTGCAGCTGGAACTCCTTCAACAGACCCTTGGGTTATTTTGGCTAGAGAAAGAGCCAGGTATGAGGAGCAATTTAAATCCTTAAAACCCAATAATGGTATAATAACCGGAGACCAGGCCAAATCGTTTTTCCTGCAATCGCAGCTACCCCCTTTGCTTTTGGGACAGATATGGTATGATACTTAGTTTTAAGTTGTTTTTTAATCAGTCGAAACTAAATTTGATGCAGGAATATATAGACAGAGCCCATAATTTTATTCTAAGTTCTAAGGTTGTAATTTAGTGGGTGGATCCACCCAAATATCTGTTTAGCTGTCAGTTAAAATATGAACAAATACACACAACAAAACTACATAAAAACTATTAATAAAATATTAGTTAGAGCTTAATAATTCAGATTAATCTATACAGTCATTAAATAATTATTTTTGACTGATTCACATTGAAAAGGGAAATGTGTATAAAATCAATAGAGAAGTATGAAGTTTTTAATACCCGCTAGATTTTGTAGAATTTTTATTTTAATACAGGATGTTTAAATAGAAATATTTTGTTGTTGTCTGACAATATTTTGGTTGTTAATTTACAAATTTGGTACAGATTCGTTTACTGCTACTATACTCGATTTTTTATCGTCGTTGGTACTGATCATAGACAATCCGATATAATATGTGATAAAACCATAAAAAAACTCTTACAGGTGCTTAGCGGATACAGATGCCGATGGAAAAATGAACATCGAAGAATTTTCTATCGCATGCAAACTCATTAATCTCAAACTCCGCGGTTTTGAAGTTCCCAAAGGACTTCCTCCCTCTCTTCTGGCTTCCCTAAAAGTCCACACGCCACCCGCAATCCCCCCTCTTCCAAATGCAGCGCTCGTGAACCCTCCCTCGCGCCCCGAACCTCCAAAAGTTGCCCCCATGATGACTTCCCAAGCTGGACATGGAACTATGGCTACTGGGCAGCTGCCTCTAGTGGGTGGAGTTCAGACCGGGATTATGCCGTCCACTGCCACTAACTTGGGGAATGTGGGAGGAATTACTGGTGTTCCTACAGGTAAGTCTCCAAAAATAAGTAAATATAAAGAAGAAGTACCTTTAAGATCAATTCGCCTGCCTGGATATCTTTGATTTAGCCCTCTCAGTGGTATCTGGTTGTTTTATACAGTTTTTTACATGTTTTTTCTTTAAAGTTCCTGGCAAAAATTGGTGGAAAAGCCGTAACGAAAAGTAGGATGCAAAAAACATTTATTGAAATCATACAAAAATTGTTCGGTCTTGAAACATGTCTGAATTATTTTTGTATTAAAATATTTTAATTGTCCTTAATTGAAACTGTATCTTGCGTGTTTTTTTAATTTTCCAATTAGTTTATCGACACTCTGCTTACTCGTTTCAAAATCGCGAGTGACCTGTTTCATTTTGTGTACCTCTTCTGCAAATTCGTATCCGTTTATTTCTTCGTACTCCAAGTTTTTCATTTTCAAATTGGACTTTAAATCATGGAGTACGTTCAAAAACGTCATGTTGCTATGCTCCAATTTGGCGAGTTCGTCTTTGATTTGGTACAATTTGCGTTTGTCGTTTTTAAAATATTTAACGGGTTCGGGTTCTGTAAACTCTTCGTATTCTTCTGCTTCGTTTTCATATTCATCGAATTCTTCAAACGCTCGAAATTTGACGCCATCTATGTTTGGTAACTGACCTAATTCGTCATCTTCTTCTGCCGCGTATTCTGCGTCTTATGAGTTAAGGAAAAATGGTCAATTTATAAAATAGTTATTTTACGTTAATTGAAAAAAAAATATTGGGCAGAGGAGAAAAAAGTCTGGAAAATTGTGAAGAAGTCAAATTTTAGTCGAAAATCAACGAAGAAGTGTGAGAAACCTTTAGAAAATAGTGAGAAACTATGAAAAAATCCAGAAATTGTGTTCTAACGACAAGCTGTACATTTAAATATTTGATTCGTTACTTATTCCTTTACCTTGTTCAAAATCTTCTCCCTCGTCTTCCCCTGTTTCTTCTCCCTCGGTTTCCACTGTTTCTTCTTCCTCGTTTCCCACTGTTTCTTCTCCCTCGTTTTCCACTGTTTCTTCTCCCTCGTCTTCCCCTGTTTCTTCTCCAGCATCTAAATCGTCTTCCTTGTTGATTTCCAGATTGTATTGCTCGAAGAATTCAACATCAGACATTTTATGGCGTCTTCCTTCGACCATTCGTTTTTTCAGGTTTATTGGCGTTGAAAAAGATTTCTACAAAGTTAGGTTTACAAAAATAATCAGTAAATATTAGTATTCATTTTTTATCAGCTCTTTTTTTTACCTTAACGCGATTCCGCGAACTTGCAATCTCGTTCTTCGTTTCGTCCTTAATCGCTTCTTCGAGCATCCCTATACAATCTTGTAACTTTGTCTGACATTGTTCGTAATGCAAATCGTTTTTCGTATCAACATTTTGATCTTCCAGTTTCCTTTCGTTCAGAATTTCTTCCAAACTTTTCACTTCATTGAAAATAATTTTCTTGAAATCCGCATCCAGGATGACATTTTCCTGATCTTGATTCTTCTTGAAAGTTTTTTCCAACACTTTATTGTACTCTTGGATTTTCTTGGTTTTCTGTTTGATTTCCATTAGTTTTTTTTTTGAAGGTTGATTTTCTTGGGGCGTACCTATTGAATTTTTTTTCGACATACTTGAACCCGGTTTAGTAGTTTTTTCAGTTTTGCAGGATTCCGAATATTTTACAAATTCGGCCAGATAGTCTTTCAACTTATGTTCCAGCTTTTCGAATTTTTGCAAAGTTCTCTTTTTCAATATTCCAGTGGCTTCATCTTTTGGTTTGTTCACGATGATTTTTCCATCTTGGTAAATCATTCCGTACGTTGTAGGAGATGATTGGTTTTTGTAATTTTGATATTTTTGATAATTCGTACTCATCGTGGCGTAGAGTGGAGTGCACTTGAAATGAAATCAAATTTTTCAAGTATGAAATAAACGTTTTACTTAATTTTTAAATGATTTTCGTTGTTGAAATAGAATGACATGTATTTAGTGTGAATTTTGACAGATCACTTGACAAAATAAAAATGATTAAAGGTGGTTTTAGATGTAGGTATCAAATAGATACTCGTCTATGATCCTGATAGATGTCAGATCTACTTCAGGGATGCGCCCCTGCCCACGCGAGTCCCGGTTTATCTCCCAATACCACACGGGGGAAACCATTGTCACATCCCCACTTCCTATAACCAAACCCATATTGCCTTCCTTTTTAATAATCCTACCCTTCTCTGGAAAGCAATGGGAACCTCCCAAAGAATTACATGGCTTTCGTCTATGTGATCACCACCCTTCACGAAGAAGAAGAGATCAAATATCTTCACAGTGGTCAGGTGAACATCGTGCTAACGATTCCTACATTCTAGCACGACGCTCCTTTAGTAAATTTCCGGGAAAGTGATGCTGCAACAAATAAGAGTAAACGAATTTGAGATAATTCGTTTCCTCCTAAAATTTTAGATCTATACTTTCTTTTTTTTTTACAGGAATAATACCTCCAATGCAATCAACGCCTTTAGTGCAACCTCTAATCGATTCCGGTCCTTCTCTATCATCAGCCCCGCTTGTCGCTAATATTCCCCTATCATCTTCCACAATACAACCCATATTGTCCGCCCCGCCCCTAGTAACTGGCATCCCGCCCACTCTACCTCCTGTTCCGCATTTACCTCCCAACGTTCCTTCGCTGGCAACCGGAATCCCACCCATCGCTTCAGTAGTCGCCCCTATGGTTCCACCTGTAAACGCTGTTGCTCCTATGACTGCTCCCGGGATGTCGCCGGTAACATCTCAGCCTATTATAGGTATACAGGGAATTCCTCGACCTGGAGCTTCTAGCACACCTCGCACTAGCATCGGCAGTTTGGAAAGAACCCATTCGATCGAGTCTGTTTCGTAAGTAGGCATGGTCGGATTAAAAGTGTTTTTTGTATTTATTTCGCGTTTAATAATTCTAGTAGTCAACCAGAATGGTTGGTACCGCACCAAACGAAGTTAAAATACACACAAATATTTAACAGTACCGATAGGACTAGGAGTGGATTTTTGTCTGGAGCACAAGCGAGGAATGTGATGGTTCAAACCAAATTGTCTCAAAAGATTTTAGCACAAATATGGTAAATATATTCGTAATCGATTTTAAATATAAGTCTGTACTAGGGTTGTTATTTTAGGGCTTTATCGGATATGGATATGGATGGCAGATTGGGTTGTGAGGAATTCGTTTTAGCAATGCATTTGTGCGAGCAGGCTGCTTTGGGTAATTCCCCGCCAACGAAGTTACCTCCCGATCTTGTACCTCCTTCGTTTAGAAGAACAAGAACAACATCGATTTCTAGCCAAGGCAGCGCCCCGGCAGATCAGGATCCTGCGTCTACCTTATTGCAGAGTACGTCTAATCTAATATAATATTACTTTAACAGATGTGAGCATACTTTATCCCCCAAGTATTATTTTAGATTCGTTCGAAGATAAACGCAAAGAAAACTTCGAAAAAGGCCAAGCCGAATTGGAGAGAAGAAGAAAAACTCTCCTAGATCAACAACGGCAAGAACGCGAAGAGCGAGAAAGGAAGGAACGAGAAGAGCAAGATAAGAAAGAAAAAGCGAGACAGGAGGCGGAACGCAAGAGACTCGATGAACTAG
Organism: Crepidodera aurea; assembly: GCA_949320105.2. NCBI lineage: Eukaryota > Metazoa > Arthropoda > Insecta > Coleoptera > Chrysomelidae > Crepidodera > Crepidodera aurea. The sequence goes on along the minus strand of OX439477.1, from coordinate 17,436,565 downwards.
AAAAACAAATGAGAGAGCAACAAGAGAAAGAAAGATTGATAGAAGAGGATAAAAAGCGTCAGGCCGAGCAGAGGGAGGCGGCTAGAAAAGAAATGGAGCGACAGAGACAGTTAGAGTGGGAAAAACAAAGATTGCAAGAACTCCAGAATCAACGGCACAGAGAACAAGAATCCGTACTTAAACTCAAAGCTAAAAATCAAAGTCTCACCATCGAATTGACCACCTTAAACGATCAAGTCAAAGAACTGTCGCAGAAAATTTGCGACACTAGAATGGGCGTATCGAACGTCAAAACTACCATCGACGGTATGAGATCGACGAGGGATTCGCAAATGTCGGAAATGTCGCAGCTTAAGAATAAACTGAAGGAACAAAACGCGAGGCTGTTGGCATTGTCGCAAGAAAAAATTAAATTAGACGCTAAAAGTAAGGCTAACGCGCAAGATAGCGAACAAGCCAGATTGGCGTTTGAAAATAAAGAAGTTACTATTAAAAATTTAAGAACCAAGGTAAGTTTTGTAGGTTTAAAAAACGCACGCCAGAATTTCAACTTCAAATTTGTCACTTGTCACCTGTCTTTCATTTTCACCGATTAATTCCTAATGCCATTTGTCACTTATCACCTGTCAGTTGTCAACTTCCCTGACTATTTCCTAATACTTAGATTACTGTAGCTTTTACTTGTCGGTTTTCCTTGTCAAACAAGGCCCTATTTTTGGTCTCAGGTCGACGACATGCAATCAGAAATCGTCGGCAAGATGGAGGACATCGAAAACAACAATACTCAATTGAAAGACCTAAAAACTCAACTAAAAAATCTCGTAAACGAATGCGAACAACTTTATAGCGTATACGAAGTAAAAAGAAATACAATTGTGGAAATGAAAAATTCGAATAAAGGAACCGACTTGGACGCCTGGAAGACTTCCGATGCCTGGTCAACAACTACCAACGAGGATTCGAGCGAATGGCCGGTAGACAACTGGGCCACCACTACGGACGTCTCATCCTTACCCGGTATCGTTAAATACAGAGCGTTGTACGAGTTTGTTGCGAGAAATAATGACGAAATCTCATTCCAACCTGGTGATATTATAAACGTAAGTAAATATTAACCTGCTTACGTGTTGTTTTCATTCATGTTTTGTTGAAGGTTGCGAAGGAGCAAACCGGCGAACCTGGTTGGTTAGCGGGCGAAATAAGAGGCCACACCGGGTGGTTCCCGGAAGCTTACGTGGAACCGGTAGATGGCGTAGGTGTAAGGGAGTCTGCAGATTTTAGTCAACCCGTTTTTAGTGCTGAAGAATTAGAAGCGAAACGATTAGAGTGAGTAATAATTAATATTTTATTCTATTCGAGGAGGGAGGTAAATATACGTCGAAGATTTTTTTATTGCATCACTTGAACACCAGATATCGTACATAAACCAATAGTAGTTCAAATGTACCGTAACAAAATTGGTCTTTTAAAGTAGTAAATATATTTAAATCGAAATTTTTCTGTTCTGATTCATCTATAACAACTAATTTTGAACAAAAATAATAGTAGTTCAAATATACCGTCACAAAATTGGTCTTTTAAAGTACTAAATATATTTAAACCGAAATTTTTCTGTTCTGCGTCAATTATAACACCTGATTTTGAACAAAAATAATAGTAGTTCAAATGTATCCTGCGACAGTTTTGATTTTTAAAGTACTGAATGTGTTGAAATCGTGATATTTCTATTTAAATGTTTAATGGTTTCCTAGATTACTAAATGTACGTCGAATATTTTTTGATATTACTTCACTTGAACACCAGAGATCGTACATAATCCAGTGGTAGTTCAAATATACCAATACCGTTTCTTCTCCAGGGGTATAGCCGAAGTACCGGAAGGTTCCGATACGACGAACTCGTTCGAACCAGCCCCCATCGCAGCCATGCCGGAAGTCAGCCAACCGGTCGCGGTCGAGGAGGCGGAGGCCGAATATTTCATAGCGAACTATCCCTATCAATCGCAGGAACCCGGAGATCTGACGTTTAACGCGGGAGAGGTGATAGCTGTTGTCAAAAGAGACGGAGATTGGTGGACTGGTAAATTGAACGGTTTAATTGGAATTTTTCCTAGTAATTACGTGCAGAAGGTCGATGTGGTAAGTAGGATCTGATAATTTTTGTATTTCAAGTGTACAGTGTGCGATGATTTTTATTGATTTGTTGTTTTATATTATTGTTTACATACTTAACCATCTAAAACCCAGCTTTAGAACCTTTACGCTTAACACTTTCCCATTCCTGTTTACGTTTTGATACTAATCCAGTGTTGTCAGCCTTCCGACGCTAACGCTGCCGTCGAACCAGTACCCGTTGAGCCTGTGACAGCACCCGAAGAAACACCATCGCTACCCGCCCCGAAGCTGTCAACTGGCGTATCCGCGGAAGCCGTACAAACAGCTCTAGCCAACGTAAACGCGCAGGCGCAACAGGTCGACAACGAAGTATCGCAGATCAGTTTTAACAAGGCGAAAGAAGAAGCGTTGGCGCAAGCCGCATCAGGCCAGGTTTGTCTATAAGCCAAAGCTTTTGCTTTGTCGTTGTACAGTTTGTTTAAATACGAGATGCGGTCGTTGCAGGTTTGATTAAGTCTTCAATTATATTGTACGGTCTCAGTAATTTTTTTGTTACAATTCTAGTGCGCGAAATCTCTTAATTCACCTGTAAAGTGATCATGGTCATAAAATTCGCTCGCAAATATGACAATTTTTTGTTTTAACGATTTATATAAATCTGCATCATCCGCATTCATTATCTTAATATATTTTTCAATTAAAAAAAAACAACGTTAATATAAATAATTAACTTTCAACAACTTCCTGTAGGTTATAAAAACGAAAAAGCCCGAAATAGCGTCGGTTATAGCCCCCTACCAATCGACAAGTCCTGAACAGCTATCGCTAGCTAGAGGCCAACTGATCATGATCCGTAAGAAGACGGACAGCGGTTGGTGGGAGGGGGAACTCCAAGCCAAAGGCAGGAAACGTCAAGTCGGTTGGTTCCCCGCTAGTTACGTCAAAGTTTTGAACAGCACTGGGAAGATTAGTGGTAGATCGACTCCCGTATCAACTACCAGGATGCAGCAGGAGGTTGTTATAGGTACGAAACGGTGTGATATACCACATGTATATCGAGCACCGCATATAGTGTATAATTATTATTGTTTTAAGTTTACTGTCGGGTCATGTTATTGTTATCAAGACACCGATTTGTAACGGCAAGGTCGGGCCTCGATCTTACGTGAGTGAACTCCAGTTCACTCTCGGATAAAGGTCAATGCATGTATATATATATATATCGAATTATTGTAGACATTAGATAAGATTAATTCAAGTATTGTATTCATTATTGTTATGGGTTAATCTCTCCCTCACCACTTACCCTACGACATCTTTACATGTCACAAGGGTTTTCTTTGGTGTAGAGGTTTGCTAAAAAAAATTCCTCCCTGCTTTACAGATAAAGTGATAGCTCTATACCCCTATACTGCCGGAAATCCAGACGAACTCTCCTTCGCCAAAGATGATATCATCAGCGTGACTGCGCGCGAAGAAGAGGCGTGGTGGAGGGGAGAGTTCAATGGTGTATCAGGACTATTTCCTAGCAATTACGTGGCTCCGCTTACACAATGTAAGTAGATTTTATTTACTAAGTTTAGTTTTTTTTGTTTTAAATACAGAATATAATCATAATTCTTCATTTGTTTGAGTAAAAGCCAGTAAATTGTAAAAAAGTCACCAAACTTTATACTTAAACAATAGTAGTTCAAATGTACTAACACAGTTTTGGTTTTTAAATATACTGAATATTTAATTATTTTAATGTTGGCTTTTACTTGAAACATATTTTTCGACGGTCATTACTCGCCATTATTTTATCCGATGGTATCCTAACGCCATTTTTTATTTTACTTTTTATAGGAACATTTCTGCACCCATCCTACCATACGAAGCTGAATAGTCTAAAACATAGTATCATTAGCATTTCTAGTATAATATCTGTTATTATTATTATGATTAATATTATTCATGATGTATGTATCTTTCCTAAATTTAGCAAAAATATCTTTCAAAACGTGATTGTGCCCATTTTAATATTGCCTTACGTAGTGTTCATCATCGAAAAAAGTGGGAGTAGTTTATAGATGACCCACTTCTTGTAGAAAAAAAAACATGTTACAGAAATAGTAAATCAGGGGTTGTACAATTATTTTAAACTTGACACATCGGTCAAAATGTGTGTCTGTCATACGAAGCTTATTTATGATCCAAAATGATTTTATCTTTGACATTTTATTTATTTTTTTTCAACTTGTCTCCTTCTTCGAGTGCCCTCTCGCTTATATATGACGCCTTCTTCTTGTTTACAGCTTGGCTGTAACTGTAGATCTTAATTCATTCACACATGCTAACATTTCACAAATTTTACATTTAAATTACGCGAATTGTCCCGAAGAAGCGTCAGCATTCCTAGACTACCTTTCTTGTAGATCCCTTTTAACGTTTTTGTTCTATAAATTATACCTCCGAGAGCCAAGGGGCCTTTCAAAGCCGACGGTTATCCAAATCTAAGACATTGTTGCATATTGTTGGTCACCGGATGGGCGGGGCATACGTAACTGGTTTGGCAGGTGCGCATTTGTACTCTCAACATCCCTCTACGGAGGTATTTTGAGAATGCGGTCTCTCTGAAAAATCCCCTATATATAAATGCTTTCCAGAGGAAATTTAAGTCAAGGGTGAGGGTATAATAATTAATTTTTACGAAAAAATAGATCTCTTAACAATTCTTCGAGGGTTAAGAGTAATTATTCTCGAAAGGGATGACTATTGTTTTCCTTGGCGCTTCGGTACGCGTTTGTTATACAGTTGTGGGAAAACCCGTAACGCCATCACCGAAAAAGTTTTATTACCTGAGATTTTTAATAATTTATTTAAAAGTTTCTTATTCGGTATTAGTGAAACTTATTTAATATTTCTTATTCTTTCTAAATTGTTTTTTATATATATTTTATTGAATAACTAAAGAGGTGTTAAAATGAGCCCAAACATTTAGTCAATTTTATTGTTTACATATTAAATTAATGCTAAAATATACAGAGTGGACATCTGTATAAAGGAAATTTGTTAAGATATCCATACTGTATTTATTTTACTCATCTTTACATAAAATATCTTTATATCATTTAAAAATTGTGATTATTTTGCTCATTAAATTTAGTATACTTTATATAAATTATTTTTTAATACAGCATGTCCCGACAATCGGAAAAAAATATATAGAATAATTTGTGCGATTCAAATGACCGGAATTAATTTTTTTTCGATCGTTTATTTATTATAGATGACCTGATCTGACCCCAATTGATTATTTTTTCAATATACTCGATAATATAGGAAATTTCTAAATATATTAAATCTATTAAGGGCATGAGTGAAAATTTTTATAAAAGCCCAGTATTTTGGAAAACAAATTATGGGGGGTTGGGGCCTGAAAAAGGTCGAATTAAATATCGCTATTTACAGGTTATATATTTAACTAGAAATCAGTATTAGCGCTTAATTGGATTAATTTCTAGCTTTTGAATCACACTGTATATGTTTTAAAGATATTTTTGTAGATTGTTGACACACGCTGTACGTATATATATATATATACAATATTGTATGAAAAAATTATTTTCAGCGAGAGTTTGGTAGGGTGGGTCACTATTTGTTACGGTAAGATATTTTTTTTGGTAATTTCTTCTTTTTTTATTAATTTTGAAATCTGTTTTAATTATTTCTCGAACCATCCTACCGAACTGTACGCTGTTCGCTTATTTATTGAGGGTGGATTAAAAAAGCACTGATTTTATTTATATACTTTAGCGGCATCGGATTTTTACATAAAGAAAATCTACAATATCAGTTTGGCAACGCCGCATTTTTGTTTTTAATTAAGAAACCCGCCTTTTACTACTGTTGTAATAAAATTCGGCATTTTTAGTTCACCCTATTAAATTATTTATTGATGTTAAATTGGCTGATTATCTAAAAGTCCTACTTCAAGAAAATACGATGTTTGTTTCGATTCGCTGTAAATTTTTATTTGCGAAAAAACGGGATAAAAAGCATGATCAAAATTAATTCGAATATCTTCAAGATTTTTTTTGGTAGGCGAAAATAAAAATAACTCGTGTTTAATCCGGGAGCTGAGCTATGAAGTGATTCATTTTAATTGGTTCTAACGTTTGTTAGTACAGGAGCTGGACCGAGCTTGATATAAAAAATAGTATATGAAAAAATCGAATAATATTCTAAAGTTGTTTGATCGCCTGTCAAAAAAAATATTGAACTTGCACGTATGTTTTTTGTTTCGACAAACGTCTCTTGTCATGTATAGAAATAAGCAAAAAAAAAGTGTTATGTAAATCGTTAGTTATTCCCAAATTGTTGAAAAATACTCAACTCACTACCATTATAATATATTGCATTAAAAACATTGAATATCCTTGAAGTTTTTCGTTTTAATCGAAAGTTCCTTCCTCGAGCTCACGGTCGCAGTTAGAAAGAGAAAAAATAAGATGTAGAAGTGTTCCGAGTGTCAAAAACCACTTTAGTGCTTTTAAAACACTGTTAAATCCGGCTCGAAGGACCACGTCAGGGATTAGACAGGAGTTGTGATGTTTAAGCCCTAATCGCCTTAATATCTGGCCAAGACAATTTTTATTTGTTCCAACTTCGCAGTCTATTCAAATAATCGCTTTTTAATGGTTCAGACCTCGCGCTCCGTTCACATTACTGTCAATTGTTTGTTTGATTTGCACGAAAACATTAGTAGTTCAAATGTACCTTTCGTATATACGTTGTTTAATATTTAATTATTCCGAACACGACGTTTCTCCTCCACGTCAGACCACCTTCAATTCCCTCGAAATAAATCGATAATTTTCATAGCTCAAACGTCCCTACCGTATAATAAGAAACGTCAAGAAAGCATAAACGAATTCATTCAAACGGAAAAAAGTTACGTCAGCGATATGTCAATCGTACACGAAGTTTTCGAAGAGCCTTTGAGAAGGAGCAAGCTAATTCCTGCCAAGGACGTCGATGATATTTTCGTCAATTGGCAGGACATCATAAAGTGCAATAAGCGATTTTTGAAGGAGTTGGTGAACGCTAACAAAATGGGTAGCGATATGATCGGCGATATAATTTGTAGACATGTAAGTAAATATTACGTTATGATTTTGTAATAGTTCAGATGTCCTGTGTGACAATTTTGTTTTTTTAAAGCACTAAAGCCAAGAAAATAAGAGTAGTTCAAATGTACTATGCAATATTTTTGTTTTTTAAATAGAAATAATGTATAAGGGATTTAAAAAATGGCTTATTTTACAATTGTAGCTTCCAGAGATGAAAGCCTATATAACATTTTGTGGCAAACAATTGGACAGCGCCACTCTGTTACAAAAATTTACCGAGAATTCCACTGCATTTAGAGAATTAGTTAAAAAATGCCAAAATAATGTAGCAACCAAAGGAATGCCTTTATCGTCGTTTCTAATCAAGCCAATGCAAAGGATAACCAGATATCCTTTGCTGATTAATAAGATATTAGAAAATACCCCAGAAAATCATCCAGGTATGTATGTTGGACCTCAATTTTCGGAAATTAGACGGGAATTGTGCTGTTCCAACCCTAATGGCCTTAATATTTGTCTAATGACTAGCCAAATAATAAATATTTTTAGACTACAAAAACCTTCAAGGATCCCTAACCGTGGCGGAAAGATTCCTCAGTAGTATCAACGAAAACGTTAGGGTGAAAGAAAACCAAGACCGTTTAAAATGGTTGCAGCAGAGTGTTCAAAACGAACTAAATATCGTATTTAGTAGCGACACAAATCGGTTGGGTCCGAGGCAGCTTTTGCACTACGGCATTTTCGTTAAATTAAAGAGCAACAAAGAACTTTTAGGATTTTTGTTTAACGATTTTTTCATGTTGGTGCAAGCAAGTAAGAGTTTAGGAACGCAATTTCAGTTCCAGATAAACGGGAACGTTAGTTATAAGTTGTATAAGCAGGTGAGTCTTGAATAATTCGGTTCCTTCGAGCTCATATTTTATATTTCTAACCTCAATTTCAGCCTATTTTAATTCAAAACTTGTTGGTAAGTAGAGAGAGTACCGATAACATAGAAAACGGTACCGATTCGAACAGAGTTCTTAATATACAAGACGATAAAAGTACATACAAAATTGCGCTTCTAGTTAGTTCCGTTAGCGAATGTAATCTCTGGATGAAAAGAGTAGAAAACGCCAAAGAGACATGCTCGAAAATGTTCACTTTGAATCAACAGAATAAAAGAAAAACACGTAAGTTTGTTTTTAGTAATATTTGTATATCGGTTGCTTGGGCGCTTCCCAGTTAAGAAAACCTGTTAAAAATAACATAAAACTTCACTATTTCTTTAATCCTCATTTACTGATTTTACCTTTGGGTCATTCCTAATGTAATTCCTCTCTAAGGGTTTAAATTCTTATAAAAACCTGTTAAATTTCACGTATGACTCGTTCTTCAGCAGCGTGACTTTGTCGCGCGATTTAGTAGCAGTCTGAATCCGTCGCTCGATTTAATAGCTTTATTGAGTCGTGGAATTTAGCAGCGAGGGATTTATTAAAGCAATACAGTCGTATCGCCAATTTAGTACATTGGTATAGACATGTCGCAGGTAATTTAGTAGCGCGATACAGTCGAGTCGCAAGAGATTTAGTAGCGCGATACAGTCGTATCTCAAACGATTTAGTAGCGCGATGCAGTCGTATCTCAAGCGATTTAGTAGTGCGATACAGTCGTATCTCAAGCGATTTAGTAGCGCGATACAGTCGTATATCAAGAGATTTAGTAGCGTGACACAGTCGTGTCGGAAGGTATTCAGTAGCGCGATACAGTCGTATCTCAAGAGATTTGGTAGAGCGATACAGCTATGTCGCGAGTGATTTAGTAGCACGATACAGTCGCATCGCAAGCGATTTAGTAGCGGATAAGTTCTTGTTGTTCTGTTATTTAAAGCGGACAAAATCCTGTCTAAGTAAAAGTATTCTTTTTTTTTACTTACACTTACATTGGGGTTCTTAACTGGGAATATTACATCTTGCTTTCATGTGTTTTAACAAATTTCGTTGTGTTGCCACTAAAATTTAATAGTTATTTATCGTAAACAGAAAAAGATTTGTATTTTTTGGTAACTTTTCTTTTACTGTTTACGACTTAAATGGAATTCGTTCTGAGGCTTTTTGTTACTTACGGGAATTTCGCTTTGTTTTTGTTTGTGCAGAACTTCATCTGGGGCCATCTTGTGGACGTCTTCTTGTACTAGTACAAAAGGGAAAACGATTTATATCTACCGGTAAGCAACTGTATAGTTTTTTATAATATGTTTCAGTTCCCCATTTTCGCAAGATGTTATTCGTTACTGTATTGGAAGGCAAAGAATTTATTAAAACCGTAAAGGATATGGGTACTTGTAGTCCGAAAAAAGGTACCTAATTTTTTTTTATTTAACCATCTTACAGAAAACATAAAAGCCAGTACATCTTTATTAATTTGATTTACCGTCGCTCAACCATTACGTGAGTGAACTCTCAGAAGGTATTCCAGGATAAGGCCAACGCCTACTATATACACTGTCATAGATAAATGCAATTCTAGGTCTTGTTAATAGGTATTACTTTGTATGTGTTCCAATTTAATAATTTACTCGGTTGTTCCCTTATCTGGTCTAAAACTTCATTGATATTCAGCTCGTCACACAATTTTATATTTTTCCCTTAAAAGGTTACGATACTTTGCAGCCCCCAATACAAATCGGGAATTCTAGGCTTCATTTATTAATTTTACCGAGTGTGGAATTTGATTTATTGGATTCGACAGCCCAACTGACGTAGCCGAAAGGCAGAAAGCGGTCGTTTGGTTACACAATTTTCAGTTTAAAGTTTGCATTTTTTTTTGAGTTTCAAATCTGCTATTCCTTTAATACGAACTAAAATCGAAATGTTATATAGGCAAAGCTCACTGCGAAAACATCTACTGCAAAGTGAGCTTGGGTAATCAGGAACAAGAAACCGACGTTGCCAAAGAGAATTTCAATAACGGCAACCCCGTACAGAACGGCATTCCGCAAATACCTTCTTTAGTTTGGAACTACAGCATGCAATTTCAATTGAGGAATATCAATCAAGAGATCCTGAGTTTCGTTGTTCACAAACAAAATTATTTCAGTCCAGACGGTAAGAACAAAATACCACTTAAAAATATCGTGACGTCATAGTTGTATTTGCTGCGATGTTGCCACTTTAATTTTTTCATTTGACAGTGATATACTAACTAATTTGAAATATGAACAGTCGCTCGATGACCATACTTTTTGTATTTTTTAGATTTTCTAGGTAGGGCAGAGCTAAAGGTAAAAGATGTTTTGAAGGAGTCTCAAAATCACAACGGACCCATATCGAAAAAGCTCATCCTTCATCAAGTTGAATCCGGAGAAATCCTAGTAAAATTAGATTTACACTTATTTGATAATTATTAGACCGAAACGTATTGGTTAGTACATTTCTATAAGAAAAAAAAATACTATATCGAAATGGAGGAGTTCCCTACTCACCTCAAAATCTAAAAAAAATGTCTACTAACTGCATTACTTCGGCAATGATAAAATATGATAACAAAATTCTACTAAGCTTTCCAAAAAGTATCGTTAGCAAAAATAAATTTTATAAACTCCATTTCTGATTGGTTGAAATTAAAGTTGGTATCAAAACTCGATGTGACAGTTGACATGTTTCGTTGTCAAATGTCATTTTACCTACGTCATTCGTGTCGTTAGCTAAAGGAGTCTCCCGCTAGTATGAATTTGGCTGGCAGCTGCAGGCTTCGGCGATTGTACGCAAGCAAAAATTAATAAAAACAATCCTAAAGACGAATGACGTAAATTGATATTTAACAACGACGCATGTCAACTGTCACCGCGGGTCTCTATAGCAACTTTCATTTTAACCAATCAGAAATGGAGTTTATTAAAATCATTATTTTTCTCAAACGATATATTCTGAAGAGCTCAGTAGTTTTTTTGTGAACATATTACAGCATTACGAAAATAATATAACGCTTCCCCGATGGTAGACCTTTTTCTAGGTTGGCAACTTGGAAGGAACTCCTCCATTTAAACAATATGTCAACTGTCAAAATTCGGAAATGTCAATTAACATTGAAGTTTTGACGTAACCGTTTAAAAAAGCTCTCTGAACGCCGACAAACGTTCACTTACATGACAATATATTTTTTGACTAAGAGTTTAGAAAAATATCACGTACATAAAGTGTCATAATATGACAATATTTCTAAAAGTAACAATGTTTTTTGAAGAACGATTTACCTGTCAATAATAATTTAAATTTTTGACATACAGTGACTGTATTCTGTCGTATCCGGACGTTCTACGACGATGACATTGTTGGTGATAATTATTTTGCACTTTTTCCGGCAGCTCTATAAACCACACCCAGTATGTTCAGTGTTCGAAAACCAGGCTATTGCCCCACCTCGAGACGCTTGGTAGTGTCGTCACATGCTTACTTTTCCAAAATTTAATTACTCTTAAGAGTAGTCCGTCACCTGCACACTCTTCGGGAAGACACGTGAATTGCTACAAAATATGTGGAAGTGGGGATCGCTTGAGATCCCTCCCGGACAGATTCCCGAGGAGTGTGCAGGTGACGGATTTTATTGTGTAGCTATTTTATGCATTTTGGTTGGATTCAGTCAGATTTTGAATAATTTTTGCGATGCATCAGATAATAAAAACGTTGCCTGTTGTCTTATGCTCTCAAGCGTCAATACCGAGTCAATTTAGTTATATAAATTGATGTATGTGTTCCTAATTATAATAAATACCTTATAGAAGTGTATGTAGCCCAAACATTTTTAACGAAAATTGGAATTAACGACAATTCCAAAAATATATTCACTTTACAAACAATAATAATAATAATAATGATACTATTTACATGTTTTTTGCATCTTGTTATATATCTACTGTTATATTTTACCGTTACACTATATATCAATTGCCAGTTTATAATTCTTAGAACGTTTATACAAGATGGACCAAAACTAATGGGACAAAAATTAACAACAGATTTTATTTAAACCAAAATATGTTGTTACTCTCCGCTTCATTTAGTTATGATCGATTTTGTATAAAAAAATTTGTCAGTATTATTATAGTAAGTTGTTTTTGCTAAAATACGAGTTTTATTTAATCCCAAAAGATGCAGAAACGTTTTCTCGAAGATCTCATTTCAAAATTTTAAATAGTTTGGAAATTAGGAGGCGACAAAGTTGAAATTAAAAAACAGGTAACTAAAATATTACTTTTAATCAAATCCATCCTCTCTAAATCAATAAATTATATATAAATAATTAAATTAACGCTTATCTCACTTTACAAGTTAAAAAATGCACAAGTACCCGCAGACATCCGTCAACAATGACATCTGACACCTACCAACGGTGTATATGTCAACTGTCGATAGTGACACATTTCCAGTATGACATCTTTCAACGATATATCTGTCAACTGTCGATAGTGACAGTATTGATATTTGGACATCTTCGCAGCGGCCTTCTTGACATAGAACATATTTTTAACTAGAATATTGTGCATTTTACTCTTATTTTAGGGAAAAATGGAAAAAACTGGTAAATTAATACCTCAACTGGTAATAATCGACAAAATTGTCGAGTCGTTAGTTTAATGTCAATTTAATTCCTAAACGGGGAATGAAAATCTGCATTTCAAAACCATTAATGACAGTTTTGATACTTATTTTAAAATCAGTCAGAAATGTCAGAATTTTATAGGCAAATATTTAGACAAAGTAACGCATTTAAATAATTATCAAAAGCAGACTATTTCAGTCAACAATTTGGATATGGGTGGAAAATTTAATACACAAATTCAAAAATTACACAATTTGCTATCAGAAAATTCTTTAAAAAAATTACCTAAACACTCCGTATACTACCTTGTACTCTCTTTTACCTTTATGAAAAAAGTCTGATGTGAAATTTAATATAATGCGTATTTTAAAGCTCATTTTAAGGTCAAACTGCAATTTTATATTTCTAAAAAAAAACAGTTTTGGCTTCGCTTTCGGTATATTCAGGTATTTATTGCAAATCCCAGAACAATAATTTAACAGCATTGGTCTTATATGAACAAATGTCATTCTTGTCTAATTATGTCATTCTTGTCAATTATGTCAGTCTTGTCAAATTATTTTTCTAGTGTTGCCAACACTGTCTTTATACATTGCAATGAATAAATGACGTTTTCTATATTCTTAAAATTAGTTTTGGAAACTTAAAAATAAAGTTTTTAAGTTTACATAAAACTGAAGTAGCATTTAAACTTCAGAATTATATTTTTATAATCAATTAATGGCAATTTTACTAAATTCGGCTACAGTACGAAAGTAATATAAATAAAAGTGCCATTAATTTTTAGGTCTATCCCTCCTGTCACCTTAATTTTTTTAATTCTTGTCTGTCTACAATCATTTACAAGAAAATGATCGTAAACGATTAAAGTCATTTTACTAAACACGATGAAACACTAAATTAAATTCACTCTTCCCTATCGTTGACCTTAGTTTCGACGAACTTTTTATCATCATCGGGGAAGTTAAAAATCGGTTTGAAACCGCCTTCGAGCTGCGGTTTGAAGTTTTCGATGTCGAACTCGCTGGTGGTGGCGTACGGCAACGTCGTCACTTCTGTGGATTCGGTGGTGGTGGTGGAATTTTTGTTTCTCACCACCGACCAACCTTGGCTCATGGTGTTCTCGATGTTAAGGCTCGCCTTGAACGAAAAATACAAAAACTTGTAGAATTATTGGGATTCTTTATTATTTTCCTACGAACGCGCGGAAAGTAGTACAATTGTTAAGAAAATAAGTGCGGAAAATTAACGATTTGCGCACTTGTTATGAAAATACGTGCGGAAAAGTAACAGTTTGCTCACTTGTTAAAAAAATAAAAACGGAAAAGTAACGCTTTGCACACTTGTTAGGAAAATTAGTGCGGAAAAGTAACGATTTGTGCACTTGTTATGAAAATACGTGCGGAAAAGTAACAATTTGCCCACTTGTTATAAAAATAAGAGCGGAAAAGTAACGCTTGTTATGAAAATAAATGCGAAAAAGTAAACATTTGCGCAATTGTTGGAAAATAAGTGCGAAAAAGTAACCGTTTCCGCAATTGTATAAGTGAGGAAAAGTACCACTTTGCGCACTTTTTAGGAAAATAAGTGCGCAAAAGTAACCGTTTGCGCAATTGTTAGGAAAATAAGTGCGGAAAAAGTAACGATTTGTGCACTTGTTATGAAAATAGGTGCGGAAAAGTAACGATTTGCGCACTTGTTATGAAAATAGGTGCGGAAAAGTAACAGTTTGTGCTCTTGTTATAAAAATATGAGCGGAAAAGTAATGCTTTGCACACTTGTTATGAAAATAAATGCGGAAAAGTAACCGTTTGCGCAATGTTAGGAAAATAAGTGCGGAAAAGTAACACTTTGCGTTCTTGTTAGGAAAATAAGTGCAGAAAAGTAACCGTTTGCGCAAATGTTAGGAAAATAAGTGCGGAAAAGTAACGATTTGTGCAATTGTTAGGAAAATAAAAGCGGAAAAGTAACCTTTTGCGGAAGTGTTATGAAAATACGTGCGGAAAAGTAACAGTTCGCGCACTTGTTAGGAAAATAAGTGCGTAAAAGTAACGATTTGCGCACTTGTTAGGAAAATATCTATATTATTGTTACCTGAAACGGGGCTTCGAAATCTAGTTTCGGATAATCGGGCACATCGACGTCGTTTCTATGATTCGAGCCTAATTCTAGCCTGTGTACGTTCTCGACACTTCCCACCATGGTATTCGGGTTCTGGTGATGGGTGTGCATAACGGCGCTAACGGTGAAAACTTTATTCGAATCGCTTGGTCTAATTTCCGGTATGACGGGACTGCCGTAGTTTGGCATCGAATATTTGTCAGGCGTCAGATTCGGTTCGGTAGGAGTGTAAGCTACCGCTATGGGTTTGTCTGAGTTGGTTCGTAGCGTTACCGAAATTTGATTAAGGCCTAAAAGAAATAGTATACAGTGTGCGTCATAAGTTTTCCTATATCTCCGCGTTTACCTGTCATTTTATTCACATTTCCACTGACTATCCTAGACTCGTAATTCTCTCCGATGGTGTTCCACTGGTTGTTAGAGAAATAATCCGGTTCGTCCAAATCGTTTCCGGTTTTGGAAGGAGTATCGGGTACGGCGGGGAGGTTTATGCTCGGATCCGTTCCCGGTCGTTCCAAAGGGTAAGGAAAATCCGATTTTATCGGAAAACTGGGTGGTTTGTGAGGTTTTAAAATGGGATCGTCGTTTCTGTCTTTGGAATCGAAGAGAAGGTCGAAGTCTTGGTTTATTTTCGACGGAGGTAGAGGGCGTTCCGATCTCGTACCTATAACAACACTTTCTTTTTTATTACTATCGTCGATAACGTCCAGTTTAATCGGTGCTGAATTAACCGGATATACTTTATAAATGGTTTTATCGCTAGTGCTGGTATCTTTACTATGATGATCACCAGTAACATCCTCGTTTGCTTGTACGTTCAATACTTGCGTTACCATTGCGCTGCCATCTTTATTTTTTTGTTTTTCCGAACTTTTGGCTTGAATCATTTGCAACGTTTCTACTTCCGCTACATCGATATCGCTTCTTCTGTTCGCGATTTTCACTTGTGGTGGAGTTTGATACAAACTCGACTGGTCTTCGTTTATGATACGGTCTTCAGCGATGTTTGCTTTACCTTGACTATCTTCCAAACTCTGTCTCGGTGGAGAAATATTCTTCCTCAGAGCCTGGATATTTTTATGCACCATAAACGGTGGTGGGGGTGGCGGAGGATGTAACTTTTCGTAGAAAGCCATCGGTCGATTTGATGGTCTGTCCAATAAAGGCTGTCGGTTCAATCTCTTGTCGTAGTATACCGGAGGATGTTTATTCATATTGTTATTCGGTCTAAACTGAGGTAGAATGTTTGGAAGATTATCAATACGTTTGTAAGCGACATCTGTGTGTGGACGTGGCGGACGGTTGTACTCGGGATTGCCTAAAACACAAAAATCGAAATGACCCGTGAAATATGTAAATCAGAAAAACTTACCGCTATAAAAATGTCCCGGCCTAGGATCCCACGGTGGTCTAACAGGCCTCTTATGAACAGCCTCCGGTTCCCTGGGAGGCGTTAAATCACTAGGTAATTGGTGATATACAGGCTTAGAATTCAATTGCAACACCTCTCTATTAGGCTGCCTAGGCGGTGGTACCAAATCGCCATACTCAGGCTGTTTGTCTACGGGAAATACGACGTTGCTACCTGTCACTTTTACAGAGGTAGATTGGGGATCGTCCAATTCGAGCGTTTCATCCATAACTTGACCAGGTATCTGTTTGTTTATATCGTTAATCGGAACACCTATCGCTAAGGAAGCCTCCGAATTTTTTTGAGGTTGGATAGTCACCGCACTACCTACTTCTGGGAACGACAACGTACCTTGCAGCGTTATTTCTTTCTCGTTATCATCTTTGGACATATCTTGTCCATAGTACGGTCTAAAAGGATTACTATCGTAAGGACTTTCTTTAATAGCACTACCATAGTACTGACTGTTCTGATTCCCGATAACGTTTTGTTGATTTCCTAACACGAACGAAACCGTGTTTTGATCGGGTGCTATGTGGATGTTATTGGAGCTAGCTGGTTTCTCAAAAGGTCTGGGAGCTACTTTTTCGCTGTTTAATTTTTCTCTTAAATTTTGCGTAGCTACTATAATAGGTTCACGATTTTTAAATGACTCGTAACCAGAAGTTGTAAGATGATTCTCCCCGAGAGGTAAAGATGTAACTCGTACAACAGGAGTGGAAATAGGTCGAGCTGTTGTAGTTAAATCATCTAGATAATCATAGTAATCTGTGTTGTTAATTGGTATCTTCTCGGCTGTCTTTGATGGCTGAAGCTTTTGAGTGGTAGTTGTATTTACATGTAAAGGTTCTATTTTTAAATCGTTATCAGTTGTGATAACCGGTTTGCTTTCCACAGCTATATTATCGCCTATATCTTCGTATTCGTAGTTAAAATCTGGTGAAGGTGTCGATATTGGTCCTGCGTGAAAGTTAATAATAGTAGTAGAAGGTTTAATAGTAGTAGTACTGGTTTTAGAGGTCGGAGTAGTTGGTTTTTCGGTTCTTTCGTATTTCGGGGTGGTTGTATCTTTAGTCGTAGACACTGTAGTAGCAACAGTATCATCATAATCACCAAATAGTTGTTCGAAGAGGCTCATAACTTTTTTTGTAGTGGTGCTAGGTGCTTTAGAAGTTATATAAACGTTCTTATAACTTTCTGTAGTACTAGGGACGTATTTAGTACTAGGAATATACTTGGTACTAGGTTTCTTCGTTGTAGTAGTAGTAGTAGTATCGTAATAATCGTCGAAATCCTCTGAGAATCCAACTCCCATCGCTGTATTGAGTAGATTCACAATCTTTGTAGTCTCAGGTCTTTTTTGCGTGGTTGTGGTGGTTTTTTGTGTCGTGGTAGTACTAGGAGTTGTCGTGGAATAAGTTACTTTGAAATATTTTTCAGTGGAGTAATAAGTAGGGCTAACAACATGAGGTTTCTTAGTAGTTAATTTCGAAGGGTAATTTTTGTGGTTATGAAATTTATTGACGCTACCTTGATACTTGGTACTCGCGTAGGAACTAGATATTAGGGGATATACGTATTTGGCTGAATTATACTTTACAGGGAGATTCAAAAAATCGTGGAAATTTGGGATCAATTGATTAACATCGCTGGGTCTGTGACTTCCTATACTGCCATCTTTTCTATCTATGTTAGATTTATCGTAAATATTACTGCTTGGTTGATCGTCTACGTAGTCATACATTTCTTCATCCATTCTAGATGACGCTGAGGTTTTAGTAAAGTCTATTTTTCCTGTAAGTGGATCTTTTTCCACGTAGAACGGTTTTCCATGGTTGAAAATGTTTTCTGGTAGATTGTAACCTGGTAAAACTAGTGGGGACGGATCGGGGATTTCTTCCGAATTGGATTTGATGGTTTCTGAAGTGTCCTGAATCGTAAAAATACTATATCACGAAAGTTATTTATTACTAGACGAAAACAAGTTGATAATTAGATTTAATTGCATCAGATAAGTAATTTGATTATAGATATCCACTTACTTGTTCTAATTCTTGACTATCCGACAATTCATAATCGTAGTAGGGGGCAGAAACGTTGGTGATGTTCCTGGATGAGGCGTTTCCCAAAAGGGCCGCTCCATAGGTTCCGGAAATTCGACATAACAGTAAGAGACCTGGTGTGGATATTAGAATTTTCAAAAGTGTTTGTAATACATAACTCAGATCCATTATATCTGGAAATAGATGATATTAAAAGAATTATTAATAGTCCAATACAACGAAATGATGCCAACCCGGGCATCAGGTCTGTCCGGCACCATTCAGTCGCGATTTAGTAGCAGTCTGAATCAGTCGCTCGATTTAACAGCTTTATTCAGTCGCGCAATTTAGCAGCGAGGGATTTATTAAAGCAATACAGTCGTATCGCCGATTTAGTACATCGGTATAGACATGTCGCAGGCGATTTAGTAGCGCGATACAGTCCTATCTCAAGCGATTTAGTAGCGCGATACAGTCGTATCTCAAGAGATTTAGTAGAGCGATACAGCTATGTCGCGATGGATTTAGTAGCACGATACAGTCCTATCTCAAGAGATTTAGTAGCGCGATACAGTCGTATATCAAGAGATTTAGTAGCGTGACATAGTCGTGTCGGAAGGTATTCAGTAAACGAAGATCTGTCCGGCACCCTTTTTTTTTAATTTGCAGGTATTCATGGGTACATTCACCCCCGAAAATCTCAGCTGTCTGAAATTTGTGAAAGGGCGGGAAAATGGCCCATTAGTCTCAAAAATGTGTTTTTTTCGCATATTTTCGCCGATATTTCCGAAAATATGACACTTAGGGAATTTTTGTTTGGACGAAAATGAAGATCAGTTCATTACCTACAAAAATAATCCTCACCTTTTTTCATTTATTTTTATTGTGGGATTTAAGAAAAAATTTTGCAAACAAATATTAGAGAAAAAATTTTTATGGACGCCTCTGTATACACCTAACGCATCCAACCCAAAGCCTATCTGTAAGTGATTGTACTTTAAATAAAATTCATTGTAAAACAATTTCCTGCTACAAAAAAAAAACTTTCAGATTGTCTGACCCAGAATTTGCCATTCCTGATAAAACGCTATAAGTAATCTCGCCCATACATCCTTCTTTCTCGCAACAATGGCGAGACCGTGGTGTAGTAAAAAGTGGGTCAACAGTCTATGGCAAGGTTATTTTTCGACCTTGACCAAGCTCTATATACCCATGAACCATTGATGGTCGGGTTCCGTTATATTAACACCTACGCCACGGCATTCTAGGTCTGCTTAAATTTTTATATCATCTGATTAACATATACATACAGGTGATACGTCGAGGAAAACAAATTTATTTATTAAAAAAATATATTAATTTTCTACGAGGGATGTGGTAAAAGTTTTAAGATGAAACGTGACCAAGGGCCAATCATTTTTGAAACCAAAAAAATTGTTAGCAGAATGCGGATGGACGGAAAGTTTAGGGTAAATTATAAGTAAATTTAGAATCAAGAAGACTGAGTAAAAGTTCCGGAAGGGTGGAGGGGGGGTTAGGTAAAGATTTGAGGGTTGAATATTCGTTTTTTACGATTTGTGGCTGAAATATGCATCCTATCTAAAAAAAGTTTAATGTAAAAGTTGTAGATAATTAAAAAATCTAAAACTTTTGTATTAGTCATTTTTGAACATAACCTCAAAATTATCGAGAAAAACGCTAAAAACAGTGTTTTTCGTTTTTAATTTTTATCTGTCGCAAAAATAATTTTAACTGTAATTTTTTCAAATCAAAATATTTATTTTTCAATTTTATACGAATTTAAATTAAAAAAATATATACAGTGTGTCCAATTAAGTCGGCCCAATATGGAACTTTTTGTAGGAAAAAAAGTTATTCTCGATAAAAAGTCGTGCATGGTCTAAAACCTAAAATGCAACCATCAGATATCAAATTTTTTTAGTGGTATACGAGGTTTGTCAAAAAATATGAATTTTGCTCAAGAGAAAACTACCTTTATTTTTGAAGTATGAAAAAAAAGTTAATACAAAAACTTACTTATAATGACATTTTACGTCAACATACTAATTTTTAATAGGATATTCCGACTTTAACAAAATTTTCATTTTTAATATTTTTTGATACACCCCCGTAACTGACAATTTTGAATTCATTGAAAAGTTAGCCCGGATTAAAATTTTTTGATGTTCCTTGTATCCCACTAAATATTTTGCATATTTATTTCCTGCTTATTGATTATAATGTGATGAAGAATATTTTTTTTGAAAAATCAATAATAAAGGAATTTTTTATTTGTTGTCAACTTTTTCATAAATACTAACCACACCATCGAACAATATCAACAAAAATTGGTATGTAATTCTTGGCTTTTCGTTCCTTTTAAGCTTTTTCAATGAATTCAAAGTTGTCAGTTAAGTACGGGGGTGTATAAAAAAATGTTAAAAATGAAAATTTTCTTAAAGTTGGAATATCTTCTTTAAAATCGGTATGTTGACGTAAAATATCATTAGAAACAAGTTTTTTAAATAACTTTTTTTTTCATATTTCAAAAATAAAGGTACTTTACTCTTGAGCAAAATTCATATTTTTTGACAAACCTCGTATACGACTGTAAAAATTTGATATCTGAGAATAACTTTTTTTCCTAAAATAAATAATAAAAAAGTTTTCCATATGATGCCGACTTAATTGGACACACTGTATATATTTTTTATACCATCTTAAAGGATTCAACAAAGAAAATGGGCACTGATAAAGTTAAAAAATTGAAAACTTATAAACCAACTTCCTGATTGAAAATTAGTATTTTTTGTAAATTTAAATTCGTATAAAATCGAAAGATAAATAATTTGCTTTCTAACCAAAAAATATTAGTGCTCGACAGACGCCATGTTAACAACATTACTGACCTATATTCGAAGAAGCGGTTAAAGAAATGAATCCTAACGTGTTCGTTCGAAAGAAACAGCTACTTCTAAAGGTATTTCATTCCACTTTTATTCACCTCTTATTATACGGGGGTCACACAAAAAATATCAAAAACCTCGTGCTCGAAAACTCTGGTCCAAGGTGCTTTTGTTTTTAGTTTTCTAGATTATAAATATCCAAAAATCTGTTTTTTTAACAATTTTCTATCTATTTTTGTCCAAAATTTGTACACAACTTTTTATTATTTTTTGGATCATACCATTTATACTATTTCCTTAGTTTTTCCACAATCTTTTACTCCTTTTCCACAAATTTCGATAATGCCAGACGTTTTTTTTTATTCAAAATTACCATTTTGTTTTGATTTTTAGTTTCGTATGATTTTTCGTATAAAAAAATTAACCAGTTGAGAATGCTCTTCTAGCATTGCCATAGACCGAACAAATTGTAAAATTCAATGGATTTTTATTTATATAGATTTTGCTAAAATACCTATTTTTAATTTAGTACGAATTTTATTGATTTTTCATTTTTCTTGCAAAAAAATTTCAAAAACACTCAAATATACTACCATCTACCAGTTTCGTTGAAAAAATTTGAAATCACGAAAAATGTGTTTTCAATTTTCCCAAAATTTTCCACCCTTGCTCCAACGAGGCGCGCATGCCAATTTTTCCGGAGTGTTTTTTTCATTAAAACTGTTATTTTTTTACATCGGCATGCGATTTAAAAACACGGAAACCCTATTTAATTTTTTACATTTTCACGTGACCCTTTGACCCTTTTCTGTTATTGTGGATTGCATGCATTTAATTATTACAGCTTCAATTTGGGTTAACTACCTTATGTTACAAAGGCAGGCAGTTTAATATCACGATAACATGCTAAAATTTTTCATGAATAGAAAAGCGATTTCCATCATGGCCGGAAAGCGTGCGGCGTAAGAACCCTTTTATCTTTATTATCTTATTATTATTATCATCTCCCGGTCTATTACGTATTCATTTCTATCCTACAAAAAATCAGAGAAAGATCAAACCTTGGTTTTGGTCTTTAAAGAAGCGCATATATTTACGGTTTTCGACCACATAAGCACTTGGCGATCTAGTTTAACCAAATTAAAAATAATTGCACATACCTAAATATAACACTATTTAAAAAACTGTAAAACGTTCACACCATACTTCGCAAAACGAAAATTCCACTGAATTAAAATAAATCAAAACCACTAAAACTGTTATTTACGAAATCAAAGACAATAAAAAATTTTCCCGTTATTGTTGAATAAATCGCTTCTTATTTTTTTCCGCGTTTCGTCCGCGACCTTTCTTCGGAGAAATGAAGAATCGAAGAAGAAATTGACCCGAGCAGTAAAGTCGAAGAACTGTCAGGCTAACGTTCACTTGCTTCGTTGAGATTGAAAACGGCCGAGTTCGACCACTCGAGAGATTGACCGTTTCTTTTGCGGGAAGTTAAACAACTTAAAAAAAATATATACGTCGATCGGCTATGTGGTTACTTTCTCTTGTTATCGCACTGATTAATAACAAATAAACATTTTTCTCTTCAAGAGCAAAATATAAAATTGGGGAAGCGATTTTAAGCGTCAAATTTTTAAATACCTTACAATTCATTTTCGAGAATTCTTAAAAAGTGGAATGAAGATAAAGAAAAAAGAATTAGAAGAAAAAAATGCAATAAATACAAAGAATAAGGCTGAAAAAGGTAGCAAAACAGGCAAAACAAAAACTAAAAGATATTTTGGAAAGGAAATTCATTTTCCAAAAGCTAACAGAGGAGGATTGTTGGCGTTACAAAAGACGTGACCTTCGCTTTTAACGTGAGATTTCCCAGCACAACATAAATAGTAAAGCAAGAGACAATTATAACCAGTCAAGATAATAATTTGGTGAAAAAATATTGTAAAAACCGTCTAGGTATATTAACATTACTGCCGAAATTCCCAATGTTTCACAGAATGAAAAAAATGTATATAGTTAAGGGTGAATATTTTGAAAAACAATTTTTTTCCTTGGGTTTATTTCACTTTACTTATTTGCAGAATTTTTGCGTGATATTTAACTAAAATTAAGACGATAATACTTTCATGATACGCCTATGGTAAAGCATTTTTTGTTTTCAACGTATATATACCTCGAACATTAATTTATTATAAATCCAAAAAACCGCTACAAGATGGCAGTAGGTACGCGACAGAAACATTTTAGTAACAAATTTTAAGAAGTATCTCATAGCCCACTTCCTAATTCGTCCATTAGTGATTGGACCCTGCAGATCATATACCCTTAAGCACCTTCTGCACGTTGCGGAAGTAAGCAAGGCGATTTTCCCACTTGTTTGCACTTACTACCCTTTCTTGGGGTTTGTATATAAGGTTACTTTTTTGGTTCCACTTGTTTAAATCCGTTTACGGCCTAGCTTGCTGCCCCGTATCGTGTGTAAGGAGCTTTACGTTCTTTAACCTTTAACATGGTTCTAAGAACGAGAGGGTGTATGACTTGTGGTATATAATTAAACATAAAATTTCGAACTTGGATCATTTTCTGTAAATTTAATATTTTTACCTGAGAAGATTCGCGATGCCGCTGCAGATGCTTCGTCAATGCTATTTATTTTAAATGCACTGTTTTGATGTATTTTCATAACAGGATGCGTGAATTTATGGACGCACTGTATACATAAATATATCGATGATTAATATTTTAATAAAAAAGTATAAATTATAGTAACAGAGTAAAAAAAGTTTATTAAAATCGAATTGTAAAATATTAGTTATTTTAAATTATAAAACTAGGTACTTTCTTTCTTATTTACTTTGCATTTCAAGTAATTTAAAGTGTTACAAATTAGTTTACTCGACCAAACGTTTTTGTATAGGAAACTTACGGAACCATCGTGAGTCTAGTGACCTTATTTGAATTTAAATTGTTGCTTTTTTCGATGAGAAATATAGTAATAGTCAGGTCACTTATAAGCATTTTTTTGTGTTAACTAAACTAAATTATACGAAAATACTATATACAGGGTACCCCGTTACTATTAGAAAAAAAGGCGAAAAAGCAAATTCTTCTAAAAATTATAAAAATCAAATGGACAACTCGAAAATTAAAACAAAAAAACGATTTTTACCTACAAGATTTATATGAAGTGCTAATATTATTTTGTCTCCAATTACACGTTTCCGACTTTTTTCCTATTAGCACAGGAACACCCTGTATATAAATCAAAAGATAAATAAAATAAATTCCTTTCTTCGACTACGGCGACAGTGAACAGTTACCTAATGTATCAGGTTTAAAGAAATACAGTTCGATGTGGCAACCTCGTAAAGGGCATTTGCCAGTAAATGGAATATTGGGCTCAACTTAATGATGTGCACAAAAAAACCCGGATTATATATATACTCCTTTTAAAACTAAATTGGTTGCACACGTCACCAATTACGTCATAAATGTTATTACGTGTTAGATGCACAGCGTTGCCAAATCGAAAAAAATGCATTAAATAATACTACTTAAGATCTTTTGAGTATTAATATTAAAGAAATTAAATACATTTAAGATTTAAATTTAATGAATAATCATGTGCATTTGTGACATTTAAAATCAATTTCGCATGATTAGTTTTATTGTTAAATATTCTGTAGGTGGTAGTACTTCTAAATTATTGTTACGTCATTGATGACGTGCAACCAATTTAGTTTTAAAAGGAGTATACCTTATACATGAATAAAGGCTCCTGACTATAGAGTACCGTGTTAGCTTTGGTTATGAAACGATATAACCGGACGAAATGATGCTTTGCGATTATGTTTTAAATGTTAAGTTCATTGTCGAACGATCAAGTAGGCCAGTGCACTCGAAGTAGGTAACACCAGAGCCAAATAAAATTAATAAAACCATTTTATCGGGCAAAATTGCTACGTACTTATTCGGTTATGGAAACACTATTCACGTGCTCGAAATTATGAACTA
Source organism: Crepidodera aurea (assembly GCA_949320105.2). Lineage (NCBI taxonomy): Eukaryota > Metazoa > Arthropoda > Insecta > Coleoptera > Chrysomelidae > Crepidodera > Crepidodera aurea. The sequence continues at coordinate 17,411,263 of OX439477.1, read as the reverse complement.
GAATTTCAAATTGGCGTGTTATATACAGGATGGTATAAAATTATAAGCGGAAAATGTGACACGGAACATTTTTGGTTTTTTGAATAGCGCTTCTAAATTGATATGAGATGACAAAGTTGACGGTATTAAATGAAATTAAACCTCTTAAATATTTTTAACGTACGTCTATGTTACTAGATTTTTTCCTACTATACATTTTTACAGCCTTTAATTATAGATGGCGGTAGTAAAACAACCAAAACAACTTTATAAACTTGGTAAATTGAAAACAAAATCGTCTCCCACACCGATCCTATATACCTTTATACACGTTTCTTATATAAAGTACGTTTTCTATAATAAAATAGTATTACCCTTTTCCCTACAATATTAAATTAACCCTCTAAAATATTTTAAACGTACGCCTATGGTGTAATTATAATATACATTGAAATATTTACACATTTTACCGCTTTTGTTAATAGGTGGCAGTAGAGAAACATTCAAAACACCTTCTCAATTAAAATATTTAAGATACAGCGCAAATTTGATACAGGTTGTCCATTAGAGATTGGACCCTACATGTCACACACCCACGTGTCCTTCTAATCTTTTTGCATTTAAATTGTCGCCTAAATTTCAACTTCCTGGAGTCGTAAGGGGCTTCAGGAACACTGCTCTTCGTTATGCCAAATATAATGTGAATGTAAACTGACTCGGTGAATTTAGGCTTTTAAGTAGATTAGGCGTTTAGGTGGAATGACAAGTGGAATTCAGGCATTATCAGGCTTCTCATTCCAAGGTGACAGTTTAACGGCAAATACTTGAGCCCGCTACGGTTAGAAGGACGTCTGGGTGTATGACAGGTAGAATTTAATACAAACACAAAATACTCCTCATCTCGTAAACGAGACTGTAATCGAAAGCAGATTTTTTAAAGGTCTTTTATAAAAACACAGAAAACTAAATAAAAAAAATTCCTTTAAAAATGTCTTGACTTTTGACCCCTTACAAGCTTCTATAACTTTTGAGTTAGTTTATTCTAGAATTTTGTCCCAATAAAATTAACACTCCTCTATAAATTAAAAATTGTTTTAGATTTTTAGCCCCTATGATTTTTTGAATGACTGGTTCCGAAAACATGGAATAAATCAATAATATCAATTTTTTAAATTAGCAAGTAGCCTGATGATTCGTGCTGCCATCGATCTTCTATGAACATAACATACATATTAATTAGTAGACACCTAGATTACTCTAGATATGTTTTTAGACTTACTTTATAGATGTCGCTAATAAATAAAGTGGAATATACCAAGGTCATTAAATTGAAAACTCCTATATTTTTGACACTAATGACAAATGAAACTGACTGACCGAACGTGTCATGACCTTATAAAATCGTAACGGTTTCTTTTCAAAACTTTCTGGTTCCAATCGATCATTTAAAACCAGTTAAAAAGCAATAAAATTATGCTACCAGGTAAAAGTGATTCATTCACATTCCGTAGAGGTATTTCTGAAAATACTTCAATAAGAAGTGCAGGTATGCAGAATTGCAGGAAAAAATTAGAAGACAAATTCGACGATAATAAAAAAAATGGGGCCCAAAACAATAACGATAGATCCGTTTTGTCTGTACTGTCGTTGAACGATAACGCAAGAAAAACCCTTAGGAATGGTGCTGAGAGAATAACAAAAACTTTTAACACGTTTAGGACCTCTATTGGAACTTTTACACAGGTCTGTATTAAATTTTATTTGTATTATTTGTATAAAATATCAAAATTATTAATTTTTAGAAATTTAAAATATCGACAAAACGTCGACAAATTTTGGAAGAGGGTCCAATGACTCCAAATTGTGCTGGCAATACTCCATATTCTAGGCAGCTTTTAGGACGTACACCAACAAAAATGTACAGCCCTTTTGGCATTGAAAGCCCCTATAACGCTACAACGTACAATAGGGAAAATATGCCACCCAACTATTATACAAAGTAGGAATTAAAAATTTGTGTATGGGGTGTTTCAGTAGTTTGCAGCTTAACGATTATTTTATTATGCAGGGTGTGCATGTATTTTAGATAGAAAGAAATTAGGAGGGAGTAGAACAACATGTTAAAATAATATTAGTAGTTTAATTTTTTTTCCTAAATCGCGCAGTTTCCTAAATATTCATGCCTTAGAGTGAGAACATATTTTTTTGTAATAAATTTATATGAACTACTCCCCTCATTACTAAATGTTTCATTCAGGAACACCCTATACAAGTATTAACTAGGTACTATTTTTTTTACAAATGTTGATCATTTGTTCAATTTTTTGGCTGTAACTCTTATTTTTTTTTGGAGTAAAAGTCATTTTGCAGTATTAATATTTTTAGTTAATATTATGCTGACTGTACTTTTGATACTTTTACAATGGTTTAGTGATATCTTCTAACAGTGGTTTAAAATTTAGTGTACATAATATATAGTGAGTCTATATAAAAAAAAATTGTACACATATTTTGAGTTAAAAATTACCGCTAATAAGATAACTTGAAAGATCTATATTTTTGTATACTCATTTTTATATTTTTTAAGACTGATTATGGTATTATTTTTGCAGATAAAACTTAATAAACAGTTCGTATATTTAAATAACTGTAAATGAGTTCTATATTAATAAATAATTGAAAAAAACCATATAATTTGTTTTTTAATATTGCTATTGATAATAGCAAATATCCAAATTTAAAACTAACTTTGAAATAAAGTATCCAGTTCGAAAATTACTTAAAAAAAACTTTTAGTCCACATTTTGCGCGGCTAATATGCTTTAATTGTATATTAAGTACCAAAAACATTTCCTGGAGAATTAAAATTCTTTGAAACATGTAGCTTTAGTGCCTCATTGAAACGGGCCATTAAGTAGATAATTTTACACTTATAAAAATCTAGAAAACGAAAGTTTGAGAGCTGGCAAAATCAGACTCTGTTGCCAAATCGTGATGAAGTAATTTCTGTTTCAACAGTTGTTGCTAATAATGCTTGTCTGTTACCTAAAAGGATTAGTTATTGGGACAAATAATTGTCGATGGTGTTCCCGAAACGCGTAACGTTTGATAATAGTGAATTAAGTTATCCTGAGTGAATATTTATTTGAAGTGTTTTAAGACTTTTTGTGATTGTAGTTTTTGATTTGGAAAAGTTACCATAATATACCTGTACATGTAAGTATTTAGATTCAATTGAACTTTTTCTTTGTATTGTTATTCTAAAATTGAGGTTATTTATTTAGCGTATCTTACGTTTTTCAGATTTTCTGTGAGGATGTCCGAAATGTTTAAGTATTTATATACGATGAATACAAACACTCTAAAGAAACTGATTACAACTTACTTATTAGGGGCAATAAAATTGGAACAAAAAGATAGTATTACATTTTTGGGATTTTCAGTGGATTCCCAGTTAAACTTTGAAATTTACCTGATTTTGTTCGCAAATCGGTATCTAAATTGCTAGTGTTGGCAACGCTGGTGATTTCGAGGGCATTTGATTTTTAGATTGTGCCTTGACAAACTGTCATTTGTCAGTGGAATTGACACTCACTCAAATACAGTTGGCAAAAATTTTATTTATCTAAATTTTTTGCATAAATGGCTACTGCGTTGTCCTATGAGGGTAAAAATCAAATAAATATTCATTAATCTCCCTTCTAATAATAGCTTAACTAATTTTCTTCATTTGCTATAATAAACTTTTAATAATTAATTGATTTATGAGGTGTATGTGCTATGTATTAGTAATGTTTATTTTACGTTTTAGACCTGCGAAAGCAGGCAAGACAACTAGAAAACGAAATAGATCTAAAACTCGTTGCGTTTAGCAAGTTAGGAGCTGGAATAAAAACTCCCAACGCGAGTCATCCCGATACTATACCGTTATTATCGGGTGATGATACCTTCGAAGCAATGTCCATAGAAATAGAAGAATTATTAAATAAGGTAAGTTATAATGTACTCACTAATAAACGTTTATCGATAAAACTTGTTTTAGTTGACACAAACCAATGAACGACTGGCTGAGCAGCCCGTTACGGGGGCCGCTATGATGCATACCTTACAGAGACACAAAGACATTTTGGCGGATTTATCGCGAGACTTTCGTAAAACAAACTCGCTTAGGGAGTCACAAAGACAAAGGGAAGATTTGCTGAGGGGATCTGAGACTTTTAGAACGGACGGTGTCAATAATAGAAGGGATATGTATTTGAAAGAAAATCAGCATGTACACAAGTACGTTTTTTTTTACAAAAGGGGTGAAGACTGAATACACTGTATATCATTTATAGTTTTCACAAAAAAAATTATTCTTGATGAAAAGCTCTGTATGGCTTGTTGATCCATAATCAGGTACAAAATTTTTAAAACTGTATGGATTATAGGGAAAACAAAAAGTAATGATTTGGATTGAGAGAAAAATACATACAAACTGCAGTTGAGGGCGATATGTACTGTAGTGGAGGGCAATATGTTCATTGAAATTGTGATTAAGTAGCAAAAAATTATGCACAATTGTAGATTATTGTTATTCCCATATAAAAAAAGACAATAAAGTCAGGAATTGTTAAATTAATGCACAGTACGAAACGCCTTATTATCTGTTACTGATAGAGTGCTTTTGAATATCTAATAAAAGTCAACAACTGTCAAATAAACCTTAATGTTATGTATATTTTTACGACCGAATAGTTTAGTATGTCATTGGGTTTTTTTATTTTATTGGTTGTAACTGCTGCTATACAATAAATAAATACAAATATACATTAATTTACATGCAGAATAAAATTACATTAATGGTAGTAACATTTTTAAAATCTTTAAACTTTAAAAAACTAAAAAGAATTAAGTTAGAACTTTGAACCTCATTTTCTCAGTTTTAACCCAAATGCTTAGTAGGGCAGAATTTCTGAAGTGTTTATTCTCTTCTTTTATCTGGGGATATCAATAATTTACAATTGTTCATAATGTTTTGCTACTTATTCACGATTTCAATGAACAGTTTGTACATATTTTTTTCTCCGTCCAAATCATTACTTTTTGTTTTCCCTATATTCCGTACGTTTTAAAAATTTTGTACCTGATTATGGATCAACAAGTCATGCAGAGCTTTTTATCAAGAATATTTTTTTTGTGAAATGTAAGATAAACTTTTTCTTCATTTGTATAAATCTTTTTGGGACACACTGTATATTTATTTTAAATATTTTTTTAGTTCTGATCGATTAGTAAATGAACAAATAGCAATAGCTATGGAAACAAGGGAACACCTATCCTCACAACGGCAGACTTTTAAACGACTTCAAACCAGGTTTAATGATATCTCGAACAGATATCCGGTTATAAACAGCTTAATACAAAGAATTAACATAAGAAAGAAGAGAGATTCTATTATTTTGGGTTTAGTAGTTTCGTTTTGTACTATTATTATGTTAATTTATGTTTTTAGTTAAGTAAGTTTAAATAAAAATGTATAATTTTTTACTTTTAATAATTTAAAATAAGGTAAAAAATCTTGTGTGATAGGCTCAAATAATCATTAGAGAACAATTAAGAAAATGTATATTTTAAAGATTTGTTATATATTTACTATAATAAAAAGTCAATAGCCCAAATTGCAAAATTTTATTTAAAAAAATTGTTTGCTAGGCGTTAAATTATGTGTTGGTATTACCTACAAATCTCTATTCTAATAATCCTTGCGTAATTCTTGTAAAGATGTAAATTATACCTAAAGGAGCTGAAAAGTATGTCATCTCTATTCTAGATTAACATCCATTTTATTCCAGTTGGTGATATCATATTTAAATTGGCTTTATAGTAACTTTCATTACTTAACATTGGCAACGCCCATAACCTGTCACTCTCGTCAAATGTAACTTCCTTCGGTCAGATTTTTAAAAAAGTCATTTTTAATATTAATTAGGAACAAATAAATGTGAAAATGTATTAAATTTAATTTCGTGTAATTATTTTTTTCCAGAAATGGGGATTGTGCATGCTAAAGTAAGTAACATCCAGTTATAGATATAACCTAAATAAATATAACCTATAAATTCCAGGTTGAAGAAAATTTAACTGAAAGACATCATTTACCTAGCAAAACCGCTGGTGCTAGAGAACTTCCAGATAAAGAACAAATAAAAGAAATCGATTTAGAAGGAGTTAAGGTATTACTAATACTTATTTAATTTATCTTTGGCGTAAAAAAATCGTTACTCAACCTTTCAGGCAAGAGTGGATAAAATACACATAGATGGTCTATCTAGAACGAAAAATGATATAATAGAAGATTGCATAAGGGAGTTGTTTAAAGCTAAGGACTTTCAAGATGTACTTTTAAAAGCTCATAAGGTCAGTACCACAACTTAAACACAAAAATGGTCATTTTCTGTACAAATAATTTTAGGCGAGAGTGAAATTAGACGAACTTGGTTGCTTTAAGAATATTTCCGTATTTATAGACACCAGTAAGGGGCCCAAAGCTACTCCAGATGGTTTAGAAGTAAGTACTGAAATCGTAGGGGATTAGATGCAATCTTATTATTAATTATTATTTCATTTAGGTAACTTTTAATGTTAAAGAGCTTAAAAGGATAACAGGGGGTGTTAGTACTCATGTTGGAAACAATGAGGGGGTACTGCAGATCGGAGTGAAAACTCCAAACATTTTTGGAAGAGGTGAAAGAGTACAAGTGGAGTATAGCCATGGATCAAAGAAAACTAGTAATTTTAATTTGGCATTTATTAAACCTTTCAGAGGTAAACACCGTCCAACGTGAGTATTTTTATATTTTAATGTAAATTTTGGTCTTTATTTAAATAATTTTTTACAATAAATAAAAAATACTTCAAATCGTTTTTGTTAAAAAATTTAAATGTCTTAAAATACTTGCATGCAGTAAAAACTTCATGTAATTAATGAAGTTTTTTTTTACTATAAAAGCCAACTTTTTAAATAGGTCAGTAAATAAACATTTTTCTTGTATTCATTTTCAAATTCTTTGGGGCTTTAAACTATTCCTGTTATATATCAGGTTTTGAAAAATGTAAATTTATAGGTTAACTACAAGTATTTTTCAATCTCACATGGAGTTTCCATCATCAGCATACAAACAGCTAGAAAAGGGGCTTATATTTGATTTAGGATTCTATTCATTGTCACTGGTAAGTAGTTTTTTATAAATAGTTCTCTAAAAGTCAAAGTATTTGGAAAAAAAACCAATTAGAAAATCATTCCGCATTTTTCAGATTTTTTGAGTAGGTCAAGTGTCAGTAGCTAATTATTATAATAAAAAAAACGGTAGATACTGTTTTAAAATATTTATTCTTCAGTCAGGTACTTAAATAAATAATATAATTCTGTATTTACAGTCAAATAATTACAAAAAAGGTTTAATCATCATAGTAAACCGTAAATATTTTAACATAACAAAATATATTCTTAGGATGTCGAATCTATTAAATTAAAATTCCTTACTGATTTATATTCATAATGTTTCAGCTAAAACATAATATCCAATGGGAAGGAAACATCAGGGACTTGAGTGTTCTCACTCGTAACGCATCCTTCGATGTCAGAAAAGAGTCTGGTTTAAGTTTAAAATCTTCCCTTAAGCATATTCTATCCTTTGATTTGAGAGATGACATTATTTTTCCATCCTGTGGTTCACTTTTTCAGTTTATATCCGAATATGCAGGGATTGGTGGAGATGTCGGTTTTTTGAAGAACGACCTGTATATGCAAACGAATTATTCGCTGTTTGAAGACATAGTAAGTGTTTTTTATAAGTTTGATTTCGAGCATTTACTTCCACTGGCAATTTAACGAGAACTAGTGAAAGACCCAAAACTTTTCCCTGTAAATTCTTGTGACCCAAAACACTTTCCAGTGTAGTAACTTTGAAAACGCAATCTTCTACAGGTACTTCAAGGTTGCCTATGTGCAGGCTACATGACGAATATTAGCAACGACATGAAAATCAGTCTTGCCGATATGTACTACCTAGGAGGACCTCTCTCGGTCAGAGGCTTCCAAATGCGTGGAATAGGTCCTCATTCGGACGGTGACGCACTAGGCTCGACGGTCTACTGGGCGGGAGGACTTCATCTTTTTGCACCGTTGCCATTTAGACCCGGTAGAGGAGGTTTCGGTGACTTATTTAGGACGCATTTCTTCGTCAACATTGGAAATGTAGGAAATATCGATGGTTGGTTGGATGATAATGACGAATCTTTCTATGAATCTAATGTTTACACGATGTTTCAGTAAAATCCGGAGCGAGTATATTGGAACTAATCAGAAACAACATCAGGACTTCGTATGGGCTAGGAATAGCGCTGAGACTTGGTAACATGGCGCGCTTGGAAATCAACTACTGCTTCCCTTACGTTTACGACAAAGGGGACCAAACGCATCCAGGTGTTCAATTCGGAATTGGAGTCCAATTTTTATAGGTCCGGCCCGCGGTAAGCGGCAAAAATAACTTACTACACTCGGTGTATTAGTCAAAATGTACAATTTTTACGAAATCAGATGAATTTGTTATTTATTAAATTTAAATTGTTGCCTGAAATGAGTTTTTATTAAAAAAAATGGAATTACGTTGCAATTTTATTACTTTTTCTATTGCAAATCGGGGACGTATTGCTCACTTTAATAAAACAGCCAACACGTGGAAGAATTTTTTTATTTTTTAATTATTTTCTGTACTTCTTTGACGTATAAAAAAAAGGTTTTTACTTCAAGCCAGGAGACGATGATGATGCACAAATTAACCTGAAAATTCCTGAAAAATAAAAATTCTTACCTTTTATTGCTTGCGATATTTTAAATTCGATCATAGTATGATCAAATAAATCTTGTCCAATTTTCCCTAATAAAAAAAAATCGAAAATATTGAAATATATTTTTATAATTTGTGATTTATTTCACTTGTATTGAAATTTGACTACTCTCAAAAAAAATCCGTTACAGTCCTGAAAAATTCGCGTTTTTTTCAATCCTGACATATCTGAAAATAATATTTTATTCAAAAACAGGAGAAATCCACAAATTAACCTGCAGAAATGGTAGTTGAAAATTCCTGAAAAATAAAATTTCTTACCTGTAGCGCGTCTGTAACTTTTGCTTGTAATTTGTTGTTTATACCTTTTTTGCTTGTAATTTGTTGTTTATACCTTTTTTGCTTGTAATTTTTTGTTTATACCTTTTTGCTTGTAATTTGTTGTTTATACCATTTTTGGATTGTAATTTGTTGTTTATACCATTTTTGGATTGTAATTTTTTGTTTATACCTTTTTTGCTTGTAATTTTTTGTTTATTTCTTTTTTGCTTGTAATTTGTTGTTTATACAATTTTTGGATTGTAATTTTTTGTTTATACCTTTTTTGCTTGTAATTTTTTGCTTGTAATTTGTTGTTTATACCTTTTTTGCTTGTAATTTGTTGTTTATACCATTTTTGGATTGTAATTTTTTGTTTCTACCTTTTTTCTTTGTAATTTTTTGTTTATACCTTTTGCTTGTAATTTGTTGTTTATACCATTTTTGGATTGTAATTTTTTGTTTATACCTTTTTTGCTTGTAATTTGTTGTTTATACCATTTTTGGATTGTAATTTTTTGTTTATACCTTTTTTGCTTGTAATTTTTTGTTTATTTCTTTTTTGCTTGTAATTTGTTGTTTATACAATTTTTGGATTGTAATTTTTTGTTTATACCTTTTTTGCTTGTAATTTTTTGTTTATACCTTTTTTGCTTGTAATTTGTTGTTTATACCTTTTTTGCTTGTAATTTGTTGTTTATACCATTTTTGGATTGTAATTTTTTGTTTCTACCTTTTTTCTTTGTAATTTTTTGTTTATACCTTTTGCTTGTAATTTGTTGTTTATACCATTTTTGGATTGTAATTTTTTGTTTATACCTTTTTTGCTTGTAATTTTTTGTTTATTCCTTTTTTGCTTGTAATTTTTTTGTTTATATCTTTTGCTTGTAATTTGTTGTTTATACCATTTTTGGATTGTAATTTTTTGTTTATACCTTTTTTGCTTGTTATATATTGAATTCTATTTTTGAAAAAAATATTTTTTTTACCCCTTAATATTATTTGCAAATATAATAAAATATACAAATACTAATAACATTCTTTTAAATATTTTTTTATCTACTTAGTACTCTAAGTATTTTTTTTTTCAATTTTAATCAATGCGTTCGATTTGTATTTTTATTTTTTTTTTAATTTTAGGGGTTCTTCGTTTATTTTTTTCTTATTGTTATTAATTAATAATATTAATTTTAACATCTTTAAATTTATACAAACGAAAAAAGTGATATCGAGAACTTCCGTTTTTTTCCTAAATAAAAAATTAGAAAATTTTTTAAAGAAAATTCTCGATTTACAAAAATTAGAGAGCAGAAATTTGGGAACTTTTCCCGAAAAAAGAAATTATTTTTCCACCAGATAATTGATGTTATTTATACCGGGTGTCCCACATGATGATTGAACATAAGATTGTTGGTATCAAAATGGGACACCCTATAGATTTTCCAAATTTCCGCTTACAAAAAATATTTCTAGTCTACGTCTTTAAAGTATAACAAACATTCTTTGTACATAAAATGATTGGTTAATAACCGTCAGTAAAAAAAAATGTCAAAACAGTCAATCCTATTCCTAATAATGCATCACATTCGACAGTTTTATACCAAATATTCAAAAAAAGCAAAGAAAGTGTCGAGATGGTAAAAAAAAATCTTGGTTTCGCTGCTTTCTACTATCGTCTCCAGGAACGGTCTTCCTCATCTTCGTCGTCGTCGTCTTGCAAAAGTGCCTCTTCTGATAATATTTCCGGACCCAACTGTTTAAAATAATTAATTAATTTAAATTAATAATTACACTCGACTTTTATGATTTTATGAGTAACGTCTAAAAATATTTAAAATTTGACCAGGCTATCATCGAGTATTAAATCGGCAATAGTCTCGGAAAATTGTAACTTTTTTTTCTAATTTTTTCGATTTTTTCGAAGCGTATAAAAAAATTTCAATAAATTTGGGATGAAGCTTCGCGAGATATGTGCCAAAAACTGCATTTATGGTATTTTTTAAATATCTCCGGCTCTAATAGTCGTGGAAAAATAAAAAAAAATTAAAATGACCGTGATGAAGTAGAGTATCGATCCGTATAGTAGGGTTTTTTTAAAAATATATCCTAACCTCGGCTTTTAGTCTATCATCAACTCCTGATGATGCCAACATAATTGGCGAAACGCGCGTAGAGTGTGTTAAAATTGTGTTTTGGTTGAGTGGTCGACAATAATTTTCAACTTAGTCCAATGTCATTTACCCAATTTTCTCATATTTTTATGACATTTAATCAAAGTTAACGTAAGCACATTATTATTTTACTTACATCATCATCACCACCATCGAGTAGACTAGAATCAATTAATTGTTCCTCTTCGGTTTCTGACAGTATTACGGTGCGGGTAGAACCGCTACTCCTCTGCCTGTTCAGCTGCTTGCTGCTGCTGCTGCTCCATGTTATTGACAATGTCCGATCCTGCAAATAAAAAAAAAAACATTTTAGGCGAATTGTTAAACAATTAAAGTTCAGAAAAGATTAGTGTTCGCGCGCAAGGTTTAGTATTTACCTGGAAATTTTTTCCTTTTAGTAACGCCATTTCAGCTTCTTTTCTTGTTTTGTAATTCAAGGTAATGCTGGGCAGCGAGGAGTCCACTTCATAGTCAACTATTTCGCCATATTGCTGAAAAAATTAATAATAAATGCAGTTTTTTTTTATATTTCACTTAGAAATATATTTTTTCGATTTTAAATCACATTTGAGTCTCTAGTTTTTTAAATAAAGAGTCAAACTTTTATTATTCAGGCTTTAAGTAAGTTTTGAGTCAATATTTTTTTAAATTAGGAATCAAACTTTCAATATTCAAGCTTTATGTAAGATTTCAGTAAATATTTTTTTAATAAAGGGTCAAATCTTCATTATTCAGGCTTTAACTAAGTTTTGAATCAATATTTTTTAATAGAGAGCCAAACGTACCTGGAAATGACTTAAAACGCTGTCTTGTTCATCGGTCTCATAGCCAGAAACAAGTAGTCTCGTAGGTCTGTGATCTACAGTGTGTTTCTGAAAAGCAGCTGCCACGGGAGCCACTGTAGCTGACAAAGAAGTTGCAGAAGGAGTCCTGTTGATACGCAAATTAGGTTTTGGCTCTAAAAAATAAATAATAAGTCCAAATATTAATTGTATTAAATATAATAAGCAGCAAAAATGACTCACTTAGGTTATTTTTGGTTAGCAGATGTCTGCTGACGATTGGGGTGTATCTTCTAGTCACTCCTCTACCACGTGTCGCTTTAGCGCTACTAGCGACTTTCGCTCTCAATTCTGACAGTTTCTTGACTAGTTCTGAAGTATCAGCGCCCTCTTGCTGCTTTGTTATCAAATCCAATTCGGTATCTAAGAGTTCCTTCTGAGTTTCCTCTTTGGATTTTTTGATTGGAGCGTTTTTGGACGCCAGAGCGGTCGATTCGAGATCTTTCTTGATTTCTTCGATGGCTTCCTGAGTTTTCTTTATCGTTTCTTTGATGACGTCGCGCTGAGGGCCCGGAGGAACTGAAAAAGGTTAAAAAATTTTTTAAACAAATGACGATTTTTGCCAACAAACAAACTTACGTTTCTCCATTTTCTCGATCAAAACCTTCTGCTGCGACAATTGCTTATCCAGCAATTCCTGCTTCTTCTTTCGCAAATCATTCTGTATTTTCAACACTTGCTTCCTTTGCACATCCTGGTTCTTCTTAACCTTCACCTGGTTAGCGATCAATTCCTGATTCTTCTTAATAGCCTCATTGGCTTGCTGCTTGCTTTCCTCCTTTGTTATGGCCTTCTGCTTCAACTCGTCCTCGGTAGGCGGCGCGTTGTTGTTGGCCGAATTCTCGTCGGCTTTCGGTTGAACTAGATTCAAAACTTTATTAGTGTTTGGGGGTACAGGCGATGTGCCCCCGAGACGATCCTTGACGGAGCGTTGTTGGACCGGAGGCACGTTCTCCTGTTTACCTTCACCTGCGGGCGGTAGGTTGGTGTTGTGCCAGAAGACTTTAATGAAGCGGTTGTTGAGGACCGCCTCGGTGCTGCGGTAGGCGGCGTTCGCTTCGGCGTGACTAGAAAAGGTTATCAGCGCTGCTTCTGAGTCGCCTTCATACTGTACCTGCAGCCAACAAACAGTCTAGTGTTATTTTTGCGAATAGAGACACTTTATTTGTGGGATAATGAGATTATTTGAGGGATAAAGGTAACTTGTTTGGGGATAAAGACAGTTTATTTAAAGGATGAAGAGATTATTTGAGGAATAAAGACATTATTTGAAGGATAAAGGTATTTTGTTTGGAGATAAAGACAGTTTATTTGAGAGATAAAGAAATTATTTGGGGGATAAAGGTATTTTGTTTGGGTATACAGACAGCTCATTTGAGGGATAAAGACATTATTGGAAGCATAAAGGTATTATATTTCAGAAATAGAGATCATTTGAGGGTAAAGGTATTTTGTTTGTGGATAAAGACAGTTTATTTGAGAGATAAAGAGATTATTTGAGGGATGAAGGGCTTATTTGGGAATAGAGTTTGTTTATGGATGCAGCATTTATTGTTTTATAACTATTAAATTTTTGTTAATTTTAAACTTTTTTCTGAAAAATATTTACATAATTTCATTCCTCACCTGTATATTGACGATTTTTCCAAACTTCCCAAAATGGTTATTGAGATGAGTGATACTATTCATTCCCTGAGGCACTTTTTTCAATTCCAACGAACAGTTTTGCGGATTCTTGTTACGGGGGCCCAAACGGTTGAAGTCGAACACCTTCTTTTTGTACATATTCTCGTGATCTATGTTATTTATAAAATTTCCAGGCGGGTGGTTGTACATCGGGTTATAGGTATCGGGCTGTTTATTATCCATTACAGGCACTGGTATCAATTCGCGATTGTGATTGGGTTGTGGAGCGAACGGCCCCATGGGCGGTACCTGCAAGTTAAAATTCGAGTGGGGTCTGTTCACGTTAATTTTTTTTTTCTGAGAAGAAAGGCTCAGAAACCACCTAACTCAACCGGATGGTGAAAATAAATCTAGCACACAGTCAGAAAATGAAGGTGTACTGGGACAGGAAGCATTTTTTTATTTTGTTTCTACGGTTTTCTTTTAGAATTTTTTGATTTAACAAGTTTTTTTATATTTTAGTTTTTACTTCATTTTTTTTCACTTTTTCATTGTTTAATGTTAGTTTTTGTTTTTTATTGTTATTGTGACAATATATTATTTTTTCATTTATTTTTAGAATTTTTGGTTTTAACATTTTTTTTATTTTAGTGAAACGTTTTTACTTTATTTTTTTTTTAATTTTCCGTTTGTTTTTGTATTTATTGTTACTATGTTAATATATTGTCTTTTCATTTTTTTATCATTTTTCTGTTTTACTTTTATAATTTTTCGTTTTAACAAGTTTTTTATATTTCTATTTATTATTTTTTTATTATTTTTTCATTGTTTGATGTTAGTTCTTGTTTTTCTTTTGTAATTTTTTGATTTTACACTAAAAAACACTCACTCTGGCTATCCCCATGGGTCTGGGTCCGCGGAACCTTCCGTCTCGCCAAATGTGAGGCGCTTGCGGATTGTACGGATGGTCGTGTTGCAATGGCATCCTCTGGCCCATCATCGGATGACCTGGAGCATTCAGAACTGGTGTCGGTATAACCCCGGACGCTCCCACAGGTGGCGTACCGTTAGGGTTGTAAGTTAATACGCGCGTTAGGGCTGTATCTTCTAGTACAACTGGGTCGATACCATGGTCGAAAGGGCACATTTCACCGCGCATACAGTATCCTACAAAATCCCAATCATAATATGCTCAAATAACGATTTATTTAATTGAAATAAACAGTTATTTAATGCAAATAAACAATTATTAAAAATATATATTAAATGTACGTCAATAAATACCTTTTTCATCAAAATCTCTACACCTCTTCTTTGCACCTGGAGGAACAACAGCGCTAGGAACGGTTTGTGTACCGGATCCCGATCTACCATCCAGTTCGGAAGGATTAGAGTCTGGAGTAGGAGTTACGGGTCTCGAACCATTATCTTTCTCTTTATCTTTGAGAGAATCCCTGCGATCACGTTTTTCTAAAGATCTAGATCTGCTACGACTCGCTGAAGATCTGTTTCTGTACCTATTACAACAAATAATTAGTTTCTTATAGCAAGTAATCATTTATTGATATGAAATAAGCGTTAATTTGATCTTAATAAATCTTTATTTGTAGCTAATAAATGATAAAAAAAACTAACCTGCTTCTGTGGGTATGTCGTGGACTCCTAGACCTCGATCTAACTCGTATGGGGGAAGGAGTTCTCGATAATCTCCTTCTATCGTACCTCCTGGGTGGAGATTTATTCCTCCAAACTCTAGGCCTCTCTACTCTGTCCCTTTTTTCCCTTTCAATCCTATGCTGGTCCCTATCTAGACGTTCTCTAGATTTTTCTCTAGACCTCGACCTTTTTACCCTGTCCCAAGATCTTGAGCGTGATCTAGTACGGGATCTAGAACGGTGGCGAATAGGAGACCGCCTTCTTGGAGGACGTTCTTGATTACGATCCTCACGATCCTGTTTCGAATATATAAGATAAATTAACCTATTATAGGAAAAACATCAAAAAAACTTACAGCGTCTGAATTTTTCCTTAATTCTTTATCCCGTTTTGGCTCTACTTCCTTTTTGGCGTTACCATTTACGGCTTCATTTAAATTGGGCAACTCACTAGGCTGTACTATGATCTTAGTATCCTTCGGTGGTGGTTCTTTATTGAGTTTTGTTACGTTTGGATTAGGAGGATTTGCATTTGGTATCACTGGGACGTTGATGTAGTCTTTGGTAGCGAGTGTTTGGAATACTAAGTCCACAAATGATTCAGTTTCTACAATCAGAAATGGCGGCATTACAAAAAAAAACTGGTGGATGTTTCTATATTAAAGCAAACAATGTTTAAACCTTCTATACAATGATGTTGAACTTTGAAAATATATCAATACGTAAATATACAAGTTTTCAAAAATTTTAAAACGTTAGCTGCAAGTGGTCTGTCTTAATTTACCTTAAATTCTACCCAATTATATTCAACGTGGAGTATAAAAACACAAGCTCTACATAAATAAATGTTTGAAAAATTTACCTCCTTCTAAGAAAACATCGAGTTGTCCTATCATAGATTTTCTGAGTTCTTCTTCT
Source organism: Crepidodera aurea (assembly GCA_949320105.2). Taxonomy (NCBI): domain Eukaryota; kingdom Metazoa; phylum Arthropoda; class Insecta; order Coleoptera; family Chrysomelidae; genus Crepidodera; species Crepidodera aurea. The sequence goes on along the minus strand of OX439477.1, from coordinate 17,394,923 downwards.
GATTTGTCTTTTTTGATCAAAGCCAGGACATATTTAGCTAAAGCAGCTGGATCTGCTTCGCACCTAAAAAACATGCACTGTGAAACCAGTCTTAAAACTGCAGAACTTATATTCAAAAGAAGATATCTGAATTTAGACTTATTTAAGTGAAGTTTTTAAAAGTTGGAAGTACATATTAACATAAAAGTAAACTTAAAAATAAGTTAAAAAGGTGGAAAATGGGGGTCATCTTACATAGGCTTCAAAACAGCTGTTAACCATGTTTTGAATGCATCTATTTGATCTACTATCATTCTGAATTATTAATTGACATTTATTAGAAAGAAATGCACCGATAAAATATGTTTTTGCACGGAAATTCACTAATTTTTGTAAAAATTGCTGACAAATTAGCAAAACTTCAATCAGCTCTCTTAATCTAGAAAGTCTTGTTACCAACTGAACGGACGCAAAGTAAAAAAGTAACTATAAAAATTACCACCAACAGAGATAACAAAAGTTCCTAAAATAGGAAGCGTGATTCAAATATAAAATTATTAATAGAAATCTAAATAAAATCGCTCCTTAGGCGGATATTAATAAAATTAACCCCTTACTAGATATATTTTTATCGAATATACTTAAAATGAACCCCTACTAAGCAATATTGTAAAAAGTTATTTTAATTAAAAACCCGTTTTTGTAGAGGACATGTATCTTATCTAATTATACGCAATTTTTCTTGAAATCCCTACTACTTTGTTTACAACATATTATTCACCAGAAAATTATACAGGTGATGTAATTTACTGGCCAAGCATTAAGGTAGACCAAAACAAGTTTTATAATGATTTTATTTTGAACACAATAAAAATTTGCTTGGACCGTTAAGGTCAAATAAATTCTTCATACGTTTTTTCCACTATTATCTTGTACCAGTTAAAAAAAATTTATTTGATGTTTTTGAATGGTCTGTCTTGTTCTTTTGGAGAAATTTAAAAGTCTCTTGTGATATTTTGATATATACTTTTTAGAATGTTTTGTTAATGTAATGGTTTTGAGAATGTTAATAAAAAAAATAACTGTGGTAAGTTTATTAAACCTATGAAACTGTTACGTTTATATAATTTCTCTTGTTAATATCATATTTTTAAGTTGGGTATAGTTAATTTAATTAATCAATTACCCATGAATCATATATTTGTAAAGTTATAGAGGTAATTTAATTAACAGTTTAAAAATATTGTTTTATTCAAATCATAAGCAAAAAATTAAATTTTAATCCGGGAAATTTTAATTGCTACTCGTAAACTCATTACATGAAATATGCTAGTTTATAAATAAACTTTTTTTGGAAACCCTAAAAATAAACCTTTCTAGTTGTACCTAACATTCTGTCAACGTTAAATTCTTTAAAACGCCTGTGCTCAGGACACTGGAAACTGGAATATGAAGTAAATTTAATCAGTTGCTTTATTACATTACCAAATCAAACAAAATTATAATTTATATTTATAAACTTGTACATATTTCATAGACTTTATTATTTAATTAGCTGTGATCTGACAACTAAACATCTAAAATATACGTTCTTGTAACGTTAGACAGACGATTGTTTGTATATTTTGAGGTTAGAACCAGTAGCAATGTTTAGTTTCGGAATTTCTTCATCATACATGTTCAAAGTTTATCTAGAAAATTGCATTTTTATTTTAATTTGAGAAACAAATCGATAAAACGATACTTTCTTATCGCTCATCTTGTTTGGCGTAACAGAATGGGTGAAAAAGATACCGAAACTAAGCTAAGTATTGACGAAGAGATCGAAAATTTGTCTCACGAAGATTTATTGGAGATTACGCAAAGCAGTATTCGAAGACTTATTACTTCGGATCCGCTGCTAAAGGATCTACCTCCTGACGTGACTTTTGAAGAAGTTGTTGCCCAAATAGCAGTAGCACAGGGACAATCCATAACTGTTATCGTCAATAGATATTCAGAAACTCCTCTAAATGTGGTGGTAAGTACGATTAGTGCCATACTTCTTCCCCCATTTTCTCACTAACAAACTGTTTTTTGTAATTTTCTATGATATATAATATATTTTAACTTTTTTTGTATACCTTAGAAAGCTCAACAAACAAATTTTTCAAAAAAAGAGTGTGTACATTATTCAACATCCATAAGTTTTTGTTTGTGATTATTTCGATATTAAATTTACTTTCTAAAATTTCCCCATTTTGTTATATAACTTTTATAGACCTCGACTAGTAGATTAAAAAAATATTTTTTTGAATAACCTTAAAAATTAATAACCATTATTAACTAATGAATTTTTGATATGCTTCCTGTTTTGATGAATAAAAAAATTAACAAGTCACTCTTTTTACCCTAATGTATTCAAAATTAAGAAAACTAGATTTGTCTGACCCACATAATTCTTACCGACATCGCCCTCCAATTCCAATCAAACTATTAATTTTTCAAATTGGACTTTGACCCACTTACAATTAAGTATTATATCCTATCGATGTATCTGTTCCAAGATAAAGTTTATATAAATTTTTTACTTGCGCGATTACTTGAGATTATTTGAGATTCTCCAGATTTCGATACACGTAGATAATGTTGTAAAAAGTAAGTTTTTGAATTTTTTGTAATGAAATTAAATTTACTGTAATCATTATAAATACTCAAAATTATTTATATAGAGAATAGAGAAATATTTGAAATAACGTCCTATTTTTGCAACAATTTTTTTTATTATCCTGAGACTCTAGAAAGTTTACATTATATATCTACAAAATACATCCAGAAATCGCTTAAATTATCTATATATTACCGGAAGTTGACACCAATTTTTTGGCCTCTATTTCTTCTTAATTTTTCTTAAGTCTACCCCCAAAGACTGAACCTGAACTTATGAGCAAACAAATACCTTTAGCTAAATTCCTACTCGAAGGCCTATATTTTCGAAAATACCCTTTCCTTCGTTTCCATCTGAGAGCCCTAGTGCAATCATCTAAACTTTGAATTTGAGTAAAGGTATTTGCTTGCAGAAACATCAAAGGGTATACTTATTGATTTTTTTTTTTAATTTAACAAATGTAATTTGTACAATAAACCCTTTTACCACATTGCCATGCAGGATGTACAATTTTATACAAGCGAATTTTTTTTCTATTTGTTGCCAGTTCCTTTACCCCTGTCCTTGTTTTTTCCTTAATAAAAATATAACAGGAGTGAATAGAAAATTGTGTATGTGACGTAGATTCTGATATTTGGCACAGTTCTAGCTGTGAAGGTTATATATTTCCCATGTAATTATGCAACGTGTATAAACAGATTCGGTATCACGAGATTAAGGAACTGTGATAATACATTTTTGCTGATGTTATGCATAAGGATTTTAATGGTTTCAATTCCAGTAGGATTGTAATTAATCTATCATAACTTTGCAGTAAATAAAAATATGGTGATCAAGTCACAGGCACATTTTCTGAAAATATCAAGTTTTTTATAGCCCTAAAATTATTCTATTCGCTGTATAAATTTTACTGAATGATTTTATTTAATATTCGCGTTTTAAAACAAGTGATCGATAATTTGTAAAGTTTGCCAACGGGTAATTTCTCCCTATATTCAATATTTCGTGGGACTATATCATTTAAAAACTTTAGTATCGTTAAGTATTTTTTTTAACTGTTTTTAATTTCATAAATCCAGGAAATTTAAGATTTTTCCGAGATATGACAACACCGCGCCAGATTTTTATTAAAATTTCTTACACATTGCAATTATTATTTATAAAGTGCTTTATGTGGTAAGTCATTAAAAAAAACTTAAATCATTTTATTGTGATTTGAAACGAAAATTTAATTAAATATCAAATTCATTGCGAATTTTATAGGTACAAAAAAAATATCATTTTGCTTTTAGCTTTGTAGAAATTAATACTGTACGTTTTTAATTTAAAATTCATTTAAATTTTCAGATTCAGTGTATAGTTTTTAAATTATCCTACTTTATGTACTATTGTCACAAGGTTCAGAAGAAGTTTTGCCTCAACATTATCATATACAGGGTGATTCATAACGAATGGTAACTGTTCAGAGACTTAAAAAGTTAATATTTCGCTAAATAATTTAATATTATCTCCTAATGAGATACAGGGTGTTTAAGTTTTTAATTTTTTTTGTTTTTTTGACAAAAATTGGGTTATTAATTTATGAATGATATATTTCTTTTAACTGCTTAAAAGTAGCTTTTATGAATCAACCTGTATTTTTCACTACATGTAAATTTATATTTAATCATTTTTCTGTGGAGTAAAGTAATTATCCAATTATCGGCTTTTTGCTTTATTAATTTTTATTGAAAGTTATTAATATTCTCCACTAGACGTAAAAATTAATGTTAAATATAACAAAAATGGACCCAAAGTGTTATGATTTTTTTTAATTAAAAATAATTTTCCAAAGTGATTTTTCCCCAATTTTTTCGAAAACCTCTCGCTTGCAGATTCCTCAAAAAGGCACAACGGTCCTCGATTTAAAGAAAGCAATTCGCCGATCTTTTACTTTAAGACAGCAACGTCAAAGAATCAAAACCAAAATAAGCTGGAGGTACGTTTGGAGAACTTATCTCTTACAAAACATCCAAAATGGACAAGTTATGAGAGACGACAAAAAAGAAGTATCGGAATATGGTAAAATTACTGATCTTCAAATAAAAATCTTTGAAAAAATCGAAATATACTGATTTTTAGGAATAGTCAATAAGTCTCAGATCAGGTTTGTGAAGCGGTTGAGGAAAGAATCTTCGAAAAGCGAGTCATGCTGACTAAATATGTCAATAAAAAGTTCAAATTTAAAATGGAGCCCTATTATAGCTTTCGTCATCATTCCTTTAGCAGGTCAGTACTGGGTACTGGTATCGGATCTCTTAAGAGACAATAAAATATATTTTTTTAGCTCTTGATGGTGGGAAGTACCCCTGGCTGGATCAGATCGCCAGACAGGAACAACTTTTGGTGGGCTGTGATAATATAGGGATGAGATTTAAGAAAACGTTTAATGTAGATAAGTTGAATCATATTTTGGTCGATCATAATCATAAATTGTTGTATTGTTATGTACCCAAAGTTGCTTGTACAAATTGGAAGAGGGTGAGTGTTAGTATATTTCTAAGAAATTCTTGAAAATGCGTTAAGAACTTATAATTCATTAATTTTTTGTGTTGGCATTGTTACAGTTGGATTTTATAGAAATACTAAAAATATTTTTATCAAATTTAAATATTTCGTTAACTTTTTCAGCTTAGGTTTAAAATTAATTTAAAAATTGTATTTCGTGGGTCAAAATAAATGTAAACATATGAATTTGGGGAGAGGGATACCATCAGATAAAAGATTTGACAAAGAGTCCCCCTATTTTAGGTCCTAATGGTTTTAACTGGCGAATCAAACACTACAAATCCAGTTCAAATTTCAGCAAGTACAGCTCACTTGGATAATTCAACATTGAAATTATCTCAGTTAAGACAATCTGAAATAAACGCGTGTTTAAGAGATTATATGCTATTTTTAGTAACCAGACATCCATTCGAAAGATTGCTTTCTGCATATAGGAACAAATTTTTGGACGATACCCCCACCAATAAGTATTTTAAAGTAAGTAATAAAAGATGTGATATAATTGTCATTTAATGACAAGTGAAAAATGACAGCTGACGTTGATAGGAACGTCGGTTGTCAATATCATTTATTGACGTTTAGGAAATACTTTTTTTTGTAGTTTCGGTACGGAAAATACATAATCCAGAAATACAGGAAAAATCCCAGCCCACAGGACCTCGATTCAGGAGCCAATGTCACTTTCAGAGAGTTCGTACAATACTTGATAAAAGAAGGGGTACACACGAACGAACATTGGGCCCCTATTTACGATTTATGTTTACCATGTACGCTTAACTACACATTTATCAGCCATTACGAAACTATTCCCGATGATGCTTCTACCATTCTGAATATGGTTAAGGCGCCATCTTTGTTATTTCCCGTAACTAGATCGAAAAGAACGAAAGATAATCTAAGGTTTTACTTTCAGCAGTTGAGTATTTACGAAATAGAATCTTTGTATAAATTGTACGAGGCGGATTTTAAGTTATTCGGGTATGGGTTGGAGGAAATGTTAGGTTATGATTTGGCATGACTGTCGTTAATTTTAAATTAGACAAATGTTTGTAGCATAAAATTTTACTTAGAAATACTTTCAAAATGTCAAAATATTTCGATAATTCTGTCACTTTTGAAGGTTCTTGTATGTTTTCATTCGTCAAGCCTCGTTTGGCGATTGACAAATGACATTTTGTATTGTGGTTTGACAAATGGCATTTATCGATTTTAAATGTTAGAATACTTTCAAAATGTCAGAATATCTCGATAATTCTGTCACTTTTGAAGGTTCTTGTATGTTTTCATTCGTCAAGTCTCGTTTGGTGATTCAACAAATGATATTTTGTATTGTCGTTTGACAAATGGATTTATCGATTTTAAATGTCACAAGATTTGTTTAGGTTATACTTAAAATAATAAATAGTATGTAAATATTGTAAATTATAAATTATGCAAGCTCTCTTTTCCTTTTAAGGGATATTTTGATTACTAGTCATGCTTATGATGATGTACTTGGAGGATATGTTGACCACTTTTATACTTTTTTAGTAAAAAATAAAATGATTTTAACATTAATGTTAGTCTTTTCTATTCCATTTTGATATTGATTTGAGTGTTCTAAACACCCATTTAAGTATCTAAATTACGTAACTAAAGATAGTACAAATCCAAAATTAAAAATGTGGGTCCATATTCAAAAACATTAAGTTATGCTGATCCTAAAGGACGAAACGTTGTATCAAAAGTTTGACAATTAAATCTTACATCGTTTCAATAAAAAAGTTTCCTAAGTATTTTATGTTTACAAAAATAAACGTAGTAGACTTGAAAAACGAAATATTACGGCAAAAATATGATTCCCTACAACTGGATGACTAGCGACAAGTTTTTTATTGAAGACATAAAAGGGGAAAAATTTGGAAAAAATATTTTAGGTAGAATTATGCCATATCTTTAAAAAAATATTTCCAGTATCAGATTCATACAGCAAATAAACAATATATAATTATTCAGTGGGATATTACATATTAAATTAACGAACTAGAGGTTTATGAATTTAATTGGCCACTGGGTATGTAAACTGACCAATAATCAATACAAGTAAGTGATTTACATCAAATTAATTTACTACCAATGGCAATAAATAATCGATTAGTGCTAATTTACAATAATTTTGGTTGTATAAAAAAACTACATTGAGTTGTATATTTTATTATATTAAATTTAAGGGGTCTAAACAAATAGTTTGAATTTCCCGTATGTGAGGTGATTAAAAAAGAAATAAAGAAAACAAACAAAATTTTACAGAGTCTTGCCCGCTTTATATTACATCAACAAATAATGAACAGCTTAAAACCAAGTATAAATTAAATAAAAATATTGTGTAACAAATATTTACAAATTACTAAACAATTTATAATGAAGTAGACCCACTCACTCGAAAGGCGTTTTTTTCTTTCTAATATTAGATTGACTACTGAACTACTTTTACGCTTCTGGTTTTGCTGAACAGTTTTCGCACCCTTTTAAGGTATCATTAAGGTCTTTTTCGCAATTAGAATAAGCCATTCCAATTCCAAATCCACCGCCCATTATTATGGGCCATCTCCTCCTTTTAAAAAATAGTAAAGAAAATACTGATCCTAGAGCGAGGCCTCCACCTTAAAATAATTTAAGGTTAGGTGATGACATAATATTTCAAAAAATGAAACTACTCGTGTTCATTGAGTATATATAGAATTACAATATTTTAGATTATTTTTTATTAACTCACCAAACTTAATTAATCCATCTGTTAAACATTTATCCCATTTTCTGCCTAATTCTTCTTCGATAAAAACGGGTGTCGCCATTTTTATAAATAAGTACTCTCTAATGTCACACTTTTTTTTTATATTAAGTTAATATCTGCTTTTTTATGTATAATGATAAATGGATTAACTATAAATGCAGTTTATATGATCAACATTGCCGACTTACTTTTTTCATTTTTAAAAAATTTGGAATTTGACAAAATGTACTAAAATGTGAAGTTTGAAAGATGGGGTGCGTTTTGGAGATTAAACTAATTAGTAATCAAACTAGTGTAGTAAAACCAATACATGTATACTATGTTGATGTCATATTTTTGCAAGATTATCAAGTGTTCTGTTTCTAGTAAATTTATTTATTTTATGTCATTTTGATAACGGCTTTCGATCTGGAAAGCCGAAACGTCAATTAAAAAACTTTTTTAACAACTAAGTGGTTTTAATCCAGTGGAAAGAGAGAGAAATTACAATACATATTTGTCTATCCGTAAAAGTGTTCAATATAGACGACAAACTTTAGTAAAATAAATTGAGGTAGACCTACTCCGAGTGTTTTTTTGGTTATTCTGACATATTTCATTTTTTATCTGCACTTTAATGTTTACGTGTGATTCATTCTATCTTTCTTTATTACATCTATGGTGCGTTGTCATTTTTTGGGCAGTTTTGACATTGGCATATTGGCAATGACGTATGAATGTAAATATTTTGTAATAAATCCATCTATACCTGTGTAACTCCCCTATTTTAATCTTGATTTCAAAAAGTAGCAAGGTGAATTGTGTAAAAATGGCGTGGACAAATTATCAAAAATTATTAGCTTTAGTCATGGTTGTTACTGGTAGTATTAATACGATAAGTACGAAGTAAGTATGTTTATTTTAGGTTATGTTTTTAGTTTTTAATGATTCTTTTGTATAAAAATACCTTTGGACTGTATTTGTTTACTTTTTTAATACGTATGAATGATTGCATTAAACTGAGTCATCGTCTTTTTGTTGAAATATATTTTTTTCTGATTGTTAACATTTTTAGATGGGCTGATGAATTAAAATCAGTAGGCAGAGATGGGGTGGAAAAATCTTTCGATCATCCATTTTTCCAAGCTAGTACCATGTTTTTAGGAGAATTGGCATGTCTTTTAACATTTAAAATTTTATATCGTTACTATAGTAGAAGAGCGGTAAGTTTTGATAGGTATGAATGAGGCTTAAATTTTTTTTATATGGTAATTCTTGTGCAGGATGGAACAGAGGATGTCAATGAACTTACCAAAGGAAATCGAAATTTCAATCCTTTCATTCTCTTCATACCCGCCATGTGTGATATGACAGCTACATCTATTATGTACATCGGTCTTAATCTAACTTACGCCTCTAGCTTCCAAATGTTCAGGGGATCCGTGATAATATTCGTGGGTTTGCTTAGTACGGGTTTTTTGGACAGAATTTTAAACAGGAGGCAATGGACTGGTATTTCTTTAGTGATAATAGGTCTTGCCGTTGTAGGAGTTGCTGATTTTATATATAAAGGGACTGGTAATAAATCTAGGAATGATATAATTACAGGTAAATTATAAATATATATATTATAAATGTATGTATGTATAAATGAACATTTCTAGGTGATATGTTGATTGTGATAGCTCAAATTATTCAATCTATACAAATGGTAGTTGAAGAAAAATTCGTAGCGGGTCAAGATATTCCCTCACTTCAAGCTGTTGGTTGGGAAGGTAAAGAAATTGAATAATTTTTCTATTTGTGCGTAGTTTATTTATATTTTTTTACACGCTGCACTTGGTTGCTACAATGTTTATTTATTACGCTTCTGTGGACAAGAAAAGCAGTTAATTTAATTTTTTTTAGGTCTTTTCGGCTTTTGTGTCTTAGCATTATTGCAAATACCATTCTATTTTATTAGAGCCGGTCCTCCAGTTACTGCAAATGTAGGAGATCGTTTGGAAGATGCTATTGACGCTTTCGTCCAAATAGGACATAGCTGGAGACTTGCTTTAGCAGTTTTAGGTAAAAAAAAATAATAACGTTTTATATAAAGATTTATTGAACTTTTTTTTGGTAGGTACATTTTTTTCTATCGCCTTCTTCAACTTTGCGGGTATCAGCGTTACAAAAGAGCTATCAGCCACCACCAGGATGGTGTTGGACAGCGTAAGAACTATAGTAGTTTGGATATTTAGCTTAGCTTTCTTTGAGCAAAAGTTCCATTGGTTACAGGTGAGTACTATAAAAATTTTACCTACAAAATTGTCGCAAAGTTAAGACGGGCAAGGGACAATAGCGCGCCATAAGACCGAAGAGTCTTGTGATTCACTTGCAAAGCAAGAGTTCATATATTCATTACTTTATCAAAAATAAAGGTTTAGGGTTTTTTACAGTATAGTACGTTTATTTCAAGTACACATACCACACAAATCAAAAAAGTGTGCCTAACAATATGTTTTCGATTAATGAATTCAAGTTGGTCTGTTTTTTCCAGATGTTTGGATTCGCTCTTCTTCTTGCCGGTATGTCACTGTATAACGGTATTACATGTAGGACTTTTATTATAAAAATAAAGACTTTGATTACTAGTAGAATATACAGTAGAGTAGAGGAAGATAGTATAGTCAACAGAAATGCCGAGGATACAGAACCTTAAAAATAATCCACCAATCTTAATAATAATCCCGGATTAACCGAAACCTTATTAAAGCGTATTTTATTTTATTCAATGACTATTTTTAATAAATTTTAAGCATTAAAATCTATTAGATTTATTGTAAATAATGATCTGTAGTCTAGTGTGAGATTCTTGTACATCTAGATTGACTGACAGTAATTTTATTAAAATGGATTAATGTAAGAAAACGATGTGATTTTTATATTGCTGTTAGATTTATGTGAATTTTAGGAAATAAAATGTGTTAATGAACACTTGTTTCATTTTAAACCCATCTTTTTCCAAAAAAAACTTAAGAAAACTGACTTGAATTTGAATGAATAGAAAGAAAACGAGATACAAGTGACAATTGACAGCTTTCACAACTCATTTAAACTTAAAAAGATATGACAAATGTCATTTGATTGCTTATTGCTTGTAGTTCTTCACTCAACTACATTACTTGCTGTTGATACCTTTGTTGTATTAAAATCTATTAGTTAATACCAGGATGTTAAAAAAAGTCAATTTGGTTTGGAGATATGTATTTATTTATATATATTAAAATCGTTACAAATATTATACCCTGGTTACTAAAGACTTACATCAAATATCACATTTCTACATTGGATATACATGCAGTTTATAGAAGAATAAAATACAAAATGTCGGAATTACATAACAGCTGGAACAACCTATACAGGTCGTGACGAAAAATCCGAATTCCTAAATCGGCGAATAGTAAAAAATGTTACATTTTAATATGGCGATGTGTAAAATGTCAAAATTTGACATCACTGACATTTATGTCAGTAGTCGGCGATTAACTACTCTTTTAGTAAAAAAAAAGAATTGACAAGATTTCAATTATCTGAAGAGTTACAAGTGACAGTTGACAGCTTAGGAGTTTTCCATTCAACTCTACTAAATCTTGGAGTTTTGACAAGATAAAAAAATAAACTTTAAGATGGGGCGACATGTTCTGTAATTTTACAGATTTGTCAAAATAAAGAATGGAATAAGTACTGTAAAACAAATTACGCAATTTATGACATATTAATAAAATTGAAAAGTTTTATTAAATTTTGCCAATATTAACAATCACCAAAAATAATAATAAAAGTCTAAATAAATGATTTATTTAGAAGAACCTGACGTAAATAAATGATCCAATTAGGAGTAAAGTGCTAACCGATGAGCTCCAGTTTGAAGCACCTTTACCGTCGGTAGATTTTTGGTTTTTTAAAGAAGCGCTACATGGTAAGTGCTTTTTCAAAAATTTGAATAAAGCATCGACTATGTTAGCGGGGGTGCTGTTTTTGCATTTTTCTAGTTCCACGTTTACGCACTTTCGGATGGTCTCGAAGTCGCTGAAAAAGAAGTAGTGTGAAATTTAGCATCCCTACACAGCTGCCTCGGATGATGATACCTGTCAATTGTCAAAGAGCAGAATATTGTACTTACTCGCAATCTTGATCCGTAAAAAGAAGAACTGGTAAATTGCTGACAGAGAGATCATCAGTATCAGGAATTCTACCACCGACGGTTTTGTTGAAACATTCTTGTACGCCATCTCGTCTTTCCTGTATACATTCAACTCCTTTTTCGGCGACAAACACTGTTAAAAAAATGAAAATAGAATAAAATATCATGAAAAAAATGGAGGAACTTACTGGCTAATCTATCTCCGTCCTTGAAACACATAAAATCTTGAAGTTCGTTCAATATATCCAAACTCTTGTTCAAAGCACTTTCCTCTCTCTTGTCTAAACACTCTCTAGCAATAGCGGTGGAATTATCGAAACATGCATGAATATCAGGCCATTTTTTGCAGTATTTGGCAAAAACGTCATCCATAGATCCGGTTGCTTTCGCTGTTTCTAGCTCTTCTTGGACTTGTGTTACGTTTACGTAGCTTTGAATGCATTCTACAGCGTTTTGTTGTTCTTCCTGTAATAAATATTGCATAAATTCAACGCCTGGTGTTATTGACAGATGTCAAAAATGTATATCTAAAAAAAATGGCCGCCTGTCTTGCGCTGTCAAAAATAGTAATTCACTTACTTTCATGCGATCTACGGCATTTTCAGCGCCGTTTTTGGCGCATTTCTCTCTTAATACTTTTTCGACGTCTTCCGCCTTTGGAATATTCGTCGAATTCAAATCGGGAAGATCCGGAAAATTTTCCCCGATGCCCTTTTCCAAAGCTTCTTTCACTTTATCAACTTCAAGGTCGTTTATAGATTGGCACTTAACGTAACCTGCAAAATTAATTATATTATTAACTTGTCTAGACTACATTAATCATAATTATTATTCATGGGTGGGGTTTGGGCGCAGTTTTTTGTCAAGGGGAAGTGCCGAACATTTGGGCAACATTCATCCCTCGGGCCAGAGGCCCTCTAGCTGACTGTTACCGTCCGGGCGTTAGGATCTATATAACGCACTTGGTGCATAAATAACTATTTTGTCTTTGTTTTATACGGATTTATCAACCTCTAATCGTATTGTCTGATAATGATAATATCGTTAAAATTCAAACACATTCTATTCCAATCAATGGATATCAAAGGTAAATGATACCCATAACCACCCTACTAGAAATGGCATGTATCGATCCTGTATGAGCGCAGTCCTGAATATGCAGGAATATAATTATATAACAAACTGCCTTCAGAAATTAAAAACATACGATCCATTAAGCTTTAAATTGGCTTTAAAAAAAAATTAGTTCAAAAATGTTATGACGTTAGGGATTTTATGTTAAATTAAATACTGTGTCGTTCTATTTGCTCTGTTTTTTAAACTGTATTGTATATTGTATTGACCTATATCCTATATCATTGTAAAATGATCCACAAGGATTAATAAAGATTTATTATTATTTCTTTTTTTAGAAAGCATAAAAGGCAGTGGCGATTCTAGAAATTAAGGGCGGGGGGGGCACATACAAGTTTTTTTAATGATCTGATTCTATGCTTAATATTGCCAAATCGTTCAACATTTGTTCACCTATTGTGGATCTAAGATAGGTTTTTATATATTTTAATCTACTAAAAGTGCGTTCAGCAGTTGCACTATTAGTGCCTATTAGTGAAGTGAAATTAGAATTTTATATGGATGTAAGAGCTAAGTCATTTTTTTTTAATTTTTTCGATTTTATACATAAAGAGAAGCTTGTAAAATTTTTTTTAATAAATTTGCATTTGCATTTTTGGTATTTTTCGAGTGGATGACTTCACTATTTTTTAAATATCTCCGGCTCTAAGAGTCAAACCTCAAAAAACGAATTCGCGCACGTTATTTTTTTTACTGAATTGGCAATAAATAACCAAAGAATCCTCGAATTTTCTTAAAAATTGGAAAAAATATGTATTTTTATGTCGGGAAGACATGGTAAAAATTAAAAAAAAAATGTATTTGTCCAGCCAAAATCGGCATTTTTCGAAAAAAAAATTGAATTGATCGCAATTTTTGAAAAAACAATAGTAGAGAAAAAATGTTTATCTGAAAAAGAAGGATTTTGTGTGTACTTTTGTCTAAGAAAATCCAACATTTTATTTCTTTATTTAAAGTGCACAACTTAGGGAATAATAAAAAAAAATTCAATTTTCATTTTTTTATATTGATTTATATTGATTCGTTCCCTCACAAAAATCTTACTTTAGAACCTGAAATATTTGTTTTATTTTTTTAAACATTTTTTGGGCTGAAATACAGTTTTTCTAAGAGAATCAAGCATAAATATAGTGATAAAAAAATTGGAAAAAAATGAAAATCGAATTTTAATTTTTTTATTATTCCATAAATTGGCCACTTTAAATAAATAAATAAAATGTTGGATTTTCCTAGACAAAAGTACACACAAAATCCTTCTTTTTAAGATAAAATTCTTTTCTCTACTATTGTTTTTCCAAAAATGACGGCCAATTCAATTTTTTTCAAAAAATGGCGATTTTGGCTGGACAAATAAATTTTTTTAAAAATTTTTACCATGTCTTCCCGACATAAAAATACATATTTTCTCCAATTTTTAAGAAAACTCGAGGATTCTTTGGTTATTTATTGCCAATTCAGTAAAAAAAATGTGCGCGAATTTGACTTAGCTGTTACATCCATTTTCAGAATATTTTCGTCTAATTTCACGCAACTATATGGTGATAAATATTCGGTACAATTTGACTAGATTCGGAAATGCATTTTTAAGATCATTTGAAATGATATATGGTAATATTTCTTCAGTTGTTACACTAATTTCATTATCTTTAAGTTCTCTAAATAATAAACTAAAAGACTGGTATTCAGCAATTACATCACTAGTTATAAAATCGAAGGGGCGCCAAAAACGACATTTTGTAAAGGGTGGGGGGGGGCATACTGCCCCCCTTTGCCCCCCCGTGGCGCCGCCGCTGATAAAAGGATGTCAACACAACTGTTTGACATTTTGTATAAACAAATATTTACAATCAATAAATATTATGTGCTTACGACAGAGCTGATAAAACGATGATAAACAAACAATTTGAAAGCCTGGTCCAAAGATAAAAGTTTAAAAAACGTTTCATCGGATTTCCACTTACTTTTATCGTATTATGTGACTAATTATTTGGTGTGGTAAAAAAACAACAAATTAATATCATCATTATTAATTTATTTAAATAAATAGTGTAACCCTTGGTATGGCGAAATTTTGTACTTCAATTCGGATGTATTTCGAACTAAATTACGAGACATTTTGGCGTCATTAGTCAATTCAAAATTAATATACTTAAGACTTAAGAAAAACATCATAAAGACTATTACCCCTTTACCCAATTATATCTACGCTAATGTTAATCAAATGACTGAATAATATATTCTAATGATTCATGATGAGTGTTTAAAACTGGTGTTGATTTATAATTTACTGATAAACTTATTGTTATTGTTATACGATATTTAAAAAAAAACCCTCTTAACAACTGTACATTATAATTTGTCGTATGATTTGATCGGTTAATTAATTTTCTGAGCTCTCAAATAAGTATTGTACCAATCAAAGCACAATTCCCAAAATGCTTTTACTCAAACAAGTTTTCAAATCTTAATGTACCATTAAGTGCATGGTACGTTATTAAGCTTTATTCACTTTTTGTATTGGGTGCAAATTTTTACTTTCAAAATCAGATGCTTTATTTTGATAGTTACCCTCTGGCTTTGGGAATTTCTCAGGGATCTGTCTTGGTACCGTTATTGTTGTTGCTTGTTATAAACGACTTGCCAAACCACGTTAATGTTAAAAAGATCATTTTATTTACAAAATCGGCTTTAAAACCTATGGCCACTATTTTGTAAAAGACGAACAGTATTTTTTTAAACGTCATATAAGCGAGTTGTATGAAAATAATAAAAAATGTGTTAAATAAGTGGGGAATTAGATTGAAAAATAAAAATTATTTTGATATATTTCGTATTTGTTTTATTGATTAGGTTTCGGATTTATCACCCTCTCCTCGTATTCAATGTTAAGTTGTTGAATCACTGTGGCAAATGTTGAGTTTAAATTAGATTTATTGACTATTGACTGTTTAAGATCCAATTAAGCATTAAATTGCTGATTTGTACATACTGGATATAAAAATATTTAATAAATGTCATTGATCCTTTAAAATTCGGCTAAAACAAGAAATCTAAATAATATTTAAAAAATAGTGATTTATCTAAAAATACTACACCTGTGTGTAAACGTTGAATTCAATAAAAATAAATATAAGTTCAGAGAGTATCCAAAGTCTACTCACATTGTTCTCTCACGAAAACAATTATATTATAGCAATTAAATTTGATATTCTCTTTAACTACCCGGTCCACTCAACATTATAAACAAGTTTTTATTAAATTACAATACCTATAGTATCAACCTTGGTTTTAATTCAAAGTTCAAAAAATTTATGTCACAAACTAAAATTTATATTTTATTATAAACCTTGTGAATTTAGTTTATTTTATTTGTGGGATATAACAAGGAGAATTATCTGAAATAATCTAAATTTTTAATACATTTTAAGTAAACAATAATCATTTCAATGAGGTCAAAGATTAACAAGAGTTTTTATATGTAATGAATTATCTTAAAAGCTTCATTTTACAAAAAGATCAACTTACCTACTAAGATAAAAACTATCACAGTTCGTTGTAGGAATGTCATTGTATTTTAGTTTAAAAATATAAAATTAAAATAATAGGTTATGAAGTCTTAACTAAGTTTATTGATATACAACTATACACTCCCCTCTAAGGAAGATGACTAACATAAAACATAAAAGTAGAAAGTACTCGAAAATGAAAAGTAGGCGTTTTTTAATTGTTGGAGCCTCATCTATCATAGAATACCAAAATTAAACGAAACAGTTTTCTGTAAATATCTATATGTCAAAAAAAGAAGTGCTTTGATGGTATCCATTTATAATCCAGAAGTTTACGATACACATTAGGCATTACTAGAGCCATATGACATTTTTTAAAAAACTAATTTGAAAAATTTATGTGGTTTTGATCTGAAAATTTCTAGTTGACTCCTTGCAGAGACATCTATACCAAAAATAATAAATTTATATTATTGCCTTTTACTTTTAGGAAAGTAGACAATTTGATTACAGCGTTTCATGAATAATACCCTTATCACTGATTATTGTACCAATATAATTTTCACTAAACTTATATATATTATTAATATTTCAATAAAATATTAATTAACGATAACATCTTCTTTTAGTAGATAATCAAGGTCGGATGTTATCGGAGAACGTCGGATCTATTTTGATTTGATTATGGTTTAATTTTATATAAATAAAACTGATTCAAAACCGTTGTAGTTTTATTTCTTGGTATTGTAGAGTTTGTAATTTAACCATAACTGATAAACAAATACAGTTGTCAGTGTCGCTAAAAATAAGAAAATCCCGGAAAATTCCTGTATTTGTCATAAGGGTGTACAGGAGCTGGGATAAAAATACATTTTGACAGTTGACACACATTTTCTTGTGAAAAATCAATATATTATCGTCACTTAAAGTAAATTCTCCGATGAATTATCTAAATAAATTTAGATTATTGGGGTGAGTTGTTAAATGTATTTGTGTACAACGTGAAAATGAGATGGGGGGCCCACCTTTTGATTTATCATGCCTTCGTAATATTCTGCGCCTTGTGGGGTGTAACTTCTGCATTAGGTAACCCTTACCAAATATTAGGGGTACACCAAAGAGCTTCTCAACAGGAAATAAGGAAAGCCTACAAGCAGCTAGTTAAAGAATGGTAAGTACCTCATATTATTATCTTAAAACGAAGACGCCTAACCTAGCTACACGAATGTTTGGAATATATTTTGAAAATGTAGAGTCTCTGCTTTTTTTGAAGGCATCCTGATAAATCTAATGATCCGAATGCCGAAGAAAAATTTGTAGAAATAAAACAGGCGTACGAACTGCTGTCTGATCCGGATAGAAGGCAGAGATACGATATCCACGGTATAACTGAAGATGATTTTTACAAAAAACCAAATTATGCCCCCCTTCACACCAACCACCCCTTCGAAGATTTGTTCGCCCAGCACGGAGCTCACTTTAACTTTCAGGAAAATGATATAACGTTTTTTCACAAGATGTCCATCACAACAAGGTAAAATAAGGATCTCAGCATTGATAATTTATATTTATTTTTAAATGATTTAAATCGTGAATATTTATTTTCAGGCAATATGATAAAATAATAGTTCCAAAAAGTAGGAAAACTCCCTATTTAATTTTTTTCTACACGGACTGGTGTTTTCAGTGTATACAAACGGCCCCCTATTGTAGAAAATTGGTCGATTATCTCGAACCTTTGGGGGTCAATTTTGCTACGGTGCATTCTGGTAGAGAAAAAAATTTGGGTAGGAGATTGAGCATTCACACCTTGCCATGTCTGGTTCTGTTGTTGGACGGTGATATATTTGTTTATAAAGAAACCATTACTAGTATACAGAGGATTATAGGTAAGTTAAATTAATTAAAGGGGTAATTGAGCTAGAAAAAATGGATAAAAGTAATTTTTTTATTTAACTTTGGCGGGAAAAATGATGTTTAGTGTGAAAAAAGATCAATGAAAATCTTATAAAGTCGTTACGGAGTTAAACCCGACGAAAAAAAAAGGTTTTTAATGGATTTTAGCATGAAAGTTTTTTTTTTAGAATTTATAAGAAACAAAATGCCATATAAGTTAGTGACTAAAGTAAAATCGGACGACATAGAACAATTTTTAAACGGCTGGGAGGACAATAGAGTCAGAAGTCTCATTTTTGAGCCTAGGAGTACGATTAGATTGAGATATTTGGTTACCGCCTATCATTTCAGACATAGAGTAGCTTTTGGGTGAGTGATTTTTAATATTTACGAAAAGTTAAATTAATTCAACTTAAATTTTGGGTATATAGATTTGTAGATTCACATGAACTTAAAAGTAGATATCAGGCACCGCACGACATGGACACAGTTTTGTTGTTCAATGAAAACACGTCTTATCCCATGGCTAGTGTTTCTATGAAAGACATTCCTACGCCTACGTTGCACCACGTTATATCATCCAATCAATATCTGTCTTTACCTAGGCTGTCATCACAAGTAAGCATAAATTAGAATTGTCAAATGTCAAAGTTTTCAATTGTCAAATATGTCAACATTCGAATATATTATTTTAAAAAGTGCAAAAAATATGAAATTTTCTTCTTTTAGGAGATATTAGAGTCCTTGTGCCCGGAAGAATGGAACAAGCCTAGGAAAAAGCTGTGCGTTCTCTTGATTATAACATCCTCACAAACTTATCATCCTTATAGACAATCATTTATGTATTTCTCGCAGCAGGCTCCTTACGGCATCGAGAAGGTGCGATTTGTTTATATTTACTACGACAAACAATCGGAATTTATCAATTCCATGGTGCCAGGTAAGTTCATGAAATATTTTTCCTTATAAATCCGACATTCCGGCAAAACGGCAACAATGTAAATTAGTAAATTTTGCAACGTTGCCTGCCATATATAAAAATTCCTATTCTGGCTAAATAAATTTAATAGTAGTTCATTTTACACGTAAATTAATTCATTTTGTAGAGGGAGAAATTATACAACCGTTGCTAAGAATCGTGGTTATGTGGAGAAGGGATATGTCCCATATTAGGTACGAATGGATCCCTGGAAAATGGGAAGCTGATAAAAATGTCAGTGATACTACCTCAGCATTAGAAAAAACTATCGGTAGATTGTTAAAACCTAGCGAATCTTTACCAAATGAAGCATTTGTTAAGGTATTATCTTTTCGTTTTGCAATATTGCAACTTTTCAATTTGTTTTTTTATATTTTAGGATTTGTTAGACGAACATGCGAGAGGATTCATAGGCAGAATATACACTAGAGTAATACAATTTGTAGAAACCACTTATGAGGGTATGACTAGAGATCAGATTTTAGCACTTTTTTCGATCGCGGGAACAATATTATTCATCTTAGGAATAGGATATTTTATGGCATATTTAGTGTAAGTACAAATAAATATTTCAATCTAGATATTGTAATAATATTGGTAATTCTCAGATTTTTATTACTTTTTCCTGTCTTTTCTTGAATTTCTTCTCTTAAATTTTTCTCTTGTCCTTTTATGTTTTCTTCTATATTTTTGATTTGCTCCTTCTGACATTTAAAATACCAAAATCCACAACAATCAAAGTTATCTTACCAGATTTGAGTCCACTTAGGTTTTTAATTTTAGTCGTATAGAAGAAGAGAGCATCCGAAAACATAAAGCCAAAACAAGCAACAACAACAATGATGGCGTGAATTCGTCATATCAGCCGGAGTTGAGGCTTCACGAGATGCGGTCCGAAAGTTATAACGCCTTGGTGAGGCTGCTGAAGCCTGGCTGTCGGACAATAGTGTTGGTTTTGGATATGCAATCAAGGCAGCAGCTGATACCACCTTTCCATAAGGCTGTTTGGCCATACAGGAAGTAAGTCGCAAGAAGAAAGAATAAAAAACTAGAAAGAAACGTCAATAACTTTTTTATTTTAGGAACAAAACGCTGATGTTTTCGTACATGTACATTGAAAGGGGCCTTAAGTGGTACAAAGAGCTCTTGCAGCTCTCTTTACCCGATGACAGGGATCTAAATATTAACCCGAGAAATTGTGTCGGTACTGTTTTGTCGATAAACGGGCACAGGAAATACTTTTGTGTCTTTCATGCCAAACACATGGAAAAGAAGAAAAAGGTAAAATATTTGCTTACACGAATATCATACATTTTTGACATTTTCCACAGTAAAACCGTTTGAGAAGTAATATTTTTTGACAACACAAATAACTGACGTATTTTACAAGTGACATAATTGACACAACGTAACTAGATTTTTATGTAAAATGTGTTTTTAATGTCATTGTCAGCTGTCAGTTACTTAATTTTTTGACATGAGACATGTGACACTTAATTATTTTTGACAGAACACGTAAAGTAAACTTTATACATTTTACTTTTGTCAGAATAAACTATTAAATGGACCATCTTCCACCACCACCACGACCACCACCACAGAGTTCGACTGTGAAAGCGGAGCCTTTATAGGCTTCAATTCCGACAGTTCGGATTCAGACGATGGTGTCCTACTCCAAGGCACCCTTTTGGACGGCTTCTCCAATTGGTTAGATCGTTTATTCGAGGGCACTACGCAACGTTTCCACGTCAACTATTGGCCCGAATTCCCCATCAAGTAAAACACCAGTTGACTTCAATTTATCTGGTTCATGATTTTAAA
Organism: Crepidodera aurea; assembly: GCA_949320105.2. NCBI lineage: Eukaryota > Metazoa > Arthropoda > Insecta > Coleoptera > Chrysomelidae > Crepidodera > Crepidodera aurea. The sequence continues at coordinate 17,373,476 of OX439477.1, read as the reverse complement.
GGGTCAGTCTGTAACCAAAACGTATGTCGTACTACATACATTTTATCAGTAAAAGGTTGGGGAAAGCGTTACAGTCTGTTTTTGAGGTAAGATTCGCATACGGTTGAAAATGTGTCGAGTTTGTTGGAGATTTTTTTATATTTGTTCCTTCGTTGAGAGGATATTTTTTTCGTCTTGATAGAAGCTTTTTAAAATGTGTTTATAATGGGTACAGTTTGATAAAAAACTTAATCCTCTTTTAGGTAATTCATTTACCATACTTATCAACTGTCAGTTATGTCATTCGTGAGCTGTTGTTGGAAATTTAACTGCTGCTGTCAGTTGTTAGCTGTCAAATGTCATTCGTTAACTTTCTTAGGTAATTTAACTGTCTATGGTTAGCTGTCAGATTCCATTTGACAGCTTTCTTATGTAATTTAATTGTTATACTTGTCAGTTATGTCATTTGTCAGCTCTCGTAGGTAAATTAACCGCTATACTTGTCAACTATCAGTTGTTAGCTGGCAGATGTGTCATTCGTCAGCCCTTGTCAACTGTCAGTTATGTCATTCGTGAGCTGTCGTTGGAAATTTAACCACTACAGTTGTGATATTTCATTTGTCAGCTATACTTAAGCGGGATTTCGTTGTTACAAAGGTGGAGAGGATCAAACTTTTTTAACATTTTTACCTTCTCTAGAAGTTGTTAGTTTAAAAAGAGTCTAATATATTCGTTTTAGATAAAAAAAATTATACAAGTTCCAGTATGTTTTTGCTTATGATACGTTGATGTACATTAAGTGTGTATATATTTAAACAATTTAGATATGGATTGTATCGTATTGTGACAAGAAGTTTATTTCATTATCTGTCAAACGTAATTTTTGGTAGTGACGTTTTTAGTAAGTTTGACAGGTGGTGGAGCGGTTCGTGATCAGAATTAGATAATTAATTTTATATAGTGAAATTTATGGGTTTTTTTGTAAATTGGACAACGCATGATGATGGAACGAAAGATACAATATTTTAAAGCTTTTTAAATGCTAAATATAAATATCTTTAATCCACCGCTATTTAGTATGCAAATAAACTAGATTTTGGTGCTAAGTGATCTTTAGGGGAGGGAGGGTGCCACAATGCTTATGCCGTTTATAAGAAAACTATATAACGATTTTAATCTTAAACTCTAGTCTTAGTCATGCGATGTGCAATTTACAAAAAAAATCCAGACATGTTGCAAAAATATCTTGGCCTTCCTAAAATTTTATACATAGCGCTTTGCAAATTCTCCGAAAAAAAAACGCATAATATAAATTCCTCTATCGTTGAAAACAAATTTGTCTCTACTGATAACTCTCTTAAAAATATGAACTGAATTATTCAAAGTTAATTTTATTTATCTAGTCAAAAACGTAGATTTACAATTGATTAGTGAGTAGGTATTTATAAAAACAAATTTAAACGTAGGTAAAAAAAAATAAAACGAATCACTTTCATATTGAAAATTTTTCATCCAATGGATTGTTAGTTAAAAAGAAAAACAATAAAATTTTGGAATGCACACTCGGTAGTTCTATAGAAAAAATTAACAATTTTTATTCACAATTATTCTCATTTGTAACAAAAATTATGAACCAATTGGCGTTCTAGAGCAGAATAGTTCATTTTAAGTATAATTTTTCTCAATTTTTAATTTTTTTGTATTTTTTCTTTCTTAGAACATAATATAAATGTTTTTGAAACCATGAAATTTTGTATTTCTTCTATTAAACCCCGAGTATTTTTACGCAGTTTGGTACATTATAGTGATTTTTAAGTAGTTGCGATATTTCATTTCGATATTTAAATTTTGATGCTACAAACGGTTTTATCAATTTTACTTGTTTTATATATTTGAATATGGCTCCATTTTAGTGAAAATAGTGCTATAACTGTAATCATTGTCTTTTTTTAATTATTTTTTTAGGTAATTTATTTGATTTCTTGTTATTTATTCTATAAAAAGTATCTTGTGAATCTGCTGAACATTTGTAATATAACAAATTTTTTTTGAAATAGTTGTTTTTTATTAAAAAAATTCTTTATAATATATTAGTGGATATTCGAATTTTTTTTAAGATAGAAGTAGCAAAACCATTTCCAGACATGCGTTAGTTTTTATTAAAACATCAATAAGTAATTACAACAAAAACCAGACAACATTACACCGAACCGAGGCTGAAACCAGGAAATTTCGCTTCCAATGGCTGCTGCATATCAAGCAAAAAATACATTGGACCTGCGATACCCTCAAATAAGGATAAAGGTCTATCCGGGGATATTTCTTCGTGTTGAGTTGAGTATTCTAGGCACCACTCCGCAAATTTCGTGGCCCTGTATAAATGTTTTTTTTCCTAAAAATAAAACAAATTCCTAAATCCACATCAATAAAAGACATCCACCCATATTGTGAATCATTTTTTTATCATTTTGATAGAAAGATATGGCAAGGTTAGAAAATCTGACAGTTGACGTATGACTTATTAGTACCTTTGTGGCTTGATATAACTCCAAGAAACAGTAACCATTTCCCGCTACACCGTGGCAAAGGCTGTAGCCTTTTTTGACTAACCCTCTCTCCCAAATGACATCACCACAATCTAAAGCAGCTTGCAGATATTTGGGATCGTGAAATACCTATGTAGAGACAATAAAAATCCTTTATTTGGAGTGTATGTAATACTACGTGATTCAATCAAACTTATTTATCATAGTTTGTTACCTTGAATGCTGTAGTCAATAAATAAACAAATCCCGGTGCTCCGTGGCACCACTGTACATATTTATCAGCATCTTTTCCGATTGAGGACGGGAAGTTTCCACTTGGGAATCTAAAAAATTGGAAAATTATTGATTTGTCTTGAAATTTGACCAAATTTCGACATATAACTGGGATTTTTATTAATTTCCGATTTAGAACTCGAAAATTAAGAATATTTTCTATCTACTCATCGAGCTCTACACGATAGTCTAAATGAAAATTGCGAAATATCAAGTTTTTGTGAATTAACTAAGATTTTCAAAACCGTAGAAGTGTTTTTGAGGCATTTCTGTTGGAGGAAGACCCATAAAAGGAGCAATTTTTTAAGTTGAGGTGTTGTCAAAAACACGTAAATGTCGGTACACAAATTAAGGCTCTACTTATACAGTGTCATTCATAAAAAATGTGGTGACAGTACTGTCATTTGTCAGTTTTGGTGATTTGACATTTGTGATTAACACATTCTGTTTTATTTTTATTTATAATTATATTAGTACTAATAAATAAATGTGTACACTTTTATGTTCCAATTTTTATATTTTGCGTTTTTGAAATTTGTCTCGTGTTGGTGTTTTGAGTTAATCGATCTGCGCGTATGAATAACTTACCTTTGCGCCAGCATGTATTCAATAGTAGGTCTAATGGTGTTATTGAGATCTGTTTCGCTTATGTAACGTTTTGCTTGTAAAAGTAGATATAAAATCCCCGCCAAACCATGAGCGGCACCCAAATAGTAACTGTCATGCCACTGATACATAAGAGGACACTTAAAACGTCCGGCTTTAGCTACATTTCGTCCACAAACAATTATAGATTCTATCAACTACAAAAGTACGATTAATCAAATTGTTTACTATTCTAAAAAAAATTGTGGCCACTCGCCTGGGTGATGAAATTATCTTCGAAAGGCGGAGGTGACACGTTTTCGTTGACGTACAAAATAGCATACAGATAACCGGCTCTTCCATATAGATATTCATTTGGAAGGTCAGAGTGTACATTTAAGACGTCTTTACTGAGGCCTATCAATCTACATATTAAAAGATATTCTCATGAGTTAATACAGTTTACAACAAATTTCAGGGGGTAACCGCTGAACAATATTTGTCGAATTTGTTCAACTACTAGGCCGTCAACTTCTCTATCTTTCCAGTCCGTACTGAATTGAGTGCTGCGTGAGAATTCAATGCTGTGCCCCTAAGTCACCTTCCCTCTCCCACGTTTTTTTATTTCTAAATAAATTTAATTTATTTTTTTAATTACATGCTTGGACATCTAGTGTGTACAAGAGATATTCCCAGCAGTTACCCTCCCTGAAAACTTTAGTTTAAAAAAATTACTTTGCAACTGAATGATCAACTTCTTCGTGTTTACCCAATTTATCATTGATAATAGTACCAATGGCTAGGGGACCAGCATCCCCACATAAAAATGTGTGCCTTCTGTTTCTTAATTTTTCCAAACACAATAATTTTTTTATTTCCTAAAATTGTAATATTATAAATCTGTAAAATTACCGTTTTTTAATTACTTACTTTCAGATTTTTAGGATTATTGGGTTCTTTCCTTAACTTTAACATAGCATAACCCGAAGTGCCAGTATATACTGAGTAATCCTTAAAATCTAAATTCTGAAAACGTTCTTCTGTAGATTTCCATTTAGCATTTATACATTTACAAAATTTACCATTACACCCCAACTAAAATTAGTTCGATTTAATTAAGTTATCATTCATGAATGATGGAAAAAATAAACTTACATCTGGGACGCATCCATCTGCTTCATCATAATCATCATAGGGATTTGTGAAATATTTTAGAGACATTTTTTTGAATAGTTTCTTCGTACCGAGAAAACGCACTGGATTAAGACTGAAATCTTGCCTCATAAAATTGAATAAAATGTGTTGTTTATTTAACTAGAGTTTTGTTTACATCCCATTGAGGTTAATTTGACAAGCTATGTTTTCCAGCTTTTTGAAAGTAGTAAATAAACAAAAATAAGAGCGTTTTGTTGAATATCTTCCGTAGCTATAACACTTAAAAAGTAACAGGCACGATGAATAGTTTCGATTGCTGCAAGGTTTTATTATACAATTTTAATATAAGGCTTACATTTTTATTTTATGTAACGAAATTAAGTTTAATTTTGTTTTCTTTCCTTTATTCTATAATTTCGGCAATACATCCTGACGTTTAAAAGAACAACAGTCTGTTGTCAGTGTCATTAATATCAGTTGTCAGTTTTGTTAAAGGTTTGACATCTGTAAATTTTTTTTTCAAATAAAAATAGAAAAATATGTTTCTGTAGTTAGTTAATTCATTGTATAAACAATGGCAAACAAAATGGACGAGTTTAAGCATAAATTGTTCTCACTAATAAATAAACAGGTAAATTTATTACAAGTTTGTTTGATATCTCAAGGTTTTGTTAGGGAAATATTTATGTTAATGATATTGTAGCCCCCAAAAATCCCATCAATGGGTTTTAATGATGCAAATTATCATTTCTCCGAAGTATCCACCCTTTCTATTAATAGTAAAACTGTACAGGAAATTGATAGACCTGCAGATCAAGATATTTTAGAAAGCATTGAAGCTGCCTATTTTTCTATAAACCCAGATTTTGATATTTGTAAATTTGAGCTACAAGTAAGTATTTTCATTTACAATTTATCCTTTGTTTTTCACGTGATTTTTTTAAAGAAATTACCTGAAGTGCTGGATTGTGACCAAATACAAAGAGACTTCAAAAATTTAAAGCAACAGCATCAAGTTGTTTCAAAAAAGGTGTTACAATTAATTTTGGAGCACCAAACGGGGTGTAACGGTGAATTTGAAAAGATTACCGAAATTCTAGATAGGGTTAAGGATGCTTTAGAATTATGTAGGACTAGTAGGAGAGAGTTAAAAGTATCTGGGAGTCAGTTCACAGATAGTATAGGAATTTTAGCAAATTATAGGAAGAGGAAAATAGCTCAAAATTTGTTGAATAACTTAAGGATGATTAAAGATTTGGTAAGTGGATTTATTTGGTTAGTCATCAATTAGCAATCTACTAAGTTTTATTGTCTCACATTTGGTTTTAATTTAAATAGCACAGTTTTGAAAAAAGGTGTCAGAATATGATGTATGAAGAAGATTTTGTTGGGGCTATTACTGAATTAAAAAGGTGTCAAAAAACAGCAACAAAGTATAGACACTTTAGCTGTGTTGCTGCATTAACCTATAAGTTGCAAGAAACTTTGGAAAATACTGATTCACAACTGGACAGAATTTTAGCACAGGTAAGAAATAGTAGCATTGAATTTTTGTGTGCCTGTAAGTTTCTATTTATTTTAAAGGTTTATAAAAACATTTGTTTTAGATCTGTTTTCATTTTGACAATGAACGTTATAGAAAGCTTCAGGCTGCTTATGACTTGTTGGAAAAATCTCAAGTGTCTATGATTGACAATTTGCACGTTCATTACATAACGGCTATATACAATTCTTCTTTTAACGTTGTTCATTCTTATATTTCCTCACCTGATATCTTGGAATCCAGTGAAAATAGTGGGAAAAACCCTTACACTGTATTATGCCAGGTAAGGAATATAGTATGTCTTCTTTCAATCATATGGAAAACTTTATTAATTTTGTGAAGAATAACTTTTATCTAAAATTAATAATAACAAAGTTTTCCATATAATTCCAACATTTTTGTTATTTATAGTCAATAGGCCAAGATGTTTTCATTCCTTGCCTTATTCAACTATGTAAAGTTCTATTTAAAATAGTTTTGAGCTATCACCAGCTCGTAAAATGGCACAATAGTGATAGCGACATAGACAATCAAGAACATCATCATACAGATATCGGTAATAGTAAACAGAAACTGAATCATAATCTCACTAAGATATGGGACGATGTGCAAAGGAAAGTGTCTAGCTTGTTATTGAATGGTGATCTTGCGAGATATAAATTCGAACAGTTTGTGCAAGTACTCAGAGTTATACATAGGTGAGTTAAATTTGTTGATTTCTCACTAATAAATTATATTCAATGTCATTTACGCGACATTTTCATTATTGTAAAATGCCACTTGTCGCTTATATCCGAATTTGACAGATAAAATATAGTTTTGACATCTGTCAACGATAATTTTTAGGTTAATTCAAGTTGGCGAAGAGTTTTGTAGCAGTAGATCTGAAGATTTGCAAGAATCGATAAGGAAACAGAGCGAAAATTATTTTATGAACTATCATTTTCAAAGATTGGAGGAATTGAAAATTTTCTTGGAGAATGAGATGTGGGAAATTTGTCCTGTCAAATCATCTTTCGATATTTTACAGTTGCAGGTATAAAAAAATTTAAGTGTCACGTCAATATTTTCTGACATACGATTTTTGTTTTTAAGGAGTTTAAACCGTTCAGATACTCCCTAAAAACTTTCAAATTTAATCCACAAGCGAGTCCTACAGCAATAAACTACTCGACTAACTCCACTGAATGTTGTTCTTCAACTCATTCGTTAGATGGCAGTAGCATTATCGGTAACTACTTTATAAGATTCGCTGAGCACGGTACGCCCTTCGACATTGGTCTCGATGAAACGTTAATTGAAGAAGATATTATGGTGTCGGAAAACGACGGTTCGGGGTATTATTCCGATGATAGCAACGAAGAAAACCCAGAAATTTGTAAAGATCTGGGAGAAGAGTTCTCTGAAGATTTAAGCGGTTCAAGGTACGCTGAATCCCGGCTCCAATGACCCTTAACCCTGATTATTCTTATTTCAGACAAATAAACAGCAAAGACAAAAAAGAAAAATCGCATTCCAACTGCCCTGTATTAACCAATACCTCTCTAACAGTCTTACGTCAAATAGGAAAGTACTTACAAATGTCTCGATTGCTAAAACCGATCGCTTACAGGATAATTTCATGTATGAACCAACTATTCGACTACTACTTATATTCGGTACACTTGTTTTTCACTTTGGACTTGGTAAGTCGGTAGGTCTAAAATCTGGTCGACTAGCAGGCTGATTATTTTCAATTTTAGTGCGTTGCCGGTACCAATTTGTACACTCAAGAGCTCAATATGACATTATATAGAATCTCTAAAGATCTTATATTAGAAAACGCGCATGTAGATGGCGATAGCGAAAGTCAAGATGGTAGTAGGGTTTTAAAGCCAGTGATATCTCCGATAGTGGATCTCAAACATCCAGATAAATTGAACGGGTTGGGCGAGAGAATGGTCGCTGTTGAAAGTTTGGTATTTTTGGCAAAGCAGTACGAGTTTTTGCAGGAATATTTGGAATATTTAGTGCCTCAAAATTATAAGAGTGTGCTGCAACAGTTTTATACGCAAGTAAGTTCAAAATGCAAATGATTTTTTATTCCACTAATATAAAAATATTTTATTGTATGAAATATTACATTTTAAATTTTATATTATGTATCTAACTTATATCCTGTTAAAATATACCCTCCGGTGGTCATATTAACCTCCGGATGGGTCCTATTCGGTAAAACCTGGTAATTTCTCATAAAACTATTCAAAATTCTGATATTGATTATATCAGTTCGGCTTTTGAGGTATGTATACAGATCTTGATGTAATTCTTTGAATAAACTGAACACGACAAAGTTACGGTTGCCGTTTAAGAACGGCAATAGCTCTTTTGCTATATTTACAGGGTGTTCTTTGGCGGTGATTATCAAAGAATCGACTTTTTGGTTTAAGATTTTACAGGCTTTTTCATTGTCCAGTTGCCACGATTTTTTTTGTGATGAATCCTCGGATTTTGTATTTTTTGGATCAATTTCTAATTTTTGTCGCTTTGCTTCAGGTCCGCTTGTATCTGTATCTTTATTAACTACATTTTCAATGAAAGTATTTCTATTTTGATAAAAACATCTTATCACTGAATACAAGTTGACGTTAACGCACCTGTCAATTTGTTCTTTAGGAAATTGCATAGCTATAAAAGCGTTTTTTTGACACTCGTTACCGGGATGCATATGTACCAACTGCCCTGCAGTATTTGGCCCTATAGCGTTAGTTATAGCAGCTGATACGAGTCCGGAAGTTCCACTATCATACAAGAGATGATTTCCTAGAAAAATATCACTTATTAACAAAATTAAAATGAAGGTAGACATTAGACAATAAAAAATGTATTGCATTAATGTTTGGCAATATCTTTACTAATACTATTTTTATTTTAATAAAAAAAAAACTATTTTTTTACCTTCTGAATGAATATTGGCGTAAGTGAGGATCTGAGACAAGTCATCAGTCCTTATTCCTAAAGTTTTAGTAGGATCTTGCCTGTAAAACATCTGTACTAATATCCGAATGCTGGGTTTCTTAATTTGAACATATTCAAAATACTTCTTCTCTTTTTTCTTTATATATTTCTCCTGGCTGTATTCTGTTTTCATTGAAAATGTTTTTGAGTTGTTTATAAGCTGTCCCACTATATTATTCGAGCTTAATTCTTTATCTTTTAGTTTATCTATGTCTTCTTTGGTTAACGTTTGGGACTCATTATTATTGGGTATGTGTCTGTTATCTGCACCAGATTTTTCGACATTCAAAGTCTCCGTAGCTGAATTTACCCGTTCTACTTTCTCTAGAATGTAATACTTTTTGTTTCCCGGCGTATTTTTCATTTGAAAAGTATCAAAATACTTTTCACCTATTATATTATCCATTTCGATATTAAAAGAACCTAGAATTAATCTACTTCGGGCTGTTACTTTATATAGTTTCGTATAGCCTTGCCGTTGTACTACGACATGATCGCCTATTTTTATTGTATTATCGACTGATTCCATGTTTATATAAATACAAAATCAGTCCTACTACTAAAAGAACGAGGTTACAAAAAAGTAAGGTTAAGTTGATATTTTGTTTTGTCAACTATGCACAGCGTTGCCAACCGATAAATCCTAAACTCCGCAGAACCAATCGTAATCGAAAATCGGTAGCCATCGAAAGAAATCGATGGGCAGAAATTGTTACAAAAAAATTTTATTCAAAGAGGGTTGACCAGGGTTGCCAACATGCGGATATTTTACCCGAAAAGCGGGTATTTTGTACTCTGGCGGGTATTTTTCGGGTAAAAACAAATTTCTGGTAAAAATCGGGTATTTTGATTCCATTGAATCTGTGATGTGAAGCGATGTCGCTGATGCTATGATCGGATATTTGGAGAATACCGGATTAGATTTGTTTTTCATTATAATTTGTACCTGAATATGATATTTCAGTCAAATAAAAACTTTGCAACACACAATGCAAATTGAGTGTATGCAACACCCAATACATCGTTGCTTTGTAAAGTGTCAAAACTCTCTTCAAACCATTTACTGTAGATGGTAGCACATCCAAAAATTCCATGTTTTCACTAACGCCGCACGCTGTATGTATTTTTGATTGTGTAGTGATATTTAACGGTTTTAGAGTTCAAAAATTACTTTAAATTTTAGACTATTCATAGTGCTGCAGATTTAAGGAATCCAGTTTATATGGCCGTGGTCGCACAAGCATTTGATTTAAGGCAGATTTTAACGTTCATGTCAAAAATAAATTGGGAAGTTAGAGATGTCAGATCGATGCACAACTCCTACGTTGACATGCTCTTACGGGTAAGATGAGCGTTTTTGGAAAATAAAGTTACATTATTTTTACGCTATTTTTAGGAAGTGCAAATATTTACTCTGAGGTTGGAAGAAATTGCTATTACAGTGCCTATTTCTACAGAGGTTTATCAAAGTTTATGGACGAATGTAGCTCATATAGTGACCCACACATTAGTGCAAGGGTAATTATATCTATTGCATTAATTTATAAATTATTAATACCATCAGAGTGATGAAATTAATTAATTAATCATTTTTAGGTTTGCCGAAGCAAAAAAATGTACTAACGGTGGAAGAGCTTTGATGCAACTAGATTTTACACAGTTTCTGACAAAATTCGAAAAAATATCCTCTCTAAAGCCTGTACCTCATAAAGAATACGTAGAAAATTATGTCAAAGCCTATTATTTACCCGATATAGAATTGGAAAAATGGATAAAGGAACACAAGGTTAGTAATTTGACATAATTGTTTTTGATGTTTGACAAGTGAAGTAAAAAAAATGACAGTTGACATTTTTCGTTTTAGGAATATTCTTCTAAACATTTACTGGGTCTAATAAGCTGCGCTTGTCAAAATAATAAAAAGACACGTCAGAAACTTCTTCAAATCATTGAAGAAACTGAAAAAAGTAAATTTCCTAGGTAACAGATTGATTTTCATGACATTTATATTCCACTATTTAATTTTTCTCTCTTCTTATGTGATATTGTTACATATTTTCGTAGTTTTAAGTTCAAATGGCATATTTATTGAAATGTTGAGTGATATTTTTATCAAGAAAGAAAAGTATTTTAAAAATTCCACTGAAAATATTTGATAAATGTATTTTTTGTAACGTACTTATTATTTTGTTTTATTAATTATATGTTTTACACGTTTTGGATGTTTTTTCTACTTTGGTACCTGCGAGTAAAAATTAAATTAAGACAAAATACCTATTTTTCCCCAAACTCACTACCCCGCTGCCGGCAAAAATTAATTTTAAAGTGATTTACGCAATAAATTTTGTTTCGGTCAATAGACACAAGAGGATGTGGATGTTGTAAAGAAAATAAAATATGTCACTTGTCAAGTAAGTCTACGTTTGATCTGTCAAAAATATGAAACCTAGCGGTTTTTAACCATGGTGTCGTGATTTACTACTGCTTAGTAGTCTGTACAGTGCTCATTTTAACAAAGGGGTCTTCCATCTTCCTCTTTCTGCCCGCGTAATGTCAGTTACAGGATTAAATTATTATACCAATCCTCAGAAACAAAAATTTTAATTGACATAATGACGTAAAATGGTCCTAGTCAGGTGGATGTAGTAAAGAAAGTAAAATATGTCACTTGTCAAGTAAGTTTATGTTTGATCTGTCAAAAATATGACACCTTGGGGTTTGTAACCATAGTATCGTGATTGGCTACTGGTTAGTAGTATGTACAGTGCTCATTCTAACATAGGGGTCTTCCATCTTCCTCTTTCTGTCCGCGTAATGTTAGTTACATGATTATTATTCATTATATAATAAAATAGCATACGGATTAAAGACTAACAAGTTGCATTTATAATGAAATTTATTTTCTTAAGTGCACAAAAGAACATTCCTACAGCGTTGCCGTTGTTACACAATTAAGACCCAAGTTTAAAATATAACAATTACATAGATTGTTTCAGCAAAGCTATATAGGAATACGATGTTTTCAAGATCTGAAAGAAGAAATAGATGAATTTTGTGTTAAGCAGCGGTTATTAAATTTTATTACCGTCATCATGGTATTATAAGTCATGGGTCCGAATGGTCCTGCTCGCAAACATACTGGCGTGTGACTTCTAATAATAACCAGTAGCAAATCTCTTTGTAGATCTGCTTCTAAATTGTACCAATCTACCCTAAACATAACGTTACCGACATTCGTGCTCTAAAAATTATTAAATAATATGTAGATTATGTATTTCGATTTTTTAAATAATTATTTTTTGCGTACCGCTTCCATTAATCTTTGACTACCATGACAGACGATAAATGTAGCTATCATCCACCCAATCAATAGCGCGAGTGTGTCTAGAGGGATTTTCTAAAAGTATTATTTCGATTTATGATATACAGGATGTCCCAGACTTAACTGACCACGCTATATCTCCGAAACGGTTTGAGATATTTCTGTTTCGTAATTTCTTTATTACCACAATTAAAAATCAATTTTGTTTTTGTCCGACTGAAATATCTCAAACCGTTTCGGAAATATAGCGTCGTCAATTAAGTCTGGGAGACCCTGTATACAATAAAAAGTGTATTTTTGAAGAAAAATAATCATTTTCGTGAGATTATTTCCAATATTTGCTAATTTTTTTCCCTATCTTTTACTTACTGTAAGGAAAGTATATCCCGCTATTCCTATGAACGGTCCTGTTAAGCTGATATGTATCATCATACCTTGTCTGAAACATTTGTTTAATAGATTCCCCATTCTACAAAAATTGTAAAAAATTATTTTGAATTGCGAGATATTTAAATACTGTGTTACTATGAAAATCATTTTAAAAACTCACTCAATAACGGCCCTGTGATATTTTACAGCGTTCTTGAATTTGCTTCTTCTGATTTTTTTATTTTTTTCGCTAAGAGCTTCCACGAAAACGTGGCCTACGTGTTCGAAACGTAGGACGAGATGTTCGAGGTTTTCGAACACAACAAAAGATATGAAACCTCCTGTTTGAAATGCCACCACGATTGCAAGCATCTATAAACAAGTTTATTTTTTTTTTCTAAAAATTTGCGCAAAATTCATAATAATAATACCCCCCCCCTCCCCCCGCACAAGCTTCTAGGATTCACTCGTAAGGGGGTGAATTGAAGAGAGTTATTATTAATATATTTTAAATTTCTTTGTCGGTATTTTTATTTCTTTTCATGTTAAAATATAATTTTTTTAAGAAAGTCAAATCAGTATTTTATTTTTCTCCCCCAGTCTTAGAATTTAAATTTTTCCTTTTACCCACTCAACTACCTACTGTTCCAGTTGGTTTGCTGTGATGTTTTTTTATTTATGATTTTACAGCGGCATTTGCTGAATTTTAACATAGCAAAATAATTATTTTAGTTAGTTTAGTATTAAGAAATACTTACTTGGTAGAGAAAGACAATATGCTTGATAGGAAAATGATCGAATTCAAACGGCAGCCAAGTTGGTGCTGGTAAACCACAAACTTCTTTTTGATTTTTGATCAAATTGTTTTCGTTACATTGTGGTATGTAAAACAAAGTTGATATTGACATAAAAAATATAAGGACAGAAAGGTACAAGGAATAAAGTTTTGACATTTTATTTAGATTATTATTTCTCTTGTCAAAATCGGTCGGTTTGCCAAAGGAATGAAAATCTACAAAAAAAAAAACTTCAATTATACAGTGTGGAAATTTTTCTATCGTGGGAAAATGATGGCAAAATGTTTTAAACAATTCTTTTTAAATTTTTTAATTTCGTAGAAATGTGTTAATACTTACCAGAGAATTCTCTGCACAACCTTACAATATATTCGAGATTTAAAATATATCTGCAAGCCAGATATGTTGCTCCATGGTAGGATATAATATTACCAAGATCTTTGTCGATATACTCGTATATACCGTCTAAAAAAATTGTATACAGTGCATTTTCAATTGGAACACCGAAATATTCTACAAATTATAACTAAGAAGGCTTTGAAAAAATTCCCATACATTGTGTAAGTTAATATTATAAAAATTTCTGCCTCAGGCTAGGGTTAGGGCATCAGTACGGAATACTGGAGACGCGGGTTCGATTTCCGCCTGAGGCAGAAATTTTTCGGTTTCTTTTTTCAGTAGTTTTCACCCCTGGTGTACAGGAATTTATTTCTGTATGCTCCCTTGGAAGTTAATTATATTCTAGGAAGATTTTCCGTTAGCTTTTCACTTGTATTATTAACAATATACAAGGGGTTTTCAAAAATACACCATAAATGTTCTAAAACTTTCTCTATATTTAGTATTTGAAATTTTTAATATATCTGCGGGTCTTAGCAAAATAAAAAAATGTTACTTACTTTTTATACTTTTTGCCATATGAAAAGCAGCTCCTACTGAATAATAACAAGTGCTCAGATTAAGCATAAAATACCTGATAATCACATTTCTAATGGGTATATTTTTTCTTAATTCGGTCTTCGTGGGAAACAGAGACAACAATCTTAATACTTTATGAGAATTTTGCATAACTTTTATTTCTTTTGGTTTCTGTATATTCATTTTTACTAAAATCATAGAAATAAATACAAAAATCTATTTTTTCGTGACGCGGGGGCTGTTTTTGCTCACAGATGGCATGCCATTTATTTATGTGTGTAATTAGAAGTAGAGGTTCAAGTGACCGAACGCTCCCTAAAATATGTTTGATCTTATAGTCCAATAAACGAAGGTGCCAACCCGGGCATCAGGTCGTCCGGCACCATTTTTTTTAATTTGCAGGTATTCATAATAATAAAGTTTATTTCAAAGAAATTTACATCATAGAAAAACAGACAATTTTACAACATAGAAAAATAATTTATATATAATATATAAACAAAAAAAATATAAAAAGCTAAGCTTTAATCAAATAGAAATAAACAAAACAACCCTAAGAAACCCGGAGGTTGTGTAAAGGTTATCGTTTAAATTTAAAGCAATCAGATTCATTTATCCATTTATATTTTTTAGTTTTAAAGAAATATATAAATATGGGTACAAGAATAAGTTGGTATTTTCGTTTAAGAATATATATATATATATATTAAGTAGAAAAAATTCGTGGGAACCAGTCAATATAAAATAAATTAGTTTGATTTCTTCGTTTTGGTCAAGCTTTCGAAAACGTTTATTTTCTTTTTCAAGACTAATAACATGAAATACGGAAAAAATTAAATACAAAAAGAAACATCGGTGTTAAAATATTTTAAAATGACAAAATGACAGTTTCCAAAAACTTCAGAATACAATTGTAACATACAGAGTGTGATTATAAAAAGTATAAGAATGTGTAAATATATATATATATAAAAAAAAATAATAAATATCAATTCAAGGAGGACGAGTTGAGAAATTTTCTTTGTTTTTTTAATAGAAATGTGTATATTGTACTCAGGTCATTGATGTCTGTTCTTTTATTCATTGAATTTTGATTGTTATTTATATGAACCATTTCAAGAAAGAGACGCTTATTGAGATTTCGTTCATTATCGAGAATTTTGACATTATTATAGTCAATCACATGATCTTTATCTATTACATGTTCAGCAAGGCGACAAGATCTCACATTCCTTCTGCAGTCACTTTTGTGAGAAGTTATTCTATCTTTAAGCATTCTACTTGTTTGACCAATGTATACTTCATCACAGCGGCTGCATGGGATTTCATAGATTATATTTGATTTATTTTTGACTGGTATGGGTGTTTTCAATTTAGAATGTATTTGTGAAATAGTTTTCAAATTGGTTTTAGCTATTTTAATATTGTCTTCATTTTTAAACAAATGTATGAGTTTTGATGTCAAACCATCTATATGTGGTAAAGATTTAAAAATAGAAATTTGGTCAGTTGTTGTTGGATGGTTTGAATTTGAAACAGAAATAAAGGTACTAAATAGAATTTTATTCACTAAAGATTTAGGATATGAGTTTTCTAAAAGAATGTTCTGAAGCTCTTTTAGACACTCATCTCTCAAAGATGGATGAGTGACTTTAACCACTCTGTTTTTGAGGTTATTAATTAAATTCATTTTGATTTTCATAGAATGGTTTGAATGAAAATTTAGGAACGATTACTATTAATTGGTTTTCTGTACCATCTAGTAATGATTTTATTGTCATTCGTTCTTATTAGTTTTAAATCCAGGAATGGAACTGAATTATCAGTTTCTTTTTCAACGGTAAACTGAATATTTGGATCGAAACTGTTAAAAATATTTAAAGTTTCATCGATACATTTTCCTGGTACAGAGAGGATAAGATCATCAACATATCTCTTGAGGAAAGGAATTTCGAATGTGATTTTATTTGTACAATATTCTAGGAGTTCATCTAAAACGTAACTTGATATTATTGGAGAGATATTAGAACCCATGGGAGTACCGAAAATTTGTTTGTAGAATTTTTGACATCAATGACCTGAGTACAATATACACATTTCTATTAAAAAAACATAAAGAAAATTTCTCAACTCGTCCTCCTTGAATTGATATTTATTATTTTTTTTTATACATATATTTACACATTCTTATACTTTTTATAATCACACTCTGTATGTTACAATTGTATTCTGAAGTTTTTGGAAACTGTCATTTTGTCATTTTAAAATATTTTAACACCGATGTTTCTTTTTGTATTTAATTTTTTCCGTATTTCATGTTATTAGTCTTGAAAAAGAAAATAAACGTTTTCGAAAGCTTGACCAAAACGAAGAAATCAAACTAATTTATTTTATATTGACTGGTTCCCACGAATTTTTTCTACTTAAACTATTATTGAACAGTCACGAAAATATCCACTTATTATATATTATATATATATATAATTTTTTTTAGAAAAGATCATAAGAGTAAATAATTTATTTTTAAAATATTTTTTAATCAAGCCCAGATTATTTATTTGGTATATGTATAATTTGTAAGGATCAGGTAAGTTATTCATTATTTTGCCTGACAAATAGGAAAAACTTCTCTGGCCAATTGTTTTTTTTTGATAGTCAACATTCACCCCCGAAAATGTCAGCTGTCTGAAATTTGTGGAAGCGCGGGAAAATAGCCCATTGGTCTCAAAAACGTGTTTTTTTCGCCGATATTTCCGAAAATATGACACTTAGAGAATTTTTGTTTCGACGAAAATGAAGATCAGTTCATTACCTACAAAAATTTTAACCGGCTCCAAAACGCACCCCCATTTTTCTCCTGCCCTGCATTTAGAGAGCACGCTCTAAAGGAATGACACCCCCAAGCGGATTACAAATTTTTTAATAAATCACGTAAAAATTAATATTTTTTCATGATTCAAAGTTCATATGAAAGAAGGAACCTGTAGCTATAATATCATGTTACTTTTTGCTTTTATCTATTTCTCTGGATTATTGAAAAACCGGGCCAGTTTATTTTTGCTTGATATTTTGACTCTCCTATAAATTTATTCATATGTTTTTAATCAAGACTAATTTCATCGAATGCTTTTGGATAATGGGGCTTTGCAAGGTGTTAAATATATTCAGAAAGATTCATTAAATTATTTTTGTGTATAAACAACATGTTTTTTTGGGGAGTTTTTTTTTATTTCCGGAGTTTTCGAAAATGCTCGGGTGGACAGACTTGATGCCCAGGTTTTGGGTTTTTGTGGCGTTAATTTACTGGACTATTAGGTCGAGCAAATATTGGCAGAAAATCGATTTCGGGTATAAAATAAAAATGTTCGTTAAATTTGAAATTAAATTTATTTGAGTAAAGTAAAACAACGTTTTAGAATTCCTTTTTAAACTTTTTCAATAATTATTACAATTTTTTATTATTTTACGATTTTAATTAAGATTATTTTTAGAATAATTGGTTTCTTAAAACGATCATTTATGAGTTCGTCATGGAAAATTCGAAATACACATTTACGATTTAATTTTATTATTTTTAATATATGTAAAATAAATTAAAGTTTATGGTAACGGGTGGTTCAGTCTGACTGGTGTAACAATTTTCTTTATACCAAAAATACAAAAAAAAGACAGATAATTATTAATTTGACTTACCCTTTAATTTTAAAATAAAAATTTATTTTAAATTCAAAAATTATAAGTACCTTCTTGAAGTTTTCTTTCGAACTAGTTGAATTTTTTTAAATAATTATTTTACCTTTTATATATCATCTTGAACATCCAATTATGATTTATAGGGTATTTTTTTCGTAATTGCCTTTTATAATAATCACTAATATTTGGATTTTTCTAAATGGGTAAAACACGAAAATATTACTGTTATTTAAATTATGCTTCGATGGAAATAAAGCAAAAATTATAGGTTCCTTTTATTGGTTAAGCATTAATATTCCATGTAAAATAAAACGATTATCACCAATTTAACAGACACGTGGCTGATAACTCACGTCCAAAGAGGGACTTGGGGTGGGAAATTCAATTTCATTTTCTATGGAATGAGTGACTTCGATGTAGGTTACAGTAAAATGGGAATCGAAAATAAATAAAATACCATGGAAGACTACGAAAATTGTTTGGAATGGGAATAATCTGAGAGCTTGAATACCAATATCTTATCAGAGCCCCCCCTCTAGTTCCGCCAGTGCAAAAGAGAAATTATTAGAAAATACTAAAAGTATATTGTTTTTTTTTTTTTTAGATATTACTAATAGTAATAGGGATGTTGAATAAGTTATGGGCGTTTTTTCGTAAGAAAATAGCTAAAAATGGCATTACTATTAACTGTAAAAAAATTTTTGAATCGCTCGTATTATTGAAAATTTTAAGCTTTAATTGTATAATTTACGCCATTGTTCATAATTTTAAATTCAATCTAAACAAACTGATAAAATAAATTACAGTTTAAATGAAATCGCGTCGAGTGGGTGTTATTTTAATTAGGATTATTATATAAATAGGATAAATTAATCGAAAACAATAAAGCCAACGCATTCAGAAAAATGATGTTCCCTGAATTGAAAACTCTGTTAGCAGCAGTAATGGTGGTGGTTTTGGTAATCATGGTGGCAGGTGAAGGAGGCTGGGAGGTGCCTATATTACACGACAACTAGTCAGCGCTATATATTATAACTTAAAGTCACGAAAATGTACAAATACAAGGTGAGAACAACCCACAATTTGAATAAAATGGATTATCAATGTAAACAAATTTGTATTTGTAAAATATAACAATAAAAATTGTTTAGTGATTTTAACGCGGTGTTTTATTGTTAGAAGATAAAATAGTTGAAGTGGCAAAATGTTTTTATATTAAAAATTGTTTATTATCAAATCATGGGAAGCTGCGATTAAAAGTGCTATTTATCCTTAGGGCGTGCTAAAAAGCATTAAGGAAGGTAATGCAGATAACCAACCTTGAAATTCGCGAAAAAGGCGTGGTTTACCTCAGATGGGCGGGAATAAAAGAATTTGGTGCCTAAGACATCGAATATCATTCATCATAACGAGGTATTATTATGTTCTAGACGATTAGATACGAAGATATCATTTAAACACTCGGCTGTTTTTGAAATTAAATTTTTACACTTCCAAGCTTTTTTGGAAAAAAATCCCATTTTCATATAAATTAGGAGCATGGCTTAAAAAAGTACAAATAATCACAGCGAATATTTTCTCAGAATTAAATAAACCATAGAAATCAGGGGCGTGGTTTAAAATCAGTGTTTATCTGAGAGGCGTGGTTTAAAAGAACTTTATCTGGGAGGCGTGGTTTAAAAGAACTTTTTATCTGAGAGGCGTGGTTTAAAAGAACTGTTTATCTGAGAAGCGTGGTTTAAAAGAACTGTTTATCTGGGAGGCGTGTTTAGAAACAATTGTTTTGAAAACAAGAAGACGTTGATTGAAAATAATGTTCGGTAGAAATGGTGCGTCCTAAAAACAATTGATTTCTGTTTAAGTAGAGACACGAATAAAAAGAAGATGAGAGAAATTGTTTTTACCTGTAATGTAATTATTAGGAGGTGAAATGAAAAATTTATATTAACAATACATTTTCTATTAAAAAATCGTTTATTCCCAAATTATATTACATATAGTATACATATTTCAAAAGGGGGTCTCTATTATAAAAAGCATTTTTTTTTGTTTATACAAATTTTATATTTAAAAACTTAGCACGAATTACAACAGCTTTTTTTTGGTACACCCAAGTGAAAAAGAAAAACGAGATTAATGAAATTCTTTGGTAAAAAACACGTTGTTTGGAGATTTTTTATTTTTCGAAAATATTTAAATAAAACAAAGCGCAAAAAGACAAAAAAACTGTACAGAGTATAAATTATATAAATATAAAGTACTTACAAAAATTAAAAAAAATGTGTAAAAAAAATCACAATACAATTTTTGTTATTTTTTTTAAGATTCAAATGGTTGCATTATTTCTATTTAAAGAAAAATATTTAAAAAAAAGTTAAACCTGGCAAAGTTTAAATTGCCAACGTCACACATTCAAAAATGGGTGCGTCTGTTAACGCCCAGGGGCGTGTACTAAAAGAAATAAAAAACGATTGTCTTTGAGATAAGGCGGAGCAAAATACATGGAAATCGGCAAAAAGGCGTGGCTTAAAAACAAAAACTGTTTACTTTAAAGGAGGGAAAACGAATGCCTAATAAAAGAGGGGAAAATAACCGAATTAAAATATTTTAAAGATATTTTTCTTTAAAAAGAAATTTTTACAGCACTAGACCCGATAAATATATATATCTAAATTAAAAGCCTGTACATTTAAACTTGATAAATTTTCATCTCTAAGAAATTATGTACAAAAATAATATTTATTTAAGGAAGACTGTACAAAAACAAAAAAAAACCCCACACATATATATACGGGATTGTCTTTAGGAGACATCCTTTTTTTATATAAATAAAAATGCAACCATTTCGCATTTTTTATGTAAATATTTTTTTATATACTTTGAACACGGTTTATTAAAAAATTGATCCTATTTTATGCAAAATATACTTTAAAAAATTAAAATTGTATATATATAGTCGATTTTTTTGATCTTAAAAAATATTTGTCGTTTATATATTTTTACTATTTTAAAATATAAATTAAATCTATAAGAATATTTTCAAGATTCAAACTATTTATATGATATACTCTTTTTTTTTCTGACAACTTGTACCTGCAAAAAATAAATAAATTAAACTGCTGATAATAGTGTTCGATATATTTTAGGTACAAAATAAAAAAGACGAGGAAATTGAGATTTGCTTCGATATATTTTAGATACAAAATAAAAAGGACGAGAAAATTGAGATTTGCTAGGAGGAGTGTTCGATATATTTTAGGTACAAAATAAAAAGGACGAGTTAATTGAGATTTGCTAGGAAGGTGGGTATTCGAGATATATTCATAAAATACTTACAGCATCTTATGGTCTAGAACCTCTTGCTGCTTCTTCTAGCGCCCGAACTTTAAGTTCTCGTTCTCTTTGTTGCCTAAAATACGAAAACTACTATTATATAGAGGACCGTCCCCGACGAGGATTGTAATTTTTCTAAACACAAACCATTTAAAACACTACAGTTTAACAAAATTTTCACTGGAAACGTAAGTTATTACTTAGCCGGGTAAAAAAAATACAGGGTGATTTCGTTTGTTGTTTTTGGCATTTAATTTTGGCTCTTAATGTTATTAGTGGAGTGAAATTACAATTTTATATGGATGTAAGAGCTAAGTTAATTGTAGAAATACCATTTTATATTTTGCTTTCATAAGAAAATTCTTAGATACTAATTAAAACATTTTTGAGTCACCCTGTATTTTAAATTCCGTTGCACACCAAAAGCAATGAGAACAATAATCCACAAAAAAATGCAATTAAATACCAACAAACAAGCTACACTAAAAAAAAAAAAATTATGCGTTAGGCACCCAAAAAGCTACATTTTTTTTTAATTCTTAAAAAAATTTAAACACACGAAAAAACACACCTTAAGTACTCTTCGTGTTGAGCTACTATCGAAGGGTGGGGAGGAAACCTATCTCTTTCTAGCAGCATCTGTCTCTGCAATTGTTCGTGCGCAGCCGCCTAAATAGCAAATTTTTTATTTTTAAAACGACGAAAAATGTACGATTTAGTAAAAATAAATGATCAGTAATTTTTTTTTCAAAACAAAGTAACGCCGCATCAATTACTATGAGTTATTAGGAGGGGGAAGCCCGTAAAGTTGGACTTTAAACTTTGGAAACGTCATTTACCGATTATTCCCATTAAAAAATATATTTAATCGTTTTTATACACTTACTTGGTGTGCCAATTGGTCAGCGTAAGGTCTTCCCAGCAAATCTGGGTGGTGTAGACCCAATGGACCATCTCTGCTCGGTATCAATCCGGGTCGGGGGTAACCTGGAGCCGCAGAAGCTTTAAATATGGCAAATATGTCAGTAAAATATAAAAAATCTTCCTTCTGGAAGTCTAGTTACATCACAGGATCAGACAAGTCACAAAAAGTACAATTTTCACTTTGTTGCGAAATACTTATGTCAACGTCACATTTCAAATCTCTCACATGATCAGTCAGTTGTAAACTTGAGGAAATCTGTCATGTGTCAGTTGTTGAACTTTTGACAATGCGTCAAATCTCTGGTATGTCATTTGTCAAATTAGAATAAATTGTATTTTTTTAAAACTGTACATTACTTTGGTGGAAATTCGAATTAAAATCTGTTTTATTCTATTTCTAAACTTACCTGGTAACGGAAAACCTGCTGCAGCAGCTGCAGCCTCTTGCTGCGCTTGTTGCTGTTGAGGATGCAAATGTAGGTGTGTATGCGCATGCGTGTGGGCATGCGTATGGGCGTGGTATTCGGGGGATATGCCCGCCATCTGCAGACGTACCTTCAACAATTCAAAAACCAAGTAATAGAATTTGCAGTATTTTAATTGACAGTTCACTTGTCACGCTTCAGTCACTTGTCAAAATTCAGTGTCACTTGTCTAAGTTAGTTAGACGTATCAAATATGTAAAAATTAGGCTTGGTAAGTATCAAATGTCATCATCAGTGACATTCTTATTTATTTAACTTACCATAGGATCAGTTGCCAAGGCGAGTCGTTCCGCAGCTTCTAGTTGTGCCTGGTGGGCGGGATGGTGGGGGTGACCGGGAGGCGGGCCGCCAGGGGCTCCTGGACCTCCGGGGGGTGGAGGGATACCCAACCTTTCGAGTCGTTCCCGTTCCATCTGCGATAGGGGCGCGCTGCTTGCACCAGGATATAGGGCGAAGTGATGAAGAGGCAGTCCTGCTGGCCCTGTACGTTTTTGTCAGTTAGTCATTTTAAAATTGGCCGATATATAGTTTGCGTTTCAAGTTATTTTAAAAAAATAATATTTTACATTACTTTTCTTGTATTTAAAGATACTTTTCAAATGTAAAGGACCGAAAAACAGTTTTTATTTAACAAAAGAAACTTTTCATGAGCAAAAAAATGTTTTATAAGTATTAAATTTTTGGTTATGTTATAGAAGTAACGAAAAAGGTTTACCTCCAGGTCCGGCTAAGCCCGCAGCGGCGTATCTCCTTTGAATTTCCAACCAGTGTGGATCCATTGGATTGGCGGGACCCCTCATACCGCTTTTCATGATTTCTTCCTTTAATCTGTCGTTTAGCTCCCTCTCTCGTAGTTCTCGAATTTCTCTTTCGCGTTTTTCGCGTTCCAAATGTTCCAGTTCCAACCTAAATTAAAGGAATCCAAGTCAAAAATAACAATATACTGTGTGTATGTACACTGATAAAACAGTACCTTTCTCTAGCTCCAGGTCCATACATACTACTGAGTTGGTATTGCAACATCGGGTCCATGACGTGAGAAGGTGGTAACAAAGATCTTGGCATGTGTCCTGCGATAAAATACAAAAAATTTCATGAGGCCAAAGTCATTAAACGTTCCTCAATTACTTGTCGATTGCGTAAACCATTATAAAACATTCAAAAAGGAAACTTACCTGGACTGAACCCAGCATGAGGCCTCGCGTACTCCGACAGCTGCCTCAAAGCCGGAGTATCATTGAATCCGGGTCTGGGGAACCTCTCGTAAGGACTACTGACAGTTTCTAAATGACCTCTCGAAGGCGGTTTAACGTCAGGTTTCTCGGGAGTAGTAATCTTCCTTTGTTGAGCTTGTTGCGCCCTTTCCCTTTCCTCTCGCTCCCTTTCGGCTTGTTTTCTTAACCGTTCCTCTCGCTTTCTAGCCAATTTCGAGTCAGGTACTGGTTTGAAGGTCAGATCTGTCCTGGTACAGGAATTGTAATCGCCACGGTTCCAGTGGCGTAAGAATCTGAAACAATTTTAACAATAGGCGTAGTCTCCTCAATAATAGAACACATTTCGGTGTTTTAACTTACATTGCACTTTGACTCCTGTGACACTCGGTATCCTCTATCCTAGGTTCAGGAGACGGCCCTCTAGCCGGTCCCACGGGACTACTACTGTGTCCTTCCTCCTCGGGCGTGACGGGTTCCGGATCTGGTTCTACCTTAATAACCTCATCGGAGAGCAGTTTAGGGGGCGGGTTCATGGGGGAAGAAGGCGGGTGCATGTTAGCAGCTGCTTGAGCAGCGTGTGCCCTCAGCGCTTCCAGGGAGGATGGGTGGTGACCCATGTTTGGGGGTTGAATCATCAAATGGTGAGCGTTAGGGGCTTGAGGAGTGGGAGGTTTGTGTATACTGTGACGTAGGAGTTGTGTGCCCGGAGATAAGCGATCGTGGTGTGTATGCGTATGGTGATGGGTGTGCTGGTGACTACTCGTCGAACTCGATGAGCTGTGGTTTAGGCTTGCAGAGGCTGTAGTCTGAAAATAAATAAACATTTAAATGTCCTTAAATGCACTTAAGTAAAATAAACGTACCTGTGAGACAGGAGTGTGTGGGGAACTGCTCCTAACCGTCTTCTGATTAACTTTATGCTGTAGACTTTGGCTGCTACTAGTACTAGTACTATGCGATATAGTAATGCTATGGCTACTACCGTAGTTGTGTTTATCTACGGTAGCGTGCACAGAACTATTATGCGACGTACTCTGATGATTGGTCAGCGTCATTTCGTGAGTTTGATGTCTCTCCCCACCGTTTTCGTCCGCCTCTCTAGTTTCCCGTTTGGAGGTGAGAGTGGAACTGGTACTGTGCTGGGAAGACATCAACGTAGCGCTGACCGTATCGATAGATTTCGGAGCTCCGGTTATATCGTGACGGCTGGTAGGGGGCGGAACGGGGTGCGGTTGAGGTACAACGGGATAGGAGTAGGGATAAGAGAAGGGATAGCCGGAATAGGGATGAGGACCGTGGAATTGCATTTGCAGGAAAGAAGGATGCACCAAATGCGGATGGTGGGGAGGCATAGAACCGTAGGAAGGAGCGTGAGGTTGCGAGGGGTGTGGCTGCGGGAGGGAAGTAGGCGGAGCCGAGCTTGGGGATATAAGATTCATGGCAGAGTGGGGGGAATTTGTACCTAAAATAAAAATAAAACGAATGTAATGGATAATTATTAATACACATATAAAATTAACTTACATTGTTGCCGTATAGGAGGAGGAGTTTGTTGACTTCCGGGTGTTGGTGTATTAGTATTACTGCTACTTTTGGGCGTTGAACATTTTTCTGAAATAGGTTTAGGACTAGGACCCGTACTTGACGATCTTATGTATTCCGGTTCTTTTTTAATATTTTCTACAGCAGGACCGGACGAGGGACGTTCGTTTCTTTCGTTTGCCGAAGACTGCGACGATTGATGATTGTGAGATGAAGGGGGCACATAACCGGGAATCTAATAGTAAAATAACGCGTTTTAAGAATCTCTGCGCGACGAAAATCTTAAAAGGACTTACCTTGACGTCCTTTAAACTCTGCAAAGGATCCGCCATTGGATTCGGCAAGTGATTCGGAGGTGCGACGAAACCGCCAGAAGTGGGCAGACTCGTAGGTAAACTTTGCGAAGCGGGCGGTAAAGCCAAACTTTGCGGAGGGGGATTTCCAGCGCTACTTCCCAATGCGTTTTGAGTAAAACTACTCAAACCGCTCAAATGATTAGGGGGCAGAGGTTGGTTTTGACTAATAGGAATTTCCTGAACTTCCTGCTTGATTTTCAAATTTTGAGGTTCGTTTTGATGAGTCGGTTGATTTTTTTCCAAGTTCCTGGGACTTTGGGGATGATTGAATGGAGTCAAACCAGTCATGAAACCGTAATGGTTGATAGGTGGAGCTTGAGAACCGCCAATGGTTACTAAATTCCCAGAAACTAAACTAGGAAGAGGAGGCTGACCGATAGAAGCCGTGGAAATTTGTACCATATCGGTCCTGTCGGGCCTCTCGACCCTTTCGGGTCTTTCCAATTTCTCTAATCGCTTCTCCTCTTCGTAAGTAGGCATTGTCTGCTGCGCCATAGGAATCACCTGGGGAATATTCAAAGGCTGCGACATAGAACCGTAACCTTGATGAGGCTCACCCCTACTTTGACTAGTCAGTTCCATAGGCTCCTCTCTAGGCTCTAACTTTATCACAGTATTATTAACACTGTTTATAGTAACGGCAGTCGTGGCATTCGGATCCTTAGGAGGTTGATAATTGTAAGGTTCTTGCTTGATCTCACTGAAGTGGTTCCTTTCCAAAGGTTCTTGTAGCTTTTCCTGGTTCAATTCCTTGATTTTCGGTACAATATGATTGATAAGTTGAGGTTCTTTCATGCCAAACGACAAAGGATCTTTCATTAAATTCTGAGGCAAGAAAATGTTATCCTTGTAGGATGACGGTTCCTCTTTGGTACTCATAGGCTCGTTTGAACTATCCATTTCATCTTTGATGGGGTGTATTTTGGGAATTATTAATTCGGTTTTAAAGGGTTTTTCGGGCATTATAGGAACCTGCTGCACGACAGGATTATTTTCGTTTGGTTCTTCTTTAGGTTCTATTATTTCAGGGGTCTCAGGATTGTCCGACTTGAGATTGTTCTCATACTTGAAGTCTGTATTTTGAGGGTTATATTTCATACCCATTATACTATCATTGCTGAAATTCGCACCTTCAACGTTGTATTTAATGTCCTTACTATCCAAGGCTGTGTCTAGGTTACGTTTTATAAGGTTCTTTCTTTCGTTAATGTCGTCGGGTAAACGAATAGAAACATTCAGAGGCATAGGCTCTGATATATGCGGTTTTGAAGAGTTAGAAAGCAAACTTGTAGGCGAAGGAGGAAGGGGTTTGATATCAGGGGGTTCCAACGCTTCTTGTTTCGCGGTTATCTTGCAAAGAGGTTCTTGAGGTGGTGTCGTGGTGATTGCAGACGAAGTTGCGGGAACCTAAAGAAAGCTTAATCAACCAAAAAACTTATTAGTGTTAGTTAATACTTACAGAAGACGCAGCAACAGTGGCAGCACTAGCATTACCACAAGGCGGGATGACCTCAGTACTTTCATTTTCATTCTCTGTATTCTCCACATCTTCATTGACAGTCTCGGAATCAGTCGTAAGGCTACAAGGACTTTCAGCTCTGTCTCGTTTCTTCTTGAGCAATCCCAGATCTCTCTCTTCGATATCGTTTTCTTCTTTACTGTCCTGCTGTCTCTTTCTATTATCCTTATTTTTATTCGGCGTGTCCGGTTTGTCGGATTTGTTTTTCTTCTTGCCGGGCGTGTTACCTTGAGTGGGCGTCGTTTTGTCGGAGTTCTGCGTCGATTTGATCGGCGTTTTGGGTTCGGGAGTTTCGGTTCCGCCCCTTTTTGGGCGTACCCTATTAGTGGTCTGTTCCTTCGCTTTGTTTCTGGTGCGCATGCGCTGCGGACTCGTGTCCGGAGAATCTGCCGTATTCCCACCGGCGGCGGGCGCCGTGAGGGGCGGCAACTCATTTGTTTTTTTGTAATGGGCCCTGCAATCGAAACAGAGCAGTTGCCTGTCTTTGCCGCCCGGTTGCCAATCCTTGGAATCTGTTAAAAGTACGTCGTTACTAATAATCAATTGCATTTAAAACGTTCCGGAACTATACTTAAACATAGTTCTGAATCGTTTTGACAGGTATCAAGTTTTGGAAGGTATCACGGTTTAAATGTCCATTCTGACAGGTGTCATATTTTGACAAGGTAAACGATAAGAATATGGGACCGGCTGGGATTTTCATGAAATTTTCACAGATGCTATAAAACATGGTAAAATCAATGTAGCAATATAAATTTTTGCGCGGAAAAATATTTTTCACACTTCTGCATACACACAGGTAGCAATTCACAAGCAGAATAAACCTAAAAAGTATGAACAAAGTAAAAAACAAATCATTATTTAATAAAAACAGTAACAGTCAATTTGTTTTGACAAATGCCATTCCTCTGATAACTTCGAAGTCAATTTTGCTACGTTGCCAGTTCAATTTTCAGAAAAAATATATTTAGGCATAAGTAATAGAATTCTAGCAGAAAAACTTATAATATAATATGGCCCTTCAATCTTACGATCTGGGTTTTTTCAAACTGTATGGGCTGTCAGGTTAGGTTAGCTTTAGATTAGGTTAGGTTATATCTTTGTAATAAATAATGAAAAGTATGATACGTGTCACATTTTGACAGTTGTTACATTCTGACAGGTGTCACGTTTTGACAGTTGTTACATTTTGACACGTTTTAACAAGTGTCCATTCTGACAGTTGTATTAATTTTATCATGTTTTGTAGCATTTGTGAAAATTTCATGAAAATCCCAACTGGCCCCATATTCTTGACGCATTCCAAAAAAAATTGGGTGTAAATTTTGACGTATAACATTACTTGTAGTGAAACAGTGCGAGCATCTGTATTGCGCTTCGCGACTGTCGCTGTCATCCTCGCTGTCATTATCGTCTTCGGTGACTGAGCTTGTTTCGCCTGGTTCCTTTCCGGGTTGAGGGGAGGGGCGGTTATTTTCTGTTTCGGGAGGTACATTGCGACCTGGAAATTTGATGGTTATGTGGTACTAATGGAAAATAGGCGGTAAAAAATAACTATCACTCGGCGTTTTTATGTATTTGTCGATAAAGTGAACTACACTATAACAAATAATGTTTGAGAGTAATTTAGAATTTACAAGACCATAAAACAAGCAAAATAGCGTTGTCATATCTCGTTCTTATTTTACCAATTTTTAACATAATCAAAATATAAACGGTAAAGTTGAAGGTTGTGGCTAAATATGGATAATACACAATTAAACAATATTATTTAGGAAAAAAAAACATTAATAGGTAATACTTATAAATCATTTCCTCCCCATTTCAAATAACTTATTTTATTTATTGCTTATTCTTTTATACAACTCATGGCAACGCTGTCCAGATCCATATTTCTTGGTCCGTTTCACTGATAAGTACATTTTAACCAGCGAGTAAGTAGGAATCCGTTTTCTACCTGATAATTCCATGAACGTATCATTGTAGGGTTGATTTAGAGCAAGGAAGAATTATAGCCTTTATTATACATATGCACATAGTTAAATTATAAAAAAAAAAAGAATTTTAACAGTTTGGATTTCATTAAATTGAACCGTCCTTCATAAGTCAAAATAAAGTTCTTTTACTTATATACACAATATTCATGTAACTTGAAAGGGCACAACTGAAGTCTTAATTTTGAGCCTTCAAATGTCAGTTATATTTTACTAAATGTCTTAAGCCAAAATTTGTCGAACAAAAAACAATGTAAAATGGGGATAAAAATAAACAATTTGTCTCCAAACAAACAAAAATGGCAAAAAAAAAGAAAAATTATCAAAACAAAAAAAATTATTATACCAGAAGTGATAGTTATTTAAAAAAATAGTGTTAGTCTCCAAAAATACACCCCACTCAAAATAATAAAATAAACACTATGCTACGCTACTGGAACATACAGGATGGAGCAAAAATACCACAAATACTCCCATTATTTATGTTGGTTTTTCTGAAATATTTGGACCACCCTGTATGTGGGTGGTGGCCTAAAAATTATTAAATTTTATCAACATTTTTTTTTTACGAAAAATAAGGCCCTAACAATCTAAGAAATATGTCTAAAATTTACTCTTACGGATTTCATGCAGTTAGAAATTGTTTCTATGAAAAAAGATCGACATACTAAGTAAAAAATTGGATTTGATTTGTATTTTGTCTGAAAATGAGCCATTGTACTAGCATAAAAACGAGCAAAAATTATGACAGCAGAAAAGTGACGTTTGAAAGTCATAGTTTGACACCTGGCAGTAATAATAAACAAAAGCGATATTTGAATTAAGTTCATTTCCAGTGAGATTGTTTTGAAGTAAATTAATTTAAGGCACAAAAACTTATATTTTTTAAATTTTTTGTTTATATAACCTTCATAACCTTTATGACTTTTCTCTGGCCAATTAATCTCTGCACTTGTCGAAAATAATCAGTAGCGTTTGTTTACAAAATCCAATATTTGGGTGCATGCATTAATTTTTTACAATATACGAACTAATCTACCATGGTCGAAAAAATAAACTACCTACATCGATGATAATAACCGTAAAATACCAAATACTTACCCCTAGTATCGTTT
Source organism: Crepidodera aurea (assembly GCA_949320105.2). NCBI lineage: Eukaryota > Metazoa > Arthropoda > Insecta > Coleoptera > Chrysomelidae > Crepidodera > Crepidodera aurea. Next base: position 17,342,817 of record OX439477.1, on the reverse strand, counting down.
TTAACAAAAACTGTCTGTGTATTTTCAGACAAAAATAAAAAAGTCTAAAAATTATTCAGCACGTCTATAGAAGTTAACATATTTGAGCGATATTGTTGCTAGCTGACAGACACATTGTTGACAGCTGACAGATATATCATTGTTACATGTATGGCAACATTGTTGGCAGCTGACAGATGTCTGGAGTTATGCCGCTTGCAGCTCTGAGTTCCCCACGGAGAACAGTTTAAGCAGGAAAACTAAGTTTTTTTTAGCAAGTCTACAGTTGAAGTAAACTAAAAGAGGTTTAAGAAAAATACTGTGAACGTAAACCTAACATTCTGCACAGATGACATGTCATTCCTGTCAGCTGATATGTCACATTTTAGCGTGAAATAATGCATCCAGCATATCTAACCTGTCATTTGTCACAGCGGACATCTTTCAACTGTCATTCCTGTCGTCTGACATGTCATTTGTTGACCGAGAGAGAGAGGGAGAGAGAAACTGTTTGAAAAAACGACTGAGAAAAATTTTAAGATTTGTGAGGAAAAATATTAAAAAAACTGACAGAACAGAAACAAATAAAAACAAGTGGTCGAAGAAATTGTACAGCTCCAATAATGGAAATAAAGCAGGATAAGAAAAAAAAGAAGAAGACAGACAGTGTATGCTATTTCATTTACTAGTCACATTTACCAGTTTTACTTGTAAAAAAAAAAATATTCCCAGCATCAATCAATCAAAAACGACACTAGGGACATCTACAAAAAAAAACTCCTCTCAACAATTAAAACAAACCTTGTGGTTCTTGGTATTGGGTGTTCCATATGAATCTCTCGTCGATTGAAAAAATTTTTTCAATCTTTTAGGCCACCACTAACCACAAATCACAAACTCACCTGCGCTACTTGATGTATTACCTCCTCTACTATTTCGAGTGTTCCTGATACGACGCAGCGACCCCTGGCGGCGTCTCCTGTGAGGTCGGTTGTTGTTCGCGCCCGGGGTTTTCTTCCACAAATAGTAGAACTCTACCAGTTCCGGCTGAAATAGAATGTTAAGAGTAAAAGCTTCCTTGATTTTCTATGTTAAAAAAGAATTGTCCTAAAAATTTTTCACGAAAAACAAAATGTTAAAATAAGTTAACTGAAAATAGAAGGAATTTCGTTTGGGAAAGATTGTGAAATAAAGATTTCTACAATACTTACAGTGTCTCTATGGGGCAAAAGATCTTTTCTTATTCTGAAGAAATTTTTGCCGAATTGTCGTAAACCCTTGACGAATCTCTTTGTTTCTTCTTCGCTCCATTTTTTGTCGATTCCTTTTGGCACCGGACATTTTACCAAAGCTTGCAATGCTTTTCCAGGATCGTATCCAGAATCGTGCAACTAAAAAATGTTTATTAACGTTATCCAATGGAAGATTATTCCCCAAAACAAAAACGCATGTAAAAACGACTATCAAACGTCAAAAATGTGTCAAACGTCAAAAAGTGTGTCAAACGTCAAAAATGTGCATTTAATATCACATTTTTACCACTGTCATTATACAAAAAGACAGAAACTTATTTAAAATTGGTACAAAAAAGACTGAATGTGACAAAATTAATTTTGTTTGATGAATTTTTATAAACAGAGTCAAATAAAATTATTCTTTTCAAAACGTTTAATGACAGTTATAAAAAATGTGACTTTTATACCGTCAAAAAGTTACTACAAGACCAAGATGGTGAGAGTGAAGAACGTGGCGATTAACTTAACTTTTTCAACATTTTTTACGCCACTATCGTTGAACGTCCAAAAAAGCTCGTCTAACGTCAAAATCGCGTATCAAACGTTAAAGTCGTGTATCAGACAGCACAAACGCGCGTCAAACGTCAAAAACGCATGTAAAAACGACTATCAAATGTCAAAACGTATGTCAAACGTCAAAAATGACTACTATCAAACGTCAAAAATGTGTGTCAAACGTCAAAAAGTGTATCAGACGTCAAAAATGTGCATTTAATATCACATTTTGGTCATTTTGGTTTGGTAGCAACATAATCCATACTCTTTACGATGTTTTTAAGGACAAAAATGGTTGCCTATCGAAGACCTATTATTTTCTTACCACATCTAGAGCATTGATAGTAGTATCATCTCTGGAAGCAGCGTTAGCGCCATCTTCAGGACAACCACCGTCGCACATCCCGGCGAACGCCGCCATAGATCTTGCAGCTCTTAGATACATCAAGAGATCGGCGTCTAAGGTCATAGCGGGCACCCAACGGAGCTCCTCTCTGATCCTAGTTTGTTCGGGATCGGGAGAAAGTTGTTCGGGAGGTACGCCTGGTCGATATTCCGGAAGACGAGCCTGTTTTGTTTTTAATCCAAAAAATTTTTTTGAAATATGTTTGGTATTTTTTTTAAGAATATGTGGTATTGAGTCACGGTAGTTGAGGATTTGAAATGTCTGAGAATTTTTTAATGAATGTTTACAGAGATATGTTCTAAAATTTTAAATTACTTTGGAATATATAAGATTGGTATTTTTTGCACAGAAGTGGATATCTCTAGAATTAAAAAAAAACATTGTGATTAGCGAAATAGAAATCACGAAATTTTGGTAATTCTGAGAAAGGAAAATACAATTTGAATCCTTCTGCGCACTTAGTATCTGTTCAGAGAATGAAAAAAATGTATATGTTAAAGAGAGAAAAAAACTACTGCTAATATAGGAAACAGAAAAACACAGTAACAAATTTCTACAATAGCCATTTAAAAAGCTATACATGCCAATTACAGAATAAGTGAAGGCTGTTTTACACCAGGCGTGTTTCACGTACGCGTTTTCCTTCATAATAAAGGTAAAAAATAAAAACGGAACGATTAACACTTCAGTGTAGTACCACCTTCAAAGTTTTATATCATGCAATATAAGTCTAGATTGAAAAATGTAAATAATTAAAACATTTTTTTTGATATAAAAATCACCATAAATTATATTAAAATAATTAAACAAAAAATGTACAATATACATTTAAAGGATTGCCAAAAATAGGAAGTATATAATACAAAGAAAATCAAAATTCGTGTAAAATAAAAAAAAAATGACTGCTGTTGACATTTTTTTATTCAAATCAATGTAATATACGTTTTTCGCAAATGTAACGATTTGTAAATTTATTTAAAAATTACAGCATTCTGTAAATTTAAAAATTATTACAAAAATGTACATCCGCTTTTTTAATTTACCTAAACATTACATGATGCGAATTTGTCCGAATGTAATCCAAGTTTCCCCAAAATATCTTTGTAAAATCGCCCACCATAAGTTTCTGAAGAGTCAGAGTGATTTTACACAAGTTAATTGTGAAAAAGAATATATAAATTTACACATGCAATTTTTACATTTACCTAAACATTACATGTTCCAATTTCACCCGTGGTTCCCATTCCAATTTCACCCATGTTTCCCACAAATATATTTGTAAAATTCCCCAACAAGTGTCTGACGAATCACAGTGATTTTACACAATTCAAAAATGTTATGTCTGAATAAATCAGAGGAAGTTAGTAAAAGAATGGAACTTTGTTGATAGTAATGTGTAAATTTACGACAAATACACGAACCTTCCAAAAATTTACATGCAATTTGTAAATTTACATAAAAATTACACGATGCAAACTTGTTCCAATTTCACCCATGTTCTGCATAAATATCTTTGTAAAATCACAAGTTTCCGAAAAATGACGGTGATTTTACAGAAAAAATGTGTAAATTTACATTACTCTTATGTGGGTTTTCTAAGTTCAACACAATGTGAATATTCACCAAAAAGCCAAAGCATTCTGTGAATTTTAAAATGTTATCGGAAACAAATTCCGGTGATTTTTGTGTCAATTATTTTTATATATCTAAAAAAAAATGTCAACATGATCTTTATAGATTGTTAAATAGTTAAAAAATTTTAAATGGTAATTTAGATATTCCAATCGTTTTTAATAAAAACAAAGTTAGAAAACTATTTGTTTATGCTCTTAGATTTTATTTATTGCATTTTCATAACAAAGGAATTCAAAAATCTGTTCTTACTAAAAACACTTGTCATTAAAAAATATACACGAATAGATTTGCAATAATAAATTAAAGAGAATTTATAACAGCAAGAAAACATTTATTTTTCTTATAGGTAAAGATTCTACTCCCATTCAAATATTCTACAATTGCAAGATGCAAAAAAATTTTGATATGTTACCGTGATTTTTTTGTATCAACGTACATAAATATCTTTTACCTGGTTGCCAGGACCCACCCTAATCTCTCCTTGAGTAGTAGCCATTTTTATAAAGGTTCAAAGGCTGCTTTAGTAAGGATATCTAAAAAAAAGAATCTTTATTATGATTATTTAAAATTTAAAGTAACCTTGTCAGATAAAGATTTACAGTTTAATCAAATAACATTGAGTTGCGAATATAATTGGTTATCAAAAGGTTTAAAATACATATTTTATGTCAAAAACAAATCAATGTTATTTGACTGATACATAACTGTCATGTCAAAATTACACATAAGTCAGATTGGTGGAATTTGGATAAAAAAAATTAAATCAAAACATATCATAAAATGAAATGTCAAAAAAATATTGTATTGAATTGAATTTGATTTAGTGTTAAACGTTTATTGATACACTAAGAAAACAGTTTAGATAAGACTAATTTGACATTTAATTACTAAAACAAATTAAAGTCATGAATATCATATCACATTTTGAATATTGGAAAATATTGATATTATTATTATTATTATATTAAAAAAACATTAAGACAAGAAGGTCGTTAAGATTATTTCTATTAAAATATATTGTTACAAAACGTCAACAAAAATCCGTATATACGTAACCCAATTTAATATGACTGAAAATTAAAAACATCCAACATTTTTGGATACACTGAGAAAAAGTCTAGAGAAACCTAATTTGACATTTAGATAATTCTCAGTGGAGGCACTTTTACTAAAAAATGAAGTTATCAAGATTTAGAATGAAGTAGAGTAGATATTAATAAAAAGATTGACAAGAAACCCTGCAATTCGGATTATTTCTATTAAAATATACGATTATATATAAAAATCAATTAAATTTTGTTTATCGCACTAATTAATCACCCTGTAAATATATCTCAACAAATAATGTGTTAAAAGTTCATTTGTACCGTGACAATGCTTAATTCCTCAAATTTACAATTTTTTTAACAATCCCCTTAATAAATAACAATTTAATCAAAAAATACTTCAATCCTGATTTATGATAGTATGAGTGCCATATTCAACCAAAAAATACTTTTGTTTATATAAAAATTTCAATTTTACGACACTGATAAAACGAAAATCATAAATTTATAACACAATATTATCAAAGTTGTACGACTACCATAAAAAGAACACTTCAATCGATAACAAGGAAAATAGTGTAACAAATAAAAAACCAATTTAGTTAATTTGGATACTTATAGTTGAAACAAATAAAGATTGTTATGCCAAATGCTTAAATTTTGTAACAGTACACATCAAAAAAACGATAAAAGTAATAAAATAAAAGCTAATTTTAAATTAAAAGTGTTTTTGCGTTTTATTGCCCATCAAAAAAAAGTCATAAAATCCTGTATCCAAGCATTAAAATTGTTATGACAAAATTATCATTATTTAATACTTAATAATCAATCCTTAAAAAACTACTCTATAAAATTCAGACCTTGATTATAAAATACAAAAAGTTCCTCTCGACAAAATCAAGGTAGAATAGAGAAAAAGGAACATTATTGTCAAAATGATGAATAACACCCCCACCATCCAGATCTTTATATACAATTTAATTAAAATATCAATTACAGCAATTACCCTACGAATTAACTGTTCCTTGCTAGTCTCCGATCATTATCTTTAATGTTTTTAAACCAAATTACCCTTAACTATTGTGAAAATCAACAAAAACATTACTTACCTCTGCAAAACAATTACTACATAATTAACTATAAAATTTCCAGTTTTTCACTAATTTAAACTCTAACAAAAAGCACTAGATTATTTGAAGCAACGAATAAGTTAGGTACACTATAACGTTACACGGTTTTTATGATTTCATTTGCGAAATTTCGTCGAGAAAATTTACCAAAAACAAGGTGCAACTTTTATCGATCTTGCGCAGCCATTTTCATTTAGGCTTCCCACATCTGTCACTTCGGTCACTCGTGGAACGTCAAAAAGGTGAACCACAGGGAGCTGGTAGCTGTCAAATGTCTAAAACGACAGCCACACTGGGAGAGAAAATTGTGTGGTGTTGCCACAAAAATTAATATATATTCTCTAGTCACATCATTTATTTATGCATTTTAGGCCCTTTCGTGTTATTATAGTGCAGGTGGTCTATTAACAAAAGAAGCAATCAATTTGAGGGAAATGTCTATAGTTAGTAATGATTTTATATCACATATTTACATTATTTTTGAAATATAGTAACAGTTACTAGGCATTAAAATATTATTTTAATGTATAGAATTGTCCAATGTTAACAGGATTTTAAGGGAACTGTTTAAAAATACCATAAAATTCTGAAAATTACCTTACTTTTGCATGCCAAAACAAATTTTACATAATTTTAAAATTTGTCTTCGTATAGATAAAATAGAATAACTCCCAATAAATTTTGTGGTTATTATTAGAAGATTACTGTCCATGTCTACATTGTTTAATTCATTTAAGTTATTAACTACTTAATGTAAAAGTTACTTTGTCATAGCAATAAAAAATTAAATAGTTCTGTGAGAAAATATTAAAATTGGCAACCTAGTAGCAGCGCCATCTTTTAAAAGAAAGCTAAAACGTTTTTACATATTGACACAGCTAGAATTCAGAATAAACTTAATTTTGGATTAAATGCAAATATTTTTAATTATGTTTATATGGTTATCTTGATAAAATTGTAGACTTCTAGGAAAATTAGTTCTATATGTTTTTTGGATTAGAAATGGCGGATTCTTTGTTAGAATTAGAATTCGCTCATAGATGACACTAGTAGTATTGCTTCTATATTTTTAAATAAAAAATATAAATTTAAATGAAAATAAAATAGCTAGTCCTTAAGTAAGAAAATGATCATCGATGTTAAATAATAAATGTACATGAGTTCATCATATTCTATTTTTAGAACTTTCTTTTTGAAAAATATTTTTAATTTTTAATTTATCTTTCTTCTAAATCGACCAAAAATAGTTTTAAAGTAAAAAATATCTAAGTGAATGTAAAGGGAAACCTAACAATATCACATATCGTAAATAACACGTTCCATTAGCTTTTTAAAATTTATTTTAGTCCAAATGTAAATTTAATAAATGAAGTGTTTTACCTAAAGTGCTCTATTTGGGTTTGACGAAAATAAAAAACAAAATATAAAAAAATTTGTATTTTCGTTAAATAGTTAAAGTATTTATTTAATAAAACATGATTTATCCAACAACAATAAAAATTATACAAACAACAAAAGAAAAAACTAAAACGTTTCTGCATTCAATTACATCTTCATTTTAAAAAAATATTGACGGTACATTTAATTTGTTTATTTATTTTATAGATGCTGTCTTGATTTTACCAATCAAGTTCTCCTGGGATGTATTTGTTGATCAGTTTTTCATAGTATGGCCACAACGATTCGATATCGGGGATTTCCGCACTCTTCGTGTAGAGATCGTATTCGCTGAAAGAAAAAACAAATTTACAATACGATGGAAGTAAAATATATTAAGTACAGTGCGGACATAAAAAATGTACTATAAATCATACGGTTTGTCAATGGTTTTCAATGGAAACCAGCATCTTTATACCCGAAACATTAATTTGCCGATACTAGAACTATGAAGTTGGCAACTTTGTTGACCTTATGACAAATGAATGGATGACAGATGATAGGATGATAGATGTTAGGATGACAGATGTTATGATGACAGATGACAGATGTTATGATGACAGATGACAGCATTGCAGATGACCGTTTCAACTTACTTGAACTTAAGTACCCATTTCTTGGTTTCTTCATCCTCGGGGGCGGCCAAATGATTGTAATCCCCAGAAGTGTGCCAGGGGTAGAAACTGTGAAATCTGATCATGGATAAAGCTTGGGGAGGTAGTTTGGTTTTGTTATGGACTAACATCCTGTATAGATATTCGTCGTGCCCCCAAGACATTAGTAAATTGTTAATACCGCAGTTTGGTTTGTAGATTCCGTATTTTGTACTGGGAAAACAAAAATAAATGTGTTGTTGATAAATAATGGAGTAGAAAGAAAAACATGTATTGTAAATGAATATGTTAATAAAAAATAATTTTATAATCTTTTATTCCCGTTTTTAAAAGGGCTTCTTTTAACGTATTTTAATAAGTAAGTATATATTTTATACCTATTTCGTACTTTGAATAAACTGACAAACTTAGGCGATGTTCCCGGTGTTTAAAATTCAAGAGTTTTTAGGATTTATTAAAAAATTAATCAAAGAAAAACAATAGTTTACAAAAATCTAAATTATTTTGAAACTGGTGCTCTCAAATCTCCAACTTTTAAACAAATCCTGTATCCACATATTAATATACTGATTTTGATTTCAATTATTAAATTCCAACTCTATTCTGACGAAGATCTAAACCCTTTTGATGTATAATTTTCCCTTATTTTCGCCCTGCGACCCTCTTAAAGTAATTACATTTGGATAATTTGATCTTCTGTTCCCTCTTTTAGGGCCATACGCATAAAATATGTGTTCCTGAGCTACTGAAGGCAAATCTGAATAAATGGGAAAATTGTTGAGGTTACGTTAAAAGCTCTATTCCGATTTAGAGCAATTATATCTGTAAATTAGAGGTAAAATGGGCTAGTAGATCAGAGGGAGAAGGTATTTTGGAATTTATCTTTCGAGCGAAACTTATTAATTTTGTATTTGATCGTAATTAAGTGTAACTGAAAGCAAAATTATTTATACAGTTGGTCTGCATATTTTGTTATTTTTATTTCACCTGTCGAATCAAATACTATTAATCGAGGTTTGTATGTGTGAGGATCTCACTAAGTAGACTAATTCCTATATTTAAACCGGCAAAAAATGCATGTCTTATCCTATGTCTGTGAAAATTCGATCTTCCGGGATATTTACAAGAACTTAACTTTTCTTTTAGTTTATTTCCTAGTAACGCGAATTAATAATTTGTCAGGTTATAAACATACTTAAATTATTTTTACTCATTGTGTTGCTTAAAAAGGTAGATTTGAATAGTACGAGCGAAAATCGGTGACCAGATATTATTTATTAATTTACGCACTACTGCGTAAAGTAACTTTTGTATTTCTGATCTTAGTGGACAATATATACGTAGTAGAAAAAAATATTGTATGTAATTCGTGTGTAAAGGCCTTTTTTTGACTCATGTGATTGTCAATATTCACATTCGTCAAAAAAAGGCGACTTTCCACACTTATTACATAAATAACTATTTTACTCACTTGTATTTGGGATTGTCTCCATCTTTATTATTCTTGAACGAGGTGTTTCTATATACGATATTGTCGCTCCAGTCACAGCCAACTACAAAAGTATCGCCTACAACGCACCATTGGGGTTCATTGAAAAAGGCTAAAACCTAAAAACATAACATTTTTCGAACCAAAAAATTCCTTTGGGTAATTTTTCCTCGATAGATATGAATTGAAAATATTTTTAATATTAAAAAAGTTAAAACATACTTTTCCTGCATCATGAATCAGTCCAGTAAGTTGGAACCAGTCATCTTCAGGGAAATCTTTCCTTATTCTTTCTGCCGTCTGAAAAGCATGGACTATATTCGGGATATCAACATCAGGATCGCTTTCGTCTATGAGGTCGTTTAACTTGATCAAAGTTTCTTTCATTGTGGCTTTTAGGTGATCGAATTTTGTCCATTTTTCCATTTTGTCTAAAAAAAAAAATCGAAGTAAAGTTATTCATTCCATCATGCTCATGATCATTTTGCTCCGCTCACTCCTACATCTGAGAATCCTGACTATTTTATTTTTATTGATTATTTCGCTAGTTTGCTAATTTATTATAAAAGTAATTAATTTATCAGTTTATCGGAAAGGTTATCAAAATTTAAATGTTTTTCATTTTTTCAAGATAATAGTTATTTTTAGAAAATCGATTTCACACATTATTTCACAACTAAAAAAATGATGGAAATTTACCCCATGAATTTTTTTTTGTGAATTTTGATAAAATTCAGTATCGGTTTGTGACAAAAGTTTTTGAAAGGATGCTTAATGCCCATCAATAACGTTTCAAAGGGTTATCTTAATTTTTAAAGAAATTATAAAATTAAAAAAAAAAAATAAACAAAAAATGGGCTCAGCCGGGATTTGAACCCGGGACCTCTCGCACCCAAAGCGAGAATCATACCCCTAGACCACTGAGCCTCAATAGTAAAATTTTCCAAGATTAGAAATTTGAAAGTTCATATTAAATTTTAAGTTATATATACAGCATGTCCCAAAGCGAGAATCATACCCCTAGACCACTGAGCCTCAATAGTAAAATTTTCCAAGATTAGAAATTTGAAAGTTCATATTAAATTTTAAGTTATATATACAGCATGTCCCAAAAGGTTTCATACAAATGAAGAAAAAGTTTATCTTACATATTACAAAAAAAATTCTTCGTTTTGAGATTCGTTTTGAAATCTTTCACACTTATTTTTCTATAAAGTTATTTGTTTACCTTTGACAAATTGTACAGTTTGATTTGTGTGCATCAGAGTGTAGGTTTTTCTGACTCTCTCTTTGATATTATCATTTTCGTCAACGGAATAATCTCTGAATTGGCCGACAGGCTTTTGGGCAAATTTGGGTTCTGGTCTTAACAGTTCAGAAGGGTCGATGATGTTTATAGGGCCGTTCCCGATTTCACTCTGAACAAAAAAATAGAATTTGTTTTAGCAATTTAATTTTTATTTGAAAAAAGGTGGGTAAATAAATAAAATAGCTACAATATAAATTTGAAAGAGTTTAAATTTGGCAAAAAGGGTAGAAAATAGTGAAGTCTAAACTGAGGAAGAATTTATTTGGTTAATTTTGGTTAAATTCGACAAAAAGGGATAATTAAGAAAGAAAAACTTTTGGCCAATTTAAAGGCAACGAAAAAAAAAATTTGAGATAAATTTAAACTGAAAAATTAATATTTGTTGGGGTAAACCACTTAGGATTTTGTAAATTTTAAGTTTAAATAATTAATATTTGAGAAACCAGGCAACGAAAATATTTTAAAAAATAAGCTAAAAAAATTGGAAATAAAAAAAAGCTAAGAAGAAGAAAAAAACTAAGAGAATAAAAAATATTTTTAAAAACGAGCTTATTTGTATATTTATTTCTTAAAAGAATTGCGTCATTATTTGTGATTGAAAACTTCAATTTTTTTTTAAAAAGTGAAAATTATGAAATAAGTCCTCAAATTTTGGAAATTTACTGAAAAGTTTGTAAGATTTTATCTGCAAACAAAAAAAACTAAATAAAATTACTTAATATCATTTTAAAGTTGTTTTCAAACACTCACCAGTATCCTCATTTTGATGTTTCTCCTCAATACTCTTCACAACTTTTAAAAAGGAGTTTTCTTGCTGAGTTTCTTTAAATAGTTACCTACTACCAAGTTATCTATGACTGCCAGTGGCGGGTTGTCGATTTAGCAAAAACTTTTAAGTAATTTTTTTAAATAGGAAATTGTGAATTTGAAAAATATAGATAATCTAAAAATTTGTTTTCGGAAATTTTTGTGTGCCATTTTTTAGAGAAATTAAAATTTTTTTTTCATAAACTTCAGTTGCTTTTAAATAAATAACAAATGTGAAAAGTTGACAATCGATACCAAAATAATTTTTTTCGTACGGATTTTAAAAATGCCGATTTTTCAGTTTTATGTTCAAAATTTTTTTTGACAAATTTTTGTCGTCAATTTTTTATCAATTTTTTTGATGATTCAATATTTATTTTTGGCAATTTCTTATAAAATGTTTGTTTGCTACAAGCTCGAAAAATTGTATTAAATTTTTATTTTTACAAAAAAAAATAATCCTAATAACCAGAAAGTAATCCAAACTTTTTGGCGCTCCGTCACTGGCGCTTCAAAAGATAAATTAATATATACCACAGATATGTGCGTATATGAACGATTGCAGATCAACTTTAGTCCATAGGGAGGTCATCGAGGTCACTTTTTTATCAAAGTAATTTGTTTAAATATGACCTTTTATTTAAACATTGCATTTCATTGTTTATTTTTGTGTTACATGACGTCTTATGTTGAAAATCAATAATTAAATATACTTTTATTTTAAGGATGCCGAAGCGTTTGTACAAAATCAAGAAAACAAAAAATATGAGAACTCATTTTTCCGATTCTTTTACTTAAAGGAAAACTTCGAGAAACTCTAATTGGAAACAAATACTTCAAATCATTCAACCATTTCAAATAGTTCGTTATACCAGTCTTATAATTCCAAGCCTATTGCAACAAAATGGTGAATTCACTGCCTTCTAATATCTTTAAGCTTTAAGGTGTCAGTTATCTCACCCAACTTCTATCTACGATGGACCAAAACTGTTTTGGAGATTTTTTTGTCTTCTGGAACAACTGTGACGTTTCTGGGAACGATTTTAAAAGGAAGTGCAGATGCATATTATAAGAGAATTTATACTTCGTCATAAATGAAGTTTTTATAATATAAGAAAAAAACCTAGAGAAAAAATTTATCATGATACATCTCGATATAGCAACAGCGGCTCCAAGAGGGGGGTTGGAGGGACAATTGCCCCCCTCCTCAAAGTCCGGCAATGAGAGGATATTTCTGGGTAAACCAAATTTTATTTTGTTTGAATTTTTTTTTGTACCCTAAAAAATTAATTTTTTCTCTCAAAAATGGCCCAAACATGTTTTTTCGGTAATATTTACATTGCAAATCGTTTCTTATACACAATTGACTTTGCGTAAACCAAATTTTAATTTTTTTGAATTTTTTTTGTAGATTCTAGGTCCATTTATATCCTAAAAAACTCACTTTTTACCTCAAAAATGGCCCAAATATTTTTTTTGAGTAGTTTTGATATTGCCAATGTTTCTTATACAAAATTCATTCTGCGTAAACCAAATTTTAATTTTTTTGATTTTTTTTTTGTAGATTTAGGTCCATTTATATCCTAAAAACTCACTTTTTCCCTCAAAAATGGCCCAAACATTTTTTTTTCGGTAAATTTGACATTGCCAATCGTTTTTTATACAAAATTCATTCTGCGTAAACCAAATTATAATTTTCTTGAATTTTTTTTGCAGATTCTAGGTCCATTTATATCCTAAAAAACTCACTTTTTCACTCAAAGATGGCCCAAACATTTTTTTCAGTAATTATGACATTTCCAATCGTGTCTTATACAAAATTCATTCTGCTTAAACCAAATTATAATTTTTTTGATTTTTTTGTAGATTTAGGTCCATTTATATCCTAAAAAACTCCCTCAAAAATGTCCCAAATATTTTTTTTGGGTAATTTTGATATTGCCAATCGTTTCTTATACAAAATTCATTTTGCGTAAACCAAATTTTAATTTTTTTTTTCATTTTTTTTATAGATTCTAGGTCTATTTATATCCTAAAAAACTCACTTTTTGCCTCAAAAATGGCCCAAACATTTTTATTCGGCAATTTTGATATTGCCAATCGTTTCTTAGACAAAATTCATTCTGCGTAAACCAAATTTTAATTTTTTTGAATTTTTTTTGTAGGTTCTAGGTTCATTTATATTAACCAACCCAAAATATTAAACTTTTATATATTTCTGGGCTGGAGCCGCCCTTGCGATATAGAGGATGTTTCTCCTATATAAAATTTACCACATTCGCATGGAATTTTGTAAGCACAAATTTTTTCCGATAATTTTGGAATATACGGGATTTTTACTATGTTTGAAAGAAGTAATGAGCGATTTAAATTTTCTTTATTTTTAATATCTCGCTCACTAGTTCACGATCTATAAATTTAATTAGTTGGATAGTTGTTGTTAATTAAGACAGATGAATGTTGGGTAATGATTAGCTTAACAAGAAAAATATTTATAAGTCTAAAAAAAGGATGAAATACAGCAGAGAAAAGTAAAAAAACAATACAGAAAGACGTGCGACCAGTTCGTTGAAATGAAAAAACGTTTTCTATGTACAGTATAATCTAGAATCCACCCCTGTCGTCGCTCTCAAAATCAAATCGCATCCATGAGACACCCTATATATCCTTAAGGGTATGTACTTGTTTGTACATGTCGAGAACAATCTAAAATGCGTTTTATCTTTGGCAAAACATCTGCCTATGACTTTTAACTAATTAAATATGGCGCCAAAGAAAGACCTTCACGTATACATTCGAGAATAACATTCTGCCTGGGAAATGTTACACAAAGAACAAAGCTAAAGCTAGAGCTAAAGCTATAAAGGTAGCTTTGTGATATTTCTTTAAGGCCCTCGGGGCTGCGGCGGGCGGCTTTCGGAAAGCATCTTGAAATCAAAAATTAATTAAACAGTTGTTTTGCTTTTGAAGAAAAAATTCTGGATACACTTGTTAGTTCGGAAATTTGAATTCGTTTTATCTTGGAAGAAGTTTAGTGGAAAATTAAAATTAATGGGGGAAATTTGCTTCCAACAATTTTTGTTTTGCTATAAAATAAATGTAATCTATAGTCTGGTTGAAAAATCATGATAGCACGGAGCCATGAATTTTTTTTTAATTGATATCTTGGCTAGTCGACTTTTTATTTACAATTTCCCCGAATATAGGAGTATTTTTAGATACGGCAACGCCGCGTTAATTTAAGGAGAAAACATTAGAATGACGAATAAATCGACAAGTTGTTTGGGATGTTTAGGCGTAATTTTGTATGTAGCAGAATTATTTTGGCAAGGAAAAACGACATTTTAACTTAAAAAAACGCAAATATTTGCCTAGCTATAATTTTTTCGTTAAAAATTCCAATATTGCACAACATAAACATTAATATCCCTATTAAAAACTAATTTTTAATCAAAAACCCAACTTTTCTATTATTTTAACGGTTAAAGATTGTGTCACCACTAAACAGGTGCCCATGTATCACCTGCCGATTGTTTTAATCAAACACATCGTTGCTGGCTCGTTCTCTCTTTGTCCCTCACGAAAAATCTAGAAAGAAATCGACAGTGACAAAACACCAAAGTCAACTTATCCCACGCCTTCTCGGATTCTTGATTCAGATTCACTTTCACTTAGGCTGGACTACAGTTGGTCAAGAGAATAATCAACGCATGCTTATAATTTGGAATTTATATTAAAAAAAAAGTTAGATAATAAAATTCGCAAACGGGATAAAAAATTAGACCATAACCAAAAGCGCGAAATAGAATATGGAATAGCGTTTTAATAAATTCAGATTCCGAAATATATCTTGCAAAATTCAAAATAAAATTATTCTTACCTTCCCTTCATTACAGGCGCCTCTTACTTTGGAAAGTGGCCATGACACTCATGTCAGCTTCGGGGGTAGCGGTTTTGCAAATTTTGCTTAGCTGCTATGCCCAAGTTAGTTAGTTTCAGCTGCAGCCATGCTAACTTAAGGCTCGTTCAGACTTTACAAGTTACTTGAATTCAAGTGCAATAATGGTGCCACTTGAAACAAATTGAAAGGTGTGAACATCATTTCACTTGAATTCAAGTAACTTGAAAGGTGCTTTCAAGTTTCAAGTAGAAGTAGACACCAAGTTAACTTTTGCTTTCAAGTTGGGGACTTGAAGGTCGAATTGAATCATTCAGACTTTACAAGTAACTTGAAAGGAGTAACCTGAATTCAAGTGAACGTTCATACTATTTCAATATTTCATTCAAGTCATTTCAAGTTGAAATTTTTACTTGAATGATTTGTTTCAAGTTTACAATACCTCACAATTAGAACCCTCCGTGGGCGGTTGACTAATTTGCTGCAGTTAAGAGCCATTTTCACTACTTCCAGTGACTTCAAGTGCACTTGAAGATCAGTTCACACTATTCAACTGTGATTCAAGTCCCCAACTTGAAAGCAAAAGTTAACTTGGTCTCTACTTCTACTTGAAACTTGAAAGCACCTTTCAAGTTACTTGAATTCAATTGAAATGATGTTCACACCTTTCAATTTGTTTCAAGTTGCACCAATTATTGCACTTGAATTCAAGTAACTTATAAAGTCTGAACGAGCCTTTTAACAGCTACCTAATATATCAAATTAAAGAAACAACAAATTGGGGGGTTATGTTGGTATTATTTTCTGTTTGTATTTTTTTTGTAAAATGAAGTGTAGAGTTTTTTCTCTGATTTTTAGTAATCCATCTACAATTAGCTTATTTACAACTTTTATTCCAGCAGGAATCACATCATTCGACGCCATTTTTGTAGCTTGAAACAGGAATCATTTAAGTAAAAATGTCAACTTGAAATGACTTGAATCAAATATTGAAATAGTATGAACGTTTACTTGAATTCAGGTTACTCCTTTCAAGTTACTGGAATTCAAGTAACTTGTAAAGTCTGAACGCTTTAGGGTAGAGGTCATGCTAGACCAGCGCTCGCCATTTATGAATCACCCTGTATAAGCCTTATTTGAAAGATGTGAAAAAAACCTCTGCTCATATAGAAGTTGGTCTGAAAAATATTTTGAAACACTCTGTATGGTTTTGCTTCTTGTTTTAATGTTTAAATTCCAAAACGAATCAATTTTTAGTAAGAATATAACAAAAATATTTATTTATATGAATATTGATGTACATCAACACTTCACTTGGTCGACTGTGTTGTTCTTGCAAATTCATTTTGAATATTTTTTAGTATAAATCTACCATTTATTTTAATAACATTGTTTTTACAGTACAGACTCAATTCGCAGCTACAAAAATGTTGCGGGTAATTTTCATATTTTGTTTTTGTGTAGTTTTCGTCGAAAATCACCCTACGATGTACAGGATGAACGAAAATAAGATTTTAGAAGCAGGTATGTCAAGGTCAAACATATTAAATTGATATGAAATTTCAATTGTGATTTTTTTGTAGAATATATTTTTTTATTGGTTATTTTAAATGTGAAAGTTTGTAAAATTTTGAACGTTTTCCGTCAAAAATAATTTTTCTGTCATTTTGTACTGACTTTAAATTTCTACTTATCTTCGTTTTTATTTTTTTTAAACACGCCCTTGTAAGTTTTTGCGGATTTTGATAATTAAGGAAAACACGTTTTTAATAGAAAAACAAATTTATACTTACTTAAGTTCATTTCATTCAAATTCTCGTACTCATCTTGCATAATGTATGTTTTTGTGACTGAATAATCACAATACTTTCTATATCTCTAAACATCCAACAGTGCTCATGTCCCCATGTCAAAAAAAGAAAAAAAGTCTAAAAGGTTCAAAAGGAAAAAATTGAAAAACCCAAAAAATTGATAAACCCAAAAAAATTGAAAAACGCCAAAAAAATCGGGAAAACGAAGTTGTTCAAAATAAACGCTTATATCGTCGGAAAATAGGGCGAAAATGGAACAAAAATTGAAAAACCAAAAAAAAAACTCGAAAATTGTGATAAAGTCTAAAAAATTAAAAAAGTAAAAAAAAGTCTAGTGTCTAGAATATAAATGCCAAATAAGACAAATACATTTGATGCATGGTTATTGTATTTCGTAATTAATATTTCGGTGTAAATGGTAAATGTAATTTAATATAAAAAATTTTATACAATCTAGCGTAGGGTTACGTTTACTCACACTCCTGTTTAGACAAAACGATATAACAGATTTTACTAAGGCCATATATGCTCGGAAAATTTTATAAAGTTCTATTAATTAGAGCTGTGCAAATACGTTTTAATGAAAAGCAAACTCGAATATACCCCGTAAATCTTTCTGTCTTTCTCCTATTCGCCATATAATAAACCCACACGTATAACTCACTCAGTCACATGCCCAAATTTGACCGTTCGTAAATAGTGGAAGACTATTAAACAATTAAAACCGGTTAATTATATTTCGTACGTTTCAAATTTAAATAAGGAGGTTCTCAAAAAGTTATATTATACAGGGCGTTCATAAAAACGGTGCGACATAATTTGATTTATTTATTCGAGAGCATAACACGAAGCCGAAAGGCAGAAACCGGTAGTAGGATGTCGAATTGAATAAATTAAATTAAACTCATTTGCTTACCAACCAACTTTTTTAGGCTTTATCATAATTTTCTAGTTTTTTCTTTTTTTTTGGGTTTTTCTATTTTTTTGGGTTTTTTCTTTTTTGTTTTTCTTTTTTTTGGGTTTCCAAGTTTTTTTGGGTTTTCGAGTTTTTTTTGGGTTTTTCAAATGTTTTCCCACTTTAGAATTACTTGAGTGCAATTGATCTTTTTGTTTTATTTTTAAAAATTTATTTTATATCTCAAAAATTTGTTGCCACATCAAACATACTTGAGTCGTATGCAGGGTGTTGAGCATCAATTTATCGGCCATCCTTATTAAATATGTTTTATTCTATAAAAAAGATTTAGAAATACAGATGAACTACACAAACAAGCCTAGAAGAATTTTGTTAAAATATTTTTTTATTTTTTCACAAGATATGTTTTAATTATTATATAAGAATTTTCTTCCCCAAGTTCCAAAGTTCTAGGACATGCGGTTTCTGAGATATAGCCATATTTTTGTACAAATGTATTTTTTTTAATTTTTGTTTCAGATTTGGTGCCAGTGTCTTCAACAGTAATACCTCTTCCTGTATACAAAGTCAGTTTTGGCATTGACGTAATTTCTCCAAAAGACGAAAAATTAAAAAAACCCGAAGGTGTTATTGAACTTGAAACAGGTATTTTTTATCGAAAGGAAAAATAAAATAATTTGTTCGATATCTTTGTTTAAATAAGGAGGTCCGCAAAGCTTATTTCTAAGCCCTCTCTATTTTCATATATATTTAATGATTTTTGATTTGATTGGTTTGTTTTTTGAACGTAACTTATGTCATTTGTCATCCGGGGGTTCATCTGTACTGACATAACATCTGTCATCTGTTATTTCTGTCATCTATGATTTCCACAATTTTCTGAGACCTTCAGCGTAGTTTTATTTTTATTTCAGTACACACGAAGAAAAAACCAATTCCAAAACCGAAAACGAAGACGCTAAGAGATGTGTCATCTGTCAAACAAGTGTCAGAAAAAGAGTATCAGAGCTAAAAATTAAAATGTAAATAAAAACAATTGTATAATTTGATCGTTTCTTCGATTATTATAAAAAAATGATGTAAAGTTAACATATTTTCACGTATATTCACAAAAATGTATTACTCACTTTTATAATTTATTTTTTGTAAATAATCAATATCATATAATACGCAGCTTAACTCTTTTTTATTTCATTGACCTACCCCTATGTCTAGATTCTTATTTATTGACATTTAATGTTCGATAATGGGTATTTCATTGCGATCTCAAATAGGGAGTGTTGTTTAAAAAATAAATAAATTAACTATAGCAGTAGTGATTAATTTTGTATTTTTTTTAAAGATGTGTGCGTTAAGGGATTAAAATGTTCGATTCAAAAACGCCATTTTAGATATCGACGATTTATAGACAACCATTAGTCCAATAAACGAAGGTGCCATCATTTTTGTCAAAAATATGATACTTTTCGACATAATCGGCTCCAAAACGCACCCCCATTTTTAGCTCCTGCCCTGCATTTCGAGAGCACGCTCTAAAGGAATGACACTCCCAAGCGGATTATAAATTTTTCAATAAATCACGTAAAAATTAATATTTTTTCATGATTCAAAGTTCAGATGAAAGAAGGAACCTGTAGCTACAATATCATGTTACTTTTCCTTTTATCTATTTCTCTGAATTATTGAAAAACCAGGCCAAAGTTTGTTTTTGCTCGATATTTTCACCCTCCTATAAATTTATTCATATTTTTTTATCAAGACTAATTTCACTGAATCCTTTTGGATAATGGGGCTTTGCAAGGTGTTAAATATATTCAGAAAGCTTCAATCAAATTATTTTTGTGTATTTTCACAAACAACATGTTTTTTTAGTGCGTTTTTTTGGATTTGCGGAGTTTTTGAAAATGCTCAGGTCTATCGGGAATTAATAGATAATCAAGGACCATAACGGTTTTCAACGCACATCATTAGAAAGCCTAGCTTGTCCCATTGTCGGTGGCATTTTTATTTTTTTTTCATATCTTTTAGTTTTCGGGAAAATTGAGAAAATTCTCACCCGTATGAAAAATCGACATTTTGAGGTTTATTTTCTTTTCGTGTTAAAATTTTTTGGGGTTAAGAATTGTACTAAATAAAAGATCACATTCTGACCTTTTCATCAGTATATATATCAAGTATTTTATTGAGTGCACGAGAAAAAACTTTGCCTTCACACTTTCTCAAATTGCGAATTTTTGAAACGCCGTTTTTGCAAAACATATTAGTGTAGCGAAAAAATCATGGGGACAACTTTTGTAGGTAATGAACTGTTCTTCATTTTTTGTCTAATGAAAAATGCTCTAAGGGTCATATTTCGTCATATATCGTCGAAAAACAGATGTACCTATGAATACTTGCAAAGTAAAAAAAAATTTTTGACTTGATGCCCAGGTTTGGGGTTTTTGTGGCGTTAATTTACTGGACTATATAGATATTCTTGTTAAACTAGGTATTTAAAAATCACAAAATTTCTGTTTCTATCTTAAAAGTACGTCATATAAATCTAGAGAACAAACTGTGATACGAAACCGAAAAAGAAATAACCGAGAATGGTCGAAAAAGATGAACAAAAGACGGTCGAGTGTCGTGTTAAGGTTCCATAGAAAGTGGACATCACGAGTCCTAATCTAACGATTGTAGTTTTCATTTAGTGGCGACAGACATGCGATATTTAATATTGTATCACTCTGTCATTAACTGCCCATTATCATTTTCTATTCTCGACCCCCATCGCTCACGATCAGGATCGGCTCTGCCCAAATTGAGACGTTTCGTCCTCTTCGAGCGCCATCTCAAAGACTGCAGGTTCTTCTTCTATTTTTTTTGTGGTCGTTTGTTAATTTTAACGTCTCTTTTCTTACCTAATGGCCTAAACTGGACGGGACCTACAGCTTATCGTGGGATCCGAACCACGGTCCTCAATCACCTTAAACCCAGGACTATGCCTTTATCATGCAGGTGATCTACCGACTAACAAGTGTGTAATTGTGTCACCAACCCCTATCAGTTCCACGAGATATCCGATCTCATCCGGCCTGTTTACCGGCGTGAATGAAACTGCGTATGACACAAATACCTTTTTGCACTTGCCCAAAGTCTTATCTGACTTTAATTCACTTGAATACGGCAGGATTCGAACCTACTCCCCGAACACTGACCAAGCTGAATCGGCAGACGCCTTACCAACTAGGCCCGGTTTCTAATTTTTTTAAAATATGGTTAAGTTTTAGTTGAAACATTTTAGTTTTTTGTTGTGAACAAATTCAAGTTTTTGTTGATGTAAATACAGACCTCAAAAATGAGTAGGTAAACATAGTAAAGGCAGATCGGTGATTATTTTAAACTAATTTCTGCAAAATCTCTGTGGAAAGCTATAAAAACGATTTGGATGACAGACAAGCACCCTAGAGATAGATCTAGAATAATTTCCAGTAGTCCAGTAAATTAACGCCACAAAAACTCCAAACCTGGGCATCAAGTCTGTTCGTCAAATTTCTGCAAAGTTTGCCAGTTAATAGTTTAATACGACAATAACGCACTTTGTGTATACGTGTGTTAGCTTTCATTGCAGGGGTTACCGTTATTATTGATTTGGGCATAGAAAAATGTTTGGGAAAATAGAAAATTGCCTAATGTTTAAATTTTTGAATTTTAGTCTCATTATTTTTTGCACATTGCCTATTTTAACACCCAGTACAGTTATTGCTTCTCTGATATTTATGAACATTTACTACTTCGCCTTTATATGTAGAAAAGAAGCTTAAAAGTTTTGAAAAAAATGTAATAACAACCCTTAGTCCGTCTCTGTCCCAAATTATGAGGGTCTTGACCATTTTTTTCATCATGCTCTCGCTCATTATATTTTTCGTTTAGTTTTATTGTCATGAATTTAATTATAGGCTATAAATTTTAGACGAAACCTTTAATTTGTTCTTGTAATGCGTAAAATTATTCATTTAGGAGCTCAATATTTTAATATCCTAGTTGAATAAATAATAAAATACCGAAAAATTATTTTACCCGTAATTTTATTTACAAGAAAAAGCTCTAAAACTCACAAATAGATGGTGACAATTTTCAAAACGTTACTGAATAAATTATTTAAAATTAATTATATTAAAAAATAATTTTCTTCATTTCTTATGGGCATTTATTTATGCTGTTAGTTTTGACGAATGGAAAGAACATTTTTTAAGCTTTTTAGATTCCATTTTAGTTTTATTCTTATATTGTATCATTTTTAATTTTCATTTTCGCTATTATTAGATGATAGTCGGTTTCGAAATTCGTGCCTCGATTTTCTTGCTTCTCATTTCCTTCTTATAATACCGAATAGTTTTTCTTTCGCACCTCCGCCAAATTATTTTAATAAATACATGTTACTTCTCTCAGTGTATTTCAGTCTATCCAACATCGAAGGAACCGATCAAGCTCTCGCCTCTTGTTAGATGGTGTACTCTTTGATTGGATTGCTTTTTGAGTTTTAAAACAAATGCGATTAATAACTAATTTAGCTTGAAATTGAGTTAAATTGATTTATTAATTTTTTCTTTTTATAAATTAACTGGAAACCCACATATTGAATATAAACTTCTGCCTGTCGTAGACGGGCCTACACGTCAGTTTATTTTATAAAAATAAAAAATATATAATTGAATTTCGAAACCAGTATAAAACCGCTGCTAACCTCAGGCATTAATATTCCAAAAGCAATTTCAAGACCAACAATTTCTATCCTCATTTTTTTGCTAAACACGATACTAACGTTATCGAAAATCTGCGTTGTTTACAATTTTAGCAAGAAAAACAGCCACTACACAACCGCAAATATTGTCCAATCGATTTTCCCCTATTTAAATCTAGAGTGCACCGCTTTTAAAATGTATTTGCATACGTGTATCCGGATGGCTCCATAATACCGTAATGATATAATTGATAACACATGCATAAACTGTACGGCCCTTGGGCTACAGCGAATTTCAATTTTCGCATAGTATAGCCGATGTACCGATCAAAGTAGGAAGATAAACATCAAAACAGGTCTGTATTGGGATTATAAGATATTTGAAGTGTGACAAGTGACAAGTAACAACTGACGTTGACAAAAAAACGTTAAATGGATTATAAAGATGTCAAAGGCCAACGTAAACTAACACTTTAAGCAAAAATTTAACCCTCATGTGTACAATATTTAAATCAAATCTATTGAAAGACAAAATATTATATTATCCTAAATTCAAGTGGAGTGAAATAAATTAAAAATAAAATTTTTTCCAATGCGAGACACCTCAACTTCTTCTTTCCAGGCTTCCAGGCTATTGGATGTTGGAAAAGATCATCGGCTTGATTTGAGAAAATTGTCTACATATAAATAAACCTAATTTCTCTTCTGCTTCAAATAGTTCAAATATCTATCTGCGGAAAAGTAACGTGTCGATTATAATTTATAACCTATATTTTTATTGATTGTGGGAGAGCTCTCGCTTTGTTCACATCAAATACAAAGTGTTATTTATTCACATATCACAGAGCAAATTCCATCGTTGAAGGCCCGATCTGTTAGATGTGTCTAAAGCCCATCGACAGACATATTTGGGCGATTCCAGTTAATTGAAAATTGATCCCTGAAATACTGAAATGTACTCTGAAACGCACTGAAACAATATTTATCTGCTATGTTTGTGCTTTCATCGTCCTAGTTGTGTCCTATTCTGAATTTATTTATTATACAAGGAGATTCAGAGGTTTTCTTGTTTTATACAAACTCAAATAAATCGTGAAATGATATACGCAAAAAAATGACGTTGGTGTACAGGAGCTGTATTTCTGTTTTTAAAAATTACGTTTTGTTATTAATGATACAAAGTGAAATCAAAATATGAGTATAAAAACCCTCAAATACCTTAAATATAAAGTTTACACTCGATCTCATGTCGTATTTAATATTTTTTACCATAGCTTCGCGATGCCACAGCTGATGTTTCGTCGACGCTCCTTTGCTACTTATAAAATATCTCTTTATTAGGGCTCCATGGATTTCGATGTAAATTCATCCCCGCCAACATGTCGTGTCGGTGTCGTGTCGTGTGTGTGAAAGCGCCCTTACGATGCCGGTGTTTATTCACCCGGTGGAGCGGAGTTAGTTTGCAGCTTATAAATTACAAATCTGAACTTGCTTTTTAAACATTTTCTTTTAATTTATACCAAACTAGTTCTATTGAGGGAGCGCCTCATTAATTCAGACGGAGAATGATTTTTGTGGTCTTTTGTGTGCAATAAGCCAATTATACTCCCATTTTTAAAGTTTCCTAATTTACCCTGTATAGATATATTGCTCCCGAATTCGATATGTAGGTGTACGTATGGATGGAGTGTATCTACCTTTTGTGACATTGATATTGTTTGTAAATAGTTTATCTGTAAGCGATCCCCAATTTCCTCTTTGCACGTTATCCTACTACCGATTCTGATCCTGTCTAACACATCAGGATAATCGATTGAAATAGCTTCTAAATTCTGCTATACCTGCTGTCGAGATCGTCTCACAACTTTCAACAATATCAACAGATGATTTCGTATTACAATGCGGTTCGTTGTTGGGTTATTTCAACAATAAATTAAAAATTATTTTTTATAAGCAAAATCCTTAATATTGTCTCCGAAAAAAACAACATAACAACCAGACTACTAATAGTACAGTCACTGAAGGTTTTTACCTCCGATTTCGTTGAACCTCCATCGATTTTCATAAAAATTGGTGAGTAGTTAGAGGTTACTAGAGGAACAAAAGTGATAGTGATGGTGCTAACTTGCGCTTTTACCCTGGGGATGGATGCCACCCCTTCTCGGGGGTGGAAATTATTTTATTAAAAATAACCCCAGAAATCGATAGAGGTACCAATTCTAAGCAAAATTTGTTATATAAAGTTATTAAAATAAATCAATAATTTTTAAGTTATTAAAGATCAAAGATTTTGATTTTTCGTGAAAAAAAATGTATGTTTTAAAGCGGTTTTTCATAAATAACTCAAACACTATAAGTTTTTACAAAAAAGTTGTTATTGCCAAAATTGAAGCTAATAAAAAATAGAATAAATTCCTTTCTTGAAAAACCTTTTAATATTAATTCAAAGTGAGTTATAGGTAATTGAATGTATATTTTTTTCGGCGAGTACTCAAATCTAAGTATTCAAGCTTAAATAACGGGAAAACGATGCATTTTATAAAATATACTTACTGAACACTTTTCAAAGTACTCAGAAATACCTATCAAATGAGCTCTAGAAGAAGTTGATAGCATCAAAATTAAGCAAGGTATGATGAAAATAAGAGGACCCTTTCGATTTTTTTAGGAAAAAGTGAAAAATAAAACATACGCCATTTCCACAAAAATTAAAATTTATAGTAATCCCTATAAGACTTTCTTTATTTTAGCATAAGTAATGACCTCAAAAATTTTGACCGGTTTAGAATGCATATTTTTGAAAAAAAATATGATTTAAAAAAATCAGAATTTTTCAAATTTTCGTAAATTTAATTTTCTTTTGGTAATAACTCCAAAAATACTCGATATACGTAAAAAATGATACAGAACGAAATTTGAGTTTTTTTAAACAAAGATTTTACTTTTAAATAACAGAGATAGAAACATTTAAATCCTAAATTTTACTGCGAGAACCATGTAACCGGGGCCCTTTAACCTATTCTCTTTTAAAAAATAAGGGATTTAAAAGATTAAATTTAATATGATGTTATAGCCCTTGAAATTACCTTTCAAATGGTTTTTGGATGAACCTGATATCATAAAAATTAACGGAGTTATTGTACAAAAACCAATAACATTTTTTTGGAAAAATTTTTGGAGCAGAGATTTTGTATGTATATATATGAAAAAAGATAGTAAGAAGTAGACGTGTTGATAGGTACATGCTTACGAAATATACATGTGTGGGTGTGTGTATGTATATTTTGAAAATAGAAAAAAGTGAAAGGAATTCTGTACATCACAAACAATTATTCTCGGGACGCTTAACTTGTATCAACCGGTAAAGGGATACAACGTCATCGTGAAAGTGATCTAGTATGATCTAGCCATGATACTAACGTTCATAGCGAGAACTAAATTAGTTTTATAAATACAGGATGTATCAAAATGTGTATACCACACAAGTAGTGCGCGCGCAAACGCTTGGTGAAGAGAAAGGGTCTACAAATTTATCAGTATTTTTACAATTACAGTTTTAGTAGTCACCAGACAACGTGATTTTCCCCATTAATATTTTAACGTATCGATCGACTCTTATCAATACTTTTTAGGTATGCCCATAGCAAATGTTTATCTTTCTTGTGTCGTTTCGATGTAAAAGAAAAGTTTACGATAACATCATCGACTGTCAATTGTTTACCTACGAAATCTTGTTTACATTTCACGTCAAATAAAAGAGAAAAAAAAAACTAGTTAAACGCTTTGGTTGCGGTGAATTAAACATTAAATATTAAATATTTAAGACTCGATAGAGAATTTGGGTATTTGTCTTTAAATATTTTATTTCCTTTTTTCATTTTCTTTTTTATGTAGCGTGATTCATAAAGAATGGTAAATACTTCAACCGTAGGTTAGATGCTTATTTTACATATAATATCGCGAAATTTATTAGACAGTAACAATAAACCACTTAAAATTTATTGGAAATAAACTATTTTCATTTATAAACTGCAACACCCTGTATACTCTGTATACACAATAAATTTCTCCTAGAGTTATACACCCTGTATGTATAAATTTACATTAAAAAAGCGTCTATTTGTGGTTTTGCGACACTATTAATAATTATTAGAGTTACATAAGAACTCTGCAGCATCCTTCACCATCCAGTTGCTTTTATGCATCAACATTTTATTTTATAAATTTGTTTTTCGCTAATAATGATTACACTATTAATTTTAAAAGTAGGTAATTTATTTCACTGTCCAGACTGTAGTTTCTTTTCGTGGTTATTTTAATTTTCAAATTCTGTTCTTGCTATTAATATAATATAATAATATAATAATTATAAATTCGTTTTTCATAGTAGGCCTTTTACGTCAGATACACTTTCATTTTCGTCCAATCAGAAAACTCCGTCGCTATTGTCTTAAAGTGTTTGATGTGTCTAGAAAGTTTTAGTGGAAATTATTAATCAAAATCTTTGAAAATTAGCTAATTATTGGTACTAAGATAATTAAAAATGATTTTCCCGTATCAAGACAAAAGTATATAAGGTAAGATAACTATATTATTGCTAAAATTAAAGATTATAATTCGCTAAAGCATCAAGAGCCTCTATGTAACTACTAGAGTTGTACAAACTACAGCTTTGTAAAAATAGAGTAACGTAAAATTTGGTTTTGTATTTAATATTTAAAAATTGATAATTTTATACGTACCTATAGTGTGATTTTGTTATTAAATACAGTATAGCAGGGTACGTAGTTACCTGCAAATAAACTTATTTTTCAATAGATGAAACATTTTTGAATTTAAATCAGTTTTTTAAAATTCTTGGTAATAGGAAACAAGTTGGATATACAGGTTGTCCCATTTTATTGGTATTTTTAATCTTTTTAAAACTGACCAGAAAATGGTACAGGGTGGATTTTTTTAGGAAGCATTTAGATAATAATAATAATAATTGCTTAACATTTTGTATTGTGTTTCTAATCTTCCACTTTACACTGTTGACTCTCGTTGGGGGTTTATGCGCTTGATATTTGATATAGGTTGCCTATAAATAAATAGGGATCTGAGGGAATAGGGGTGGAAGGAAAGGTGGTAGGTGACTTAAGGGATGTTACTGATCCAGCATTTGTCTATTGCATAAGAGAAAACCCCCTGAAAAAACTCAGCAGAGCCACCTCGCTTGCTGTTGGTCGTATTCTGTATTTATAATTTTTTTTTATTTTCAGTGTAGTGCAGTGTCGTTACAGCGTATATTTTTGCGGCTGAAGGTAGGAGAATGCTTGGAGTTGCTTATAATATAGGGGTACAAAGATTAAAAAAATATATAGTCATAAAATTAAACATTATTACTATATAAAGTAAAACTTTTAAATTAAAATCTCTTATAAAATGAAAACAATTTCTAAACAATTAAATTTATTAATTTAGAATAATTTTTACATAAAAAAAGATTGAAAAACTACAAAATATCTGAATTTTTTAAAATATTTTTACAGTTTGCGAAATTAAATTGAAAAAAATATAATAAATTTTATAAAATAATTAAAAAATAATAAATAAAATATTAAAGATTGTGAGATAATTAGCAACTATAGTGTGTTGTAAATTTGAAAAATGAAAAAATAATATTTTTTGATTCTTTTGTTTTGGCATTAACGATTTTGGTCGAGATCATGTTCGTTTCCCTAATAATAAAGACGTTTAATCCTAGAAATTTGCATCTTTTCAAATTAACTACTATAGAAAAAGCGATTCTGCCATAAGTACCTGTGGTTAATTTGGTGGGATGTAAATCCTGGGATTAAATGGACAAAGCTGCAGAAATACTGGCCGGCGATATTTCTAAGTCTACCATTAAACTCAAAAAAATTATTTGGAAGACAAACAAAATATCAAATTCTTTTAATTTGTTCATTATTATCAGTACCAGTTTCAACTCATTGTGGCTAAACGTTTAATTTTTTGAAAAGTTTGTTTATTCATGGATATGTGGGTTGATAAAGGCTACATTTTAAAATTGTTCTGAATTATACAGGTTGTCCCAAAAAAGTGTGGCGTATCAAAGTTATGTTAAAGGCATAGTAGACCTTTATAATTTTTAAAAGTTAATGGAATTTGCTTCATAATAGGATTATAAAATACAGGGTGTCCTATTTAAAATAAGAACGATATTGTCGTTTGAATATGTCATTAGAGGATCGCCCCATTTTGGACGCCCTGTATAATTTTAAACAACTCTAAATACGTTATTGCTTTCAATTATTAGTCTAATTTTTTTGACTGATTCCATAGGATTCGAAGTTATTGGTTTTCTTGTAAGTGCTTCCATTTTTAGAAATATCAAAGTATCTCCTAAATTAAAAAGCTTAGCTATAGGGAATATGCAATAAAATATAGGGTCTTCCATAAGAAATAATATAACTTTGATACGCCACACTTTTTTGGGACAACATGTATAATTCAAAATAATTTTAAAATGTAGCCTTTATCAACCTACATATCCGTGAATAAACAAAATTTTTAAAATATTCACCCTATATACTAGAGTATAAATCCCAAATTATTTTTTTTAAACACCTTACATTTAATTTTTATGAATTACCTGACGATGACTTATTTGCATAAGACGAAACATCGAAGATTTTTCAATATTTTGTTATTTCAATAAATATTTATCTTATTGGCTTCGAATGATACAAATCGCATT
Source organism: Crepidodera aurea (assembly GCA_949320105.2). Lineage (NCBI taxonomy): Eukaryota > Metazoa > Arthropoda > Insecta > Coleoptera > Chrysomelidae > Crepidodera > Crepidodera aurea. The sequence continues at coordinate 17,313,085 of OX439477.1, read as the reverse complement.
TCGGTTGACCAATAAAAAAATTGCGTTTAGTAACATCTTAGAGGATCAAAGGGCTGTAGGGAAACGGAATGATGAATGAATGTAGAGGTTGGAATGATCTGACGTCGCCGGGTATAGAAGATTTCCGGATGGAAATATGCCGGGTTACTCGTAAAGTGATTGGAGACGCAAAAAAAGTACATATGATGCAGAAAATGAAAGTTTCCCATAGGTAAGTGTTTTTTAAATATACTGATATTTTGATGTTTCGAAGTTCACTGCTGTATTTAGAAATTTGAATTCGATCTCAGGCAATTATAGTCCTTCGGGCCAGAGGCCCTCGGGATGCAAAGTTTGCCTTCGGGAATTAAGGCCCTTATACATAAATTACTATTATTTTTTATTTATGAGTATTTTATTTTATGGTAGAATTAATAAATTATTATGCTAAACAACTTTAATCTTTTTTAGATGTGCTACCATCTATGGTAAGAAGAGAGTATTGACGTTAAATTTTGACTGAATCTAGTCAAGATGTCACTCTCTTCTTTTTTATCCCTTTCAGAGATTAATACAAAGTGAGTAAACCAGTAAGGAATTTTAATTTATTAATCTCTGAAAGGGATAAAAAAGAAGAGAGTGACATCTTGACTAGATTCAGTCAAAATTTAACGTCAATACTCTCTTCTTACCATAGATGGTAGCACATCTAAAAATGTTATCTTATAGCGGATATAGCTATTGACTTGTACGAGTTTGGAATTTTGTTTATTGGATTCGGAAAGCCTAACTGATGAAGTCGAAAGACAGAAACCGGTCTTAGGATGTCGAATCTAATAAATTAAAATTCCTTACTGGTTTACTAACTTTAATCTTTTTTATCTGTTTTTTTTTGTAATGTTGATGCTGGTTAGAAAGGTACCTACAGTTTTGTATCTATTACTTCGTATATATTTTTTCTATCCAGTTAATTTACGATTAAAAAAAACTGTTTTGCTATTGATATTTTAAAGTTTTGAGTAATCCACAAAAGTTTTGAAAGTAAATAGGTAAAGGCTTATACAATGTTAATAATCTTTCCAACCCGGTGAAAATCACCCTTGTATTTAATAAATAATGGTTATTACTCCGCGAGGACCGCCCCAAAACCGTTTTATTAACATCCTATTGTCAAGATTCTTACAATCGGAGATCCTTCATAGATGAAAAGGAGCATAATTGTATTCAAACCAGTGGAGTGCTAAAAATATTATTTGGGGATTTTTTATTTCTTCTACCCAGACTATTTACAAAATCTTGAGTAGGTACCTTGTACAACGGATTTCTTTTCCAAATTGGTGTTGAGGCACTTAATTGCAAAACTCGCTCCTTTGAGCACAGTTATCTATATTCTAAATTCTAAAAACTGAAAAAAAAACATCACGTAACCTTCACAAATGGAAAATCGACCCATTTCATAGTGAACTCCAACTCTTCAAAACCATTCTGGACAATGGAGCACATACCAGGAAGCTGGAGAGACTTAAATCTAGTTTGAATATTTATGTTGAAACTAAACCTTCCTACAGGGAGAGGCCAGTACACCAAAACCGACTTGTCTTTGAATCGGACAAATCATGTTAATCCACTATACATAAATGGTGTCAAAATTGTAAGGCTCACTAACGAGAATAAAATATTCACTTAATAGCAAGTAGATTTAACTCTAGATCTAACAGTTCTGGAGATCCAAGGAGCTTTTGGTTAACATCTATCGGTGTTGTCACATAGGACTTATAAAGTCAACTATATCCCAGTCTACTCTCCAAATATCAGCAGAAAACAGATGCCCAGATATACTATCCTCATCCTTCAATCTCCCAAGAACTTCGTCTAAATTCAACCAAAGATAAATAAATTGCTGTACCAGACTTTAAATCCGCTCTTCAATCCGGATGGTTTTTCAGAAGGGAATAAAATGTAAGAATCTCCTACCAGCCCTTAATTTTAAGTTACCGCCATTTAATAAAACAAAATCCAACTGTAGAAATTCGTGTCTTAGTATCTTGGTAGACAATGGTGTTCTAGGTACTGTTGACTGCTTATTGCATCCTTTAACCCTTACGACATCCTTTCTCCTCCTGCACTGGTCGAGTCCTGCAGTCACGTGGCAAAGTGTAATTCAGCAGTGAAATGGACCCTTGAAAAGGGACTCAAGGGTCAATTTCAATGGTCTTCATTTCAATTTAATATTATGTAAGTGTCTTAGAGGCATTATTTATTACCTCTATATTGAAATCATCTTGAATGGTGCAAATAAATTGACGCTGGGTTAGCGAGAAGGTATGCGGTTTATTATATCACGAAGGGCGTCTGGAAAGGGTGCAGAAAATTTTGGGTACTATCTGGAACGCTCTTTGAGGAGTATTTGTATTGTTCATGGCAAATAGATAAGCAATTTTATGTGATATACTTTAAATTTAAAATCATTTTGGCACAATGTATTTTCACATTGGTGATATTTTTCACATACATTATTCTGTGCGTAATTTTACAATGTACTCTTAAGGCGTATATAATGTAAAATGTAGGTCACATAGTATATTTTGTGAAAATGACCGTATTTATCAAGTTTTTTCACAACCATTTTTTAGAGTGTTCATTATAGAAAACTACGACATATATTTACGTAACCTCCCCAGACTAGCCTGCAAATGCGCTGCTGCACCAAATCATCCAACATTCAACGTTTCACTTCCATTAACTCAGACTTCCTCAGGGAGAACTATTACAGAACTTTTCCTAATAGCCCGCTTGTATATTAAAAACTCTTTACATAACATTATTTATAATTTATAAAGTTTCTAGGACAATTCGTATAGAGTTCTCCACTCCAACTAATTACAGGGAAAACTCCGTGGGTAATCACCGTAAGTTTTTCCAACAATTTTGATGGATTGGGAATATCGGGTAACCCGGGAATTGTGAAAACGTAATGTATACTTTGTTACTGATAATAAAATATGTAGATCCATTAAGGATAAAAGCCGACAGGAGCGTTTCTGAAGGGAGGCTTCTTAAATTTTTAAACAGCCAATTCCAATATTTATATCTCTTAAAATTGCTAGTTTATCATCATCATCAGCTGAGCTAGTGTGTTAAATAAACAAAATTTTCGTTCGCATTAATACAACAAGGACGAAATGGGGTTTATAAAGTAAAAATGGTGCTCCTTCACCTAGATACAGGACGTCAAAATTGGTGCTAATGGTTCGTGTAGATAGTGCGCAGAGTTGTAAGCTCAGAAATACTAATACAAATTCTAAACTTTCATTTAAATGATTATCCTACTTGATCTTTTACTTTCGAAAGGTGTAATACAGTTTAACGTAGAATTCAAACAACAAATTTAAAGAACGAAAGAGAAAAAATTAATGAAAAATAATATTAATCAAGTTCGTTTATAGGTGTACCTCTTAAGCGTAGTAATACCGAAAATCCCCGGACTTAAAACTAGCCGCAGACTATTGCTTGGGTAAATAGCAAGGTTGGATTATTTTAGTCGTATTTTACTTCGAAGAAATTAGTTGTCAAATATTTTTGTTTACAAATACCACAAATGGAACGTTTGGTGGCTAGTAGATTGTGAGTGTTTGCAGGTTTGTTTTTCTTATTCCTATATAAAATATTTACGTACATATTAATAATGTGGCATCCCCACGATTCATATACTGGAATATCAACTGCAGTAACATGTCGAACAGAGAAAACTGAGTAAATGACAGGGTTGGATGAGCTTAGTGGTATTTTACCTTGAACAAATAGGTTGTTATGAACTTCTTCTAAAGTTTTCAAAACAGATAAGAAATCAACTTTGTCATATCGTACACTGCAGAGAATCGTCCATAACTTTTTTCAGAATAACTCTACAACCCTACATCAATTTCTTATGACACTTTACGCCTAATGAGTTGGTAAGTATTGTTCCAAAAAAGATCCCAAATAAAGTTTGCTGATATCGTGCGTACCTCAATTTACTGAACTGCTAAAGTATCTTGACGGACGCCATTGAAGTCACTGATGCCTTGGATCCGACCTGATAGAGGTCCATAAATATTTTACGATGTCATTCGATCCCAAATTCACATTAGCAATTAAAGGGTGCGAATAAAGAAACATCAATTAAGTTTTTAGATGCCTACGTACTTGCATAATACATATAAAAGATCACAAAAATATTCTTAAGTGGGATATTATCTATACTAAGTTTGTTTTTACAAAAAAAAAGTACGTCTGCTATTTCATTACCCTCAACTCCAGTGTGTCCCGGAACCCATAGGAGTGTAACAGTGTTGTTCTTGTAGATTCGTTTAGATTCTCTAGGCACTCCCAAACCATTCGCAATAGTAACATCATCAAAAAAACTGGGAGTCAAGAAGCTTCCTAAAAGATCTTTCACTTAGATCGATCCGTAATTTGCTGTGGTTGAATGTTGGCAAATGATTTGTTTGCAAACAAAACATTTCATTGCATAATTTTGATTATTCATTATTTTTATTGACTAAATGAAGCACGGGTTTGCTCTCTTGATAAATTATTTTAACAATTATACAATGTTTTTGTATCTTAATACTGGTTGTGGATAACCTTTACAATCACATGATTTGTAGCTAATAATCTGATGTTACAGATTTTTTTCGGTAAAACGAAAAAAGGTCATCTTGACTCCTGGGCGTGTCTTTAGAGCCAATAAACTTGCAGGGATTTCGTCATCATCTTAATTTTGTGATTTGGTGTAATAGTTTTGAGAACCTAATCATCTAAGTAGGACGATAAATCAAAAATTTCTAATTACCCACTTAAAAGTAATTAGAAATATCGACTTTTCGGAACAATGAATATGAATAAAACAAGGATTCGCACAGGTTTCAATTAGAGTTACTCTAATAACGCCTCAATGGCACCCTAAAGACCAACAAGGCACAAAATATGTCATGCGATGGCTCCACGCAATATGGGGCCCAAAGGGGCCACTACACCGTGACAGAAACAGCAAAACGAAATATTAGTATAGACTGAAATTCAAATAAAGGAAATAAATATAATGGATTGTTTTGTTTATAGTTTGGGATTATTAAAAATTGAAATGGAAATAGAAAACATACGGCTTTTTCCACAGATCCGGGTCAATATCAAATATCTATAGTTCAAGGTCTGGTCTGAATTTAACGATGACGTAATTAGTTTTGCAAATACTTTATTCAAAAATTTGTTTATTAAAGGTTTTCAAATATTAAGGCAAGTAAATATAAAGTTAAATTGAAATACATGTGAATTTTTGAAAAAAGAAATGCTTTATCTACGTTACATAATTGCTTCGGATGCTCTTTCACCTTCAATTCTAAAATAGAAGCTTATTTAAAATTTTCCAGTGTCATAAGATTATCAGGGAGTTAAAAGATTTGTTGCTTTCGCTAATTATTATAGAAAATATGTAAAAAAAAATCACAGATATATGATGTTAAATAATCTTACAATAGATAAATTTAAATTTTTTTTGGAGTCCATAGTGCCTAAAATCTTTTTGAGAATTTAGAACAAGTATCACCAGTACTGCAATATCACGATTTTTCTACTGTATTTATCAGCAATGACAGGTCCAGTCAGTAAATTAATAAAGTTTAGAATAGTATGATTTTACTAACAAATATATTAAAGGTACAGATAATGTTGTAGCGGATTCGAAAATTATATGCGCGCCAAGCCGCTGAATACAAATATTCACGCGAGGCGTTCAGGAAAAAACTAAAGTATCTTTGCCTAAAATGTACGAAAAAAAAATTTTATCATCATTATACTTTTACTTTTGATCTAAAAATAATTTAAATGATAAACATGGTATCTCTTTAATAGAACTTATGTTTTAAAATAATCATTTTTTTTACAGTATTCAGTCGACGCAATTTTTATTTTCAAAATAGTGTTTATATAAGTCAGAAATTATTTTATACTTTTAAAATGAACTAAAATAATCATATAATATCCATATTATAAACAAGAAACCAAACTATTGCAAAAAATAGACTTTAAGAAAAAAATATTTTGATTTAACATTGACTCTCTAATTTTAGCGCTTTTTATCCCAAATTTTAATTTTAAAATTTAGACGGGTTTAATAAATTATCAGATTAGAATTTTTCATAATTACCATTATCGATAGTATACTACTGACCTTTTGATTACTTGCAATTTTATTCACAATTGCCCTTTACTCACAAAATTACTTACAGATTAGTAAAATACTCACAAATTGGCAACCCTGGTTTCTCGGGGGATTACTACTATTATATTATCCTTCCTTGAAAACAGATATAAATAAATTCTTAGCAAAAGATTGTAAATGAACCAAATGCAGTGGACAATCGTTAAAAAAATAAATATATTGTGTCACATCCCATTTCCTTCTGTAACGGTAATGCATCGCATCATAAATTGGGCGCCATTTTCACACTTTTTTTATATCTCTATCTCACTTCATCCTTGGGCACGGAATATTTGAAACTTATGAATGACTTGTTGGGGATATGGACCTGGTCTATTTACCAAAATCAATATTGCATTTTGCTAGGTATGTCTTTATTGAAAATTCAAGGTCAGATCTATGCAGTCTGCCTTAGGCAAATTTGCGGTTGTCTCTAATGGACTCATAGTCTCCAGTTCCCCGGGGGGGCTCAGGGGTGACCAGAATCCGAGGGAAATGACGGGGGAGTCTCTCTTAAAGTTCGAGTTGGTTTATCATCGGGAAATAGTTAGAAAAATTTAACTTCTTGCAATTTATGTCAAGGGCAAGGTGGCACAAGAAATTGGAAAGAAATGAATCAGGTCTCAAGACAAATAATTGAAATAATTGAATATTCCATATTTATCAACTCACTGTATTTACCAAATCCACATCCTAGTCATTTGGCAACAGTGTATAGAAATATATTGAATATTACCCTATAAACGAATTCATCCTATAAATTTTTAAAAGAAAATTGTAAAAGTAGGGATGATATAAATCAGCCATATAAAGCAGCCTTTTAAATTTTTATTAAAATTATACAGCAACAGTAACGAATCAATATTTTGAAACGAAAAGAATCTGATGCACTCAAATCGAACAAAACATAACTTAAATAAATAACAAACTTATTAAAAAACGATTTGAAATAGAACACGAAATTCGGTCATTAGAGTCGATATGGAAATTAAGACAGCATCAATCATTTACTTATTTATCGATATGATATTTTTTGAAAATGTCTTTGAAACCGTCTATCCAAATATGTAAATACTTGAAATTTGTCGTAAATAATTGAAATTCGTCCCATTTTTTATTAAATTCATTAAGTATACGCTCTGATATTTCCGTTACCCAAATTCCTACTCGAAGTCTTTAAAATCCCCGGAGTTCGATCGCGTGACTTCGAGTTATATTTTCGAAAATGCCCTCCCCTTCGTTTACCTCTAAGAGTCCTAGTAAAATCATCTAAACTTTGAAGAGGTGAGAAAATGGCGGTAATTTAATGGTCTTTGAGTAGGAATTTAAGAATGATAAAACCATATAGTCGGCACGGAAATCCGTCAGAATGCGTAAACTGAGTGAGTCATGAGTTTCAAGGTATTCCATGTTGCCATTTTACAGAGCGGAGATTCCCAACTCGTGCACGTCTTTACCTGCTCCTAAAAATTACTGTCCAACTCGTGCTCGATCGAATAGGTAGAAAACCAACTGACCAACTCGTGCCCAAGGGCTTTAATTCTTAATGTGGTAGCGTTTCGAAAAAAAAAAAAATTCTACAAGTTTTTTTTTTAGAATTTTATGACAGTCTAAACTTCGACATTTTATATAGGTCTCTTCTTGAATTTTTAGTAATACGTCAACAAAAACAAATAATGAGGGATGTGAATTATAAAAGGAACTATTCAAACGGCTATGAAATGATTCGTATGAATTTAAATCTATGAATTTATAGTTCGTAGATTTAAATTAGATTGGATACTCAGGTATATTTTTCAAACGGGTACGAGTTGGGCATACGGATTATAGACACCTTTAAACTTTTACCTTTTACAGGATTAGTGGGCACGAGTTGGGATGTGCCCTTTACAGAGATATGCTCCAATGTTTTGAAGTACGTTTTCTGACCGATAATAACAAAAATATGAACTGCAACTTAACAGTACGGTCCTGCGTATTTATGAGCATTATTAAATGCTCAAAAAGATATCAAGTCTGATATAAAGTTAAAATGGAAACTTAAGGATAATTTCATACACAAGTGGTTCCGGTTATTAAAATTTTTGTGCCAGGGTTTTCACTCTGAAAAATTACTCATGGCTCGGTAAACAAAGCGTTCTAGGAAAATAGTGAAAACAAGTCGGGAAACGGAAAAACCGTTGCTTTGCGAACCCTTAGGGAATTTGAATTTAAAAAAAATCTTCTGGAACTAGTGAAATGTTGTAAAAATATAAATATGTATATGCGTAATGTTTTTTTATATTTTCTAATGTTAGAAATGATTCTAATTCCCACTTTTGTCATTTTTTCTATGTATTATGAGGTATTTGATCCAAAAAAGACAATTTTTATATTAATTTTGTAATCCAATGGAATTTTTCCAATTTTTCTTCCGTAATAATGCACTTTTTCCCGCCAAAAACTACAAAAAAATATTTGGGTCGTTTTTGACCTCGTCAATTGTTTTCGCTACCTCGATTACCCCTTCGTATCTAATTTTACCTTTGTTAGATTTTTTAGGATTTTTAATTACGAAAAAAGACAATTTTTATATTCATTTTGTAACCCAACGGGATTTTCCCAATTTTTCTCCCATAATAATGCACTTTTTCCCGCCAAAATCCACAAAAAAATATTTGGGTCGTTTTTGATGAAAAATTTATTATTATTATTCAAATTTATTATTATTATTATTGTGGATTTAAATATTTTTAAGTATGAAAATTTCAAAAACTCCTCATTTATTTTCAAAAAAAAATATTTTGAGGTATTATGACCAAAAAAATATAATTTTTTGCCCAGTTTCGCACCAAAATCCACTACTTTTTTTTATTGTGCCTTAAATAATTAGTAGATATACTGAGAGTAAATAATTATTAGATACACTAAGAGTTAAAATTTATCAAAAAATAGTGATAGAAAAATGCAAATAAATAAAAAACCCACATTCAGGATGTTCCATTGTTGATTTTACACTGAGAGTAAATAATTAGTAGATACACTGAGAGTAAATGATTAGTAGATACACTGAGAGTAAATGATTAGTAGATACACTGAAAGTAAATAATTATTAGATACACTAAGAGTAAAAATGTATCAAAAAATAGTGTTAGAAAAATGAAAATAAATAAAAAATTGTAAATCGTCAGTTAAAACCCACATTCGGGATGTTCCATTGTTGATCTAATTTTAAATAAAAAAGGAAGCAATTTGTGGTCGATAGTAAAACCTCAAAAAAAGATTATTATAAATAATTTATTTTTAGGACAACCGTTATTACTAGCAATAAATAAATATAAGTTACGTTGTTTCTATGTACAATGGACGAATTACAATAATTTTTTCCGCACATAGAACATTTTTCGAATTCTAATTGGTAATTATCTCTAGTGGTTAGCTGGCATATAGATTGTTCTGATTTTAGAGCGCATCGTCTGGTGAAGAAACGATTTGTGGAATTTTCTGAAAATTAAAAAATTATTACTATTTAAAAATATTTACTCCTGTATGCGGCATATCCTGGTCAGAGGGATGGATGTGTAAATGTTTTTTTTTATAGAAACTTCTTTCACAATTTCCAGTATCAATGTCGTGCATTATCAGGGCCGGATCTAAGGGAGGGCAACCTTTGATACCGTTGATAGATTTCTACAAAAAGGACTATCAAAAACACCAATCTATTATCAAATTGTTGAAAATCAAAATTTCAGAGCTACATTCCCAAACATTAAAATTACACCGAGAGTGCTCATTTCCGTAATAAATTATTGAAACAATTGCAACAAAAAAAATCGTTTAATATTATTAGTATTACATCAACTCAGGAGTACCGCAAGGAAGTGTGCTTGGCCTTATCTTCGCCCTCATTTAGTAAATTCTTAGATTTGAGCATTTTAAAATAAAAATATTGCGGATATTACGGTTTAAAATTGTAGTTGGATTCTAGAATATTTAGGTTTGTGAAATACTTACTTTCTATCGTTGTTAAACACTGAAAATCATCATCTCCTTCGGTCCCTCTCATCCTTGCTTGAAGATTATCAGGTATCAAAGTGAACAAAGACCACCGACAGTCGATTATTGAAATATTGTGTTTTGTTGGATTTTCACAGCCTGGTTCCGATAAAGTGCATTCGAAACATTTTAGACCGCTAACTGAAACAAATATATATAAAGAGACGGGGTTTGATGATCCCACCCCCAAAAATACATATTCAATCATCTAAATTGGGTACAAAAAAGGGTAAAAAAATGTGGAAAAATCGGGTATAGATTAATAAATACTGAGAAAACAAATGATACTTTTTGGACCATTTATTTTCGATTTGAAATTTTTTAATATTCTTACATTAACAATCCAATAATATATATTATTAGCCCCAGGCTAAAATATATGTTTAATGTGAAGTGTACTTAAATTTTTGTCACCCTGTATATGAGCAGCAAAAATTAACATTAATTATTATTACAATTGATAAAACTTTGCATTATTTGTAAAATTAAATATGAATATGACGTTAATATACTAGTTCAGGGCCTATTATGTTTGAAACAAACAAAATTCTTAGCAGTATGTGGACGGTTGGAAAATTTAGGGTTAAATCAAGACGACAGAGTAGAAGTTCTGGAAGGGTAAAATATTGAGAAAAATTCTCCATACATTTTTTCGTTTTTTAGCTACCCCTCTCCCCCTTCCGAAACTTTTACTTCGTCTACACTAGATTTGATCAAGTTTAAAAACTATATATATTATTAATAATTTTTTCGAAGGTGACCTGCATTTTTATCATCCTTACGACACTACTTTGTACACTCATAAATTCTATTATATATAATAAAATTAACTTACCCAAATCGGTCATGGCTAAATAGACGATCGACATAAAAATGCACCTGGTTACCGGCAGTATCATCTTAAAAATGTAAATATAAAGTTATTCTATGAATATTTATTTAAAAAGTTGTGATAACGTGTAAAGGAAATTGCATATATATAGGACGTCACAAAGATAAAAAGTGGTTTCCACATTACGCATACCTTCCCACTATTTTTCGTTAAAAAACTGAATTTCTGAAAATTTCTGGTCTATTCGCATTTATTTTTACGTAAGTAATTGCGTACGTATTTTCTAGCGTTTCCGGTAAATCCGCAATATTAGAATAATGTCGTTTGATTATTTTTACAGGTTTGTCTGTCTCTATAAATTTTCCGTTAATTTTTCGTTAGACGCGTAAAAAGTGAGTCGGAAATTAATGAAATTTTTAAAATTACATTTAGGTATACTCGTTACAATCTATGAAATGGTGTCAGATAGACGTCGAAATTAATGGGGGATGCAGAAAGATATAACTAATCACAAATGCTACAAAAAAAAATTTTAATCAAAGGTAATACCACGAGTCCTTCAAATTTTATCGATTAAATTTTTGGTTTTCAGGAAAACGGCTTTATTTGGAAAAACCACGAAAACAAACTGATTTTATCTCAAATCAGTTTGTTTGAGTGGTTTTGCCTGAAATAAAGGCGTTTGATTATGGATACCAAAAATTTAATCTATAGAATTTGAGAGGATGTGTGGTATTTGGAAGGGTATTTTTTGAATCATTTTGTATTAAAAACAGAGAACATAGTCATTTATGCAAAAGACCTTTACACACAAATGTTCATTATTTTCTTTATCAAATTAAATTGAAACATCAAAAAATATTGAGCTGTTATAGTTTTAAATACAGGGCCACCAAGGCATACGTGATTGCGTTTCGCTTAATTCGGATATAGAGTTTGACATTTGTCAGTTTTAAAGAGATTTATGGATTTTTAAGTATTTGGGTATACAAAAACTGATGTTGTGTGTGTGAATAAACGAATAAACAGGTTAGTTTACAAATAAATTTTGAAATTTGTATATTAACATAGATTTGTAATACATTTTAGTATAATAATAATTGATAATGCTAAATAAAAGTTGTTAAATGTTTGTATTTGACATTTCAAAAGAGGTAAACACAGTTTAATCAAAAACGAATTACCAAGAAGCGGTTTTATCAAAGGTAATCTTAAATCAGTTTGTTTGAGTGGTTTTGCCTAAAATAAAGGCGTTTGAGTATGAAGATCAAAAATTTAATCTATAAAATTTCAGAGGACGAGTCGTATTTGAAAGGATTATTTTTTGAATCATTTTGTATTAAAAACAGAGAACATAGTCATTTATGCAAAAGACACTTTACACACAAATATTGAAAATTTTCTTTACCAATTTAAATTGAAACCTGATCTGTTATAGTTTTACATACAGGGCCACCAAGGCGATTTTTTGACTGGCTACCCCGCGAAACGGCGCCGTAAATAAAAGCGAAGAAGAAGAATGAAATGAAGTCTTTCTTAATTTAATTAATTTTAAGTTTAGTGTTAAAGTGAGGTATCTAAAAATGTTAAAGGCGTTTTGAAATAAACTAATAAAAACAGGTTAGTTTACAAATACATTTTGAAATTTGGTTATTAACATAGATTTGCAATACATTTTAGTATAATAATAATTGATAAATGTTTACATTTGACATCTCAAATAGGTAAACACAGTATAATCAAAAAACAAAAACGACGAAGCGGTTTTATCAGTATAAAACACAATGATTGGTTAGGATCCTGAGTTGTTATTGGCTGAAACCACAAAATCTGACTGTTTTGACAGATGAAAAAAATAATCAGTATAAAACATAATGATTGGTTAGGGTCCTGAGCTACTATTGGCTGAAACCACAAAATCTGACTGTTTTGGCAGATAAAAAAATTAATCTTCTGAATATTTCTAAACAATAGAAAAAGGTTTGGACATATCGAAAGCCGGGAGTACCTACTACAGATTGAATATTAAAAGTACATACTTCCAAAAGTTTAGGTACTTTACCTGTACATACTTTTCGAACATATCAAAGAAGAAAAATGTGGTGAATGTCAAAGATAATGTAAAGCTACGGAAAAATTAAAATTTCAGATTAAATAATTATAATAAATAACTTTATTTATGGCCGAAGGACCTCGGTCGATGGCCTATTGGGTTCCAATAAAGTACCTACATTAATTATTATATTTATCTTTATTTCCATAGACATAGACAGGAAATCTCAAAGGGAAGTTCACCAATTGGTGCTCTACCACTTAACCCTTCTGTAGCCTAATTAACCTAAGCCTATCTAATCTAATCCTAAACTTTTTGGGTCACTCACTATTTCCTTATCTAACAATCAACTGTTTTAATCACACTCAAAAAAAAAGAAAAAAGAGAGGAAAGAAAAGAGAGAAAAAGTAGAAAATTAGTATAATAGGTTTTGTAATAGAATTTTGTGAAACAGACAGTTCCATGCCTTGGAACCTGAATCTTTCTCTCATTGAAAGCCATAAGAAGAAAAATGTAAGAAGCGATATTGAAGAAATTATCTAAGAACCATAAAACCTAAACAGAAGTATATTTTTTCTAGACCAAACATGGATACACCAAATAAATTTTGGAAGATGAAGATATTACAAATCGAAGACAGGATAAATTCTTTGAAGAATTGTACAAAGAAACGACCTTCTTTTTCTTCTTCTTCATGCAGATTTTTACGTTATAATTATGGAATTTATAAAATAGATAATTTTTTTATCAAATCTCTAATTTCGCGGTCTGAAATAAATACGTCACAATTTTTTATGAAATTAGATGGAAAAGTTTGCGTAGTTCATTAGATAACCCATTGGAAATATCCTGCGATAGAGATAACATTTTACCCGGTTAGATATGGTCCTAGCATATCTATTACGTACCTGCTAGTGGTTAAGGGTTACAAAGTGACGTTTTTTTACCAGAGATGTTTAATAAAATAAACATAATCAGTAGTAGTAATAAAAATATCCTGACCTTGATTAACAGCAACTCTGAGGCACACTGTATTTAAAAAACACTAATTTAAATATATTGTCAAATTTTTTTATTATATAAAACTACCTCATATTACTTGTTTTTACAATTTGAGTTATTACTAGTAAACGGTAGTTTTTGAAACGTTTACAGATGCTCGTATACTGAAAATAAGAATTGAAAACAAATACGTGGATTAGAAAGACTTGGATTTTAATGACATATAATTAAATTTGTAATTATATTGCACTTACGGAGGTAGACACGTTTTTCTGATATAAGTAAAAACGAGTTTTGAATTCTCGCTCGACTTGTTTATTTATTTATTTTTTCAGTTGATTTTCTTAAGAAATTTGAAAGTAAATATACTTTATTTTATAAATATAGATTAGGTTAATGGGGGTCAACATTGGTAGGTGCAAAATTGACACTATATTTGTTTTTTTTGTTTAATTGTACCATGTGTATTTTTTGTTGTATTTATTAAGTTCTGTACACAAGGTCAAACTGCGTTGATTTCTTATTTATTTAATCACACAAAAAAAATTTGAATAATTAATAATACTATTATTATTTCTGTTGAAAAAGTATAAATACATTTTTTTTTCATTAATTTTGGCGGGAAAATCATCGATAAATCTTAGAAAAAAATCAAAATTACAATAAAATTGAGAAATTATGGACGAAAATTTATTTCTTCGATTAATTTTGGCGGGAAAACGCGATAAATCCTAGAAAAAAATTCGTAAAATCAATAATAAAATTATAAAAAAGTAAAAATTTATCTTAAAAGGTTAATGGAGGTATAGCTCAGTTGCCAGAGAAGGATAAGCTTCCACAAAATGTGATATCGATGAAACTTGACATTTAAGTACTTGAAATACGAATATCTTTTGATTATGATTTCCTCGATGATATTTTTGAACATAAATATTTTGAATAGTAGCTTGAATGTCAGCTATGTTAATATAGATAATTATTTTTAACATTCTGATATTCCAACAAATATTAATCGCATTAAGCAGTCTCATTAAAATATTTCTTTCCCTATGCTGTCATCTATTGGTGAAGATATGAAACTTGGTAGAAAACTGATACAGTACATCCTTGGGTACTTACATCGTCTTATTGAATCGCCTAATAGATGTCAGAGCTAGTACGTTTAAATTATTATTATTATACTTATTTTTATTATAATAAAGATTTTAAAAACAAATGTCATTTATAGTACAGTCTAAAGAGGTTTTCCCAAGTAACCGCCATGTACTCCAAAGGTCTAAAACAGTTGCTCTATTTCCTAATTATATCTATTTTATATTTTGGCCCAGGGAAATCTCGGTGCAATAATTATTAAAAAAAAAGTTAATGACGGTTTTTGTGGAGCGATTATATTATCAACTATCAAATCATATGTCAGATTTTTAATCTACTCCTCGAGGTCTGCAAGATGGAAAATGGAAAATGGCGTTTTGGGAGTGTTTTTTGAAAATTTTAAATGAGTTTTTAAGGCACTTCCGTTAGAGCTAGACCAAAAAACTTTTCAGTTTTGAATTCTCCGGAACAAACTCTATAAGATTACATCAAAACCAGATGTAGATATTTTTTCGAATTTTGGTAATCGACAGGGGGGTACCGAGAACGATTTTGATCATTTTTTTTACATATTTTCCAATATTTTTAACATATTTTGTCGTTTTTCTCCAACACAAAAACAAAGATGGAAAATGGAAAATGGCGCTTTGGGAGTGTTTTTTGAAAATTTTAAATGAGTTTTTAAGGCACTTCCGTTAGAGCTAGACCAAAAAACTTTTCAGTTTTGAATTCTCCGGAACAAACTCTATAAGATTACATCAAAACCAGATGTAGATATTTTTTCGAATTTTGGTAATCGACAGGGGGTACCGAGAACGATTTTGATCATTTTTTTACATATTTTCCAATATTTTTAACATATTTTGTCGTTTTTCTCCAACACAAAAACAAAGATGGAAAATGGAAAATGGCGCTTTGGGAGTGTTTTTTGAAAATTTTAAATGAGTTTTTAAGGCACTTCCGTTAGAGCTAGACCAAAAAACTTTTCAGTTTTGAATTCTCCGGAACAAACTCTATAAGATTACATCAAAACCAGATGTAGATATTTTTTCGAATTTTGGGAATCGACAGGGGGGTACCGAGAACGATTTTGATCATTTTTTTTACATATTTTCCAATATTTTTAACATATTTTGTCGTTTTTCTCCAACACAAAAACAAAGATTCAAAAAATTTTATGTTACCAATCGATTTGTTGATACCACAAATCCCATTGTCCAAAATTTCAGCCAATTCAGATCAAATAAAAATTACGAACTCTAGTATTGTTAATTTTTCTTTATTTATAAACAATACTCATAAATTGCCTCGGGTTATTTATTATTATTATTATTATTACATGGTTCTATATGAAGTCAAAGTTCTTTTTGAATTCCATGCAGTTTAATACATAGTTATATTTCAAAAGTTAATAACAATAATTACAAGTTTTGTAATTCAGGTCAGAAAGTGTATTGGACTTTGGTAACTATTTGAAATTTTAGCAACGGAATATAATTTTATTTTTTTTTATATTATGAAATATTTATTTTAGTGAACATGAAAAAGAATTATTTTCCGAAAGAATTACGAGAATAAAAAAATGTTTCGAATACTATTTTCTATAGGTACGTTCAAATTTTTATATTTTATATTTGCCAATTTTCCGAAACGTCTGATTTTTTATGATTTTCTTCCTTCTTTTGGAAAATATGCATTCCAAAGAAATGTAATTTGTAATTTGACGTTAATACTCCAGTAGTAGAATGGGATGTGCACAAAAAAAAAAAATTCACTTTAACTCATTTTTTTTCGTTCTTTTCAAATATCCATCCCAATTTTAAAAAAATCTGATATACAGGATATTGTTTTGGGGATTTTCAAATTTTACAAATTCTTCTTAATCCGGATCTGGATTTTAATTGTAGTTCTTACACTATAGGATTGGGCTATTAACACACTTTACCTGTACCAAGTTTGAGAGAAATCTACAGGGTGGTTCTAAAGTTACGGCTTATCAAAATATTGGCCGAATAAAAGAAACACCCCGTATCTCGGTTATTAAAGGCGTTAGACCAACCAAGGTTATTTGGAATCACTTAAGTGCCCTCTATTTACAGTTAACGTATGTCGGTTTAAGTATGAAACACCCTGTATACGCCTGGTAACATTCCCAGATACTTTTAACCCCCCTTCCCAAATGGACATAACTCTGAATATATGCGCTTTCCCAAAAACATCAAGAAAGTTCTTATTTTTGACTGTCTTTTGACTTGTTGACAACAACTTGCGGGTCAGAGCCCACTTTAAAAATTTGTATTTTTATATTTACTTACTCAAATTCATGCAGTTATTATTTAAAAAAACGCAATGCTCGATCTATCCCTTAGGTAAAAATTCGAAACCGGATTTTTTTTTATCTTCTGAATATTTCATCGAAGCCATCAGACATTTTTCCTGTTTCATCAACGCCTTTTTATGTTTTTCCAAAAGCCGTTTAATAATTAAATGTTATGTGTGTGTATTATTGATGAAAGAGGGCATGTTTTAATTTTCAACATCAATGAAAAATATAATAATGGTCGAGTTTATCGATCGGTGTTAATTTTTTATTGGCTAAGCGGAAATATACAGAGTAATTCGTAAAGTACAATATATAGTTTTAATTCCTGTCTTTTCTCTCATTTTATTTTGAATCAAAAACAGCATAATTGTAAAATGTATTTACAACAAATCAATTTTTACAAAACTAATAAAATAATTCACAATTACGATATATTCGGTAATAGCAAAAATCCAAACAGTACAAAAATCGCTGTGACAATTAAGCCAGTCGAGCTCCATCTAGTGGCTGAATTGCATAAATCACTGTCACAAATGGAACAGGAGTTCACTCGCCCAAATCCAGACTGTCCAATAGTCTGTGAAGTTACTTCACAAGCAGCAACATTATTAACATATTTTGGCATGCATCGTCGTACTGTGAAATTATAATTTGCTATGCTGGTACCTAAAAAAAATATAGTCAATGAAGGTGAAGCTGACGATGGATTAATCATAATCTAAAAACTATTAATATACGTACTGTCGACGAAATATTTAACGCAAATATATTCAGTGTTTGCTTCGTAAAGTGTACCGAATTTTTTGAAAATTACATCATTAAGATCGTCCAATTCGTTGCCGTTATTGTTACTCAGTGATCTGTAGTTTGTTATATTTGAGCAATTCATGATATCTGCGTTTGAGGGGTTGAAGGGGTCATTGCAGGCTGGGGAGTTACAGCTGTAGCATTTCGTTACACCTGATCCTGAAGCTGTAACGAAAGATGATAATTAGGATATTATCCGTTGCTAAATACTTGAGGTAATCGTTCCAAATGGCCTATAAACGTAAACCAGCTCAGCGTAAGGTCAATAGCTAGTTCAACTAAAAGATCAACTACGCTACCGCGCTACCATCTATTGGAAAAACTGTGAAATGAGTTTTTTTTGTAAATCTCACTGAAAAATAATTTTAGTATACACATAAAACTAAAAATACGATATTTTTCACTTTAATGCATAAAATTATGCGGATTTCTCTTTCAATTTGCATTTTTTTCTGTGGTGAAAATTAAAATTATCAGTAACCGTAAAAAATAGGAACAAGTCATTAGGATATACTCACCAAAATTATAAATCCAAAACAAAACAAACACACTAATCAAATTAAAATTCATTTTGGTTATCCAATATTCGGGAACTTGACATGCAACTTTCAATTATTCTATCAAATATCTAAATTTTGGCCCCAACTTGGTATTTATATGTGGAGTTCACCCATCCTTTTAAATAAACAAATATGATACAGATTAAATGGGTTTTTACTGTGTTATTATTAATAGGTATTTAGCCATATCGGTATGATTGAATCATAGGATGTTTATTTTTCATAAATCTTTGTTTATTTTTTGATGACCTATTTAGTAAGCCGACTTTTAAGGTGTGTTGTTGGTGAATCAGATACTTCAGTCACTGTTTTAATCATTATGGATTAGAAATTTAAAATCTTTATCCCTTTAACTACTAGTCCAATAAACGAAGGTGCCCATTGGTCTCAAAAATGTGTTTTTCCGGAGTTTTTGAAAATGCTCGGATCTATCGGAAATTAATAGATAATCAAGGACCATATCGGTTTTCAACGCACATCATTAGAAAGCTTAGCTTGTCCCCTTGTCGATGACATTTTTCCTTTTTTTTCATATTTTTTGGTTTTCCGGAAAATTGAGAAAATTCTCACCCTTAGGTATGAAAAATCGACATTTTTTTTGAGGATTATTTTCTTTTCGTGCTAAAATTTTTTGGGGTTAGGAATTGAACTAAATAAAAGATCACATTCTGACCTTTTCATCAATATATGTATGAAGTATTTTATTAAGTTCACGAGAAAAAAGTCTGCCTTCAAATTTTCTCAAATTGGATTTTTTTACAATAAATTTATTAATCAAGTGCAAAAAATGAAAATAAGTTGGTTATTATTGCCTTATCTTTTGTCTTCAGACAAAAACGGGAGGATATTCAAGTTTTGGGAGGATATTCAAATTTTCCGTTTTCCACAATAATTTTGCGAATTTTCAGACTCTCAAAATTGCGAATTTTTGAAACGCCGTTTTTCCAAAAAATTAAATTTTCAGACTCTCAAAATTGCGAATTTTTGAAACGCCGTTTTTCCAAAAAATATTAGTGTAGCGAAATAAGTCATACTTATGAATACCTGCAAATTAAAAAAAAAATTTGACGGACTGACTTGCTGCCCATGATTGGGGTTTTTCTGGCGCTAATTTACTGGGCTATACGCGTAGGTAAATATTCACAAAAGGGTCTGTCTAAACCGAAAAAAAAAATTAAAATCTTATGTAAATGCTGGATAAATTTATTCTTTATCTATGTGTGATGAGTTATTTACATACGAATGGCAACATTGAAGGGGGTATAGATGGAATTATTAACTTTTCTTTCCTTATAGTGTAAAAAACCTAGAAAAACAATTAATTTTTAGACGCCCTCAAAGTACGTCCCCCCATTTTCGAGAATGCTGAACGCGAGGGCAATTCTTGACCCTACCCCTCAAACTGCCAAAAACCACCCCCGGAAAGGTATAAAAATTGTTTTTCGCTATAAATGAGAAAATATACATTCTTGAAATATTATAGAATAACGTTTTTATATGTGTTTAATTTCCAATTACAAATTAAACATAATTTATTTCATTCATAGTATTAGTGTGTCATCTGCGTAACCAGGCTGACCGCTCCGTTGTCCAATACAACGAATTCTTTTACAAATTCTCTGACAAATTCTAGATGACTTCTATGGTGAAGCATCTCCCTTTGGTGTCATGCTAGGTTCAAGGGGTTGTAAAATGTTATAAAAATACAAGTGATTTCTGAGTGGCTAACATAATCATTTCATAGTGTTAGTTTATTATTACGTTTTTCATTACTCATTAAAAATATGATATTGTCATTGTTGTGTCTAATAAATAAAAAAAAGTATTACTGAATACTTTTAATCATTTAAGAGCTATTTTTAATATGATACTCAAGGAAATGTATCGGTAAATTTTTACGACTCGTTTATCATAAATTATAAACATGCTGCTATCTCAAAAACGTGACCTTATTATAAACATCTGTTTTTTCACAACATTCTCCGGTAATATGATATCATAAAATGTTGGGTGACACACATTTGGTTTAAAATAAGATCAGCCAAGAGATGACAATTAACTGGATATATTTTTCAAGTAAGTTCCAAAACGAATATGTTTAATAAATAATAATCAAATAAAAGAAAGTGTTATCCCACAACTCATTTGATGCTTAGGGCTTGCAAAAAAGTTTTCAAAGTAAAGTTGCATATTTCTCGTGAAATATTTCTCTTTAAATAGAGTGGTCATTTTTGATACAGGAGGTATTGTATGATTTGGAAATGACCTAATCCAAAGAGTACCCTGTATAATAAGCCAAATTCAATTTTTTTATCAAGCGCCTGTCATTAATATCACTCTAATTTGACATTGTCGAAGTGACAGAACAAAATGAATTTATTTCAATACTTGAAATATTCATTTATGTATCAAGAGAGTACTGCAATTGCCTGAGGTAATTAAGGCTCATTAACTCCTGAGGTACATAAATTATTTTATTTCCGGGAGTTATGACCCTGTTTATTGATAGCGTAACCATGATGATACAAAAATATTAATAATTAATGTCCATTTAAAAAAATGAAGTTATGACTGTCACGTGAAGGAACATCATGTAAGAGATGAAACTTTTATGCTGATTTTAAAAATCGACCAGTCAAATGTCCCGTTTGGCAATTTCTTACGTTCTATCAATATTTTTGTGCTACCGTAGTAGTTCAAATGTACTATTTGAATATTTTAGTATTTTTAAGTACTAGATGTACGTTGAAGTGAAAATTTACTACATTATGTCCCTTAAATACCGATATTTGTACCAAAATCTAGTAGTAGTTCAAATGTACCTGCCTTGTAATAATTAAGGTACATGTTGAATATATATTTTTTGAGTAAACCAGTAAGGAATTTTAATTTATTAGATTCGACATCCTAAGACCGGTTTCTGTCTTTCGACTTCATCAGTTAGGCTTTTCGAATCCAATAAATAAAATTCCAAACTCGTACAAGTCAATAGCTATATCCGCTATAAGATAACATTTTTAGATGTGACATCTTGACTAGATTCAGTCAAAATTTAATGTCAATACTCTCTTCTTACCATAGATGGTAGCACATCTAAAAATGTTATATATTTTTTGTATTATATGATTTAAATACTGAATTTTATAACATAATGTAATATAGACGATAATTTTTGTATTTAATGTCACACCAGAGATCGTACTAATAAACAACTGTAGTTCAAATGTACCATGTGGATATATTTCCGTGAATATCTGCTCTGAAAAGGAGGCAAATTCCTGTGAGGGTATTAGGAAAATGAAATGTCCTAGAAAAATGTATCACACATCTAAAAGTTAATAAATAATAAAGTATAAAAAAAGTTTACATCAAAAGCTAATAATATCTAACGAATAATAATTAGTGACATCACTTTTTCTTCAAAACAACAATTTCCTAACCATCAAAATTTAAACTAGCATTGAATCGAAATATTCAAATGAAGTTTTTCTAACTTTACGCCGTTCTCTTTTAAGAAGAAAATTCGTGCGTGGTCCTTTTCCTTATCAACCGGTAATACTTCACCAGGGTGTTTATCAGCGGTAAGTTGCATTCTTCCGGCGTGTACTTTCGGCGCTCCGGAGACGCTCCGTAGCAGAGAAAGGCAGCGCCGCGACGGCGGTCACGTGACAGGGCGGCTGCTTCTACTATCTATCAGAGACGTAAGTCTTTGGGGGTTAAAGCGCACGCGTTGGGGTGGTTCAGGGGTGATCCACAAAGGTAGAAAGACGGTTTTTCATTAAACACGAGCGTGTATGCAAATGTCTCTTAGATTCACTTTAGAACCAGATTTGGCTTGAACCCAAAACATGCATTAATCTACAAACGTATTCAACTGTATTCAACTCACAATAGGAAACTTGTCTATTACATTTCTAATTAAATCTATAAGAGTTACGGTTAATGTTGGTGAAACGTTTTAGAATCTAACGCTGGATTTTGCTTGAGTAGACCAGTGTTGGGTTTATGGATCTCAGTGCGACATTCGACTCACTAGAGGGAGAGAGAGGTTGTGTGGAGTTGCCCAAAAGATCTTAAAATACCGACAACACTCATTCAAATATTATTTAGAGTTACAACGAAAAGTTCAGATAGCAAGAGAACGACCAGAAGAGTTTGCTCGAAGAAAAGTAATCAGCAAGAGGAGTAGGCAGATTAAGGCCACGGAACCTAATAATTTCTAACTCGTCCTGAAGATGGCTTCAAAAGAGAAGCCGAAACGTCGATGTTTTTGTAATCTAAAACGCGGTTCTTCCCGGAAACCTAGGAACTTTCATATATATGTGTACAGCGCGATATGCTACAGGAATACATAAAAAAATACAGACAAAAAAAATTAAATTAGTGTACCTAGAGTTTGTACCTTCACCCTATGTGTAGACACGCTCTATACCCGACTTTGCCCGAACGTACGTCGTAGCTACATCGACCCGTGCCATGAACACACGAAACACAAAACAAAACAGTTTGTTGGCCGACATCGAGGAGGTTGGTTCGCGCCACTTGTTACGTTATCATTGCCGGTAAATGAAAAAATGCCTATCGGCTTTAACAACCTAACAGTCTACTAGATTTTTAATGTTCTAAGGAGATCTAGGCCGTTTTTTGGCGACATCCTGTTGTATTACTCCGCGAAAATGTGGTGTTTTCGTTGAAAACAGTGTTTTGAATAAATAATGTTTGAGTTTTCTGTTGTGAAAATGTGTACAGTGAACAAGAGGGGTTAATTTTAATCTTATATACATCTCTAGGAGTATCTCAAACACAAAAAAGGTATAAAATACTGTGTTATGACTGTAAAGCGCTTTGTTTTTGTGTTTGTAGGTAGAGGACTAATATGAATGCGTATATATTTGCATAAATAAATATAGTATAACCATTGCGTAAGTTATTTTTAAACGATATACTCGCTTTCCTATAATTGTGGGTCAAATGTCGACCTATAAAACTTTTTCTGAAGAAAATCGCATTTAACACTAAGTGTATGATATGTTTATAGGCACCTAACCTTAAAATAACTGAGAAACTAAATTTATACCTACACAAGTGTACGTAAATGATCAAATAAAATTCCCAGAAAGAGGATTTTGCTATTTAACCTCAGGCATTCCATGAAGTTTGAAGATATCCTATCCATAGAACCTGCCCGTTTATAAAAACCGAATATTATAGGTATAGCCACAATACGGGTAAAGAAAATATATCGGGAGATGCTTCATCTAGGTCGTTGCTCTTTACATAATTCTTTACCTAGGTATATTAAAACGTTATCCAAAATATAATTTGTTGACAAATTTATAAAAATAAAAAGTTTAAGAATATCAAAAAAGATATTTGAAAAATTGGCGGCGATATATTACAACTAAATTATGGTTAAATAAAAGGTGTTGATTTCTCAGGTTTGTGGAAGAAGTGGCGTGATTTACATTATTTGAATTGATTGTGTATTTAATTTAGCTTAAACATCACAAGCATGTTCTAAGAATTTACATAGATAAGTATCAGGTATTTACTAAGAATGGAACAAAGGTATACATTCCTAAAAAAAGTTATAAATACTGGAAAGGAATCTTATGTGTACGATATTGATTGATAATACAATCCATTATCAGTTGTTAGTAATAAAATACAATTTTTTTTCTTAAAAAAACTCTTCCGCTTTATACAGGATAGTTAGTCTATACGAAGTCAGTGTGAACGGCAAGGAATACGAGGTGCGATCAATTTACTGCATCACGCAGTGTTACGCACTGAAATAAAACGAAGAATTTGTTTTGACTGTTCCCTGTATGCAGTCTACGTTGACTTGATACGTGCCTGTCACCAAATGTTACCGCCCACGATAAATCAGGCGCATTTAATTGGTCACTTCCGAATTGTTATTGGTCAGATTCTCGAATAATATGTTTCCTTTGACTAAGCCGCCTAAAGACCACAGGAGACAGTGTAGTAGGATCGAAAGTTGTTATACGTTGATATTACATATCTTTCTTGTTATTTCTGAAATATTAAACTAATTAAAATGGCATTCTGGAGACCTTTTGATATTTCTAATGGTGAAAGATTTTGAAAATTTTGAAAGAAGGATAGCGCATTTGCATATTATAAGAGAATTTATACTTCGTCATAAATGAAGTTCCATAAAGAAGAGTATTTGAAGTACAAAGCCACTATGAGTTATAGAAATGAATTAAATTGGTGGAGATATACCGAAAAAAATCTCTAGGAAAAAACCCAGTCAATCAGACAACGCTGTAAAATTCCTAATAGTGCCAACCTGCCCCTTGTCATTTCATCCCTCAGAAGTTTAAATAGAAAAAGCGCACACCCTTACCCAGCCCCTGGGATCGTAAAAATTTGTAAAACGATCAAGGTATAACGCCTCTTTTATTTACTTAGGTCTAACCACGTCCAAGCAGGGATACCAACGAAATGAAATAAACAATAATCAGTTTAATTTTTGCTATTCTTCTCTCGCTAGTGTTATACAGGGTGATTCACAAATGTCGGTAAATATTTTAATCGCCTATTGTGCCACGACAAATGTGGATCTTATATTCCCAAAGTTGAGGAGTCCATGTATCGCAAAAGCAGCTTTATCGGATAGATTTGTACACATCAAACACAAAGGCATCGGAAAAAATGGTACATCAAAGATCTCCCCAACACCATGTAAGAAACATGTACCAGATAACAATATTACTTAAGATAGTTAATCAAAACCTTTCCATTTACCATTCTCATTGTCCCATGAAAATATTTTGAAATCAAATGATGCTATTGATAACGGAACAACACCACGAGATATTTTTACTGTCCCCTTTGGGCATAACACAATCTTTTTAAAATGGATAAACGCTTTTGATTCTCCGTCTGTTTTTTGTTTAGATAAGTGCCAGGCCTTGATTTATCGACTTTAATAATGCTATCGATTATAAAGTACTGGTCAACCTATACAGGGTCATTCCAATACTGACCAATGGTCAAAAATTAATTGGTTTATTATCACCCATTGTGAAAACATATTCTTCACTTCGCGTTATATAAAAATTACTAATTCAATGAAAAATGGAATGAGATTGATCCCGAAGAAATATAATTTTTTGATGAAAGTTATGACCGGACAGTAGATAAACTTGAAATCATCCTGTATAAATGATAAATGAGCGTAATCTAGGATCATTATCATAATTCTTTAATAACAAGTTCTAAGTCGATAGCACCTATTTGAAGACGATCTAACCATCCAATGATGCAGTAATTTAAGATTAATTGGTTAGAAAAATTGATGGGAACCAAAAATTTTTAATGTACGAGAGAGTAACAAAACCTAATTTCTTATGCAAAATATAGTACGGCTATTTTCAAGCATTATTAAATTTTGTGAATATTTCTTAGTTTCCTAAATTTACTTAGGCTAAAGTTTCCGTTTTTTTATAACCCAGAACAATAGAAAAAGGTTTGGACAGATCGAAAGCCGAGAGTATTACAGATTGCATTATTATAAACATTTACGTTTCTTGGGAACTTATAAAGTAATAATAATTTTTTAATTTAAAAAATATTTGTATAGTGAGCAGGTTTGCCGAAAATTTACACAAGTAATAATAAAAAAATACATATAAAAGATCGACAAAAGTACCTGTTATAAAATGCCTAGAACAAACACGTCTATTATTTACTTGGCTTTCAGAAAATGTACCTCGTTTTTATGCTTTAATCTAAGCATTTCTTCATTCACTAGACAACGCATTTAAATGATGCCCTCCGTTTGTCAAAACAACAGGAAACGTATTGAGCATATAATAACACTACAAAAATGTGGCATTTTCTATTTATGTTTACATATGCAACTAACGTTGTGTCATAAAGTTGTGTGCCTCCCAGCAAATATGGCCGACATGTCACCTATGTCATCCTGGAATGGTCTCTATTCAAGTCAACACAACAATCTAATGTAAATAAAATGCAATCAGAATAACTGTTGTCTTTTGTTGTCTTCAATTAACTTCCTCGTTTGCGTTAACGAAACTTGAATTCTGGTTTCGCTACAATGACCTTTTCTGATTGGTCAGGATTCTGTAAAACTCCGACAGAGCACGAGCTCAATGCGAGAGGTCCCGAGAGCCGCTACACACAAGACAAACCTTTCGAA
Source organism: Crepidodera aurea (assembly GCA_949320105.2). Lineage (NCBI taxonomy): Eukaryota > Metazoa > Arthropoda > Insecta > Coleoptera > Chrysomelidae > Crepidodera > Crepidodera aurea. The sequence continues at coordinate 17,285,967 of OX439477.1, read as the reverse complement.
ATATAAATCTTCTGGTACAATTTTAATTGTTAATTGCTTTAAAAGACGACCGTCGGGGGGCAGCACCTCCCGGTACCCTCTGAGATTTTGAAGCAATGTTCAATTTTAGAAAAAACTACTTACTTTTTTCAAAAATGGTAAATACAAAAGTTGTTCAGTGGCAAATGAAGAACGGCGGATGATAACTTATATACGTATATGACTCTTTTTATATTTTTTTCATGTTATTTCTTTTATGTATATAAAAAAAGTGATTCCGCCATTCCACGATGAATAATAAGCTCGGATACAAAAAAATATTTTTTTTTGTTGAGTATTAAGCCCGCAATTTTAACATTAGCATTTCCAATATGGCGGAGGGTATAGAACCCCCTTAATAAAACAATTATGAAATTCAATAGAATTATTTTAAGCGTGGATTAAGTCGCTATAGACTTAACTTCTTCTTTAAATTTTATAAAATAATACAATTTCATATCACTAACAGATTAATGTCTTGATCCAGACCACAAAACAGACACAATCCATACTGGTGGCTCACCCGGTATGGTTAAAGGGGACAAGTACTTGTAAATGGTATTCCTTATAAGAAATGAAGAAACTGAACGATTAACTGCTTTATTTCCGCAGTACATTCGTTCTTGCTCATTATTTTAATCAAGTATTTCACAACAAACCTATAAATCTGAACTAAAGTATGTTTCCAATTAGATACCTAGAAAGAGGTTTGATTTTTTTATTTTTCATTGTTTGTAAATGAGTTGGTTTGTTAATAAATGCGTGAATCATGTATTTTATTGCAAAACCCGGAAGCGTGAGGAATTGGATTACAGCGTTTTCACATTATCGATAAAAATAAAGAAACTTTAACAAATATAATCATTGATAACATTAAAAGACGAATTCATCTTGATTCCTACAAAAGGGCATGTTAAATTCTTATTGCCCTGTGTGATTGATATAACAAAAACAAATAAAGTAGTTATAATATTTTAAGTAAACAATTAAATTCTGTCATAATACAGGCAAAGAAAATATATCGCCAGATGGTTGATATGGATTATAAATATACACATTTCCAGACGTTAAGCTACTTCAAATAAACTTTAAAGTAAATATGATGAATTGGGAATAACAAAATATCAATAAACCAATCTTTTATATCACTGATAACTAAGTTTATCAGTTAGAAGGGTTAGATATTAATCAAATCACAATACGGGTAAAGAAAATGTATCTACAGATGCTTTATCTAGGTCGTTGCTCTCTACATAATTCCATACCTATCGAGTTTAAATTTGTTGACAAATGAGTAATGGGTTGAAAATTCGATGAGAACCACTACAAAGTTCAAGAATATCAATGAAGATATTTAAAAAAATGGCGGCGAGATAATACAACTAGACTGTTGGTGAATAACTAGTGTTTTGCTGTATTTAGATTGAGTGTATTTAATTTACCTCAAATATCACAATCGTGTTCTTAGAATTTACATAGATAAGTATCAGGTATTTATTAAGAATGTAACAAAGGTGTGCATGGTTCTAAATGATATAATGGAATCTTCTTTGCTCGATATTAGCGAAACAGTTCTTTATCAATTCTTGGTAATAAAATAAATTGTTTTTTTGTAGAAAACTCGTACGCTTTCCATTTATTTGTTACTTATGATTGCTTTACCAAAAATACTACGTTATCAAATCTTTTCACGATCTGAAATAATCACGTATTATGTTTTGTTATTCCTCAGTCATCAAAATAAATCCGGAATTGCTCAATGGCACATTAAAATTCCGTATCAACAAACGTCATAACGAAATTTAAATTTACAAAGTTGGTTCAGTGTTTGCTCAGATCTACCGCCCGAAGGCAGAGAGAAGAAGAACCAAGCGAAAGCCTTGAAAACAAAATGAAGTAAAAAAAACAGACGAATGAACTACACAATTACAAACGCAGACCGCTTACTAGGATTTGCGGCCAGGTGCATCTCTCATAATTGCGACGTTGCCACGTTTGGCTGGTTTGTAGCAAGAGAAGTTGTCAGAGATGACAGTTCAGTATAAATAATAGTTATTGACAAGGGCGCCCATACATATGGGCAAGGTAGGGCACTTGCCCACATCTGGATTTTTCCTATGCATACTAAAATTAGATTCCCATCGCAACCCTGGTAAATAAGCACGCGCATCCAAAGTACATCCTAGTGCGCCGACTGCATTGTAAACAAACTCGACCTTCTACTGACTCGCTTTTACGAATATATTATAGACGATGTGGTCCGATGTTGACTGCATATGCCGAACATAGCGCTATCGACGTGCTCGCGCATGCCAGCCGGGTGCAGTGGTTTCATTAGAATATGGAATATTATACTGTGCACAGTGACCGACAGTAGTGGTACTGCACTGTACAAATGTCAATAATTGTATATTTTCCTTCTTCAGAAAACCCTTTTACGTTAAAAAAAACGCTCAAAAATCCGTTGCCCAGTCCTTGATTTTTACAGATGGGCGCCTTTGGTTATTGAGGTCATGATACCATAGACAGAGCTTTTGTTTTTTCGAAATTTTTGAAAAATAAATCAATCCATAAAATTTAAGCACAAGAATTTGATTCTGAATAGGAATTTGAGTCGACGTTCATTCGTTGCAAGGTAATAATTTTTATCTTAAAACAACCGACATTTTTAAGATCGGCAACGTCGCGTACAACATCGCTTTATCCACCGGTCGGTCTACGGCATTTAAAACTCAACGTGAACACGCTGCCTGAATTTCAAGTAGACTTTCAATACTTTCATTGATATTCTGGCTTGTTATAAACTGACCTTATCCATTACATCATATACCGCGTGTTTATTTCGACAACTGTGTACATAACCTCAAATCCCACAACCCACACTTGAAATGGTCAAATGATTATGGGTAATTACCATGACAAAAAAAAAGGTAGAAGGTGTAAGTGGTTCAAAATGTGTTTTTAATTTCATAGCTGGCGGTTATTTTATTAGAATAATAAAGTCAAAGCAGACTCAATTTTCTTTCATTTGATTGTAATAAAATGAGCTTTCCATGAAGTACCGGGACACCCTGTATAAAGAATCTCACAAATTAAATCCTCGAGTTTATGTTGACGACTATTTCCCTCGTCTTAATTTCCACCAATCACAAACGCGCAATGCGAAACGAAGGAATTTGCAGATGTGCGCCAATAAAAGGAAATCGAGCTCTGCTTCATTAAAATTGGAAGAATACTACGCAATGGTTTTATTATGGGACGAAGACACTCCGGCGGAACTCCAGCGAAAATTGTACCATATCGCTTCAGTAGAACTTCCTTGGAGAGGTGGAGAAGCAATCAATTGCAGAGTTCATTATTTTAAACAGGGAGTGGATAATTCTGGGATTAAATAACTGATTTTCAAAAATCCTACTTTTTAGGAAGAGTAGAATATGATCCACTCTTCAATAAAACGGCCCAGGATGGAGAAAATAAATGACCAATAGTAAATGGTTGGTCCCCAACACGAAGAACCCTACCTTTTGCCCAGTTCGTCTTTTTAAAATTCTAATGGTTAAACGTTCATCTAGAATAACAACTGATAGATTATTCTTAACAGTAAACCCATCATGGAACAAAGAACAATCAAGTGGATGGTACAAAAACACTCCAGTGGGAAAAAACGAATTTTCGAAATGGACTAAAGAAGCAGCAGAGAAGGCAGGATTAAATACAAAATAAATAAAAATAATAAACCACTCTATGCGGTCGACAGCAGTCAGTAACCTGGCTAAAGGAGGGGCTGGTGAACAACAATTAATTAAAATTACTGGCCACAGTTCAGCCATCTCAATTAAGCAAATGGATAATGAGCATTATTCCAATATCATAAAAACTCTTAGAAGTGACGCCGCAGAACCTCCAGCTAAAAAACAGAAAACAGAAGATCCTGCAGCCACTCCTCGACCTTCTCACTCTACAGCTGGACCCATCAACAACATTAATGATTTACCTACACCCAACGTTATCAATGAGTTAACAAAGATTTCAAACAATACTCCTACTGTGTACCAAAATTGCAATTTATATTTTAATTGTACCATAAATAATTAAGTTTGTAGTATTTTGTGATTAAATAAATTACCTGTTTTTTAGCGTTCAAATTAATACGTACATATTTATTATGTATGTAGTATATTTTGTAAGCTATGTGTATGTAGAATAACCTGTTACTCATGAAATAGTCTTGTCAAATACCATTCGGGCATCTAATTTTTCCCGTGAAAAAAATCGAAAAAACACAATGCAAAGTAATATTTTTTTAACAAAATGCATTCGTGCAGGTGCAAAAATCTTGTTCTTGTTAAAATATTACTTATCAACGTGTTTTTTTGATTTTTTTCGGAAAACTTAGATGTCCTTATGATATTACTTACGAAAATCTTGGACCGAAAAATTTGCACCTCCACGAACCTTTTTTTTTTTGACAAAACAAATAAACGATAAAGAATGACAACAAATAAAAATGATAGTAATAAAAAGATAGACAATAAAAACGTTTTATCACCAAACTGCTGAACATTCTTAAGTCAAAATTTCTTCATTAGTACAATATTATTCTCCATTTACATAGGACTTCAATAAATTTTAATTTGTAGGCACTTATGCAGCGGCCATATTTTAACCTCTAGATATGTAAACTACGTTTAAGAGGAATTTTAAGAACGGATGTTACGATATTTTGCAACGGTTTTATTTTCTTCCAATTATTCCTCTGTCGTTTCAATTTTTATGATTTCCTAGTATTCCTAGTATAGTAGTAAATTTCTTGGAAGAAATTTCAAGAAAAAATATTTTATGAAAACTGAATTAAATGTTAATTTTAAAGTCTGTAAAGAATGTAAAACCTGAAAACTGGGAAAAGTCGTATGTTATATTTAAATAATAAAAAGACCTACTTAAATATATTTGGTTTGGTGAGTTTGAGGTAAAAGTTTGGTCAGATAGAACAATTTTATGTAAACGTAGCTTTAAAAAAAGGAATCTACATCTCAATAAAGTATTTGAAAACAAGCTCAAGTGGCAATTAGTAGATAAATTTTAACGATAGGAGATATTAGACGGACTTTTTTTTTAAAATAGTGCCTCTTAAATCCGGAATCCAGAGCGATAACTTCCAAGAATTTTACTTTTATTAGGTTTCAACCGAAATTTAGAACTATTATCAGGTAAGTTGGTTGTCTACCAAGAACTACAGTTTTAAATTTAAAGGAAATATTTGTTAGCTAATCTAATACTTAGACAGGAAACTTATAATTTTTTTGTTTGTTTGCTTATCGTTTTGTTTATATGTAGTTTGGAAATATTATGTTGTTTTTCAATCTGTCATATTCACTTCTTAATTGGGAACTTGCCCATTTTTAGGTAAAATAATTCATACTTGGTCCCTTGAAATAAATTCTTACTTGACCCCTTCTTAGTTAGGGACTTTTCTGTTGTCAGGAAAAATTATTTTTTCATTTTGAGCTACTGAAATAGCTCTCTGCTATTAGCCGTTCATTTTTGATTCATCGTATACATCAACCCGTACTACCAACGTTTCGTCCATTTCACCAACATCAACGAAACGAAAAAAAAAACCCTCCATGGATGTTCATTTAACATTTCCCGCAGTTTCCCAAATTTCGCAACGTTAATGAAACATTAAAAGTTCGGCATTTTCCCGCTGAAGTATAAATACATCAACTTCCGATGGTGAATTTTAGCATTAAATTTTCAGCGGGCATCCCATCGTGCGCATCGACGGTTCTGAGTAATAAAAACAGCGAACAGCAGTCAGTTGTTTTTGTTTCGAATTGATCCGACAGAAGAGTGAATAAATCTTGAAACGAAAACAAAAAAAAAATAGGAATAAAAAACAAAATGCCGGTTTCCGGAAGAAAGCTAGGGTAAACAAAACAATCGCCGATAACAAAAAAATTGAATTATGATTCCAAAGCAGGGCCGAACTGTCTAAGTTCGATTTTTCTGTTTTAAAATCAAACATTCGAAAAGTATTCCAATTTCCATCTACGTTTTAATAATTTAGGCATTGCTGCCTTTACTTTTGTACCTTCACCATTTTAAACCTGATTGATGAATACGTTTAACATTTTTGAAAGACAAAGGATTCATTTATTTAGTTTCTGTTTTTGGTTGGTTTTTTTTTGCTTTTTTCATTTTGTAAAAAGAATTTCTCCTAATATTAATATATGTATAGTATATAGCTTTCTAAATCCATTTATCGGGGTGGATCAGTCCCCATCCTCGATTCATTATTGCAATTTTTCTCTAATTTGCCGCCATTTCTTCCGGTCTCTTGTCTTCTCCTTCCATCTTTTAACTCCTGCCCTGCTTAAGTCGTCTTCGACCTCTGCCAATCATTTAGATCTGGGTCTTTCCCGCCTTCTTTTTCCTCCTGGTTGCCATTGTAGCATAGACTTTGTTACTGCTTCTGGTTCTTGTCTCCGTATATGTTCCAGCCGCTTGATTCTTTCAGTTTTAATTTTCTTTATTATGTCTTCTCCGTTCAGTTCTTCTAATAACTCTTAATTCGTTCTCCTTCTATATTCCTGCTCTCCTATCTTCACTGGGCCCAGAATTGATCTTAATATCTTACGTTCGTTTATCCTTAGCTTATCTTCTTCTTCTTTCGTAATAGTGATAGTTTCTGCTGAATACATTGTTATTGTTAGCTTGATACGCTCGGTTTGTTGCCATTATTTTTTCTTTTATCTCCGTTCTTATTTCCCCTTTATTGTTTATCATTACACCCAGGTATTTAAATTTTTGTACTTCTTTTTATTTCCTATTCTTATTTCCCCATTTTGTCCTGTTTTACCAAATCTCATTATTTTAGTTTTCTTAACATTAATTTTTAGTCCCAACTTCATCCCTTCTTCTTCAATCTCCTTTAACATTTTTTCCATGATTTTCCTTTTTTTTGTCATCAGCATATGCAATTACTTGGCTTCCTGTTGTTCTGAGATTTCCCTTTTGTAACTTTCTTAAAATGAATTCTAGAGCTAGATTGAACAAAGTAGCTGACAGTGAGCCTCCTTGTCTTACACCTTACACCTTTGTTTATTTCGAATTCTTCCGTTTCCCCTTTTTGTGTCAGAATACTAACTTTTGATTGTCTCATTGTCATCTCTATAAAGCTTCTTAGTTTTTTACTTACTCCTTGTTCTTTTAAGGCTTTCATAATTTCGTACCTCTTTAGAGAGTCAAAGGCTTGTTCGAAGTCTAAACATTTCTATTTCATACTGATGTTCATATGCTTTCTCCATGACTTGTTTAATAGTATGTATTGCATCTGTTGTTGATCTGCCTCTTATGAATCCACATTGATATTGCCCTATGATGTTTTGAGTTTCAGTTATTAGTCGTCGTTGTATTAGTGATGATAATATTTTATAGGCTACGTTTAATAGTGTAGTTCTTACAATCTTGCTGGTCTCCTTTTTTTGTGTATCTTTCTAATTTGTCCAGTTTCCCATTCGTTTGGCATTTTTCCTCTTCCCATATCTTCTTAACCAATTCCATCCTTCCCAGGTGCTTTTCCATTACTACCTCTCTTGTTGCTTCTTGTGTAATAATTTCTTCTTCTGCTTCTTCTTCTGTTTCATCTTCTATCACTGGTTCATTTAGTAATTCCTTAAAGTATGTTGTCCATATTTCTTTGTGTTGTTTTTCCTCTTCTACAATTTTTCCTTGTTTGTTCTTTATTCCTTTTAATTTGTTTTTGAAAGTCTTATTATTTTCTTTTAACATTTTTGAAAGACATGTACAAAGGATTCATTTCTTTAGTTTCTGTTTTTTGGTTGGGTTTTTTGCTATTTTCATTTTGTAAAAAGAATTGCTCCTAATATTAACAAAACTTTGAAAACAACCCCGCAAAAATGGTTTCCATTATGTATCAACCCCGGTATGAAACTCCCATATTTCCCAGGTTAGAGTTTCTAGCAATATGGCGACCAGACATGTCGATTCCGGTTAGTGAGAGAACTTCCGGTCACCTACTTCCGGAGTTCAACGGAATAACTAAGGAAACACGTACCTTTAACTCTATCCGGACAAATTTCCAACTGAGATTACTGCAGACGGGTCTAATTTCAACTTTTCACGTGATTTTCCAGGAAAAGCGATATCTGGATGATCACGGAATTATCTGGGTTTATTTTTTGAGATTGCGATAAAGGTTCAAAAGTTAAATGTATATTCGTAAGTAAATTTCATAAGGGCATCTAATTTTTCCGAAAAAATCGAAAAAACACGTTGTAACTCAAAATTGCGCGTTTGTGATTGGTGGAAATTAAGACGAGGGAAATAGTCAATTTTAAACCATAGAAAACGTGGAAAAGTTGGATTTTATTATAATTTACAGTAAAATTTCCGACCACCTACATACTGCTAAGAATGTTCCATGAATTTGGGTATTTAAAATCGGTTTAGCCCTGGTCGGATATCCATGTGAACAGTGGAAGGAATCTTTTAGTTTTTTATAAACACATAAACAAAAAAATTAATAACGACCACCCTCTATATAGAAAAACTAACTCACAATTACAAAAAAATCGGTTCTGTTGGATGATGTTCAAACAAAGGAAATATCTAATAATAGACACCAAAAAGCTGGATGGTTAGTAAAATGCGAAAATGATTTTAAAACGGTTTTGTTTCCTCAAAAACAATGAAAAATCCATCAATTTAGATCACAATGGGAAAAAAATCACAAGAACGTTAATATCGAAGATATTTTTTGCTTTCATAATCCCAGTTACAGGACTGGATTGAATATTTTTATATTTGTGATCAGAAAAAAGAAATTTCCGCAATAAAAATCACAAAAATTTAAAAATATACACTAAAAAGAATATATTTAATATTTTAAATATACTGCAGCAGTTCCTCTTAGGGTATGTGTGAGTTCCGGTGTACCACAAGGATCACGTTTGGGTCCTATATTTATTGTGCTTCTTATTAACGATTTAACTTCTTTAACTACTATTCAAGACTTTTTTTTATCTTCAAACTTTTTGAAACGAATGTATAACATAATAACAAAGAATGTATAAAAACTATGTTTCATTTTATGTGAATCGTGAAAATTTCAAATATCTCCATGAATTTTAATCTGTCGTAACCTTTCACTACGCTCTCCGTTCTGCCATTGGAAATACCTCAACTTAACGATATTTCAAAACGAGGTTAAGGCTGATGGAATGCAAATTCCGATTATTTTTACATTGATTACTGACAATTATTAAAATTTCAATGATGTTTGTAATAAAGCAATCAGTGTCGCCGGTTTATTAAATTTTTTTATGTCCCATTGACGCCACATTGTCTTATCACATCGCATTATTTGAATATCCAACCAATAGGATGAGTCGGGTCCACGGGGACTCAGACATTTAGATTTCAGTGATGGTTAATATGGAATACCTGCAGGAGCCTTTGTCTTAGGAATAATTGTTTCATTTTTATACTTGATCCAAACTGTTTCCTTTTTTTTTTTCACCTGTCAAAACAGTCAGATTTTGTGGTTTCAGCCAATAAGAGCTCAGGATCCTAACCAATCATTGTGTTTTATACTGATAAAACCGCTTCTTCGTAATTGTTTTTTGATTAAACTGTGTTTACCTTTTTTAAAATGTCAAATATAAACATTTAACAACTTTTATTTAGCATTATCAACTCTTATTATGCAAATCTATGTAAATATACAAATTTCAAAATTTATTTGTAAACTAACCTGTTTATTCGTTTATTCACACACACAACATCAGTTTTTGAATATCCAAATACTTAAAAATCCATAAATCTCTTTAAAACTGACAAATGTCAAACTCTATATCCGAATTAAGCCAAACGCAATCACGTATGCCTTGGTGGCCCTGTATTTAAAACTATAACAGCTCATAATGTTTCAATTTAAATTGAAAATTTCACACCAACATTTTTGTAACCAATAAGAAGCTTTCGTTTCAGCTCGTTACTGTAGCAACCAAAAAACTTGGCGATAGTATTCTCCTACCCTCTCCTCAAGCATGATTTTTTTAAAAAAGTATCCCTCGTCTTCGACTCGGGATACTTTTAAAAAATTCATGCTTTCGGAAATATTTCCGATAGTAATTCAAGCTCCAGGGAGGTTACAAGTGATAAAGAAAATATTTAACATTTGTGTATAAAGTGTTATTTGCATAAATGACTATATTCTCTGTTTTTAATACAAAATGATTCACAAAAATAAACCAAACAAACTGATTTTATAAATCAGTTTGTTTTCGTGGTTTTTCCAAATAAAGCCGTTTGCGTGAACACCAAAAATTTTATCGATAAAATTTGATAAATATTATTTTTCGCGATAAAATTGTTAATTACAAATTATGTTTTTTTTTCAGGTTAGCAGCATTATTTTTAAATAAAAACTGTCGAGTTCGGTGAGTAACTAATTATTTAATCTTGAAAGGTTTGAGCATACATTTTTTTTTTAAATTTTGTAATTCAAAACATTGTAATAATTCTTTATTTCCACTCATATACTTTAAAACAGCATTTTACGTAACTGTACATCCTAGTCGCTATAGTTTTTGGAGTTTCCATTTTATTTAAAGTTGAAATTCATGCAAAGAAAGTTAAGGAAGTTAAAGAAAGTTTTAAAGTTAGTTTCCACCGGTACCTTTGACAGAAGACATTGAGAAATCCAGTTTGCTGAAAATTATATATCAAGGATGTCACGGAATTTTATTAGATGATTGTCTAACTTACAAGTGGAGTTACATTTGAAATCCTTTTAGGTCATGCTCATCGAATTTATCGCCTTGTTTTTGTTTTTTTTAAGGGGTATGAAGGAGTTTTAGGAACAACAAGTTTTTTTCATAAGCTGCTTGTTTCTTAATTTATTTTTGATTTCGCACGACAACCTACCTCAGTGCCTTGTTAACTTGTTTGGCGGTAGAATGCGAAATAACGTTATAAACCCTCAAACGCAGTGCAGTTTAGACAAATAAATTTACTTTTAAAGACAAATTATTTATTGATAAAGAACACAATAACAATAAATGTTACTTATGTAATGTAATGTAACTTAAAACCGTTAGCCGTTAATTTGTTGCAGGGGAATTGGGGAGGAAATGGGTTAAAAGCAATTTGCAAGAATTGCGTGACTCACAATCATAATTTGCATGACAGCTCATGAATTATCTCAAATTGGGACGTTTTAACTCATACCAATCGACCTACAGAATATCGTTGCAATATTTTAAGTAAATTCGTAAATTAATGACAAAAATATTGTCACTATTCGATATCTTGATGTTTCATATTTCTTACTGACTCATTAAACTCTTAAGCTCTTAAGTTCTTAAGCTAGCAGAAAAAAGTCAGCAGAATTAAAAATCAATACATAGACAATTAAATGTCCTATTTGCAGTCAAAAACAACGAAAAAAGTAAGTACTTTAGGCACTATTGTAGAAAAAATATTAAAAATATACGTTTCCTATCCAGCTATATCAAATTCCACATCTAATTTCATAAAATTTTCCTTCGCTAGTGTCAGAAAGACATATGTTAGGAAAACAATGGATGGTCATTTTCCTCGGCTGCACTTCTAAGAGGGTAATTTTATACAAAAGTAATGGAAAAGAGGGCCAGAATTCAATTTGTTCCAGCAGCGGTCCAACACCGTACTTATTAAAGGCCAACGAAGAACAGAAAGAAGTCTTTTGTTAAAGAATTTTCCCGAAATATTCCACCAAAAGTTACATCGTAATGAAATTAGGATTCTTTCGAAAAAAATTTTAACGCGTCTTTACACTTATTTTCCAAGCCAAGTTATACAGGGTTATTCATTAATGTACTAAAATTCTGGAATCTCCTATATCCTTTGAAATAACAAAAAACTTAGTGGTCTCAAATAGTAGTTTAAATTTAAAGTCAAGTAGAGGGTGTTTCATTTAAAAAATATAACTTTCGTCTAGCAACTATCTATATTTGTAATAAATTTTAAAATATTTAGCACTATTTTTTTTTTTAGTTCAATTGGGATAAAGCCAAACGACGACGAAATTTATCTCGAGACTTTAAAAGTGAAAGTTAAGCTAAGATTTATGCGAATAAAGTACAAATTCTACGTCTTATTATTTTACAAAGTGTATTATGTCTGCGAGTGTATCGTAAAATAAATTAACCCTCCAAAATGTCCGACTAGCTAAAGAAGAGTTAGAGAAATGTTAGAGATGATAAAGACTAAATTTGAACTTTTGGTGGAATGATTCGGCTACAGCGAAGTCTGGTTTTAAGAGAAGGGTAAAAGACGAGGAGCGGAGTCTTTATGCGACTGTTTTTCGGCCTAAATTTAATTTGTTTAGTTGTAAAAGAAGTGTAAAAAGGAATAATAGCCATCATAAGGTCCAATTAGTATTGTTTTTATAAAGTATCTAATTTATTAAATTGTTTTACTATGAAAAAGTGCATTTATTTGATAATTAATTGTAATTTCCACTATTTTCCTGACTTTTTTAATTTAATTTTCATCCAAATTTATTCCTTTCTTAAAACCTTTCCATTTATTTTATGCAAATTTAAAAATCAAACATCTAATTTTCCCCTCAAGTTGCATTAAACTCGAGACATTTTTTCCGGAAAAATTGCCTTGTTGAGGGTCCAAATTAACCCCAAAAAATTTGTTTAATTAAATGAGCAGTACATCCCCTAAAAAACGGGGGTGTAATCTCTCAGTTTCAACTTTGGAGAAGATTTTAAATTGAAACATAATTAAAGAAAAGAATGTTAATTTGCAATTTTGTCTTCGTATAGCCGTTTTGACCGACCGTCTACATTTTTCAACCCTGAGAGCCAGAATTTTGATTAAAATTCTGTTTTCGGTTGAATCATGTTCAAATCGCATACCTATTTAGGGACACTGCAATGGCGGAGGATGGTTCCACTAAAGGGTTAACTGAAGAATTTTAAAATTACTATCAATAAAATTGAATATTTTTGATCATAGAATTTACAATAAGTGAAAGTAAAAATATCATTGATACTAACATAAAAGTAGAAGAGGAAATTACTATTTATTGTCATTGCCAATTGTTTAAAAATAAAAATTATGTGGTTTACTATAGTTTAGAGAAAAAAGGAGTGCAGTAATTTAATTTGTAGAAGTAGTACAGGTTTAAGAGGTAGATATTTTATTTTTACCTCATCATTCAATGCTTATTTGTAGTTAAAATGAAAATTTTAATACATTTGGTCGGCCTAATAAAAGATTTCGTTTGATTTAATCATGTTTCCATGGTTTTTACTGTAATAAACCTATTCTTTTGACAGATAAGTCAGACGTTATTTATTTCGCATGTATTTTAATTGATTCGGAATGTTGTATTAATATACATTTCAAAATGGCTTCATTCTAAAAATATTATCAGTCCTCCTAAATCCTTGAAGGCAGAATTACTCGTAATAGCAAAGCAACATAAAAGCAAATTCAAAAAATATATTATAGATGAGATGCCCCGAGAAAAAGGAATTGAAATTCTCAGATTGCCTCCTTACCAAGCAGAGTTAAATCCCATTGAACTGATTTGGTCACGATTAAAAGGTTATGTTTCTCAAAACAATACAACATTTAAATTACCTGATGCGCGAAATTTGTTTTTGAAGGCAGTTTCAGATGTAAATGGAGAACATTTGAGAAAAGTGGAAAATTCATTTTGGAAAGTGGATATAGCAATGGAAAACTTAATAGACCCTATAATAATAAACCTCAGAAAAGACAATGATAATGATACCAGTAGTTATAGTGAAGACAGTGACTTTGTTTTAATGCCAAGAGATTAAAAAAGTTTAATCCCATTAACAATATATAATCCTCCGTGTTATTTATTGGTTTATTTTTATTTTGCAAAGTGCGTCTATGGAATGTGACGTTATATCCCCAAAGAGGAGTGCATCTTTTATTCAGAGTATACTATCCATGAAGAAAAAATTAATAATAAAAGAATATTTGTTGCCAACTATTTCAGACGTACTGTACATGATTTAAAAAATTTCACTCATTTTTCATTTTTCATATATTTAATATTTCATTTTTCAGTTAAGCGGCGTTAAGACTTTACAAGTTACTTGAATTCAAGTAACTTGAAAGGAGTAACCTGAATTCAAGTGATCGTTCATATTATTTCAATATTTGATTCAAGTCATTTCAAGTTGACATTTTTACTTGAATGATTCCTGTTTCAAGTTACAAAAATGGCGTCGAATGATGTGATTCCTGCAGGAATAAAAGTTGTAAATAAGCTAATTGTGGATGGATTACTAAAATCAGAGAAAAAATTCTACACTTCATTTTACAAAAAAATTTAAACAGAAAATAAAAACAACATAACCTCACAATTTATTTTTTAATTTGATGTATTAGGTAGGTGTTAAAATGGCTCGTTCAGACTTTACAAGTTACTTGAATTCAAGTGCAATAATTGGTGCAACTTGAAACAAATTGAAAGGTGTGAACATCATTTTACTTGAATTCAAGTAACTTGAAAGGTGCTTTCAAGTTTCAAGTAGAAGTAGAGACCAAGTTAACTTTTGCTTTCAAGTTGGGGACTTGAATCACAGTTGAATAATGTGAACTGATATTCAAGTGCACTTGCAGTCACTGGAAGTAGTGAAAGTGGCTATGCACTGCGGCAAATTAGTCAACCACATTTACGTCTACGGCCCAGTCGTTTTTCGAGTGCCCATGCTGTTGCTAAACTTATCGCATAACCTAATGCACGAAACATTATATCAAAAAATTATAAAATGTAACCGATCAATAATTTATAGGGTGAGGTCAGGTAAGATTAGGGTACGCCAGGCCAGCTCAGCTCAAATACAAAGTAATATTTCAAGTAAATGTATTGTATTGGCATTTGGCAACACCGTGGGCTCTCGAAAAGCAGTTGGGATGTAGACGCTGACTCTAGTGTGAACCACCCACGGAGGGTTCTAATTGTGAGGTTGTTTTGTTCTGTATTTTTTTGTAAAATGAAGTTTTTTTTCTCTGATTTTTAGTAACCCATCCATAATTAGCTTATTTACAACTTTTATTCTAGCAGGAATCACATCATTCGACGCCATTTTTGTAGGTAACTTGAAACAGGAATCATTCAAGTAAAAATGTCAACTTGAAATGACTTGAATCAAATGTAGAAATAGTATGAACCTTCACTTGAATTCAGGTTACTCCTTTCAAGTTACCTGAATTCAAGTAACTTGTAAAGTCTGAACGAGCTTTTCAACTGTGATTCAACTCGACCTTCAAGTCCCCAACTTGAAAGCAAAAGTTGACTTGGTCTCTACTACAACTTGAAACTTGAAAGCACCTTTCAAGTTACTTGAATTCAAGTGAAATGATGTTCACACTTTTCAATTTGTTTCAATTTGCACCAATTATTACACTCGAATTCAAGTAACTTGTAAAGTCTGAACGATCCTAGACAGGGTACGAGTTAGAGAAATAAAAAACATACAAATAAATAAATTCCCAAACCTACGCCTTTTGCCGCATTATCTCGTTTTCTCTGTAAAGTAAAGTGTTGAGTTTTCAAGAAATTAATGAAATTCAAAATGGTAAAATTAAGTGAAACGTTTCATTTTTTATTTGCCTCGGTAATGAGCTTTTATTATAATAAAATCAAATTTTAATTAAAATATAGTACGCGCGCCACTGATGTGGCACGTTCTTTCATGTTAGTAGACAAATCAAAAATCCAATTAAAATAACTATTCGAAGCCGGTAACTGAAAATCCGATAGGATAGACGAGGACGGAAATAGAGTATGAATTTTTATCGAACTGTGATGTTCAGATTTCAAAGGATATCTATCGGCAGTCACTAGACCCGAAAAAAACCAATATCTATTGCCCGTGTACTGTCCTTTAGTATGAATATTCCCATGGTTATTTTTTGTATAAAAACTTTTTTTAGGATTTTTAAAAAATATGTTTTTATAATTGAATGAAGTACCTACCATGGCAGCTTAGGCCTATAGGATGAAACTGTTTCACAAAGAAGACAAGTCAAAAGAAGAAAGAAAGAGGATATAGGGGAAACACTAATATGATAGTTTCTTCTAAGGGTAAAAACATAGTGAAACTTCGCACCAAGCATCGCACCAAGCATCAACTCAAGCCAGGCATCAGAGGGCACATAGTGAGGCATCTATAAAAGCAGTTGTAAGAATCATGAATCCACAGTCGTAGTGAGGTGTTGGAAATAGGAAATAGTTGTTTATATAGATAATATGTTTTCTGATAGTGATTGCAATATATATGCAAGTGAATCGTTAAAATGGTGGATAACTGATAACTGTAATGGACGAGAATATACTGTCCACTCGGTGAACCAATTGCGGAGGCAATTTGGTGAATATCATCGACTCTTTAGTGAACGAAAACGTTTTCCTGACAAATTTCGAGAATACATGAGAATGTCTTTCAAAACATTTACATATATTTTGAACACAACAATATACTTTACCTCTTTTCACTTTAACAACTACGATACTGACAAAATACGGGTAGTGGCTGGGCTTCACACGACCTTGAGCGCACCAATCATACATCACATTTCGGGCGAGGCTTGGTGCGATGCTTGGTGCGAGGCTTCACTATGTTTTTACCCTAAGGGTAAAAACATAGTGAAGCATCGCATCAAGCCTCGCCTCAACCATCAAAAATAAATACATGTACTAAACGTGAACCGTTCATAGTAAAGAATCGAGCATCGACTAAAGCATCGCATCGAACATCGCCGTTTCCGAGGAATCAAATCAATTTGATTTTCAAGACTCTTCTCAGGACTGACGCCCGAAATGTGATGTATGATTGGTGCGCTCAAGGTCGTGTGAACACTAGCCACTAGCTGTATTTTGTCAGTATGCTTTTATAGATGCCCCACTATGTGCCCTCTGATGCCTGACCTTGAGTCGATGCTTGAGACAAGGCTTGATGAGAACACAACAAAATAACTTTGATGTGGGTTCCAGGACACTGTGGCATCGAGGGTAACGAAAAAGCTGATGAATTAGCCAGAAAGGGTTCATCAACTCCAGAACCCGCACTTGGTGTTATTAAATCTAACTACGCTATGCATACGGGACTGGATCAAACGAAAACAAAGAAAAAGGTGGAAGGAAGCCCCTCTCATGCACATTTATTAAATAACCGTCCAAACACAAAGCTGAAAAACTGCTCAAGATGAGCAGAAATCAGCTAAGAACAATAACGGGCCTTCTCACTGGACACAGTCCAATGAGAGGACATCTGTACAAGATGGGGCTGTACAACGGAGACCTTTCCTGCAGATAATGTGGTAAAAGGACAGAAACAGCCAAGCATATACTGTCAGAATGCGAGGCATTGGATCGCAAAAGACAGGCAATTTACGGGAAGCCCAGGCTAACTCCCGAAGAATACAGCGCCCAACCGTTGAAGAACCTGTACAAAATGGTACAGGGGTCAGGAGTTACGGAGTGGGTGCTGTGATACTATCCCGGAAGGCACAAAAAGACCAAGAGAGCTGAGGTGCAGCTGGCGATGGGACAGCATCCGAGTATAAAAAAAAGGCTTCATGAGATGCTTCACTATTTTTTTACCCTAAATCTGATCTACCTGAGAAACATTTGCCCTAAAACTTTAAGACTGTAAATTCATTCTCGACAACGCTTAACTCCCAACAAGAAAAAAGGTGATTGGTTACTTTTGGCACGTTTATATTAATACCGGAGATTTGCCTTCTTACTTTGAGGGAATTGTTGAAGGTCATAGTAAGATCTAGAGTCCTAAAAATCGATACTACATATCTCTGAAAATTAACAGATGATAATCTCTGGAAGGATGGAGAGAGATGAAGATTTTAAATCGAAAAGATCGTGATTTATTTAATTCGTATTGTCAACGAAACCCCCACCACTGTCATATACAAAACCAGAAACGGACCCTCTAAATGGTCGAAAAGGGACGTCGTTTATGGATCAATAGGAATTATGGGATTATGATAGTTTTAGGGACTGCGTAAGGCTGATAACATAACGGTTATCCGCCCAGATGAATTATAGTTTTTAATATTGCGACTTAGGGGTACCAGATCGACTTGTGACAAGGGTCGGGCTTGTTTACAAGGGTTAGGCTGGATTTAAATTAGACGCGGTATAAAGAACTTGAAGATTGGTATGTTTCATCAGATTATTTGAAAGATTGGGTAGGTCACAACCGTCACTATAAAGCGTCGGTTCATAATGTGTCGTATTATACGATTAAAGATATTTGAGACCACCTCGAATAGTCCTTATTATGGTTGTTAAGGATTTGCATATATTATTATTAGGTAGTTTCCCTCCCAAATATTGTTTATCCTGTTTTTATCCTGTTTGTATCACCCTGTCTGTCTATTATTTTAACCATCTTGCATGCATTACCATAATTCCTTGAAGATGTCTTGTTATCATCATCCTCCCAAAATAAATATCTATTTTGACAACTATCGAAACTTTACCCCAAAACACCACCATAAAAACAATTGAACCGTGAACGATTGTCATATGTTTTCTTGATACACTCACGGCCCTGCTATATGCCGATTTTCCGCTGTCATTTAACAGAAAAATATCGAAGACATCCATGAATGCTTAAGTGCTATCATCCGTTCACCCTCTTTTTTTTTCATCCCCTTGTTTTCCGACCCCCTCCTCTCTCTGCCGGCCACGTGACCATGTCACTTGCCTCATTTCGTTGCAAATAAATGCGTGTTTGATTCCCCCACAGCCCTCAGTCTTATCGTCGTTCTTTGTCTGTACTCGGTTAAGTAGGGATTTTGGTGAGTGTGCTATGGATCGGTTGTTTTTACGAAAGCCTTGGACAACGTTTTGTTTTTGTTTTTCAAAGTAGCTGTTAAAAAATTGGATCAGCTTATTCAGAGAGTGAAGAAAAATTATGTTAAAAACGTCTTTCTTTACCAAATTTGGAAATGGAATGGAACAAAGGGCTCAACCCTCATATTTAAGTACAAACGTTGTAATGACGAATTCCCCGACAACAACAACAACGCTCATCTATTTCATGATTTTCTCGTAACCACTTACCCGCAAACATTAACCGAGGAAAAAAGGAAAATTGAAACATATTTCCCGGTTTTTCGGTGGGCGACGACAAAAAGCAAAGTCGGTAACAACGTTCTCTATATTATCAGTGTTATCCCGTGCTCGCTTTCTTCCTCGCTCTCCTCGATTCACTTTACATGTTTATTTCTTTAATAAAGTTGCAAATTATCATGTAAAATGGCAGAGGACGCGTTTTATTCGGATAAAAGATAAAGCTCTCGAGATAATGTTGGAATAACTTTGTTGATGGATGGTTGGAAAATTGTTGAATACACGTTATTATATTTAACATTTACTAATATTAAAAATCCTTTGTCAATTCTACAGTTATAAAAATACGCCTTAACTATCAAATACTCAAAAATAATGTTAAAATAAACCAATATTAGAGCGTAAATCGTTACACGGTGGGTAAATAACGTCTCTTAAGTCAGCAGAATTAAAAATCAATACATGGACAATTAAAGGCTCATTAAAGACTAATTAAATGCCCTAATTTAAAATTTTCTGCTCCGCGAATTTTCGCAATAATGACTGCTCTGCTAGCTTCAACTTAAGTGAGCAGAACATGAGCGAAAAAGTGGTTGAAACAATAAAAATTGCAATTTTCTTTGCACAGTTATTCACGCTGATTAAAGACTAATTAAATGCCCTAATTAAAAATTTTATGCTCCGCGAATTTTTGCAATAATGACTGCTCTGCTAGCTTTAACTTAAGTGAGCAGAACATGAGCGAAAAAGTGGTTGAAACAATAAAAATTACAATTTTCTTTGTACAGTTATTCACGGCTCATTCAAGACTAATTAAATGCCTTAATTTAAAATTTTCTGCTCCGCGAATTTTCGCAATAATGACTGCTCTGCTAGCTTTAACTTAAGTGAGCAGAACATGAGTGAAAAAGTGGTTGAAACAATAAAAATTGCAATTTTCTTTGCACAGTTATTCACGCTGATTAAAGACTAATTAAATGCCCTAATTTAAAATTTTCTGCTCCACGAATTTTCGCAATAATGACTGATCTGCTAGCTTTAACTTAAGTGAGCAGAACATGAGCAAAAAAGTGGTTGAAACAATAAAAATTGCAATTTTCTTTGCACAGTTATGCACGGCTCATTAAAGACTAATTAAATGCCCTAATTTAGAATTTTCTGCTTCGCAAATTTTCGCAACGATGACTGCTCTGCTAGCTTTAACTTAAGTGAGCGGAACATGAGCGAAAAAGTGGTTGAAACAATAAAAATTACAATTTTCTTTCTACAGTTATTAACGGCTTATTAAAGGCTCTAGGAATACATTAATCGCGAATTTCAGGCTCGATTTATTTTTTTGCGAAAATGGAAAAAGTCACGACGTGGTGGTAAGGTCTGCGGAGCATGGCGGAAAAACGATTTTAATACTGAAAACCAGTGTTTCGGTAGTCTAGTCGTTGAAAACTTATTAATGGCTGATAAAAAATGGTAATTACAAATTTTCTGCTGCGCGAATTTTCGCAATAATGACTGCTCTGCTAGCTTTAACTTAAGTGAGCAGTACATGAGCGAAAAAGTGGTTGGAACCAATAAAAATTGCAATTGTCTTTGCACAGTTATTAACTGCTCATTAAAGGCTCTGGGAATACACTAATCGCCAATTTCAGGCTCGATTGATTTCTTTGCGATAAATGTAAAAAGTCACGACCTGTATATTTCAAAATAATTTTAAAATGTAGCCTTTATCAACCCATATATCCAGGAATAAAGAAAATTTACAAAATATTAATTTACTATTAGAGGCAAAGTTCATTAAAAACAACCACTAGAGAAAAAAGTCTAGCAAACATTGTAAACGTACGAACAAAATAATAAAATATCGAAAACAAAACAATCCGTAGAAACAATTTGCAAGCTTTCCACTCCAACAACGTTTTCCGATACAATCTAGAACATCGCAATATACAGAAATCTAGGAACAAAATAGCTTTCATTGAGTACCGACCGACGAGCATAACCTCAAATATTCTGACTGCCTCTCCGAATTGTTATCATTGACGTTTAAATAGTCGGTTTTACCGGGAATTAAAATCAAGACAAGCGTTAACGTCCGTTCACCGGACCGAAAATAAAAAAATATTATGTGGAAATAATCAGAGACGGCTCTAGAAACGAAACTGAATTCAGCCAGTAAAATTTATCGTATTGGGCATCTGGATCTGGATTTGGTCACTTGAGGTTCTATAACTTCTCACCCATTTCTGTCTATCAATGTTTGATGAGGGAAGTTCCGACTGGGGAAAATTATCTGGTGGGTCCAGTGGAGCAGACTAAAGGAAACTATTTCTGGATTTTAGTCTCCTCATTGGTTCTTAATGTCCGTGTAGGACATGGCGCTTATCAAACACTTGCTTAAACTTCTCAACATGTTCAATGTCTTTTCTGCGTTTGGTTGGTGTTGAGAGAAACCTGCCGCTCTATAGAACTTTTCCAGGGGGGTAGCTTTCATGAACCCAGTGATCCATAGGTTTGATTGAGAGCAACGTCAACCTGTTTTGCATGTTTGGATCGGCACCATACTGGGGCAGCATACTCTCCTGTAGAGAAGCAAAGTGCATGTGCAGATGTTCTCAGGACTTGAGGTTTAGCGTCCCATTTACTTCCAGCAAGTTTTTTTATTAGGTTGTTCCTGGCTGTCACTTTTTGCCGAGTATTATGACAGTGGTGTTTGAAGGATAGCGTTCTGTCCATAGCAACACCCAGGTACTTCGGTACCTAAGTACCAATCAATGAAGTTTTTTCCAACATATTTCAGCCGGGATTGATCTCACAAAAAATATAACTACCAAAATTGAAGAGCTTGACAAAACACTTTAGCTCGTTTTAACCTGAACCCAACAGCTTAATTAGTTCGCGAAATATCGCGATTTGAAATTGCAAAAATAAAAAATTAATTATTTCTCGAGAGGGAGTGGAGTTGGGGCCTCAATTTTTTATGAATGAAACTTTGATGGACCGGAGGGTGGGGGTAGCGGGACAAGTAAGGGGGGGAGATATGGGGAGGAAACAAATATTACTGAAACGTCTGTAACTTCCGTACTATTTAAGCTAGCACAACCAGCCAGGGCTTAAATTGTTCACTTTTTCATTCGCTAAAAGTTAGTAATAGCGCTTGGTGCGCAAAATAAGAACGACCATTTTTTTCTCGCATTTTTAGGCATGAAAGATGGGGAGTAGGGAAAATAATTTTTTCACCACTCGACAGCATTTTGGATCTTTGATTTGAGCCCTGCAGACATTCGATTCGATAATTGGGAAGGGAGCTACGGGCCGGCAAACTCTTTGCTCCATATTTTATTTTGCGCTAGTACCATCAGAAATTTTAGAGGAAAGTGGAATTCAAACTGCAGATTGAAAAACATTGGAAGCGATACCAGATTTCAGTATTAGTAACCAAATGACACCAAAAAATTTTTAAATAGAATTTTATTATAATCATGATTTAACATCAACACGTTTATCTATTTTCTCTGACGAATCATTTCGCAGGCATCTTTACTTTAATCGTTAATAATATTTCCCTAATATGTTTTTATGGTTTAGGATTTTTTTTTTAAATAAAGACACTTAATTATTCAAGTTTTCCGTAATATTTTAAAAACGGTTCTGAAAAACATCGATACAATCCTTACCGGAGCGAAAATAGAGACTATGCCTGGAATAAAGAGGCGTTCTCTCTTACTCTCCGCTGTGAATCCTTCTCTCTCTACCCACAAACCGAATGGTCAGTCAGATTTCATCAGAGCCATTACATATCTCTTGTGCATCTTCGCAGAATTCCCTTTATCGAATGCCCAGTGGGTGTACCAGGTCACGGCATTAATACAGGGTGACAGTGTTTGTAATGATAAGTTGAAGAGTTTAATTGTTTTTTAAATGATCCATAAGGTACGGAAAAAATATTTATGGAATTATGAATTTTTAAAAAGGACAAATGAAAATTACATTTATTTTAATGTCCTAGTTTTCATGCGGCGATTCCCAACTCGTGCACGTCTTTACCTGCTCCTGAAAAGAACTGACCAACTCGTGCTCGACCGAATACCAGGTAGAAAACCAACTGACCAACTCGTGCCCAAGGTTTTTAATTCTTAATAATTAAAATTAAAAAGTTTTCTATTATCTTCATCCAAAAAAGTTATTACGAAGACATACTGAAGGTATATTCATGTATATTCAAGATAAAACTACTAAAAAATATACAGTGTGTACAATTAAGTCGGCACCATATGGAAAACTTTTTTATTATTTGTTTTAGGAAAAAAGTTATTCTTGATAAAAAGTCGTGCATGGTCTAAAACCTAAAATGCAACCATCAGATATCAAATTTTTTTAGTCGTATGAATGAAAATATGAATTTTCCTCAAGAGTAAAGTAGCTTTATTTTTGAAATATTAAAAAAAAGTTATTAAAACAATTTGTTTCTAATGACATTCTACGTCAACATACCGATTTTGAAGAAGATATTCCAACTTTAAGAAAATTTTTATTTTTAATATTTTTTTTATTATTATTACATTTTTCATACTTTTTAAGAATTAGATACATTACCGCTGGAAATCAAAGATAAACCCTACATTTTCTGGAAGCTCATAGTGTGTACTATTCTGGTATGGCCTTATTTACATTTGAAAAAACTGAGAAAAATTGATCCCGAGTTTTGGTTGCCCCTGTATGGGAAAGGAGCCATTCGGTAAATTTATGAATATGAAATGAAAATACACCATTTTAGAGGATATTTGGTGAAAAAATTTTCTTATTCCTAATTATTGATTTTGAGATATTTGGTGTTGAATGAACCCATTTTAGGACATAAATGTCACCATAACTTTAGAACCACCTGGTATAAACCCATACAACCATATATTTTTGAGAAGCACTCTTCCGAAGGAATTAAATCGAGTGAAAATAGATAGGGTGTTCCATTTAAAAAAACAACTTTGATAAGTCACAAATTTATGGGACACTCTGTATGTTGGTAGATATTTTTGGAACATAGCTTTCATTGCTCTCTACAACTTTTATTTGAAACATTTTTTCCTATCTTAAAAAGGGAAGCAGCTATCTTCCAGCCACGCATCGTTGATACACCCGGTATTTGCTTTATTTTGTAATTCAGGGTAGAAAAAAATTATTTTATGTCTGAATCATCAAAATATAAAACTTAGATTATCGAAAAATATTATTTTTCCTCGACTTCTTCATTTTTTTCCATCTAAATTTGAGAAAATATTGCAAAATTTCCAAATATCAAAAAAAATAATAAAATGTTCTAAAACTATGTCTAGGTACCCCCTAAAAAACAAACTGTACATATGCCGTTCGAACCCCCAGTAGGTAATCCTATAAGCTATAAAATTTCCCCCTATGCATATTTTCCCGGAAAATCTGCTCCCCCATCTATTATATCACGTCGTTCGGGTGCATCTTTTATTTCTAACATATCAATACGTTTTTCCCGGCTGTTCAGACTTTGTTTTTTTTATCGGGAACGACCGTCCAGTCTATTTACCGCTATTCCAGACTCTCCCAAATCCCGGAAAGCATAGCGGACTGCATTTTCGGCTTGTATTCGGTCAGATCGGTGTCGATAAAGCGAGAAGATCCATTTGTTGTTTTTCCACAGGATTCGGTGATGTCCGGATTTTCGGGATCTTTATATCTCGAAGAAAAACAACCCTTAAAGAGGTTTTAGAGATGATTTGGGGCGTTTTATGCTAGACTTTAAACTTAATTCTGCTATTTATAATAATATGATCATCATGCAAAATTACAACATCGTGTGGGCTTTTAATATTGTGGGATTTTTTGTTACATCGATTTTAATATTTAACATAATTAGTCTTTTTTTTCTAACCCTGAAGAAGGCAAAAATATTTTTCGAAATGTTATTTATACAGGGTGTTCCATAGTTAAACCGAGATACGTTAACTGTAAATAGAGGGTACTTAGGTGATTCCAAATAACCTTGGTTACTGGGTCTAACGCCTTTAATAACCGAGATACGGGGTGTTTCATCCATTTCGGCCAATATGGCCAATATAACTTTTAGAACCACCCTGTAGATTTCTCTCATACTTGGTACAGGTATAGCCCAATCTTATAGTGTACGAATTACAATTAAAATCGAGATCCGGATGAACGAAAATTTGTAAACTTTGAAAATCCCCAAGACAACACCCTGTACATCAGATTTTTTAAAATTGGGATGGAAAAAATGAGTTAAAGTGCACATCCCATTCTACTACTGGAGTTTTAACGTCAAATTATATCAAATGCATTTTTTCATTTTCACAAGCAGTAACTTTCGAAATACCTGGTAGATTTCTTTCATATTTGGCACAGGTATCATTTTTTAGTAGCCCAATCGTATAATCTAAGGACTACACTACAGTTAAAATCCAGATACGGATTTAGAAAAATTTGTAAAAGTTAATAATCTCTAAAATATCACCCTGTATATCAGATTCTTTAAAATGTAATCGAATACCTATTTGAAAAAAGAAAAGAGATGTGTTATAGCCAAAGCCTACTTGATAATTTAATGAGTTTTGTATCCGGAATTAATCCGAAAAACTGTATTTTTTTTGTAGAACGTACTTGTGCACTTACAAAAACATTTCAGTGTAACACAGCTTTTTTCTTTTGTTTACTTAACTCACTTTTTGCCGTTTTTTCAAATATCTATTCCAATTTTAAAAAATCTGATATACAGGG
This sequence comes from Crepidodera aurea, assembly GCA_949320105.2. NCBI lineage: Eukaryota > Metazoa > Arthropoda > Insecta > Coleoptera > Chrysomelidae > Crepidodera > Crepidodera aurea. Next base: position 17,260,028 of record OX439477.1, on the reverse strand, counting down.
TGTTGTTTTGGGGATTTTCAAATTTTACAAATTCTTCTTAATCCGGATCTGGATTTTAATTGTAGTTCTTACACTATAGGATTGGGCTATTAACACATACATTTACCAAGTATGAGAGAAATCTACAGGGTGGTTCCAAAGTTACGGCTTATCAAAATATTGGCCGAAATGGATGAAACACCCCGTATCTCGGTTATTAAAGGCGTTAGACCCAGTAACCAAGGTTATTTGGAATCACCTAAGTGCTCTCTATTTACAGTTAACGTATGCCGGTTTAACTATGAAACACCCTGTATATACGTATATATGAATTAGAAAAAGACTCATTTCTGCAGAAAATTGTTCAATGTGGGATGGAAAAGGTACATAGATCTGCTCTACCGCTTTAATTGTCTTGATTTTCCGGGACTCTCAGATGTATGTGTGTGTGTATTTATTGCACACAAAATTGATTGCCTCCACAGGAAAAAAGAGCGCTATTTGAGTTTCCTTTTCAGATTGAAATGTAAGGCGTTTTTCTTTTTCATAGCACCTAGGTCATAAGATACAACAATAGACGCGTAATTCAGTAATGATGTTTAAAAAAGGGCATTCAAAGTTTTATTTTTATTTTAATTATTTATTGACAACTTTTTCGATTTAAGAAGTTTTATTTTCACTTCAAAAAAATGTTTTTCTCTTAGCGAATCATTTTATTTTCTCTTACCCTTTTGGTAAAATTTATTAGAACGCTCGTTATGCTATTTAAACCCCAAAGGGCATACATTTTTATGACCGAAGCTTTAATGAACCGATGTCTTAATTATTGCGTTTTTATAATATACAAGGTGGTCATCAATTAATTTTGAATTATTAAAATAAATATTAAATAAATAATTACGTTTACCCTCTATATTTTTGGACAGTGCCATTTTTAAATTATTAAAAATATAAAAAATAATTTTTATATTTGTTGAACAAACCAACCATGCATAGAAATTATATTAAACTAATTGGATACTGTCAAAATAAATAAATAAACATAAAAAGTTTATTTGCAATGTTAGGCTATGTGCTGCACTATGCTTCGAAATATAAATTGATTTTTTTTGCCCGTTTTTTTCGTAAAATGCGTGCGTTAAAGTGTTAATCCTATAAAAGTTTTTTTATACAATAATATTTTTGGACAAATTTTAACAAAAATCTATTTAGCGAAATATAAATTTTCTTTAAATTTCATTCCGAGTTGGCTCAACGACTATTTTCGTTCTTTGGTATTTCGCAAAGTGGAAGAAAAGAAAATAGTCTAAATAAAAATAGTACAAAAAAAAACAAAAAGAGCGTTTTCAACACATTCGGATTTGTTCAATAAGACGTAAATATGTAAACAGGTCTTTACTGATTTATATAGTGCTTGCACCATACAAATTTTCTTTCCAGGAAAAATCGGGAAACGGTTCAATCGTTGAAAAATAAATCAAAGGTTTTATTTTCTTCTTGTGTATATTTGGTTTGAAGTGTTCGTATTTTCGTTGCCAAGGAGATTTCATAAAAAAAGTCATGTTTTTAACACAGCAGGGATTTTTTGATAGATATCTTGTATGCGTCATTTGTAAGCATGTAAAAATACAGAACTATAACTCTCCATTTCTGTAGTTCATAGTGGTTTCCTTCTAATTCAATTTCTCTTCTAATGGAAATAAATCCACTTATTTTAAAGAAAAAGGGGGGCTTTAATTGACGTTTCGACTTAACTTTGCAAGTCCTTTTCAAAAAGTGATATCAAAATATAATTTACTATAGAAACAGAACTGAAGAGAGAGAGAGAGAGAGAAATAGAAACAGAACACTTGATAATCTTAGAAAAAATATGACAGCAGCCAACATAGGACACGGAGAAAGATTTTGAAATTGAAGATGTCAAAATCTGTTTTCATCATATTTTGTGACGTTTCTGGGAACGAATTTTAAAAAAAGAAAATTTATACTTTGTTATAAATGAAGTTTTCTTAATAATTTATTTATTTATTTGTTTGGGACACAAACAGGACAAACCCAGAATAGTGTCCACTAAAATATACAAAAAATGGTTAATTAACAAAAAGTTTAAAAATTAAAAACTATGCTACAAATTAAATGCAAGGTGCTTAGGTATCTATAATAAGCGATAAAAGTGAACAATTATAAGTTTTAAGGTGTTAGTCACAGTTGTAAAAAGTGAGCCTTAGGTGCATCTTTAACCTTAATAAAATTGCGGAGAAAAATGTCAATATCAACAAAATTCGACAATTTATTGTAAGTGTTAGTAGCCCTATGAAGCGGCGAATTTAAATAGTAATTGGTTGATGCCTGATTTACGAAGAAAGTATAATAATTTCTCGTATTGTAATTAGGAATAACAATTCGAATAAGATTCATTATTTCAACACAATCAATTCTGTTATTTAAGATCTTATGGATAAACATGACATCTGCTATTTGCCTACTTTGCTCAAGACTAATGATTTTCAAATTAAAATGGATATTTTTTCTGTTTCTTACAAATTGCCAAAAGTATTTAGGATTCTGAACAATATTGTCTTCTACATTTAACAAATATTTTTTGTAATCTTCATCTATTAGAAATTTTGATCTGCCGCGTAAAACTTTAATTGTTAAGTAGTAATATTATCATAAGAAAAAAACCAGATAAAAAACTTATGATACTATCCCGATATAGAGGGTATCATTTTTGCAATTAACTCTTTTTGTAAAATAGGTAACCAAATTTTTGAAATATCAACCGAACAATTAGAAACACATTCGTTATTATTTAAGCATATCAATGCTGCTTCTTTAACTTTGCGGTTATAATTATTAGGTTCTTTTAATAATCTAGTTAAAGAATTCAATTGTATTTTATGACCAAAATCCCATGCATGTTTACATATTTTTGCTTTTTCGAATTTTTTATTTTTAATGTATGATTGGTGTTCATTAAGTCTAACATGAAAAGGTCTAGATGTTTCTCCTATATAGAATTTATTACATTCACATGGAATTTTGTAAATACAATTTTTTGTACTTTGAATTTCTTTAAAAGGTTTTGTATTTACTATTAAATATTTTAATGTATTATTAGTTCGAAAAACTGTTTTTAAATTAAATTTATATAATTTTGGAATATAAGGAATTTTTACTATATTTGAATGAACTATTGGGAGATTTAAATGTTGTTCTTTATTTTTGATGTCTCGGTAAAGTTCACGATTTATAAATTTATTTGGGTAGCTGTTCTTAATCAAGACAGATTTAACAAGTGATAATTCATTATTTAAAATATTGTCATTTGAACAAATTGTTTTTGCTCTATCGGAAAGAGATTCGACAATACCTCGTTTAACATAAATTGATTGGTTTGAATTAAAATTTAGATATATATTTGTGTGTATTTTTTTTCCAAAAACTAAACGTCAATTAAATTCTGTAAAATAAGTGGTTTTATTTCCATTAGAAGAGAAATTCAATATAACTCTTCACCTAAACTGTATAAGAAATAAATTTTCCACCGATACCCGAAAATTTTTCAATTTATACTTATATATAAATCGAGGAAAAACTTTTTAGAAACTCCCATAACTCACGCGTTTGTTCCCCCCTCCCCAACGAAAAAAAAAAATCTCCATAATTTTCGAACTGTCAAAACAAAATTCCTTAATGCAATTGTTGATATACAAATAATAAAAGAAGGAATTTATCATTGCGTATAAATCATCTAGTGAGCTTGTGCCACTACTCCTACGTACCCCTGTCGCATTAGGTTGGCTGTGATTCATCTTTAGTTCGGATCCAGAGTGCGTTGGGTTGTTTGTTGTTTTCATACAGGGCGAATTATTTATAGCGATAAATATACATATTTTCCCGTTATCTCTACCGGGTGGCGCTGTGAAAGATTTGTTTGTATTACTTCCAGAATAGGATGGCCAAAATTCTTTATTATTATTTGTAATTACTATATTTATTGCAGAGTTAAAGCGGAGGTATAAAATTCGGTACTGGTGGGTGGAGCCTAAATACTACGCAAACATTATTACTCGTTCTCCTCTACCGATATCGACCACTTACGAGGGGGAGTCTAAATGATTATTTCGTTTGAATTCTAGCGGCGCCATGTAAGGGTTTCGTAGTCCCTAACTTTTAAGGTTTATTTTTCATTATTAGTGGATGAAAAAATTTGTACTTGTTGGTAAAGATCTAATCTATGTTCTCACTTTTTCGAAATTTGCTTTTGTTATTTTCTAAAAAAAATGGGACAAATCATCAAAAAACATGGAATTTTGCGATTTTTTTTAGAAAAAGCTAAATCAAATTTTGAAAAAGTGAGGGACATAGGGACATAGATTAGACCTTTACCAATATGTACTTATTATTTCATTCTGTTAAAATGAAAATTGAATCTAAAAAATTAGGGACTTCCTCTTGAAATTAAAATATATTTCAACCTAAAAAGGTAAAGATAAAAATCCTTGACGCGAAAGTGTAAAACAAGAACTCAAATAAATGCAATTTTCTTTAGTAATGAAATTGTTTTCCTCAATTTCGCCGAGGAAAAAACCCGTTCTCGAGTTTCCACAAAACTATTCTTTACCTGAAAATTTATAGTTACTTCCCTGGAGTAGGTATCATCAATTTTATACCCATTTTAGGGATTGGTTTGTCGTTATCCCGATTTGGTATGGAAATTGATGATCTTTACCTTTTTGTCGGAAATGCGCTTTCCCGTACCCATTGTAAAGTATAGCCAAGATTAAAAATATTTTACGTATTCTAGTGGACACAATATTTATAATGCTTCACTTACCTACACGAAGAAAAATGTTTTTTCACGATCTGATATGTTATTTTTAAAATTTTCTACTATTATGAAATTCCATGTAATTTTATTACTTATTATTACTTACACCAGGTCTACTTATAAGCACCAGAATACTATTTACCCATTTAGTGGTCACCATCTTCATAGGATGCATAGAAAGCTCCAGGGCTACATTTACAACAAATAATAAAAATACAGTCTTCCTGATTTTTTCCGAAAATATCACACACGTGTTAAGTAACACTTCCAGTTTCGGACGCCATCTTCATAGAGTATTAGATGCACCAGGTCTAAAAAAAACTGTTTAACCAAAATGAAACCAAATTTAGAATGTCACATTTAATTTTTCGTACATCGGACAATTTAAAATGACAAACAAGCGGCAACACCGCTCGATAGTTGATTCTCAATGTACTCCGAAGTGCTGAGTCGACCTCATGAATTTTACAAAAATAATTATCGAAATACTCGACGATTCCAGGCGCTCTCGGAGTGCTGACCTAATTTTTCGCTGCTTTCGGAAACAATCCCAAGTTTGCCGCTAAACGAGGGGAAAAAAACTCTAAATGAACTTTTTGCCGGGCGATCGCGGTAGTGTGTAAGAGTTGCTGTCGCCAGCTCGTACAGCAAAAACTTTTCGGTCTTGAAATATGGATTTTTGAGAGAATCAATTTATAAAAGAGGACGTTTGTTGATAGGAGGAGTTTGAAGTTTGACTTTTTACTTGGTATTTTGACCTGGTGCATCAAAAACTCTTGTCCGTTAAAATTCTTATTCGGGAAGATGATGTCCATGTAATTAAAAGATTTCTGTGTCCCTTCTTCAGAGTTTTGGCAATATACTAAGTTAAATTTTCCTGAAAATCTTGTTTTTAGCCAGTTTTACCTAGTCAAACTCGACAAATCAAAGTAATTTAAAAATTCCTACCCGTCTTCTATATTTCAAGGTGTTGCGACAGGTAAAAAACCTCCGTACTGAGGCCCAAACGACTGAAAATTACAGGATATAACAGATCCATTATTTAGATTCTCTTTTATATAATGAGAGCCGTTCCACAAGAATGTCGTCTCATCATTAATAGATAGAATGGTTTATTTCATAGTGGTTATAGCTATAATGAACGCTTTGTATAGTAAACATAATACAAAGATGATTAAAAAGGTTTTTTTTATAAGGTATCAATATCAAAGATAATGATACATCAAAATTGTTTCTTAGAGCTGCGGTTGAACGGATAAATAAAATAAATAAAAAGCGTTATTAAAGTATGTATAATATTGAAAAAAAAGTTTTTTGGACCCCATCTTCGTAGAGGATAATTGGCAGGTGATCAAAAAATTCAACCCACAGCGCTTTTGTGAATTCACGCTTTAAGGAATCAGTTTCTGAGATATAGGGTGTTAAAATTTGAAAATTAAAAATAAAAATTAGCGATGACTCAAAAACGGCTCAAAATTAATCTCTCAAGTCCAGTTAAGAGTTTAACAAAAGAAAGTTTTCAAAAGAAATTCTAAATTTTAAAAACTAAGCACCTAAAGGTGTTATGATTCTGCTATTTTTATTGTTTTATATTTTTCTCTCGAGATTAAGGAAACGCAAATGTTAAAAGTATCGCACGAACATGTTTTTTTGCTATGCAGCGTTAATAAGGGTTTATGTTGATTTATTACTCTTAAATGAACCTAAATCAAGTGTATGTGCGTATTTAAAAAACATTTCCGATTAAACGTGGTGCTTTAGAAATGCCTTGCAGTACGAACTTATATTTTTTTAGACTTAGAATGAGGTATTTTAAAAAGTACAGCCACTAATTTATAAAAATAAGACACACTATAGTAAATAATCAGAGTTCAAAATAATATTTAAAGGTAAAAACACGGGAACAAAAAGTTTCTGTGGCGAAATTGTTCTTGAAACGAGTTTAAAATTCCAAATAACAGGAATTTAAATATAGTGGAAATAACCACAGTTAGCCAAAAGACAGAAATACGACAAAAAGGGCTAATAAAAACAGACTTTCTTTTATATAAACTTCAATTACTATGCAAATTTGAATCGAAGAAAACAAGGAAGAGAGAATTCTGAATTTTAGGAAAAGGTTTCCGTATCAGTTTTTATTTATTTTAGATTTGGAGAGTACAGTAAAAAAGATTTTTTTCAAATATTCGTCACGAAGTTATGCTAAGTTCCATTAAAATTTATTTTTGGTCAAATATTCTACATTGGTGACTCGCAAACGATGTATCTGAGATCGACCTGTGATATACAGGGTATGAAAAATAGCTTGTCAATAAAAATTTGCAGAATCTTCCTTATTTCAAATGGAACACCCTGTATATTATCGATCCATAAGAAGCGCTAACCAAGGGTCTACAAATTTCATCAAGTATTCCCTATGGCTAAGTTCACTAGTTTTTCTTAAAACAGCTCTTTTTTTTTAGAAAAATGGCAAATATTGATATTTTTACGCTATAACGATAAGGATATACAAACGACTGATAAGAATATACAAATGCAGGACCCTGTATACATTTATTCAGCTCCTAAATCAACGCCTTACTTGTATAGTGTATATATAAAGAAAAATCGTCTGTATCTTTCAAAATTTTAAATGGGTTTATTAGCTTTTCTGAAGTATCCCGTAGAGTATTTAAAAATAATCTATATTTCATTGAAGGACTAACTCCTAATCCTTTAAAATTTATCGGATAATCTGCATCCCGAAAGACAGCGCGATGATTTCATAAAGGACGTTTTTCTCCTTTTTTTCATCTCATTTTTCCATTTTCAGCCATTTCCTTCATGAAAACGAATAAGAATGCTCTTGAGCTAATAATGTCGAGTCGGAAAAAGGCGGAAAACACTCGTTTTCACTTGAAACAAAAGCCGAACTCACTCACTTTTACGTTATCAACTTTAAAGAGATGGTGCTTTCAGGAAAAGATTGTATCAAATTTGTTTCTAGTTATTATTCTAAAATGTAATTTAATATGTAATTTTGAAAAACCGCAAAAAAACAATATAATCCCCCTAATTCTCAGAAGATGATGTCCATCAAAATAAAGATAATTACCACTAACATTTATTTTGTTGATTTTATAGATATCTAGGCCATAAAATAGTTACAAAATAATGAAAGTATAATAATTGGAATACATTTTAGGCTGGTGCAAGTTTTCCTCTATGAAGATGGTGTGTAAATCTTTTTTTTAAATTTTTGTACTTGAATATTTTTATATACAAATGAGTTACAAGAATTTTAATTCTGTAAAATTAATAAAGGTAAATAAATAGATTAAAAATTTTACTAAATTTAAATCTAGTACATTGATAATTTTCTGAAGATGGCGTCCATCATAATTACTCTTGATGTAATTATTAACTTATTTATTGTTATTTTTGAGTTGCTAATTTTAAAAATAAAGGTGTTTGGACCTGGTGGACTATGAAGATAATTACCATTATAACTTATTTTTATGATAATGTAGACTTAATGTACCGCTTAATCCAAATAATTAAAGTATATTTCTATTTGTACCTAAGAAACATTATCCTCTATGAAGTTGGTATCCAAATTTTGATCTGGTGCATCGCCAAAGAAAGTTATTTGCAATTAAATTATGAATTATTGATTGAAAATTGTTAATATATTACGAATGTTTTGGACCTAGTGGATGCATGGGTTATGAAGAAGGTTTCCATTGTAAAAAAGGCAATAAACCTTCACAGTTAACAATTTTATTAATTTAAATTTTATTTACAAATCGGGAGAATTATTTACATACTTGATTATTAATTATTATATTGGAAATTGATTTAAATAATCATTGAAAATATGATTTCAATGTTTCGAATAATTTCGACATAATTTAAATTGATATTTATATTATCTAATTTAATAACATAGTTAATCTACCACAATTTTTAACAAAAATATGCGCAAAAGTTTTTAAGCTTGTTTTTCAATATTGAATTTTTGAAACTAAAATAACAATAAATAAAAAAATTGCTTGGTTCAGTTCACTGATGTTAATTATTCAATAAAACTTTGGAGTTAGGAATATAATTCGTGTGCCAGTAGGAAATACTGGGGGTAGCGGCTAATGATATACCAAAAATCTAAAATCGTGGTGAATTATTGAATATTTCTTGAAACTGTATTTAAAAAAATATTTGTTGATTTCTTTTTTTGACTGTTGAAAAGAAGGTATTTTTATAGTTAACTAGAATATTATTTAGGAGAAAAATGTATTATTTTTAAACTCCAATCTACGTGCCTTTACTAATAGCATGACAATGATGCTTACTTAAAAGTTTCCCATACCGGCACCCGGTATAGAAAGGTCCGCACCGCCGCCATTTTAATTGCAGTCATTTGCGACGATGATATCTTTAATTGCTACTTTGTCGGTTTATTATCTAATCAACAGTAAAAGTACGATCTGGAAAATATAGCTGTTATATAACTGAAAACGCAGAACCTCCCCTTTTCTAAAATTCCCTCTTTATGGCTGTAGCTATTTCGACGGTATTAAAAATGGCGGTGGATGTTTAAACGAAATAAACGTGGCGTCAATAAAACGTTTATTTCGATCTATAAAACAGGTATATTGTTGTTAGTAAAATCCGCAAGAAGTGTAGATTTGAAAGTTAAAATGTTTATGGCTATTCAGTTTAGCCGTTCTTGATTTTTATAGGAGAAGATCAAATAATCTTAATTTGCAGAAAACGTTAAAGTATATTTGATTTTCATCAGAACAAGAATTAAAATGCACCCGCAAAGCTCTCATAGAAACAGCAGAGACAGTAAATCTAAGAGTTTTGATAAAGTTAAATCAAAGTGACAACACCACAAGGGAAAGAAACAAAAAGAAATTAAAGGGTAATGAAAATTGAACAACCCCAAAATTACTTACGTCCATGTATGTGTAGTTATCAAAGAAGATCTATATAAAATAATAAATTCTAAGAAAGTATCTAGAAAGACCGAGTTACATCTATACAAAACAGTTATAAGACCAACCAAGGGCGGATTTACGGGGGGGTACAGGGGGTAATTACCCCCCCCCCCCAGGATTGTAATTTATAAAAAAATTTATAAAACATAATACACACAAAACTGTTTTACATCATAAAGAGTGGTGCTTCTTATAACGCGATAAAAAAAATGTATGCAGCTTCCTTATTTTACTAGAGTAGCAGTTTAAAAGTGTTTTTTTTGTTTTAACCATTTCTAAGTACTTTCCTAGTCTCCTTGTGATTATAATTTAGTATTAATAAAGTTTTTTTTTAAACAGATCGACTTGAAATTTATTGCAAATTGTTAGGAAAGGTGTTTAGTTCAGAAGTAGAAAACTTTCGATAGTGGCGTTTTTTTCATCAAAAAGTGAGGGAAAAAAAGAAAATAAACTTGCGCAATCGATAAATTATCCTTTGTTAATGAATTAATGTTAAATACAATTTTTCATGAGAATAAACCCATGCCGAGTTATAGGGCGTAAAAATTACGATTTTCACCATAAAAATCGTACAATTCTAGTTTTTTAAATATAACCGAAAATCTGATATTATTACGTAAAAATTTATATGAACTAATTTTATGGCCTTGAGCTAACAATTAAAATAATTTTTTTTATTTTTCTACGATTAATACGAAGGAAGATCTGGCAATTGAAAAATGGGTGTTTTAAGAAACTGGATCGTTCTAGCGCAGGGGTTCTCAAACTGTGGTACATGTACCACTGGTGGTACATTACAATGTTTTAGTGGTACAATTTAACATTTAACATTTTGTTTTCAGAAACACATATATTTTTCTTCAAGTTTTTGACTTTAACGGCTCTAGCTTTAATATTGAAATGACGATTTTTCCAAAAACTTCGAACAATTTCGCGACACATTGATTTTTAACGGCGAAATGCTTTTATGGTGGTACATATATTTTTGTTTCATATTTATGTGGTACAAAATTTGAAAAGTTTGAGAACCGCTGTTCTAGCGTAAATATCTGAAAAAATATGACTTCCACAAAAAAATGTTTATAACATCTTAATGAGAGAACAACATTGGGAACATTTTAAGAACCAGAACCGCTTAACATAAGCAGAAAAAAAGTTATGGACAAAATAAATTTTTTTCAATTTTTTTACGCTATTTTTTTATCGCCATCTAGACTGTGGTATTTGACAAAAAAATCCTTTTGCAGAAAGTCGTAACATATGTTTTTACAATTTTTACAATTAGTAATTTTTAGCCCTATGGATAATTATTTTTTAAGTTTTGGTCTGTTAAAGTTGAGCTAAATTTTTGTTTTTTATGACATTTTCAATTTTTGGTCAATACCGTGAAAAGTATTGATTTTTGAAAAAAAAATGAAAGAGACAAGGCTTTGAGCAAATGTTCTTCCGAATAATTACCATTTTTTTTATCTTTACGTTTATAACCGTCAATGTCATTTTTTCGGGTCAAATATTGAAAAAACGGTCATTCCAATGAAAAAGTTTGTCATAACATGATATTTCGGCGATATCCTAAGCTTTAAAATGGATTATTCTACATTATTTAAGGGACGAGTCGTATTTGAAAGGATTATTTTTTGAATCATTTTGTATTACAAACAGAGAACATAGTCATTTATGCAAAAGACACTTTACACACAAATATTGAAAATTTTCTTTACCAATTTAAATTGAAACCTGAGCTGTTATAGTTTTACATACAGGGCCACCAAGGCGATTTTTTGACTGGCTACCCCGCGAAACGGCGCCGTAAATAAAAGCGAAGAACAAGAATTAAATGAAGTCTTTCTTAATTTAATTAATTTTAAGTTTAGTATTGAAGTGAGGTATGTAAAAATGTTAAAGGCGTTTTGAAATAAACTAATAAAAACAGGTTAGTTTACAAATACATTTTGAAATTTGGTTATTAACATAGATTTGCAATACATTTTAGTATAATAAAAATTGTTAAAAACATTTCAAAAAAGGTAAAGGTAAACACAGTTTAATCAAGAAACAAATACGAAGAAGCGGTTTTATCAGTATAAAACACAATGATTGGTTAGGATCCTGAGCTGTTATTGGCTGAAACCACAAAATCTGACTGTATTGACAGATGAAAAAAATAATCAGCCAAAAAAAGTTACGGGCAAAAAATACATTTTTTTTAGAAATGGTGAATATCGTATTTTTCTGCGCACTATAACTCGGGAGGGAACTTTAATTCATTAAAAAATATAATTTATCAATTACGATTTTTTTCTTCTTTTTTTTCACACCCCCACCTGCCACCACTCAAAACGCAACTAACGAAAGTTTTCTACTTCTAGACACCTTTACTAGCAATTTGCAAAAAAATTTAAGTCGATCTGATCAGTTACTAGTTTCTGCTCTATATTACAAAAAAAATTACTAGCTTTCTTGGACTACTTGGTAAGTTTTACCCCCCCCCCCCCCCCATAAAAAAAGCTAAATCCGCCCTTGAGACCAACAGCACTCTATGGAAGTGAAACATGGATATTGAATTAGGAGGAAGAACTTGGAACTTAGACATATTGGAAAGGAGTATACTTAGTGAGGATATTAGGAGGGAAAAAGAACAAGAAATAAGCAAAATAATAAGATCAAAAAGAATAGGATGGCATATACAGAGAATGCCAGATACTAGAATGACAAAAAAATGATAGATATAGATTATGCGGGAACAAGAAAAAAAGGGAGACCATAAAAAGATGGTACACGAAAGTGACAGAAAACCTAAAAGGGGGAGAAGGCAAGAGACAGGAAAGAGTGGAAGAAAATCATCACCAAGCTATGGCCCTAAAAGGCATGCGTGCAGCCTCACTTTGTCACTTCTTCATTTTAAAACTAAGCCAGCTTTGAAAATACTGATTTCAAAAAAGCATTTTCACATCCCTTTTTTACAGGCATTTGAAATATTAGAGTTCCATACCAGTTGATTTTGAAATGGTGGAATGATAAGGACGAGAATGTCATATCAATAAAAGTCTAAACTTTAACTTTGTCACATCGTCGTTGCAAAACCAATCAAGATTAATTAGCGGTTTTCAAAACTATATCAAAACTATGTCAACAATCAGCCAATCAAGACGTGATTTCACTGCCATGCAAATTCTGTAATAAGATATACCTAACAGGAAGAATTTTAATTTTTTCTCATGCAACTTATTTTTGCGCCCTGTATTATGCTAAACAAGTGGCTGTTGAAACGGTGAATGAGAGAACAATAGATGCATTGAAAGCGAAATAAAGCACAGGAAACGTCACAGTACGTCCATCTCTTTTTTTATTAGGAAATTGTTGAACGATTCGTCTTCTTTCTTTTTCTATCTTATTTATTACCGGATATTTTAATATTAATTACTGGTAAGACAGTAATTATGGGTGTAATTTTCGTATGGGACCAGCAACCGGTTTGGAATATGTAGTGCCCACGAGACTGTTTTTCAAAGACTTGTTGGAAACATTATTTAGTACAGGATGTCTCTAAAAGTCGTCTTAGAAGAAAATATGTATAAATGTTTTTTTAATTACCATTAAAAATTTTTATCGTATGGGGGTGATCATCCCCATACAGCTAAGATTTTTTTTTTGTTTCAAAAGGTGAACATTTTTGTGGATTTGAAATGACAAAACAGCATAAAAGTTTTTTATATTTCCTACAACGTGAAATCATCACTATAATCAAAAATACTGCTTCCAAACCTCCTGAAATAAACGGTAAAATTCTCTTAGCAGTTGCTCATTATATTGCTGAACGAATATCACATTTGATTAATGAATCCTTTGTTTTAGGATTATTCCCGAATATGAAGGCATCTAAAGGAATACCTGTTTATAAAAATAAGGGATATGCAACTAATATAGAAAATTATCGTTTAATCTTATTAAATATTTGAGTCAGCATACTCTATTCCACTCACTAATTACCTTTAAAGTTTTAATATGTTACCAGATACTCAAAATGGATTTATAAAAAATAAATCAACATTTACTGCAATTGCAGCTTGTCTAGATTTTATATATCGGGCCCTCAATGATAAAGAACATATTTTGGGACTCTTCTATATTTGTTATGGTGGATCATAATCTCTTATTATTGAAGATGAATGGGCTAGGAATACGAGGGAAACCTTATGAATGGATACAGTCTTTAATAAATCGAACTCAAGTAATTGTAACAAATAGTACGAAATCTGATCCTCTTCCATGTACAATAGGAGTTCCTCGAGGTTCAATTTTGGACCCACTTCTTTTTATAGTTTTTGTAAGTGATATCAGTAAGTTTTGTTCAAGCTATCAACAAATAGTTCAATATGCCGATGATATTGAAATTGCAGGTAATCAAATTGAGCAGGCGATGAGGCATCTCATGAGTTCAACCAGTATTGTAAAGATAACGGTCTGGCATTAAATGTAACAAACACTAACTTTACGTAACACATTTTTGACTAGTCTGATAGGATTGTACATTATGTATGTCTTTGTATAAGTGTATAATTCTCAAAGATGAATAAGTATTTCTATTCTTCTATCTAAAATTTGTAAAATGTTATTAAAAGAGATGTAGAAATATGTTTATACGTACGACATTTTAAAATTTGGTGACAATTTTACCCCAACTTGGATTTCTAATTTTTCCAACACATTGTACGCCAAGATCTAGAATAGCGAATACAAATTACAAAGAATATTTATTATAATCTTTCAGACCACCTGTACGCCATCTATTTTCGCACGATATGCCCAAAGCGACCAACTCATGCGGATCTAAAGCAAAAAGGTCTTAAACACGAACATCATTAAACCTGTCGACATTAATTTCGATCGGCATCGTATATTCGCAATTCCCTTTTTCTTTTTATTTCTGATATACTGATTTTCATATTTTTATCTTTCAGGTTCAGCAAACATCCTGTGCTAGTGGTGACCCGTGTTAAGGGTCACGTGGTAGGGATTTTTGTGATGTTAATAAGGTCCACCATGTCCTCGGAGAGAAATGGATTGCACTGGGTCATGTGCGTCGTCCTTCTGGTGGCCAGGATTTCAATTTCTGAAGGTCAGTTTACTATATTTTAATTACTTAGTGCAGGCAAAAACGTAAAATAATTTTCTGCAGTGTTTTTATGATTGGAAGTGGTAAAGGCGCTTACAATGAACGTAAAAAAAATTCGTCCAACAAGAGGGGTGCTAAAGGGTTAATTTGAGGGGGGTTAAAATGGGGACAAATTATTGTTGACTCTAAATCTAATTTGCCTGGTCTAATATTTATATTTACATTGTTTTTTACTCGATTACGTTTTGAATATACAGGGTGCGGTATTAGTGCGATATAGGTAGTTATAAACATCTTGTAAATCTCTAATAATTGCCACAAACATCGGTATAACAAATTTTATCTGAATTAGCCAATTTATTTCGTTCATTTCTATTAACAGGCTCTTAATCAAAGACATCTAGTGTGTTTGTGTGTGTATATCGCGATAAAAACAGAAACGCATCGCTCCGCCACAGCCAACTGTCGTTAATTTGGAGCAAAAAAATTAATTAATCGAATCCTTAATTGGTCTCGCCAGAAATGTGTGTGATGTTTCTCGTTTGTGCGTACGCGTGTTTCGTAATTATGCGGGTGGAGAAAGAGGGATTTTTTTTTCAAATTTAATGAATTTGCGCAGAATATAACATTATAAATAATGATCTTGGCATAAATTCTAAATTACTTTCTTGGAGGAATTATAGTCTTATCCAATACAACTCAAAACAGTAGTGGGCTTAGTACACGATATTGTTTTATTTCCCCCTATAATCTTCTGTTGTTTGTTTGTATTTGAGCGTCCATGACCGAATACTACGAGTAGATTGATCCTAGAAGATCTCTTAACGATCCGTTGCAGATGAATAAATTTTAAGATGTATAAATATATATTGAAATCTTAACATGTGTATATAAAAATAAAAATATAATAATGAATGATCATAAACAATTCATTTGTTCCCTCGTCGCTGGGTGATGAACTTCGATCTTGGGACGAGCGAAACGGAGAAATGAACTTGGAGCGATGCCTTGGTGCTGATTGTTCTATGCCAGAAATTTGTAAGTGAGGTTATAAATAAAAACCGACCAACTGTCATTATATGTCATTAGATGTAGAGAGAATGTAGAGAAGTGAAAACGTACACTACACCCCCTTTATTATTTTTTCTAACAATGATAGAAATTGATTTTTACCATCTCGTGTCACTAGGAGTAAGTACGGACTCTAAGGTGGACGGGACAATTTTCAGTTGGCAGAATAACATCACCAAAATGTTCTAAATGTTCTCTTAGATTCTTTCATATCTCTTATTATATATGTAAGCAAAATTTCCCATTTATAGGGGGCATAGAGGCAAACATTAGATAAACAAATGAGAAACTTACTTTCTTTATAGCTCCTGTAGCTCTCAGGTCGCCGGAAACATTAGAAGATCGGCCATTATCCAATTAACAAAGACGTATAGGTCCCAGTTACACACTACGATCTTAATTATTATTCCCCACTGTAAGTCGACGAAGAAATTTATGAGACAACCCGTACAAAATTAAAAATAAAACTACACGCGATCGCTTCAGTGGCGCATCGCAAAGGGATAAAAATTAATATTTTTTTGAATTTGTAAAAATTTACGTTAAAAAAACTGTCAAATTTCAATCTAGTAAGCTATGACTTGGTGATTTATAAAAAGTATTTCGCGCTGTCAAGCAGGGCTTTTTCTAAAAAACTCTCGAAGTGTTCACATCGCTCCAAATAACAAAAACAAATGAAATCGAGTCAAAGCAACACTGATTAAAAATATAACATTAAAGAAAACTTTTAAAATCAAGAGAAGAAGCCAAATTATCCATCCTGTTCGGTATCCTGATAAAGTGATCCAGTTGTATCCTGAATCAATTGTATCCCGTTCCTGTCTTGAAAAGTATTCCAGTTGTAAATCTTTAAAAATAATATTTATCTATCCATAATAGCCAAAGGAAAAAGAATGAAAAAGACTAAGTCATAAAGAAAGGTACCATATTTTTATTAAATATCGATATTTAACAAAGCTTCAAAACAATAAAAAGGCCATAAAACAATTAACTCAGGTTAAGATTTATTTAACCTAGAAATAAGTTAAGTTAGAGTATTAATTTGGAGAATAAGATAAGTGTGTGATAATAAAATTTTTTCATAACTGTTAATTTTCTTATATAAATAAAAACTGTACTTACCTTATTCGACCAAGCACTTGTTACACATTTAATTAAAAGATTTATCGTTCCTTAATTTCCTGCTATAAATAAATGTTTAGGAATTCTATTTAATGAGTCGTTATTATTGATTTCTATAAATAGCAAGCAAATAGAAGCACACCTGAGGTTAAAAATCTCTACTCTTTATAGTAGATGGCGCCCAATGTAAACTGTCACCAATATAATTCACATTCTGTCTAAGGTTACGAGGAAAGGTAAGAATAAAAAGGTATTACGTGAATTTTAAAATCTTTTTAAAATTAGTTCAAAAATAAATTAAATTAAATCACATTACAAAATTAAATTAAATTAAAGAAAGGAAAGAGCTAAAGTCGTGGTTAGTTAATCCATCAGAAAAACAACAAAATTTGCAATATAATAAAGGTATAGGTTATGTACTAAAATTTAAAATTAAACAACAATAAAATAGATAAATAAAAAAATTAGTTCATCATAAACACATAGCACAATAGTACGTAACAATAGGTATATGTTCTACATGCCTTGTAGGCATTGGGCCAAATTCTGGATCTCTCTATACATTATAAAATTAGCTCCTTTTCTCTTTTATCCTATCATCTACTCTCGTTAAATTTCTTTTCTTTATTTTTTTTTGGCAAGAAATTATTGATATGAGAATAAGTGTTCAATGGCTCTTAATTCATCTCCTACTTTAACTCCGGCACTGGCTGGCGATGTGCTTAGAAACAAGACCAAAAGAAAGAGAGAACACGAAGGAAAAAAGAAGACGAGCATTTATTCGTGATCGCGGAGAATCTAGAGGGCTTTGGTATGTCGAAATTTATAGGTTAGAATCGTTATTTATTTATTGTCGTGCTATAACTCGGGATTAAAGTTCATAGGAAGGATTACCAAAAACTAGAGTAGCACATATACACGAATTTAAAGTATTAACCGGGTTTATAACCCTTGAGGATTAATAGGGAATCTTTGGGAATATTCTTCTTCTTTGTCAGAAAAAATGTTACTTAATTAAAGAAATGGTTCTTAGTCCACATTTCTAGATTGGAAAAAAGTTTCGCTTGAAGAAGATCACGAAAGATTTGCACTAACAAACTTACTGAAATAAAAGATCTAATACCCCATTTTTGAGCAACCCTGTAAAAGCTATCTGAATAATACCTTGTATATACACATACCTGACCGTCCCATCTGTCATTTGGAGCGGACGAACGGTTTGGAAACGGGCAGTGAATAGCCGAATCGCTGAATACGAATGCGAACTAACTGTAGGTCGTGGACCGTCATTCACCCTCACGTCACTGCCGTGTATTTGTTACACCAGCCGACTAGATTACATTGATGATATTACACAGATCATAAAGCAGTACATCTCAGTTGGTCCTGATGTGGAAATGGCAGGACTACTGCGACGAACATTGTAAGCGGTCGTATTAGGGAATTATTTCAAAGGTGGCTGTGACTAGATGGTTTGGATTGATCTGCGAGGTTCAATTTTTTGCAATTTTTATCTTAATTACGAACAAAAATGGAAGAATGTGGGAGCTGAAAGGAGTTGATTGAAAATGTCTTGCATGGTCGCTTTTCTTTAGTTTTTTCGAGCAAAACATTCGCGACATTTTTTAATGTCTTTGTTACGGGCTTCTTGTGTGTCTTCTGACATTTGTCCAAAAATGCTTCAACGTTATCATCAATTAAACCTTTTTGAAATCGGCAGCGTGGAACAGACAATTTATCACTGGACATGAGTCGAATATTTTGGAGCACGAAATCACTTCGAACCTCCCTCAAGAAAGGTTAGGTTCAGACTGTCGTCATCTGAATACCTGGGGGCTACAAACCGGTTTTAATGTGGCATGGGGTGCAGGGACATCTATTGCTGTTTTTTGGCATCCAGCAGACAGTGCGACGACTTGTGCACGAAATACTTTACAACGCAAAAGAAACAAGCCTCTTCGAAACCATCAGGATAAATGTTCTCAGCGGTGAAATTTTTTTATTAAAATTCTGTGGTACAATGGTTTTTTTGGCAGTTATACGGTTTCTTAAACTAGTATCACAAATAATTATTGATTGCATAATTAGATTTTTATTATTATTATTATTATTATTATTATTATTATTATTATTATTGTAGAATTTAATGGGGGATTAAATCCCGGTAATCCCCCACCGGCTACGCCATTCTGTATCCACCATTTACGTACGAACGGGTCAAATGTCAAAGTTTCTTGCTACATTAAAGGGTATGCAAGTGTCGATGCTGATGCTTATAACGAACATTTCTGACTGCATTTGACTCCCAATATTAATAGTTTGTGATGTTTGGAAGGGGAAGGGAATTCAATTGATTTTATTGTATTTGCTTCCTTGTTCGGTCATTCGAACTTGCTCAATTACCAACTGAAAATGGTAATATTGTATGTGGAAATAACAGTTACAAGTTTCGGTGAATAGGTGGTGCCTCGGAGGTCGCCGTTTTGGATGTTAATTTTTGTTGAAAGTACCCCGCACGTATGGTATTGACTTATTTTGTAAGTCTACGAGCTTTTGCGTTTGAATGAGTTTGTTCAACGAATTACATAACGACATTGGCTAGTAGAAAAAGAATATCCCTGTATACGGAGTCTTAGAATTTCTTATTACAGCTCGTGTCGACAATATTAAGATTGTAATTATTATCCTTAACTTTTTGTAACAAAATAATCGACACATTATTGATTTTCTAAAGGTAAGTGACACCCCTGCATCCTCATGTTTAACACCCTGTATCTCAAAAACTGTGCATTAGATCTCGTTGAGCCCATGGATACATTTGATCAGGACATCATAAACTACATTCTACATTATACTAAAGTTTCAGCCAATTCGACTGGGACCCATTTTGAATAAGAAACGTGCGGGGTTCTTTGCTGTCGGTGTATAGTTGCTATTATTACCCTATTATTTTGAATCGAGTAGAGTTAGAAGTTCAAAATTTGGAGAAAGTATTCAGAAAAGATATTTTCTTTACGACAAGATTTTAACATCTTGATCAATTTTCAATTGACAAGTTCTCAAAATAAAAATTAACAAATATTTTTTGGGTTTTTATCATATTTTTCCATAATTTTTAATCAGGTATAATCATCCCCTCGCACCCTAATCTACGCCATTGATCATATCCCCAAAAGTTACCGAATGCGACTCACACCCATCTTGTATCGAAAATTACCAATAAACGCTTCACCTCCTCCCAAAACGCTACCCCTCAAACATCAATTTTATCAACTCATCATACCCAAAAGTGGAATGCCTCAATATTCCATGCTCTATTGCTCTATTGCACAGCCTTCTTGCTCCTTGCCGTTATTCAATTTCGCGTGCACTTCGTCTTGTTGGGGTAGGCCGTGGAAATTGGTCGACCCTAGCTCCCTCTATGCGACAAATTACCCGTACTGAGCAAACACTTACGTAGACATTATTGTGAAATATTCTGAGCGATAGCGTTACGTCACTCACCGAAAACGGGAAACGTTGAGGGATAGGAACGAACGGTGGGGTGGGGGTGAGGAGGGTATTTGCGGGGTTGGTTTAGTGTTTTCGGGTGACGCGCAGGGACGTACTGGATTCGAACGGAAATGAAAAAAATATTTGCCAAATGTAAATTTTTGTCATATATTTGCAAAATTTTAGCTTTTTTTAGGAACAAAGTTAAATGTAATTTTCACCCTATTTTTTACAGTGTAGAAGCGTAACTTGAAAGGTACCCTTGCATTTTTCCCAAACAGTCCAATAATAGTTTCATGAAGTCATTGAAATAATTTGATGAAGTGTGAGTAAAGGTCATAAATACATACGTTTGGTGAGCTTTTATATGTTTCAGTTTGTAGGCTACATAATTAATCCCTATACAATGTTTTAACGTGTTCCTGGTTTTTTAGGGTGACAATCTTTATACCCAATGGCTATTCCTTTATCGATGTTCTACGATTTTTCCCACATCTTCTTTGATTCCTTTGTAAGTTCTACAGTCCTGAGTATCTCACATTTATTCCGTTATCGACGCCCCACCAACTCTAGTGGAGCATTAGATATAAAAATATCTGAGTCCGTATCTGGTACCTTATCCTTCTCACATGTCTCCATACGTGACAAACGTTGTTATTTGCACGGGTCCCGCTATACCTACCACTGCTACTGCCATGTTATCATCCCGAATTTTCTACTATACCGCTGGTGGTGGTGTTTATTAAATTTATACCCCTCCGTTCTTTTTCGACGAAATTTAGAAACCACAGATTTGGAATTATGTAAAGCAGGGTGAAGTGTGCGTAAGGGTAGAAGCGTGCGTGGGGTTACAAAAACAAACAAACACAAAAAACGAGCATTATCTTTTTTGTTTTGATTTACTAGAAATGTGTCGGAATAAAGATATTTGTACAGAGTGTTACTGAAAGGGATGTACGAAAATTCGCTGGTGATATGCGAAGAATCAAAATTTGAAAACCACAAATTAAATTTGATGGATAACAAACTTAATTATTTATGGTACAATTAAAATATAAATTGCAATTTTGGTACACAGTAGGAGTATTGTTTGAAATCTTTGTTAACTCATTGATAACGTTGGGCGTAGGTAAATCATTAATGTTGTTGATGGGTCCAGCTGTAGAGTGAGAAGCTCGATGAGTGGCTGCAGGATCTTCTGTTTTCTGTTTTTTAGCTTCTAAGGGTGTTGGAATAATGCTCATTATCCATTTGCAGATAAGGCTTAAATATCTGGTCACCGAGCTTCGCTCTTAATATTCAAATCTACATTTTTAAGCAGCCCAATGAGTATATAATTTAAGTATATTTATAACATGACAAATTATTAATTAATTCGCGAAAATCACGGAGTGGGCGACATCTACTTGAACTACTGATAGGGAGATAAATAAAAAGTTGATTGGCGATTGGCTTGAAAGTAGGCGGGAAAATTAAAAAAGCTGTCAGTGTTAATTTTCAATTGGCTGCAGCTGTTGTTGACGTTTATCAACTGATTGTCACAGAGGTTAGTTAAATGCATTAAAGTTGCCTAGTTTCTGGGGATTTCACCCTTTTAGGGCAACTTCTACTGACGCTTGATCTTCGCGAATTGTCACGGTGGACAGGCCCCGTTTCCGGGACGGGCAACAGCAGCGTGTAGGGCACACGTCCCGTCAACAGAAGATCGCTCAGCTCACTCTATTTATCACTATATAAGAAAAACTCTATGTTCAATTGATTTTATTATTTTTTGATCTGCAGTGAAGGAAAATTATAGGTCTGATATTCATACTTGGGTAAAAACCTCCACAAAAACCTGTGACCAGACTCTCGAGGTGTGGCAGATATTGATATCATATTTTTTCAAAAATTCTTTCTCTCTCTCTCTCTCTCTGATCATGAAAACTTAAATATTAAAACTGTCCGCATAATAAAATAGTAGCCGTAAGGGGTAGTCTCACACTATCGGGGAAGGGAAGACAGGTGTCCATTTTAACAGTGTTACTCAACGTTCCTATAAATATTTACCTAAACCCATGATTTCTGAAATTGAATTGGCAACGTTGTATTTTCAACTTTGAATTAATAAGATGGCTGTCATTTGACAAGCAAATTATTTATGTCCGTCAAATGAACCTTTCCTTTTTTATATAAAGCGACAAATTTAAAATTGAATTCTTTCTGATTAAAACGCCAGAAATTAAATAAAGTCAAACCTTTTTACTACTATACTATACAGAAGAAAGGAGTGCAGTATTTAATTTGCAGAACGTAGTACAGGTTCAAGAGGTAGAAATTTTATTTTTACCTCATCCTTCAATGCTTATTTGTAGTTAAAATTTAAATTTTAATACATCTGATCGGCCTAATATAGTTTTTGTCTTGATTCTTGTTTCCATGGTTTTTACTGTAATAAATTTGTTCTTTTGACAGATAAGTCAGACTTTATTTATTCATAGCCGTATCGTATGTATTTTAAATGATTCAGAATTTTGTATTAATATATATTTCAAAATGGCTTCATTCTAAAAATATTATCAGTCCTCCTAAATCCTTGAAGGCAGAATTATTAGTAATAGCAAGGCAACATAAAAACAAATTCAAAAAATATATTATGGATGAGATGGCCAGAGAAAAAGGAATTAAAATTCTCAGATTTCCTCCGAACCACGCAGAGTTAAATTCCATTGAACTGATCTGGTCTCAATTATTAAAAGGTTATGTTTCTCAAAACAATAAAACATTTAAATTTCCTGATGTGCGAAATTTGTTTTTGAAGGCAGTTTCAGATGTAAATAGAGAACATTGGGGAAAATGCATTGATCATGTTAAAAATGTGGAAAATTCATTTAGGAAAGTGGATATATCAATGGATAATTTAATAGAACCGATAATAATAAACCTCAGAAAAGACAATTATAGTGATACCAGTAGTTTCAGTGAAGACAGTGACTTTTAAAGATAGTTCTTGAACTAACTTTTTTTTTAATCTTTGAGTTTAGGTAAGTACTGAAGCGTTACTTTTAATGCCAAGAGATTTAATTTAATCCCAACATATAATCCTCCTTGTTATTTATTGGTTAAATTTAATTCGTTCAATGTTAAAGTGTCGGATGCATAAAGTTTATTTTTATTTTTTGTAAATAATATAACTTCAAAATTCAATCTACGAAGTGCGTATATATATTTTATATGCTGTGACCTTATTTATATTATAGAAACTTATTTTGCAAAGTACGCCTATGGAATGTGACGTTATATCCCCACTTTGACTGTACTCATCTATCCTTTATAGTATATATTACTATAGAAACAAGTTATTATTATGTGCCGTTGCTAGGAAATAAAACTAAAAGCTTAACTTTTCTTGTAAATATCTCGGAAGATCGAATTTTCACAGACATGAGACCAATATTTTTCGCCGATTTAGATAGGAATTAGTCTACCCTGAAAGTTTCATTGAATTCTGACGAGTGGATTTCGAGATCCTCTGGACACACACACATACAAACCTTGCTCGTTTAATAGTATTTGATTGAGTTGACTGAACTGTGGCCAGTAATTTGAATTAATTGTTGTTCACCCACCCCTCCTTTAGCCAGGTTACTGACTGCTGTCGACCGCGTAGAGTGGTTTGTTATTTTTATTTCTTTTGTATTTAATCCTGCCTTCTCTGCTACTTCTTTAGTCGATTTCGAAAGTTCGTTTTTTCCCACTGGAGTGTTTTTGTACCATCCAATTGATTGTTCTTTGTTCCATGATGGGTTTACCATTAAGAATAACCTATCAGTTGTTATTCTAGATGTACGTTTAACTATTAGAATTTTAAAAAGACGGACTGGACAAAAGGTAGGGTTCTTCGTGTAGGGGACCAGCCATTTACTATCGGCCATTTTGTTTTCTCCACCCTGGGCCGTTTTATTGAAGAGAGGATTATATTCTACTCTTCCTAAAAAGTAGGATTTTTGAAAATCAGTTATTTTAAAAAATAAGTAACTGTGTTATCTACCTGTTTTAATCCTCTTTACAATAATGAACTCTGCAATTGACTGCTTCTTCACCTCTCCAGGCAAGTTCTACTGAAGCGATATGGTAAAATTTTCGCTGGAGTCCCGCCGGAGTGTCTTCGTCCCATAATAAAACCATTGCGTAATATTCTTCCAATTTTAATGAAGCAGAGCTCGATTTCCTTTTATTGGCGCACATCTGCAAATTCCTTCGTTTCGCATTACGAGCTTCCCTACTAGACTTGAAGATAATATCTTTATCGAGCTTTAAATGGATCAAAAATTATTTTCCACTTCATAAAATACATTTCTTGCGTTTTTTTGTTGTTGTTTCAGTTGTCGAGTTTTGCCGCTGGTAAACTCGAAAAAACTACTGACAGGAGCTGTCATACAGTTTTTTCATCTAGAAACCATTTGTAATTCAAAATTGCGCATTTTTGATTAGTCGAAATTAGGGGGAGGGAAATAGTCTTTTACTACAGTATCCTTGTTTTTTATTTCTATTTCTTCCTTTCCTGTTGGTTATTTCATTGCAAAATTTCTATATTTGGGATATAACAGGTAGATGTTGTACCGGACTTGTATGAAGCCCTACTTTATTTTTTTTAATTCCAAATAGGCGTCTTCTTGTTTAATTTAAAAATTTCTCTATGAAATGTAAGACTACCGAGAATATTGTTGTGGGAGAAGCGATCCTTTCGGTTGATACCTTCTCTATATTTGTGGATGGTTTTGGTCAACTAGTTAAATATTTCCAAATCCGAATTCGTGAGGAGTGATTCTTTCTTTATCTATATTAATAAAAATCAATTTGCCGCATCACTTAAAATTTAGGTTATTTGTATATCCGTGCGAAACTGGAACGGGCTATGTTTATAAAATAAAGTTCAAAAAATGAGTCGAATCGTTGATAGGATAAAACTTTAGATCTTTACTAACTATGGCTGTTCTAAAATTCAGCTTACGTTAAATACGTTTCTCGTTATCTCCACGAAATATCATGCGAAAATAAAAATACTTAATCAATTTTCTTGATTTTCCTCAAAAGAAATTAATGAAGTTTGAGCGGACCAGATCAATCATATACCTGTCACTGTTGTTTTAGACCCCGCCAAGCCGGATTGAGACATTATGAATGTTGGCTTTAAACTTCACTTAGGCTAATGACTTTCAGAAATCAATTCACGAGGGTGCGCCCGACGTACAGGGATCCCGCGGGCGGTGGTGGGAAGCGGGAATGGGGGGGTAGGTGAGACGTGGCGGTTTTCGAATACTTGGTGTTTCGGAGCAAGTTGACGTTTTGTTCGTTTAGGAATTAGGTTTTGTTTACGATAAAAGACGGTGTATGGAGTACTTTGAAAGTTATTTCTAAATCGTTAAGTTGAGAGAATAATGCAAGGTGCGAATTTTGATACGCTCTCATTCAATAGCAGGTTGGGTTTGAGATTTTAAAGAGATGGATATCAACTTTTGACTCGAGGCAAATTGAAAAAAAATCTTGGGTCCTCTAAAGTAATACAAAAAAACTCTAGCTCAACTTCTGACCTTAAATATTGCAGTGACGAGAGTGTCTTCTACAGAATATTTGAAAGTATTTAAAATATCATTTTGGAATTTTGGTTTAAGATCCCGTAGGTATTTTGGGCCAACAGGATATAAGAGCCCGCAGAATTTTGGCTTAACAGGATAATAGAGCTCGTAATACGTAATAGAAAAGTCTGCAGGAATACTGAACCAACAAAATATTAGACATACTTCGCAGAAATGTTGCGCAAACGGAATATTCTCTCCCTCAGGAATTTGGGACGAGCAGCTGAGATTTTGGGCCAATGGGATATTAAAGCTCAAAGGATTTTTGGGCTAACATGATAAGTCTGCAGCAACAAGATATTGAAGTACATAGGAATTCTGGGCTAATGGGATATTAGAACCTGCATGAATTTGGGACCAGCAGTAACTTTTTTGGGCTAACATGGTAGTGGAATCTGCAGGAATGCTTTACCAACAAGATATTAGAGTTCACAGGAATGCTAGGCTAATGGGATATTAGGACCCGCACGAATTTGGGACCAGCAGGAACTTTTTTGTCTAACAGGAAGTTTGACCCAACTGTGATTTTGGGCCAAGAGGATATTAAAGCTTAATGGATTTTTGGCTAACATGATAGTAGAGTCTGCAGGAATGCTGGACCAACAAGATATTAGAGTTCACAGGAATGATGGGCTAATGGGATATTAGGCTGTGATTTTGGGCCAACAGGATATTAAAGCTTAAAGGATTTTTGGGCAAGCATGATAGTAGAGTCTGCGGGAATGCTGGATCAATAAGCTATTAGATAGACCAGCAGGAACTTTTTGTCTAACAGGAATTTTTAGCCAGCTGGATTATGGCACTTTTTTGCTCTGCTTATATATAGTAGGTGGTATAAAAAATGGTATTAAAGTGGTATTAAAAATTGTTACTCTTATAACAAATAACTACCCAATGCAACTCAAAAAAATCATGAGCTAATAAAGAAAATTGTTTTCAACCCGTAAATATAAAAAATTTGATAGTTCACAAATGTTGAACTTTTATCACGTTTTGTCCTGAGCGAGAAACTTTTTAACAGGGATGACAATAAAAAAAAACAACAAACACTACTTTCCTAGATAAATTTTATTTTTTATCGCTAAACGCAAAACTCGTTGATGCCACATGCCGACCCCGCGCTGTTGCCACACTGTCAAGTAGACAAATGTTGACAATTACCGAGAATGAGAGATAACATCGCTGCACATAATGGGCACGGAGTATATTTTAAAAAGAGAATTAAGCTATACAGAAGAGTTCACTCAAATCGAGCACCGACGTCAGAGGCGTGTCAATTTTTGGGGCTACATAAAAAAGTTATTTTTTCTTTAATTAATACTGGAAAAGTAGATTGTCCCTTTTACCCCTTAGCGCGCTCGACTTAATTCGAGCGCGCTAAACAGGCCAAACGGTGCATACTTGAGATAATTCGAGTGGCGTCATACTGTAATTTTCACGCTCGAATATAATCGAGAATTGAAAATAAATCTAAGGCTAAAGCTAAGAAAAAATAGTTTTATTTATTATTACATAGGATTGTAAGCTGTAACATTCGTTTATTCAATAAAATATAGCCTTTTACCAGATAACAATACTCGTGACGGCTAGTTTTACACTTTTTTCTTCGACGGGTATCGTGAACAAAACAACATTTTTTTTGTATGATCGCGATATGTCATGTACATTAGACTTAACGACATTTTAATCCAATATAAAAAATTCACCAATCACAATACAAATTTTCTTAATGAACGCCACTGGGCGCTAGGCACTTGCTGTGTACATTTTAACATTTTTGTCGACAGTTGACATTGTTGACAGTTATTTTCCCAGCAGATGACGGCGATAAAATCACTAGGTGAATTTATAGAGAAGAAAAAGTTAATGAGGGAAATTTCGGAGGTTATTTTTGAAGTTTTTACATGAACACTTTTATTTATGGGTTTTGATGCGATTCTGATGAGGGGCGTTTATTGAATTAACCATAAATGTCGAAAAAGATGGGAAAACACTCTTTGGTTGTCTCAAAATTATAAAAAAACAAGGTCTACGTAAAGTTGTTTGAAGTCTAGATACATTCATAGTAAGAAAAAGCAAAAATATCATGTCAACATTAGGTCAAAAGGACTTAACTATACAGGGTGTCCCACGACGTACTGTACACAGTCCAACCATAAGTACTATGGACCGAGGCCATTTCATTTCTGGTATTAAAAAATGCCTTTTTGCGTTTTTGACGGATGTACAGGGTGATATTTGAAAATATGTTAATTATTCTTCGTTAAGTATATCTAAAAGTAAAAATCTCAGACCAATCAAATTTAGCACACTGAATGTGCTCCCTGAGCTCAATAAAATAGGTTTTAAAAAAATTTTAATTTCAGGTCCGGAGTTAGTTTTTTTTAGATTTTTATTGGTTTTTTGAAAACAACACCCTGTAAGCCAGATCAGACAATTTTTATTTTTCTCACTTTAAAGCTGAAGGATGATACTAAGCAACAGTTAAAAAAAATTGAACGCGCAACTTTTTGTTTTCTGCAGAAAAAAATAAAACTTTGAAAAATAGTATAATTTTAATGGAGATTCACATTCTTCATATGAATGATGCGGCACTACATTGATAGCATATTATCATTTTTCAACAAAAATCATAAGGACAGTTCATTTTACTTGATATAAAGTATTATTCAATCAACCGTTTAAATTCCAGGGCCGTATTTATTTTTTGAAGTTTTTATCGATACTGTAAAAACAACACCCTGTAAAGCGAGTTGTACAAATTTTCTTTCTGTAACGTCAAAGAAAAAATTATTTCGAGAGTTTGTGACAGAACGTGGTGAGCGCCTGACAAGACCAAAAAGAGGGTATTTTGGAAATGGTAAATCAAAATGAGAAGCTAAGTACCCGGCGAATATCCAGTATTTTGAATATTTCTAAGTCCACAGTTTTCAGGACGTTAAAGAAAGATCTCCTCCATCCATATCACCCCCAACTGGTACAGAGACTGCAAAAATAAATACGGCCCTGGAAATTCAACGGTTGATTGAAGAATACTTTATAATCGAGTAAAATGAACTTTCCTTATGATTTTTGTTGAAAAATGATGATGTGCTATCAACCTAGTGACGCATCAGTCATAAGAAGAATGTGAATCCATTAAAATTATACTATTTTTCAAAGTTTTATTTTTTTCTGCAGAAAACAAAAGGTTGCGCGTTCAATTTTTTTTAACTGTTGCTTAGTATCATCCTTAAGCTTTAAAGTGAGAAAAATAAAAATTGTCTGATCTGGTTTACAGGATGTTGTTTTCAAAAAACCAATAAGAATCTAAAGTCCGGACCTGAAATTAAAATGTTTTGAAAACCTATTTTATTGAGCTCAGGGAGCACACTCAGTGTGCCAAATTTGATTGGTCTGAGATTTTTACTTTTAGATATACTTAACGTAGAATAATTCACATATTTTCAAATACCACCCTGTATATCCGTCAAAAACGCAACAAGGCACTTTTTAATACCAGATATGAAATGGCCTCGGTCCATAGTAATTATGGTTGGACTATGTACAGTACGTCGTGGGACACCCTGTATAGGTAATTAAATCTGAATTTTGACATAATGGGGTTTCAAATTAAAAACTAGGTTGAAATAATATCCCGATTTTACCTGTCAGTGTTCCCAGAATAACATAACAACGAAACTCTTCGATGAAATCTGACAGACGAAGGGATCCCAGAATGAACAGTATGGCACTCTTGGATTTGGTATGACGGTTAATGGAACTCTCTAGAATTTTAAATGGTGGAAATTCAGGAATTAAAAATGTTGAGAAACCTCTGAGCTGACCAATAATGAAGCTAGGATTTCAGATGATGGCATTATAGAACGACAGATGAAGGAACTATAGAATGATAGATGACATATTTGAGATCCTAGAATAGCAGAAAACAGGTTAAGGAGCTTAAGGCTGAATATGCTAAATGACAAACGACAGTCTTGAAATCCTCGCTCAGAAACCTGTTGTATATAAAAATAAAAATATCGCTACTATTTTATATATTTTGCAATAAATTTTTATCAAATAAAAAAGCTCAGAATGAACATTAAATACTTAGAACCTTTTTAAAACGCTTTATTGATAAAATCCTCAGTTATCGATGAAAAAAGATAACTCAAATACGCCGCCATCCCGTTCATAACAAGAAAAATTTCTTAACACATGTTCATATCACGACAGTAATGATGTTTTGTTGAAGCGTCTTTATTACGACGCTGGTAGTCCGCGTCGCGACATCACAAGATGCTCGAGTGAATAGGAGAAAAAGTGATAAAAATGAAAACTACGAGACGGCAGCCCGTCTCCTTTATGCAAATAATGCAATTTTTATAATGCCCTTTGAGGACAACATGCTGTTTTATTAGGCGAGGTTGCCGCGTTTCTAGGTTTCCC
Organism: Crepidodera aurea; assembly: GCA_949320105.2. Classification (NCBI taxonomy): domain Eukaryota; kingdom Metazoa; phylum Arthropoda; class Insecta; order Coleoptera; family Chrysomelidae; genus Crepidodera; species Crepidodera aurea. The sequence continues at coordinate 17,229,386 of OX439477.1, read as the reverse complement.
TAGTTTAGAGAAAAATCTTTTGTATTTTTAATTTTAATAATAAAACCGTTTAAAATCAGAAGTGGGATGCATTTTTATAACTCAAAATTTATGAATGTGGATGATATTTTTGGTCGCATTATTATTTCTAGAAATTTGGAATATATAAATTATTTAATTTTCTAAATAGATACTAAATAATTTCTGATTTTACTATTATTTATATCTAACTTTATATCATCTTTTCTAAAGTGTTTTTTTATTTCTAGGCCTAAATTAAGCCACAGTATTTTAGTATATTGTTATCAACATAAAAAACAAGTAGAATTATAAATTCATATATAAATAAACTTTCCAACGTGTACGTTATATTTTATTTTCAATATTTTTTCTCTTTTTTTTCTTCATTACTGCTGTGACTTAAATAACTCAATAATGATTACCTGCCAGGCAAAATTTGCATGATTTATTCGCATTCGATTGTTTTTTCTTCCCTAGCGCCATTAACACACAGACTTTGCTGATAAAACGACTAAAAGACTGTTTTTCCACTGATAACATCGAAAAAATGAGACACTTTCTGCACGCACTAGAACTTAAAGCTCTATTTCAGTGTGTTGGTTTTTTTATCGATGGCAATATTTTATTTTTGTTTCGGTGTTTTTTCTATCGGGAACTTTAGATTCTGCTTTTCGAGCGATTTTATTATTTAAAAATATATCAGATGTTACCTTACCACGAGTCCTCCAAATTTTATCGATTATTTTTTTCATCTGTCAAAACAGTCAGTTTTTGTGGTTTCAGCCAATAAGAGCTCAGGATCCTAACTAATCATTGTGTTTTATACTGATAAAACAGCTTCGTCGTTTTTGTTTTTTGATTAAACTATGTTTACCTTTTTTGAAATGTCAAATCAAAACATTTAACAATTTTTATTATACTAAAATGTATTGCAAGTCTATGTTAATAACCAAATTTCAAAATGTATTTGTAAACTAAACTGTTTTTAATAGTTTATTTCAAATCGCCTTTAACATTTTTACATACCTCACTTCAACACTAAACTTAAAATTAATTAAATTAAGAAAGACTTCATTTCATTCTTCTTCTTCGCTTTTATTTACGGCGCCGTTTCGCAGGGTAGCCAGTTAAAAAATCGCCTTGGTGGCCCTGTATGTAAAACTATAACAGCTCAGGTTTCAATTTAAATTGGTAAAGAAAATTTTCAATATTTGTGTGTAAAGTGTCTTTTGCATAAATGACTATGTTCTCTGTTTTTAATACAAAATGATTCAAAAAATAATTTTTTCAAATACGACTCGTCCTCTGAAATTTTATGGATTAAATTTTTGATCTTCATACTCAAACGCCTTTATTTTAGGCAAAACCACTCAAACAAACTGATACGGACTCGTGATTTTATCAATCAATTTGTTTTCGTGGTTTTTCCAAATAAAGCCGTTTTCGTGAAAACCAAAAAAATTTAATCGATAAAATTTGGAGGACTCGTGGTATTACCTTTGATTAAATTTTTGGTTTTCACGAAAACGGTTTTATTTGGAAAAACCACGAAAATAAACTGATTTTATCTCAAATCAGTTTGTTTGAGTGATTTTGCCTGAAATAAAGGCGTTTGAGTGTGGAAACCTAAAATTTAATCTAGAAAATTTGAGAGTACGAGTGGTATTTTGATACGGCAATTTGGTTTGTAAATTGAACGTATAGACATATGGATTTGTCAATAGTGGCACCATCTATGTTTCAGTGTACGAACTTATCGTGTAACAAGGTAATGTGAGGTTCAAATATTCTTTCAAGGATTAATAAAATCTACATTAAAAAAAACACCTCATTTTCATTCGTTATTCAGCATTAAGTAACGGTAAGTGTGTTCTTTATTATTATTATTTTTTTCATAAAATGTTATTTACTGTATTAAGAACGTCTTCATCTACACTTCGCTTTCTTTTACGTTTTCATTTTTTGGATTCTCGTAACAAACTAACGAGAAATAACGTCCAAAACAAAAACAAAAGCCCACATAACATTCTCTAACGGTTAATGAATCAATTTTCTCTCCGTCATCGGTTGGAATTTCTCTTGGATTTTCGTATAAACTCAATGCCGTATAAAGTGCGAGTATTTATTTTTTAATTCCGTTACAAATGATGATAAAATAAAATAAAATTTGGAGAAAACATTAAATTTACAACGCGAGCCTCCGTTTTTCAAATCTCTAGTGGATAGAAACAATTTTGAACATGTGAAACAATAAGAAAAATGTATTTTATCTGCTTTTTGTATTTTCTGCTTCTTGGGACTTTATTAAAAACAATAAAATCAAACTAACTGACAATAAAATTAGTTTAATATTAGCAAGACAGGAAATAAAAGAGTTTAAATTAGAGATTACTATTTTGAGGAGTTTCAGATGACTAAAAATCGATTATCTTCATATATAATGAATTCTATTATCATGCGGCCAATACCGCGAGTGAAGTTTATCCATAAAGACGAACATACCGGCACACAGCATGTAAAAATATGGTATATCTCCTCGCAGAGTTCGAAATACGTATTTGTCAATTATTGTTCGACAACCCATTATTTCTAAAGAACTGGTTCATCTTTCCGAACACTCTTTTCTACGTTTTCGTCGACATGAAAAATTAAAGACACAAGAAAAATTAAATGTACCATAGATGATGATTAATACGGCGATAACATCGTTATTGTAGTTAATAAATAGCTTCCTGTACTCAAAAGAACTTCGTACAAAGAAAAAAAATTGAAATAAATTGTGTGTTGACGTTTTTATCATCGGATGATGAAGATACGAGGTTAATTAGTAGACTAGGCGTATACGGTTTTGACGGTTGGGAATGTAGAAGGGAATCACTAGAAATTAGTATCACATTGGGATCATAATTAACTCATTATATCAATTTTAATGATAAAAAAACTTTTTTTACTACGACCATTTATTACGAAATGTATTTTTTATAAATTATTTATGTCGCTGTAGCACATATCAATGGGCTATGACTTTTGTTTGTGCTATTTGGAATACTATACTAATTATAGTAGAACCCACCGCTCTATGAGAAAGAAAAAACGCTATAAAAACAGCAAAGGATACCGCCAATAGAAGAATACTGATTGATCTGGACATTTTTGAGTATTTTAATGTCGAAAACACCGTACACTGTCCATATACATAAAAATAAAATGATATTTTGTCTATTAGGACCACTGTGCAAAGATTCAATAACCAAGTTACTGGAGATCGTTAGGGGTAATTTGCGTAAAATTTCTATATTGATTAACTTTCTTTAATATGAATTTAAATTTTAATTTCTAGATTTGACTAGAGGTTGACCACTCCACCTGGCCTATAGCTTCATTTTCTGATCTCTTGTGAGATTCAGAAACGTTACTAATTAAAATTTTGTCTCAAATTTTAATTCTAAAGTTAAAAACACGGTGAATAAAGTCATAAATATTATAAATTAATTAAGCTTACCTACCCTATCTCAACCCTCACCATCGGAATCACTGTCATCAACATTGATAATAAATTTGGTCGGACTCGTTATATAAGAATTTTCTTCTTTGATGACATGTTTTTTTACCAAATTTGCTATCAACCCATAAAAATTGGGAAACACGTTATGACGCCTTATTCTTTTTTTAAGTTGTCCCCAAATTAATTCTATGGGGTTAAATACACAATAATAGGGCGGAAGGCGCAATACCTCGTGGCCCCTTTTTGATGCCAGGAATCTTTGGGACTACAACCTGATACCACATAATACATTGGAATATCTTTTAGTGATTGTTCCGATTCTTTAGATCCACTTAAAGAAATTGTATTTTCCCAAGGATGAAACATATTGAAATTGACACCGAATAATTAAATAAGAAGTACACTGTAACAATGTTTCAAAATAAAAAAGTATGTACATACACGGAAGCCAAGAATAATATTAATTGAAATAAACTAACAACACGAATCACCTACCACCTACTATTCACTAAATCAAAAATCAAGTGCGAACACAAGCACAGTGTATCACTGTATGAATATTTTCCTAGCCCTCACTACTGAAGACAATATTTGTCTAACTTCCTACTTCCTACTTTAATTGCAGAACAAAATGATCCCGCTTTATACAAGTCGCTAATACCGACAAAGCCACTTGTCGGCACATCTACCTGCCGCTAATACCAACAAAGCCACTTGTCGGCACATCTACAAGCCGCCAAAGTAACCTGTCTGCACATCTGAGAATTTTGATTCTGCAATTGAATATGTAAAAACTATAACCATTGTCGCCTCTTATGCGTGTAACCTCACAGTTTAGTTAAATTAATTTAAGACAAAATTTTAATTTAATCTAATATGCTTTATAGAAATTAAAATGTAAATTCATATTAAACTCATAATTAATAATTATACCCCATTCTCCCCTATAACGATATCCAGCTAAGTTGGTTATTTAATATTTGCAAAGTGGTCCTAATAGCCAAAATATTTATTTATTTTTATGTATATGGACAGTGTACCGTGTTTTCGAATTTAAAGTGCTCAAAAATGTCCAGATTCATGAGCATTTGTTCTATTGGCGGTAATCCTTTGCTGTTTTTTCATTCTCATAAAGGATTGAGTTCGACTATAACTGTACAAGGGAAAATATTTTAGTGGGAGTAATAAAACTGTACAAATGATGTAAAATAAGTTCCCAGCTCCCAAGAATTACGACATTAGAAAATGTCACACACTGCACCAACGTCTGGACTTCAAACAACTACTCCTTGGGCTGTATGCCCCAACAAGTTCCACCCGCGTCTGGATTTCTGTAATTCAATACCTGTTGGGGCATATAGCCCAAGGAGTAGTTGTTTGAATTACAGACGTTGGTGCAGTGTGTGACATTTTCTAATGTCGTATTTCTTGGGAGCTGTGATTTTCACTTGTTTCACATCATTTGTACAACAGATTTATAGGCGTAACCATCATTATATTATAGGTCATCTAAAGACAGTATCCGGCCAATATCAGAGGGATTAACTTTTTTTTTAATTTCGGCATTATACTTGTTATATAAATAAAATAGTATTGCAAGTGACTAAAGATTCCCGATGGTAATAACTTATTTTCCGACCGCAGAAATGAGGGTAATCTTATAATATAATAGAGTAAGTGAGAGACTCCTATTTGTGCAGTACTTACAGGAAATTTATGACAGAAATAATTCACGGAGAACATTATGCACCAAAGCCACGATTTTTAGCGAAAAGATTTAAAGATATGAACTCGTTTTATCGAGAGCAATAAAAGTTTGGTCTTTCATCAAAATTCCGACATTATTAAATACTGTTTTAAATGGAGTTTCCGATTTTTTGAGAAAAGTGCATTTAAGTAGGTATAGTTTAACTACTTTCAATTGCAGAACAAAATTTATCCCACTCTATACAAGGATCGTTTAAAAAATTATAAATAAGGATATGCAGTGTCATCACGAAAGTACCTACGCACCATATGGGAAACTTTTTTATTAAGGGTTTCGCGACAATAAGTTTATTCTTGATTATTTTTTTCATCTGTCAATACAGTCAGATTTTGTGGTTTCAGCCAATAACAGCTCAGGATCCTAACCAATCATTGTGCTTCTTCGTATTTGTTTCTTGATTAAACTGTGTTTACCTTTTTTGAAATGTCAAATGTAAACATTTAACAATTTTTATTATACTAAAATGTATTGCAAATCTATGTTAATAACCAAATTTCAAAATGTATTTGTAAACTAACCTGGTATTTCAAAACGCCTTTAACATTTTTACATACCTCACTTCAACACTAAACTTAAAATTAATTAAATTAAGAAAGACTTCATTTCATTCTTCTTCTTCGCTTCTATTTACGGCGCCGTTTCGCGGGGTAGCCAGTCAAAAAATCGTCTTGGTGGCCCTGTATGTAAAACTATAACAGCTCAGGTTTCAATTTAAATTGGTAAAGAAAATTTTCAATATTTGTGTGTAAAGTGTCTTTTGCATAAATGACTATGTTCTCTGTTTTTAATACAAAATGATTCAAAAAATAATCCTTTCAAATACGACTCGTCCTCTGAAATTTTATAGATTAAATTTTTGATCTTCATACTCAAACGCCTTTATTTTAGGCAAAACCACTCAAACAAACTGATTTAAAATAAAATCACTCGTCCTGCGGACTCTGATTTTATCAATCAGTTTGTTTTCGTGGTTTTTCCAAATAAAGCCGTTTTCGTGAAAACCAAAAATTTAATCGATAAAATTTGGAGGACTCGTGGTATTACCTTTGATAAAAGTTTGTGCATTCCCTAAAACTAAACATGCCCCAACAAAATATAGTAAAACACTAGTAATATACGAGTAGCCTTCAAAAATTTGAATTTTTTAGAAAAGTTGTTCAGCATTAAAACATACATCTAAATTTGAAGTACGAAAATAAAAAATTGGTGTAATGATAAATAGACAACATCCTGTATACGACGGTTTATTTAAAAATCCTGTAATATTACAAATTACTCAACTATTGTGTTAACCACGGTCAATTTTTTTGAAGAGTAAAATAATTTTCAAAGTTTTTGGTGCAAAGATATTTTTATTTTTTGTTAACACCGAAAATTGCTCAAAATTATACAGTATTGTAACAAGAACTTAATATTCAATAATATCAAATCATAAAACATCAAAATAAAATAAGTATTTCGACACACTCATTGATTTTCTGGAGATTTTCTTGTTTAAAGGGTAAAAAAAATGAAACTTCACTTAGACTTCCAATCTAGATGTATTTTTTAATGCTGAACGACTTTTCTAAATAACATTTCCCGAGATTTTTCAAAATAAGGGTACTTTACTCTCGTCTCAAAATCAAATTTACGAATGTTTTACTATATTTTGTTGTTGCATGTTTAGTTTTAGGGGGTGCACAAACTTTTATCAAGAATAACTTTTTGTCGAAAAACCCTTAACAAAAAAGTTATATGGTGCGTACTTTCGTGATGACACTGTATAAAAAAAGTAAAATAATATACTATTTTATGAAACTATGCAACATTTAATTTGGTAGTCATTTTTTATTACTGCACTCGATATACGTGATATTTGTTGATTCTGAATTAGGAAAACAAACAAGGGATATATCGGTTCCATATTTATGTTAATTTGCACATGCATACCACAAATTAGACCAGCACGTTTCATTTCATTTCATACAAAATGGCCGCAGTTGAAATCTGATTTTCTATTCTGATTCGATCATTTTTGTTGCGAATACGAGCCAGTCCCAATAGAGTGAAAAAAAACAACATTAAAATATAATTATGTGTTGAATTGGTTTTAAAAAATTACAAATTTTATACCGAATCTAAACGATAAGGAAACTTTATGATAGTGTTGAGTTTAATTTTTGATATAGATTTTGTTTTATTAATTTCCGTCATGCTGACAAATTATAGGATCCTAAAAAAGACAAAATAACCAAAATACTTTACCAAGATATAAAGATACAACTATTAAAGATTCTTAGTTCATTTAAATAATTTATAACTTACAGTTCTTGAATTCCCTATGACCTTTTCCGCAAACCAATACCTTCAATCTAGAGTAAACCAGTAAGGAATTTTAATTTATTAGATTCGACATCCTAAGACCGGTTTCTGTCTTTCGACTTCATCAGTTAGGCTTTTCGAATCCAATAAATAAAATTCCAAACTCGTACAAGTCAATAGCTATATCCGCTATAAGATAACATTTTTAGATGTGCTACCATCTATGGTAAGAAGAGAGTATTGACATTAAATTTTGACTGAATCTAGTCAAGATGTCACTCTCTTCTTTTTTATCCCTTTCAGAGATTATTATTGTGGTTAATTATTAATTCCTTACTGGTTTACTCACTTTGTATTAATCTCTGAAAGGGATAAAAAAGAAGAGAGTGACATCTTGACTAGATTCAGTCAAAATTTAATGTCAATACTCTCTTCTTACCATAGATGGTAGCACATCTAAAAATGTTATCTTATAGCGGATATAGCTATTGACTTGTACGAGTTTGGAATTTTATTTATTGGATTCGAAAAGCCTAACTGATGAAGTCGAAAGACAGAAACCGGTCTTAGGATGTCGAATCTAATAAATTAAAATTCCTTACTGGTTTACTCACTTTGTATTAATCTCTGAAAGGGATAAAAAAGAAGAGAGTGACATCTTGACTAGATTCAGTCAAAATTTAATGTCAATACTATCTTCTTACCATAGATGGTAGCACATCTAAAAACCTTCAATCTAATTCCTATCAGAAGGCTTTTAAATCAGCGGGGTTCCTTCGCGTAAATTTTAGAAAATATCCTTCCCTTCGTTTCACTCCGAGAGCAGAACTCCAGTAATCTAAAGCTCACCTTCCACATGTATTTAAATAATTAATACATTCGGGCATCTATACTTTTTCTAATCTCAGTTGACTTTATTACCTTCAGCTCAATATATAGGTTTAGTTCATAACAGTACATGGTATAATAACGAATATATGATGAAAACGGAAAGTTAAATAAATATTATTCCCTATATAAAGTAAACAGTAACCCACATTGAGTGGAACCGTTCGCCGCGTGGAAACATCAATAATTGCGCTGGCCGCCTGTTGCATAAATTACCATGCATCACCGTACGTTACATGTATTGCTATTCTGTCGTCTGGAGTTACTTATGGCATGCATAACAGTAGCGTACCGTGTATATTTAAACAAAAGTACAAAAAGTTATATTTCAAGTAAAAGAAAAGTTGTAAGTTTAAAGCGGCGAATCCATTAATGTTTTTAACGATATTTCAGCTCATCCAATTGAGTTTGGAGGAACTATTCTTTAAATTCCATATTTCCTGGTCTAAGACTGACATTTAAAAAAAGCATCACAGCCTTACAATATAACTACAAAAAATGCAGACTAATTTTACAATACTAATTTACAACATCGTTAAATATCGTAGACAGTGTGGCTATCTACGCTTGCATGGAAAGTTTTATGGACAAAAACTGGAGAAAAACGAACGAAAAGCACGTAACCCATAAATCACGGCCGGAGATATATAAATGTTTATTAGTGAGTGTAATCTCGGCTTTAGGGAACATTGTTTCAAAGAGTAATTGTTTTTAAATGACGATTAAAACTTTATTTACACGCTTCTGTTTAGAATCATTTGAGATTGGATTTTAACCCTTTAACGTATGCGCTCGAGTCAATTCGAGTGCGCTAAACAGGCCAAACTGAAAATCAAAGGTAAAGAAAAAACTTGCTTAATTAACACATGGCTACTCTTTTGAGTACGCGAAATTCTGAAGTAACTGCTCTGGAAAAAAGGAATTACTTAATTGGAAAGAAGATCGGTCAAGGTTCATACAGTCGTCTGGTCTTTGGGTATAATTTTATTTATAATGTTGATGATGACGATTTACTATGCCTTTCATGTATTTATTCAATAAAGATTATTATTATTATTATTATATTTTACGATTTAATTATTCGAGTATTTGAAAAATTTCGTCACTCATTTACCCGACTATTTTCTAACTTTGTTTTTAGGACCTGAGCAAGGAAGTTAATATATCGCCCGGTTATAAAAAGTATAATAAAATCATGCATGTTTCAGATTTATAGTACTCTAAACATTATTTCGTCCTTTATCTAGGTTAATACAGTTTTAATTACGGAAGTATGGGTTTATTGCGATACATGTCATAAAAATATTCTTCTCGACACACAGACAAATATTTATCTGAAACAAAATAGAAGAGTTTTTGAAATAACCTCAAGTAGGTATGGCGTTATTATGGCCCACCCCCACTCCTCCACTTTTAAGCCACGCCCCTTTTGTCATCTGTCTAAATTGTAGATGGTAGTTGACAGATGGCATGTGACATATGACAGATGGCAGTTGATAGAAGGGGACAAGAAGCATCATATCTGGAGATCCTGCAGGCGAGTTTCCAAAAAATCCAACAAGGCGCTAATATTATTACTAATCCTGCACCTGATTTGCACCTAAGCTCTCATTAATATGGCTCCTATACTATTTTTGGCTTTTGTGTTTTACCTGTGTCTCTCGAGGAAGAAAATACGGCGAACGATTTGTATGTCAAGCGTTATTCTTTTGTCAGGTATTGATTTGGCACACTAGATGTGAAATCGAGTATGGAATACTCTTTTGTTTTCCGAGTTTTGTCCTCGAGTATTTTTAGGGATTCAAAAACATGGAAAAAACGTATAGGAGTTTGCATTTAGCGTATTTCCGATATCTTGACATGGTTTCATATCGATTTATTAAAGGAAAAAAATAGAAGGCACTAAGTCATCATGATGAAATCTTTTTTTTTACTATGAACGTGCAAGGCGTGGTAGAGAAGCTACAAATTGTCTCTTAAATTTGTTTCAAGAAGAGAAAAATGATAATGATAATCTGAAGCAAAAAATGATAATGTGATACAGGAGCTGGAATACCTTCATGGAGTATTTCCTTTTTCGTTACCAAGTGGCTGAAGTATGCGTCCTATCGAAAAAAGTTGTAGATGATTAAAAAATCTAAAACTTTTGTATTAATCATTTTTCAACATAACCTCAAAATTATCGAGAAGAACGCTACTAACCGTTTTTTTTTTCGTTTTTAATTTTTATCTCCCGAAAAAATTATTTAAATAAAAATAACTTTTTTATCAAATTATGTCGAAACATCCTCGATTTTTCCCTCAAAGCTCGTCCAGCCCTCGAAGGACCAAAAGTTACGGCTGTAATATCTAGTTTATAATTCGACATGGTTGCATGATGTATGCTGGACTCAGTTAGGCTCTATTTGGGCACTGCTCAATTTCAAAGTTCACGAAATTACGTTTCGGCGTCCGATATTAGGTACTGAATGTTTCACCAGCTTTCCAGATCCTTAATTATGAGGAATAGGACAGGAATTGAGATAAAAGTCACTGCTCAAAATTGTCTATTTGGAAGTCTGGAATTTATCGTTAATTGATGAGGGAAAAATAGTAACATAAATTCTATCATCAGACTGTAGATGAGTGATTTTTAAATATAAAAACAGAAAACATTTTCTATGGATTATGAGACGTTTGTAATTATTAACTTTACAATTTGATTATTATTATTATTTATATTTTCGTTCGAAATAAACCATTTCCAGGTTCCAAATTTTTCGGAAAGCCTACATGAATATTGTAAACTCTTCTCGAAAAAAACTTTAATGGAAAAGGGTATAATTAACTTTTTTTCTTTTTAAAATTTAACGCTTCCTAACGCGTCTTCTAGCCCCAAAGGGGAAAGCATAAAACAAAAAACCGTCTCCACACCTTCAAAAACTAGGTTAAAAAGTTACAAAATTATACTCGTAGTTGATTCTTTTAACAAAACGTCGCGTATTTCGCAGAGGACCACTAGACGGAACTTTGAAGAGGCAGCGAGTTTCCCTTTCGTACGCTGGGGGGCGCTAGAGTACTTGTTCCAGCCGCACTTTGAGTAGAGGCCTCTACAAAACGACCTAGTTTTGAGTTGAGGGGACGATTTTTAGTCAAAGAGCTTGAAATCTGATGATTTTTTTTCTCGTCAGTCGCGATAATATTTTTAATTATCATTTACATGAAATTTTTTAAAATACGACTGGAATCAGAAAAACGTCGTGTCTGGCGAATAGGACAGGAAGGATAAAAGGTCAGTAGAGTGCATATCGCCTTTTTAGCATGGCATCAGGTATCGGAAAGATCGTCGTTATATCGATTTGATATCGTGTCTCGTGATTGTATCTCATGACGTCCGTCCATTTTCTGCTTTCTGTGCCGTGAGAGTACGAACAAAGTTGAAAACTTTTTATAAACTATGTGCCATTTTAGACAGCAATATTTTATTGTGAACGCGCTAAAAAAAATTGAGACAACGACGGATATATCCATTTTGAGGTCCCCTGAGACGACTAAAACGATTTCCAGATGGAAGTCTATCCGTCTGTCTGTGTGTCTGTCTGTATTCTTCCAGGATAGCGTCCGCACGCTTAATCCGATTGAGCTGAAATTTGGTATATGGGTTTCGGGTGATCGGGGATTGAACCCATTAGTTTTTGGTTGAAATCTCCCCACCAGGGGGCGCAGGAGCCCTATGTACATCGCGAAAAAAATATAAGACTTAAAATTTTTATTTGATATTTAGGTGCCTCACTGTAAATACATCCTGAAATTTTCATTCCTTAATGTTAAAACTAAGCAATGGAAAAAAAAATTAAAATTTAAAATCCAAATGACATTTGACATGTCAAAGAAAAAGTAAACAAAATTCCGACCCTAAAAAATTGTTTACTTTTTTTGACATGTGAAATGTTTTTCCTTTTATAATATTTCAAATGTCATTTTTACTTTAAAAAAATTCGAAACGAATTTTTTTTTTGGGATACCGAATATCATTTGATTTGGACTTTTAAAAAAATTTTAATACCAAATTGTGGCGACACAACAGATTTTTTTATTTATGAACACAAACAAAAAAAATTATTAAAAAATAATCTAAAAATTAAATAGTTCAAACTAAAGTTGAAGTGATTTATTTCATTGGGTAATTACTTATCGTCGTTTATTGCAAACCCATGCACGAGTAAATTAGGAACAAAAATTAGTCAAGAATTTGAGTAGCAGTGGAAAAATGTATGAAGCTCGTAACATATTTCCACTTTCAATCAATTTTAGATAATTCGATGGTTGGCTACGTAGTAGGATAAACTCAAAAGAACAGTGGCTCTCTAATTGTTTTTTTAATAGTTATACCAAATTAGAATCTTTTACCAGACGTGAAAGTTTTAAAATATATTTTAACACGAAAAACACCATCTCCTTTTTAATTTTTTCTTTCATTTATTAGATTTTTTTTCAAAAAAAAAACTCACTTTTTCGTTTTTGTCTATTTTGATAGTGTTTTTTCGAACAAAAATACCTTTAGACCTTGACTTGTCATTTAAAGATAAGTAAACTAATAGAAAAATATTAATTTCAACCGGCGCGCAGTTTGTACTCTTCTGTTCTTGCTTGCCAAACAGCCGGAAAAGATGCATACGGTTGACGGGTTCGTTGTTCCTTCGATTCACGTGATCTGGGACACTATCTACGACCATTTTCTTTTCGCAAGAAAACTCCAAAGGACGATAAAAGGCAAATTTCTTGACACTGCATGGCACAGCTCTGCATGATTGATAGCGAAATATAAAAAGAATTGAATTTTATGTAAGGAATGTCCCAATTTCAGTAAAAAGCTCAAATTTGTGCCAAATTGCGCATACCCGATTTAATTATTTCTTCGTTACGCGCGTCAAAACAAAATAAAAGCAAAATATAATATTTTTGTTGTCCATTTTTGAAAACATAAAAAAACATTTTTACATTAAAAAATATCCGTAAAGAAGAACATTAAGAATTGATATAATTAGAAAAAAATATATGAAAGCGCATCTTCCATATTTCAAAATGTAGCCTAATTTTTCAAATTAAAAATCGACAAAATCAAAACAACTCAAACTCGAGTACCACAACTAATATAATATAAAATTATATTGTATTGCAATCGCGTCCAAATCGAAAACAACTACTCCTGGGACAAAAGGCCCCACAGGCGTTGAATTACATCGATTCAGACGCGAGTTGGAACGTTATTAACCAAACCAACACTTTGATTTTGTTATTTGAGGAGATCGTCATTTCCAGATCGGTTTCGGCATTTTTGTGCCTCATCAGTGAGAAGTAAACGACATCGCATCTCTAAGCAGTGTCTTCAGGAACTAGCGTCTGAATCGGTGTAATTCAACGCCTGTCGGGGCTTTTGTCCCAGTAGTAGTTGTTTTCGATTTGGACGCGATTTCAATACAATATAATTTTATATTATATTAGTTGTGGTACTCGACTTTGAGTTTTTTTCGTTTTTTAATTTTAATATTTTGAATTACAAATGGTTTCTAGATGAAAAAACTGTATGACAGCTTCTGTCACCAGTTTTTTTGAGTTTACCCGCGGCAAAACTTGACAGCTGTTGTCACCAAAAATTACAATAGCTTTGATAACAAGTAATTATGGTCTCCTAGGACACCAGAAAACGACGCTAAACAATTTTTCTGATTTTATTATCAATAAATATTGTAATATTGTTTTTAAACAGGGCTAGTCAGCTTATGTCGTGAAAATGAGTCGTTTTGGAAGTGATTCTATGACTAATATTGATCTGGCGATTGAGAAAAGTGTACCGTACATTACCGTTAAAACTCATACGTCAATATGGAAACAGTTTACAGAATTCTGCAAGACAAAGAAATACGAGCTTTTGGAAGTTTCGAGCAACTAAACCTAATCCTGAAAGATTTAGCGTGGAATATGAAGAAAGAAAACGGTGAAAATTACAAAGAACTAGTTGTGAAGATAATGTGGAACACCGTTGCAAAAAAAATGCAAGAGATTTAAAGATATTATCTAGTAGCGAAGCTTCTAATGCGAAATGAAGGAATTTGGCGATGTGCGCCAATAAAAGGATATCGAGCTCTGCTTCATTAAAATTGGAAGAATACTACGCAATGGTTTTATTATGGGACGAAGACACTCCGGCGGGACTCTAGAGAAAATTTTACCATATCGCTTCAGTAGAACTTGCCTGAAGAGGTGGAGAAGCACTCAATTGCAGAGTTCATTATTTTAAAGAGGCAGTGGATAATTCTGCGATTAAAACATAGTTTGCTGCTCCCCAGCACGAAGAACCTTACCTTTTGCCCAGTCCGTCTTTTTAAAATTCTAATGGTTAAAGAACAATTGATAGATTATTCTTAACAGTAAACCCATCATGGAACGAAGGACAATCAAATGGACGGTACAAGAACACTCCAGTAAGAAAAAACGAACTTTCAAAATGGACTAAAGAAGCAGCAGAGAAGGCAGGATTAAATACAAAAGAAATAAAAATAACAAACCACTCTATGCAAATGGATAATGACCATTATTCCAACATCATAACTCTTAGAAGTAACGCCTCAGAACCTCCAGCTAAAAAACAGAGAACAGAAGATCCTGCAGCCACTCCTCGAGCTTTTCACTCTACAGCTAGACCTATCAACAACATTAATGATTTACCTACACCCAACGTTATCAATGAGTTAACAAAGATTTCAAACAATACTCCTACTGTGTACCAAAATTCAATTTATATTTTAATTGTACCATAAATAATTAAGTTTGTAGTATATTGTGATTAAATAAATTACCTGTTTTTCAGTTTTCAAATTAATGCCACCAGCACTCATGCTTATTGTTAAAATATTACTTAGCAACGTGTTTTTTCGATTTTTTTCGGAAAAATTAGATGCCCTTATGATATTACTTACGAAAAAAATATATATTTTGGTTATTTTTTGCTCTAAATACACCAACAACGACGCCTTTGTTAACCATATTCCAGAACCTACTTGATTTATACATTCAAATTCACCAGTAAATTCTTTCAACGAATTTATAAAATACTCGTTTTCCTCCCTTGTTTTTCGTTTTCCAAACCATTTTTCCTTTCTATCGATGAGAGAAAAATTAATTGTGGTGATTTTTTCTTGAATTCAATTAAGAAAGTACCGGGAAATCGAACAGAAATTTAGAGAAAAGAACGAAAACTGGTTTTGCGGGAGACTTTAACGATCTTTAATTGTTTTTTTAACGAAACTCTCCATGGAGAGAAGAGGTAATGGAGAATTCAGAACGGTAGAACAGTTTGATTTAAGCGTTTTTTAATCGATCATTTGGAGTACGTACAATTTTATTTTCGTGTAATAAATATTGCAAAAAATTACAATTTTCTTAATACCTTCAATCGTTTTTTCATACTAAATTACCCCTTTATGCCAATAAAGGAGCTATAAAAAAGGAAAATGTCTCCAAAAAAGCGCAAAGATTAATTCTGGAACAAAGAAGGAATGTATATCGCGAGCTGCAGTAGAAATTGGTTGATTATTGCAGGGGACACTGGATCACCAAAAGTAATGGGTGCTTCAAAATGCTTCAACTATCTGCTATAGGGTCTTTCAGAGTGCTTAAGATATCTTCAGAATCACAGAAGATTCCTAGAAGACCTTTATTTCGTCAATTCGTATTTGTGGATAATGAAAATTTATGGTATACGTAGAACAGTGAAATTCCCAAATATCCTGACGTTTATTTATAATTCCAGTAAAACAAGAACTAAATCTTTTCCAACAAAGCTAAACATTTCTACCCTTAAAATTTATTATAACAATAGACATAATCAGAGAAACATAATGAAAATTAAAACGTTTATTAAGAGAAACAGGCCTCATTACCTTAATACTATAGATATAAATGTCCCTTCCAAGTATTTCAAAGCAACGAGAATTTCCTGAGAAAGGGTCTATCACGCAACTTTGGTTTGCGGTTCTATTAAGTTTTAAATAAGAAAAAGAATAAAGTGAAGTAAAGTAAAAGGAACTAATTAATATATGAAAAGGGAGTAAATCTTTGGTGTAAAAAGTATCAGAAGTGGGATATTCGTTCTATTTTTTTTCTACCCAAATATTTTTTGACTATCTTTTCTTTGACCAAAATTTTCATTGATTATTTTTTTAATTAAAATTTTTTGTACTAATTTTTTCTTAACCAAATTTTTTTGTAAATATAAAAAGTATGGCTAGTTAGTTATATATTAATTCACATATTATTTTATACGCAGTAGAAGTAACAGAAGTATTTTAAAGGAACATTGCTAAATGTGGTACATAAAAAAACATTACTCCAAAACCAGAAGTGGGATATATTCAAAATCAGAAGCGGAATATACTTAAAATCCCTCTTCTGAATTCGGTCATCTCTTCGACATTAATAATAACGATAATCGTGATTCTCTCTCTGAATATGAGTTAGTAAATTAGTTGTGTGCAGTTTAAGGGTCCCTCAACTCTGTAGGTCATCATAAAGCAATCGAACCCAACCTCGATATCAGCAGAAACGGCCGAGACGGTCGATTTCACCCCTAAAACTTCCTAGTTGGTTGGTATAGTCATCATTTCACCCCGTCCCTTCCCAATACAAAGTGCAAACAACCCTTGAATCCATAAGGGCTGCCGCAGCATTCGTCCCACACAACTATATTCCCTTCTGCTTAGTTTTCCACTTCGATACGGTTTTCTAGCCCTTTTTTGGCGTCACGTTGGAATATTCTGACAATAATATAATCATAAAAAATTTCTAAACTACATATTAAATAATAGTCATTTATAAATTATTGTAAACCACATACCCTATTGAATAAACATGATGATTAAGTTTCACCATTTGAAAACTAATAATATTTAAAGACATAGTCAAAAAATGTTTTTATTAAATATCAAATCATTAAATTAGTTTAAATATTAAATATTTATTAATAACTTTGAAGTTACTAGAATAAAAGTATAAAAGCAATATGGCGGCCATCGGGACCCAGATCACTAGGAGTAGTCTCTGGATTACCAGAGCCATACATCTTAAAAACTGAGGTCAAATGTCAAAAAAGTGCATCACACGTGACGTTTTCAATGTTTCTAACGTAAGGTTTATTATTTCAAATATCAAAAAAAGACGTCAAGTCATAACCAGATGTCAAATGTTATAAATAGACATCAAATGCCATAAACAAACGTCAAATGTCATATTGAAGTTTACTATTCGTTTTAACTTCAAATGTTAAAAAAAGTAGTCATAATCGGACGTTAGATATTATAAACAGAAGCCAAATGCCATAAACGGTCGTCAAATGCTATAAACAAACGTCAAATGTCATAAAAGGAAGTTAAACGACAAAAACGAACTTCAAACGTCACAGATGTGTGAAATATTACGTTTTCGACATTTGACGTTTATTTTTAGTGTATGAACTTTGTCTTTTGAAGTTTGCTAGAAGAACATCGAGTTGCATCTAAGAGCTGATTTGATATTTTTAATAATTTTAAATAAATATGTTACAACTTTTCTACGAAAATTTATGGACCAAACACAATTTTCATATTCCGTTAACGTGCTTACCCTACAAAAACCCTTTTATCTACAAAACATTAAATTTTTTTCAACATTATCCATATCGCCTCCAGAATCTTCCATATCTGTGCGTTTAGAAAATCCAACCGACCTTATCTCCATCCGGCTATCTTAAATAAGCACAAAAACGGCCGTTATACAAACAAAAATTCCAATTTCCATATTAAAACGACCTAAAATCCAGAAAATCTGGATCGCCCAAGTTTTTGCGTCGAGCAGGTTCTATGAATTTTATTAACCTTTACTTTACTCGGCACAAGTAATATCTTTAATACACACTAACGCTTTCTGGATCATATCCAGAACATCCAGAAAGTCAAACATAATCCTGGAGAGGTCTGGATAGTCAGGACGGCCGTGCGCAAGAATGAGAAAGTCGAATCTTCTGGGATATCGATAGATTAAGTTTGCCTAAGAAACGGAATAAAGTTTAAAGAATTTTATTTTGATTTTATGGCTATTTAAAAACTTTTCTCACCATAAGATTTAAACAAATTTGTTAAAAATCCATTTGGGTATAAAGCACAGTTATTGCAGGAAAGCTATTTTATTATTATAAATTGAATTCCTAACTTATTTTACTATTTAAAGAAGGTTCATTTTCCTATATCTTTCTATAATCCACTCTGGAAGGAACGACCAAACAGGAAACTTTGTTTTTCTCCCTTTCGTAAATCAGTTCTTCTTCTTTTTCTTCGCTTCGTTTATGACTTGCATACAAGTGCATTCAGCCATAAATCCGTTTAAAATTGACAAGTAATCAATTGGGCATTGTACTTATATATTTGCCTGTTAAATTTAAAAAATGGAGACCCGAATAAAATTCCCTGTCGTAATATTTATTGAAAAACAAAAACATACTAATGACATTGTCCCAAAAATTTTAATAAATTGTTTACTGAATATTATTGTTATCATTCATTTTGTTATGGCCTCTTACCCTTAATGGTTCATTTTGTTTATTTCAAAAATACAAATTTTGTAGTTTTGATTTTTTTTTTCGTAGCAAAACACTCTGTGGGAATGTTTTCTATAATTACAATCTGATCATGAAGATCAATAAGCAATTTTGTTCTAACCTAACTTAACTAGAATTCTTAAATACTAAGGTCCTACTCACTAGTGTACCTTAGGGTCTGATAATTTTAGTAACACTACCGGTAACGTGTAGCACAAATCCGCACAATACTCTGTTTGTAACTAGCACTGTCACAGAACTAGTTCAAAAGGTTTGGTCCTCTTGAGTCTTCTTACTAAATTGGTATTATCGAGGAGCTGGATGACCTCAACGTTCCCATGTTGGAGTAGCCGTTGTTCGTGGCTGCTGGCAGATTTAGATATAGCCTTGTCAACAGTTTCTAGTTCCAGGTCCCTATGAAGATCACTGTTGCGACAGTACCAGGGTGCATCGACGATGTTCCTTAATACTTTATTTTGAAAACGTTGGATAACTTGAATGTTACTTTTACTGGCGCAGCCCCAAAGCTGGCTTCCATACGTCCAAACGGGTTTCAATATCTGCTTGTAGAGGAGCAGTTTGTTATCTGTGGACAACTTGGAGTTTCTTCCTAATAACCAAAACATTTTTTTATATTTTATACACTTCACGTTTCTTTTTAATGTGGACTTTCCAGCGAAGTCTAGCGTCGAGTGTCATTCCAAGATATTTTGCTGTATTAGCATAGGGAATCTGAGCGTTATTTATTCTTATGGGAATGTGTTGGTTTCGTTTATTGTAGTTTTGAATGATGTTAAAAATGTTATATATTGTTAATATTTATTTTTTGAAATAAATTTATTATTATTATTATTAAATACCAGAAAAATACTCTAATAATTGATTAATATCTTTTCTCCGTACAATGTAAAATTTTTTCTTCTCGTATAGAATGTAAAGTTTTCTGCTGAACTGACCACGACTTTATCTCTTCGAAACCCACATAAATCAACAATTTTTCCATAAAATCCTTCTAACAAAGAAGAGAGAAAACGAAATCCGCCACGAACTCCGAACTAGAGAAGACCCAGTAGATCGTGACGTTCACCTTGCAATTATTTACTGACATTTTTTTATCTGGAGATTTATCGTTGGCCTAAGGGAGAACAGAAAAGTCATGACTGTTAAAAAAGAAAATGAGAATAATAGACAGGATGGGTCAGGAATCGCGAGCGAGATTTTTTATTTTTAAAGGTTAACAAACTTTTCAAGATGTACAGGGTGGCCAAATAAGAATGCGAGGTACTGTATCTGGGAAACTATCCATCGTAGACGCTTGCGGAAAAAAAGTGATTACTAAAACGGCCAAGAGAAAAACCTGGAAAATATTTTCAAGTTTCTGAAATGGCCGCTAGGTGGCGTAACTGCAATCTTGAATCTAAGAAATTGATGTTTCTGTGAATTGCGCTATATTAACCTAACAAAAAAATATCGGATCTTTAAAGTAGAGGATAATCTGAACCTTTTTTGTGTGACAAGTTTTGCTGTATCTCTAAATATAAAGTGGTGGGGGGTATTCAAAGGTTTCAGGAAAAAACACCCTGTATATTCGAAACGGCTGAGCCGATTTTAACAAATTTGGACTAGTTGAAAAGAGCTATTCTTGGGCTACAAATGTTATAATATTTGAAGTTTTGTTAGTTTCACATGTCGCCGGTAGAGCGCTTTTTTCGACATTCCGACAGAAATGGTTAATTTTCTCAAAAAAATTAAATGCATTGGTATGATTTCTTTTTCATGAAAAAGTAGCTAAATGATGCCTAAATAAGCTCGTGAAAACCGCATCTCGATATCTTGTTCCTAACCTAAAATTTAGGCCAAAGAAAATTTTATACGGAAATCCCTTAAATTTTTATTTTTTAAACTAATTAATTCCTTTTATTATGTAAGATGCTCTAAATGCTCCGGGTTTTTCTCTTGGCCGTTTTAGTAATCACTTTTTTTCCGCAAGCCTCTACGATGGATAGTTTCCCAGATACAGTACCTCGCATTCTTATTTGGCAACCCTGTACAAGAGAGTCATGGGTGTGCTAGAAAAAGTGTCTCTTTTTTTTAAAGAAAATGTTTATGGATTAGTACTTTTTTTAATTCTTAGCCACATACTGCTAATAATAATTTTTCAGGAATTCGAGTATTTAAAATCGGTTTGGCCCTGGTCTATATTTCTTGAAGCAAACCAAGTGTAAATACATTTTAATATCAGCTACCCCAATTTTCATCCCCTATTAATAAGAAAATCTCCCAAATGGCAATTTCTCCAATGTAATAATCCCCCAAAACAATTTTATTCCCTACATTCCTACACACAAGGATGCACCTTGAAGTGTCGCCACCTAGCGTGCCTTAAGGGTAGTACCCAAAAAGCGGAAACTTAGCCAGAATTCGTAAAGGGGTTTGTGATGTGGAGGATAAGAAATTTTGATGAAGGGTGAAAATAGAATTAGGCAATTTGGGTGGGGTGTATGGAATCTGAAAAATTAATTAACTAAAGTTCCCACGTAATACAAACTTGAAAATCAACACCAATAAAGTTTAAAGAAAACATTTTGTCATAAACAATTGCCAAAGAATAAATTTTAAGAAAATGGAATTTGAAACATGTCAAAATATCATTTTGGAGTCGAAGACGATGCATTGTGTTTTTTCGATTTTTTTCACAGGAAAAATTAAAACCCATACGTCAATATGGAAACAGTTTACAGAATTCTGCAAGGCAAAGAAATACGAGATTTTGGAAACTACAAGTTTAGAGCAACTAAACCTAATCCTGAAAGATTGGGCGTGGAATATGAAGAAAGAACACGGTGAAAATTACAAAGAACTAGTTGTGAAGAAAATGTGGAACACCGTTTATGAAGTGATCCATTTAAAGATATTACCTTCAAGTCTAGTAGGGAAGCTCATAATGCGAAACGAACGAATTTGCAGATGTGCGCCAATAAAAGGAAATCGAGCTCTGCTTCACTAAAATTGGAAGAATACTACGATGGTTTTATTATAGGACGAAGACACTCCGGAAGAGTAGAATATAATCCTCTCTTCAATAAAACGGCCTAGGGTGGAAAAAAAAAATGGCCGATAGTAAATGGCTGGTCCCCAACACGAAGAACCATACCTTTTGTCCAGTCCGTCTTTTTCAAATTCTAATGGTTAAACGTTTATCTAGAATAACAACTGATAGATTATTCTTAACAGTAAACCCATCATGGAACAAAGAACAATCAAGAAAAAACGATCTTTCGAAATGGACTAAAGAAGCAGCAGAGAAAGCCGGATTAAATACAAAAGAAATAAAAATAACAAACGACTCTATGCGGTCGACAGCAGTCAGTAACCTGGCTAAAGGAGGGGTAGGTGAACATAATTAATTAAAATTACTGGCCACAGTTCAGCCAACTCAATTAAGCCTTATCTGCAAATGGATAATGAGCATTATTCCAACATCATAAGTACCCTTAGAAGTGACGCCTCAGAACCTCCAGCTGAAAAACAGAAAACAGAAGATCCTGCAGCCACTCCTCGAGCTTCTCACTCTACAGTTGGACCCATCAACAACATTAATGATTTACCTACGCATGCAAAGTAATATTTTTTTAATAAAATGCATTCGCCTCGGATTTTTGTTGCAACCAGCACTCATGCTTCTTGTTAAAATATTAATTAGCAACGTGTTTTTTCGATTTTTTTTAGAAAAATTAGATGCCCTTATGTTATTACTTACGATAAAAATTAAAAGTAAAGGTGTATTTCGTGAAATTTACTCTTCCAATTACCCACTAAATCCACCAAAATTTTTACACTCGCTACATTTTTTCCTAAAAAAAAGTTATAGAGGCCCAACCATCCACATACATAAGATCTCAAAATAACCTCATCGGAACAAAACTTTCATACAGATCGGCGTGTTTCCTAACTTTCAGAATAATTTGACCATTCTACTCGGCCTCGTATGATTTGATTTCAAGTCGAGTTTCAGTCTAAGAAGAGCAAGAAATAGAGGAATGAACAGAATCGGCCCTAACGCATTTTTAAAGCAAAAATAAAATTGGTGTTTTAATTTTTAGTCTTAATTTACAAAGATCATATCTATATAGTCGTGAAAATATCGAGTTTGGAATTTTATTTATTTAATTCGATATCCCAAGTTGGTCCTTTGAATCTAAAAAATAAAATCTAAACTCACGTGGGCTTGTTAGGATTATCTGCTAAAAGGAATAAAACCTGATGGTGTTGCCATCTATTAACAAACTGAAAAACTTTTTGAAATACTTTAACGACAACATGAAAAATAAACTTTTTAATACAGTTAAATTTAACTTAAAATATATTTTCTTGGAGTTTAAAAATAAAGTTGTTTGCCATACACGTCGAACAATATAAAAATTTCACAAAGTTAAAATATCAACTGTGTTTATTTCAGTTTATTGTTAAATATAGAGAAAGAAAAAAAGGAATAATTACGCCAAACTCCAAAGATACGAACCGGTCCTGGAAAAGGGGTAGAGAGTAAAGGGAGTGAT
The DNA here is from genome assembly GCA_949320105.2 of Crepidodera aurea. NCBI lineage: Eukaryota > Metazoa > Arthropoda > Insecta > Coleoptera > Chrysomelidae > Crepidodera > Crepidodera aurea. Next base: position 17,205,753 of record OX439477.1, on the reverse strand, counting down.
CGATTCCAGATTTGGGAGGTTTTGATTTTTGATTGCTAGACTATTTCCACGGAATATCAAGTAGCTGTGTGGAGGTCGACGGAAGCTAGTCGGTAGAGCAGAAATCTAGAAATCGGTAAGGATTTGCCGTAAATAATGGGCAGAAAACTGTGTTATCGGTAGCGATACACGTATAAACGATACAGTGGTTTATAAAAAAAAACGTATATATACAGATTTCCGGTATATTGGAAACAGGAACGAGCAATACGTTTTGAAAAGACTAATTTGATTTGACGAATGAAAAATTTGCAAATAAAGGAAATAAATGGTGAAAGTACCCCGCAGTTTTTGACACGGAAATGGCTTTCGGTGGATTTCTCCTCCCAAACTTCGGAAATTTATTCGTCATCCCATCCTGATCAAAAGTGTCCACGGCCCCAAATCAATCCTATGTACAGATGAGATGGCGCGAGTTTAACATGATTAGAGCAAACTCGATATATGCGCATTTATCGGCAAGTTAGGTATTCACCGCTTTGCGTTTATGGTTTATATTATGGATATATGTTATACACACCCATATACACACACATGGAAACATACAGCGTCTTTTAGAAGATTTTATTTTGATTTCTAAACTTTTTTTAAGAATTTATTTTGTATTGACATTACATTTTTTATTTCATTAACATTTTTGTTACTTCACCATTTTTCCTTAGCTACCCCCTTCATGTATGTAAGTCGTGGATCCCATGTAGGAGTTTAAAAGAGTTGGGTTTAGAGCAGATAACGACGAGTGACGCTTTTGCTGGACATACTGAGCGTTCTCTTACAAGAAGTATTTTTTTTAATTGATCATTTAGTTTTGTATTTATTTATATTTAAACCTATTAATGCGACGCCCACGTCGGACATATTCTAGCTGTATTCATGGCAACAAAAAAGTGATTGAAAAATGATATCAAATAAAAAATGTAATTCCAATAAAAAATAAATTATTAAAAAAAGTTTAGAAATCAAAATCGAGTTCGCTCCAATCAGGTTAAACTCGCTCTAGCTCGAAATCTGTACATATGATTGACTTGGGCCCGTGGACACTTTTGATTGGGATGGGATTACGAATAAATTTCCGGAGTGTGGGAGAAAGCCATTTCCGTATCAAAAACTGCGGGGTACATTTCTAATAGGCAACAGGCAACTTACATTACATTCGAGTTGGCAGAACAACATTACAGAAAAGAGGCACAGATAGATAAATAGAAAGAAGCAAAATGAAGGAAAATAAAAATAAATATAAACAAACGAAAATGACAAAATATACATAAACAATCTTTAAAAGTTCAAAAGGTAAAGAACAACTTGCTTATTATGGCAAATAACCGTTACGCCAAAAGGGACATTCGAATAGTCAGAAACGTTTCCTGAACTCAATCCCTACTTGCATCCAACGAACATTAATTTTCTGGTGGAATTTGTTATTTCTGCAACGGGAAGGCCGCCGCCGACGTTATTACGTCCTCCTCCCGGTCCTCGGGCACTGACTGACGTCACGGAAAGGGATTTTGATGGGTAGGGACACTCTGAAGGGACTTGATGGATTGAGCAACAGGATTTTCTGGGAATTTTGGCACTGCCGTTAATATTAGATTCTCGAAAAGATTATTCTTGATGAGGAGTTTTGTGTTGTTCTGGAATTTCTAAAATTAACTTTATACAGGATGATCAAAAAAGATGCTGCCCAATCTTTCAGGATTAGGTTTAGTTGCTCTAAACTTATAGTTTCCAAAAGCTCGTATTTCTTTGCCTTGCAGAATTCCGTAAACTGTTTTCATATTGACGTATGGGTTTTAACGGTATATTGTACGGTACACTTTTCTCAATCGCCAAATCAATATTAGCAATAGAATCACTTCCAAAGCGACTCATTTTCACTACATAGCACTGTTTAAAAACAATATTAGATACAAATTTTATTGATAATAAAATCAGAAAAATTGTTTAGCGTCGTTTTCTGGTGTCCTAGGAGACCATAATTACTTGTTATCAAAGGTATGACAACCGCGGGTACACTCGAAAAAACTGCTGACAGGAGCTATCATTTGTAATTCAAAATTGCGCGTTTATGATTGGTAGAAATTAAGACGAGGGAAATAGTCCTCTAAAATTCTCAAAATCATTTAATAATAACCAAAACAGTGAGAAATCGATTTTTAGGGGTGGGACATCATGCCTTAAAATCTGAAAAAATATGCAGCAGATTTTTTGACTAAAATAAAATTCTGGGATATACAGGATGTGAGGGCTGAAAGATCCCCAAAAATATTTTTTTTTTGCGGATTTTTTTAACCCCAAAAAAACTACCAGCGGGTTATTTTAGAAATTTGCGATAGGGAATTTTGCTCATCTTAACTGGAGGTGATCTTTCAATATCGTACTCATACTATTAAAACTACAGTTTAATAATTTTATCACACCCAAATTTTAAAAGATCCATTTAAATTTTAACCGAAATTAAGAAGACTTTTTTCCAGTGTATGTAACGGTATAGATTCCTCAGTGACAAAGACGCCTTAGGGGACATCTTTAAGGTTCGAGGGACGTAAACTGTTAGCAATTATACCTTAATTGCATTGTTATGGCTACCTTAACGCCCGCATTAATGAACTATGGTCGTGGATAGTCGAGGGGTGTTTTCTTAGAAGGGGGAAAACTTGCCTGGAATTACTCATTTATTAGGGTTGGTTTGCGGAAATTAGTATAAGGGCTGGGTTTTGCAGGGGAATGCAATTACTATTAAGCGGTAAATGCAGTAAAATTTGCAGAAAATAAGAATTTGGCTTCGTTTTGTCACAGTATTTTTAATTTATTTTTTTCACAGGTGAAACTAATTGCGGTTCTTCATTTTATACAGTAATATAGTATCCTATCGTAACAGAGTTAAAAACTAGGCATCCCTTTTACCCACCCAACTGTCTTACGTTTATATACCATCACGCCATTGTCTCTTAGGTTCCATAAGTTACCAAAAACAATTATTCACGAAAATTGTACATGTTGTTTTATATTACCAACCAAACTTACATGTTCTTATTACATATATTCCAAATTTACATAAACTAATCTGTCACCACACGTAGAATTTTATAAAAAATCGATCTATATCTTGAATTATCCCTAAGGCTAATAATTTTGTTTTCCTATTTGCCAATCGACCGCAAATTTTCCTGCCGTGGAAATCGTCAAATTAAAAAATTCAACATTTCCCAAACACGCATTCCCTCCCTTCCTGTTCCCCCCTTACCCCCGCAAAACAAACAAATCACAAACCAATATTGGCTGCCGAACAAACACCAAGTACGTGATCCGTTCACATCTGCCGTGATAATTGCCTTGGCAATTTTGTTGCCAAATAAGATTAATCAGTTTGTACAGCAAGTGATCTAATATAGAGCTCCCGTTTGTTTGGTTAGGTGTATGTGCCCTTGACAGGAAGGGAAACTTAGTGAGGAAGTGTCAGGAAATGGATTTTGGCGAGAATATCCCACTTCTGAAATGATTTTTATACAATGAAAAATTTTGTCCCGCTTCTGATTTGTTTGTGTAGCGTTAGTTCCAGATACTAAACATTTCGAGAAGTATACACTAAAAGTATATTTTTTTGAGATTTATTATACAATTTTGATAAAAACTGGAGAAAAAAAAGTTGCATTAGGAGAGGGCCAGTTGTCTGGTTAGTTGACAAGAAGTTAAAAAATCGACAAAGAAATGATTGTACGTTTGCTTTTAATGAAAAAACTCATTGTAGAATAAAACGTGCTTGGTGAGAACGAATCAGTTCTTTTTCTATATTACAAGAGATAGATCTATTTATACTCGAATATCCTAAAGAGATATTAAAACTTACATGTTTCAAACTATCCGAAATACACTGTATAAAATTTCATTTACACACTATTGTAGGATTCTAATCTAGCATGAATCAGCCGGAACCACCCAATCTAATCCAAATAACCGCTAAAACGCGCCGTTCCCGTTCTATTTTCTCGCCCAAATTCCCCCTTATAGCCGTACAACGAGAACAGCGTCGTAAAAACAAAAGTAAATATTAATTCTGTCGCTGAAATTCGCCCGGCGAATCAGCCCTTAAATTAGGGAATATAATCTGAGTTCTAATCTCCAATTACATCTTCTAAATCCTGCAGCGCGTCTGCCAGATCCGGTCGGGCAGATAAGATGATACCGTAGGTCAAGGGAAATGTTTACGTGTCACTAAAAACGTCCGGACCTTTTCAGAAGTGGGATTAGAATAATTATATCAGAAGTGGGATGAATTGCTGCAGTTATGGTGGAGTGTGTGTGTGTGAGCTGATTTTTTTGATAAAAATAATTAGTGGGTTCTTTGTTCACGAGTCGCTTGGATTAAAGAAGAGATTTACAGTGGACTTACTTCAAAACGGAATTAGCGGATATTGATCTGTAAGAACTTTTTAAATTATACTTTCATTGCTAATTTATTTCCGTATATTATCGAAGTTAATTCTGTTTTAAATAATAGTATTTAAATTATAAAAACAATGAGCCTCATTTTTCCATATAATGGAAAGATTTGCATATCCTAAAGAATCTCGAGATATCCAGGATGGCAGATAGAGAACCAAATCCAGGGAAAGATTAGTGGAAATCGAAGCATTGGCAGACGCCGTGTGTCCTGGCTAAAGAACCTGAGGGATTGGTTTAACTGTAGGAGTGTTCAACTGTTCAGAGCTGCAGTCAACAAGGTAACGTTTGCTGTGACGATAGCAAACCTCCGATAGGAGATGCACCATAAGAAGAAGAACAACTGGAACACACAAAATGACTGGTTAAATTGAAAACTTAGATAAATAGAGGAAGATAAAAAGCAATTATAATAATAAACGTCTTCCAGTGAATTAAGGACTAACATAATATAGAAAACCCCTTCACTGGACTTTATGCAGTTGGTAATATAAATGAGGTATTAAAAGTAGTAGAAATGTTATTTGCTTTAAGACGTACTAGACTGTAATGTGGCGACATCTCAATTTTCAGCGGGCCAGTTAACGACCGAAAGATATTAACTTCTCTTTACTCTTTATTTCTTTAATGCCGGATTTTATGACTCTATTTTGAATTTATACTGTATATGAAACTGGCTGTAAAACAGCTAAACGTCGTCTCGAACTTAACTGACCACTTTATTGCGAAATTTATTAGTTTTTAACAAGAAATATCTACTTACTGATCATGTTTCCATATATAATGAAAATTGTTTCTATAAAATTATTCGGAATCATTGTAAAGTGTCTTTTAACTGCAACATTTACTCATTCAAAAGATCCAATAAAAACAAACATGTCAACGTTTTAACACACATCTCCAGAACCAGTTACACGATATACCTCTTTACAAACCCAAAACCCTATCAGATAACGACCGCCGACAACCAGATGTCATTTTTAAACCTGTCATTAACGTTGTTTCTGCGATCCTGCGGTTACTAAGTTTGAGTCAAAGTAGGCTCGGCGTCAGTGAGTCTAATTCTGGCTTCAACTGTTTTCTACTTGTCAAGTGGGAGGATCTAGACACCGCTGAGAAAGGCTGACATGTCACGGTACATTACGAGAGTTGAAATGGGAGTAAAACGAAACTTTTATCACTTTAATGAGACGAGAAAGGATGTTGAGACGGTTTCTGTGAGTGGGAAAAGTAAAAATAGGGGTTAAGGGTAATTAAAAACTCATTTTCCAACTTGATTTTTTTTTTGGTATTTATACGCTTTTAAGTCCTATTTTTTTTCTGTGATTTTAGCTAACGGTGGCATCTTTTGTATTTTTATCTTAATAATAGTAAAAATTACCGGAAATAAAAATACTAGTTCTTATCCTTCGAGAGTTAAAAAGCAGGAACATTACTGGCACATATTTTATGGTAATCATTTAACGATTAGTCATATTATTCTTTCTAAATATGAGTGAATATTATAACTATAAATCATATTGTAAACTTTGATATTTGATTTATAAAAATTTATGCACGGCAGGATAAATCAGCTAAACCGATTCAGGAGCCAATGATACTCTTGAATGTGAACTCAATCTGAATCTTCAAATCTACTCATCTACTCATTTTGTTTCATCCGGCAGTATTTATTTCACGACGTGGCCCAATCCTGTGTACTGAAATAGAATGCTTTATAAAAAATAGGTTCATTACATCCCCCCCTTACTTCGGTAAGAAAAATAAGAGAGCACTATGTTTACGGTTATTTTTCTTCCAGACCTACCTATCAAAATACAATGTTAAATATAATTTACAACATGTAAAATTCTGTACGTCTGAAAGCATCACTCATCAGTAATTTTCAGCAATTATTATTTATTATTTAAATTAGTCTTAATTTGTAGACATGGCACTCAAAAATCCGAGGTAAGATAGCGATTTTCCAGAAATTCAAAAAATGCCCATTATCTCGAAAACGGTGAGATTTTTACTGAGATGAAATTCTGATATTCTGAACAGTCTATCGCCAGTTACAATATTGTACAAGGTTTAGGGAAAGATGTTAAAAAATTACTTTTCACTTTTTTTTTCATTTTCGGAAAATATAATTCTTAAGTAAAACATAACCCCGTATACCTACTTAATAACTTTTATCTCGTAAAACGACCGGCCATAAAATTTTTGTGTCGCTAACAGAACCGTTTTATCTAGATGACATGTCCGCGAAAAAATTTCATTAGCCCACAAAGTTGCGTGGCACTTAAGTTTTACCGCTTTCCGATAACTGCAACCCTTAAAAAACCCACCCCGGGCACGACCGCGAACCTAAATAAAAGTCCCCCAATAAAAAAATAACGGCCATTTTTGACCTGCGAGCTCGACATACTGTTTACTTTTCCAATAGCTATAGAATTTATATAGTGGGCAATAAAATTTCTAATTTAGCGGGCTATTAACTGGGAAACAAGTGGTATACATTATTTTTTTAATATTGTACAGTGGGCTCCAGAAGGAACGAAATTATCCCAACTGTGTGATATTTGTGGGAAAAAAAGGGGTAAAAAATATTTTTTGGAAACTTTGAGCATAAAAAATTAAAATCCACGTAAAAATCTGAGAAATAAAGTGCATAATTATAATAAAATATTAACTTTTTAAATACAATTTGTACAGTTCTAGTTTTTTATTATAAATATATTTGTATTTTCACTTTCAAATTCAGAACTATCCCACTTCTGATTTTTTTTCAAAATCATCCCACTTCTGATTCGAACCAAACATCGCATTAACCGATCTCGCAGCTCTCAAATACCGATAAAATTTAAATAGTTAACGATAAAATTTGTAATTTAGCGGACCATTAAGTCCCTAACAAGTTTGAACACATCATTCGTACGCAATTTTAACATTATTAAGGTTATTTGGTCGCGATAATAACCCCTACTAGCTTGTAATTACTTTTCTGGCTTGCACAATCATCCTCATATTTCATTATTGTATATGGGTTTATTTTATCATCCGTTCCAGGGGGAGAAGGGGGATATGACAGTGGTGTCGGTGTATCAATTTTTTTTAACTAAAAAATTATTGAAGAAGTTAAAACACTTGTCACTTGTAGAAAAACTGCCCAGAACTGAAAAATGATTTGCAGAATAGCCACTTATCAAAAAATATTAAGTTCCTTCCTGATTCTTTAAAAAAAGAATTGTTTTACCCCCTCTACACAATATTTTAAACCTTAGAACCTACGTTTAAAATATTTACCATTCTTCACGAATCAATCTGTATCTCCTTTCTTAAATGAAATCGATTTGTTGTTTGACAACGATATATTTTCAAAAAAATTAAAAATAACAATAAAAATATTTTGATTAGCAAGAAGACGTTACAAGATTTAATGAACCTGGATTTCTCATTCCTATTCTGATTAAAAAAATATTCTCGTACCCCTATGTTCAATTCCGTAATTACTTGTTAACCATTTTGCAAAGTCATTCCTAAACAGTAAACGCCCCTGTATAATACGATTCTTCGAAAGTAATCAAGTAAATGTTGCATGATTTGTTGATTTTTTTCTGTTTTTCCAAGGGTTCGCCAAAAAAGGGACAGAAACATTGAAGGGTGCCCAAATAAATGGTCCAAGGCCGAAATTGAATTGTTGGACAGTTGAATGCGCTTTCTTATTGATTTTCAAATGATTGATGATGTATCGCTGGATTAAAAATTATAAATAGTCGGTTAGTGATATACAAAAATGATTATAGCGGCTTATAAAAGTCTCGGTAGTGAGAATGTATCGAAAAATCAAGTTAATCATGGGGAAGAGATTTTTAATTTTTTTATCCTCAAGGAATCACTTTACTTTTCAATTTTTTTAACTGGCAGTATTTATGTTCCAAAATGTTTCTATTGTTGTATATTTTTACAGAAAAAAAAACGTTTTTATATTTATTTTGTCGCCCCATTACATTTTTTCAGATTACTAAATTTTTACAGGCGAAATTCATTTAAAAATTATTATTTAATTTCATTTTTTTAATAATGATTAATTGAATTTTTATTTGTGCTCAAATTCAATATTTACGTGTCTCCGTTGCTCTTATTTGCTACAATAAAGATCGTGGAGTTAAATCTACTTATAGATATTAGAGTTTACTTTTCTGTGTTTGCGTTATTTATGACAAAGTGACACGCCTCTGCCTGTCTACACGCTAGATTTATTCAAAAAGCTGTTAAGTCTTCACCAAAGGCTTATTTACGGCCATCTACGACACCTACTCGTTTTTTAAATAGTTCACGGTGTCGTTTTGGCACTTAGAATATCTACAGGGTGGGACAAAACTTGAAGCAAAATTCACGTGCATTTTCCTAGACAAGTTGCTATTTGTGGACAAAATTATTGTCATCAGATTTCTTATTTAAAGACAAACATGTCGGATTCTCAAAAATAAAAATTTCGACTTTATCATTAATTAATCTTTAATGCACATTAAGTATTTTAATTTTAAAATCGATGGGGATATACAGTCAAATCAATAAAAATGCAAGGGTCCACTCCGAATTTTTTAATTAAAAATAGTCTATTTTGTTTTATTAAAAGATATTACAACTTTTTTACTGTTTCAAAATGTTGACAAACATATTTTATGTGTTCGGAATAACAACATATTAATACGCCTGAAAATTTACGACATCGCTCATGTTTTTTTCTTCTCTCGAGATATTTAACTACCCATAATTTTTCATGCACATGATGGACGCGTAAATAAGAAACACTAGTATAAAACAGACAGTGAAAACGATTATGACACCGTGAAAAATATAAATGCATTAAATTTTGAAATATGACCTTGTCAACATCAATTTGAAACCGAGACCAGATGTTTTGACAGCGCGCCGGTGAAATATTTCAAAAATTTTTATGTACGTTTCCTTAAAGACAAAACGACACTCGGAGCTATTTAAACAGCTGAGGATGGTTTAAATATAGAGTATAGGTGTAAATTTGATGATTGTATCCCAAATGGTTGCAAATTCCGTAAAAAAATTGTCCACGCCTACACCAGAACAATCTTTGAATATTTTTTAGAAGTTTTGATAATTTATAAGGGAAATATTTATTGTTTGCTGAAGATTTGTTTAGAGCAAGCTCCAAGGCTGTTTTGTTTACAATAACTTTAAATTGGGCTATAAGCTCCAAGGATAATACGTAAGCAGATATGTTGGATTCTGTCTAGTTCATCAAATACCGATTTATTTGCTAATCTTCTAATTATTTCTTGATCAACTTGGAGGTGTCTGATGTCGGCACTCCACGTATGATGTTGACAAACTTGGATTACATTTTCAATATGAAATTTCCAGCTTAATTTAAAGTAAAATATAACGCCTAAATACGTTTTGCGATCTACTTGTCTTGGCGTAACATATAAAGTTATGATTTTTGCTTCAGCAAATCCAGTTCATTTCAAGTTGAACTTATAATGTGTACTTGCTATAGAAAGAAACACCCTGTATAACATAAGTAATTTCAAATACGAGATAAAAGTTTAAATTAAAAAAAGGAAACTTTTGTTATTTTTTTGGAAACGCCGAAATCCATCCTGAAACTTTTTCTCGCTCGTTCTTCGTTTAGAAAACAGAAAATCCCCAGTAATTATTTTATAATCTCCCAAATTGGAAAATAATTTTATCCGAAAATGATCGATAATTCCGGGAAGTTTAACCCGAGAAACAATTTCGCGAAGCTGCGAACTTTTTTATGAAATTGATCTGCGCACTCGTACTCCAATATTTTAAAATCGTATATGTGGAATTGATTTCGGGAATATTTTTAACGAACTTTTTTGGAACGTCTACCTAAATATTTCGCTTCGTATTTTTGATACCGATGATTTTTCAGAATTTTGCATATTTTCAGGTATTTTTAATTGCAAGCCTGAACAAATGCGTAAACTATTTTTGCAACAATACAAAATGTCTTTCAAATTATTTTTGTTTTCATTTTTGCTATTATTTATCAGTAAAACAGATAAATGAAGAGTTTTGACAACTTCACAAAGCCCAACTGATGAAATCGAAAGGCAGAAACCGGTTTTAGAATATCGAATTGAATAAAGTAAATTCCTACTTCGTTTGCTTACATCATAACCATTGTTCGACATATTTAGGTATCAAAATAGTTCTTGAATTGGGTAGTTACAGAACTTTTCGAACCTCGTTACCAACTACACTTTACCTGTTTGTTTATGTTTCGTTTTCATTTACACGTAAACCCTTACGAAGGGCTTATTTTACTTCATCATTGATTATAATTATTTATTACTAAATTGTTTGAAACGGTCAAAAGTTTAGCTGAAAGTTTAACAAAACTTGTTGATTGTTTTTCGTAAAATAAAAATATTTCAATATCTCCCGGTATGAACAGTTTTTACTCTGAAGAAAAAATAACCCGCCGACTAAAAAATAGACTAAAGAAAAAAACTTCTGCAAAAATTTAGGGAAAGAAAATTCGTTTTTTGATGAAAAACAAACACGCTCTCATCCTATTCTCTATTTATTCAATACTTCTGTTGAAAGTATAAGAAAATATTTAAAAAGTAGAAAAAAATATCGAAAATAAACAAGATATGTTTCAGAAACTTACACAATTCATACAGGACGATTCATAAAAATTGGTAAATATTTTAACCCTAGAGAAATATTAACATTTCGCTGTAAAAAATTGAATTTTACTCTTGATCAATCGAACGAAAGATAATTCGATAAATATACATTGTGGTTTCAATAGTTTGTTTTATTAATCCATGGTAAAATTCATGCAATAATCCTATTATATCAGCCATATTGTGCAGAATTATCCTTCCGGAATGTATTTGGTATAGAACGACAAAGGTATAGGATCCAGGAGAGGGTCCAAAGATAATCAAGGATTAGCATTTCTGCAAGAACTTCCAAACAATGAGAGTAGGGATCTAACTTAAGGGGTATAAATCAATATATAGTCGAATTTTCCTCATAATTCCACTCACAGGATGTTCTAGAGTTAAAAAATTCTGATGACACTAATAAAATATCATATAGTGTGGGATAATTTGAAAAAAATACATTTTTAGCTTCTAATGAACATAATTTATATAATTTTTTATTTTCTCCCCTTAAAAAAAGTTCATTAACAAAAGGATACCCGATATATGGGTAAAAAATAATATATACCTAATCTAAATTATAAAAGCCAATCCTGTATACTAAATAAAAATCAAATCGAACTAAATAAAATAATTAAATTTCTAATAAAGATAAAAAACAGTATGTACGCTCATGGTCAAATAACGTACCACAATCAAGGCTCCGCCTGGGCGGTTTAGAGCGCGAAATCTAAACCAGTAAAAATCGATAATTTTGAATAAACCTCGAACTAAAAGGAGCACGTGGTTCCCCGTCTCGTCCAAACTCCAAAATTAGTTTTTCTGAGCAATTGCGTGCTAGCACATAGGCACAAATTGTAATTTTTTTAACCATCATTAAATGTTTATATTATTATTTTAGTTATTTAAAAAAAAGCAAGAATATATTTCTTTGATCTTTCGAAATCTTTTGATTCTATAATTATAATAATTCATTAATAAATTTAGTAACTTGGGATTTAGAGGTAATTTTCTTTAATGGCTAACATCTTATTTGGAATTCCGAAAAATAATTGTGAAAATTGATGATCAGAGACCTCTCGCACATGATGTCGACATCGGCGTACCCCAAGGATCAATCCTGGGTCCTTTGATTTTTCTGTTATACATAAACGATATACTGACCATATTGCATTATATTCAGATGACACCACATTAGCGGCTGACAAATTGAATCGCCTATCTGTCGAATTCGTTAGCTGGTGCGAGAAAAATTCTCTAATAGTCAATCCATCAAAAACTGTATGCATGCAATTCTTTTCTTGAACAGAAATACCTAATAATAAAATTTCGATTAGGATTCATGATGTCGCCTTTTCTAGTACTTCAAAAATCCTGTGTGTGCATGTACATGAGTTATCTTAAAATTCGGCGGGCGTAATTTCGGCCGGTAATCCCTTGGCCTACCTGCATAAATCAAGGGGTACCATTTATGACAGGGGTAATTTCGGCCGAGGCGTCTACTGTATCAATTCCTTCGTCAATCATTGGGGAGTAACTAGGACTTGGGCCCTCAATGCCGTCAGCTTCAACGCCGGACTGCGTAGCCGGAGCAAAGGACTGCGTAGCCCGCTGAGGTATAATTTTTTTATCAATAGCCGCAGGCTATTGTTGTTGTGATGTCTGAGGCGGAGCCTCCGTATTATCTTCGTTTTCACTTTCTACGTCACTTTGATTTTGATTTGCGGCCGAAAATACCTATGAGATAAGGAAGCAACTTAAAACATCCGGCCGAATTTACCTACCGGCTTTTAGTACCTGCCCTTTTTCCGGCCGAAATTACATCCGCCCTTAAAATTAAATGAAATGTGGTAAATTTTATTATCAAAATTATTTATAGAAATTAATTTCAGTACGAAGATTTACTAATAATCGAATGCATTCTGTTTTTTATAAGGCCTGATCTTTATTTCTTTGACTATAGAAATGTTTATCGATTTGTTTATTGATTTATTTGTTTATTGAGCTCAATATAAAATGTTGGGTACCTTTATTATTTTAATTTTGTTTGTAGGATGTCTCACGATTCTGCTTCAATTCTGTATTATCATGACATAAAATAATGACAATAATTCACATTCTCGAAGTTGGAAAAAATAAACAATTTGACAAACGTTACAGCTGTCAACATAAAAGTCCTCTTGACAGGAAAAACAGGGATCTGCTTTATCGACTTATCGAAGGATTAATAAATTATTATTATTATTATTCTTATAAATATACGAATTATTATTTATTACCTTCCCAACGTTTATAACGAGTCGCTACTGAAGAAGGTGGTAGTAAGTAACACAAGCCTCGTCACTGCCATTTTCCGTGCATAACTCACAATTACACCTAAAAACTAATTACGCTGTCGCCATAACCGCTAAGTGAAAATTATTTCGAGAGATTTCCCAGTTGGATTTTTCGCGTGTAAGACAAAGACGGCACGAGAACGAGACTTCGTCTTGATAATGACAGCCTCGTTAGTGCGTCTCATTTTCTGGCAGTTACTTAAAACTGATTGGTGTAATAAATAAGTTCTTGGGGGCGGCATTTTCTTGATAAATTGATGAGAAACGCGAATCGCACTAGGTGTTAAACCACACCGAGATGATCCTTGAGGGGGGTCTTTTAGGTTTTACAAAAGGTATTTGACTCTGAAAGCCAATTTTTCGATGGTTAATTTCAATTCTTATATCTACCATTTTTAGATACGTTTGGCAACGTTGCGTTACCATTTTTTCCAAATATTTGCTACATACTGATTTTAATTAATTTTTTACCTGCAAAATTGACAATTTGTTTTAATTTTTTTTGTCAGAACCTTTTTTAACAATTTATTTTGTTTTTTATGAAAACGAAAATTCTTAAAAATTCTGAATTTTTTTCATGATTCAGATTATTTTGTTTTAGTAAAAAAATAAATTACAATTTTCTCAAATTCTCATTTCGATATATTCTTTTCCATAAACTTCAAATTCCTTTTGCAACAAAAAATCTTTCATTTTTAAAAATTATTTATTCGTATTTTTTTAACAACGAAATTTTTTTTTTACCGTTTAATATTTCCTTCACAAAATTTTTTAATTTATTCTTTTTGGAACCCAAAAAATCAAAAAACAAAAATAAAAAACCCATAAAATCAAAAGCTCAAAAAATCAAAAACCCAAAATCTTCAAAAGTTTTGTCTTCATAAAATTTGTATGACGAATTCTTTTTTATTCGGTGTTTTTCCCCATTTATTTTGCTTGGATTCTTAGTGCTAAGTTTAGAAACACCCTGTACGATAAAATGTATAACTAACTTTGAAAAGTGATCAAATTATAACCGACCAAAAAAATATCTCAACACTTTAACGCCCATTTAAACGGAATTGTGACACCGCCGTCACTTTCGGTAAAAAACAATTTTCTTTTTCCATCTGCTTTAATTGGAATTTTATCCGTCTTTTGACAATTAAAATGTACTATCCCGCACTCGGGGATCTTATCCCGGTTATCCTACTCCTGGAATAACGTAAATCCTGCTTATCCCGCTTCTGATCACTCCGTGAATTAAACCAACACGATTTTTTATTCTGTAGGCAGGTTATTTAACGGTTTTTCTTGAATAGAAATATCACTTATAAATACTTATTTGAGTTTTATTCATTATTTACGGAAATTTGTGCAAAAATAAGTTAAAAAAAATTGTCCCACTTCTGATTTTGAAAGAAAGTTCACTAGTCACGGAACGAAATTGAAATTAAAACTGTTTCGAGCTCCCATCGTATAGTAATTGACATGTCAGTGGATAAATTGATCCAGAAATCCTTGTTTTACATATCCGACTCAGCCATTTCCGGTTTCAAGCGAACATGGCACGACAAAAACAATTTTCTTTAGACAGCCAAACTGATCGTTGTTCTATGAGCGCCATTTCTTTCTGTTGACCGGATCCCGAACCGCCGATACCGTACACGACATCGACATTCAGAATTGGGATCTATACGGAGTGTCTCACTTTTTTTTAATTGATTATGATTTTAGGCATTATAACTGACAACAGAACATTTTGATTTCTCAGAATATATCACCGCATCAAAATTAGTTGAACGAAAAGGCGACGATGTGGTGACATCGGGATAGTGTACCTCTCCTCACTTTTTCTGAATCACTCGTTGATACTACTTTCCCTGAAAATGGATTGAACGAAATGATACGAAACTTTGGCCAACTTGTTCCGAATATATTAATACACAATAATTTTTTAGATCAAATTTATCATGATATTATGTCTGTTGGGACACCCTGTAGGTGGTTCTCTTCCTCAGAAGTGGGATTTAGACGGAGGGATCAGTCTTTCTCTGTCGCCGAGACAAGAAAAGTGGATTCGGACTGGCAAGCGTGACAGGGGGTCTCTCTGGGGTGTCAATGACTTGTGAGGGTAGCAGCGGGGGCAAAGAAATCGAAACTTGCAAAAGGCGGTTTGTCGGTGAAACTAGTATTCATTTTATCGGTTTGAAAAATCCCTGTTATTAATTAAAATAATTAGATATTCACTAAATTTAAAACGACGCTATGAACATTCAAAAAGTTTGCCAAACCGGCAAGTTAAAGGTGTAGCGAGAGTGTAGCGAATTAATTTCGTTAACGTAAGTCATCCATCTTGATACAACAAGCAGAATTTATATTAGAACTACTCTACCACCAAACAAACTTACTTTGCCGGAAGTGAGAAATTGGAATCTTTAGTTTTTAAGGAATATCATCAATTCCACCTCAACTCTTTTATCCAGAAGTTTTATTTTACACTAAACGGTTTTTGTGCCAAGAAAATTAAATCAGAAGCGTGACAATGTTTTCAGAAGTGGGATAAATGTATCGAAAAGAATCAAATCAGAACTGCGGCAAAATTTTCGGTAACGGCTTGAACCATTTGAAGCAAAGTCCAGTTGTGCAGTGTCCTTCTTTAGTTATCCTGTATCCAAACTTTCTGGCGTAAGCGTCTACAAATGGCCTTAACAAGACAAATACAATTTATTATAAGATGCACACTTGCTTGTTTTATAGCACTTGTTCTAGGACAATGTTTAACTTAAAAACTTTTCGTATAAAAAGTCGTTTTTATGTATGGCCGGAATTTTTCATATTTTCTCTTGGGGATATTTTGGTTCGTGTTAACTTTGAAAATGCGGCAAGGAAGTGACGCTCGCCGGATTTACAATGTTATTATTTCCAGATATTTTTAAAAGGATATTTATTAATTTATCTTTCTTTTCAGGTAAGAGGCTGACATTTTTCTGCATATAAAATATATGTAAGTAAATTTGTATTTGTTTAGTATTTATATCTAATTTTCTATATAATAAACTTTAGGTTATTCTCCATTTAAATTATTCCAGGAAAATATGCAGCATAAAATCCGCATGCATCAAATTCAACAGAATTAAAAGTAGAGCAATACGTTTTTGCTAACTATTGAATTTTTAATAATTTTTCAGAAAAAAACACGAGGTAAAAAACCGCATCAATCAAATTTGCCAAAATTAAAAGCATCGAAATGCAAAACATGGAAAAATGTTATGAATTGTATGGAAAACTTTCTAGATATTTTTTTCAAATTTGTAATGTAGAGTTCGGAAAATAATCGTTTCCAGTAAAAAAAACTGCAAACGTCAAATAGGGGAGAATTAAAAGCAGAATTAGTGAGGTTTAATAATTTTCCAGAGAAAACCGTATCCACCAAATTTGGCAGAATTAAAAGATTCATCAATTGAAAAATAGTATCCATAGTGGTTTGCTGGTTTATATAATTTTCTTAATGGATAACAAAACCACTTATTTATTTCTGCTAAAACCATTTTTTGAATAAGTTCTTATTTAACTTCTTAATACTTTTCCAGAAATAGGCACTCAGAAAAAATGCACCAACAAGTTTATATTTGTTAATAACTTAATACTTTTCCAGAAAAAAGCACTCAGAAAAAATGCACCAACTAGTTTTTATTTGTTAATAACTTCTTAATACTTTTCCAGAAAAAAGCACTCAGAAAAGAAAGGGCATCCGTCAAGTTTTATTTGTTAATAACTTCTTAATACTTTTACAGAAAAAAGCACTCAGAAAAAATGCACCATTAAGTTTTTACTTGTTAATAACTTCTTAATAGTTTTCCAGAAAAAAGCACTCAGAAATACTGCACCAAGTTTTTATTTGTTAATAACTTTTTAATACTTTTCCAGAAAAAAGCACCCCAAAAAAAGGGCATCCATCAAGTTTTTGTTTGTTAATAACTTATTAATACTTTTCCAAAAAAAAGCACTCAAAAATAAAAAGCACCCCTCAAGTTTTTATTTATTAATAACTTTAATAATTTTCCAGAAAAAAGTACTCGGAATTCTTAATACTTTTCCAGAAAAAAAGCACGCTGATAAAAACGCATCTATAAAATTTTGATGAATTAAAAGCATCGAAAGGCAAAAATGGTAAAATATTGTTATCGGCATATATTTAAAATATTTGTCCGAAAAGTTTGTATGGAAACTAACGTCAATAACGTCAATAACTTCTTAACTTCTAACTTTTTAATAATTTTCCAGAAAACAAAGCGCTCAGTAAAAATATTTGTTTTTTTTCACAAAAATTGCGCGGTAAAAAAACCGCATGTATCAAATTTAGCTTTAACAGTTTTATTTCCACTCCTTTATTACAGATAACACAAATTAACTTTAACGAAAATCCCATCCTAGAAAATAGAAACTTTAAAGCTTTCGAATCGAAAAACATTAGGAGAAAATATTGTTATATAGAAAACTTTCTAAAATGTTTTATTAGTTATTCCCCGCCTCCCGTTCGATATCTCTCGGGCGGAAAACAATGGGGAATCAAAGTTGGCTTTTGTTTTTTTTTGTGTGTCTCTTCGTTTCCCTCTTTTTTCTACTCGAATAAGTTTGTTACCACTCAGGAAATGTATTGATATATAACGAGCCACTCTAAAAAATAAGTTTTTTGGGGCCAGGATGTAGCTGACCATCCTTTATCTGGATATCTTTTACAAATTTGTCCTCGAGAGTTACGCTGATATGGGTTTCGTACGGAAACTCTCCCTGGCGACCTATTTTTTCAATCGAAATATCAAAAATCGGTAAATGGACGAGTTTTGTTTCGGAACTGTTGCATTGGTCAGATTGTGTTCATATAATAATTAATACTTAATATATTAAAATGTATTAATATAATCGCACATTTTTTCTTGTACGCTTATTTTTCGAACTATCCTGTATATTTTTCCCATATGTACTTGTCCCGGAGGCAAAGAAAAGCGTGAAAAACGTGAAAAGTGTCGCTCGACATACGCTAGACGCTATGATCTCTCTTGTCGATAAAACAGACAGCTGTAAAATGGAATTTTTCTAGGGTTGTGTTGACGCGCTGTCTCGATATGGGCCTTATTTGTTTTCGAGACAAGAATAAACTCAACTTTCGATGTTTTTCCTAAAATAGAGAGAAAATATAGCGAATTCTTCCACATACGAATTGAGAAATTCATCCCTATCATCAAAGGGGATCAGCGTTTGCAGTAATTCAATTTTTTTCAGACAATCTGCAGAGCACTCATGTAGAAACGTTTATATTTGGAAATTCTATTGACATTTTATACAGTGCATGTTTTTTGATGGATTTTAGAGTGAAAATTGTAGTTATTTTTGGAAAAATAGCATTTTAAATCCTCTGATAAATTTGCAACCGTAACACAACGGAAAGATTTGTTTTATCGAAATCAAATTATTGTTTATTCCAATTTTTCGAAGAAAATTCCAAAAGTTCTGCAAATTTGAAAAAGTAGCTAAAATAATGTTCTTGAGAAGTCCTGTAACTTGCAACCTCTTGTGACAAACGGAAAATATATTTTTTCATGAAATTGTTTTTTTATATTAAAATAAATATCGGAATTTTTAGAAGTTTTGAATAATGGTTGCCAATGAAGATGTCCTAACGTACATTAATTTGCAACCTCGCCCGTACAGCGTATAAGAAATGTACTCTATGGCCCATTGTAGTGTTGCGCTAATTTATTCAGCTAGAATCCCAAATTAATGAGTAATCTTAAAACTATTTGCAAATAGTTTCCAATTTATAATTAAACAACAAAATAATTGAATAAAAAAATGTTCCGTTGAAAAAAGACGGTTTAAAATCTCGTGCGCCACGTAAAACATTAGTCGTTGTTATAATAGTCCAGTCAATGGACGCTTAAAATGAGGCTGTAGAGTGTATAAATGTCGGAATCAAATGATGAAATTTTATTTATTTGCAATTATTAATCTTCTAAAATATAAAAATTCAGTTGTAAAAAAACTCATAGTTCTTGTAACGTTTACAAACAATCTTTTTAAACTCAATCCACCCTATATTTTTATTGCTCGAGTGGCCTGAGTGACGTCTTTTAGTATCAAAATACGTAATCCTTGTAAATCCTTGACAATCCTTATGAACGTAGAGTTTCAAAGGATTCAAGCTTAAACACATTTCGGTATTTATTTTCATTGTTCGCTGAAAGGGTGTTATGCTTTACAGATTTTCCCTATTTTTAACTCTTCAAATGTTTAAGCGCTATTTTTTCTTAAAAATTTTAATTTGAAAACTGTCAATATAAAAACTACACGTATACCAGGATGTTTCGTCAGGGTTTCTGTTGTCTAAGCAGATAAAAAAAGACCTGCGACCTGTTCGTTGAAGTTTTGACAAAAAAACTGGGTCAGCCATTATTCATCCCTTATCAGCTCTAGCAGATATCGCGAGGGGTTGAAAAACTTATCCCACTTTCCAAAACTGAAATAATTATCCCACTTCTGAAATGTGAAAAAGTGATTTATACGTTTCTATGCTAAATTTGACCTACTTGCTGAACATTTTTGAACGGCACGTTCGTTTATTAGTTCTTAATACCCGCGATGATGATCTTATTTGGATAAAAATGCTTGCGGATTACGAGGAAAAAGTTTACAATAAGAAATACAAAACTGGATAAAATGACCAGAAGAGGAGAAATGGAGGACAACGTGGCAGTAGTGGGATTGAAAAAAAAAAGCCTAATTTTTGTGTAATAAAAAACATATTTTTGCTGGAGATAAAAATCAATGAAAAAAAAACTGTTTTTAGCGTTTTCTCGATAACTTTGAGGTTGAAAAATGACCATTACAAAAGTTTTAGATTTTTTAATTATCTACAACTTTTACATTAATCTTTTTTTTGATAGGATGCATATTTCAGCCACAAATCGTAGAACAATATCCAACCCTCAAAACATATTCCCACCCTCCCTTCCGGAACTTTTACTCAGTCGGCTTGATTTTTCTTAATTTACTTATAATTTAGTCCAAACTCCGGACTACTCACATAGGTACTGCTAAGAGTTTTTTAAGAATTCGGTAAAACTCACGTTTTATTTTTTATTTCAAATATGATGGTGTCACTGATCAAAACTTCACCAATTTTTATATATTTTAACATAAAAACCAAGAGTTTGGTAATAATTTTAATATTCCATTTCATTTACCTCAATTTCTCCAAAACTAACTACTTTACAAAATCAACTCTTGCATATTTGAGTATCTGACCAGTTATCAGATCGGATATCGCACAATTCCCGATAAGCAATTATTATCCCACTCATGATTTCGTAACCATCTCGCTCCTGATTTAGATTTCATCCCACTTCTGATCTGAATCATCGAAATTCAATCGTAACTAGTCAGTGAGGCAATTTTCATGGCCACAATTCCATAAATAAACCCCCAATAGAGCCTCTCGCCATACTCCACGGGCGGCTGGGGATCGCTGAAATTAAAATATCGGCCTGGGGCGAAATCTGCACAGGGTTTATTCCGGGCTAAAAACCGGAAACCGGCAACCGGTTCCGGTTGAAAATCTCGACCAATATGTTGATTCGTTTACAGAAATCTACTTATCGACCGCGTTTCACATGTAAATTCGGGTAAGAGCTGGAGAAAAAGTTCAAGCGGCAATATTTTGTGTGTTATATCCTTCGCTATGTTCGACGGAGGTGCTTTTGCATTAATACCTTTTTTTGTAGTCGGAATCACAGAATACATATAACTAGCAGGCTAAAATAGGTGGAAGAAATTAATATTATTCGTAACCACATACATATAGATGGAACAAGGTGATCATGCGTAGATCGTCAACAACATTGCCAGTTGTTCATGTACTTGTACGAAAATCTAAGATAATGGGAATTTGATTTACATATATATTACATTATAATCCCGTAAAAGAGCCCGAACTCATCATTTCGCGATTATTTAGGATTATTAAGTTCTTTTTTCATATGTATTCAGAAGAGAATATACAAGATGAGCATATAACAACTGCTGGAATCGTAATAAAGAATTAGGATTTCCCACAACTCATTTGACAACGCTGTTGTTTAACATCAACACCTGTGACTTAGCCTGACGACATTTTTCTTCAGCGCCGGTCTTGCGTCTGTTGTTGTTGAATTGTCTTCTTGCGTTCTTGCTTCAGTGTTTTTTTAATTCTATATCAGGAACTCTATTCGACGATAGAAAATTGTTTTCTAAATTAGATAACCATGTTTTTGACATATTAATGTACGAGATGAACCACAAAATGGAATTGATAAAATTTATAGTAAAATACGTTACCATAGTTTTGCTAGGATGCAAACGGAAAATGTAAGCGGAGAACTGAAAAGGAAGAAACTATCAAAACTGATCCTTTTTCCACATCAATGATATTTTTACCAATAAATTATGTGTGTACCAAAAAGTAAAGCGACAAATGGAAAACTTGGTGACATACCTTTGACAAGAAAGGATTTATTTATTATTCAGGCATAATTCCACCGAAATTTCCTTTTAATTCATCCGTGACTGAAAATCCTCATAATTTCAGTTGTACTTACTTCACTATTCCATCTTTAGAAAGTACTCAGGGTAAAAGTCTATATTTCAGTGGCCACGAATTCCACTTGAAACACCCCTGTCATGGCAGCGGTTTTACTGCGCATGCTCATCATTGTTCCTTGTGCTACAGTAGGTATTGGCCTTCTAGTTCTATGAGTTCTGTGGTCGGGATAGGGAAAAATCCATTTTTAAATTAAACAACCGGATGTATATTAAATGTGATTATATTTATATTTCATATAAGTTAGAATTAAACATCAATATCAGATACAAATAATAAACAACGATAAGGTTATTGTAAAACCTCAAATTCCACTCTAAATTTCCCGCTAGAACATTCCAGGTGCACCGAAAATCGCCTCTATCGGGCACGAGTTTGGTCCATCGCCAACTGCTATTAGCGGTTGAATCTCGTACTAGAACATTCTGTTCCTTATTCAGTAAACCGTAACCCGTAATACGTTAAAACGTAACGTAATATGCTATCAATATTCAATCGGTGAACAACCACTTTCGAAGATAATACCTTATTTTATTATGAATCGCCGCAGACGGGCAAGCCCGAAACGGTGGTTGTGTGTTTTATCTCGTTTGGCCATGCATTTACTCTCCCTCTCTCTATCTCTCTCTATTCGACTTGAAGTGATCGTCAGTTGTCGATGATCCTTGGATATTATGTACTACGTGCCGGTATACAGGCTTTTAAAGCTTACCAAATCTATTGTAAATACATCAATCATATACAGGACAAGTGAAAAGCTAATGGAAAATCTTTCTAGAATGGAATTAAATTACTGCACACCAGGGGTGAAAACTACTGAAGAAAGTAACCGAAAAATGTCTTCCCCATGCGGGAATCGAACCCGCGTCTCCAGTATTCCGTACTGATGCCCGCCTGAGCCAGAAATTTTTCGGTTTCTTTCTTCAGTAGTTTTCACCCTTGGTGTACAGGAATTTATTTCCATATACAGGATGTTACGATATTCGATCGACAATGCTCTACACCTGAGAGAAACATAAAATCTTTGATATAAATCAAAAACGGCTTGGAATATATTTTTTTAATTTTGTAAAAAAGAAGCACGAAATTTACTTTAATCTTCTTTTATATGTTTCCCAAACTGAGACAATTTTAAACACACACCAAATTATTAAAAAAAACGTGAGACCCATACCGGCGCGCAGCTTACACAGGATCTCACAAAAAGCTGAACACTGGCATATCTGAGGTTGAGGTTTATGCTAAACGGTTTTGAGGTCTATTAATTGTCTACAAGGGGAGTGAAAGGGGGTTTTTATGGATTTTACAGACCATTACACAAACGACTGATCGAATTTTGTACGTGGCTGAACTGAAACAATGTTGAGGAGGACGAATAACATGCAAAAGGAAATTTTTTAGAGAATTTCGCATATTTAAAACAGTATATACAACTTACAGATTTTTGGCCACCTAATATGTCGGGGTAGAATAGAAATATATATTTATCCTTGTTTTTACTTAGACAACAATTTCCGCTCTCTTCATTAATGCTTCTGGCATGACATAACTCTTGATATCCCCTGTATATTCACGTGGACAGTCTCTGCGGCTTTTCCAAATCTATCCGGGCCATTTTGTAACTCTAATGGGTCACATATATCTGTCGGAAGTCATTGTGACCTCCTACTAGAGACATCTATCGTCCCCCAAATTCTTCCGATGGAGGTGAATTATTAGGGGGAGATTTGTCAAATTCTCGGCTATACTGGTATAGTGAGACCCTGGGGGCTGTTAGAAAATGCTTGAATTTGCTGATAAAAAGAAGATTTTTGTGTTTATGTGGGGTAGGAATTGGGTCAGCACTATTTTCTGATAAAAAAGAATTATTTAGCGAAAATTTTACAGACCTGAGGGCTGTGATTACCTATTTTTTGCTTTAAAAGTACATTCTAATATATGTAAAAATTAAAAAAATATTCTACTTCTGATAATGAGTTGTCCCACTGATCCAAAAATGTACAAATTCTGATGGTATTAGGAATTTTTTTAATCCACTTTTAACTAATTTATTTGTTTACAAATTTTCCATTTTATGTTCAAATATTTTGTTTTACAAAGTATGAAACTTTCATAAACGCCGATTTTCTTTGACAACGTTGCCAAACTTTAAAACATTTTACAAGAATCTAAGAAATATTTTTTTTCAAACAATTTATGTGACAATAAATTTTAGATTCCCCACATTAAGTACGCCACTGTAAATGGATATCTCATTAAACTTGAATGTGTCTACTAATTTGTTGGTTTTGTATACAATTAGTGCCTTAGAGTCTTTGCGCGTGGTTCTCAGCAATTGGGACAAAAGGATTTGCTATAATTCTACTCAGGAAGGCCCAGAGTCCTAATGGAATTCGGCGTTTCCAGGACTCCCGAGTCCCTTTTCGCGCAGTTCCGGCCTCAGGAGAGTGTCATTTGTTTCGCGATGAGTTTATTCACTGTTAATTTTGCCCTTCACTTTTTTATTCTGATTTGACATTTTTCAAAGTTATACCACTCATTAAAGAAATGTAGTCATAAGGAAAAAGCTGTGATGATGTGTGTATACAACAGGCACATGCACTTAGCTGCTAACGCCCTTTTGGCCTCATCACTGAACATGATTTTTGTTTACGTATTTAATCTGTATACCCCATACATTACTATACCGTTTTCCCATTCAAATTGGACCAATAATAACGAAGTTAGCTGCTAACGCCCTTTTGGCCTCATCACTGCGCATGATTTTTGTTTACGTATTTAATCTGTAAGTTTCTTATACAACAATGTCGTTTTCCCGTTAAAATCGGACCAATAATAACCGAGATATTTGCTAAGGTCCTTTTGCCATCGTTACTTTTTGTTAGAATCCCCCTAGTATACATTGAGATAGAATCATCCCCCTTGGATATCGAGGAAGCAGATCAGGAGAGGAAGAGGAAAGACGGTGAAAAGGCATGGAAGATAACACAGCTCCACTGTTTGTGACTGAATTATCAAGTTAGAGATCAAAATTGGTAAAAAAGCATGAGAAATAGGGATAAAATAATGGACTGGAAAGCCAATGCGAATATTTTGATAACGATAACCTCAAAAGGTAAAGTAGCATGGGAAACATTTGAGGCAGTAGTCCATGAGTTCCTAGGGAATCAGCGTAGTGACTACGGAAGCATTGTACTTATTTCCTTGAGAATCTAGATGACTTCAGTGAAGTGCAAGGTGAGCGATTCCATCAAGATAACACGGTAACGGTAACATTGGCAGCTTTTAGTTGGTTATTAAAGATAGACCAGATAGTTCAAGAAGCACACGAACGAAAGAAAATCCACGATAATGATGCCACTCTACAGTTATAAGATTTACTGTTATAACATTTTCATAACTATTTATTACGTATTATGCTTTACAGCGCGATTTTGTGTCCACTACAATATTTTTTCCAAAACACTATTCCGGATAGTAACTGAAACCGTCCCTGGTTTTCCACGTTCTCGTTTTGTTTATGTGCGAGAGTGTTTTTTATTGTGTTGGAAGGGCCCGGAGAGCCGGTTTGAGTACTTAGAAAAGAATCCATGATTAAAATTGAATTTACTTAAAAGGTGGAGAAAAATTAGGTTAACACAATTTTACACCCAAGTCTAATAGAGGAATTTCGATAGAGCAATTCGGTGATTGAAGAGTCAATGTGGTTTTCAAATGTTACAGAAAGCGATATAAAACAACATAAAAGTCATTCACTTTAATGAAAATATGGAAATATTTATTTATTCAATAAATACAATGAATGATAAGCGATAAGTGCTACTGCACTTGTTTCGCATGAAAGGCATCATAAAACATCATCATCAGTATTATAAATAGAATTATACCCAAAGACCAGACATCTGTATGAACCTTGACCGATCTTCTTTCCAATTAAGTATTCCCTTTTTTCCAGAGCATTTACTTCAGAATTTCAAGGACTCAAAAGTGTTAATTAAGCAGGTTTTTTCTTTACCTTTGATTATTTCAAATTTTCAAATTGCACTTCGCTCGAAAATTCGTCTCTGTTGGGCTGTAGTTTGGTCTATTGCCAACAACCATTAGTGGTTGAATTTCATACTAAAGCATTCCGTTTGTTATTCAGTAAACCATAACTCTAATACGTTAAAACATAACGTAATATTCGAAGATAGATGGTCGTCGATAAAACTGACGAAAACCATTTGATAAATCATAAACAACCTTGGCTAAAAAATGTACATATTGACAAATGACAGTCCAGTGTTCGTTTGGTTAAAAACGTAAACATAAAACGAACCAAATTGCAATCTTCTTTGCGCAGGTTCATAAATACCTGCGCTGTCATAATTGTCAACGTCAACAATGGAAGAATTATGGGAAAGGTCAGTACATACATTTGATGAACTAATAAATAATCTGGAACAACTTTAAACAAAAATATTTTCATTAAGGGGTTTCATTAACGCGTCATAACTTCATACGATATTTCCCCTTGACTCGCGCAGCAAAAGTAGGCGTGACTAAATATAAATCTTTTCCAAACTTTGGCAACACAGCATAATACATTTACCAAAAGATATTGCCACCGAATAAATATAGTAGTTTTCCTAATCAGTGCGCAAAGTTATGTTTTCCCGCATGGCGAAAGCTGTTAGACCAACTTTAAACCCTTAAATAAAGTTAAAACAAAAAAGTAAGAAAGGTAGTTAATGCTCTTAAGAAAAAAAATTGTATGGGACATTTTACTACCTCTTATCGATAAGTTTTATACAAAATAATAAAAAATTCTAATTTTATAAACACAGTAAAGATTCCAAGAACGCAAAATCTGTCGCATATTTGTTTTATAGATCCGTATCTAAGTAAAATAAAATTCCTTTAATCTGGAGCCATTTCCTGTCCCGAGGAAATTTTACAACATGGCGAACTAGCATGTCTTATATGTGTACTTCAATTTGCATGTCACAGCATACTATAAAAATTTTACAGTCCCATAAAACGTGGCAGTTTACTTAGTGGTAAGGTTTCGTTCTTTTTGTGGTCAAACGCCGACATACACACATACACACATACTGGCTAATATAAATTTTCAATTTTAACTAGTGTCGGATTTAATTTGTCTTTAAAAGTAACAAACGGTCTCGTTAAATGCTAGCACGGAATATGAATATATCGCTGGTGTGGAAGATAAACTGCACAAAAAATGTGCATTGCACACAAGCCGATGTACCCGGCAACGTGGAATGATTAAGTAGCTGGTGCGATCTCTGGATTTAACCCCATTGGATCAATGTATATCCTCACTTTATATTTATTAAGAAAAATGCTGATCTGTGGAAGATAACGGGTACAAAAAATAGAGGAAAAATCAGTAAATGGAGGTTTTTTTTAATTATTAAAGTCAAAGAAAAATATATAATATTCAAATGTTGTTACAGGGTAAGATTTAGAGTTCTAACCCACATGGGATGACAAGAAAATGAGAATAAAATATACTATATACACAGACAACAGATTCCTTCTGTACACGATCCACCATTCACCCTTTGTCAAAAAGGGGTGTAAAATATTAAATAAAAATTTGTAAGCTATAAATGCAAAACCCTGTTATTAAGGTTCGCTTATTTTTCGCACAATAGCGACTTTATAGCCGATCCTCCCCAATGTTTTGTAACACAATCAAGATAGAAAATTGAGAAATGTCACTTTGAGAGTGACAGATTGAACCCCGCGACACACCAACCCCACTTCAAAATTCAGGGGTTGGATTTTAACATTATAAAAGGTGAACGGACAATGGCGTTAGGGCTCCCGATTGGGAATGGAAGGGAAAAGGCAGACGGAAAGCAAATGTTTTAAGAGTATCCACTCTGTTCTAATTTTGATACTGATACTTAATCCACCAAACTGTGCAATCACCAATTCAAGGAATCTGTGACGTGTAAACTAACGGACTGGCAGGATCGCCATGTGACATAGGGTAGTTTATTGAAGGGAGAGGAATCAAACTCGTAACAATAAATAATACAGTTACTGGATATAACATTTAGTCTTACATCTAGGATGTTAGAGATATGTCTGCTTAATGTCTACAATAATACAAGTATATATATTCAGCATCGACCTTACAACTCGAGTGAACTTAAGACAGTTCACTCGCCATTCATGGACGCCCGACCTTGCCGTACATGTCGGTTTATTATACAATAATATCTAAACAGTAACATTAATTAAATTTAACAGTGTGGGACCCAGAACACATTCTTGAGCCACACCTCATTCGCTCTTTTAATTGAAAATATTCTCCAAATTTATATTTTTAAAAGATCAATACAGAATAGAACTCAAGACATTTTTTGCACACAATGTTCTTTGTGTTATTTTGGATTTGTCTGTTTTAACTTTTAGATCGATCTCATTTTGACAAAAGTCACATCAAATGTAAAAAAACAAACGTCGAAAAAAGAATGTCAAAATCCAAAAGTCAAATGTCACTCTCTATGGCGGCCTTTTCGAATTCATTCAAACACTGATTTGTAATGTTACACAAATGTTATATGGATATCTTGAATGTATACCCTAGTGATGTAGTATCTAAATGAACCGAATACTCTTAAGACCCTTTAAACCGCGGTAGTAGAGACTGACGTGTGCCAAAACGGGATGGAAGGTTAAAGAGAGAGGGGATTTTCTTAAAAGCAGTTGATTTGGGTTGATATAAATTAGATTAACAAGGGTTAGGGTGTGGAATTCAACTTTTTTTTTGGTGCACTTAAGACTTATTAATTTTAAAAGAGAACCGAAGAAAGCGAATGAATAATTAATGTTGTTTTTTGGACTTTTAACAATAATCTTTTATTTAAGAATTTGTTAGGTTTAAAAGATTTTTAAAAATAGTAAATAAGAAAAATGGTGTTTTATTCGGACGAAAATAAAAAGAAAATTGTGAATTTGAAAAAAAGCCTTTGTTTAAATAAAATAAGTTTTTTTTTAAGTAATTAATAGTATTAGACAGAAGAAAAGGTGTACTATATTCAAGACTAATGGTCTGATTTCAATGGTTTGTTGTGTTTAAATAGCCGCAAGTAGTACCAGTCTCAATTTAAGATTATAGTAATGCTTGTTCAACAATAGCGAATTAATTTTGCTTCAAGATTAAAATCAAGTTGCCTTAACTATCTGTAGTTATAATTTAAACCTCGCGAATATCCATACAGAAATATTTCTGAAGGAAAATTGACATGACGTGTGAATCCTAGCAAGTCCACCGCTCCTTTTCGCATTTCCTTTAATATAAAAATAGCTCAAAATCCCCTTATACTTCCTAAGAAAAATACATACATATATTCAACATCTTGATGTGAGTTGTATTAAGGCAATGATTTGGGCGTGAATCCACTTTGGAAAGGAACTGAAAAACTTCCTTTGTTATGCGAAACTCACTTGAATACGAAAATCAAAACTGGCATTTTTCACTACTTTAACGATAAAGAAATGGATTTGAAGATCAAAAAATCGTACAGTGTGTCTCTGGCTATTTATATGATAGACGTCTACATTTTTTCCATTTTTAAGTACTAAAAACCAAATAAAAATCGTCATAAACCTACTGCCAAGTAAATAAGATCATTTGTAGATGTAAGTACTGATAAACAAATAAAAATAATATTAATACAGAAAATACTTTAAGCAAAAAATAAGAAAACTTAAATCTCAATACTTTCTTTGCGAAAAATTCTTTTTTCTAGTGTACATTGTCCTTTCTAAAAGGGTAAAATGTATTGAATATGTTTACGTACCTCCAGTAAGTAACTTAAATCGATTTATAGGTATCGCCAGTAGTAAATTTCGTTTATGTAACCTTTTGAATAGAAAGTGGGGTTAAGAATATGACATGGGGATTTTCCTGGAATTTATGATGTTTATCTTCCGTTTTCCACTAAATATGAGTAAGAGTAAAACGCTGTTTGTGTTTATTCTGGAAAATATAGTATTTTTTTATATATTTCTATAAACTTTGACCCCAAAAAACGAGTTTTTATTTTAATTTTGCAATCCTGCTTCATAACATTCTTTTTTCTCCTAAATCCACTAAAATAATTTTTTGTTGGTTGAGTACTTCCATCGTTTTTTTATCTCTAGTTTCCCTTTGTGTCGAATTTAAATTTTCTCACTTTTATATTTTGTATATTAAATATATTTTCTCAAAAATCTTCAACTGTCTTTCTGTTCGATTGTCTCACTCTTTCAAAAATCAGGTATTCCAGTGTATTTTGCAAATTTTTATTGAGAATTTTAATATTTTTGCACAAAATTATTCTTCAAACCTCTTATTTGATTTTCTTATTGTTACAATATTTACATTGACTTCAAAAACACGATTTCAATATTAATTGTTAATATTGACTTTCACAATTAACATTTTAAATATTTTCTCAAAAAATAATTATTAAAATTCCACATAGTGCAGTTGATCCATACCCTTCACTCCTTATCTTCCGTAGTGAAACACACAGTGTCTTATATCATCCGGCACCACCAGAGGTCGCTCGTTTAGCAAAAGGGGGGCGCAAAAAAGCCCATTTCAACAACAAGAACCAAGGGTAGCAAATGCAGAAGTGGTGTCAGCCCACTGAATCAAATTATTTTTAAATTATCAAAAATCTAAAAAATAATTTTATTTTAGATTTAAGTTTTTTCAAATTCGCCACTTTTAAAAATAACCGTAAAATCCTCTGCAAATTTACTTATGTACTTTTATATTTTTTTGAAAAAGTTATAGAAGATTTTCTGTCAAAAATATCTCTTGGAAGAAACTTTTTAATGACCGACCATTTCCTAAATTCAGATGATTTTTCTGAAAACAATTATTGACGATTTTCTAAATTCCTTATTAAATTCTATCAAACCCTAAAACCCCCAAAACCGCCCCTGGCGCAACATCTGAAAGGGGTATAGGTCGAGATTTTCACCAAGCGGAATCTAGTAGTCTTATCTTTTAGTATGCATATATTCGCGGCCGTATTTTTATCATGAATGTCATTAGGGGTGAGATAAGGGTTAATTTTTCCTGAGGTTTTTATGGATAGAAAAGGGTATATGGTGTAATGGATTGCGAGAGAATTAAGGAGGGTTGAATAGGGGGTAAAGAAATCTTACGGGGCTTAATTGGAAAGCGTAAAGGAATTTTGTGATTATCCGAATAGAATTTGTTACAAAATACTGAGAATATAAACCTCAGTAGCAATTTAAGTATTTAACAGAAACTGATATCTTGTTGAATAACTTTTACTAACATTTATTGACCATAGATCGAGATTTCAATTCCAAGCAAGACGGCAGTAGAATTCGAAAATCAGAAGTGGGATATTTTTATTTACTGTTACAACTTTTATATTTTTACCAGATTACGAGATATAATAAGAGAATAAAATTATATGCGTTCACGTACCATCGTATCCCGTATAATAAACTCTCTCAAAAACAACCGCACATCGTTTGATGTGGCTTTGGTCAATAGAAGGCCTTGATTAGAGGAAATAAAACAGCCGACTTTCGGTTATATGCCGTGATTTTTTCCCTTTTTTCGAGTGCTCTCGCTAATTTTCCTCCTTGTTCGCCTTCAGGCAACCGATGCGATGTATTGATGGGTTGTTTGTTTCAAAAATGAAATCATGTATCTCCATGTAGACCTCTCTTTCAGTAGTAGTCTGTTTACAGTTATAATTGATTTATTTTTACTTTTTATGGCTGAGATCCGTCTAGAAATAATGTGTATATTAACGTTAAGATCAACCAGGAGATGGCGATAGTAATATTAGTTTAAATTAAATTTTTAAATCAGCAATAATGGATTAGTTAAAAAAGAAAAAGAGATAAATAGCTGTTATGATTTTTAAGCTGTTGGATTGGCTAACAGCGCTTGGCTTCTTCCGTTATAGTTTTTATGGATTCTAAATCATATTTTTTACAACTTTTTTCTTAAATGTTCATCTGTTAAATAAACAGTATATTTAGTATAAGTTACGTAATGCCTTTATTACATAATTTTTCTTCGTTAGACTTTTATGAACTACAACAAATTTTCTATGTATCATAAAAATCCCACTTCTGATTTGTTATTTAAAACGCAAAACGGCCAAACTTACGAGAGTTCGAAAAGTACGCCGCTGTACTAGAGTGTAATTAATTGTCTGCAAAGTTGTTAGACTGTGTATTATTTATTCTCATGTGGCCGGTCGCAGGTCTGGTGCAAGTGACACAAAGTCGCTCCGAAACGATTTAAACTGAGGTTTAAACGTTCAGCTAGCCATCAGTTAAACTTTTATTTCGAGCACCCCGATTGAAATTCTCTAATTGGATTCGATCTGATTCCCTTGATTGACGTCTGTGCTCAGTTGGGCGATGGTTTCGTTTCAAGATCTGTAGGGATATATCACTAAGAATTTTGTAGTATTTATGGAAGAACTTACAATTTTTGAAAATATTACCGACTATACAGTGTCCCCTATAATTAAGCGGTATAAACTTGTTATTTTTTATTCAAAAAAATGGACGGATTAAAAATTTGTAGACGAGTGCAACTGACGCTCGCGATTTTCGCCATGCGGAAAGTTGAGCTGATCCTAAAAACGCGAGTCGAAAAGAAAAAGAAGGAAATTTTTATTCGCTAGGGTTACTCCGTCACGTATATATCTAATAAATTTTTACTTTAAACAAGTAAAAAACTAAAATATAACATATTAGCGAGTGAGGCGATGCTTTTGATGTTTGAACTTCTCAAAGGATCCATTTTATGTGTGTTAAGGGTTGAAAAATAAGGGCGTGTGTCGTTTGAAATGCGAACTGTGGGGTTAATGTGGGTCGTGAAAAGGTCAATCTGCCGGCAGTTAAAAAATACGGTAAATAATTAAACGTTCATAACAAAATACCTAAACTTCATCAGCTGAGTGCAAAAATTAGTATCAAACTTCGCGTTATGTTGTATTTGCCTTTGACAACATGTAACATACCAATTTACTTAATTTCTATTGTTTCATCGCCACCTTTCCGGCGTAAAACGAACTTATTTTAACATGATTTAGTATCTCGTTTTTTGTTACGATTAATACAAAAACAAAAAAAACGCTCATCTAGTCCCCTTTTCACCATTCCAGTTCATCTTACTGTTTTTTTTGGGTAATATACGCAGTTTGATGTATTCTTAATGCCCGCTTCTGAATTTCAGAAATGTCCCACTTCTGATTTTTTTTACCCCATTAAGCACAGCTCCGATTTGTGTTATGTCCTTCCGGAGTGAATGTATAAGATATAAGGGACTGACGTTTCCGTTTTGTTTTGTGTTTTTTGACAACCAGCGTTTCACAAGTCTGTTATAATAGTGTGGCGAAATAGTATGACTTACTTAATTTAAGGATAAATCCAGAAAGTTTTTACAAACCAATATTAAGACCACGTCAACTAATACTGACAGTTAATTTGACATTCACGGCAAACCTTATTTTTGTAAACAATTACGGAATACAGATTCTATCTCTAGTGATAGAATGTAATACATATAAAATACATAAGATCCAAATGTTTCAGAATTTTTTTTTCAATCTCAAGAGCGAGAATGTTTCTTTTCTGTTATTATAAGTTATTTCAGAATAACTACATTCAGTAGTGGCCGTGGAGAATAGTATATTCTGTAACAAGGTTGGAAATGAGAATTCGACACGAGTGGAGGATTCCGAACGCGAGCGAATGCGAGCGTGAGGAACCACGAGTGTCGGATTTTCATTCCAACAGAGTAACAGACTGTACTTTCTCCACGGACACAGAAAGTCGAAATTAAATATAGTAAAATGAAACCTCAATCTCTCAACATTGTGTAGGTAGTATTTTTATATTCAAGCTTGGATTTTTGCGGTAGCAAATTTTGAGTTATATTATCGGCAATTTTTTTATTTCTAGAAAATCAAACGATTCAGATGTAGAATTTGAAAATACTCCTCCTTTTTAATAAATTAAAAGTTTTTACAAACCAATATTAAGACCACGTCAACTAATACTGACAGTTAATTTGACATTCATGGCAAACCTTATTTTTGTAAACAATCACGGAATACAGATTCTAGCTCTAGAGATAGAATGTAATACATATAAAATACATAAGAGACAAAAGTTTCAGAATTTTCTTTCAATCTCAAGAGCGAGAATGTTTCTTTTCTGTTATTATAAGTGGTTTCAGAATAACTACATTCAGTAGTGGCCGTGGAGAAAAAATATTCTATACCTTTGTTGAAACTTCTTATTTTTACCTGAATTTCAGCGACCTTTTTGCAGGTTCGTTGACTGTATTATTTTTTCTCACAAGAACTTGAAACACTGTGGAAGAGGTTTTACGGTTGTTACAATTTTTATTAATTTCAAATTAGTTTTTATATCTATACAACATGTGAAGAAATTAATATATTTCTATTTGTCGTTCTAGATTTTAATTTACACTTTGTATATCATTTTTATACTGATGCTATTTATCGTCATTTTTATGTACATGAGCACTGAATACTTATATGAGATGCCATGTTTATACTGATTGGTGCAAAGTTGTGCCACTGCTAACTGGATATTGATTCCACCAAAAAAACCGCTACACCTAAAAGTTATGCCCGAGATGGGGCATATTTGAAAGAACGCTTTAATGAAAACATAAATTTTTTTGAAAAACGCAAAATTCTCGGACCCGCATTCGTTCGAATAATTCAAAATGAATAATTTTAGCGCATCACCCGACAACAGTTCTGATTGATAGCGTAAAGAAAATTGTAATATTTAATCGAATTTTGTGAAAAATAACGACACTCGCATTGTCCCGTAGCATGACAGCCCTGATTGCTTTTGTAATTTTCGTATTTTTCACGATTTATAGGTTTTTTCGCGCTGCCGGAATATGAATATAAACATTTAAATTTGCCAGTTTTTTTTTTCGTTCTCTATGGAACACCGAAATAAGGTGGTTCAAGATGTACATCAAGGTAGACAGAAGTGATTATAATGCAAGAATTTTATATGTGAACTTCTTTCATTTCTGTTTACATTTGTTTAAAAAAATTCCAAAGAGTAATATCAATCTCTCGCTCTTTGGCTTAATTATTTTTGTTAAAAAAAACACAATATTGCCCAAAAGAGTAAAATATATGTTCAAGTTTATTATGGCAATACATTTTATTGTAAAAGTTATATATCGTCCATTGGTTCAATATAAATCAAGTTTTTAGGTGTCCCCTACTAAAATTAGGCGGTAGACACGGTCACCTGACTTACCTCCATTAGACTTATTTTATATTAAAACTTGGTCTTGTCAGAGGGGGTTTGTTAGATGAGAAACATAGTAAGATGGGATATTTCACTTTTAATTTTGAAAATTATAAAAGAGAATCAAACTATAAGAGGCAACTGCATAATTAAAAAGTTATTAAAACTTTTTGACCATCTAGATCGATATCCGAACCACCTCACTAAGTGAATATCTGGTATTGACAGGAAATCGGTTTTTATAATTTTCGAGTGTTTGTTCACTAAACAAAATGTAAAAAATTTCGTAATTCAATCACGATAGGTTGTCCATCTACTGGTAAATACAATAAACTACTGTAGCTCAAAAATTGATTAGGTTTTAATTCGTTTTTACCTGAAAATTTAATAAGAAAAATAAGATTTCTTGCCTATCGAAAAAGTCGTTTCGAATTCTATGTAGTATATACATATAAAAAAACTTGTATGTTGTTTGGCTCTAAAAATTGATTTATTATTCCAAATCATGTAGGGCATATGCATATTAAGAAAAGTCTCGTTCTTGCTCGATCTCTCTTTCAACCCCGCACATTCCACTTCTGATTCCGAAATTTATTCCACTTCTGATCTTACCCTATAAATTTGTATCTGCGTTCCATTCAGCCACTTAATAAACGTGATCGGGTATAATTCCGTTAGCAATCCTCGGAAAATTCCGGGAAAATTTCGACTCTTTACACAAAACCTCTTTGTTTTAATTTTTCTCAAGGGGCGTTTGCAGTGCTTCGCTGAATCTACAGCTGCATTTAATTCGATAACCTCATAACGTCTAGAAACAACCTCAAGAACTAAAAGCGTAAAACAAAAGACGAGCTGTCGACGATTTTCACCGTTTCTTAGTTTGCAGTTATTCGAGGAATACGGAAACTCTGTCTAGTTGGGTGAAAATTTGTAATTTCAAGGTGTTTGCAATATGAAAATTTAAACCTTTGTGTGTTTTTAAATATTTTCAAATATTATTATTTTTTAAATTTACATAGACAAGATAAAAGAATATTGGGTGAATGTAAAAAGAACTCACCATACTTCATCCAAACCGCAGAGGCCAACGTAAACATTGCGGACACGCCGACTCGCAGAGACGTACTCATAAATTTTATTTTAAAATATAGAGTATTTCAGATATTAATAATCTTGTATAATCCTCTAATTCTCTGTTAAGTGCAATTGTAAGCCAGTTATTGGCGTCAATCTACTTAATGCGGTTCTGCTGACGGAAAACCCTACACTATAATACATTCTCACTTTGACCAATAGGAAGAATATTTCCAATTTGATCACGCGCTGAT
Organism: Crepidodera aurea; assembly: GCA_949320105.2. Taxonomy (NCBI): domain Eukaryota; kingdom Metazoa; phylum Arthropoda; class Insecta; order Coleoptera; family Chrysomelidae; genus Crepidodera; species Crepidodera aurea. The sequence continues at coordinate 17,169,002 of OX439477.1, read as the reverse complement.
AAATAAACAAACGTTAGCCGCTTGGTTTTGGATGAAGTATAGGGTTAGAATATTTATGTTCTAGTGTGGGACACTCTGTATGAATAAAAAGTCTGAACCAACCACAAAACGTTTCTTAATCGATTCCAAACCAATTTTTGAGTGAACGTATTTCAATAATCCGGTAAATAATAAGGTAGACAAAAACTTGGTGACCTAGTTTTTTGAACTTAAACATATTGGGTTAGTTTCAGAAGCCTACCTACCAATCATGCAGGTAAATCGTTAATAAAATATTACTAAAAGTTATTTCACTTATAACTTTCACAAAAAGTTCAAAAACCCGTAATTTTTATCGATGATGATAAAGCGAGAGCGCCTTTTATTAAAAGGGTTGGTTTGTAGCCAGTTTTTCCGATATCCTAGTGTACAAATATAAAAAAAGTTCGACTAGAGTGACTGCATTTTTTTCCAATTATTTTTTATTATTACACGTTTATAGAAAATGTTTAAAGTTTCGTTTGAGCCTCCAGTATATCCGTTATATCTTCATAAATCTTGAATATACTAATCCAAAATATATTATAAAATCTAACATGGAAAAATTAAATAATAAAAGGGAATCGTTCCACCCTGTACGGGCTGTTGTGGTAATAGCGAGTTCGACCCATATGGGTAGGGATATCCATCAACGGTAGCTGTCAACGATGCTCAACTGTTTCCTTAATCTACCCCACCCATTTTACGCCTACTTGTCAATTCCGAAATCAGGTGAAAACAGTAAGATTTAGAGCTTCCTGAAAGGATATTTAAAACGTTAAAGTAAAAGCTGAAAGCTGCTGACATGGAGGAAAGTATTTTTAGTAAAAATAGAGTATTGAAAAATGGAGTTAGAAAATATCTATCAATTATCCGATATTAGAATTTTTAAAAACAATTTGGGAACACCATTCGAATGGTCTGAGAAATTTTTGGCACCTGAAGGTTATAAGAGGCGGTGGAGAAAGTATTATAGAGAAATCGTAATGGTTTTTTACTCCCTCATTTCAGTTATTCGACGTTCTAGATGAACTTGAAATTTCCACCAATAACAATATTTCGTGAATTCTAGTTTATTGAAAATGGAATCCCATCAGTGGCACTAGTTCCTGCACTTGCAAAAAAATATTTTTGCCATTCTCAGGTCCGTTATCAAAGTTGCGGAGCACTCTAGATCTGACGTGAAGGAGTCGAAAGATGAGAAAACGCAATTATTGAAACTCGATACGTTTTTGGAGGGTGGACTACGAGACATCGGAGAAAGTATCGTGTGTTATTTACTTTATTTTTTCTTCCCTTTTCAAGGACGCAAGTAACGTGGCAACTCAAGTTTTTTTTTATTTAATTTGTATTTTTCTGTGTTGATATTAACTTGAGTATTTTTTTTCCGAGCTGAGATCACGCCGTGTTTTTCGTAAGTAATTTGAGAGTTAGTAACTGTCAGAAAGCAGATAAAAAGAATACAATAATTGGGTAGGATACTTTAAAACGTTTGAAACGTATTTTAATATAAAATTAATGTTTCCTTAACAAAATAAATCGATATAAGTGAGAATAAATTTGAAGCAGTCTCAAAAAAACTGTCTATGATAGTGATATCATCGACTATTTCCCTTGTCTTAATTTCCACCAATCACAAACGCGCAATTTTGAATTACAAATGGATTCCGGATGAAAAAACTGTATGACAGCTCCTGTCAGCAGTTTTTTCGAGTTTACCCGCGGCAAAACTAGACAGCTGTTGTCACCAAAAATTACAATACCTTTGATAACAAGTAATTATGGTCTCCTAGGACACCAGAAAACGACGCTAAATTTTTCTGATTTTATTGTTATTCGGGCATCTAATTTTTCCTGTAAAAAACACGTTTCTAAGTAATATTTTTTTAACAAAATGCATTCGTGCAGGTGCACTCATGCTTCTTGATAAAATATTACTTAGAAACGTGTTTTTTCGATTTTTTTCGGAAAAATTAGATGCCTTTATGATATTACTTACGAATATATTGTTACTTATCCACGCGAAACGTGATATGTGAAACCTTTTTTTTGTCTTTGTATAAGTTTCATTTATTTTGTGAGTAAGTAACTTTCTTAAAAGATTAATTTTACCTTCTGACGTAATCTTAGCCAGAACGTGTTTATTTTTGTGGGGTGGCCTCTTTCATTTCAGCCGGAAGCATAAAAACCTTGAATCTTAGCCGTGCTTCTGTAAATTGAAGTTTTAACCTTCAATAATAACGACACAGTTAGAAGAAAAATATGTGTGCATTTATTCACAATCAAAAAAAAACAGAAATCAAAATTTGCGATTGGAGTGTGAAATATTTAAAACAGAAAAAAGTAAGTGTAAGGTTTATTATTATTACTTTAGTTGCTTGTTTGCAAATCGACGTTGTGGTCCAAATGATTCTACCAGGTTTCAATCAGGAATGTTCTACAGGATACATTAACTGGATACACATTCAGGAAAAATTGCAGGAACTGGATTTACCTCAGGACAGGATGAGGAAATGTTGATTGGAAAGTCTATTTATTTTAAATTCCAAAATCTTCAGATGAAAAATTAATTCTAACCTCACTTTAGAAATTGACAGGTAAATTTCTACAATTATTTCATCGATCTACAATGGCTTTGACATAGATTTTCATTTGTTTACGTAACGAGTATTGATGTGGACACTTCGGAATTTGGTTTTTATGAACTTGTATGTCACAGCTTCCTAGATCGGAATTTGACATAAAATTCTTAAATAAATTATTATAATATAAAAAAAATTACTTTTATACATCTTTTAACCATTACCAAATCATTCCTTAGATTAAAAGAATGATTTTGGTGTAAATTATTTGCTATTTTGACTAATATTAAGAATACATGAAGGTTTTTCTGTTTTCGTTATTATTGAAGTTATAATTTCTTTTTCACATAGTGTTTAAAATAATAACTTTTACTTAGATGTGACGATTGCAGACTTGTCCGAGACTATTCAGTTTTGATTTTTACTATTGTATTATTTGCCAAAATATTTGTAATCGTCTTAAAATCGTCGATGCAAGTTGCTTATGGAGTTACTGTGTTAATTTTAACCTTCGGAAATCTAACATTTTATGAATTAATTGCTACTTCAAGATTGATTTGAAATTGTATTTAATTAAACACGTTCTGTCTAATGTTGGTTCAGATTAAAATAAATGATTATTTAATGTTATTTACTTGTAGAATTTGATGATTATTATTATTCAATAAAAGTTAGGCATTTCATTCGTTTACACCTTGTTTGACCATTACAATATATACTAGACATCCCCTTTTATCTACCCAGTAAACTACTATCCTACGTTTATGTGCCATTGCTAACAATCTTGAACAAATATTAAATAGTTTCTGTTGGAAAATGTAGAAAAGATGGTTTGCTATATAATTTTACATGGTTTTTTTAGCTCCCAATGATAGCAATGCTATTCCTAACTCTATATTTTGTTGAGTAGTTTGTAAGTAATTAATTTTAATGATGCTGCGTTTATACCTGAAAATCGCTCTATACAAATTAATAGTTAACAATAAAACAAACAGTTGTTTATCTTAGGAGCGAGCGCCCATCGGATAAGCTGAAAACCCGAAATATAAAACAGAAAAAATTAAAAATCACGACACATAACTGAGAGTCGACTGTTTTATTTTCTATAATCAAGGGCTGCTATTGACCAGCGCCACATCAAACGACGTGCGGTCGTTTTTGAGGGCTTTTATTACTCGTAAATCTCTACCTATCCCTTTTATGTCAGACCGGTACAGAATAATAAACACGACAATTTCGATCTCCTTTTATATCAAGAGGTCTTCAATTTAAATAGGATGATAATTTTTGAATAACGATAGATTGCCGTCAATTAAAAGTTAGGAGTCTCTTAATTTTGATTATTATGCACGGATTTTACAGGTCTCTTGGTTTTCAAAGACTTGTTTCGTAACAACGGTTTTAATATACAGATAAATGTAAAACTACAGACCTCTTTCGCTGCTAAATCTGTAAAAAATTATAGACAAAGTCTATAGTAGACTTTTATGTGTCCCTGACTGTACCTCGTCGACATTCTTATTTATCATCCTTTTAACGTTTTTGAACAAAAACAAAATTAATATGTAAAACACGTCTTAGTATAAAAAAAACAAACTATCCCAGTCCAGAAGACGAGTATTAATATTCTAGCGCTAAAGAAAGTCAGTAAATAAATTTTTCATTTCGGCACACGGACAAATATTTGTAAAACGTGAGCTAGGACTTAGTTCGGATGATTATTACAAGAGAATAAATCGAGAAAAGTTGGAGGCGGAGTATTTAGAGCAAGTTTTGAATTTTAATTTTTCGCTGGATACTTTAATTAGTTTATTTTTCACTTGTATATTATTTGTTTATTTTACCTTGGATAGGGTTGCTATAAATAATGGGCGGTCGTTATGGCTATAACGCCCGCTAATTCTATGAGGAGGGTCTGGATTACTCCGGCAATACATTTTTGGTTGCTTTGGGTGCATATTTTCTTTGATATGTTTTGGAAAATCGATATTTATTTCCATTACTTTTATAAGACGTATATAACACAAAGCAGCAATAACTATTTTAGGAGCATTGGGAGGCAATAAAAGCACTAAATACTTATTGGTTGTTGTTAATAATGAAATCCATAATTTTACAGCAATTAATTTTTACCGATTTACAAGATTTTTTGAAATTATATTAATTTGAATCGTCTTGCAAGACGTATTTATCTAAAACCGGTTTAATTTTTTTTTTTGTGGTCGGGACCCAGTGACTTTTAATTGGCTATATTTCATTATTAGTATGACAGTGAGATGAGGCGCTAGCAAAATTTATGGAGGCAGAAATTCCTCTTTTTCAGCAGCCACTACTTTATTACTACTTTAAATATACCAGTCGGGTTATAAAATGTTTCCAAGGGACATTCTTTGACTGAGAAATATTTCGAGCTCATTAAACATAGATTTCAGTTGTAGATTGTGTACTAAAACTATGTTGAAATTTAATGCAAGTAAATTTATACTGTTGGTATGTGTGGAAAGAAGCAAATGAAGAAAACGTTACAATCTTTAATGTATCTAGAACAAATCTTGTTGGGCTATTTGGGTGATTTTTGAGAAAACACAGCAAAAGTGACAAAAAATGAAGTTGAAATACAAGACTAACATTAAAATCATGTTACTTGTCTTGAAATAGATGAATATTATTAAATTTGTTAACGCCCTATACTGTATTTGAAAATCAAGAGAGAGTAAATTCCCAGAATAAAAAGTAATTCGGTATGCAAAACTATAGTACAGTACGTGCGGTAAAACTTCAATATTTGTAATGCATTCTAAATTGTTTTTGTTAATTTCAATACAAAATTTATTAAATTTCTTGGACTATCACATTATTTTATGATCTTTCATTGTTACTACAGTAGGCCTAAGAGGATTAACGTGCGTCATAGGCGTAACCAGAATAGAAAGGGATAATTGTTATTTAACGACCTCCGAATGGCAACAGCTTCTAATGACAGATATTTTGACTTAAATAGTTTCTAGAAATGCAGTTATTTGATTTTCGATAAACGTGACAAATAGTAGTGACTAAAAATGGAAGCAGTTTGTGAGTATACGCCAGTGAAAAAATTAAAACTAGACCATTTATCGCTCAATGAAAAGAGTGCTGTAGTGAATGTGTACCACTATTTTAAACATCAAAATCCCTCAAACACTATTGACAGTGTAGTTGAAACAACATCTAAGGCAATGGGATATGGAAAATCTACAATATATAGAGTTCTAAAGGAGGAAAAATCAGGTGGAGTAACCTCACCAAAGCCGAAACCAGGTAGACCAAAACTATTAAAAGTCAACGTGGACGAGTTTTTTAAAAATGCTATTCGTAAGCTTGTTCACTCATTTTTTATAAACAAGCAAATACCAACTTTAGATAAAGTTTTGCAAGCCATTACGAATGATGTTGATTTACCCACAATAAGCCGGGATAAACTATGGAAAGTGTTACATGAGTTAAACTTTAAATTTGAAAAAATGGGCAGACACTCAATGCTAATTGATTCTGAAGAAATTGTATGTTGGAGAAGACAGTACCTCAGAAGAATACAACAAGTTAAAGCTCAAAATAAAAACATTTATTATTTAGATGAAACATGGGTTAATGAAGGACATTGTGTAGGAAGAGTTTGGAAAGACAAAAATATAAAATATCCCATCAAGCTTTTCTAGAAGGATATACTACTGGTTTTAAGGAACCTATAGGAAAAGGTAAAAGATTAATTATTTGTCATATAGGCAGTACAAACGGTTTTTTTGAGAATGGTTTACTCTTATTTGAATCAAAAAAAACCGTTGATTATCACGAAGAAATGAATGGAGACGTGTTTGAGGAATATTTTGAACAGATGATTCAATTCATGCCAAAAGGATCGGTTATTGTAATGGACAATGCAAGTTACCACTCCAGATTACTTGAACCTTTACCAACCACTAAATGGAAAAAGGGTGAAATTGCAAAATGGTTATCTTCTAAAAATTTAGCCTTTGACAATACAATGCTGAGGGCAGAATTGTTAACTATTGCTAAAAAACATAAGCAAAATTCTAAAAAATATAATATTGAGGAGATAGCCAAAAAACGAGAAATTGAAATCCTTCGTTTACCACCCTACCATTGTGAGCTGAATCCGATAGAATTAATATGGGCTCAAGTTAAAGGTTATGTTGCCAGAAATAACACTACTTTTAAATTATCAGATGTTAAAAATCTCTTCAATAAGGCAATATCTGAAGTAACAAGTGAAAATTGGCAAAAATGTATTAGACACGTTACAGAAATAGAAAAAAAAATGTGGGAGCTAGATAACATAATTGATATTACTATAGAGCCCATTGTAATTTCTCTAGAATCAGATGGTGAATCTTCTGACACAGAGTGCGAGGAACCATAACTTTAAAATTATTAATTTATGTACTTTAATTTTATTTTTAGATTTTTATTTTTTAAGATTTAATATTGTCGTATTTTTTGCATGTTGCTCGTCAAATTTTATCCTTGCGGTTGGTTTTTTTTTCTCATATACCTACTTAATTGTTTTTTTAGCTCCTCATATTAATTTATAAATAATTGTAATTATCTGTACATATTATATACATATTTTGTAAATAAACATATGCCTAAAACAAAATGCCTAAAATAATATTGACTTTTTCTTCATTTTACCCAAATTAAATTACTACTTACGAATTATGTTTATCTATCTAAAATTGGTAATCTAGGTATAAATAACTAAAACAAATTAAATATTTCTATTTCCATATTAATTTAATTTTGAAAACGCACGTCTATGGTTTACTGCCTTTAACACTGATAACTGCAAAACATTTCTGGGAATTTACTCTCTCTTGATTTTCAAATACAGTATAACATCAGGTAGAAATTTAAAAAAGTCCATGAAAAAAAAAATCTACGAAAAAAGTGTTTTATTGTTTTTTAACGGAAAAAGTGTTATATCGGAAAAAGGTAAATTAAGTGGAATGACAAAATTAATATAAAATTTTAAAAAAAATACGTGAAGATTTTTGGTAAAAAAATTAAAATTAAATGCCCGTCAACCTTCTTATAACAAATTCAGACCGGTCTCAGTCGTTATTAATTTACGTTAAAAGTTTAATACGGTTTTGTTCTCTTTTATCCTGACGTCAATTAATTAGAGATCGATAAGGATTTAAATAATTAATAAACACAAGCGAGTATTATCATTAAACCTTAAATGGCTTTAGTTTTAAAAGGTTCATACATAATTTCTGTGCTCCACAATTATTTTTATCAAAGAAGTGGATCCGCATTTTATTATTTAATCAATAAACTATTTTTTAATCGGTTTAATAAGCTCAAACGCAAGTAGGGGTGAGTGGGGTTTTATCGTCTCCTGATACGTTGAAAATATTGGTTAAAATTTATATTCCATGATGAAAGAAATTACATTTTATTTTTAGTCGTGAACGAAGCAGTACTATCCCAAAACTAGTAACCAACACTGGAAGTGTTTGACATTTTCCCATTAGTTTGAAATAAAAAAAATCTAGTGGTATCAGATCTGGTGATCATGGTGACTACAGTGAAGAAAAAGTATGTCTTATTTATCTATCAAGTAATATCATAAGGGCATCTAATTTTTTTCACAGGAAAAATTAGATGCCCGAATGGTATTTGACAAGACTATTTCATGAGTAACAGATTATTCTGCATACACATAGCTTACAAAACACACTACCTATTATATATGTAGGTATTAATTTGAAAACTGAAAAACAGGTAATTTATTTAATCACAAAATACTACAAACTTAATTATTTATGGTACAATTAAAATATAAATTGCAATTTTGGTACACAGTAGGAGTATTGTTTGAAATCTGTGTTAGCTCACTGATAACGTTGGGTGTAGGTAAATCATTAATGTTGCAGCTGTAGAGTGAGAAGCTCGAGGAGTGGCTGCAGGATCTTCTGTTTTCTACTTTTTAACTGGAGGTTCTGAGGCGTCACTTCTAAGGGTGTAGGTAAGGCTTAATTAAGTTGGCTGAGCTGTGGCCAGTAATTTTAATTAATTGTTGTTCACCTACCCCTCCTTTAGCCAGGTTACTCACTGCTGTCGACCGCATAGAGTGGTTTGTTATTTTTATTCCTTTTTTATTTAATCCTGCCTTCTCTGCTGCTTCTTTAGTCCATTTCGAAAGTTCGTTTTTTCCTAGTGGAGTGTTTTTGTACCATCCACTTGATTGTTCTTTGTTCCATGATGGGTTTACTGTTAAGAATAATCTATTAGTTGTTATTCTAGATGAACGTTTAACCATTAGAATTTTAAAAAGACGGACTGGACTAAAGGTAGGGTTCTTCGTGTTGGGGACCAGCCATTTACTATCGGCTATGTTATCTACCTGTTTTAATCCCAGAATTATCCACTTCCTCTTTAAAATAATGAACTCTGCAATTGACTGCTTCTCCACCTCTCCAGGCAAGTTCTACTGAAGCGATATGGTAAAATTTTCGTCGGAGTATCTTCGCCCGATAATAAAGCATTGCGTAGTATTTTTCAATTTTAATGAAGCAGAGCTCGATTTCCTTTTATTGGCGCACATCTGCAAATTCCATCGTTTCGCATTACGAGCTTCCTTACTAGACTTAAAGATAATGTTATAGAATGTATACTTTAAGTTAGACAACCATCACTACAACTCATGTCATTAGGAGTTGGCAACCCTGATAAGGAGGGCAGTCGAACACGAGTAGCCAAAATGGAAGCTTATTAAATGTTTACTATTAAGTTAAAGTGTTTGATTCATATTTGTGTATACAAATAAAACATGGTGTCAGAAGTGAACAAGTAAGAATAACAAGTAAAGAACGTTTCAACTGGTTTGGAGAAACGGATCGTAAAACAATAGAGCAAATCTTAGAGAAGATTACAGTTTCGAGGTTAGGCGGGAATAAGCGGCACATGAGAACATAAAAGGTATCTTCATTTATATTGATATTTAGGTAGTTCTTTTGAAATTGCTTGCTTGCTTGCTATAAAATAATTCCTAGAAGATGGATAAAGAGGCTATGCTTGCCTTGATCCAGCAACAAACGGAAACTTTGAGGTTAATGACTGAAAAATTGAGTAACTCAGAAAAGAAAAAACCTGCTACTAATATACCATGGCCAACGCCTTTAAATGTTGAGAAAGGTGATATTAGCAAAAATTTTGATCATTTTATTGAAAGCTGGCAAATATACTGTACAGCAAATGGCATTGATGAATGGCAAGATGAAGATGAACCTAAGAAAGTTAGCACGTTTTTAGCAGCTGTAGGTGATGCAGCATTACAGAAATACAATCGATTTAATTTAAGTGAAGATGACAAGAAATCTGTTGACAATGTTGTTCAAGCGATTAAAAAGCAGATAGGTGCTAAAGTAAATATCATTTACGAAAGGGCAATGTTTAATAGTTGTAGTCAGGCACCAGAAGAAACATTTGACGAATATTTGAGAAAGTTACAAGTATTAATACAAAGTTGTAATTACGGAAATTTTGAAAACGATCTATTGCGTGATAGAATAGTACTAGGCATAAATAATAGAGACATACGAAAGAAATTAATGTCAAAACCAAACTTACGTTTAGAAGAAGCTGTTGATCTATGTAGAATTGATGAGATTACTTCTAAAAGATTACAAAACTTAGAAAATGAAGAAAAGATTGTGCACAAGATAAAGGAGACAAAGAAAAAAGAGAAACAAAAGAAATGCTTATTTTGTGGCAATCGACATGAGTTTATAAAAGGCGAATGTCCTGCCTACGGTAAAAAATGCAACAATTGTTTAGGCAAGAACCATTTTTCAGCTGTTTGTAAAAAGAAGAAAAGTAAGAAAGATAGAAAAAAGGTAAAAGAAGTAAAAGAGAATTCTAGTGATACTAGTTCAGAAGAAGAAGAAGACACAGACGATGAGAAAAAATATGACATAGGAAAAATCATAAATGACACAAAAAATGGCACTATAAAAACAGAAATAAATTTTAAAATAAATAAAAAATCCATAAAGACGATGTGTGAAATAGATACAGGAGCAAATGTTTGCTTAATTGGTTTTAAAAATGTATGTAAATTATTAGAAAATGATGAACCGAAATTAACACATACTCAGCAGAAACTATATGGATTTGGTGGAACAAGTATAAAAGTTTTGGGAGAGAAACTGTTAAGGTGCATTCACAAAGGTAAAAAATATAATATAAAATTTTATGTTGTAGAAGTTAATCACCCCCCTTTACTATCAGCGAAAGTCAGTATGGAGTTAGGGCTGATAAAATTTTGCAATGCAATTTATGAAGAGAAATGCAATAATGTAAATGACAAAAAGTTACTAGAAGATCAAGCAAAGAAAATTATAGAAAAATATAAAGATGTATTTAAAGGGTACGGAGAAATTAAAGATCCTATAGATCTAGAAATTGATGAGTCAGTAAAACCTACAATTCAAAAAGCTAGAAGAATTCCAATTCATATGAGAGAAAAGCTAAAGGCAGAATTGGACAATTTAGTTGAAAACAAAATTATTGAAAAAACCAACGAGCACACAGACTGGGTGAGCAATATTCTGATGGTATCAAAGGGCGAAAAACTTAGAATTTGCCTTGATCCCATACCTTTAAACGAGGCATTAAAAAGACCCAATTACCAGTTCAATACTCTGGATGAAATATTACCTGAATTAGGCAATGCCAAAGTCTTCAGCATAGTGGATACAAAAAAAGGTTTCTGGCATGTTAAATTAAATGAGAAAAGCAGTTTACTAACCACTTTCTGGACCCCGTTTGGTCGCTATAGATGGTTACGAATGCCTTTTGGGATAGCACCTGCACCTGAAATTTTCCAAATTAAAATGCAGAATATTCTACAAGATTTGAAAGGCATAGAAATTCTCGCAGATGACATAATAATATATGGTTGTGGAATAAATGATATCGAAGCGTTACAAGATCATAATAAAAATCTAGAAAATTTATTAATCAGATTGAGACAAGAAAATTGTAAATTAAATAAAGATAAGTTAAAACTATGTAGACAATCAGTAAGATATTATGGGCACATTTTAACCCCCGATGGTTTGAAAGCTGATGATAAAAAAATAAAAGCAATAAAGGAATATCCTGAGCCAAAAGATAAAAAAGAGCTTCATAGATTCCTTGGAATGATAACTTACCTAAGTCGATATATACCCAATTTAAGTAGTGAAGTTAGACAGTTAAGAATTTTACTTTCTGATAAGATAGAGTGGAAATGGACAGAGATCGAGAAAAGAGAATTCGAAAAGATCAAAGAAAAAGTAACTATATCTAACACTTTGAAGTATTTCGAAAGAGGAAAAACAATTACGATTGAATGTGATGCTAGCGCTTTTGGCCTTGGAGCAGCACTATATCAAGAAAACCGAGTAATTGCATTTGCTTCTCGAACTCTTACCAAAACAGAAAGCAATTATGCACAGATAGAAAAGGAATTACTATCAATAGTTTTCGCTTGTGTACGTTTTGATCAATTTATTATTGGTAACTCACAAACCATAATAAAGACGGATCATAAACCACTAGTCAATATTTTCAAGAAACCCCTACTAAGTACTCCAAAACGATTGCAAAGAATGCTAATGACTTTACAAAGATATAACTTTACGATTCAGTATGTAGCTGGAAAGGATAACATCGTAGCAGACGCGCTTTCAAGAGCACCTATAGAAAACGTGAGCTTTGAAAATAACGATGTAAATTTGTCCACAATATTGAAAATTACAGAAAAACAGTTGTATATAGATTTGGAAGAAACAGAACTTACCAAACAGGTCAGTATTTCAGAAGAAAGATTGGAAGAAATAAGAGAAGAAACGAAACAAGATAGTTGTTTGCAGAAAATTAAGAAATACATACTTAATGGTTGGCCAAACACAATCAGTATTCTTCCAGATGATGTAAAAAGATATAATCAATACAAACATGAATTATGTCTACAAAATGAAATAATATATAGAAATGACAGAATCCTAATTCCTTTTAATCTCAGAAAGAAGATTATAAACAAATTACATACCAGCCATAGTGGAATGGAAGCTACTCTTAAGTTAGCAAGAAAAAATATATTTTGGCCTGGCATGTCAAATGAAATACGTGACAAAATAAAAGAGTGCTCAGTTTGCACACAATTATCCAGTTCTCAGTGTAAACCATCCATGCAATCACATGAGACTCCAGATTACCCATTCCAATATGTTTCCATGGATGTTTTTCAAGTCGAATATAACAAAAAACAAACATACTTTCTAGTAAGTGTTGATCATTATTCAGATTTTTATGAACTTGACATATTAAAAGATTTAAGCGCTGCAACAGTGATAAAAGTTTGTAAACAGAACTTTAGCCGTCATGGCATACCCCAAGTCATATGTACAGATAATGGTACAAACTTTGCCAACAAGGACTTTGCAAATTTTGCTAAAACATGGGACTTTAAACATGTTACCTCCTCACCACATTACCCCCAATCAAATGGCAAGGCAGAGGCATCTGTTAAAATAGCAAAAAAGCTAATACAAAAAAGTAACAAAAACAATGAAGATATATGGTATAACTTACTTCATCAGAGGAATATACCAAATAAAATTGAGTCAAGTCCTTCTCAAAGAATATTTTCAAGATTCACAAGAACATCGATTCCAACCGCGACAAAAAATCTTCAACCAAAAGTAGTGACAGGCGTTGCAGAGAAAATTGAAAGCAATAAAGAAAATAGCAAGTATTATTATGATAAAAAAGCAAAGCATCTACCTAATATATCAATCGGTCAAGAAGTAGTAGTTCAACTACAACCAGAACACACAAATAAATGGTCAGAAGGTAAGGTTGAACAACAATTAAGCGACAGATCATATATGGTCAATTGCAATGGAAAAACATACAGAAGAAATATAGTCCATATAAAGCCAATGTATTCAAAAAAAGAGGAAGAAAATAATGAAGCATCTCTACAAGAACATCAATCAACTCTACAGGAACTTCCTACAGTATCATCTACACAGCAGAAACAACATAGCAGCAACGTAGAAAGTGAAAGTGTAGTGCAACACTATAATGCACAAGAGCAGAGTATAAAAGATAAAAGTATGCGCGATAAAGAGAACAGTGAAAGTGTAAAAAAGCAGAGTATAAAAGTAAATCCGAAAAATGCATGCATTAATAATGAAAGTGAAAAAAGTGTAGAAAACAAAGAAATACAGGACAGACCTAAAAGAGAACATAAGTTACCCAGTAGATATAAAGACTATGTTTGTAATTAGATTTAAAAAAAAAAAAAAAATGTTTTTGTTTTGTTTAATTTAGGTTAATTTTTATGATACATAATGTAGAAAATGTTCTTGGTTTGTTTAATTCATGTTAATTTTTGTGTTACATAACAATGTTTAAATAAGTCATTTTTTAAAGAAAACGGCATGTTATAGAATGTATACTTTAAGTTAGACAACCATCACTACAACTCATGTCATTAGGAGTTGGCAACCCTGATAAGGAGGGCAGTCGAACACGAGTAGCCAAAATGGAAGCTTATTAAATGTTTACTATTAAGTTAAAGTGTTTGATTCATATTTGTGTATACAAATAAAACAGATAATATCTTTAAATGAATCAAAAATTATTTTTTACTTCATCAAATACATCTTTTACATTTTTTTTGCAACGGTGTTCCACATTGTCTTCACAACTAGTTCTTTGTAATTTTCACCGTTTTCTTTCTTCATATTTCACGCCCAATCTTTCAGGATTAGGTTTAGTTGCTCTAAAATTGTAGTTTCTAAAAGCTCGTATTTCTTAGCCTTGCGGAATTCCGTAAACTGTTTCCCTATTGACGTATGGGTTTTAACGGTATTGTACGGTACATTTTTCTCAATCGCCACATCAATATTAGTCATAGAATCACTTCCAAAGCGACTCATTTTCACTACATAAGCTGACTAGCACTGTTTAAAAACAATATTACAAAATTTATTGACAATAAAATCAAATAAATTGTTTAGCGTCGTTTTCTGGTGTCCTAGGAGACCATAATTACTTGTTATCAAAGGTATTGTAATTTTTGGTGACTACAGCTGTCAAGTTTTGCCGCGGGTAAACTCGAAAAAACTACTGACAGGAGCTGTCATACAGTTTTTTCATCTAGAAACTATTTGTAATTCAAAATATCAATAAAATTGAATAAAAACTTTGCTTTTATTATTACGCTTCATACAATTGTTAATACTTTTTAAGTTTTTAAAGAAAACAACTAACCTTGTTCGTTTATTGATTGATTATTTATAAAAACATCTTATAACAACAACCAAGATATATCCCTATTTATATGTTTTGTTTTTTATTATTTACCCGATATTCCATAGCGTCACGAACGTCGTATCCGTATGACCTGAAGTTGTTTTCGTTGTGCAGGAAACGTTGTTTACTTTATTTTCAATATTTGTACCATTATTTGAGTGTATATCGTCAGGTACACCCAATGTCAACAATACCTCAGGATATTGATTATGTGATTATTCAAAGAGCTTTCTGATAAATTATTCCGTATGAGGGGTTGGGAAACGGGGGTTGCGCAGGGTGTGGTTACAGTGATGCGAATAAAATCTATTTTCTTTATTGATATTTTATTAATAATCAGTTTGTAACGCAGTATTGCAATCACTGAGCAGTTTTATTCTAGACAAAGTTTGGGAATTTAATCTATTCGGTTCGACATCCCAAGACCGGTTTCGTCCTCCCGGCTTCATCAGTTGGGCTTTAAAATTCAATAAATCAAATTCCTAACCCGCATAAGGGTAAAAGCTAGTTCAGCAAAACTGATGGATGGAACTGAGAAGAAAGTTTTGGTAACTTAGTAAAGCAAAAAAGTTTTTAAACGTTTCTGGACAATGTTTATAGTATTAGAAGAATTTATATGGATTAATAAATTATTGACTTGAATTGCAGAACAAAATAATTTCGCTTTATACAAGCCGCCAAAGCCGACAATTTTGTTTCTGCAGTTGACAATGAAAAAAATATACTGTCGATGGTAGTACAAATATAGAATAAACTCACAAACACAATTTATTCTTTGCAAATTTGAGCCCTTCCCTTGGACCATCTCTGTAGAGACAGACATGAGTGAGAGTTTTATTTCTCGCCTTAAAACATCAAAAAGGGCATGTCAATCATCAAATATTGAATTCGTATGGTAAAATCTTCGTACCTTACTAGTAACAGACGCGTTGAGCAGAGTTTTAAAATACGCTTTGAGTTTCTGCAGCTTTTTTATATAAAAGGTAAGAGACTTTTAAGTAAGAGACAGTTTATTTTATATCTGGAAAAATATTTCTATAAAATATACTAAGAATTATCTGATCAAGTCTTCTATTACAAACAGGGAGGTCAAATCGATTTGTGTACCTAAGTGATAAAATATATTTTTTTTCTTAGTTGTGGTACTTCCTGCTTCCCCGCTTGCTTATAAAACTGTCAAGTGACATTCATAGAATAGAAAGAATTATTTTTATGGGTGTATCAACTCCAAGCAACATTTCCGATAAAAAAAAAGCAGATAAAACAACGTTTTTCTATTTTCCATCGGTTTATCTGATATCCAATTTGTTTTCATCCTTTTCCTATCATGATTAATATCGCAAAGTGGGCTATAAAAAATCAGAGACAATTATTATGTGTCAACAGCTTTCCGATTTTTCTATTTTTGGCGTGCTATAAATAAAGATGGCGCCTGGAAAAGGGTATCATTGATATGCTTATCGGTAAACGTGTCCTTTTGGAGACTTATTGTTTCTTTTAGGAATTGAAGGAAACTGGGTATTTGATGCTAATTATCGATGTTTTCGAATTTAAAAAGATTAAAATGTACTACAGCTATCAGGGAAAGTTCAAATTCAGCACAAAGGGGGTTTGGCCCAAAAAAATTAGTAAACGTAAATGATCAAAACAAATAGTGGGTCAAAATATATAGAAATACGCAAATTTTGTACCACTTTTATAAAAGTTGACCCAAATTCATCATAAATTTTCTTTGGTTTAAAAATGCATCGAAATATTTTTTAAAGAAAATGTATTTTCTCAGTACATGAATATTAAAAGGGCATTAATTTTTAAAAATCGCTACTCATAATTCCGCCGTTTTTTCTCAAACCCAACACGCATTGCAAAAAAAAATCTCATTTAGGGTAAAAAACGCGAAAAAAGCAACGTAATAAAAGTTTAAAGAATCCCACCCCTTTTAAAGTTGTTTCATATCCTTTTGTATGTAAATTTGTAACGTTTGGCCGTATTCTCGCACAAACAAGGCACCAAGGGTTAATTTAAAATTCAACGGAGCGGCTTGTGGTGCTAACTTGTAAATGTAACACCCTTAATTTCGTCTTATCTACCTCTATAATTCAATCGCGATGCCGTCTTATCTCTATTTACATAAAATAATTAACAATGGGTCTATGCAAATATCAAGCGAAACCAGATACGCTGGTGCACGCCATCTTTTACGGATATTTCGAAGAATCTTCAGTGTTAAAAATTCCGGTTTGCGAGAAAATCTCCCTTTTTCTCTAAGTAATGGTGATATCGATTATAATTTTTTGGAAATTTGGTTTCACAAATATGTAAATGCTTTGTTTTACAGGTTTTTGTATTTTTTTAATATAAAAATTCCCTAAAAATCGTATTTTATTTTTCAAATTATTTACCTGATGTCTGAACATACCAAAATTTTTATTATTTCAATATATTTTGACGAAAAACACATTAGTCATATTAATTTTGTAGTAACGCATCATTTACCCCGTTTTTTCTAAAAAAATATATGGTTTTAGTCGATTTTGTAACTTTTCTTGCCATTTTTCTCAGTTTTTTGATTCAAGAACACATTTTTTGTATTAATTTTGAAAAAATTCCTGCCAGTATTTTTTAAACCTCCATTACTCTTTTGTAAACAATCGTGTAACATCCGCAAATTTTTGTTGCAGACTTAACTTTTTCAATTTCGAAAAACCCTGATAATAATATTTTAATTTTTGAATTTTTTTATTATTGTTTTTCATTTCTTTTTTGAAAAAATAAATGTTTCGCGCCAAAACTCTCCAAAAATATATTTTTCAACAGTTTTGATTATGTTATAGTCTAAATAAAAGAGGAGTGCAGTAAAAGTGGGGATATAACGTCACATTCCATAGGCGTACTTTGCAAAATTAAAATAAACCAATAAATAACACGGAGGATTATATTGATAATGGGATTAAACTTTTTTTAATCTCTTGGCATTAAAACATTTTGGTACCTAAAATCAAAGATTAAAAAAAATAAAAAGTATTGTTGTATTGTTTTGAGAAACATAACCTTTTAATTGTGGCCAGATCAGTTCAATGGGATTTAACTCTGCATGGTAAGGAGGCAATCTGAGAATTTCAATTCCTTTTCTCGATACGGCTATGAATAAATAAAGTCTGACTTATCTGTCAAAAGAATAGGTTTATTACAGTAAAAACCATGGAAACATGATTAAATCAAACGAAATCTTTTATTAGGCCGATCAAATGTATTAAATTTTTCATTTTAACTGCAAATAAGCATTGAAGGATGAGGTAAAAATAAAATGTATACCTCTTAAACCTGTACTACTTCTACAAATTAAATTACTGCACTCCTTTCTTCTCTAACCTCTATTGATGCAATTTTTTCATTTTTATTGTAGTAGATTTTAATTTTATTTAACCTTAAAAATCCCTGAAAAAGTATTTTATTTTTCCAAATTTTACCTGATACCCCTTTGGTTACCTACATCAAATCTTATAAAATAAATTCAAATCAATGTATTTTTTTATCAGATTCTTTACTAATGTAAAAAAATTATCCACGCCACTGAGCGCTTAAAATTCCCGACAAGAGGTTTGTAGAGTTATGTAAATAAAATTAGTAATAGTAACTTTGTGTGACAAAACAAAAAACTTACATTCATATAACGATCCCGAGTCATTCGTTTCCCATTCAAAAGCTATTTTTGTTTTTTCGAACACAACATTAAAGCTGTAAAAATGTCGTGGAACAAATAAACTTTATGTTAGACACACATTTGACTGATTTTTAAATAAAAATTAAGTAGAGTTGAATATATTTATGGTTTATGAGATTTCCAGGAAATAGGAAAATTTATTTTTTTATATTTTGCTTAAATTATACGACTTGGATTACTTATGAAATTTTACGTCCAAAATTGTCTCCTGGATGCGAGCCTGGTTAGTAGGATCTTGTTCCTGATTTACCATTAAACGTTTTTCCTCGTAAAACTGCAAGAAAACTATCGTGTTTTGGGTATCACTCATATGTTACACGTGCTACACGTGCCACAATTTTATCTTCGGGGAACATGCCATGCTAGGCATTTTTCATAAGGAAAATTATTTTTTTATATGAAATATTTTTCCGTCGAAAGTATGTAAATGAAAAACTTTAGTAGAAAAAGTTTTCGTGATTTAAAGTTTTATCTTTTACTTGAGAGATATTCAGAAATTTTTCCTTTTACAAAAACTAAAGCGGCTACTTTAATATTTGTTTGACAACTATATTTTTTAAATTCCCCAAAACTATAGTAGCGTCATCTATTGGTGGTCTCCATTTTCATGCAATGCAAAAGACTCTTAAACGCAACTATTGTTATTATCACAAGAAAAAACCGTTCTAAGAACAATCTGTAATTGCAATCTAACATGCCGATTCCAGTTAAAGTGACTTGAGTTGTATGAACAGGAAAAACCGGTAAGTATAGCAGTAATAAGATACTGGGTACTGTTAATTTATCAGGAATATTTCCTGTGTATATAGAATAATATTTTGCTATATTTACAAGATATTACTGTAATAAATATTCTCTAATTCTGAATTCTAATTAATTTTAATTGTTATTTGTTATGAATTAGATACTTTTGGATTTATGTATTTCTACAATAGGGAATGCAAGAAATTCCAGTTAAATACTAGGTAACTACAGGAAATTCCTGTAAAAGCTCAGGTTATGAGCTTCGAATACAACTAACTAGTTTGTTTATTAAACAGGAATTTCCGGTAAAAGTAATGTAGTTCGTTAAAATAACTGGAATATTCCAGTTAAATCAATGTAACGATTCTGTAAATAGTTCCACATATTTCGGTTGTTTTTAGAGGAATTAAAAGACCGGAATCGTCATGTAAAATTAACAAATATTCCTGCTGTCGCTTATATAGGGTGAATTTCCTGTAGAATTTGCCGAATTCCTGTTGTATATACTGGTAAATCTCTTTGAGTGTAGATAAGGGTAAAATATATTTTCGTTAACAACTCTTATAATGTCGCAGTCTGTATGATATAAAATTTATTAATATTTAAAATAAAACGTTCCATGCTAGTCCGAAAATCTTTAATGAGTTCTTGTAACCCTGTCACGATAAATATCGCAAGAAGGACGAGCTGTAAGAATAATGTTCGCGATTTACGAAACGAACGAATTTCAACTCTGATTACTTTTTGTAAAGCAATTATGAGACGTTAAAATTTACAGAAATTACTTTAGAAATTACTCCATCAAAACTTGTTCAATTACGATTCCTTATAACCGTCGACACTTAAATCGCAACGACTCCAGCTCTAGCTCTATAGCTGCAGATTTACGGGATGAGAAAACAGAATTATCGTCTCTATAATTTTTTGTAATGATTTATCCTAGATTGCACTAAAATTTCAAGATTTTATGAAGTGTTTTATTTTGTAATATTTGTGACCAATAGACAGTGACGTATATTTTTTTAGATCAGTTTAAACTGAATTGAAAATGTAATTAAAATTTAGGTTTCCCGAAAAAAAAAATCGAACGCGGATCAAACTTCTTTTGTAATTCAGAAATCGCAGAGAAAATTTATACAAAAATTCCCTTTTCTTCCGATATATCCACAACATATTTTAATAGAAACTCATTTTCCCGTTTTTTATGCACCCCCTTTCGCCCGCCCATTCTGCAGCATTCCAAGTCCTGAGGGAAAAAACGTGGTAGAGGAGAAACGGCGTTTTTTTATAAATGGCGGAAATACGTGTCCCAAAAATTATTTAAAAATCGATCGCGTGGCTCATAAATCAAGGGTGTGTTGACCCTCACCCCTTGCAAGTGCGTAAAAACGTGTCAGAGATCAGTGACGCACATGCATAAGGGATCAACATTTACAATCCAATTTTTTTTTTCAAAAATAGTCATAGTAAGTTAATTTAACAGGTAAAGTAACATTCCAATTGAAATTTTTCTAATATTCTTGGAATTCAATTTATGTGCTTCTAAATGTCTATGGTACAGTGTTGCCAATATTTAATTTTTTTCGGTGGAAAATGGGATATTATATTCATTATTTTTACAACAAATTTCTGAGGTGGAATTTTCAGATAGCATTACGAAGTCACCCAAAAACTTTCAAAAAAAATCTGTTGCTCATGATCCCCTTTAAAGTTGACGATATTTTTTAACTTGTTAAATTTTTATTTGGTAATTATTAACTTTTTAATGACACGATTAGCATCCAAAATCGACTCGAAATTGATTAAAACCGTTAATTAGAAATCTTGGGAGATTTGGCGAGATGGTTTAATTGGCAAACGAACAGGTTAACATTTGTTAACACTCGATTGGACGGGGTCAACTGGCAATTAACTTACTCGATAAGACGAAGGAAATTTTACCCGGATTATCGGAGGAAAATCTGTTTTACCAGAATATTAATTTACCCTTATTGGGATGAGGAAGGATTGCCTGACGATGGAAAAACTAAAATTTTTCTACCCTTATTGGGTTGAGGATTGAAGGATTGCCTGACGATGTAAAAACAAAATTTTTCTATCAAAAATTAAAACTAAATATCGTTAAATCGATAATATTTAACACACACTGTAACAAATAATTAGCGATTTTACATTAAATTATGGTTGTAACATATTTAAACCGTAATTTAATGTAATTTTACTACATCAATTGTATTTCTACATAAACTTGCCGAAAAATTACATATACATATAGTCGTAAAATTACATTAAAATTCTGGATTTTTACAGTAAATAAACCGGAATATTACATTAGTTTATTATGTAAAATCACATTATCAATATGGATTTTTACTTTATTATATGAGTAAATTGAATTTCTTCTAGTGTTGAAAATGAAAAACGGTCTGAAACTCTTCGCTGATTGGAAACCATTTGAAAAAAAAAAAAACAAAAATAATTCGTTTCCTCATTGTAAAGATATAAGATATGGTGTTGTGTGGTTTTTCTGGGTTTTCCCACAACTGTAAAGCAAATGCGCCATCAAGAATCAGTAAGTCGCCCCAGAGCGCCACGGCAAATAATAATAATAATAGCCGCCCCTCCCCCGCACAAGCTGCAGAGCTTCTGGGGTTCACTCGTAAGGGAGTGAATTGCAGGGCGTATATTATTATTATTATTATTAAAACAACGGAAAATACAACTATCCTAGTTTACAATAGGATGTCACTCTTCGTGGACTTTACCAGTAAGAAGACCAATAATTTTAATTTCGTAACATGTTATTGTTAATATTTAAATCACCCCGTAAAACATTTTTAATTTGGATAAAAACGAACCACTACAAATATCGCGTTAAGACCGATTAACTTTACGTCTACCGACATTTCACGAATTAAAAATAATCATAATTTCGAACATTCTGTATACAATCATCACCCACGCCTCGCTAATAAAAACATGGATTTCCGACGTGACATCTAAATCAGCTAAATTTGTTCACTTCCTTTTGACTTTCCCCGTAATACAAAAAACAAAAGAAAAACAGGCATAAATCATAACAGGAAACAAACGAAAAACGGGAACAGCTGTCAGTGCGTTTTCAAAATCTGTTTGTATTTATTACTGATGGTACAGTCAATAAGGTCTAATGACAAATTCTTTCGCTGGCATGTCTTTCTGAGTACTTTTTAATCGGCATTTTTTTTATCAAAAATAATGTCTTTACCTGCTTGGTGTCTTGAAGTAAAACTAGTATATCCGGTTGTAATTTTATTTTTAATTCAGTTTCTAAATCTTCCCAGTTTACCGGCCTATAACGTGCGAAAGTTGAAATGTTCATTTCAAACTTCACATACCTCAACACGAGTTTTAGCTCATTATTAACATGTGTCTCTCACATGGCTCGTTTAAGAGCTTCAAAACGTCTTCGGGACTTCCCCAATAGGAGCAAAAAAAATACGCGAGATCACATCCGAGTAGGCGTTCGCCGTCTAAGTTAATGAACGTGTAACAAATGACGTATGAGACGAATCTATTATCGGTTGATGTTTATTATTGCATTGCACAAACAGGATGGTGTTTTTTTTGTTCTAAATTAACTTTAAAAAAAGGGAGTCATAAAATTTTAATCTATAAAAGTTAAGAGGACAAAAAATGGGTTTGGCAAAACCTACTGTCCTACATTTATGTGCCGTTTCTAATCATATGTCACAAGATTTGTTACCAGGATTTTTTGTACTTGGTCCTTAGAGATGATGCCTCCACTTGGGCCCTCGGTTGTTTTTGGACCAAGTGGTCAGGCAAAACATTTTTTTAATAGTGCTGCGAAATGTATCCAAAAACTATTAGTTTTTACTAGAATTATCCAACTCTACTTTAAATTTTAAGTTTGTCAACATTTCCTTTCATATTAGTCTAACAATTTAGCACTTTTTCTTTTTTTTAAGGTACCGTGTTCAATTAAAACCGAACTGACTTTATTTTTAAATCCCAAATTACTTAATGTTTTCCGAATTCTTCTCGTATACTCCCAATGTTGCCTTCGTCACTTCTTCCCTTACCTCCCTCGCCTTCGACTCCCCCACATTTCGTCCCCTAGGAGATGCTGGAATAAATTACAAGCCGACGGTAGCGACATCTTCACTTCAACTTATTTAACTAATGTAAATTCGGTGTGACTACATGTTTTAAGAGTGATATTTACTTATAGCCCAAATATTCCACCAAAATCGATTTAAAATTTGGTATTTTTATGAAAACGAGTTTGGAATCTTTGTACTTTTTTAAATGATCATGTAAAAACCATAATAACAGGTATTTTTGGCGATCTTTTATATGTATTTTTTTATTATTACTTGTGTAAATTTTCGGTAAACCTGCTCTGTTAAAACACTAGTAACGCATTTTTGACAGAAAAGTGTGGTTTTTTAAATTTCATTTTACCAGGTGTTATTGTTTTAGCCGACAGAGGTTTTTTAATTCAAGATTCTTTACAAATATTAGGTCCGAATTTAAATATACCAGCCTTTACAAAGGGAAAAATCAACTACATCCCACTGATTTGGAAAATACACATAATATTGGTCTTTTAAAAAAAATAAGATTTTTCATGAAACAATACCAATGAGTATGTTGTCTAAAAAAAGAGATGGTTATATACTGCATTGGACAAAATTATAGTAATGTGCAGCGCATTTATAAATATGTGTCCCTCGCAAATACCATTAAATTAATTTTTTTTTCATATTTTATTTTATTTTATGAATATGTTTGTATGAATTTGTTTTATTTGTATTATTTCTGTATATTAAACACAATTTGTTCAGCGAAGACGTAAGGGACGAGGATTTCGAGGTTATGTATGAAATTGACAGAGTTAATGGGTATAGAACACTCTTAAGCAAAATGAAGAATTTTAAACTGAATTATGTACAAAACTTTCCTCCCATTTTGACTTTGTTAATGGTCCCAAAAATTGTAACCAGTCTAGTTTAAAATACCAAGTTGGTGGAATGATTGGGCCAGTATAAAGGTGAACATCACTCTTAAGTTTATTTTCCTCGGGAAGGAGTCTTTAAACGACTCACAAGGAGGAATCGGAATTGAGAAATTTATGGTAATGGGTACGAAGTAGGCCGTGAACGGCGCCATTTAATGCTTGGCTTTTGTTTTTCGGTTAATTTTGTTTTCTTTCCAAGGCCGAGGATACTTACAGGTGACTTAATTACGATAGTTTGAGAAAGTAAATATGGGAATACTGGAAAATTGATTGGTTTATTTGAGTTTCGATCATACCTCAAATCAGGGGCTTACCGAGGCGGGGGTGTTGGGGGTGCGACATCCCCCCAAACTTTTACACCGAGTCGGCATTTTCATCTGAGTCGGCATTTTCGTGCCGTAGTCATCATGCTCGAGAAATATGACTGAGAAGTCGGCTAGTCGTATTGTACAGTCGGCATTTTCAACATAACTCCCCCCCCTCCCCCCAACTTATGATGCTCGATACGTCCCTGCCTCAAATGTTTTCAATATAATAAAAAAATATTAAATTATTTGTGTGACGCTACTGTATAAACAACGTCACAAACAAGGACGAGCAACACCAGATAAATATACCCCTATTACAAAATTACAAATTCATCCGGACAGGGTAATCTATAAACGCCATCTTGTATTAGTTAAAAATGTCATAGCACTTGACGTATATACACTGGCATCGCAGAGGGTCATGAATATGGATGATGGGCTGTTCCTCGCTTGTTTTTTTTTATATTTTTTCCTCCTTCATTTTCTGTTTAGCCTGTAGTTTGGATGCATGCATCAGTTTTTTGTCAAAAAAATTAGATACAAAGGACCCTTGAATTACTATCGTCCTAATTGCTTTGAATGTTGAAAAACGTGTCGGAAAATACGTACATAGAAAAAATAGAGTTTTAAGAATTCAAAAGTACTTGCAGTAGTGGTCACATTTAATATACACTGAAACTAAAGTGTCGTAAATCAGTGAATATTACGATTATGCAGCCATTTGCAAGGTCAGCCGCATCTTTAAATGCTGTCTGAATTCGATGTAGAATTCGTGGGCTGTATAGATATAGTTTGTTGTAAAAAACTCCCAGTAAAACTCACATGTTACGTTTAAACACTTTTTATTTAAACTTTAAACGGGAAAAAAACAAAATGTAACAAATAGAAATATTACGTTGGTTACACAAATAAATCTGAAATGATTTGTGCAGCAACCCAGAAAATAACTTGTAATTTTATCTTTTATAAAAACGACATTTTACGATGGACAATAAATAATTCATCGGAGTACTGATTATTTGAACGATCAATTGTGTACTGAAAGAATATGTTCCAATTCGCAGCTCCCAGCGTGTCGCTCTCCCCTACCTCAAACATGTTTACGTTTAGGAATGCGGAAGTATTTTTTAAGTTGAGCGAGCCATTCGTTTTGCATTTCACTCTTGTATAATGCCGTCTCGTTCGCACCCGTTGGGCGCTTTCACACTAGGCAGCACTACAACGACACGACATGGAGTAGGGATGAATTTACATTGAAATTGACTAAGCCACTACATCGCTTTCAATGTAAATTCATCCCTACTGAATTTACATTGAAATTGACTAAGCCACTACATCGCTTTCAATGTAAATTCATCCCTACTCCATGTCGTGTCGTTGTCGTGCTGCCAAGTGTGAAAGCTGCCGTTGGATGAACTATTTTTTTTTATTGTTTAATTTTATGTTTATGAAATTAAACATAAAGCTTTGTCAGTGATTTTTAGAGCTACCTCGTAGCAAGGTAGGAAGAAAATTC
Source organism: Crepidodera aurea (assembly GCA_949320105.2). Lineage (NCBI taxonomy): Eukaryota > Metazoa > Arthropoda > Insecta > Coleoptera > Chrysomelidae > Crepidodera > Crepidodera aurea. Next base: position 17,142,718 of record OX439477.1, on the reverse strand, counting down.
CGAAATTTTTGTTTCCGCTGTATTTTCTTAGTAGTTAAGTTTTGTTTAGTCCGTGTTTAAATTTTCACCCCTAATTCGATGCAACTATGTGCCCCCAAAGTTCATTAAAGTTTGGCTCACGGTTTTCAGCTTGTTTACTTTCTAACTATGGATCTTTATGTAGACATTTGCCGGTGATTTTGTCTCGATCCTCTTTCCAAGTTACGCTTCCAGGGCACAGAAAGTGAATTCTTAATGTTGAATTAACTTTAACAGCTGTTTTTCTCCAGACAGTTTGGCTCACGTGTTAAAAATCTCATCAGCATTGTAAGATAATTTTGGTCAGTGTCGCTCCATCGAAAAAACTGAGGAGTTAATTCAAAAATTAATTCATAAGTTTCTGGCCCTTCACAGATTAATTTGTTTTCCAATAAACTCGGTCTACATATATACTTTTACTTTTAAACCACGCCCCTTCTGTCACTTGTCAACGCCTCCATCTTGTTGGCAGGTGTTAGCAGATTCCTATGCATATGCTAGTTACCGACACTCACTGATAGGTGGCGCTACAATTTGGATTTCCTCCAATTCCCCATGCTTGATTGTTGACAACCCTGTTGAATTGACAACCCGGTTTGGCAATCATGATGAGTTGGCAACCTTGTTGAGTTGGTAACCCTGTTTGATAACCCCGTTGACAAGTGACAGAAGGAAGGGAGTCCTCCCAAACGAGGTAATCCCTACTTATAGGGAGTAATTTTTTCCAATAGGTCTACATATATAGGAGTAGAGATTACCTCGTTTGGGAGGACTCCTCCACTTTTGAACTACGCCCCTTCTGTCACTTGTCAACGTGGCCATCTTGTTGACAGGTGTTAACAGATTCCTACGTATATGCTAGGTACCGACACTCATTGACAGGTGACACTGATTATAGGTGGCGCTACAATTTGGATTTCCCCCATTTTCCCGTTAGATTGTTTGGCAAATTTATTGAGTTGGTAACCCTGTTTGACAAGTGACAGAAGGGAGGGGGTCCTCCTAACCGAGGCAATCCCTAAACATAAAAAAGTAAGCACCTCAAAGTGACCCTGCTTTATCAATTACCCTTTTCGTCACTCTACTGTATTTTTTCCTATCCGTATAATTGAGAAGTATATTTAAATATTATTTTCTTTTCTATTATTTATTCATACAAACAAGAAGTACTAATTTGAAATCCCCCCACACTGTATACGGAAACTTCTATCGCCTTAAGCTCCGTTATCGCATACATTTTCATTGAAATTTGGGTTAGCCTGACTGTAGGTGAAAACCTTTAATATATTTTTTGGGTGTCAACTTAGGGGGCTGTAAATCACCGTTAGCTGTAAAAAGGATCTTTCAAGTTACGACGGACGTACTTTTTTTTTTAGTTGGTTGGGACGTCGCCGGCATCGCGGCGTGTGCGAAGCTTTCGGGTTACGGGTCTCAAACTTTTTGTATGCGCGGCGTTCCGAGATTTACAGCCGAAACGGAATGGCGGACACGCTGAAATGTATGGTGTTTAGAAGAATATATGGGTATGTGAGATGTGGGTATGTCGAGGAAAGGGTGAATATTCCGTTGGATCTTTTTATATCGATTTGATTCAGGAGGGAAATTTTGCGTAGAAATACAGAAATGATGTATTTTTAGATCAAAATTTAATGTAATTAAATTTACGTGTTTTTTTGGAAATAAGATTCACTTTAGAAGCAGGCACTAAAATCAATAAATCATTTATTATAAAAATCAGTTAGTATTATCCACTTTTGACTTTCGAGCCAAAAATATTTCCAAAACCCTGAAGGTGGTAATAAAAATTGATAAAACGTTTATTACAAAAATCCCATCACACTCTCGTACGATAGAAAAACTTTTAATATAAAGGCGTTCCTATCAAATTTTTCCTGTCTCGCAGGAAAGTGAAGGGTAAGAGAAAAATGGCCTTTGCCAAGTTTTCGCATTAGTTTTTATTTCCTCTAGAAAGTTTTGGGTAATTATTAGAATTTCTGAGAGGACTTTTACGTGACAGCTTCTAATAATGACTAGACACCTGTGGATTGCAATTTAAATTTATATATTTTATATTTGCTGAGGTCTAAATTATTCAAATTTATTTAAAATGCTTTTGTCGTTTTTAATTATTTTTTTTTTATTTTCAGGTAAGAATGGCTACTTGTATTTTCGAAAAAAGTGATTTCTTGGTAAGTGCAAAAAATGAAATAAATTTTTAAAAAGTAAATGTACAAACAATTTAGAGATTTTCTTATACAATTTTTACTTTTCGCTAAATTGTTATCATCGAATGTTTCTACAGTTTTTTCGAAGTATTCTGACCGAGAAAAATTTTACACGAAAATAAAATTGAAAAAAAAATCTGTCAAAACAGTCAGATTTTGTGGTTTCAGCCAATAACAGCTCAGGATCCTAACCAATCATTGAGTTTTATACTGATTATTTTTTTCATCTGTCAATACAGTCAGATTTTGTCGTTTCAGCCAATAACAGCTCAGGATCCTAACCAATCGTTGTGTTTTATACTGATAAAACCGCTTCGTCGTTTTTGTTTTTTGAATAAACTGTGTTTACCTTTTTTGAGATGTCAAATGTAAACATTTATCAATTATTATTATACTAAAATGTATTGCAAATCTATGTTAATAACCAAATTTCAAAATGTATTTGTAAACTAACCTGTTTTTATTAGTTTATTTCAAAACGCCTTTAACATTTTTGCATACCTCACTTTAACACTAAACTTAAAATTAATTAAATTAAGAAAGACTTCATTTCATTCTTCTTCTTCGCTTTTATTACGGCGCCGTTTCGCGGGGTAGCCAGTCAAAAAATCGCATTGGTGGCCCTGTATGTAAAACTATAACAGCTCAGGTTTCAATTTAAATTGGTAAAGGAAATTTTCAATATTTGTGTGTAAAGTGTCTTTTGCATAAATAACTATGTTTTCTGTTTTTAATACAAAATGATTCAAAAAATAATCCTTTCAAATACGACTCGTCCTCTGAAATTTTATAGATTAAATTTTTGATCTTCATACTCAAACGCCTTTATTTTAGGCAAAACCACTCAAACAAACTGATTTGAGATAAAATCACTCGTCCTGATTTTATCAATCAGTTTGTTTTCGTGGTTTTTCCAAATAAAGCCGTTTTCGTGAAAACCAAAAATTTAATCGATAAAATTTGGAGGACTCGTGGTATTACCTTTGATAAAACCGCCTCTCCTTTTTTGTTTTTTGATAAAACTTTGTTTACCTTTTTTTCAACAAAAATAATAATAGTATTTATTTTTTTAATTATTTAAAATTTTCTTTTATATATATTTCGAAGCAAAGTGCAGCACATATCCCAACATTGCAAATATTTGATATTTCATGACATGTGAAAATTACAGCAGCATATAATACGACACCGCTCGAATGATCTCTAAGCACATTAAGTGCACATTAAACCCCACAAACTTAGGCGCCAGACCTTTAATAATATAAATTTCCACTAACTCACTCTATTAAAGTGAAATTAAAGTTCCTTTTAATTTAACCTGGTAAATATCCCACTTCTGAAACGTCCAAACTATCCCACTTCTGATCTCTTTCATCGACCCGCCGTTAGCGTGTTGACATTTTGAATGATCGTCGCTTATTTGTCTCGCCGGTAAGGTATCGGGCTTCCATGTTTTGCGTTTTCCGCCTTCAGCCCGGAGAGTCGTTTTTCTTTTTTCCCGTTTTTCGGCAGCCAAGACTCAAAAGTCAGCAGACAGTAATTGTTCGAGACATTCACAAATTCCTCGGTATAGAACAATGGTTGGCTTTTTCTTGAGGATTGAAAAACTCAAGATTGATGGTGGACCGGCAGATACGAAGAACGCAGCGGCGGCGATGGGATTAATTCATTTTTTGATAAAATATGCGTAAAAAAATTAGTGTTACATATAATTAGGTATTAATCTGGATCAGGCTATTCCCTCTGATGTTAGTTCGAGAAAACGTGGGATTGTCTTAAAAAAAACTCCAACCGCTTCATTTTGAGTGAATCCGTAATTCAGGCTCGCCACAAAAGCTATAAAAATCATTATATAAGTGGATTGAAAACTTTCTTTCCAATCGGGTTAATACAGGGTTACCTCAAGGTTCAACTTTGGCCTCAGAATTATTCCTGTTACATATTTATGACATTTACTTTCAGCAAGAGCTAACCCGCATCAACAAACGACATATCCTTAGTAAATAAACGAGTTTGGAATTAAATCTTTTCCGGTTTTTGCCTTTTGGTTTCTCTAGTTGCGTCTTCGAATCGAATATATTGAATACTAGATTCGTTTCCTTACTTTGTTTCTCCTTGAAAGGATATGAAGAAGACAAACCAGAATGGTCAAAAATTTTGCAGCTCCCAACGCAAATTGGGAATTTTCGATTTGTTGAGTTATCAAAAATCTTTTCATTGACAATATGAAGCAACAAGATAATTAAACGATTCCCTAATCTACGCCACTGTGAACCCAAGTCAAAATTTTAATAACAAAGCATTAAAGAGATTGTTATTGTACGTTGCGGCTTTTGTCTGAGGATGGGGTGGATGAAGATGAAAGAAGTGAATAATACCAAGAATGCTATGATGGATAAATTTACCTTGACGGGTATAGTTCATAATTTTTATTAAGAAAAATCGTTCTAGGAAGCAGTCGCTATATTTTTCCAAGACTTGAAAATACATTAGTCTTACCGCTGATTTTTTTTATTTAATAATTTTCCAACTCAAGATATTATATCTACAAATTTGATATTACCAATCGATTTTTCAAAACCACAAACTTATTTTCAAAAAAAAATACCCGGGAAAACTGACTTCGCTGTACTAATTGCACTATCTTTAAATTTAAACAATTACACTAAAATCACACAAATAGTCAAGAAATAAAAAAATTACACAGCAAACAGCAATCCAGAATTTCACATTCGACAACAAGAAATAAGTAATCAACATTTCCTATCACAGACTTACGTCGAACTGGTGACTGGTGTAAGCACGTGCTAAGAGAATTTAATCCAGAAATAAAAACATCTACGCCATGGGTTAGATTTGCCCGGGAGATTGAATATTAATTATTCTTTATATTGCAATTTCTCTGGAATATCTTGAGATATTTTTACCTAGAAATACTAAATCCCCTTCTTTATCCTTTCTGCATAAATTCATTTAGAATTTCCGACCTAGTGGTGAGCCTCATTATTTATTATTAATTTAAACAGTTGTAACAAATATGAATAATTTCGTCTTTAGGTAAACATGAGTATTAAATAAACTATCAAAATTTTATTGTAACGTTGCACTGCCATGTATATGCGACGTCCCTCTGGCGCCTGTTAAGAACTCCAGACGTCAATTTATTTAAATTTTGTACCCACTATACGTTAAACGAAATTTGTATATCATAGGAAAATACATGTTATCCTAACCTAAGTTATTCAATTAGCAAGGAAAGTTAGCAGCTTCAAAACTAATAATTGGCTTAATGAACAGACACTGTATAATGCCGGCTGTCAGTTTCACCATGGCGGCCATATTTTAATTAGGGAATTGCAGTAGAGAATAAAATGGAGGACGCGAAACAAAAGAGCAGCACAAGCGGGCCGTTTCATATTAAATTCAGCAGGGCCATGTCGTGAAAAAGTTGATAAGTTAAAAAATTTCCAAGTTCGGTGTCAAGTATTTATTTGACGCGGTTGCATTTTTAGAATTGCATTATGTGCCGGGAACATCAAAAAATTTAAATGGCAGGTTGTGTATGTATATCAACTAAAATATAAAAATAATTTTATTCTGCAGGTACATGGTAAATTAATTTTTTGGTTGGAAATATTTGGATAACAGGTACTAAATCCAAATCCTTACTGAACACCCCGTATATCGCGTATCATTCGCCACGATAATAATTCTATATTATTTTTAGCACCTAATAGCATCAGTAAATCACTCTTATATTACTTCCAAGAAACTACAAAGTGTTTTATCTGCTTCAACCAGGATGTATGGTCTTAAGGAAGAATCAAGTAAGCGTTGGAAAACAAATAAAACTTATAGCTTCCACTTAAAAGAACACTTGACTAACGACTTCAAGATTACCATGATGTGTAAATCTTAGCGCTCTAACACTGCAAACAAAAAAACATCAACATAACTCTCGCTTATGTGCTAAAAATGTATATTAGTTGGAGTATGTACGAGGGACGTGTTGATAATTATTAGCCAATATAAATCTGGCGATAAAAATTCAACTGGTACTTCTAGTATACATTTCTCTACGAAAAATTGCTTGGTCCATTATACGTCACTTTTTTCTAAAATGCTTTCTCTCTCAACGCACCATATTTATATAAAAGAAACACATATTTATGTGACAAAATACACCATGACACTAAAACAAAACGTACTGACAAAACAACTAATGCCTCGATTTTTTTTTACTGTTGACAAATTCATACATTTGCAAAAATAAAAAATACACCCCTTATTTGCCACCCTTAATAGCGAGATCGTCGTATCATTTTGGCTACTTGTAATTTTTCTTTGTCTTGAATCTTGAAATCTGGCGTGATATATTCCGGCCATCTTGTAGAAACATGAAATAAAACAAAAACCCACTGGCCCGTTTACCCATTTTCGCGAAGGACATAGTACATGGGCTTACAATTAACCAGATACTCAAGAAGCTGCAAATAGAAAGGCAGGGATGTTTTATTAACAAGGAATTCTCATCAACGGCTCTTCCAGTGTGTGGTTATAGCTTTGGAATATACCATAGCTTTCGTACAAAAACTATCCGATTTACAGCAATTTTATTTAATTTGACCTTCAGATTTCAATTGCCCACATACTATTTTTCCATTTTAAAGGTCGTAGGGATGAGTGATGGGGGATGTAAATGTATAGCAGTGACTAAGAGGGTATAACGAGCTACCCAACTGTTTCGAAAATGATATGTTCTAGAAAACGTCGAAAGAGGTGTAATAAAAACACATTTCGTATTCATATTTAATAATATTATTTATTACATTTTGAGGAGGAATTAGTTCGTTTTAAATCAACGATTTGTGAGATATTTGATTAAAGAAAATTTAACTGAAGCTTATAGTTAACATTCTGGAGTATATTATAGCCGCAGGAAAAAAAAAGAGATGAGGATCATCATAATGGCTCAGAAATAGGAATAGGAGAAAGTAGAAAGAATTGCTAAGCCAAGACATGGGCCTGCTATTCCAGCAGTGCTATTATATACATACATTCGTCTAAGACAGTTTAAAACGCCTAAATGTTTTCTTGAAAGATGAAAAATAACAAGCGAACGTCGCGTCTGGGCATCAGCGTCACCGCGGCGTGTCACTTAAACTCGCTAAGACGCCTATCCAGAGTGCCTTGCATCTATTTTACCGCATGTAATTTTAAATAGGCGGCGCTGGGAGCTACGAAGAGAGCGTAAAGTGCATGTGTATCTTGATTTAGATGAGGTTTGCACGCCTTTTTGACTAACAGCGCTACTTGTCGCTTTTTCAGCTTTCAAAATAACACGAAACGATCGGCGCGGGTGGAGTATACGCGGGTCGTACGAAAAAACAGTCGAATTATTTAATGTGTTTAATTTAATTTGTATAAGATGGTTTGCAATTTTTTTAATAACATATGTTATGTGGTCTTTCCATTTCAAATTACAGTCAAAAATAATTCCTAAATATTTTACTTTCGTTACAGGATTTATGGCATATGTTGAGCCATCAATAATTCAAAATTGGGAGTATTAGTATTTGTGCAAGAAAAGGGTAAAAATTCTGTTTTGTTGAAATTAATAGTAAGTAGTTTGCTGTCGAACCAGCATTTTATCTTTACAAGGTCAGTTTCAACTTTATTTTTGAGTCTGGGCCATGTAGCGTCGCTGTAAAATATGGCGGTATCATCGGCAAATCCTATAATATCGCCAGTTTCTTGTAATAAAAATAGATTATTAATGTAAATAGTAAATAATATGGGTCCTAAGATTGTACCTTGTGGAACTCCAATATTTTTAGAATCTTGGTTTCGGTTAGATAAATAACTTTTAAATAATTTAAGACATTCATTTCCAAAGACTCTAAAAGCATATTATGATTTACTGTATCGAAGGCTTTGGCTAAGCCTAGGAAAACGCAAAGACATGGTTTGCTCTCATATACACCAAACATCTTCGCAAACAAAGCTTTCTAGCTAGCTTTTAACTTTTTTTGCATTGCACTTTTTTTTAATACTTTATTCCACATGGTAGCAATGGGTAGTTATTTTGTGTTATTAAATTTTAAGCTTTTTACGCGACTTTCCAGACCGGACTTTTTCATAAAATGTTTAGCAACTTTATAAGTTGGCTCCGGCTACGAGAATTTAATGAATTCTTAACTAAAAGTAATTTAATAAAATAGAGTGAATATTTTCACGGGACTCTCTCGCATAAATTAACAACGAATAAAAGAACTAGTTCTTAATAACGAAGTTAAATTTTGTATTTTCTTTAGTAAGACATTTTGGTTTGAGGTTGTTTTAATTAAAAATAAAAAAAAATCCCCCAAAATAGATACACTAAAAGAAAGTTAAAAGCCTGATTTTTGAGGGCCATTTTTGAGGTAAAAAGTTAGTTTTTTTGGATATAAATGGACCTAGAATCTACAAAAAAAAATTCAAAAAAATTAAAATTTGGTATACGCAGAATCAATTTTGTATAAAAAACGATTTACAATGTTAAAATTACCGTAAAGAAATGTTTGGGTCATTTTTGAGGATATAAATTGACCTAGAATCTACAAAAAAAAATTAAAATTTGGTTTACGCAGAACCAATTTTGTATAAAAAACGATTGGCAATGTCAAAATTACCGTAAAAAAATGTTTGGGTCATTTTTGAGGAAAAAAGTGAGTTTTTTAGGATATAAATACCCCTAGAATCTGCAAAAAAAATTCAAAAAAATTAAAATTTGGTTTACGCAGAATCAATTTTGTATAAGAAACGATTGGCAATGCCAAAATTACCTAAACAAAATGTTTGGGCAATTTTGGGGGGGAAAAGTGAGTTTTTTAGGATATAAATGGACCTAGAATGTACAAAAACATTCAAAAAAATTTAAATTTGGTTTACGCAGATATGAGAAATATCCTCTCATTGCCGGACTTTTGGGGGGAGGGCAATTGCCCCTACTGCCCACCCTTGGATAGGATGCATATTTCAGCAACAAATCATAAAAAATCAAAATCCAACCGAATATATACCTTATTTATTTAGTTTTAGAATTCGGGGAATCTTGGACAATTCGCAAATCTCAGAAGAAAATTATTTTAATTAAAAGAGATGCAAGATATTTGTTTATTCCAAGGTCGATATAGGTCGCTACAATTTTCATTTGTCGATGATATATTCGAGATTGAATCTTAGATATATCTTCGAGATATTATTTTATTTCCTGACCTATTAGTCAGGTGTGCGAGGTCCTTTCTACTCTAAAAATATCATCTGGTTGTTCATTAAAACGAACAAAATGTTGTAATTGATATTTTTAATGGGACCAAAATAGCATATATTAAATTCTCGAGCTGGCTGGATAGACCCCTAATTTGCATTTATTCCAAAAACCATCGCTAATCCTCGATTATCGTTTAAACTATTATGCGCCTAGTTTCAACAAACAACATAGTAATTGAATTTTCCCGTGGCACGCTTTTCCTGAAAATTCATTTAAACCTAACCCGACAAAACAACTCAAAATGCAAGGGTAAATTGAATAAAATTAGGAGTACGAAGAAAACCAAATTGTCATGTCGAGTGAAATGGCTCGAAAACTTTAAAAATGTCATATTTCACCGTCTCCGTAGACAAAAAATCAGAGTATTAATTGATTTTTGGGCTACGAAGAGCCTACCTTTAAAGTTTAGGTAAAATTGAATGGAAGGAATGAGTCCAAAATATCTTCTGCATAGAACCCCATAATTAAGCCAAACAATCACCAGAAAATTTGATAAATGTTGGATTTTTCATCAATGTCATCCAACCTTAATTTAGTCATTTAGTCATATCTCAAGAACTAATAACAAATCCGGAGCATCTAGTAAAAAAACAATTTTTCGTCATTTTAAATAGTCGAGATATTGGAAGAAAGATGAAAAAATTATAAGCTTTTTAACCAGGATTTCCCCAATACAAAGCCTGGAAAATAAACGTAAACCCAGAAACTCTGTTGTACCAACAAAGCATTTATATTTCGCTACCTTTATCCAGAAGATTAATTCGTTTGAAACTATATCAAAACTAATTGAATTCATTTCTGACAGGTCCTCGGGTCTAAAAATATACGCCGATTATGCTGCTGACGGTTTATTCTAATAACCTTTGATTTCTATTATTGTCAAAGGGTTTTGGCCCTCGGGCACCGTTCGTTATGCCCTTTATTGCTGATATGTCAATAAAACATTGATTTCAATACTAAGATTAATCTGTTACTGTACAAACGGATACGTATAATTGTGGTTCTGTCATTTGTAATTATCCATAAGCTAAATTTTATTTTGTGAGTCAATTTGTTGCTGCTTTAAGCTTGGCTGAGTCAATTTTTTATGGTTAGTATAAAGAATAGATGTAGAAATATTCTATTGAAGACCGCATTTCAAAATATTGATCAGTTTTGAAGCGTCGAGGTTAGAAAGTTGAGGTTTGGATCTTTCTTGGTTTAATATGTTTGTCTTTAAACATTATATTAACTATTCCCTCTTTAGCTTTAGCTTTTGTATTTCTGATCTTAGTGGACACTATATATGGTAGTAGAAAAAATATTGTATGCAATTCGTTGGTAAAGGCCTTTTTTTGACGCATGTGAATATTGGCTCATGCGACAATATTCACATTCGTCAAAAAAAGGCCAATTTTCACACTTATTACTATTACTATTATGAGAAGTGTTACTTGCCGAATTTGACATATTCGAATAAAAAAGTTATTTTTCTTTCTTGGCGGGTATAGTTTACAGATACTTGCGATATTGAATTTAGGGAATTTAAATGTCTTTTTTCTGTCCTCCAAGATAGATTGTGACAGATTGAGGGGTTGCCTTGGTATTACGAATTCACGCATTTAAATAGAAATTGCTGTATGTACAGAAATTTTTTGAAGTAACAGCAATATTTTATCACCAAAACAGTGAACCAAATTGCCAATCGAGGTGGGCAGACATCAATATTAATTATTTAAAGCAAATAGTTTACAATAGAATGTTTTATAACATTTCTATGTAATTTTATATACACTTTTCGATTAATTGAGCCTTCATAAGTTTTACTAACCCAAAGTCAAACGCATTAAGATTAAATATGTCTAAATAAGGGTAAGAAAATATACAATTATACGAATATAAATATATTTATAAAAAAGTTTATCTTGAAATACCAAAAAAATTCAGAAGAACAACCTCGTTTACTTTTTGTTATTTCGTCCACCCAAATCGTCGACTTGTACCTGGTAAGGGTGGCAAATAAGGATCGAAGGGTGGAAAAACTCCTTATTATTGGCATCACGAAGACCTGAAGTTGTCTGAAGTTGTCAAGAGATACAAATGGCGGCAATTTCAATAGGAAGAGAAAGATAGAAATATTTCCGAAGAAAATTAGATAAAGTGAATTCCAAAAAGGGGTTAACACTTCACTTTCCCGAGCTGAACCTGCTGTTTTTACATAAAAAGATAGATTGGGGAGTGGCTTATCCTCTACTGAGCCGCTGTCAGATCTGATATATATCTAAACTGATGTTTAAGAGTAAATAAAAATGTATCGTTTATAGTCAATTTATATTATTTTTTTAGTGTTTATTGTTTCTCGTTCCGAACAATTTTCTTACAGTTATTTTGGATATGGTGAAAAATTATTTTAAAATTTAAGACTAGCCCAGTTGCCAGAGAAGGATATTGACCAAAAGCTCGCACAAAATGTGATATCGATGAAACTTGGCATTTAAGTACTTGAAAGGGTGTAGAAAACGATAAAAAAATCTTTGCTGCTCTAAAATGTATGCTAACTTCACAATTTTGAAAATAAAATCAAAAATTTGGTTTTTTAATTATATCTCGAAAAAAAAAATTGGAAAAACTAGCACCACGTGAAAGAGCAGAAAAGTTTACAAGTTATTTAAAAAAAATTGAATTACTATAAAAAATTATTAAAAATAAGAAAGCAAATTCGAAAACTCTACGCGCGCCGAGCCGTTGAATACAAATATTCAGGCGAGGCGTTCGGAAAAAACTAAGGTATCTTTGCCTAAAATGTACGCAAAGAAAAAAAAAGAAAACATTTTAAAGGGGAGACTCTAAGCTTTCTCAGAAAGCCATTAGTTTTTAAATTTTTTTGTTTTCTCACAGAAAATTTGACCGGAAGTTATAATTTCTAAAATTCTTTAGAGCAGCAAAGATTTTTTTATCGTTTTCTACTCCCATTCAAGTACTTAAGTGCCAAGTTTCATGGATATCACATTTTGTGCGAGGTCAAACTCTCTGACAACTGGGCTAGACGTCTAAATGTGTTCTTACATTTTAGTGACATTTCTGTGAATGATTTGTAAAAGGATAGTGAATTTATTTTATATAAAAAAACGCTGGTAATAATTTTTGCAAATAATGAAATGAATATTATGTAAGGACAGTTCTAGAATACTTAAAAAAAATTCAAAATTGCACAAATTTAACTACAAAAAAAAAGATAAATTAATAGGATTCAAATGTGTTTATTTATTCATCTGTAATAATTAACAAACAGGCATTTAGGAAAGTTAGTTTTATATTTTTATTAGGGGTATAAAAAGGTTTCAAAACAAAATTTGTGGGAGTGAGTCAATTTCTTTATAACTTTATTGAAAAAATTCATTGAAGAGACTTTTTGCACATTTTAATATCCAATATATCAAAAATTGAAAGTATACAACAATAACTGGCATTAAAATTTTGACTTCCGAACAATTTTGCTGCTGTTTCTATCTATTTCTATGTTATTATTATTAAAATGAATTTTTTCGGTGGTAGAAAGTAATTATGGGTGGCCCTGCATATTCAAAAATATGACTATATTTATGCTTTAATCTTAATCAACATCTCTTAATATAAAGGAGAAAATTGGTTAATGCCTCACCCTGTATATAACTTTACTAGCGCCTACAATAGGCAGGAGTGTTCAATGTTTTTTATTTAATGATGTGTTGCAGAAAAATATTTTAGAGGGGACTGGGGGTTTTCAATTAATTTCTAAAAAAATGGAAAATTAGTAGAAAAATTTTTAAGTAGATGTATGATTACTCGTGATTATTCTCGATTACTACACTACGTATTCCTGTCATTAATCTAAATTTAGGGGAAAGTAAATGAAAATTAGAAAACCAAGCGTGGGAATTGGTAAAATTATATTATTAATTTAAAATAAACAAAAATAATAGAGTTTAACAGAATTATAACTTCAATAATAACGAAAACAGAAAAAGCTTCCTGTATTCTTAATATTAGTCAAAATAACATATAATTTACACCAAAATCATTCTTTAAACCTAAGGAATGATTTGGTAATGGTTAAAAGATGTATAGAAGTAATTTTTTTTATATAATAATAATTTATTTAAAAATTTTATGTCAAATTCCAATCTAGAATGCTATGACATACAAATTCATAAAAACCAAATTCGCGGAGAAGCGAGGATCTTTCGAAAAAAACCACCGAAGTGTCCACATCGATCCTCATAAAGTAAACAAAAGAAAATCCATGTCAAAGCCATTCTAGATCGATGAAATAATTGTAGAAATTTACCTGTCAATTTCTAAAGTGAGGTTAGAATTAATTTTATTTGGAGATTTTGAAATTTAAACAAAATAAACGTTCCAATCAACATTTCACCATCCGTTCCTGAGGTAATTCCAGTTCCTTGAAACTTTTTCCTGAATTTGTATCCAGTTAATGTATCCTGTAGAACATAATCCCGTAGAATCACTTGGACTACAGCTTCGACTGCAATCAAGCAAATAAGTTTTCTAAAAGAATTCCGAAAGTATTAAAGGTACCTTTTTCTTTCCTTAAATATCGATATTTAAAACTTTAAAATAAATAATAAGGCCAGAGTACTCAACAAACTAATTTAAGCTATATTTTTAATTTAAATGACAAAGACAGAATAAAGTAAGGTAGAGTTGTACATAATAAATACCAGTTACAAAATTTGAAAGTTAATAATAATAATAAACGTTATACTTACATTTTTCTGTCCAAAATATTTAACAATACAATCGCCAATTTGAGTTCTGTTGTTTTTTCTTATTATTGTTAATAAATGCACACATATTTTCGTTTAACTTTGTCGTTATTATTTGAAGGTTATAATTTGAAAGTCAGTTTACTTTTAGCTGAGGTGAAAAAGGCCACCCCACAAAATTGAACTCGTTCTGGCTAAGAATACGTCAGAAGGTAAAATTTATTTTTAAAAAAATAAAATAAAAAGTTACTTATCATAAAACAAATTAAAATACAGCACTAAGACAACAAGATTAGGTAAACGCACGCAGCACGTACGTACGTATTAAGTAACAATATATATAAAACGTTTTATGAAAATTTAAAAAGTAACATAAATATCCACTATTCCCCAATGAAATTATTGAATAATCATCGCAATATTTTCACGTCGTTTCGAATTTTATTGTAGCAAAAATTAACTCCGGTCATATAAAAAGTGGATTAAACTTTCATGTATGAATAATTATATACATCGAAATGCCATTGTGGATCAAGTTTTCATACAAATTTTCGAATTCAGTTTTCTATTAATGGATATTTCGTGTAACAGTGTTTTTATTAAAAATAACTATGCAAGCATTGGTCGGGTAACGAGGAAATTATTTTAAAATTATTTCTAATTTTCTCGACAGAATCAATTTGCTCAAACATTTTTCAACGATAATAATCGTTTATAGTTATTTGTTTTTAACGCCATCTTAAATGTGGTTTGTCATCAATAAAGAAAAAAATTTTGTGTGTTACAGTTTGTTCAAAAGTTACTTGCACCAACAAGAGTGCATAATATAAGCCGGTTGGTATAAAGAAAAGCGTAAAAATAAATAGTAAATAAAAGTTTTCGCATTAAAAAAAAGCAATTAGTAATTACCATCCAAGGTCACTACAAAACTACATACACTTTTAAATCTGAACTCCTTAGCTGCTTAAATATTAAGTTGTTTTATAGATTTTCTACACGCTGTACCACCTCTTCAAAATTCTTTTGTATAATGATAGAAAAAGAAAGTGATGTGGTGGCACGTAGAATTTGAAGTCTGCAAAGACCCCAACTGCGTTAAAATTAGATTTAAATTCAATTGAGGATGGAAAACTTCATCGGGAGTTACAAGGGAGTTTTGAGTTAAGTAAACACTCCGAGTGGCTCCATCTAGAGGCGGGGCTGTCACCGGTTAATTGGTTCAACGTTTTCGGAACGTTTCCATTGTTACTTTGCAATGAAAGAATTATTTATTTTTTCTTTTTCTTTCAAGAAAGAGGGAACGTTTAAAATATTATCTACAAACTCTTCATCTGATTAACATAAAACGTACAAAATGATGAGGTTAATAAAAAGGACACTAGCATAGGATAAAATGTTGGGAACGCCCTGTACTAGGGCTAGAATTATTAGAGAAATTGGCAGATATGTTAATTAGGAAAGCATCTGTAGATAATATTAGCATTATTTGTGGCAAACTATGACTAGGAAGAAAGACAAAGGGATATGCAAAGCCCACTATTTCAGAAACAAAAGCATTGCCAGTGGCATAGACGAATAGATGTGTCTTTTTTTATATTGCTCCAGTTCATTTTCATCTACAAAAATAAAAATACTTTCTAAACTATTGTTGATTTTGTTTAAATTAATTTTGTTAATTTTATTAGTTTTGTTTGTTTTTTGTTAATTTTGTACTCACTGTAGATTTCGTTGTTTTTGTTAATTTCATTAATGTGTTTTTTATTATTTTTAAATTCTGTAAATTTTGTTAATTGTGTCAAATTTGTTAATTTTATTAGTTTTTTAATTTCTTAATTTTATTTTTTATTTTTTTGTTACATTTGTTAATTTTATTAGGTATGTTAATTTTTTTCTTTTGGTCATTTTGTAAATTTTGTTAAATTTGTTAATTTTGTATTTTTTAAATTTTATTAAGTTTATTAATTTGTTAATTTTAAGTATTACGTTTGTTAATTTTTTATTTTTGGTAATGTTTTAGTTTTGTTAAATTTGTTCATTTTTATTAGTTATGTTAATTTTTTATTTTTGTTAAATTTTTTAATTTTTTTTGTTAATTTGATGCATCACATACAGCACACCACTGATGAAAGGTTGGCCACGGATCGTGGGGCAGTGCGTTACTTTGCATAGAACAACGAACCGACAAGCTGGAATTCAGCTGTTTGTATTCATGCATTCGAGTTATTCGTTGGAGAATTTCATTTGGGACAAGGTACACCATAACCTAATATTGATTTTCGAACGATACGAGGGGCACAACGAAAATTCATACTTCATTCATTAGTAGGTACAAATTGTTGTTGCCATATGGCCAGTGTGTATCTGATGTCCGTTCAAAACGTTATATTTCCAGTTATTTTGGAAAAAAAAAAGATATTATTACTAATAGAAAAGTTTACAAATGTCTAATCGCTTACAGAATTCATTCGATTTCAACTTTCACTGTAAAAAGTTTGGCGATTGTAAGAAAATGTTGTATCTCTAAAATGGCCCGCAAGGTTACCAGACTTTAAGCCACTTGATCATGTTTGTGGATACCTGAAGACAAAAGTGTATTCCAGTGGAAAAAATAGATATAATATTTTAAGAAGATTGTGGTTTATCAAGTATGACTATGAAATAAAATTGTTTAGATTAATCAAACCCCTTAATGCACACATTTTTTTTAAAACCGGCCAAAAAAATCAATTTTGTTTTATTTAAGAAAACCCATTTTAAAAAAATCCAAAATTAATCAAAATATTTATTTTAATTTTGGATTTTGATCCACATTGTAGAAAAGAATATTGCAATCTGGCACATATATCGACTTTTCTTATCATTCCTTTTGAATTGCTGTGATAAAAAACATATTTTTTTCAGTAAAAATATTTATTTATACTTTTTCAACAAACATAATAATAATAGAAGTATTTATTTTAAAAAATATATTCAAAATCATATTTAAGTCTAATTTTTAGTTTATTTTATGTATAGTTAGTGCATTAAAGAATATTTTTATGAATGATTGTAATTATTATTATGTGAAAATTTTAAAACAATTCTATAATATTTCTATAATTTAAGGTTACTCAAATTCCTCTCGAATTTAATTATTTGAAATACCTGCTAATAAGTGAATTAAAATTGTTGAAATTCGACGCATTATTTACATTATTCACCTTGTTATGTAAACAGTTCATTCAGTTCAAATTAGGAATTTGATGAAAATATACAATGCGAAATAGTCCGCTAATGAAAATCAGATGTTTTGATTAAAATTTCGAATAGCTTACAAATTCGTTGATTAATCAAATATACGGTTGTAACGTCTGTTAATAAAAATATGAGCTGCATTTGCAGTTTCTCTATAGAGAAGAGGTTTTATATCGCCGTTAAATTTTATTTATAAAGAATGCTAAATTTATTAATGGTAGATTCAAAGGCTTAAATATAACACCTCCTAATGAAATACAAGGTATTTATCTCAAATATTGCTGCTAATATAAATAAAAGATTGTAGATGCCGCTATTCTATTTATTGTTCAATATTGAATTGTTTCTTGGTACAATTTGATAGTTCAGACCCAAAAACTAATTGTAATAAAAAATAACATTTTGCCAAATACGTTCAAAATCTGTTTTTCTAAAATTTGAGTTAGATGTATTAACAATTTTCTGCAAGGTTGTACAAAATAATCCGCACTTAAAAAATATTCTTAATAAATCACAACAGTGAGTTTCTCTGTGTACGTACAAAAATATTTAATTAAAAATTTAAAAACGATCGATAATTTGTTACGTGATGCAATATTAATTTTGCGGTTCTCCATCCGTAAAATGGCGGTTATCATCCTCACAAATGTGACACAATATTTGAAATACTCCAGATAAAAGTGATAAAATGGTCATTTATTGTTTTATATTCCCTGTTCGCCTGCAGATACGCCTTGATTAATGAGTCCGAACTCACTTTTCGAGTTTTCGGTTTTATTTGTGTTTTCATCAGCCACCACTCATTTTAGACCTGTTAAGGGGAGAGAGGTGATGATCCGAATCAAGTAAATTATTATCTAAAAATCGAATAATACAGGGTATGTCGTAAATAAAAGGGTTCTGGACTGATTACAGCTTTTGAGGCTACTTACCATTAAATGATGGGAATTCCACATCAAACCTTGGAGCACCTCTGTGCTTACTGTTTAATTTTAAAGACCCTATATTTTGTTGCATTTATTATATTATTATTATACGTTAAAAATAAGTATTCCCTATACCTAAGCTTTTTACTTTTCGAGATATTTTAATATTTCTAAAAATGGAAGAACTTACAAGAAAACCAATAACTTGAAAACCTATGGAATCAGCCAAATCCAATTTTAACTGAAAAAAATTAGACTAATAATTGAAAGCAATAATGTATTTAGAGTTGTTTAAAATTATACAGAGCGTCCAAAATGGGGCCATTCTCTAATGACATATTCAAACGACAATATCGTTCATATTTTAAATAGGACACCCTATATTTTATAATCCTATTATGTAGCAAATTCCATTACCTTTTAAAAATTATAAAGGTCTACCATGCCTAAATTTATTAATTTTGGAGTTATTTTTATATTTGTTAAATTTAGCATTATTTTTCCACCGTAATGCCTAAATATAACACCCTGTATTTGATCAGCTTAGACTATGATACGAAAAAATTTAGAAACAATGTCTGTATTAAGGTAAACACCGCATTCGTGCAATTAACACATTAATTTAAACGAGCCGAACAAGAGAAAAACTTTTTTTTATATAAATCTCATTTAAAAGATTCGCGAAATTTTTTTATATGCATGTAAATTACATTTTGAGCAAATCAAAAAAGAAGAAAAAAATATTTAGTGTCTAATATCATTCGAGCAGGATCGGATTTAGCTAAAATGATATTGATTGTACATAAAAATCTGTAAATTTATTAAAATATTCTCACAGAAAATTCTGCTGTCTTTAAATAAAAAAAAAATCAATGTATCTTCATAATTGTGTTTCGAAACCCTATAACTTCCCCAACTCTATTTTTTATATACATATTAAAAAAATGAGAATCCGCTCTTAAACTTCTTTGTCGCCCCAAGCCGACTCTGCATTAAATACATTAGCTGGTAACGTTAATGTTAACGGTAACACAATCTATGCAATCCTCATATCACTCGTAGCCTCGAGCTAGCGGAGCTTCAGCCACGGCCACTGTTCGATGGTCTCTGCACCCATTAGCCCTCCGGCCGCACACAACTGGACGTTTACATGTTCGCAAACAAAAAAGGGGGTTGGGGAGGAACGAGGATGGGGGGGTATACGTGTATGCCACAAAAAATATGGAAATATAAAGAGTGTTCGTTTACGTGTTTCCAAACATGCTGGAGGCGGTTGGGTGATGAGCGGAAATTGGGAAAAGTGTCTGCCGTCCCCGATTGTATTAAGAAATTCCTGCAGGATTTGTTTTATTTTAAAATTATAGTAAATAATTGCAATCACATCCAATTAGCGCTTCAAGAACATTTCTTCGAGGTACTCCAGCTATTATTTCTTTTAATCTAATTTGTGAATCAAACTCTTATGTCACATTTTGTTAAAGGCTTGGGCAACATCCAAAAATACTGCACTTCCTTTGGTCGTAGATAATTTGGACCCCCGATCAACATGTTGAGCGTTGACGTCATTCCCGACGCCGAATCTTTCACCAGAATGTTTTGAAAAGGGTTAAGTAGTTTTTTCCTAAAGATTGTGCCTGGGTGGGCAGTATACTATTCTACCTTTTAGTTTATATTTTGTGTACTCTGAACTGCAGATCTACCCGGTGTAATTCTTAAAAATGATGATATTACCACCTTGACCTAAGCTGATCCGGATGGTGAGTCTATATACCCTGTACACATTTTGTGTCTTTTGATCCAGTTTTATATGGCCCCTTGGACCGCACATTTCAGGGCTTCGGGGTATCTGGATATTAGGTTACATTTTTTTAAGAAGGCTATTTTTATCATACTTTCCACACTTGTTTCCTTAAATCAGATGTTTTTCTATCACCCCAAATAATTTCAAATTGTTATCCTGTGCACTAAATTTTAACGGTTGTATACTTCTAAGATTCTTGGAACAACATAACACTTTTTCTACAGTCCACATTACTGCATAAGTTAACTATCCAAAATTCTTGGAACATCTAACCGAACCTCCGGCAATATTAAATGCAACTCCTGGAAAGTTTTATCGCAGCGGCAATTAATAAATAAAAGACACTACATCATCATGTCATCGTCTACCATAATTGATTAAAGCTTGTCTTACACATTGTCCCCGAGGCGAGAAGCCACCGTTATCGTCGTCTTTAACATTGTTCACAATAGTTTACCCAAACTATAGTCCTGAAATGTTTTCCGCAACATAATCTGTCTACCTCCTTTGGCTTGGAATGACTGCAATATATCACTAAAGGATATAACAATGTTTCTCCTCATAGTTCAGCTTAAATGGATGATTTTTTGACGTTGTAATCATAAAAATTATTGTTTGTCTGACTTTGGAATCAGGTTTGATCAGAAATTCCATATGTTACCAGAAAATAAATTTCAATATAGTCAAATCTGGCGAGCTTAGTGTTCATTCTTAGTTCGACATTTTTCTGTCGCTTCGTCCCGCTTCTGATCGTATATTTTCCACTTCTGAAAGACCATAACTTAAGAGTTTCGCTATAAAAATATTAACGCAGGCAAGGAATTTCGACGTAAAAGGCCATCGCATATCAATGTAAAATTTTGTGGGGGAAAAAGTGTTATGCTTTCTCTACCAGATAAAAGTTAGTTACATAAAGCAGAAATATAGATAGCATCAGAAACTACAATAGTTATTTTCTTCTATTTCTCCACCGAATAATATATAGCCGGGAGTACTTTTCTTACTGAAGGTCGTAAAGTAAGTAGGTCGAGAATTCGTAGGCGGCTCGTTACTGGAAGGGATTAAAAAAAAAGAAAAAAATTATAAGGGCTTTATATGGCATACGTAAAGGTAAACACTCTAATTTTTCAAGTATATAATAAAACAAACATATTTATAACATAAAGTATGACATCAAAGCAATAAATGAGCAGATGCTAGAAGTCTAGAAGGCCTTAAGCAATATATAAAGGATCAAATCTTAAAGCATAGAAACAGTAAAATATCAAATCGGCGTTGCCAAACTGCACTAATTATGGTTAAGCGTTATTATTTTTCATTTAAAGGTTTAAATTATTAAGGACAGTTGATAAATAAAAAGTGGGATTTTTTTTCTGTGCTTACAAATTATACTATTACTATTTGTAATTATTTTAATGTATTTTGGAATAAATCACAGCCCTAATACTAATAAAAAAAATATATATTTCTTTCACCTCCTCCTCCTTTTCTAAATAATCTTTTTAACCCCTTTTTCCAATCCCATTCTTTGAGCAGTTGTTTTTAAAACAATCCCGTGGAAGATAATTTCCTACGCCACTGTATTATGACATATAATACTTTACTTCCTCACGTATATTTGTCCTTTTCTACGAGTACATATCCCGTCTCAGTTCTTACAGTTTATTTGCTAATGTGGCAATAAAAGTTTTACGGCCATCTTATTTGAATAACTGCTCTACGTATATCTGTATAAAAACATTTTATATTACTTCGAAATTAAAATAAGTTTGTAGCCGAGCGACGTTTTTAAAGATTTAATGCGGGATAAAGCTGATTAGAGTATTTCTTTAAAGGAAATAGTTTTAAAGATAATTAAATCAGAAGTGGGACAAGTTTGGAATTGTAAAACGCGTCCATCCTTATATAAAGATGGTCATGTGAACTATTTTTTAAATTTACAATTTTCTATGTAATTTCAATTTTCCATTCATAATCATTTTTATAAAAAACGATCCAATAGGGACATCCTGTCTAACGACTACGTTTCTCGATGAACCGGGCATAAATATTTGATGAGTACATCCTATTAATAAAATTGCTTTTGGGCTGATATCAGAATTAATTATCATATGATATCTATTTCCTCTTTCGGCTGGTGTTTAATATTTGGTAATTCGCTTATTTCATTTGTGACAAGTCAATGATATTTTCTCCCCAAAGGGGACATGCTGTATATTTAATATAGTTTCGAATTCAGTTCCAGGTGTATTTAAACCATAGTCGTACGCTCATATATTTACTGTAAAATAAATTATAGAAAAACTAAAAGGCAAAGCCTGGATTATGTAGCATTTATAGACCTAGAAAAGGCATTCAACAGAGCTTCAAGAACGATGGTATGGAACAATAAAAAAAAAGTAAAATGAAATTTCAAATAGAAAAAATATGTTTTTTCGTTTAACTTCAACTTTATCTTACATCAAACTTCCAAATAAATATGTCCGGAGAATCCTATGAAGATTATGCAAGACATGCGTCTCAGGCACATCTTTGTTTATTAGATTGATACCTAACCTAACTTGTGATAATCCTTGCATTGATCAACTAACCAATGCAAAACCGAGCGATCCACCGTCAATGGAAACCGCAGATACTACTGACTGCGCCATTTCAAAGCCTACTCACTAATAAATACTAAATTCACAAATTTACCCGATTCCGGACAGGAAGCGAACAGAAAATCGGAACAGAGTTGTGGTATAGGTATTGTATCATCGCTATGATCTCTGAGCGAATATTGAGAATCGACATGGCAATGTGTATTGGCTGCAGTGGTAAAGTTACTTAATCGGAATGAACGCTGAAAAAATGTAACATTTTACAAATTAAATGAGACAAACTTTTTAGATAAAAAAAACAGAATAACGATGCAAAAAACCTAAAAGCATCAAACGAAATAAGAACCGCATTTGAAAAGAAACGTCCGAAATAAATTTTGAACACTGTCGGGACATCTCCGACAGATAGTTTACATTAGAGGAGGCCATGAAATTTTAATAATGGCGCACGGTGGTCGTATACACACACGAAAAATCCCAAGAGGCAACAGATAAAATACTTTCGTTCCTTTTCGTTCATATGTTTATCTCAGAGACGGCCTAACATGTTTTTTGCTTCGTGAAAAAGTTCTATTTATTAAGTAAAAATTCTGAGGCACGTTCCTGCTTGACGCTCCAAACTGCATAAGCGAAAATGGGTACATATTGGTGAAGAAATATCAAAGTTATTGCATTTGATAGATCGTATATTCTTCATTTTTGGTCGTTAACCCGAGAGAGTCGTAATTCACCATTTTATGTCCCTTCCCAAGATGTCACATCAAAACACTTTTAAACGGGTAAAGGCCAATTTAAACACCGAAGCCCCTGGATATATAACCTCAAATGGAGCGCTTCCTACAAAAATATGCAAGATGCAGTCTATATATTTTTTACGTGGTACACCTTGCCGATATTAGAGTGTCTGGGAGTTTTCTCAGCTGGATCAAGTCCTACCTTACAAACCGACGGCAACGCGTTTCATTTTGTGGTTCAGTGTCACGCGAAGTGTTTGTAACTTCTGGTGTTCCACAGGGTTCGCATCTTGGCCCTGTTTTATTTATATTATTTATTAATGACATTTCTTCATGTTTCAAGTATGCACCGTATCTTACCTATGCAGACGATATAAAAATATTCCTTCCGGTATCACGAGCCACTAATTATCTGCAATTAGATATAAATAGATTTGTCTCCTGGTGTGAAGTAAATCTTCTTCAGCTAAATGTGTCAAAATGTAAACTGATGAGATTCTATAGATTGTAGATTGTAGATTACAAAGGGGTCGATTGGCCCACATTGGCCTTACCACACTGCGACCTATAATATCTTTTGTGTATACCCTACATCTATGTTTTGTCCAGAAGATCTAGGCTTTTCAGAAAGCCTATTATCTTTTTTGGAACTAGTTCTGTAACCTAATCAGGCTAGGAAGACCTGTTCCAGGTATTTAAGGCGTTGGCGGACAATTACTCTGCAGTTGCAGATAATATGTTCCGCCGTCTCATCTGCAGATTCTATAGATGTACGAACCCTAGTAATATCCTTTATTATATAAATAATAGCTCTCTAAAAGTAGTCTCACCAATTAACGACCTTGGAGTCCTATTCGACAAGGACTTATCCTTTAATTTACACTTGGACAGTATCACTCTAAAGGCTTTTAGGTTACTTGGCTTCGTAAAGAGAAATTCCAAACACATTCAAGATACTCGGGCAATATTGTGTCTATTTAACAGTCTGGTGCGCAGTACTGTTGAATATTGTTCCATAATATGGTCTCCATCTTATACCACACATAATAATAGGCTTGAAAGAGTACAAAATAAATTTTTAAATTATCTCCTCTTTAAATTTCTCTCTCTCTCTCTTCCTCATCGGAGCTACAGGAATCTTTGGGACTTACAATCTGACACCACATAATCCATTGGAATATAATTTAGTGATTGTTCCGATTCTTCAGATCCATTTAAAGAAACTGTTTTTCCCAAGGACGAAACATATTGCAATTGACACCGAATAAACAAATAAGAAGTATACTGTAATAATGATTCAAAATAGAAAAGAGTATGTAATACACGTAAGGCCAGAGTAATATTAATTGAACCTCAAAAGAACATATTAACACCATAAATCATCTATTATTCACTAAATCAAGGGCAAACACAAGCACAGTGTATGAATATTTTCCTAGGCCCCACTACTGAAGACAATATTTGTCTAACTCCTTCTTCCTACTACTCAACCCAAGAACGTTTGACTCAACTAGTAAAGTAACCACACTAGCCACACTTCCATTGTCACCTCTTATAAGTGTAACCTCACACCTCACAGTTAAGTTAAATTAAAATTTAAGACAAAATTTTACGCCATTTACCTCTATTAGGATCTCCAGTTAAGTTGGCTATTGAATCTTTGCACAGTAGTCCTAATAGCCAAAATATTATTTTATTTTTATGTATATGGACACTGTACGGTGTTTTCGACATTAAAGTACTCAAAAATGTCCAGATGCGTTAGCATTCCTTCTATTGCTGTTTTTATAGCTTTTTTTCATTCTCATAAAGCAGTGGGTTGGACAATACAAAAGAAGTAAAATAAATCCCATTTTCTAAAAACAACATCAATTTCTAGTCCGCTGATACTTAAGTGCTGTCAGTAGAGGACCTCATAGACTAGCGACATCTATCTCGAAATTTAATTAACAAGATTGGATTCGTTACGTCAACTTTTATTGTGATTACTACAGCAATCTAGTTTTATTAATGTTCTCTGACTTCGACGGTATCAGTCGGGTTTTAAACCAACTGCAGACAGTTATTGTTCCAAATTGGAGAAAATCGGTGCAGCTTCTTGTGTACTACAATCTTTATTGGCGATTACGAATTATGTGGCCCATAGGAGGGACTGCAAAGCGACAAATTAAAAAATTAAAAAAAAAGAAAGTATGTTTTGAGAGATACTGTAACGTTAAAGTTCCAATTTTATATATACCAAATCTAGTATATCATGAAACACCCTGTATACGCATACATCAAAATATTTTGAAATGAAATGATGATATTTAAATATAATCTTTACTTAGTAATTAATTAATATACCTACAATTATTACGACAATGACAGTTGATAAGCAAAAATAATTTTATTGCTGTCAATTTCTTTGACGAATGACGTTTAAAGTTCGGCGTTTAACTTTTGACATTTGATATGGGAAACGTATTATTTACTAACAAATATTTTATTTTTCAGGTAAGTGACGTCATTTTAACAATTGGTAAGTTTTTATTATTAGTGTCCTGTTTTTTGAAAAATGGTTCATTGAAAAAGAAAGAAATAAATTTGAAACAATAAAAGTACCGCTATTATAATAATACGGAAAGATGATCCCTGTCTGCAAATATAATAGTACGTATAGGAACCGACGTCCAAATATTAAGTGGCGTAGAATAGAAGAGGGCTGACTAATAATTTAAACAAAAATATTTTCTTTTTCAAAAGAAAGTTACCCTGGAAGTTCGTCTCTGTAATTTAAAAACACCTGGGTGGTTCCTTTAAGTGGTAGTAATACTGAAATCTCGTAAACGGTAAAAGTTTTGATATTTCCACAACTACTTTATTGATTACTGCAAATTAAAAATATCAGAGATGGTTTCTGTGAAATTCGACCAAAAATCAAATCGTCCTTTTTTCGTTTTTAATAGTTGTAAGTTTAATTTTGAAAAATAAAAAATTCACCCTTTATTCAATTGTCAGTTATTTACAAACACATCGTTCTGTCGACTTTCTCAATTTTTTCTTTCTTAATACAGTGGTGTTAGACGTTTAAAAGGGTCAAGCAAAACACGCCCCCGTATAGGCCGAGGCATCCCTTAGATTAGAAAAGGGAATAAAAAGGGATGACATAGCTGTTCCTGGCCCTAGGGGTTTCGGGGGCTCCTCTACGCCCCTCTGCATCGAAATTAGACGGGGATCTGTATTTGTCGTTGATAGAAGCTAAGCGTCCATTGGCGTAGATCCATCAGTTTTTTTTAGCCATCCAAAGGTGACAATAATTATTCCCGACAATGAGGCTTACCACTAGGTCGGAAATTTTCAAATGAATTTATGCAGAAACGATAAAGAAGGGGATTTAGTGTTTCTATAATTACCCGTTTTCAGAGAAATTGCAATTTAAAGAATAATTAGTATTAAATCTTCCGGGTAAATCTAACCAATGGCGTGGCTATCTCATGCGATTACTGAGTTAAATTCTCTTGCACGTGCTTACACCAGTCACCAGTTCGACGTAAGTCTGTCATAGGAAGTGTTGATTACTTATTTGTTATTGTCGAATGTGGAATTCTGGATTGCTGTTTACTGTGTATTTTTTTTATTTCGTGACTATTTGTGTGATTTTAGTGTAATTATATTTATATCCAAATGTCACGGCCGTCAGCTGATAGGTTAGTATCTAGTTGGTTCTTAATCCATGTTGTATTTTCTACAAAAATGTTCCGAGAAAGAGTAAATAATTTTATAATTTTACTTGAAATAATCACGTCATCCGCCCATTGTTAA
Organism: Crepidodera aurea; assembly: GCA_949320105.2. Lineage (NCBI taxonomy): Eukaryota > Metazoa > Arthropoda > Insecta > Coleoptera > Chrysomelidae > Crepidodera > Crepidodera aurea. The sequence continues at coordinate 17,115,319 of OX439477.1, read as the reverse complement.
ATTGTTTTTTTGGGGAATTTTATAAGGGAAATAATTTTTGAATGATCACTATATCTAGTCTGCTTTTGGAAACATACTTCTATTGCAGAATTTTTTTTTTATAAAAAAACCTTTTAGAAACTCTTAAAGGTACTGCAATGGTTCTCGCTGAAGGCGCTATCGGTTGCTAATTTTTTATGAGTCGCAAGTGACGTGTGGCTTCTGAAACAGACCAAAGACCGAAGATTTAATCAACTGATAAGGATGCCGCGGTGACAAAGAAAAAAGGGGAAGTCGCTTGTCTATGTGGTTTGTCTAAGGGTCTAAGGGTCTATATATGAAGTTCGGGATTTATGGGGAACGAAGTAACTAGGTGGTGTGAGAAAAAATTGTCGTATAAGAAGGGATTGTTACTTGTTCTCTTCTTGGTGCTTGAAAGTGAAGGAAAAATAATGGTCACAAAATCACAATGGACCTTTCCATGAACTATGAGGGAACACTGTAATTAGAAAGTATATGTGCTAATATCACTAAGAATTTTGTTTTTTGAATTGTCTGAGAGCTAATTTTTCCATAATCAGTAAAAACATGTGTTTTTGACATCACTTTCATTGAAATTAGATTTGGCATCATCGTGCAAGTTGTGCACAATGGAACCTCGAATTGCAGTTAGATCTGAATTGTAGGTTCGTTCGTTTGCTGCACGCAGCAAAATATTGTAAATCTTTTTTCTCTCTTCAGATCTCTTTCCTTGCAATTATCTTAGACGAGATTATAATATGCAATAAAAACAAAACAAAAACAAACGTTAACCTCAAATATCATGCAACATACAACTTTTATTACTCTGAGCATACACCTGACAACTGTTGTTCCGTGAGAACTGTGTTTAGGATTTGCGGTGTTGCCAATGATCGTTCTCCATGAAAAGGTAGGCCCGTTCAGAAACTTCGAATGTTTAAGTAAAGAAAACGGTCTAAAATGTGGAATTTTATAGATGAGTTGATCAATTGACAGAGTTCAATTATATATCAATGGTGTATATCAAGCAGTGAGCTTTGTTTGTGGGAAGAACAGTGAAGCGTGTTTCTGAACGTAGATTATGGAGGGGGGTGTTTCAATTTTGGCATTAATTTTGTAGTCCCATGCCAGGTACTCCATTTTTCTGCCAAAATCCACACAAAATAGATTTTTTTCGGTTTTAAAATTCATTATCAATCATTTTCATATTAATTTTGCAGTCTCATGTTTTTTATCAAATTTTTCTCAAAAAATAGTAGTTTATGATACAACAGCGAGAGGTGTTACTTTTTCGGACGATTATGGAGTTTCCCGGCTGAGACGGATGTCTGATTTTCCATTTAAATAAATCATCAGCTTTGGTACTTGCCAAAACAACATTGTTTTCTTCATCTATTTTAATCGAACAAAGTGACTCAAATTAAAATTCGAATTTTCCAATTTTAATATTCTTTCAATAAATTTGAAATTCCTTTAGAGTCCTTTTTCTCGTTACTATACAAGTAGTGCCATCCTTAATTTTCTAAAATTCCTACGTAATATCTAAATGGACTCGCTGAATTCGATTAGAAACGACGATAAAAATGTCTCTGGCTTTCCATTTTCCATTAAAATTGGAGCAGGAACTGAAATTATTCAGAATATATTTTATTATAGAATATACCATGTAAAGGACGAGCAAAAGGATGGGTAGATACTTTTCAATGCGCTATATTTTTGTACGTCTGGAGTATGTACGTCTCTGATTATTTGTTTTGCTCGATCTATAGTTTAGAGAAGAAAGGAGTGCAGTAATTTGATTTGTAGAAGTAGTACAGGTTTAATAGGTAGAAATTTTATTTTTACCTCATCCTTCAATGCTTATTTGTAGTTAAAATGAAAATTTTAATACATTTGATCGGCCTATTAAAATATTTCGTTTGATTTAATCATGTTTCCATGGTTTTTACTGCAATAAACCTGTTCTTTTGACAGATAAGTCAGACTTTAATTATTCATATGTATTTTAATTGATTCGGAATTTTGTGTTAATATATATTTCAAAATGGCTTCATTCTAAAATTATTATCAATCCTCCTAAATCCTTGAAGGCAGAATTACTCGTAATAGCAAAGCACCATAAAAACAAATTAAAAAAATATATTATAGATGAGATGACCCGAGAAAAAGGAATTGAAATTCTCAGATTGCCTCCTTACCATGCAGAGTTAAATCCCATTGAACTGATCTGGAATTAAAAGGTTATGTTTCTCAAAACAATACATTTAAATTACCTGATGTGCGAAATTTGATTTTGAAGGCAGTTTCAGATGTAAATGCAGAACATTTGAGAAAAGTAGAAAATTCATTTTGGAAAGTGGATATATAGTGAAGACAGTGACTTTTATAGATAGTTCTTGAACTTTTTATTTTTTGTAATCTTTGATTTCAGGTACTGAAGTGTTTTAATGCCAAGAGATTAAAAAAATTTAATCCCATTAACAACATATAAATCCTCCGTGTTATTTATTGCTTTATTTTTATTTTGCTAGGTACGCCTATGGAATGTGACGTTATATCTTTTTTACTTTTACTGCACTCCTCTTTTATTCAGAGTATATATAGGTATATAAAAGTAGCGTTGGAAAACAGAGTATATTTTCGTAGCCTCCGTAGATAGTGATACTGAATATCCTATAAATACCTCTTCAAAATTCATCGTAAACATTTTTCTCTTAATATCTATTATTTTACACCTGTACCGTGGACATCTAATAAAATTTTTATGATGCCACAATCTTTTCAAAATTTTACGGTTGTCCTTACTTTAAAATTGGATCCAAATCGTGCATTTCGCACAAATCTTGTTATTTATTTTATTAGCAGAAGCTAGACGAAGAGGGACGCTGCCAGACAATCAACCAGTGGCGGAGGGGCAGGACTTAATTCGTAAAAAATCGATAAATGTTTGGATTAAATGTATGTGATTATTTTTTTTTCCAAACGATGGGCGAGTTTTATACTGACAATTCCACTCATACGTAAAAAATGTCATATGAAAAAATCGTAGTTTGCTATCGGATATTTAGCCTATGAGAAAGGAAGAGAAAATATAACTGGATAAAAAATCGATAATACCAAATACCAGCTCGAGCTCCGATTTTGGGCAGGATATTTTTTGTAAGTTTGATTTCTCGTATTTACATCAAACTTACGAAAAATATGCGGCCAAATCTGAGCTCTGATAATTCCACGCAAGAAATTTAGACTTATTTTAATTCGAAATTTAAAATTTATTTTTTAATTATCACACCGAATGTCACAAGGGATTTTATATCTGGAAGGATATTTCTTACCCACCTTGCATTACGCCTCTGCTTTAACCGGAACGTGACTAAGGCATAATCTTTGGTCCTTCTCGTAGCTTTAAGCATTAAGTGGGATTCGGATCCTTTTAAAATTTTACGTGTAATAAATTTGGATTAGTTTTCAATAAGTTTTTGCGTTTCGCGATGGGGTGAGAACAGATCGTAGCGCCCTCTCCTCACTTTTCGGTGCGGAAGTAATTATCGCGATTTTTATGAAGGTTTATCCCACTTCTGGAACGGTTCGAATTGAATTTTTATCCCACTTCTGATCGAAGACAAATAGCAAGATTGGACAAGGGAGGCTTCTGTGGAAGAGAAAAAATTGTGTTGTATCAAACTTATTCGTTTGAAAATTAGTTTTCTTGATATAGTAGATTTTATTACCTCGCCGACTAAAATATCAGCACTAAAACTAGCGAATCCTAAAATGTCTTTGTATATCCACGTAAATACAAACACACGGCTTCTCCCCTTTTCCAACCCTTTTAAAGGGCTCTCTCGGAGAATTTTATTGTGCCACGTTGCCAACGTTGCCAGACGTAATTACTCCTTCTTTTGTCATTATCCTTTCCTGTAAACATTCCAGCAAATCTGGGATTTATATTGTACCAAATTACAGATAATACTCCTCACAAAAGAACACACATACACACACACACAGTGCTAAAGCCCTTTTTGAAAGGTATCCGGGATGTTTGAGCTTTCCGTTTTGTGTAGCTTCTATTTATCCTGCAACTGCTCTCTATGAATTTTAAACCGCGTTTAAATGGGGTTTAGTACTGATTAAAAGGACGTTTCTAGGAAGAATTATTATTTATCATATTTTCCGAATTGTGTGTTTTGTTTTAAATTTTAAATGTGTAAATAATTGCGGTTTAGGTATCATGGATCGTTTTTAAAATAGTTTGTCCTATATTAAAAAGCAATAACAGTATATCTTCGTTAGTAGTAGTAGTTTCTGCATATATTTGCTCTCCTCATCAATCTTCTTTCTCGTCATCTTTTTCCATCGCTTGCACCCTATGTGTTATTTCTCGATCCAATTTATAGCTTCTGATATAGACAGTGGTACAGTTTTGTTTCTCCTGATATTTTTATATCTCCTAGTACAAAAATTGTTGTGTTGTGCTTTTACCAGGCAAAAATCCGAACTTCCCTCATCCTTTTAACCTTTGTTCTAAGATCTTTCCCTATATCTTCTTTCTACAATCCTGAAAACCTATCTTTTCTTTATAGATGGTACTATTAGACTGTCTCTCCATTTACTAGGAATTTTCTCTTGCTGTTCATCAGGTTCCATTGTATATCTATTACCTTCTTTAAGTGAGCATTTCTATCATTCCTTGGGCATTTTATCAGAGCTTTTCCCACCTTTATTTTGTTCACAACATTTTTTACTCCCTTTACTCTTATTGACACTGCGTTTTTGCTGCCGTCTCATGTTTCTAGTTCTTTATGGAATCCTTCACTGATTTGAGCTTTAGCAATGGCTGCTACCTTTCTCTTCTTTATCGTCTATTTTTGTCTTCATTCTTTAGCTTGCTTAACTCTGGGACTTCATTCCCACAACATGTCTCTTTGATTCAACTAGTTATATGAGTTCTGGAAATAGTCGCTCTAGTTTGGAGGTACAAATCTCTAAAGAATGTCCTTACAATTAAAAATCAACCAAACTTTTTATACCTGATATGCTAAACTTGACTTTAATCCCATAAAATTTCATATACTTAAAGACCGTCTGTTCGTATTCATTCAATTTTTTTTTTTCATATTTAAGATAAAATTTCCCTAGCAAAACTAAAAAATAGGTTTCCATCAGTGTAGAAATGCCTTTTGAAATTGAAAATTCGACCATATCTGTTAAATGGGCTAACATCCAACACGACCTGGATCAAAATTAGAATTAGAATTTTCGTCTCAAAAGTAATAACCAGCTTTTGCTCTGACGAAGTTAATGAAATGAAAATTTCAAATAGGGAAATCCCCGACTCCATTTTCCACTATCCAGAATATCAAGAGAGAAATTTAACTAATGCCTGCCTCCATGGGCGTCTACTGGGGCATCTTCCAAATTGTTGTAATAGTCCTGATAGTTTAAAAAAATGGTTTCACTGATTAGGGAAACAGGTTGCGAATTTAATTTACAATTAAATTGATTGCTTAATCAAAAATCGACCTAACTCGAATTGAAAGCAAACCAAAAAGGTTCATGCAGATGTCTGGTCTTTGGTTATAATTGAATGATTGTATAATTCTATTTATAATGTTGATGCGAAACAAGTGCAGTAGCACTTATGGCTAATCATTCATTGTATTTATTGAATAAAGTAATAATAATATCAATTTAAAAGTTATTTACCAAATTTTTCCTGATCATCATCGACTAGAAAATTGATGCTTTTGAGTCCCAAAATGAACAGCTTTGATGTAGTCTGCCACAAGGATTCAACTTGGGTCGATTGCCCTTTGCCATTTATATGTCTGTTCTGCCTTGATAGAAAATGTTTGTTTTCATCCTGAGACCGGTTTCTGCCTTTCGGCTTCTTCAGTTAGAATGTCGATACGAAGAAGAGTGAAACATCTTGACCCAAATAGGGCAAAAAACTTTGCAACTGGGTTTGCAACCCTCAATGCAAGTTGGGAATTCGTTGTTTTGCTCGTAAACTTCTAAGCTCCATTTATCAGTTTTAATGATAGATAACGAATGCGTGTATTAACTTCCTTAAAAAATTATTACCGGACGGCCATGACACCGCTTTGGCCCTGCCGTTTTTTTCCTCTAAAAGAAAATAATATGGCGGTTTAGTACGACAGGATGAACACAATGTCAATTAACTGGACTACGAGAACTCGGAAAACTCGGAAAACTGTGAAAACCGGGAACCCAGATAACTGGAAATGTAAATATGGCTTATATACCTCCAAAAGAGGAGGTATTAATGAAGTGCAAAGCGATTTTTTTTCTTTTTACATAAAAACTCAACGTTGTTGCAATATCTATGGTAAATTGAATGCCATCTTTTAAAAAATTCGCAGCTTTTTTAGTGTAGTGTTGCATTCGCAACAAAAACGAACTGTTGACTGATACATTACAAAAATTTCCATTATAAGAACGCGATTTGTTCAAAATTTTAAAATCAAAGAGAATGGTAAGACGAGGTCTTATCTTTTTACATGCCATTTCCCAGCACAGCTGAAAGGACGATCCGATCCGCTTGCCAGAGATCACCCATCCATAGTCTAACCATGGCAACAGCTGCTTAATTTTTTTAACTAATAATGTACTATAGTAAAGGAGCAGCACAGCTTCTAGAATCAAACCCCTCATTTTTACATGTAAATCTCCATCAGGAGGAGGACGAAAAATCACGTGACCCAAAGGGCCTTAGCCAATATCTCGGTTATTATTGGTCTGATTTGAATGGGAAAAATGTTTCAAATATTTTTACACGTTTGATTTTATTTATCCCCTTGACGCGTTTAAAATTTTTACAGTTCATAAATATAATAAAATGTGACAAAACTCAATTTCCACACTATATAATAGGCACTGGAATCCTGTATATCTGTAGAACATGAAATTACTAGAAATTAACCCAAGATAACTCTACCGAATGCCCTTAATGTCCTTAAAAACCCAATCTCTGAGGTAGTCATTCTAAAATTCATCGTACCGAAAATACGTCAAGACAGGTTGACATTGGCGCCCCCCGTGTTTTCATTTAATTTCATTTGGCTTAAATGTTTTAAGCAGCTCTCCGGAATTAACTCGAAAATGAATTTACTTTCTGTTTTTCGTTTTCGGCCTCGCGGCGAAACTTTGTTTTGTCTGAACGGGCCCCACTTATTTCATGGAAGAGGAATACTCTCAAAAAAATTAATATTCAGAGATAGCGACTGCCCGAGGCGGGTCACTGTCTAATGAAAAACTTAATGGTTTGAGGAAAAATCGATCTTTTGTGCAAGTATATTTCGCAAGGACGAGTTTACGGATAAGCGAAATAGACCAGGACCAATCAATTTAGAATCCAAAAAAATTCTTAGCAGTATGTGGATGGTCGGAAAATTTAGGGTTAAAAGTTCCAGTAGGGGATGGGGGTGGGTTGGATATTGATTTTTTACGATTTGTGGCTGAAATATGTGTCCTAACGAAAAAAGTTTAATATAAAAGTTGTAGGTAATTAAAAAATCTAAAACTTTTGCATTAATCATTTTTTAACATAACCTCAAGAAAATCGCTAAAACTTATAATTTACCCTAACCTAACCATTTGGCTGTTTTTTTGTTTTATGTATTTTAAAAAAATAATTAATTAATTCAAATTCAAATATTTTCGCGGAAAATCTTAACCCAAAGTTGACAAACCTGGACGGCTGTGTAAGAATCTGGATTTGTTGATTTTTTCGTTTAGCGTATCAGTCGTAAAAAGAAAATTCGTGTGTAAATAGGTAATAAAAAGCGAATAGTCGTTTACTTTCGGTCGTTTAGGCACCACCCGACCTGTAGATAAACAGATAAACATACCAAATAGTAATTAAATGTCGATTTCGGAGCGCTTAATCAGAATGCACAAACCTATCAGAGTAATCCTACCATCAAATTAAATCGATTCACCAGCGTTGCCAAATCAACCAAAAATACATTACAAAAAAAGTTCAGAAGTGGGATTTTTTAAATCAGAAGTGGGAAAAAACCAAATCAGAAATTTAATCGGATGTAAAATAATAAAGAGGCAACACCAAACAATTAATTATTTTGAAATTTTTTACTCATTATGAAATTATCTTACTTTTATACTTACACGAAATACAATTTTTTATTAACGAAAAAATCGCATAAATCAAGCGGGAATTTTAAGTGAGTGAACACCAACCGTCGTCTGAAAGAGCTTTTTAAAACCACCCTTGACTTGATTATCGAGTTATTTTCGAGAAATTTGTCGAAAAGTAATTCGTACTTTTCTTAATTCGTAATTTTATTCTTGTCAGCCGCGCGTCAAGGAGGCGGCAGAGAGGATTGGAATCCATCTCTGAAATAATTATATCTCCCGCTTCTTTCAATCAGGTGCGGATCGAGGAGAAGTGTAATTGGCGCAGTCGGAAGGATTATTGTTACAGAATAAATAATATACACCACGAAATCATCTCAGCATCAAGAGTCAACATCTTCAAAAACAGACTAGATCAGTGTGCAACATATTTAGTAATTTCTGAACTTAATTTCATACTTTTTTGTATTTTGTATCTGCGAAACTTACTCTATTTGTTGTTTTTTTTATGTCTACTATTAGATATTTCTTTTTTTTATTTTTTACAATGTTTACTTTTTATTTTTGGGCATAATAGGAGCCCGCTCCTCTGCCCTTAACAATATGTAATATTAATAATAATTATTATTATTATTATTTTCTTGCTACGTCACTGTCTTGCTAGATATTATTGGTTGTTTTTGAGAAACTTCGTTTTTTCTTCACTCGTGTTCAACGAACGAATATTTGAATAATTATTTATCTAAATGTATGAACTGGGAGTTTAAAATCAAAAAGTTTTGACTTAATGTTATGCTTCATTAGTTTTCCAAATAACATTAGCATCGAGTTTGTTTTGAATTTTGTTTCCATAATACAGGAGTTTCTTAATTTTCATTCAAATATTTATATCGTATTCATTTTGATGTTCAAAATTCAATATTTATGCATTGCATTAGTATATTTTTAATTAAAAAACAGTCAAACCATTACATCTCGTTGTTTCCAATACAGTATGGAAGTTAAATCTGGTTGGTGTCTCAATAGTAGTTCAATTGTATAAGGCTAATAGTTTTTTGTAAATCGTAAATTAACTGGATAGAAAAAATATATACGAAGTACTAGATACAAAACTGTAGGTATCTTTCTAACCAGCATCAGCATTACACAAAAAAAAGTTGTTTAGTATCAAACAACAACATAATAATCATAATAATTTATTAATTTTACCAGAAAATAAAATACTAATAAATAAAAAATATTTTATACTCTTAAAATGAACTAAAACAATCATATAATATCCATATTATAAACAAGAAACCAAACTATTGCAAAAATACAGACTTTAAGAAAAAAAATTTCAACGGGTTTAATAAATTATCAGATTAGAATATTTCATAATTACCATTATCGATAGTATACTACTGACCTTTTGATTACTCGCAATTTTATTCACAATTGCCCTTTACTCACAAAATTACTTATAGTAAAATACTCACAAATGTCAGTAATTACTCACAAATTGGCAACCCTGGCTTCTAATAATTTTTTATAGTAGATAATAAAATAAATTGATTATTTTTGGCCTTCAATTCCATATGTCTTCTAATTCCCTTCCTTTGTAACTAAATAACACATTAACAAAAGACAAGCATAAATAAAAAAGATTTCAAATTATAATTTCACTCAAGCAACGACATCACCTACAGACATGACTTGTTTCTACAGGGAGTGCCATCTACAATCTGTCTACATTGTCCTATTGATTAAAGTCCTTAAGGCGATACTACTATATTATCCTTATACAATAGTAGTACCATCGGTATGTCATCTTATTGAATGACTACGTATATAACGAACATTTTTATGACACTGCAATACAACGAAAAGTATTCAAATACTTATTAAAAATTATCCTGGCATGCTAATATTACCTTGTAAAACTTTCTTTGGACTTTTAAATAGCGACTCTTTGGTCTGGTTAGTTTTTTTCAGCGGCACATCCGACTTATATAAACTTTTCAATGGAAAAAAGTTGTCGACTAGGAAGGTTTTAACTTCATGAAATTGAAGCAAAAAGTAAAAATGACCGCCTCTTTCGCAAGGTGACTATAAACTTTTATTTCATAGGTCTGGATTTTCTGTGGCTTGAAACGTCACAAAATAGGAACAGAGATTGTGGGTTTTTTACTAGATAAGTATTTTTTTTAATAACACGCTTGTGAGGAAATATAATTGGTCTGAGAGTTACGGATTATCTTAACAGATCCTTATCCCCCTGTATGGTATTTACGTAACGTATAAAATGGCATTTCCTCATACTTGTACCTGCACATTTAGAAATTAGGAATTTTCCCTCCCTCAGGAGCTTATTTTCCCTAACAAGAAGAAGAAAGTCGTAGTATACTAAACATAAATGGAAATAGGAATGAAGTAGCATGATATATACGGTATTCCCGTGAAATTACAAATCGTTATATTATTCACTAATACTAATGGACCGTCCATTTGGACAGTCATGACTATGGAAAATGTTTCATTTATCACTAAGGACTGTCTGTTATTTAGATGGGCTCTGTGTATATTTTCTTTGTCCTGTCAAGCAATGAAGTAATCATATAGCTAAATTACATTTTTCCATTTTCTTTTCACATAATGGATTAAACAATTATTACAGTTTCCATTATTAACATTTCCCTAGCAAGCAATCAATCGAAAGTTTTTTAAACAGATTTAAAGAATATACTCGTTTTGTATTTAAATTTTAATATTAGAAGAAGAAAAAGAAGCTTCTTCGCCCGTAAGATATCCATTTAAGTAACAATATTTTGAAGTTACTCAACATTGATCTAAATGATAGATTTCTGTACGAATTAATGATGTGTTAATGTGTATTTGACTGCAGGGTACCACAAGGATGTGTTCTTAACCTCATTTCATTTAATATTTATATTAATGGACTATTTTTTTAAAGAGTCAGGGGATATTAGTAGGATTTGTTGATGATACTGCCATTTTTTACACAGAATAATACTGGATTGATGTAAAAGTTAAGAAAGAGACTTGTTAAAAATTGTTAAAAATTTTACCTGGAAAAAACCACTTAAATTTTGCGATAATTTAAACTCATCTACCCAATGGTATAATGATACGAGAACGGGCACTAAAAATAAATATTAATCACCTTTCACAAAAATTCAAGATATGCCTCAATGGTTATACATTTATTTCTACATTGTAGTCTATAAAATATTATTTTCAGGTTAAAAAAAAATATTTTAATATCCCACTTCTGATCCCGCCCTATCAAATATTTAAGAGTGACAACTTTAATAAAAATAAGAAACTAATAGTTGTCAGAATGCAGAGGAGCAAAACTTTAGGTTACAATCTGGTATAAAATTTAATAGTTTCGAAACTTGTACATTATGTCCTATAGGAAGTTTTCCTTGTGTTAATAATTAACCAGGCATTTCTCGAAGAGATTTCACCGAAGACTACAAAAACTTTCTAAAGTCATTCATTAGGGAGTCCGCTAATTCTATTATTAATAGAAATAAAGTTAGTGGAAAGTTTTTTCTACGAAGATCATCCAACTTCGCCGCAGAAATTACAGGTACCTTCTAAATATCGCGCCGCATGTATTTTTTATTTCACTATAAAGCAGGATCAAAGGTTTGAACTGTCCCGACAAAGTTTGGGTTCCAACACGCGTCTGGACCGATGTAATTCAATACCAATGAGAAATAACAGAACAGAAAATCGTCTATAACCATTTAAACTCCAACTTCAAATAAGTGAAGGGTGATCAACCCCACAACTAAGAACGTAACTTCTTTAGCGATAATTTTTCAACCCCTACAACAATCCCTAAACGTCCCTACTGTATCCTTTTTTTTTTATTTATCTCCGTAATTCCATAACCAACCCTATTTCATCCTTATCAGTTCCCGAAAGTTGTGAGGGTGCCGTGTGACCCAGTTTAGGACCTAGAGGTGTGAATATATCGCCGAGGAAACTTTAAGATTTCACTCTGAACTTTAAAGTTCGCATCCCCCTTTGTCCATTATCCGCGGGGGACGTCAACCTCGGGCTAATTTAAATGAAGGGATCAAAACGGCTTAGCGACACTAGTTTGTAGCTACAACAAGGGTTGTGATTAGATGGAAATTATTTTGGGATACTTTTGGATACACAAAATACAATTATGGATTAGAGTTTGGACACCGATAAAAATTAAGGTAATTTTTTAAATGCCCCACTTCTGATTTACAAAAATTTACAAATTATTGCTAAAAATATTTTCTTCATATTCACAAAGTCAAGAAAGGAATAAAAAAGAAATTTCCTTAAAACTTTCAGTCAATTTTTCTGTTTTTTACAAAAAACAAAAACAAAAGTAGAAGTAAACAAAATTATTTACACGTTACCGTATTTTTAACGTTACTACAAATTATTTTAATACCCCATTAGACAAATCATTTTCTGAGAAACAAAGGAGAATTAAAATATTTCGAATTCACGTATTTTGTTTTGAACTTCGACATGTTTTTTTTTTATTCTAAAATTACCATGTTGTCTTTCACGCAAACTAGTAGTTAATATGCCATTATTCGAATGAAATAGTAATTAGTACTTTTTTTATTGATCTCGCGTCATTTGTAAAAAGAAATAATTGTATTGGAAATTACACGTAGTAATAATAAAAAAACAGGGATGTCAGGCTATTTAACTTTTATTGTTATTATTTATTAACCATAACATTCTTGGAACCACAACAATTTTTCATCCAATTATTCAAAAACTGATGTTTAATGAACAAAAAGTTTAGTGTTGAAATGAGTTATGTAAAAGTTTTAAAGCGATTTGAAATAAACGAATAAATACAAATACATTTTGAAATTTGGGTATTAACATAGATTTGCAATACATTTTAGTATAATAATAATTGATAATACTAAATAAAAGTTGTTAAATGTTCATATTTGACATTTCAAAAAAGGTAAACAAAGTTATATCAAACAACAAATACGAAGAAGCGGTTTTATCAAAGGTAATATCACGAGTCCTCCAAAAACCACGAAAACAAACTGATTGATAAAATCACGAGCCCGCAGGACGAGACTAGGCATACGGGATTGCGTTTGGCTTAATTCGGGTATGGAGTTTGACATTTGTCAGTTTTAAAGAGATTTATGGATTTTTAAGTATTTGGGTATTCAAAAACTGATGTTGTGTGTGTGTGAATAAACGAATAAACAGGTTAGTTTTCAAATAAATTTTGAAATTTGGGTATTAACATAGATTTGCAATACATTTTAGTGGAATAATAATTGATAATGCTAAATAAAAATTGTTAAATGTTTACATTTGACATTTCAAAAAAGGTAAACACAGTTTAATCAAAAAACAAAAACGAAGAAGCAGTTTTATCAGTATAAAACACAATGATTGGTTAGGATCATGAGCTGTTATTGGCTGAAACCGCAAAATCTGACTGTTTTGACAGATGAAAAAAATAATCAGTATAAAACCCAATGATTGGTTAGGATCGTGAGCTCTTATTGGCTGAAACCAGAAAATCTGACTGTTTTGACAGATGAAAAAAATAATCACCCTAAAATAATTTCTATATCAATTATTTATTTATAGGAAAACATCATTTCGATTTAGTAAAAAACTACATAATAACACATAAAATCGTTTTCTGGGATTTAAACTTTCTGTGAAAATATAAAACTTGACCCAATCCTTAATTTATTTTTAATGTAATAAAATTCCGCAGACGCTGGAGTTAATTCTGACGTGGATTTTGCCTTTGAAGCAAATACAAGAGAGATTTCGACAGGATCGGTGTACCTACTTCAACAATTTTGTTGTGATTAAAATATAAATTAGTTCGTTATAAAAATTCGTTAGCACACGAGTTAGGAATTTAATTTAAAAAACAGGTTTCTGCCTTTCGGCTTCATCAGTTAGGCTTACGAATCCAATAAATCAAATTCCAAACATAAGATAAAAATCGCAAATGTGCTAGCATGATGAAAAATGACTTATGGTTTGACATCTTGATGTTTATGTTCATGTTCAGCATGATTACGGGGCTGGAGGTGAAAAGTTCAAAATTGCCAGGATGGATCTTAGTTTTTTTTGTATACATTTGTCCTTAAGGATTGCACTTGTTTTACCCTAGCCCATTTACTACAGTATGTTCAAAGCAGTTTTCAGAGTGAATGGAAAATTTTACACGTAAATATCGCCAATTAAAAGTTTTATTACAGTTAATCTTTTTAAATTTTTAAACAATAATAAATTGATGAGTTGGATGTTAGAGGTTAGCGTTCTGGAGCCGCCGCTGTAAAAACGCATTTAATAGGAAATTTCTTTAAGGAATTTGAATGGGTATAATTCTTTTTTAAAAAAGAGGGAGGAAGTAATCAAAATATTATAATTGCTATATTTTTATAAAGCCCCTACTTGGCTTCACAGGCATCTTCAAAGAAATTTTTAAGCAGCAGACGTCGTTGCATCAAAGGCTGAAAGAAACAAGTGAAAATTAGGTTTCTTTAAGTCAGAACCGTACTTTAGAAAATAAGAAAAGAACCAAAGAAGCCTTTGGAAAAATTGCCGGAACATTTCGAATTATTAAAACTGCGATATAAAAGAAATTTTATAGAATAAAATGGAACATATTAAATATTTAAGTTTATATGGCATTTCTAGTATTTTGCTTCGGAATCAGAAGTGGGATATTTTCCATCATAAAAATTACTTAGTTTCTTCCAGTTACATTTATTTCTAACGTCAAACTTTCACTGTCAAATGTACTTCCTGTATAACTTAGTACAGGTGTGAATCGGTGGTCCCCCACCTGACCATAACGGGGGTAAAACGCCACCCAAAACAGGGGATTATACCGCCAGTAACACCTGCCTGTCGCTTCGAACATCCTCCCTGTCAATTACGCCATGACACACTCTACATCCAGATATAATTTGCCGACCGATCATTATTGGGATGCCGCATATAGACTGTCACTGACCGATCACCAGTAGATTGGAGTTAGTTAGAGAAAGATGATGAGCCATTCGAGTGTTTTTTCAGAATTCAGGACTATTCGATTGATTTTTTTTTATGTTATGGGTAAAACACATTTTTTAGACGTTGTCCTGGGCGATTAAATGTTGAAAATGATGAAGATAATCAGGACAACAATAAATAGCATATCTAAAGAAACAAAGGAGATGAAAGGCAATTAGAAAAGGGATCACAGATCTGAGAAATGAAACTAACAAATTCTATGGAAAACTCTATAAATACGTGAAGATAAAAGTATAGGTGAAAGAGGTGATAAAATGAGTAAAATTAATATGTAACAAAAAGAAAGTAACTAAAGAATCAAAGTCAAAAAAATATGAAAAATAGGATTCAGTAAACTATAAATTGGAAATTAAATGTGTAAGTGGAACGAGGAGAGCTGAAAGTCACACTTCTGATGATCAAAATAGTCCCACTTCTGATTTTAAAAAATCTCACCTCTTAGAAAAAACTGACTTAATCCAAAAATCACTGTTGATTGAAAAAGTCCCACTTCTAATGGAAACCAAATCTGGAGTTCCGTTTCAAAAAGACGCATCGTTTAAACCAATAACCAATTAATCTGTGCAAAACAAGCGAAGCAAGTCATTCCATTGAATTAATCGTTGACAATATTCCAGAACAAACAGTGCAAGAAAGACAGAGACAGACAGATCAGTGGCGGAACTAAGGGGGTGTATACAATTATAATTAAAAAAAGTGTAATATTTAATTTTTTAAATGCTTTTAAAAATTCTGTTAGCTGATGCTGATGGCAATTACTGACCTTTTCGCTAGGTTTTGTGAAGTCTGCAGGCTCTTTTCCTCTTGAGGGGATACGAAAACAGGTAATTTATTATCACAAAATACTACAAACTTAATTATTTATGGTACAATTAAAATATAAATTGCAATTTTGGTACACAGTAGGAGTATTGTTTGAAACCTTTTTTAACTCATTGATAACGTTGGGTGTAGGTAAATCATTAATGTTGCTGATGGTCCAGCTGTAGAGTGAGAAGCTCGAGGTGTGGCTGCAGGATCTTCTGTTTTCTGTTTTTTAGCGTTACTTCTAAGGGTGTTTATGATGTTGGAATAATGCTCATTATCGATTTGCAGATAAGGCTTAATTGAGTTGGCTGAACTGTGGCCAGTAATTTTAATTAATTGTTGCTCACCAACCCCTCCTTTAGCCAGGTTACTGACTGCTGTCGACCGCGTAGGGTGGTTTGTTATTTTTATTTCTTTTGTATTTAATCCTGCCTTCTCTGCTGCTTCTTTAGTCCATTTCGAAAGTTCGTTTTTTCCCACTGGAGTGTTTTTGTACCATCCTCTTGATTGTTCTTTGTTCTATGATGGGTTTACTGTTAAGAATAATCTATCAGTTGTTATTCTAGATGAACGTTTATAGGATTATATTCTACTCTTCCTAAAAAGTAGGATTTAAAAAAAGATGTAGCTATGGTATCTACCTGTTTTAATCCCAGAGTTACCCATTTCCTCTTTAAAATAATGAACTCTGCAATTGACTGCTTCTCCATCTCTCCAGGCAAGTTCTACTGAAGCGATATGGTAAAATTTTCACTGGAGTCCCGCCAGAGTGTCTTCATCCCATAATAAAACCATTGCGTAGTAGCGTAGTATTCTTCCAATTTTAATGAAGCAGATCTCGATTTTCTTTTATTGGCGCGCATCTGCAAATTCCTTCGTTTCGCATTACGAGCTTCCCTACTACTTTAAATGGATCAAAAATTATTTTCCACTTTATAAAATACATCTCTTGCATTTTTTTTGCAACATTGTCTTCACAACTAGTTCTTTGTAACTTTCACCGTTTTCTTTATTCATATTTTACGCCCAATCTTTCAGGATTAGGTTTAGTTGCTCTAAGCTTGTAGTTTCCAAAAGCTCGTATTTCTTTTCAGAATTACGTAAACTGTTTCCATATTGACGTATGGGTTTTAACGGTATTGTACGGTGCACTTTTCTCATTCGCCAGATCAATATTAGTTATAGAATCACTTCCAAAGCGACTCATTTTCACTACATAAGCTGACTAGCACTGTTTAAAAACAATATTACAAAATTTATTGATAATAAAATCAGAAAAATTCGTTAGCGTCGTTTTCTGGTGTCCTAGGAGACCCTAATTACTTGTTATCAAAGGTATTGTAATTTTTGGTGACAACAGCTGTCAAGTTTTGCCGCGGGTAAACTCGAAAAAACTACCGACAGGAGCTGTTATGCAGTTTTTTTATCTAGAAACCATTTTTACTTCAAAATTGCGCGTTTGTGATTATTGGTGGAAGTTAAGGCGAGGGAAATAGTCGATACTTAATATAATTTAAACATAAAACGTTCGAATTTCCTAAAACTGTTACCGAACTACGCCAGTGTCAGAATATAAAGCGCAAACGGAATCGTATTGTCGTTGGCTTTAACAATAAATTTCCTGGCAATAACTTTGGCAATACAAATTCGTTCACTTGTTCCGTCAATGCTCATTATTAGTAAGCT
Source organism: Crepidodera aurea (assembly GCA_949320105.2). Lineage (NCBI taxonomy): Eukaryota > Metazoa > Arthropoda > Insecta > Coleoptera > Chrysomelidae > Crepidodera > Crepidodera aurea. The sequence continues at coordinate 17,097,631 of OX439477.1, read as the reverse complement.
ATCAAGCGCTTTGATGGTCCGACAACGCCGCAAGTGATGCGATGTTGCCGTTGATTTATTGTCTTTTCGTCATTTGTCGTTTCTTCCCCTTTCATTGCAAAGATTATTGATGGGTTTGATTTAGCTCATTGTGTATTGTTTATCGGTGTATACTAGGTGAGGATCGAACTATCCTGCCAACGCATCTAAAGTTGGCAGCTTTGGAAGCAAATGACGCTTGGATATTTTTTTAGGTTAGACGGTAATTGTGTTGTTTTAGCACTAATCGCCTTAATAGTTGGCTAATGACTAGCCAAGACAAAAGTGGACAGTATAATTAGGTTACCTGCATTTGCTGCTTCCTGTTAATTCTCGTAGACTTTGAAGAGGTGGAATAAAATGCGAGACTAACAAAATTCCATATTTCAGGTTATCTCTGAATAGGTTAACAATTTAAAATGTAAAAAGAGTAAGAAAGTTGCAATTTTTGCTTAGTTATTATCAAGCAATTGCTAAAAAAAGGAAATCATGTGAAATGAACTTGTTATTCGATGAAAGGAATGAAGATTTATAGGTTACTATCTCTATGTATGAACTACTGTCAAATCTGTACCATACCAGTATAAAATCAGTATCTTTTTCAAGCAGTTCACTAATACTGGATGCATGAATACTTAACTACCTAAACTGGATATTTTACGAGCAGAAGCTTTGAATGTGTTTTAAAATCTATTTCTGATTTCATGGCATGGAACTTATTGCAATTGTGGTCTAACAGAAAACATTTTCTGGAGAAAAAAATACACTTTTGACATATTTCGGGTCCGTTTGTTAATTTGTTTCAAAATGACATAAGTATGGGTTTTTATTTAAAAAAAAAGCTTTCTGCCATAACTATGTATTATTAAATTCGCCTTTCATGAACTGTTCATTATAAATGTAAAAATAGGATCTTATAAAAAAATTCCAATTTTAGAATTAGCCTAAAAAACAAACGGAAAGAAAGATAGCGGAAGGATGGAAGAAAAGCAGGAATCTGCCATACCGACTGAGTTTTGAAGATGTTTGCCGAACAAATTGGTTAAATCGAGCGGGCTTGTAATCTGAATGCAAAGTAAAGGATTAGAGGAGCCTTTTATTGACATCCTCCTTCCTTTTCTGCACCCACAGAACAAGAGCGTAGGCAAAAGTTGGTAAAAGACCACTGAAAATTTAAACAGGTTCAAAAAAGAGTTTTTACGAATAAATTTTTGGATTTAATTTTTGTCCCAATTAAGCAAACCAATTTTTAAAATGTCACCTGATCGAAGAGCATTTAAAACAATCTAAATTTCTAATTTTTAACGATTCTAGCATGATTTTTATAGATTTTGACGTTCCGAGCACATTTTTTTATTTAAGTGACTTCAACCAAAACTTATCTTGACCAATGCGATGTTGTCAGATTTCTCGTTTTCTTTAATGCAATTACTGCTACTGTATATTAGGATTCTCAGAGGGTAATGAAGGGAAGAGTATTTTCGGAAATATAATACACCGAGTCACGTTATGGAACCCTCTGTTATTTGAACGCCTTTGATTTATTTGAGCAATTATATTCGCTTGTGCGACAGATCAGATGTATACTTAATTGATTTAAGAAAAAATAGAAGTCAAAAATAAAAGTGGACACACACATACGAAAGGTCAATAAAATTCTTTGGTTTATTTTTTATTAGTCATTTGATTTATTCATTGTTTGGTCTATTGGCAAAATTTTCTGTGAAAAACATTGGATCTACTGAAAGACTCCCCAATCTGACAACACTGTATTAATTGTGAGCCTTTAAAATTATTTTAATTAATCAATAAAGTCAAATATAATCTTAAATTAATTAAAATTAGCAATAAGAGTCATTAATATGCACTTTTGCAAAAAAAAAAAATAAAATACACGGACTCGATTTACCAATTGCCGTTCACTTGAGTTTTAAAAATATTTAAATTATAATTTTTACTAAATCAAAGGATATTTTCATTTTTGTAATTAAGTAAATACATTATGTAATAAATATTTTATATTGTATATTTATATATATTACACACATACCCCCTTTTATAATCTTTTTGAGCACACCCATGGAAGAAGGGTCCCGATAAGCTTGCAGCCTTCTATGAGGAAAGTGGAATTCGCTCTTTGATTCATTTGTTTATTCCTTAATAAATTGTGTTAAAGTTCTGCCAATCAAAATAGAAAGTTTGATTCTTAGAAAATTGTTTGATATTAACCAAAAAAAAATGTCCCACTTCTGAAAGTTGGTTTAAATATTTCATAAATCATGTAATTTTGTTACTCGCACGCTATTTATATGATTTTCGGTATTGCCAAATTTACACTAAATTCCTAATTCTTGCTATTTTTGAGGCATGGGAAGAATAATATTTTAGTTGCCAATAATCATTTTTCAAACTTTGAAATTTTCTCCTATTACTGCTGGAAAGAAACATCACAAATTCGTTTTTTCTTCATTTTTCGTCCTTTTAAATTTAAATTTCTTTCGAGTAAAGAATTTCGCTAATCTCTATAAATCAGACAACAAAATACTGGTGAACTTCCCTGAAGAACATTAATATCAATCAGGAGTCCATTATATTCTTAAAAGTTGCCAGAATTACAAGTTCTCGAATAGTTTGTGTCAGGTCCATGGTGTTTTCAAAATTTGATGGATGACTTTGTTATGTCGAGGTAATATTTCAAATTGCTGGTAAAATTGTGCAAAAGACGGTTGTGGCTTTTCTTAAAACGTGTCTGGAGGAACAATTAATTGTTTCGATGTAGGTCGAACGGGGTTTTTATTGGATATAAAACAGGAGCGTAGAAAAATAACTAATCCCAATAGCTCGAAAAGAGAATAAAAAAATTTAGTATCTAGCACAAAGAATTAAAAAGAAACAGATAAGTTTATTAATATGAATAAAATCATTACTTATTGTATTTTGAGTAATCACAGGAAAGAATGTAATTTAAAAACAATGTTTTATACTAGCTCTAGCATGGTAATTGTAAATCTATAAAATTTGACATATAAAAATTTAACATTGAAAGCCCATAAGAGATTTAAGGTATTTACGTAATTCAATATCATGGTATATCAAAGTAATCAGTTAAAATTTAAGGGAAATAATATAAATCAGAGAAATAGAGTTCCGGATTCCTAAAATTAAAGAAATACAGTAAAAAAGGGGAATAATAATGAAGTTTCATGGAATTTAAGGAGTCGATAATAACGAACATTAAAAGTATGTGTATAAATTTAATATAAGTAGAAATAGTGAGAAAATTATATCAAAATTATTCTTTTTGTCTCTAGAATAATTTGGTATTAATTAAAAGTAGTAAAAAAATTAATAATTTTTGAATTTTATAAAAATTTACATTAAAAAACTGTCAAGTTTAATTTACTGATCATTATTTAATCGATAATTTAGAGTCTACTTCTAAAATATTAGGTATTAAAAGAATGCTTCGTAAAGTTGAAGTTGATGGTAAAACAGAATTCAAACCAAAAAATCTATCATTATTACTTTTGAAGGTAATTTATTACCGAATTACGTTGTTATTAACAAAGTCTTTTTCCCGGTTGAAATTTTTGTGGGTCGGGTTACACAATGTTATAAATGTTTGAGCTATGGACATATTCATAAACAGTGTCTTAGCACACAGGAATTATGTATTTCCTGTGGCAACATAAAATCAGATATCCTCTGGCATTACCAGTGATTATCAACTATGCATCTCCGATGCCAACGCTTTGTCGCTTTCTATAAACAAAAAGCAATAAATAAATGGAAATCTGATTGGAGGCACTTTTGCTCAACATTTCCCAGCCACTTCTGTAGAATTCAACCTACTGTTCCAAGTCTAATCATTAGGATTAGGCTTGGGCATGCCAGTTATCCTAAACATTTGTGTAGGCTGAATCTCAGAATGAATGACCTTTGTGAAGACTGCAATCAAATTGGCGACAGATCTTATTCGCGTGTCATAAATATAAAAAACATGGTGATACGTTATTTAGAAATCTATGTATTAATGGTGTGTCCTCGCCATTTAGTATAAAAACGGTATTGACAATCATGATCATTTCTTATTGTCGCTTTTAAATATTGAAGACCTACTTTCTAAATAATTACTTAACAAAGACCAGAATTTTGGAACAACAAAAATCTAAAACTCCACTGAGTCACTTAAAATTTCATTTGAATCAAAAAATTGGTGGAGCGCTCTCACCAAATTTTAAAATAGTTTGCAATATTAGTGGGTTATGGACATAACATAAAGCTGACATGTGTCAAATTTATTAAACCTCTCATCAGGATTTTGTGCTTTCTCCATATGTTTGTTCTAAATTCATACCTGAGTTTAAAATTTACCAGTAGCAGGCAAACTTTAGCAAAAATGTTAATAAATATAATAGTCAGGGGGATGGGTAGCTCAGCGGTAGAGCACTGGACTCATAATCCAAGGGTTGTGGGTTCGAATCACACCAAAGGCAGAAATCTTTTTCTGATTTTTAATTAATTAAAAATTTAGAAATTGATTTTCATATACCAGGTGTGATTCCTCACTCGACCATTCACTGTTGGGTTCTAATTAACAGTGCTGTTCCTAAAGTGGCGCTGGGAAACAGTAACAAAGCCTACACAGAACACGAGGCTAATGGCCATAGTAGTCGATGCCGTTGACACAGAAATAAAAAAAAAATATATATAATACTGGAGTGAAATTAGACGAAAATATTCTGAAAATGGATGTAAGAGCTAAGTCAAATTTTTTCTATTTTATACATAAAGAGAAGCTTGTAAAAAAAATTTCAATAAATTTGGGCTGGAGCTTCGCGAGATATGTGCCAAAAACGACATTTTTCGTATTTTTCGAGTGAATTGCTTCACTATTTTTTAAATATCTCCGGCTCTAAGAGTCGTGGAAAAATAAAAAAAAAATTAAAATGACCGTGATGAAGTAGAGTATCGACCGTATAGTAGGGTTTTTTTAAATGTATCCTAACCTCAAAAAAAAATTCGGGATCATTATTTTCTTTTACTGAATTGGCAATAAATAACCAAAGAATCCTCGAATTTTCTTAAAAATTGGAGAAAATGTGTCGGGAAGACATGGTAAAAATTAAAAAAAAAAGTATTTGTCCAGACAAAATCGGCATTTTTCGAAAAAAAAAATTTGAATTGAATAGAGAAAAATTTTTTATCTTAAAAAGAAGGATTTTGTGTGTACTTTTGTCTAAGAAAATCCAACATTTTATTTCTTTATTTAAAGTGCTCAATTTAGGGAATAACAAAATAATAAAAATTCGATTTTCATTTTTTTCCAATTTTTTATCGCGATATTTATGTTTGATTCTCTTAGAAAAACTGTATTTCAGTCCAAAAAATGTTTAAAAAAATAAAAATATTTCAGGTTCTAAAGTAAGATTTTTGTGAGGGAACGAATCAACATAAATCAATATAAAAAATGAAAATCGAATTTTTTTTTTATTTAATTTGATGGTTTATAAAAACTATTTCGCGCTATCCATCGAGGCTTTTTCACCAAAATCCTTTGAAGCGTTCACATCGATCCTCGTAATAAAAACAAAAGAAAATCAAACCAAAAAATTATTATTAATAATAAAATTTTATGTCTATCTAGATCAATAGATTCCGACCTGAAAAAAACTTATTTTTTATGAAATGAGAGTAACGGAAAAAAAAATATAAATACATAATAGCGGAGTGAAATTAGAATTGTATATGGATGTAAGAGCTAAGTCAAATTTTTTTTATTTAAAAAATAGTGAAGCAATCCACACGAAAAATACCAAAAATGCCGTTTTTGGTACATATCTCGCGAAGCTCCAGAACAAATTTATTGACAATTTTTTTACAAGCTTCTCTGTATGTATAAAATCGAAAAAATTAAAAAAATTTGACTTAGCTCTTACATCCATTTTCAGAATATTTTTGTCTAATTTCACTCCACTATTATATTTATTAACATTTTTGCTAAAGTTTGTCTGCTACTGGTAAATTTTAAACTCAGGTATGAATTTAGTACAAACATATGGAGAAAGCACAAAATCCTGATGAGAGGTTTAATAAATTTGACACATGTCAGCTTTATGTTATGTCCATAACCCACTAATATTGCAAACTATTTTAAAATTTGGTGAGAGCGCTAAGAAACCTCCACCAATTTTTTGATTCAAATGAAATTTTAAGTCACATTGGAATTTTAGATTTTTGTTGTTCCAAAATTCTGGTCTTTGTTAAGTAATTATTTAGAAAGTAGGTCTTCAATATTTAAAAGCGACAATAAAAAATGATATAGAAATGTAATTTTAAAACTCTTTTGAAATATTTTTGAATTTTTGTTATTTTACAAAAATTTGACTTAGCTCTTACATCAATTTTCCGAATATTTTCGTCTAATTTCGCTCCGCTATAAACACAACTACTTGAATAACTATTATTCCAAACGTAACACAGTATTTTTTAATATTCTACTCTCGACCCAAACATTATTAGAATTGTCTCTTATTTTCGTAGGAGGTATAGAGAAGAAAAACACCCCTATGCTCACACATCCACAACTTCAGCAGCAGCTATAGCTATAATATGGCTGCAGTAGAAACTTTTAAACACGCTGACAAAATAAAATAAAACGGGAAAAACGTGTCCGACCCTAGGAATAAAGATCAGTCAAATTCCTTTGCCCAAGGGAAGGGACTCGAGAAATTTAATATAGAGAGAGTGAAGGGAATTTCTAAAAAGTTGCCAAAGTATACGAAACTGGAATATACGGGATGTGGCAGTTGATGTGTTTCAACAATTGAAATATGAGACTGAAGCGGAATGGAATCTTTGACACAATGAATATTGTAAATGTGAAGTTATACTTAAATTTCGATATTGAATAGCAACATTAAATAGATTTATGCAAATATATTTCTTACTGGTATCGGTTTCTACCTTAGATACAGTTGATTTTTAGCTACAAATGTATTTTTTTTTTATTTTCCAAACAGCGCTACTCGCCCCGCTCTATACACACCCATGCTACTATTTTAAATCCTATGCATACACAAATCCCGATCCCAGTAAAACTTCTAACGTAGTTATCAATAGTTTTCGTTAACATTTTAACAACTATGCTCTGAAAGCCGTCAAAATAGAGATAGAGCAGGTGTATAGACCCAGTTCGGATTTAGATTAAATCCTGATGTGGAAAATCGTTTCGAAACTTTTAATTTATGTAAAGGGGGGGATGAATGTTATACTAACAATACACGAAATATGAAGTTGCAAATGTTTGATGGACGTTTTCATATTATTTTAAATCAGAAGTGGGATAGTTCTAAATCAGAAGTGGGACAACTCTAAATCCGAATAGGGGGGTTACAACTTTTAATAAGGAATCTTAATATTAAATTTTGTTGTTTCTATGAGATTTAGAACAATAGTTGCGGCTGTTTAGAAGAGAAGAATTTTCGAATGAAAAGTTAATCTCTAGTTTTAATGTTCAAACTTTTCGAACCATTTACAGCAAAGATCAAAGAGATATAACTTAAACAATAGATTCTGGAGAAAAGGATATCCTGGTTTTTAAAGTAGTAATGGTTTTGTTTTCGTGTGTTTTCGGTGAAATTCTCATAGTCAGATGAACGATGTTAATCATAAAGTTTAAAGCTGAATAATTTAAAATAAAATTATTAAAATAAAAACCAAATGCACTTGCGCCGTAAAATACCAGGAAATATAATGGGATATCTAGTAAGAAAATTAAAAACGTTGCTTTATTACGTCCATATCCTACCGACCGCGCCAGTTACGTTTTAATATCCCAAACCTCCTCGTTTCTTCCATGTACGGTTCCAAGTCTAAACTCAGATTGGCACAAATACCCATATCCCTACTTAACCCGTCTCCCGGCTTAGACCCCCGGTTTTTTGTATCGTTTAACCAGAAGAAACAAGCTCTGACATGTCAGGAGATCTGCTCTGGATTTATAACGGACCGACAAAGAAAAAGGGCTCAAAATCTCTCTTCATATATCGCGGAGCAACATTTAACGAGGCCAGGGACGGACCGTAATCAGCGGAAAAGTTTTTCTATGTGAAGGATTTTTTATTGTTTTAAAAAATTGTTTATTAACTTATTTGTGTCTTCAATTATGAAAAGATTTGCAGTAAACGGCGATAAGTAATTACCCTTAGCCATTCCTTCGTGTTGTTTGCATTACTTGTTTTAATGTTGAAATAATTTTGATTCATACTTTATTCAGCAAGAAGTAAATATTCATCAGTAATATCGTCATTGAAATCATTCGTTTCAAGATAATCCTAGATACGAAGAATCTGGACACTAGACAACAACAAACTTACATTGAAGGAGACTAAAGTGTAAAAAAAAATTAAATTTATTTAGACCGCCAAAATAACTGTTAAGAAAAACTGAATGCTACATCTCTCAAGTCTCCGTGCAAGGAAAAACTTAAAGGGTTTATATCAGGTCACCTAGTTGGCCTAACTGTCTAATAACTTTGAGTTGAATTTGAATTTGGATAAATGAACTTTCATGAATATTAAAATATTTTTATTTTTCAGGTAAGCTACAATATATTTGAATTTACTTTGCTGGTAAGTTCGCTGATTTAACATCAATAAAATTAATGAAAAAAATAAAAACCGAATTACGGTATTTTGTAAAATATCTTGGACAATCCGACCCTGGCGAAGGTTACGGTGTTACGCGAAAATCTCCGAGAAGAAAAAAAAACCGAAGAAAAAGTCAGTATTAAAAGGATGTTTGAAGTTTTGAAGTAAGGAGCCTTCAATATAAATCACTACAAACAAAATGGAGCGCTTTATCATCGTTATATTTTCTCTTCTTGGCCTTTGTTCGCTAAGTTCTAGGCCAAGTACATGTCAAACTAACGATGTTAAGGATTTCACGACAAAATATACGAGATAGAACACAAAATGTTTAAGAGAAATATGTCTTTATATGTGGAATATGTTTGTAATTAAAGAATTTTTAATTGATGACAAGGGGTTTGAAGATGACGCAAAACTAGAAAAAAAAATATTTAATATTATATATAAAACAAAATTAGATGCCCGAATGGTATTTGTCAAGACTATTTCGTTAGGTTACAAAACATACTACCTAAATATGTAAGTATTAATTTGAAAACTGAATGGTATAATTAAAATATAAATTGCAATTTTGGTACACAGTAGGAGTATTGTTTGAAATCTTTGTTAACTCATTGATAACGTTGGGTGTAGGTAAATCATTAATGTTGTTGATGGGTCCAGCTGTAGAGTGAGAAGCTCGAGGAGTGGCTGCAGGATCTTCTGTTTTTTGTTTTTTAGCTGGATGTTTTGAGGCGTCACTTCTAAGGGTGTTTATAATGTTGGAATAATGCTCATTATCCATTTGCAGACAAGGCTTAATTGAGTTGGCCGAACTGTAGCCAGTAATTTTAATTAATTGTTGTTCACCCACCCCTCCTTTAGCCAGGTTACAGCCTGCTGTCGACCGCATAGAGTGGTTTGATATTTTTATTTCTTTTGTATTTAATCCTGCCTTATCTGCTGCTTCTTTAGTCCATTTGGAAAGTTCGTTTTTTCCCACTGGAGTGTTTTTGTACCATCCAGCACTTGATTGTTCTTTGTTCCATGATGGGTTTACTGTTAAGAAAAATCTATCAGTTGTTATTCTAGATGAACGTTTAACCATTAGAATTAGAATAGGTAAACTATTCGCTGGAGTCCCGCCGGAGCGTCTTCGTCCGATAATAAAACCATTGCGTAGTATTCTTCCAATTTTAATGAAGCAGAGCTCGATTTCCTTTTATTGGCGCACATCTGCAAATTCCGTCGTTTCGCATTACGAGCTTCCCTACTAGACTTGAAGATAATATCTTTAAATGGATCAAAAATTATTTTCCACTTCATAAAATACATCTCTTGCATTTTTTTTGCAACGGTGTTCCACATTGTCTTCACAACTAGTTCTTTGTAATTTTCACCGTTTTCTTTCTTTATATTCCATGCCAAATCTTTCATGATTAGGTTTAGTTGCTCTAAACTTGTAGTTTCTAGAAGCTTGTATTTCTTTGCCTTGCAGAATTCCGTAAACTGTTTCCATATTGACGTATGGGTTTTAACGGTATTGTACGGTACACTTTTCTCAATCGCCAGATCAATATTAGTCATAGAATCACTCATTTTCACTACATAAGCTGACTAGCACTGTTTAAAAACAATATTACAAAATTTATTGACAATAAAATCAGAAAAATTACTTGTTATCAAAGGCATTGTAATTTTTGGTGACAACAGCTGTCAAGTTTTGCATCGGGTAAACTCGAAAAAACTGCTGACAGGAGCTGTCATACAGTTTTTTCATCTAGAAACCATTTGTAATTCAAAATTGCGCGTTTGTGATTGGTGGAAATTAAGACGAGGGAAATAGTCAATCATAAATCCAAAAAGAGGATGGTCAGGTTAGAAAAAAAATGTTCAAGATAGATGCAAAATTAATCTGTCTAAAATCCCATGTTTATATAAAAGGCTTGGGAAACAGGCATACGTCAACTGCAGATAAGGGACATTCAGGCAATTCCAGATACAGAATGATTTCTCAATTTTCATTTTCAACGAATTAATTTGTTTTTTTGGTTTTTTTTTTGTGAAAAACGTAAAAAAGTTGTAGAACGTTATATTATACATATTTTTAAAAATGTCAGCAATAGTAGTTTATAGAACTCAATTGCCTTCATTCTTACATTGTTAAGATTATAAAAGGAAGATTTGGTTTCATTTTCTTTATTAATATAAATGATGCAAAAACGACTTATTTATGCATAGAATGCGAACTTTACGCACTGTCGTCATTGAGACCTTTTTGATCTTTTTTCAGGGCCCGCAGTTTGTTTTACTACTTTCTTTAACTGATATTTTACAGTTCCGAAATTTAGGTTTTCTTTCCCGATTTCCGTCATCTTTCATATAAATAGAAAATCAATATTTTCGAGTTACGATTCCGAAAAAATCGACCTCAATAAACAAAAATCGGTCCGACTAGACCATTCAGTTTAATAACCTCCTTCTAGAAGTCGGTTATATATCTGAAAAAAAAAGAATAAAGCATACTCAGGAGAGTAGTTTCAAAAGCAGTTCAGATTATAAATAAGAAAAGACCCGTTTGACCCCTAACCTGAAGGTAGTTTGTCCAATGTCTGGGTTTTCCCGGTAAAAAATCGTACGGATCATCCCCGAGCGGAATCTTAACCATTAATCAAAGATATCCGAGTCTATTGTCGTTAGCCGCAACTGCTTTCTGCACAAGATCGTTTGTGACTTTACGTCTTTTTGCTAACTTTGGAGGGTGAACATTTTTACGATATTTTGTAACGTAATTAAGAAAAAAAAAATTTAATCTTCAAAAAATGTCAATTTTCTATCAAAATGCGCCCCATTGTAGAAATTAAAGTGGGCTCTAAAACTTTATGAATATTTGCCAGTCAAAATGAGGCATCAGAAAAAATTAAAATCGATTTTTCTCTCTCTACAATAGTAGTTACTTTTCTTTAGCAAAAAAAGTTTTTTAATTCATTACCAAAGATATAAAAAATATGTCCCCTCAAATGAGACGCATATGATCATGTTAGACAAATCTAATTAAGAGTGTTCTATACCCATCAACTCTGTCAATTTCATACATAACCTCGAAATCCTCGCCCCTTACGTCTCCGCAGAACCCCACTCTAAAGAAATTGTTAGGCAGCATGAAATACATCTGCGTATTTGCGGTTGCATAATTACCAATTCTGGGATAAGGACGACATCTAGACGTAGCATTTTCAGTCGTGAATGGAAATTAGATTTCTATTGACATGAACACAACTTCGTGCGATCTAGCGGTATTAATTTAAACTGCCGAAACGCGTAATGTTTGTTTATCTCCAGTTTTACATTTGAGCATTTGAATTTGAGCGCGAACGAAACTAATATGAGTAACTTATATAGAAACCTCTTTTCTATAAATTTTGCATACTAACTCAGTTTTTATTCGGGACACCAGCTCAGGGCTTACAAAGTTTGCAAGCCTAATAGCAGTATGAGGCCAAATTGTGAAAATTGTATTTAATATACAGAAATAATACAAATGACAAAAGACAAATTGTAAATCTTAGATGTTTATATATTCATAAAATAAGATAAATTATGAACAAAAGTAATTAATTCAATGGTAATTGCGAGGGACACATATTTATAAATGCACCACACACTACTACAATTTTGTCCAATGCAGTATATAACCATCTCTTTTTTTTAGACAACATACTCATTGGTATAGTTTCATGAAAAATCTTATTTTTTTTAAAAGACCAATAATTCGTTCTACATGAACTCGTACAGTGGCAATATGTGTATTTTCCTGACCTTGACCTGAAGACGCCATTTTCAAATAGCTCTAGCTTCTAAACCAAAGCTCCAAAAGCACATGCTTATAGGAAATGTTCACTCCATTTTTGCATGTTCTACAGCCCTAAAACACGTATTCATTAACACCCTGTAGAAATAGTGTATGTTTTGTTTTGATATGCTTAACGATGATGAATCATGTTTGGATCCCATTCATCATTGGCTGCTTAGCATAACGGGATTGTATTCTAAATTGACTAATCAATTTCAAAATATCAGTCGCACTAATACTATGATTAATATTATTATGTATATATTTGTTTGAAGATACTTATTTGTAAGCCCAATTAAAAAAGTTATTGGCGCGGTTAGTAAGATTGGACATGCAGCGTTATTTATGCTTTTTTATATTTTGAATTCGCCAATGGGATTAAGTTCAAGATAAAAAAATCTAGACCTAGACATTGTTTCAAGAACAACGACAATTCATGCTGACTTACCCGATTGACCTTATTTTCCCGTATTTATTCTTAGATTTCTCAAAACTAGGACGAACTGGTTATCCCAACAAATCTTATTTAAAAATAGAGTAGTTCGCAATACTCTCAAAAACACATCGAGCAAGATTAAACTAGTTTAAAGTTTTCGAAAAAGGAAATTGCGGTAAAATATGTACATGTTATTTCTAGTTCGGATTTCTCTTTTTGTAAACCCGTATACGTTTCCTAGAAGTTTATAAACCTTTTAATATCGCAGATTTATTGAAGGACTTTATGCTTTTAGAAATTTTGTTGACCGAATGAGCATATTATGATAGGAATCTTTTAAGAAAAGTAAAAGGGAAAGTTTGATGATTGAAACTACAAAAAAAAACATTTGAAGCTTCCTAGAATCGATAGCTGATTGTGTATCAGAAGTGGGATTTTTTTTACTCTAGGTAAAACTAGATTTTTTTATAAAATATATAAAAGTAACGTTTAAAAAAATCAGTAAATAATTCATAACCAAAAAAAAATGAATAAAAAATGAAAATACTCAATCACTCATGCACCAACACGCCTGGTGTTGGTTATAAAACATTCATACAACGAAACATTTAACGTTTGCATTCCACTTATTACGAACCAGCGATAAAAAGGCAACAACATCGATTTTTATGCAATTAACTTACGTAAACAAAATGTGTATGAAACAAAAACCAAATCGGTAGTGACACATCAGACTAATTAGCCCAAATGAGGTTTTTATTTGACGCAATTTTTGCCAAACGATATGTAGCACTTCTGTGTCTTTTTTTAAATGGTAAATAAATCTTCCACATTTTATTCTTTAGTTGTAAAAGTTTTTATTCAAACAGTAAATCTCTAAACACCTAAAATATGATTTTGTTTGACATATCGTTTTTGGAACAGGGAGAAATCTAAATGTAGTATTTACCTACGTTTTAACAAATTTTATTTTCCAGACTAGTTTTGGCTGAAAACCATCATTATATGCTGTCATCCTGTCTTTATGTCATGTGTTATCTCTCACTCTGTCATCTGTCATCATGTCTTTATGTCATGTGTTATCTCTCACTCTGTTATCCTGTCTTTATGTCATGTGTTATCTCTCACTCTGTCATCCTGTCTTTATGTCATGTGTCATCCCTCACCACTCTGTCATCCTGTCTTTATGTCACGTGTCATCTCTCAGCCTGTCATATGTCAGCCTGTCTTTATGTCATGTGTCATCTCTGACCCTGTCATCTGTCATCCTGTAATTTATTGTCATCTTTCATCCAAGCTTACCACTTAAAAATAGTGTTGACACCCCACTTTGTATCAAAAATGCTTTTGAGTACAACTTCAGAAAGAGTCTGAGATGATCTAAGATGAGATTTGGATGTTTTGTCAGTTTCAGAATATTCAAGTATTTCACTTTTCACTTTTGCAAAAATCCTGAGACAGGTCGATATGGCTGGAAACAGAGGTATAACACGTCATACATTGATATTTGATAATTATAGATGTCAAAATATGAGGATTTTGAAATAAAAATAAACCTTTCCCAACTGAAATAATTGAATATTCCATACTTTATCAACGCACCGTATATTAAAAAAACTATTGATCGAATTTTCATTTTTTAACATTCGTTATAAATTAATATTTTGTACACCCTGTATTTGAAAGTCTCGTTTTACACATGTAAACCAAAGCAACCGGACCTTGGTAGGCATATACCATATCGTATAATTCTATCAAGGCGCCCTCTATCATCTATAGCCGGTTCAATTGCGCATAGCTTTCAATTGTCAAACCGCTGACAAGGTGATTGTGTCGAGAGTAACGTTACACAGAGCTTACTGGGATATCTTGGAATCGTAGAATGGCGGCTGATATTAGAGGAGAGACTTGTTATGGATAAGGATTTTGGAGAAATAACTGGGAATGTATAAACGGTTCCTGTGTTGGATGAAGGTTTGTGGGAAATACGATATATCGGAGGATGTAAATTAAGTTTATAGTAGGTAATTGAGTTAAGTACCGCTCAAGAGTAGCACAGTCTGATATATTTTAGTGATGAGTTTCGTTTGTTTGAGAATTATACTTTACTCAAAGCTAACGTAGGCGGCTGTGTATGACTGACAGTATAACACCGTTTTTATGAATTTTTTTTTGAGTATTTTGACGTAGTCCAAAGCTGCGTTGACGCTGGTGCTAAATAAAAGTACTAGAAGAAAGAAAATAGTTTATATAAGGTCTACATCAGATATTCTGCCAATTTTGGTAATCTCTTAGGCTTACTGTCCACGCAGACCGCACGTCAGACGCACGCTATCGTCATTTCATTTGACGATTGCTTGCATTTTAGGTATAAACAAGCGAAACTGTGTCCACGGTGCAGCAACGTAGCGTCTTCCTTTCGTCATGCGTTCGTCTTGGGTTGGGAAACGCGTGGGTAGTAACATGCTACAGCACGAGCTGCACCGTTGACACAGTTTCGCTTGTTTATACCTAAAATGCAATCAATCGTCAAATGAGTCAAATTAGTGAGGCAAACTTGTCAAACTTATTTCATATTCATCTAACTGATATTATTGAAACACTACCAATGAAATGCAAAAATTACCCAAGGAAATACAAACAAAGATTTCCATCAGACGAAACATCCAAGTGTGGCGTATTTCAGAAACTTAGAACCGTAGCATCGAAACGTAGAAACATGTGAGAGCGAGAACACATAAAGGCAATAATCATAACCCAAGAGATATTGGGTAGAAACCGAACAAAATGGAGTATCCCGAGTTTCACTTCCTAGTACATATTAGCCCACACTATTACTTACACTAGATCGAGATAATTGGTTAGTGACCTAATTTTCCTTTGTGGACTACCTTCTCCACCGTAACTCCCAAACGCCGTCTTTATTTCTCCTTGCTCCTTGTCATATAGTGGGTGCCAGAAATTTGGAATTGAAATTACCGAGCTGCATGAGAACTGTTAAAATAACAGTCTGTGGGACTTTATTTGTCAGAGTTAGAGCTTTTTTGACAGCAAAATTGACAGAATGACATAACAAATGATTGCCTAAAATTGGTAGGCAACGATGAGGCCAAAAGTTTGAAGTTTTTTTTATTTTTTTGAGCAAACAAGTCTCAAAGACAAACCGTTAATATGACAATGTTAATCTAAATACAAAAGTTGTTGCTATTGCTGACGCATCTGGAGGCTGATCAACAAATCTGAATCAACAGCCAATAATAACAAATAATGTCAGGCAAGCGTATCAGATGACATGATATCAAAATACTGACAGAATGTCAGGCTAGCATTGTGGGTGATGTTCTATAATTTTGTTACTTTGGTAATTGATTCTTTCTTACCAGCGAGGAGTTGTTACTAATTAAGTCCCTGCTTAAACTAGCCTTAAGATCATTCTCTTTTTACTTACTTCTGCACGTTTTCAAGGAATCCCCCACTTTTTATTAACAACACCAGAAGTTGTAGATCCAGCTTGTTATCCTTGTTGTTCCCCAGATTTTCTGGCATGTATTTAGTGAAATAATACCGGCCTAAAAAAAGATTTTAAAACCACCTCAAATAAAATACAAAAAGGCGCTGTTTTATATGTATATATATTATTTATGATTCGTTGTTTCCTCTTTGGTGGTTTTTTCTTTATCGCGGTGTCAGTGTACAACTTTCCGTGTCTCAAGTGTAATAATATGCATAATTCCAGTTTTTAAAGGTGTCGGGCAATTTTTTTCCTCTAATGGCCCACTGCAAAGAATGTAGATTAGGCGCAAGTGAGTTTGACGTGAAAATATCGCTACCGATTAATATGGCGGATGCATATTAAAATTCGGGAAATGAGATATTTCTCAAAAATTAGAAAACGTTACGGTGAAAAGGGATCGGTCATGAAATTTTTGATTTTTTGTACAAACTTCTACAGTAAAATAAAATTTTTCTAGAATCACTATTACCCCAAGTAATAATTATCTATGAAGTATACAGGGTAGTCCATAAAGTTTCATACAGCCTATATCTCCGAAACAGTAAAAGAGATGAAAAACGCTATAAAATCACGTGGTACCAACTTTCCAATTTAAACGGGACACCCTGTATATTTTAAGATTATTTGGAAGTAGCCTCCAAGATAATTATAAACTATTTTTTGTTATTTTAGAGTTCTCGACTTTTAATTATTCCAAGAGTTTCAACTAATTATGTTTTTGAGATAAAATTTATATCTTCACGTATCACCCTATATAATTTACAGACAAGTCTAACTTGCATTTGGAGTTGCAAACACAATTTGCTTAATAAGCTGAATGTATTTATTCAATTTTATTTAATCAAAAACTAATTACAGCAAAATTTACAAATAATTCCGAAATAACATGTTTAAAACAGCCAATTATTATTATTAGTCGACAACACTATGGACGAAATAAAAACATGGCGCAGTATTTCTAGGAATTATTAAACATCCATTTAATTAGTGATATCCTTTCACTAGTGATCATTTATTAATAATTTAATGAAGCTTTAAATAATAGGATAAAGGCGTTTTGTCCATTGAAACCTATTCCAACATTTATTATTTTCGGATGTATTTGGGTTGATGAAAAAATTAGCAGTATGTAAATTTAATCATAAAGTTCGTTTGTATAACGGTAGAAATGTACCGGGAAAATGCATTGGACCACCGCACGTATATTTACCAAAAAATTCCTGTGCATGTACAAGGAGAGTCAGGCATAATGTTTCGGTTTCTACAGGCTAAATCAAATACATTAACAAATATGAAAAAGTTGAAATGTAACAGCAAGCGGTAGTCATCTGTTTTGGGGGAAAAATAATTTATTTTGAAAAATTAAAAAAATCGTGTCTTTTGGGACAAAATATATAGAAAATCGTAAATTCTGGAAGAGTGACAACATTCGATAAGAAGGTTGGAGTATAAAATATTATAAAGAGTATAAAATATTAAAACTCACAATTAATTTTGAGAAAGTTGAAATATGTTTTTTGTCAAAATACATGCACAATCGTAAATTGTGGAACGAGTAAAATTAAAAATTAAAATATACAATGTTTAAAAAACAAAATCTTATTTTAAATTAAAATATTTAAATTCCGCTAACTGCCTGTCTCAAATAATATATTCCAACTAAAAATTTTGTTCAAAATTATCGAGACACTCCGTATATTTGCAAAATACGACGATATACGAATAAATACAACAAAAATTGTGCTCCGAGGTATAAAAGTGGCTATTGTAATTCAATGGGTACCATATCGGGCGAATTTGTGTATAAGGGGTAGTTTTATTGAATCTGTTTTGAGTATTTGAAGGGTAGTTTATTAAATTTCAGCTTTAAATTGATTGTGATTGATATTGTGGAGGGGTAGTAATGCGTACAGTGGTTTTTTAAGGGTTTTTAGATTTTGTTTTAGTTGAATTTACTCTATGAAACGTACTTATGTTTTTATCATTAAATGCACGAAACTCTTGTCAAATTTTTTTTCTTCAAAACTAATCGAGATATCAGTAAAAAAGAAAATACTTCGAATGGGGCTGTTAACTTAAAAAATTCGGGGTAAAATGGGACCATCCAAGCCTATTTCATGCTACAGGATATATTTAGCGAGTTGGTTTTACCATACCTAGCAAAATTGACAAGTTTTTTTAAACACCATGTATATATGTGTCATCATTTAAAGAATATAAAATTATTGTCTGAAGAAAATCAAAAGCTGGGACCTTTGCGTTCTTCAACTAACTTAAAAACTAGTCATCTATACCAAAATTAAACTATTTATGCTCAACGCACGTTTCGCTGGCTATGTTAGTATAACCAGCGGCTCCTGATGACGGTGACATGGTCGACGAAACATGCGTCGGTCATAAATTATGTAATTTTAGTTTGGATTTTTATTTATTTCTCCTTGTAGGATGATGCTGTTGCCTCTAAATTTTTCTGAACTTACTTTACATGGCAAACAAAAAAAAGTAAATATCTCAGTGCGCCATGCTAGTAGATTTAGTGGCGGTATTTACTCCACTTTGACCTTTGACCCCGTTAAAAATTTTTGAAGAGCGTGACATGAATTTTGAAGTCCATGGAAAGATTTTTGAAGTACTATCGTTTAAAAGTTTTCAGAAGTATTCTCACGTACTTCAACAGTCTTCTGATGGCGAAAGATCAAAGTGGCCGCCACTATCTACTCACTTTAACGCTACAAAAACATAGCGGATGATTTCTAGCCACCAACATACATTCCCGCTATGAAACAAAATATAGAATTAAGGTTTGTGAAAAAATCTAAAATGACATTGCCTGTCGCCGTTTTTGATCCAATTTATGTATAACATCTAATTACGCTCGACAATACCGTGTATAACATGTCGTGTGTAAATCTAAATGGAAATATATAAAAATTCCTTCTTAATATCTACTACTCCATCATCGTATTTCCGGCAAGCGCGTTTCCCTTTTCAAAAAGAAAAATTCCCGACCGCGGCCGTCTCGTCTACGCATCAAGTTCTGTTAAGGATTTTCCTGTTCTTTTGGACAGAAAGCATCGCATATATTGGTTGGTATACCGTATACGATGGTCGTAGATAAATCTCTTTCCTTTCTGGTTAAAAATATTTTCGTGATTTTGCTTTTCTTGGATTTTCATAGGTCGGGAGCTTGCCGTAGTTGAAGTACATTAAGAAATTCGAAAAAAGTTACGTAAAAAGCGCTGCATTTATTACATTTTAGAAAATATTAAAAAAAATTATTTGATTGTAAAGGGGAGCATTACTTCTACAACACCTCGTTTTTGTCAATCTCAGTTATGGTTTTATTTGTACCACTCCTCGTTTTGTCATTCTTAGTTATGAATATGATTTTGTCAAGTAGTCTTGTTGGATTCTTTTAAAATAGACAAACTGTCATCGTAGTAAACTGTCAAAAAAGGCCATAACACACTAGTAAACTGTGACTTACAACAATAGTGTGTTGTCCACAACCAAATATTAAATAAAACTATTTTTAATTCAAAATAAATATCAAATGCTACTCCAAAATTAAAACATCAAGTAAAAATAAATTTTGAACAAATGTTATTAGGTAGTTAAAACGATTTTTTGTTAAAAATGCATTGCAGGGTTCTAACCAACGTAATTATAGAGCCGCTATGAATAACAAATAACTCTCCAACGTCCAACGTTCCAACATGCCTTTTTTATTTAGCTCTCTTGAAACACCGCAGGCATAATTCCAGCCCCCGAACTAAAAATAAATTTCCTCATCCAGAATATCGAGTATGACGTATATATGTGTAGCGTGAGTTCCTGTGGGAACAGGCCACTGGTCCGACCACGGTCAAAATGATCGAGAAAAGGACCTATCCCCAGGGAAACCACATCCTGCCGTACACACTGCTTTTATAACGTTAAAACTGGGAATTCTCTATCCTCAGTTTTCTACTAGGTCCCTATGTGCTTGAATTTAAGGAAAATCCTATAAAAAATGGCGAGAAATAATAAATAAAGTCGGTCTATTCACAAAAAGACGAAACTGAGTGTTTATATGGCTATATTTTTTCAAATATTTAAATTAAACAAAAAAAAAACATTTCTAGAAGAATTTAACAACAAAATATTCATTTTCAGACATCCTTTAGGGATAGGATGTCGAGCTAGCCTGCTTCTTACTGATGAGGTACTGATGAGATACCGAAACCGGTCTAAGAATGGCAAGCTCCTTTAATATCAAAATCGAAGTTTTTGGTTTAAAGCCCCGACTTGGTCGGGCCCCAAACCACGTCTGGACTTTCGTAATTCAATACCTGGTGGGGCATATAACCCAAGGAGTAGTTGTTGAAGTCCAGACGCTGGTGCAGTGTAGGACATTTTTAATTTCCTTATTCTTGGGAACAAGTGTGATTTTATTTCACATCCTTAGGCAAATCACTTAAGTGACAAATTTTAATATTATAATACAAAAAACGTATAAACATTTATACATATTAAAAAAAATACCTGTATCTTCATTACATCAGCGCCTATAAGACCGCAACCATCATTACACGATGAATTACCATTTTAAAAATACTGTATTTTATTTTGTTGCAAATTTAATTCCGTTATAGTAAAATATTAACCAAATGTAATATTTTTGTTATTTTTTTCGTATTTCTAGTTGAAAATACAAATAAAGTAATAAAAATAAACTTTAATTCTCGACAGATTCTTATATGATTATTTGGATTAAAATTTCAACGGCGCCGTGGCTTAGTTGGTTAAAGCGCCTGTCTAGTAAACAGGAGATCGTGAGTTCGAATCTCGCCGGGGCCTATGACTTTTTTTTTGTTAATTTTTGAATATTGTATATTTGTATTAAATATAAATTCAAAAGCTGTTTGTGCCATCTTTTGCTCATACATTAAATTTAGTGAGAAATGACGATACTTAAATAAACAACGAAAATGTGTCTTTCATTGACATTTATGACGTAAGAATTATTACTAAAAAAGAAGGTAAGCCAAATACCTATATTTTACTTTTCCGGACAGTTCACAGTTTACCGTCCGAAAAAGTACGAAAAAAGTCCTAGGCCGAAAAGTTCTTCTTCTTATTATTGTGTACTTTATCGATTTTTGATACATTCGAATAAAAAAAATATTTTTTAGACAAAGTGAATAAAAAAAAATCGTAATTTTTTATTTTTTACAACAATTACTTTACGCCTTTTTTAAGATTTTTCTCTCATTCATTAGCTATTTTTTCAATTCGTAATATTCGCAATTTTAGTTGATTAACTGCTTAATATAATAACACCCTGTATGTAGCAATTTCCAGATACAAAAAACACCTCTATCTATATTTCATAACATACGTTATCCAAATATTGATAAAGCTTCTTAAAAAGTAAAAGACAAAATCGTTTTGGCGCGGTCGGGTAGGATTTTCTAGATTTTCTTTACCTCTACAATTTTCCGGAATATATTTAACCGCTTGCCGAATAAAAAACAAAAAGAAAAAAATCGATGTTTTTTAACGTGTTTCCCGATTCTCCTGTTAAAACAGTGCTTTGAGGAAGCAGATGGTCTTTTTTTTACTATCGATTTCTTTTGGTCTCGAACACATGAAAAGAATTTTGATCAGCGGAAGGATGTGCAATATTATGCTTGATAACGTTTATTTTTTGCTTCTCTAAGGAATCGGCCTTGCCAAAAGGCACATTCTTTGTGCTCGCCTACAGTGGTGTATCAATTTTTTATTTTTGGAAAATTAAATTCCTAATTTTTTTAAATTAATGCCTCAGTTGGAACGCTTTATTTATATTTTCTTATGTAAAAAACACAATTTACATCTGAATATCTTAGCCCCGAGTCATTTATTTTAAAAAATATTTTTTTGTCAAATTTGCCTTCTCCAATAATATTTTCGATCTTTAAACCGAATTAATTTTCTCAGATTTTCGTTTTTTTATAACTCGAAAATTTTACCAAAGCGTTTATTTCTCCAATTTTTAAAGTAATTTATATTTTCTCACATTTATTTTTTTAAATATCGACAAAATCTGGGACACTTGGTACAATTCATTGACGTAGTAAAAATTCTCAGGTTATTCTTTTATATAAGATTTTCTTTGTCGGATAGGGAGGGTTTGATGTATCGTTCAAAGGTCAGAAGTACGGCTGGATATCTGCCAATAAAGTCCTTTTTTATACAAAGCAGGAGTCTCTGGATATGAATAGACATTAGAAAAGGTGGAAGAGATAGTTTTTAAAAAAAAGGAAGATAAAAACGTCTTGTTATTTTGATTTATGAGCTGTTATCAACGTGTTACATTTTTTTATGAATACAGTGAGGGTCTATAGTGTGGAAGATAATATCATTATGTTTTGATGATGAAATTTATTTTTACAAAAAATAAATAAACAAACAACGATTGGCTGTAGAGTTTAGGTAGAATTTTGACAGGCTAATTGACGTAAAATTACAAAATTAAGCCCTGTTTATTAAATCAAAATTGGTTTAAAAAATAAACAATGATCCGGGTCCCAAAATATTGGAGGATAAGAGCCCCAAAGGTGTAGTTCCACAGACTATAAGCTCTAAAACATCAATCGAAAATTCTATCTGACACGTTAAAAGTGCATACCCATACGGTAATTTATTAAAATGTTAATCGCGCTGATAGAACTGTCAAAAGTGTGATAATCAAAAATTAATAAATTCCCAGAGATGTGTGAATAGATTTGTTTTCATTATGTTCGAGTCCATTTGCATTTTAAATAATATCAAAACATCCCTCGGTAATGTCATAAATATATCTATTAAAATTAATGTTCGCATCAACCACTACATTCAAGTTTGATTAAAAGATATAATCGAATTCTTTTCTTTGGCAACATATTTTTTGTGGCAATTATTTTTTAATTATTTAACAATATTATTTTATACAAATGATGTGAAATAAGTAAAATCGCAGCTCCCAATTTTAATTTTTGGTGTTTTTGGACCAAATTCTTCATTTTCTTTCAAAAAAAACTTCAACTCGAATTGTAATTACCCACAGTAAATAACAGTTGCCTATCATTAAACACAATATCGTTTAGCCCCCTGACTATAACTTTTCTCATGTTTCACCGAACAACAATTTATCAATATTTACATTTAATAAATAAAATGATGTGAAACTGACATGTAATATGACATATTCATTACTTTAAAATCCTATTCGTATGATGTTTTCGATTTTATTTGTAATTATCAAAAAGTCTATGTTTACTGTTTGATTAACTCTGCATCGTTATCAATTATCAAAATTGTTTTATTTTAATTAATGATTCAAATCAGAAACAAGTCATCATGTTGCATTTTACAGGGTATATAATTGAAAATTGTTTTTTTTAAATATTTTTTTTTTCATCCTTCACATTTTGAGATTTATGCTCATTTAGACCTTCTTCCACAGTACGCTTGATTTGTCCTATATAATTCCGATATAAAACTAGTATTATTACAAGGACATGGATATGCTGTAAAATTTAAATGTAGCTTTATTCTTAAATAAAAAAAATCAGATTCCAAAAATTCAGTTATTAAACAAGCATCAGCAGCGGCAGTTATATCGCTGAATAATTAACCGCGCTGGCGCCCCACTCAGTTTTCAATTATTGTTATTTGTACTGTCTGAAACGTAATAGAATATTAGATAAATTAGTACTCCTTAATTAGTCGAATACACAGGTCAATATTTACCCTAACCATAGCGAACTCATTTCTGAATGTAAACTCTAACTCTAAACGTCCCCGACGCTCAGCGTCGTTTCTCGACGTCGATCTCGCCGGAGCTTCTCGTTCTCTCCGTTCAAGTTCCTTACGACAGTGGCGTGCTTTTAAAATTTTTTCTCCTGTTGCATATTTCTAGCTAGTTTGTGCCAAAACATGGAATACATAAAAAATATAAAACATTAAGATTTACTGACTATTTTACTTGTATGTATAGAAGCAAGAAAAGAAACAATACAAAACAGAAATAAATAGCAGAAAGAAAACAATTAATAGTGATGAAATAAGGACAAAAATAAGTGGACTCGTTCTCGCAATCTTTCTGCCATCTCTCTCGTTCTCTGTTCTTAATATTTATGACCTTTCTTTTTGTTTTCTGTAGTATCTCTCTTTTTTCTGTTGTCCCTCTCTTCTGCTCCGATTTTCTCTCATCTTTATCTACGTATCATTTGTCTCTTCTTTCTAGCTTTCTATCAAATATCCGTACTTTCCCTTACACAACTGAACTTTATTCTTGACGTACCTTCTGTACCAGTACCTTCAACAAGACAGGAAAAATTTTTCCTGGATTTCGCATTGTTTAAGGACCCGCTACTGTTTTTTCGTAGTTTTCCCTTTTTCTCTTTCTTGTCCCAAGACCCTGCGCGAAAATTGCTTCCGAATAGGTTAAGTAAACACTATAAATTTCTACGTGTTTGTCCTGGAGTAATGGTATACCCACTTCCTTGCCTTGCTACGGATAGATACCAGGGTTTCGCCAAAATTACCGAAACAAAAAGACTGTGAGATTTACGAGCTCATGAAAAACTCAAGAGTTACGGTAGCGCGGAAGAAATATTTTGCATGCTTCAACTATTTATTGAAGAAATTTTTAAGGATGTGCATATACAAGTTTTAAGAATCTTCAAGGGCGGATTTAGCTTTTTTTTATGGGGGGGGGGGGGGTAAAACTTACCAAGTAGTCCAAGAAAGCTAGTAATTTTTTTTGTAATATCGAGCAGAAACTAGTAACTGATCAGATCGACTTAAATTTTTTTGCAAATTGCTAGTAAAGGTGTCTAGAAGTAGAAAACTTTCGTTAGTTGCGTTTTGAGTGGTGGCAGGTGGGGGTGTGAAAAAAAAAGAAAAAAAAATTCGTAATTGATAAATTACCTTTTTTAATGAATTAATGTTCCCTCCCGAGTTATAGTGCGCAGAAAAATACGATATTCACCACAATATTCGTACATTTCTAAAAAAAATGTATTTTTTGCCCGTAACTTTTTTTGGCTGATAATATTAAATAATGTAGAATAATCCATTTTAAAGCTTAGGATATGGCCGAAATATCATGTTATTACAAACTTTTTCATTGGAATGACCGTTTTTTCAATATTTGACGGTTATTTCTCATTGACGGTTATAAACGCAAAGATAAAAAAAATGGTAATTATTCGGAAGAACATTTGCTTAAAGCCTTGTCTCTTTAATTTTTTTTTTCAAAAATCAATACTTTTCACGGTATTGACCAAAAATTGAAAATGTCATAAAAAACAAAAATTTAGCTCAACTTTAACAGACCAAAACTTAAAAAATAATTATCCATAGGGCTAAAAATTACTAATTGTAAAAATTGTAAAAACATATGTTACGACTTTCTGCAAAAGGATTTTTTTTGTCAAATACCACAGTCTAGATGGCGATAAAAAAATAGCGTAAAAAAATTGAAAAAAATTTATTGTCCATAACTTATGTTAAGCGGTTCTGGTTCTTAAAATGTTCCCAATGTTGTTCTCTCATTAAGATGTTATAAACATTTTTTTGTGGAAGTCATATTTTTTCAGATATTTACGCTACAACAGCGGTTCTCAAACTTTTCAAGTTTTGTACCACATAAATATGAAACAAAAATGTATGTACCACCATAAAAGCATTTCGCCGTTAAAAATCAATGTGTCGCGAAATTGTTCGAAGTTTTTGAAAAAGTCGTCATTTCAATATTAAAGCTAGAGCCGTTAAAGTCAAAAACTTGAAGAAAAATATATGTGTTTCTGAAAACAAAATGTTAAATGTTAAATTGTACCACTAAAACATCGTAATCTACCACCAGTGGTACATGTACCACAGTTTGAGAACCCCTGCGCTAGAACGATCCAGTTTCTTAAAACACCAATTTTTCAATTGCCAGATCTTCCTTCGTATTAATCGTAGAAAAATAAAAAAAATTATTTTAATTGTTAGCTCAAGGCCATAAAATTAGTTCATATAAATTTTTATGTAATAATATCAGATTTTCGGTTATATTTAAAAAACTAGAAATGTACGATTTTTATGGTGAAAATCATAATTTTTACGCCCTATAACTCGGGATGGGTTTATTCTCATGAAAAATTATATTTAACATTAATTCATTAACAAAGGATAATTTATCGATTGCGCAAGTTTATTTTCTTTTTTTCCCTCACTTTTTGATGAAAAAAACGCCACTATCGAAAGTTTTCTACTTCTGAACTAAACACCTTTCCTAACAATTTGCAATAAATTTCAAGTCGATCTTTACCCCCTGTGCCCCCCCCCCCCCGTAAATCCGCTCTTGAGAATCTTATATGAATTTAAGCCATTATTGTAAAACCAGACATCTCGACTATTCGAAGGTAAGTTTATATTAACTAGAATTAGAGTTAGAAACAAATTTAACAAAAAACATCAGTCGCAACCATTCTGACGTTATTTAGGATTGAAAATGTTTGAAATTTAGTATAACATAGATTTTACAGAGATAGTTCAATAATTATCAATATTCTGAAACTCACCTTTTTTTTTAAATCGGTATGATGATGAAAATGATCCTTTCTTGAATGAAAAGTTGATAATAAATACAAATTGGCATACATATTTGAGTAAATTATACAACTAGATAATAACACTATTTTAAAAATATTAATCGTTATATTATTGTTTTAAAACTAAAACATCTTTGGGAAATTCTTACAGAAACTTTGTTCTTGATAGTAGATGATAAATGGGAGCATGATATGAGGTTGTAAGTTATTCTGCCAGTTTTGCTTTTAGATATTTTATGAGAAAAGGTTTTTCTAAACTTGATAAATATCAACCAAATAGGCGTGAAAATTATTTGAATCTCCCCGGTATGCTAATTTCATCGGTGAATCTCGGCATACGCTTGGCAGGATTTTAATGGAATTTTTGGGTCGCAAGGAAACCGAATTAGAAGAAGAAAAAAAAATTATAAGACATTCTCCCTCTTTTCTTCCTCCATATTCTGTACCAGTTAAAATTGTTTGGGTTATTATGAGGTCAGGTCATGTAGAATTTCTAATATTCTATTATATTTGAGACAAAATCATTAACAATAATTTAAAATTTAGAGGGGAGCTAGTGGGTTAATGGTTCTTCGATATAGCTGCAGCTTTTTTTTAATAACTGCAAATTTTATGATTTTTTTTAGTTTTACTGTAATACTTGTTACAATAATAAAATACAAGGTGTTATGGGTGAACCTGTACATTCGAAAATATTTTCAAAATATGGTAGTACATACAGGGTGTTGCGGTATTCGACCGTCAAATCTTTACACCGTAATTTCCCAAAGCATGTATTATATTCCCAGGACACACACATAAAGTAAAATTTTGTTTTCCCATATTCTTATACCCATATAACGTAATTTTTAATTTTGTTATCCTACATCATTTTCTAACCATACTAACATTGCATAAATTTTTACGATAAAAATGTCAGAAACTAAACGGCCACTTATTTGAAACGTTTCAAAAACAAATTCGTTATTTAATTTAAATTTAAACAAGAAAATAACAGGACAATTTCCCGCCCAATTAGAAAAAATGGCGTCCTATCAAAGCGTTTATAGTCATCGGAGTGGAAAACCAATTTCCACGAAAAGGAAAACCCCCATTAAGAACGTAGGTTTGTTCTCTGGGCGATATTTGCCATTTTTAAATAACATAAAGCGCTCTGATGCAGTCCAGAGTCCCTTAATCCCTTTTTTGAATATTTAAATTTGAATTAGAAATTGCTATTTCGGTATGGTGAGGGTTTATTTTAAATGAAATAATTGGTTAGAGATTGTCAGGAGAAAACTTGTAAAAATAATAAAAATACGTTTTTATTTTAAAATGGAAAATGGTACAGAAATAATGAACATACATAAAAGTCGTGGAAAATAACAGAATTCATTATGATCACCAAGTCAGCAAAACCTCATGCCAAAATTTTTCTGATTTTCCAGAGAATAAAATTTGCTCTACCCAACTGAATTTGCATAATTTTAAAGGTTATGGTCTGGACACACTATAGGAAATAATCCAGAATAAACTGAGCATCTCCAAACAGCTGTCGACCAGAAAAATAGAAAAAGCAACAATTTGAAGCTATTCAATTCTCGTTTTATTTATTTAAACAAAATACACAATTACTATAAACACTGTAGTTCCCCTATAGTAAACACTTACAACCGTTATATAAATTGTAATTATTATTAATAATTAGGTACATTTTGTTTGATAAAATAAATAATAATGCAATTACAAATTAATGTATTTATTTAAAACGTTTATATTTACAGTTGAAATAATATGTATATATTAACACAATATGATTATAAAAAGGCATTTTAAAATTTACACTTGTTTTTATTCCTATGTTGACAAAATAATAATTATTAAATACGTTTATTTTTCACTTATAATTACACGAGAGCTTTTTTTTGTCGAAGTAAACTTGACATGTATCAATAAGAATTTTGTTGCCTGGCAATTTAACGAAAAAAACTGCCTCTGAAAAAATTACGAGACCTGACCTGACCTGGCAGTTTTTTGAGTTGAATTACCTAATGGCAACAAAATTAGAATTATAAATGTCAAGTTTACTTAGACTCAAAAAAAAGTGTAAATTAGTTTATTTAATTTAACGGAAAAGTACAATTGTTAAAAACACAATTATTAAAAATAGCTTGATTTTCAGAACTTTCGTGTCTTTTGTTAATATTTTGCTGCATACTAGTATTTTGAGCGGTGGTAGTAACTGTTTCCTGGATGGTAGTACGAATGGAACCAATGATTTCTCTATGATGTTCTTCATCTAACTGAAGGTACGGTTTTAATGACGATGGGTTGCTATGTCCCGTAATTTTCACAAGTTTTTGTTCACCTATACCACTCCTGGACGATTCAGTTACGGCGGCAGCTCGATTAGAATGGTTCGTAATTTTCACCCGCTTGATATCAAGTCCAATATTTTTCGCCGAAGATTTGGTCCATTTAGATATTTCGTTTATCCCAATATAGTCCAGTAAATGAAGGACTGAAAAGATCGAAAGCTGGGAATAAGTCGGGCATGAGTTCCCACATAGCGCAATTTGTAGGTCATCGCAGGTGTTTTAACATGAGAAAATCCTTAACGCGTTGTGGTCAAGGGGAGGGGCTGAAAATGGGCCCCAAAACCTGGAAAATGGGTCTCCCGCTAATATCTGGCTAAATATGCCAATTAGAGAATTTTTGTTCAGACAAAAAATGGAGATCAGCTCATTCTCTACAAAAATGGCCCTTATCATTTTCTTCGAAAATTCAATAGTTTTCGAGATAGTGGCACTCAAAAGTCCCCTCATTTCAGCTGCTGCTCTACCTTCAGGAATTCCGCTTTCTATGAATTAACGCGTAACCGGGCGGACGAATTGTTCAATATCTCGGGAAAAAATTAATATTTTTCGATGATTCAAAGTCCATCGGAATGGGAAAACCCGTAGCTACAATTCCATGTGACTTGAAGTCAGTTCGTATTTACCAAAAATATTTAAAAAAAGCGGTCAAAGTTTTTTTCAACAATATTTAGAGGCTGCATCATTAATTTATTCATATTTTCTTTAAAAATAGTCATTTATTCTAATTTTGCCTTGATAATGGAACCTTAGGGGGTCTTGAATGACCTCAGAAATTTACTTTCATCTAATTATTAATCCTCAAGAAATAAAGAACGGGGAACAAGAAATGGATAAACAAAAAAAGGCCGGTTTTGACTCGTGTGACCAATTTTCCTCATTTCTCGAAAATTATTAGACTCTATTAAAAATAAAAAAATATATTTGAAAAGTAGACCATCTAAGCTTTGAAATGATGTGCATTGGAAATCAATATAACGGATCATAAGATTATAATTCGCGCTTGTTCCGAAGATTCTCTGGAACTCCGGAATCGGCTAAAATATGCAAATAAACAAATCAATTGTATATTAGAACGCCAGAAAAGTATTGCAAAAAAATTTCTGAGGTCATTCAAGACCCCCTAAGGTCCCATTATCAAGGCAAAATTAGAATAAATGACTATTTTTAAAGAAAATATGAATAAATTAATGAAGCTGCCTCTAAATATTGTTGAAAAAAACTTTGACCGCTTTTTTAAATATTTTTGGTAAATACGAACTGACTTCAAGTCACATGGAATTGTAGCTACGGGTTTTCCCATTCCGATGAACTTTGAATCATCGAAAAATATTAATTTTTTCCCGTGATATTGAACAATTCGTCCGCCCGGTTACGCGTTAATTCATAGAAAGCGGAATTCCTAAAGGTAGAGCAGCAGGGGAAATGAGGGGACTTTTGACTGCCACTATCTCGAAAACTATTAAATTTTCGAAGAAAATGATAATGGCCATTTTTGTAGAGAATGAGCTGATCTCCATTTTTTGTCTGAATAAAAATTCTCTAATTGGCATATTTAGCCAGATATTAGCGGGAAACCTATTTTCCAGGTTTTGGGGTCCATTTTCAGCCCCTCCCCTTGACCACAACGCGTTAAGGATTTTCTCATGTTAAAACACCTGCGGTGACCTACAAAATGCGCTATGTGGGAGCTCATGCCAGACTTATTCCCAGGTTTGACCCTTCAGTTACTGGACTAAATATGAGAATTCTTATACCATCCTTTTGAATTTGTTTTTTGCCAGAAAGGACTTGGGAGTTAAAAAAAACTTTTCACATGTGATATGGTTTCCCCGTCTTCCCATAATTTGTTTAAACAATCTTACTGGACAAACACAATCTTCTGTAGTGTTTGCTACCAACCATTTACTGTCGGCCAACTTCTGATTTTCCCCTCGAAAACACTAGGTTATATTCAACTCTTCCGGTCTCTCTTCTACGATTGTCTGTCTCGATTTTAAAATAGAATACCTTACAATTTGCTGCTTCTCCACCTCTCCAAGCCAATTCATACCCAGCAATGTGATAAAATTTTCTTTGGAGGCCTACAGGTTCTTCTTCACTCCAGGACAGTGCCATTTCAAAAATTTCTCGTTTTGTGAGAGCATTAGAACTCACCTTCCTTTTTTCTGGTATTGCTTGTAAAATTTTGTGTTTTGTGTCGCGTGCATTTCTCGCTTTCTTAAACTGTATGTCCGTGAACGGATTAAAAATTCTTTTATAATCTTTAAAGTACGTCTCTTGTAACATTTTTGCTGAAGTGTTCCAAATCGTCTTGACTGCACTCTCTTTATAATCTTCTCCATTGTTCTTCTTCATGTTGAATGCCCAGCCACATAAAATAGAAGCTAGTTCAATGGAAGTTTCTGCAATGAGTTCATATTTTTTTTTTCCAAACAAAACATCGCAAATTATCGCCAAATTGATGTAGTTGAATTCACAGTATTGCGAGACACATTATCATTGATGGCTTTTTCAATTTCTCCACTCGAAGACTCTCCAAATCACGACATTTCCACAAATGCAAACTTTTCTGAACGCAAGTTTGAGAAAAATTGACATAACGTCATCAAAAATTTGTTTACAATGCTGGGTGTCATGCTTTCAAAAGTTAGGTTCCGTTATTGTCGCTGGAAAAGTTAGGGAAAACTTTTTTCGCTGACATAATGTTAAAATATGAGGGTCTGGATTACTCCGGCAATAAATTTTTGGGTGCATATTTTCTTTGATATGTTTGGAAAATCGATATTTATTTCCATTGCTTTTATAAGACGTATATAACACAAAGCAGCATGACTAAATATAATGAAGCACTGGCAGCAAACGTCAAAATGTCAAAAAATCGGTTTAATTTTTTTGTGAAAAATAAAATTTTGTATGCATTACTATTATGTTTGACCTAAAAAAGACACCAAATTCACAGAAATAAAAATAGGTGTACTTCAAGAAAGTATCCTGGATCCCATTTTGTGTTTGCTGTATAAAAGCCATCTTCCTCAAACTAATAATGAAACACATGCGTGTCTATTTTTTTATTTGTGTCTCATTTTGTAAAAAACATTTAAAATAAGCATTTTTAGGGTAATAAAAAACCAAAACTTTGAAGAAAATTGTGAACTGTGTTCAATTTCAATTAAAAAATCTAAAGAAATCTTGTTAAGCCCTGTATAAGGATAGGCCCAAATAAAAATCTTCTGGTGACATATCCATCTCATTTTATTGACAAATAAACACGGGGCTCTTCAATCGTTTGTCGATATTTTTTTTCTCTCCTGCACACACATACACACACACAAACACCCACCACATACTCTTTTATTTCCCCAAGGAGAGGTAGCCCCGATATTTGTTCTCCTTTGTCACTAGCAGATGTTTTAATCAAGTCTGGCCTTGCTTCAGTCGGTTTCCAGTATAATGTACGGGATGAGTCAAAAGGTAAAGCAGCTCATTTTATCCTAACTTTTAAATTAAAGATGTTTATTACACATATTTTTTATACAGGGTGGTCCTTAAGTAATTGTACAGGGTGTCCCAAATTGGTGTGTTTTGCAGGGTATCTCGTAAACTAGAAGAGATAGAAGAAAAGCAGTTAAGATGTTATGACTTCTTTTTTTGTTAAAGTAACGATAGCCTAATTAAATCTTTAGTAACTCCCTGCAGTTGGAAGATACAGGGCGATTATTGAAAACTGTCGAAAACTACAAGGTACTATAACTTCTTAATTAAGAAAAATATAAAAAAACGATATAAAAACTTTTGATAGATATAATATTAAAGAGTTCAGTGGCGCACAGATTATTTTTTTAGGGGGCTTAATAATTAAATATAATGCAAACTTATGTTTTTTTAAATGGGACACCCTGTATATTTTGACGTTTTTCGTTTCCTTTTTTAATTCTCATTTACCTGATATGACATATTATATATCTATTTTCAATGGTTGGAGCTACAGTGCAAATAAACCATTTATGGATGTTATCAGGTGAAACACCCTTAAAAAATTGAACACTCAGTAACGAAATTTAACATTTTATTATAAGGATACTGATGTGTGACAATTTTATTTATCAAAATTATAATTAATAAAAAATAAAACCAGATTAAAAAAATAAAAACAATAAACTTATGAAACAACGAGAAACATTGTAACAACTAATCTACCTATAACTAATTTTATTACATTAAATGTTCAAAATGTCCTCCGTTTTGTTATAGTAATAATTGACACCTTTTTCTTACTGATCTTACACAATTGAGAATGTGGCTGGCTTTATTTTTCTAAATGCGGCATGATTATTTTGTAATAAATCTTCCCTACTCTCGAAGTTAGTCTTGTAAATATTATTTTATGATTTTATTTTTAGTAATGCTGAATTGGTTGGAGATTATTTAAACGAAAAACTTTTTAATCGATTATTTTTTTCATCTGTCAATACAGTCAGATTTTGTGGTTTCAGCCAATAACAGCTCAGGATCCTAACCAATCATTGTGTTTTATACTGATAAAACCGCTTCTTCGTATTTGTTTCTTGATTAAACTGTGTTTACCTTTTTTAAAATGTCAAATGTAAACATTTAACAATTTTTATTATACTAAAATGTATTGCAAATCTATGTTAATAACCAAATTTTAAAATATATTTGTAAACTAACCTGTTTTTATTAACGCCAAAACGCCTTTAACATTTTTACATACCTCACTTCAACACTAAACTTAAAATTAATTAAATTAAGAAAGACTTCATTTCATTCTTCTTCTTCGCTTTTATTTACGGCGTTTCGCGGGGTAGCCAGTCAAAAAATCGCCTTGGTGGCCCTGTATGTAAAACTATAACAGCCTAACAGCTCAGGTTTCAATTTAAATTGGTAAAGAAAATTTTCAATATTGGCGTGTAAAGTGTCTTTTGCATAAATGACTATGTTCTCTGTTTTTAATACAAAATGATTCAAAAAATAATCCTTTCAAATACGACTCGTCCTCTGAAATTTTATAGATTAAATTTTTGATCTTCATACTCAAACGCCTTTATTTTAGGCAAAACCACTCAAACAAACTGATTTAAGATAAAATCACTCGTCCTGCGGACTCGTGATTTTATCAATCAGTTTGTTTTCGTGGTTTTTCCAAATAAAGCCGTTTTCGTGAAAACCAAAAATTTAATCGATAAAATTTGGAGGACTCGTGGTATTACCTTTGATAAAAACGGAGAGCATTTTGAACATTTAAAGTAATTTTTACATTCTAATAAAATTAGTTATAGGTAGATTAGTTGTTACAATGTTTCTTGTTGTTTCATAAGTTTATTGTTTTTATTTTTTTAATCTGGTTTTATTTTTTATTAATTATAATTTTGATAAATAAAATTGTCACACATCAGTATCCTTATAATAAAATGTTAAATTTCGTTACTGAGTGTTCAATTTTTTAAGGGTGTTTCACCTGATAACATCCATAAATGGTTTATTTGCACTGTAGCTCCAACCATTGAAAATAGATATATAATATGTCATATCAGGTGAATGAGAATTAAAAAAGGAAACGAAAAACGTCAAAATATACAGGGTGTTTGCATTATATTTCCTTAGTGAGCCCCCTAAAAAAAATAATCTGTGCGCCACTGAACTCTTTAATATTATATCTATCAAAAGTTTTTATAACGTTTTTTTATATTTTTCTTAATTAAGAAGTTACAGTACCTTGTAGTTTTCGACAGTTTTCAATAATCGCCCTGTATCTTCCAACTGCAGGGAGTTACTAAAGATTTAATTAGGCTATCGTTACTTTAACAAAAAAAGAAGTCATAACATCTTAACTGCTTTTCTTCTATCTCTTCTAGTTTACGAGATATCCTGCAAAACACACCAATTTGGGACATCCTGTACATAGAGGTATGGTAGATTCCTCACTTTAAAATATTACGATTTGAACCAACTTGCTATAATCAAATGTTGTTAATATTAAAAAGTGAGGCATCTACCATACTTCCATGTACAATTACTTAAGGACCACCCTGTATATGCTTCTACATGTATTTCGCCGGTAAAATTTCTTAACACGTTTAAGCTCATCAGATTTCAGGTTGAGTTGTCAAAGCATCTTCTAAATTAGTTTAGCTAATTTAGTTTACCGTGCATAAATGACTGCATATAAAAAAATAACTAGGACTTCCTTGTGTTATTTGTTTCCAAAAACTGTGAAACAAGACAATTTGCTATTAATTTTTAACAAATGTGTTTCCAATAGTGATAGTACTATCCAATAGTGATAGTGCTAA
Organism: Crepidodera aurea; assembly: GCA_949320105.2. Taxonomy (NCBI): domain Eukaryota; kingdom Metazoa; phylum Arthropoda; class Insecta; order Coleoptera; family Chrysomelidae; genus Crepidodera; species Crepidodera aurea. Next base: position 17,061,905 of record OX439477.1, on the reverse strand, counting down.
TTCTTTATTAACCTGCTGAATATTTTTTTGTTACTTTTCTGATATTGTCAATATATATTTTGTAATTTGCCATTGGCAAAACCGAATTTTGGCAAATTTGCATATTAAATAATGCACTTGAAAGCCAAAATTAAGTATAAATATTCGATTTGGCTCGTATTCATCTCCTGTACCACTTTTCCTCCCTGGCGACGCCGACGTCGAAACCTTAACGTCGAGTTTGTGTGCTTTCCCCAATTCTCCAGTCGATTAGGCGGGCGACTATTAGAATGTCGAACATTTCTCCAAATTGCTATACCTACATTTCCAATTTGTTTCGATATTGGAGGAAAGTACAACTTCCTCGCCAGTATGAAAGAGGTAGAGCCACAAAATTCACTACAGGATGGATCTAACCAGTCGTAAAACGTCATTGTGAACAATCAAAAACGACAATACAAAAAAGGAAATATATTTATGAAAACAAGTTCTGGAAAACTCTTCAGTATGAGTAAACTGCACAAATTAAAAAAAAAGCGAGGTTATAAAGGTAGAAAAATAATTAAGCATTAAACCAAAAAAAAAACATATTTTTTCTGGTATTTTTAGAAAAAATGGGGTGAATAGGGACTCTTTCCACACTTTTTTGCTGTTAATTTTCTGGTCAAATAAGATTTTGACAAATTAGACCTAAAACTATTCAGATCAGCTTTTGAAAACGTCTTAATAGACAAAAGGTGATTTGAGAAAAATAGCATTATACAAGGGGTGGTCCAAATCATTCCATTGCCAACTGGGGGTTTATAGGGTCACAATACATGGAAATACATACATTCTGGAATTGTGAGATATCAATTAAAAAGATTGGAAAACTAAATTATGGGTATTTCAAGTCTGAAAATAATTAAATCTTTAAAAAAATCTTAAAAAGCTAAAGTTCGGTGAAAAAGCATTAAAACCAACAAAAAACATTTTTTTTTGAGGAAAAACAATTTGGAATAGTCAGATATCTGCTAACAAAATTGGAAAAAATAACTCATGACTTTGGGAGATATTCAATCTTAAACAAATTAAAAAATTCTACGAAAATGTAAGAAAATTTTCTCACAGACAAAAGAAAAAACGATTGGCCAAATCAAAACCAAAAAAATCAAGATTTGTTGGTGTGTTTTGGCGGGAAAAAACTATATATTTTGGGTCAAACTATATAAATTTTGGAATGGTGAGATATTATTAAAAAAAATTGGATAAATAATGGAGCTACTCAAAAGAAACTGAAACTAAAATTACTAACCGGTTACTAACTGATTAGTGATGCTACATCCGCACATGCGGTCTACTCAATAGTGATCTAAATCAGTAATCTCTGATTACAGATGTGGTTGAATACATATATTATTCACAATCTGACTAAAAATGGATACCGATTCGACTTTATTACTCTTTTATTATTATTCTTTTGCTATTTCACACCAAGCATGATCAGTTTCATCTCTCTTGGAGTAGCCTAGGAGCTTAAAACTATACAAAGAAAGAAAATAATAGTATATTAAGTTTGGAGAACGGTAAGGGCTTTTTACCGATGGAAGACAATAGTTTGGAGGAGGAGCGAAGCGACGACTCCAATTATTGTCTGACATTGGTAACCCTTACCGTTCGACATGCTTATAACGTTTTTTGCACGATTGGGCAATAATAAACTATTAAATTATCCATTTTTTTTCATATTCAAAATTTCGATTCATCATATCAAGATACATGTTATGGTTGCTAGGTAGTTAGTAGGATGCACAATAAGCATGAACTTGGCTTTTTCTGCTGTCACTTAAAATACTGTTATGTCAATAAGTTTGGTTTTTGAGTGTTTTTTATTGATTATTATTATAATTTTTAAAATATGAGCGACGAAAGTGAATTTGAAGAAATAGAACGGGTATGGGAAGAAGATTGTGCCACAATAATTCCTGAAAAATCAAAATTACCTATAAAATTCTGAACAGTAAGTGAAAATTCTGAACGGTAAGTAAAAAATCTGAACGGTAAGTGAATTACTTACCGTTCAGTTTTTCTTGACATTAGTAAATGCTCCTTACTGTCATCAAAATAGATGTGGTAAACAGTCAAAAATGACCAATTGTGCAAAAATAATATTTGGCACTCTTGACAGATGAAAATTAGAAACTGCGTGATTCAAGTCAAAATTGAGTCACCATGTCGAGTTGCCTAAACTGATTACTAACGCGTTACTAACTGGTTAGTAACCAGTAGCGTCGTCTGCGGTATCCCATTCAATTACAATGGCTGCGACTCATCGCGAACTGGTTGGTGATTTGCGTCAGAATCACGTTTTTTTGAGTAGCTCCATGTGTACTCCGCCTTAGGCATAAAAATAGTTGAAACTCAGTGAAATTGAGGTAGAAAAAACAATTGACGGTGTCAATACAGATTTTGTACGGAAAGAAATGTATTCATAAAAATCGAAAAACTAAACTTTTGAGATTTACCTGGTTATTTTTAAATTTCCTTTATCTTTAGGCGAATTTTTAACACACACTCCATTACCCTTTCACAGGACACACATCATAGGATGTAACTCTTTGCGCCATTTTAAAAAACTTCCAGTGAACACATGAGATAGTTTTTCTACTAAGTAGTTTCGAAAACTAAAAGTATTAAGCATAACAATCTGTATTGAAGTTGAGAACTCCCGAACTTCCAATGGAGTTGGAAAAGTTTTATTAAACACCAACGGATCTTGCCTTATAGGTGTGTATGTTTATACAGGCTTTTTGATATGGCTTATTATGAAACTTTTCCGAATCGAATTTCTGCATTTGACGTCCGCGTTTCGGAGATTCGTCATTATTTATAGGGTTCGTGGAACACCTACAATGAAAATCGGTGCTTTGGAATCGAATATGTGTTGTGGGACAATATTCTACTTTTTTCCCCTTTATTTATACGAAAAACTAATTATACAAGCGTTAGAATTGGGTTAAAAAATATTTTTGACCCATTTTTGGGGAAAAATAATTTTGCCCCATAAAAATTACATTTTCCTATGAATTTTGAACCAAAATAGAGGCTATTAATATTAATTTAAGTTCCAATGTTATTTAACCAGTTTTTTCTAAAAAAATATTTTTCATTCCGACAAAAATGCAACATTTAGTCAAAGTTTAACTGTACCGTAATCATAATTTTATAACTAAGGTTCATAAGAAAAAAAATTTTATGTATTTAAAAAAATAATGAATTTTACCTGCCGAAAATCCACCAAATTTTTTTTCCTCGTCGATTTTGCCTCGTTTTGTCTACCTCAATTGCTCTATTTGTCAAATTTCAACTTTTTTAGATTTTCATAGTAGATTTTAATATATTATAATTTCAAAAAATATCCATTTATGTTAATTATTCATTTTTCGCAAAAAAATATTCAAATTTTCCCACAAAAATCAAGTAGTAATTTATTTTCGTCTATTTAGTCTCTGTCAATTATTTTTTCTACCTCAATTATCCCTCTTTTACTTTACCAGTTTTCCCAAAATTCCTCCTTGCCCACCGACTAAAAGTGTGATTCACGGCCTTCCCTGCACTAATTATACTCCTAACTGCTGTTTTCAGAATATTAATCGGCCAGGAAAACGGAACAAATGAGGAAAAAATGAATATGCATTTTGACGGTGAAAAAAATATTAATGTTCAGCAATTAGTAGCAGATCTAGAAGCAGATTTAGGTTACAAACAGTATAAATTATTATTTATGCACCTTTGATTCATAAAAATAAACATAGTATTTCATATATCTAAGGAAATAAGTAACCAAGTACTTAACACGAACTTGTATAACTTCCCCAACATTATGTTTCTCTAATAATTCAAGCACATGTCTCTGTTAACAGCTTTTGTAGTCGTTGGAGTGGTTTAAAACATCAAAAAATTTAATTTATAGGACTGAGATCCGGTAATCTTGAAGGCCATTCCACAAAACCTTGAGCCCGGTCCATGTTCCTCCCTCAATTAATCGCGAAATCAAACTCCCTGACTACCCGGGTCGATTGTAATAAAAATTGTGTTTTAAATATTTATGAGAGATAAATCAAGTCTAAAAAAACATTTTGCGATATTAAAGATTCTTGTTAAGGCAAGAAGTTTCCGCAGTCTTGGAAATTCAGACGGAAATATAAATACGGTAATGAGTACGTCGAGTAAAAAAAACCACAAAGAAAGATCTTTTCGAATCAGGTACCAAAGCAAAAAATTGTTGAGATATTTTCCTTTAAATAAATTTTTTCCAGGACTCAAAAAGTTATAATGTACGTAAAATACCTATAATTGAGAAATTAATTGTTGTATCTGCAACCCCAAAATTCATATTGTGGCAATTCCAAGAGATGAGAGGCGCCGATTCAATTTTCTTTTTAAAAACGTATACAGCCCAAACTAAACCACTGTAAAAACTCTTATTTATTTTGAAATGTCATTAAGGCAGAATTGATTCTTAAAATTGTGGACGTAGCCGGAAAATTTTAAAACCGTTTAATTGAAACGTAATAAAACTGATATAATTTGTCCGCGTCGCCATTTTTCATTTTTCGATTATGTTTTCATTATCAGTTGGAATATGGTACATCCAGAGTGACATTTTTATTATTTCTATTGGATGCTCTGTTATTTTTCGGTCCCGCTCAGTGTTTGTACTGTATATCGAAAGTTTTATTTTTCGAAATTTCCATTTATATCTGGAAATGTGACCGACGAACGCGAGAGGCCCGAGACCGACCGTGTATTGTTTGTAGTATAAAACAACCGACATCCACCGAATCAATAGAACAAATAAAAGAATGCCGTGCGGCGGGAGGGCCGGGGGAGGGGGCGCAGCTTCGGGCAGGATTCAACTATTTCATATTTTTATTACGTTGACGTAACATTTGTAGGCCGGCTTCTACAAGTTTTTTTTAACATTCGACCTATCCAAAAAGATATAAAAATCAACTCAAATTCTTATGAAAGTGTCACGCAAGGTTACCTTATCTAAATCCGTTAGATTTTTCCACGAGGACAATTGAAATTCAAGATCGAAACTAGAAGGTTTTGAAAAGTTATTAAAGCAAAAAAATTAAGAAAATAAATATATGTATTAGTGAGTATATGTATTGATATAAAATAACTAAGCAAAACCTGAAAAAAAAACACTCAGTACATATAAAAGGTATGCCAACTTACAAACATAAAACAATTTTTTAGGGAAAATCAATAATAAATCAAAATTCTTAACAGGGAATCAAATTGTAACGATGTACATTAAAAGAAAATAACATTTAAATAATTTAAAAATCATAAGACAAGATAAACTTACTTTCTATCAAAATTTATAATAATTTAATCAGTTTCTGTCAAACTCAAAGACTTTCATGAATTTTTGGTTATCAATTTGGCAAAGGACCTGGGATTTAACTGAAAAAAAAAGTTTGTTGATAAAAAAAAGCAGATCGAGATTGGTTGAGAAAAAGATCAGAAGAAAATGCTTATTGTTGAACGAATTGAATTTTAAATTAAAACTTATTGAGTTAAATACCTGAAAAGTAAAAAAATATTTTGTATAATTAGTAATTAAGTATGTAGAGTGACCATCATGTTATAAATAATAAAATATAACTTACCAGTTAATGTTAAAGAAAAAAAGTGTTCAAGAACTTTAAAAAAACCATACACCGATGAGTAGTTTAAAAGTGTTAAACAGTTCTTAGAAGAAAAATAAAGATTCTGTTTAATTCTGGAACATGTGCTATGTGGTAAATGGAGGATGCATTTCCGAAATTCCAGACTAATAAGAAGAAAGAAAGAAATTCTATATTACCAATAAGAAGTATTGATGAACTCGACACATAAGTAAAGTATAAACATTTTACAAATGACAAATTGGAATTAAATCAGTCAATCAGCCAATAGTCAAATAAAAATGACAAATTGGAAATAGCTCAGAGTGACCAATAGTCGAATAAAAAATTTTTCTAGTTTTTAGTAAAAGTTTATTAGTTTTTAGTTTGTAACAAAATTTAATTAATCTTATTATAATTTTATCACCAGTATGAATGAGCATCTCATAAATTGAATTCATCCTTAAATAAGCTGTGTTAATTTTAAAATTAAATAAACGTTAAATTGGTTGCATAACTTTCAGGAATTTATTTCATAGGTGATATTAACAATTTTTGAGAAATAATAAGCATTTTTATGATATTGTTTATGAGAGGCATAACAAAATTAATGAACCCACCACTATAAAATCCCTGAGATAAATTAAATTAAAAAATTAAATAAAAAATTATAAATAATAATCAAAAATAATATTACAGTATATAATGGGTAATCATCTCATGAGGAGTATCGCCCCTTACAAAGCTTTCCAAATCTAGTAAGATCAATCCTCATTTTCTTCATGTTTCTATCTTTCTCTTGCTATTTGTAAATAGTTTCATATTTTTGTTACAATCCTAGAAAAGCTGTACTAGTTTAGTAGAGGTTTCGCCTTTGATGCAATTTGTTCTAAAGGTTTGAATTAACAGGAAGGAAAAAGACGAAACTTCAGTCATTGTTTTATGTGACTGAGTTTTGTTACCGGGTATCGTAGTTATGAGACTCCAGAATTCCAGATATGGACTACCATTTTTTGTTGTTGTCCTAAATGACTGGCCTACAACCGATATATTTTTATATATCCCAGGTTTTTATGGATGTGTCAAAAACGAACACATTTTTCCCATTTAAATTATTAATATATTTATGAAAGTCCGTTTTAAATATTGATATGTCACATTTGATGATGTATATGATTTTATTGGTATGAATATGTACACGAGGTGGAAAATAAAAAATTGAAACAATGATAAATATCAATTTAAAAAAGAAAACAAAGTAGATATAGTTTTTCATTTCAATCCTTAAAAAAATTTAAATTATATATAATAAATTTCTAAATAATAAACTTTTTACTATTCAAACGACACGAATGCCTGCAAAAATGTCATCCATTTTAATGATAAATCGTTCTTTCAAGATGTCACTTTTTTAAATAAATACAAACGAAGATATGTTTCTGACATTTACGAGAAAAAATCCCGCTGACTGATAAAAAAATTAAAAAAAAAATTGAATATTCTACCATTCATTTGCATTTATTAACCCATCAGCACTTTGTGAAAAAACAAAAACAATAGAACAACGCCTTTCAAGCAGTCTGAAACCTTCGGTGTTGTAGGGGCAAGTGGCGCAATTTTTCGATGTCATTTTTCTTCTGTAAAATAGCCAAAAAATATTTACTATTGTCCAAAGGAATTTTTAGACTCCTAATAAATAATAAACAAATTGTCAATTTGGCAATTCCTGTATAATTCATATAAATAGAGTAGGGCTTACTTGAAACTAATCTTACTCCCCCACTTTTCCCTTGCACTTTTTCAATTAGTTTAAATTAGCTTTTGAACAGGTGTAAAGCAAATAGACCAAATTAAATGTTTGCATTAAAAATTGCAAAAATTTGAAAATTAACCCCGGATTTACTGCACTTTCCCCCACATTCCTGATATCTTCGTCGCGGGCGACTCGATCCACAACAAAACAATCGAACACAGGGAACAACGACAGCCAGTAATACCAACCTACAAATTCAAAACGACGTTCTCACGTCACGCTCGAACAAAAGATGGAGCAATCCGCTGGCAACTCAATTGTTTGATGAAAGGATCGACTCTGCTGCTGCGACTGGGGCGAGAGAACATACCGAATTTTCAATACAAGGGCAGTAATACAGTATCGGTAGTCTTTGTAAGTAAATCTACTTGTCCGGATCATATTATTTCTTTCCAGAATTCAGCTGATCTGGATTATTTATCATTAACGAGAAAATGTGTGATCCCTCTCTAATAGTAAATTCATTTATAAATACAATGACCAGATTGTTACGGGATGTTATCAATTATCCACCTCCTTCTGCTTTACATAAAATCAGAGATGTCTTACCAACTATTTTCATTGGCCCGATCACAGAAACAGAAGTCTCAAATACTATATTTGAATTGAAGAATTCTAATTCATGCGGAATTGATCAAATGCTTAAATACATGGCCCATTATATTATTTTTAATTAACCTATCTTTTCAAGAAGGTATGTTTCCTAAGATATTTAAAACTGCCAAAGTTATACCACTGTTCAAAAAAGGTGACGTATCAGGTATGGATAATTATAGGCATATATCCATGTTATCTAGTATTTCTAAAATAGTGGAAAACTTATGTTTAGGAAAATGGTAGAATTCGTTCCTCCCCCCCCCCCCCCCCGAAACTTTATAAGAAAATGTGGTAACTATATAAATCATAATTATTTTACGTTTTTGAGCCAGCGATTAAGTTATATTCAGACGATTTACAAACAATATACACGGTTATTCTAGTGAATGGGATATTTGGACAGTGAAATGATCCTTGTTTGTTTCCGAACATTTTTACGCTATTCCAAATTTTAGCCGTTTTACCCGTTACCACTGCCTCTTTAGAACGAACTAAATGAAGTTTCTCAACGATGAAAAGATTGAAATCATATTTTCGGAGTAATAAATCTACCAATTGATTAACATGCCTAGCTTTGATGTCAGACAAACTCGCAGAATTGCCTTTGAATAATGCTCATTCAAAGTTCAATCTTATATTAATAATTAGTTGTTCTTTTAATCTTATCTTAATAATTAACAAATTGTTGTTAAATAAAATAAGGTATTTAAATAACCTACATTGTGTACAGGGTGACCCAGAGTTAAACGTTAAACGTTCAGGATCGGGTTTTGAGGAAAAAAAATAAGATTTTTATTTCCGAGTTTTTAATTTTTTTCTCAAAAACTAAGCGAGATACGAATAAAATTGAAGAAGAAAAAAATTTGTGTGTTCAACTGTTTAATCCAAGAAAAGTAACGAACATACAAAAAAACAGTGGCGTACAATGATTTGTCCCAATATCTTGTGGAACCTTACTGGAATTAATAATTTAATTCTAATAATATTTAAATTATTGTCGCAAATAAGCGTGCCAAGTTTTATCAAAATCAACCAAATTGTTTTTTAGCAATTCATAAAAAACTATTTTGTTCTAAAATCAAAACAAGTTAGGACCCAGAATTATGGGAATAAAAAATCTTGAAACCGAAAAACCGATCCTGAACGTTTGACGGTTTAACCCTGGATCATCCTTTATATTTACCCCATCCATGCTGAAAAAAGTATTTATAGTAAGTATTATCTACGAGAAATGGTGGGCCCCCTCCGAAAAAAATTCCTGGCTACGCCACTGGTAGCAGTAGTTCTGAATGTTGTGTCAGCTTCCTTCCGTGAGATGTTGTTGGGTTTTCATAGGATTTGAACGACGCGACAACAATTATTATTGTAATGGATTTGTTCCAGCCCTTTAAGTGTCACACTTAAAACTATCAATAATTGTAAATATTATCATCTCGTCCTCGTATTCTACCTACTAGATATCAAAAATTCTTCTGCATTTCATAAATCTATCGTACAAATACCATGAGGCACGTCCAGTGACTTTAAATTTACGAATGACCTCCAGAAATTTACACAGCCTCATATATCTTGGGACAATTTCGTATATGCGCAACATTATTGCATATTTGGATGCACAAAATACGTTGATGTTGGTTAGACGCCATTTTGAATAACTTAGTCCGTGGGATCAGTTCGGTAAGGTCAAAACTATTTTTAAACAAGCCCTGATACAAATGGCGTTATTAGGAGTAATCAAAAGTTCATGCTTTAGCACTAAAATTCGACACATTAGTAAGTCAAAATGCAAAATCGTCTTCAATACCAAATAAAAAATTAAAAAAGAATTTAACACGATTTCCGTTACAGCAGAAAACCAAGATTACGTGGACTCTCAAAACTTCGTATAATAAAATATAACCAAAGATAAAATTTGGCCATTAACCATCAAATAAACTAACTGTAATGGGTCTGTTATTTTCGCAACGTTTAAGAAATAGTCCATTCCGTATTATACAACTGATTTTATTACATCAAACAAAATGGCGGCCCAAATTACGGACATATAAAAATGCACATTGGCATTTTCGTTCTATTAAAAATGTTATTTTCGGTATAAGTGTATTCTGAAAATACGGATAAATCGCTAAGAAGAGAAGTTGGGGTGGATGTTCTCTTCCTTAAAAATACCGAATTAAATTACATTATAAGTGATTTCTTGGGTCACTATACTATATCCAAATCGCAGAGGCCAGCGTTTGTTTATTTATCAGCGCGTGATTACATTGGAAATATTCTTCCTATAGAAAATGTATGAGTACGTCTCTGCGGCTTGGCCTCTCGGATTTGGATAGAGTATAGTCTTGTAGCTCTAATTTTTACTTTATTTATGAAATATGAAAAAATGATCGATAAAATAGTCTTAATAAATGCATAAAAACGTATTAGAAAAGAAATTCTGCATCTTGCAACGTTTTAAGATTTTCTCACAGCTGAACAAAAAGAAAAACATAATCCACGAAAACACGTCTACATTGGCACTTTCACAAAATTAATCCGATTTAATACTAAGCCATCTTCAGTAAATCTCTTTTTGTGAATCTGGACAATAGACGAGGACAAAAGAGGCGAGTTGTAGGCATCACGCAATACACCCACCCTCTCTTATTCTGATGGCTGGTTTTCCCCTCACAACACAGACCACTAACAAACAGGAAGAATGTAGAAAGAAAGGGAGCGTTATTCTGACGTATTGTGTTAAAATAATAAATATTAATAAACAGTTGGTTTATGTATAAATAAATATAAGCAAAGAAGAAGAATACGTATTAGTATTGCTGAAAAGGTATTTCCTGTGTAAATTATTTTGGTTTATTTTTCTTAACATGAAAATAAAAGTACTCTTTTACCTTTCGATATCATTTTTCTTTTTTCCGATTATGAAAAATAGAATAAATAAATACCACAAATACTCCAAATGTGAGTAAATAATCCTCTTATTATATCCTAAATCCATGTTATTTTTTTTAATTATAAATTACTATTTAATTATTCAATTTTATAGAGCCTCTTTATTTTAGGGCCCCACGTTGGGCGCAATATGTAATGAATAAGTAGTTATAAGATTTTACTTTTTAGTATTATTTATTTTCACTTTGTCACTTTTACATTTACAATCTATCAAAAAGCTATCAAATTTTTTAAGTCAGCTCCACATAATTTTTCACTTTAAACAACCAAACTTCCTACTCCAAATGTCATCTCAACCTTTCCTGACATCAACAAAAAAATTACAATTGTTTTATATCATTACAGTATTACAAACTGGCGCAGTCGATAGTATTCCTCTCTATTATTGATTGCATAGTGTCAAGACCTATCACCTACAGGTAATTTCATCGGATCTACTCCCGAAATCTAGATAACAGTCACTGAGATCTGCATAAATTTTTAATAAGCCCTTATCGTCACTTCGTTTCCCAATCTGTAAATCTAATGAAGCATTGCGCTGCGATGTATCTACCTTCTCGTATTCCTTTTACAAAATTCAAATTAGCAACACAGTCGGGAGAAGCGGCGTTTAGCAATTCATGTGTATGGATCGGCTCTCTAAGCCGAAACGTTGTAAATTAGTTAAAGTTAACGAGTACGTACTTAAGAAAGTCCCTTATGACACACTAAGCCGTTTTAGGGAGAATCCCTTACATGCGATGTTGCCGTACTCAAATCTTGGGTTTATTGTCTGCGTTAAATATGTGTTTCTATTAATAATTTTGATGATGGGGAATTAATTCGAGAAGGTTTAAGAGATTTTTAGTAGAAACTTGGCAGCAGTGGGATTTAATGAAAATTAAAAATCCACAAGAAGGAAAATTTTGTGAGAACTTTTTGCAAACTTTCACCCATATTCCCATAAACTTATCCTGCGACTCCAAAACGCATTTAAAGACAAATCCACCTTGACTACAAAACTCTGACCACCCCTCGTAATATCACTAACATCACCCCGAAGTTTCCTCGAGACTCCTTAAATCAAATGAGACCGCAGCTCCCCCTATCTCCATTAAAAAAAAAACTAATCCCTAATTACCATTATGAAGCGAAATAGCGGCAATTCCATAAAGTAGGTACTTATAATTAGGCCCGTGTCACACGAAACCGCACAGTATTTGCTCGGCATTACGAGATGGAACATTCGGGCGGCTAATTATTCTAAGGTGGAACTTTTAGGCCGCGCCGAAGAGGGTTTAAGATTTCTAATTTCAACAGATTGATAAAACCAACTCTTTCAGGGGCGGTGGTGGAAAAAATGTACCACTGGTACACTGTATGTACCACATTTTTATGAGCTTGTAACTTTGTGTTTAGAGGTACTTTCACTGTACCAGCGAGTAGTGAGTCAAGAAATGTATCTATTTATGCATAGATGACACTACATAGTCAGATTCTATTGTTTCCGCTGAGTTACTTGTTATAATGTTTCAAAGTGCAGACTGTTACGATTGTGTTCTTTGCCCACTTACCGTCAACATAAGGTGGCCCCTGAAAGAGTTAAGGCTCTGATTAGAGCAGTTCCTCTAGTCCTATTGCTTTCAAAAAGTTCAGGATGTCGGTAGGCTTCAGGTTAGGTAGATCTTCCCCTTCTATTTGATATTTTCCGAGGTATCGTACCCTTGGATTTTGCAGGGTAATGCATTCTGAGAGAATGTGGATAGAGGTTTCCTCCTCTTCCTCGCAGAACCTGCGTTCTTCTTTGTCTACTAATCCGAGTTTCTTTAGGTGACCTCTCAGCCGGAAGTGCCCTGTTAGGATATCCGTTACTATTCTGAGCTTATTTCTACTTTTACTGACGCAGTCGTCAGATCTCTTCTTGTTATAGTTTCCCAGTAGTGTCTTGGTCTGCCTCATTCCTTGTAGTCCTATCCAGTATTGGGACCTTTTGTTATTTACTTCTTTTCCAAGTTCATCAAGTATTGCTTATTCCGCAGAAGGGTTCAGGTCCCAGAAATGGTGTTTCAGTCCCTATTTCATTACCCTCCACTCCAGTGTGTCCCGGAATCCTTAGGAGGGTAACAGTGTCTAGTTCGTTTAGATTCTCTAGGCACTCCCAAACCATCTGGTAGTTGATTACGTGTAAGTTCAAGGCATTAATGGCTACTTGGCTGTCTGACAAGATGATGATCTCTTGTCTGCGAAAATTTCTTTCTATGTTGAACTGGACACATTTTCCGATGGCGTATATTTCAACTTGGAAAATGCTCGGAGATTTGCCTAAACTTTCAGAATATTTGGTTCCAGGTCCATATACTTCTGTTCCTGTTCCTTCTGTTGTTCTAGAACCATCTGTGTACCATTTAATGGCACTTCTCTTGAGTTTTGGGATGGTATCTTTGTCCCATTCGCTTTTGTTACTTAACTTTGTGTTGAATTCTTTCACAAAGCTAAACTTCTTTGTCATCTCATCTTGGGACATGTCCCAGGTTTGGTGATTTCCAGGAAGGAGTCGAAACTTGCGTTTGGTTGATCCTTCTCTGGTCATTCTATAGGTTGTCCTTATCGCTATACTCTTTACTACTATATGGAGGGGTGGACAGCGTTGTACTTTTTTGCTTGATTTTTTTTTAATTTTATAGATAAAGGATCCACACAGGCTCGTAAGTGTTAGATATCGATTGGATCAAAGTCTAAACACTCTAAACCACGCCCACTAGTACTAAATTTTCTAGCTCGCCTCTCACCGCTGGCACTCTCACAAGCTTTGGATGATACAGAGTGGAGCCTTAAGGGACATAGGATTGTGGTAATTATAGATTTTGATGATGCTCAATTGAAAACCAAACAAGATATTAAAATTCTAAACTCCTAACTCAAGGCGTTCCAAAATAGTGGCATTTAAAATTAAAAAAAAAATGACTAGGTAATAGAATTGTCGGTTTTCGGTCTCCAGAAACAGGCCTATTTACTCAAATAATTATTGCAGAGGGGACTTAAGAGTCCGCACTGAGGGACACACGGCAAGGGAAGAGGTGGGCGGCGAGTAGGTACGTTGTGCGACAGGCCTGAAACGGTGGCCATAAATCTAAAATATGTAAGATGGCGCATTAAATTACACGAAGTAAATTGATGCCGGCACAGTACACCTGTGACACGTCAAAATGGCGACCCATGTTGCGGTGTGTCTCTTCTAACTTAAGTGGGCGCGCTCATACTGAAAAATTACGTAACAGGAGCGGGTTTAGAGTCGGTATCTTGGACGATAATTAAGATAATTTGAATTTGAGAAGTATATTGGATCCTACTGACTGCGCCAATTAAAGAAACATTCTTTTCCAATCTTTAAACATCTAAATATATTGGTTCCTTCGTTCACAGTAATGGGGGGGCAAAAATTAATTTCTATATATAAAATACTTATTTGCATCATACGTTTCTTTGTTTCCGAGACATTTATAGCGATTCTTAAATATTCGAAAAGAGCAAACTATTTATTGTATGGCACGTAATCCCTACACGGCATTTTCCTTCCAAACCCAATCGTAAAACTCTGAAAATTTTCCATTACCGTATTTATATATATTCAAACTTCCTATTTTACTCCGTACTCTAATACGCTTTGTGAATGGTTATGTTTACGGCCGTATTTGTGTTTTTACTTTTGAATTTTACTATTATGGCCACTGAGAGCCTATTCCTTCGTGCTTACTTTGGAAAACAAAACGCTAGACTGGCAAATATATTTTCCTTTTTTTGGTTCAGCTGTCGGAAAATACTTCAATAGTTTTGAAAATTGGATTGTGTGTTTTTCCTCTAAAATAACAATATTTCGATGCGTATACAGGAGCTGTTAGTTTATAAAATTCGGAGAAAATATGTACGAAGGATTTTTGTTGAAATTACGAGGTGCTTTTTGATGATACTTTACAAACAATATTGTCTATTGCACAAATGATGTGAAATAAAATCACAAGCTCCCAAGAAAAATGACATTAAAAATGTCATACACTGCACCAACGTCTGGACTTTAACAATTACTCCTTGGCTATATGCCCCAACAGGTATTGAATTACGTAAATATGCAGATGATAAAGCATTAATATTTACAGATAATAAAAAGAGCTCACGCCGATCTGGTAAATGATTGCAATCCAATCACCCCCTCAAAACTAGTTGAACGTTTGGAAAAACTATAGAAAATAAGTTAAAATGTTTTTTGGAGAAGTGACTTTTAATATCTTGAATGTTTTTCAAATCGCGAGCTGTCAAAGTCACGTCACTGTAACGAATTTTAAATGCACATCAATACTTTGTCTCATAAAGTATCGCTACACATCAAAACCAAAATTTCGGTAAAAAAAATTACATAATCGGTGCCCTATTCTCCATAAAAAAAGTCTTAACTCAAAGTAGGTTATAGGGGGAAGGTGAATTATTTAATTGTATCACTACAAAAAAATACATCTACGCCTCTGGGCACTGATCGATTAATTAATGGCTCTAACTCTACTCGAAAATTCCATAAAATTACAGAAAACACATTATTTCGAATAAAAGAAAAGAAAATAAAGCCATAAGTATTATAAACGTAAATATATTGCATCAACAAGTGTATCGTTGTTCTTTTGTTCGTTTTTCTACCGGCATTTCGCCGGTTTTCCAACGGTATTTATAATTCTCTGTTGTAAACGGCAGTGGGACGATATCGGCAAAATACTATTCCCAATAATTCACTTCGCAGACCAGGGAAATTCATCGAAAAAACCTGAGTCATCTATTAGGGTGGTGGCTAGGATCAACTGGACATACGAATCGATATATAATCTTGAAATAGCAAATACTTTGGAGGTGAAAATAAAACATAAATTATAATAAAATAACAATTGCACAGCATCTGAACCGTAAACAACTAAACCTGGGGCTAACAAAATCAAAGTTTCAGGCATCGGCAACCCATCGTGCAGGTTCGGATAAGCACGGGTCAGACTAGGCTGGTTATCAGCCGCTGCTGATCAGCGGCTGGCATTAAGCACGGGTCAGACTAGGCTGGTTACTAGCCGCGAATTAAAGAAGCCGCTACTATCAGCTTGGTGTGATTACAGAACCCGCAGCTGACACCATCAGCCGGCGAATATTTGTCAGCAGCTGGCTAAGTTGGACATGTTCAACTTTTGGTAGCAGGTAGCGCGTCACGTGATCCAGCTGATCAGCAGCGGCTGATAACCAGCCTAGTCTGACCCGTGCTTTAGCACCAGCGTAGCCAGTGTTGCCAAAATGACGACTTTTTACCGATTTTCAATAAAAAGCATATTTTTGACTTTTTACAGGTGAAAAAATTTCGGTATTCATGGAAACATCAATATTTTCAATATACACGTTTTATACAATACATCGGAAGAAATAACATCATAATAATAATAATTATTGTTTCGAAAGATTTCTCCACGAATTGTACTTGTACGTCAAATGTCAAATTTTGGGAATTCCCCGAAGCAAGGGACTGAATTAAGGGGCATTTTATTTTATACGTTTTACGTGTGTATTTATTTACTTTTGATGACTTTTTATTCTTTGTGTACCTATAAGTTGAAACACTATCGTCGACCACTCAACCAAAACACAAATTTTAACACACTCTACGCGCGTTTCGCCAACTATGTTGGCATCATCAGCAGTTGTTTAGTCTATCATCAACTCCTGATGATGCCAACATAGTTGGCGAAACGCGCGTAGAGTGTGTTAAAATTTGTGTTTTGGTTGAGTGGTCGACGATAGTGTTTCAACTTAGTTGATAAACCAAAGGTTCCAATTTCCCAATTTAATTGTGTACCTATAATAAAGTTTAGTTTGCTTTATTCCATAAAAACAAAATAGTTTATTTAATATTGACAGTGACAGATCTCTTCTCTTCGGATAACCTTTTCGGCCACCCCGTCAATCACTGACTGCCTCATTTTTCGCGTCCCGGATAGTTTTTAGAGAAAAATCGCCGACTGTGCAGAGTCCGTAGTTTCGATAGATTGCCCTACATTTACTTCTACTATAGTCCTTCAATTAGACATTATCGATTTTCGGGTTTCTGCACATCAGCGAAATTTTGCAACGACCTGGTTTAATTAAATGTTTATATTTTATATTTCTATTGAGTAAATAAGTTTAAACTAAAATAATTTTGATAAATAAAATTCCTAAATATTTTTGACTTTGTTTTTTCGGAAATTAATATTTTATATATATTTGGGATTCGTGACAATAATAATTTAAAAATGGAGACTTATTTTTAACAAACATTTAATAAGCATTATTTAATGCTTCATTGGTGCAGTTTACTTACTCCCCCCGAATATCCGGATAGAAGGACCATTAGCCAGATCGACCATCAACCATCCAAATGAACTACTCGTGGCGATTGTTTTACACAGAGCGCTATATCCAGCGGTTGCTAGCCCGAGTTATCAAAATGTATAACATCGCGCGGGGATTAAATCAAAAAACCATTAAATGTTTCAGCGGAAACGGAAAAGATATAATCTTAGAAGTCCCGCGGGAGAACCGGGAAGAAAACGTCGAAGGCGATTTCCCTCTGATAACTTTTCTTGTTGGAAAACTTAAATATTATTTCCAATGAGGATTATGGAAACTGCAGCCGAGGATATTGAATCAATTTATTTGAGACAAAGTTGAGAATAACAATTTGCCGGGATAGGTATTGTGGATCGAATATTATCAAACAGTGACTGTCGCGAAATTCCTGTCAGGCGGGAAGCTTTTATTTTATAAAAAAAATGCGTTTTTAGAATATATAGTTCATAACTCTATTCGCTCTTAACCAATTACTTCATCACGTCTCAGAAATATAGTCCGTACAAATATTTCACTCTCACCCAACGAGCCTTGCTAGGCAGAAAATCGATGATAAAAAAAAATAAATTCCGGACTTTAGAAACGACATTATTATTTTAAGAAAATCCATAATGTGACAGTAAAAGCCTTGTCTCAGGTACGGAGACACAGCTTGCTGCGACACGAAAAATAGACACATTGGCAATTATGAGGCAATCCCTAGATGCCATTTACGTCGGATGAAAATGTCCTATTTAAGTCTTTAAAATGGAAAAACTTAAACGAGGATGCAGCTGAGCATTTACAAGGAGTATCAATTGTATAAAAAAAAATATATCCAGATAAATCACGATGTCGTTTTTAAAGTTTGTGGTGTGTCTTCCAAGTTTCTAGTTGAAAAACAAATGGCAGTATTCCAGGCAGAAATTTTGATGAATCCAAAACTTCGCTAGATTCAATTTACCCGTTAACGATTTTGTAGATAAATTTAACATCTGAAAGTTGACGTCTGTCGACTAGTGATATGGGCTTCAGTTCTCGTTTGCAAATATCGAAGTCTGTATAAGTATTAAATCGGTCGATATAACAGTTATAATAGGGATTCCAAATAGAAGAACCGAAGCTTAAAACACTATTGATATATGCCATGTATCAGTGGCGTAGCCAAGGGGAGGGCCCTGGGGGCCCGGCCTCCCCCCCCCCCCCCCCCCGAAAGAAGATGTGTTAACTATATAAATGATAATTATTTTAAGTTTTTGAACCAGCGATTAAGTTATATTCAGATGATTTACAAACAAGAACCACAGTTATTCTACGTAGTGAATGGGATATTTGGACAGCGAAATGACTAAAAGCAGATTGCTTTCTTCCTCAAAGTACAGTCGATACTTTAAAGGTAGCAGATCCTTGTTTGTTTCCGAACATTTTTACGCTAATCCAAATCTTAGCCGTTTTACCCGTTACCACTGGATCTGTAGAATGAAGTTTCTCAACGATGAAAAGACTGAAATGATATTTGCGGAATAATACATCTACCAATTAATAAACTCGGCTAGCTTTGCTGTCAGTGCATTGGAATATAGTTGCAATCAGAGACAAATTTTACAACAGACAAACTCGCAGAATTGCTTTTGAATTATTGCCGCAAATAAGCATGCATAAGTTTTATCAAAATCAACCAATTTGTTTTTGAGCAATTCATAAAAAACTCTTTTGTTCTAAAAACAAAGCAAGTTAGGACCCGTGATTATGGGAATAAAAAATCTAATTTTTTCCTGAAAAGCCGATCCTGAACGTTTGACGGTTTAACCCTGGGTCACCCTGTATATTTACCCCATCCCTGCTGAAAAAAGTATTTATATATTTGACGGCTTATCCCTGGGTTACATTGTATATTTACCCCATACCCGCTGAAAAAAGTATTTATAGTAAATAGTATTATTGACGAGAAATGGCTGGCCCCCTCTGAAAAAAATTCCTGGCTACGCCACTGCCATGTATATATTTCTAACAGATTCTACCTCTTTGAAGTCGTGACAAACGCGCATTAGGAATCCTAGTGCTTTATTAGCTTTTTTTGAAACATATTCGATATGTTGGTCAAAAAACAGTTTGGAATCGATATTTTTTTGTGTTCAGATAAAGATGGTTTTGCTGGCAATACAGAGTCAGACGTTTTGAATCTTCTTGGATCAAGAGTTTACCGGAAGGATTAGATATTTTTCGAAAAAATTTCATGTCGTCACCAAACTCCAAGAATTTTGTATTGATGAAACAAGAGGAGATATCGTTAATGTATATGTTGAACAGAAGGGGGCCCAGGTGTGACCCTTGAGGAACCTCTGAGGTTATTCTAGAAATAGGAAAACGAAACTTTCCTATGGATATAGATTGGGATCTGTTGCTGATGTAGGAACCAAATCACCTAAGCACCTCAATGAGTGATTACTAGTCGTAAGTTTCGGTTTTTTTAGGACATGACCATGTTCTGCAAATAAATTGAACCAAATAAGCATCGCGAGCGCTAGTTTAACAAGAACAACACGTTGAAAATTGTTGAAACTACTTGCAGAAAAACTAACCATATACATAAAACGAAACAATTGTATAAAAAACAGCGATTTTTCCGCAACGTACACATTAGACGAAAACGTGAAAAAACTAGAAAAACAATGGAACTTCTTCCGGCTTGCTTAAACGGAAAACTGTAAAAACAAAACGGTTCATTCGATAAAAATAAAACCCTCTTTCAAACACACTTAAGATAATCAAAAGAAAACTTCTTTGCCTGCTTTTCAATGTAACGTTTTCCTTCGACAAAAGAAGAGTCTTTGCGTTACAAATCACCAAGGCCTCGGCGATGATAGCGCCGAGACGGCGGTGGGCGACGCCTCTAAGCGGATTGACAAGTCGCGTCGACTTAGTTTCCCAGGCGCAGAACGACTGCACCAACCGCAGATTTATTTATAAATCTAAAAACATCAAATATATTGATAAATAGTCTCTAATAACTGTGATCGCTTTAATGAATCAAAATTTCGCCGGTAATTATATATTTGACGCAAGAATGACGAGTTATAAAAATTTCCTCAAAGTAGAAATAGATAAATGATGTGCGAAATAAGTCGATAAACAACTATCAAAATAATGAACCAGCAATAGGGTGGCTGAAAACACCGATTAACCCGAATAATTGTTTTTGCAGAAATTATTGATGAGTTAACCTAAACGGGATTTTTCCAGTTGACGTGCTCCCCGGTTTGATGTGTGTGAGTGTGCGTTTCGATCTACCCGATTCAATGAATAAAGAGGTAATCCTCTCAGACTGCGCCATGTGTGTGCTTCGAATAAACGGCATAAACGGTTGCTAATAGCCAACTCTCCCGTTGTTGTTAAGGCGCGTTTTAGGAGTGTAAAATGTATTAGAGTAAGAAAAATGTAGACGTACGAGACTGTTACATTTTAAATCATCGA
Organism: Crepidodera aurea; assembly: GCA_949320105.2. Taxonomy (NCBI): domain Eukaryota; kingdom Metazoa; phylum Arthropoda; class Insecta; order Coleoptera; family Chrysomelidae; genus Crepidodera; species Crepidodera aurea. The sequence goes on along the minus strand of OX439477.1, from coordinate 17,041,067 downwards.
AATTTTCAAACTGAAATTTTTTTCGAGGCACTTCCGATGGAGCTGGATAAAAAACTATATTTTTAAAATCTTCGTATTTACCCACTCAAAATCTCTCGAATTTCAATTTCTCCATACGGGACCATTTAGTACTTACATTATTATTAAAGAAAAAGTTAATATAGTAAACTTTGAGTATACCTTCAACATAGAGCTAATCATCTAATTTTCATAATTCCTCAAAAGTCAAGATACCCTTCCAAATAATTAATCTGTTTAAAAGTTAACCGACACCAAAATCTTTGTCTCCGTCTACATGAAACGGAATAACTGAGTGGGCCGTGATGAAAATAATACGCGCCTCCATCTCTCCATTATCATTGGCAATATCTGAGAAATAATTCAAAGGCTGCTTTATTGCCTAATTAGTGAGTCTCTTTGTATTAATAGCCTAATCTATTATGAGATAGTTTCCACTCGTTTACTGTACGTTTAGGAAAAATGTACGTACGAGTTAAATAGCATTTTCTTTATTAAAAAGACTCAAATAATCTTCTTCTAACATATATCTATTTAAATTAAATTAATTATTATGTTTATTCTCCATGAATACACGACCATGTAATTATTCATCCCCAATTCACCTAAATCGTACCTGTATTTCTCCTTGTAACTTTTCCTAACGCCGTATTGAAAAGTTTTTGGCGCAGTCGGTAGGATACATTTAATACCCTTCCAAAACACCTTTCGAAAATTCTCTAATCCACTTTCTGTACAGAAAATGATGGAATACTCCGTAGAATATAACAAAACCCCTACTGCCATTAATAAAAGTCCGTATTACAAGTTTGACAGCCTATGCTATCGTTGATTGACATCCCCGAATATCGTGTTCGGGTAAATATCGTTTATTTATAATTGAGAAATAAACATCTGGTCGGATCAAATTCGAGTTGTAATTGAAAAATGTAAATTTAAAGAAAGATGAGGGTATACAGGAGTTGTCGTTTTCTGAATTTTATACAAATGATCATTAAGTGTTAACGATTTTTTTTTAAATAACACCACGTTGGTTTTAGTAAACTGGGATGATCTTCACCATTTCGGGTGTAGGAGATAATTAAAACGACACAAAATAAAGTCTGTGGTCTCAATGATATCGCGTCGAACTAAGTTTGCCAGTACAAAGGCAAATCTAGCGAAAATACAAAGACTAGCCTGCGTATGCATAACAGGTGCAATGAGAACGTGCCCAACGGCCGCCATGGAGGTAGTCCTAAGCCTTACACCCCTCCATATAGTAGTGGAGAGTATAGAGATAAGGACAACCTACAGAATCACCAAACCTGGGACATGTCCCAAGATGAGATGACAAAGAAGTTTAGCTTTGTGAAAGAATTCAACACAAAGCTAAGTAACAAAAGCAAATGGGACAAAGATACCATCCCAAGCAGTGCCATTAAATAGTACACAGATGGTTCTAGAACAACAGAATGAACAGGAATAGGAGTATATGGGCCTGGAACCGAAAGTTTAAGCAAATCTCCGAGCATTTTCCAATCTGAAATATACGCCATCGGAAAATGTGTACAGTTTAGCATAGAAAGAAATTTTCGCAGACAAGAGAGCATCATCATGTCAGACAGCCAAGCAGCCATTAATGCCTTAAACTCCCACGTAATCAACTCCAAGATGGTTTGGGAGTGCCTAAAGAATCTAAACAAACTAGGCAAGAACAACACTGTTACCCTCCTATGGGTTCCGGGACACACTAGAGTGGAGGGTAATGAAATAGCAGACGTACTCGCAAAAAAAAGGTGCTGAAACACCATTTCTGGGATCTGAACCCTTCTGCGGAATAAGCACCAGTACAATACTTGATGAACTTGGAAAAGAAGTAAATAACAAAAGATCCCAATACTGGATAGGACTACAAGGAATGAGGCAGGCTAAGACACTACTGGTAAACTATAACCAGAAGAGATCTGACGACTGCGTCAGTAAAAGTAAAAATAGGACTGGAGGAACTGCTCTAATCGTTGAGACATCCTTAACGATTGGGCAGCAGTAGGGGGCACAATAGATCTTATAGGTCGCAGTGTATCGACACAGATAGATAGATAGATGATATCGCGTTATACATCATATTTACAGTTTATACAGTCAGGAACTAGAAAACAATTTTAAATCTTCACTACTACTAATTCATACAACACGAAAGGTCAATAACTAAGTTCGAAACACTCTATATATCATCACAGATTTTTTTACTATATATTTGGAAGATTTAACATTTTTATACGTTCCCTGAGGGATGAGCTTATTTTGGTCTTTTACGGTATTTTTATTACCGTCGCCAGTTTTTTTAAGATTTCTTTTTATATTAATGTTGGTAGAAAGTCTGACCCGTTTACCTGTCTAGACATCTTTTTTGTATTTACTTTGATTTTCGATTAATTCCAGCAGTTTTTGAGAGTTTTTTAATACATTAATTTTTTTAATTATTTAGTATTACGAATTGTCACCAGTGGTTCATATTTTTCATTAAAGTAATAGAGCCGTATTTAGGCAACGGCTCGGTTTTGCAAGTGGAAAGCTGTCAAAGATTTGTCTTAATATAAAAATTGTACTTGAATCTGTTCCTGAAAGTCTCGCATACACACCTCCTTTCCTAATATTTCCATACTGCTGCGGTCAGTGCTAGTAAGCTAACGCTAGCTGAGAGTAGGGATACAACAATGTAGAGTGGTTCAATTGAATAGTTGATAAGTCGTCGCGCAGATTTCTTATATATTGTGTTGGTCGACTTCTACGTGAGCTCTTGTCCAAACTACATTGAAAATCCTATGTTCCGTTAAAATTTTGCCAGATCTGTATAGCATCCCACCTCATTTTTAAACTTGCGAATTATCTAGCCGTCTTGTTTTCGCAAGCTTTGACGTGTTCAAAAAACTATTTCTGATGTATGCACACTAGAAAACCCATCAATAATTCATTTGATTACGCCTACGCCACTGGTTGATCGTTTAAATCCCAAAGAAAAAGATAAATCGACGCGAAAAAGAAGACATTGGCTTGTTGTGTTTCTTTTACGTTTTGCTTGAGAGTCAGAGACGTTTTCGAAACAAAAGGATCCAGAGAAGCACCTTTCGAGGGATTTTATCGGTGCATTTATTTTCTGCTCTTGTTTTTTTGAATGTCACTCAATTTTTTTCTTTTTATCTGTTATTCGCTCTTTTCTATCGTACCGATTTATTGAAGAATTCTATTGCACTTTTAGCATAATGACACCAACATATCGATGATTTGTATAAATTTGATGTTTGTTTACATTCCAAGGGTTTGTGTTAAGATACCAAATTTTGACCTATACATGATTGAAAGCATTTCACATAATTTTAAGGTTTAAGAAAATAGTGCATTTAGAAACATAGATATACAAGAAAAAAATGAAAATCCCCCCAAAAAATGAAAAAGTGTGGAAAAATGTAATGAAATAAAAGTGCCTGAAAAAATGTCTCGGTGTAGGACCAAACTTTCCCTTTTTTGCGTCACGCACCTCAAAATACATTAAGACGGAACTTTAATTATTTTTATTGGGCTGTAACCCTTTAGGAGGTCTGTCGAGTGAGGTAAAAGTCCCTTAGGGTTTTGTTTCCCCTTCAAGTATGCTAATTCAATTGTTAAAGAAGTTATTTAACTACTGGAGACAATTAAGTTCGTTTTCGGGCTTATATAACTTTTAAAAGGACATTCGTAGAAACGGGCGTTCGTAAAAAAATATAGAAAATGTTTTGACTCTCCTTATATATAAATTAGAAAGAATTGCTAATTGTCTCGTTATTTCTGTGGGAGGAAACAGTTTGTTAAAGTCAAGAATTACGTGACAAAGCCTATAACTGTAACTTCTGGAGTGCCGCAGGGATCTTACCTGGGACCGGTGCTCTTTAACTTTTTTATTGATGATATCCATCCCCGAAACGTCAAAACCATTCTCTAAATGATTCAACAGTTGAAGCAGAGTCATCATAAACTTCAACAAGCATTCGATGGGGTTCAGCTGCACTTTCTTTCGACGCTGTAAATTTAACTGGTCTGTCAGAAATATAATTTGGAAAACTTTGGACGAAAAATGTATTGTCATTATCTAATTTTACAAATAAAAGAAAATAATAACAAGTTAAATGTATTTTCCAGAAACAAAAATTTTCATACATACCTCATACTTTGACTAATTTCCCTCATATTCGAACTTAAAACTACGCGAAATCTAGCCCGGAGCTTTTCTGCATTTCCCGCTTTTCTAACGACATTGCTAAATGAGCGTAATCCACGACGTTTCGAGTTATTTGTTCGCCACGCAACATCTGTGACCCGGAAAAAGAGAATTTTACCCAAGAACGAAGTTTTAAGTGTTCTTGTTTTGGCTATTATTTGATTTGACAACGAAAGAGATGGTTTTAATTATTTTTAGTGGAGGAGAAACAAAATAATTATTTGTGGGAGGGGTGTGGATAATCAAACAGAAAGTTTTGATTCGTCGCTTAACACATTGTAAACCGCCTTACAGCTTTACATCCTAAACCTCCTGGTTAGCTGTGTTATAAAAAAACTTAAAAAATCGTGAATTAAACAAAATATTTCATTTAAATTGGCAAGCAAACTTCTAAACTTCAAAAGACTCACTTGCTGTTAATATTCCGATACCTTTTCAGGGTAATTCATCCGCTGACTGCGTAGAATGAAAACGCGAAACAGAGAATCATCGCTTTCATTCTTACCCTGTCATATCGAGTATTATTATTCTATAAAGGCTTCGCCTCATTCTACCCCCTTACATTGTATATTAAATGGGACACTGCCTGCATACACAAGTTTAACTATTATTTCCTACCTATACCTATACATAACCAATTTGAATTTGCCGATCCCGCTTTCACGTCGCCTAACGCCGGCGTACCCAAATTACGCCCCTATTTATGAGTTTTATTGGAAAATAACACTAGCGGAATTTCAATGTACTTCACAATTATAGGGCGGTTTTCGAAAAAAAATCAGTATCGGTTTTTTTTAATCAGAAGTGGAATTTTTCAATATCAGAAGTGGTATTTTTATTTTGCAGTAATTTTTGTTCAGGTTGTCGCCCTCAGTTTACATCTTTTTGGACTAGTTATTTTTTTTTGTTATAAAAATTAAAAATATCCCGATATAATCGAATTATAAACGTAAACGAATACAGAGGCTATAACCTAATATTGGTGGCTATCTGCAGGACAGGTTTTAGGTGCCACGTGAATTCCAATACGTATGCAAAGCACGTTTTTGTTTTTTACTTCATTTTCAAAAGAGAAAATATAGAGAGAACTGCACACCACATACTTGTAATTCCGTCATGGTGACTCTAATTTAATTTCGCAGCATGAAATTATTTCTTGTTTATAACGAACCCTCTATTCATGATGTTCTCTGTACGTTTCAGATACAAAACAAACGAATTTATACGATGTACGGGGTGTATCGAATTTGAAGGCTATAATAATTTTGTATAGTTCTGATACACGCTTGAATTGGCTTAGTTTCATTAGCCAAGTTTTTTCAATTTTTCAATTTTCAATTAGCTTGGTTATCTATATAAAGGATCTGTCGAGTACCTGTATCTCTATATGTATAGTAGGGATGGTGAGTTAGTCCCACAGCACTTAGGCCACATTTGACCCATTGTACATCCTCCCGAGGAGTTGTCCTCCTAGGTCATCATCCATCCTGTTCTTTCCAGGAAAGTGGACAAGTCGCTAAAAGACATCTCCTTTATATCGGCAGGTGTAGGCCAAGATTCACCGAACACGCACTCTCTCAGTAACGATAACTCCGGGCAGTCGCATAGGGCATGATTGACCGTTTCGTCTTCCTGTTCACACATCCTGCATAGAGGGGTGTCCACTAGCCCCATTGTATGGAGGTGTTTCCTTAGTTGACAGTGGCCAGTCAGAAATCCTACTGCTAGACGTAGGGTGTAACGTTTGGCTAGTTCTGCAATTGCCGAAGTTGTCAAGCCGTAGGTGTCGCTGGGTCCTAAAAATCTTAGCCCATCCACTTCCCTGGCTAAGGAATCGGCAATGCGGTTACCTTTACTCCTGTCGTGCCCTTTAACCCACCTCATAATATTGTTATCTACCGAGGCGTTACCTAAAGCTTGATGGCACTCTAATACTAGCCCTGATGTAACACACTGTCTATTCAAGGCTAGTAGAGCTTGTCTGCTGTCAGTTCAGATTATTATGATTTTGCCAGAAATTCCTTTTCTGGTTAGTTCTTTTGTGGCAATTGAGAGACCAGCCAGTTCTGTTTGAACCAAGCTGGTATTTTTTCCTATTCCCCTCTTAATTCTTAGGCTTAGTGATCTGGAGTAGACACCACATCCTGAGCCTTCTTGGTTTTAGAGCCGTTTGTGTTCAATTTTTGGATATTGCTTTACACTTGGTTATCTATATAAAGGATCTGTCGAGTACCTTATACACTGTTATTCGCGAAACATTGAAGCGCTTGCCGATATTTATAAAACGGATCTCTCGTCTCCGTGTCTCTTGCACCAGTTGAATGCATCTTCTCCCTCTAATATATTAAATTGCCTATCAAGCCCCAGGAAGCCTTCAGACCCTCTAGTACCGAATGATACTTGGGTATAGTGGTTTTTAAGATACAATGAAAGTGCTCAAATATTTTTTTTTTTAATGTTCCTTTAGAACCAAAGCACCTTTGCATTTTGTAAATCCAATCATTAGTGGCATACACTTATACAGGATGAGTACAAAAGTAATAATAGTTCATCAGCTGAATATCTAAAGTGGACTTAAAAATTTTTAAACTTTAAAAAATTGTTTTTATGTCTACAAAAAAGAAGCCGGGACACATTACCGGTGATGTCTCATCTACAACTGTGTGATATACCATGTATATCTATCACCCAGTATATTGTATAAGAGTATTATTGTTTAAGTAAGGCTACCGTCGGTTGTGTTATTGTTATCAACGACGTGTAGCAACAAGGTCGTTAACTCAACCATTACGTGAGTGAACTCTCAGAAGGTATTCCAGGATAAGGCCAATGCCTACTATATATACTGTACTATTAGATAGATGAATTATACCTCAGGTAGATATATCTCTAACATCCTAGATGTAAGACCATCCAGTAATTATAGTATTTATTATTACGGGTTAGAGTTTAATTCCTCACCCTTCACTAAACCTACCCTACGACATTTACATGTCACAACTGTTATATTTTGTTGGAAATTTATACCGTTTAACATCGGCGATATTCTTAAATGAAATAAACAAAAACTGTCCACTATGTTGGATATGTTACTGCATATCCAGAAACTTGAAGCATTCAAAACCCCATCATGTCGCAAGCGACGCCAACAATGGCGGGAATTTTGATTAAACGACTCTCTCGAAACATAAAATTAGAACCGAGAGAGGGCGCTGCGAACGTAAAACGGAGTTACACTAAAATCGTATGTGTGTTTTTGAGCATAAATAATTATGATAGTAATGTTTGCGAGAGAAGGACTTAATCATCTCTCGGAATGAGTCGCACACGCGAAAAGGATTTTACAAAATTAGATTTTGCCTAAATGAAGTTTCTCGTACGGCTGCTGCTACGTCCCACTTCGGTTACAGATGGCCGTACGGCGGTAGCCGTGCTGCGACCAGAAGTGAACCACATACCCCGATAGTCAGAGAGCTTCCATGTTAAGACAATAGGCGATGAAGTACAGACCTGGAAACTATTTTAAGGGCAATACACTGTTGGTGCAACTCCTAGAAACTAGAAGCAATACCCTAAATGTTTCCTGAAATTACAAATAACGCACTTCCCTGACTGAGATTTTATGGTTAACTAAAAATGTTTCGCTTTTTTTATGTATACTGCTATTTACATAAATCAGTTTGCTATTACGAAATAAAAACACATTAAAACGACAAATTTCTCGCCACTCGAATCTCGAAGCGCTCTCGAGGAAATTTCTGTAGTTGACACTTGTACGTGCATCAAAGAACAAGAGAAAAGCGCAGGCCTTTGATTCGTAGGTGCAAAAAAGCGTAAAACAAAGACGCACTAGAGGTAATGATGCTCACTTGTTCCGGACGACAAAAGAACATCAACGCAAGTGACTATTAACGCTGCTCTTTTGTTTTTGTTAATGGAGAAGGTGAATTACGCAGAAGAGCCTCCTAGGATATTTTTGTTTTGGAAAAAAAAATATTTGAATCGATTTTGATCGTTTCATTATTGGTCGTTACGCTAAACAGTCAGTGGCGTACCAATAAACTGATAACTCGGATCGCCAGATTTTTTTAATTTTTATTATTAAACACCCATAAAGGCATTTAGTATATTACAATCTGGTCAACAGTGAACAATGAGCAATTTAATTCTAATTTAATCTAATAGAGTTTGAAACTTAAAACTAAGATGTACTCATCAGCGTTCCTTAGATTCTGTAGAATGGATTGTACTAAGCTTTAACGTGCACAGACGAGCTCTGCTTTTGCACTAAAAACACTAAACTAACTCAAAGGGCTTGATCCTCTTAAGTCTTCTTTCTAACCCAGTATTGTCAAGGAGCTGGATAGCCTCGACATTGACATGATGATGAAGTCTTTCTTCTTGACTCTTGGCTAATTTCTTGATGATCTGGTCAACAGTGTCCATTTCCAGATCCCTATCGTGGTCACTATTGCGAATGTACCAAGGGGCATCTACTATGTTCCTCAGTGCTTTGTTTTGAAATCTTTGGATGATTGATAAGTTGCTTGCTTTGGTGCATCCCCATAGTTGGATACCATAGGTCCATACAGGCTTAAGTATCTGCTTATAAAGCATAAGCTTATTATGTAGAGAGAGTGTGGACTTTCTTCCAATTAACTAGTACATTTTTCTATACTTCAGTCCAAGTTCTTCTCTTTTCTTTTTAATATGAATTTTCCATCCAATTTTCCATCTTAATCAGGTTATTGTTTATTCTGACTGGAATATGATCTATCCTTTATTTGTAAAGTTAATGTGGAGTGATTTAGTTTCATTAAGTTTAATTTTCCATCTCTTCGTCCAGTCATAGATAAGGTGGACAGCTGTTTGCAGCTTGTGAGTTGCTTCTTCATTGCTCTTTCCTACTGCTAGAATGGCAGTGTCGTCGGCGAAGGTGGCTATGGTATTGTTTTCTAACTCTGGAATATCACATGTGTACAGTAAGTATAGGACAGGTCCTAGGACACTTCCTTGTGGTACTCCAGCCTTAATTTCTTTAAGATCGGAACAGGCTTCTTCTTGCCTAATTCTAAAGTATCTTTCCGATATGTATGAATGGAGAATATCTGTTTATTGTTTTGGAAGGAAAAGCTTGAGCTTATGTATGTGCCAAACCTTATCAAACGCTTGTGCTACATCAAGAAAGATAGTAGCACAGATGGTTTTCTCTTCTAATGATTTCTCTATAATGTAGGTTATTCTATGAACTTGGTCGATTGTCTAGTGCTTATTTCTAAGTCCAAATTTCTCTTTCTTCGATAAGTGGTTTTAGTCTTTTGAGTAGTATGACTACCGTAATTTTTCAAAGGCTTTTTGTTTTAAAATTTCTCCAGTAATTAAGTCAAAACCTGGAGCTTTTTCGGAGTGATATTTTCTTTTATTTCGGTAATTACTTCTTTGGGAGAGGTAAATTCTATTTCTTGATTTGGTTTACGGTCGCGAATAGTTGGCGCTTCTATTTATAAAATGCGAAAAATGACTAATGGTTATCTAGGTTGGGTTCAAAATTGGCTGTGGCAAACCATATTAGCTGCAACATCGTTGGCACGAGGGATCAGTCAATGCCGCAAGCCAACTTCGCTGGCCCAAGATAAAATTGTATGCGATAGCTAGTCGAGATCCGTTGTCGTTTTATCGCGTGGCCCTAACACAACGTAAACAATTACCGAACCTCAAATTAATTATTAGACTAATTTCCAATGTCGTCGTTATTCAACTGTTTTCAATTCGAGTGTAGCGATAATTTGTAAAATATGGCCTCCTATGATAGATTGTAAATCAATTTTTATTTGTTCGTACACACGAAAATCATAAAATCGTACATTATGGGAGATTTATTAATAGGATGCGATATGTGTTTGTATTGGAATTTACAAGAGGCATAGACGTACTTTAATTTGTTTTCTTCTAAAACTCTAAAAAATTATCCAGAAACTTGAAAACATATACTTCAATTATTGTACACACAGTCCTGAGTTTACAGTTTACGAATCATACCAGATTATACATTCAACTCACTATATTTCTGAATATATTTTATCAGGTAAAGCCGACAAAAAAAGAGTTTGGAATTAATGTGTACATCTCTTTTAATCCATTCTTTTTTAATTGATAGTACTAAAACAATAGAAAACTGATATTCCATGCGATTTCAGTTATTTTTATTGCAATATCAATTTTTTTAATATGAAAACAACTTTTACGATTCCCTAATTTATTTGATTGCCAAACTCCCACTCAATACCTAAACATTTCGATCCCTTTTCAACCCTCATCAGTAAAAAAATTCCATTTACCTCTCGTTTAGATATATTAAAACGGTATTTGTCCCAAGAACCTAAAGGGGATCTTCGCATGCCTTTAACCGTCCCTCCCGCCCCGTTCCCTTCGTCCCTTACGGGCCTTCGCCGAGCCCGGAACAATCTGGAGCGTTCTGCGGTGGCCAGATTTTCTAATTACATCAAATGATACACCCCGAACTATTCCAAAGGGTTGTCGTGCCGTTTTCTTCCCTCATACATCCCCGCTGCTTCGCTACCCGTTTTCGCGTAGAATTCCGGAATGAAAGTTTTTCTGTTCGGCGACAGTTTTTGTTGTGGCTGTTTCAGATGTTTAAGATTCAAAATTGAATGAACTTGCTTGACATTTTCTGTTAATTTAGGGATATTAATAAATTAAATTAAATGTAGTATATTTGTTTTGAGTTCACTTTCATTGAGCTAACAATACTTCTAAATTCATTGTGAACTCAGATACAGAATCTGCGCGCTTTGGTGCCCTTGAACCCTCTAGATTTTTCTTAATTTTTTTTTTTTGTATGATTTCCATCTACCCCGATTTAAATGTATTATCGCACATTTCCATTCCTAGAGACTTCTATTAATTGCGCCACTGTTTGACGGATTGGTAAACAGAGGGGTACGACGCCTTCTCGAATCCACCCCTTAAATATTCCTTTGATGTTATCAGATTACATAATGTGTGTATTTTAATCCCTTTTTAGCCTTTGAAATAGTCGCTTATTTCCAAAATTCGCGAACAGATCCCTTTATTATTTGGTAATGGATGTTTTGAGTTTTGCCCTTTTGGTAAGCAAGGGGCTTACCTGTCTGGGTCTGGGATTTCGATTTTATACCCCAATTTGAAATCAAACTAGAAGCCCTTATTATTTATTAAACCTTGGGGATTTCTTATACTGTTTATGTTATACATATAAGTGCAATTCATCTTCTACATTTAAAAGTAGAAAGTGATATCAAGAATCAGGTGCTTATAACCTCACTTTTTTATAACATCTCACGCAATTCTGATAGTGCAATACTTTGTTTAATGCAGAAAAAAAATTATTTTTGAATGTATTTACAATGGACCTTTCCACGAACTATGAGGGAACACTGTAATTAGAAAGTATATGTGCTAATATCACTGAGAATTTTGTTTTTTGAATTCTCTGATAGCTATTTTTTCCATAATCTTGAAAAACATGTGTTTGTTACGTCACGTTCATCGAAATTAGATTTGGCATCGGTGTGCGAGTTGTGCACAATGAAACCTCGAATTGCAGAGTTACATCTGAATTGTAGGTTCGTTTGTTTGCTGCACGGAGCAAAATATTGTAAATCTTTTTTCCCTCTACAGATCTCTTTCCTTACAATTATCTTAGACGAGATAATAATATGAACAAGAAATTGTATGTAATGTGTAATGTTATTAAAAACAAAAACAAACGTTAACCTCTAATCTCATGCATCATACAACTTTTATTACTCTGAGCCATAACATAACCTTAAACTAGACGGCTAATGCCATATGATAGAATTTGATCAATTACGAGGATGACTGGTGCCCGTAAGGCATGCGCATTGTCTTTGTCATATTCACCGACATAACCTTAAAGTCTATGTTCTGACATTGGCGCACCTTAGGGAAAATGATTGGGATGAAAACAATTTAGGATTTAGGTTGGAGTTTTCATTTACTGATTGGAAATAGTATTATTTGTGAGAACAGAATGTTTTTTATTGCAAAATAGTATAGTATAGGTATAAATAGCTGTATAGTTCGAGTAAGACATATAGTTTCCTCAATTTATAAGCTTTAAAAGGCGGCTCCTTTGATACCACCAAAAAAACATGACCCTTTAAGCGTAAGTAAAAATTGCATCTAAATAACTATTTTTGAGTTTTCTTTTTGTGAAAAAGTAGATTGGAATTTCAATTTTCCTTACGGCTCCTACATAGAAATCATACAAAAGGCTTTCCATCTTTGAAAGGAATAATTGAAATACAAGTAAACAGAATATATATTTCAGGATGAAGGAAGTTTGTATATTTTTTACAAAATAAAATAGAAAATTCTCAAGTCATAAAATTAAAAAATAGCAATAGCTGCCAGTCACTAACCAAATCTAATACATGTCACATTAATATCAATACAAATACATGTTCAAATACTTTTTGCCTGGTAATGGTGTCTTAAATTTTATTGGTTTTGAAACAATATCAATTTGGTGTGGTAGACATATGGATATTAGCCGTCTAGTTTAAGGTTATGTCGGTGCTCTGAGCATACACCTGACAACTGTTGTTCCGTGAGAACTATGTTTAGGATTTGCGGTGTTGCCAATGATCGTTCTTCATGAAAAGGTAGGTAGGTTCAGAAACTTCGAATGTTTTAGGTAAAGAAAACAGTAGCTAAAATGTGGAATTTTATAGATGAATCGATCAATTGACAGAGTTCAATTATATATGAATGGTGTATATCAAGCAGCGAACTTTATTTTTGGGAAGAACAGTGATGCGTATTTCTGAACGTAGATTATGGAGGGGGGTGTTTCCGATGAACGTAACGTCGAGGGTACACTTTGAAAAGCGATATTTTTTTTAAATGAAAAATATATGGAGGCACTCTAAGTGAATTGGACGTTTCATATGAAATACCATCGACTTATATAAGTTTTGGAATGTATTTTTCGTAAATGTAAAGGTCCATTTTTTTTCGAAATTTCATCCTTTATCCAAAGCACATGATACACCATATACGTTTAGAGAACAATAACATCCGTACCACAAAAAAATCATCAATCTTTTATGGTTGCACGTAAATGAAAAAGTGGAAAAGAAAAAACAATAGCAAGCAATTATTTTTTATGGTTTTCCATTTAACAATACGACAATGGGGTAGGTACTGCGACTGCCATTAATATTATTTATTTTTATAAAACCATTCCCATTATATACAGAAATGAAAACAACATACTAAATCAGGCTTCTGGGTTATTTCGTTTGAAAAATGATCAATATTGGGCTATATATTTACTCCAGTGCGCCGCAAAGAAATAAATTAAAGAATTATGTTTTGTTGGATATAGACAAACAGAAACCATTTCTTTCGATTGCATTTTTGCCTAAGAGGTGTCGCTTCACCGCCCTTGCAAATAAATTGTACGAACCGTTATTTTTATATTCTTCTATTCCCGAACATGCCAATGTTGATAATAATTATGTGGCGCAGTCAATAGGATTTAAAATCCATTCTGTATAAAAATATTTCGATTTTATCCAATAAAAACAAAAATGTAAAACGACACGTTGGATTTCCAGCAATCCCGAGCTATTATTAGTCAATTATTTTTCATTTGAATCACCAGATCGTGGATAACGTCGTATTGACACGCAAACTGTATGTCGTTATGGTACAAAAAAAAAACGTCTTTGTATGGAAATACGGAAAACAGTCTGTATTGATTTTAAAATAGATAAGAAAATGAACGAAAATTTAAATATACCACATTTTTTCATCTTTAATTATAACAATCAAATAAATCATGAAAATGATTTTATGTTGAAATTATATTTACAAAAAGGTCAATTTACTTGTGGGTTGTTTTGTAATTTTTCTTAGCTGTCACTTAGAACAAGGGCGGATTTAGCTTTTTTTTATGGGGGGGGTAAAACTTACCAAGTAGTCCAAGAAAGCTAGTAAATTTTTTTGTAATATCGAGCAGAAACTAGTAACTGATCAGATTGACTTAAATTTTTTTACAAATTGCTAGTAAAGATGTCCAGAAGTAGAAAACTTTCGTTAGTTGCGTTTTGAGTGGTGGCAGGTGGGGGGTGTGAAAAAAAAGAAAAAAAAAATTCGTAATTGATAAATTACCTTTTTTAATGAATTAATGTTCCCTCCCGAGTTATAGTGCGCAGAAAAATACGATATTCACCACAATATTCGTACATTTCTAAAAAAAATGTATTTTTTGCCCGTAACTTTTTTTGGCTGATAATATTAAATAATGTAGAATAATCCATTTTAAAGCTTAGGATATCGCCGAAATATCATGTTATAACAAACTTTTTCATTTTTTTCAATATTTGACCCGAAAAAATGACATTGACGGTTATAAACGCAAAAATAAAAAAAATGGTAATTATTCGGAAGAACATTTTCTCAAAGCCTTGTCTCTTTTTTTTTAAAAATCAATACTTTTCACGGTATTGACCAAAAATTGAAAATATCATAAAAAACAAAAATTTAGCTCAACTTTAACAGACCAAAACTTAAAAAATAATTATCCATAGGGCTAAAAATTACTAATTGTAAAAATTGTAAAAACTTATGTTACGACTTTCTGCAAAAGGAGTTTTTTGTCAAATACCCCAGTCTAGATAGCGATAAAAAAATAGCGTAAAAAAATTGAAAAAAATTTATTTTGTCCATAACTTTTTTTCTGCTTATGTTAAACGGTTCTGGATGGTCTTAAAATGTTCCCAATGTTGTTCTCTCATTAAGATGTTATAAACATTTTTTTGTGGAAGTCATATTTTTTCAGATATTTACGCTAGAACAGCGGTTCTCAAACTTTTCAAATTTTGTACCACATAAATATGAAACAAAAATGTATGTACCACCATAAAAGCATTTCGCCGTTAAAAATCAATGTGTCGCGAAATTGTTCGAAGTTTTTGGAAAAGTCGTCCTTTCAATATTAAAGCTAGAGCCGTTAAAGTCAAAAACTTGAAGAAAAATATACGTGTTTCTGAAAACAAAATGTTAAATGTTAAATTGTACCACTAAAACACTGTAATGTACCACCAGTGGTACATGTACCACAGTTTGAGAACCCCTGCGCTAGAACGATCCAGTTTCTTAAAACACCCATTTTTCAATTGCCAGATCTTCCTTCGTATTAATCGTAGAAAAATAAAAAAAATTATTTTAATTGTTAGCTCAAGGCCATAAAATTAGTTCATATAAATTTTTACGTAATAATATCAGATTTTCGGTTATATTTAAAAACCTAGAAATGTACGATTTTTATGGTGAAAATCGTAATTTTTACGCCCTATAACTCCGGATGGGTTTATTCTCATGAAAAATTGTATTTAACATTAATTCATTAACAAATAATAATTTATCGATTGCGCAAGTTTATTTTCTTTTTTTTCCCTCACTTTTTGATGAAAAAAACGCCACTATCGAAAGTTTTCTACTTCTGAACTAAACACCTTTCCTAACAATTTGCAATAAATTTCAAGTTGATCTGTTTAAAAAAACACTTTATTAATACTAAATTATAATCACAAGGAGACTAGGAAAGTACTTAGAAATGGTTAAAACAAAAAAAAACACTTTTAAACTGCTACTATTAAAAGTCTAGTAAAATAAGGAAGCTGCATACATTTTTTTTATCGCGTTATAAGAAGCACCACTTTCTTTATGATGTAAAACAGTTTTGTGTGTATTATGTTTTATAAATTTTTTTATAAATTACAATCATGGGGGGGTAATTACCCCCTGTACCCCCCGTAAATCCGCCCTTGACTTAGAATGTCATACTATCTCTCGAAATTCTTTAAGAAAAGTTATCGGAGGCCTTAAAAGTGTAAAATAATAATTGACGCAGTCACTAGGATTGCTCCCTCATACACGCCTATTTTTATTTAGTTTTTTTTGTTGGAATATTACAATTATTATTCAACGATCTCGTCGTCGAGACGACTTGTGTTCGGTATCGTCGCGGAGGTGGCGCACTCTGCCGGAATATCAATGCTCCGAATCCGAAACAATTTTCGGCGATGCGATATTGTTTCTGTCAAGACACGTCCCCAATTTTCAAAGGCTGCCACGATATCTCAGCCAGCCAAACATAAACAAATGCATGTGGAAATTCCGAAATCGTGACAGTCGAGCTCGGCATGCTAGATTTCGAGCGTCTAATCAAAATGGAAATTATATTTTCAATGTTGCGGGATCTTTCAAATAAATGAATAATGTGACGTTGGGATGCTATCAAAACTAGATGAACGCCAAAATGAATGAATGAAAGTTCCACAATGCAATCAGATATCAGATAAATAGAGTATTTTCATTTAAAAATACCTTAGTTTTATTTTATGTGAAACTTTGCAAGAGGATTCAGATAGGTACCTAATAAAAGATTTAATAATAAAATTTCACAAGAAATATTCAACAAAAAAACTCCGGAGGTTATTAAAAATTCACTTTATTACTTTTCTGGTGGTCTTGATTAAATTTTTTTAATTTGATGCGATTTTAGGTATAAAAAAGAATTGTAAGTATTGTTTCATATACGAAAAAAATAAATTAATTAATTAATTCACGAGAAGAAAATAAAAAATTGTAAAATAAAACTAGAAATAATTTAATAAAATATGTATATAATACTCGCTGTTTTCTCTGACAGCGTATTAAAATTATCCTGACGTAATAAATCGATGGGACCATATCTGGCGATATAGCTGGTCATTTTGCAGTAGCTCTTTTAGCAATTGTTCTTCGTTTGTAATACTATTGGACAGCTGTATTTTGAAGTAATATTTTACATACTTTCTAACAATAAATGGTCATCAGGCACCTAATTTTTCTTCTAAAAAAATGTTAATTTTCAGTTTTTTCTATGTATTTTTTTTACTTTGTCTTTTTAAATATTTTGGAAAATGTTTGCCGGAGTTCTCTTGCAGGTTAAGCTAAGTAAGTTTTCTGTATCACGAAAATTAATTTAAAGACGATAAAAAAACAATATCTACCAATTAAAAGCAACCTGTTGTTCTTTGGCAAACCATAACAGCCGGAAAAATAATAACGGTAGCCCCTCTCCGGAGCCTCATTGTTTTTCTTTTAACAGGTATATGAAAATAAATGAAATAATTCCCCGGATGCCTGTCGGCCACACGAAGATGATTCGCGAACGAAGTTCAAAACAGGGGCGCCCGTCAGAAAGTAATTTATAAACATTTAAGACTAGGGATTTATATGTTCTATAATTCAATTTTTTATTTATTATTTTCAAAGCTAAATAAAACCTTTTCGTTTACAAATATTTAAAAAAAAACTTACTACCCATGATATCGTATTCGCTTATGTAAATATTTCAAAAATTTATTTTAAATTAAACGTATTTTTGAACATCCTTTTTGGGAAAATGTAGTAAAGGGGTTAGAACAACATTATGAATGTATTCTGATATAAAAGGAGTTAATGTTGGTTCTTTTCTCTGTGATAGGAAAACTTCACCCAAACCTGTCATATGTTCGGTGGTCTGTGTCTAAAGATTATTAAGCCACTCTTTCAATGACTAATGACAGATGATAGTTGTAATGCGCGAAATTTTACATGTTATTAGTGCCTGGCAAATGCACTAGTATGCAAGCCATAAACGAAGAAAGAAGAAGACATGTTATTAGTGCATGATATACAAAAACTGTTATTTAATATTTTCATTTTCATCTTGGTCTCATTGTTGGCAACAGTGTTCTGATGCCTAAGATGAAGTTCTCCTAGTCATATCGCGATAGCTAAAGTAACGGAGATGCAGTCAGTTGAACAGTCAAAGCCGCACTATTGTAAATTGCTGCACTGTCGGAGCACTTGAATTTGAAATCTATTTTTTGCCGCATCAGAGGGCACTTGATTTTGTCAGAGAATTTGTCAATTACGTTGTATTGGACAACGGAGCAGACCTGCTTGGTTCGCAGCAAGGAACGTACTAGTTAAATAATTTGGTAATTTTCGTTTCTAAAGGTACTTTTAGACGGTCAATTCAGTTCTCCGTTCAGTTTCAGTTCCGTTGTCAGTTCAGTTTGAAAACTTTACCGTTGCTAGACGATCAATTTAGTTGTCAGTTGATAACCTAATTGCGGTCGCGTTGTGCTTAGCACTAAAAAAACCACGAAAAAAGAGAAGTAAATGGAGTAAAACTGATACCTGAACGGACAGGTTTGTTTAGACATTCGTTTAACTGACAACTGATACGATAACTGATGGAATTCCCATCGAGCCACGTCTCCGTATCAGTTTCAGTTTTTCGTATTTACACATACAAATAACTGACACTTCGACTGAAACTGAGACTAAACGGAGAACTGAACTGACCGTCTAAAAGTACCTTAAGCGTTTAGTCTCGTAGTTGTGTTAAGCCCCGCCCAGATTGGTTACGTTCAAGAATGCGGGTGCGTAGAAGAATTCGATGCGGGTGTTCAGGAAACGGAAGCTTGAGATGCTTAAATGGAGTTCATCTATCTCAAAGTTTGCGATTTCGTCTCACTTCAACGCGTATCGAATGAAAGATTTTTAACTTTATTTTATCGTCTAATTCAAATATATCTGGCGAGATTGTTGTCAGTGTCGCGGTTATCAATTTGTTTATTAAATATGAATGTAATGATATACGTTTAATTTGTAATTGGAAATTAAACATGTAGTAATAATAAGGAAAAAAGTTAGTGACGCCACTGGTCCGGAAGGCCACGAAAAAAGCTTTCTTTCATTCTTTGCACTTGTTTTCGCAAAAATTAATTGAAATTAACAGCCCGAAGAGAGCGAGGCAAAGACCGGGCCTGTGCTCTGTGTTTTTTTAATTATCAAAATTGAGACAGATGGCGGGCTGTTTATTTTAATTTCGTCGACGCTGTGATGATACCTTTATTAATTGCTTCAAGGGGTTGGGCCAGATGAAAAATTTAAGAAAATTGGAACAAGAACGTTTCCAAGGTTCTTTTGGGTGTCGTTAATGTAGTTATTTAATCAAGAAATTAATAATATACTTAATGATAATTTTTTACTTGCAAATGGAGAAATTTAAAAATAATTATTAATATGAAGAATTTTCAAAAGTGTCAAAATAAAACATGAAGACATTCAAAGAATAGCAAAGATGGAACAAACATACATTTACAGCATTATGCCTTTTTTGATATGAGTGGGGACGCCTAAGGCCCATTTTCTTCTTAAATACTCAAGTTTTTAAGATTAAAAAACAGCTTAAGGGCTTTCATTAACGCGTCATAACTTCATACGATATTTCCCCTCGACCCGCGCAGCAAAAGTAGGCGCGACTAAATATAAATCTTTTCCAAACTTTGGCAACACAGCATAATACATTTACCAAAAGATATTGACACCGAATAAATATAATCATTTATGCATTCTTAGTAGCCAGTGGCCAGTGGCGTGCAAAACATATAAATTAGCCTTAAAGTCATTATTTTTACGTTTGTGTAGGTCATTCCATTTTTTTAACGTAGAAGGAAATCATTGACTTTCCGGAATTACAAAAAATGAGACTTTTTTGTGATAAACGGTTTTCTTCTCTTCTCTTCTCTATTTTTGCGTTTGTGTTTTTCATTGATTACTCATTTTTTATAGTTTTCATCTTTTTTCCTTCTATTTCTTTTTTTTATGTTATTCTTTCCCCTACTCTTTTTTAAAAACATTTTTAATCATTCACTGTATAAAAACCAATTTATATTTAACAACTTTATTCGAGTTTGGTTTATTTTATTTTCATAGCGAGAATTATATACCTCCACCATTCCTTCCTCCCCCCACATAACTAACATTACTGTTTTATCCGTATTTCGCGAAAACAAATGCCTTGCTACCCGGACTTTTATTTAGAGAATAACAAGAATCTCTCCGTGTTTATTTCAGAGCGGAATATAACTCTTAGCTCTACCTGGTGCTAGAACGAATTAAATATTTATATCTGTTTTGAGAGTTCCGCTATGTAGCTTTTTCACTCGCATTCCTTGCCTTCTTTATACATAACTGGAGTCAAAGCGATGCATAAAGTTGCAGTGGTTCAAAAACTATAGAAACTTGGCTAAATAAATTTTTATTTGGCCATTTTAAAATTAATTAAATTTCAATAATTTCATCACTACCTGGATATTTTCAAAGCGGTTGTAAGGTATTTATTCTCTTCTTCCATTCGGTTTGGTTGTGGTTTGATACAGTCATAAACACAACAAGGTGTTGACGTTTGCAATGTAATCAAACAAGCTTTATTTGGTAATAGCGCTAATATGCAAGTCAAAAAATGAAGAAGAAGCTTGAGACGCGCCACTTAGCTATTGAAGCGACGGAGTCACGGACACAAGCGGCAGCGAACGATTCGTTAACGATAGGTCGATATCCCCTTCTTCGCGATAAGTGAGGAGAAATTGTAAGGCTGTCTCAACATTTAACAAGCTTTCCTTTATGCTTTCGCTAAATCATAATATCACAATTATTTTTTGTTCGAATATGTATAACAAAATTATGTTTCCTCTGTATTTTAATATTTTTGAATTGATTTTTTTTCTACGGTATAGATTATAAAGCATTTTTTGTTTTCAGGTGCCTGTCAGTTCAAAAAATCATGGCAAGGAAGATGGTTCCAAAGTGGAGTGCCCAACTATCTTTATATCAATAGTACCTACATAGAAACCAAAGGGGAGTGCTACGAAGAACAAGGGGACAAATTTCTAGTTTACGATAAGTAAGTTTTATTTTATTAACATTAACGTGCTCGGCAATTATGGCCACTCGCACGGGAGCAATTACATTAGATTAATTATAAACATATTCAAAATTTACAAAAGGATAGGTTAAAGTTTATGGTGCACTGCAATTTCTTTGAAGAACTTCAGTACTGTTTTGAATTGAGCTGCTGCCTTCTTGCATTCAGTGAGAATGTGTTTAATGCTTAGTCGGCATTGACAACTTTGACAGCAGGGACTATGGTTTGATGTCATCAGGTGACCATGAGTAAGTTTAATGTGGCCAATACGGATTCAACGAATTAGTGCAAGCTCTTGTCTGGAGAGTCCAATAGGTCCAGTGTCCAGAGTTCCAGTGGTTTTGCTAAAGAGTTGGTAATTCTTTTCACCTTTGCCTTCAGATCCTGGCAAATTTGAATGTGCGTCATGGGAGTGGTGTACGTTGTGACTACTGCTTTAGCGCGTTGATCAGCAAGTTCGTTGCCAGATATGCCGATATGCGAAGGTACCCAAATAACGGTGACTATAGTGTTTAGGAAACGGAGGTGGTGATAAGATTGATGGATTTCTTGGACAAGATGGTGCTCGGTGTATAATTCCTGAAGAGATAGGATAGAAGCTAGAGAATTTGTACAAATGGCAACTTTTTTATTTGGACGGTCGATGTGTTTAAATTCTTGAAGAATACTGTACAGTTCACCAGTGTGCACACTGCATGTTGGAGAAATAAGGAAGGAGCAAATGGGGTTTTTGGATGAAGTGACTGAACAGCCAACGCTGGAATCACTTTTGGAAGCATCAGTGTCTAATATTAGGTCGAAGCGATTAGTGTGAATAATATCTAGAAATGCTTTAATCGTGTTTATTGAATTTGTTTAAAAATGTGTTAGTCTGAGGAAGGTGCATAGTCCAAGGAGGATCTGGGGAAAGAGGAATGGGATTTGTATGTTAAGTCATTTGATAATGAAGCTAAAATTAGAGGGATAGGTCTTAATGTTGGTAAAGGGGTGTTAAGAGGGTTGTGGGCAGTTGATGTGAACAAGCAGTAAACCGGATTGTAGGGATTTGCGGAGACTGTGAATGCATAGGAGAGGAGTAAATATTGCCGTATAATCTAAGTTCTTTTGTTTAATCTCTAGACCATTTCAAAACTAACAGATTTAGATTGTTATTATTTGTTCTTTTGCTGAAACCGCAAATTGAAGATTACATTTACAAATACAATATTTTCGCAAATTTTCCTGTACTATAAACTCATATCTTTGCTACTCTCGTATAGGATTTTTACATTTTCTATTATTGGCAATGCAAATACGCAGCAACGTATCCACGTTTGTATGGTTATTTTTCCAACAAGAAAGAACGCGGTATATTAAAAAAAATTAAAAAGGATCTCTACTGGATGCGCAACAGTAGGTACGTTGTGAGAAGGGAGAAAACCACCTTTATTGAAACCAGTTATTTCCTTATTGAAATCCACATCTCATGCAAAATAACGTACATTGAAAAATAACGTATAGATGTTTAGGAAATTGAAACGAAAATAGATATGGATATATTGGATCTCTCAATTATAAATTTGTCCGTGCTTTATTTGTTTTTTTTTATTTATTTAGTAGTACACCATACGGCTGGTCTTTATACGGGATGGCAAAAAATACAAAAAACGAAAATAAATCCTTTAAGTAGCAAGTGGCAGGTGAACAATGTTTTCAGGGTGAAAATGGTTGAAACAAATGTATGAGTAATTCCTCAATTTATTCCTGTCTAGTTGAACCACAAGTTCGAGACATTCTTATCAGAGGAAACCTCTAAACAATATTTTCACGATAAAAAACTCGTATGACTATCAAATATTAATTCTATCCAAAATTCTGGGTTACGCCCATGGTTAATGTGTTGTTTATCTCAGTCAATAAGCACTCAAATCACCAAAAACTTCCAAAAAATATACAATGAATAATAACCACGACGCCATCAACAGGCGCAAACAATGAGAACAAATAATATAATTCCGATGAAACACGAACCAGTATGATCTATTTTTGTTACTCAGAGGACTGTTGTAAACAAAAACAAATAGATGTTGGCTTCAAAACAAGGATAGAAAGGCATCTCTAAGTATATTATTACTCTGAGCTAAAAACACCAAATTTGAAACAAAAATGCTCTAGATTTTTATATATAAAACGTAAACTTTTTCTTTCAGATCTGATGACTGCTACAGGTGCATGGTTATTCATCCGAAACATCCAAGTGTGTTACAATACAAAGAAAGTAAGTTGAACCACAGAATTTCTATTGAATTTAAACTAAAGCCATAAAACCGTGTTAAAATAATTCAGAAACTATTGCAAATGAAATTATATCATTATTGTTAGTTATAAAAAATGAAGACAATCAATTTTTTTTATTTTTAGCTTACTGCGAAATGAAAGCATCTCTGGCGGACATTTGCCAACTAATAACAGGGGATGCACCCTTGTACAGCCTCTTCAGGAAGCACCCCGAGGCTAAACCTATCCCCTGTCCCTTTAAAAGTGCTCCATTTACCTTCAGCTATAACAGAATGACAGGTGACTGCAGCAATCCCCCCAGCAAAGCGGAAAGTTGTACCGATGACTCACGATTGGTACTAAAATATCAAGCCTGCCCTGACGTACCGTCTACGGAAAGCAACGGTAAGTTGATATGACGTAACTATAAAAAGGGTGTTGGTTTTATCAAAATTATGTTTTTTTTTAGTCGAAGAATTAGTATGTCTTGCAACTTGGAAGGAAGGATCAACTAGATATCTGATTGGAAAAATATCGCAGCCCAACCGAAGAAGCGCGTCTGACGAAGACCAGTATAGATGTTTTATATACCAAAGAAGTACGGAAAATGGTAAAACAATTTACAACGTTGCACAAAGTGGCGATGCTACATGTACTGGGTTGGATGCGACTGCTTTTGAAGGCAGTAGAACCATGAAACT
Source organism: Crepidodera aurea (assembly GCA_949320105.2). Lineage (NCBI taxonomy): Eukaryota > Metazoa > Arthropoda > Insecta > Coleoptera > Chrysomelidae > Crepidodera > Crepidodera aurea. The sequence goes on along the minus strand of OX439477.1, from coordinate 17,017,015 downwards.
TACCACAGGTAATTGATCTAATTTTTTTTGTATTTATTGTAGTACCCGTCTCTTTTTATATTTTAGTAGATGATCAGCACAAAAGATGCAAATTTCCGATATGGATAACCGAGCATCATACTTGGTTGAGTTTGGATCATCATAAAACTTTTAAATTTTCGCAAAGGAACGCGACCTTGAAGATTTTAGACGACGAACCTCCCAAGAATAATAAAGTTCAACCCAATTTCGCGCAAGCTTTCGCATTCGAGGAATTCGGTTTTCAATCGCAAGAACAAAGAAAACCGAATTCCGAAATGCGTCTCGTTTGCCACGGGATTTTGCAGCAACAGGAGCAAAAGAAAGTTCAGATCGTCGCTCATATCACTGCTGGATGGTTAGTAATAATTACAACAACAAAATAGTAGTAAAGGTAATAATTTACTTATTTTGTTTTTAGTGACAGCGGCTACGTCTGCATGGTCTTCTACAAGAGAGACTCTAACGTTATAGAAATCCAGCAAACCGAAAACTACGTGGAAAACCCAGACGAAGCGTGCGCAAAGTTTGATGCCAGTACTTCACCTTACACGACTCTTATAAGTAAGCGGTTTATTACATTTTGAGTCTGCATAAATAACCAATTTATTTTTTTTTCAGCGACCGCACTTCATACTAAAAAATGTCCACACTTGGGGCGTTATACGATAGCAACTGTTTCTACACAAGCTGAGAAAAGAAAGAGAAGACAAGAACCAGGTATGGTATAGTTTCAAAAAATCCCATGACCCTATACTATAAAAAAAATTTCTACGCCAACTTCTACTAATTTTATTATTTTTGCACGGTTTGAAAACTTTATAATCATTTTTGTTTTTCTCAGAAAACAAGAACGTAGCAACGAATCAAGAACCCGATTGTATTTCTGACTACTACGAAACCCTATCGGTTGGTTGCAGTGGTTCCCACGAGATGGAGTTAAAATCTACTTGTTCTCAGGAGGCTTTAGGTAAGTTTTTTATAACTTTATTTATTCGCCACATCGGAACCAAGGTGTGTACTGGCCAACCAGGCAGAAAAAACGACTTCAGCAGGGAGGGAGTTGAAGTTTTACAATCTGGTCAACAGTGACCAATGAGCAATTTAATTCTAACTTGATCTAATAGAGTTTAAAACTTAAAACTAAGGTATACTCATCAGCGTTCCTCAGGTTCTGTAGAATGGATTGCACTAAACTTTAACGTGCACTAAAAACACTAAAGTAACTCAAAGAGCTTGATCCTCTTAAGTCTTCTTTCTAACCCAGTATTGTCAAGGAGCTGGATAGCCTCGACATTGACATGATGATGAAGTCTTTCTTCATGACTCTTGGCTAATTTCTTGATGGTGGGGTCAACAGTGTCCATTTCCAGATCCCTGTGGAGGTCACTATTGCGAATGTACACCAAAGGGCATCTACTATGTTCCTCAATGATGCTTTGAAATCTTTGGATGGTTGCTAAGTTGCTTGCTTTGGTGCATCCCCATAGTTGGATACCATAAGCTTATTATGTAGAGACAGAGTGGAGTTTCTTCCAATTAGCCAGTACATTTTTCTATATTTCAGTCCAAGTTCTTCTCTTTTCTTTTTAACATGCACTTTCCATCGGAGTTTGGCATCTAAGGTAATACCTAAGTATTTTGCTGTGTTTGAATATGGAATCAGGTTATTGTTTATTCTGACTGGAATATGATCTATCATTTTGTTTGTAAAGTTAATGTAGAGTCATTTAGTTTCATTAAGTTTAATTTTCCATCTCTTCGTCCAGTCGTAGATAAGGTGGACAACTATTTGCAGCTCGTGCGTTGCTTCTTCATTGCTCTTTCCTACTGCTAGAATGGCAGTGTCGTCGGCGAAGGTGGCTATGGTATTGTTTTCTAACTCAGGAATATCACATGTGTACAGTAAGTATAAGACAGGTCCTAGGACACTTCCTAGTGGTACTCCAACCTTAATTTCTTTAAGATCGGAATAGGCTTCTTCTTGTCTAATTCTAAAGTGTCTTTCCGATATATAAGAATGGAAGATATCTGTATATTGTTTTGGAAGGAAAAGCTTGAGCTTATGTATTAAGCCTTCATGCCAAACCTTATCAAACGCTTGTGCTACATCAATAAAGATAGTAGCACAAATGTTTTTCTCTTCTAATGATTTCTCTATAATGTTGGTTATTCTATGAACTTGGTCGATCGACTAAATCCAAATTGGTGATCAGGGATAATTTCTCTTTCTTCAATAAGTGGTTTTAGTTTTTTGAGTAGGAGTTTCTCAAATAGTTTCGACATAACAGGCAGTAATGAGATCGGTCTGTATGACTATGCCTCATGTGGTGGTTTCCCTGGCTTGGGTATCATTATGACTTCCGCAATTTTCCAAAGGCTGGGTATATACTTCAGTCTGAAGGCAGCATTTATTAGGTTAGTTAGTTTAATTATTGCTTTTTTTGGTAATTGTTTTAAAATTTCTCCAGTAATTAAGTCAAACCCTGGAGCTTTTTTCGGATCGATATTTTCTTTTATTTCGGTAATTACTTCTTTGGGAGAGGTAAATTCTTCATCTTGATCTTCATGAGGTTGAAAGATTTTTTCTAGATGATTTGAAAATCTTGTTGTTTTTTGCTCATTATTTCTAGCCCATTTACCATCTTCCAATCTGACAGGTGGTATTCGCATTATAGGTCTTTTCAATCTCTTAGTAGCTTTCCAGAGCGAATAATCAGTACTGCTGTCGTCTGTCAATTCTCTTAGGTAACTAATCGATTCTTCTTTAATTTGTTGTATTTCTCTTTTGAGTCTTTGTTGAGTATAGTTGAAGTATGACATAAAAAAGTCATGTTTCCTTTAATTTATTAATTTGCATTAAAGAAGCATCACGTTGGGTACCATTTACCAGGATATTGTGAGATTATTTCCTTTTTAGGATCCCTGATGCACTAAACACAAAAAATGACAGTTAATACCTTGGTTCCTTAATGTTATACGACCACTTCAGCATTTATAATGATTTTATCCTTTTCTAGCTTATACTTGCCACGGTAGTTGGGAAGAAAACGGCATATCGTATGTCATCACAACTCCCATATCCAAAAAATCGACAGAATCCAAGTACTGCTTCATGTACAAGCAAGATCAAGTAAATTCTCCTATCATAGAGGGTAATCTCGGAAAAGGAGTAGGTCCGCCTGTCCTGAGAATGTCTGGAGTAACAGAAAGTTGTCATAGGCATGTCATACCGGGAGTTACCGGCAACTGGGCGTTTAATTTTACAAGTAACGGTAAGTACAAACCTTTATTGATATTTTCTATAATTTATATATGGTTTTTTTTATAGGTACTTGTCAAGAAAGTTCCGACGTAAGCTCAAGCCACCTACTAGTACCGACTATCCTCCTAGTAGTACTTTCTCTGGTATCCATAGTAATTATGAGATGATGAAAAAAGACAGTTCTACACACTTTATCCGAATACTAAGTGTTTTACCTTGCACCCCCCTGAACAAATAAGTAGACACTAGTGGGTATTTTTGTAATTATTTTTGTTTGTTTTTCCGAGAAAAAAAAGTATATGTACGGAAATATTGCTGTCGGTCGAGTAGTTTTTTCAAATTGTTAAACGGGTTAGGTATTGTTTTAGATTAATCAAATGGGCCTAAAATGTGAGACGGGAGTAATATTTCTGTAGTAGAAATATGTAGTCAATTTTTAATATTTTTTTTTTCATTAAAAATACAGGTGTGGTCAAAAAATTGCAGAGCGATATTTTTCAAATAGAATTTTTTGGCAGTTTTCCGGTCATTTTGTCATCCAAAATAAAAAAATCGTGCTACACTATTCAATAAAAGTGCTCCAATAGAAGGAATAATTATTCCCAAGGGTTTAAAAAGAAATAAAAAAATAACTTTGGTAGTTTTAACAGTTGATTTTAAAAGTAAATTTTTCACGGACTTCAAGGTTTTATTTCTTCTGGCATACTTATTAAGTTAAATTGTGAAATTATTCGAAATACGTATGCAATTTTTTGACAACCCCCTATATAAAAATAAAACGCTGCAGCTAAAGAAACGGAAGATGAGATAAGCTGTGTTGTGATTATTGTTGGCTATACATATTGATATTTATTTTTTACTCATTCATATATTTAGTAGAAAATAATGAATTTTTAACCACATTGAACAAACTGTACAATAAATATTAAAAAAAAAAGAATGATAATCAAAGGAGCTTTACGGTACAACGAAAAATTCTTTAAAACAAAAAAACAAAGTTTATATCTTGCCAATATTAAGAATGTGGTTAAAAATATTGAATTATATTTTTTAAATGTTTTTTTATTACTGAAAAGTGTTCAAAAGCGCAAAATAAGTTTATTTTTCTAAATGTGTTGCTAAATTCAGAAAATATGCTTATTTTGTGCCGTTCTATATAGTGTGTTTCAATAATTCGTTCAATATTGTCCATATTAAGAGGATTAAATACTCATTCATAACTGGTTAACCCAATTATTTTGAAATACGAACTTATTATCCAAAGTAATTACTTTTTATAAGCCTGTTCCTGAAATTGCTACTTCACTACACATTCTATGTTTTTTCCAGTCCTTTTAACTTCAACACATACGATCCCTGTAACTAAATTCTTCATTTTTATATGTCTTCCCCTGAAACTGCTACTGAAAATACATTTTATATTCTCCTCTACCAATTCACAATAATTTTAACTCCACTACTTTTCTTCAGTTTTGTTGTCTATATCATTTAACCATACTAGTTATTATAATCATCATGTTCCAGTCTCTATTATATTGAAATACGATCCTTGTATCTAAATTTTTCATTTTTATTGGTACTGAAAATACATTCTTATATTCTTCCTCTGCTAATTCCCAATTATTTTAACTCCGACACTTTCCTCGGGTGATATATGTGTTGTTTACATCGTTTAACCATACTGGTTATTACCATCATCATAAACATCTAAATTTTTCATTTTTATAATATGGGCCATTCCATAAAAGTGGGACAATTGGCCAAATACATTTTCAAAATACAGTATGACATATTTTTGACTTAAGAGAAAGTTTAATATGAGGAGCAGCAGAAATCATAGATTGGGTTTTCGCGAATTTTGAGTGATTTTAGGTTTTACTGGACTTCGGAGTTGACTCACTGCCTATGGTGTTGACGGTTTTATAAATGATCAATAAGATCAAATTAAATATTCTTAATAATGTTTAGTATTTAATAAAACATACAAGATCAAACTAAGTCTCAAATTTCTAATATAAACAATAAACATTATTCAAAATCATTTCTAACACATATTCAGTTTGTATTTCTTCGGCAATGAGTTGAAAATATGATGGTGTTGACCAAAATATACTTCAAGCTTAAATTTTACTGTTTAATATCATTTTAGAAGAGTAAAACTGCAAATGTAAACTTATCGTCACTATTAACAAAAGGTAAAAAAATATGACAAAAAAATGAACAAAGAAAATAGATTTAATGCAACGTACGGTGTTGACGATAATAAACATACGCCTGCCTTAACGACACCAATACACAGCACAAAACAAAAAAGAACAAGTAACTTACCTCCTTCACACCTTACTCTCAACTAACGAGATTTTAACTGTTCGAATGGAAATTCAATCGCATAATTACTCCCACTACTTTACTCCATTTTGCAACATCATCCTTGAGGACGGTGTTGATGCCAAACTTGTAGGACACCTATTAATGTGTCATAAAAATAGAGAATTAATCAAAATCTCTCAATGGACATAACTAGTTACTACAATTCAACGCGCTTTCGAATGTTTACAGCATATGGTTATATTTGAACTATCTGTCGAGTTAAAATATTGAAATATAAATAAAAAACAGGCAGGTAGACACCCTACGGGGTTGACGTTTTAACTGTAAATGTGGTAAAAAACACTAATAATATTATATTTCAAGGTGTTTTTACTTAAGAGACATATAGAACAGTTTAATATGTCTAGATAGAACGTGTTATGAGGCAAGTGAAAAAATCAACAGAACACAAATTGTCCCGTTTTTATGGAATGATCCCTATGTCTTCGCCTGAAATTGGTACTGAAAATACATTCTATATTCTTCCCCTGCTAATTCCCAATTATTTTTACTCTGACATTTTCCTCCAGTGATCTATTTGTTGTCTACATTGTTTAACCATACTAATTGTCATCATCAACAGTATATGAAAGTTAAACTAAAACTTTTCTTTAGTAGTATAATTTAATATTTATATTTGAAAATTTATATCGTTTATGCATACAAATCGGCATGATAATTTTAGTAAGGTCAATATTGAATAATTGAGACACACTGCCTAATCACTTAATTTTTATCAGAATCTATAGATTTTTATAATTTGGTTGGATGTAAATATAAACTGTGATTTCGATGAGGCAGCAAGCTAGCAGCTATAAAAAAATAATAATTTGCGAATTTTTTCAATTTTTACAACTAATTTACGCAAAAAAAGCTTGGGTATGTCTAAAATACGAACTATAATTGACCATTGTTACTATATTATAAAAATTATTAAGATATTTTATACTGTAAAAGTAAAAGTAAAGTTTGAATCGAACAAACTTGGTTCACTTCAAGGCCGGAAAGTGGATATCAGGCATTGGAGAACCAAAGTATACATGAACTGCTTATAATATCAATTTTTTAAATTTTTTTCTATTGTATACATATAGATGTTGCCTCCCTTATACACTATAGGATTTATTCTAAATATATCTGAAAAAAAATGTTGTCTTTTAGAAAAAAAAATACCAAATATTTAGGTAAGCATTTTATACTAAAAAAGTCAGTATTGTCATTTACTATAGTATAAAAAAATTTATACAGTGTGGCGTACCAGAAATTTTTCACCCAGAAATTTGTCCTTTTACCACATTTTTAATTAAATAATAAAATAAAATGGTCACATCTTAACTATTATTGGGTAAAAGCTTCTAAAATATGGTAAAACATCTATGAAATAATATCTAAGTTACAATTTTTTTTATTAATCTAATTTAATTTAATTTTTTTGATAGAATTTCAATTGGATACAATTTTTTTTAATAAAATTCACATAAACTCTGATACTACTTCTCCAAAACAATTAATTTTATGGGAATGGCAACACTGCTTAGCTATTAACGCCATCTATCGCTACAAAAACTTAGCAACGTAGTGTCAAATTACTTTTTGATCACAACAAATCTGTTTTCTTAAGAAATGTGGTGGAAAAATGGAAAAATCTGCGTAAAAAGTTATCGGTAGGCCACGCTTTATATTTGGTACTTGATATTGCCAAACAAAACTTTTGTACACGGTGAACATAAAAATTTGTTGATTTTTATGAAAATAAGATGTAGATAATTTTTTGTTTCACCCTGTATAAGATCGGGTAGCATTAGTCATCTTCCCAAATTTCGTTTTTTCGATTTTTAAAAAGCACTATATCAGTAAATAATAATAATAATAATTTTATAAATTTTGGAATTTGACTAAAAATTAAAAAAAAAAAAGATGAAAGAAAGGGTATACAAGATTTAGAGGAGAGGAAAATATTTTAAAATTTTGTAAAGAATGTAAATATTTAGCGGCAGATTAGGAATATAAGAATGTTGAAAAGAACGAAAGATATTTGGAGATTTTTGCAAAAAAACCGAAAATATTACAACTCTTAAGAGGCTCAACTTTAATTTAGTGTCACGTCACAATTTATTGAAATTTTACGTCATATGTCATGTTTAAAAACAACGTTGCCAGTTTAGACACAATGTTGGCAGATTATAAGAAATTTAACTCAGCTCATTCAAAACTCAATACAAAAACGTAAATATTATAATACGGGGTGAAAAAACAACGTTAGAAACTTTGTATAAAATAAATATTGATCTAGAGGTTGGATATTTTCGATTTTTTTGTTTGTTTTTAGTGTACCTACTGCATATTTTTTTATGTATTTCGAACACGTTTTTTCTTAAACACAGCCAACTTTTATGTAAAATAATGTTTATATAAATATAACCTAGCTACGGTTTTTAAATAAAATTGTTTATTTACTCCATTTTTTAGTACAGCAAATTTCCAACTATAAAAAATCTTGTATAACTTTAATGCAACAGGATGTAGCAGAAATATTTCCACGCAAAGCAAACATACAGGATGTTCCATAAGTACGGGTTTCAAGTGCAGATTGAGCAGTGAAAAATATTTGCTCACTTTGTTTTTTTTATTTTTTTTTTGTTGACATAGACATGTAAGTCATTCAGCCACCACCATTCGTCTATAAGGGAAGAAACTACAAATCTAACAAACAAAAAATTAAATCGAAGAAATGCAATAGGGTTTTTTTTGATTGATAAAGATTTATTTTAATTTGATCAAAGATGAAAAATTTTGTTCAATTTTTTTCAATATTAACAGTAAATTTCATATGTGACGTCATCATTTGTTTTGTACTTATTGGGGGTTTAATTTTTAATGCATGTTTGTAAATGAATCAACGTAATTGTTATTATTTTATTGGTGCCCGAAAATGGAGTATTTAAATGATTGGAATTCTTTTGTATATTATTGTATATATGTGTTAAATAAATGTTTTACTTTTAATTTTTTTTTGTAAAATATAAATGTAAGAAAAAGACTGTGAGCCTATTATAAATGATTTTATTGATATGATACAGGGTGACTCAAAAGAATTCTATAAATTTATCTTAAAATTGCATGAAATATATTTGGCACTTACAGGGTGTTTTTAATTAAAGTATAGAAAATAATTTTGGCTCATCCTGTGTGTAGGAATCTTTTCGAAAAATATTTATTTCTAGCACAATTTTTTCGAGACGATTTCTAAATTGTTTGTTTATTTAAAAAAAAATTGTTTTTCTTGATATATATAAAAAAAATGTTTTCTTAAGAAGGAAAAAGTTTTTTTCTTAAATTGTTTTTGCTTCAAGATTATCAATGTACTTTTTTGGGTTTTCCGCATTTTTCAATAATAGTGTGTCCGATTTTTGCTTATCATATTATTATAAGGGTTACAATTATTATATTTTGACTATGAAAAATAAAAGAAAAAATTTAAATTGTGTTTTATTTGTTCACATTTTCTTATATGTTGATATAATAGAGATGCTGTTAACGTTTGATGTTTTTGAAAAAGCATTTCTACACTTTTGCGATTTTGGCAAAGAACTTTTAAAGTATAAGCCAACAGAATAGAAAATTTCCTGTTTTCTGAGCGTCCAGGAACATAATTCAGTTTATTCCGTTCGATTGTCACATAATTTTTTCGGGAAAAACTTTTTTTGCTCGTCCAAAACGTGCTTCTGAAATTTTTCAAAATTTTGAATTTTTTTTTGGAAACTAATTAGAAAGGGTTCTCAATTTAGAAGCAAACTTATAAGAAACCTTTACAAAAGAATGCCATTTTGCTCTATCTCTTACCGTTTCCGAGATATTTACGTTTAAATTTTTTGAAAGAGATTTTTTCAATTTTTGTCGCGAATTTCCTGTTTTCCGGACGTCCTAGAGCATAATTCCGTTCATTCCGTCGATTTTAACAAGTTTTTTCGTAAATTACGAATTTGTAAATAATTTTTTCAAAAAAACTTATCTCGATTTTAACAATAAGATGTTTGTCTTTTTTGTAAAAAATTATTAGAAAAATCCACTGAAAATTTGGAGATTTCCGCAATTATAATAAAAGGAATATTTTGAAATTTTATTTTCCATCAAAATAAAAAGATTCCCATACTAATACATGAACAAACTAGAGGTTAGATCAATTACAATTGATAAGAAGAAGATAAGACTTAATGTTTAAAATTCTTCATTATTTTACATTGCTAGTAACAATCTCGAATTAAGTTCTCATACGTTTATCTGACCAGTTTTTACATTTTTAGTGTCAAATCTGTTTAAATAGTGGTTAAAATAATTTTAAAAACAATTTAAAATTTACTAGGTAAGTATAAAAAATAGAAAAATATCAATGGTATGGTGCAAAAACCCGATAACTGAACAAATGTTTTCTTTGAAATTGTGATTTATTTAAAAATAACCTCGCACTTACCGGGTTTTTGTATCATATTTACCATATGGTATAAATTTTGTACGTAAATATTTATGTTAGGGTGTGTTAGAGTAAAACAAATTTTTATTTTACTCTTCATTGGGATCTTCATTCCTATTAAAATTTCATTTTAAAATTTATCCAGAAGTGGTCAAATGGATTATTAAAATTTACGAAGAAAAAAGTGACAATAGCCGCGAAAAAGTATGAAAAATCTCAATAAAATAATAAATGAATCTTTCAAAAATGGACCCAATCATTTTTTTTTCATTTTTTTGTAAAAATAAAACATATATTATAGAAATAACCGAGTATCTTATGTTAGAAACATAGACCAATATTAGCATTAAATTATTTCATATTTTTCTAAACAACTTTCGCAGGTTTTCGAGCAAAATATAGCTAATCGTCTCTAAAGAAAAATGGAAGTTCCTGCACCTGATATTTTAAAAAAGGCTCTAGTTGTACCACACAAACTTTTAATGGGTCCTGGTCCTGCAAATATTTCTCCTAGAGTTCTACACGCCATGGCTCATCCTGTATTAGGTCATATGAACCAAGAACTATTCCAAGTAAGTAAAAAAAAATAGAAGAGAGTTGGTATCAGTGATATTCTAGACAGTGCATTCTTAGATAATGGACGAAATAAAAGAAGGAATCAAATACATATTCCAAACCAAAAACGATTTAACCCTAGCGATAAGCGCTAGCGGTCACACTGGAATGGAAGCTGTTATGAGCAATCTCTTGGAACCGAAAGACAAGGTTTTAATAGCTGTTAACGGACATTGGGGAACGAGAGCTGCAGATATGGCTGAAAGATATGGTAAGTTTCTTGCGGTCAGCTTATCAACTGTTTAGAAAAACCCCATAGCTTAGCAAATTCCTATTCAAACTGACACAAACTCAGATGGGTCTTAGACAAATAAACGAACGATTCAATTCCGCGCTCAGACAGTGCTGTAATCACAATGACAGATCTCAGAGGTAACTGGCCAATTATTTTAAGTAGGAAGGTATATTTTTCTAGATTTTATATCGTTATTTCACCAGCTTTGGAATGAAGAGGTCTCAGTAGTAACAAGCTGAACTGACAGTATACGTGTGTTTCGTGTAACTCTATATTCTTTAAGGAGTTCCATAAGGATGCAATTTGTGTCCTCTATTATTGCTGATGTATGAACAAGATACTTTAATTTCAGGTGCAACACCAGTTGAAATGCATACTTCTCTGGGAAACAATTTTACTATTGGAGAGATAGAAAATCATTTAAAAAAGGAGTCTCCAAAATTACTCTTTATGGTGCAAGGAGAGACATCTACCGGAGTTCATCAACCTTTAGAAGGCCTCGGAAATCTATGTCACAGGTAAACTGACACAAAACGATTATTTCTTTAAAAAAAACTACTGCTTTTTAGGTACAACTGTCTCCTGGCTGTAGATGGTGTAGGTTCAATAGGTGGAGTCCCATTTTTAATGGACAAATGGGAAGTGGATGTAGCTTACGTTGGTGTACAAAAAGCATTAGGAGCTCCACCAGGCTTAACCGCGATTTCTTTTAGTCCTAAAGCTCAGTAGGTTTTGCTAATCTTCAAATCAAAATTAAGGTTAATAATAATAATTTTCAGAAAAGTTATTTTTGAAAGAACTATACCGATCCAGGTTTATTATTGGGATATGAAAATTTTAGGGCAGCAATGGAACTGTTACAACAATATCAGACCGTAAGTGATTCTGTGTACTTAATTTGACTTGTTTCTTAATTTCTTAAGTATCAGTAGTTTTTAGAATAATTTTGACACAGTTGTCATCATTCAGTGGTTTTCCTAGTTTACCAATATTTTTTTTTATTTTCAGTTATCACCACACAACTTGTTCTACCCTACTATGTGCTCTTAGAGAAAGCCTAGCAATAATAGTAGAAGAAGGTTTGGAAAACTGGCAAAAAAAGCACGACGAAGCCTACCAAAGACTTAAAAAAGGTCTCGAAAATCTAGGACTAGAATTTTTCGTTAAGGACGAAAACAAAAGACTCAAAACTGTTATTTCAGTTGTTGTGGAGAATTTTGATTGGAAGCAACTAGTTACCTACGCCATGAAACAGTTGAGTCCATAATTTTTGGAATATATAAACACTTCCAAATTATTTTTCTATATCTATTTCACCTCTAAATACTTCGTAATTTTAGGTACAACGTTGAAATAGCTGGAGGACTAGGACCCACAGCAGGGAAAATCTTAAGAATCGGTGTAATGGGTTATAATGCAAATCCACAAACCATTGATTACGTTTTAAAAGTTTTAAAGGAATCATTAGAATATGCGAAGACCAAAAAAACGTCGAAGATGTAAAACGTACTTTTTCACCCATCGTATTTTCCTTTATATGTCATTCAACGCAACATTTACCTATATAACTTTATTTTTAAATAAATTTACTAATAAAAAGCCACCCCAAAATCTGCAAACATCGTTTTCATTATTTTTGCAACAATTTTTTCAGATGTACAAACAAAAAAATAACATTTAATTACAAAAAACTCTATACCTGAAATAATTGGAGGAGGTAGTATATAGATATTTGATAATATCGATATTTAAGAACGAAGATATTTTTTTAATAATAGCGATATTACTTATTTAATTAAAATGTTTTATTTTATAAAAAAAAATTTTTTTGTTGTGTATTAAGCCCGCAATTTTAACGTTAGCATTTCCAATATGGCGGAGGGTATAGAACCCCCTTAATAACTGATAAATAAATTTAAATAGCCCGCTTTTTAGTTTTCTTAAGATAGAAGAATGGCCTTTCACTATTCGGATATATGTTCAAATTAGTTCAAACGTTTACCACTATTCGTTTAGAGAACACATGGGATTGATCATAAATTTTCATTTTATCTATGGTTCCATGATTCACTAGACTTACTTGACAGATAAACTGTCATTTAGTATGACAGGCGATAAATAACCAAAAAGTTTGATCTGGTATCTTAATATTTAGTAGAATTAAGTGTTATCCTAAATATATGTTCTTTTCACAATGACGAAAAATTTTAAATTAAGTGCCTCGCTTTTCGGTCATTCAATGGACATAAGAGCCTTAGCTGTGACTGCAAATAATGATATTATTAGCGGCTCTAGGGACCGAACCGCAAAATTTTGGAAATACAATCCGTACGTAACTTTTATTTTTAAAGTCCGAATAATTTAATTATATTTTTGACCTAGTTATAAAGGAAAACATTAAGTTTTTCGCTTATTTTGTTTTAAAACTACAATCATGACCAATGATATTAAATTTTTACATATTACCATTCCTAAGTTCATTTACCCTGCTTAAATAATATAATTTTGTGCAAATGCTAATCTTTAAATAATAAGTTTCTTTTAACTATTGAGCTGATTGGAGATAATACACTTGTATGCAATAACAATGAATTGTTTTTACCAGATTACAAAATACATATAGTGATATAATGACCTACAAAAGCCATGAAAATTTCGTTGGTAGTGTCCTATATTTAGAACCAACCAGTGAATACCCAGATGGTCTAGTTATTACGGGTGGTTATGACAAAGCGATATTTATATTTAAACCAGGGGAACCATTTCCCACATATTCCATCAAAGGAGAACATACAAATACTGGTAAATTATAATTTCTAAATATTTTTATCAGTAATAACCTAGTGTTTCTAATATTGCAGTATGTGCTCTGTCTAAAGGCCAAACTAAAAATAGTTTTTTGAGTGCATCTTGGGATAATACAGCAAAACTTTGGTCATTATCCATATCTACATCTAAAGCTGTTCAAACATTCGCTGGGCATACAGCAGCCATTTGGTATGTCTTACAAATCGGAGATGGTAAAATTGTAACAGCTTCTGCTGATAAAACAATAGGGATTTGGTCTGAAGCTGGGCAAAGGCTGAATATTTTGGCAGGTAATTGCTTACATATCTCCACAATAATTTTTTTTCAGAAATTCGTCTCATAATTGTTGAAAAATTTACTTATTTTATCTAATAAATAAAGTTCTTTAACACCTAGGGCACGTCGATGCTGTCAGGAGCTTAGAAGATTTCCCAGACTTAAAATATTTTATAAGTGTATCCAACGATGCCACAATTAAGATTTGGAATTACGCTGGTGAAAACGTAAACACCCTTTACGGCCATAAGAGTTTTATTTACAGGTAAAAATTAATAATTTTAAAAAAGATTGTTTAAGAATACGCGTCGATTTTATACTTATACTCAATATTTATTAGTATAGCGAGATGTAGGGCACATGGATTGGACAGTTTTGTAACATCAGATGAAGATAGGACAGTTAATTTTTGGCAAAATAACGAGGTCAAGTCGAATTTGGAGCTTCCAGCTCAATCTGTTTGGGCTGTAGCTGGTTTGCCAAATGGCGATATAGTTACGGGAACTAGGTAAGTGTAATAAAGCAAATAATATCGTTTTTCAATTTTAATACCTTTAAGTGATGGAGTGGTGCGGATATTTACACAAGATGAAGGTAGAGTGGCGGAGGAAGCTAATTTAGTTAAATTTAAAGAAGAAGTTATGGCTCTTAAGAGACAAGCGGTGCAAGAAATCGGTGGTGTTAAAGTTTCAGAGTAAGTTTAACTAAAGCCATGATTGTGGCGGTTTTTATGTAATTGTTCAATCAAATAAAGGACTAGGTCACCATAATTTTTTATGAAAAATCGGTTGACAGACTCAAAATTACAAAAAAAAGATACCTTTCCGGCAAACCAAGTGTTGTTCCTGATGCTTATTCAATAGTCAATGAAACTCTTTTATTTTAATAATACTTTGGCAGGACTACAATTACAGACACTCACAAAATAGATTTTTTGTTAAATTATAGTTTGCCCGGTAAAGAAGCATTGTTCGATCCCGGCAAAAGAAATGGTCAAATGAAAATGATTAGAGATGGACAAACTGTTATAGCTTATACATGGGTGGAAGACGGGGATAACAGTCATTGGGATAAAGTAGGGGAAGTATTAGGTGGAAGCGACAAAGACGCTAGTGGTCGAACTGTGTATGAAGGGGCGGTAAGACGTTTTACTTTTCTTACGATTAGTAATTGAAATTTCAAGCTATGATCAACCGTCGAAATTAAAAAAAAATCTTGTTTATTTTAGGCTTACGATTTTGTATTTTCTGTTGATGTTGAAGATGGAAAACCCCCTCTTAAATTACCATACAACAGAGGAGACGATCCTTATGAAGCAGCTCATAAATTTTTAGCCAAGCATAATTTACCTGCGGACTATCTAGAACAGGTACAGTTAAAAGATTTAATTTGTCTTTGTTTCTAAAAATTGACCGTTATATTGGGTTTATTTTTGTATTGAAGGTAGTTAATTTCATATTGACAAATAGCAAAGAGCAGTTTGTTCCGCCTACAAACAATGAATACCAGGATCCTTTTACTGGGGGTTCAAGGTATACCCCGAATTATGGTGCGGGTAGTCAGGCACAATCTGGTGTTAATTTAGATCCTTTTACTGGTAAGTTTTAACCTTGTTGGGCGTCTTTATAATAATATATTACCGGGCCAGTCACTCTGAATATTTTATTGTTTAAAATATCTTGTTTCGCAGGCGCCAGCAGTTATTCGTCATCTTTGGCCCCGCCTGCACCCAATCAAAGACCGGTATCCGCCGGTTCGAACAGCGACCCTTTCACCGGCAGCTCCAGTTACACCACCCTGAAACAAGACTCGAGTGGTATATTTTTTCCGGTAAAATCCTACCACACCTTCGACGTGGGCGACTCCAACGTCATATTAAAAAAACTTAAAGAATTCAATGAAACAAGTGGCGATGGCAACGACAAAGTTGACGAAAAAGACTTGGAAGATTTCGTGAAAATGTGCAACGGTCCTCCGAGCGATGGCAACGCTCTAGATATTCTTTTCAAGTTGCTGGAATGGTCAGATAGTAAGTATTTTAACTCATCTCATCTTACAACACTAGTTCTATTTTAAAATGGTGAGCGACAGTCGTTATGTACAGTTTTCCAAGGAACAAGAGTCAATCTCTAGGATCTAGGAGATAATTCGATTGACATATGTCATTCTTGATGCCTGACATATCTGTCATACCTTTTACATGACAGAACATCATCTGAAGGCCTCATTTTAGTGTGCATAACTTAACAGAGGAGGTCATGTGCAATGTATCTAAACTAACAGTTTTGTCACCTGACATCCATCATTCTAGATGTATTGTATCTCTACTAAAGACGAAAAAATTTTGATTTCAGATATAATTTTTCCCGTTTTGGACGTTGTTAGACTAGCCGTAAGACACAAAATGAATAACGAAGTCATAGCGACGGTAAACAACGGTATAATTATGGAGAAAATTAAAACCTACATCACCGCCGAGTGTAAAATACAGAATAACATGGTGATAGCCCTTAGAACTATCACCAATTTGTGTCTGCACGAACCTGGCGAAATTTTAGTGTTCAATAATCGATTCGATATATTAGAAAATTTCACTTCTTTGTCAAAGCTCAACAAGAATTGTCAAGTAAGTTTTATACAAAATATTAAATGTTATATTATATATCGACAATAAAAGGATTTGGCGCAGTCAATAGGATTGCTCGCCTTACAATAATTGTTGTCCAAAGAAGCAATATAATTAATGTTTTCTTTTGTTTCTTAGGTGGCCTTAGCGACATCTCTTGTAAATTTAACTTTACTAATAACCAAAGGAAACGACGAAATCGGCATTACAGTCTTGGCTCAAGTTTTGCCGGATTTAATCAATAAACTTACAGAATGTGAAGCCCACTTTAGGGGATACGTCGCGCTGGGTACTTTGATAATTTCATCTTCAGTACACCAGGCCATGGTTAAGGCTAAAATTCAAGAAAACACCGAATTTATATCGACAATGCAACTGCATTCCTTTTCGAGTCAAAACGATACAGAAAATAGAAGGATGAACTGTGTTAAAGAAATTATGAATATCCTATAGATTGTTTCTTAGCTTTTTTACCGTTTTTAATAATTATAAGTTATTGGGAGTGAAGTGATCAATAAATAATTTGCTTTGAATGTTTTTTTTTCGTACGTTTTTTCCTGGCTTCAAAACCGTAAAAGTCTATAGATGTTAAATCGGGTAAACAAGCAGGCAACGGAAGCTTTAAGTGATGGAAGAATAAAGTTAAAGTAATTTACAGTTTTTACTACTTTTAAGTTATTGGGCGTGATCAAAGATAAATAGTTTGCTTGTATCTGTTTTTTTCTATTGAACGTTTTTTATTGACTTTCGAGAAATAACCTCATATAAAATTATAGATGTTAAATCAGGTCAGGTCAGGCGGACTAGCAGACCTTCGACCTTATCTAAATTCCTTTAAAAATAAAACTTTCATTTTATTATTTATCATTTTATCTTTCTTGTTATATTTGACTTTTAATATTCTGTATATCATCATTTACTTTTACTTTTTTTAAAATTGATTTGCATTTTCTTGTTAAATCTTTCTTTTATTTGTATATTTTTATTTAATTCTCTTCTCGTCCTCAAGTTTTCTTCTTCAGCTATTTCCGTATTTTCTTTTAATTTGTCTTCCATGTTTTTCTCCAATATTATATTATTATTATTTCTTTTTACACTTCTTTCTATTCTTTTAATTTCCTTTTCTGTGTTCTGACTTTGTTTCTTGTACTATTATCTTCTGTTCTATTATCCCTTGTCTTCTATTTATTTCTTGTTGTTTGTTTTCTATTTTCTTAGCCATTTTTTCTAGACTATCTTCCATTTTCTTAGCCATATTTTCTTCCACACTTTCCATCATTTTTCCCAAATCTTTATTTTTTCCATACTTTTCATCATTTTCCCCAAATCTTCTTTATCTTGTTGTCTTCCTTCATCTTTTGGGTTCACTCAATTTTGAGCCCCACGTTGGGCGCCAATTGAAATGATATAATTCTACGATTTTTACTTTTTAAATTCCTTTTATTTTTAATTTTATCTCTAACATTTTTACAAACTTCACATTCTAATAATCAACATAAACATCCCATAACAACCATCTCTCAATTTTAAAGTCCCTTTTACAGTATATATAAATTAAACACGTCTTTTAGGATAATTTTCTTTATTTAAAACTTAATTCAGAAATAATAAATTTACTACCACTGTATCTACAAATTTTGGATTATTTTTTAAGCATGTTGTCTCTGTTCTTTTACTCTTAATCTCCTTTCACGTTCGTATTCCTTCATTCTAAGAACGAAACTAAAACAAATATGATTTATAAGTATTCCAACCTAATATATATCCAATTTTTTAAATTAAATACATTAAAAATTTAAGAAAATGTAAAATTACGAAAAAATGGGGTTTTGAGCTAGTTCCAATGTAAATTCACGAAAAAAAAAGAGGTTACATGCTAGCTCCAATGTAAAATCACGAAAAAAAGAGGTTATGAGCTAGTTCAAATTTCAAATTTTGGGGGTTTCGTGTTAATAACCGACAAAAATCACCTTTACCTATTAAAACAACATTCTCTGGAGTGATAATTATCGATATAAATGGCGTTATAAATTCAAAAACAATTTTTTTTATTAGTTCGACAAACCAGTAGCATAATTTTTTGCTTACTCTTCATATTGACAATCTAGGTATACGTGTTTTTCATGGTGGCAGTTTACAGCAAATGGCCAATTTTCTTTCCTACAATCTCTTAACTTTAACAAAAGATGAGCGCAATAGTCTCTGTCCTTTAAGGCGATCTTAGCTGATTTTAATTCCTCTTCGGTTGCTATCATAACTGTAATTGAAAAAAAAAAATTAATTTAAGAAATTAAATATATTTAATTATAAACTTAACCTCTTTTCTTACGACCATTGTCGAAACCCTGTAAGGGTTCAAATGTAGGTTCTTCGAGGGGACTTGGTGTAATTTCTGGATGAAAATATAAATTTACACCGTTGTTCATGGTATTCCCAAAGGCATTTCCCATCCTAAAGTAGGTTAAATGCCTCCTAGATGTTAAATTTTTGAAACAATTGATTGTAAAAATAGGGTTATGGTCGTATTATTATATAATGACATTGACCAATTTGGTTGTCAAATTGTTAGTACAGCCAACATTTCAGAGGTGACGCCGCGTGCAGAAATATCATTTAATGCGTATGAGTATTTATGAGTAGATCTAAAAACAAAGTATATATATATACTTATAAGTTTTAAAGTAGTATCTATAATTTAAATAAAAATGCTTAAAATTCGGTAGATGATGTTGTGATTAATCGGTGGGGTTGGCAACGCTGCATAAAATACCTTCGTGAAGTTAGGCTCAAACCCAGAAGACAATTTGACGGAAACTGCGAATGCCCATGGGCGTACCTAAATTCTTTTTCATTTTTTTTATAAATTATTGCAACAGGTTGAAAATAAAATATTTTTCCTCCGCAGCAATTTTAAAATAATTCATAGCTCCCTTAATTTCAAGACTGCACATTTGAGTCATAATACATTTTTCTATAGGATTTAAAGGGGTGTTTCTAATAATTAAAATTACTGCCAAAGGTGTCAGTAAATGTTATGATTAGAAATTCTCTTAGAGACACCTTTTTTGTTATTTATAGCTTAGAAAACACCTACCGCATATGTTGCAATAACATGTGTAATTACATATTACATATTTGTATTTACTTTAATTAATTGCTTATATACCAATTTTGGAACGTCCATGGGCACTCTACTATTTCTGTATTCTATTGCTAGCTTCACGGTGATTAACGTATTTATTTTGATTGGCAACAGTGGTTTTATGTTTGTACGTCATTCATGTCATTACAACAAATGTCATCATCTACAAAAAAGCAGAAATTTTCAATAAACAACAATTCCATCGAAGTTGGGAACCTGAAAATCAGTTCCATTGTTACAATTAATCATCAAATGCGTTAATTTGGACCCATGCCCACGCAATCGGAGAATATTTACAAACCCACAATCTAAATTAGTATGGCCGAGGGTCAAAGCAGTGACGATTCTGATGTCGAAAATTTAAATGAATTTTCAGGTGTATTGAGTAAATGGACGAATTACATTCACGGGTGGCAAGATAGGTATATTGTTTTAAAAAACGGTACGCTGTCATATTACAAAAGTGAACAGGAGAGTGGGTATGGGTGTAGAGGAGCACTGTCCATCGCCAAAGCTGTTATTAAAGTATGTAGAATTTTATTGTAATCTTTATATTTTAATCGATCGGAAAATTCTGGCTGTATACCACATCCTAAAATTAACAAATATTGTTTGTTTTCAAACAGTAAACGATTTTCTATGGTAGTAAAATCATAATAAATAAAAATATTTGCAGGAAAGAATGTTAATTGTTTTCAACACAATTGACTGATGTATTTACAAATATTTAAAACAAAACAAATACATTAAATAATTCATGAATTGTAGAATATTGCATAAACTTTTTTTTTTATTTCAGCCACATGAATTTGATGAATGTAGATTTGATATATCAGTAAATGATTGTGTATGGTACCTAAGAGCAATTTCTGTTGAAAGCAAGCAGAGCTGGGTGGAAGCATTAGAATCATTTAAAGTGAGTAAATATTTATTTTTTTTACTGCATTGCATAGTATTATCTACTTATAGAATTTTATAATCAGATAATATGTAATTAATGAAATACTTTATAGGTATAAAGGTAAAAGTTGTGCAATCCAAAAATACTTGATTTACAGATTTGATTCTTGTTTTTTTTACAGTACTAATGTGAATTATTAAATACAACATTATTTTAAAAACATATACATAGTGTCCCTGAATTAGAAGGCAATAATTTAGGAGTGCCAAAATAAATTTTATATATAAATTAATGAAAACAGAAATACTACTGTATTTTGATTTGTGATTAAAATTAAAAGTCTTTGGAATGCTATTTTTAATTTATTTATTATTTGTTTTTCGTATTTATTTGAACGTTTTGTTTATTTTTTACAACAAATTGGATCTCCCTATGCAAAAACCATGCATGTTTAAAACTGATGCCACAAACCAATTAAAACATTTGGCAATTTTTAATTTTAAGGAACAAATATCCCAAAAGTAACCAAATTAAATTCCAAACCTTATTTTCTTTGTTGGTTGATATGAAATGGAGGCAATAGAAAATTACTGATTTTCCCCTAATAAGTAAAAGTACTTTAAAAAAATTTTAAAGAAGCTATATGTTATAAAAAATTTAATAAACAACAAAAAAAATTCAAACGCGACTGAAATATGTATTAAATGACATATTTTACACAATTTTGAAAACTACTTATTTTGACGTACCAGTAAAAATGATTAAAAATATGATCATTAAATAGAATATTAGAATTTAATTGTTTTTCTCTATGAACAAATCGTCCTACAGAAAAAAAATATCTAGCTGGTCCAAGATCAGTGCCAGACCCTGTATTTGTAACTGTCGACGTTTATATAAGTAAACCTTCCTTTAATATAAATATTGGGAGCTATAAAAATAACGTTTTATGAATTCAGTGATGTTATCAAGTCAACAAATTTAGTGTTGTGTATAGAACTATGAAATATTTCCAATGCGTTTCATGCATAAAGGTAAAATATTTTTTATCAATAATAAATTGTGGTGTGTGGGTTTTTTATTTGTTAATCAAAAAATAAAAAAATAAAAAATTGCCCTTTCCAGGTTCTATTATCTATAAATATATAGTAAATCAACGTTGTGGATTTATTTATTACTAGATGGCGCCTGTATTTTCGTGCCCAAGTGAAGGTTATATGCAATAACGTGTCATTTGTGGTAAAGTAATTGATAAAATCGTTTTCGTTTGTCGTATTGGGATCATTTGGCTCATTAAAAGAAATGGCGACTATTTGAAAGCACGCCTGTTCAAGTTTGTTAGCGCCCCCTCATTTTTTAAACTGTAGGGGGGGTCAAGTGACACCTATTTTTAAAATAAATTTCATCTTTTTTTTATCTTCTTTAATAATGAATCAAACTTTGGACATTTTATTGCGTCACTTTCTTAAATGGGAAAAAAAATGTTGGCTTTATTCAGCACTCTCGAATATATTTCAAAAGTCAACGTTTTAACCAAATAAAACGTTTACTTTTTAGGTTGAGTCGGGTTATGGTACTGGCTCAGAGAACAGTCTAAAACGCCATGGTTCGACGGTCAGTCTACAATCGAACACGTACAGTACAGCTTCTGGAAGTAGCTTTAAGAAATCGTCGAGGAACATTAAAGAAAAACTAGCCGAAATCGGCACCTTTAAAGATATACTTTGTAGACAAATCGACACTCTGCAGAGCTATTTTGATTATTGCGTTGAAAATGACGTAAAGACAAGTGCACGTGTACCAGATAAAGGTTTGTATCTCATATAAATTTAGTACCAAATATGCTTTGTTGAATACGAGTAAAGTTGGTTATCATTCATCATAATATTATATTGGAGAGGGCGAGATAATGATGGCTTGGAATTGATTGATTAATTGTTGGGTGTTGGTGTTTAGGATGGTGGTGCAGTATTATGTCGAACGGTTGTTTATGGCGAATGTATAGACCAGATACATACGATTATTACGAATTTCGACCCTTCGAGGCGTAGAAATTTAAGAGTTTGGATGAGAAGGTTGATGGCGTCGTGTGTTGTACTTGAACAAATGTTGATATGGCATGACCTGAAGATATGCTGGAATTGAGCGAAAGCTCAAAGAGTTTTCCTACAACATTTATGTGAGAAATAGGTCTTTACGCATTCTATAACATAACTTCTTCATGCGCACTAAGTACACCAAACAGCTTCTCGTTTGCCATGTTTATGTTGGTTCCACTGAGCTCCTCTAAAATTTGAATGATCTAATGACAGATATTAATGACATTTTTTGTACAATTTTTGAGCTGAGAAAATACACTAGGAATTAAAGAAAAAATGAACTAATACGAATGTTATTGAAAAAACTAACGCTCAACTAATTTATCATGTAAGAAAAACTGTCGTTTTGGGTTTTAGGAACATTTCCGGTGGTCGATTTTAAAGGAGAAGCACTAACATTCAAATCAACCACTACAGCTGTGATAGAAACGTTGGAGCACTGCGCGGAATTGATGACGCAGAGAGAAGATTCTTGGCGCAAACGCCTCGATAGGGAAACCGAGAAGAGGAAGAGGGCCGAAACTTTGTCGCACTCGTATTTTGTACAAATTCAAAAAATAAGAAATGTCCATCCCGGACCAGATTTGGAGGTAAGTCTTTAGTTATATGCTGCAATAATATATTTGAAAACTGTAATGAGGAAAGTTTAATTTTTTATTATTCACGTCAGGCAAATTTGTTGACTAAATACGATGATACATTTTGCGATAAGCGATTTTTTTCTATGTAATTAATTGCACAATAATGTTATTTCAATTGTGGCAAGGTGAATTTCGGTGAATGTGATTAGAATAAATAAATTCCTACATCTATAGCCTCATTAATAGCTTTATGGTTACGTACAGTTACAAAGATGAAGAATTTTCTATTCATTTCGATAATAATACATGACCGTCTGACATGTCAGATAAATTATGTTAAATGGTCCGTTTCAACAAAGTCTTAAGAACTTTGGAGTTTTAGCGGGAATACCGGTTTTTTTAAAAAAAGCAAAATCGATATTTTTAGTTCGTTGTCTGATATTTATGATGAATTATTTAATGTTCCTAAAATTCCTATATTACGCAAAACGCTCTCCCCTAATATAACTGAAAATCTACATGATCTGTAGGAACTTAGGGAAACTTACAAAAACACGAGGGAACTCAGGGAAACTTACAGAAACACGAGGGAACTCAGTGAAACTTACAGGAATACATGTAGGGAATCAGGAGAATTGATAGGATTCTGAGGAATTTTAAGAAACTCAGAACGCACCGAGAGGAACTCAGGGGAATGTTGAAGAACTTTCGAGGAAGTTAAACGAACTTTTTTGTAAATGTTCAGTCAACGATGAATAAGTATGTAAAAGTTTAAAATTGACACATACTAAAACTCGACAGTACACTGCGAGAGAACTCAGGGAAACCTAGGAAGTCAGGAGGATTTTGTAGAACTCTGAAGAAAATTAAAGAATTTTTTGTAAATATTCGGGCAACGGTGAATATGTAAAGGTTTAAAATTGACAAATACTAAAAATTCTACAGTGCGCAGCGAAAGAATTCATGAAAACTTATAGGAACTCTGGGGAATGTTGAAGAACTTTTGAGAAAATTAAAGAAATTTTTTCTTAATATTCGGACAAAGGTGAATATATAAAAGTTTAAAATTGACAAATACTGAAAACTGGACAGTGCGCAGCGAGTTTTTGTTTTTGGAATTTTCTAAAGTATAAAAAAATATTGCCTAGATTTTCCGAAACAATACACATAACGCACTCCCGTGATATTACTGTACAACTGCAAGAATTATTAGAAATACAAAAAATTAAGAGGAACTTATGAGAACTCTGAGAAATTTTAGAAATTCATAACGAAACAATGTAAAATTGATCCGATATTTTTGAAATTTGTAAGGTCCACTAGAAATTTTTGGGTCATACATATATCTCAATAGATTCAAAATTTCATGACAAAATTTTTTTTTATAGAAAGTAATGAATGATTTCCGAATTCCCTGTCAAATTCTTTTTATAGAAATTGTTTTCTTCGATTTTCTCTAAAAGATGGTAGCCGGTCAAAATTTTAAAATAAAAAGTTTTTGTGTCTTTCCCGTTGTTTCTACAGAAATGTTTTACCTTAATTGTCACTTTTAAAACAAAACTAGTTCATAATGCGCGATATAAATATATATATTATCTACAATGCAAATGAAATATGTTCAGAAACTGCGATAAAAACGTTATCTACAATTTGACCTTTAACATTTACCATAATATTTAAAAATAATACTTAGACTTTATGAATTTTTAATGCAGGATTGTGGATGACCCTTACAAACGAATCGTTAGGTAAAAAAATCACTTTCTTAATATTTGTAATATTAAATCAATCTTACGCGTATTTTTAAATTTATATTAGGAAGGAGACATTACAAAAATATACAGGGTGTTTCAATCGCTTATTTTTTAAATCTAATTTGTAATTTCCGTTTGATTAAATACTTTGTTATAATTTACCGATAAAAATTATTTCAATTAAAATTTTACTCCTAAATAAAATTAATATTTTTTAAAATTTAACCAAAACAATGTAATACATTTTTTATTGATCCGTACTAGATTGAAAAGTTTGGGAAAGTCATGGTACTCTTGGTTTTGAGTATTATGCAACCTTATGAATCTTTTCATTTGATTTGTCATGAAGTTTTAAATCGTATGTATGTTATAAAATACAAAATAATTTTTTCTACTTAAAATCATAAGGTCCTTGACTATTTCTTCGATGTTATAATACCTGAACTACTACTATTATTATTATTATTATTGTATATGAAATATATGGTATGGAAATGTGTCCTCCCACCACAACCGAATAGCATTAAAATATGTTGTCATCAATATAAAATCAGAATCGACGATCTACTCTTAAGGAATTTCTCTATTTTGAGGCTACAAACTGATAGGAATAGCCAACAAAAAATAAATGTAAAATATATCAAAATAATTTTTATTTTGCAATTTAATCTCCCTTTAATTTTAGCCATTTTTTACGCTCTTATGTTTTTTAAAAATATTTGTATTTGGTGCTCTCAAGAATTGGTCGCTAGGATTGTAAGGTGGATGGTCGAGCTTTGAGAGCGAGGGAAAGGGGAGAGTCGGTTTTTTTAACATTCCATTATAAGTATGCCTATAAATGTATGTATTTTTAGGAAGGACCTCATAGCGTTCTTGCCGATGACGAATTTTATGATGCCTTAGAATCGGGTTTGGACAAAATGGAGGAAGAACAGGAGTTAAGAGAGCGACTAAAAACTGGTCAAGTTGTACCGATTACCCCTCCGCCCACTTTTCCAGCCTCGCAGCACCGCCTATGGCCAGAGGTAAAAGAAACTACTTACAATTAAATAAATCTTATTTACAGAAGTTCCTATTCTAACATCCTTATTCAATTATTACTACAGTCAATATCAGGGCTACGACTCCCATAATCTCGAACATTGAAATTTCGCTATGCTTACTTGTGGAGCCTGAAGTGTCTCCATTGTTCCCAGCCTGGTTAATTTAATTATCACCTCTTCTTTTGCTTGGTTTGCTCCAGCCATACCCGCAGCTTCCTTACTTGTCCATCTCAAAATTCCATTCGGTCGAGTGGCAGGATCGCCATTTGACATGTAAATGTCGTAGGGTGGTTTAGTGAAGGGAGAGGAATCAAACTCCTTAACGATAACATATTCGGGACTAACCCGTAACAATAAATTACTGGATATAACATTTAGTCTTACATGTAGGATGCTAGAGATATGTCTCCCTAATGTGTAATTCAGGTCTCCCTTAATCTATCTAATAATACAGAATATATAGTAGGCATCGACCTTATATTCGAGTGAACTTAGACAGTTCACTCGCCGTACATGGACGCCCGACCTTGCCGTACATGTCCCTTATCTAAACAATAACATTAATACGATATACTGGGTGATGGGTTATACCTGGTATATCACAGAATGTTTTTTGACATAAAACGCACGTTTGCTCAACATTTTAAGCACATTATTTTATGTTGAACGCACGTTATTTGACATTTGGCGTGATGACGTTCGTTTTTCGACGTTCGTAGTACGTTTTTTGAATGTAATGTACGTTTTTCGACATTTGTCTTGTTGATGCCCGTTTTCCGATATCCGAAGTGCCATTTAACCCAAGTTTTTTTTACATATGAAGCACGTTTTTTAATGGTTACGTTTGAAGCACGTTTTTCGACGTTTGAAACACGTTTTTCGACGCTTAACCCAAAGATCAGTGCGCATAAGACTTTGTTCTATGCAAAAAAATAAGAACAGAAATGCAGTACTAGAAAAGGAGAGTACGTGTGTGTTTATCTATATATTTCTTTATTTCAGATTGAAAAAACTGTCCAAAATCAAGTATACATGGCTAAAATGGGAATAGGCGAGTGTGGATCAGGATGGCAACTTTTCGCTGAAGACGGGGAAATGAAAATGTACAGGAGAGAAGAAGAAGTGGACGGTATGGTGGTGGATCCCCTAAAAGCCGTACACATCGTAAAAGGAATAACCGGGCACGAAGTGTGCCATCATTTCTTTAGTCCACAATACAGATACGATTGGGAGAGTAAGTAGTTCATTAATCATTTTCTCTAATTATAGCGAACATTTTTATTTATTTATTTTAGCGACCCTGGAGCACATGACAGTACTGGAAACCATATCAGAAGACACTTTAATATTCCTCCAAACCCACAAGAGGATATGGCCCGCTAGTCAACGAGACGGTTTATTTTGGTCTCACATTAGGAAGTTGTCCAATGAAAAAGACAGAGACGGTCCTGATATATGGACGGTGGTTAATAATTCCACCGATCATCCAGACTATCCGGTAACTAATTTAAAAATTGAAGCCTTAAAAGTAACGTAATAATAAAATCCAACAAGGTCGTTAAATTAATTAATATAATATAATTAAACACTGAATTATAAAAATAGCCAGTCGATCCCAGCCTGCACGACGGGTTGTCGAGTTGTCTACTTCCTATTATTGATGATGCACAACAATGCCGAAACCGGTCTAGGAAGGACGGCTCCTTGAATAACAAAATCAAAGGGTTGGATTGTCTATTGTATAGTTTCAGACACGCGTCTGGACCGATGTAATTCAATGCCTGTGGGGGGCATTTAACCCCAGGTGTAGTTGTTTTCGGTGCAGATGCGGTGCAAGCTTTGAGAAATTCAATTTTCCTTCGCTAAATTATAAAATTTTAAATGGGGTTAAGTCTAGCCCTCTTGGAGGTCTTTCTGGCTAAATGTACATTTTCAAAATTAATTAACTACAGAGATTGGGTCAATTACAAACAGATATTGGGACCATTTTAAGCATTAAAGACCCTGCAATGTAAAAAAATAAAAGAGTTAAATCTTGTCAACTTGGAGGCCTTTCTGCTGACCTATGTCTCATCAAAATTACTTAAAAAAGGCAGATATTGAGATTATTTTAATAATAGAAGATCCTGTAAATATTTGTCATTCAAATGAGTTAAACCTGGTCAAATTGGAAGGGGTTTAAAAGAATTGGTGTCCCAGAGTAGATTTTAGGTATTAAACTTACCTTACGCCGATCCTGTTAGAAATTCCATGAAAATATTACATGGTTGAGGCTTATTTTAAAGTCAACGATTCGTACACAGTTGCTCAGCAGCGTTTTTGTGATGCGCCATCGGCAATGTTGGTAAAAAATTTAGAGAACAAAGAGTTGTTACAAATGTCAAATATCCAGGTCAACCGAAAACCATTTGAACTTCTCCCAATATTGAGAGGGTGCGACAGGCTGTAAATCCTCGACCCTCTCAATATTGGGAGGAGTTCGAATGGTTTTCGGTTGACCTGGATGTTTTGACATTTGTAACAACTCCTTGTTCTCTAAATTTTTTTACCCACGCGTGAACTAACATGACAAAAACGCCGCTGAGCAACTGTGTACGAATCGTTGACTTTAAAATAAGTCTCCACCATGTAAGCACGCTGCGACGTAATGTTTTCATGTAATTTCTAACAGTTTAATACCTAAAATCTACTCTGGGACACCCTTTATAATTCGTGTTCATTTTCCAGCCAAATAATGGTAAATGCGTGAGAGTATTTTTGACTGTTTGCCTGCTTTGCCAGACCACAGTGGATCCTCCGAAAGAAGGGATGCCTTTAACCAGGGATAATTTGTCTTGCAAAATAACCTACTGTTCCGTTGGTACGTATTTGTTTTTAAACGTTGGTAACACTTTAACCCATGCCCGTTTTGTGACATTACATTTATTTTTTTGTTTGTTTTCAGTGAATCCCGGTGGTTGGGCTCCGGCTTCGGTGTTACGAGCGGTGTACAAACGCGAATATCCAAAGTTTTTAAAACGTTTTACGGCTTACGTAAAAAATCAAACGAAAAACAAACCTATTATGTTTTAATTAACTCAGGGTCTATTTTATTACACTTTTTTTGTCTATTGTATAATTATTACTTATTAAATATTTAAATTTACTTAAATTTATTGTCTATTATTTATCCTTATCCTTATTCCAAACAAAAAAAAATAGCGGGATCAATAAGTCGCCCCAGAGCGCTACGGCAAATAATAATAGCCGTCCCTTCCCTGCACAAGCTGCAGAGCTTCTGGGGTTCACTCGTAAGGGGGTGAATTGAAGGGAGTTTATTATTATTATTAATAGAAATAAAAAATTAAATTGAAATAGATATTATTTACTGTTTCCCCCTAAAATAATTTAATTAAAATCCACAAAAAAATGGAAGTATGTTAAAATTTCGACTAAAGGGGCAATAATGGTAGAAAAACGTTTAATGGAATAAAAATTTTTTGGTACATTTTGGCGGGAAAAACTGAATTATTTTGTGAAAAAAATTGGCCTTTTGATCAAACGTATGTAGAAAAACGTAATTTTTGAAATAGGCAGCTCATCAAACGAGAATTTTGAAAAATAAATGACGATTTTTGACTGATTTAGAATTTAAAAAAATTAAGATTACAAAAAAAATCGGCGAAAGTTAAAAAGTTTAACTAAAGGGGTAATGGTAGTAAAAACGTTTGGCGGAATAAAATTTACAAAAAAAAATTTTTGGTCAATTTTGGCGGGAAAAAATGGAATTATTTTGTGAAAAAGTAGAGTAAATAAAGGTGGATCTCAAAATGAATGGAAAAAATAGATTTTTTGACCATAACGATCGTAGAAAAACGTAAGTTTTGAAATAGTAAATTCATCAGATAAGAATTTTGAAAAATAAATTACGAATTTTGACTGATTTAGAATTTAAAAAATTAAAATTGCAAAAAACAATCGGAGAAAGTTAAAATTTTGACCAAAGGGGTAATAATGGTAGATAAAACGTTTGGCGGAATAAAATTTACAAAAAAAAATTTTTGGTCAATTTTGGCGGGAAAAAAATGGAATTATTTTGTGAAAAAGTTGAGTAAATAAAGTTGAATCTCAAAATTAATAGAAAAAATAGATTTTTGGCCATAACGATCGTAGAAAAACGTAAGTTTTGAAATAGTAAATTCATCAGACAAGAATTTTGAAAAATAAATGACGAATTTTGACTGATTTAGAATTTAAAAAATTAAAATCTGCAAAA
Organism: Crepidodera aurea; assembly: GCA_949320105.2. NCBI lineage: Eukaryota > Metazoa > Arthropoda > Insecta > Coleoptera > Chrysomelidae > Crepidodera > Crepidodera aurea. Next base: position 16,986,556 of record OX439477.1, on the reverse strand, counting down.
ATCAAATGGGAGAAAGTTAAAATTTTGACCAAAAGGGTAGTAATGGTAGATAAAACGTTTGGCGGAATAAAAATTTACAAAAAAAAATTTTTTGGTGAATTTTGGCGGGGAAAATTGAATTTTATTGTGAAAAACTTAAGAAAAAGATTTTTTTTGGTCAAATGTACGTAGAAAATCGTAAGTTTTGAAATACACAGTTCTTCAGATAAAAATTTACAAAAATAAATGACCAATTTTGACTGATTTAGAATTTAAAAAATTAAAATCTACAAAAAAAAATCTGAGAACCTTAAAATTTTGACTAAAGGGGTAATAATGGTAGGCAAAACGTTTGGCGGAATAATAATTTACAAAAAAAAAAATGTTGGCGGGAAAAATTGAATTATATTGTGAAAAAGTTGAGAAAAATAGATTTTTTTTTTGACCAAATGTACGTAGAAAACCGTAAGTTTTGAAATAGGGAGTTCTTCAGATAAACATTTTAAAAAATAAATGACGATCGGAGAAAGTTAAAAAATCAACTAAAGGGGTAAGTAATAAAGGTAGAAAAAACGTTTGGCATAATAAAAATTTTTGGTGAATTTTGTGAAAAAGTGTAGTAAATAAAGTTGGATGTCAAAATTAATGGAAAAATCCTATTTTGTTGGCTAATGGTTTGTAGATAAACGCAAGTTTTAAAATAGTAAGTTCATCAAATAAGAATTTTGAAAAATAAATGACGATTTTTGAATGATTTAGAATTTAAAAAATTAAAATCTACAAAAAAATCGTAGACAAAATGTTTGGCGGAATAAAAAGTTACAAAAAAAAATTTTTTGGTGAATTTTGGCGGGAAAATTGAATTATATTGTAAAAAACTGAAGAAAAATAGATTTTTTTTGGTCAAATGTACGTAGAAAACCGTAAGTTTTGAAATAGGCAGTTCTTCAGATAAAAATTTTCAAAAATAAATAACCAATTTTGACTGATTTAGAATTTAAAAAATTAAAATCTACAAAAAAAAAATCTGAGAACCTTAAAATTTTGACTAAAGGGGTAATAATGGTAGGCAAAACGTTTGGCGGAATAAAAATTTTTGGCGGGAAAAATTGGAGTAAATAAAGTTGGATGTCAAAATTAATGGAAAAATCCTATTTTTTTGGCCAAACGTATGTAAAAAAACGTTATGGCCAAAAAATCTATTTTTCCATTAATTTTGAGATCCGTCTTTATTTACTCAACTTTTTCACGAAATAATTCAACTTTTCCCGCCAAAATTGACCAAAAATTTTTAGTAAGTTCATCAGATAAGAATTTTGAAAAATAAATGACGATTTTTGACTGATTTAGAATTTAAAAAATTAAAATCCACAAAAAAAAGTTAAAAAGTTTGACTAAAGATGTAATAATGGTAGACAAAATGTTTGGAGGAAAAAAAATTTACAAAAAAAAATTTTTGGTGAATTTTGGCGGGAAAAATTGAATTATTATGTGAAAAAGTTGAGTAAATAAAGTTGGATGTCAAAATTAATGGAAAAATCCTATTTTTTTGGCCAAACTTATTTGGAATTTGCAAAAATAAATGACAAATTTAGAATTTAAACTAACTGAAATCCCCAAAAAAATGGAGAATTTTGACTGATTTAGAAATTAAAAAATTTAAATTTACAAAAAAAAATCGGAGAAAGTTAAAATTTTGACTAAAGTGGTAATAATGGTAGAAAAACGTTTGGAGGAATAAAAATTTACAAAAAAAATTTTTTTTTGTTAATTTTGGCGGAAAAAAAGTAAATTCTAATTATTGAGAAATTTTGGCCATGCATAGATAAAATCTCAAAGTTTTTAGTTTTACAAATGTGTCGGTTAGATGTAATCTCAATCTTAAAATTCAATACACTTTCCATTTTGCTAATAGCTCAAGTATAGTGTGAATAAATGTGAACCAGGAGGGTCAACCTTACACGGAATCGCACTATCTCTGATTATATCAAAGTAATCCCGGTGTAACAATTCTCATTTTGTATGTGCATTTTTGATAGTTCGCTATGGCTATAATTCATTCGCCGTTACGTCCTGCATTTACTCGCATAACAGTTCAGTTCGTGCCGGATAAGAAGCACTTTTAAATCTTTATATAATATGGGAGAAAATTATATTCGGATCTTCTAAGTTGATTAATTTACAGGGGAACTTAACAAATCGAACCAAACAATCTTATGACAAAAGAATTCTTCCAAAACTGACACACTGAAAATAGCTTTACATTAAAAATCACCCATCAATATCAATTTTTACGTTACCGGTTGTCCACATATCGCGGTTTGAAATTGACGAATTTTCCAAAACTGACACACTGAAAATAGCTTTTTCGTTAATAATTATTTCACGGAAATTTCCCTCGGCCAAAAAGGAGTAAATGGAAGTACTAATTCATGATATATCTCGAAATTTAAATTCTGGCGATTTTGGGGGAGTTATATGGATTTTTGAGTGATTTTCTAAAAAATCCATGTGTCGCATCTCCCTTATTATTAACGATATCCGAATCTTTTTTAATATTTGAGCTATATCTTCGGATAGTCGAGAAATAGGCGTTCAAAAAATGACCTAAATCGTCCTCGGCACCCCCCTGTAAAATTGAAAAATTTGAAAAAATTCCGATGTCTGTTTTTGATGTTATCTTATAGATTTTGGTCCGTAGATTTCAAAAATGCCCAGTTTTTTGGTCTAGCTCTAACGGAAGTGCCTCAAAAAGGCTTTCAAAGTTGGAAAATTTTTATGTTTGTTTTTTATGCCATCTTATAGTCCTTGAAGCGTAAATTCCAAAACTGTAAATTTTTTGATCTAGCTCGATCGGAAGTGCCTTAAAAACGCATTTAAAATTTTCAAAAAACACTCTGAAAACGCAAAATCTTAAGAATTTGCCATTTGCGTATAGTCCATCTTATAGTGCTCGACGAGTAGATAAAAAATCATATGTCATAGTTGAAAATCGGTCCACGGGAAGCTGAGATATTGCATTTTAAAGTTTATGCAAATACGCATTTAAAATTTAAAAAAAAAAAACCTACCAAAACTCAAAATTTTAAGAATTCCATCTTATAGTGCTCGACGAGTACATTAAAAATCACCCATCAATATCAATTTTTACGTTACCGGTTGTCCACATATCGCGGTTTGAAATTGACGAATTTTCCAAAACTGACACACTGAAAATAGCTTTTTCGTTAATAATTATTTCACGGAAATTTCCCTCAGCCAAAATGTAGTAAATGGAAGTACTAATTCATGATATATCTCGAAATTTAAATTCTGGCGCAAAATCTTAAGAATTCCATCTTATAGTACTAAAAATCACCCATCAATATCAATTTACTAAAATATGTTTATCCGCAACAGATTTTTGTAATTTTGATTTATTGAAAAATTGAAATAAATAGCTATTTAAAATTATTTGTTATTTATTAGCGGTTATCTGCTATTATTTGCCTATTTAAAATTACGAGTATCCGCGTATTTCAAATTACGAGTGTCCGCCTATTTAAAATTATTTGTTGTCAGTTATAATCCACATAGTGATTATCCGTCTATTTAAAAATACGAGTATCCCCATATTAAAAATTACTAGTACCTGCCTGTTTCAAATTATGATTATCGGCCAATTTAATATTAGGGGCAGCTATTGCTAATTTTTATTATATATTCACAACCTTACATATCTGTCACGCTCTTACCTTTAAGCGGATCAAAAACGCACGAATTTATCTGGAAAGAAAAAAAATGTGTTAAATCAATATAAATGCATAAACTTAATGTTTCAGTATTCAGTTATCTTCTAGGATCAATTGAGAATCTCATAACCAACAGTAAAATTAGCTACCACGACCAGGCCCGGATTCAGAGCCGTGATTTGGGGGGGGGGGGTTCCGGGGGGAAAATTTTTGAAAAATGTCTTTATTACCTTTTAGTTATTTATTTGTATGTGTGGTTTTTTCGTTGGTCCGGCCCCCATCGCCCCCCTGTATCCGGGCCTGACCACGACCCTCTTTATTAAAATTAGGTTTACGCTGAATGAATTTTGAATAAGAAACGATTGGCAATGTCAAAATTACCGATAAAAAAATGTTTGGGCCATTTCTGAGGGAAAACGTGAGTTTTCTGAGATATAAATGGACCTAGAATCTACAAAAAAAATTCAAAAAAATTAAAATTTGGTTTACGCAGAATAAATTTTGTCTAAAAAACGATTGGCAATGCCGAAACGAAAAAAATGTTTGGGCCATTTTTGAGGGAAAAAGTGAGTTTTTCAGGATATAAATGAACCTAGAATCTACAAAAAAATTCAATGTTTGGGCCATTTTTGAGGGATAAAGTGAGTTTTTCAGGATATAAATGGACCTCGAATCTACAAAAAAATTAAAATTTGGTTTACGCAGAATGAATTGCACGAGTTTTCAAAAGGTTGTTATACATGGCGCGCCTTTGTGTTTGAAATATTGTAGATAAAATCGTAGATTTTATCAATATTTTAAAAACTGATGAAACGTTGAACTTAGAAGTATCTCCTTGAGACAACCATTATCTGATAAAAAAACTAAATATGATTGCATACTGGTCATAATTTTAGTTTTTCGAATGTGTCAATTTTGTAGGTATACCGAGAAAGCTGGTATCAGTGAAATGATCCACATAACATTAAATACTACAGTTAATCATAGGACAGATGTACAGGGAGATAAAATAATAAAAATTCAACCAAAAAGCCCTCAAAACCATTTTTGTTAAGAATAGAAAGTTCGAAGTATTTTTAGCAAAAATCACAAATTTCAAAACATATTCTTCAAAAAAGTAATAAAAACAAACCTGATTTGTGTTTATAAAGAATCCCCTTAATTTATTTAATTTTCATTGACTCATCTGACATATACATGCGAAACAACGAAAAAGCTGTTTGTCTCATTTCTATCAACTCTCCAGGAGGCAAAGTTTGCAGTTGACGTTTTATCTACGGAGCGCATTGTTTGCCGATTTACTTCTCCCGTTATGATTTTATCGAACACGTGCTTCCTTTTTTCTATTCTTTTAATTACTTTACACCCATTTACCTCAACAAATACAATGCGTATATTTCGGTGGCAGGGGCGTCGCCAAGAAAAAGTTAGGAGTTAAATCAAAGTCATTCCGACGCGTTTTTTATACTCCGCAACCTAAAAGTCTCAAAGAAAACCTGAAAATGTATAGTCGAAATCCTGGAAGCCAAGACAACGATAAGAAATAAGGTCAACAAAAAAAAACCATCAACTGATACCTAGTAGAGCTAACAAACGTCAAAGAAATTGATTCGCTCTACAAGATAACTTAAAAGTAAGGGAAAACCATCATGTCCTCCTACTAGAACATCAGACATTTCTAACCAGATGATTCTTAACATACACAATGCCAAAGAAATGACGAAGACAAAGAAAAATCCTGAAATTAGATCTTATAAGCGATGAAAGAAATTTCCAAGGAATGCTATCAACAAACCTTTTTATATTATAAACGCAGCATTCCATCTTAAGCAACAGATGTTTGACAAGAAGCTCCTAATTCCAAGCAAAAAAAGCTAATAAAGTGATACCTTATAATCGATATACTGACTACCAAAAATATCCTATTTGGGAAGCTGCTATTTAAGTATCTAAAACCAATAATTAAGATGGCGTCCCACCAATTTGTATATCAGATAATCCACATCAACGGAAAATCATAGGTACGAAGAAAAATTAATATACATATATAACCTATATAACGTAAAAGGAACAATATTTAGGATCAAGCTAAAGAAGACGTACAGTAAAATAAAAGAGCAGGTGTTCCTGAAGGTAGCGTGCTGGGACTGACTCTTTACCTATCGATATACCTCAACAACTACGGGTGTGTCAAAGTGCGATGGAGCGTGCGATGCTGGGAATTAGCTTAAGAAATAGACAAAGAAACGAGGATATCAGGGCAAGAACCAAAGTGAGTGACGTAATAGAACAAACTGCAAAAAACAAGTGGCGCGAAATGATGAGAAATGGACGAAAATCATTATGCAATGGAGACAACGGAGAACAAAGAGAAGCTGAGGCAGACCCTTGCTAAGATGGCAAGATGACATGCAGAGAAGAGCGGAAAGAACTGGATGGTCCCAGCACAAAACAGGTCAACATGGAAGGAAATGGAAGAGGCGTATGTCCAGGAGTGGATTAATACAGGCTAATGAAGAAGATGAAGATACCTCAGCAGCATTTAGGATCAAGCTAGAGAAGACGTACAGTAAAATGAAAGAGCAGGTGTTCCTCAAGGTAGCGTGCTGGGACTGACTCTTTACCTATCAATATACCTCAACAACTACGGGTGTGTCAACGTGCGATGGAGCGTGCGATGCTGGGAATTAGCTTAAGAAATAGACAAAGAAACGAGGATATCATGGCAAGAACCAAAGTGAGTGACGCAATAGAACAAACTGCAAAAAACAAGTGGCGCGAAATGATGAGAAATGGACGAACCAAGAGAAGCTGAGGCAGACCCTTGCTAAGATGGCAAGATGACATGCAGAGAAGGGCGGAAAGAACTGGATGCTCCCAGCACAAAACAGGTCAACATGGAAGGAAATGGAAGAGGCGTATGTCCAGGAGTGGATTAATACAGGCTAATGAAGAAGATGAAGATACTTCAGCAGCAAGATATTGCTGCTTCAAACAGCAGCATTTATAAACAATACCTACTGCCATTTTGGTAGTTGCCAATAATACAGGAAGTCTAAATTAACAGAAGGTTTATTAACATTGACTTTAGGTTGAAAATGGCCTGTTTGGAAAAACTCCAAAAAGAAATCGTTGGACAAGGTCTAAAATAAAAAATAAGTCAGTGTATCTACAAATAAATATTCCTCCCTGTGTACTCCCTTACAAGATCTAAAATTGGATATATAGGGTGATTCATAAATAAGGATAAATACTTTAGTTACAGTTAGTTCATATAGATTTAAAATATTAATATTCGGTGGGAAGAATTCTTCCAGTGTATAATATACAAGTTTTTTTTTTATTTTTAAAGCTTTATGAGATACAAAGATTTAGATATATCCAAAAATATTTCATGTTGAGCATATTTGTTCACGCATTAATTTTTCAAAGCCGTTTCATGGTTTGCTTAATTGTGATTTTATTGCGGAAGGCCTTTGCAATTAATTTAATATGCTCGCGTGGGGCCTCCGACAATATCGTTGTGCGATTACATTGTGCAAAAAGCAAAATTTACACTTGGTCAGGCGTACTATTTCGTTTGATGATGTATACACCCTTTATTTCCTATGACCACTGTTAATATATTACCTACTATAGCTATAATATCCAAATCGTAGTTGAAATAGGTATATAATTTCTTTTGCTAGCTTTTAGCTTTTGTAAATTTAAATATTTGCTAAGGAAAAATGCCACTGCACGATATTCGTTTAAAAAAATAATCAAATCTTTTATTTAAGTTTGTGGACCTCCGATTATTTCTCTACGAAAGATCTTTATGATATTTTATATCAGCGGCTCTCAAACTGTGTGCGTTAAGGGGTTAAAATATTTTTTTTTAAATTGTCGCCTGCAAACTTTCTCCCCGACACAAAATCCGTCTCTGATTATAATCCTTCCACCGAAACGAAGGAAGATGTACCTAAAAGCAAAATACACAATAGAATTATGTGTATATACATGTAAAACGTGAATTGATGAGCGAGTTAGTTAAACAAGCGAAAATCGTAGAATTGAATGTGATAGTAATGGGTGAGAATCTCTTTATGTCGGATCCAATTTACGCCCTGATTTTATTCGAATCCGTAATTCAATCAAGGACTCAGCAGGCACTCTCGCAACTCGCCGAATCCACTCTAACTTCTGTTTCGTTCCATTTTCGGGTTTTCTCTTGATTTTCGGATCGGCATCGGCATCTAAATCACCGATGGAATATCTACAGTTTTTTATAATCTAATTTTTATCGTTTGTTGTGGGCTTTTATCAAAGGTAATACCACGAGTCTTCCGAATTTTATCGATTAAATTTTTGGTTTTCACGAACACCGCTTTATTTGGAAAAACCACGAAAACAAACTGATTGATAAAATCACGAGTCCGCAAGTTTTGCCTGAAATAAAGGCGTATGAGTATGGACACCAAAAATTTAACCTATAAAATTTGAGAGGACGTGTGGTATTTGGAAGGTTATTTTTTGAATCATTTTGTAAAAACAGATAATATAGTCATTCATGCAAAAGACACTTTACACACAAATGTTCATTATTTTCTTTATCAAATTAAATTAAAACATCAAAAAATATTGAGCTGTTATAGTTTTAAATATAGGGCCACCAAGGCATGCATTTGGCTTAATTCGGATATAGAGTTTGACATTTGTCAGTTTTAAAGAGTTTTATGGATTAAGTATTTGGGTATTCAAAAACTGATGTTGTGTGTGTGAATAAACGAATAAACAGGTTAGTTTACAAATAAATTTTGAAATTTGTATATTAACATAGATTTGCAATACATAATGCTAAATAAAAGTTGTTAAATGTTTATATTTGACATTTCAAAAAAGGTAAACACAGTTTAATCAAAAAACAATTACGAAGAAGCGGTTTTATCAGTATAAAACACAATGATTGGTTAGGATCCTGAGCTGTTATTGGCTGAAACCACAAAATCTGACTGTTTTGACGGCAATAAATTTTTGGTTGCGTTGGGTGCATATTTTCTTTGACATGTTTTGGAAAATCGATATTTATTTCCATTACTTTAATAAGACGTAAAGCAGCAATGAGGTTCACTAAATATAATGAAACACCGACAGCAAACGTCAAAATATCAAAAAATCAGTTTTTCATTAATGCGAGCGTTACTGGATCCTAACGCCTAATGCCAGAGGCCCTCTAGCTAACTGTTGCTGGATACTATTTGCGGAATTATGATATGTTCTGAGTAGACGATTTTGGGTACTATTTTCTGAATTATTATATGTTCTGAGTAGACGATTTTGGGTACTAATTGCGGAATTATTATATGCGAGTAGACGAATTTGGGTACAATATGCTCGATTTGTCGAAAAGTCTGGGAATTCCACTACAATTTTAAATGAATCATTTATTTGTAATCTTGATAAAGCGGACCTTTAATAGGTGAAGTGTAGTTAAAAGACATGAAAATTTAAAAGATTAGCAACGGCAGCGGGTCGACGGTCGTTTCCCTTCGCGCTAGAATCCCCTCGATTATTGAGTAGTGGCAGGAACAGCTCCTGAATACAAATTAGGAAGACTTTGCATAAAGTCAAAGGAACAATCTGAGAATTTGCTACCCCTGCGTGCGCTCTGTTTATTACTCTTTCTACAATGCCCGTATAAGTGTATAACTTGGAAGATTTTCTATTACTCTAATTAAATATTAATCTTTCAAAAATTACCGTATCTGGAGTTCTTTAAGGATCAGTTTTCGCCCCGCTTCTTTCTCTGATCTATACACATACAATTCGGTCCAATCCAGCACACCTTTCAACATGTTCAGCTCTATGCTAAATACCCAAATCTCGTACACATATAGTTCTCCCAAACTCAAAACAGCTCTGAGAAACCTATGGAAACCAGGGATTCTACAAAAGGCAGAGGTTGGAATGATTTTCCATTATAGACCACGTCCCATTTTTTTATTCACCCACGTTACATTTTACTTAATTAGTAACTGAGGGTTCCCTAAGCAACAAAGGAGCCGTGATGGTTTCCTAAGTAACAAAGGAGGTGTGACAGTTTCCTAAGTGACAAAGGAGGCCGACGCTAGATGGAAAGCCTTAACAACGTGCAAGACGGCCAGGCAAACGTGGCCCTCGTACGTCAAAAGCAAAACGGATAACCTTCTGAAGCTTTCGAGGAAGGACATAGCTAGAGGCGGTTTACACGGGACACTGGCGAATTGGCGAGCACGCTTCCCGGCTTGGTATTCCGTTTAATCGGTCGTGCCGTAGATGTGGAGATCCTAGCGAAAAAGAGAGAATTACGCACTTCAGCTGCAAGTGCCCAGCGCTGGTCAGGGTCAGGAATTGCTCTCTCGGGAATTACCTCCTTAATGAACCCACCCATCTATCCAGTAAGTGGCCTACGGAAACAGTACATTTCCTGAACACCACGAGATGGATCTAAAACAACCAAATGAAGCTCGGGGCTCAGGACAGTTGTCCGAAGCTCGCCACTTGAACCAATCAACCAACACAGCTCTGAGAAACCTATGGAAACCAGGGATTTTACAAAAGGCAGAGGTTGGAATAATTTTCTATAGACCACGTCCCATTTTTTTATTCACCCACGTGACATTTTACTTGATCCGAAACTGAGGGTTCCGTAAGTAACAAAGGAGGCGTGATGGTTTCCTAAGTAACAAAGGAGGTGTGAGGGATTCCTAAGTGACAAAGGAGGTGTGAAGGTTCCATAGTTCCATAAGTAACAAAAGAGGCTTAACGATTTCTTAAGTAATCAAAGAGACCTTGTGGTATTTTCAAGGAGGCGCAGGAAAATCCAGTTTGGAAGAGATATAGAAAAGGCCGACAAAAACCTACCGCATTTGCAGGAATCAGCAGAATCCTCCCCTCAGCAGTCGAAAACGACATCCGACACCAACCAGTTTTACCATTTAATCCAGAGTTTAGTTATGTGTCAAATTTGATAGTGTGTTTCTTTGCTTTCGTACATACATTTTTTTAAAGAGTAACTGTTTACTAAATTAGTCGTTTTCATATTTTAAATTCAATTAGTAAGGTATTCATTGTGGCGCCCAAATTTAATTTGTGCTTTTTTTTCTTTAATTAAAGATTGTGCCATCAGCTTACTGGTTAAATTCTTATCGAATCCACGGTCCATACCTTTAATTTTTAATATCTGAGCTAGGATGGAAGGTTACGTAAAAGTTTGTTTTATATTTATCTTACGTAACACAATTATTATCCTGTCATTATTATCCAACGTCAATTTTATGTAACAATTATGGAACTTATGTATGGAGTCGTGGTCTAAGTTTTTTGTGGTTTTCTACTAGAAAAAATCTTTAAAATAGAAATTATAATTTTTCACGTACACCCTCACTTTATGTAAAATTCCTACGCCTCAATTATAAATAAAATGTTACGTAAATTTATGTACTGTCGTGTAACTAACAACGACAAAAAAAATGGCAGTAACACAAAGGACGCGATGCGGAGGATAAAGTCTTGAAATGAAGAGAAGAGAAAACGAAATCGTTAGATAGGGACGGCTGCAACAGATATGTGGGCAACCGACGTCAGCAGCTCTTGCGACGTCCCTAGTAATCACGGTAATGTCTAAACCATGTCGCGTTTTAATCCCCCGCCGTGAACCATAGACACAACCTACACGATATGCCAGTCGGTTATACGATTTGCGAATAACAGGTAAGAAATATTCGCTGCCCTAGGATTGATATTTCTGTCAAGTGCAGATCCCGGTAAAACAATCCGAGAATAATGGATTTATGAAAGCAAATGGTACACAAATAATGATTTTTGTGTGTCTGTAAACAATAATAATTTGGTTACTTTTACGCTTCATCGATCGTATACAGGGTGCGGCAGATAAACGGTCAATTAGAAATATCTCGAGAACTAAAGGTATCTGAATTATGAAAATTGACATGAAGGGGTTTTGAATAATGAGCTTTTTAATGAAAAAATTGCCGTCACCATTCTACTTCCGGTTATACCGGAAGTTGCACATAACTTTGTAATTTTTAATGAAAGACCCTGTATATTTTTCAATTTTAGAAATATTTACGTTATTCTGAACATTTTTTGTTGATAGTTCCCTATACCTATTTTGAACCGTTTTTGAGTTGTAATGTTTTTTATATGAAAATTACACTTTTTTACCATGTAGGTACATAAAATTCAATATCCTCTAATGTAATTTGAATAAAAGTTTAAATTTCTTAGGAACTATTTACCACATACCGCTTTATCGTTTACACTGTGAAGTTACCTTTTTTATTATACAGGGTGCTGTCAAAATTGGAATAAAAACGGAATCCACAATCTTCGCGTAATTCCTTTTTTTCAAATTTTACAAAGTTATGTGCAACTTCCGGTATAACCGGAAGTAGAATGGTGACGGCAATATTTTCATTAAATAGCTCATTATTCAAAACCCCTTCATGCCAATTTTCATAATTCAGATACCTTTAGTTCTCGAGATATTTCTAATTGGCCGTTTATCTGCCGCACCCTGTATACGGGGTAGAAAGCTAGATTTAGTTCAGCATCTGAATATAAATTATTATCTTAGAATAGAAGTAATGCAAATGAAATAGAGTTCCACAAGGGTCAGTTCTAGAACCTATTATGTTATTTATTTACATAAATAGTCTTTTTGAAGCGTGATAATAAAGTTTTGTCCCCGTTGCTATCTTATATGGTACCTACTTTTATTTTATGGATTAGATAGTCGTTGATTAATTGTGTATGCTGCATGCCCTAGCCGTAAAGAATTTAGTAGTACTGTTTATCTATTTACTTTATACAACCTTTATACAAGCGGCCATTGACGATTACAGCAACTTGTCGGCACATCTGGGAATTTTGTTTTTATATTTTGCAATTGAAAATGGATAAACTATACTACGTGCCTGAGTGTTGATTATCATTCCATGATTATACTCTGTATGAGTCAGCTCTATAATGGAGAGCTGACTTTCCCGATTAAGGTCAATATTTAGAGTTCATTATCTATTCTTGTCAATGTCTTTAAAAGGAACGCCAATTACTTTTTCTTATTCGCCTGTCGAAACACAGTAGGGGATCAGAACATATAATAATTCCGCAAATAGTACCCAAAATCGTCTATTCAGAACATATAATAATTCCGCAACTAGTACCCAAACTCGTCTACTCAGAACATATAATTATTCCGCAAATAGTACCAACCCAAAATCGTCTACTCACGTGTAATAACTCCACAAGTAGTACCCAAAATGGTCTACTCAGAACATATAATAATCTCGAAAATAGTATCCTAAATCGTCCATTCAGAACATATAATAATTCCGCAAATAGTTCCCAAAATCGTCTACTCAGAACATATAATAATTCCACAAATAGTACCCAAAAGCGTCTAATCAGAACATATAATAATTCCGCAAATAGTATCCAAAATCTTCTACTCCCATATAATAATTCCGCAAGTAGTACCCAAAATCATCTACTCAGAACATACCTATAATAATTCCGCAAATAGTTCTCAAAATCGTCTACTCACATATAATAATTCCGCAAATAATACTCAAAATGGTCTACACAGAACATATAATAATTCAGCAAGTATAGGGTCACACAGCGCAGGAACAGAATTAGAAGTGTGTGTAAAAATATTCAGATATTAAAAAAAATTCCTTTTTAGTTTGAGTTTAGTTTTAGACAGGCCCGTGCGCAGGATGGGGTTTTGGGGGTCGGAACCCCGCTCAAGAGAGTCCTCCACAAATTTTGATAACCTATAATTAATATAAGTCCGTAAAGTCTCGAAAAGATTATTCCAGAAATGTATAAAACTGATATCCTATAATTTTGAATATGATACATCAAACTTTTACTTTGTATACGTCCTTTCTTGATAGTTTTTTTTATATAGTTCCTTCTTTTTTATCATTTAGAAAACCCAACAATATAATTTTTTTAATCGAATTGCCTTTGATTACTGTTACGAATTCAAATTTTTTTGAGAAAATACTTGAACAAGGAGACCATGAACATTTTTTTATATTAGAAATACAGAAAAAATAATTTAGATATAGAAAAAGATTCTGGAAAATTGTATTTTTTTAATTCGAAAAAAGATGAAGCATATTCGATTTGAAATAAAAAATAAAACTTTCAGCTTCTAAGGTGTAAACGGATTTTTGCGCTCCCAACAAAACTTGCAGACATTGACAAGTTCGCGAAACTCATCAATTAACTTTACCTAATTTCCCAAAAAAATAACATACTTCAACAAAGCGATCGAAAGGCCCCGCATTTCCTAACGAAATAAATCCCAGTAATTTCAAAAAGCATAGCATAGCAAAGCCACCCCTCCCACACCACCGCCGGCGCTGTTGTCGCTCGCGAGACAAATCGATACCGTCATCAAACGTTCCGATAGAGGCCTTATCCCCGATATGCACTGCTGGTGACAAATAACCCCGAGGGCAGAGGTCATCCGGGGCAGTCGCAGGAGTGGGGCGCCAATGCGCTCGAAGTCCGACACAGACCAATGGGATTATCGCAATTGCACCAATGAACGTACTGATCCGCCAGCCGCCACCGTTCATGAATCAAATTGGTAGATAGAATGTGACTTTTGCGGTGTATACCGTGAAAGATGGAAGTTATTTTCGGTTTTTCTACCTGGATTTGTAAGAAAGGATGGCTGGTATTTTCGATATGATGTCGTGCACCAATATAAACACAAAAAACACAGATCTATAGGTTTGTTAAAATGATAGCGTTGACAATACTAGATATTTGACATATCAACTGATTACCTATACAGGTATCGGTTAGGCGCGGTTTTTTTCTTTCTATATACCTACGATTATACAACTCATCATAAATTTAGCCAATATTAGCTGCAATTTTTACTTAGATAAGCGATTATACCCTTGACGACGTAGTATAATCGTTTTGTATTTCGCATCATTCCATCTTGACAACTTTGTCATAGTAACAATACGTTTGACGTTTATAATAAGCAAACGTCAACAAAAATAATTATGTAATTCGTTATATAATCGTATCTAATACCACGCGAGCATACGAAAATAATATTTTATACTTCCTCCTCGCTCGACGTATTTCTTGAAAACACGCTCTCGTGGTAGTACGCGCAATACGTCTCTTGACTCGTCATTTGAATTCTAGCGCTTAAACGCATTTTAGCCAATGACAATCGAGTGACGTCATTGTGCTAAATAGTGGGAATCAAAAATACATTGAAAATCCTATGTTCCGTTAAAATTTTGCCAGATCTGTATAAACAATAGCCCTGATATTATCATTGTACTGGATACTAAAAATTCTAGAAAATCGTATATTAAAATTGACTTAAGTACCTTGTTAAAAACCTTTTTTATTCCCTCCTTGTGCATTTTTACTTTTTAATGATTTAGTATAATTAACTTAATTCAACAATACAAAACAGAATGAACGCGCCCGCCTATGGATGTCTCCTCCTATGACGCGGTGTGATATTCTTATTGTATTCGGGTTCTACCATGCAGATGTTGAATTATTTTATTAAAGATTTACATTTCGGCCTGTAAAGTCATCTGAGAATAGTATCTACGAAAAATTATTGGTCTTGTAGTACTGATAGGTCAGGAAAAAGCGTTATTCATCCAGTGAATACGTGAAATAAAAATGAATTCAACGTCTACTCCTGTGGAGTTAATGTGGCCTTTAACCGTGGATTTAAAAATTCTAATATTAAATTTTTTTCATTTGGAACAATAGGTACTGTATTACAACCATAAAAACGATGTTAATTTGCATTTTTTTAAAACTGCTTTTTAAAGTTACTCAGAAGAGGATGAAGGAAAATTCCTCGTTTAAAACAATCGACGTCTTGAGGAATGCAAGAAAATTTTATAATGAAAAAAAGTTATGTAACTTGAGGTGGTTTCTAGCGATAAAATACAAATTTATAGACGTTTAAAAAAAATGTGCGCTCTTTATGATTATTTATAATAATTAAAACGGACAAGATTTTAAAAAATATAGATTTTCTACACCTTGTTGAACTATCTACTTTCTACTAATATTTTATATGGATGTAAGAGCAAAGTCAATTTTTTTTTAACTTTTTCGATTTTACACATAAAGAGAAGTTTGTAAAAAACTTGTCAATAAATTTGGGCTGAATTGGCAATAAATAACCAAAGAATCCTCAAATTTTCTTAAAAATTGGAGAAAATATGTATTTTTATGTCGGGAAGACGTGGTAAAAATTAAAAAAAATGTATTTGTCCAGCCAAAATCGGCATTTTTCGAAAACAAATTGAATTGGCTGCCATTTTTCGAAAAACAATAGTAGAGAAAAAATTTTTATCTTAAAAAGAAGGATTTTGTGTGTACTTTTGTCTAAGAAAATCCATCATTTTATTTCTTTATTTAAAGTACCCAATTTAGAGAATAATAAAAAAAATCAATTTTCATTTTTTATATTGATTACTTTAGAACCTAAAGAAATAAAATGTTGGATTTTCTTAGACAAAAGTACACACAAAATCCTTCTTTTTAAGATAAAAATTTTTTCTCTACTATTGTTTTTCCAAAAATGGCGGCCAATTCAATTTTTTTTCGAAAAATGCCGATTTTGGCTAGATTATTTATTGCTAATTCATTAAACAAAAATAATGTGCGCAAATTCTTTTTTTGAGGTTAGGTTATATTTTAAAAAACCCTACTATACGGATCGATACTCTACTTCATCACGGCCATTTTAATTTTATACCAAAAATGCCGTTTTTAGCACATATCTCGCGAAGCTCCAGCCCAAATTTATTAAAAAATTTTTTACAAGCTTCTCTTTATGTATAGATAAAATCGAAAAAAATTAAAAAAAATTGACTTAGCTCTTACATCTTTCAGAATATTTTCGTCTAATTTCACTCCACTAATAAGCAGATATGAAAACCTCAAAACTGATAAAAAAAGAAGCAAATGAGATATAAAAATGATTTATGTATACAACGCAAAAAAGGTAAAAAAATGAAAAGGAATGTAGAGAGGTATAGATGGAATATTTTTCAGATTAGTTAAGTGGATATACAATAAATAAATTAAATAAGAAATTATCAAAAACATTTATCTCAATATTTCAAATTTTGGTGGAGGTATGATTTGTGCCACCAATATTTCAAATTTTGGTGGAGGAATAATCTGTTCCACCATTATTTCAAGCGAAAATTTAACAAAAATATTTACAGATGGGTCAAAATGTGATGATGGTACGGGGGCAGCCTTTCTCGTTTATGATTCCAGTTATGTGGAAAAGTTTAGCCTACCAAAATTTTATTCAATATTTTTAGCTGAAGCGTTAGCAATTAAAAAATCACTCGAGTGGTGTACTCTGAATCCAATTTCATCAGCTATTATTATGTCAGATTCTAAATCCGTTCTACAAGCCATTGAAAACCCTCCTACCAAAGTTTATAGACAAGAAATTATATTTGATATAAAAAAAATATTAATTAATCTAAAAAATTGCAGAAAAAACATTCACTTCCTTTGGGTCAAAGGACACTGTGGACGAAAAGGAAATGAATTAGTCGAATTAGAAGCCAAAGAGGCTTGCAGAATGGAAGTAAATACGGTAATCTCAGCTTTTTCTGATTTAATAAATATACATAAAACATATGTAAGAGACAGATGGAGAATTCATTACAAAGAAATGGCTAGTGCATCTGGAAACCAATATTTTCGTCTGCATCCTCATCTACCAGATAAAATTGTCCATATCACCACTTTTGATTATAACACAAAAAAAAAGCGTCAATCTTAACACGACTAAAACTTAACCATGGCCGTTTTCCTGCTCACCTTCATAAAATAGGCATCCAAAACTCCCCATTTTGTGTATGTAATGATTCTGCCGTTGCAGATCTTAATCATATTATATTGGAATGTCCCAAGTACACAGAAAAGATCTCAAATCTGTATAATTCTATTTTAAGAAATAGTATCCCTCTCTCAGTAAACTTAACAACGCTACTAGCCACCGATAACAAGGATATATTCGATTTATTAATCAAACATATACAAATAATAAAATGACAGTTATAATATACAGTATAAGTAAATATTAAAATTATGTGGCTAATGGACTAGTTTCCGAGGCCATTCCCCCCCCCCCCCCACACACACACTCCATTATTTCAAATTTGACAGCTCTTACATCCATTTTCAGAATATTTTCGTCTAATTTCACTCAACTATGATGAGGTAAAATAATGCCGAAATGAGTCTAGAAATGAAAAAAAAATGTTTGGGTTTAACCACGTATCTGGACATTTTGGACTGATTTAATTCAAGCCCTGTGGAGGCAAGTAGGCCGAGGAGTAGTTGTTTGAGGTTCAGTTATTTTGGTAGTGTGGTTAAAAATATTTTTTTAAAGAACAACGCATTCTAATGATGAATTAAATGACTGTAACTTTGAAGTTTTATTTTTTTTATAATATAAAGAATATTAACCAGTAAAAATTGATTTTTTGAAAATTTCGGACGTATGTAATGCCTTAATTTCGACACAACGACTTTTGCAATAGTTTAAATTAGGTATAGTCAGGGCTAATTAAAAAAAAGATAACGAAATGTACTTTTAAAATCACTCTGTAAAATACAGGCCATAAAATTTATCGCCAGTCATTTAACCCTGGCATAATCCTCGGGATGGTATGAGAAGGGAAGAAAGCAGAAAGGAAAAATATCACAGTCTAGTAGATCGACATCATCCGGCCAAAAAAGGGGTTGACGCATCGTTCGCTGTACCGTGATATCAAATAACGCGCAGTCGCGTCAACCAGAAGTTAAACACTGGGTGGCGAGATCTGATCCCGCCCCTCATAGATGATACACCACCCCGATAAACATATAATCGCTCATTTCTTGATATCGTACCTTTTGATCAACACAAAACCCGCCAATCATCGCTATACTTTCATCCCTAAAAACTTCCTCGGGTTTTAATCAGTTTACTTTCGATTAAAAATTATGTTTAACGCATCGAACAAGTTTATTTGCAAGTTAACAAACGAAGTTTGAAAGTTTAGAGTGATTACAAAGTACCAAGGAGTTTCATTTGGAAGTTTTACGATGGACTGTACAGTGTCACATCAGTTGCATCAACCGTGTTCACCTGAACAGCATCCTTGTCATCCCAATGGTAAGTTTGGTTTGTGAACTTTTTTTTAAATAGAAATATGAATAATTTGGTATTTATTTGATCGAAACTGCGATGGAAAAAGAGCGACGGTAGCAGAGGAGACGAAAATATACATCGAAAATAACAGTTCGAGATATTTTAAAATTCAAAGTCGTCTCCACATATAATATAATATCCAAATTAAAATTTTTTAATAGTAAAACATGTTTCAGGCGTCTAGGCCCATCTTCAGTTACAAATAGCAACTAAAAGGTGTATTCTTCGGAGACGAGAACATATTAAAAATTGATGTTTTTTTAGAAGCATTTGATGTAACACTAGATCAAATCATATCTTACAGAAAATTACAAAATCAGTCGAATTTAACTATAAAAATTTTTTTTTTTAATTTTGACATTGCCAATCGGTTCTTATACAAAATTCTTTCTGCGTAAACCAAATTTTAATTTTTTTGAATTTCTTTGTAGATTCTAGGTCCATTTATACCCTAAAAAATTCACTCTTTCTCTCAAAAATTGCTCAAACATTTTTTTGGTAATTTTGACATTGCCAATCGTTTCTTATAAAAAATAAATTCTGCTTAAACCAAATTTTAATTTTTTTTGTAGATTCTAGGTCCATTTATACCCTAAAAACTCACTTTTTCCCTCAAAAATTGCCCAAACACTTGTTTTCGGTAATTTTGACTTTGCCAATCGTTTCTTATACAAAATTAATTCTGTTTAAACCAAATTTTAATTTTTTTTGTAGATTCTAACAACAAACATTTTTTTTGGTAATTTTGACATGCCAATTGTTTCTTACAAGGGCAGCTCCAGCTCAGAGATTTGGGGGTGTTCATATTTTGGGTTTGTTGAAAAATATCCTCTCATTGCCCCCCTTTGGAGCCGCCGTTGACTTCTATAAAGGGTGTTTCCTAATTTTTAAGATAAAATTGTAATATGAACGGACGTTGAAAAAAAATTTATAACGTTTTTTTAATTATCTCAAAAATGCGTTCAATTTGACCGAATTTTGCTGAACTTTAGAATGGTATAACTGTGCATTTTTTGTGTTTTGTTTTTCTTTATAAGTAGTCATTTTCAAGTGAAAAAGAACCCTCGTCTTTTTTTCGATTGATGCATTGTTTTCGAGCAAAAAAATAAAAAGATATTTTGCATGTTCCTTTAATATCAGTATTACGGTAATAAATTCATTTAACGTTGAATTTAAATAAAATTTTATATGGTTTTTTTGTCAAAAAAATGCCCAGGGTCATCGCGGGGTTTGTAGGCGCCCAATGCAAGGCTTTAATCGCCCCCCCCTATATTATATACATTTACCAAGATTTTATTTATTTATATACGGTATTTAATTTTTCATTCTTTGTTCTTGTCTTTGATGCTCTTTTTTGTCGTGTATAAACAAACTTCAAACATTGAAACTATATTGAAAGGCATTCGCTTGGCTTTTGCATGAGCAAATGTTGTCAGAATTTCTCTAAAGTCTAAGTTGGTTGTTTTGTCAGTTAAATGTCTTTCAAGGTCCAAACAAATTTGTTTTAGATCTTCTGTTCCTGGAAGATGAACAACATTACCCAAAAATCTTGTTTATTAGGAAAAGGTGCCTATTATTGCTCTCTATAAAACAAACTCACATAAACCATCCCCAATACATGGAAAAGAGCCCAACAAATGTTCCAGAATTTTAACTTTGCCATTAAAAACATCTACAAATCTTCAAAAGTGAATTAAATAGTTGTAAAAAAATAATATCCCTCTCTCTATATCAGTGGCGTAGCCAGGAATTTTTTTCGGAGGGGGCCCACTATTTCTCGTAGATAATACTTACTATAAATACTTTTTTCAATAGGGATGGGGTAAATATAAAGGATGGCCCAGGGTTAAACCGTCAAACGTCCAGGATCGGTTTTTCAGGAAAAAATAAGATTTTTTATTCCCATAATCCTGGGTCCTAACTTGTTTTGATTTTAGAACAAAAAAGTTTTTTATGAATTGCTCAAAAAAGAATTTGGTTGATTTTGATAAAACTTGGCACGCTCACTTGCGGCAATAATTTAAATATTATTAGAATTAAATTATTAATTCCAGTGACGTTCCACAAGTTAATTTAATTGATATTGGGACAAATCATTGTACGCCATTGTTTTTTTGTATGTTCGTTACTTTTCTTGGATTAAACAGTTGAATACACAAATTTTTTGCTTCTTAAATTTTATTCGTATCTCGCTTAGTTTTTGAGAAAAAAATTAAAAACTCGGAAATAAAAATATTATTTTTTTCCTGAAAACCCGATCCTGAACGTTTAACGTTTAATTCTGGGTCACCCTGTATACAATGTAGTCTATTTAAATACAATATTTTATTTAACAACAATTTGTTAATTATTAAGATAAGATTAAAAGACAACTAATTATTAATATAAGATTGAACTTTGAATGAGCATTATTCAAAGGCAATTCTGCGAGTTTGTCTGACATCAAAGCTAGGCCTGTTAATCAATTAGTAGATGTATTATTCCGAAAATATGATTTCAGACTTTTCATCGTTGAAAAACTTCGTTCAGTTCGTTCTACAGAGGCAGTGGTAACGGGTAAAACGGCTAAAATTTGGAATAGCGTAAAAATGTTTGTAAATCATCTGAATATAACTTAATCGCTAACAAATTAAAATTGCAAGAAAAATATAACCGTATTGATATATCAATAAACAATAAGGGAAAAGATCCATTGCACTCAAATGTGGCATTTTAATTCTAATATTAAATAAATAAAAATAAAAATCAAAATATAATGTAGAATGGCGCTGTTAGACTTCTTTCGTTGTATTAAATCTTTTTACAACCGTTTATTATAACTTTTAAGCCTTCCATATATCTACAGTTTAATAATACCCAACGAGCGGTTCACTTTTTTACTGGTGAAGTACAATGATGCCGAAACCGGTCTAGAAATGAAATTTTTAATAACAGAATCTGAGCGTTGAAACTCGATAGCCTGAACACAAATCTGTAATTCTCTGTGGCGGTGCATTTTTCCCGTTATTCCTTTCATTTTTCGATAGAATTTTGAGGAACCAAATTTGAGTTTTACTTATTTAAGTTTATAGTGAATTTTTAATTTTCTCTAAGTAAAGCTATACTTCTAAATAAGATTTTTATTGTTATTTGATCCCTTAAATAATTTAAACATCAAAAACCTATTACTCTTTTAATGCCTATTAATTCCTATCCGTAAAAAATATTTACATAATAAAGACACCCCCTGCCATATGTAAATTCTATGACAATATCTAAGAAGGGAAAAATCATCAGACTAATCGATTTGAAAGCACCAGTTTGACTTTATATGAATAACAAAACCGGATCGCTTAAATTTGAACGATATATTGAATTATTAAAATAAGGACCTTAAGGTTCAACACTGTATAATGATTATTTTCATTATAAGGATTAGTATAACCACCGTCGGACACCACAGATATCATACCTTCGCACTGAAATCACAATTTGGTATTTTTCTTAGCATTCTACCCAATTCATTCTTTACTTTATACTTTATCTTCGATTGGTATATGAACTTTTATTAGATTTCTGTATAGAGTATATGTAAATCTACTCACAAAGACAATTATTGGAGTGTAGTTAAATTATCGTTTGTTCGATATAATCTTCGCTTATCCTTTCTCAAAGTTTGAACTTCACTGATCCTTAAAATTTGCATGTACTTTCAAGGGTGCCTTCGAGGATCCGACATTAGTTTTTGCAACATCCACCCTCGTGTCGTGAGCCCTTTTTAAAATTGAGTGCGCGTGAAATCCGCTATATGGCGTAATAGATTTTTAATTTGCCTGACCACATGGTATATAATATCGATATAGAGACCCTTCCGTTTCGAGCTCTATTCGCATAGGGATACTTATCCCTAACCTAACTTTCTATCTTAATGCCACCGATTCATCCCCGTATAATACAAATTAATACACCAGCCTTAAATGGAAGCACACTTAATCCTAGACCTATCCTGTACACTCTTTGTTATATCGGTGGGAGGCAGACGGGTAGTTTGATAAACAATCAGGACCTGCACTCGCACACATGCTTTCGTAGAATTTAATCAATTAGAAATTGGGAATTTGCATATTTTTGGAAATTGCTTGAAAGGATCATATATATATTAATTAATATTCCTTGGACTGTGGCTGTGTTGAGACAGGTTGATTTTTATCAGAATGCGAATATTTAGGAATAGTTATCAAATTTGAAAATATTGATAAATAAAACCCCTTCCAAACGAGCTATTAGAAAATATTAGAAGTGACGTTTTTACTTTGACATGTTTTATTTAAGAAAGAACCACCTTTTGCTCGATAGTCCTAATATTGATTTTCTAAAAACACAGTTTTTAGGATAGACCACAGCGGTATCTACAAATAATTTTTTTTATTTCGATACTGTTAAAAAATCCTAGTTTGCTCGATTAATAACCAACATTATACCGATCTATGAGTACAATTCAGTAAAATTACAAATTTAGTTTTCTAAATCCTAAATAAACATTTCCATAAGCCGCGACATCAAAGAGTGACAAACAAAATTAACAATATCTATTTTGGCGCCTAATCCCGCCACTAATTTCGAATAAGGCACCCCCGCCGTACAACAATACCTCCGTCGATTTTCGAACAGGAGGGTTGCATAAAAATGACATATGGGACTGATTCGTTCCTATTTACATGATAATCAAGGTCGTACTTGATTAATGCTCGAATGCCAGATCTAGTGGAAGTGATTTCGTTAAATATATACACTTATTGCTTAAGTGGGCATAATGTCAACACTAGTTATTAAATGGAATCATAGAGGCGCGAGTTGCATAATAGGAATAATTTTTATTTTGATATAATAAATGTTTCAGACGCCAGATTCTAACTATAAGACTATATATCTAGATAACATCACAAATCAGTGGCGGCTGGCACGAGGAGCCTCCTCTGAAATATTTACACAATAGACCCTCCATTTATTTTAATTATTTTTAATTTTAGTCCTAAACACAGTTAAAGGATTTTCTCAATTATCCCAGACTTTACGGCCAAGAAAATTTAGAATGTATGTATGGTTATTTTCAAATATATGGGTCTATTGCTGGCTACCAAATGAATAATACAATTATGTATGGCATAAACATAACATCTACAAAATTAATACTAGATACATACAGCATATTATATGATATAGCATTTGAAATAGACAGAAGCGCAAGATGATGGTATTCAACCTCTCCAGATTATTCCCATTCCAAACAATTTTCGTAGTCTTCCATGGTATTTTATTTATTTTCGATTCACATTAATTCCCATTTTACTGTAACCTACATGGAAGTCACTCATTCCTTAGAAAATGAAATGTGTTGTATACATATGACAATATATTACACTGTACCAAAATATTCCATCATAGTACGCTATTGCCCCTTCACCTCCTCTCATCATTACCCCTCTAATACCAAACAAACACTACAGGATGCCGTATCTAGTGAAGCATATATGATCTAAGGTTTACATCGTAAGTAGTTTTGAGGTTAAGTTGGCTAAGACTGAACTATAGGCAAATTTTTATTATTTTCCATTTGCCTCCTCTATGAGAAAGTTCACGAGCCGCCACTGTCACAAATACCCTATTTTGAATATTATGAAAACGGCAACGCCGCTTCTTTAAGCCTCAAATTATTTCAAACAAAATTATTTTGTTATATAATATTCAAATGCCCAATAGACAATTGAATAAATTGTATATGTCGAACTAATGAAAATTGGAGAATGAAAACTGACAATTCGGTTTTGGTTTCATGAAAATTTTGTATTAAATATTGATGGCATTCGTTGACATGGTACTTTTTCTATACATATTAAGTAAAAGTTTAATTTCAATCTGTTTTGATTCCGATGAAAAACATCATTGTGGAAAATAATGTTAAAATATAAACCTAAACTTCCATTATTAGTTATTTCAAACCCAATCCAGATATTTGAAAGCCATCTCCAAAGAAATTTTTCTAGATAGTAGGTAAGCTAGGCGGATAGTAAATCATTTTAAACTAGGTGTAAACAAAAATCATGCGCAGTAGCGAGGATGCCTTAGCTAATATCTCTGCTATTATTGGTCCGATTTGAACGAGGAAAACGGTATAGTACTGTATCGGGTATACAGATGAAATACGTAAACAAAAATCATGCGCAGTAGCGAGATGGCCTTAGCTATCTCTGCTATTATTGGTCCGATTTGAACCCCTATGCCGTTTTCCTCTTTCAAATCGGAGTAGTTTTAAAATAGCGACTAAATTTATTTCATTCGACATTTCAAAACCTTGTTTCCTCCTTATTTGCGCGTATATTCATATTATTTTCAGGAGTTAACTGTATATTTTAATATTAATTTTTAGATCTAAGAACTTCCCCTAGTAGCGTTGATTGCTACTCATCAGAAGGCGACCATCCACTAGCATTATGTTTACCACCCTCCCAGACACTAATCCAAGCATCGAGAACTCCTCCTCCAGCATGGAATATTCCCACCAAGAAAGGAACTCCGGGACTTATATGCGTAGTTTGTGGTGATACGAGTTCCGGAAAACATTACGGTATTCTAGCTTGCAATGGGTGTTCTGGATTCTTCAAGAGATCTGTCAGAAGAAAACTGATCTATAGGTGAGTTTTGTTTTATGTATGTACCGACAAAAATCAATCAATGTATCGATTTATGACAATCTAAAAAAATTTCCACTATATTTTGAAACAGGCCTAAAATGTGTAGAGATGAATGGCATGATGATTTGTCAAGTCAAAATAAGCAAGAAGAAGCTCTGAAAATATTTGCAAAACCCAATATTACGATAATTTTAGCGAGGACAATCAAAACGAATTATTAACAAAATCAGCACTAAAAAGTCAATATAAAGGTTCAGAAAATTTTTATGTAGATGTACGCCTAAGAATTCGAGGTACTGTATCTGGGAGGCTTGCGACAAAAAAAGAGAAAACCTGGAAAATATTTTAAAGTTTCTGAAATGGCCGCTAGGGGGCGTAACTGTAACCTTGAATCTAAAACCGTGATGTTTCTGTGAATTCCGCTATATTAACCTAACAAAAAAATACCTGATCTTTAAAGTCGAAGATATTCTAAACCTTTTTTGTTTGGCAATTTTTGCTGTATCTCTAAAAATAAAGTGGTGGGGGGTATTCAAAAGTTTCAGTAAAAAACACCCTGTATATTCAAAACGGCTGAGCCGATTTTAACAAACTTGGGCTATTTGAAAAGAGTTATTCTTCGGCTACAAATGATATAATATTTGAAGTTTTGATAGTTTCACATATCGCCGCCAGGTTTTTTTTTCGACATTCCGACGGAAATGGTTAATTTTAAGTCTGGTGATCGCGCAGGTCGTGGAAATCGACTTCCTCTTCCAATAATAGACAATTTTTATTTCGAATTCTTTGGACCGATAATGCCACCTTTAAAAGTGACGGGAGAGTCAATTTGCACAATAGGCATTATTGGTCTGCAGAAAATCCGCATTGGTTGCGTGAAGTTCAACACCAAGGACGTTGGAGTTTAAATGTGTGGTGTGCAGTATACTTACTGGGAGGCAGAATTATTGGGCCATCAAAATATAAAGTTAAATGTAAATTCTATACCATCAATTAATTTAACAAACTGTTTTCTAAATGTTCTTAATATTTTCCTAAGCAATAATAAGCAGTCGTGGACAAAGTATAGTATTCTGTTCGCGAATAATGTATTATTATTGTACTCATCTGTCATTTTACTACATCGTATTTTGACATGACAATCATAAACGTTCAAATCGACGCCTTAGTCCATTTTCTGTGAGATTGCATATTACCATTTAAACAATTGCGTATTTCATATTATTTCTGTATTAGTTTCAGCAACTATAATTAATCAAACAATGTCTTTTTGAGATAATTCAGTCATAATCAAGACTGATCCGCTTTATTCTGTGGACGTACCCTCATACGCGCTCGCGGCTACTATGCAAATGCAGTTCTATAAACATCAGTCAAAAATTATTCTGACAATTATACAACGGCCTCGTTGGAAAATTTTACGTCGCGTGCAATAAACACTTACTTTTTGCATTTGTTGCATAAATAACTATTTTTAGAAATGTATGACGTGTTATACCTCTTTTGAAATGGATTTTATTTCTCTTTTCATCCATGTATATCTTTAAGTATTTACGTGGTGAAAAATATGAAATTAATGAATTAGATAAAAAATATAAGTACAATACTGTGTTATACAAGTGAATCATAAATCAAATCCTGTAATATAATGTAAACATATTTATGTAAAAGGTAAAAGTTTTGCCTCCGCAAAGGTTAACAGATAAAAATTATAAAATTTTTGTAAATAAATAATACCTACTCACTCATAAATAAAAAAAATCATCAACTGGTTAGTTTCCCAGTGAACTTTTAAAATTTTACATTCCGCTAACGCACGTTTAATCATTTCCGAAAAAGAACTGTTAAGAAAAATGATAAAACGCCTCTCAGATGTAAGAATGATTATTTTCCCGGGGTGGATATTATCATATTGCAAGCCGGCCCCGTCCCGTCCTGTCCCGGCCCAACGATATAACTTTAATTGAATTTTAAAAAGGGATTTATTTCTGTGATTCTTTAGTAATACTTTATGATTACTAGCAAGGAAAATTTCCATTTGGCCGACAGGCCGACGGCAAAGAAAGCGGGGTGTGTAATCGACTCGCGACGAACCTTTTCTTTTTCAATTCGGGTTTGAAAAAGTGATTTTTGTTTTTCCGACCTGGTTACTTATTGTGTAAATCTTTTAATATTGAATATAAAAAAAAATTAAATTAGCAGGTATCGCTAGAAAATCTTTAGATAGTGTTGGAAATGCATCAGTCTCAAGCCTCTTCCACCATTTTAATACATTTTCCGAACTATCAGCCCTTCTTTCAGATAAATATTTTGTAATTTCATATTTCCAGGAATCTTCATCGACTGGGACTGGGTGTACTACGAGATGTTTGAAAGAAAGCTAGTACAGGGTGGCCAACTAAGAATGCGAGGTACTGTATCTGGGAGGCTTGTGGCAAAAAAAGTTGTTACTAAAACGGAAAATATTTTCAAGTTTCAGAAATGGCCGCTATGGGACATAACTGCAATCTTGAATCTAAAAAAGTGATGTTTCTTTGAATTACGCTATATTATAAATACCTGATCTTCAAAGTCGAAGATAATCTGAACCTTTTTTGTTTGATAATTTTTGCTGTATTTCTAAAATTAAAGTGGTGGGGGGTATTCAAAGGTTTCAGTAAAAACGCCCTATATATTCAAAACGGCTGAGCAGATTTTAACAAACTTAGGCTAGTTGAAAAGAGCTATTCTTGGGCTACAAATGTTATATTTGAAGTTTTGATAGTGTCACATATCGCCGCCAGAGGGCTTTTTTCGACATCCCGACGGAAATGGTTAATTTTCTCAAAAAAATTAAATGCATTCGTACGATTTTTTTTTTATAAAAAAGTAGCTAAATGATGCTTAAATAAGCTCGCGAAAACCTCATCTCGATATCTTGTTCCTAACCTAAAACTTATGCCAAAGAAAATTTTATACTAATTAATTCTTTTTATTATGTAAGTATTATGCCCCCGTAAATGCTCGAAATGCTGATCTTCATGCTCTATGTATGCATTGCTGAAGCCTCTCATATACACATACATATAAATAAGTGTTTTATTGGTAAATCAACTATTCCTACAAGATTTATTTTTATAATAACGAAAATTGTGGCACCCCGTAAATCACATTGGGCTTCTTCTACACTTCTCGGTAACAAATCGTTTTTTTACCGTTTTCATTCTGTGCGGTGATATTTTTGTACTATAAAACTATAACCGATTTTATATAAGCTTTCCGATATTCAATTCCCAGTCCGCCAGATGATCCCAGGAAAACTCCCAAGAGAGCCACTCTATCAACTTTTATCCCGGTATCCCTCTCTTTCAAACCAAACGGATTTAGCTCACAGAATAATACCAGCAGACACAGGCGCACCAAAACCTACGAATCTGATGTTCATTTATAAAAAATTATCAAATTTTAAATAATTTCATACATCATAATCGGAGTTACTGGCATTTTTTTAACTAGGAAAATATTTTTAATATATTTTGGGAGTATAATTTCCGTTTATATTCTTTTATCCGGAGCTGTAGCCACTGCCAAAACTATTATAGTGAAATCGCAATCGACACACAAAATTACTTTTACCCTCAAATTGTATTTGTTTTATTTTTCGTTTTGACAACATCATCTTTCTACCTTGATTACACCTTTCTACCAAATTTGAACTTTCTGATTGTCGGCATCTAATTAGCGAAATTAACATTTTAAAATTTTTCTCTGATGATACCACATTAATGTTTTTATATGTACTGAAGTATTTTGGGTCACAAAACACGATTTCGGTATTAATTTTTGTCAAAAAAAATCACATTTTCCCTCCAAAATGTATCAAATAATTTTTTTTCTGACTTTTTTATTAACTTTCTATGATTTTTTTTGTTGATTTTAAATAAGTCAATTTTTTCAATATTGTGAATGATCCAAAGCAACTCCTTTTGTGATTACTCGATAGATGGAAAATTTATTTATATTAGTTAATTCAGCACTAATGATAAGGGAATTGTGCAGTTCAATAATATACCTAGTCATATTAAAAATAGCCATAATGTAGACGCCTTTAAGAGATCAATAATCCACTATATTAAAATTAACAATTAGCAGCAATTGGTCAATGTTATTGTATCTAATAATAACTATTATTATTAATACTTATTATGATTAAATTATCATATTGCTGGCTATTTTCCTTTCACAGACAATCGAACATATTCAAAATGACTTGTTGAGTTTGTCCCGACCAGTCAATGTATTGTATCGCTAAACCGCAGAAATGTCTTAGCCAGTCTAATGCCTCTCCAAGCGACGAGCTTCCTTCTAATTGGTTAATTCTGCATATAGACACCTGTCAATCAAGTCCAGGTTGACTGAATATGGGTGTGGCAAAAACTTTATACAGGCAGAAATCATTATAATTTCTTCCATAATTTTGCATTAGCTCTGTACTTTATTTATAAATATTCGAGCAAAAACAAACTTTGGCCCGGTTTTTCACTAATTCAGAGAAATATAAAAAAGGAAACAGTAACATATTATAGCTACAGGTTCCTTCTTTCATCTGAACTTTGAATCATGAAGAAATATTAATTTTTACGTGAGTTATTGAAAAATTTGTAATCCGCTTGGGAGAGTCATTCCTTTAGAGCGTGCTCTCTAAATGCAGGGCAGAAGCTAAAAATGGGGGTGCGTTTTGGATCCGGTTATGTCGAAAAGTATCATATTTTTTGACAAAAATGATGAGGATCATTTTTGTAGGTAGAAGATAGATAGATAGATAGATCTTTATTTAATTAGGAACCCCTAATATACATATAAATAATAATACAATAAAATTACATAATATGAAATCACTCTGAGATAAAAGAAACTAAAACTAAAAGAAATTACAACTAATAACGTTTAAACATGATATTTAGAAAAGAACAATAAATAAAGAATAATACGAATAATATATATAATAATAAAAAAGCTAAGTTAATAAAAAAACTGAAGTTTTTTGAAGCTACATCTTGATTCATTTTACTTTTAAAACTGTATAATGTATCATCATTTTTAATATTATTTGGTAGAAGATTAAATTGGTTAAAACCTTTAAAAAATAAAGAGTTCATAGTACTTCTATACGCTGTTCTTTGTATATAAATATTATTTATGTCTCTCGTGTTGTATGAGTGAACATTCTTATTGAAAGTAATATGCTGCTCAAAATATTCAGGGGTTGTGCCGTTTACTATTTTAAAAATAAAAACCATAGTTAGATAAGACATCCGATTTTATACCGACAGCCAGTTAAGAGTATTTAGCATGTCCCTTATGGGGGTACGAAGATTTGTCCTTAAAATAATTCTCATGCCCCGGTTTTGTAGTTTTTGCAGCACATTAATTTTATTTAGATTAAACAAAAATAACACTGATGCGCAGTAGTCAAAGTGTGGTGGTTGGATAATGGTATTATACACTGTTATTCTGCTTTCCATTGATAAATACTGTGAAATTCTGCTGAAAAAATATAGTTTTTTTAATAACTTTTTTTAAATGTAGTTGAAATGATTATCAAAATTTAGGAAACTATCACGGTGGAATCCTAAATATTTTACTGCTGATTATTTTTTTCATCTGTCAAAACAGTCAGATTTTGTGGTTTCAGCCAATAACAGCTCAGGATCCTAACCAATCATTGTGTTTTATACTGATTATTTTTTTCATCTGTCAATACAGTCAGATTTTGTGGTTTCAGCCAATAACAGCTCAGGATCCTAATCAATCATTGTGTTTTATACTGATTATTTTTTTCATCTGTCAAAACAGTCAGATTTTGTGGTTTCAGCCAATAACAACCCAGGATCCTAACCAATCATTGTGTTTTATAATGATTATTTTTTTCATCTGTCAATACAGTCAGATTTTGTGGTTTCAGCCAATAACAACTCAGGATCCTAACCAATCATTGTGTTTTATACTGATAAAACCGCTTCGTCGTTTTTGTTTTTTGATTAAACTGTGTTTACCTATTTGAGATGTCAAATGTAAACATTTATCAATTATTATTATACTAAAATGTATTGCAAATCTATGTTAATAACCAAATTTCAAAATGTATTTGTAAACTAACCTGTTTTTATTAGTTTATTTCAACATTCATTTAACATTTTTAGATACCTCACTTTAACACTAAACTTAAAATTAATTAAATTAAGAAAGACTTCATTTCATTCTTCTTCTTCGCTTTTATTTACGGCGGCGTTTCACGGGGTAGCCAGTTAAAAAATCGCCTTGGTGGCCCTGTATGTAAAACTATAACAGCTCAGGTTTCAATTTAAATTGGTAAAGAAAATTTTCAATATTTGTGTGTAAAGTGTCTTTTGCATAAATGACTATGTTCTCTGTTTTTAATACAAAATGATTCAAAAAATAATCCTTTCAAATACGACTCGTCCTCTGAAATTTTATAGATTAAATTTTTGATCTTCATACTCAAACGCCTTTATTTTAGGCAAAACCACTCAAACAAACTGATTTAAGATAAACTCACTCGTCCTGCGGACTCGTGATTTTATCAATCAGTTTCTTTTCGTGGTTTTTCCAAATAAAGCCGTTTTCGTGAAAACCAAAAATTTAATCGATAAAATTTGGAGGACTCGTGGTATTACCTTTGATAAAACCGCTTCGTCGTTTTTGTTTTTTGATTAAACTGTGTTTACCTATTTGAGATGTCAAATGTAAACATTTATCAATTATTATTATACTAAAATGTATTGCAAATCTATGTTAATAACCAAATTTCAAAATGTATTTGTAAACTAACCTGTTTTTATTAGTTTATTTCAAAACGCCTTTAACATTTTTACATACCTCACTTCAACACTAAACTTAAAATTAATTAAATTAAGAAAGACTTCATTTCATTCTTCTTCGCTTTTATTTACGGCGCCGTTTCGCGAGGTAGCCAGTCGAAAAATCGCCTTGGTGGCCCTATATGTAAAACTATAACAGCTCAGGTTTCAATTTAAATTGGTAAAGAAAATTTTCAATATTTGTGTGTAAAGTGTCTTTTGCATAAATGACTATGTTCTTTGTTTTTAATACAAAATGATTCAAAAAATAATCCTTTCAAATAGGACTCGTCCTCTGAAATTTTATAGATTAAATTTTTGATCTTCATACTCAAACGCCTTTATTTTAGGCAAAACCACTCAAACAAACTGATTTAAGATAAACTCACTCGTCCTGCGGACTCGTGATTTTATCAATCAGTTTCTTTTCGTGGTTTTTCCAAATAAAGCCGTTTTCGTGAAAACCAAAAATTTAATCGATAAAATTTGGAGGACTCGTGGTATTACCTTTGATAAAACCGCTTCGTCGTTTTTGTTTTTTGATTAAACTGTGTTTACCTTTTTTGAGATGTCAAATGTAAACATTTATCAATTATTATTATACTAAAATGTATTGCAAATCTATGTTAATACCCAAATTTCAAAATATATTTGTAAACTAACCTGTTTTTATTCGTTTATTGTAACACACAACACAGCTCCATGCTCCATCCATAAATTCGTTTAAAACTGACATAATGTCAAAACGTCTAAACGTTACACTTAATAAATAATCTTAAATGCCTACTACTAGATAGGCAACTTATATTACGTTTGTAATATTTGGCGTTTAAATGTAAAAAAAAATATCGAACTTTTTAGTGTAAAGTGTCTTTCTCTGTTTTTAACATAAAATGATTCAAAAAATAATCTTTCAAAATACCTGTCCTGTCAAATTTTATAGATCAAATTTTCGGTTTCCATACTCAAACGCCTTTATTTCAGGCAAAACCAAATAAAGCCGTTTTCGTGAAAACCAAAAATTTAATCGATAAAATTTGGAGGACTCGTGGTATTACCTTTGATAATATTTGGATTTTTTCACCATTGATGTTAATATTGTAGGTGTTTATGTTTAGTTGATCGTGTTTATATTTAGTAGTAAAAATCATTGCTTGAGTTTTTTTACATTTAACTTTAATTTGTTTTTACCCAAATACTTGCTTATTGCGCCTAGAACTTTATTCATTTTTTGAATGGCTTTCTCTAAGTTGTCATCGCTACAAGCTATTAATGTGTCGTCCGCAAATAGATTAATAAATTCTGTTTCAATAAAAAGTTCGATATCATTAAGGTACAAAATAAAGAGAAGCGGACTCAGCACACTGCCCTGAGGTACTCCTATACTGTTAGCCCTATCCGCTGAAACTTGATCTTTAAATCTGACTTTTTGTTTTCGGTCGATTAGATAGTCATTAAACCAGACCAGCACTTAGGTAATGAACTGATCTTCATTTTCATCAAAACAAAAATTCTCTAAGTGTCATATTTTCGGAAATATCGGCCAAAAGTAAAAAAAAAAACATTTTTGAGACCAATGGGCCATTTTCCACCCTTCCACAAATTTCAGACAGCTGAGATTTTCGGGGGTGAATGTACCCATGAGTACCTGAAATTAAAAAAAAATGGTGCAGGACAGACCTGATGCCCGGGTTGGAACCTTCGTTTATTGGACTATCTGTCTTCTGACTTTACTCTGGAATAATAGATGTTTATCAAACAAACAATTTATTACAAAGACCAAAACCAATGTCGTTACATTATATTCGAATCACCCCGTAAAAAGTTGTTTACTCCATAATCTATTTATGGCATATGAAAGATTTTTCAACGTTTTCAACTCTACGTGCAAAACCATTAACCGTAACATGATTTTTAGCGCAAAAGCATTTGATTTTCTGTTATCATACGTTTAAAACGCTACATCGTATTTGTTCTGGTTCGTGATTTTCTATCCATATCATCATAAATCGATCGGACACTAGCGAACTCGATTTCTGTAACCAGATTAAGGGCACAAAGGGCGGCCACATTCAGTGCACGGATTAGAGCGAGTTCCTTTAATTGAATGAGGCCGGGATCTCCGTTGAATGACTTCCTAAGCCCTGCGCGTTTTTCACTTTGCTTCCGTTAGTTCTGTCTGCACGCACACAGACGCTGCCATCGTGCCATCGCGTCGATACATTTATTCCACGATCAACGTAAAATTATCAACATCAGCCTACGTTGATTTAGTCCACAAGACATCAATTAACACTCTTCCATATTTAATATTTAACATAGTTTGACAACACTGAAAAAATATTTGTACGTAAAATCAATAAAGTATCGTCGTCATTTTGAACGTTAATGCTATGATTCGGTGATTGGGAAAATAATTTCACGTCATAAAACAATTAACTAGTGCATTAAAACAATAACCGAAAAATCGTTAAGCAAAACATCAAAAACTAATTAACTGTATCCTTAATATAATGCAAACATTAATCAAATCAATGTTTTGTGATTATAAACCTATGTACTTTCCCATTAAAACCATAAAAACTTTTTATAAATCCAAGAACTTTGAAAATTAATTAACGGTTTTCATTGTTTTGATGAACACTAATCGTTAAATCTATGATGGCTACCATTGACTGCTTAAAAACGCGCCAAAATAGTGATACCTAATAGTAAATCAATCTCTACGAACATTAATATTACGAACAACTAGCGTAGATGTTTAACTCTTCGCGCCGCGCCCATAGCCCATATAAGTGCAACCACATGCAGAGGTTAGGTGTTCCGATACAGTTTGTGTTTTGTGGACAGTAAAATAATAATTTCTCTCTCTCTTCACTGGATTAAAACCACTTAGTTGTTGAAAAAAGTTTTTAAGTGACGTTTCGGCTTTCCTATCGAAAGCCGTTATCAAAATGACATAACAAAATAAATAAATTTACTATAGAAACAGAACACTTGATAATCTTGCAAAAATACGACATCAATATGTACACTTAGAATAGATTTTGAGATTGAAGATGTCAAAATCTGTTTCAATCATATTTTTGTGACGTTTCTGGGAACGAATTTTGAAAGGAGAGCGCATTTGCATATTATAAGAGAATTTATACTTCGTCATAAATGAAGTTTTCTTATTAATATTATCATAAGAAAAAACCAGATAAAAACTTATGATACTATCCCGATATAGAAGGTATCCTTTTTGCAATTAACTCTTTTTGTAAAATAGGTATCCAAATTTTTGAAATATCGACCGAACAATTAGAAACACATTC
Source organism: Crepidodera aurea (assembly GCA_949320105.2). NCBI lineage: Eukaryota > Metazoa > Arthropoda > Insecta > Coleoptera > Chrysomelidae > Crepidodera > Crepidodera aurea. The sequence goes on along the minus strand of OX439477.1, from coordinate 16,950,718 downwards.
GTTATTATTTAAGCATATCAATGCTGCTTCTTTAACTTTGCGGTTATAATTATTCGGTTCTTTTAATAATCTAGTTGAAGAATTCCATTGTATTTTATGACCAAAATCCCATGCATGTTCACATATTTTGGATTTTAAGAATTGTTTATTTTTAATGTACGATTTGTGTTCATTAAGTCTAATATGAAAAGGTCTAGATGTTTCTTCTATATAAAATTTATTACATTATGGAATTTTGTAAATACAATTTTTTGTGTTTCGAATTTCATTAAAAGGTTTTGTATTTACTATTAAAGATTTTAATGTATTATTAGTTTGAAAAACTGTTTTAAATTAAATTTATTGCCAATCCTTCTAATTTTTTCCGATAATTTTGGAATATAAGGGATTTTTACTATATTTGAATGAATTATTGGGGGATTTAAATATTGATCTTTAGTTTTGATGTCTCGGTAAAGTTCACGATTTATAAATTTACTTGGATAACTGTTCTTAATCAAGACAGATTTAACAAGTGATAATTCATTATTTAAGATATTGTCATTTGAACAAATTGTTTTTGCTCTATCGGAAAGAGATTTGACAATACCTCGTTTAACACAAATTGAGTGGTTTGAATTAAAATTTAGATATCTATTTGTATGTGTTTCTTTTCTAAAAACTGATGTTTCAAAACAATTGTTGTTATTGTGTATTAGTACATCAAGAAACGGTAATTTTTTATTATTTTCAATTTCAAATGTAAATTTAATAGTAGATTCCGAATTATTAATAGTATATAAAAATGTATCAATATTTTCCCTATCGTGTTGCCAAATTGCAAAGATATCATCTACATATCTAAACCAGACAGAAGGTCTTAAATTTTGTTTGTTTACAATTTCCATTTCAAAATCCGAAACGTCAATTAAAAACTTTTTTCAACAACTAAGTGGTTTTAATCCAGTGAAGAGAGAGAGAGAGAGAGAGAGAGAAATTAAAATACATTATTGTGCCAAATTAGTTAATTCTGGACTGGAGATCGACAGGGAAAGGAAGGTACATTCTGATAGTTACAAAAAACACTGTGGATACCGCTTGGTAAATATTATTTTGGCACACATTATACCTATATTAAAATTCTATGTCTAAGATGTTAAAATAAAAAATTGCTGTTTTTTTAACTTAAATTTTTATTTTAGGTTGATATGGATTATGTCGCGTTCGAAAGTGGGGAAATCTTTTTAAAAAAATTGGGAAAAATGTTTTCCGCAAATACTGGCATTTTTGCAGAAATGATAAAGCTGCTAGAGCCCTATTAGATAACGCCTTCAAGGAAACGTGCGACCAAAGTAAGTTTAAATTATAATATGCCAAAAAGTAGCATATTAATTTTGTATTTTTTTAGATGGACAATATGCTTCACTTTTATATTTGGTACCATCGACCAAATTTTGTTCCAAAAATTAATTTGGAAAGACGACCCATATAAAATTTTAGTTTTGTGCTAAAACCCAGCAAGAGCTGGAAATTGCGAAAATCAGTAATTCAAACCTTTATTTTATGACTTGGAGACAACATCTCTAAAATTTCAAATATTTGCGTCTACTTTGACGAAATTTATTTGAAATTTTTTCATATACTTAAGGCAGTTGATATGTTTTAAAATTATTTACTTGTTCAATTTAGATTTTCCACAAAAGAGCAAAATGTTTTGGAAAAGTGTTTTTATAAACATGCTGTTCCCTTTGAAAGCATAAGGTACACATGATTTGTGAATCAATAACATTAGAACAATAAAAAATATCTACCTAATACATTTTTTTGTATAATCCTCTTCCAGTTGGTTGAATCTTGATTGTTCATATGGGAAATTCGAAAATATAGGTTTTGGGAAAACGCGACACATCAAATCAGTAGAAATAGATGAGCCAATGATTAGTAGGTAGGTGTTTTAAACTTTTTTAGAAATATCGTTTTGTTTTAACATTTTTGATAAAGTAATTACCAGTATACCCAATTTAGCGAGGTCTGATAAATAAAACTTAATAATATTAATAACTGGTGATTATGAATCTATGCTCACTATTTATTGTTTTAATGTATTGGTGTTATACATTAATGTTATACATGCTTTTTATTTATGGTTTTAATGTACAGAGATCTTAGATGTATAATTACTTTTCATTGTTTTTAAAAACATTAACCATAGATTAATATCCATCGTTCGTAACATTGATAACCGGCTATCATAGGCCTATCATTGCGATCATAAATCTATGCTCATATTTTATTGATTTTACGTACAAAAATCGTAACTTGAGGATTAAGAAAATTTACGTACGAACGTTTTTTGTATTAATTATAGCTGTCATCGGCTGAAAATTAATGTTGACGTCCATTGATTTGATGTACTTTTTTATTAATTACACGTACTTTTTTCGTTCAGTGTACAACCTAACATTTCACTCTAAACAGACATTTTCAATTTAGTTTTGTAAAAAAATGAAAACAAAAGCATTTTATACACAAAGAGCAAAATCGTTCGGCGTTTACAAACATTAACCAACCGTTTTATAGGCGGTTGATGGGGTGGTTTGATAAAACGGGGCGCTTTTGGCATTTAATAAGGGCATCAGGTGGCAAAGCGGCAATGCGACACTTGCCATCTTGATATATTTAAGCTCTCTAATATCAAGCCAGAAGCGTCATCCTGTAGGTCGGACGCGGGGATGAACAATTTAACTGGTAATCGAAATTGCGCCAGGATGATTCGTTTTCCTGATTTATTTCGTGTCACCTCTTTCATCTTGTTTAATATAATTGAGAAAGTAGGTAAATTTTAACTCGCTTAATGTTTTCATGTGGTATATTAAAATCCTCAAAAACGGTAGAATGAAAAATAAACATTCAAAATATACAGAATGGACACGGAAAAACGGTCAACTGTCAGCGCAAATAACAAAATAGGGGTCCTTAAACCCGCATATCCCATTTTTTTACATTTTGTTGGAAAACTCAGGGAAAAATCGAAAATAAAGTGCACTGCGCAGTTCCAGGGTGTAATAATAACTGTAATAAATGTCTATTTTTGTTGACGTTTCCTTATTATAAACGTCAAACGTATTCCCAGCAAACAATGAATCTTCTGGCCCAATGCTGGCCATGCTGGCAATATGATCGCCCAGTGTATGGCATACTGTAATCGGATACCTATAATCCAGCCAGCAATGGGCCAATGAAGGCCCGAAGTGTGACGTCACGCGGCCATCTTTGTTTGCGCATGTTAACGATCATTATTTTCCGTAGCCGGATATACGTTTTGTACATAAGCAAAACCATTTAGGAGTGCGAGAAAAATTGATCAACACGAAGAGCAAGAAGACTAGAAAGAAATCGGAATATCGAAACAAAGAAAATCAAACTTGATGAATCCAGTGAGCAAAGAAAGGAAGAAGTACCTGCAGCAGCAGAATTTAAGGACGATCAACCTATTGTTGACATAGAAGCTTGCAGGAACAAACAACACTGTCACTTTCATTCATTTTTTCCCGCATTTAACCGTGTCCAGCATGTAAAATGCGTTCAGTTCGTTTAAAATTTAATTTGCCAAGGTCTGTTGTAGTCTATTCGGAAATTTGGTCAATCGTGAGACTCATTTTTAATATTAATACGCGACCAGCACTCATGTCACATTCAAATCTTCACCCTAATTAACGCCATCTTGTATAGGCCACGCCCCCATGTCAGATCTCAATATTGTATTATTTCTTCTTCGAGTGACATTGTATTATTTTTTAAATTTTTTTTTCAGATGTCAAGCGGGAACTGGAAGATGTATAGTAGACAAAGCACACAGAAATCAATGCCAAGCATGTCGTCTCAAAAAATGTCTTGCTATGGGAATGAACAAGGATGGTAATTTGTTTACATTTATGACATTTAAAATTCAATGTGATCTTTTGGTTTTTTTTTTTTAATTTTTTTACTGAAAACCCAATTTCATGTAGGTACTATCTCAATAATAAATGTTATAGATGCTTGGATTGGGCGAGTTAGATGGATTAAATGTCCTGCATGTTCGCCCGATCTCGGCGATTCCCAACTCGTGCACGTCAGGTAGAAAACCAACTGACCAACTCGTGCTCAAAGGTTTTAATTAAAATATTAGAAAAGTTTTCTATTATCTTCTTCCAAAAAAGTTATTACGAAGACATACTGAAGGCATATTCATATATATATTCAAAATAAAACTACTAAAAAAAATATATAAATTTAATATTTATACGAATATAAAAATTTCATAATTAATATTATTGAGTACTTAACAAAATTAAACGTTATTTTTTTATTTTTAAAATTATCAATGGTATATTTTAGAGAATCTTGTTTTTTTCTACAAGACGAATTTTTGACAATTTTATGACAGTCTACATTCAACATTTTATATAGGTCTCTTCTTGAATTTTTAGTTATACGTCAACAAAAACAAATAATGAGGGATGTGAATTATAAAAGGAAATATTCAAATGGCTATGAAAGGATTCCCATGCCTTTAAATCTATGGATTTATTAGTTCCTAGATTTAAATTAGATTGGATAGTCAGGTATATTTTTCAAACGGGTACGAGTTGGGCATACGGATTAAAGAGACCTTTACAATTTTACCTTTTAAAGGATTAGTGGGCACGAGTTGGGATCTAACTCTCACCAACTTCTATAAAGTTAAGTAATACAATACTAACAAATGCATTAAAAAAAACGAAAGAAAACCTCCAGCACAGAGGAAAATGTAATGATACTTTATGAATGTTTAAACTGTAAAAAAAAAACCCTTATACGAAGAATAACAAAGGAGTAAAAAGACTAACAGGCCTTTACTGAAGCGAAGGCAGAAAATCGCTCTAATCGTCTTTCTTTTATACATCTCTTTACGCCAGAGCATTAAATAGGTGGTGTCGAAAAAGCCATTATTCAAACCAAATTCACAATTATTTTACATACGTTTTGCCTGCCTTGCGGATTAACGCACGTGTCGCTACTCTTTGCCACCGCCGCGTCCTCACAAAAGGGGTTATTTTTACAAGCAAATTGGCACCCCGCAGACAAACATTTTTAACCACTTGCATAGGGTTGTTAGTGTTTTAATTGTGAATCAAATTAAAATTCTTACTCATTCAATCCCAAAAATTTATTTTAGTGATATTTTCTGTATTATCTCTACCCTTTCCTATTTTGTTCCAGATGCGTTAATAATTTCTTTCGTCCATTCTTTTCTTGGTCTTCCTCACAAGTTTATAGACTTTCGTGTTTTTAACGCTCCGGTCTTTGATACGTCATTATTCTTAAGTCGAAGTTTAAAACCTTCGTGTTTTTAACACTCTAGTCTTTGATACGTCATTATTATTAAACTAACAGCTGTAGATCTTTCATTTTTGGAAGAAATATTAAGAAAGGATGTAGAAATGTTTTGTTGAAGACCACTTTATAATATCTTTATTGGTTTTGACAGGAGCAGACGACAAACTCGAAGTTTATAGACCTTCGTGTTTTTAACACTCTGGTCTTTGATACGTCATTATTATTAAACTAACAGCTGTAGATCTTTCATTTTTGGAAGAAATATTAAGAAAGGATGTAGAAATGTTTTGTTGAAGACCACTTTATAACATCTTTATTGGTTTTGACAGGAGCAGGCGACAAAGTCGAAGTTTATAAACCTTCGTGTTTTTAACACTCTAGTTTTTGATACTATATTCTTAAACTAACAGCTGTAGATCTTTTATTTTTGGAAGAAATGTGACAGTAACCTTCCGTTTGTCTGGGTGTCGTTTGTTTGTTGATTGTCTGTTTGTTTCTCCGTTCGTCTCTGTCATTTCCAAAACCTGTTAACTGCATTCATTCTGATGATGACTTTATAAAGGACAAAACTAGTTGTATCCCAATTAAATTTCGTGTTAGTCAGTATGTAATTTTTCCGCCGACTTCAAAAGACGATAATTTTACTAACTTGAAATTTCCACTGGCATGAAACGTTCCCCTACCGCCCCCTTTCGGTGACACCCTCGACTGCAGCACATCAACGTAAACCAGCAATAATAAAACGCCTCCGGAATTGTAAGTTTCCGGTGAGGTTGTCTCTTTGTGATTGGCTTCGTTTATGCCAGAATTACAGGATAAAACGTACAACGTACAGATGCCGGTTGAGACTTTAATGTGATTTGGCTTGCGGTTGCATGAAATTTTGTTACCTATGTCGCCGCTTTATCTTTATGATTTGTACGAGACGATCGCTTTGGAGTTTCTCTTCCAAATCGTCTATGATAAATTTCACGATCGGTCTGTATCTTTTTCGTTTATTAAATCTGTCATGGATTGGAGACTTTGATATTTATAAATGAATTCAGAAAAATGAGAGGAACAATTATTTGTTTCATATCCATTTTTGTTTAATAAGTTATATCGATTAATGTAAGAAAAAGGGAGCCATGGGATTTATGACTGTATTTCTCTTTAAGGTCGCCGGCGCTGCGGCGTCACACTCAAAGAAATAAAGGAAAAGTAGCGAGGTTTATATGGGGAAGTAATCCTTTCTTGTCAATTTTTTTAACTCGTCGGCATCTCCTTCTTTGTTGTCTTAAAGTTCGAATAGACTATACTATACATTTTTTTAGATGTGCTACCACTAAATTTTTTATCGGGCAGCTTGAAAAACCGCGGTAACATGTGAACTAAACGTCAGATTATCATGATATTTTGACACGTATCATTTGAAGGTTGGTACTTACCAAAAATTACACGGATTTGTCAATAGGGGCACCACCTATATGTCACCCTACGAACTTATTAAATGACCAGGAATTTATTTTATACCTGTTGTAATCCCTGCCTTATAAGTTGAGTCACCAAATTTAAAAATGCCACAAAACGATAAGTGTCGAATTTTCTTGTTGTTATTTTCTTTTTTAGCTGTTCAAAACGAAAGACAGCCGAGAAATACAGCTACAATTCGCCCGGAGACCTTGAGAGATATGAGCGCTGAGCAGGAACGCGCTTTGCGGGAAGCAGCAGTGGCAGTTGGAGTATTCGGGTAAAACTATTCAAGTAAATATGCCGGGTGTTTAATTATATTTTTCGAAAATAAATTAGTTCGAAATAAAAAAAATAGAAAATAGGTAGCAGACTTCTAAATATGCTTTTTTTTTTAAATAGACCCAAAGTATTTTTTAATTATTCCCCCAAAACCTCGTAATGTTCGATTTTTGAAGCTAAGTGTCTGTGATATGGTAAAAACTTGAAGAAATATTAAGAAAACAAAATATAATAACTCATAAAATATTTTTTTATTATCTTATTGGATGTATTAGATTATTTCAAGTTTATTACAACAGTTAAAGAACATAATTTTGTTCTAGGAATTTATTTCCGGGTATTTTGACGGGAATAAAAAAGTTGATGGTACTAAAAAGTCAAGCTAGCGCTCGGTGAAGGTAATAAAAAGTCGCAGCGCAGAAGTCCAAAATAGACATCGGAATTTTTAGGCGTTAGGAGGGGAGGGGGTCTTGATGTTTGACAGCATGTAGAGCAAAAATATATAGCAGGGTTTGTCTATGACTCTACAAGATCGAGTATTCAATAAATTTCTTAAACTCGATAAGGGATTTTAAAACTTTAGGCAGAACTATAATTTGAGGCATATTGGGAACAGGATGATCGAGTTTTACTAAATTTAACTTAACCTTGATGAAGATAATTTTATAGAAAATTTGTTACAGGCCTCCAGTTTCTTTAACGATGGCATTCAATCCTGGAAGATATACAAACACTTTCCTACCATCCGTCCCACATTCCACGTTACCAAACAGAGAATTTTCCCCAAAAGGTACCACCAGTGATAATGACGGTAAGTTTGACCTATCACATCGATTTTTTTACGTAACATCCTGTATGGTGAAACAATATCGATACCAATAGGTACAGATCTTTAAGGTTTTTTATAAAATTTATTTGTTCTAGAGGAGAGTATAGATGTGACAAACGAAGAGGAGGATACACCATCATCGGGATGCGCCGTATCTTCAAGTAGTGGACCTTTAAGGCCTGAACCTCACCCACCTTCAATGCAAGGTCTCTATCCTTCGACCCAGGAAACGATACACGAAACGTCGGCCAGACTTCTTTTCATGGCTGTTAAATGGGCTAAAAATCTACCTAGTTTCGCCAGTTTGCCGTTTAGAGACCAGGTATTAACCGTTTTTTTTTCTTTGCAGGTCTATGTCGAGTCCACAAATAAACAGCATGAATTTTAGAATTAAAAGTGAGCAGCGACTTTTGCTGAAATGCAGTATGGAAATTAAGATACCTTCCCAAAAAAAACCATGAAACCTATCTCTATTTTCCCACGTAAATCTCCATAAGAAGGTTCGATTCGCAATTTTTTGTGCATTGCAAGGTCAGGTACCGGCTCAACGTTATCAGCTTGGGGTTAGCAAAACCTGACGCTGTTTCAGGCCTAGTACTTGGACAGGTCTAGAACAGCTTGTACAGAAGGGGAGAAAGCCTTAATTTCCGCACTGTATAAAAAATAGCTCAACTTTACTAGCAATAAATAGATCTGTATCAGACTTTTGACATCTCTCTGTTCTCTCTCTGGTTATTCTCCAAAATGTTCTATTCACATAACTATTTATTACAGGTTATTTTATTAGAAGAAACTTGGAGCGAGTTGTTTCTTCTAAATGCCATTCAGTGGTGTATGCCGTTAGATATATCAGGTTGTCCTTTGTTTAGCATAAATGAACATACCAAAAATGGTCATTCGGCAACAGATATCAAATTTTTAGGAGATACGTTGTTAAGATTTAAAGGAATCCACGTTGACCCTGCCGAATTTGCTTGCCTGAAGGCGATTGTATTGTTCAGAGCAGGTTAGTAGATCAAAAATCACTTATTTTTCAAAAATTTGCGGAAATTAAATAACTTTTTCGTATATTTCAGAAACGAGGGGCTTAAAAGATCCTAGTCAAATAGAAAATCTGCAAGACCAAGCACAAGTTATGCTTTGGCAACATTGTAGAACGCAGCTACCTGGTCAGGTGGCAAGATTCGGTCGTCTCCTACTTATGTTGCCTTTACTAAGAATAGTTCCGGCTGTCAGGATAGAAACGATATTTTTTCAAAAAACCATTGGGAATACTCCCATGGAAAAAGTATTATGTGACATGTATAAAAATTAAAAAAATCGTTATTAAATGTATTATATGAAATTATTGAATTGCAAGGTGGATTCTTTTTCGCGTTGCCGGCACATGGGGATTGGCCTAATATTTTAGGTGGCAGTCAAAGGGTTAAACGTGGGTGTTGAGCCTACTTAACCAACCCTGTAATTTAGTTTGTTTGAAAAAAAAACAATATTTTCCCGAGAAAAAGTATCCACCCAGTATATATATACATGCTCTACGCAGTTTGTAACTACTTAAAAATGAATTTCATTATTTGTAACCTTTTATAGAAATATGTAAAATATTTGTTGTCCAACTTGTTTATTATTTATTTTATACATAATCAAAATATTCAATGAACAACATGGCCTAAAACGCTAGTCAAAATTACCATTTCCAAAATAAATTATGTATAATGATGTAATTATTTATTGTAATATATGCATTAATAGATTCGTTGTTTTTTTAATACTATAATTATCTCGTACGACGTAAAACCATAAAAAATAATTTTGAGTTACGAAATATGGAGCGTAATACACATACACAAAGTCACATAAATCAATGTGTTAGATAATAATAATAAAATAAAGGCGAAATAACAACAGTAAACTATTTTTACATAACCTAAAAAAATTGGAGCAAATCGGAGAGTGACTACTACCACATTAAAGTGAGTTTAAATAATTGTTTTCGAAATTTATACAAAAACTGGAACAAAACGATGAACCAAATATAACTATGAAATACAAACAGGGGTGATACAGCTATTTTTTTAAAAAATTAAGTACATAAACATTTTCAACAAAACTAAAAAATATTTTTATTTATCTTAACGCACAATGGAAAGTTATACAGAACCAGAATGGTTGAATAACTTAGTAGTAAAAGGTAAGAAAAAGCCTTCATTCTGTAAGGAAGATAGCCACCTGTTCGTGATCTCTATAACCGGCCGTTAAAAACGACTTGATTGATGAAAATTTGTCTGAAAAATGTCTTAAGTGAACTGTGATCACGTTTTTGGGAGATATTTGGTATCCCAGAACAGTATTAATTCATGATCATTACTAGTTCATTATGAAAGTTTTTATGACAGCTTTGATAGCGACAATTTACAGGATAGCTGGCAAAATAAGGACAAGTGACAAAAGAACATTTAAAAAATCGACGCTATTTAAATGTTACCTTCATCCCCTGGGAAAATAGGGCAAAAAACAAACTAAAAATATTTGTAATCTTTGAAGGAGGTATTCCCCGAGGCATACAACCTCCAGACATTGAAGGTTCTCACGATGTTCCATGAACATTACAGAATATCTCCTTTCGTGGGAACCAGAACATAAGAAAAAAAAAGGATCGCGAATATTTTGTATTTTTTGCAATATTTCACCTACCGTTTTAATTAGATATTTAAGATATGGTATTGTCAAAAATTTCTGCCTAATGATAAACTATTTCCTAAATATTTGTATTGTATATTTAGGTCCAGACATCTGTTTATTGTAAATGAAAAAAATCAGATTTAACATCGACGATAGAAAAGACGAACAATTGTAGACTTTCCTTCAAAGTCAAATATCTCCAAAATTGTTGACTTTAGCGCAATAAAAGTTAATAACTTTTTGTAACATAAATAACCAAAGATTTAAATTTATTTTCAAGCTTCTAAAAAATAAATGGACTGCAGTTTGAACAAAAAATTTAAAACGGTAGGTGAAATATCGCAAAAAAATAATTTTAATTTTTCAACTTTAACACCCCGTATCTCGTAAATTAAGAATCTTAGTGTCTTTTATGTACCTAACTCATTTTTAATCATTTGTCAAGGGCTATCACCTGTAAAGCGTTGTCGGTCGAATATCGGAACACCCTGTATATAAAAATACATTTGGAAATTGGTTACTTCTGATAAAGCAAAAAAAAGTAAAACATTAGAACCTAAGACGATGAACATGAGTTCGAAACGCATAATGTAGAGTAGGAAGATGAAATAAAATATAAAAATATATAATATATATAAAATAAAATATATAAAAAATAAAAAATGGATACGATGTAAGGTTAAATAAAAATATTTTGCATATCATGTGGTTCAAATCAACTTTGTTGTTTAGTAGGATTCATAATTAATATTTAAATTATATCTTTAAATCGTTCGTTGGCACATGCGTTTTGCAAGGAGAGAGTCGATTTTATAGACGCCCTAAAAACGTTTACTCGCTTCCTGATCATTTCTGATATGAGCTACTTAGACAGTTGCACAGATAGTCACTCGAACTAGATTGGAGTTAACGATATTTAATCTTTATAAAAGAATGTTTAATTTACGTAGAAACTACTTATCTAACTTGTATTTGAAGGATGTCACAATTTTATTTGCATAATTATTTTGTAATAAATTTAAAATTGGCGGTTTTTCTTAAATAATTCACGCATGCGATTTGTCGAAATAGTGTCAGTGTCAATTTATTTTGCTACAGTAACAGTGTGTGTGTAGTCATGGCGAATCCGAGGAAATTTAGTGAAAAAATAGCCCTTCATAACCACAGGCAGGCAGAAGAGACTGCAGAGTTCGAAAAAGTCATGAAGGAAGTCATGGAAGTGAAGGTAAGCGATATCTGCTCGGGTGATTTTTGAACCTGATACCAGTGACAATGTAAACAACATCGTAATATTTTCTTTAGTTTGATATTTTTCATCACAATAAACACGTTGTTTTTTAAATCGGGATTATATAGTCCGCATTTTAAATATAAATATTACGATTTAGATTTAACGATAAAAAAAACAATGCAGTATAATCAACAGAAAGAGCTGTGACAATCAATAACCAGTACACAACATGATTTGACAGCAACAAATTAAAAGTAGGTTTATGCAGACTTTTATAACAATAGGAAAACAATCGTTTAGGATGATTCTAAAAAGGCTAATTAAATAGTCAAAAATTCTAGAAAATTAGTTATTACCCATAAAATTAACTTCTTTTACTAGATATCTGAGATGAAATTGGAGTCAAAGCAATATTTCCCTTCTATGATAAATATTATTTAATTTTTGGTACTTCTTTATTTCAAAGTTATATGTTAAATTTTCTTTCAATATTAACCCTACAAAATCTCGGATGTTTTTAAATAAAAAAAAATAACACAGCCTTTAAGGCTTTTGTATACACAATTAGTTAACTTTGTACCACACTCCCATAGACCAGGACTACACCTTTTGAAGTATGATAATAGCAACTCTATGTAGGACAATCATGACAAAGCTCTGAAGCAAGATTTAAAGAACACAGTACCTAATTGAAAAATGTAACTATTATAACTAATAATATTTTGTAAACCGTGTGATTGATTCTAAACGTAATTTTACTGTACCTGATAATGGTAAATTGTTGGGTTCTTGTACAAAAGTCCCTGGTTGGACTTTTTAAAAATGGTTTATATTAACCAATTTTTTAATAATGAAGATATCAATTGTATTAATGCAAAATTAACTACTAAAACCATAAGTTTTCTTCATTGGAATTTAACTTAACCTTTTTGAATATTTAATTACGGTTTTAACAACTTCGTAATTAAAATTTTTTAGGTTTCATTAAGGATGTTAAAAGTCTTATTATAGGCAAGCATTTATCAGACATTTTTTAAATATTATGTCCACTGTCTAAAGGTAATTTTGTCCTCTGACAACACCGCAAAGGCAGAATACTTTCTTATCAAGTTAAACTCTAAAATATAGAAAATGACCTATAGGGTACACTTACAGGTTGCTCCAGATCGAAAGTCTGCGAAAAATACTCTGCGTATCAACACACAATCTCTGGGTTCTTTCAGAGGGGGTTCACTACCCAACGTTACAGGAGGTTCTTCCGCTGATAAAATAGTGGAAAATAATGACTCGGTCAAGGTGATTTTTACCATCATTAATTAGATGTTTTGTAGAAGATTTTTTATATATATAATTCATATAGAAATTGTTATTTCTGAATGCGCTGTAAGATCTTACAAATGCATGCCTAAATAGAATGTGATGCTTTTCGTTGTGTCTAAAAGCAAGTTTATTTATCAGAGCGGTGCATTTATCATTTTGGTTACACTGTATGTCGGATTAGTTAAATGGTTGACAATTCTATGTGTATTTCTATTGTTTTTGGAATTAAGAGTTTATATTTTTTTGAAGCACCCTATATAACAGCAAAACCATATATTTTAAAAAGGTAAAATCAAAAATAATATAAAAATATACAAAATGTTCCATTTAGTCCACATTGTATCTATATATATATATATATATATATATATATATATATATATATATATATATATATATAAGAAAATATTTTCAAAATATGGCCACATAAGTATATCCTTTACCTTTTTTCTTAATAATTTTTTTATCTCTTAATATTAAGAAATTCTTTTCATTAATGAAGCAAATTTTTATTGTACAGTATAGTCATTTTTAACTGAAAATTATTTTATTTTTAAAATAAATGATTTAAAACTTTTACAATTTTGTTATTGTAATTTATGTAAGCATATTTTTTCATTGTACTATACAAATCCCAATCAAAATTATATTGTGCATTATACAATTTTATTAAATCAAAACAATGGCTTAATGGGTGTACAACTAGAATTTAAAATTAATCCAGATTTTTAGCAAACTGATACTCCTCTTGGTATAAACAAATTTAAACAGTTGGTTTACATTATTCCAATTAAAAAATTAAACAAACTCCCATCTGAATCTTATCGCATGATATAATTATATTTTGCAACTTTAAATGTTTTTTTTTATTTTTTATAAGACTGTTAAATATTTCCCAGTAGAAGTAGCGAAAATTCTTATAAATTATTGATTATTTTATTTCTGCTAAGGCACATTTGAATATTCAAATTATAATGATACAAAATTATTACTATTTTGTTTTCTATTATAACAGGGTTCCCACAATGGAAGCGAGATTTTCCCTGACTTTTCCAGGTTTTCCTTGACCATGCACAAACTTTTTTCAGGACAAGAATCCACCTTTTATAGAGTAATACAAATAAGTAAATGAAAAATTTTATTTATAATATATAAATGAAAATAATGGCATATAATGACACAAAATGATAAAGAAAACTGATGGAAATTTAATTCCTTGCAAGGAATATCTAAAAAGAATTCGAATTTGTGAATTACATATAACCAGTGTGCATATTTGTGGATGTAATAAATTATACAAAGATATCTTTGAATTCACAAATGAAATGTAAATTTTGTGTATCTATTTTTTTTTTGCAGTCATTTGGTTTTCCATATACACTGGTTGAATTCCCTGACTTCTGCTGAAAAATGCAATATTCCCTGACTTTGTCAACACTTTTTGAATTCCCTGACTTTTCCGTTTTCCAGGTCTGTGGGAACCCTGTATAAATAATTATTTTTTATTATGAATTAATTTTTACAAAAATGCATTAATAAACAGTTTTAATATTAGAAAAAGAAAAACTTTTGTTCACCAACTTTTAAAAGTGCAATTACTTTTAAATGTAATATTTTCACTAAAAACTCAATAAAAATGCAGAAGAACGTTTTCAGCAAAAATGTATGCATTCTTCTGCAGATAACATGTAAATATATATAAAATAACAGACTCAAAACACTACCTTGGGGTACCTACTTAAAAATTATTTCAAACTTGCGTATCTAACAAAAAAAATAATGGGGGTGGTATAATTTGTAACTTTTATACTTTGAACTTGTAAAACTTTAAAAATATGGGACGTAATTAAAAAAAAACATTACTTTAGAGAGAAATGAAGTCCTCTCCTTCACTATATGTTCTCCAACTCTATATGCCGGCTTTATAAAACGTTAAATGAATCAATCAAGGTGGAATAATAGAAAATGGGCTTCATGAAATGCTTATTTTTTTAGGTAGTTCTCTATAGAGGACCAATTAAGTTTAAATTTGGTAAGGGCGTGGTGCATACTCGATATTTTGCACCCAAGTTAGTGTTTTGCCACATAAATTTTACCTTGTTCCTTTTGCCTCCTGCTAAATATCTTCTTGTGCTTTCGAAGCTCTAAATAAGCTACTTAAAAATGGACTGTTCTAAATGGATCACTAAATGCACAGACAAAAATTGTTCACTTTATAAAACCGAACAAAACACCGGACATTTTATATTACGAAACCATTTTTTGTGCACAAACGCTTACTTGATTTCAGTGCTTCCCGCTTTTCAGATGTGTCAATTGTCAGATTAGTCATTAAATAGTGGCCTTTTGCGTGTTAAAACAAGTTGTCAACTTGCAGGATTTAATTTAATAAAATTCGAGATGAAAAAGCTTTGCTGGATAATAGAGAAAAAAATAATAATTTAAGTAAGTCTGTTGTAATTTAAAAAAAATGCGGCATATTTGTAGTGTTGGTTTTGTAGAAATTCATTTTACTGACAAAAGACAAATCATGAGATATTTAGACAGGGACGCATTGAGGGGCGTTTTAATTTCCCTTTTTAAATTATTTAGAAAATGAAATGCATATTGTTGTATTATACAAAAATTAATAATTTATAAGAACTGCTATGTTATGGTTGTTAGGTTCATGTTAGAAATCTGTTAAATTTGAGTAATGAGATGTCTATAGTTTTTCTCAACAGTTTGAATTAACTGATAGATAGCAATACAGTCTATCCTTCCTTGGTTATCAAAACCAAATGTTCTTTAACAAACCTAATTTGTATATAACCGCGCCATAAAGAATAATAACTATTGCATGCCTTTTATTTGGTATAAGAAATTGAAAAAGTATGTTTCTTTTGGCATTTGATATATAAGAAACTTTCTTAAAGATAGCATAGTTATTCCTGTAGTAGAAAGCATGCTAGAAAAATTTAGAACAAGTCGTGTAAAATAACATCCTATAAAGTCGTCCCTACAGTACCGAATTTTCGACAATTTCATAACACGAATTAAGCACAACATTAATTATCAACATTTTTGGTTATAACTACTTTGATAAATAATTAGAAATAAATAATAAGTTAATTTGTAATCATGTTTGTTCATCGCAGTGTTTCAAATAAATTTGCGCGCAATTTCGTCGTATGATTAATCGAAAAACATTTATTGCCGGCTTCTGTTGCTCTTACACTACGATGTTATGAAAAAACGCTTATCCTTACACAGAAAACTAACGGTCGCTTCCTAAGTAACCGCTATTGGTTTAGTTAAAGTAAAAGATCGATGACTAGAAATCAGCACACCATCCCATTTTTAAATTTTTTTTCGCAGTAGAGCAAAACTATCCAGTTGAAAATTTGTTTATTCAACTGACTAGCCCAATTGATGAAGCCTGATATGCGCAAAATTACTAAGTTGGTTTAAGTCGATACTGGCTTTTCATATCTTGTATATCGACTGTAGAATGAAGGATGTAAATTCTTCAGGAAACTTTTTGGGCAATGTGACTTTCATATTGTTTTTTTTAAAGGACGAACAGTCAATTTCTGGAAGATTACCTGCCAGTAGAATCGAGGGAAGAAGTAGAGCAAGATCTCAAGGTGGACCGATGAGGAGGCCCAATGAAAGACGTTTAGATACGTCGCCATACTATTTAAGTCCTCCAACCGATACAGGATGGAGACGAACGAATAGTGATTCTGCGTTACATCAGAGTACCATGCAGGTAATTTTTTTATTTTTTGACCTATTGATATTGAATATGTCTAATTCAGATACATGTACTAGTCGTTCGTGGCTTATGCTTCTCTTAGTTGAATTTTCAGGGAATGATGATGGATAAAAACAACGATTGTTCGAATAGAGGTTGGAATATGCCAACTATGAATGGACCTGTAAGGAATCATCAAGATAGAAGACCAAGATCTAGTTGTGACATACCGTCATCCACTCGAGTATCCGGAATTAGGTGAGTCAAACTAGTCAGGAGTATTGTATTCCTATTGTATATCAACGATGTTTTTTTTAGCATTCACCCATCAGGGCACGATCCCAGTTTAATCCAATTACCATTAGCAAATACTGGCTCTCTGCCGGATTTGACAAATGTCGATTTTTCTTCTCCAATTCACGTACCGCTCGATCAAGAGCACGATAGCTCTCCTTATAGTTCTGTAAGTATATATTTTATTTAAACGTAATTAACCGATTTTATTAGTAATCAGCAATAGAATGGATTTCCCGGGATCGATCTTCAAAAGAGTTAAACAAGTCTGGATTAAATCCGGCTCGAAGGACCATGTCAGGGATTAGACGGGACTATATTAGTTTAACCATAATTTTTTTTGTTTTAGAATATTCACATAGATAATAAAAATGTAGTAAATATGTTGGATTCTTCAAATTACACACAATTACCTGGTTTAACCGGAATTTACCACCATCCATCAACATCGCCATCACCTACGGTAAGACTTATTTTTATTTGAGACCATTTTTGCTTTTTCTAATTATTCCATTTATGCGGTCCTAGAGTAAATGGCTAATGATGCCTAATGATTTTCGACCCAGTCTACTGCCTTTTTGCTTTAGAACGTACATGGTTCTCATTACTTCAGCCTACATTTTGTTGTTCGTCTCTTCCTTTAATTTCCATTAATTCCGACATCATTGTCGTTATAGCGTTCTTGATTTTTTTAATATTTTAGCAGCAATTCCAATATTTTCTCTTTCCCTACACTTTTTTAGGTCCTAGCTCTCACAATTATCTGAAATCATCCGTTAGAATGTCTTTTGCCCCTAGCCAAATAGTAACGTACCAGGATTTCCAAAAAAAGCCTGCGAACTCGGTCCCTATATATAAATGTAATGTTAATTTCAGTTACATCAATCCGGTGCTTATAGAAGTCCAAGACCTAGTCCCCAGTCGTCTCCGAGTCCCGGAAGGCATTCGGCTCCTTGTAGTCCAGGTGCTACGAGTCCGTTACCCAACGAATATTATTTACTCAATCAGCAGAGTCAACAGTTTCAACAAGATTTTGAACAATTATCGATGGTAAGAATAATATTTAAATAAACCGCCCTTATCTATTTTATTAATATTTAAAATTAAACTTTAACTCGCGGATAAATTTGCGAAATCAATGATGCTTCTTCGTCACGCCATTACCAGGATTCGTATCAATACCGTAAATCATAAATACAAGAAATGTGCCAGTTTTCTCCCTCTTAATTTTGGTTGGCTGATAAGGAGAAATGTTCAATTCATAGACAAATGAAAGATAACAGATGAAAGTCTGGTCTAAAGTGTCATATACTCCTAACCTTTTGAAAACCCCAAGTTACTCAAATTTATATATTTTTTTGTTAAAAAAAGGATTAAATGCATTGTTTCACTGCTCGACACATCATAGGTGTTAACATTCATTTTCCATAGTTAAAATATTGTGATGTCTAAGCCGACTACTTAAAAACCTGTTCAAAAGCTAATCTAGAAAATTATCGATTCCTAATTATTCCATTATTTATAGCCAAGCACGCTAAACAATAACAATACAATTAAAATTTAAACTTAAAAGATACAATAATATCCATCCTTCTCGAATACTATAACCTGAAATTTTGAGTCGTTTCTGAGTGCTTGCAATAACAATATTGTCATGTAGACTGACATGATTCGGACCTTCTCTGTTATACCACTGGCTGTGCACGCTAGGACCATCTGGGCCGTTAACACCACTTGATGGTCCATTGTATTCTCTGTAACTCTTGTGTCAGATTTTGGAGCCCCATGAGAAAATAATCTCTTCAATCATCAGAAGTAAAATCTTACACCCCTTTAAATCGGTCATGTTGCCTCCGTATTAAAACTCTAATACGAAGCAAATCTGTCAAACTTAAAGGTAACAGATGATGAAATATGACAAATGAAAGATGACAGATGACAGAAAATGGGACAAAAAGTGGAGGGGCTGGTCTAAACTGCAAACTGTCCCATTATCTGCTCACAGAAATCTGAAAAACTCGTTATTTTATAAGTTACACAAATATATTTTTGATTATTTATATACTAACAGTGCGCGTTATAGCTAATAATTTTCGACAACCTCTCTTAACTAATGCTCCTATGGGTTGATGTTTTTATTAGATATTGGTCATAAAATACAACAACCAAAAGGCCATCGACCGAAATCCTTCAGCCTATACAATTATTAGAATATATTTGAAACATTGCTACGACAGGGATTAGGGTTAAAAATATAAACATATGATGCGCACTGTATAATGCCATTTGAAAAAACATTGTCAAGATTAACCTAAAAACTATAGGATCATTATCTAAAGAATGCTATACAAGAGATATTCGTAATTCTTTTGAACAAATTTTTCGTTTATTTTCTGCTTTATGGCTTATTAATATAAAAATACTCCAAAAAAACTACCAATAACCATAAAAAAAATAATGCGCTTTGAAAAATTTGCGCGAGTTCTCATATTTTGTTGAATAATATGCAATTAGCTAAACAATATACAGGGTGGTCAATACAAGTACAAATACTATAATTAATATTTATTTGCAAGTTATTAAAGCAGTTTTATAAATGTTGACTCTTATCTCTAAACAGTTTGGTCTATGACAGTAAAAAAATAGCGTATACCTCGGTTCAAAATATTAGATTTTCTTCATTACTGGCATGGTTACATCATTTTGTCTGCATTATTTCTAAGTAAAGTTAGACCCTGTGTGTTATCATTCTACAAATTTGAACCTGAAGTGACTTTTAAACCCACGATGTATGCAAATAACAATAAGAACAACGATAATAAATGCACAAAAGATGTGAAATAAGTTAAAATCACAGCTCCCAAGAATTACGACATTTGCACTGACGTCTGGACCTCAAACAACTGCTCCTTGGGCTATATGCCCCAACAGGTATTGCATTACAGAAGTCCAGACGCGGTTGGGACCCGAATCGTTTCGGGACTTAAACCAACAACTTTGATTTTGTTACTAAAGGTGCCTGTCATTCTTATTGTGCCTCATCAGTAAGAAGCAGACAAGCTCGACTTCCTATCTTTAAAGAAAGGCTGAAGAATGGATTCGACTCGCCTTGTTCTTGATAAAACTTGCGTCAAGAACGAAGAAACCCCAACGCCATCTTCACTTTAATAACAAAATCAAAGTTCGCAATTAGTAGAAAACATATCGTACGATAAATGTACAATAATTTAAAAAATTAAGAAAATTTACACGTTTTAGAGTTGATTTTTTTTTAAATATAAAACCCGTTAGACCTTTGGATTCATTCGTAGTGTTATCCATTACTTCATTAGTAGTAATAGTATGCATGTGTTGTCAGGACTGGGCACAGCTAGTGGCGAGCCTTTTGGAGTCAGGCTGCACCTGGAGTGCGCAGTTGCAGGTGACTAACAAGATTACAAATCATTATTTTAATTTTTTTTTCCTTTCTGTTTTTTATTTTTCTCTGTAGCATATTCATTTATTTCTGAATAGAGTACAGTTTTTTGTATGGTTGTATGTGGCTTCATGATAAACCATTTAAATCATCTAAATAACAAAATTCGTTTTCGAGTAGATTTTGTTGCGTTTCTTTTAGATTAAACTGGACCTCCTCGATTTTTACTTTTTCAACAAATATGTTGCCTAATATAATAAATCTAAATGCGTGTATAAAAATGTGAAAAAATATTGTACTTCTTTATTTGGCTCTAGCAGGATCTTGAAGTAACTGTAAATCTCTGACATACAAAAAATAAAGCTAGACGGGGAAGTACACGAGATCGTACGTATGGGTTGATCGGCATTATGGAATAGATGAAAGTCCAGTTATAAGATAGATCAGTATCAAAACAATTATGACAGATAAATAGCTTTTCAAAGAAGTGAACTGGTGGCCTGCCAAATCGTGCTGCATCCTTCAGAACAACCAGTAACCATTTGAGCGTTTCATGATGAATAATTTTCTCATCTTCAGTTACAATCCAATGCAAGAAACTTTTTCTTTGTTGGCTTTGAATCACCTGCTCGCAAATGAACAATCGCCTTTCAACGTCTCTCTGTTTCAGCTCATACGACACCCAATTTCCTAGTTTTTGAATTATTTCCCTGTCTCTCAATCGTACGGAAGCATCCTGTTGAGTCACTCCCAATGATTCTGCAAGCTCCTCTTGCGTTTGACTCTGATCTTCGAGTTTTACCTCTAATTGTTTATCCTCAAATTTTTTTGGCTGTCCAGATCGAGGCTTGTCTTAGATGTTGAAATCTTCATCCTTGAAATGATTTATCAGTTAGAGCAATGCACCGTAAACTTCAATAAGAATTTGATAGGCTTCAACCGTGATTTTCTTCCACTTAAAGCAGAAAAATTACCACAAAATTCGACATTTTCAACACTGCAAAAATGTATTTGTATGATACTCAAAGCGATGTAAACCGAATGTCTAACCGCCAGAATCGCTAGTCACTATGAACCATTCAGCCAGAGCCATCTTTTGAAAATGGACCAAACTAATTTATACACTCAATACTATCATTATTCGGTGGTCTAGCGGTTAGGGCAGCAGTACGGAATACTGGAGACGCGGGTTTCTTTCTTCAGTAGTTTTAATTTATTTCTGTATGATCCCTTGGAATTTAATTCCATTCTAGGAAGATTTTCCGTTAGCTTTTCACTTGTACTATCATTATTATTATAAAATGCTAGATCTTAATCGGCTTGGGTACTACTACTACTACTACTACTACTATCATTTATTTTTATGCTTCATTTGGAATCTTATCTTGTACTTGGTCGTTATTTTATTTATTTTCTATATACACGTTTGCATGTTAGAAATTTTATGCATTTTAAATATTGGTTTGAAAGTAAATAATATTTTTTAATATATCTATAGTTTATACATGCTTATTATTATTAATTCGATACAGAATTTAATGTTCGATATATAATAACGCCTCTTTTATTAGGTTTAGGATGGATCGTTTTGTTACAAGGTGTTCCATGATGGCGCGGTTATTTAATTTAAAAAAATAAATAGGAACACCTTGTAAAAGTAAAAGTTATACGTAATGGACGTATACTTTAATAAGAGTAGTATATTTAATTAAATATTTGGTGAAGAAATAATTGCGTTAGATACCAACAGTTGATAAATTATTATTTTTAATAATTGGTTTCTAATTCAGTACATCACCATATAAAAAGAGCATGGCAGAGTAAAAATGTGGTAAATGTCCCTAAGGGTGATGATAATATGATCCATATTGTTAACGGTGTGCCGCAAGGTTCAATCCATATAAGCCACTACTGAATCCCAATTATCTAAATTTAGATCTTTCTATTGGCTTTGTTGTGGTTTTATATTTAAAATGTTATGCTGTAAAAGCCCCAAGGATTGAATCTTGAGATGAGAAAAAACATGCAATCATTTATTGACCAACACTTCTTGATCATTTGGGCCTCGAACCGTGTGATAACCAATCAATAAGACTCATTTGAACCTTTTTGATTCGTTTCGACACATCTTCACTATCCGTACGGGCATTTACCACATGTTATGTTTTTTCCTTATAAAATAAATCCTTGAACGTTTAATTTTAACTTCAGTTAGACCCTCCAAACAATATGTCGTATGTGGATCAATCGACAGGTCAACAAATAAAACAACCCCACCATCAATCTTCAAATATACCAAACGCGAGTCCAATAAATAGTCTCGAAATGAGTACCGATGCAGGTTACTACAGTACGTCGCCCCACGTATACCCGTCAGCGTCGCCAGGACTAAGAACAACACCGAACACGCCCACAAGTTTACCCGAAATCATACTCACAGGTATTTATTTTAATTTTTTTTTATTAAACTATTAATTGACAACCTGTTTTTTTTTAGATTTTTCAGGAGAAGACGGGTCTCGACAGCTGTCGTCAGATTTCTTCGCTGAAGAATCGCTCAGAGCGGGATTGGGACCATTAGATTTCGAAGAAATCCAAATACTGACAAACTCATCAATAGGCATATCCGAAATGGTCGAAGATAATTTTAGGTTAGACCATCGCTCGTAATGCGAAGTACAGTAAGTTTTTTAAATATAAATAGAAATACAAAACAAATAACCAATCAGCCAATCAAACAGATGCAAGAAAGCAAATAATCAAACAGAAACAGACAAAACGAACAATCAAACACAAACAGACTATCAAATGGATGCAAGCAAGCAAACATACAAACAAATAATCAAACACAAACAGCCAATCAAACAGATGCAAGAAAGCAAACATACAAACAAATAATCAAACACAAACAGACAAACAAACACAAACAGCCAATCAAACAAATGCAAGAAAACAAACATACAAACAAATAATCAAACAGAAACAGACAAAACAAATAATCAAACACAAACAGACAATCAAAAAGATCCAAACAAGCAAACATATAAACAAATAATCAAACACAAACATACAAACAAATAATCAAACAGAAACAGACAAAACAAACAATCAATCAAACAGATGCAAGAAAGCAAACATACAAACAAATAATCAAACAGAAACAGACAAAACAAACAAACACAAACAGATAGACAATCAAAAAGATGCAAGCAAGCAAACATACAAAGAGACAATCAACACACGCATGCTAGCAAACAAACGAAAACAGAAGCAATGGAAAAGAAATAAACCAACAGTGGCAGGAAAACAAATAGAAACAAACAAACAGCAGCAAACATGTACGGTTATAAAGGCCTCATTTGTTGCGTCAGGGGTTAATAAACACAAAACAGGCTTATAGTCACCCTCTTTTCTTTTGCAGGAAATCACTGCCGAGTTTCTATTAGCCATTCGTGCTGCAGTAACCCGAGGATTCTAATATAAACGCCCAAAACAATTTAAAAAAAATTATCTTTTTGTGAACCATGCTATGTGTGATCATTAGATTTTAAATGGCAAACCAAAAATATTCGTGTAAATGAAAAAAATAGGCGTGATCATTGTTGTTGCAAGCGATTATAATTATTCATATTTTCTTTTAATTTTTTTTTTCTGTTTGCTCAATCATGTTTTTAGCCCTTTTAGCGATAAGCCCCCCGAGTGAAACGCCAAAATATCAACGTCTTCGGGCGGAATTGCTTGTGAGACGAACTTGAATTTAAGTGTCCCAGTGTTTAAGCCTTCTATTTTTTATTTTATGTAATATTAATAGTTTCGTTTAAATTGAAAATTCTTTTTAAATGGATCTTTTTATTCGAAATTTTCATCTAAATCGACAACTTTTGCTAGAAACAGTGTCTTTTCAAGCTTAAAAATATTTATGACCAATTTAATTTCAATGAACCCTTTTAATAAAAAAAATATAAAAAATCTCATTAAGTGGCACCGTTGATTTCAAAATATTTTTGAAATGGCGCCCTCTATTGAAAGTCTTAGTAAGTGCCGCTCTTTATTTGAAGTCTCATTAAGTGGCACCGTTTGTTTGAATGCTTGATTAAAATGGCGACTTTTGTTTGAAAATGTTCATTTAAATCGAAAATTTAACGGTTATTTTTTTTGTTATAAAAAATAATGTCTGAAACATAGCACAAAATAGTACAATTATTTGCGTTAAAACCCATTTAATTAATTTTAAAATAAAAATCACAAAGAGAGATCTTCCTCACCTATCTGCACCGGATGAAGTAACAATATAATACAAGGCGTTGTATATGTAAAGTCACATTTATTTGGCAGGAGACTTTTTTATTTTAGATAAATAAATAAATTACCTGAATTATTTTAAGGTTATAGAAAAACGGATGAAAAAGGCTTATAAAGCGTTAATATAAACCGATTTAAATTTTTTATTTACTTACATATATTTCTTTATACTTTTTTTTTGTAAAGTATAATTATTATTATTGTAATTCCAGAAACTTATATATAAAAATTGGATGAAAAATGTTGAAAAAAATTCAAATTTGTATATAGTATACAAGATTTTACATGTGACGCGATTTTAATGGGAGACAATCCAGGTAAATGTAAACAACCGATTTAAAAAATCCATCATATTTAGTATTTTCTGAGGTTAAGTTGAAAAAGTAGTACTTTTAATTTTACTTTGTACATGTAAGTCATCTATCAATTGTCAGTTTGAAAATTGTGTCATCATATGACACAATTTTCAAACTGACAATTGATAGATGACATGACACTATTTTCAAACTGACTATTGATAGATGACGTACGTGTCTTACATCTACCAAGTAAATGCCCTCAAAATTGATATGTCTGAGTCTGTAGATGTAACAGTCGTACAGCAATGACAGTTCCTAAAAAATAGCAATTGTTGCAGCACGCAGTTCACTTCCTCCAAATAGATAAATTAGCATCGAACTTTAGCGATTTCTTGTGAAGATTTAGATTTTAGTTTTATAAGAGGAAGGCCGATCGCGTATATTTTATTTGATGCTTAATAAATCCAAAACCTTGTCTTTCAAATAATAAACTGACTTTAATTAGTTGATGCTCGTGTATAGTTCATGTAATCGCTTTAGTCTGGCCATCTGAGAAGTGCTTTTAAGTCGATGTCGAGTGTTCTACTTTAATATATAGCTTGGGAGCCAGAGAATATTTCTCGAGTTGATAAAATAGAAACATGCATTCGCTGAGATGTAATCGAAGCGACTAATCGCGAGGTTGAAGTTTTTTTGGTAGGAACAAAGGCGCCGCTTTAAAGCTGTTAAATTGGGGCTACTATATGTATTACACGAACTATATCAGGAAAAACCCAGTTTAGAAAAGTTGTGCAATACTTAAAATTTTATAGCATACACATGAAACGCTTAAATACCACGCGTTGCCTCGTCTGTACATGCCATTAAAACAGTCACGTTATTTTTTTTTGTTTTTTTTATTGTCTTCACTCAAACTCTAAATATAAATAAATATATTGTTAATTGTAAAACTTTTTATATATATATTATATAATGTTAGTTACCTATTAAATATTTTTAAATTAATATACTTTATTAAATTTTATACTTACGTTAAAACGATGTTGAATGTTTATGAATGAAATATTTATAGATGCTTCTCTCACTTATTTGTTTTTTTTAGGTTTAGGTTAAGTTTTCATACGTGCACAAACTTAAATGTGCAGGGTCTCCCACAAATATTGGAGTGTATAGTTAACATGCTTTGTTGTCAACAAAAAAAAATCTGTCATATCTAAATCATTTATTTGTCCTGAAATGAAAACTTTATAGGTCAGTCGCTAGATGGCGTAATGTCTATAACAAAGTAAAAGTGCTGTTTTTACTCTAAAATTTTGTTAAGGATACGAATGAGCAACTAGGCAATTACTGTCCAAATCGCATGTTTATAGTTCCAGCAGTTAGAGCTGGAAAAAACTAATGTATGTATCTAGATGTCTATACTTTTTGCTCAGCGTTATTTATCAGTCATCACTAATGGCAACTGATGTTTGACGTTTTATAGTGTTCGAATTAATTGCTAGATGGCGCTATTTGAAAAACCGACATGACTAAGATGTATGGGAAAAGTCAAGGACAGTAATTTTGGGATTTTTTGATACGAATAGTTGCTCTGAATTCAGAAAAAGCTCAATTTTAAAACAAAAGTAAATTAGGCACTTTCGCCACCTTCAATTACTTGTCACTGTCACTCTAACTGCGGGTAAATTTAAATACAAGGCAATTACTGTCCAAATCTCATGTTTATAGTTCCAGCAGTTCGAGCTGGAAAAAATTAATATATGAATCTAGATGTCTATACTTTTTTCTCAGCGTTATTTATCAGTCATCTCTAATGACAACTGATGTTTGACGTTCTATAGTGTTCAAATTAATTGCTAGATGGCGCTATTTGAAAACCCGACATGACTTTAAGATGTAGAGGAAAAGTCAAGGACAGTAATTTGGTGATTTTTTGACACGAATAGGTGCTCTGAATTCGAAAAAGGTCGATTTTAAAACAAAAGTAAATTGGGCACTTTGGATCATACCAAAGTTTTGCTGTATAACTAAAAATAACTTTAGAATTTACAAATAAGTTTGGTTGAATTATATGTATATACTATACACTGTACAATATTTGTAGGACATCCCGTATATAGATATACTGTTTGTATCGTTTGCAATGACAGTGATGTAAACACATATACTTCAGAACAATTATATTCAAAGACTGATCTGCAGTCTTCAGTTGACTGTTACAAAACGAATTTTTGGAAATTCCAAAAAAAAACTTATAAAAAATATTCATGTCAAATTGTTCAATTAGATTTTAAGGTTCTATTATAGTTTATTCAAATATTTTATAAACAAAAAAACGAAGATTTCTCGTAACCCACATTTGTAAGTAAAATTTCATGGCGCTATAGGTTTTTTGCATGAGGTGTTTGTTTGTAAATATAGAGTTGTGTATCTTTTTTTATTTTTCTTTGTAATAAAATAGTTTATGATAAGTTAAGGTTCTTTTTCAAAATAAAATTAATATAAATGGTGATTTTATTTTACCTTTGAGGCACTTTTGTTAGATAATGAAACCTAGATCAATTTTCCTTATGTCTGGTTGCATTGGAGCCGACTACACGGGGTCCTCGGGGTGCAAATACCCAACAAATTATTTTTAACCCTTTGACTGCCGGCTAAAACATTAGGCCAATCCCCACGTGCCGGCAACGCGGCTCCCGCGTGCTATGCAACAATAACAAAGACTGTTTGTGTGAAGGCACACAGTAGACAGTCACTATTGTGTGCAGTCTTTGTTATTGTTGCCAGATGAATATTACCATAAAATAAATCATGAGCACGTGGGAGCCGCATTGCTGGCACATGGGTGAAACCTAACACAACGCGGTAGCCGCGTTGCTGGCAGTGAAAGTGTAATGAATAAATTATTCAGATTTTCTCGACTACTGTCATAACTAACGCAAAATATCTCGTGAAAAGGGGGTAAAGTGGGTGAAATGTTTTCTCTTTGATATGAGCGCCTACAAGAACTCGTTCCGATAATCAGGAAGGAGAGGGTGAAAGCGTTTTGCCCCTTAGAAAGGCAAGGGATATGGTTAGTGACTTCGAGCCGGGCTCATTTTCAAGGGCAATCAATTCTCTTTCAAGATTTTTTTTACCCCGAAGCTCTAACTGAATTAGGACCTGCAGGTGCGCGTGATACATTTATAAAAGCGAGTACGACCATTTTTTACTCCACTCTCTTTAGAAAATCTACTTCAGATGGCCACATTTTCTTTAACTTTAACGAACGACTAAATAATAAAACAATTCTTCTTCAATCAGGGTAAATTATATATTTTTATTTAATTAAGTAACAGTAAAAT
The DNA here is from genome assembly GCA_949320105.2 of Crepidodera aurea. Classification (NCBI taxonomy): domain Eukaryota; kingdom Metazoa; phylum Arthropoda; class Insecta; order Coleoptera; family Chrysomelidae; genus Crepidodera; species Crepidodera aurea. Next base: position 16,922,195 of record OX439477.1, on the reverse strand, counting down.
ACAGCCCAGAAAAGAAAATAGTGCGCATAGCATTAATTAAACCAAAATGTGCTTTATATTTTGGTATAGTTACTCTAAATAAATGCAGTTGATATTATCACATTTAATTACAAAACATATATATCATAAAAACAAATAACATCACTAGAATAAACATCATAATAAAAAATACTTTTTGTACCAGCGCCTCAATTGAGATTTATTTTTGGAACTTTCGCAGTGCAGTGGTTCAAAATACCGTATTTAACTAAAATTGTCCACACCGAAAAAAACATCAACTCAATTGGAAACAGAAACAAAACCTCCTACACCTACATAACAGAAATTTTTTTTTTTGAAAAATTCTTTATTTATACTAAAATATATTCGAGTTGGAATTTCTTATTGTATAAGTATTGTTTCGTTTTTCTTTTTTTTATTCTTTCGATAATTTCTTACATTTCTCTTTCTAAATTGAATATTTTCTTCATTTTCAATATTTTTCTTTTTTTTACTATTTTCGGATTGGTATCAAATTCAAACTCTCAACGAATTATTTTTTTTAACGGAAATTTCCCACTTTACAGCATGAAGCCAAAAATAAATAAAAACGTTTATTAGGCGCGCTGTTAAGCTTAGAGCATATTTTGAATAGTGAATGGTTTGACGCTCGTTAATCACCATTAATTATTGTATTATTTAGTGTTTTATGACCCACTCCCCTAACTTTGTTATGAGATTTTAATTTTCATTATAAAATCTAATTTTTAGCTGGAACTTTCGCAGCTGCATTACTTTTAACGGCTTTCGTCGCTAAAATTTTTGGCGGACTATAAATCACCTCCAGGTTTCCACATTAGGACCAAAGAATCAATGGACAAACAATGAAAAATGTTCGTAGATAATTAGGGGTGGTTTTCGGACGGAAAAAAGTGAATTAACTTTCAAAGCAATGGAGCACGATCAATAAACACATCGCCTATCAATATTTTATTTATACACTACTCTTCTCCTCTTTTACCTCTTTAGATACTATTATCTGGATCTTTCCTAGCAAACCTCTAAGAATATATCTTCTAAAGATGCCTCACTGATCGCATAATCTTCAATCAACTGAGGATTACAGGCTTTAATCAACTCTACTTCGTTGAAGATTTTAGACCAGGTTTTATCTTTCTCCTTGATATAAAAATGCAGAAGTCCCTAAACACAAATAATAATAATAATATACAGTCGATATTCTGATTTTAAAATATCATAAGTAAATTTCCTATTGATTTACGAGAGAAAATTGTCCCTGAACTGCCGATAAAATGGCCCCTAAAATATTAATACAATTTTCCTTATACTGTTTATACAATTATCCCCCACATTGTCGAAACAATTCTCTCTGCATAGTCATAATACAATTGTGCCAATCACTTACTTAAGTGACTAAATTATCCCCAGACTATCTATACATTTGTCTTCATCTCATAATATAATTTCCCCTAGATTGCTGATAGAATTATACCTAGACTGTCGTTACAATTGTCCCCTGACTATCTATACTTTCGTCCTCATTGCGGATACAATTGTCCCTAGACTGTATCTATACACTTGTCATCTGGTAATACAATTGTCCCTAGATTGCTAATACAATTGTCCCCAGACTATCTATACAATTGTACTCATCTGGTAATACAATTTCCCCTAGATTGCTGATACAATTAACCTAGACTATCGATACAATTGTCCGCAAACTATCTATAAACTTGTCCTCATCTGGTAATACAATTGTCCCTAGACAATCGATACAATTGTCCACAGACTATCTATTCAATTGTACTCATCCGGTAATACAATTGCCCCTAGATTGCTGATACAATTAACCTAGACTATCGATACAATTGTCCGCAAACTATCTATAAACTTGTCCTTATCAGGTAATACAATTGTCCCTAGACAATCGATACAATTGTACTCATCCGGTAATACAATTGCCCCTAGATTGCTGATACAATTAACCTAGACTATCGATACAATTGTCCGCAAACTATCTATAAACTTGTCCTCATCTGGTAATACAATTGTCCCTAGACAATCGATACAATTGTCCACAGACTATCTATACAATTGTACTCATCCGGTAATACAATTGCCTCTAGATTGCTGATACAAGTGTACCTAGACTATCGATAACAATTGTCCCCACACTATCTATACAATTGTACTCATCTGGTAATACAATTGCCCTTATATTGCTGATACAATTGTCCATAGGCTATCTATACAATTGTACTCATCTGGTAATACAATTGCCCCTAGACTATCGATACAATTGTACTCATCTGGTGATACAATTGCCCCTATATTGCTGATACAATTGTACTCATCTGGTAATACAATTGCCCCTAGATTGATGATACATTTGTACCTAGACTATCGATACAATTGTCCCCAGACTATGTATATAATTGATAATTGTACTCATCTGGTAATACAATTGCCCCTAGATGGCTGATGCAATTGTCCCCAGACTATCTATAAAATTATACTCAACTGGTAATACAATTGCCCCTAGATTGCTGATACAATTGTTCCTAGACTACCGATAAAATTGTCCCCAGACTATCTATACAATTGTACTCATCTGGTAATACAATTGTCTTTTGATTGCTGATACAATTGTCCCTAGATTGGCTATACAATAGTCTCTACACCAGCAAAACAATTGTCTCTATACTATCGATACAATAGTCCTTGGATTGTCGACACCATGGTTCCTAGATTGTCATCGGACATTCGATATATTAATATAGTGATTTGTGATGAAATTGATTAATAGATGAATACTTACAGAATGTTCGTCTTTAATTTCTCCACGTTCGTTTTTGGTAAAATGTTTCTTGAGGTCTTCAACGTTATTGAATTTGTAGACAGAACCAAAGTTTCCGTCGACTTCATCGACGTCCGACGACATTAGATTTTTGTTATCTTTATTACATAACTTTATTTTCAACGAAAATCCGCCATGATTATTTTTCAACTCAGCCAAATTTCCTTCTACGACGAACCTGCCGTCTTTCATGATTTTTAAACTAAAATATTAATTATTGTTGGAAAGAGAGAGAATCGAATTCGTTGGAAAATATACTTACTCGTTACACAACGCCTCACACTCGGTCATACTATGCGAGGTTAATATAAACGATAAGTTTTTGGTTTGTTGCATATTTTTTATGAGCTCCCAGCATTTTCTTCGCGAAGACGGATCGACGCCGTTCGTGGGTTCGTCCAATAACACAAACTTACGGAATCCTATTAATGAAACCGCTAGACTTAATTTTCGCTTATTTCCACCGCTGTAGTATCCACAGGGCGTGTCAGCGTATTGTGCCAAATCTGAAATATTGCGCATTTAAATTTAGTTTTGCTACTGAAATTTTAAGTTTACATTAGAGCTCCCCAAATGCGCTCTTGAATTAAGATGGCGATTAACAATCTAGAATATTAACGCGCTCGCTCTGTTCGCACGTTAAATTATCTCGAATCGCCCTTATTAATACACTTGTTCGTTAAATAACCATAAATGTATGATTATTAGAAAAAAAAATAATTACCGAATATTTCAAGAAACGTATTAATCATTTCTGGGTTATTTACACCTCTCAAATTGGCAATGGTAGTTAAAATTTGCCTGCCGGTCAATACAAAGTTCAAAGAATCCATTTGTGGACAGTATCCTAGGGTTTCCATGTACTAAAACAAAAATGAACGAAATTTTTTTTTATCAAAAACACTTGCACCAAAGTTTGGGTATTTTATACATTTTATTGGATTTATAATTTAAATTCCGTTGTATACTTAATACTGATGCATAGAAAACTGAACGAGCTGTACTAGTTTATCAGACGTTTCGCCGATAAGGTTCGAATGTAATTTGATTTGTAGAAGTTTTTGGTTAATACAGCCGAAACATCATATAAGATGAATCAAATAAAAATTATTTTATTTAAAATAATAAATAATAAAAAAACTGGGTTAGGTTAAAGAATACTCTTTGTTATATGGTCGAGCTTTCGTAAATGTTTATTTCCTTTATCAAGACATCTACCAAAGATTACAAAAGTGATAGTCACATATTTAAAAAATAGGTTATAAAATACTTACTAACTTGAGATTACATTAATAAAGTACAAAACGTACATGTCATTTAATCTCAAGTTAGTAGGTATTTTATAACCTACTTTTTAAATATGTGACTATCACTTTTGTAATCTTTTGTAGATGTCTTGATAAAGGAAATAAACATTTCCGAAAGTTTTATTTATATAACTGTAGGTAGGGAAAAAAAGAGACGAATGGATTAAAATGGGGCCAATTTGGGATATCAAACCTAAAGTGTATTATTTACTAAATTAAACAATACGTACAGACTGCTTTATTTTATTATTATTATCAAGGATGCATCAGAGGAGTCGAGAAATGATCATGCTCTAGCTAAAAAAATAATTAGACGCGGATAAAGAAAATTCTAGTTTTTTGATTTTCTGTTACGTTTAACCTTTAAAATGTAGATTTGATGCAACGTTATTTTTGTTTAAATGACAACTTCCCAAGTCATTGGATAGGCAGAGTAGGACCTCACAACACAATTGAGGATGCATGCGAGGAACCGAGAAATAACCAAGCTATGATTAGAAAGTCAATTACAAATCTTACTTCAAAAGCACGGAAATGTATTGAGCAAAATGGAGGCCACAATTTACTACATATTTATATAACTGTAGGGAAAGAAAAAAGCGGCGAATGGATAATATTTTCAAAGCTAATGTTCACACACACAAAAGACATATTTATTTACTTACTTCGCCATTCCCAATATCGATTGTTTTCCCCTCTAACTCCATTTTAACGGTACCGTCATCCAATACTTCTTCCCTGGTAAGCATTCGAAACGTCGTGCTTTTACCCGCTCCGTTGACGCCTAAAATTCCTAAACATTGGCCGTCCTTCAAAGTTAGGTTTATGTTTTTGAGAATTTGTTTTCCAGAATAAAGTTTGCTCATTTGGTTTGCTCTTAGACTGTTATATTTGTCCTTCTTATCGAAAGGAAGTTCAGTATACTGATACTGTCGATCGTTTTGTTTTTGGTCGTCTTTCGGTCTTTTGAAAAATTGGAGAATAACATTATACCGATGACGAATTTTGGAAAACACTTTGCTCATCCAATACGTATCTAATATTATAATTATTAACATGTACATAACGCAACTTCCCAACATCAAGAGATGATCGTCGAAAACGTTTTTATAGTTTTTGAAATCGTGACATTGCGCTGAATTTTCAATACAACACGCATGCGCCTCGCTGGAACATCTAGCCGCTAATTTCTTGGGCATAACTTTATAGTTGTAAACGGTGACAGCTCGTTGTGCAAAATTGACCAAAGCATCGCTTAATCCAACTTGAGGTATAAACAAAAAGCAGAAAAACTTCAAATAAGTTCCAATGTTAATGTAGTAATCGTCTTGGGAGTGTAGCAAAACGCCAATTGTTACCGTTAAAATGATGCCGAGGAACATACCCATGATGATGAACAAGGCAAAGGCTCCAGAAACGGTTTTCTTTCGACTGAACAGATATGTAAATGGTATACCTGCCAATCCGTATAACAAGAATATCAGAATGAGGTAACCTAAAAACGAAAGAGAAAAATTTTTAAACTAAAATATAAATTTTTTTGCGTTGAGGACTGCAAAATGGCTTAAAAACAGGAAGCAGCACATGCAGGAAACCTAATTATACAGTCCACTTTTGTGCAGGCTAGTCATTAGCCAAATATTAAGGCGATTAGGGATGGAACAGCACAATTCCCGCCTAATCCCAGAACGATACAATCAAAATTAACGAAAAAAATGTTTGGGCCATTTTTGAGAGAAAAAGTGAATTTTTTAGGGTATAAATGGACCTAGGAATCTACAAAAAAAATTCAAAAAAGTTAAAATTTGGTTTACGCAGAATGAATTTTGTTTAAAAAACGATTGGCAATGTCAAAATTACCGAAAAAAAATGTTTGGGCAATCTTTGAGGGAAAAAGTGAGTTTTAGGATATAAATAGACCTAGATTCTACAAAAAAAATTAAAATTTGGTTTACGCAGAAAGAATTTTGTATAAGAAGCGATTGGAAATAATGTCGAAATTACCGAAAAAAAATGTTTGGGCCATTTTTGAGAGAAAAAGTGAGTTTTTTAGTATATAAATGGACCTAGGAATCTACAAAAAAAATTCAAAAAAATTAAAATTTGGTTTACGCAGAATGAATTTTGTCTAAGAAACGATTGGCAATGTCAAAATTACTAAAAAAAAATGTTTGGGTCATTTTTGAGGGAAAAAGTGAGTTTTTTAGTATATAAATGGACCTAGAATCTACAAAAAAAATTAAAATTTGGTTTACGCAGAATGAATTTTGTATAAGAAACGATTGGCCATATCGAAATTGCCCCTACCGCCCCCCCTTGGAGCCGCCGTTGCTGAATGGTAGGATTAAGAACCTCCTGATCTTTTTGTCCAACTGACATATTACGACAAAACATTGTAATCGTTGACACTTTAACTGTTTTCGATTTTATTAAAGCTCAAAAATGAATAAATCTATTAAAAAGCGACTTACCAAATTCCGTGCCGTTATTTCTCAATACGGGCGAAATACACCATAGAATAAACGCCATAACGGTCATGATGGGGACGTAAAAAATCAGATCGGCAACGAAACTGACCAGCCAGTACCAAACGGGCTTCACTCCGCACATGTACTGCAATCGAAGGAATTTGGTAGAAACTTCCGTATGGGGAAATATGATGAAACTACCGAGTATAAATAAACATCCCACCGGTAACATGATCAACCACAAAATGGCGACTTTAGTTTCTGATAATTCTTGACGCGAAATATCATCTTTGATTGACGGTAGCGGCCAATTGCTGAGAGATATCGAGAAATCGGGACCTAGTAAAGATTTCGCTAGGGAATCGGTAAGTAAGTTTATGGAAATCGGTAGACTGTGTGTGGCCATTGCGTTGAATAAGGCGATTAATGTGGTATCGGATTGAAAGTTGGCGCCGGCTATCATATGTTCGTTGTAGTATGCGATGTTCTCCACGCTCTTTTTTAGTATTGCTGAAAAAGTACAAAATAGTAGTATGACAATGCCACTATGGGACCCGAGCTCATCGACCTAAACTGTCTTCCCATACTCCCTGATATCCCAAAATTTAAAAAAAGACCCTGAAGAAGCCTGTAACCGGAGAATTTTGACTCCTAACCTTTGTCTTGGGCCTCTAGGACCACCAAGAAGAAGCTGCAACCCCCAAAAAATGATCCATCCCAAAAAAGTACATAAAAGAAGCCCCTAAAAATCGCGAAAAATGATCAAAGCCCCGCGGCCGTAATTAAAGTCATAATAACCTCAAATCATCTTTAAATTAAAGGTGTAAAAAATCCCCAAATTCCCAAATTTTTCCCTAAATTCCTGGTGCAATTTGAGGATTTTTTATACCTTTAATTTGAACATGATTTGGGGTTTTTATGACTTTAATCGCGGCCGCGGGGCGTTTGATCATTTTTCGCGATTTTTAGTGGCTTCTTTTAGGTACTTTTTTGGGATGGATCGTTTTTTGGGGGTTGTAGCTTCTTCTTGGTGGTCCTAGAGGCCCAAGGTAAAGGTTAGGAGTCAAAATTCTCCGGTTAGAGGCTTCTTCTGGGTCTTTTTTAAATTTTGGGATATCAGGTTAGATGTTCTGGAGTATGGGAAGACAGTTTAGGTCCATGAGCTCGGGTCCCATAGTGGCATTGTTACACTACTGAAAATATAAATTCATTTTCTTAAACGTATATATTTCTAACTAAAATCTAGTTCATAAATTCATAATAAGACACAGCCAAGGATTATTTCATTATCCTAATAAAATACTATAATATATTTTTAATTGACCTATCTTGTCTTTCAGATAGACTATTTAGAAAGATCTCTTAAATCTTTAAGTTGAAAGATCTCTTAAATCTTTAAGTTAATTTTTTATCGCTGAATACTAAAGACAAACTTAGAGAAATTAATGTACTTACAATTTACTTGAAAACAAAATGATTTAAAAGTAATCAAAGAATTTATTGAACACGTCTTTAAAAAAAACTCTCTACAGTTTAGCGCCGAATCCGATAGGAAAATTGTATGATTTTAATAAAATGCACAGCAATACTAACGACAACAACAAAGTTTGGGGAAAACCTTGACATCCCGAAAAGTGGTTAAAGAAAGAAACCGTGAAAGACCTGAATTAGGAAGGACATCCCTAATATATCTCCTCTTAACCAGCTAGATCATTGGCAGATTACATACCTCGGTGGTCTAGCGGTTAGGGCATCAGTACGAAATACTGGAGACGCGGGTTCGATTTCCGCCTGATGCAGAAATTTTTCGGTTTCTTTCTTCAGTAGTTTTCACCCTTGGAATTTAATTCCATTCTAGGTGGACATTCCGTTAGCTTTTCACTTGTACTAACGACAAAATTAAAGCATTTTAGTACAATCAAAAGGATATGAAAATATTAAAAGAATTTAGCGAACATGAATAGTTCGTTTAAAGCCGAATAGTAACAGAAAAGATGAGAAATTTAACACAATTTACTTGAAACAAACCATAACGAGAGACACCAAAAAAATCTCACAATTAAATCAAACAATTTAGCGAACCCAGGTAGAATAAAGCACCGTACAGTTTAGCGCCGAATCTGAAAGGCAAAGTTACATAATTTTACACAAAGTATAAAAATCATCAAAGTAATTAGGGATATTTTTGGAATAATACCATAAATCATGATTTTTTTAAATAAACTAGACAAATAATTTACAAAAAACATAAATTTCATACCATCTTCGACGTTTTTCGCTTCTACCGCTAAACTTTTTTCTGCTTCAACGTTTCTTTTGTAAAAACTCATCATTTTCGCTAAACCATTATTATTATGCGTGCCGTTATAAAACACTAACGTCTGCCGATACGAACTTAGTGTCAGTTTAAGCTCCGGTTCACTATTAGTTGTGCCATCCCCACTGGTACTTAAAAATCCAGTCAGCAAAAAGAATACTAAAGCTATCAAGATCTGAAATTAATTAATTTATTACACTTTTATCATTCTAATTCGTTAATTAACTGTTAATTAGTGCGTATATGTCATCAGCATCGTTTTAGAAAAATTTTCTAATTGACCCAATCATTATTTATTTGCAATTTTTTAAATAGCCGGTAGTTAAAAGGTGTGTTAAAATTAAGAATATTGTCTGTGTTTTTATTGAACATAACAATAGACTATCCTTATTTTAATCATTTTTAAGACACGATGCTAACGAATGGGCACTTAAATTCAAATACTTACGGGAACAGTGTAGGCTTTCCATTTTTTTACGAAGAACTGATACTTTTTAATGAACAGAGTTTTCATTTTCATTTTTAATAAAGGATCCTCGTTTTTACCTTAAAGTACAAAAATAAACACACTATTAAAGATGCCCTACGAGAAAGTTGGGACTGATAATTATACCTTCTTCCATTTCTTCACCACCGGTTTTAATGAATTCAGAAGCTTATTGACGTTTATATTCATTAATTTCTCCTAACTTAGATCAAAATGTGATATCAAGGTATAAATAACAGCCCAACTTTCTTGGGGGGGCAACCGGCCCATACTTTCCCTGTTACACTCTAGTGCAATATTAAAAGAAAGATTAATCATGCAAAATGCAACCAAAAAAATCCATACAATTTGTTAGAAAACATATTTAACTAATCTAAATAATAAAAGCCAATCCTGTCTACTAAATAATAAAATAATTAAATTTACGCACTCAGTGACCGTGAGATCAAGGCTCAGGAGGTCCGTTAAGAGCGCGAAATCTGAACCAATAAAAGCCGGGAATTTTAAACAGGCCGCGAAGTCGGAAAAAATAAAAATGTAATTTTTAGCACGTGATTTCCATCATCTCCAAAGTGAGTAAGAAGTGAAACGAAGCATGATTCCTAAACACCTATTAAGACTACATATCGAACTCAAATTTTATATAATATATATTTTATTCCACCTCTTCAAAGTCTACGATAACGGAAGAAAGCAGCAAACGCAGGTAACCTAATTATACAGTCCACTCTAGTCATTAGCCAAATATTAAGGCCATTAAGGTTGGAACAGCATAATTCCTATCTAATCCCCGACCCAATTTTCCAAGGAATAAATAAAAATAAATAAAGCTGCATAATTGCTTTTTTTTTCGAAAAAAAAATGTTCTTCCTAAAAATGAGCAACCAGAAAAAGCCGATAGGAAGCGGAATGATTTTTGTTTCAAATTTTATTTGCAAATATTTTAAGCGCTTCACTATTATTTCTTAGAAACATTTTTAAATGCTCCTTACCATCTGTGTTAACCAACAAGAGGTGCAAGCATAAGCATTTGGATACAACATAACGAATGTTAATCAATTTACCGTCAATTCCTATTTTTAGTCTATTTTCAATCTAAAATCAGTGACAGTTAATTTCCTATTAATTTTATATTAGAAAGCCTTCCTAAAAAACCTATTGTGCCGATTTAAATAGACCGATAAGACTTCTTCCTGTCACGACTAAGATCATAGGCAAACAAGGAAATAACAAATATATTAGACTTAATTCCTGATCATCAATTTGTCTTCAGACATAGCAAATCAACTGTTCAGCAATGTCATAGGATCGTTAACAAAATTAAAGAAAGCCTAGACACACAATCCAGATATGTAGAAGATTCCTTGATAACCCCCCGACTGAATTTACAACTTGTCATTATAGAAAATCCCGAGAAGCCCAATAAGTCGACCTATATTTCTCGAACAAAACCCTCCAAGATTATAAACTCAATGGACCTTTCCATGAACTATGAGGGAACACTAATTAGAAAGTATATGTGCTAATATCACTGATAATTTTGGTTTTTGAATTCTCTGATAGCTAATTTTTCCCTAATCAGGAAAAACATGTGTTTGTGACGTCACATTCATCGAAATTAGATTTGGCATCGTTGTGAACAATGGAACCTCGAATTGCAGTTACATCTGAATTGTAGGTTCGTTCGTTTGCTGCACGGAGCAAAATATTGTAAATCTTTTTTCTCTCTTCATATCTGTTTCCGTGCAATTATCTTAGACGAGATAATAATATGCAATAATGAAGTTAGAAATTGTATGTAATGTGTAATGTTATTAAAAACAAAAACAAACGTTAACCTCAAATCTCATGTAACATACAACTTTTATTATTACTCTGAGCATACACCTGACAACTGTTGTTCCGTGAGAACTGTGTTTAGGATTTGCGGTGTTGCCAATGATCATTATTCATGAAAAGGTAGGCCCGTTCAGAAACTTAGAATGTTTTAGGTAAAGAAAACAGTAGCTAAAATGTGGAATTTTATAGATGAGTCGATCAATTGACAGAGTTCAATTATATATCAATGGCGTATATCAAGCAGTGAGCTTTATTTTTGGGAAGAACAGTGATGCGTGTTTCTGAACGTATATTATGGAGGGGGTGTTTCCGATGAACTTGACGTCAAGGGTACACTTTCAAAAGCGATATTTTTTTTAAATGAAAAATATATGGTGGCACTCTAAGTGAATTGAACGATTCATATAAGTTTTATTCATATTTATATAAGTTTTAGAATTTATTTTTCGTAAATGTAAAGGTCCATTGATGGAAAATGTGCAGATGATAAGGGAATAAGACAAAGAGTGTTAAATTTACTGAAAGCATGCTCTACAATATTACCAACTACAATAGAATTATTAAATAAAACCATTAGCCAAATTATAAATGGAAAATTTACAGGTGAAGAAGATACTAAAGAAAATTTACAGTAATGAAGAGGAAATTTAAAAAAAAATTTTACCTGCCATATTCAGATCCAACAAGGCTAAAGTAAAAACAAAATAATTAATGTCACGTAACACAAGTGGTATATAATCAGACTCCCAGATAAAATACATTTTACAGTAAATTCTTTTATAATTCGCAATTTTTTTATATTTCATATCCGAAATCTGATTAAAATATACACTTTTAAAGCAAAAGGTTAGAAAATATCCGATGTTATTTGAAAAATCAATTACATAATAAGTATTTTTTAAATTTGATTGACTTGTTTTGAAATGACAAACTTACAGTCCAGTCAAATTGTTATTAACTAGTGAAATTATTAGGAAACAAAATTATTATAATTTTGTCTGTAGATTAGGGCAAAAGTGGTGCATAAAAAATTATTCCTAAGTCTAAATTTCTTCTTAATCTCAATATTAAGATAAATACAAATTTGACTGAACTATTACAAAATTTAACTTCGTATACAACAAGATTAACATTTATTGGAACATACCTTGTGTTTCTACGGTACTGTTACTAGATTCATTTGTAGAGTCTAATCTGGTCCTAAAAGAGATAAAATTATTTGTTTTTTTTTAAAATGATTTGTTACATTGTAAAAACCAGCCACCCCAAAAAAGGACACTATACCACATATTCCCAATAATTATTTTATATAATATATAATTTTAATTTTTTAAGAATTCTTTAAGAATCCGGCTCGAAGGACCATGTTGTAAGACATAGTATACGCAAAATCGGTCTTATTAAATTTTAGGATGTTTAAATATTGTAAATAAAATGTAATTATAATATATTTTTTTACTATATTTTTACCAAATCTAAAATTTTAGGAATTTAAAAAGTCAAATGGCAATTAGTTAAGCTTATAACATATAAACTTACTTTAAGAAAACATCTTCCAAAGTTGTGATGGTTACGGAAATATTTTCGATGTTTAAATCGGATTTTCTCTCCTCCAAATGTTCTAACAATTTCGGCATTTCGATGTTTCTATCGAACGGTAAAACGAACACGATATTATTTCCGTTGGTGGATTTTAGTTGTGCACCAGCGACTTGCTTCAATACTTCGGATTTTATACGTGATATTACATTTTCTCTGTAGTGAGAATCACAATTAATCATCAACGATAAATGGTAACCAGTGTCTGAAATACGTTAACTGATCATTTTACATCGAATACAGTTTATGGAAGAATCTATAAAAATTAAATAGACTGCTCCGGAATGAATGATTTTGTTTTAAATATTTCGCGCCTACTCTATAACAAATAATGTTTGAGAGTAATTTAGAATTTACAAGACCATAAAACAAAGAAAATAGCGTTGTCATATCTCATTCTTATTTTATCAATTTTTAACATAATCAAAATATAAACGGTAAAGTTGAAGGTTATTGCTTATTCTTTTATACAACTCATGGCAACGCTGTATAGATCTATAATTCTGTCTTTGTCCCGTTCACTGATAAGTACATTTTAACGAGCGAGTAAGCAGGAATCCGTTTTCTACCTGATAATTCCATGATCGTATCATTGTGGGGTTGATTTAGAATAAGGAAGAATTAGAATAGCAAGTAGAGTGTGCAGTACAGTTTGGATTTCATTAAATTGACAGAACCGTCCTTCACAAGTCAAAATAATGTTGTTTTGCTAAAGGCAAACCTTTCCTGTATTTAAATTAAATACAGGAAGCCTTTAAATTTAAAAAAACTGGCGATTACCATGAGGAGATGAATGCAGAGGTGTTTGAAAAATGGTTTGAAGGTATCATTCAACTTTTGGAACCTGGGTCTATCATCCTCATGGGTAATGCCCCCTATCGTAGTCGGAATTTAGAACCATTACCGAAGGAATCATGGAAAAAAGTGGAAATTCAACAATGGTTAATAGATAAAAACATCCATTATAACAAAGATAGTCTAAAGGCGGAATTACTACAGATTACAAAACTACATGTTTATAAATATAAAAAATTCGCAGTTGATGAAATGGCGTTAAGTCGTGGAATGACTTTAAGATTACCTCCTTACCATTGCGAATTTAATCCTATAGAATTGATCTGGTCGCAAGTAAAAGCACGAGAAAATAGAACGTTTAAAATGGGGGATGTACAAAATTACCTTAAAGAAGCAGAAAAATGGAAGAAATGCATCAAGCACGTTCTGAAAGAAGAACAAAAAATGTGGAACATAGATCAACGGATTGACCAAAATATTGAACCAGTCATTATCAACTTTGCTGACGATAGTGGTGGCGACAGTGCATCTGACGAATCTGAAGTGGAAGATTAGACGAAATATATGTATAAAGATACAAAAAAAATATATAGAATCAAAAAGTTTTTAGTTTATTGTAAAAATGCCATGGGCCAATAAAACTCTCAATCATTTTTGGTTCTAGTATAGCAGCAGAAACACAATTGCTCCTTGGTCGTCCGCATGTACATGTATCTGCCGCTTTGTTTCGTTGAATTTAATTTATTGTGCTATAAACAAACATTTTGTGCAATTTGTGCCCGAGAGCTGCTACTATCCACTACCTCAGAGACGAATTAAACATCAGGTAAGCGCGTTTGAGGTTATTTTTGCTATAAATTTTTCTCGTTTTTCTTGCCAAAACATCACAAAAAAAGTTTTTTTGCTACAAAATTTTTTTTCGACATTCAAGTGTCGTTAACATATTTAACTAATCTGAATAATAAAAGCCAATCCCGTACACTAAATAAAAATCAAATTGAAAAAATTAAAATAAAATAATTATATTTCCAATAACAATGTTATTACGCGCGCTCATGGTCATTTCCAAACAAATAATTCACAGTAACCGTGAGCTCAATGTTCGGGTCGGTCCGTTCAGAGCGCGAAGTCTGAACCAATAAAAGCCGGTAATTTTGAATAAACCGCGAAGTCGGAACAAATGAAAACTTACTCACGAATTTCAACCTTCTTTATAGATTTTAATTCAAAATTTAGAAAAAACGATATTCGATATTTCTTAATGAATTTTATTCAATTCTTAGGTAATTTTTGTTTTAATTTTTAGATTATTTCTATTAAACATCAGGTAAGCGCGTTTGAGACGCGTTAACCTTCAAATTTTCTTTTACTTGATGAATCAGCCCTTTTTATCTCGATTTTTTTAATATATGACGTTATTTGCTATAAATTTTTCTCGTTTTTCTTGCCAAAACATCACAAGAAAAAAATTTGTGGGAACAAATGAAAACTTACTCACGAATTTCAACCTTCTTTATAGATTTTAATTCAAAATTTAGAAAAAACGATATTGGATATTTCTTAATAAATTTTATTCAATTCTTAGGTAATATTTGTTTCAATTTTGAGATTATTTCTATTATCCATTCATAATGACTTTTAACTTTGTCGTACAATTTTTTTCTTCGTATTTTCAAAGTTTCTATTTGAATTCGGAGGACCATAAAGGAGTTAGATCAAGAAGTAAGACCGCTATATAATATAAAAAATTAATACCGTATTGTTTTTTCAAGTAAAGCGGCGTTCCATAACACTTCAAAGATCCATCAGCCATTATGGCAATCCAATCTCCGAGCGCATCAGCTTCTTCCATGAAATGAGTGGTAATTAATATCGTTTTTTCGCCTCTCCACTTCAACAACAAATCCCACAAATGCCTTCTCGACTCCGGATCCATTCCGGATGAAGGCTCATCCAAAATCAGGACCTTGGACCCTCCTATGAGCGCCATTCCTAAACACAACTTTCTTTGCATTCCGCCTGACAGTGTGTGCGCCATGGCATCTTTTTTCTCAGTCATGTTCAATTTTTTTAGTAATTCATCCGCTTCATCATCCGCCTCTTGAGCTGTTTGTCCTTTTAACTGAAATAAATTTTCCGTTTAGATTTAATTCATCGCGAAAAATTCCAAATAGTAACCTTAGCGAAAAACAGAAGATGTTCTTTAACGGTCAAATCGGTGAATAGTAGGTTGTGTTGAGGGCAGAGACCCAAATTTTGTCGAATTTCGTCCATGTTACCTTTTACACCCATACCGTTTATTTTAATGGCACCAGATGTCGCCTCGATCATTCCTAAAACAATTTTGAGATATTATTCGTTAAAAATATCTCAATTGAAAAAATTTACCTGTAATCATCGACATGGTTGTTGATTTTCCAGCGCCGTTGTGTCCGAGTAGGACTGTAATTTGATTTTTGTAAATGTCCAGATTTAGATCATGAACCGCTACCTTAGGACCGTATCTCTTACATAGTCGATTTATTTCGATACCCTTATCCAAGCCATGACCTTCTTCTATGTTTTCTAATCGAACAGATTCGCTCTCGATTTTTGTTTTGGCCGAATTTGAGCGTCCCAGAATCTAGTTAATAAACAATTAGGTAATAAAAAAATACAATTGAGGAAAACGTGTATTTTTTCAAATATTTTTATTTAGACCTGAAGATGGTGTACCGAGGGATGAAACTAGTTGCCAATACATTATTTAAAGCAATTTTTTATGCGGTATAAAACTCAATTTTAACAGAAACCTTAAGTTCTACAAATAAAATCAAATAAAGCATAAAACAATTCACCATTTATTTCAAAAATAATAATAAATAATAAAAATAAAGAAAAAAATATTGAGACAATATAAATGATTAAAATGAGGTAAAATTCTTACCTTCTTTAATTCGAAAATGGGAAATAGAAAAGATTTCCTTACTCCATATTTACCAGGATTAATGCCATCCATATAAAATGTAAAAAGTATGTAAAATATAGTATCAAATATAAGCATCATATACAAATTCAGCATCGTAATGTCATCGCTACTACCGCTACTAGATTTATAAAAATTATTCCACTGAACTCCAACTTCTAATAAAAAATTAAAAAGTTTTTAAAACTGTGTAATTATTATAGTAATTTAAAAAAGAAAAATATTTACCTCGTTCTTCAAAAACCGATATCACAGAGTAACCATAATGAAGCGCCATATTCGGTAAAATGTTCAATAGATTATTCACTACCCAGGATAATTGATTGGACTCATCCAAACCCAATGCATATTTCGGGACAAAAAATGACAAAATCCAGATTAAAATGCCGGTAACTAAAGCGACAGTGGCTACAAAAAAAAAACGTGAAAAATTCAAATATGTTTAAAGTAGAGTCATAGAAACGCGCATTTCTCAAAGTTCGAGAGGGAGAGATGTTTAAAAAGGTCATAGAAATGTTTTTGTGAAACACACATTTCAATAGGTTCATTATTTTTTTGTTGGTGATGCGACAAACTTTAAAATTGCTTTTTCGCTAATTTGACGTCATTCTCCTCTCTACCACCCTACCGATTTAGAACTAACGGCTGTAGATTTCTCAAAGTAGGAGAGGGAGAGATGTTTAAAAAGATCATAGAAATGTTTTCGTAAAACACAAATTTCAATAGGTTCATTATTTTTTTGTTGGTGATGCGACAAACTTTAAAATTGCTTTTTCGCTAATTTGACGTCATTCTCCTCTCTACCACCCTACCGATTTAGAACTAACGGCTGTAGATTTCTCAAAGTACGAGAGGGAGAGATGTTTAAAAAGATCATAGAAATGTTTTCGTAAAACACAAATTTCAATAGGTTAATTATTTTTTTGTTGGGGATGTGACAAACTTTAAAATTGCTTTTTCGCTAGTTTGACATCATTCTCCTCTCTACCACCCTACCGATTTAGAACTAACGGCTGTAGATTTCTCAAAGTACGAGAGGGAGAGATGTTTAAAAAGATCATAGAAATGTTTTCGTAAAACACAAATTTCAATATGTTAATTATTTTTTTGTTGGGGATGTGACAAACTTTAAAATTGCTTTTTCGCTAATTTGACATCACCCTATCAATCTAGAACTAACGCCTGTAGAACTGTCAAATTACGTGGGGTTATTTAAAAAAAAATTGTAAAAATGTTTTTTATTAGGCCCGAATTTTGATAGAATTATTTTTAATGAACAAGGTGACAAAGTCAAAAAATATTGGTTAATTTGACAATTTTGTCTTTGTGATTTAGAACTAACTAAGATAATTATAAATAAATTATTTTTCTGTACTTATGAATATAATATAGTTTTCAATAGATGATAAATTTTTAATGGATAATTTTATCAAATCAATACATCAAGTGAAAAAAAAAATAATACTTACGTTTATTGAAAAATGTACTTATGGCGAAACAAAAGGATATCGCCGCCGAACAATATAACAATAAGAAACAGAACAATATTCCGCCATTAGAATACTCAATCAATGGATAATCTGTTCCAAAAAAGTTAACTTTCATCAAAATAACAATGCAAATGACTGCCGCGAAAATGGGGATGATGCCGTAGATAAACCAACCCAACCATAGCATCCAAGATTTCATTCCTACCATCTTCATAAGTTCCTAAAATGGTTTTAATCCCAGAAATAAACGTAAAAATGGAAAAATGTCTACAACACATTTTAATTTTTTTTAATATCTATATACAGAGGGGCAATCAGACTATCGGTGAAATGAGCCAACAAAATGCAAAATCATAAATAATAGATGATAGTTATTTATATAAATACGTAGAGGAATATAGTAGAAGCGTATTTTGGTAGAAACACAATAAAAATATCACACCGCGTCATAGACCTTCTCTTAGCAACAGCGTAAATTCCTTAACAACCGAACGTTTTTCGACATGCATAGGCGGGCGCGTTCTTTCTGTTTTGTATCTGGGAATAAAACGTTTTTAAGATATTTCTCTAAAAAAAACATTATTTCGATTTTTGTATTATTTTTCTGTTATCTGAAATGAATTACTTGTTTACCTAGATAGTCATATTTTTATACTTTGTAATTATTATTATCTAAGTATCTAGATCTAGATTAATTTGGCAATTTCTCGGAAAACGTCCAACGTATTTAACTATTCTAAATAATAAATCAAATCGAAAATTAAAATAATATAATTAAATTTCACTCATGGCCATTTATTTGCAAACAAACAATTCGGAATTGTTCAACACAAAGAGTTGCCGGTAATTTGAACGGAGCGCGAGGTCTGAACCAATAAAAACCGATAATTTGAATAGACCGCGAAATCGGAACAAATAAAAATTTAATTTTTAGCGCGCGATTCATCTCCAAAGCGAGTAAGACCTACAAAGAAACGTGGCTTTCTTGGCGCCATTGCAATCGTTCGTACACACTCAAGAAGACAACATGTTATAATCAAATTTTACATATAGAAGCAAGAATTGTAACTTTCGTCACTCATTTTACATTGTAAATTGTTGTTAACTTGTTCAAAGATAGTTTTGTTAAGTGTCTATATGATTTGGTAATATTTTACATATTATCGAAATGGAAATGGAGAATTTGACATACCTTGGTTCCTGTATGTTTTTCCTCGACGACTCGTTTCAGTACTGCCGGACATATAAATATAAAACTAAATAAAGTGATTAAAGGTAAGAGTTCTAAAAATAAAGTAGTGATGGCTGAATCGATTTTGTGAGGAGGATATGGAAACTCTTGAGTGTATATTGATACATTCAAATTATTTTCATGTAGATTTTGTTCTATAAACGACATATCTAGCGCCATCTGAATGGGTATAAAATCTTTGAATTTGTATGCACCACCTGTAAAAATTTTAAATTAGTCAATGTTGGAGATTTTTCACTAGAGATTTTTATGTTTTCATTGACCATCCTTTGATTAATTTATTATTCTTATGCTTTCTGTTTTATAAAGTAAATCGATTGTACTGAAGAATGGACTTTCTTTGCAAAAGTTTTAAAATAAATATTTTTCCAAGCAAGCGCAAATTGAAAAAAATAGCTTGGAAATTTTCCCAGCAACATTTTGTTTATTTTTGCATAATTTATTTGATGAAAAAATATAAAATATTATAGAGAAAGCTAGAACAGTATATGTTGTTTCTTTCTATGTTGACGGTTGGATTCAAAGTAATGAAATCCTTCTCTAAATATTTTTTTAACAAAACCAAATACACATATATTTTTTATTTGTGGTTTATAGTGGAGTGAAATTAGACGAAAATATTCTGAAAATGGATGTAAGGACTAAATATTCAAAAAGTAAATTTCTTACCTGTACGTGGTTGAAACGAATATGATTTGTCATACTTTTTTCCAGTCCGTAGAAATTCATGAAAACCAGTATCATGATACCTAATTTTGTAATTCAACTTTTTGGGATCTTTATTTTCAAAAACGATGCCGATCGTGGTGTAATTTGCATTTTTATAATAATACTCTAATAATTCCTCTTGAGTTCCAAAGCTTATTACTTCTACAAGACAAAATTTTAAAAGTTAATTTTTAATTAACTTCAATTAGATATACAGTGTGCCCAATATAAGAAAGAGGCCAACGGAAATTTTGAAGACATAAAGATCCAGTTACATGAAGAATTAAATTAGTAAATTGATCCAGATTTGTCTATTTTTTCATGTGATTTTTTTTTAAACTAGAAAAGAAAAAGTTCGTACAACGCTCGATTCAAATATCTCCCATCTCAGTCGAAATGAACAAAAATTACTTTTATAATAAAATAATATTTAAATAAAAATAAATTTTTAACAGTATTGATTAAAAAAATTATCATTTTTATATTAGACATGCTGTATTGGTTAAAGAACGGTTTTTTTTAAAACTTACGGTCACTAGGTATTTGCAATTTTGCGTGCATTTTGCTTATGATACTGTTGAAATAATCATTGGTAGGTGTATATAAAAGATGCGTATTTCCAACATTTATGTCATACCCTATTCCTTCGATTTCATTATACGTGGGTTCGGTAACATCTATTTTATTCAAACCTGTGATTTTGCTTCGACCGTACGCGATAAGAAAGAAGAGACATACTGGAAGGATTGCTTCAATAAGGGTTAAAAACCAATGACGTTTTCTTATTATCAAGTTCTTCCAAATTACAACTTTCAACTGATGAAGCATTGTAGATTATTTCCTGCAAATAATTTTCACGGCATTAGAACTTAACCATAGGGATGTTATAGATAGCAGACTAGGGCAGATGATCAAAAGAGCATTAAGTTATAGAAAACGAGAAAAGATACAAAACTCTCTTTCAAGCGCATGCCGAAAACTGCCACTGGCTTGTGGTTAGTTGTCTTTCTTCTACAGTAATATTTCCACTATAATAACTCTATGAGCTTAACGCTTTTTAATACCTTCAATTAATAATAATAATAATTCAATATTCTATTTATTTATTGTCCTGTGAAATACCTTTAATTTTTAAATAGCTGCACTAAATCTATCTTCATTAAATTGTCTCTGATAAGATGTTTTTTTACATTTTCTAATAAATAAACAATGAGATATTTAAAAATAAAACAATGAATGATGAATGATAATATTTTATTGTCAAAAACAAAATAATTTAAAAAAAAAGGTCCAAATTTTTTACAAGATGCTGATCATGCTGGTCAGGTCACTATTATGTGAATTTGAAAGAAACTAAGTGTTCAGATTCTCTTCTTTATGGTTAACAAACCAACTTTTAAGTTAAAGACGTGAATTTAACCGAGATATTAAAAGTAAATGGAAAAATTAAAATCGCCCATTAGGTACCTTTCCTTCAATCATAGTAAAAATCCCTTATATTCCTAAATTATCAGAAAAAAATTAGAAGGATTGGCAATAAAATTAATTTAATAACGGTTTTTCAAACAAATAATACATGGAAATCTTTAATACTAAATACAAAACCTTTTAATGAAATCAAAGATATAAAAAATTGTGTTCTTAAAAGAACATAACAAATTATAAAGGCAAAAATACAGAAGTAGTTTATTTTTAAACAGATAAACATCATTGTGTTATTACAATAATAAACGATTTTTCATTATCTTTGATTATATTAAAACCTCCCATTTCTCCATGTACAATGATTCATAATGTATTATATTCAACTACCTCATTCAATATAATACTGGCATAACTGTGTTGCAACTGCTAGT
Organism: Crepidodera aurea; assembly: GCA_949320105.2. NCBI lineage: Eukaryota > Metazoa > Arthropoda > Insecta > Coleoptera > Chrysomelidae > Crepidodera > Crepidodera aurea. The sequence continues at coordinate 16,900,255 of OX439477.1, read as the reverse complement.
CAGCCTAAATTCCTACAAAATATATATTCGCTTCTGGTTGTGAGTAACTCAGTTTGCATTGCTGTTATCTTCTTTTGTGTGATAACTGATAAATATATGTAAACATAATGATACATGTACACTAAATGCCAAGGAAAATGTTTCTTTAAGCAACAATTTGATAAACTCACCGTTAAAAACTTCTTTAAAGATTGTACATTTGAAAATGTATTTTTCTTCTAGTTCCTATTTTTTTTGTTTTTAAATACTATAAAAACTACGTTACGTGTACTTCTGACATTTTTAATTATCTTTTTATTTAATGAATGACAGGATAAGCAATACCAACCGTTTTATATATATATAAATATTTTTTTTCTGTAGTTCTGTCATCTGTCATCTGTTAAATTTTGTTGAAATGTATTTGAACTAAGTAGCTGTTTGTCCAATGGTTGTCAGGGCCTTTATATATTGTGTGTAGAAGTAACCTCACTTCGTACTTGTACTTTATATGTCGTTGTAACCACATGTTAATTATATATGCAATTAATATATTCTACTTAATAAACTTCTACCTTTTACACGTGTCTTACAACAGGTTATGGGCTCAGGGCTTCTTAAAAAGCTTTCAGTAGTGAATTATAGTTATTCGTGTTATCGCAGTTTGTTTAAAAGTCTCAAACAATGTCTAGTTACCAGTTGCCTCCGATAGAAAAACTAAAAGGCCGCGAGAACTACGACACATGGAAGTTTGCCGTTCAGACTTACCTCGAACTCGAAGAACTATGGGACGCAGTAAAAGGTACCGAGGAAGATGTAAAAAAGGTTACCAAAGCACGTTCAAAAATCATCTTACTTGTGGATCCATTAAATTTTGTTCATGTGCAGTTAACAAAAACTGCAAAAGAAGCTTGGGAAAGTCTGGCAAACGCATTTCAAGACACAGGCTTAACAAGAAAAGTTGGTTTACTCCGTATTCTTATAACTACAACCTTAGAAAGTAGTGGTTCTGTAGAAAATTATGTAAACACAATTATTAATACAGCACATAAACTATCAGGAATTGGATTACAAGTCAGTGATGAGTGGGTAGGTACAATACTACTTGCAGGCCTACCAGAAAGCCATAAACCGATGATAATGGGAATAGAAAGTTCAGGTACTCCCATTACTGCTGACTCTATTAAGACCAAACTCTTGCAGGACATTTCAGTTGTCAAAAATCAAGACAAATGTGTAGCTATGTATGGCGCTAGTGGTTCAGGTTCAGTTAGGTTCAAAGACAAGGACAATACATCCTCAGGTAGCAAAAATAAGCTAAAAAGTGTACGTTGTTATCAGTGCAATAGATACGGACATTTCGCGAACAATTGTGGTAAGAAAAAGGACAGTGTGAACAAAAATAAAAATAATAACCATTCTAATGAATCTGCATTATTTTCTGCATTTACCGTGCCGCAGAAAAATAATATTTTGTGGTATTTGGACTCAGGCTGTTCGGCTCATATGACAGCAAGTCGTGATATATTAGAATCAGAAAGGCAATCAGCAAAACTGTCCATAACTACTGCCAACAATGAAGAGATGAATACAGACATTATAGGTGATGTAAGTTTGTCCCTATCAGTGAGCAAGAAAACTTCTAATATCAAAGTTGGAGATGTTTATTTTGTACCTCAGTTAAATGTTAATTTATTATCAGTCAGCCAAATTGTTAATAAGGGTAACACAGTTATTTTTGACTCCAATGGTGCAAAAATTGTTAATCCTTGTGGCCAGTTGATTGCTTCTGCCACACTAGAGAATAATCTGTTCAAATTAGATACAGTTACAACCAATGTTCAAGGTTCAGCGTTGCTCAGTGTATCTGCAGTAAAACAGTGTAATTTGTGGCACAAACGTCTGGCACATGTAAATTCAGCTAGTTTTAATAAATTGAAAAATGGACTTGTATATGGTTTTGATTTTTCTGATAGTGTTCCATCTGATTTCAGATGTGAAGTGTGTATATTAGGTAAAAGTCACCGTTTACCATTTGCAGCAAGTGAAACTCGTTCAACAAGGCCGTTAGAGTTGGTACATTCAGATTTATGTGGACCAATTCAAGTAGAATCTCTATCTGGTTCACGTTATGTACTTACCTTTCTTGATGACTTCACTCACAAAGTATTTGTATATTTTTTAAAGAGTAAAGACCAGGTTTTTGAGTATTTTAAACTTTTTAAAAATTTTGCTGAAACCCAGACAGGTCACACAATTAAATGTATCAGAACTGATAATGGTGGTGAATATTGTGGCAAAGAAATAACAAATTTATTTAAAGTTGCAGGCATACAACATCAGCTATCTGCTCCGTATACCTCAGAGCAAAATGGTAAAGCAGAGAGGCTAAATCGTTCTATTATAGAGAAGGCTCGTTGTCTTTTAATTGAAGCATCATTGCCAAATATTTTTTGGGCTGAAGCGGTATATGCATCAGTGTACATACTCAATCGCTTACCAAGTAGAAGCATTGAAAAGACACCTGAAGAATTGTGGACCAACACAAAACCTACAGTGAAACATTTTAAAATCTTTGGTTGTAAGGCATTTGCACACATTCCTAGCCAAAAAAGACAAAAGTTAGATGCTAAAGCTACTCCGTGTATTTTTGTTGGCTACAGTCTAGAATCAAAGGCATACAGACTTTACAATCCAGAAAAGAATATTGTGTTTGTATCTAGAGATGTGCAGTTCATTGAAAGTGAAAAAGGTTCCACTTTGTTAATAAATGACAATATTCAGGAAGAAAAATATTTGTACTTTCCAGAGGTTGAAAATGAAGAACCCATATTCGAAGAAAATCTTATAGAAGAGAGTGCAACTTCAAGTTCTTCAGAAAGTGAAACTTCAAGTTCTTCAGAAGAGTATGATGCAGATTTCTCTGACATAGAAATAAATCAAGATATTGATCACGATGATGATCCTACCTATGAAGAAGAGGTAGCAGTACAACAAATAGAACCATTAAATTTAAATAGACCCCAGAGGGTAAAAAAACCTCCTGAATCTATGAAAGATTATGTAACATATTCTGCAATGATTGATAAAACCTCAGATCCTATAACTGTTGAAGAAGCTCTCAGCAGACCAGAAAAGGATAAATGGATTCAAGCTATGAACAATGAATATGATGCTCTACTAGAGAATTGTACTTGGGATATGGTAGACCTACCCCCAGGTAAAAAAACAATTAATAGTAAATGGGTCTTTAAAACTAAATATAAAGAAGGTGAAACAGACTCACAGTATAAAGCACGATTGGTAATCAAAGGTTGTGCACAGCGCAAGGGAATTGATTTTGAAGAGACATATTCTCCAGTTGTTAGGTACAGTTCAATCAGATATTTACTTGCACTTGCAGCGGAATACAATCTTGATATAGACCAACTGGATGCAGTGACAGCATTTTTACAAGGTGACCTGACTGAGGAAATATATATGGTGCCTCCAGAATGTTTTAATGAAACAAATAAAGTTTGTCGCTTAAAAAAATCACTGTACGGTCTAAAACAGGCCAGCCGTATTTGGAATCAGAAACTTGACAACTTCTTAAAGGAGATTGGACTTACACAATCTAAAACTGACTCTTGCATTTATTTTAAAATAACAGATAAATTGATATTGATTTTGGCAATTTATGTTGATGACATGTTAATCTTTTCTAATGATAAGGATTCAAAAATTGATTTAAAATGTAAATTAATGAAGCATTTCAAAATGAAATACATAGGTCAGGCAAAATCTGTATTAGGATTTCAGATTACAAGAGATCGAGTAAATAAGAAAATTTGGATAGATCAGCGTTCATATCTGGAAAAAACTCTGAAAAGGTTCAATATGGACAAATCTAATCCTGTAAGCACTCCGTTATGTGCTGGTGAAAAGTTATCAAATAAACAGTGTCCATCTAGTGAAGATGAAATTAAGAAGATGGAAACAATTCCATATCAGCAGGCAGTTGGCAGCTTGCTATTTGCTGCTCAAATTTCCAGGCCTGACATTTGCTATGCCGTTAGTTGTGTTAGCCGGTTTAACCAAAACCCAGGACCTTCTCATTGGGGTGCAGTCAAACGTATTCTTCGATACTTGAAAGGCACTATCGACTACAAACTTGAATTTAAGGGTGAAAAATTGGAAGGTTCAGATATAATTGGTTACTGTGATGCAGACTGGGCCAGCGATGAAGACGATAGGCGTTCCGTAACAGGATATATATTTTTTAAAAATGGGTCTCCGATTTCTTGGAATACAAGAAAACAGCCAACTGTAGCATTGTCTACCACAGAATCCGAGTATATGTCCTTATCATCTGCTGCTCAAGAGGCTTTATGGTTTCGTGGACTAAGTCTTGAGTTGTGTTCGAATTCAGTGCCGACGTTGTTGTGTATAGACAATCAAGGTGCTCAGAAATTAGCTCTAAATGGGGCTTATCAAGCTCGTACCAAACATATTGATGTGCGTCACCATTTCTTGAAAGAAAAATTAAGCAGTGGACTTTTAGCATTAAAATATGTTCCGAGTGAATCTATGGTAGCAGATTCGCTTACAAAAGGTTTGGACCGAATTAAGTTTTTAAAGTGTATTAAAAACCAGGGACTTATTTCAAATAGGGAGGGTGTTGAAATGTATTTGAACTAAGTAGCTGTTTGTCCAATGGTTGTCAGGGCCTTTATATATTGTGTGTAGAAGTAACCTCACTTCGTACTTGTACTTTATATGTCGTTGTAACCACATGTTAATTATATATGCAATTAATATATTCTACTTAATAAACTTCTACCTTTTACACGTGTCTTACAACAAATTTTACCCCCACCCCCAATAGTCAAGGTCTAATTGCGATTGATCAGAGATGTGTCGTTATTGCAGTAACGTTATTTGTGAAATTCAATGCCTTAAGTTAAAAGATCGCCCACAGTTTGTGAGATATTTAGGATTTTTTTAAGTATTTATCGATCTTTTTAGTAACAAAAATGACATAGAAATCTGCTGTTGGCTTTAAATTGTTTCGTGTTTACAGACAGCTCAAAATACTCGTTTCAAAGTAACAGATCCAGTATTATGTTTCCATCCCTATTATACTTCTGGTTTATCTCATATATTTAGAAAATATCAGAGTTGTAGAAGTTACCCCATTTTCTGGTTTTATGTAATCATAAAGGGTTTTCGCGTTATTTGTATTAAAAGAAAGTTTAACATTGTTAATTCGATAAATAGTTAGTTGTGTGGTGCATCGATTTATCAATCCGATGATGATCATAGCTTATTTACTCCAAAGAGTGTTGTGAAATGGCGTCTGGATTAAGTGAAATTCAATAAAGGATTACTTTGACAAAGGGTTTTCTATTTAATCTATTTATAAGCGGACATTAGTGCTTTGTTAGCTGACATGGCAAATACGAAAGCAACTAGTAGTGCCCTTAGAGCATTGGCGGTCGAATATAAAAGTTTACAGGAAGAACCTGTCGAAGGTTTTTGTGTGAAACTCGTTAATGACGATAATCTTTTCGAATGGGAAGTCGCTATTTTTGGTCCACCTGATACTCTATATATGGGTGGTTGTTTCAAGGTAAATTATTGTGCGTCCTAGAGAATATTAATACTCTTATTCACAGTAATGTAAACAAAGAACTTTTCATTGTTCACAGCTGAGTTGGGTATAGTTTTGACAATTCACTAAATTACACTTTAAATAATGCATTGTCTTAATTAATATCTTTCTTTACAGCCAATGTCTTTTCTTAGAACAATTAGAAAGTGGCAGCACGATATTGTTATAAATTACAAAAATGACAGGTACTTCAATTTTTTGAGGCCATTAATGATTTTTAATGTTAAAAATTTCTTATAATAAAACTTTCAATGACACACAAATGTTTAATACATGATAATTTTGGATTAAATAAAAACTTTTACTTTCATTGTGCTAGTAAAAAATATATTTGGAATCCACAATCCAACTGTGTTTTTGCATAAATAGGTAATTTTCATATAGAAGTATATCCAGCAAGAGAGATATTTTTTTCATTAATTGTTACAGTACCAGTACCAACTATATTTATTGCTTTTCAACTTTCTTCTCTCCTACTATTTTTTTTCAAATTATAGTAGTTCATATCAATTTTCTTCCCAAATCGCATCATTTCGGAAATATTCGACTGTAAAAGTAGGATCATAATATTGAATTTTTGCTATTAAATCTTTAAATAAATTGGATATATAAATAGATATATTAAAATTATTCAGAGTTGTATCACATTTCTTGGAAAACCCCCCAAAAGATTAGAAGTTTGGTTTCCCCATAAATTAATAAATATGGTGTAGATTGTGGAATTGGTTAATCTCAATGTAAATGGTAATTTTGAAGATTTTAATAACAGCAAATACTTTACTTTTAATTTTTTCTTCCTTAATTCACATTTTCTGTTGGCATATTTTTTTCTTTCTTAAAATTTTAGGTATTTGTATCTAAGTATTTATTGTTGTATTTATTTATTTTTAAATTTATGCTTAAATATTATGATTGAATTAATTCACTCCTTCTCATTATATAGTTAGTTGCAATAAAATGGCTAAAACGTAAATAAAAAAAAAACCCATTAAAATAGTTTTTTTTATTTTAGGCAAGAATGAAATTTCCTACAGATTATCCATATTCTCCACCCTCAATTAGATTTTTAACTAAAGTTTGGCATCCAAATGTATATGAGGTAAGACTTTTTGTATTATTTTTAATTCTGTAAACATGCTAGTAAATATTGGATATTTTTCCATTGAACTTGCTTTGGTTTTAACAAAAAATAATGTAACCAAACAAAAAAACATCAACATTTAAAACCATTAGTTGTGAAAATCTCAAATATCATTGAATTTATTTATATTTGTTTCTTTTATTATGACAGTATTATTATTATTTAAAAAAAGCTTTATTAAAAAACGTTATTTTTAACGTACCGTCAGTTACACAGTCTGCGACACAAATAAAAGTATGTAATAATATAAAGAGATAAATAAATGTGAAAATGAACTACATTTTTAGCACATCTCATTCTTTCGTCCATCTTTATCAATGACAATTTTTCTTTAGACGATAAATTAATATTAAATTATAGAACGGCGACTTATGTATAAGCATTCTCCACCCCCCAATAGACGATCCTCAATCCGGAGAACTGCCTTGCGAACGTTGGAATCCAACTCAAAACGTTCGTACTATTTTATTATCGGTTATATCTCTTTTAAACGAGCCCAATACCTTCAGTCCTGCCAATGTTGACGCCTCGGTTATGTACCGACGTTGGAGAGACTCCAAAGGGAAAGATAAAGAATACGAAAACATAATAAGGTAAGAAAAAAGTTTATTTTGTTTCTTCTCTTAGTCTTAGGGTCTTTGCATCAAGTCGCAACTTCATAAGAAGACATTCGGCTAGAAGGAACATGATTTGAGAATCCGGCTCGAAGGACCATGTCTTAAGATGTTGGTTAGAATATTTTGCTTTTAAACTACTGGTGTTTTTACCTTAATCGTTATAATGGTTTGCTTTTTTGTTTAGAAAACAGGCTATGGCCGCGAGAGCCGAAGCCGAAAGGGACGGTTTAAAGGTGCCCTTGACGCTTGAAGATTATTGCATTAAAACTCAGGTGAAACCGAATAGTTCCGAGCCTACGGTTGAAATGACTGACTTTTACGATGACGATTACGATGAAGAATACGACGATTTATCAAACGGCTCAGAATATCCGGAGGAGGACGATAACGATAGTGGAAACGGTGAATTGTGATGTCGCTAATTTAAAAAAAAAACTTTTTTCTTCGAATATTGATTATTTTTATCAAATCGACAACGCTTTCGTTTATATTTTTCATTTAAGGTAGACGTGGTTAGTCCTAATGAGTGTTTGAACACTATATTTTTAGTAAAATTACAAATAAAATAATAAATTATAAGTTAAAATTAATTTTAAATATACAATTTCACTGATGAAAATGTAGACTTCATACGCTCCATAATATCCACCAATTTTAAAGAAAGTCATAACGGAATTGGTTAAATCTTCTTTGTTACAAGCCTTTCTCGATATTTTCTGGAATAGTGAAGAGGTTGCGATACTTTTTGTTCATTCAATTAAACATATAATTAGAAATCAAGAGATGTTAAATCGGGCAATCTAGCTGGCCAACGTACAGATCGCCACGTCCTAAGGCAACCTCTTTATGATTAATCATGCGGAGTGTAAATTAAAAGTTTGTGGAATATATTGAATCAAACAATAATGGTTTGAAATATATTGCGCAAACAGCGTTAATATTTTGAGGAGCTGCAGATACCAATGGAAAATATCGCTTTAGATTCACACAAAATTGGTAATTTTTGGTCCAATCAAAGCATCATCAATAGTCTGTCCAATCATAAAAAAAATCATCCACCTTCTTTTACTTCTTTCTTCAATAACTACATAAACAGACTTGATGCCCAGGTTTGGGATTTTTCTGGCGTTAATTTACTGGACTACTATACTATATTTTTGCACTACTCATAATTTTCGATTCCATTATGGCTTTTTGCTTTAAAGCACATTTTATGTGCCATTTACTTCATTGTTATTATCGGCAAACAACAATTTGATAGAACACAGCACAATGGGAGTTGATGGCTTAAAGAATTCAAAAAATAAAATCGTCCACTCCCATTTTATGAAAGGACTCAACCTCGTTCGTGTAAATGGGTTAACGTTTTTTTTTTCTGATCTCATCTTATCAAAGTCGACTTTTCGTTTGGTGTTTATTTATGTAAATAATTTATTTTATTGTGAAAAAGGTTTCTGACCAAAAAAATATTGTTTTTACTTTGTTTTTATGGGCTAAGGTCAATAGAAAATCTTTGTTTTCATCAGGCAAACGTTTCGGCTTTTTATTAAGCCATCATCGGGGATTCGAAAAATCATTTCCTTATTTACAAAGCTGAACATGCAGTTAGATGTAAAAATGTATGAAAAGGGAAACTGCTAACATTCTATTTTATTTATTTGTTGGTAAATTATTATTATTTGATAGCCTTCAATTTCTCGGCTGAGCAGGCTAATAATTTACCAACAAATAGAATGTTAGCAGTTTCCATTTTCATACATTTTTACATCTAACTAATTGGGCACTTTAAATAAAGAAATAAAATGTTGTATTTTCTTAGACAAAAGTACACACAAAATCGTTCTTTTTATGATAAAAATTTTTTCTCTACTATTGCTTTTCCAAAAATGGCGGCCAATTCAATTTTTTTTTCGAAAAATGCCGATTTTGGCTGGACAAACACTTTTTTTTTTTTAATTTTTACCATGTCTTCCCGACATAAAAATACATATTTTCTCCAATTTTTAAGAAAATTCGAGGATTATTTGGTTATTTATTGCCAATTCAGTAAAAATAAAATAATGTGCGCGAATTCGTTTTTTGAGGTTAGGATACATTTTTAAAAAAAACCTATACGGATCACGGTCATTTTAATTTTTTTTTTATTTTTCCACGACTCTTAGAGCCGGAGATATTTAAAAAATCGTGAAGCAATCCACTCGAAAAATACCAAAAATGCCGTTTTTGGCACATATCTCGCGAAGCTCCAGTCCAAATTTATTGAAAATTGACTTAGCTCTTACATCCATTTGCAGAATATTTTCGTCTAATTTCAGCTTTGATGATGGCTTAATAAAAAGCCGAAACGTTGGCCTGATGAAATCAAAGATTTTCTAATTTTTTTTCTATTGTCCTTAGCCCACAAAAACAAACGAAAAGAAATTTATTTTATGTCTTGTAGATTCCAGAGTTTTGATAGAATGTGCATTAAACTGTATTAAAAAAATTAATGTGTAAATATATATAGCATGTATTCAATGGGTATGATGTCTTAAACCTCCCCCCCCCCACCCTTTTTATTGTGAGTGCTATTAAAAAAATATTTTCTTTATAAACAGGGTGCTAAAAATTCGAACTAAATATTGAAAAATTATTAAAATATTTTTGTTTATTCTTTAAAAGTTATGTTAGGTCTGGTCAGTCAAGCTCATCTACTTTGCTGCGTCAGCATCCAGCGTTCAACTGTAGATTGTGTACACTTGAAAAAAAGTCGCAAGAAAAACAATATTTTTATTTTTCAACATAATTTCCTGAAAGTTCGGTTTTAGTCATCTTACGGAAGTTGATTTTCCCGAGTTCGAAACAGGCTTTGAACAATATTAGGTATGATTCAAATTACTGTGTTAAGTTCGGTACACTGCTGTCTTTAAATAACCCCTTAGAAGGAAATTTAGAAGAAGTGCAAGATCTGGTAGACGTGTTGGCCACTTACAGAGCAGTCAATCCGGGGAAAATATTGTTTTTGAAATAAAAATCAGGTCGGCGTGGTAAAAAAATCATATCTGGAAATTTTAAGCCCTGTTCGACAAATTTTCTCTCCTAGAAAGTAGTATTAGTCTATAATTTATGGAGTTGTGGAAGTAATTGTCAACTATTTTGGATATATAGGTAAAATAGGATAGGTGCTGTATTACGGTATTAGATATTTTTTATTTTTTAACATTGACATGTCTGTCGGTTTAAACTTTAAAGTATAGGGATATTTCTGTTGGGCAGTATCTGTTATATTAAATTATTTTTCACTTCTACAATTTTTTTGTCAAATAATTTCCAAACTTATAAAATTAGGAAGGATTTTTTACTGGATTTAATCCGTTGTTATTTTTTGTTTGCGGAATGTTAAATATTTTTTTTTAATAAAATAGATTTGTTAACCTAACTCTTGGGGTTGTAGCAGGATTTCAACCTTACAAAATTCAATTTTCAAATCCAAGAAAACTTGACTTAGTGTCGGTATTCTCTAAATAATGTAATAATAAATCGAGAGGACTAAGATCTGGTGAAAGTTGCGGTGGTTCGATGATTGACAACTCTGCAAGCTTTAGCTGCTTATTGGTCAGTACGTTTTTCTACATCTTCCGGTGGTTATTCAGTGTTGGAATTACGGTTTCTGCATCCCGAGACTACTGTTTCTACTTGCCAGACATCAATATTAGATCTCCACAGTTTTGCTTCGTTCACAAATAAATTTAAAATTTAATGTCCACGTATATTGATTGATTTACTATTAATAATACCTGAGAGCGGAAATAGTTCTGACACAATCTGAATGTAATAAAATTTTGTTCTTATAACATCATTTGCATATATTTTTTAACAGTAAATAGAGTATCAGGTTGATGTATTTGTTAATTGATATTATTTCTTAAACAAATCTTTGAAATATCAAATGGAAAGTAGGAGAGTGGCCGTCGACCACTCCTATAACAAACTAATAGGAGTCTCAATTTTTTTTTATCCTAAGACGGAATTCTAAAGGAGAAAGATCTGGTTAACGTGCTGGTCATATTTCCTATAACTCCAGCAAAATTGTTTAAAATAGCGAAAATTGTTGGAAAATTAATTTTTGCGATTCAAAATAAAAAAGATTTCAGGTGATTTTGATAAAGTAGAAATAGGTTAAATTTATATCTATATATATATTTTTGTAAATATTTCTATAGAAGTATTATTTATTTTAAATTTATTGTTTTTTTGAACTCTTATAAATGTATAAAATGATTATTATTCACACTGTGTATTATAATGTCATTGTCTTAGCAATAGTGATTTGCTTGTAATAAAGCCTCAACGGGCATCCATTCAGATTATGTGCGAGATTTATATTTAATAACATTATTTTTTGAAAGAATAAATGGTCAAATCTAAAATTGTTTTTATTTTTAACAAGTTGAAAAATCCCATTTAAATAAATTTTCCAGTACTTATTGCGTGATTTAAAAAAAATCTCCAAACATAAATTTTTTCAAAAAAAATCAATCTTAAGTCGAAAAAAATTGTCCAAACAAAAAAATTTTCATAATTTCTGGAAAACAAGCCTTAGAATCCAATTTAACCAATTAAAATTTTGAACGAGGACATCAAGATCTACATTATATCCAATAATAATAATAATAATATACGCCCTGCAATTCACTCCCTTACGAGTGAACCCCAGAAGCGCTGCAGCTTTGACGGTTACTTTTTTTATCGATATTTCAGGCTATTTCTCATGTTAAAAATACATACTTTGAACAAAAAGACCTGTGGAAACATGAATCACCCTGTAAGGAAATATATTTTGATTTTATTTATTACGTATGTATTTTGACTACATATATCCGCCAGAAACTTTTAAAAATATTTTGCAGGGCCTTTTTGGTACACATTTTAAAATTTCGGGATCTTGAGCTTTGACGCCCTGTATATCGAAATCTAGCCATAAGATAGGGTTGGGCCCATGGACACTATTGATCATGACATCAAGTACTATCACATATCAAAAATTCAGACAATTTGACGGTCCTCCCGTTTCCATAAGAATGGTGCGGGGTCCTTTTGTCAAAAAAAATCTGTCCAGACGTGAAATTTAGTAAAAAAAAATGAATAAACTTTGGAAAAGTCGATATTTCATTTTAAAAATATTTTGCAAAATAGATTATCCAAAAATGTCTGGGGGCTCATTAAGTAAGTACTTGTTCTTGGAAACTAATCGTTATACTAATTCATAGATTATGTTTTTAGAACAAAGGAAAGTACAGTTTTTTAAATATTTTCAAAGATTATGCACTTTAAACTTAAGTCCTTTAATCTTTAATCATCTGTCGCTTTTAATACGTTAAGGCACCTATCAAGCCAAGATTGATGGTCGAATTCAAAAAAAAAACGCACAATGAATTTTGTATAAGAAACAATTGCCAATGCCAAAATTATCGAAAAAAAATGTTTGGACCATTTTTGAGCGAAAAAGTGAGTTTTTTAGGATATAAGTGGACCTAGAATCTACAAAAAAAATTAAAATTTGGTTTACGCAGAATAAATTTTGTATAAGAAACTAATTGGCAATGTCAAAATTACAGAAAAAAATGTTTGGGCCATTTTTGGGGGAAAAAGTGAGTTTTTTTGGATATAAATGGACCTAGAATCTACAAAAAAAATTAAAATTTGGTTTACGCAGATATGAGAAATATCCTCTCATTGCCTGATTTGGCAACAGCCCCTACTGCCCCCCCTTGGAGCCGCCGTTGAGTCCTTTAATAATCATCTGTCCCTTTTAATACGTTAAGGCACCTATCAAACCAAGATTGATGGTCGAATTCAAAAAAATTAAAAGTTAGTGTCAAAATTATCGAAAAAAAATGGCCATTTTTGAAGGAAAAAGTGAGTTTCTTAGAATATAAATGGACCCAGAATCTACAAAACAAAATCGAAAAAATTAAAATTTGTTTTATGCACAATGAATTTTGTATAAGAAACAATTGGCAATGCCAAAATTATCGAAAAAAAATGTTTGGACCATTTTTGGGGGAAAAAGTGAGTTTTTTAGGATACAAATGGACCTAGAATCTACAAAAAAATTAAAATTTGGTTTACGCAGAATAAATTTTGTATAAGAAACGATTGGCAATGTCAAAATTACAGAAAAAAATGTTTGGGCCATTTTTGGGGGAAAAAGTGAGTTTTTTGGATATAAATGGACCTAGAATCTACAAAAAAAATTAAAATTTGGTTTACGCCCCCCCTTGGAGCCGCCGTTGAGTCCTTTAATAATCATCTGTCCCTTTTAATACGTTAAGACTCGGTATGGTATTCGTCATGAAAGACGACTTACATGTTCTGTAATTAAAATATCGATATGGTGGTCTTTCTGTTGTACATAACATTTGGAAATAAAATAACTTTATTCGAGTGTTGTAAACTTATAATTGGAAAATATTTAAATTAAACAGAGTCTCTAACTAGTATAACTATGACAAAAAAAGAATTTAATGGTGTTCAGCAGCTTCCTTTCTACGTATTTCTGCCCATTTCGCTACGTTTGCAGGAGAATTCGCTAAAAATAAACATAATAGTGAAACATTACACAATTTAATTTTTTTTATATGGATAGAAGAATTAGAAATTCACAATTTGGATTTGATGAAACACAAAAAACATTAAAAATAACTTACCTAGTTTGCTGATTGAGTTGAAAACTGGAATGCACACAACAACAGCAATAGCATAGTATTTCCATATCCATTGGTTTTTCAAATAATGTCTGATAGGAAACTGTGCGAGTTTGGCACTGAAAGTGTATGGATATTTCATGGGCCTGGATATTTTTTTAACTTCATCTGCCATTTTGATTTTATTTCTGCAAAAAGAACATGCAGCATATTTGTGGGTGTTTGCTTGCTAAATATTCTAAATAACATTACTTTATTCAAATGTATGCGTATGTAACTGCATGTTTAAAAAAACTGAAATTGAAGAATATGACTACTAATACAGGTGCAATGAAGTACTTTTAAATAAAAAACAAGGTGCTACTGTATTGTTGTTAGATCAAAACGTGCAATATAGACATTAAGAGACAAGAATTACTCAAAAGAGTTATTTTAGTCAACCATAATGGTTCAGAAATAGGTAGAAATTTTTTAACATTATTTTTTAAGGAAACATAATGTATGTACGTACTTAATTATTTCCAGGGGCATGATTGATGCCCAAAACTTATTCATGGTTTCTTTTTCTGTGTAACTTTGTACTAAGTAATATTTTTGTTAATTTTTAACTAGTTTTTGAGAATAGCGGTTTCTAAGGAAATATAAATGTGCTACTGTTGCTATTTTGTTTTAAATTGTGTTAAATTTGTCAAAATGAAATAGCCCCCTATGGTTATGAATTACATAATCAGTAGGTTAAAAAAAAAGTAAATTGATAGGGATATAAAATTTAAATTGTTTATTTTATTAATAAAACAGCTTACTTTAATTTAATTTACGTTATAAATATTATTCTTACCTTTTATTACAATTCCAAAATTTAGTAAAATAATAGAATCGACTTAGCCGTGACACCACTTCACGTCTCGACTTTTTTAGATGAACAGTGCTGTTAACTCATAAATATAAAAAGTTACTAAAATCTAGACACTGACTGCAAGTTAGGTACCTAATTAATGATATATTTAAATTTATATATTATGATGTGATTTCTTATGCGTATATATAAATATGTTTTCAACGAGCCCTACAAGAAGTCACTTACTCCTTATTGTTTTTTAAACTTCAAATAAAAAGTACTAGTACTGCGAAATATTTATAGTCTTTAATAGGCAAATCAACGTACAATCCTCTGTATTGTTGTTACATCAGAGTGAATACTGAAAATTTTCAAGATTGTTGAAATTTGTTAACTCTAGAAGTTATTTACTAAAATAGATAGAGATTAAAATAGTGATAACAACGTTCGAGAAGATTTATTTCCTCAAACTTTGGTGAAAAAATATTTTTTGCGCCCTCTTGCGGGAAGACTCGGACAATAAGAGTTGCCTACATTGAAGAGAGCTGTTGACCATCGTTCGAAGTGGAGGCAATATTTGAAGAGAAAGTAAATGCGCACGTGAATTGAATATTCAAAAAGTTGCAAATATACCAAGATATTACTCACTGCGTTGCCTCACCCATCACCCATGCTGCGAAGAGTTATTCAACTCACAAGAAAACAAATTAATTCATAGCTAATTTGGTGATGATTTTCTGTAAGAAAATGAATATCTTCAACAAGTTTTATCGGACTGACAATGCTCTCTAATTGTTACCAAAATGTTCGCTGGTACCTGTTCAAAATGTGAAATGTTTAGTTTTGAATACAGTGATATTGTGAATTAAAATATGATTATTGTGCAACTGAAATGGCTTTAATTGAACATTGTTTTTGTTGTAGTGTGCAAATAGCATCTGGTTTCTTTGCAGCATATTTGTTGGTGAGTTTTACGATAACTTTCCCACGTTTCTCTCATTAAAAATAGAAAATTATCATTCACTATTCACATCTGTGCATAGATATATATTAAAAGCTATTTAGAAATAAAGCGATATATTTATATATTGATGATTTATTTCCAGGACGTAAAGGGTGTTTTAATAGAAGGTCTTACTGACCTTATGTACTTCCCATGGGCATAATCTGTTTATTAAATAAAGATATAAATGTACAGATTCTCTAGTACATATTTTTATTAAATTTTATACTCATTACGTGGAGGTTTATTCATTAAAAATACAATAACAGAATTTTGTTTTTCGAATTTTTAAAGATAGACGTGATTTTTTTATCAATAGACATACTTCAATAAACGTAAAATTGTATGAATCATGTTAAAATTTCAGTTTCTCGTGGTTATTATTTTGGTACTGAAGATGGTCTTCATCAGGTTTGATGAGAGTATGTACGTGATATTTGCTACATTAGTGAGCAACTTATTGAACATTTTAATGAATTTCTATGATGAATTGTCAAGTTATACATTTTTTTTTCAAAAACGCTCTCAGTCCCAATTTAGGGAATAATAAAAAAATAAAAATTCGATTTTTATTTTTTATATTGATTCGTTCCCTCACAAAAATTTTACTTTAGAATCTGAAATATTTTTTTTTATTTTTTTAAACATTTTTTTGGACTGAAATACAGTTTTTCTAAGAGAATCAAGCGTAAATATCGCGATAAAAAAATAAATGTTTATTTTTTTAATATTCCCTAAATTGGGCACTTTAAATAAAGAAATAAAATGTTGGCTTTTCTTAGACAAAAGTACACACAAAATCCTTCTTTTTAAGATAAAAATTTTTTCTCTATTGTTTTTCCAAAAATGGCAGCCAATTAAATTTTTTTTCGAAAAATGCCGATTTTGACTGGTCAAATACATTTTTTTTTAATTTTTACCATGTCTTCCCGACATAAAAATACGAGGATTCTTTGGTTATTTATTGCCAATTCAGTAAAAAAAAATAATGTACGCGAATTCATTTTTTGAGGTTAGGATGTATTTTTAAAAAACCCTACTATACGGATCGATACTCTACTTCATCACGGTCATTTTATTTTTTTTTTTTAATTTTTCCACGACTCTTAGAGCTGGAGATATTTAAAAAATAGTGAAGCAATACCAAAAATGCCGTTTTTGGCAAATATCTCGCGATGCTCCAGCCCAAATTTATTGGAAAATTTGACTTCGCTCTTACATCCATTGATTTTTAATGAAGAAATGCTTTTATAGCGGTACATATACTTTTGTTTCATATATTTATGTGGCACAAAATTTGGAAAGTTTGGGAACCGCTGCTTTAAGACATAAGATAAATATTTTCATTTTATGGGGACGTGGTTATGCGATCTCAGCAGAGCTTTTGACTGTGTTAAACATCAAGGAATACATACAGAAATTAAATGTTCCACCTCGACTTCTATCGGTGCCTTAGACAGACGATAACCCAATAAGAAAATAGCTTTCGTAGACCTAAACCTAGACGATTATTTGCACTGCTGCCAATCCAACTCCATGTCTTAATTTTTTCTTTCTTCATCTTCATCTTTTAAACTCCGTAAACCAATTGAGTGGTTATTTTAGTGTTGAAAAGTTTGGACTTTAATTTTGCTTATATACCTCTACAATTTCTATTTAAATATATTATGTACCTATACATATCAGAAGTGCCCTCGTAAATATCCATAATTTCTGAACTAGAACTGACTATACGTGATTTATTTGGATACATCCGGAGAAAATGGTAGCTAGACATATATTCACGTCTACCAAAACATTTCCATAATCTAGCGCGGAGTATAACGGTCGTTAAAATAACAATTAGTCAGTACCGGATTTAAGAAAAGTGGACTTTGACCAAGATGGCATTTTCCCGATAATTATCCGCTGTTTTTTTACTTCGAGGTTCGTAGAATATATACAGTATGTCCCAGTAAGTTGGAACCATATGGGAAACTTTTTTATTATTAATTTTAGGAAAAAAGTTATTCTTGGCTTCATGGCTCAGTGGCATGAAAATTTTGAAATTAATTTTCATATACCCACACTCTACCATTTACCGTTGGGTTCTAATTAACATTGCCGTTCCTAAAGTGGCGTTGGGAAATAGTAACAAAGCCTACACAGAAGTAAAAAAAATGCTCAGAAAAAATCCTGTTCTAGTTAATTTGCATTTATTGCAGTGGATGGAATTTAATTATTTTAAAAATATTTTTAAAGTGTGTTGAAATCTATTAAAAATTACTTCATTGTAGAATTTTATATTAGTCTTTTAATTTAATAACGAGTTTTTTTAAAAGCCAAAATTACTTCATCACTGTAAGTACGTTTTGAAATTTTTAAATTTCGAATTTAAATGCAAAAATAATTTCACTTTATTATTAAAATTTAAGAGAGAATTTTTAGAATCCAGCACTGAAGACCAACCATAAATAACGAGAAAACATAGTTCATCGACCATGTTTTTTAAATCAATTTTTTGCATTCAGGTACCATGAAGTATGTATTTAGTATGAATTATTACAATTTTTAATGGTCACTATATGAGATTACTGATAAATAATAAACTTTCTCTAAGTAATAAAATAAGTTATAATCTCGAATTAATGAATAGATCCAAAAGCTGCTGTATAATTTAGAAATATCTCAATCTTTCAATTCAATATATCAAGTTGTATCTTGCAATATATATTTCAGAGCGAGTAAACGTAATTTTCCCTCCCTTTTCTTTTTTATTGCAGACCTCAAGAGGGCCCTGGAGCCCAAAATCGATTTTCATGTTGAAAATTGTCTACTATTTTAGCAATAATAATTATCATCATTCAACTATTTTGATTACACACTTAACCGCATGATAAGCGCGATTAGAATTTTCTTGTTGCTTATTTCATTTTATAAAAATTTAATAATTATGCAAAAGGTGATATCACCGTAACTACATGTGTTATATCTATTTTTTATGATGAGAAATGTATTAGTCCCCGGTTCTGTGAAAAGGATGCGAAGTAAATGAGGATAACCTTGTATCAAAAGTTATTCATTTGTTAGCCATTCAATAAGGTGTCAAATAATTGTTTACCTATTTTTACATTTTGTAAGGTATTTTTTCTATGATCACTATCCAAAGTAAGCTTTTTCACATTCAAATCTAACTGTAAAGTTGATGTTTTCCAGTATCTGTCATAAATTGACATTATTGGCACTCTAAAGCGCCAAAGTTACTGCACGTAACCACAGTTTTCTGTCAAAAATTTGTCACTAGTGTTTTAACAGAGCAGGTTTACCGAAAATGTAAACAAGTAATAATAAAAAAATACATATAAAAGATCGCCAAAATACCTGTTACAAAATGCCTAGAACAAACACGTCTATTATTCACTTGGCTTTCAGAAAATGTACCTCGTTTCAAAGCTTTAATCCAAGCATTTTTTCATTCACTAGACAACGCATTTAAATGATCCCATCCGTTTGTCAAAACAGCAGGAAACCGGAAAAATGATACATTATCTCTTTCAGAACGCATTGAGCATTTAATAACACTACAAAAATGTGGCATTTTCTAGTTATTTCTTCTGAATAAAGAACTTTAAAAAAAATCTTTTTGATGTTTACATATGAAACTAACGTTGTGTCATAAAGTTGTGTGCAAATATGGCCGACCTGTCACCTATGTTATCCTGTAATGGTCTATATTCAAGTCAACACGACAATCCAATGTAAATAAATGCAATCAGAATAACTGTTTTCTTCGATTAACTTCGTCGTTTGCGTTAACGAAACTCAATTCGGGTTTCGCCATACAATAACCTTTTCTGATTGGCCAGGATTCTGTAAAACTCCGACAGAGCACGAGCGCAATGCGAGAGGTCCCGGGAGCCGCTACACACAAGACAAACCTTTCGAAATATAAATCTTCTGGTAAAATTTTAATTGCTTTAAAAGAGGACCGTCGGGGGGCAGCACCTCCCGGTACCCTCTGAGATTTTGAAGCAATGTTCAATTTTAGAAAAAAACTACTTTTTTCAAAAATGGTAATTACAAAAGTTGTTCAGTGGCAAATGAAGAACGGCAGATGATAACTTATATATGTTTATGACTTTTTTTGTATTTTTTTCATGTTATTTCTTTTATGTATATAAAAAAGTGATCATCCGCCAATCTACGATGAATAATAAGCTCGGTTACAAAAAAATATTTTTTTTTGTTGAGTATTAAGCCTGCAATTTGAACATTAGCATTTCCAATATGGCGGAGGGTATAGAACTCCCTTAATATTCGGTAAAAGAAAACGAGGAAGTGTGAATTTGGTAAATCTCCAAATGATTTTTGCAATAATTATTTTAAATTTTCTTTGAATGTATCCTCAATGCGTTTATTTTATTTTTTAGTCATTTATTATAGTCTATTTATTTATTTTTTTCTGTTTCAGATTGCCTACCTGATAGCTTTCGCATTCGAACTACTATGGATCGTAGAATCGGAGGCGGGCTTACCATCTGCGGCAGTCTTGCTTTGTGCAGGATATTTCACAATGGCGCTATTCGCGGCTCTGCTGATTCACGGTTTGGCAACGGTGAGTTAATATTATAAAAATTGGTAGAGTGGTATGGAATTTGCGACAAACTGGTCGATTATCTATTCGTTGCTGGTGGGAAATGAAAGTGTAGGAACCTACTGATATTGGGTAATAACGACAATTTATTTAGTTTATGCTAATGAATCGATCTTTAAAATCGTACAGGGTGTTCTCATCAACAAACAAAAATACGTGAAAGAGATATACTATCAATTACAAGATGTTTTTAGTATCAAATCCATCAAAAATAATTTTTTTTGTGTTATTGGCATCAATTGAGAATAGAGTTGATTGTTGCGTGTTTAATATAAGCTTATAAACGTTTACGTTTCCCAGCACCGCTTTTTAAAAAACTCTTTAGACAGGTTCCTCTCCAAGTTGCTTGTAGTTCTTCGAATTTTCCAGGAGTTCCCCAGAATTTTTTACAAAACAGTCCCTCTTTGGACAGAGTTCCCCCAAGTTGCTTGGAGTTCTTCGAATTTTCCAGGAGTTCCCAAGAGTTTTTTATAAAACGGTCCCTCTTTGGACAAAATTCATCCAGAGTTCCCCCAAGTTGCCTGGAGTTCTTTGAATTTCCCAGGAGTTCCCCAGAATTTTTTTACAAAACAGTCCCTCTTTGGCAGAGTTCCCCCAAGTTGCTTGGAGGTCTTCGAATTTTCCAGGAGTTCCCCTGCATTTTTTATAAAACAGTTCCTCTTTGGACAAAGTTCATCCAGACTTCCCATAAGTTGCCTGAAGTTCTTCGAATTTCCCGGGAGTTCCCCCGAATTTTTTACTAAACAGTCCCTCTTTGGACAGAGTTCCCCCAAGTTGCTTGGAGTTCTTCGAATTATCCAGGAGTTCCCCAGAATTTTTTACAAAAGAGTCCCTCTTTGGACACAGGTCCCCCAAGTTGCTTAGAGTTCTTCGAATTTTCCACGAGTTCCCTCGAATTTATTACAAAACAGTCCCTCTTTTTGGACAGAGTTCCCCAAGTTGCTTGGAGTTCTTCGAATTTTCCAGGAGTTCCCCCGAATTTTTTATAAAACAGTCCCTCTTTGGACAAAGTTCCTCCAGAGTTCCCCCAAACTGCCTGAAGTTCTTCGAATTTCCCAGGAGTTCGCACGATTTTTTAATTTTTTACAATTGTCCCCCCACCCCTTGAGCCGCCGTTGACGTGATTTGTCGCTATTGTAAAGATGTGAAATAATTCAAATGACAGTGTTTTTTTGAGAATCAAATCGACCTGCACATTTATTATGAAACTTCTGTTTAAATAACATCACAAAAAATAAATTAAATCGAGTAATTCAGTTGGCTTTGATAGTTTTTTTTCTGAAACCAATTATATTATTGGAATATATTTTGTAATAGTATTTTTAAATATTCCAAATTAAATAACTATCCCGTTGAAATTCAGTCGTTAGATCAAAATCTCCTTCAATATATATTATAGAAATAAATAAAACATTAATTATTTCCGTAATTGATATTTACCATATTAAATTAATACGTTTCGGACCGAAGTTAATTTATGTAAATAACAAGTGACACTGAGAAAAGCTGGTTCTAAGACAAATCCAACTTGACTTTGAGGTCAATTATCGAATGGTAATAATAACTGAAGGAAACTCAAGAAAAAATAAATAATTACACGAGCTAAATGACTGTAGGTATATACAAGTACAATTAAATTGCGTAAATACATTTAACCAAATAAAGAAAACAATGCACGGCGATGACGGAACATTTTATAATTGAATAAACGCAGTGGCGTAACAATAGGGCGTTGAATACCGAAAAGGATGCGCGACCTTCAAGACAAATATAAATTAATTATGTAAGAGGGATCATCCGTTGAAAAAAAAATACATGGTGTGAAAATAAAGTCTTCACTCCAGCATATACAAATATAATTTATTACATTACAACGTATTACAACCAAAAATCCCACCAGAGACAAAATTTGTACCCACTGGTCAGCAGGCTGCGTGTCTGTGATATTTTGACCCATTTATGAAATCATTCTTCTTCTTCTTTCTTTGGTTATGGCTTGCATACTAGTGCATTTGCCAGTTCATGAAATCGTTTACAGTTTACTTTGATTTTAAGTTTCTAATGTTTATTTAGGCCAAAAAAATTATCTTTCAGAACACTATGACAGCAAAAACACAATATTTTATATATTGAAACGAAATGTCAAAAGTTTTCTACAATTTTATCGAAATTGTAAAAGAAAGTTACAGAAATGAAACTCCGCCCATTTCCTTTGATATTTCTAATCTGTGCCACAGAATAGAGAGTTACAGACATGAAGCTCCGCCCATTTCCTTTGATGTTTCGATTGTCGCTTTCTGTGACCTTGGACCTTTAAATTGGAGTGCCAGTTGCCAGTTCTGAAAGGAACATCCCGGGTGCAGTGTTGCATTTTCATGTAACGTATTTTGATTCATTAACTGACATTAGAGTCAGAAATAAGAAATATATTTATTAAATATTGTGTTTTTGCTGTCACAGTGTTCTGAAAGATAATATTTTTGGCATAAATAAACATTAGAAACTTAAACTCAAAGTAAACTGGCAAATGCACTAGTATGTAAGTCATAACCGAAGAAAGAAGAATATTGTGTTTGTGCTGTCATAGTGGCCTGAATTATTCGAATAAATATTCAATTTGACACATAGACTGTCGACAGCCTTCAAAGTGGGTTTTAAAGTGGCGTGCGACTCTATCTCTGTCTAATTTAGTTTGTCTTGTCTGACCTTCCTATCTGTAACTCTCTAATCTGTGTCTGTGCCCCTACGTATGTCCAAACTGTCAACTGTCACTTACCTTCGAGGGAACCTTCTTACAATTTTGATGACTAGAAATATTGCCGTTTAAAAGAAAACCAGTTAAACGCCCTATAGAACCGGGGGGGGGGGGGGGGGGGGGGGTCAGATTTTCTAAGATGTCGCTAAAAATGTTGAAGAGTTTAAAAAATATTTTCTATTTCAGAAAACGTCGGTATGCCTTCTGGCTTGGATTCTATCGATAACCCTTCTTACTTTCCCAGAAGCAGGTTTAGTGATTTACATGAGCATTCAATATTGGGTAAGCCAATAATTTTTAAATGATATTACGTCGGTCTTTAAGTTCGTGATCGACATAAATAAGGCGGATAGTAATCCAACCAAGTAAAACTAGACGGGTACTAGACCAACGGACGGGTAGGTTCTAACACAAGGCGCAAGGTGGCGCGAGGGCACCGAGGGAGTAAAGGGCCTTAGCCTATATCTCGGTTATTATTGGTCCGATTTGAACGGGGAAAACGGCATAGTAATGTGTGGGGTATACAGATGGATTACAATCCGCCTAGTTTTCCTTGGTCGGATTACTATCCGCCTTGCTTACCTACTTACTAGTTTAACTTATTTTTAACATATTTTCTATTTTAGAGAATAGAAAGTTTATTCGGTGTCACAGAGTTGGCTTGTTGGTTGATAAGAATATCAATAAACGTAATAGAAATCGTTCTGATTCACTCCTTACATTCCATGTGGAAGCAAGAGGAATTGATACATAAGAGAATAAGAGACTTAAATATGGTGGCCATACCAGTATCGACTGAAAATTTACCGCCTTTAAATAGTCAGTTTTATCAGAATAACGGATACGACCACTCGTCGGAGCACGTCGATTCATTTTCCAGGTAAAGTTACAAAATTTACACTGAAATTATCATACCATCATTTTATTTTCAATGGTCGGCCGATGCAGGTTTTGCGTTTTAATGCCCGCTTTTTAAACACTGTTTGAAAACAGTGGACTGTATAAATTTCGTTTGTCCAGAAACCTCCAAATAAAACACACACTTTACGTTTAACACCCACACACTTTACGTTTAACACCCTTTATTAAACTTTTAACGAATAAATACAACGTAACAAATAAAACTCTCACTACATTTGGTAACACTAATACTACACTCAGAAATCACTTGCATTTTTATAACATGTTGTGAAACGACATATTTTTACGTTAAGTGGTTAAGTCGCAAGAATCGTACCATCGTTACAAGATGTGTAGTATCGAAAGATCCCTTAGAGTGATCACCAAGATTTTTGTACGACATACTAAATGTTTTTCCACTACTTTTATACCATCGTAGACATTTTTTTCTTACTTTTTTTAGATATGGATCGACGCCCAACATGTGGGATTCAATACCAAATAACATGTTGATGAGTTTACCATACGACGGTTACCAGCTTTATAGCACAAGCGAGTTTAACGCTAGTATATTCGTACCTAATTTTGTGAATAATACCCATGACAGTTTATCAGGTAAATTGTTTTAAAGATGATAGCAAAACGTTCATATTCTAGGGAGATTCCTATAAATTATTTAATTTGTAGCGAAAAGGGCCCACTCACTGATGGATCTTCGGCTACTGGAAGAACACACCATCATCAGCGAGAAGTTAAATCACCAATACCAACCGTGGTTGTCGCAAATGCAATCAGAAACAACCAGTGCGATAATTCCAAACAGTGTAATAACCAGCACACCAAAATTGACCAAATGTGCTTCTGTGGACGCTCTAAATATGACGAAGAAGAGCAACCACATAATAAAAAATCGAACTGGTTTTTACGCGCAACCGCTGGCTAATTACGGAGTGCCCATTTATTATGGACCTTTGGACGGTCCAGACTTTTTAATTTATAAGAAACAAATGGATAAATTATCGAGTAAAAATTCACTTACTAATACGACCAACACTTCTGTTGATGATGTACATAAATATAGAGATATCGCTCTTTAAAAATTGTTGTTTTATTTCTTTTAACCCCGATATGCGTGAAGGCGGGATCCAACGGCACGTGGAGTGGCACTCCTCGCGCCAAACTTGCCATTGGATAGAGAAGGATTGGCTATCTTCGGTCGGCGCGTTGAATCTCGTCGTTTGTCGGTAAATCAACACTGTTCAAAGGAGATCACGTGTGTATCGGTCCAACGACGCGGCTAGGCACGTGGTACTGTGGTAAGCGTCAATTTCTTCTCGTATCTAATCTTCGCCCCATTTATATTACTATACCGTTTGCCCCATTGAAATCGAACCAATAACAACGAAGTTGGACGTTACGGCCCATCTGGCAACGTCACTGCGCATGATTTTTCCTTACTTACCTAATATTTACCCCCTCTATATTACAATGCCGTTTACCACATTCAAATCGGACCAATAACAACGGAGATACGTCACATAATATCACACATTGAATTCCCTATGCTGATAGTCATGAACGCTTTATCTACAAAAAAAAAACAAGTCGCGCCACGACTAAGTCATATTTCACATAAAAAAACGCAATCTCGAATTAACGAATTAAACCAAATTATTAAATTGTTTACCGCCAACAGTGCCGGCGTACTACAGACTAGAACCGCTGCGTGTCCACGCCTGCCCGCGATCCTCATGCGCAGTGAGAACGGCCCGACCTTGACGGCGCGTGAACTGGCAAGTTTGGAGGAGTGCCACTCCACGCGCCGTTGAATCCCGCCTTAAAGGTGCCCATTCACGATCGTTCAAATGGATTTGGAACGACTGGAGTGTTGGATTGGAAGGATAGATCGATGCAGCGGGTCATTCACGACCATTCATTCCATCACTCCACTTTGCAACTAGAGTCTACGTCACAAGGGTCACTCGGGTGCCCACAGTGTTGCCAAATGCCAATACAATGTATGTACTTCATGTTGAGAAATCAAAATAAATAAGATATTTCGTTTAGGAACGGCTTCAAATAGCTTGTTCTCAAACAAATCCATTGCGTGATAGAATATTTAATTACTGCGTAATTCTTCGTGTCTCGCCGCGGGCTATAAATCATCTTCGCTTCCGACTTCAAGAAAACCGACCGGCAAAGATATCATATCTCACATAAAAAAAACTCTAACGCTGAAACGTTACCAACTATTGCGTCATTGAAGAAACAATAAACGCCTTTAATCACAATTCACGCAAAACCATTTTATTGGTCAGAAAAGCCGTTACTAGTTAAATGCACAACATGTTAGAGAAAGACCGCTATATTCAAAAAGCTTGAATTCGTACCAATTTACTCTAGAACAAATCAGTAGCGTTTTAACGCTCACCTAAGCAGCATGATGTAAACGTCATTTACTTTAGCGAGGCAGTGACGTCACACGTCAAAAATCTGCGGCGTTGCCAGGTAGATTTTTTTTTCGTTCACTTAAAGATAAACTTGTGCCAGTTACTTTTTTTCGTCACTGCCTCGCTAAAATAAATGATCGTTAAATTTTATTTTTACATAAGTTTGGGATTCCCAAATAGTTATTCAAATTCTAATGGGATAAAATGAATTATAAAACAAATACCGCAAGTAACTGTCCATTAATTATTATTAAGGGTGGCTAGAGGGTAATATTGCAGTGTTACAGGAATTATGGCTTAAATTTTTAATCTAAAAAAGTGGCTTTAATATTTTCATTTTGGTAAGAAACTTGTAACATAATTTTATAGGAAAATCGATAATTTTGGCAACGTTGCCCGATAATTCTGATCATTGCGTCTGGCATCGCCGCTATAGAACAAATCAGTAGTGTTTTAACTCTCCCTAAGCATGCTGTAATTTATTTCGGGGTCTTCGAGTGCCCATTCAAATTTTAAACAAAGTAGCACAACACCTCTCCCACAAACAGGTGGTAAATTTGTCGTCGGCTGAAATGGCCAATTAATTTCGATTAAAAAAAATAAGCACAAAAGTGATTTTGGCGATTTTCAAATTAATAAAAATAAAACACAAATAATCTTCTACTTCAATTTTTTTCCAACATCAAGAATTTAAATACATTTAATTTATAGCTGAAGCCCAAGGTGGCGTCATCGGTTGGGGATTTTGCAAATAGGACATGACTATTGCGGAAATTGATAACATGAATGAACTTAAAATCTGTAACAAAACATTATTTATTAGCGTATTGATCTCGAACAAATCGGTAAACAATTTTATTTTAATGTTGGTGGTATGAATAATTTGATGCCTTACCTGTTTTGTATCATCAGTGATTCTCGAGTTGGCAAAACTGATACACGAACAGTAAAGGGCCACCCAAGCGCACCATTTCAGACGCATCATCAGACCACACATACTAAAAATCATCCCTATAATAAAAAATTTTAGGTAGAGATCAAAATTTTCATGATTTTGAATCATCGTTTGCTGTGGGACGTTCGACAAAGTTAAATAAGACAATTCGTGATATAATTGTAGAGGAGCCAAACATTTTATACCCAATTTAAGGAACAGGGGTGTTGATAATGAAAGAACTCGCATTTTTATTTTGAACAATATATTTCTGCACAATGAAATACTTTTTATATACTATAACACAGCCATAATTGTCTAATTATTCTCTTTACAATACACATTCACCAACGATTTGGTTATTTTCAACACAATTCATTTTTTTTTACAAACAAACGTACTAGTTCCTATTCTTTCCACACAAATCGCAACTTTGTTCATAGTTGAGAAAAATTCCTCCCAACGTATGACAAGTATTTTTAAACACTCAACATTAACTGTTATGATGAAGAGGGGGCGCAGAGTGTAGAAACGTCTTGTCGCACGTTTGAGTAATTCAACTCAAACTTATTTTATTTTGGAAATAAATGCAGTGAGAAGCGCGCCTAGTGTTTACTGTAATCATATTGATAGAAAAAGTCTAACCCAGTAAAAATACCGAAGAGAAGTCTCAGCACTGATTTTAGCGTAGAGGTTTTGCTCATTTTGAAGTTTAATAATAATATGAAAGGGGAAAAAACATAAAAAGTTTCAAAAACTATTTATTAAATGATTATTCAAAATATAGTTT
The DNA here is from genome assembly GCA_949320105.2 of Crepidodera aurea. Lineage (NCBI taxonomy): Eukaryota > Metazoa > Arthropoda > Insecta > Coleoptera > Chrysomelidae > Crepidodera > Crepidodera aurea. The sequence goes on along the minus strand of OX439477.1, from coordinate 16,871,876 downwards.
AATATTAATTTGGCAAAAAATGGCTAGATAAAATTTGAATAAAAAAAATCCTTGGTCCAATCCCATTGTAAAGGGACATTCTTTTTTTTGAGTTTGATTCCAGATATCCTGGTCCTTAATTTTCCATTAATTTTTTATAGCCTTTCGATATTTATAAAACAGATGAAAAAACTGTTGGAAATCACGTAATTTTTTCTAAGCCAACTTCGCGTAATCCTTTAAAAAATAATATACAGGATGTTTCATTCAAAAAAATTCGATAAATAATTCCGAGTTTTGACTCGTTCTGTATACAAATATTAAATATTTAAATAAATAAAAATACCGCAGAAAATTAGAGTACATTAAAAATCGTTTGAATGTAAACTTTAAGCCTATTTTTTTCCTATTACTATAAATGAATAATTGGATTTCCGCGCAATAATGATGCACCCTGTATATATAGGGTGAGTCACGATAGACGCGACGGTCCGTTGTGGCGAAACGGTTAATATTTTGAAAATTTTGTTTATTCATGGATATGTGGGTTGATAAAGGCTACATTTTAAAATTATTTTGAACTATACAGGTTGTCCCAAAAAAGTGTGGCGTATCAAAGTTATATTATTTCTTATGGAAGACCCTATATTTTATTGCATTTATAGATTATACGTTAAAAATAAGATCCATCTTGAGTATTCCCTATACCTAAGCATTTTACTTTTCGAGATATTTTGATATTTCTAAAAATGGAAGCACTTACAAAAAAACCAATAACGTGGAAACCTATGGAATCAGCCAAATCCAATTTTAACTGAAAAAATTAGACTAATAATTAAAAGTAATAATGTATTTAGAGTTGTTTAAAATTATACAGGGCGTCCAAAATGGGGCGATTGTCTAATGACATCCAAACGACAATATCGTTATTTTAAATAGGACACCCTGTATTTTATAATCCTATTATGAAGCAAATTTCATTACCATTTAAAAATTATAAAGGTATACTATCCCTACATTATTTTTCCACCGTAATGCCTAAATGTATCACCCTGTATTTGATCAGCTTTGACTATGATCCGAAAAAATTACAGATGAATCCACTTTTCATAATAATGGATTAGTTAACCGTCCTAACTTTCATTATTATGATACTCAAAACCAGCATTTGTTCCACATAATAGATCATCAGAACCGGTGGAACATTAATGTATACGGTGGAATTATAGGCCACCAAGTTATTGGCCCATATTTCTTTGATGGCCATTTAAATGGGACGATATTTTTGCAATTTTTAAGAAAAAGTTTCTGGGAACTGTTGGAAAATGTATCATTAGATATTAGACAAGCTGATCAAATACAGGGTGTTATATTTAGGCATTACGGTGGAAAAATAATATAAATTTAACAAAAATAAAAATAACTCCAAAATTAATGGATTTAGGCATAGTAGACCTTTATAATTTTTAAAAAGTAATGGAATTTGCTACATAATAGGATTATCAAATACAGGGTGTCCTATTTAAAATACTTAAGAAAATTTATCTTATTTTTAACGTATAATCTATAAATGCAATAAAATATAGGGTCTTCCATAAGAAATAATATAACTTTGATACGCCACACTTTTTTGGGACAACCTGTATATTTTAAAATGTAGCCTGTATCACCCGACATATCCATGAATAAACAAAATTTTCAAAATATTAACCTTTTATAATATTAGATAAAATTTAGAAAAGATCTAAATTTTTTGGGATTAATAAAGATTTAAAAAAAGTTCCATCAAGATCGCACCTGTTTTTGAGGAGTACAAAGTTTTGACGATTTTTAAACAATAATAACTCAAATAATGCGGTGGACATTTCAAAAGATCAAGAACTGACACAATTGGTCGAAACCATTGTTGAGTATCTCATACAAAAATCCATGAGTTAATTCTACTCCAGAAACAAAGTTTTAATTACCAAAATACGTGCTGTGACATCTCTTTCCTATTTACTACTCGGTCAGACTCTTTTGTAACCTAAGTGGATAAAATATCTTCATGAGATGCTAAAAAAACATGAACTATGCCTAAAAAATATGGTACAACACCATAATCTACATTCTAAAAAAAACCCATGAAGCGAAATACAGGATAATTATTATCATTTACACTACAATGATCTACAGGGTGACAGCTTAGTGTGTCAAAATTTTATAGCTCCAGATTATTTATCACAAGTAACAAAATATTATTTAATAAAAAAATTAAAACTACCAAAAAACTTTTTTTTTAATAAGGCCTGCAATTTTTAGGAACATAAACTTGCCACAATAGTATACCAAACGCTTTTTCAAATAGGAGTTAAAGGCCATTAATTTTTTATACATGGTCCTTCGAGCCAGCTGTAAATTGTTTATGATATTCTGTGTTATTTGTAGTAATAGTGGAGTTATAAAATTTTGAGACAGCAAGTGACCACCCCGTTTTGATTTAATACGTTATTATACCTTTATTACTATAATAGAAATACTTCGTCTATTTTTTTTTATTACAAAAATATTGATATTCCAAAAAAACAGCTTGAAAAAAGGTAAATAGAATAAAAGAGAAAAAAAAATGTATAATCACAGATTCCAATAGCACCAAATAAAAATTTGGCTTATATATTCCAAATAATAATATACTTTACAGTTTTTACAATATACAATTATTACTTATGTTGGCCAATCATATTTACCTACTCTTAAATATCGAATTTTCAAATTCCCGATACCAAAGCAAAATACAGAATATTTCAAAAATAAAAAACCTGAAGTTTATTAGAGAGACAATATTACAAATTCTTGTAAAACCGGTTAGTGAGAATAAATTCAAACAAACAAAAAATTATAATTGATTGGTTATTCACTGATCTATAATTTAATTTTACTTAATCTGTCATTCCCTGTGCTTTGAATATTAATTTATAGGCCTGAGGATGGTCCTCTTAGATCAAAACTAATGGTCTCGCCCTATATGTATTTTATTAATAACAGTAAAAAAAATGCGGTACTGATTTACAAATTATTCTCTAATTTATTTTACTTGTATAAGAAATAATAATTTAAAAAAGCAAGACTTGCCTACATGTGACGTCACTGCAATTTGAGTCGAAAAAAAAAAATATTTTTAGCAATATTATTTTGAAATTGACGCTTATCTTGCTGAATATCTAAATGTACACAAGATATAGTCCGATAAAAAAATACTAATTTGTTTTAAATATCCAAGGCTCAACTGAATATCTCAAACACTGGCAACACTGCCACTGACCCCTAAAGTCTAATTTTCTCTTCCATACAAAGTCTCATCTCTTTATCACTGTTCTACTATCGAGTTAAAATACGCAATTGTGCTACCATCTATTAGAAAAACTGATAAATGAAGCTGAAATGACGAATTTTGATTCCCAAATTGAATTGGGGTTCCACAACTTTGGTCGATCTCTTCAAGGGATCTTCCGCGTGTTTGGAATTGTATTGTCGTTTTATAAACACTCCCTGTCAATTTCCGTTATTTATTTTGAAATATTCTGTATAAAGAAAATTAAAAACTTTTACAGATTCAGTTGCACGTTAAGTTCTTTCCATTTTTTTATTTATTTGAATACATATCGAAAAGTATTGAACAAAAATATAAAATCCATTTTATGCTCGACATTATTTGTAATATACAGTGTGTTTATAATTAGATGGGTCAGGTCGAAAAAAACCACAACTCAGGATAGTACTAGGAAACAAGGATTTTTTTTGTATCGACGCACTGCATATTGATTTATGAAAAGTTGGTTAAAAATTTAGTTAAACTGCACAAAATAATACAAGTGGATTTAAAAGTACTTCAGATACTTTACCTATTGCTGTTGTATCCTGGGAAGTACATAAGGAAAAATGCTAATAAGTATGGGAATGTGCCTTGGCTGATTTTTTATTATTTCTTTCATATAACTAACTTTCAAAAGTACATAATGAAACATTTTTTGGGGGTATTTTGGGTTTCTTTTCCAGAATCCACAAAAATTATTGGGTAAAATTGTCAGATTTTATTAAGGGGATAGTCCTCTAAATATGGCTAAATAGGTGTTTTCGAATTTTTCTTTATATTAAAACAAAACTAAATGACAACTTTGAGTATATCCTTTTATTAATAATACAAATAGCTTTCGGGCACCATTTTTTTTACGCCATCAGCCGCTTCCCGTGACCGCTGCACCAGGTGAAAGCACCCCTTGTCCCCATTTTCGGTGGGCCTGGGGGTTCTCCGATTGGTCCGTCAATAAAATAAATGTTTTAAAGGTATTGTCAATTGGTAAATCTAGTCCCCTACGTAGCCGTTTTTCGATCCTTTGAAAAGTCTGTGCTCGGTGCACGTTTTTATACCGATTTTTAGGGTGAAAAAATCAATTTTTTTTTTAATACGTCGCCATTTTATTTCATTTTGGTTTTTTTTTTCAATTCTCCGACGTAGGAGACTAGATTTACCAATTAATTGACAATAACTTAATAACATTTATTTTGTTGAAGGCCACCGAAAATGGGCGTTTCGAGGACAAGGGGTGATTTCACCTGGTGCAGCGGTCACGGGAAGCGGCTGATGGCGTAAAAAAAATGGTGTCCGAAAGCTATTTGTATTATTAATAAATGGATATACTGAAAGTTGTCATTTCCTTTTGTTTTAGTATAAAAAAAATTCCGAAAAACACCTTTCAGCCAGATTTCGAGGACTACCCCCTTAATTTGCCTAATTTTATGCAATGTTATGAGATTTCCCCGTGGTATGTTTGTCTTTTTTTCTCAAAATCCACAAAAAAATTGTTGTAGACGAATACGTGGTTCTTTGGCCTATTTTTCTTGAGATTTACACAGATCTGAAGAAAATAGTGGTCATTTTTTCAGAGAATCCACTGAAGTCCATAACCTACATATGTGAAAAAAGTTACATTTTGTACTATTTTCCCCAGATTTAGTACTCACTCGTGATCATATTTTAATCCAAATTTGATCAACAAAATTTCCCAGATCTGGGGAAAAATGCTGTTACGGGATATCAATCTTTAGAATATTAGAAATATGTTGCCAAGTTGCCGGTAACATTTCCCCAGATCTGGGGAAAAAATGAAATTTAGTTATTCTTACGTATTTCGCAGAAATTGTGTTGGAAATTTCAGGCAAGATTTAATGCGAATAAAAAAGAAACCTAAAAAATCTGCTAATGCCCATTACCCATACTTGTCTATCTACGACGTTTAGAAATCAGTTAATTTAAATTCTGAATCTATGATCATAAAATACGGGGTGGGGAGGGTGTCTTATTTACTAACGGTTTTTATACTATCTAAACAGTGTACAGGATCATGTAAATGCTACATTGATTTAACAAGGCATTAACGTGTCTTAACGACTATCATCTAACTAATAGACATTACGAACTGTAAATACTGAATAACTATTTCGCAGATAAAGATCTTTCAGTTCTTTAGTCGGTCAGTATCAACAACAATGTCAACCAAATCAAAACTTGGCAATGGCAGTGAAGATGTCAGAAAATATAGAGTGTTAACAGCTTGGTTATGTCACTGAATGCCCATTCAAGACCTAGTCTTATACGGGGTGCGCCATTTAAGTTCAAATCGAAAATAACCTTGATGGATTTTTATAGTTTTTTTACTTAATAAAAAGTTTTAACATTATCTGGATCTTTTAGCACAATCTGGCAACGTTTTACGCTTTTTCCAAAACCACTTTAAACAAAAAAAATTCCTACAAAGTTTATGCACTAGATAATGTTATGAAAATCTGGGGAAACGGTAGGTATTTTGAGATATTTTTCCACGGAATCCAAGGAAATTGGGTTATAAGTTGCCAGATTGTACTTATAACTGATATACTCAGTCGTGAGTAGATTTTAGAACAAAGTTTATGCAACAATGTCATGAAAATCTGTTCCCACATCTGAGGAAAAACGTGACATTTTGTTTTTTTTTTCAGGATTCACCAAAATTGTGCTGTAAAGTTGTCAGAGATTTTCCATAACTGATATACTCAGTCGTGAGTAGATTTTAAAACAAAGTTTATGCAACAATGTCATGAAAATCTGTTCCCAGATCTGAGGAAAAACGTGACATTTGTTTTTTTCAGGATCCACCGAAATTGTGCTGTAAAGTTGTCAGATTTTCCATAACTGATATACTCAGTAATGAGCAGATTATAGGCTAAATTTTACCTCAGAATCTACTTAAATTATGTTGCCAGATTGTACCAAATTTTATGCAACAGTGTCATGAAAATTTCCACGTATCTAAATTTTTTTTTCAGAATCTAGGAAAATTTTGTAAAAAAGTTGCCAAAGTTAAAAAAATAGCTTATTATGCAAAAAAGCAATCATCAAGTGATTAATAAACGATATTTAAATTTCCCCTTTTTTGGATGAGTCGACTTAAATGCCACATATCATAAGTATATTAAAAAAACCATTTACAATCTTTATTGTTTATTTATTTTGTTATCATTACTAGTTATTAGAGATCAGACATTTCAAAAACACCTTGCTGTTGCTGCTGATGGTCAACTCAAATTATATATTGACATTTATTAATAAATAAAAAAATTTCTCCCCCGAGCGAGCCTGCTAGGTCACCAGACTTAAAACACATGCCATTGACGATTTCTTATATATTTACATTTTGAGACTTTTCGAAAGATATAATAGCCCAGTTGTCAGAGAGTTTGACTTCGCACAAAATTTGATATCGATGAAACTTGGCATTTAAGTACTTGAAAGAGTGTAGAAAAGGATAAAAAAATCTTTGCCGCTCTAAAGTGTATGCCAACTTCACAATTTCGAATATAAAATCGAAAATTTGGTTTTTCCATTATATCTCGAAAAAAAATTTTTTTCGAAAAACTAATAGCACTATAATGAAAAACCAAATTTTCGATTTTATTTTTGAAATTGTAAAGTTAGCATACACTTTAGAGCAGGAAAGATGTTTCTATCCTTTTCTACTCTCTTTCAAGCAACGGCGGCTCCAGGGGGGGGGGGGGGGGGCAGTACGGGCAAAACCCTAACAACCGTTGCCCCCCTCCCCCAAATCTCTGGGCTGGAGGTGTCCTTGTAAGAAACGATTGGAAATGTCAAAATTACCGAAAAAAAATGTTTGGGCCATTTTTGAGAGAAAGGTGAGTTTTTTGAGGTATAAATGGATCTAGAATCTACCAAAAAGTTCAAAAAAATTAAAATTTGGTTTACGCAGAATGAATTTTGTAGAAGAACCGATTGACAATATCAAAATTACTGAAAAAAATGTTTGGGCCATTTTTCGAGGGAAAAAATGAGTTTTGTAGGATATAAATGGACCTAGAATCTATAAAAAAAATTCAAAAAAATTAAAATTTGGATACGCCGAATGAATTTTGTCTAAGAAACGATTGGCGATGTCAAAATTACCGAAAAAAAACGTTTGGGCCATTTTTGAGGGAAAAGGTGAGTTTTTTAGGATATATATGGACCTAGAATCTACAAAAAAAATGGTTTACGCAGAATGAATTTTGTATAAGAAACCCCCTCCCCCAATCCGGCAATGAGAGCCGACGCCCCCCCCCCCAAATCTCTGGACTGGAGCCGCCCTTGCTTTCAAGTACTTAAATGCCAAGTTTCATCAATATCACATTTTGTGCGAGCTTTTGGTGAATGTCCTTCTCTGGGCAACTGGGCTATAACGACTCAACTTTACCAACAAATTAAAATCAATTTACATTCATGTCAAACTAGATCGGACTATCCCTATCAACACTTCCCTCCAGCCGTCTAAAAATCATACTAAACTCTTAGTTCTTGCTCAAAACAAATCAACGCGAAGTTATGCATTAATTAACCATGAAGAGAGCGACGCAGTAAGAAGCGCCGTTCGTATTTCACTGTGGAACTTGGATATATACACCACCAGCAAGGCATTTTCGCAACATCTGTATCCCTAACCATTGTTTTTTAACATTCTTATTTTACCGTTGACAGTTTTACCTGTCTAACCGTAGCAACTTACCTCAGGTTTGAGTCAGCAATCTAAGTGATGTCACACTTAGATTGATTAACGTCTTGATAATAAAGAAGTCGAAATACTAACAAAGAATAAATCGGGTTAGGAAATATGATATGACCAATGGCTCGAATCGCACCGCCCTCTACTGGGAATTTACTGATTCGCCAGCGGTCGCGGTGGTGTGAGCCTGCGTGTTAGGTAACGGATGGCTAATGTTAGTGACGGTCGAAGCCTGAGACGTAGGAAGTGGTGGGTTCGAAGTAGATATAAAATTAGGAGGACTAGGGTTTGTGATGATCGGTGGGAGATTAGAAGTCGGATTCGTAGGTAAATTTTGATTCTTAGGTATTTGAGATCTAAGGAAGTTATTCTCCGTTTCTAATTGCTGGATCCTCTCCATTAGTTCGGCTATTTTTTCTTTCAGTACTTCTACCTCTTCTCTCACAGTATACATAAGATGGCTTTTGACCAAGTCCATGGCTTGTTCGATTTTGTTGTCGATTGCGTTAACTACGGGATTAGTCTTCGAGGGATCTTCCATGTTTTCACTGGCCGGGTTGCCACTATTAGTATCAGTCAAATCTGTCGTGTTTTCACTATTATCGAGAACTGTCAAACTGTTGACACTCATCGCAAACTGGGGATTCCTATAAACGTTATTAGCTGGATTCTGATCGAACGTTTGGGATTGTACAGCGGCGACTTGGGTAGCGGAGACCGCCGATTGCACTTGTACGGGAGCTGCCGACTGTTGTTGTTGTTGTTGAGTACCAGCATTCTGTTGAAAGGAGTTTTGTTGATACTGCTGTGGTACCATAACGTTCTGATTGTTTTGTAAAGGAACGTTCTGCTGTAAAACTTGCGTTTGGTTTACGTTGTTGGGCTGAGTATTATTCGAGTTCAATACAACACTTTTTACTGTTTGCGTAGGTAAACTACCACTGACTTGTTCGTTTTGTGGGGTGAAACTGTGACCGTTAATAACTGGTGGTTGGACGTTGGTTTGTGATACGTTCGCTTGACCAGCGTACGATTGACTCTGTTGAAAACTGGGGGGTAATTGAACCGGTTGTGATGTTGGTACGAACGCACTATTTTGATTTTGTATTAAATTAGCTGGAACATACTGAACGTTCTGATAACCTTGCGGAATAGTGAAACTAGGTGCATTAGGTACCACTCCTGTCGTGAAATACGGTTGGTTCGCAATAAACTGAGCTGGTATGGTGTTTGGCACGGGTTGCATCGTTTGATTCTGTAAATTCGCTACTTGCGGATAAAAATATTGACCTTGCGGTATCATTTGTGGTGGAACGTTAGCGAAAAATTGAGTTCCGTTAGTGAATCCGCTTTGGAGCAACATTTGTTGAATCTGCTGCTGAGGAAGACTCTGAGTCTGCAGGTAAGCCCCTGCAGATATTTGTATGCTGCCGGAAGATTGGGGTACCCTAGTAGCTCCAACCGGTGGTGCTTCATCTACGTAATCCATGCATTTCCAACGGCCTCGTTTAAATGGTTCCAAGCTAGCAATTTTGACGACTTTAAATCTGTCGTTTCTACTCGGAGTGGAATGGAGTTCCTTTTCGTCTGTTTTCGCTGTGGTATCTGTGACAGTTTCTGTTGGTGGGGTGACAGTTTCCGTGGACATTTCGTTTTGGGCTGTCGTGTTTGGAATAATAGCCACACCGTACTGAGCGCTGGTGGGTATCACATTTGTAGCGTTAGTGGTAGGGGCGACGTCGCCACCTATTTGAGGAACATCTTCAAGGGCTGAGGATACTTGAAGGTTCGGTTCTAAAATCACAGTCGACTCACCATGCTTGTCTGATGCTTCAGTCATATTTCCCGTGGTCTGGTGCTGACCTACGGAAAACGACATGATAATTTTTTTTTGTATCAAACTCTACCTACTGCGTTATACCCACTCACACTCAATACGGTACCAATAAATACGTTAAATAAGCTCAGAGCATGTTTTGATAAAATAGTAAAACACATAATACAGAAAAAGTTAAATTTTATGCAACATATTTATATTTATTGTACTTAATAGTTATTTTGTGAATATTTCATTATTTATTTTTGAAAACAAAACAAAAATTGTGGAAAATATACCACATGATATAACTGTCAGATCTGTCAAATAATTGAGTAAAATATTAGGAGTTGTTACGCATATTAGAATTATTTTTTGCTTAAATATAAAACCATTTTAGATATTAGGCTTATCACTAAACATAGACGTTTCTCTACTGAAACAAGAAAATATATCTTCCAAAATTATATTGAATTTGCAGAAATTTTAGAATAAAAATAAAAAATTAAATTTTAGCACGCTAAAAAATTATATATATTAACGCTCATACTAGTTTAATCTTCCTCTTACTAATATTATATGTTTTTTAAATCATTGCACAACACAAGTGTTCAATCACTTACGTGCATACTTTATATATTACTTTAATTATTATTATCCTTTACATTTAGTCATATGTTTACTTAAACTTTTTTTCCTTCTACTATATAATTACTTGTTTTGAAATTGTCTAATGTATGTTATGTTTAAGGATTGAAAATATTAATTGTAAATTCTAAATCCTAAATTGTAAATTTACTAAATAAATAAATAAATTTATTTGTCAGTCGGCGTGTTTGCAACCCTCCTGTGTATGTCTGAGTGCTGGCCTATGTGACTGTCTGTATTTGTCTGCCTGTGTAACGCCCGACAGTGTCGGTCTGTCTATCTTTGTCTGTCAGGTCATCTGTCCGTCTGTTAAGAGGTATCAGGGCGAAAACTATAATAGATATGACAAACGTACAGCGGCAAAAATTTCTGGTTTAACAATACTTTTCTATAATAAATATGTTTGCACAATTATATATTTATAACATTTAAATGTTTCTTTGCTCTAAGCTTACATTAATTTTGGCTAAATTGGCTAACAAACGGGTAAAGAAGAAATCTGTAATTTCACTTAAATACTAAAGCAATGAAATGTGTTTCCACTATAAAAAAATATTTAATATAAAACAGAACAATAAGTATCTCCTAAAACTAAAACCAATTGAGGGAATCTGTTATTACACATATTTTTCTTTGATTTCAGAAAGTGCCAAAATATTCCAAAGAAAGAATCTGATCGCAAATGTGCTACCATCTATCAGTACATAAAAAATACTTTTCTAAAGCAGGGTTCCCACAATGGAAGCGAGAAAAGTTTCCCTGACTTTTCCAGGTTTTCCCTGACCATGCACAAACTTTTTTCAGGACAAGAATCCACCTTTTATAGAGTAATACAAATGAGTAAATGAAAAACTTGTGTTTATATAAATGAAAATAATGGCATATAATAACACAAATTAAAAGAAAACTGATTTGTCAATTATGTGTAACCAGTGAGCATATCTGTGGATGTGATAAATTGTACCAAGATATCTTTGAATTCACAAATGAAATGTAACATGAAAAAAACCATAATGTATTTTTTATGTATCAGACAAGAAAAAAATATAAAGGGAAACCGAAAGTAGAAGTAAACATCGAGAAGGCAACAGGGCTGGCTTAATTTGTTTTTACAATTTACACTGGTTGAATTCCCTGACTTCTGCTGAAAAATGCAAAATTCCCTGACTTTTCCCTGTTTCCATCTCTGTGGGAACCCTGTAAAGGTATTTACTCCTAAACGTTTACACTTAATGAAATAACTAAAGCATGTGGCACTGTAAATGAGCAAATTTTATAATTTGACTTTAATTTACCTCAATTCTTAAGAAATTTTGTTTATTTTTAATTGAAAGTTCATTATTCTCCATATAATAATTTTTTGAGTTCCACATTTATTTACTTCACTAATTTATGTAAAATGTCAAAAATAGTCTTTTTGGTTTAAAACCTCTGTACTATTTTACATGCAAATTGTACATATTTTCCTTACATTTTCCAAAAAATAATAAAATAGCATATATAGTAAGGATATCAAATACTAAATATGTTGTTCACTTGTAGTGCACATATCAACCTAAATTAATTTTCATAATAGAAGTACCAATATAAACAGTACCGTTTAATATAATGTTTCAAATAAATTGTGTATCAAAAGAATTAACCTATAAATAGATTCATATACACTTACCCAAGATATTCATATAGTCGGGGGTAAGATCCTCTTGACCAGTCCCATTACCAGCTTTGGGAACGTATCTTTGCACTTTTTCTTGTCTACGGGGATCTGCGTTCATTTCAATCTAAAATGCAATTTATTAAATGTAACCTTGTAAAAATAAATTATAAAAGAAATTAATTTAAGGAAATCAGAACAGAAATGTCAAAATCAGATGAAAAATACTAATAGAAACCTTAGGCACGTACTTGGTTAAATAGTGGTGTTTTATTTATACGAAGTCGTAGCTCTCCAACTCGAATACGCAGAAAATGCGTACTTACTTTCAATTTTAATTATATTTGATTTATTTTTCACTTCCAACATTCACAATAATGGAATAATGGCGACTACTTTTTAATCAATGCTACCAACGGTGCCAACATAATTTACTAGTTTCTTTTCAAGAAACGACTGCAACTGGGCGTTTGTTACCTGTCACGCGCAAATTTTTCTAAAGAACATTGATCTGTAAAATGATTTCTTAATTATTAAAAAAACTGATTAATATTATTATTAAAAATTATTTAAATATCGCCGGTGACAAGTGACTCCGAACAAGTTGCAGCCAGAATCTAGACGTTTCTATATCATTTGTCATTACAGTGTTTCTACAATGTTTCGCATTTTCTGTATTTAATTTAAAGTTTCTTGGGTATCAGATTTTCCAAAAAATATATATTAAAACCTGGCAACATCTAAAAAGTAAAAAGTGTTGCATATCTACTGGGGGGCAGTTAATATGATATTGGAACTTGGTTGGCAACACTACCAGGTTCCATTTTAACTTTGACATTTGACAACTCTTGACCTAGGCGATCTTAAAAGGTTGCCAAAAAATTTTAAAACTGCATATTTAAAAGTACAGTTTTATATAATTAAATGTTGGATATACGACGATTTATATATTAGAATTAATGTCGAACGTATAAGAGAGAAATGGAACGAGTTACAAAAACTATTAATAATGTTGCCGATTTTATGGAAAAAGATAACCGCGGAGTTCAGGTAATTTATCTCTTTGCATATTGTTGTCGATGATCTAAGAAAGTTACTTTTTATAGATTACATGCTATTCTCTAGCTCTTTTTGGACTGACAGTTGCTTTAAGGAAAGTAAGACCTGTGAGTAAAAAATAAAAAAAAATATTGCAGTAAAATTATATATAGGTACATAATTTTGTTTTAGTTCAGCAAATTTCGAAAACCATCAGATGTGCCCAACCATTTTATCAAAGAAAAGAGAGAGTTAGAAGGTTGCGTTAAAAGAATAGATCCTAATGGTGGTTTACTTATTATAGAACATAAACCCTTGGTTTCTTTACCTTTTATCCCTTCTGGCGATTTGCCTGTTAAAATTTCTGGTGTGAATGTAACTGGTTTAGGAACGAATTGGCTGCAGTCTATTGTTGCAGGCCATGATGTAAGTTTTGTACCTGTTTCAAAGGAAAAGGACTTTGTGCAATGTCAAGTACTTTTGTTGCAGAATGTTAAAGATGTAAGTGTTTTTCTTTATTTCTATTTAATATCCAGATTTTACTTAGGGATTTAAAATATGTAACTTCTTGGTCATGTATCAGGATCTAAATTACTTATTTTAGGGACAATGATAAAAGATTTAAAAAATTCTTTTTGGAATTCTTTTAAATTAGGCATTGAAAAAAAACTTTCTGAAGTTTCCTTTTCGAAATTCACTTTTCTGGAATATGTGACAGTGATTTAAATTTTGCAAAAAAAGTTAATTTTCAAAAATAAATAGTCCTGGAAACGCTTTGTTCAACATTAAAACTTAAAATAACAAAAATAAAAGCAAAACAATTTGTCCCCTTCAATCACCACTGACACTTGACACTCTTGACAGGGACTGACGCTGATGACAGACAAGCAGACAACTCAAGAATGATCAACCACAGATCTACATAACATGAATAGAAAATAGAACAAAGTCTCTGACACTCATTGTAGCCAACTTTTTAGTGTTGTTATTAATGTAATTTGCAAAAATCCGGAATATTTTCAAGTTAAAATCTAACATTAAGATATATTTGGCTACTTTTTAATGTTGGGAAAGATTCTAGTATGAATCTTGCAGTATATGACAAAGTTTTTATTTTAGTAAAGTAGATGATATACAGGGTGTCGTCTCTAAAATCTTCGTATTTATTTCATGAGATATAGTAATTTGTAAAGGAAACTATCCGATTTTCTAGTTTGTAGAATTATTCTTGAAATAAACATATTTAAATTCATTTAGTAAATTTTTTAAATCATTCTGATTTGCTAAAGTTTTAACACAGCTTGTATTATATAATAACCAAGAATATGTATAAAGGTTTGCAATAAAAACACTTAAAATAAAGATCATTTTGCTTTTTAGAGTAATCAACGAATAATAAACATTGGAGAAAGCCTAGTTAAAATAGGATTTGCCATTCCGGAGCAAATTAAAAAACCCCTATCAGAAGACTCGACTTTCCTCAAATACTACGCATTACTTTTAAGCGCCGAAAAATATGCATTACGCAAAAAAATGGGTTTCAAATATTACATAATACCAACTAAAAAAATACTTTCAAACTGTTCTCATCAAATGGTTGTAATGTTTAATTACACGAAACAAAATCTACCTAAATTGATTTACAGGTTACCGAAGATTTACAGTTCATAGCAAAAGCTTTTTCACGTAGTCTTCGTTTGCTGTATTCCTATTGTTCAAATTATGGGTCTATACACTATAGTAAGATTCTTTTTTTATCCCAATCACGAACATACAATGTGGGAGGATATCATGTTAGTTGTTGAAAGTTAGATAAGCGCAACGTCAAAAGTGACTGAAGTTGTTGTGGTTTATTGTAAAAATGCAGTCCTTTACGAAGGCCCTCTAGTTTGAGAGTCGAAAATTAACATTTTTCGGTAGATATTTTGGCATATTTAGAAGCTAATTGACCATATTTCACCTGAAAAAGATGAGGCATTTTTCGTTATGCCGTTGGCACCACTTGCTGTCAATTTAATGTCACCTATCAATTGTAATGTCAATTCTTTGTTATATATATTTAAATATTTGAAGTATTTCAAATTTTCTGCAATGTGACACAAAACACTTTGCCCCTGGATATCTTAGGGACCATTTGGGAGGGATCACGACTTTTCTGGATCAATAAAATCAATAAATATATAATAAAATTAATGAAACAATACTCATACACTATCAAACAGCCAAACTTATCAAGAATAACTTGAAAAATTTGAAATACTTCAAATATTTAAATATATATCAAAGAATTGACATTAACAATTGATAGGTGACATTAAATTGACAGCAAGTGGTGCCAACGGCATAACGACAAATGCCTCATCTTTTTCAGGTGAAATATGGTGAATTGTTTTTAAGGAATAAATCTTTCCAACTTTTTTGGTAACGTAGGCGGCTGTGTATAACTGACACAATGTGTAAAATGTTATGATTGTTTTATTGGCTTGAGCAAGACAACTGGATTAAAAAAAAGGAAGTTATACAGTTATGATTTTTAATTTTTAGAAGTTAAAATAGATGTTCTATTAAAACGTGCCCTACTTTTTTATGTACCTAAATATAATTTTAAATGATGCTTTTTTTATATAGACATAGTTTTAGAAAAATAACTTGTATTTTATGGGAGAATTTAAGTAAGTGACAAATCAAATGTCAATTATGACGTTTCAGTGAGACAAACTTAATGTATAGCTACTTACCTGCTCAAAAGGGTTGGAATGAAGTGTCAGCGGTATTAAATTGTTAAAAGTTATGCTTAAAATATATATTTTTATAGTTAAATAAATGATTTGAGTTATGCAGTTACGTAAGGACGAATATCACAGTTAAACTTCCAAATATAATTTTTTTAACGATCTAAACTTCAAATATTCTGATTTGTATCAATTGGAATACAGCAATGAACTAGATTTATATACAGATTATTTTGATTCCTTCAGGAATTATTTGAAATAGAGTGTTGTTGATTGAAATTTTCTTCTTATTTGTAAAATAAAAGTTGTTTAATAGTGTTTTTTTTACCTTTTAATAACGGCCCTGATAAAAGGAGGTAGGCAAGAAGTACTGTCTCCGGATGTGAGTAGAGAATCAAAGCCGTTTCTGGAACGGAAGTGAACTGTCACTGACAAGGTCAAGGTCAATGGCAAAACCAAGGTCAAGGTCAATGACACAACCATGACCAATGTCAAGGTTAAGAACGGTCTTAAAATATCTATTATAACAAGGTTAAGGTTAAAAATAAGATTAAACAAGGTTAAGAATGGTCTTAAAATAACTATTATAATTATAAGGTTCTAACAATATTTTAATCATAATGCCAAGGTCAATATTATCAATGGCAGATGCAGCTGTACTGAATTTCTAGTGAAAATAAATTATTCCAACCATTGATAATATTGACCTTGATATTATGATTAAAATATTGATAGAATATTATAATTATAATAGTTATTTTAAGACCATTCTTGATCTTGATCAGGTCAGGTCAATGACAGTTCACTTCCGTTCCTGAAACGGTTTTGATTCTATTTTAAGACCATTCTTAACCTTGAGTTTGACGTTGACCTTGACCTTGTCAGTGACAGTTCACTTCCGTTCCAGAAACGGCTTTGTTTCTATACTGATGTGAATATGGGTATCTAGCAGTAAGAAGTGATAGTGACTTAATTGATCATAAACATGATCTAGTATCCCAACAAACAGTGAAGTGTCGCGCAACTGATGGCCGGCTGCCGTCACTGACGATGTCGGCTGACTGATGCCGGACCATAACTTTTCCACCTACTATAGGCCTAACACTGGTAATTTGATGTTGGTCCGGCGCTGGGAGATAGGAACCGTTTTTAATCTGTTTTGATAGTAACTGGCATGTTAGCACGTAAGAACATTTTATGTCTGCTATTAGCCCAATTCATGTATTTCGCTGGTAAGTGTCTGCCGGTCTTAACAATCTAGTGTGTTGTGAAATTAACTAACTGAATACATCCTTAAACAAAGGGCGGCTCCTGCCCAGAGATTTGGGGGGGGCAACATAGTCGGCTGTTAGGGTTATATATATAAAAGTTTAATATTTTGGGTTTGTTGTTGATATAAATGGACCTAGAATCTACAAAAAAAAATTAAAATTTGGTTTACGCTGAATGAATTTTGTATAAGAAACGATTGGCAATACCAAAATTACCGAAAAAAATGTTTGGGCCATTTTTGAGCGAAAAAGTGAGTTTTTTAGGATATAAGTGGACCTAGAATCTACAAAAAAATTAAAATTTGGTTTACGCAGAATGCATTGTGTATAAGAAACGATTGGCAATACCAAAATTACCGAAAAAGAATGTTTGGGCCATTTTTGAGCGAAAAAGTGAGTTTTTTAGGATGTAATTGGACCTAGAATCTACAAAAAAATTCAAAAAAATTAAAATTTGGTTTACGCAGAATGAATTTTGTATAAGAAACGATTGGCAATAACAAAATTACCGAAAAAAATGTTTGGGTCATTTTTGAGCGAAAAAGTGAGTTTTTAGGATATAAATGAAACTAGAATCTACAAAAGATTCAAAAAAATTAAAATTTGTTTTACGCAGAATGAATTTTGTATAAGAAACGATTGGCAATGTCAAAATTACCGAAAAAAAATGTTTCGGCCATTTTTGAGGAAAAAGTGAGTTTTTTAGGATGTAATAATATAAGTATTTAGATTTAGTTTATTGGATGCATCCAAATATATCATACCGTATATCATTTTATATTTTATAGTTTATTGAACTGTTTAAAACTAGGTTAAGCAATTTCTTTATTATTAATTATTTTATATTGTTATAAGTTATTAATCGACACTATTCCTGACGACGCAGCAATTCTGCAGTCGGTTGGAATAGTCGATGAATGTTGAGTGGATTCAATAAATGACTTTAGAATAGTAAAGATGGTTTTTATTATTTTATTATCTTGAGTATTTGAATATACAAACTTACTAAGAACCTGTACCATCACATGGTGATCCTGCCAGTCCAAAATATTTTGGAAAGAAGAAAATATTACGTTTAGAACAAGAATTTATAAAAATTACTGGAGTGGAAAAGAAATGGAAGAAAATTAAAAATTAAATTTAAAAAACCATGGCCGGGAAACAGTGGAGGCCAAACAAATGGATGCTGATGTTGATGCTAGTCTACAATAAAATGCCAGAAGATGATAGAGAAAAATGTAGCCAAACAAATTAGAGCTAGCCAAGAATTAGTTTAGACAAGAGAAGCACAGAAGACATTTTAGGTTTTTAGGTTAAAAGAAAAGAAGAAAAAAAAATTAACTATGGAATGAGTTTGCAAAAGGAGTGCAAAAATTTAATAGAAGAACTAAAAGTGTTTTATAGAAATCTATTAAAAGACAGTAGTGAAAGAAGACGTGACCTAAATGTAACTAACCGTAAGTTTAAGAAATTAGATAAGTTTAGAGATAGTTTTAAAGAGTTAAAATTATTATTTAATACATCAGACGTAGATTTTCGATTAAAAACTGAAATTAAAGAGCTTGCAAATGTTATAGATAAATATATTGAGGCAATTCAAGTTAATTTAGAGGAAAGGTTACAATTTGAACAGCACATAGAGCAAACTGAAAGTGATGTCCAATTAGAAGTAGACTCTTCTCTTTCAGATTGCTCAGATAACGCATTTAACATGGGTGAAAAATTCGATTTAAAAACCGCGGCTAGTCTGCTACCAGTTATGAACGATACCGAAACTGTAACGAAACAATTAATTGATGCCATTGATTTGTATGACTCTATGCTTGATGCTGAAGGAAAGAAATTATTAACAACTTATATTCAAAAAATAAGCTTAAGTCTA
Source organism: Crepidodera aurea (assembly GCA_949320105.2). Lineage (NCBI taxonomy): Eukaryota > Metazoa > Arthropoda > Insecta > Coleoptera > Chrysomelidae > Crepidodera > Crepidodera aurea. Next base: position 16,852,790 of record OX439477.1, on the reverse strand, counting down.
ATCCACCAGTACTGCAATATCCCGATTTTTCTCCAGAAAATCAATTTATAGTAAGAACCGATGCATCGAATTTTGCATTGGGGGCTGTATTGTCAAATTCCGATGATAAACCGGTTGCGTATGCTAGTCGATCTCTTAATAAAGCAGAGAAAAATTATAGCGTAATCGAAAAAGAAATGTGGGCGATAGTTTTTGCAGTAAAACACTTCAGGCCTTATTTATTTTCTAAAAAATTCATTTTGACAGATCACCGCCCTCTAGTGTATTTATTTGGAATGACAAATCCAAGCAGTAGGTTAATAAAGTTTAGATTAATTCTTGAAGAGTATGATTTTACAGTAAAATATATTAAAGGTACAGAGAATGTTGTAGCGGATGCCCTCTCTCGTATAGATATATCTTCAGAAGAACTAAAATTTGAATAATGAAATATGCAATTCAGTTTATATTACAACAAGAGCTCAAACAAAAAATGTCAAAAATGAATGTTTAGACAGTTTCAGTAAAAATTCTGATGAAAGGATTGATCACCCTGGAGTTATAGAATTATTGAAACGTCCTAAAAATTCTTTTTGTCTAAATCCAATATCTATGACAGAATTTAAAAATATTAAAAAAGAAAATAAATGGAATTACATTGTTGGGAACTTAATTTATAATAAAGATTCGCGAATAATATATTTTAATCAGGAACCTCGATCGACATCAGACCTAGGTACTATGTTGAGAGACCTGAAACATATTTATGATAAATATGACATTCCGGAATTAGTTGTTTTAAAAAATAAGAAAAGTGCACAGTTTATTAACGATATTTTAAAGTTCTCAAATCTTATAAAAGATACCGGTATCAAATTATCCATAATACATGATGTAGAAAATGTCACAGATCTTGAAACGAGACAAATTATATTAAATGATTTTCATATTCTTCCCTCAGGGGGCCATGCAGGCATTAACAGAATGTTTAACAACATCAAAAAAAGGTATTTTTGGGGAGGTTTGCGTAAAGACATCGAAACTTTTGTTAAAAAATGTGACGACTGTCAACGCTACAAACATTCTATATTAAATAAAGAGCAAATGACTATCACCACTACAGCTTTCTCGGGTTTTCAAAAAATTTACTTAGACCTAGTTGGTTCACTACCACAAGATTCCGAAGACCAAAAATATATTTTAACTCTACAATGTGAATTAACAAAATTTGTAGAAGCATATCCCTTAAAAAATAAAGAAGCGCACACCGTCGCTCTGGCTTTGATAAATAATTTCATTTTAAGGTATGGCATCCCAAATGAAATTGTTTCAGATCAGGGTACGGAATTTTTGGCATGTATCTTAAAAGAAATATGTCAATTTTTACAAATTAAAAAGCTTAATTCAACAGCATACCACCATGAGACCCTAGGTGCTCTTGAAAATTCTCATAAAAATTTAGGTGCATATTTGCGAATTCAAGTGTCTAAATATGGCAATGCATGGAGCACATGGGTCCCTTACTGGTGTTTTGCTTATAACACGACGGTACATACGGAAACTAAGTACACACCTTACGAATTAATTTTTGGAAAACTCGCTAAATTGCCGTCTAATTTACAAAATCAAATAGACCCTATTTATAATTTCGATGATTACCCCCGGGAACTAAAATATAGATTGCAACAAGCATGTAACGATGCAAGAGTCAATTTAAATAATTCTAAATATAAAAGAAAATCTACGTATGATGTAAATAAAAAATCTGTAATATATAATGTAGGAGATAAGGTTATGTTAAGAAACGTGGGTACCAATAAGTTAGATCCCTTATATAGCGGTCCTTTTAGCGTTATAGAGGAAAAAACTCCAAATATTTTAATAAAGATGGGAGAAAAAACAGTTGAAGTTCACAAAAATAGAGTTAAACTGTATAATAGCTAAAAAAAAAAATATTTATGGATAAATATTTTTTTTTTCCTTTTTCCGTGGGAGATGTAATAATATAAGTATTTAGATTTAGTTTATTGGATGCATCCAAATATATCATACCGTATATCATTTTATATTTTATAGTTTATTGAACTGTTTAAAACTAGGTTAAGCAATTTCTTTATTATTAATTATTTTATATTGTTATAAGTTATTAATCGACACTATTCCTGACGACGCAGCAATTCTGCAGTCGGTTGGAATAGTCGATGAATGTTGAGTGGATTCAATAAATGACTTTAGAATAGTAAAGATGGTTTTTATTATTTTATTATCTTGAGTATTTGAATATACAAACTTACTAAGAACCTGTACCATCACAAGGATATAAATGGGCCTAGAATCTACAAAAAAAAGCAAAAAAATTAAAATTTGGTTTACGCAGAATAAATTTTGTATAAGAAACGATTGGTAATGTCTAAATTACCGAAAAAAAATGTTAGGGCCATTTTTGGAAGAAAAAGTGAGTTTGTAGGATATAAATGAAACTAGAATCTACAAAAAGATTCAAAAAATTTAAAATTTGCTTTATACAAAATGAATTTTGTATAAGAAACGATTGTCAATGCTACAATTACCAAAAAAAATGTTTTTTGGGGGAAAAAGTTAGTTTTTTAGGATATAAATGGACCTAAAATCTACAAAAATAATTCAAAAAAATTAAAATTTTGTTTACGCAGAATTAATTTTGTATAAGAACGATTGGCAATGCCAAAATTACTAGACATAGAAAAACAATTTGTTTTAATTCAATAAAAACGTAATACTTTCTCTAAAATAAAAATAAAGAAAACACGTTTGTTAAATACCGTTCTCGTGGTTTTGCGGAGGAAACCACTAAGATTACCAAATAAAAGTATTTTATCTGAAAGCGAGAGATTGCATACAATTCAAAAGATAATTTCAAAACGTCTTTGTAAATGTTATCACGCGATCCCGGTGTGTCGGACGGGCAACATGTCCTGTCAGTTTCTCGTGCTCGAATATCGTGCATTTCCCCGTGCATTTTTTAGCCTTAAATTGTCGAGAAGAATTTTAATTTCACGAAAAATTATTGCGGACATAATGTAAACGGCGATGTGTTATTATTGAATTTGCAATATATTAAGACATGAAAATGATTAAAAAAATATTAAGGTTTTGATGAATCGCAAATGTCAATTTTGTTCGACAACGACCGAATAATTTATTGATCTCAAATTGCCATAATTTAATAAAAATTTCATTACCCAAATACTTCACTGAGTTCTCGGAAAGAGAAATAATTATCTTAATAAACAACATTAATTTTAAATTGGTTTTATACAGTATTCGTGACTATAATGAAAATAAAGTTATTAGTTCCACATTTTTTTAAAATCCATCATCCACAAGCCGGTAATAACTGATAAGTTTCGGTTCCTAAAAGCTGCACGATAACAAAGAAATATTTCCCATTAAGTCGAATCGTTTCAAGAGAATTTTTATAAACTATAAAAAGTATTTTTTTTTAAGTTATGCTGTAACCACAGATCCAACGAACGGGTCATTGTACTTTATTATAGGCATTAAATGCTAAAATAAAACTGATTGTGCTGGATGTTAATTCAGGAAGCATACAGAAATAAATGTTATTATATTCAGAATGGTACTAGGGTTCAATTTGTTCCAGCATTGTAATTGTATACTAGCCTATTCTTAGGGATATAAAAGGTACCTGGTTTGGCTGAATGGAACTCACGCAAAAAATTCTACAGTACCTAAAACCGACTACATTAAAAAGGTAATCTTTTCTGCGTTAAAAAAAGTAGCCTCTTATGTCTTCGAGGTTGCTGCATTCAAATCTAATGCCAATATAATAATGTTGACAGCTGTCAAACGTCAAACTAACTGTCAAAATGGATGAAATCCGCATGCAAACATGTTTCTGAGATCGCTAAATTCAAAACTGTAGGTAAAAAAACCGATATTTTAAAAACAACTGAAGCGCTTGCTGCCACCTAATTATTACTCTATCTTGACACATTATCATGCACAGTCAAATATTTAATTATCGATAGTACTCAACTGTCAATATCGTCTTTTTGGCATCAGATTTGAATTAAGCAACCTTAAAGACGTATGCTTACATGCCAATTTTATCAATTTCGATTGTTACATGCTGTTTGACAGCTGTCAACTGTCAATATCGATTTTTTAACATCAGTTTTGAACTCAGCAACCTCAAAAACATATTTACATGTGGATTTTATCAATTTTGATTATTGCTTGTTGTTTGACAACCAGCTGGCAGCTGTCAACTGTCAATATCGTCTTTTTGACAACAGATTTGAATCGAACAACCTTAAAAACATATGTTTAAATATTAATTTTATCAATTTTGATTGTTACATGCTGTTTGACAGTTGGTCGACTGTCAATATTATTATATTGGCATTAGATTTGAATGCAATGACCTCGAAAACATAAGAGGGTACTTTTTTTAACGCAGCAAATACTAAACTTTTGAAAAGATTTGAAAAGGTAATCACATTTGATAAAAACTACGAAATTAGTTGAAAATAGAAGTATATTAGTCAATCTAAAATTATTATTCTTAGGGGAATATTATTTAATTCAAGAATATATATATATATATATATATATATATATATATATATATATATATATATATATATATATATATATATATATATATATATATTTATATTTGATTTAAGAGATTCTTTTTTTCTGTGTATAGGCGACAGAAAAATAGTTTTTAAAATAGCAAAAAGAACAAAAATAATTTTTTTTTGAAAAAATGTTTTATAAAGAGAGAATATGCTTTATTGTCGTAGAAAAATTACAAAAATTTTATAGACAAAGCGAAATTAATCATAATAAAAATAAAAATAAATTACTAGATAAAACAAAACACAAACAAAATAACAATAACAATTGCATTGGATATGCAATATCCGTCACTATAAATTATTGTTCAAATTAACTTAATTTAATTATTGCTCCTATATGCTGCAACCCAAAAGGCTAAGGCACGTTATAAAATTCTGCCACTGTGTAAAATGGTCTTTCTTGAAGAAAAGCCCTAGTGGATCTTCTGAACTTATCATAAGAATTTATAGATTTTAGCTGTATCGGGAGATTATTATACAATTTTTTTGCATTGTAGGTAATAGAATTTTTTATTAGGTCAGAGGTGGGAATAGGTAAGTAAACATCAGTACTTATCTAAATTTCTTGTAGGATATCTACGAGTTGGTCTTTCCGATAACTTTTGAATGTGCTTGCGAACTAAGCAGACGGATTCAAAGATAAATAGAGCAGGAAGGGTTAGAATTTTGAAATTTTTAAAGTAATTTTCACAGTGTGTCCTACTACTTAAACCAAATACATAACGAATTGCTTTTTTTTGTAATTTGAAAATAGATTCGAAGTGGTATAAGCTACAAGAACCCCAGAACGGTAAACCATAGCGAAGGTGAGATTCGAATAAGGAAAAGTAGGTCATTAATGCAGTAGTAGGGGTCAGCTCTTTAGAAACAGTTTTAATGGCAAAACATGCAGAAGATAATTTTTTTACCAAGGTATCAATATGAGTGGACCATTTCAGGAATTTGTCTATATAAAGACCTAAAAACTTAATTGAGTTCACCGTTAGAATCGGATTATTGCTTAGAGTTATAGGCTGTAAAGTACCTCTGTAAGACATTGCTACGGTTTTACTGGTGTTGAAACAAAGCCCATTCGAGTCAGACCAAGACTTGATAGTAACTAGATCTTTGTTTATGCTAGATTGTAATGTCTGTATATCAGAACTACTCCAGGTTACACTCGTGTCATCGGCAAATAAAGTAATTCTTCCACTTATTTTTAAGTCTGTGATATCGTTGATGAATAATAAAAATAAAATTGGACCTAACACTGAACCTTGAGGTACGCCACTGCTAATTGGCAGATTTAAAGAATCAGCACCATTATCACGTACCTGCTGATTTCTATTTTCTAAGTAAGTTTTAAACCATTGCAAAGGAGAACCCCGTACGCCATAAATTTGTAGTTTCATAATTAAGATTTCATGATTAAGACAATCAAAGGCCTTTGCAAAGTCACAAAATACTGAAGTTGTGAAAAGTTTATCATTAAGTGATATATTTCATTAAGAACGGAAAACATTGCGTCACTAGTGCATTTTTTAGGAAGGAAACCATATTGATGAGGTGTTATGATGTTTTGTTTGAAAAGAAAGGGCAGTAGGCGATTTTTCATTAGCCTTTCTATTATCTTCGATAAGGTAGGTAATAGAGCAATAGGTCTATAGTTACAAGTTTCGGTTTTGTCGCCGCCCTTATGAAGTGGGATTATTATAGCTGTTTTTAGACAGTTCGGAAAGATACCAGATTCGAAGGATTCATTAATCAGCGAAGTTAAAATGTTAATTACTACATCAGGTATATTTGAAAATATTTTAGTGGACAAGCCATCATTTCCACAGGAAGATTTATTTTGAATGCTGTTTATGGTTTGCACTAGTTCGTGCTTATCTACTGGCCCTAGTAGGTAGGAGGAAGGAGAGAGCATCCTGGCCCGGAGCTATGTCAGAGCTGATATTCTTACTTACATTAACAAAATAATTGTTTAGTTCATCAGGACTAGGATTAACAGTGTTTGAAGAACGGGTTTTATTTCATTTATAATAGACCAGGTTTCTTTGGAAGAGTTTTTAGCTCTTGAGATGCGATTTTTATAATAGTTTTTCTTAGTAGATTTGATAATTTTCCGATACAGTATTCTGTAGTTGTTGATATAATTTAATATTAGGGGGTTATCTGAGAATTTTTTAATATACATAAGTGACCTCATATTTTTTGAAGAAATTCTTATTCCTTTAGTTGTCCAAGGTTTATGACGTTTAGTTTTAATGGGGCGAAGGGGAAATGCTGTATTGAAACACTTAATTATTTTATTTAGGAAGTCCAAGAATTTAGAGTTAATATCTTCAAAAAGACCATTACAATTGGTAGTTATAAAATTTTTCAAAATTACGCTGAGAGAAAATTCTTAAAGAATAAAACACTTGCGAATATCAATAAAAAGGAGGATTACATTTTCGATAATAAAATATCTTCTAGAAAACGTTTCTAATCAATTGAGATCGGCAAGGGATTTGACTGTGGATAAGAAAGTTTTTCCTGTGGGGATTTTGAAAAAGTGTCCGCCAATGATTGGAAAGAGTCTAACAGCCATTGCAGCTGTTAATTTCGTTCGAATGGTAAATCCTCTCGAAAATGAACGGTACGGTGCACGCTAATTATTTGCCGCCGCTTTCTGAATGATGGAACGAAAACGTAAAGGCGATTCGACTTGATAAAAAGCCGAAGTTCGCTCGAGGGTTCGAAACTTATAATGTCGGATTACAAGGAGGTTGCACAGACCGGTTCTATTGTTCCTATATCTGGAAAGTAATATCAAAACCCGATATTGAGAAGCTCTTAATTATTATCAGAAAAAAAAACTCGTTGTAAAATGAGACCTTTAGATGTTCCCACCCAACCCACTTCTATTTTAGACTGAGTTCGATTTTTTTAACCGCTTCAATTGTTATGGGCAGGGGAAAAGTTTATAATAGAATGCAAGTTACGTGAATTCCAATTATAATTATAACGGGGATTAAAAATATTGTATTCATACTAAAAATTTGTTGATGTTGAAAAAGTAGTAGTCATTTTATAGTATAGTACCATACGGCAAGTGTAAACTTGGTCAGAAGTAGGAATGAAATGTATAGAGACATATCAGATCTAAAAAAATCTTTAATTTCTCTAAATATTTCTATTCCCATCAATTTTACATCTTTTTCTTTGAATAATAACGAAATAGGTATTACCTTTTTATTTAATTCATATCTACTAGCATTACAATTACTTAATATTTAACAAAAATTAATGTCTTACACAAGAAAAAGCAAAAAAAAATAATTCTTGATTTGTCAACAAAGAGACATCATCGTTTTATTAGATAAATTAATAATAATAATAGTAATAATAATAACAATAATTCATTTTTTTTAGTTCATAGCGATTTGTTATCTTAAATGTTCCTCTTTTTATATAGGAGAAACATCTAGACCCTTTCATATAAGACTTAATGAACACCAATCAAACATTAAAAATAAACAATACGAAAAATCACAAAAATGTGTACATGCCTGGGATTTTGGCTATAAAATACAATAGAATTCTTCAACTAGATTATTAAAAGAAACTAATAATTATAACCGCAAAGTTAAAGAAGCGGCACTGTTGCTTAAATAATAATTTTCCTACGGCTGCTTAGAATATGCATAAAAACGCACTGTCAACTTCCCTTGAAAAACGTCAATTTCAAACAGCGTGTGTAAACGTTTACACACGCTGTGTGCAAAGTAAAATGAATCGAGATGAAATCTAGCATGTGGACACTGTCACTACTGACAGTTCTCATTTCTCATTAAAATAAAGTCAAATTTATTGCAAAATTTTAAAAAAGCAGTGTTACACGATGATAGAAGATGAATTTAACTGTACTCCTCCAGAAATACTTGAAAGGGCCTCCCAAATCACGCAAAATCTTTTACCATTAATTTCCAAAGAGAGGTATGAAAGTTCTTATGAAACATTCATAAAATGGAAAAATGAACGAAACCTAAACTCGTTATCAGAGAATGTTCTGCTTGTTTATTTTGAAGAATTAGCGCATTAAATCTTCAACATTGTGGTCGCACTATTCTATGTTGAAAAGCACTATAAACATCAAACACTGTACTGATATCTCGAAATATCATAAGTTACTTGCTTATCTGAAGAGACAGGCAGAAAATTATGTGCCAAAGAAATCAAGAATTCTAACATCCGAAGATTTTCATAAATTTCTGAATACGACTCCAAATAACATGTATTTATTAACTAAGGTAAGTGTTAGATTTATTAGAAGTATAAAAATATCTAATTAAGTTTTTTAATTGTTAGACCGTAGTTGCTGTTGGCTTATCCAGAGCTTGTAGGCGAGACGAACTGTGCCAGTTAAAAATCGATGATATGCAAGATCTAAAGTCTGCTTTCTTAGTTAAAATCAAACAAACTAAAAATAAGATACCTTGATCTTTTACTATAACAGAAAGATTTTATTATAATAAGCGAATAAAAATTGTTTGTTCATTGTTGTTGTTGTTGCTGTTGTTCATTGTTGTAAATATGTAACTATATGGTTATAAATAAAAATATAAATCAGTTCTGGTCGTTTTAAATAAGATTTGCTTTACCTAACAATAAATAGGTACCAATAAAAATATATTGAAATGGAATTTAATATTTTAAAATGAAATAGAAATTGAACATTATCAAAATTAAAATATTCAGGTAAAATTAAATTATAAATTGAAGAAAATAAATACTAAGACTATGCCCAATCCTATGTTTCTTCTTAAGATTATTTTGTCAGCTAAAAGAAAATGAACGTCACCTAAAAATAAAGAAACCATATTATTAAAATACAATTTACAAAAATAAACAAAATAATATTTTATAGATAAGGAGAAACGTTAAAGGTGAACTTACCAAAGGGATTGATTTATTGTGAGATCCTTATTATTAGAAAAATCCTTCTTAATAAAGCTCTGATAGTAACCTAAAAAAAATTAAAATCAAAATTAAATTATATTCAAAATTCAAAATTTTATTAACATTTTAATTTGGGACAATCTTTATAATAAAAAAATAATCATAGGACAATCTGTACAGCAAAATGAAATAAGGGTTGTGACAACTATTTAAAATGAAATAACAGCATACCAACTTTAGTAACTAAATTATAAATTGATAAAATGTAGAGAATTGAAAACCAGAATATAGATGGAAAGTAATTTATTTGTTATAATTGAAATTATAAAATTCAAAATACATAAAATCGTAAATAAAGTATAACATAATCAAAAGTTTGAAAGAATTTGAAAATTTCTGCATGACGTAAAAGGGTAACATAGCAACAGAAGAAAAAAGAAAGTTAGTTAGTGGGGAGAGTTAAAAAAAAAATTAGGAAGAGAGTTTTTTTTTTCTTGTTATAAAAAATTAAGAAGATTTTTGAATTCAAAAAGTTTATAAAAAAATTAGTTTATCAGAAGAAATGGTAGAAGGAGTTTGGTAGGAGAATTTGAGAAAATTAATTTTGGAAAAAAAAACTTATTAGGAAAATTCATAAAATTTGGAAAAATACGTTTATATTCTGGAGGAAAATTATTTCGGCGAATTGTTTATATTTAGTAAGTGATTGTATTAAATAACACGTAGACAACTTACCTGGAGGTTGTTTGTTTTGTTGCGGAAATCATTGTGACATCAATTTCGTTAAGAAACAACACATAACTATAAATCTGGTTATAACTCATCACTGTTGTACGAGAAAGAAGAAGGAATAGGAACATTCACAAGGTATAAATTCAATATAATTAAGTACAACATACTGCATATCAGAAACAAACAGTGTGGTTAAGTGAGGTTAAGTCTGACATTCTTATTACTGTATTTCGGGTGTACCAACTTTCACAAAGTTAAAATTTATTGCGTAAAATTTGAATTTCTAGATATAAGATATCATTGAGTGTGTGTTGGGTGAATGTAACTCATAATAGTAAATAGTCTTTTGTGTAAACAAATTTTTCTTCGAATCTATATTAAATAAAATCATTCTAAATTTGAAACAACACTTTATTTTTTTTTATACAGAAACTATCAGTAGTTAGAAAAAACTTGAACTCACAATCGAAGAATCCCTGAGATTGGAAGATTGACAGATATAAAATTGAGCATAGTCGTGGTGGTATAAAAAAATTTATTATTAAAATTATTAAAATTTTACACTTTTTGAAATATCATAACAACATTATTTAAAATTCTAAATTCGAACAATAACCAAATAAATTTATTAGTAAAACATTATTTAATTAAAAGTTACGATTTCGAAAAATCATAACACAAAAGTTACGATATACATGATAATAAAGCCGCAGCCGTAGGAAAAGTATAGTGTGTAACTCTTGTGAAAAAGCACTTTTCACACTTTGTGACTTGTGGCACTCGCCTTTCAGGCTCGTGCCACAAATCGTCACATGCGTGTGAAAAGTGCTATTTTCAAAACTTGTTGCACAATATACTATATTATATATTTTGTTATGTCATTTTGAAAGCGACTTTCATTCAAGAAAGTCGAAACGTCAATTAAAGCCCCCTTTTTCTTTAAAATAAGTGGTTTTATTTCCATTAGAAGAGAATCTGATAAATATTAGGTTAATTTGTCAGTTCGATCATCGATGGAAATCATATATTATTATGTGAGGGGTGTTCCAGAGCAACGTTCAGTAACGTAGTCGCGACACATATAATGTTGGTCTAACAGTGGCCGGCGAGAACGTTGGTAGAGTGATGATGGAAAATCGTCATAAGAAAATAACCTATTTTTGTAAATATCAACGTCAAGGTTTGACTTTATTTAATTTCTGGCCGGCTGGGATTTGTTGGGATACTCACTCCCAAGACAAACAAATTCAGTGCGTTGAAACGATTATTTAACATATTTTTCCAATACAAACGCATACATAAATTTTCTACAAATGCCCAAGTAGCAATTTATAACCAGAATAAACCTGAAAAGTACAAAAAAAGGAAAAATGTTTATTTGCTTGTCAAATGACAGCTATCTCATAAATTCAAAGTTGAAAATACAACGTTGCTAATTCAATATCAGAAATCATGGATTTAGGTAAATATTTAATGGAACGTTGAGTAACACTGTTAAAATGAACACTTGTCAAAATGTGCTAAAAATATGTGTAATAGTTTTGGTTTTAATCATCTCTTTCGTATTCGTATGTCTATGGTAGACTTAATATTGAAACTCGGTTTGTTAAATTTAATAAATTTTCGGACAAATATCGTTTTAGCGAAGAACATCGTGACTTTTTTTTAAATGAAAAATGTAAATGTTTCTTATCGTTATACAAAATGCATGGTAGAATCAAAAAATTTTGTAGGTCCAGATATTGAAAACTTAATGAGCGTGAATCTCCCAAAAACCACTTTATTAATTAATTCTTGCTATATTCGTACATACGAATTTTCCGTTTATTTTGCGTAATTTTCAACCACTTCCATGCTAAGACCCAAAACTATCATCGTATTTCATAATTAAGAAAGTAGCAGGAAACGGGGACTGCGTGGCTAAAACTTAGTATCTCTCCGGTAACCAGATAGGAGGACATCGCAGTCGGTTGTTGTTGTCGCCCACTTCCTCGGTCAACAGGAAGTCTACCGTATGGGCTACACGACTACGGCTACACAATTCGGACTTGGTCCGTAATCGTGGTCGCTAGTAGGAAACATTATGCTCTAATGGATTCGGCTCATTTATCACGAGGGGGAATATTAATGTTGCATTAACATTTTAATGTTTTCAATCGGAGAACGGCAGAGCCTGTCTGGTTCTATATGAATATGTTTATTTGTTTCAAATGGATTTTAGGAACGTTGAGTCATCGAAATGTAAAACATGAATTTATTTTTGAAGCTTAACGAGTCAAAGTTTTTTTTCAAGGTTTTTGGCAAAGGCCGGGAAAATATATTTTCTAAACACTGAAAAGTAAAGTTTTTTTAAATACATTGTACACTATAGTCTATTTTTATGTATGAGAGAGTATTAAAATCATAAAGCGTTCGTAATCCATAGGCGTACCACTTCTTTTAGTAGACAGTTAAAATATTTTGTGAAGTTATACCTCGAGTATTTTCGTATGAAATAACCTTTGTATAAATATAATAAATATATCGGGTGTACACTTATATTTTCACCTAATTAACCTGCTTATAACTTCTAAGCAGCTGAAGGTAAAAAAGTGCAATTTTTTCTAAAATATTTTATTTTTCCACAAGGTATGTTAAGAACATTGTGTCAAACGGGCTATGTAGGTATAAGGGTTTAAACTTTGACTTTTAAACAACGTTACGTTCATAAATAATAATTTTAATATAAAAACTACTTCTTACCTACAAATCCAAATCAGAATCGAAATCAGAAGATGAACTGTCGCAATCAATATTTACAATGAGTGGCTCGATCATTTCATCAGTAATATTGTCCAACTTCCACATTTTCTCTTCTTCTTTAATCGTATGATTTACTGCCTTTTCCCAGTTTTCAGGCTTCACATTATTTACAGCCTCCAAAAACAACTGTTTAACATCACTCATTTTAAAAGAATTATTTTTTCCTGAAACTTCTCCCTTTATCTGTGCCCATATCAGTTCAATCGGGTTTACTTCGCAATGATATGGTGGTGATCTAACCACCGTCATCCCACGATTTTTTGCAATTTCATCAATTTCATATTTTTTTAATTTCTCTTTATGAAGGGAACACAAATGATACAGTTCTCTTCTCACAGAACCGGGATGGAACTTAATATTCTTTGAATTTAGCCAATTCTGTAAATCTTTTTTTAACCACTTGGTTGTGGGCATTTTTTCTGTAAGTCTCGAGTGATAACTTGCATTATCCATTACTATTATACAGATCTGAGGAAGAAGATCTATCATTTGTTCGAACCACTCTTTAAAGACATCAGCATTCATGTCCTCATGGTAGTCACCGGTACGAGTAGATTCAAAAGTCAATAAACCACCTTTAACAAAACCGTTTGAACTACCGATGTGTACTATTATCAGTCTGCGCCCCTTTCCTGATGGTGGATTTAAACCAGTAGATAAATTATTTAAAAAAGCCTGTCTTCGACTTGTAACAGTTTCATCTTGCCAAAATTTATTTGGTGTATGTCCCTCGTTGATCCATGTTTCATCTAAATAAAATATATTTCTTCTTTGGTTTCTCATTTCTTTTATAGTCCTTAGGTAATTTCTTCTCCATACTACAATATCGCTTCTTTCTATTAAAATAGACTTTCTGGAATGCTTTTTCCATAGAAAACCTATTTCTTTTAAAAGTTTCCATAGTGTGCTTCGACTCATTTCAGGGTAATCCTTATCATCTCGAACCGTGGCAAGAACTTTGTCTACTGTCGGAAATTCTTTTCTAAAGAAGAACGCATGCACTTTCCTTCGAAGTCTTTCTTTCAAATGATTTTCTATTTGAAATTTTGGTTTTCCTGGAGCTTTACGTGCTGTTTGAAACTCGCCACATTTCTCTTCTTTAACAACTCTGTAAATCGTAGATTTCCCAACACCAAGCGTACTACTAACTAATTCCACTGTGTCATCAACACTTTTACATAAATGTTTGTCTGTAAATGATTTAAAACAATTAAATATTAATGTTTTTTCATTAACTGTTAAAGGACCGATTTTTTGTCGTTTACGCGGTACTTCCAAATTTTCCATGATCACACTAGAATTCACAATAGACTGCACACTGCACCTTGCATGTTGCAACTAAACGACATTTATACTGTATTTGAAAATCAAGAGAGAGTAAATTCCCAGAAATGTTTTGCAGTTATCAGTGTTAAAGGCAGTAAACCATAGACGTGCGTTTTCAAAATTAAATTAATATGGAAATAGAAATATTTCATTTGTTTTAGTTATTTATACCTAGATTACCAATTTTAGATAGATAAACATAATTCGTAAGTAGTAATTTAATTTGGGTAAAATGAAGAAAAAGTCAATATTATTTTAGGCATTTTGTTTTAGGCATATGTTTATTTACAAAATATGTATATAATATGTACAGATAATTACAATTATTTATAAATTAATATGAGGAGCTAAAAAAACAATTAAGTAGGTATATGAGAAAAAAAAACCAACCGCAAGGATAAAATTTGACGAGCAACATGCAAAAAATACGACAATATTAAATCTTAAAAAATAAAAATCTAAAAATAAAATTAAAGTACATAAATTAATAATTTTAAAGTTATGGTTCCTCGCACTCTGTGTCAGAAGATTCACCATCTGATTCTAGAGAAATTACAATGGGCTCTATAGTAATATCAATTATGTTATCTAGCTCCCACATTTTTTTTTCTATTTCTGTAACGTGTCTAATACATTTTTGCCAATTTTCACTTGTTACTTCAGATACTGCCTTATTGAAGAGATTTTTAACATCTGATAATTTAAAAGTAGTGTTATTTCTGGCAATATAACCTTTAACTTGAGCCCATATTAATTCTATCGGATTCAGCTCACAATGGTAGGGTGGTAAACGAAGGATTTCAATTTCTCGTTTTTTGGCTATCTCCTCAATATTATATTTTTTATAATTTTGCTTATGTTTTTTAGCAATAGTTAACAATTCTGCCCTCAGCATTGTATTGTCAAAGGCTAAATTTTTAGAAGATAACCATTTTGCAATTTCACCCTTTTTCCATTTAGTGGTTGGTAAAGGTTCAAGTAATCTGGAGTGGTAACTTGCATTGTCCATTACAATAACCGATCCTTTTGGTATGAATTGAATCATCTGTTCAAAATATTCCTCAAACACGTCTCCATTCATTTCTTCGTGATAATCAACGGTTTTTTTTTATTCAAATAAGAGTAAACCATTCTCAAAAAAACCGTTTGTACTGCCTATATGACAAATAATTAATCTTTTACCTTTTCCTATAGGTTCCTTAAAACCAGTAGTATATCCTTCTAGAAAAGCTTGATGGGATGATTTTATATTTTTGTCTTTCCAAACTCTTCCTACACAATGTCCTTCATTAACCCATGTTTCATCTAAATAATAAATGTTTTTATTTTGAGCTTTAACTTGTTGTATTCTTCTGAGGTACTGTCTTCTCCAACATACAATTTCTTCAGAATCAATTAGCATTGAGTGTCTGCCCATTTTTTCAAATTTAAAGTTTAACTCATGTAACACTTTCCATAGTTTATCCCGGCTTATTGTGGGTAAATCAACATCATTCGTAATGGCTTGCAAAACTTTATCTAAAGTTGGTATTTGCTTGTTTATAAAAAATGAGTGAACAAGCTTACGAATAGCATTTTTAAAAAACTCGTCCACGTTGACTTTTAATAGTTTTGGTCTACCTGGTTTCGGCTTTGGTGAGGTTACTCCACCTGATTTTTCCCATTGCCTTAGATGTTGTTTCAACTACACTGTCAATAGTGTTTGAGGGATTTTGATGTTTAAAATAGTGGTACACATTCACTACAGCACTCTTTTCATTGAGCGATAAATGGTCTAGTTTTAATTTTTTCACTGGCGTATACTCACAAACTGCTTCCATTTTTAGTCACTACTATTTGTCACGTTTATCGAAAATCATATAACTGCATTTCTAGAAACTATTTAAGTCAAAATATCTGTCATTAGAAGCTGTTGCCATTCGGAGGTCGTTAAATAACAATTATCCCTTTCTATTCTGGTTACGCCTATGACGCACGTTAATCCTCTTAGGCCTACTGTAGTAACAATGAAAGATCATAAAATAATGTGATAGTCCAAGAAATTTAATAAAATTTGTATTGAAATTAACAAAAACAATTTAGAATGCATTACAAATATTGAAGTTTTACCGCACGTACTGTACTATAGTTTTGCATACCGAATTACTTTTTATTCTGGGAATTTACTCTCTCTTGATTTTCAAATACAGTATAGTAAGCTGTCAAGAATACACAACTGGACCTCCTTACTAAATGGAAAACCTACAATCGCATTTTCGGTGAAATTTGTTGGTAAGGGATTTATCTACTTATAATTCGATTACTGTAAGAAATTCTTGGAATTAAAATAAAACAAAATTGGCAAATAGGTACTTATTGAAAATAATCTTAAGATACGGCTATGTTATCTTTAATACACAGGGCTTTTGGCCTGTCTAAACCTTTTTCTATTGTTCTGTACAGCTTATGGTTATAAAAGACCAATAAAAGACGCAAAACTTGTATTAGCTCAGGTACATTTATGACAATTTTAGGAAATATTTAGATTATTCCGTAAAAATATTTAAAATGACCGTACTAAGTTTCGCATTAGAAATGCTGTTTTATTACTCTCTCATGCATAAAAATAGACCATAGCAATAACTCCCGCCTTTGTACCAGGTAGAAGAATTAAAAAATGCCTTGTTGCGTTTTTGACGGATATACAGGGTGATATTTGAAAATATGTGAATTATTCTACGTTAAGTATATCTAAAAGTAAAAATATCAGACCCATCAAATTTGGCACACTGAGCTCAATAAAATAGGTTTTAAAAAAATTTTAATTTCAGGTCCGGACTTAGTTTTTTTTAGATTTTTATTGGTTTTTTGAAAACAACACCCTGTAAGCCAGATCAGACAATTTTTATTTTTCTCACTTTAAAGCTTAAGGATGATACTAAGCAACAGTAAAAAAAAATTGAATGCGCAACTTTTTGTTTTCTGCAGAAAAAAATAAAACTTTGAAAAATAGTATAATTGTAATGGATTCACATTCTTCTTATGACTGATGCGGCACTACATTGATAGCACATCATCATTTTTCAACAACAATCATAAATGCAGTTCATTTTACTCGATATAAAGTATTATTCAATCAACCGTTGAAATTCCAGGGCCGTATTTTTTTTTGTTTTTATTGATCCTGTAAAAACAACACCCTGTAAAGCGATTTTTACAAAATTTCTTTCTGTAACGTCAAAGAAAAAACTATTACTTTTGATTATTTTGCAAATGCAAGTAGGCTTTGAATTCGCTTTGACGTCCATTTTGACAGTTTGTGAAAGAACGTGGTGAGCGACTGACAGAAGACCAGAAAGAGGGTATTTTGGAAATGGTAAATCAAAATGAGAAGCTAAGTACCCGGCGAATATCCAGTATTTTGAATATTTCTAAGTCCACAGTTTTCAGGACGTTAAAGAAATGTCTCCTCCATCCATATCACTCCATATCAATTTCAACGGTTGATTGAATAATACTTTATATCGAGTAAAATGAACTGTCCTTATGATTTTTGTTAAAAAATGATGATGTGCTATCAATGTAGTGCCGCATCAGTCATAAGAAAAATGTGAATCCTTTAAATTTATACTATGTTTCAAAGTTCTATTTTTTCTGCAGAAAACAAAAAGTTGCGCGTTCAATTTTTTTTACCTGTTGCTTAGTATCATCCTTAAGCTTTAAAGTGAGAAAAATAAAAATTGTCTGATCTGGCTTACAGGGTGTTGTTTTCAAAAAACCAATAACTAAAAAAAAAACTAAGTTCGGATCTGAAATTAAAATTTTTTTAAAATCTATTTTATTAAGCTCAGGGAGCACACTCAGTGTGCCAAATTTGATTGTCTGAGATTTTTACTTTTAGATATACTTAACGTAGAATAATTCACATATTTTCAAATATCACCCTGTATATCCGTCAAAAACGCAACAAGCCATTTTGTAATACCAGATATGAAATGGCCTCGGTCCATAGTACTTATGGTTGGACTGTGTACAGTACGTCGTGGGACACCCTGTATAATATTTTTCTTTACTTTCGGAGCTTCCTATTTTCAAAACTATTTGACCTAGACGTATGAAATCACGTAGATAATAAAAAAAAATTAAACAACTCAAAAAAATATTGTTAAAATTAATTCAGAAATATAGTAGGTTGCTTTATTGGGTTGTATCGGGATTTTCCATAATGGAGCACCATCCATTTGGTACCATACAGGTTCTCTTCCTGGCATATTATTTAAAATCATTTGAACTCATCACTCATCATAAAACTCGATATAAAAAATTGGATGTAGAGCTCAAAAATGTGGAAATATACAGGGTGTTCCATTTGAAAAAATTGACTTCCACTCATTTTTTCATGTGATCAAAGTATCTGCATTTTTTAAAGCCGCTGTATGAGGCAAATAAAAATATGACTCGAAGTGAAGATCCTCATGGTAGCACTCCACTCCATTTCGAATTTGATCGTCTTAGTACCAGAGAGTTTAAGATTATCAGCGTTTATAAAAGTGCATGTTTGGTAAAAAAAAATCGAAATTAATTTATATATTCTAAACGGTAACAGATAGGTATAGGGAAATAGGACATGAAGTTGTTGACAAAGTGATAAGAAATCATAATATGATATTATATATAGGGTGTTCCATTTGAAAAATGAAAGTAGCCGCTACTCTATAGTAGAAGCGGCAACGCCGTATCGTCTAAAATATTTTAAGCGTGTAGATCATATTAATTTATGCATACTGTAAAATTTTCAGGTTGATCCGTTGTCTGGTTTGCCAGAAACGTCTAATTAACGCTCATCATGAAAAGCCTTGTATAATTAGTTGTATGATCACCTTAAAAAAAATTAATTTCGCTTGTAAATAACATTTTTTTTTGATAAATCGTTTTATGACAGTAGATTAGCACTAATTTCTTTCAATATTTTTCTTTTAAACAATCGTCGATAAATGATGTTAATCCACACATTCCCACTGCATCGTATTTCAAATTAAAAACCCAATCAAGCAAGTCTTGATCGAGCGAGAACCTTTAAAAGAAAATCAGATCTCAATGTGAACCCTCATAAATGCTTCCCACCTGTGCCCAACAGATCAGAACAAATGCAAATGCACCTTGTCTCCACTCCACTCCACATCCACGTCAGCTGTCGCCTAACCCCGTGTTTGCACCGCCTACTAGGATAGGGCCCTGTGAGCTTCGGGAAATTGCAGATTCAAACAAACAGCGGCGGGGAAAAGAATTTCTATTTAGGGGAGCACAAGCTCAAGGGTATATAAATGGCGCTTTATAGAACTCACCCTCCAAATGAAAGGAAATGTGATAATTTTATCAATGCTTTAAAAAAGTATAAAATTGTAACAACATTCCCTAAAATTTCGTTGAACTTTTATTGCAATGTAATGAATAAGAAAAGTCCAACGAATGGTACTATTTATTATCGGTCTGTTTTCGTCTATTCTATCTTGTTCTCTTCTTTCTTCTGATCTACTATCTTATAATAAACTTGGTCTTTAGACAATGCTCGATTTTTTTCTTTTCTTCCAATTTCTCTCTCCACTTTCATTTAATCTTCCTCTTATTTTATTTCTTCACAAATATTTTTGGATGCAACCTTTTAATATTTCCATCAAATTTATGAATACTTCCACCATAGGTCAGTAGTCTATAACGGCTTTCGATCTGGAAAGCCGAAACGTCAATTAAAAAAACTTTTTTAACAACTAAGTGGTTTTAATCCAGTGGAAAGAGAGAGAAATTAAAATAAAAACCACTATGAGCTTCCGAAATGAATTTATTGTTTTTCTTTCAATTTTTCTAACCTCTTCTTTATTTATTTCTGTTTTAGTTTCAATTTTTTCTATTCTTGAATTGATCTTACTTTTGTTTTCTTGTATCTCTTTCTTCAACTTGTTCTCAGTTTCTTTTAATTTTATCTCTTGTGACACCTCTACTTCATCTATTCTAGCTATCATCTCCACTCTTATTTCCTTTTTCGTCTCTTCTATTTTAATTTCAGTATATAAAGTTGACTCTTCTATTTTTTTTAAACATTGGCTACTTCTTGTTTTATTTCCTCCATCTTTCCCATTTTGTCTTCCATCTTTCTTCCCAAATCTTCTGTATTTTTATTCATTTTCTGCATAAACACGAACATTTTCTCCATAGATTCTTATATTCGGTTGGCGTTCTACTTCTACAGGTATTGACTGTCTTTCGTTTTCATTACTTTCATTACCATTATATTCTTCTTCTTGATCTATATTTTCTATTTCTTCTTGCGCATCTATTATGTTATCTCCAATAATATTTATTTGCATTTCCTTATCTCCTTGTCCTTTGTCTTCTGACAATGGTATGTCTTCCTATTCCTGTGCTTCTAAACCTATTCTTTTCCCATTTCCAAGATCCATTTTGGTGGATTTTAATCAGACCCACGTTGGGCGCCAATTGTTATGATAATGAAATTCTTCTAAAAACTTTTAATAATCTTTATTTAACTTTTTTAACATCTGACATTTTAAATATCATTAATATAAACATCAAAACCAAACATGTCAAATATATCAACAGTTATTTTTTACTTACAGCTTTAACACATTCACTCACTATATTGTTGTTTTCTTAGACAATATTTTTATATCTTAATCGAAATTTCAAGAGTACTTGATTTAGAAGTTTATTTTTTTTATCTTGACTTGCCACAACTTCTTTTTAACAAGATGGCCTCTCACGATTCTTTAAAACAAGGCTGGCGGCGGAGAATGTGTTAAAGACTGAGGCATGCTTGGCGTTTTGATGAATATCACAACGACAATGAAAATTCCTGGTTGATATTTAACTTATTTTAAAAAATGTATCACCGAGTAGCAATTCGCAGTAAAAAAATATTCTCGTCTGTTCCTTAGTTACTAGTAACGGTAATAATAATGCTTAATCTTCTTCTTGGCTTTTTAAAAGCCACACTTAATTCTGATATTCCCCTTGGGGAACCGAACCCCACGCCTCTCCCTTTCGACCGCACCTCTGCGAATAATTCAATGCGACCGGTTCTCTCATTCTGTTCTTGTACGGTTGACATACTTTATACCTGACACGACGAAAATTCATGGAGTTGTAATAGTAGTAAATGGCATCGGGGATGGACGACCATTTCGCCCGATTCATAAATCATTTTGGTTTAGTTGAAACTCGAATATTTCGGATTCGGATTAGAAGTATAGGCACACAATGCCTTGTCGGATTTATGTTTAAATTCAATTTATACAAAAGGGGCTCCAATGTGAGGGTTATATACAAGGTGGACCAATTATCTCCCTGAGAAACGTTGCGCCGAAACTAATTGATAAATCGAAATAAAACAAAAAACGTTTTAGAACCATATTATCGAGCTTTTATCACTGCAAACTCATTACACATTTGTTAAAAAACATCCAAATACAAAAAAAACAGTAAAGGGAAGTTCACACAGACTCCATTGAAATACAGATTACAATTGCATATCAGCCATGTCATCGCGGGCATCTGTGATCTAGACGCCACAGTATGAGTTCGTGCATTGTGCTGCCAAGTGATATGAATGGTTTTCTGATGACCCAACAATACAAAGCAAAGCAAAAGCAACCCTCTTCTCTCGTCTCTGACGTCATACTTTCTATATTGTTCGCAGTTGGAAAACTTGGAGCAATCTCCTACAGCTTTCAGGGTATTATTTCTAGCGCTGCCAACCATGCCGGAATTAACGTTACTGATACAATTCACATCAAAGATTTAAATTTCTAATGCGAACATGAAGGGTGTTTTCGCCCTTTGTGTCCATTTTTTAATAATAATTGTAAAGAAACTTGCTGTGAATACTTTAATAATCTTACAAATGGAGTAGCCTCCATTATCTTTGAATAATTTATTTCAAACTTTTTTGCCAAATGACAATAAAATTTTAATACTGAAATATACGTAGATCTCCCGTGAAAAGTGATAATTAAAAATCTAATGTCAATTGAATGCCCTAATTAGGAATGTATTGCTTTTGTTTTCTTGTAATCGTATAGTCTACTAGCATCAGAAAGAAGGTAGAACAATATCATTAAAATTGGGATAAAAATATAAAAAAACAGCGTTTTTGATTAGTGCAATTAAATGCATTAATTAGGAATCTTATGCTTTTTTTTGTTTTCTTGTAATCGTATAGTCTACTAGCATCAGAAAGAAGGTAGAACAATATCATTAAAATTGGGATAAAAATGTGAATAAAATAGCACTTTTAATTAGGGAATTAAATGTCTTAATTAGGAGTTTTATGCTTTTTTGTTTTCTTGTAATCCTATATTCTATTAGCATCAGAAAGAAGGTAGAACAATATCATTAAAATTGGGATAAAAATATAAAAAAACAGCGTTTTTGATTAGTGCAATTAAATGCATTAATTAGGAATCTTATGCTTTTTTTTGTTTTCTTGTAATCGTATAGTCTACTAGCATCAGAAAGAAAGTAGAATAATATCATTAAAATTGAGATAAAAATGTGAACAAAATAGTGCTTTTAATTAGGGCAATTAAATGTCCTAATTAGGAGTTTTATGCTTTTTTTTGTTTTCTTGTAATCGTATGGTCTACTAGCATCAGAAAGAAGGTAGAACAATATCATTAAAATTGGGATAAAAATATAAAAAAACAGCGTTTTTGTTTAGTGCAATTAAATGCATTAATTAGGAGTCTTATGCTTTTTTTTGTTTTCTTGTACTCGTATAGTCTACTAGCATCAGAAAGAATGTGAATAAAATAGCGCTTTTAATTAGGCCAATTAAATGTCTTAATTAGCAGTTTTATGCTTTTTTTGTTTTCTTGTAATCCTATATTCTATTAGCATCAGGAAGAAGGTAGAACAATATCATTAAAATTGGGATAAAAATATAAAAAAACAGCGATTTTGATTAGTACAATTAAATGCATTAATTAGGGGTTTTGTGCTTTTTTTGTTTTCCGTATATTCTACTAGCATCAGAAAATAGGTAGAACACTATCATTAAAATTGGGATAACAATATGAACAAAATAGTAATTTTAATTAGAACAATTAAATGCCCTAATTAGAAGTTTTAAGCTTTCTTTGTTTTCTTGTAATTGTATATTCTACTAGCATCAGAAAAAAGGTAGAACAATATCGTTAAAATTGGGATAACAATATGAACAAAATAGCGATTTTGATTAGGGAAATTAAATGCCCTAATTAGAAGTTTTACGCTTTTTTTGTTTTCTTGTAATCGTATATTCTACTAGCATCAGAAAAAAAGTAGAACAATATCGTTAAAATAGGGAGAAAAATATGTAAAAATAGCGTTTTTGATTATTGCAATTAAATGCCCTAATTAGGAGTTTTATGATCATCTTTGTTTTCTTGTAATCGTATACTCTGCTAGCATCAAAAAAAGGTAGAAAATCATTAAAATTTGGAGAAAAATATGAAAAATAGCGTTTTTGATTAGTGCAAGTATATGCCCTAATTAGGAGTTGAGAATTGAGATAACATTATAAATTACATAGTTTTTTTATTATGGTAATTAAATGTCCCATTTAGAAATATTATTTTTAATAATATATTTTGCAGGCGAACATGCAATAGTGATGATCTCTTTTCAATACTCAAATGTTGCATACATTATTAGTGTTACAATCATGGGGGCGTTATTTCATAGGAATTTCTGTTATATTCTGTGATAAATCCTGTAATTTACTATTTTGAAATATTAAACTTTACGTACTGCCAAGATACCATCGAATTGAATTTGATAACAGGAACTATTTTTTAATGTCTGATTTAATTTTGTCGTAATTGTGATATATGCGAAACCAGAATAAAAAAAATTAGTTTGAGCTCGCGTCACTTGTTTTAAGAGTTATTTTATGTTTTCAGTGCTTTTTGTGGGTATTTTTACATTCCCGGTTACCAGTATGGTAGCAATTAATTCGTTGTTTATCGACCCTTTTGGCACATTTACACGTATCTCCATACAGGGGATGTCTCACGAGGCATTTCAGAGATTTCTCACTGACACTACTCATCCCAAACATCATTCCCGATATAAGGTTTCACCCCTCTCCAACTCCTTTTTCTGTACACTCAAGATTGACGTTTCCCGCTTTTCAACGATGGGGCGATTCCTTGAGTATTTCTGAAAAGAGAAGCATAATCAAAGTTTTCTCCCTATTTTCGTTTTATTATTACATTTACGTGCCCTAAAATAAAAAATCGTTTTCTCAATTTTACAATGTTTTACAATCTTCTGTTTTGTCAAGTTCATTTCTGACGATAGCTATTTAAGCCGAAACTATGGTCTATTTTTATGTATGAGAGAGTAATAAAACAGCATTTCTAATTCAAAACTTAGTACGGTCATTTTAAATATTTTTACGAAATAATCTAAATATTTCCTAAAATTGTCATAAATGTACCTGAGCTAATACAAGTTTTGCGTCTTTTATTGGTCTTTTATAACCATAAGCTGTACAGAACAATAGAAAAAGGTTTAGACAGGCCAAAAGCCCTGTGTATTAAAGATAACATAGCCGTATCTTAAGATTATTTTCAATAAGTACCTATTTGCCAATTTCGTTTTATTTTAATTCCAAGAATTTTTTACAGTAATCGAATTATAAGTAGATAAATCCCTTACCAACAAATTTCACCGAAAATGCGATTGTAGGTTTTCCATTTAGTAAGGAGGTCCAGTTGTGTATTCTTGACAGTTTACTAAATGTTGTTTAGTTGCAACATGCAAGGTGCAGTGTGCAGTCTATTGTGAATTCTAGTGTGATCATGGAAAATTTGGAAGTACCGCGTAAACGACAAAAAATCGGTCCTTTAACAGTTAATGAAAAAACATTAATATTTAATTGTTTTAAATCATTTACAGACAAACATTTATGTAAAAGTGTTGATGACACAGTGGAATTAGTTAGTAGTACGCTTGGTGTTGGGAAATCTACGATTTACAGAGTTGTTAAAGAAGAGAAATGTGGCGAGTTTCAAATAGCACGTAAAGCTCCAGGAAAACCAAAATTTCAAATAGAAAATCATTTGAAAGAAAGACTTCGAAGGAAAGTGCATGCGTTCTTCTTTAGAAAAGAATTTCCGACAGTAGACAAAGTTCTTGCCACGGTTCGAGATGATAAGGATTACCCTGAAATGAGTCGAAGCACACTATGGAAACTTTTAAAAGAAATAGGTTTCCTATGGAAAAAGCATTCCAGAAAGTCTATTTTAATAGAAAGAAGCGATATTGTAGTATGGAGAAGAAATTACCTAAGGACTATAAAAGAAATGAGAAACCAAAGAAGAAATATATTTTATTTAGATGAAACATGGAACGAGGGACATACACCAAATAAATTTTGGCAAGATGAAACTGTTGCAAGTCGAAGACAGGCTTTTTTAAATAATTTATCTACTGGTTTAAATCCACCATCAGGAAAGGGGCGCAGACTGATAATAGTACACATCGGTAGTTCAAACGGTTTTGTTAAAGGTGGTTTATTGACTTTTGAATCTACTCGTACCGGTGACTACCATGAGGACATGAATGCTGATGTCTTTAAAGAGTGGTTCGAACAAATGATAGATCTTCTTCCTCAGAACTGTATAATAGTAATGGATAATGCAAGTTATCACTCGAGACTTACAGAAAAAATGCCCACAACCAAGTGGTTAAAAAAAGATTTACAGAATTGGCTAAATCCAAAGAATATTAAGTTCCATCCCGGTTCTGTGAGAAGAGAACTGTATCATTTGTGTTCCCTTCATAAAGAGAAATTAAAAAAATATGAAATTGATGAAATTGCAAAAAATCGTGGGATGACGGTGGTTAGATCACCACCATATCATTGCGAAGTAAACCCGATTGAACTGATATGGGCACAGATAAAGGGAGAAGTTTCAGGAAAAAATAATTCTTTTAAAATGAGTGATGTTAAACAGTTGTTTTTGGAGGCTGTAAATAATGTGAAGCCTGAAAACTGGGAAAGGCAGTAAATCATACGATTAAAGAAGAAGAGAAAATGTGGAAGTTGGACAATATTACTGATGAAATGATCGAGCCACTCATTGTAAATATTGGTTGCGACAGTTCATCTTCTGATTTCGATTCTGATTTGGATTTGTAGGTAAGAAGTAGTTTTTATATTAAAATTATTATTTATGAACGTAACGTTGTTTAAAAGTCAAAGTTTAAACCCTTATAGACCTACATAGCCCGTTTGACACAATGTTCTTAACATACCTTGTGGAAAAATAAAATATTTTAGAAAAAATTGCACTTTTTTACCTTCAGCTGCTTAGAAGTTATAAGCAGGTTAATTAGGTGAAAATATAAGTGTACACCCGATATATTTATTATATTTATACAAAGGTTATTTCATACGAAAATACTCGAGGTATAACTTCACAAAATATTTTAACTGTCTACTAAAAGAAGTGGTACGCCTATGGATTACGAACGCTTTATTATTTTAATACTCTCTCATACATAAAAATAGACTATAGTCGTCTACTTATTACAATATTGATTGATTTTGTGTTTTTCAATTCAATATTATTTCCTACTTAAAGTACCATATCGATAAATAAAAAAATAATAGAAAAACAGGAACGATGTTGTGGGAAAATTTGGCATGTGTTTGTTCGACGAGTTCCGAAAATTTTGATATCTAAACGCTTTTTAATAATACAAATACATGGGTTTTTGTTCTATAAAACAATTCCGCCTTTTGAAAAACCATAATCACCATATCTTTTCAACCGAAACATAACTAATTATAGTCCCCATCTATACCAAATTTCAATTGTAATAGTCGATTTTTCAACTCAGCCATGAAAAATGTATAAAACTCGAAGCCATGTGGGTTATAAATTTCCTTTCACAATACGACCGACCCCTATAAGTACGTCATTGTTCTACGAAGTAAGGACGAAGATGAATGTAATCAAAAATACATTTTTAATTCAATAAGGTGTCGGTCGGTCGGTCGTTCCTATAGAAAGCCAGCTGTTCTTGAAAGGCTTTATTATTTCCTCGACGTCCTTTGTGTATTGATTTTTTTTTCCATTTCATTTCAGTCATTGCTGTAGGCTAGGGAACGTTACCAATTTCAAAACATAATAGTTTATACGTCAATTGTCGAAAAAATTCGGAGCACAATAATACTAAAGGTTATTTATGTGGTAGTACAGAATATAATTAAATATTAATTAAAATTTAATAGAGGTTAAGATTAATTATAGATCAAACGATTTTATCGGATCAATATATATTTCTACAACCAATTAACAGCATTCAACAGGGTTTTTTACAATTTAAAAATGTAATTAAAAACAAAATTTAATCATAAAATCTATACAAAATGAATTTGTTTAAAAAAACTTATTGTACCAAAGTATATTCACAACGCCAATGGGCCCAACATAAATAGCAAAAGGGGAGGGAGGGGGATGAAAGAATGTAAAAATAATTGTGAATAACAAGAGTCGTATTTAATATTGATTTCCCGCTGTTTGGATAAACAACAAGGGCCTCTTCAATGACTGCTTTTGATATATTTTTGACAAGGATTTTATATTGACTGACCAAACATCTGCAACTGGCACACGTTTGAATTAAAATCTGTTTACGAACAATATGCGTCTTTTTTATTATTGATATTGAAAAATTCGGAATATTCTTTTTATGGTCGATTGCGACAACTGGCGAATGGGATTGTAGAGAATGAATATATTTTCAATTAGAGTCCCATTCAAATTTGAATTACTTTTTGATGGATCGTTTTGTACATTTTTTTAAAAGCTTTTTTTCATACAAATTTATTGATGTACATAAATAATTATTTTTGTATTTCTTTGATAAACAATTTCAGTTCATACTGAGTGTTGGAGAAAGGATCTGGTCCGTGGCTTTTCTATTATTTTAATGTCTGACTGTTCTTTTGACAATTTCAAAAATCGATCGCGATAAGGTCAGTCGAAAGAGTTTAATTTATTTTGAAATATTTTAAATATATTTTTTTCAGAACATTATACTGTATAATTAACGATTTGTCCGGTTGATTTTGTTTAATTACTAACCGTACCCCTATAAATAAAGGACCCAAATGCTTCGAAAAAGACATCGTGGTCCACCAAAAGAAGAGTTTCCAAAAAGAAACTGTGGTCCCCCAAAAGGAGCTTCTTAAAGGAAAGCGTGGTTGCCCAAAAGGACCCAATCAGACCAGTCCCCTTTTGGAGGACCACGGATTCTTTTTGGAAGCTCTTGGGTTTTTTATTTTGAGAGATACGGTTAGTTGCTTCATTTTGAAAGCTCTTGGGTCCTTTTCACCGAACAAGTTGTATCTGAATTCGATCTATGTGTGTGTTGATTCTTTGTGTTTATGAATTTTAAAATTCTGACCAGATTTTGATAGATCATCAAATAGTAAGCTTAGGGTTTGATGTGCCCCTCGTACCACTTCGGGAACACCTTCAAAATGGGGTCCAAAATACGAAAAGTTTGAAGTTTAAAATGACATTGAATTTAAAGTAGACACATAGTAAATGACGATTTATAATTTGTTCGGTCTATGGAAATGCTAAAAGAGCATTCTCAACTGGTTTAGGAAGAGAATTTTGGTCTAATACATATATAGAAAACTGGACTGATGCAAACATTGTATCTACGAATAGAGGGTACCTTTTTGCAATTAAACGCTTTTTGTTACATAGGCCAAAATCGCAGGCATGTTCACATATTTTTGATTTTTGGTGATTGATGTTCATTAAGTCGTATATGAAAAGGTCTAGATGTTTCTCCTATATAAAATGTATTACATTCGCATGGAATTTTGTAAACATACAATTAAATTTTGCAAAAAAAATATGAAAATATTGAAATTTGGCACAAAGGGCAATGTGAGGATAAAAAAAAACGGTTGGTATGGTCAGAATCTTCAAAAAAAAATATTTTTATAGATTTTGACGGGAAAAAGTGCTTTTTTTTTCTAAATCAACCGAATTTGTGATGATAAATGACGTGTTGGGAAATAAAAAATTAAATTTGGCACAATGGGTACCCAACAAACAATTTTGATCGGCCTTATGCCGGCCCAACATATGCTTGCCAGATCTGGCTGGCGCGGCAAAGCACCTGTAGCTGATGACGGGCCGGTGAAGGTAGGTCACTCTGGCCATCATCAGGGCCAATGCTGGCCAACAGTGACTTCTTAACGACGGGCCTTCTAAGCCCCAATGCTGGCCAACGGTGTCTTTTGACGGGCCTTTGCAGGGCCAATGCTGGCCAACGGTGATGGATAATATGCCATCATTTTGCCGATGTAGCTTTGTCGTGGCCATCATGGCCAGCATTGGGTCAGAAGACGGCCGGAGATTCATTGTTTGCTGGGTATTGTGAGGGTAAAACAACGATTGTTACTGTCATAATCTTCAAGAAAAAAATGTGTTCAATATTTTTATTTTATATTTAGAACAGCACTGAAGCATAAAAGTGATATGGTTTTATAATTTGAATAATAACTTATTCTTAACCTAATCACGTACATATTTATTTAGCGGAATCTGGTAGCGGTGCGTGATATACCTACTATTCAATTACCTAAACAACCTCATTTGAATATATTTAAAAGCAAGTACGTTGATAATGGCATAACTAAACGACGAACAAGGAGCGTTTTATAAAGAGAGCTCGAGCTGAAATGAGATTGAATAATCGCGAGCACATTGACGTCAATTCAAATTGCATGAATGAAAATGAATGAACGTCCGTCCCGGTTATTTTTATGTCAAGTTAAATTGCATCGGCTCTGCGTCTTTGAATTGAATTTGTCTCTTTAACATCGTTTGACTACTACCATGTTGTTATTCGAGATTGGTTTCAATAAAAATTCAAGATTTATTTAATAGTATATTACGTATTAATAGTTGTAAGTACGTAATATATTAAAGTGATTATGAAATTATAAGATTTTTTTACTTTTTATTATTCTTTATTTCTCATTTCATATCTGACATTTTTTTTAACATCTCACCTTTTTTTTTTCTTTTTTTTTAAGTCGCTTTTACATTTTTTTTAATTTCTTTTAAACCGTAACAACATTCTCAAAATTTGTTTTCTTAATTTATTTTCATCTTGAAAAGAAATAAGAAAACCAAATTTTAATTTTTATTTTTCCCACTAATATCTTGTATTTTTCTTTGATTTCTTTTCGTATTCTTAAATTCTCTTCTTCTGCTATTTCAAAATTCATTT
Source organism: Crepidodera aurea (assembly GCA_949320105.2). NCBI lineage: Eukaryota > Metazoa > Arthropoda > Insecta > Coleoptera > Chrysomelidae > Crepidodera > Crepidodera aurea. Next base: position 16,822,074 of record OX439477.1, on the reverse strand, counting down.
TTATTTCTTCATTCAAATTTTCTTCCAATATTTGGATATTTTTATTATTTTTCATAATGTCTCTTACTATTTTCTTTATCTCTTCCTTATTTAATTTGTTCTCAGTTTCTTTTACTTTCATTTCTTTTTTCATCATATTCCCCAAATTTTCTTTGATTTCTTCTTTGTTTTTAATCATTTCATATTTAGTATTTCCCAAATCTTCTTTAATATTATTTATTTTGTCTTCCATATTACCAATTTTGTTTTCTACATTTTGAACATCATCTATGATTTCCCAGATCCCTACAAAAATATTTTTTTAATTGAATCTTCTATCTGTGATAATTTCTTTTAATTTTATTTCTCGTTTCTCTTTCTTTGTTGTTTTATTTCTTCATTTTTATTTTCCATTTGTGCTAATTTTATTTGTGAAATTTCATTAATTTCTTCCCTCCTGATTTTATTCTTTAAAATTTCTTCTTTTAACATTTTTAACATTTTTCTAATTCTTCATTCCACCCTCAAAAACATTTCACCTTTTTTTTAAGTCCCTTTTACATTAATTTATCTACATTTTTATTTTAAATATTAATTTAATCAATTTAGGCAACACACATTTGAATTTGAATCTGCTGTCAGTTAATAAATTATAATGGACAATGATTACTATTTATTAATAAAGGTGTCATTTTAAACATTTTTTAGTGGTTGGTTATATTTAAAAAAATAGTTATTTTTGTTGAAGCTTAGCTAAAGTATAGTACACTTAATACGTAATAGGTTATAAAACAGCTTTAAATCATTTTCGGTGATTGATTTTATTTTAATGGATGGTAAAAATCACATCCAAGTAAAATGAAACCGAAGAAAAGTCGGTATTTAATGGAAAATTGATTATTTTGTTATCCTTACATACAAAAGATTCGATAAACGAAGCAATTTTTTACGATATTATCGTTCAAGACAAATGACTCAATTTACCATAGAAGAAAATGCGTATGGTAGAAAAAGAGTGTAACTTCATTATTCGAAGAAGAGGCAAAGTAGGTATTTGTCGTCGAAGTGGACTATTTTAAATACCCATTAGATCCAGTATTGGAGATTTTATCCTCAGAGGATAAGCACGTACTTAGAGACCACCGGAGTGTAAATTATCTATGGGCAAAGGAGTTTACCTTTGTTTACCTACCAAAGGAAATTTTAAACGACCACCCAACCCGTCCCACTTCGGTTTGTTTAATTTAAAAATTAATGCCTATTTCTTATTCGACTTTATGCTAAAAAATATTGGTTGAAACCAACACAGTGCCTGCTGCTTATTTTTAGAAATAATAATAAATTGTATAGTAGTAGAGAAAAATCCTAATAACTTTTTAAACGTTAATTTTATCATATGCATTGCTTATATCTTTTGATAGAAAATGAAAAGGTATTTTGCATAGGATAAAAAAATACAGGGTGGTCCATTTAAGTTAAGTGAGTTTTTGATGTTTGAAAAATATAAAATTAGAATCTTTTTCCTAAACACCCTGTGCAAAATATCAAAATTCTACATAGTACAATTTTTTTTTATTTTTCCACGACTCTTAGAGTCGGAGATATTTAAAAGATAGTGAAGCAATCCACTCGTTTTCGAGTCGTTTTTGGCACATATCTGGCGAAGACCCAGCCCAAATTTATTGACAAATTTTTTACAAGCTTTTCTTTATGCATAAATTCGAAAAAATTAAAAAAAATTGACTTAGCTCTTACATCCATATAGAATTCTAATTTTACTAAATATATTAGAGTAATAGAGTATACAGGATGTTTCATTGCGAAGGGGCCATAGATTAAACGCAGATAAAACACAATTGGACAATTCCAAAAAATACAATTGGCTAGCCAGGAACTAAACTGGTCTATGTTATATTATTTTCCAAATTTTTTTTTCTCAAAATTTACGCATTACTATGTATTTTGTTCCAAAAACACGCACGATTTTCAAATTAATTTTGAAATTCGATTTTGCTAGCCCCATTTTTCGAAGAAAAAAAAAACTCGCCAAAATTCCAAATCCATTTACGACGATACTCGAGGTCGTCGCCGCCGCTGTCGATAATAACAGCGTTCAGAAAAGCATCCCACAAAGTTCCATATTATGGTCCATCGTGTAATAAATAGTTTGAGTGAAAAGGCTCCTAATAACAATCAAATTTTATGGCGGGACCGCAGTCCAATAAACTCAGCAATAAAAATTGCATAACACTCCAACAAAGTAACGATTCATCGTATATTCGTGAAATATTAAAGTGTTACAATTTGGTGAAAACATAGTCATGAATAAAATTTCTGTTTTTCGTATTTCGTGCTCGTTTTCGCTTATTATTAAGAAAATGTTTTATGGGAATTATCGTTGTAAGAGCTGAAATCAAGACAAATATTTTTTTTATTATTAGTTTTAGTTCTTTGCGTTAATGGAAGAAGCTAAAACGTAAGAACTGCTCTTGACTGTACTATATATAATAAAATATGATCATTAAAAATATCGTCATCAGAAACACAAATTTAGAATCTTTTATTATTTATTTTTTATAAATTAGAATGGACCCTGCTCTAGTACACACCTTCCTATTCAGGGGAACTTCATTCTAAAACGACAGGTCAACCAATTAGGACCCATCTTCATATATTGGAGTGCAATTAAACTATAAAATGAACTGATACAGGCCCGTGCGCAGGGTTTGCTCGAGGGAGGCGTTTTCATTAAAAAAATATCGAAGGAACTATAGTTTGTCCATCGTAAAGAAAAGTTTTTTCTAATATTTCCAGTAAAGATACAGAAATTTTCCTCTTGAGGGGGGGTTCCAACCCCCAAAACCCCCCCGAGGAGGGTTCCAACCTCAAAAACCCCCCTCTGCGCACGGGCCTGAACTGATAGATATTGCACCCAAATTTCTCGTCTATTTAATCCAGTAAATTAACGCCAGAAAAACCCCAAACCTGAGCATCAAGTCTGTCTGGCAATTTTTTTTTAATTTGCAGGTATTCATAGGTACATTTACCTCCGAAAAGCTCAGGTAAGTACGTGGAACCTTGTGGAAGGGTGGCAAAATGGCTCTAGAGTTCCCGAAAATCCGTTCGACGATATCTGTCGAAATATGACCCTTAGAGCATTTTTGTTTAAACAAAAAATGAAGAGAAGTTCATTACCTACAAAAGTTGTCCCTATGATTTTTTTCGCTACACTAATATTTAGGGCTTAGGGTTACTTAACCTCAAAAATATATATTCTTTTTAATAATTCGTAAAATTATTGTGACTGGTCTTCATTTTCGTCCAAACAAAAATTCTCTAAGTGTCATATCTTCGGAAATATCGGCGAAAATAGGCGAAAAAAAACATTTTTGAGCCCATTGGGCCATTTTCCCGCCCTTGTTGTTTTTTTAAGCGTTTCATCATTAACTAACTCTTTTATCGATTTTTGTAGCTTCCAATATACGTAACGTTTCATATAACTAATTCACGAAAATACTTATTTTTTTATAGAAATAACGGAAAAACATTGTATCGGCCACAACGACCCATTTTCCTAGTTAAAATCCGTATAATTACCAAAGCAGCTTTATTTTTACAAACAACAATGAAAATTACCTTTTACCCGTACCTCCGTTTCTTTTGTGTATTATACAAATAATGGGTCTTTCATGGATGTTTGTTCGCTCGCTAGTTCACTATAAAAATAATCATTGTTTACCTTAATATCGGAATACCACGGAAAAGTTAAATAAAAAATCCATTTCCTGGCTCTTATTCTAATGACGCCTCAAAAAAGTTCATTAGTGATATTATAGTTGTCTTTTATGTTCTTAAATTATCATTAATTTGTATTGTAAAAAAAATTATAAGTAAAGATAAAAGGAATATTTTGGAAACACATATTATTAATAAGATTAGGAGAGTGAGTCCTGGAGATAAAAATCATTTTTTGGTGGTTCATACTATTAATGGTACCGGACACGGTGGCCTAGTTGGTAAGGCTTCTGCCGATTCAGCTTGGTCAGTCTTCGGGGAGTAGGTTCGAATCCAAGTGGAATTAAAGTCAGATAAGATTTTGGGCAAGTGCAAAAAGGTATTTGTGTCATACGCAGTTTCATTCACGCCGGTAAACAGGCCGGATGAGTTCGGATATCTCGTGAAACTGATAGGAGTTGGTGACACAATTACACACTTGTTAGTCGGTAGATCACCTGCATGACAAAGGCATAGTCCTGGGTTTAAGGTGATTGAGGACCGTGGTTCGGACCGTGGGCAGTTAAGGCCATTGGGTCAGAAAAGTAGACGTTAAAATTAACAAACAACAACAACATACTATTAATGGTGAAAGAATTGTAAGATTGATTGACTCGCCTGGTAGGAAAGATCAATCTTGATTATTCGAACATCGTATTGATATTGGACTATTTGATTTTTTACAAATGAACTGATTCAGTCAATCAATCTTAAAAAAACATTTTTAACCAGCGTTCGACTAAACAAATCTTAACGAGGCAATGATGGACCGAATAGTTTTTAGATAGAAAATATGGAAGAAAATAATAGAAAAAGATGAAAATAGTGGGAAGCTTCTATCTGGGTTATATTGCGAGGCTAATCACGTGTAGAAGGTTCGCTTCATATCCACTCGCTTGGAATTGCCAAGTGTTTCCTGTGTTAAATGATGGTTTCACCGCTGAAAGTTCTTTCCACAAAAGGCGACGCTGAAAGAACTCTCAATATGGCTTACAGAGTGAACCGACTTCAATGAATGAAGAAAGAAAAAGTATTTTAAATATAGTTATATTTCCGCCTATTTTATTAGCTTGAATAGTAACGCTGTTTTTTTATTGAAAATAACATTAAAATAAATCAAATTGGGGTTTTTAAGTTAATTTGTGAATAATACAACTTTGAACATCAGGAATTTATATATTACGCCTAGAAGTTTTTGATTTTCACCCTGTATTACACAAAAAATCAATTTTGAACAGCGATGCACAATCGCAGGCTCACCACCTACCTATCTAGATCTAGATTTGTAAATGTCTATCTTATGATAACAAGCAAAGTTTGTATGTGTGTATGTGTGTCCGGAGGATCTGAAAATCCATTCGTCAGAATTCAATGATACTTTCGGGGTAGACTAATTCCTATCTAAAACGGCAAAAAATGCAGGTCTCATGTCTGTGAAAATTCGATCTTCCGAGATATTTACTAGAAAAGTTAAGCTTTTAGTCTATTTCCTAGCAACGGCAGACAACACAGAGATAATATAACCTGTTTCTATAGTAACTTTTTTATTGTATATTTTGTTATGTCATTTTGAAAGCGACTTTCATTCAAGAAAGTCGAAACGTCAATTAAATCCCCCCTTTTCTTTAAAATAAGTGGTTTTCTTTCCATTAGAAGAGAAACTGATAAATATTAGGTTAATTTGTCAGTTTTTGGCATTGTCAAAAATAGTTAATTGTCAATCATCGATGGAGATTATATCATATTATTGTGCGAAGGGTGTTCCAGAGCAACGTTCAGCAACGTAGTCGCGATACATATAATGTTGGTCTAACAGTGGCCGGCGAGAACGTCGGTGAAGTGATGATGGAAAATCGTCATAAGAAAATAACCTATTTTTGTAAATATCAACGTCAAGTTTTGACTTTATTTAATTTCTGGCGTTTCAATCTGAAAGAATTCAATTTTAAATTTGCCGCTTTTTACAATGCAATAGAAGATTTCATAATAACCTACAAATTTTGACAACTACTGACACGCACATCTCTGGGTAAACGTTAAGAATATGGGTCCGGCTAGGATTTGTTGGGATACTCACTCCCAAGACAAACAAATTCAGCGCGTTTTTTAAAAAAATGTTTTGAATTTGAAATAAATTTTTGTTATTTGTCTTGGCATACTTTTTTTTGGATAAACGTCAGAACAGAATTCGCGTTGTTTCGCCCTGTATAAGACGGTTTCAGTTTCACTCATCTCCCAACTCTTAGCATTACACGTCCCTATTAAAAAAGTTGAATGCGTCGTCCGTATGTGTCCGTCCGGGATGCAGATGATTAATATAATAGCAGCGTGTGGTTTAGTATATATGCTGGTATACAAGTTGGGTTTGGAGTGGGTAGTTCCCTCCAGCTCTCACAAGAATTAATTTTAGTAGGAACTGAGATTGAGGTTCTTCAATTAGTCGCTTGAATAAATGCATTTTAAAAAGTTTTCAATGTGGGAATACAACGATCTGAATTATAGCGGTTGTGCATTGAAATTCTAATATCACATTTAGGTTTGTACGTACTAAAAATGGTTTTTGGCGATAAATCAAAGAAATTTAAAAACTTTAAATCACCTAGATATTATAATAACACCGTCATCCGAATTTAACCCTACAATAATCAATATAAATTTAATTTATACGTTCTAGGGTACGTAATAAATTTATTGTGAGCATTTTCACGCTGCTATCTTATCTATCCGCATTTCAAAAACGAATATTAATTATGATTATATCTTCCGTTCGTTCCGCGTTTCCCCACACATCAAATCAACCATCTATAATTTGGAGTTATTGTCCATATTTCCCCGACATAATAATTTATGGATATTAATGATGGCGTCGCTCTAAAATACAATATGTTGTGTTTTGCTCGACCAGACCGCATATTAACGTGCAAAAATAGATATATCGAGCCATCGAGCCAAACATCTACTTTTTTACATTTTACAAATTATAATTTTGTTGTTGTACTTTATCTAAAGCTACATTTTAAATGTCAATCAAGATTTTTTGAGAAAATCTTCCTATGCACCAATTTTCTGCATGTCTTTTTTAATTCTAAAACTGCTCTAACAAATTAGTTATTTAATATTTTTTACTGTTTGTAAGAAAACCCAATAAATTCATCATTATTTCTTAATAAAAAAACATAGTAACCTCCACACCACCGCTTCGAATTTTTAAAATATAGAATTGCATGCTTAAAACCACGTATCTACATGTTCTTAAAAGCATTTATTTGATGTCTGCTCGTCTGTAATTTATCGCATACAATGGTAACCGTATATTTTTCCACGTATTTCACTAATCACATACATTTTCGAAGATAATAAATTCCAGACCATCTAATTTTGAAATATCGGAACATATTTATTTCCTCGATATTATAACAGCTGTTCAAAATGCCTTCAACTATATTTAAGTGCTAGGATGAAATACTTCGCATGATGGCCTGGAATTACAAATTATGCGGCTTTGGCATTTTTCTTTCGAAAAAGTATCATTTTACCAGATCTGGGTTCTGTATTTAAATGTTAACCAGAAGAGATGCCAACATATTAAATTTTTTATTTAATCTTCCTCGGATCTTGGCTGAGATCCGGCAGGGTCGTCCCTAGAAGTTTTTAGACCAACTTTTATTAGCAAAGTTCGTTTTAGGAATTTTCTATACAGTGTGGTACTTAATTTTATTTTAAATTAAATTATAATATTAATTTGCTTAACTTGGAAATTACCTCTGTAATTAAACAAATATAATAATAATAATAATAATAATAATAATAATAATAATAATAATAATAATAATAATAATAATAATAATAATAATAATAATAATAATAATAATAATAATAATAATAATAATAATAATAATAATAATAATAATAATAATAATAATAATAATAATAATAATAATAATAATAATAATAATAATAATAATAATAATAATAATAATAATAATAATAATAATAATAATAATAATAATAATAATAATAATAATGATAATAATAATAATAATAATAATAATAATAATAAAAGGTCCCCTACTACAAATACACCCCACAACATGTTATAGAAAATGAGAAGTACTTACTATACTAGGACAGAGACATTCAAACAGATAGGCCCATTCAACACAATAGACCAGATATTGTCATATTTAACAAGGAAAAGAAAGAAATCACCCTTATCGACGTAGCAGTTCCATCTCCTGTGAACATCGGGAAAAAAGAAAAAGAAAAAATAAAAAAATATCTACCGCTAAGCGAAGATCTAAAGCAAACTTGGCAAGCTCGAAAAGTTAACACCATTCCAATTGTCATAGGAGCAACAGGAGAAATACCAAAAGATCTTCAGAACTACCTAGAAAGCCTTGGACTCCAAAAAACCCTGCAGAAAGCGGTCATCTTAAGCACCTGCAACATAATAAGGAAAGTGTTAAATAAACCATAGCATAAGCTGTGAACCTTGCAACTTAGCTTGCCGGTTCCAGTGTTAAATAACCGTTTAACGTGAAAAAAATAATAATAATGCTTATTTGCAGTCAGTAAAAAAAAAGAATAGAACAAATTATACACAGGTTACTTGTTTGTGGCATGGTATGATTAAAACAAAATAAATTTGTCTTTATTCCGAGTACAATAATCATGTGTCAATACTTTTAATTTTGTTTTATTATAGAATAAACTAATTCCTATACTAGCAAAGTAGAGTTGTCTAGGATCAAATATGCCATTCTGATGATACAGAGTGTCACTTGGACAGTCATAACCTTTCTGGAGGATTATTCTTAGGAATCGTTTTTGTAGAATCTCAAGTTGTGTCATATATGTTATGCCTTTATGACTTTGGTATACCATTATTTTTTGTTTAAGGGTCAGTATATAGCATATTCGTTTGAATTTAAACTGTATACTACGTAATTTTTTTATTAAATACTCTATATGTTGATTCCATTGTAGGTTATGGTCCAGTATACTACCCAAATACTTTACTTTATTTGTAGGTAACATACTTATTTCATTATCTACTATAAGAGTGTAGCTAGGAAAGGTACATAAACTGTTTTTTTAAAGTTTATCCTCAGCAACCTATGGTCAAACCATGATTTGATTTTTTTGAGATATATTTCAAATTGTAATTTTAGGTCGTACCAATTATCGCTTTCAGAGAACAACACTGTGTCATCTGCAAAACTTATGATTTTACATTTTGTATCTAGAAGGAAGAGATTAAATATATAATATTTATTAAATAATATAGGGCCCAACACTGTCCCCTGAGGTAGTCCACATGTGGTAGTTTGTTCTTGGCTGTGATGCTGCCAATTTTAACCTTTTGTTAGGTCGGTTAGATAGTTTTTAAATAGTTCATGTGGAATCCATCTTATACCTATATTGTTAAGAGTTTCTAAGAGGATACAATGGTTAACAGTGTCGAAGGCTTTGGCTAGATGTACAAACACTCCTATTGCTGCCCAGTCGTTAAGGATGTCTCAACGATTGCAGCAGTTCCTCCAGTCCTATTCCTTTCAAAAAGTTGAGGATGTCGGTAGGCTTCAGAATAGGTAAATCTTCCTCTTCTATTTGATATTCTCCAAGTTATCGTACCCTTGGATTTTGCAGGGTAATGCATTCTGAGAGAATGTGGATAGAGGTTCCCTCCTCTTCCTCGCAGAATCTGCATTCTTCTTTGTCTACTAATCCGAGTTTCTTTAGGTGGCCTCTCAGACGGCAGTGCCCTGTTAGGATACCCGTTAGTATTATGAGCTTATTTTTACTTTTACTGATGCAGTCGTCAGATCTCTTCTGGTTATAGTTCCCCAGTAGTGTTTAGGCCTGCCTCATTCCTTGTAGTCCTATCCAGTATTGGGATCTTTTCTTATTTACTTCTTTTCCAAGTTCATCAAGTATTGTACTGGTGCTTATTCCGCAGAAGGGGTCAGGTCCCAGAAATGGTGTTTCAGCGCCTTTTTTTGCGAGTACGTCTGCTATTTCATTACCCTCCACTCCAGTATGTCCCGGAACCCATAGTAGGGTAACAGTATTGTTCTTGCCAAGTTCGTTTAGATTCTCTAGGAACTCCCAAACTATCTTGGAGTTGATTACGTGGGAGTTCAAGGCTTTAATGGCTGCTTGGCTGTCTGACATGATGATGATCTCTCTTCTGCGAATATTTCTTTCTATGTTGAACTGGACACATTTTCCGATGGCGTATATTTCAGCTTGGAAAATGCTCGGAGCTTTGCCTAAACTTTCGGAATATTTGATTCCAGGCCCATATACTCCTATTCCTGTTCCTTCTGTTGTTCTAGAACCATCTGTGTACCATTTCGTGGTACTTCTCTTGAGTTTTGAAGGCATTGCTTTATCAAGACTGTTGTAGATTCCTTCTGTTAATAAATTAATGGCATCTTGAGTTGATTTATTTTGTATAAATCTTAGTTTCCAACTTATATTAAGCAATTCTCAACTGTAAGACTTTAAATTAACAATACTGAACATGTGAGTTTCTGTATTGGTAGTAGAAGAATTATTTTGTGATTCAACTTTTATATACGACTGGATTATCTCTAATTAAATATTGAAGTCAGTTTGGGAAGACGACATCCCTTAGAAAAGAGACGGGCTGCTCAACAGGACCTCCGCCGGTGTACCGCCCCTCAAGAACGCTTTCGACATAATGAACTTCTACGAAATATATTAGGTACTGGCCTGAAGAAAGGAACCCCCCACTGTCGAATTCTACATCGAATTATTGCTAGTCATGCACGCTTGTGGTATTTCATCGTGGATCGGAATAAGGAATGAGTCATGGTCCGCCGTAGTTATTGGACCCATGATTGGGTGCATTCATCCGCGAACTATGATTTACCGTGATGGTTGTAGTACAATTCAAAAAACACATTAGCTGAGGTAATAACTTACAGCTTTTGTATGCGGTTGTGGTCGGAGTTGTATGTACTACGGGCTCTTTTCAAATTTCATAATAAACTCGCTCTTTTAACTTTGTAGGCCAGCAAATTTGTATTCATTCTAAACTCGTTTTTTTTGTAATACGTTTTAGAATTGTTTGAATAGTTACAATATGAATTTGCATCTTGAAAGCATCAACATAAAATAGTTACTTATGCTTCAAGTGCGTAAAACGAGAAAGTATCCAGTTTGGAATTTAATTTAGTTGTTTCGACACCCCAAGACCGGTTTCTGGCTTTTGGCTTCGTCAGTTGGACTTTCAAATCGAATAAATAAATTCCAAATTCGCGTGAACTTAATAGCAATATATAATAAAAGCCAAAACGTACAAACTAGACATTTTCTCAATCTTAATTTGTCTTATAGACAGGAAAGAAAAAAGGTGATGCTTTGACTACTTAGTGAGCGCGAAATTGTAAAATCTCGTCTAAACGCACGTTTATTAATAATAACCCATTTATTAATCTAACCACCCCAAATACATTACATCTCTCACGACAAAATTAATTACCCTGTTGATTTTTTAAAAATGTTCACAATTTTTTAAGGTTTTCTAAAAAAAAATTGGTTGATTCTACTTTTTTCAGCATTTTAAATGTCTTTCACAAGCTTTACGGAATTTTTAACAAACTGGCAACTATGTATTACACCGATTAAAAAGGGTTTGATGACTTACGTACGTTTTTTATTGGATAAGAGGATTGATTGGCATTATTGAAACTTAGAAAACAAAAATTAGTGTGAAAGGGGATTTAAAGTGTGAAAAAAAAGCTAAGAAGATGTAAAAAATAATTCTAGAGAATTTTTCCATCTTTTTTTAAAGAAAAATTAACATTTTGATGTGAAGAATATGTAGTTTGCTGCGTTAAAGAACACGAAAATTCATGCATACAAAGGGTAATGGAACAACAAAATGAATGGTGTTTTATTATTTTTTTTTTATGAGACGCCATTTACGAAATCAATAATAATAAATCTTAAAAAATTCACCAGGAAATTATTAGTAATATTTGAAATACAGTAATAGAGAGTTTTAGCAAATTTACTTTAGATCTCCGCTAACGTTAAAGTAACGTTGCGTAGATTGTAACGGCAAGTGCAAAATATAGTTTTAGTAAAGTTCAGGAACTGTAACTTTTATCGTGGTTTTACACATTGTTCTGTTAACAGTCAAAGTCCCTATTTCGTATAACGTGTCACTTTGTTTTAAAGTGACACGTTATACCCACTTCTTTGGCCAATCTAAGGTGTTCCGCTAGATTTGCGACACGTAAGAATACACTTAGGCATGCGCAGTTTGATAATCGACAGTCTAACGTTAACGTTAGCGGTAGCGGAAAAGTGTTAAAACTCTCTAATAAATTGATGTTCCGGAATTCGTCCACCAAGGTTAAAAATTTTATAATTCCTAAAATACAATAAAAAAGAAAAATTAATATAAGCTGAAATCCCTAGCGATTGGCCTATTGGACGGTATATGCATTTTGTGCACGAACACTTGCTGTTATTTCAAAGATAATGTTTCTTTTATGGAAATTACTTGGTCAAACGTTTTTAATCCTCCTTCAATTAGGGCAGGTACAAAATTTAGGGTTTTTAAAATAATTTTAGGTATTTTGTATCGCTGATGCCCTCAAGTGTTTAATATTGATTAATTAAAGGGAATTACAGTGTTAAAATATAAAAACCGGCGGTTATATAAATTTCTTTAAAAAACCTGATGGACGTTTTTGAATATTTTATGAAGAAAACGCAATTGAATTAACTAGTTCTATTTTTAATTTCATCCGGTCCTGGAGTTTTCTTATCATTAGAAAAGAAAATATGTATACCAAATATCAAAAAATATACTGGATGGTTAATTAGTTATGACTCTAGAACAAAAAAAAACTTAAAACATCTTTTATGTCTAATTTTTATAAAACTGAATATATCTATTAATGGAGGCATAACAAAAAAAATACTTGTAGATTTATCATCATTATACTTTTGATTTTGATTTAAATATAATTAAAATGATGAACGTTATTTGACATAATTTTGAATAATACAGTTAAAAAATACATTGACAGCACTACATTTTTGCCTGCCCCCTTTAAATAATAACACCTCCGCCAATGATAATACTTATTCCTCCCCTATGTTGCTTTCATGGAAAAAGCATATTTCTCCCCCTTTTAAGCTTAGCGAGTAGAATAGAAAATAAATAGGCGAGTTGTAAATTACGGAAAGATGAAACACTTAAGCCTCAAAAAATATATTTTCTCCTAGAAGGAGTATAATAGACATCGACTGGGATCTAAGATGTAGATTAGAAATTTGTTCTCTTTTGTGTAACGCTCATTGTTTGGTTTCTATAGTAACAATGAAATCCTGGTTGACGTTTCATCGGGCTAAGATCATGGGCGTAGATGTAGATGAAAGCGAAGAGGAGAGAAAATTTGTGGAAAAAAATTTTAATAAATAATATCGCACTTATTTTCATAATAAGCAAAAATTTGTTTTTTGATCCATTTTATCATATTTTGTGAAAAGTAAAAACAAAAACAAATTAGTTTTAACGTGACATCAAAAAAATAATTCTTGTAACAAGATGATAGACATTATACGAAAGCCGGCAACGCCGCCAACCCCATAGACATTATTATTAAACTATCTCGCTGTAATTATTTCCTTTACAGTACTCAGTTTGTTTTAAGAAGTCAACTTTAACGCTTTCCCTTTAAATCATTAAACTTGTTTTTATAATTCAATACTTTCCTTAATTAGTTTGTTGTTAATCATTCCAGGTTTATTCAAATTGCGAATTAAGCGGCGTTCAGACTTTACAAGTTACTTGAATTCAAGTAACTTGAAAGGAGTAACCTGAATTCAAGTGAACGTTCATACTATTTCAATATTTGATTCAAGTCGTTTCAAGTTGACATTTTTACTTGAATGATTCCAGTTTCAAGTTACAAAAATGGCGTCGAATGATGTGATTCCTGCAGGAATAAAAGTTGTAAATAAGCTAATTGTGGATGGATTACTAAAATCAGAGAAAAAATTCTACACTTCATTTTACAAAAAAATTCAAACAGAAAATAAAAACAACATAACCTCACAATTTGTTTTTTTAATTTGATGTATTAGGTAGGTGTTAAAAAGGCTCGCTCAGACTTTACAAGTTACTTGAATTCAAGTGCAATAATTGGTGCAACTTGAAACAAATTGAAAGGTGTGAACATCATTTCACTTGAATTCAAGTAACTTGAAAGGTGCTTTCAAGTTTCAAGTAGAAGTAGAAACCAAGTTAATTTTTGCTTTCAAGTTGAATAATGTGAACTGATATTCAAGTGCACTTCAAGTCACTGGAAGTAGTGAAAGTGGCTCTGTACTGCGGCAAATTAGTCAACCACATTTACGTCTACGGCCCAGCCGTTTTTCGAGTGCCCACGCTGTTTCTAAACTTATCGCATAACCTAATGCACGAAACATTATATCAAAAAATAATAAAATGTAACAGATCAATAATTTACAGAGTGAGGTCAGGTAAGATTAGGGTACGCCAGGCCAGCTCAGCTCAGAAAAATAATGTACAAAGTAATATTTCAAGTAAATATATTGTATTGGCATTTGGCAACACCGTGGGCACTCGAAAAGCAGTTGGGATGTAGACGCTGACTCTAGTGTGAACCACCCACGGAGGGTTCTAATTGTGAGGTTATTTTGTGTTGTATTTTTTTGTAGAATGAAGTGTGGAATTATTTCTCTGATTTTTAGTAATCCATCCATAATTAGCTACAACTTTTATTCTAGCAGGAATCACATCATTCGACGCCATTTTTGTAACGTGAAACAGGAATCATTCAAGTAAAAATGTCAACTTGAAATGACTTGAATCACATATAGAAATAGTATGAACCTTCACTTCAATTCAGGTTACTCCTTTCAAGTTACTTGAATTCAAGTAACTTGTAAAGTCTGAACGAGCTTTTCAACTGTGATTCAACTCGACATTCAAGTTCCCAACTTGAAAGCAAAAGTTGACTTGGTCTCTACTACTACTTGAAACTTGAAAGCACCTTTCAAGTTACTTGAATTCAAGTGAAATGATGTTCACACTTTTCAATTTGTTTCAATTTGCACCAATTATTGTACTTGAATTCAAGTAACTTGTAAAGTCTGAACGAGCCTTAAAGCCTCGACTTGGTTGGGCACCAAACCACGTCTGGACTTTCGTAATTCAATACCTGGTGGGGCATATAGCCCAAGGAGTAGTTGTTGAAGTCCAAACGCTGGTGCAGTGTAGGACATTTGTAATGTCCTTGTTCTTGGGAGCTTGTGTAATTTTATTTCACATCCTTTGTGCAGTACCATAAAAATGCTCTCTATATTATTATTATATAACCCCTCTCAGAAAAATATGAATCTCTACGCCTTTGTCGTACTTGTAACAGTAACAATAAAATATAGTCGGGCCCCTGAGCCACTAGAAACGATTGTTTCGCTATTCGGTTTTGTTATCTGCAACAAAGCGATCAAGGAGTCATTTTAGTCGTTGCCGTGCTGCCGCAATAAACAGGAAATGCATCTTATGAAATAATATGCTTCTTTATGATATTTAATAGTGAGGGGCTCCGATTTTTGTTTGTTGCTGTATAGTTCTGGCAATCGCTTTAGTCCAGCCATGTAAAAAGATCTATAAAGTCGCTATCGAGTGTTCTACTTTAATATATATAGCTAATCAAAAAAGTTGGTTGTATTAAAATATTGTGTAATAACAATGCCGTCTAGATATCACAACATTTTTTGTACGAGTCAAAATACCATGGATTTTAGCGGTATACTGACGAGTTTTACTTTTATAACAAAAATTAGAGCAGAAAATGACAGAAAAAAAGGCTTCTTCGTATCCATATATGCGACGCCCCTGTCTGAAATTAAATAACATTCGTGGTCTGGCAAAATAATTCTCTTAGGACTTATCAGTTCTATCAATCATTGAAAGTGTCAAAATAACCGCAGAGGGCCCCGCAACATTCATTGTGGGCATTTATTTACGCTTTTATGTTAATGAGAATGTTCGTTATTTTTCTACCACGTTTTTCAACGTACACAAAAAGCGAATAGTAAGTAAACGGTAACAAAGAGAAAAACAACTTGGAACTGATTAATATTGTGTCCTCTGCACGTGGCAGAAACATGTAAAACTCGCATAACTATTTTATATACAGAATGTTTCCCAAGTATGTCTTAACTTTTCTAAACCTAAAAGTTCAAGTAAAGGAATGATTTGTAGTGCTTTGGAGCTAAGGAAACTACGGCTCCCTGAAGATGGTGTCCAAATATAGGTTTTTAAATAATATTTCAGCAACTCTTCGTAACATTTAAATAAATTATTAAATTCCTCGATGTTTGATATGACGTGGAACTTTTCTTTGTCGAACAAGAAGAGATAAATTATTAAATGCGAGGTTGCCACTTCCAACTGTTTTTCTTTAATACTTAAACCAGGAATGGCGCTGCGTTAAGGATTAAGGATTAAGGATTAAGAATTGCTTGCTAATCGATGACTTTAATAATTTATTGTTATGAAATATATTTTGTTCTTTAAACATTTATTCGAGTTCTTGTGCAACTTTACGTGTAGTGAGTATTGATGAAAAAAAATCTCGTCAACATGTTCGAAAATAAAAACTTTGTTGCTAATTCCGAAAGACAATTAGTTCATTAAATTTCCGATAATTTGAGCACGCGCGCAAACACCGGTCAAGCTCAATATATATAGGCAGATATCTAATAGGTGCATGTAGGATACACGGAGGGAACCATTAGCGGTCCATTGACTCGATCCCGAGCATGTGCATATCCTTAATCGGACGTATGCAGTGCACAACACAAAAGCATTAATTATCTCGGAGTGCCCCGCTGTCGAGATAATACAGAAAAGAATAAGATAAGTGAGTATACGTGAGAGAATGTATATGGGGCTGGATTATGCCGATGGTTCAAGCTGTGTGAATATCATTTAGACGACCGGCAACGTCAACAGCAAACAACCGAACACACGCTCCCGCAGGAACGATAACGGCAGAATGATGGATCCAAATTATAGTCTATTCTCTTTTTACTTTCCCGCTATATGCTATTATTTTATGTATATGTATGTAACGATTCAAAATGATAGAATAAACAGTAAATAAAACTTCACAAAATATAATTTTAAACTCACACTAGGGATGGGGTGTTGAAAAACAGGTTTAACTTTAAAACTGTTTCAATTCTAATCAGTGGCGTAGCCAAGGGACCCCCCCCCCCGAAACTTCTATAAGCTTATAAGAAAATGTGGTAACTATATAAATCATAACTATTTTACGTTTTTGAGCCAGCGATTAAGTTATATTCAGATGATTTACAAACAATATATACGGTTATTCTACGCAGTGAATGGGATAGTTGGACAGTGAAATGCCAAAAATAAGATTCTTGTCTTCCTCAAAGTGCAGTCGATACTTTAAATGTAGCAGATCCTTGTTTGTTTCCGAACATTTTTACGCTATTCCAAATTTTAGCCGTTTTACCCGTTACCACTGCCTCTGTAGAACGAACTGAACGAAGTTTCTCAACGATGAAAAGACTGAAATCATATTTTCGGAATAATACATCAACCTATTGATTAACAGGCCTAGCTTTGATGTCAGACAAACTCGCAGAATTGCCTTTGAATAATGCTCATTCAAAGTTCAATCTTATATTAATAATTAGTTGTCTTTTAATCTTATCTTAATAATTAACAAATTGTTGTTAAATAAAAAAATGTATTTAAATACCCAGAGTTAAACGTTAAACGTTCAGGATAGAGTTTTTAATTTTTTTTCTCAAAAACTAAGCGGGATACGAATAAAATTGAAGAAGCAAAAAATTTGTGTGTTCAACTGTTTAATCCAAGTAAAAGTAAAACGAACATACAAAAAAACAGTGGCGTACAATGATTTGTCCCAATATCAATTAAATTACCTTGTGGAACGTCACTGGAATTAATAATTTAATTCTAATAATATTTAAATTATTGCTCCTCCCATGATTCCCCCTATATTTTGGTTATTTCTATTAGGTAGTGAGATCAGTGTCTCTATATGTTCTTGAAAAAAATGGATTGTATGAATCAAGTAAGCAGTCTTAAATAATATATTAAATTTTTTTGGACAGTTGTTCTTTTGCAGAAACTATTATACATAAAATATAAAATTAATTTTTTATGATATAAATAGGAGGATAAACAATACTAGTTAATTATTGTGCGTTTTTTGGATTACAGTATGTTATTGTTAAAAATTTTTGTTCAATACAAATTAATTGTTAAAATTTTTTCGTTATATTGTTAGATGATATGTTATATGTTAATTTTTCCTATTAAAAATGATTAAAAGGTGAAAATTTCATTGGGTTAGATGATTTTTTAAAAGAAAAAGTGAAAATAAATAGATCAGGACCAAGATTTTTTGAACCAACGGGATGTAAGAGCCCGCAGGATAGTCAAGTCACTGGAACCGCCGTTTTTGCGAAAAAACAAGTACATTCTGTATATCCACATCCACAATGTAAATGAATGTTTAACTCTTTAAATTTTCTTTACATAAAAAGAATTTTTATACTGCCTAGCAGGAGATATTCGAATATATATGACCGAAATAAAAGAAAAAGAAAGATAAGCGATACAGTCTGTTTGAATGACGACTAATGCTTATATTTATGTTGGAATTAGTACGAGGTGCAATTATTATAATCCATTTATAACACGCCACACGGGTACCATGTGTTTACCTCGAAAACGCGAACTGTGACGTCGACAATGCATGTGCCTCTTCGTATAATAATGTGAGGGTTATTAAAGGTTTATGACGCCCATGAGGGTCCCAACCCAGAAAAACATGGACAAAAATTAATAGTATATTTTTTAGACGATCCACAAAAACAGTGGATGTACTATATTTCGATTATCTTTTGTCTGTAACGAGATATGGCCGTTTGAAATTGCATACAATTGCATTTATAACCATCAATGTCATTTTTTCTGGTCAAATATTAATTAATCGATTCACTGCCACTCTCGTTCAATGTTTTTCACTTTTTAGGACTAACGGCACTCCACTAATGGTACACAATGGGCTGTGGCATTGACGTCCGCGGAATTTTTAGATAGAATAATTATGGACACTATAACAAAAAAAAATGCTTCATGCGTCAAACATTTTGGGTTCATTTAAGAGAACATATTTATAGTTTAATTTAAATTTCGACAAAAAAAACATCTATTTTTATTTTCGTGTAATTTTGGCCAGCGATCGACGTATTTCGTTCACTGTGAACCCTCATTATGAGCAACCTAACAGTCTGTATATCGTGTATCGGGTCATTTCGTATTTTTTGATGAGTGTTGCTTAGGGAATATCGATGATTGAATATGAGAAATTACGGTTAATGACGCTATAAAAATAGACGACGAGCGTCAATTTCGTCTCGAGAGTCCTTCCTAGTGACCATTTTTAAAATTTATTATCGTATCGTATTTTTTCTAAATTGACGAAAAATAAAATTATATTACATGTTATACGAAAGAAGAAAATATATAAAAAAATATAGAAATACGACCAGTCAAAGAAATATACAAGGTGTTAATGAATACGTGATACAGATTTTTAGGGCTGCATTTATTACTGGTAATGTAGAAATTTCAGAATTGCATAAGAAGATACGACATTAAAAAGCTAGAAGAAATTAACATAAATCAGGATTTTAGGGAAAAAATTTCCAAAGAACTAGAAAACAAAGAAACAGAAGGCATAGAGGAAAGTTGGAATACAATAGAAAAAGCTATAACGGAAACAGCACAAGAAGTGATAGGAAACAGAAAAAAAGTTGTTAGAGAAAACTGGTATAACAACCAATGTAAGAAAGGGTGTCAAGAAAGAAATGAAGCTAGATTAAAACTGTTAAAAAACAGGACAGAGGATAACCAAATTTTGTGTCGAGAAAAGAGAGAAGTTAACAGCTTTAGAAGAGCACTGTAAGAACAAAGAAATAAGAAATTTCTACCAGAAAACAAAGAAATGTAAAGAGCAGAAATTTAGAACAAGGCAGTACTGTAAAAATAAACAAGGAGAACTGGTGGGGGAGGTACATGAGAAAATGGAAATATGGGCCGAATACTTTGAAAACCTGCTAGATTTTAAGGACAACGAAGGAAATGAGATAACATCCCCTCAGGAAAATGTAGAACAGGTGAATATTAATGAACCAAATCAACAGGAAATCAGAGAGATCATTCAGAAAATGAAAAACAACAAAAGTCCAGGTGAGAATGGTATCCCGGCTGAGTTTCTTAAAGGAGATAGTAAGCCTGATGCAGAATACATGGAGACAAGAAAAAATGCCAGACAGGTGGATGCCCGATAATAAAGAAAGGTGATAGTACACTCTGCAGTAATTACAGGGGTATTTCCTTACTAGATGTAACCTATAAAATTGTTGCTACAATTATAAGAAATAGATTAGAGATATTTAGTAAAGAAGAAATAGGAGAATAGCAAGTAGGCTTTAGAAAAGGTAGATCAACAACAGATCAGGTTTTCGTCCTAAAACAAATACAAAGCTCCACTTACGAACAAGGTTTGCCCCTTCATATGTTGTTCATAGATTTTCAACAAGCTTATGACAGAATTGACAGAGTAAAAGTATATGAAGCAATGAGGGAAATTGGGGTGCCTGCTAAACTAATAAGACTAGTACATACAACACTCGAAAGTACTAGAAGTAAAGTAGCAGTGGATGGAAAGTTATCAAGAAAATTCGAAGTCAACGGGGGTTTGAAACAAGGAGATCCGCTCTCAACCACGCTATTTAATATTGTCCTGGAAGTTATAATGAGGAAGTGTGGCATGCAAACAAGAGGAACTATATATAACAAGAAACATCAATGTATAGCATATGTGGACGATGTGGTGTTATTAACCAGGTCAGAAGAAGAATTAGGCAGAATATTCAAAAATTTCGAGAGGCAAGCAAAAGAATACGGATTAATGATCGAAAACAAAATACATGGCAATGGGAATTTCAAAAGCAACAAGCAATCTAAGAATAAAAGTAGACGAAAAAAGTTACTGTTTTCAACAAGTGGATCAATTTGAATATCTGGGGGTAATAATTACAAACTGCAATGATGAACAACAAGAAATAGATAAAAGAATAGGAAAGGGGTGTAAAGCAACAGGAGCTATGAAAATCAAAAAATGTTTCATTAGCAGCGAAGATACGACTTTATAACACAGTAATATGTCCGTCAGTAATGTACTGCTCTGAGTTATGGATATTAAACCAACAAGAAGCAAATAAATTGGAAATCTGGGAACGAAAGATATTGAGAGGAATCTATGGAGGAATTAAGGAACAAGATGGGATATGGAGAAGACGAACAAATAAAGAAATTAGGGATATTTATAATAAACCAACAATTACACAAAAAATTAGGAAGAATAGAGCAGGTTGGTTAGGGCATGTAGTGCGCATGAACCCTTGTAGAATCGCAAAACAGTTATTAGAAAGTAGAGGGGGAAAGAAAAAGAAAGGACGACCCAAAAGAAAATGGATAGAAGCAGTAACATCAGATTTAAGAAAAGTAGGAGTAGAAGGATGGAAACAAAAGACAGAGAACAGAAAAGAATGGAAAGAGATAATAAAAAATATTGAAAAAATAGAAGAATAGAGCCGCTCGAAGCCAAGGACCTAAACGGCCTGTAGTGCTGATATATATAATGTAGAAATTAAAGTAGGCACTGGAACTTTGTCCTGTCAAAATGAGGCAACAAAAAAATTAAAATCGATTTTTCTCTAAAACGGCGCATAATGTTACCTCTAAACAAGAGTACCTTTTTTTAACACAATCTTCGAAGTTTTTCAATTCATTACCAAAAAATGGCAACAAAAAAATTAAAATCGATTTTTCTCTAAAACGGCGCATAATGTTGCCTCTAACAAGAGTACCTTTTTTTAACACAATCTTCGAAGTTTTTCAATTCATTACCAAAAATGTAAATAAGTGAAAATATATAAATATAAATCTAATTAACAGCAGGAAGAGGCTGCAAGAAAACTACAAACATCAGGCCCGTGCGCAGAGGGGGGGTTTTGGGGGTTGGAACCCCCCCTCAAGAGGAAAATTTCTGTATCTTTACTTTACTTTACTTTACTTTACGATGGACAAACTATAGTTCCTTCGATTTTTTTTAATGAAAACCCCCCCTCGAGCAAATCCTGCGCACGGGCCTGACAAACATCATTGGAGAATCAAATTAAATGAAAATAAATCGGTACATGTTAATTATTCTAACAAGAACAATGAGTATATACCAGTGAGAATAAATAATACCCAGATCTCTTATGCTAATTCAGCAAAGCATCCAGGCATTAATTTAGATTAAAATTATTGCAGCATGCCAGTTATAATTTTTCATTTCATGACATCAAAAGGCCTTTAGTGAATTTAACCAAATTATTATTTATTTTTTTGAACTATTTGTAATTTGTAGGTCATGACCATGTCGATCAGATCTTAGTTTTTCCTCTAATTATTTTTATCTTCGTTCTGCGCTGTAATAGATAATACGATCGATTGTCTAGATCGTAGCTCTTCAGAATTATTCAAAAAATGAATGGCATTTTCCTTTTGAATGCTCGCCAGGCCCAGGCTGCGTTCGTTCAAAGCCGCTTCGCTTCCTATGGATTTATTCAGAAATTTAATTCGAAATTGGAATCACGCAGTCGGCTCGCATAGAAACATGGTTAATAAAGTTGATTGTTGCGAGAAAAGCAGCTGTCTCTGACATGTGAATCGGTAAATAACCTTCGTGCAAGGTCCCGATGTTCAAAGAGTAACGATCACAATCAAACTCTATAAAAAAAAATGACAAAGAGCCATAACGATCGAGGGTCACAATCCGATTGCATTTCACTATGAAAACTCCTAAAAATTATTTCTACTTCATTTATGGCGGTGGGTGGTAGGAGTTGATTCATCTTCCGTTACTTTTTCTAAATGTTTTGTTATATTGCAATGAAATAGTCACCTTGTATATAAAAAATAAAGTAACCAGGTAACGAGAAAAAAGAGGGAGGTGACAGATTGATCAACACCAAGAAAAGAGATGTCGGTAAAATTTTACTATTGGGGCTCAGCCCCAATTTTGATGAGATATTTTTTTTTAGACTAATTTGGGGTCGCTGATCACGAATCTGCAATCAGTTGCTTGCGGTCTCATTAAACAAAAAAGTTATGAATTTTTTAAGTGAAATAAATTGTCAACTTTTCTTTAATACTTACCAGAAAAATATGTATATAAGTAGGTTTATATACATATATATTAAAACCAAAAGACTTAAGGTACAAGATAGGTCAGGTCTGGTTAGATTAATGATGTACAGAGTAATATTTCAGCTAAATATACTAAATTATAAAAGATAACCTAAAAATTCATACAGCAATTTGACGTACTGACATTTGGCAATACCACGGTCACTTGAGTTGCGATTAGCGTAAACTCTCGCTGTGGCTAGCGTCCCGTCCTTCCGGGACTCAATTTTTTTTCTCGTCTGTGATGGACGCATCTGTATTGCGACAATTAGTTATTTCTCAATAAACAACATTGGTTACCAGGATTCCTCAATGTTAAATTTTTCCAAGAATTTTTTTGTATGGGGATATCCGACCTATCCCAAAATCAATAGGCGTCATCCTTGTATCATTTCAGTGGTCTCAACCCGATCGGTTCCATACGTATTTTTTCGCGTTTTCAGGCCAAATAACGATGAATGAACGCAAAAAAAAATATTTTTTGGACTTTTTTTTTGCACGATTACATTACTTTTCCTCTATGGTATAGTGGAGGGCGGAAAAGTAAAAATTTTACTCACAAATATCAATTATTATTCTTCTAACATAACAAAACAAATGTGTAACAGACAAAATTCAAATAACCAATACTCAATAGTAGCCTGAGCACTATTTTTAAAATCCAATATTCGATTATCTGTTCTTGCTTAAAAATGATCTTCTGAATGGGGCTATTGAAGAACTAATGTCAGTTGTGTTTCAACTTTCAATGTGCACCTGAATAGGAAACCGCCATGATTATTGGTTATTGAAAAATAACCAATATCCAATGGACGTCTGAATAAATCAGAATGTAACAAGATCAGGTGAGATCAGATAAGATAAGGTCAGGTGTGATCAGATTAACGATGTACAAAATAATGAGGTCAGATAAGAGATAAGGTCAGGTGTGCTCATATTAATGATGTACAAAATAATATGAGGTCAGGTAAGAGATAAGTTCAGGTGTGCTCATATTAATGAGATACAAAATAATATGAGTACAGGTAAGAGATAAGTTCAAGTGTGCTCATATTAATGAGGTACAAAATAATATGAGGTCAGGTAAGAGATAAGTTCAAGTGTGCTCATATTAATGATGTAAGTACAAAATAATATGAGGTCAGGTAAAAGGTAAGTTCAGGTGTGCTCATATTAATGATGTACAAAATAATATGAGGTCAGGTAAGAGATGAGTTCAGGTGTGCTCATATTAATGATGTAGGTACAAAATAATATGAGGTAAGGTAAGAAATAAGTTCAGGTGTGCTCATGTACCTACAAAATAATGAGGTCAGGTAAAAGATAAGTTCAGGTGTGCTCATATTAATGATGTACAAAATAATATGAGGTCAGGTAAGAGATAAGTTCAGGTGTGCTCATATAATGAGGTACAAAATAATATGAGGTAAGGTAAGAAATAAGTTCAGGTGTGCTCATGTACCTACAAAATAATGAGGTCAGGTAAAAGATAAGTTCAGGTGTGCTCATATTAATGATGTACAAAATAATATGAGGTCAGGTAAGAGATAAGTTCAGGTGTGCTCATATAATGAGGTACAAAATAATATGAGGTCAGGTAAGAAATAAGTTCAGGTGTGCTCATGTACCTACAAAATAATGAGGTCAGGTAAAAGATAAGTTCAGGTGTGCTCATATTAATGAGGTACAAAGTAATATTTCAAGTAAATATATTTATTATGTTACGCAATGCGCATGAGTTTATTAGAGACGGGAAAAAATTGGAGTTCCGAAGGACGGGACCCTAGCCATAGCGAAAAATATGACGAGAGTTTGCGTTCTGACCGCTATTTAGGTGACCATTTTACTTTAAAAAAATTCATAACTTTTTTGTTTGATGAGACCGCACGAAACTGATTGCAGATTCGTGATCAGCGACCCAAAATTAGTCTAAAAAAAATTGGGGCTGAGCCCCGATAGTAAAATTTTTCCGAGATGTCAAAAATAGTTTTTTGGGAATGTTGGAAGAGTTTTGTTCGTGAAGAAGACATTGTGATCGATAAATTGAATTCTATGGATCTGTAGACGAATTTTGTATATTGGAGAGATACTAACATGCGGAATTGTGGATAAGGGCATTTAAAATTGGAAAAGACTAGTTGATTTGAAGGAGATAAAGTTGGAAAGAATTGACTTTTCATATAAAGTTGAAAGGTATTAAAAAAAAACTTTTTAAAATTTTCTTTTATAATATAGCTATTATAACACTAAAAGTAGTGCTATAATAGGCCATAACGGGCATATTATAGCACACCTTTTCACAGTTGGTAGCATAATTTCCTACATGTCAAATCAGCTATCTAAATTTGCCTCTGAATGACTGTCAAGTATAAATGTCAAAAGTATAAAGGTAAAAAATACATAATCTAACTACAAAGAAATTAAATTTTTCAATAAACATACCTTTATTGCGAGATACTTCTTATCTTCAGCTACGTTTATAAATCTGTTAATGTCTTCTGGTTCTAAAATTTTTGATTACTTTGGAATGTAACCTGTAGATACTCGTTTTAACATAGCTTGCAATTTATTAAATTTTGATATATCAACATTTTTGTATAAATTTAGACAACATCTTAACATTGAGTAAGTCGTCCATAAGGTAGATGGTTTAAATTTTTGGCGTTTGATTTCAAAATATGCAAGTAACACATTTTCTGAGATGTCTTCAATATTACTTTCACGACACCAATCTTGAAACTTTCTTGAAGCTTTCTCATAAAGATGCCGAGATTTGTCGGGAATTAAATTACCTACAGGTACTATTTTCCGCAATTTTTCGAATTTTTGGTGGCGTACACGACATTTCATCACTCATTTTCGCATAGGTTTTACAAACTTTAAAATAAAAGAAATGAAAAAATGAAAATTCAAACTTGAAATGACTGTCAAGTATAAATGTCAAATCATTGTTACCAACTGCTACAAAATTAAGGAACTACGTTACTATTAAAAGTACGAAATATTTTTAATTATATAATAAAAATAGGCGAAAATTTTAAAAAATAGCGTAAAGAACTCGTTTCATAATCCGTTTATTGTATTCGTTCGTTATAATTCGAACTCATACAATAAACATCGTCTTATGAAACTCGTTCTTTAATATACTATTTCATAGTGATTAATATTAATTCATGAATGTTTTTCCTAAATAATTAAATTATGCAATTTTCATCAACATTATAATTACGTACTTTTGTGTTCCAATTAAGAATTTTTAAAATTAAATTTGTAATATTTTTGACATTTCGTTTCAATATATCAATATTCAGATTAATTTAGTTTTTCTTACAAAATATTGTTTAGTTTTAGTGTCAAATGCTTATAAATTTTAATTCTTTTTTCATACAAAAACAGATTTATTTTGGCGTTTTGTTTTCGAACACACAGTAGGGTGAAGTTTCCATAAAAAATACATTACATCAAACGGAAAAATCCATTTTTGAGATAAATAATGATCGAAATTTTATTAAAACAGCGTGCAAAATGGGTGTCACTTTCAGGGGTGAGTTTTGAAGTGATCTTCAACACCACCATCGTGTTCAGCATCCTCGAAAACGGGGAAAAAGATGTTTTGTCACTGATATAAAAAAATAAAAAAACACCCCTGTCGGGGGTTAGTTTTGGCCGGTGGAGGGATTGGTGAGGGTCGGAAGTGATCTTCAACACCACCACCGTGCTCAGCATCCTCTAAAACGGGGGAAAAGACGTTTTTTGCAGGGAAATGATGTGCTTCCCGTTTAATTTTTAATTTTCCCATTAATTTGATGAGGATTACCTCGCAAATTCGACGTTGATAAACAGAAAGCCACCAGCTACTGTCACTTTCATTAATTTTTTTCCCGCATTTAACCAAATGTCCAGCGTATAAATTTAGTTTTCTAGGGTCTGTTGTAGCCCATTCCAAATTTTGTCAATCGTAAGACTCATTTTTTATATTTAATAAGAGAGCAACACTCATGTCAAATTTAAATCTTCACCCTAATTGACGCCATCTTGGACAGACCACGCCCCCATGTCAAATCGCAATAAGAATTGTGATTTGGGCAGCTATTTGTAGGCGAAAACATTGTGTTACATATGCAGAAAACGCTTTAGCAGCTCGGGTCCTATATTAGCTGACCAGCGAACGATTTTCTGCCATTGTGACACAATATACTATTTAGTAGTAGAGCTGTTTTCCAGCTCATGCTATTTTTTAATCAAATCATGATCTACAAACCACCAAATTCCAATTAAAATCACAATATCCTTTCATAATTCTTGTTTTACTTCTATTAAATTACGGCAATCATTTTCATAATTTAAAAATTGAAAGTTATCTAAATTTCACACATCACTAAATCATTACCAACAAGAAACCACCAAATCTCATTTTAGAACGGACGTGAAACCTTCGCTTTTGTTTTCAATATTTCAAATTGATATTAACACAATATTTTTTGCGATCAAAACAAAACTCGCAATAAGTTTTATATTACTATTAATCACTGCTGAACCAATCCAGAGTTCTGTAGTTTTTGTTTTAAGTACCTAAATTATAGTGTGCAATAAACTTAGGAATATGTCAACATATACTCCCATAGAAACATTAGTCGATTTATATCAGCATCATAAAGTTATTCTCGTCATTTGCGGAAGATTTTAATTTTCTGCTTCAATATGAAGAAATCTGCGGCTGATGCTCATCGAATGCCCTCAATTATTTATGGTGAGGCGGTTATTAGTAAGGGAACGTGTCTTGATTAGTTTGAACGTTTCAACAACAATAGCATAGGGTTTTCGAAGATGCAGAATTGGAGGCATTACTTAATGAACACTCGTGTCCAAGTCAAGAAGAATTGGCTCGATCATTGGAAGTGACACTACAAATAGTAGATGCGAAGAAATTAAAGAATGGAGGAGCTAAAGCAAATGTCATTAAATAGAAATGAGGAAGAGAAATGGTTAGATTAAAAAGAAAGAAATAAAGCACTAGATTTAACAATTACCGAAAGAGTGAAAGTATTTCTAAAAGGATGGCGTTTTATTATTTTGATTATAATTTTGGAAATGTCGCATTAGTGTCTTTTATTTCCTATCATTTCCCCTCCTCTTCTTCTTCTTCTTCTTCTTCTTCTTCTTTTTTTATCGCCTAATTCGTTTCCGGTAATTCAGGTAATTTATTACTGCCTCGAAATGTCTCGGAATGTAATATAATATTACCAGGATCAAAATGAAGTATCCAATTATATTCCATGGTAGTAAAACGAATAAAGAACCGAAATTGATACCAGATTAGTGACTGATAACCCGATATGCCACCTACAGACTTTTTTTTTACTAAAGAGATTTATTCGCACGTCAGTAATATTTAACAGCGAACGTAACTGATAGTTATAATAAATTGATATTCCTGAATTCAAATGTACAATGCAGTATTCAAATGTTTATAGTTGACCTGGGATTTGATAGACGTAAAGCGAAACAGATGCGAACGTTCCGCAGTAAATTTATATATTATCAAGTTTCCCATTAATCAGAGTTTGCATGGAAATTCTACTAAAGATATTCAAAATGTCTAGAAACTGAACAGAAACGTATCCAAGTCTAATCTCGATGAATATGAATGCGAAGCTTGATTACCTACAATTCTCGTTTTCAAGTCCACCGATATGTTGTCGCAAGTTTATACAGAGTGTAATTGGAATGAATGACCGCGAAGAAAACATTTCTAGAATTGTCAATTAATTTGTATTGTTTAATTTTGAACACGCTGTGGAGTTATAGAAAAATGAGTACCGAAGAAAATATTGTACGAAGAAGTTTGAGATCGAACAAGGGAGTTCCTCCAGTTAGATTTGTAGGCGGTGACATTGCTATTTCCACTGTGAAAGCGGTGGAAGATAAAGATGTTGCTAATATCTCTTCTCTGACAAAAAGACGTGGTGACATTGCGAAAAGAGTCTCTTCTGCAAATGAGATCGCGTTGGAAGGAACTACACGCGATAAATTCTAATATAATTCTCGAAGCAATCAAACATTTAGAATTTAGAACTAGAGCTAGACGCCAAAAGAAAATATTAGATGAAGAAGAAGCTAAGGAAAATTAATAGCTATAGAAAAAAGAAGAGAAAATGCCATAAATGAAATCAGAATTAAGCAGAAACTTTTAGGAAATGAAATTAAATACAACGCAGATAAAGATTGTAGTGAAGAAATAGGTTATATAACTGAAAAAGGTGCTTGCCGAAAGTTGAATGCAATAAATCAATGGATTAACGATGCCGAAGATAGTTTCAGCTACTGTTGGGGGTGGAGAGAAAAATACCATTGAAACAAACAGACTTTTAGCTAGACAAAAAATTAAAGATCTTCCACAGTTTAGTGGTGAATTAATTTGTATTTGTAAAAATAAAGTTTAGTGCAATTCAAGGCGTTATTCTGAACAGTGACTTTTAATTAATTTATGTAGATTAATTAATCTTTCGTTGATCAAAATGTTAAACCAATCGGTCGATTCTCGTTCAATTTATCAGTGATGTATGGCGTTTGCGAACAACGATGATGACGACGAAGAACGCCACAACCAACGGCTATAGCTGATCTGAATTTAAAATCGGTTTTTTAATTTGTTATAGGTTTTGGTCGGATGGGTTTGGCAGTCCAGTTTTTTTTTTATCAAAAGGCGGTCTAGTGGAATGTCATTAAAGCAAGAGATATCGCAGAGGGGTGGGAATATTTTATATCACAGTTATGCCGACCCTTCGGGGAAAAAATTAAGGAAAAAACTTGTAGATATAGATAGAAATAAGGTCATTATTCAAACTTATACGTGACACGTTAACGGTCTGATTTCGAGAATAAATAAAAGTTTTTATTTGTTTGTTTAATTGTGCGTTTAATTTTTCTAGTAATTTTTTTTAATTTGTTGGTTCTTTTAGATATGATTTCAAAAAAAACATAAATGCAACAGGACTTTTAATAATTGTTAAGGATGTTTGTCTACTTCTAACTGTGTACAAGTTTGTTTACAGTTCTTTCCTTTATTATGGACAAACTACAGCAACAAATTGACAATTTCTAAAAAATATTTGAAATATTTGAGTTCGAAAAATGTATCGCACCGAAAAGCTCTTCATAACTAGAAATCTAACAATCAATTTTTAATATCGTAATCAATGATCCGAAGATTTTTTTTCACCGTAACCCTCGACGTTACAAAATCAGTTTTCGAATAACTAATTATCCTTTGATGGAATTGCCTTTGCCTGCTCATGCACGTCGTTTCAGTTTGTGGAGAATTTTAAAGGTTGATCTCTCTCTCTGTCTTTATCTCTCTCTCTCTCGCTCTTCTCCAAACCACTTCCGTCAGAAGCAGAATCTCTGTTATTAATCGATTAAAACGAGGGACAGCTGATATGATATTATGGCCCTCGAAAAGGAATCACAGTCGAATGCTATTAAAGCATCAATCATCTTATTAGTGCTTAATTGTATCATGAAAATGGGAATCTAGATGGGATTTAGATTAAATGTTTGAATACGTACGAAATTTATGCCAAATGAATGATTATGGATTTTAAATGTCTAATGAGTGTGTTCATTTTTGTTTTTGTTACTCAACCAACTTTGTTTTTTAATTTTTATGTATATACAGGATGACTCGTTTATCACGTGCTAACATTGCTATCGGGAAATAGGTAAAGTTGAAGATTTAGAAGGCCTTAAAAATTGTGCTTCAAAATTATGCTTCATTCAACTACTTTTAGCCATTTTAATTAAAAAAAGTACATTTTCGTGTTTCGCCTGTATCGTTCAAAATATGAGAAAATGGAAAAGGAAACTTTTCATTTTTCAAAACAACGTTTAAAATACAGAAAAAGAACCAAAATGGTCACGTCAACATTAAACAACAGAATAGCTAGGAAAGAGATTCTACCAAATATGCAAGAAAAATATAAAAGGAAAACTTCTATTTCCCTCATCGCGTTATTGATTCTTTACACTTATACTCTGCAGTTAAACCTAAAGATAAAGACCAGCTTTGCGTGAGATGCAAACGACAACCTACAATTTTAGAATGGGACCAAATACTAGAACATGCATTAATAATCACCATTTCAAAATCTACAATTTCATTAGGAACTAAAGCTAAACCAAAATCTTGACGCTTTTTAATTAAAAGAGTAAACAATTTTATATAGGTCGTAGTTTTTTATTTGGCAAAAAAGCGAAAATAAGGGGTAAAAAAATCTATAATATTGAAAAGTGCCATCCATATAACATGAAGTTAAAAAATTTAAATTTGTAAATGTTGAAAATATTCAAATATTAATCTCGGTTTTTAACTGCAGCTCTTGAATACAGTACTTCTTAATTCGCGACAAAGTTTTGATGATTTTTCAGAAATATCCTCCACTGCTTTTTTGCTTTTGCTTATAATTTCTCTCGGAATACTTTTGGAATGTTCATGTGATAATTTCAGATACAAGTTTTCATTTGTTGTATTTGAAAGCGCCTTAACATCCCATTTCTTATTGATACACCTCCATAGTACTTTACCACATTTGCTCTCATGTGCTCTTCTGAATTTCCAACTAACAAGGTTTTGCTCTTTTGGCTATACATTGAATTTACCATAGTTACTAGTTACATTTCCTCTTAAAACAAATCAACTAATACTGAAATAGTATATTACGTAACAAGTGTGGAAAGTGAACAATAACGAGAAATAGTATATTGTGCAACAAGTGGGAAAAGTACTTTCCCCACGTGTTGCACACTATACTTTTTCTACAACTGCACAAATTTAAAGAATACAAGCAATGTAACAATATTTATTTTTATGGTTAGCAAAACTAAAATAACATAAAAGTATCCTACCTCTTAACAGTTAAATAATTTTTTTAATTTTATATTTGTATTTCTTCTCCATTCCATAAATTTTTCGTATGCCAATTCATACTTTTTTCTTGAAATTACCGGCAAGAAATCTAACGTTACTTTTGCGACTCTTTCCAATATCTCTGGTGGAGTATTATCAAAATCGTCACTACTGTCAGTACTTATA
This sequence comes from Crepidodera aurea, assembly GCA_949320105.2. Taxonomy (NCBI): domain Eukaryota; kingdom Metazoa; phylum Arthropoda; class Insecta; order Coleoptera; family Chrysomelidae; genus Crepidodera; species Crepidodera aurea. The sequence continues at coordinate 16,789,843 of OX439477.1, read as the reverse complement.
AATAGGTATGTTTATTATATTATAATAATATTTTATGGAAATTGCAATTTTTATCAAAGCACGAATGAAAACTACCTTAAGAATTTAAAAAACGTCTATAATCTGACAGTTGTGACAACTATTTAAAGCTGAACAGCAGCCTACTAAGTTTTTGTCGATTTTTGTTGATTCTCCATATAAATGTACGTGGTGAGGGCAAAGTGCCGTGAGGAAAAAGATTCCCGCACGGTATGAGCAATACATGGTTTTGAAATTAAGTAAGCTATGAGTTGTAGAAAAAATATTTTTCCTATGACCACCTATGAAAATGGCAATTTCCGAATTGTTTTGACACTTCGAAAGTGACAAATATCATAGGAGTCCCGTTAAAGTTAGAAAGAAGAAGCAATATCACACAGTCGTGTGATATATTTTACTTTCTCGCACAGCGTCTGTCAAAGTGCTGCCAATCGTTGTGAATAATTAGTAGTGAAAATGGAAAGTGATGAATTTTTGATGAAATTTACTCTACCTGACATATCGGCGGTGGCTAAAATTACCTGCTTAAAAAATCAAAAGAAAGATATTACTTAAATAAAGTTAATGAATATGTTTTTTCTTAAAAGCACAATAAAAGATTATTTGTAACTGGTTACCTTAATTTTATTGCTTATCTTAATCTTTTCTGTTATCTGGTGGCGCACATTACTGGTGACTTTAATCCCTAAAATAATATATTTTACCTGAGTTTTAAACTCATGGCGGACCTTACATATATCCCTCCCAATAGTTAAAAGTTCAAAAAATTCAAATAAAATCAATTAACTTTTCTTCTCATATCATTTTTCACAGTATTGACTGATTGTGAGAATGAAGAAAGCAAGTTTGATATCCCCAAATTTGCAATTATCCTTAACGATCTTTTGGAAATATTCTTGGCGAAAGATTATGAATAGTTGCGGTTATTTTCGCTATCAGACATCGAGTTATACAAAATATTAGTCATGATTGATGGCCGACCTCTTTATTACGACTTGAATTTCCAGTTGGCTTATACGAACTGGCATGTTTATTGATGTTATCAAGAGGGCACTCCGCTCAATACATTGTAATAAATCAGACTGTTATATTTATGACAGGCCGGCAAACATCGCCCGACTAATTCATCAATTTGAATTCCAATTTTATCGTGGTAGCTTATAACCGTCACTGATAATGCTGCATTATTATGTATAATGTTGAAATGCTTTTTCAAAATTTTATTCGGTAAATGATTGTGCGATATGCATATAGCTCTTCTTTTTCCATAATCTAGTTTCTGGTTAACTCTTGAGCTCCAAAAAGCCTTAATGAAATATTACAGACGTCTTAGAAGAAAATATATTCCATTGTATATTCCGCAACAATAGTTCTTAAGTCATAATGAGATTTAATTTTGAATAGATACCTCTTTTGAAGCCACAATAGTTGTCGATACAATGCCACATCCAATTAACTAGTTTATTAGAACTAGAAGTACGTGTAAGACTTCGCTATGAAAGTTTCACGCAATTTACACAAATTTAATTAGCTGATTCTATTTTTAGAACCAACGTTTTTTTACTGAGGACAAACGTACAAATGTTATTACGACTACTTGGAAGACAGTAAACTAGTCCGAAATTGCTTACGGCTCTCGAAAAAAACAAGTATATACAGGGTGTCCAGAGATGAAACCGACAAAATATATGGGGTTATAGGGGCTGCCAATATGACTACAAAATGCCATATAGTGCAGTAAAAATAAATTATGACCTGGGCAGAATTGCAGCACAAATGATTCTTTTTATATTGTACTGTGTGAAGTGTCTTTTTTAACATATTCAAAATCCACATTAATCTCGGCCCAGGAAATCAGTCAAAATCCAAGATGGCGGCAAAATTTTGTATTTTTCATTACAAAATGTATAACTATGCATATCTTTGTATTTATAATGCATAGCTTGGCAATAATGTTTAAAATACAAAGATAAAAATATCAAAAAATAACCACTGTCTTTACTTTTTAAAAAGGCGGCCATTTAAATAATTAGGTATCCCATAATCGCCGAACAAATATAATTTTCCCCTCCGTGAACTTCACACCAGATATGACATTCAAAGGAAGTAAGGAAATGTTTCTTACTAATAAGGGAAACAAGCAGAAAATAATTACTCTAATCGCTGAAGAAATACGACAACATGGATGTTCAGTAATTCATACTGTTGATGATGCTGATGTTGACATTGTTAAAACTGCAGTGGAATCTTCAAAAATTAAAAATACAACAGTGATAGGAGAATACACTGAACTATTGGTATTGCTCATTTATTGGTGTAATCAAATATACCACAAGCTGTTTTTCAGAAGTGATAAAAAACTTTCCAAGCAGAATAACATTTATGATATCAATGCCATTAAATATTCGCTCGGAAATGGTAAGTTCTTGTAAGAATAACTCACCCTGTATAATAATTATCAAAAATCTGAGCTCAGATTCGAAATCTACGGAAAAAATCCTACAGGAACTTGTTAAAAAAGTTTCTGGCACCATTTCAGTTATTCCGTAATAAATTATTATTTTTAATTTTTAATTTTTTCACTCTAGAAATAAATATTTATACGAAACCAAGACATAAATATTGTTATTCTCTTTAATTAGTTCGTAGTAAAATTTTATAAAATACGCTCATAACCCAAAAAAACTGAAGAATAAATAAAGTGCAATTTTTAGTTTCTCACATGAAGTTTGGTTGAATCAAATTTACAGTCGTCGAAATGTATCGTTGGAAATTTAATCTTTCGAAAGTACATCAATACTAAAATTGAAATAATCTACTCCGCTATGAAACCATTCCTGCCCTTTTTATAGATCATTCAAGCACTGCTCATAAACTTCAGCAGCACAATGCACAACAGAAAGTATACATACTTAAAAGTAAAGGGCTAAGTATAGAGCCTTGCGGAATACTGTTATATATATTACCTCATAGTTTGCTATCAAGACATTATTTATAGTTCAGTCTTCGTACTTTTCAACTTGCACACTTTTCAACAACTTATTTTTTGGTTTATTTTTTACAGTATTTAGAAATTAAAATTCAAGATGAAGAAATTTAGTATTTTTTACAATTTACAGGTTTCTCTTATTTTTAATTTTACTACTGATGTCATTTTCTGAAGCATATTATTACTTATTGCTTTTTATATTTAAGCCTACATCTAATTTGAGTAGATTTTGTTTGATTAACTGGTTTTTTATCCTCCTAAGTACAGATAATTTTAAAACAAACAAAAAACGTATCCAATTAGTCATTACATGTTCCAGTTTTTTTATGTACACTTAATTTTGTGAGAAAATTAATGGAATACTTCATTTATATCTGTGTATACTTTCAAATCACGTTTGTATTCCGTGAAACGGAATTTAAAACTTGTTACCTTAATATTCTACCAACCAGGATTCTAAGAAAAAGCTTCTCGGTAACACAATACTGTGTGGTAAAAGAATACGATCTTCGAGATGGTCTAGAATGAAATTACATATTCCTATGCGGTTTTATTTTTCACTATATGGAATTAGTTTTTTGTTTCTTTTTACGGAATCGAGATATTTATTTATTTTAGATTATATTTGATATGGTTCGTGATACAAATAAAAAAGTTGAGATATTTTTTTTTTAAAGAAATTAATATTCATTTTATGCACATCGATAACTATCGGTTAGGTACATTTTTTGACCGTTTTTGATACTCATCATTAATTGAATTAAATGATTTTAATCGCACCGCGATTTTTTCGTCCCACACTGTTTTTTTAACGCTCAAGGATTTTTATTACTTACATTGTTCACAGTTTTTTTTTGTCTTACATGGTTTACAAGAATTTCTCTCAATTAATTAAAGTTTATCGCACGAGGTTTTTCTTCACAAGCGGTTTTTGTTTCATGACATTTTTTTTATTCCTAGCGATATTTTTAACGCTTAAGGAATTTTATTGCTTAGGATTTTTTAAACCATCGCGGTTTTTAGTTTTTGGGTTACAGGCATTTCTCGTAAGTAATACCATAAGGGCATCTAATTTTTCCGAAAAAAATCGAAAAAACACGTTGCTAAGTAAAATTTTTGCACCTGCACGAATGCATTTTGTTAAAAAAATATTACTTTGTATTGTGTTTTTTCGATTTTTTTCACAGGAAAAATTAGATGCCCGAATGGTATTTGACAAGACTATTTCATGAGTAACAGATTATTCTGCATGCACATCGCTTACAAAATATACTACCTATTAATGTTGTTGATGGGTCAAGCTGTAGAGTGAGAAGCTTGAAGAGTGGCTGCAGGATCTTCTGTTTTCCGTTTTTTAGCTAGAGGTTCTGAGGCGTCACTTCTAAGGGTGTTTATGATGTTGGAAAAATGCTCATGATCCATTTGGAGATAAGGCTTAATTGAGTTGGCTGAACTGTGGCCAGTATTTTTAATTAATTATTTTAAAAAGACGGACTGGCCAAAAGGTAGGGTTCTTCGTGTTGGGGACCAGCCATTTACTATCGGCCATTTTTTTCTCCCCACCCTGGACCGTTTTTGAAATTTAGTTATTTTAAAAAATATGTAACTATGTTATCTATCGGTTTTAATCGCAGAATTATATACTTCCTATTTAAAATAATGAACTCTGCAACTGACTGCTTCTCTACCTCTCCAGGCAAGTTCTACTGAAGCGATAAGGTAAAATTTTCGCTGGAGTCCCGCCGGAGTGTCTTCGTCCCATAATAAAACCTCCAATTTTAATGAAGCAGAGCTCGATTTCCTTTTATTGGCGCACATCTGCAAATTCCTTCGTTTCGCATTACGAGCTTCCCTACTAGACTTGAAGATAATATCTTTAAATGGATCACAAATTATTTTCCACTTCATAAAATTCATCTCTTGCATTTTTTTTGCAACGGTGTTCAACATTGTCTTCAGAACTAGTTCTTTGTAATTTTCACCGTTTTCTTTCTTCATATTCCACGCCCAATCTTTCAGGATTAGGTTTAGTTGCTCTAAACTTGTAGTTTCCAAAAGCCCGTATTTCTTTGCCTTGCAAAATTCCATACTGATGTACGGGTTTTAACGGTATTGTACGGTACACTTTTCTCAATCGCCAGATCAATATTAGTCATACAATCACTTCCAAAGCGACTAATTTTCAAGGGTAATATAACGAGACCTTGATAAATAGTCGACTATTTTTATTGGATCTAAATTTTGAGTGTTTTTGATATCAATTTGTTGAGACAAAATTATGCCGAAACAAATTGCAAAAAACACGAAAAATTTAGCAACAATAAAAATAGATGCTAATTTATTAAGGTTGAGTTATATTTAGGAAGATTATTTCCCGCGAAAATTAAATTAAATTCGGATACGTAAATTAGAAAAAACTTTATTAACAGAACACAAACATCAGGAATACAATTAAAATAATAGGAAATTAAATAGAATACTAATTAAAGTTAATTAAAGTGGAATTCCACATACATTTTAATGTGTATTCTTTATATTCTTCTCCATTGGTTTTCTTCATGTTCCACGCCCAGTCTTTCAAAATATTGTTTAATTCACATTCTGATGTATGTGCATCTAATGTATAGTTACGTACTGTACAAAATTGTCTAAATTGAGCCCAGATACTACTCTTACTTCGTACCGTATTCGTAGGTAACAAAGATTTGACTGCTTTTTCTATAGATTTGTTATCTAAAACACCGAATCTTTCCATTTAACAATAATTTATCAAATTGTGACAGAACTGCTTTAGCAAAAACTGACAGAAGTATTTGACATTTTTATGTGACGTATCAAAGTGACTATTTCCCTAGGGAAATAGTCGCTGATATTTGGTCTAGAGAAATAGTCGACAGTAATATCCCAAGACCTTGACAAATAGCCGACTATTTTTATTGTATCTAAATTTCGAGTTTATTTTAGGATCAATTCGTCGAGACTAAAAGTGCGAAATCAGTTGGATTTGTGTGTTTGCTACTAAAGATCGATAATTTATTAACAATTTTATAATACCATTAGTATAGGTTTTATTTGAAAAATTTGAAATTTACGGGCGGCTTCGTTATTGTTGGATACCGTCCTTCAGGTGAATATTGAGGACGATGATCAATTAGCCGAATATTTACCACCAAGGTGAATAGTCGCTTTATTTTGTTTTGATTGGCTGCGTCAAATCAGTTTCCAAGCACGTGATTGGTTAAAAATTGATATTTGACAGGCAAGGGAAATAATCGCTGATAATTGATTCCGATTGGTCTGAATTTTAAAAATTGTGACATTTCATTGGTTTATATAAATCAAGGGAAATAATCACTACATCAGCTGACTAGCACTGTTTAAAAACAATATTACAAAATTTATTGACAATAAAATCAGAAAAATTGTTTAGCGTCGTTTTCTGGTGTCCTAGGAGACCATAATTACTTGTTATCAACGGTATTGTAATTTTTGGTGACAACAGCTGTCAAGTTTTGCCGAGGGAAACTCGAAAAAACTACCGACAGGAGCTGTCATACAGTTTTTTCATCTAGAAACCATTTGAAAGTCAAAATTGCGCGTGGAAATTAAGACGAGGGAAATAGTCGTGGATAATTAATTATTTTCGCACGCCGTTTTTTCTCACCCCATTTTTTATTGTACGCTGTTTTACAGCTCACGCGAATCTTTATTAAAAATCGTGTTTCATCACACACGATTTTTTTTGTTCCTTTTTATTCTTATTATCACTATTGTTTTTTAAACGCTCAGGAGTTTTATTGTCACTGACATTTTTCACGAGTAATTAAATTTTATTGCTCGCGGTCTTTTTTCTGATGTAATTTTTTATAGCTCGTGATATTTTAAATTATTATTTTGTTTTTATATAACGAGTTTTTTTACACTTATAATTTTTTATTACACGCGGTTTTTGTAACTCAAGTAATTTTGCCTTATACAAATGCGTTTTTCATCGCACATATTTTTTTTTGATCTCACGCATTTTTATCGCTCGCGTTTTTTTATCTTTGTTGGTAATACCTCGAGTCCTCCAAATTTAATCTATAAAATTTGAGAGGACGTGTGGTATTTAGAAGGATTATTTTTTTGAATCATTTTGTATTAAAAACAGAGAATATAGTCATTTATGCAAAAGACACTTTACACTCAAATGTTCAATATTTTCTTTATCAATTTAAATTGAAACCTCATGAGCTGTTGTAGTTTTAAATACAGTACCACCAAGGCATACGTAATTGCGTTTGGCTTAATTCGTATATAGAGTTTGACATTTGTCAGTTTTAAAGAGATTTATGGATTTTTAAGTATTTGGGTATTCAAAAACTGATGTTGTGTGTGTGAATAAACGAATTAACAGGTTAGTTTACAAATAAATTTTGAAATTTGGGTATTAACATAGATTTGCAATACATTTTAGTATAATAATAATTGATAATGCTAAATAAAAGTTGTTAAATGTTTATATTTGACATTTCCAAAAAGGTAAACACAGTTTAATCAAAAAACAATTACGAAGAAGCGGTTTTATTAGTATAAAACACAATGATTGGTTAGGATCCTGAGCTCTTATTGGCTGAAACCACAAAATCTGACTGTTTTGACAAATGAAAAAAATAATCAGAATAAATCTCAATGATTGGTTAGGATCGCGAGCTCTTATTGGCTGAAACCACAAAATTTTTTGTATTCGATGATGTTTTTTCACACTGGAAGTCCACTGGTATTTTTCTTTTTTATCGTCTTCCTTGATGATCGTCCATAATCCAGGAGAATTTTCTGAAATCATGGAAATTCACTTTTTCAGGTCGAAAAACGTTTTATTTTAATTTTTAATAAAAGACTTCAAAAATCTTCATAAATTCAGTTATAAAACTTCTGTCTGTCTGTAACTCTAACATGTTAACGATATTTATATTTTTCTAGTAAAAACATCGTGTAATATACACATCGCTGTTGAAAGGAACGCACACACTTTGGCATAGTTTCCGGGAAAAAGCGCCTAACTCGAAATTTATGTCGAGAGAATTTTTTATGGTTGCAAGCGGCATCGGTTGATATTACAAGACGCGATGGGGTCTCCTAATGGCTTTAGTCTGTACTTCAAAAGGTTTCTGACGTGCATGTTTGCAGAGAGAAACACGCCTAGTCACGAGAAAGAGAAGGACTATCTACAGGATTGGCTTTCGAGAAATGATTAAAAATGTATTAGTTGAAAAATGAACGAATTTACTCGAATAATTTGTTGACCAAATTGACACAAAAAAACGTAGGCCAAACCGAAAATTGTAAGAAGAATGAAATATAAATATGTAACTACAATAAAATGTAATGTAAAACATGTAATTAGGTCCTTTATGGTCCTGCGTGTATTTCTTCTTTAAATAAATAAATAACAATCATTGTTACACTGTTTATTCGTTATGATACTTAACAAAACTAGGCCAAAATATAAATAGGCTAGATTGGTAGTTAATGTCAAGAGGAAAAAGAAGAATAAGAAATAAGACAAGAGATAAAGGTTATGGTTGTTGGTTGATAGAAAATCTGTTTGTGTAGTTGTAATGTAATTTGTTTAAGAGTGTTCTGTACCCATCAACTCTGTCAATTTCATAAATAACCTCGAAATCCTCGCCCTTTACGTCTTCGCTAAATCCCCCTCTAAATAAATTGTTAGGCAGCATGAAATACATCTGTGTATTTGCGGTTGCATAGTTACCAATTTTCGGATAAGGACGACATCTAGACGTAGCATTTTGAGTTGTGGATGGAAATTTACACAAGTAATAATAAAAAAATACATATAAAAGATCGCCAAAAATACCTGTTATAAAATGCCTAGAACAAACACTTGGCTTTCAGGAAATGTACCTCGTTTCAAAGCTTTAATCCAAGCATTTCTTCATTCACTAGACAACGCATTTAAATGATCCCCTCCGTTTGTCAAAACAGCAGGAAACCGGAAAAATGATACATTATCTCTTTCAGAACACTACAAAAATGTGGCAATTTTTTATTTATTTCTTCTGAATAAAGAACTTTAAAAAAATCTTCCTGATGTTTACATATGAAACTAACGTTGTGTCATAAAGTTGTGTGCCTCCCAGCAAATATGGCCGACCTCTCACCTACGTCATCCTGGAATGGTTTATATTCAAGTCAACACAATGATCCAATGTAAATAAATGCAATCAGAATAACTGTTGTCTTCAATTAACTTCGTCGTTTGCGTTAACGAAACTCGAATTCGGATTTCGCCATACAATGACCTTTTCTGATTGGCCAGGATTCTGTAGAAACTCCGACAGAGCACGAGCGCAATGCAAGAGGTCCCGGTAGCCGCTACACACAAGACAAACCTTTCGAAATATAAATCTTCTGGTAAAATTTTAATTTTTAATTGCTTTAAAAGAGGACCGTCGGGGGGCAGCACCTCCCGGTAACCTCTTAAAATTTGAAGCAATGTTCAATTTTAGAAAAAACTACTTACTTTTTTCAAAAATGGTAAATACAAAAAATGTTCAGTGACAAATGAAAAACGGCGGATGATAACTTATATACGTATATGACTTTTTTATATTTTTTTCATGATATTTCTTTTATGTATATAAAAAAAAGTGATCATCCGCCATTCTGCGATGAATAATATTTGTTGTTGTATTGAACCCCCTTAAGTATATTTCTGTTTTTATTATTGCCCATTGAAAAGGTAAGTTTAACACTTTATAGTCTGATTTTGATTTAATTTTTCATACCTTTTCACAATATTCCCACACTTTTTCACCATAAAAATACCGTTCTAATAATTCAATCAATAAATCAGTAAATAAATACTTGTTTAGGTAAAAGGGAATAAGATCAAAATATGAAATTACATAAAGTAATATAGCAAACAAATATATGAAAAAAGTATATACAGTACGTTAATAAAGTATCTGATCTTATCAGCTTATAAGATAAGTAGATAGAAACTTATTTAAATTCGCCTTAGGGATTCGACCCTCTGGGATCTTGTATATACTCTGGCATAAGTAAATACAAATTTATTTAAATTTGCCTGAATCCGTACCCTTGGGGGGTCTGATACTAAAGCTTGCATGCAACACGGCGCCTATGTATACAAACAATATTTATCACTGTCTGACTGTCTTTGGCTTTTAAAATATCTCGCATTATTACTCATTATATTAGATTATCATTAATTTTACTTTTCGTACAACGTTTTGTTATTAGGAATTATCAAATTTGTTCTCTTTTTCACCAATGTATATTGTTTAGAGATATATTACGGTATACTGTAAGATAAAATTCACTGGTTTTTAGTGAAATACTTATATTAAAAAAAGTAAATTATTTTCCACAAGTAAGGAACAAAATGCTCCATTGCAAATGTGTCCCCGCACTGTATTAAATAATAAATTGAGACGAGTGACACCTCGTTTTAAAGGTACTTCTATTCCCTTTTTTTCAAAATCAATTTTATCAATTAATTTTAAATTAAGATATGCCGAAACATTTAAGAGTAGAAAGGTAATAAAAACTTTAGTTATATCCAACATACTTATATAGAAAAAGTTTAAAGAAGGCTTTTTTAAGGGCGTCAAAGAGAATTTCGGAATCTTGGACGAACAATAAATTTCGTTCCCAACTAGTTTTCCATTCAATTTTGTGACTATTAACCGTGAAAAGTAACAGGATTTATGAAATCCCTGTTTTCCCCCAGAGCCCTACAACCTTTATTGAATAACCAACCGAGGGTCGGGCTTTGTACACTTTATAATTCATGAGTTCCTTCTCGAAACTCGACTGAACTGTGTTTGTAAAGGCGGTGACTGCAAATACGCTACGAAGTAATTTTGTTTAAGAATATTTCAAACGGATTATTTTTACATGTATATTTGAAACCATATTTTTTATATTTTAAAGTTTAAACCTATTTTTAAAAAATCCAAAATCCAATGTTTTCCGTCTATTTTAAATCTTTGAATCGGTTTTTCTACCACAATGACCTCCTTTTGCCGAATTTCAAATTTCTTTTTTTTTTCTTTATTTTTAAAAACCCGCTGTAAAATCCAAAAAAAATTTTTAACTCCTTCAATAGTTTTTTCACAAAAATTATAATTTCTTTTCAAAAGTCTTTAACTGATGCCACTCTTTTAAAATTTAAATATTCTCGTATATTTTGATTAGAAAACACGATTTTCATATAAATTTTTTTAACCCCATTTTTACTCCATTTTTTCAATTTAAATATTCACTTTTTATCGCCAAAATATCCCAAAAAAAATTTTCCCAGCTGAAATATTTCTTTTTCAGATTTTTCTTGTTGAATTTCATTATTTTAAATTCAAAATTTCCAAAAAAACATATATTTAAGTTTCCAAATTATTTAAATCTATTTCAAAATTTACATATTCTTATATATTTTGATTAAAAAGAAGGATTTTTTCCTTTACAAAATTTACCTTACATTTTTTTAACCGATTTTCATTTTTTCTACCACAGTTTTGCCAAATTTCGTCTTATTCAGATGTTAATGTAAGAGTTCAGTTTTTTAAACTCCCATCACTCGTATGAATGGAAAAAAATCAATATTAAAATAACATCTGACCGTACTGATAGACACAACATCTTACCTATGGGGGCATATTTGTGTATTATCATACGTTTTGTGCCAGACAGGAGAAAGATTTTACTTTTAGTAGTTATCGTGTTTCAAACAGACAGCAACTAATAAATTCGGGTCTTTTATCTCAACCAGAATGGAAGAATTTCCGAAAAAAAATGTAAATGGTTGTTTAGAAATAGAATGTAGAAAGTTACTGAATAGAATACAAACAGTGGGATTTTGCAATTTAAAAAAAAATAATTTATGTACATATTTTAGGAATCCAGATAGTACTACCGTTATATGCGTTACAGTTTTGATGTTTTGTAATAAAAATATACAAAGAGGCGACGACAAAAAGTGAAAAACTTACTTGTTGGATGCTATCAGTTTAGAAGATTTAATTTAAGTATTTTCGATATCCTGGGTGTTTTTTTCTGCTTTGCCCGACTGGCCCACAAGCTATCTGTCGCAGGTACCCTTAATCCCTTGGTCCGAGTGGCCCCCAAGTAATTAAGGATTAGGATTGCAGGTTAAATTATATGTCAATATGTTTAATTTTGCATATTTATGATTATTTTCACAAATAATCGAAGTCTTTCCCAGTTGACTCAACATGGTTCGCATTGTCATCTTACCTTTGCTAAATCACTCAGAACCAAAACTACAACTTTACCTTTACCATAATGTGCTCATATCCGATATCTACACTGAATTGTCTAATTTGGATGAGCCTAAAGGACCTGGTCCAGACAACAGTCATCCAATTCTCTTAAAAAACTGTGCATTTATTCTTTCTAGACCCCTTCATATAATTTTTAATGAATGTTTAAACTCTGGCTACTTTCCCGACATTGGGAAGACCAGTTATGTCATTCCTATCCATAAATCAGGTGATAAATGTAATATAAAAAACTACAGACCTATCAGTATTATGAGTACAATACGAAAATTGTTCGAAAAACTAGTAACAAAATTTTTAACATCAATGTTAATCATTGATGAACAGTTTGGCTGCTGTGCTAGTCGAAATACAGAACTAAATCTCATTTCCTATTCTGCAACTAATACAGCGGCATTAGAAAATGGATTAGAAGTTCACTCAATATATACAGATTTCGCTAAGGCCTTTGATACAGTGCCACACAACATCATGCTTAAAAAACTGGAATTTCTGGATTCAGAGTGACATAACGGGTCGTATCCAAATGGTCAAAGTTAACAATTTTATATCTTGCGAAATACCAGTGACCTCTGGCGTACCACAGGGATCGCATCTAGCTCCGCTGATTTTTAATCTTTTTTTTTTTATAAATGATGCAGCCTCTTGTTTTATTTCTTGCCGTATCCTTTTATTTGCAGATTCTCTGCTCAGGTTCAGATTATCATTGCAGAATAGTGGTTTCATATTTTGGAATGTTGTTCGGGCTGTTTCTATTCTAAACTTTATTTCTCTATCTGGATTTAGATGTTCGGTGATATAACATCCAAGGTACTTAAACTGGGTTACTCTGTCTATATTTTTCGTATCAATGTGTAGTGCAGCATCAGGATGTGGTTGTCGACTGAAGACCATAAATTTTGTCTTGTTGATATTTATGTTGAGCCCCATTTCCTGTCCTTCTGCGTTTACACAGTTTAGTAGATGTTGCAGGTCTTCTAGTTTGTCACTTCGGATGACAGTGTCGTCGGCATATCGTATCGTATTTATATACTCTCCATTGATTTGTACTCCCATTTCTTGTTCCTGAGTAGCTCGGATTTTGACAGTATTTGGCGTTCTTCTGTTATCTTTCCGTTTAGTCGTACTGCTTAATACTTCCCAAAATTGAACTTACTTATTTTCCTTTAGCCATTTTATTCCGTTCGAAACATCGGGCTGCTTTCTTCCATTCTTCTCCATTTTGAGCTAAACGCTTTATTCGTTTGAACTTTCTTATTCCTACTATCGACATTGCTATTCTATGTCCATCGTAATATTGAATATTAAGTTTTATTTCTTCGTCGTAGCAAAGAGCAATTTTTAATAAACGAATTTTTAATGTCTCTGGGGCCCACTCAAATATTCATCAACTAATGTACCGTCCTGGTAGACAGATGGTTTCGATAAGAATATCGGATCACCCTTAATGTATTCAGAAAACTACGAAACATAGACGATATTACGTAATACCCTCGTGGCTTGTAAATTCCCCATTGTTCCCAGCAAAAACAATAACAATTTCCATACGAATCCAATAATGTCGAATAGGAGCACGTTATAGTAACAGTATGCAATAATTTATGATCGTGTCGTAGGTAGAGAGAGGAAGAGAGATAGAGAGAACAAACTATAGAGAAATATTTATAGTGGCTTAATAGACATAAACAATTCTTTACATGTAGGCGACCCCCATTGTTGTTTTAGGATGCGCCATCCTTTACGCGACAGCTGCTGCAAAATAACAAATACTTATCGTATTCGAGTTTGGCCTAGAAAACGATCATTCTTTGGTCTGTCGATTTTTTATTTCGATCTATGAAAGAAAGTATATTATACTTTACTCTATATGGGACTCTTTGTTGTGTTCATATTCAAAGTGAATCTCTTCTTAGAAAACATGTATGGAATAAAGCAAACTCTTAACGAGATATGGACATTGAAATGCGCCAGGTTGCTAGCGAAACGGTTCCTTGAAAAATATTTGACAATAAATAACCGTGTAGTGTGTGGCAGGCATAAATATGTCCTATACATATTCATAGAATGTTGTAAATATTCTATGAATATTATTTAAGTATGTTAGAAAGGTCGACAAATTAATTTTATACGTAATAAAAAATGAAACTATTTAAAAAAGGGCTGATAAATAAGTATCTGTTAAATCGGTAACAATTGGAATATATTTTCTCCACGGCCACTACCGAATTTAGTTATTCTGAAACCACTTATAATAACAGAAAAGAAACATTCTCGCTCTTGAGATTGAAAGAAAATTCTGAAACATTTGTCTCTTATGTATTTTATATGTATTACATTCTATCACTAGAGATAGAATCTGTATTCCGTGATTGTTTACAAAAATAAGGTTTGCCATGAATGTCAAATTAACTGTCAGTATTAGTTGACGTGGTCTTAATATTGGTTTGTAAAAATTTTTAATTTATTAAAAAGGAGAAGAAAATCAAACGAATCAGATGTAGAATTTGAAAATACTCCTCCAGAAATAAAAAATCCAAGCTTGAATATAAAAATACTACCTACACAATGTTAAGAGATTGAGGTTTCATTTTGCTATATTTAATTTCTACTTTCTGTGTCCGTGGAGAAAGTACAGTCTGTTACTCTGTTGGAATGAAAATCCGACACTCGTGGTTCCTCACGCTGGCATTCGCTCGCGTTCGGAATCCTCCACTCGTGTCGAATTCTCATTCCAACCTTGTTACAGAATATACTATTATACAATTGTCTAAATACCAAAAAGCTGACTCATAAGGGGGTGAATTAAAGGGCGAACATTATTATTATTATTATTATCATCGCAATTAGAGACCTTTGTAGCCAAATTTACGTTATAAAACGTCTCTTATCGCGTTTTTATCCGGGACATAAATCCATGTAAAAATTTTCGTAGTACCTATTCGATTTTTTGTATCAAATTTTATGTTAATTGCTAGAATAGAAACCAAAAAAAAGTATTCAGTAAGCTATAGTGATTTTAAATAAAAAAAAATAAAGGACAATATGTATGAATTTTTTCAAGATTTTTTATGAAAAGATGTAGAGAAAGTTTCTTGTAAAAAAAAACCGTTTTTGGCCCCTATAGAGATGCATGGGGTGGCGAATTATGAACTGTGGAAAATAAATTTGATACATACGATTTCTTGATACAAGAAATATGCGTCAAATTTAACGGAAATGATTTTATTTTTGAAAAATTGTTTTTTGGTTCCTTGTAAATTATGGTCGATTTTCTGATATAAAAATTTCACCTTAGAAATTTTATTTGGACGATATTATTGTATATTTTTTTACTGATCATGAAAAAATGAATAAATTACTATTTTTTCGTCAGTTCAAAATTTTTATAACCCAACCATGCCTGTAATACAATGATGGTAATAAAATATATAGTAGAGATATCTAATCCAAATTTTTATGAAGGACCTTTTAGCTTTTAGGACCCTAATAAATATAAAACGAGTTTATGAGATCCATAGTAATAACAATGAACATATTCGTTTTGGAATTATGAGGATTCTATTCTTTTTAATAAGATAAATAATGGTTGAATTTTACTTTCGAAATTTATATGGATATTTATTTCGTGTTATAATTTTTTTGAAATTATTATCCTTGTGGTTCA
Organism: Crepidodera aurea; assembly: GCA_949320105.2. NCBI lineage: Eukaryota > Metazoa > Arthropoda > Insecta > Coleoptera > Chrysomelidae > Crepidodera > Crepidodera aurea. Next base: position 16,773,846 of record OX439477.1, on the reverse strand, counting down.
AATTTGTTTTTCGTAAATTTTCCTTTACTTTATTTGGAAACCTTAAAACATTCATCGATATTTAATATCATGATCAATTTGACAGTAATTTACGCAATAACAACAACAGTTAATTTTGAAAAACATTATTTTAAGCGTTACAATAACAAGGTTTGCCACGAGTTATTCTCGGTTAAAGATATTCCTTCGTGGGATTATGTAATCCGCTTTGGATGCCGGCTAACCACAGTGAAGTGGGGTGTGGATTGATATATGTTGTTAATTAAAAAGAAAAATGGGCGCCAGGAGATTGTTTTACCCTCATCCAAAATATAGTCAATTTAGTCAGTCAACTTCCAGAATGGATCTAAATTGAGCCCACTAAAAAAAAATAAACTACGTCGCAACAAAAATTTGCTTACCTTAGTTCGGGTCAAGACTATTTGTGACTATTAGTAAATGAAAGAAAAGTAACAAATTACTAAATAACTATTTAATGTTTCCACTTACACAGGTCAAAAAAAAAGGAAAAAGGAACCCAAGGGGTCCCACTAAAATTATGCGCTAGTTTAAAAAAAAATGATTAAATTAATTAAATGATTACGAACAATAGGTGTGTTACACCGTCCGCGAGAGCTCTCAAGATCGTTGGAATTGGGCGTAAAAAAAATACCACTCGCCCCTATAAGTCGCTTACAAAATTCCAAAAAAAATTAGAGAAAGTATATGAAAATATTAATTTAGAGACCTTTAAGAATCACTAATTAACAAATAATCTACATGAACAAATATAAAAAAAAAATATGAAAAACTTGCGGTTGTTCCAAAACTAAATTGCGGCAACTTGCAGCTACTAACTCGTCAGGTCAGGTCAGCTCAATACGAAAATCTGGTTAACAATCTGCCCAACACGAGAATCTGGTTCACAATCACCCAATACGAGAATCTGGTCAACACGAGAAGGTGGTTAACATCCGCCCAATACGAGAACCCTAAAATAATATACATTAAACCCCTAATCGAATACCCCTCTGCCCAGAAAGAAATTTACAAACTCTAACAGTTTATACAATAAAAACATTTAAATATCTCAACATACCCTTTTATACAGTGAAGGGGAATTCTCGGTGAATCAGGAACTTTCCTGACAGATGCTTCCGTATAAGGTGAATCTTCGGAGAATCAAATCGTCTCCCGTGGAAGGTACTATCCCTATAATATTAATAGGCCTTACACACTTGTCAAATAACATAAAACTCGACTGTCATGAAAAACGCCTTACCTGACAAAAATGGCGTCGTTACGAACGTGGCTTGGTTTGGTACAAAATATCAATTCCTCTTCAAGAGATTCAGACCAGGGTAAACACACCAAATCAAATAGGCACCCTGCAAGTCTAACAATACGGGAATCGCTCGTCTATCCCAATCAATGGTACGAAATAATCTTCATAAAACACCGGGAGATTCCTCAAAATTTTGTCTAAACCACGTTACACTATGTCACCCAACAAGCAAAGAAAAAGAACCCGTCCGAAATTTCCTTCTAAATCCTTCTAGAACGAATTCAACCACGCAAGTCCAGAAAGAGATTCACCTATTAACCGCCACGGGTCACTAAAAACTACTTGACCAATCATATAACATAACTGGTGAAACTCTGCGACTTGACCAATCATATAACAGTTGACTGGCTAACATAGCCGTACAGTACCTCAAATTTAACAGAAGAAATGACCGGAACGACAGATCGAAACACATGACATCGATAAAATAGACGTAAACAACAAACTATTTTGATAGATATACTTTATAGGAAACTAAATAGCTCGTTCAAATGGATATAAAGTGAGTCAAAAAACTTGAGGCTGAATGTAAAATATCTTATGTGATATATGGTTCCTAAATAATATAATTCGGTCCCTACAGTGGCTCACGTCTACCCAAGAAAAACAAAGTATGGAAACTAATTAATGTAGTAAGGTCTTAATGCCGAATTTAAACGTTACAGGTTTGATGCCTTTGTATTTAATTTCGAAAAATATGTGTTGAAAAAATAGTTGACTAAGAATGTTATCGAAAAAGTTTTGATATTTCGAATGAAATGGTTTGAGATTGATTAGTATATGGTAGTTTTTTTAGATCAGGGGTTTCCAAACTTCCTAGCCTGAGGGCCACACTAATTCCTCCACTGTAGTTTGATCAGTTGCCCAAAAGGAAGTATATAAAAAATATTTACAAATACATATTGATTGATGAACGTTTGAAGTCGCTGCTGATAATTTCCACTGGTAAGCTTGTTCCACAACTTCAAGTGGAAAGTTAGAGCTACATAAATCTCGTAAAAAACATCTAATTTTTATTGTGTCACATGCCGGATTGTTTGTGCTCGCGTGTCAGTGTTAGCTCGCATGCCGCAGTTTGGAGGCTCCTGTTTTAGACGATTCCGACTAAACTAAGTAAGATAAACTTTAATTTCGAATAATTTTTGTGAATATATCGAAAAAAAAATTATTTAAGTGAGTAAGAAGTTCTTCAGTAATTGTATAAAATTAAAATTGTTGACTATAGAAAAGAAAAACCAGTTTCTATGGATATCTACCTCTTTATAGAAACAATAATTTGCAGTTGGCATTCGAAACGAAAAATAAATAGAACAGAATTGGTATGTCTAATTAGTACATGTTGGAATTTACTTTTAGAAACCCCAGGGAAGGTTTCCGAGTATCATTAGCGATGCTGTAAAAACGAAAAACGGTCAACTAATTGCGGACCACTGTGCTGGTTGCTCCATGACTACGGGTATGGCCACGGCCCACAACCCACCAATTATGTTTATCTTTCGACCTAAACACATAAAAGTAAAAGGCGGTTTTATTATTAGACTTCGTTTCAGTTTCTAGAAATGGAACCTTAAATTTCGTTAAATATTTATTACCTAGTAAACTAGCTATAATTTAATTTGAGCTTAACTAGTAAGACTGTTTTGAAAAAAGACGTCATAATGGGATGAAACGGAGCTTTTCTCTTCTAAAGGTCCAAAGAAAAAGTTCTGTATTAATTCTACATGATTTCTTGTGTCGTCTTATCAATTAGATCTCTGGATTGTTGCCATTTTCTTTTTTATTTCTCAGCTTAATTTTGGAAATTCAAGTATCTTTAGGTGTAGTGGACATCCTGTATATTATATTTTTTTTTATTTCAAACCAAAATAACACCGCATAAATTGCTATGAGTTATTATCATGGGAACACAAACAATACAAAAGGTAATTACATTTTTGAGGTATTTCACTATATTGTTCGAAGTCAATATGGATTGTTCACTTATTTATTTCTTTTTTCATTGTCATATTCAGGACATTTTGTACATACAGGTGGAGCTTCATTTTTTTAAAAGGTGTTGGTGTTTCAGGAGTGTGTGTCACTGCCATTTCTTCAATATATATTCTTTAATAGTTGTGTTCTGATCATTACAGGGATATTTATCAAGTACTCCAATATCTTCTTTGGTAGTCGCTACCATGGCTACTTCTTCGTTACCTTTAATCTCTGTGTGTGAGGTCAGCAAAATAAATATATTTTTCTTGCTTTGTTGCTGCAGATGGAAGAACTCTATTCTGATTTTCATCATTATTATTATAACATATGATGTTACGCCTGTTAAAGATCTTGATTTGTAAGACGTTTTCTGAGATTTCTTTCCACTTTTCAATGGCTTCGAGTAAGGCAGCAGTTTATCGAGATGGGTGTCATTAATAGAGGCTGCTGCATATCCGCGAGGTGTTTTGAAGCTAAATGGTTTCGCATCTTATATATTTAGTGAATTTGTGTTATTGCTATTAAAGAAAGTAATGTTATCAAGATTTTCTGATATTTTGCTACATATCTTAAGGAAGATATCATTTGACCACGTAGTAAGGGAGATCGTTGGCTATTACTTGAAGGCTATTTATAGAACTGATTCTATATGGCTTATTATCCTTAAAAGTCTGTAAAATGTATCCTGATCGCATCTAATAAAATTTAAAAACACGCATCAGTTTTATTTTTATCGATCACCTGCTTTTCGGATATTTTCCGCATGACTTGAGCAAACGCAATAATAGTTACTCGTAAGAAGCCATAAAATTACCTTTATTCAAATAAAGTTTTACAATGCCTATTGAATTTTCCTATATATTATTGTCATGCTAACTAACATTGAAATCAATTATTTGTATGCAGGTATGTTTATCTTGAGAGACATAAATACATAAATTCATAAACATAAAAGTTGACTTTAACCGTCCGTCGTTCTCGGAAAACAGCACCATTGTTTGGTTAAATATTTACACCATGTATTAGTGCTAACTCAATTTGAGCCCGGCTTTTATCTTTTAGGGCATTTTTCTCGATAACTGTGCTGCTATTTTTATGTACCCGAAAACGAATTTGTAAAGGTGCAGCCATACATAAAAGGTTTCTATCCTTTTGAATAATTTCTGGGGCAATTAAATACCCAATTTCTTCGCATCATTCGACGCTTTAGAAATAAAATATGTGAAAAGTAATTAATATATGAAAGCAATATATCGAAATACAGGTAGGGAGAATTTCTTGAAAAATGTGTTGTTAAAAATTAAGCATAATTTTATACAACTGAATCTTATTTCGTTAGCATTTTTACATTATTTGGTCCTCATGTGAGTCATTTTATAAAAAATCCATTCTCAGTAGGATCTTTTTGGTAGTCGGCTCTGCGAAATCTATCTGAAGCATTTAATTAACTTATTTACTTCGTGTTTCATTAATTTTTAACAACTTTGAAATAGTCTGCTCTGCATCCTAAGCTAGCAGAACATGCTATATTTTCAAAAAAAACGCGGCAATTAAATTTTAATTAGAGCATTTAATTAATTAACTTATTTACCTCGTGTTTCATCAATTTTGAACAACATTGAAATAGTCTGCTCTGCTCAGTTCTTTTGTAGACAGCAGAACATGCTATATTTTCAGAAAAAAATCTGCAATTAAATTCTAATTAGGGCATTTAATTAGTTAACTTGTTTATTTTGTGTTTCATTAATTTTTAACAACATTCAAATAGTCTGCTCTGCATCCTAAGCTAGCAGAACATGCTATATTTTCAGAAAAAAACGCGACAATTAAATTTTAATTAGAGCATTTAAATAATTAACTTATTTACCTCGTGTTTCATCAATTTTTAACAACATTGAAATAGTCTGCTCTGCTCAGTTCTTTTGTAGACGGCCGAACATATGTTATATTTTCAGAAAAAAGCTGCAATTAAATTCTAATTAGGGCATTTAATTAGTTAACTTGTTTATTTTGTGTTTCATCAATTTTTAACAACATTGAAATAGTCTGCTCTGCTCAGTTCTTTTGAAGATAGCAGAACATATGTTATATTTTCAGAAAAAATGCAGCAATTAAATTCTAATTAGGGCATTTAATTAGTTAACTTGTTTATTTTGTGTTTCATTAATTTTTAACAACACTCAAATAGTCTGCTCTGCATCCTAAGCTAGCAGAACATGCTATATTTTCAGAAAAACGCGGCAATTAAATTTTAATTAGAGCATTTAATTAATTAACTTATTTACCTCGTGTTTCATTAATTTTTAACAACATTGAAATAGTCTGCTCTGCTCAGTGCTGTTGAAGATAGCAGAACGTTATATTTTCAGAAGAAACACAGCAATTAAATTCTAATTAGGGCATTTAATTAGTTAACGTATTTATTTTGTGTTTCATTAATTTTTAACAACATTGAAATAGTCTGCTGAAATAGTCATCTGGAGCTAGCAGAACATGTGTTTTTTTAAAGGAGCAATAAATTAATCATTAGGGCATTTAATTAGCGTTATATTAGCACTTAATTATTAATCTAGTCATGTTTTGTTCTACTGACTTTGCTCTGCTAGCTTCATGGACATGGATTGTGACGGGTGATTTTTAATCTACTCGTCAAGCTCTACAAGATGATATATAAGAAAATGGCGTAATCGGAATATTTATAGGATTTTTTTAATTTCGTTATGAAAAAACTTTACTTGAAAAAAACAGTTTGTCGATTGCCTTGATTATATAAACTTTCTTGTATCCATCCATCACCACTTCGATCCAGTTCGTGTTTCTCGGCGAACGTGAACTTAGCAGATACGACAGTGAGTTTCTGAATATGACGGCGAACTATAACGCTTTATAGCAAAACCGACCATATTCCATTTATCTTTCATGTACAGACATGGCATCCTGTCGACCCGTGACGTCACCGCCATGCTGGTGGTATATAAGAGGTTCTTTTCATAACGACCCGATAAGGAGTTTGAAAGATCGGATACGGATGTTGTTTTCCTTCCAATTTTATGGTGAACGTTTTATCGAGAACAATCGCCTTCTATCTTAAATCAATGTGGTCGATGTATGTACGTACAGTCATTAAATACAAGCAATTTCAAAGTTTTTATGAAATTTGAGGTCTGTAATTTACAGGATGTATATAAAAATTATTTTCGGAATGTTAAAAGACCAAATCTTATTTAGGATTAGCAGTTATTGTCATTAATACGAAATTGTTGAAATGCCTTTGGAATTTTTTTTTTTTGTAAAAAATATGACAAAAACTTAAGTGACAGGAAATAATTTGATATAATTTAACCGGCAATCCTAATCCTAATCCTTAATTACTTGGGGGCCACTCGGACCAAGGGATTCAGCAGATTCTGTCTCAGACATTATTTTATTTCAACTAAAAACTTAAAAACGGCTTTAACTGATTTAAATTGTTTTTATATACAATTTAAAAAAGATAATCTTTAATTTCAATATCATAACTTACCACACAAAAATTGTTTTTTATTATATCTCCCGATATCACAAATTTTTTTAATAATAAAACTTTTACCTGCCAATAATATTTATTATATTTTTAGAATATTTGTATTTGTAAGTCATTAGTGGTTTTATTTCAAAACTAATTTTCTGATAATAAAGCCATCAAAACATCGGAAAAAAATATTTAATAACGTTTTGATGGTATCGTACAAATATTTTTTGTTTTCAAAATAACATAAAACTATTTACGTAAACATCACATTTTAGCAGAGCCGTAGGCAGAGCGAATCACCGTCTTCCGAATTATTTTCAAGATAAATAATAAAAATATGTAAAAATATTGTTTCAGTTCTTTCACAAAAAGCATCGTCGAGCAATAAATTAAAAAAAATTATTTCAACTATTATTATATAATATAATAACGCTCTGTATATGATACTCGACCAACTGTTATCAGTATTATCTTCCTGTACGAGTCAATTCATATGCCTAATTTAATCTGTAAGATGAAGGACCGGCTTATCAAACAGCCCATAAATTTAAACTGTCAGATAAGGGATGGGATCTAATATCAACCTAATTGGACAATGCACTATGAATTATTGATCATTAAATAAATAGAATGTATTCTATGTATTGTGCGTGCTTCTCTACGGTAGGTTCTAGGAATATATGACATAAAACATTTTGTATATATATATATAAAAGCTTTGTACCAGGCCTTAGCTTGATTGTTTTTTTTTCAGAGTTCTCTTTCTTTCTGCCTCTTCAGGCTATTTGTTTGCTCACGCGATCTTCTGACATTCTCTTTGTATGTCCAACCACTGAACTCTCCTCGTTCTTATTTCTTCCATATACCTCTTTGTTTGTTCTTCTGTCATCGACATCTTCTACCCTTTTACCTGCGAAGATTCTTCTTAACATTTTCCTTTCCCATCTCAATATATCTTGTACAAATGATGTTAAATAAGTTAAAATCACAGCTCCCAAGAAATACGACATTAGAAAATGTCACACACTGCACCAACGTCTGGACTTCAAACAACTACTCCTTGGGCTGTATGCCCCAACAGGTATTGAATTACAGAAGAATATGTTCTTCTGATTTTTTGTTCATCATCCAAGTCTCAGTTCAGTTGGAATTTGGAATAAAACAGAGGTAGTTACAGTACATGTACTAGATGTGCATTTTCCCTGTAGAATAGGTCGCTTTTCAATATTTCATAGAAAGTTTTTGAATGTCGATTATATTATTGGCCATGTAAAAACAAATCGACAAAGAAAGCATGTCTACATTCATTAAAAATCGTCTTTACACGTATAGACGAGAAAACATGTTTATTTAATTTAATGATAAAAACAACTCATTATGTATCATCGCATTGAAATAATAATGCCTGAAATTAAATTTTAAATCTTTATTCCAACAATGCTGCGAAATTTTACTTAATCCAACAATTAGAAAAATGTGTCTCCAACGAAATTTTCATTATACTGTTCTACAATCTTTTGTTTCCAAATACAATGGTTGTATATATATAAAAGTGGTAAATAAGTATGTATGGTATGTACGTGAGTTTTCTAATTTACGCTGAATCGTGCGTTCTAATTAACCTATTGAAAATAAAACATGGAAATTATTTTTAAGTTCAAGGGAGATTAGGACGACAACTTATGGCGTTTTTTTTGTTTAGTCATGTAGGAGTCTTATAGGAATTTTTTGGATACCAAGAACTGATGTAATAATAGATCAAAGATTTTTTTATTATTATTTTTCTTTAGTAGAAATGTATATCTTAAAACGGTTGAGTGATAATATACAAAAATATCAAACCAACCAAAATAAATAAATATTTTGTCACCTCGCGCTTTAAAAATTATTATATTTTGAAATAGGGTCTTTTACCAAACATTTCTACATATTTTTTATCTCTTTTAAATATTAAAGATCTACTTTTGAAAAGGTGAAAGTTTAAAGAGAAACATGTGAATTCAAAAAAATCCTCACCTCGTCGCTTCAAAATTAATCATTATTTTAAAATACGGTATTCAACAGAATATTTCTACGGCTTCTCTTCATATTCCTTCCAAATATTACAGATCTACAGTTGTTAGTTTTGAAATGGTGGAGGTTTGAAGACAAAAATATGAATCTAAGAAAAATCCGAACTTCAACTTTGTAACCTCGTCGCTTCAAAACTGATTAATATTTTGAAATGCGATCTTCAACAGAATATTTCTACGGGTTTTCTTCATATTACTTCCAAATATTAAAGATCTACTGTTAGTTTTGAAATGATGGAGGTGGTTTAAAGACAAAGTTGTGAATAAAAGAAAAATCCATACTTCAATTTTTATCACCTCTTCTCTTCAAAACTCATCAATACATGTTTTCTTTATATCACTTCCAAGTATTAAAGATCTACACTTGCTAGCTTTACATTAGTTAAACGGTAAAGAAAATAATGTCAAATAAACAAAAATTTAATTATCAATTTTGTCACCTTGCTATTCCAAACCCAATCAATATTTTAAAACGCGGTTTTCAACAAATCATTTCAAAATCTTGCTTACGCATCCTTTTTAAATATAAAACACCTACGGCTATTAGTTTCCAAATGGTGGAGAGAGAAAACAAGAGTTTCTTTAAATCTTTTTTACACAACCCTCTCGAAGAAATGCTAAATACGCCGCTGTCTGAAATTAACGTTATGGGGAATAGTAGAAATAAAACAAAAGTTGGTTCTATAAAAACAGTAACACATTTTATTTTATATTTTATAAGCGTATTTCCACTATGACTAGCTGTACAATATATATAGCAATAATTTTTATACATATTCACATCAATTGGAGTGATATAATATCCCAACTAATTTTTGTTTATTTATACAATAGTAGATATTTCTTTGGTGTGGGAAAAAGGTAGCCTTACAATGTTTACTTGCACGTCCAGTCGTCAGCTTACAAGAGATTTATAACACTCTGTAAGCTTCTTACACGAGATCTGTATCTTTGTAAGCTTCTTACGCGAGATTTGTATCTTTGTAAGCTTCTTACTCGAGAGCTGTATCTTTGTAAGCTTCTTACACGAGAGCTATATCTTTGTAAGATTCTTACACGAGAGCTGCATCTTTGCAAGCTCCTTACACGAGATCTGTATCTTTGTAAGCTTCTTACACGAGAGCTGTATCTTTGTAAGCTGCTTACAAGAGAGCTGTATCTTTGTAAGCTTCTTACACAAGAGCTATATCTTTGTAAGCTTCTTACACGAGAACTGTATCATTGTAAGCTGCTTACAAGAGAGCTGTATCTTTGTAAGCTTCTTACGCGAGAGCTGTATCTTTGTAAGTTGGCGACTGGGGACACGCTGTATATTTTGATCAAGCACTTAATACTTGCTCTTAAAAAACTTAGAGGCTCATATACTCTTATTTAATTTCGTCTGATACGATTCCGATTATAAAAAAATAAATTATACTCTCTCTAGAAAGTATTACATATCTTCAGTTCATTTAGGTTATAACACCTGAAGTCCATTTTAATGAGCCAGTAAGTTTTTGACGGTTGTTTTCCAGTTTCTTTAAATGTATTTCTAAGTTTGACACTTGTTTCTATTGAGAAAAAAATTACAGATTTATGCACGTTTGGTTTTTTAGCTCACAGTGCTAAAAAATTATTTTTTGGTTGTTTAACATTAGTTGATAACGTGAGCTAAAATAATTAATATGGAATGCTTAAACCAAAACCAGTCAGAAAAATAATATAGTTAATTTTAAAAGTGATACAAAACTGAAAAAAAAATTCAACTGGATTTGATCTGCAATTAAGATTTTAATGGTTTACAATTAATACTGTATTTTCTATTTAAAGTCGTTACAAAAAAAAAACAACAAAAACTTGTTAACAAAAACCGCAATACAGGTATTTCTAGAAAGAGGGTTATCAATCGCCATGCCGGATCTAAAGGCCGATGCTCACGAGCGCTTTTTGCGGTCGTGTTTAACGCCGGACGTCGTGAAAATATATTAATCACAATGTTGACGTTGCGTTGACGCCAGACGTTGACGTTAACACCAGACGTTGACGTTAACGTTGACGTTAACGCAACTGCAAAAATAGTGCTGCTCGGTATCTTCTCGACGCCAGGCCTCAATTAAACGCCGACGTTGTTAAGATACATTAGTTTATATCGAGAGGTTCACACGGAACGTCGTAAAACAGCGTTTTAGTTATGGACAACGAGCAAAAAGCGCTCGTGAGCATCGGGCCTAAAGGTGCTTACAGACTGGTGAAACGTTATTATAGTTTATGCATTTTCAATTGTAGAGATATAAAAAGAAAATTCCCAGATGTGCCGACAAGTTGCTTTGATCGACATTGACATTCGTTCTGCAATTGAACATAGATAAAGTGTATTATGATACATTGCAGCAATGTGGACGACAAATCCTTTCATTGCATGTTACGTTTCACCAGTATGTACGCACCTTAAGGTTCAATGAAATATTTCGCAAAAAAGTTGTCTTCTTTGTTGCGGTTTGATAAGAAATAAGTTATAAATAATGAATGTATTAATAGAATATTTTAGAATTAAAAAACTATAGGAATTCGAAAAAGGAAACAATTTTTACTCATCGACATTTCAACTATAAATGCAAATCTTCGGGACCACCAAAATATCGATATGGTTTTGTGGAAATAAATTATTTGAACATACAAAAAAATATTGGTACAAAATTTAGTGTTAAATTGAATAAATTTCCGTTTAATTGATACATCACAAATATGCCAAATATTGACCATTAGTTATGATACACCCTGTATTTTATGTATCATTTATGATCATAAAACCTAAGACGTTTATTTTTATTGTTGATGGCATTGAGCAATATTTGTGATGTTAATAAATAAATACTGGGATTCCTCTATCTTTTATAAATGCTGCTGTATTTTTTTTTAATAATTTACACAAATTACATACTATTAAATAGCTTGGAATGAACAAATTTTTCTATAATTTATATTGTTTTAAAAATTACACAAATTGTCAAATATGTCTGAATATTAACATGACTTATGGTCAAATTACAAAAAAAAAACGTTTTAAACATGTAAGTTTTCATATATTAAGCTGCTAAACTGTTTTTCTGATAATATTTTATTTACTAATGGTTTATTTTTTGTTAAAATAATGACTGTAACAATGTAAAGTCATCCATTTATATCTAAAGTATGATGCATTTTAAACAGTTACATTTGGAGGTTAAAATAAAATTCTATAATAAAATACAAGGTTTCACATATGAAATTGGTGAAATTAGGTCATTTTTGATGATACTAAAAGATGCAGGACAATTTGGTTGGTATGTTTAAATGTAAAATGTTTTATGAGTTTTGCGAATCATTGGGTATAATTTTAATAAAATTAAAAAGTATTTTTTGTATTTTCAAATAAAATTTATATTAATGTTGCTCTGTTAATGCTGAAGAAGCTTGCAATAGTAGTTGAAACATAAACATACGCGTAATTTGCCAAAAAATTTTATATTCGTTTTTGTATTTTGCAGAATGAATAGGTTTATAAAAAAAATATTTTTCTAGAAATAGCTGCACATAACAAATAATCCAAATAAACAGAAAAAATTAAAAGTAATACTATCGTTATACCGTAGATAAAAAAAACAAAATTGTTGTATTTAACTACTGCATGTATATCCTTTTTAATGCACAGAAATACGTCAACATGTATTGTCTAATCAACTATATTTAAAAAACCCGTAAATATTCTGCCGATAGGTGTTTTGGTGTATTCAATTTATTTTACCTAGCCTAATTTTAATCATGAAAGACACAGGATATATTTCGTAAGCTGTTTTTTTTACTAAACTCGTCGATACACAGCAGCTGACTGTTAGGTGGAGGGGGGAGGTTATCGCTTAGATCTACTGTTTTTTGTACACCCAGTACTTGATAATGTGTAAAGAAATGTTTATATGGTTGTTAGCCTATCATTAAAATGCTGTATTATCGGAGGAACGAACACAGGGTGTTTTGTGTGTACAGTAAAAGTAAAATTAAGAACACACAAAAAATTTTTGTCCCAAAAACGCGTATTGTACAGTGTCTGTCCACGTAATAAGTCAGAAAGAAAGGAACACACCGTCAAAGGTAGAAGAAAGGAGTCATGGGATTTATGACTGTATTTCTCTTTAAGGTCGCCGGCGCTGCGGCGTCACACTCAATTAGGGCGGCATCTCCTTTCTTGTTGTCTTAAAGTTCGAATAGACTATACTTTCACGCAATCACAGGAAAATGTGAAAAAAATTACATGGCTTTGTTAATTATTCAAATACCCATCTACGTCATTTAAGTCATCTTAATGTGTTTTATTTATCCACAACGAATTCAACAATAACATGGTTAATCATGCTAAAATTAATTTGTTTATTGTTAGAACGGAAAATCGACTGTTGTTAATTATTTAATTATTTTGTCGTTATGTTGATGACACAAACTATACATTTAAATATCAAGTATTGGAATTCTGAAAAGACTTTTACGTCATCATTCGTTCATTAATGAATATGCATCATCAAAAATATTAAACAAAAAATAACGGTTGAAGTTATAGATGGACGAACGAATTTTACTTTGATTAATGCACAACAGTAATGACGTCTGGATAATTTTCAGAAACGTGACTTTCGTTAACAAAAATAGCATATTTTCTACATTTAAAATCCCCTTTTTCTAAATCCCCTAGATAACCCCTATTTCATCAAAGGTATTAAATGACACAAAGGGTCTAGGTAGGTAGGGTTCATTTAAAATGTCTCAAATTTCTTTACGATGTTATTATAAACTTGTTTTGATTCTTTGAAGGAAATACTTATCAGTTGTAAATGGAGATTGTTAAAGACAGATTCAAAACGAATTAACCAGCGTTAGAAAACATTCAGTATACCAGTAACAAAGTGTCTACATACAAAAACCACCACAAGAATTATTTTTTACTGAACTGTACTTACAAAACACCCTGTGTATATAATTAAATCGAGATTCTGTTTTTTTTAATTTACTTTCAATAATTTGCCACGTTCTACATTTACCTATAGTCAGTTCTTTTTAGAATTATTATAATTATAAAAAAACTTCTAATATTTTTTTAGAAAAAAAATATAATTTTCTCCGTCTTTTTTGTATTTCAAAATCATCCGCGGACTATGGATTGAATATGTAAGAAATATTTGCATTAAACAGTCTACAATTTATGGGTATGATTTTATTTATTGACTTGCAAAAACGCTTATTAATGTTAATCACTGTATAAATAAAATGATACTTAAACTACGTGAAAATCTCGAAAGTCATTACGCTAATTTTACAATAATTATCTTTAATATACTTTTTTGCAATCTGGTATTGATGTTACAGGTTATTATTTATAAGTTTACTGATTATATATAGTTAAAGTCCCATAATTTATTAAGAAAACATAGAAAATTCCAATTATATTTTACAGTTTTTTTTTAATTGCTAGATTAGATTCGAACCCGACAAAATATTTGTTTTGTTTAAAAATGAATCATGGTCATTTTTGGACCGATTTTAGAAAACCGTTGGATAGTTAGAAATGTGAGTGTCAAAAAATAAGCATATTTAACAAAAAAAGAGCCGTTTTTCTTTAGCTAGCCGGAAGTGAAGAAAGAAGTTGGATAAGTCCAAATAAAACTAGTTTTTTTCGTTTAAAAGTTATTAGTTGTTAAAATTCGAGAATATATAGAGACACAATAAGGTTAGAGTTAAAAATATTAGTTTAAATTGTCAATGTTATGAAATTATTGCATAATACGCACTATTTTCTACAAATATTCCAAATGACATACATTAGTAACACATTTTTATGTGCAATAATTATTTTTCATTCAATTATTAATAAGTTTCCGTGAAATATTCATTATGGTCGTAATTGTTTTCGCACAAAGAGACTAGAATATTAATTCTATTGTTTTCGTTTTTCATCAGAAATTCAATTTTATTGTATTTTAAAAGAATGGAGACAATGAAGAGGTGTTTTAATTTTTAATTATAAGAATGATTTTTGACATTATTTTTTTATAAAGAGGATTTATTAGCAGAATTCTGTAGAAGAGAACGAAAATGGTAATAGATCGGTTCTGTCAGTGCAATATACACTACACTAAAAAGCAACGGAATAAAACAAACAAGTATAAGAAATGTAACATAACATAACCTACAAATGTCACTTGGTTTTGTTTAAAAACAAAAATCATAGCAAGTCAATAAGAAAAACATAAATGGCCCTGTTTTATTTTCAAGATTCAAGAACCAGAATTTTTTTTATAATCTTAACTTTTATATCTAGACGTGGATTTATGTGACATTTTGTTGCTATAATTTGAATAAACAAAATGTAGCGACAAACTACTGCTAGATGACATTTTACATATCTTAATAGATCCAGAAATTATTTATTGTATCTTTATGATAAATATTTAGTTTATTTGTTTTTTTTTAATAAGAGACATACCAAATTTTTTCTTTTCAAGGATCTTTTGTTTGATAATTGCTAATTTGGAACTATAAAAGTTAAATTTTACGGCAATTTTGTTGACGGTTTAATGACTATATTTTCGCGTTTATTGCTCCACGATTTTTAAAAGCTATTGTAACAGTTGTTACCTTGATATCGTTTTAACAGAAACAATTTATTTTCAAGGAAATTTCGTTATATATCTTTTTGTAATAAATACGTTCTGCTTACTAGAAATCGATATTGCGGAAACAATATTAAGGAATTTCTTTATGTTGGTTATTTAAAAAATTTTAAAAATTCAGCGTGATTTCTGTATAGACAAATCCTCTCCATGAATCAAATCATTTGTGCACATTGAGGGCATGCGAAACTTGAATAATCACAAACAATCATAATTGTTTAATTTATTGTGTAATCAGATCACCAGTGCTGTATAACAATTTTGAGAAAAACGATAAATTTCTATTTCTAGAATTATAGTTCACATATCGTTAAATTTATACGATTGTATATTTTGAAAGAGAGCAAATTCACCAAATACTGTTAATATATAAAAAAAGACTAATTTTATTTATTTCAAGCAGCAGGTAAATATTTCATTTAACCATAACGATTACCTCAAACTTTTTGGCTACACTGTACTCGGTTGTTTGATCATTAATTTTAATTTTGTTACGGAAACATTTTGAATTAATTTTCCATTTCGCATGGTTATGTTAAAATTGATTACGGCTTTAATTTAAAAAATAAATTATAGCTTAATGACCCTATTGACGGCATGTCGGTTTTTTACCTACAGTTTTATTATAAGGGTGTATGGCATGTATTTAATTTTAGACTATCCAGACGTATTAGTACGTAATATATTTAAATGAATATTTTTTTGTATCTAGAGTTAAATTATCAAGAAAAAAATTATTATGAATAAAATAAACAGTGGAAAAATAGACAAAAATTGTCTAAACCAATTAAATTATAACATGTTTATAAAATATTAAAGATATTATTATTATTAATTTAGTATATTTTAAACATTCTGTTGATTGTTATGAAAATTGCTTGCATATATCAAGCTAGACTTTCACCCTCTTTGAGTGTTTACAGTCGGTGATGATTGTAGATATTTTTTTAATGACAAGACATTTTTCAATTACCCATACAGATGGTATCTAAATTATTTCAAGGATCATGGTAAATATTTAAATAATGAATATACAATTAGTAAGGAATTTATAATTTTCTAGACGTTTGGATAAATCGAAATATTTCATTTTTAGTCAGATATTTCTTATGGAAAAATTAGGTGTTTTATAAAAATAAGGATAGTCTATTGTTATGTCCAGGCAAAATTCTTAATTTTAACACAACTTTTAACTACCGGCTATTTAAAATCGCATATTTTGTTTGAGCCATCGTGTCGATTGCGATTTTACTATAATAATAATAATAATTAATGTACTTCGACATCGACCGAGGTCCTTCAGCCTGTTACAATGAATTTACATGTTTGTTTATATAAGTAATTATTAGTTATATGTATCGTATTCGAATACATATGAAAAAAAAAGAATTAGAATGTGGTCACTTTTTCCTTAATTGTTGAAGTGCTGAATGTAGGTGTTTTATTATTATTAGGGGCTGATAACGATAGCTGAAAAGGGATATTTTTATTTATAGATTACGTGGTTGGCTGAATGACTTACACGTTTATGCAAAAAAAACCAGATTTATAGATTTAATTTTTCTTTGATTCTTTATCTGAAGTACCTATTTTAGATTAATATGTATCAATTTATATTTGCCAAACTATTCTGACTGTTAAGTACTTTTATCCTGTTTTTTATATATATTCACGATTCACTTTTTTCGAGTGTTTTACTTTTTCAAAAATTACCATCTACATTACCAATATTAGAATGTATCAGCATACTTTTATTTTTGTATTAGCCAAAAAAAGTTAATTTTAACTCAGACAATTTAAAAAAAACCGCGTGGTGACTGTGAGGAAAACCAGCATATATCAAATCTAACGAAACTTCCGTACTAATTTTTCAGAAAAAAGACGCTGCTACTTATATGCAGCCAAAACTGCATTTGCTAAATTTAGTATGAACACTTTTTAAAACGCACAGGGAGGAATTATATGCGACTTAACGGGGCATCTTCAGATACTAAGGGTTGGCCTGGGTACCTGGACATCAGGGTATCGATGGGAATGAAAAAGCTGATCAACTTGCAAAAAGGGGAGAAGGAGAAATACCCGATAAAGAACAGACCCACGGAGTACCGAAGTGTGCAGTACGAGGGGCTATAAAAACCTGGATCAGGAAAAGACACCTGGCAAAATGTGTCAGGACAAAAGCACGGAAAATCCTTCATAGGAAGACCGTGCTCTAAAAGAACAGCTGAACTACTCTTACTGAGAGTGATAACAGGACTCATGACTGGTCATGCACCAGTAAAAGAGTTCTTAAACAAAATTGGACTGTACAATGGAGACCTTAGGTGCAGGCTATGCAATAAGAAACCAGAGAAGTGAAACATGTACTATGCGATTGCGAGGTATTGGATCGCAAGCGACAAACACTTTTTGGACAACCAATATTAGACCGAAGAAGTAGGAATAGGGGTTACAGGCCCTAGTACTAGTATGTCAATAGCCCTGGGAAACACTCCAACAATATTCCAAGCGGAACTATTAGCAATAGATTTCTGTGCTCAGGAGTGCCTCAACTCAGCCAGAATATTTATTGCATCCGATAGTCAGGCTCTGAAGTCGTCAACTTATGAGTCTAAAACAGTCTGGAACTGCAAACAATCCCTTAAGCAACTGGCTAGTCACAGCAAAGTAACATTCTTATGGGTGCCAGGGCATTAAAGAATTGTCGGAAATGAGATTGCTGACGGTCTCGCAAAAGAAGGAGCTTGTACTTCTTTTACCGGACCAGAACCATTCTGTGGTATCCCAAAAAGCCGCATTGTAGACGAAGTCCGAAAATGGGAAAACATTCCAGACCAAAGACAAGCAAAAAGTTTAATACGACCTTCTGCTCGATACGCTAAATTGCTCTTGGGGCTTCAGAAATCTGATCTCAGAGTAATCACAGGAATTCTCACTGGACACTGCTCACTCAGATACCATATCGGTAAAATGGGCAAAGGGGAAAGTGGAACATGCAGATTCTGCAAATAAGACGGTTGAAGGACATATTATCTGCAACTGCAGGGTAATTGTTCGCCAACGCCTTGAACACGTCTTCCTAGAGCCTGATCAGGTTACAGAACTAGCTCAAAACGCATAATATGCTATCTAAAAAGCCTAGATCTTTTGGACTAAAACATAGATGTAGGGTATACAGAAAAGATCTTATAGGTCGCAGTGTGGTAAGGCCAATTGGGCCAATCGATCCAATCAACCCCCCCGTAATCTACAATAATAAAATTCGATACTTTTGATCGTGGATTTCTAATAAAATATGGTTGGAATGTTCTAGCTAAGCTCTCATAAATATATATCGGGACCATCAATAGCGGTTATATATTTTTGAAGTATGTTAACTTAAATAAGCACGAGGGGTAAACCGCGAGGTCTATTTTGGTGTACAGACCTCGTCCATTAGTAGCCATTTGTAGCTATTAGTAGCCATTACCGGCCATTACTAGCCAATAATGAGGAACCATTACTAGCCATTAGTGTACAAAAATTTAACTCGCGGTTTACCCCTCGAATTAGCACTAAATATTAATATAAAATTATAAATAACAATTGTATACTGTTTAATGCATATTTGTGTGTCAAAATGGTTTAATAAATAGAATACTTTCAATCCGCGTTGATGATTTTGAATCTTTAATTCAGGAATAAACAGTTCGATTATTATTCTAACCTCAATAAAAATTTAGAATTTTAAAACTGCACTATTTGTTTTAAATTGTTTAGTCAAATTTTTGATGCGGAAAGCTGTTATTCAACAAACTAGTGAATATTTAAGATATTTTGGTGGATATTTTCAGTCATAAATCGATATTGATAAAAAAATCCGTACAATATTTATTTTACTTGTTATCTTCTACATAAAAATAAATAATTAGGTAAAATTACTCTACAGAACCTTAAATAAAATGGCGGAAATGACTGTACTTATTTTATACAAAGAAGGTATTGATGATTTTCAACACAAGGCAAGATGATGTTCTTAAAGTACCAGTTAGTTGTTCCCTGAATTCCTTCAAACTGGTTTTATATCCTACATCGCCTTTTCACGTTCCATCAAATCCATCTGCCTTGATGGTAGACGAATCTGATAGATGATACTCGAAAGGTTTGTAAGTTTTCAATGGGAATACCTGTCAGTAAAATATAAAGAAACTACAGGCAAATATTAAATGACAAAAAACTGAGTTCTGAGAATAAGTATTATGTAGATAAAATTAGTGGGAAGCAGTCAATAGTAAACAAATTCGGTACGATTTCTTCATTTTCTTAATCAAGACAGATAACATGACATTCAGAAAAAATTACATAAAATAAGCTCGACTTAAAACGATGAAATCGTACTAATTTGTTTACTATTGACTGCTTCCCACTAATTTTATCTACATAAATTACTATTGAACAGTCACGAAAGTATCCACTTATTCGATAAAGTATTATACATAGTTGGACACTAATGTGCGAAATCTGTTTTTACATGCAAATAGTTAGGTCCCAACTGTACTGCTTTTTGTATGATGAATAGTAATGACTGAAAATACGAAAAGAACTAGTGTACCTACATTCCCGTACGACAAATACGGCTAATAATTAAAACCAATTAAAAAGTTTCCTAGCATCAATCAAAAAATATGAAGGTGACTTGGAAGGTAAAACCAGTGAAGAAATAGGTAGGTACTTTGAAAAACATTTAGCAATAAAAATCTAGAACCTCGACAAAACTAACCTTACCGACGGCGGCGACAGTAAATTTATTTCACTTTAATAAAGTTACAATTATGATAATTCAAGGAATAAAATTCATAGGGATTTTTTTATTAACACGCCTCATTAATAAAGTAATTAAAAGATAATTTGATGACGTTTAATTTTCACGGAATTACCATTAAAACAAAAACTTGCATTATAAAATAAATAATAAATTCTTACTAATTTGAATCTGTATGTAATTAAAATTGTTTATGCCAACACTGCAAATTAATTGTTTTTTAATAATAATATAGTTCGATGACTTAACCTAAAAATTGCGTCATGGGTGTAGAATTTAAAGGAAGTGCAAAAAAATGCATGGTTAGCTCTAAACAAAAAGCAGGTGCGTGTTTTTTTTCTAATAATTCATTATACCTTATTGGGTATGTATTTATAAACATTGTCGTCTTAAGCAAGAACTTAATTTTTCAAAGATCAAGAATGAATTGTGTATACACTAGACACCAAGTGAAAATAAAATTGTATTGTTGCCAGTTTTATTGATTCCAGAGTCAGTTCATTTTCAATTTTTAGAAATTGTTCATTTTGCCCAGGAAAAGGTCACGCTATGATTTCTACGAGGAACTTTTTAAAATTAACGTTTTTCCAAATAAGTAAATAGCTAAAGAAATGATTAAAATTCATTTAGGTATAGGTATATAGAATTCAAAGCTTTGTCTTTTCTAAACACAACATATGAAGATTTTGGTTATGAAAAATATACAATACTTGTCATTTTATGGCATAAATAAAATAAATTAACGTAATTAGGTTAAAACCCCATAAGCAGTTTTTAGGTTATGTCAGCCAGATGTTATGGATGATAGCTACATTACCATCAGTTTCCTGACAGTATCAATATCGTTATAACATTTGAAGTTTTTTGTAGAACTCTATGATGTTTTATAAAGAAGAAACAGTCAGATACTGACAGAACAAACCAAAAATATATCCAGACAGACGTAGACCATTAAAGTTAAATAAATATAATCCTGGAGGAGAGTTGCTAAAATGCACAAACACAGCTGATTTAACAGAATCACTACCACGCCCGGAGTAAAGCGCAGGCGCTATGGGGAGCCCTTCTTCGTCACATTACACACTATTATCACAAGAAAGATTTTGAAAACCACAGATGAGGCGAATGGTTCATATCATATCACAGTAATCAGACGTTATAGCATACTTGCTGGATCTGGGAAAACGTCGATCCCAAAGGGATCGCAGAGCTAACATAAGGATGAAGTCTATGAGCTCTTAAGTACTGCCTATATTTTCCCGATAGAATATGTTTTTCTTCTGGACGATCAGGAGAATGATCAGGATCTGGCCAATGACCCGAATCCGTATCTGAAGTGTATGTCTGTCCACAAACGTTCATCAATCTTTCCCGCTTGCAGTATGGCTGAGCAGCGGAAGATATTGGCACTAAAGGTGGCATTAATTCCCAAATTTGCCTATCAGTCGTCGTCGAATACTGAACTGGGTACTGAGCAGCTTGTTGTGGCACTTGCTGGGGAAGCTGTTGCCCTCTCGGCATCCTCCTTTTCACTCCAACAGTATTAGGAGGCCTAGACAGAGGAAGATTGTTTATAAACGGACTACGTCGCTGTGATTCAATCTTTCTGAAATAACAGGGGTGAATCATCAGTAGAGGTTCGTTACGAACTCCTTGCGGTGGTTTCGCTGTATTCGGTAATTCGTATTCTACACTGCAGTCCACATGAAGGGGTTTCGAGTAGTCTTTCTGTATGGGCACTTGCACGGTCCTCTGAGGAGAGGATAGTTCATACGATGGATAACATGTGGCCATTGCACTTATTCACTAACCGAAATTCGGCCCTCAACTGACTGACTCTCGAGCGCTACACGTTAGCGTAGCACCCAGCCTTCTTGGAGGGGGTAGGAAATCGATGCGGCGACAGTTCTTGAGGTGGGAATATACGGTATTTATTAACTGTGTTTTTAATATTTACAAACTGTGGAAGAGACAGTAAAAAGGACCACTATTATAGTCATTTTCGCGCGCTAATGTCCTTTAACAGACTCTTAAGATATTAAAGTGGACAGAATAATTGAACATTTTAATGCTAATTAACAATTTAATGCTCTGTTTGTTTTCTTTCAATATGTTCTCCTAGCTTAAAAAACTGTTAAGTTAGGATAAAAGTTTTAATTACTTAGATATTTTTTGTTAGGGCTATTAAATGCCCTAATTGGGAATTTGTTATATTTGTTTTATTTTAATCGAACATTCTGCTGGCCTACGAAATTGCTGGTAAATCCTAATTAGAGCATTTAATTGCCCTAATAAAGATATTTTTCATGTTTTTTTGTCAATTTTAATCATATGCCCTGTCAATTTGTTTTTTCTAGCTAGCAGAACATATGATTCATTTAAAAATCGGTAATTTTTTTAATTATCAAATTTATATTCTCCGCTAGTTTAAGAGATGCTTTTTAAACGTATTAAACTCATAATAAATACACACAAATACAGAAGAATGTAGGATTTTTTAATTTTAAGCCAAATATCATATTTATAAATCGGCAAAACTTCCATTTCATGTCCTTGGACATAAAATGGACGCGTCTATATAAAGTAGCACGAATGAAGAATATCACTGGGTCTGTTAAATGACTTGAAACTTCATAGCCGTGTAGCCTAAATGTTTAGAAATACGCCTGTTTTTGTTTCATTTAAATCAAGCAAATATGTAAAAGTTTCTACAATTTTAGTTTCCGCCATATTCAAATATTTCGTGAGCGCGCCATTTTCGCGTGACGTCACCGTATAACGCAACGTTCTCACTAAAAAGTAAACATACTCTTTAAAACACTCACTCTAGCAAACAAACAGTAAAAATTACAAAAAATGTATCCTTTATCAAATATAGTTAGACCTACGTTTATTATATGTACTGCAGTAACGTATACTCATCAAAATGATCTTCGCAACAATAGACACAACTTTTAGCTCGAGGTGGATCAGCTCTCTTCATGATTTGCATCCATTTCTTTCGACTTTTAGGTTCGGAAGGAACATGAAAAAACAACTTTTCGGGTGAATTAGCAGTTGTATTTAAACACTTTGGCACAACACACGATTTTCTAGTTTCTGGATTCGACATTTTTATCAATTTTCGACACAAACTTCATGCACACACGTCGGAAGCAGAGTAGGCAGTGACCGGCCGTTGTACGGTGACGTCACAGCGGGCGATGACTCCGCTAGCTAAAAAATTAAATATCTCGGAAACTATAAGACATATCAAAAAAATTTTTTTACGGAATTTTTTTTATTTTTAATAGAGTGTATTGTAAGGTAAAAATCAAAAGTTGCTGATATTCTTCATTAAGAACTCAAATTAAAGGAGGATATCAAAACAACTAACAAGTTCCTTTGTCGGCACATCTACAAGCCGCCAAAGCGGATCAAAGCAACTTACCGACACATCTGGGAATTTTGTTTTTATATTTCTGCAATTGAAAATGGAAGAACTATAACTGCTGCTTGTTCTGTGAAATTGTAAATGACACAATTTGGGTCTGTTTAACATACATAAATTTTGGACATAAATCTAACTAAAAGTAATAGTTCCAAAGCGACAATGATCCATCTCTATATTTAAACTGTCTGTGAGATCGTCTACTACAGGCCGCATCTACGTCACCAGCATAACTGAGCGTGAGTCGCCAGGCCATCTCATGCGTATGTGAGGAGGACAGAGAACGAAGGATGGGAGGATGGAGGACTGTCGACGACGATGGTCGACTCAATCACCACCGTGCTCCAATTATTTACAAAGCACACTTTACGACTACCCGAGATGTTTAACTGTTGCGTCATAGGCGCCGGCGGTCATGTGTGTGTTGTACTGTGTGGACTGCATCGTTCTTCTTTCTCTTTTCCGCTCTTTATCGCAAATCGCATCTTTTATTAAATCATAGTTTTTATATCCGTCCACAAGTTTAGATAATCCTGATAATTTGCATTTAAATTATCGGTGGTCGAGCATCTCAAAAATTGTAGAAATATACCTAACGAGGTACTTTTATTTTTCCTTGTTAATACTATTTTGGTTAACGGGTGGCAACATGGCCTTTTATTTTTAGGAACTAAAAGAAATATTGAAAAGAAGAATATGAAAATAAAAATTCCACTAACGAATAATTTATAAAAAATAGCATTTTTAAGATGATATTTTGACGATTCTTTAATTTTTTTAGAACTGTGGTAGTAAAATTTGTACAAAGTTTATACTTTCATTAACGCGTCATAACTTCATACGATATTTCCCCTTGACCCGCGCAGCAAAAGTAGGCGTGCCTAAATATAAATCTTTTCCAAACTTTGGCAACACAGCATAATACATTTACCAAAAGATATTGCCGCCGAATAAATAAATCATTTATGCATTCTTAGTAGACAGTGGCCAGTGGCGTGCAGAACATAAAAATTAGGTGACCAAAACCATCCAATGTTTTAAATAGGCATTTGAACATACATACATTTAATTTCGTAAATATATATTTAGGTAATAAAAATATAATTCAATAAAAGTTACTGCTTTTCATTGATGTTTTATAGGTTTTTCTGGATTATTCACATGCGATTTGGATTTCTGTTTCTTTTTATCTGAAAAACAAGCTTACTTAAAGCGATTGCCGCTTCACAAAAGTCTAAATTATTTACCTTCCAAGAATATTGATGGTCCACCTTCAAAACTATTTAAATACAATTTACTTCGATCAGGGGGAGAAACAGTCACTTCTATCGGTTTATCTTCACCTTCTTGATAAGGCGTGTCCTCGTCTTCTTCATCTTCGTTATCACCAATACCACCACCAACGGGTTCAGCTGAATATTAAAGTTAAGGTACACAACAATAAAAATAAAAATTAATGAGTTTATTATATGAAATTCTGTAAATTCGTATCGACAAACTTTAAACTTTACTATAAACTGCGTTATATGGTGTAATAGAATTAGTGTTTGACCAAAAATTAATTAGTACTGCTAGTATATTAAAATAGAAATCGAAATTTTAGGTCAAGAGTATCGAATATCGTTATTTGGCATTAGTTTAGATTTAGAATGGTTTCAACATTGTTTAAAATATACATAAAGTTGAAAAAATCGTGAATTAACGCACAAATTTTTTGAAAAAATCGACAAAAAATCAAATTAACACATTTTAGAACCTTGTTTTGGCAAAAATTAAAAAAAATACAAAATTTTTATTTTAACTTTTGATTTTGATCCACATTGCAGAACAGAGCGGAATATTAGTAGAGTGAAATTAGACAAAAAATTTCTGAAAAGAGCTAAGTCAAATTTTTTTAATTTTTTCGATTTTATACATAAAGAGAAGCTTGTGAAAAATTTTTAAATAAATTTGGGCTGGAACTTCGCGAGATATGTGCCAAAAACGGCAGAAAACGGGAGAAAATCTGTATTTTTATGTCAAGAAGACATGGTAAAAATTAAAAAAAAAATGTATTTGTCCATCCAAAATCGGCATTTTTCGAAAAAAAAAAATGAATTGGCTGCCATTTTTGGAAAAACAATAATAGAGAAAAATTGTTTATCTTATAAAGAAGGATTTTGTGTGTACTTTTGTCTAAGAAAATCCAACATTTTATTTCTTTATTTAAAGTGCCCAATTTAGGGAAATTCGATTTTAATTTTTTTATGTTTATCGCGATATTTATGCTTGATTCTCTTAGAAAAACTATATTTCAGTCCAAAAAATGTTTAAAAAAATAAAAAAAATATTTCAGGTTCTAAAGTAAGTTTTTTATGAGGGAACGAATCAATATAAATCAACATAAAAAATGAAAATCGAATTTTTTTTATTATTCCCTAAATTGGGCACTTTAAATAAAAAAATAAAATGTTGGATTTTCTTAGACAAAAGTACACACAAAATCATTCTTTTCAAGATAAAAAATTTTTCTCTGCTATTGTTTTTCCAAAAATGGCGGCCAATTCAATTTTTTTCAAAAAATGCCGATTTTGGCTGGACAAATACATACATACATAAAAATACATATTTTCTCAAAAAAAAAAAATGTGCGCGAAATTTATTGAAAAAATTCGACTTAGCTCTTACAACCATATAAAATTCAAATTTCACTCAATTATATTGCAATCTTGCACATCGACGTTTCTTACCTTTCTTTTCGAATTGCTGTTTTGAAAAAAACATATTTTTATCAGAAAAAATATTTATTTATACTTTTTGAGAAATAATAATAATAGTAGTATTTATTTTAAAAAATATATTCAAAATTGTCCATTGTGTGATATATTTCGACGCCAGTGACGGATCCAGAGGGGGGGTCTGCCAACCCCCCCTCCCCCCAAAAGTATTAAATCATTATTTTTTACGAAAAATGTTTTATATAAAAAACTACTAGCAAAAATATCTACCTACTAAATAAAAAAAATATTCTTGAAATGACAGTTGACAATTAAATTTGGATTTACATAAAAAATGGAAAAATTGAACAGGTTGAACATTTGCATTTTTTAAATTCACAATTTCACAATTGTATTATAATCTGAGAAATAGATATTAAGATTTGGCGTACTTTTATAGACATTTTCCTATTGTTTTTCTTGATAAATTGATAAAATCGGCGAATAATTACATATTTTGACCATATTTTCCAGTTCACTATTTTCTATATAATTTCATAAAAAAATGATTTTTTGATAGAAAGTAATTTTCAGTTTTTTTGGCACTTTTCCACACTTTTTCTACGCTTTCCTTATTAATTTTTTTTCGTAAATTTAGAAATTACTTAACTTAAAAAAAAATTAGGGGCAAAATTTAGTAGTTCCCTCTTACTAATTATATTTTTAAAATTTAAAAAATAAAATAAAGCAAACTGTGTATTTGCTATAAATAATAAAAATATTCATAACAGATATATTGTATCAAATAAAATAAAGACCATGGGGAGAAAGCGCATTGACATGAAATATTTTCTCCTATGCTCTTTTTTACATACAAACCTGGAGGCAATTGTCCTGGAAGCTGTTGTCCCGGAGACAGTGGTGCTGGAAGTTGTGGTCCCGGAGACAGTTGTCCTGGAAGCTGTTGTCCCGGAGAGAGTTGGCCCGATTGCCACTCTTCGCACTGCACATAACACCCGTAAGGTGCAAACTGCCTAAATTTGAAAGCTTTTTTCCCATTTCTATTACCCAGTTTAATATGTTTCACAAGAATGTGTTTTTGACGATTTGATAAGTGACTTAAACGATCTAAAAAAATAACAAATACAAGAGATATTATCAAATATACCCTGTATTTCTACTAATGCTATCGATATAATTAACTTGTACCTAATAATTGAGATAATCCTTTATCGAAATATTGGTTGATGTCACTTAATTGTGGTAAACTCCCATTACGTTTAGGACTGCTACTGATGGATGTGGTGAGACTTGCAGTAGTCCGTGGTAAAGTTGTCGAAAAACTTTGCTGGAAATCGGTATATCAAATCCACAATAAATACCATTAAATTCAACTTAAAAAAATCAAGTGTAACTAGGAATAGTAAAGGTAATAGATATATAAGAGCGAGGGTTAAAGATATTCGCGCTTATAGTACATGGGCTTATCTGTTATAATATTCTACTAATTATTATATCTTTTATTGTTACAAAAAAACTAAGAATAAAACTACGGCCATAGAAAAATATAAAAGTATTACTATAAAAATATTGTACAGACAAAATACGAAAACACATTTACACTCTCAAACTCTCCGACTAATAATGTAAAATCTATACGAAGTCAGTGTGAACAGCAAGGAAATAAAATGATAGAATTTGTTTTGACAAATATTATGATAACTATTATTTATATTACAAACAATATTCAATTTTGGCAAATAGGACTCAGTTGTCCTTTTTACACTCTCGCTCTTTTATCTATTACCGTTACCATTTGAATACTCAAATTCGCGCTTCTTTTACTTTCAACAAATGTCATCCGTCATATATCAAATCTACCACCCTGAGAATATAAAAATAAAATAACAGAGCACTGATAAATGACATAAACAAGCACGTCCAGCGTTGACACATCTGCGGAATTCTGTTTTTTATACGGAATATCCTATTTTATTTGCAATTTTACGGAATTCCTAGCTAGTATATTGCTTCCAATGATTGATTATTTTTATTACTCTACATCCTGCAATACAGATAAATTCTAATATCGTTTTTAACATATTTGGAGGTTGACATACTCTGTTGGTTTTAGTTATTACAGAAATTATTCTGTTTGACAAAGCTACTTACCTGAGTCAATTTAATAGATGGCGCTGGAGTAGATGTTGGTACCGAGTTGGGTAAAATATTTTGGTTACTTGGAAACGGTTGTATTTGTATGGGACAAATTATATTACACCTCTGTGGCCAACATTTTGTATTAAATTTCTTTTTCTTTCTAATCGATTTTTTTTGGTGAAAACGAGATGTTTCGATATCTAAGAAAAAGTTAGAAAATTCTTCATTGTGCACCATTTAATACTAAAGGTCATTTATTTTAGAGAGGCAGTGACGCAATTTCTAGTTATTTCTGATGTCAACTGTTAAAGGTTGGCAACACTTCACGACGTTGCCGATGTGATATAGTGAAAATTTTTTATGCAATCAATGTGGCTACTCACTTAGAGTAGTTACAAATTGACCTCCAAAGTGTCAATGTACTGCATCCATTCCAATCTTAAAACAAATTGATAGCACATTAGATGCACTTATAATACTTATATTCAAGCTAGGAAAAAAAGTAACTGGCACAATTTTATCTTTAAGTGAACGAAAAAAAAATCTACCTGGCAACGCCGCAGATTTTTGACTTGTGACGTCACTGCCTCGCTAAAATTAATGACCTTTAGATCGTTTTTAATTAATTTTATAATATTTATCTTGCAAATTAATATTATTATTTGTGTAAATAAAAGTATGATATGTATATGATTTATTTAAATTTGAAGTTTTTTTAAATATCGCATTTAGTAATTAAAAAATAATAAACGGATGTTGACTATTTGATATTTAAATTATAATTTAAATTTACCCTTAGTTGTAACAACTTCTAAAACTTCCAGTAGAACTACCAACAGAATAACAAATTTCTTTTTCTCCATGTTATTTTAACACTAGTATGTATGCATGCCACGTTTTAAACAAACATTTGTTTAAAAGTAAACGCATTTTAAAACCTATCAGAATGTTAAATAAGGTTAAATAGTTAGGATTCTTTCCTTGGATTTTTTTTTAGAATAAAAATGTTTTATCGACAAATGACGAATTTGCATAAATAATTTGAGTTTTCAAAATAGTGTAAACAGTTTTTTCAAGGATTTTCTTTTTAATCACGCGTTTTAGAAACGTGAATTTTAAACGATTTTGTACCACCTGTCCTGAACGTTGCAGGATATTCTGAATTGAAACTTTATACTGTTTCATTTAAGGATTCTTTGAAGGGACTTTGATTTCTTCAATATGTTTATACCTCTGAATTAATATTAGCTTTTATTTTTAATATATTTTCGTTTAATGGATGTTTGAAAATATTTTGTAAAATTAATATTATATTTTTGTAGTCAGAGAAATAAATCCACTGATATAAAATATAATTTCTCTAATCATTATCCACCAAAAAGTAAGTTTCCAGTGCATAAATGTACTCTAACGTCCCATATATATTTTTATTGCACAGAGGGAGTCTTTAATAAGTTTTTTTTGTTACGTAATTGGTTTTGATATTCTGTTTTCATTTTAAAACAATCTTTTTGGACCCATCAGCCTGATGTCAACCATAACCAAAGTTTTTTTTTAAGATTATTGCTGCTGCAGAAGATCTACCCACACCACAACATCAGTTTGGTTTCAGAACCACCCAACAGCTCCATAGAATAGTACACGAAATATGAAAGTCTCGAAGAAAGAAAATACTGCAATGCTGAATTCCTAGATATCTTTCAAGCGTCCGACAATGTTTGATTCAAAAGCTTGCCCTCTACGAATTAAAAATTGCACTAAATATCCAGCAAACTATTTCTTCATACTCAAATTATACCCGTTAAATAGACACTTTTCTGTAAAACTTAATGACCGGCATTATTCCGCAGGGTTGTGTTCTTGGGCCGCTGCTCTACACATGGGCAATATACCTAAAAGGCTCCAGGGGGCGGGGGGGGGGGGGCAATTGTCCCTTCCAAAAAAAGTCCGGCAATGAGAGGATATTTCTCATATCTGCGTAAACCTTTTAGAATTTTAATATATCCTAAAATACTCACTTTTTCCCCCAAAAATGGCTCAAACATTTTTTTTTCCGTAATTTTGACATTGCCAATCGTTTCTTATACAAAATTCAATTTGCATAAACCAAATTTTAATTTTTTTGTAGATTCTAGGTCCATTTATATCCTAAAAAACTCACTTTTCCCCTCAAAAATGGCCCAAACATTTTTTTTCGGTAATTTAGGTATTGCCAATCGTTTCTTATACAAAATTCATTCGCGTTAATCAAATTTTAATTTTTTGGAGTTTTTTTGTAGATTCTAGGACCATTTACATCCTAAAAAAATTCACTTTTTCCCCCAAAAATGGCCCAACCATTTTTTTTCGGTAATTTTGACATCGCCAATCGTTTCTAATACAAAATTCATTCGCGTTAATCAAATTTTAATTTTTTGGAGTTTTTTTGTAGATTCTAGGACCCTTTACATCCTAAAAAAATTCACTTTTCCCCTCAAAAATGGCCCAAACATTTTTTTTCGGTAATTTAGATATTGCCAATCGTTTCTTATACAAAATTCATTCGCGTTAATCAAATTTTAATTTTTTGGAGTTTTTTTGTAGATTCTAGGGCCCTTTACATCCTAAAAAAATTCACTTTTTCCCCCAAAAATGGCCCAACCATTTTTTTTCGGTAATTTTGACATCGCCAATCGTTTCTAATACAAAATTCATTCGCGTTAATCAAATTTTAATTTTTTGGAGTTTTTTTGTAGATTCTAGGGCCCTTTACATCCTAAAAAAATTCACTTTTTCCCCCAAAAATGGCCCAACCATTTTTTTTCGGTAATTTTGACATCGCCAATCGTTTCTAATACAAAATTCATTCTGCGTTAAGCAAATTTTAATTTTTTGTAGATTCTAGGTCCATTTACATCCTAAAAAACTCACTTTTTCCCCCAAAAATGGCCCAAATATTTTTTTTCGGTAATTTTGATATTGCCAATTGTTTCTGATACAAAATTGATTCTGCGTTAATCAAATTTTAATTTTTTTTTGTAGATTCTTGGTCCATTTATATCAACAAACCCAACATATTAAACTTTTATATATATAACCCTAACAGCCGACGTTTGCCCCCCCCTGTATACTTTTTTCAAAAACTGTAGCCAACCGTTGGATTTTCTGTTTTTTACCCATTTTTTCAAGGTTTCTGATGCTTATAACAAAAAATTGAGACATAGAAAGGATTGAAGAATTTTTCACGAAATTTTCAGCCAATTTGACCGGGACCTTTTTACATTTAAATGGTGCGGGGTCCTTCAAAACTAAAACCCAATATTTTAAGAGAATTCATTTATTTTCCTGGAAGATAAAATATTTGAAATAATAATCCAAACATAGAAAAAAACGTTATTTTATTTATACTATACAAGTGTTTTTATGACTTATTTCGAATAATACACAACGAAAAATAGAATCTTCCAAAACACTGGTAATAAAATACACTATAGGAAAAAACGAGCCAAACGATTGTGTCCCATTCGGAATCAAAGCCATTGATTTGATTTTAAATAATTTACTCACTAAATATGGCGCTAACTAGAAAATTCACTGGCACAAATCAAAATATTACTAAAAATCAGAAAGTTCGATATTTTTGTTATCTCTGACAAAAAAAACCAGCAGATCTGAGATTCTTTGTAATCACGTATTAGTTCATAATATTGACGGGACAATAGAACTAATTTTAACAATAAACGTATTTCTAGCGTTCATAAGGCTTTTACGAAAAATTATTTTATTAAAAACATCTACTTGATGATACAACTGGAAACTTTTCGGGATTTACTTCGGGCCCAATCAAAATACAAAAATAATTTGAAATTATAGCACATAAATCAAAATTTCCCTGTACTATATAAAAAAAAATTATTTTGCAATTCAAATTGAACCTTCTGCTGTGTTACTGTAATATTTTTCGAATTTTATAGATATAAAAAAATTATTATTAACAAAAGTTGCAAGTTTAACTAACATACAGGGGGTGTCATTAATTTTATTAATAAACGAATGGCAGCCAACATGCAACAAACAAAAACCGAGAATATGGCAACAACTCAGTCTTTTTAACGAAAAAACCAATAAAACTCAATTAAATTATTTTTCCCACAAACAATAATCATCTCTAGTAGCAGCGACGTATTCATCCACCAAATCTTGTACAACTTCTCTGCTCGAATCCAATTCATCGAGATTTTCCTTAAACATGTCTTCTTTTCTAAACTGATCCAGAAAAGCTTCTCGCTTTCTCAATTTGTCGTATTGGGTTAAAGCTCGATCAAAGAGCTGAAAAGGAAAAAACGGTAAAAATTGTTTATCCTACCAGATTGCGCCAATTATCGTTCGAAATTTACAACCTGGGACGAATTAGTAGTAATAATTTATTAGAACAGTTTGAAGGTTGTCATAAACAAAATAAAAAAATACTTTTTGAGTCCTTCATTTAATTTTTTCAGTTAATTAGTATTTTATTACATCCTGTATGAAGTGTAAAAATAATTTTTAAATACTTACTGAACTGATGTTGGTATGATTGGCCAACATGAGACCGGACACTCTGTGAGCTGACTGTATATATGGCGATTTTCTGGAAAGCGCCACCTGAATGCTAGCCGGACCCCATGGGATAAACTGGGCTAGTTTTCGTTCCCTGATTCTTTGCAGAGACTTGTGCACTTGAGTAGGATCTACTTCTCCCTATCGTGATACAGGAAAAAAATTAAGACCTGGGCTAGAGGAACCAGAGACACTTCAGTAAAGTGAATTTCTTACCTGTATAATATTCAAAATGGAAATAAAACAATGTTGGGAGCTTCTGTCTTGCGCTGTAGATACCATCATATTTTTTGGTTGCAGTAATCGTCTCATTACATCCAAAACTGTCGTTTTCCTGACACTGGCCTCGTCAGTATCGGTCGAGAGGGGTGTATACCCCGTCATTAAGAAATGTAACCGGGGAGTTGGAATGAGAGGACCAAGTAACTCCATTAAGTCATTGTTCATGTATGAGGGATATCTTAAAAATTAATTTTTCATTAAAAGATTTTGATTTATTAAATTATTTAGAGCTTAAAGACATAATATCACTTCTAACAGGTCAAGTGCCAAGTGACACTAATTCTTCGACTTACCTTAAAGTTGTTGTAGAAACAGACATAATAGTACTGACCAAACTATTAATTTGTGTAAATGTGGGGTTCTGAATCTTTAATCGATCTGCTGCTATCCTATTTAAAGCTGTATTATCTAAAACGACTACAGAATCCGCAGATTCTGTCAATCTCTTTAAGGTGAGTAAAGAATTATAAGGTTGAACCACTACATCACTAAAAAAAATATGTAAATATTGAAGAAAAAAAAGAAATTGTGAAGTAAAACAAGTTACCTGATTTCATCCAAATTGGGAAACACACTGTATGTTTGTACCAACTTTTTAGGAAACCTATCAGACAATTTTTCGAGAATATTTGAGCCCATTCCAGACCCTGTACCTCCCGCAATCGAATGGCACAAAACGAAACCTTCCAAGCTGTCACTACCCTCAGCTTCTCTATCGATAATATCAAAAATCTCCTCGTTGAGTTTTTCGCCCTGAGAAAACCCAGAGGCCCAATTGTTACCTACAAAGATTATTTTACTTGGTAATCAAAACACAAATATGTATTATTATAAATTCCAAAAAATGTATATTAAAACTTACCTGCACCACCACCATTTTTGGACAAAAATACATTTTCTTGATTGTACAACTTGGAATAAGGAGAATTTAAAATTGTGTTAATTACCCTTGGCTCCAAATCTAAGAGTACAGCTCTTGGTATATAATGCTCATCATCTGCTTGATAGAAAAATACATCTTTACGATCTATACCTAAAAAAATTAGGAAGATTTAATTATATTCTGCGACATCCTAACAAAAACAAAATATTTACTTTCGGTAGCATAATCTTCCAATATCCCTTCTGGGTTTATTCCATGTTCTGCACATAATCGTTTCCAAAACTCAAAACCAACTAAAAAGTTTACAAAAAAATTTTATAAGTTAAAACCTAACCTAAAAATTTTATAAAATCTTACTTTGATTGCCGCATTGGCCAAGTTGGAGAGTTATCATTTCACACGGCATGTTTAAAAATGTTTTTTAATTACGATATACTTATAATTGTCCCTTTTACATGCATCAATGCCCAAAGAAATTAGTTTTTATTGATTCAAATGACATTCGTTACAGTAAATGTCAACTAAAATTTGAATCGATCTAGTATCTGACTGCAATAGGGTAGTTGTTGTCACTTACAAAATTTAAATTTTGAAGATGCTTAAATAGAATTAAAAGCAAACAGTTACAAGCGAATCAACTAAAAGTTTTAATGGGGTAATTTGTGTGTTTCGCAACTTGAATCTAATTTGGTGAAAATATAAATAACGTAACTACTAGCGAACTGGTTGCAGTCAGTATTTAGAATCTCCTAAACTTTAAACCAAACTTGCTCATTGGTCAAATTCTGAAGTTGGTAGAAACACAACAAGCGATGCCAACATAAAACAGAATGGGATTATACGAGCGTCTCACAACAGTATGAATATGGCTGCTGGCTGCAGGCATGAGCAAGAGCCAAAAATATATTTACTTGAAATATTACTTTGTACATCATTTTTATGAGCTTTATCTTACCTGACCTGACCCTGCAAATTATTGATCTGTTACATTTTATTAATTTTTAGTTGCGTACAATCGCCGATGCTGCAGCCGTCAGCCAAATTCATACTGTCGGGAGACGCCTCCGAAATTATTATCAACAATCTGATTTAAAAATCACCCGCATTATTATAATTAATCAAAAAGGAAATGAATGAATAAATAAGGGTGATGGTTTGTGAGACAGACAAAGATATAAGACAAAATAAAGATAAAGCTTCATAAAAAAAAGAATTAAAATGTATCTGGGGTAACAGAACTAATGTTTTGTCAATAAGAGACATTTAAAAATAAAAATATGTCTACAATTACGGATAATACTCCGAAAATTCAAGAAAACCCCCCAAAAGTGTACCGTAGGGGAAATTCCGCACTAGATGATCTATGCAAAGGTCCCAGGTGAAATTAAACGTAAATAATAATTATTCCCAAATGTAATCTGATTTTTTTCAGAATGACCAAAGAATTCATAAAAAAACACTGCAAAGAACACAAATTATACCAGACCCCATATCTGAATGACGTACTGTATCTTCACTTTAAAGGATTTTCATATATTGAAAATTTGGAAGATTATACAGGTTTAAAATGTCTATGGCTCGAAAATAATGGGATTCGAGAAATAAGTGGTCTTGATAACCAAAAAGAACTAAGAAGTCTTTTTCTACATTATAATCTAATCAAGAAAATACAAAATTTGGAATGCTGTCCCATTTTGGACACGTTGAATATATCCTATAATCAAGTAACAAAAATTGAAAATTTGAGTAAGTGCCTAACAGTATTTTAGATTAACAGCAGACGGGCATAGGGAGCTTTTTAATATACAGGGTGAGTCACGGTGAACCCGACAGTCAATTTGTGGCTATATTTTAAAAATTTTGTTTATTCATGGATATGTGGGTTGATAAAGGCTACATTTTAAAATTATTTTGAAATATACAGGTTGTCCCAAAAAAGTGTGGCGTATCAAAGTTATATTATTAAAATTACAATTTGGTTTACGCAGAATGAATTTTGTATAAGAAACGATGTCAAAATTACCGAAAAAAAAATGTTTGGGGGAAAAAGTGAGTTTTTTAGGATATAAATGGACCTAGAATCTACAAAAAAATTCAAAAAATTTAAAATTTGGTTTACGCAGAATGAATTTTGTATAAGAAACGACCAAAATGGGGCGATTCTCTAATGACATATTCAAACGACAATATCGTTCTTATTGTAAATAAGACACCCTGTATTTTAAAATCTTATATAGCAAATTCTATTACCTTTTAAAAATTATAGAGGTCTACTGTGCCTAAATCTATTAATTTTGGAGTTATTTTTATTTTTGTTAAATTTTACATTATTTTTTCACCGTAATGCCTAAATATAACACACTGTATTTGATCAGCTTAGACTATGATCCGAAAACATTATCTTTGAAACTGTGTGTTTGGTTTTGACATTATGAAAAATGTTTCGAGATGCATCAAAATCTGGATGGTTAACCGTCATACTAATCCATTATTATGAAAAGTGGATTCATCTGTAAACAGCACATCATAAAAAAATCATCTTCCTTCTCCAATGCCCATAAACTCGAGCGGTAAACCGTGAGTTAAATTTTTGTACACTAATGGCTAGTAATGGCTTCTCACTATTGGCTAGTAATGGCCGCCTAAAGGCTAGTAATGGCTACTAATGGCCGAGTAATGGCTACTATTGGCTAGTAATGGCTGACTAATGGACGAGGTATGTACACTAAAATGGACCTCGCGGTTTACCTCTCGGAAAATCTGTTCTGACGCGTAATCTAAATGTTTTAGGATGCTAATAAAAACTCTAAAATCTAGTAATTTATCGATTTAATCTAAATTTCTGGCAAAGAGGTAACTAAACTTTGCCTACTTGAAAAAACACATGAATTTAATAAAAACAATTTATTATTATTTACAGGTTGCATAAAACCTTTACACACTCTAAATATGTCTCACAATTTCGTGGAAAAATTGGAAGATTTCGAACATTTGGCGGAATTATCGGAACTCTCTGTATTAGATTTATCGAATAATCACATCAATGAGCCTCTGATCGTTGAAGTTCTTGCAAAAATGCCTGGTTTGAGGGTTCTATACTTGGTGGGAAATCCAATCATAAGACAAATCCCTGCTTATAGGAAAACTTTAATACTAGCATGTGTACGTAAATTTTTAGTATTATAGCGGAATTTAGATACATTCAGTATACAAATCTGGCAAAATGTTAACGGAACATAGGATTTTCAATGTATTTTGGACAATAGTTGATACATCGTCGCGCAGATTTCTTATATATTGTGCTGGTCGACTTCTACGTGAGCTCTTGTCGAAAATACATTGAAAATCCTATGTTCCTTTAAAATTTTGCCAGATCTGTATAATAGTTTGTTTTGTAGTATAACACGTTGCAAGATAATAGGGACAACACAGCAACGTGCAGAAGAATGTCATGGGCCTGTTATTCGATTTTAATCTACTAGAATAAGGGATATAAAGCTCAATATCGTTTCGGGGTAGGCCTTCAGCTCAGATCACGTTCTATGAGATGCTTCGCCTTCATAATATATTACCGTTGAACAGTGCGTCTCAATTATTTTGCAACGAATAATATACAAATAAGTTCTGTTGGACTGTATCAAGTTAAATCTATTTAAAATAATAATTT
Organism: Crepidodera aurea; assembly: GCA_949320105.2. Classification (NCBI taxonomy): domain Eukaryota; kingdom Metazoa; phylum Arthropoda; class Insecta; order Coleoptera; family Chrysomelidae; genus Crepidodera; species Crepidodera aurea. The sequence goes on along the minus strand of OX439477.1, from coordinate 16,735,791 downwards.
TTAACAGAAAGACTTGCAATATTTGGACGATCGTCCAGTATTTCCAAGAGAAAGAGCGTGCGCAGAAGCATGGTAAGTTCAAGTATGGGGTAATCATTTCACATCTTACTGAAAAAATTTCCCCTTTTAGGGAAAGAGGGGGAGTTACGGAAGAAGCTGCTGAACGGCAACGTTGGATTGACGCCGAAAGAGCGCGCATTATGGACAGCGTTAATGGTAAATAAACTTTATTCGCTTTTTATTTTTATTTGCAGCGTTCTACATTTTTTCCAGCTCTTATTAGGATCCGAGACCGCCATATTGAAGAAAGAAGACGCGCACAACAACAGTGCGACAGCGGGCATGGTACCTCAGTAGGAGATTCGGAAAGCGAAGCTGAAAGTATAAACGAAAGGGTTCCATCGAACTTGAATAACGAAGCACAACCTGAAGAAAACGAAGAAAATCCTGTAGGAGAAAGACCAGCAACGCCCAGCGGAGGAAACGATTCTTCAGGCGAAAACGAAGAAAATTATGAAAGCTCATCTGTATCTTCATCTTCTGATGAGGATGAAGAAGAAGATGATTTCATGAAGGACAGGCAGTTGCCCGATGCAAGGGTTTACGAAAATTATAGAGAGAGAATTTTCGATTTCGAGTCTAAGAGTAAATTCAATAACCCTTTTAATAATTATCCTGCATTTTAATTTGATCTTTTTTTAGCCTTCAAAAGTCGATTTATGGTTGAAGAAATTGATAATTCAATATATAGACCGAGCATAAGTAGACATAAGGCTAAATCAGAAGAGAAAACCGAAAGCGAAAATGTTGATGTTAAAACGGATGACAAAAGTTCAGTACAATCGGAAAAGGAAGCAGAAGAAACTGCCCAAGATTCTGGATTTAACGACATGGTTACAGCTATGGCTAAAATGCATGGTATAGATTGGACACAAGAATCGAAAAGTGAAGAAAATAAAGAAATTCCATTACCAGAAGAAGAAGAAGACTTCATAACTGACGAAAATAAAGATCAGTTAAAAGCATCTTCTGAAGAAAAACGCAATGAAGGAGAATATGTTCAATCCTTTAATGAAAATGAACATCAGATCAAAGCATCTTCACATGAAGAACCCGAAGACGACAAAAATCTTCATTTACTTAACAAAAATGAAGATAACGTTAGTTCTAACGTCGGAGTTTCTTCTGAAGATGTCATTACAAAAGAAAGTGAACCAATTCAGTCGGAATATGTTCAATCCTTTAATGAAAATGAACATCAGATCAAAGCATCTTCACATGAAGAACCCGAAGACGACAAAAATCTTCATTTACTTAACAAAAATGAAGATAACGTTAGTTCTAACGTCGGAGTTTCTTCTGAAGATGTCATTACAAAAGAAAGTGAACCAATTCAGTCGGAATATGTTCAATCCTTTAATGAAAATGAACATCAGATCAAAGCATCTTCACATGAAGAACCCGAGGACGACAAAAATCTTCATTTACTTAACGAAAATGAAGATAACGTTACTTCTTATAACGTCGGAGTTTCTTCTGAAGATATCATTACAAAAGAAAGTGAACCAATTCAGTCAGAATATGTTCAATCCTTTAATGAAAATGAACATCAGATCAAAGCATCTTCACATGAAGAACCCGAGGACGACAAAAATCTTCATTTACTTAACGAAAATGAAGATAACGTTACTTCTTCTAACGTCGGAGTTTCTTCTGAAGATGTCATTACAAAAGAAAGTGAACCAATTCAGTCAGTAGCAGAGAAAGAACTTTCTTCTCGTCAAATGGTTATTGAAGAAATAAAGAGTGAACCTGTGGTACATAATAAACAACTCTCTCCTCGCCAAATGATTATTGAAAAACTTGAAGAAGAAGATAGAGAAAACCCATGCGTTTTAAACAGAGAGAAAGCTAAAAAGAAAGCTATAGAGCAACTAACAAAGAATATGTCATCCCAAGCTACGATGACGTTTGATGAGCTGGTGGGGAGCAATTACGAGGCGAGGAAAAAAGAAAGAGAGGAAGCAAATAACAAACAGGAGGCGGAGGAAGAGGTGGAAGAGGATGAAATGAAGTCTCCGGGAAATAGAGATGGTCCCAATCTGCATTTAGCCAGATTGTTGTTGCAAGAAATTCGTGAAGAGGCAGGAGACTCAGACGACGATACTGATGTCGAAGACAGTGAAGAAACTGATGGAAGAGATGAAGAAAGAGAAATATCCATTAAGAAGTTTGTAGATGAATACAAAGCGAAGGAAAAAGATAATGTAAAGTTAGAAGAAAATCAAAATGAAGATGAAAAAGTCATCAACACTGAAGCTGAAAAACTAAAAAGTAAAGAGTTAAAAGATATAGATAAAAATGACATCGAGGAAATCATTAATACTGTATTGAATGCAAAAGAAAGAGAATTGGTTAAAGAATTTACTAATATAGGAAAAGAAACGATCGATGAAAAATCTGATTATGAATTGAGGGAAGAACAGTTACAATTGGTTAAAAATTTGATTCAACTCAGTAATAACCAGCACACTGTTTCTGCAGAGGATCCGGAAAACGAAAATACAACAAATTCCGTGGAAGAAGAACCAAAAATTCAGGAAAATGAGGATACTTACATTGATACGAAACGAGATGAAGATTCAGACAGTAAAGAAGATGTTTCAAATGATTCGGATCAAGACGATATAGAAGACTTCCAAGACGCAGTTGATAACCTCGATGATTGTGAATCAGCGATTGCCGCGTCAAATGACAGTGACAATCTGACATTGACAGTCGAGCAAACCAACATTATGGCAAAATCAAAGTCGAATAAAGAGGAAAAATCAACTGATAGGAGTAATGAAGTCGAACCTGAAGAAGATAAGGATGTTGTAGCTTCGACTAGTAAAACTAGTAATTTGACGAGAGCTGAGATACAGGAGATTTTGAGGGCTGAAATTGCGAAACTTACAAAAGACTCTTCCATCCAGGATATCATTGGAGAGAATATCAAGATAAAAAAAGTAAGCGAAAATAGCGTAAATAAATAGCCTTTAAACTTTAAACTAAATATTTTTTTGTAGTCCAAAAAACCCGCCAACAGCGACAGCGACAGCGACGCCGAAAGCGACGATTCTTACGAAAGATTGGAGAACATCTTCTACGAAGAATTAGACAAAAGCCATTTAACAGAAGCTCAGCCGCTTCCCGAGCAAGATGATGATCCTGATGAGGAAATAATTCATAACGTTGTAACTAAGGAAGAATTGAAGAAAATTTTAACTTCGAAGCCAAAGGATGAAACTGATGAAGATAAGAGGTATTTGGAGATGCTGGAGTGGGACTTCAAGGTTAGTAAATGATATACAGGACGGTAAAAAACTAATATTTAAGTTATCCTATCAGTAAAATCGCTGGATGTAGTAAAAAAGCATTTTTTAAAATTGGAGAATTTTTTCATAAGAGTCTAGTAACTTCTGGGTTAAAAATTTAAGTAGAAGCTTATTTTGGCAGAATTTCTTGTAGAGCAGTCACTCTATCGTGCCCTTGTGTGTACCTTTGACAACAAAAGGTTATGTTAACCACCAAGTTATATATGAGAAGCTCTACAGACCCAGTTGGCCCACGGCTTGGGTTGTGATCTTCTTCCATTTCTTCCTATCCAAGCATTTTTCCTTCCGAGAAATGTAGGTCCGCCTCAGCTTCTTCCATCTTCTTTTATCTTCTTCCATCTTTCCTTCGGTTTTCCTCTTCGCTTTTTTCCTCCTATAGTTCTGCAGATTATCCTTTTTGGAATCCTACTCTGAGCCATCCTTCCCACCTTATCCTCTGGGCTCTAACAAATCCTGAAATACTGGGCTCTCGATACATGTCTTTGAGTTCTTGGTTTGTTCTTCTTTCCCATAATTCATTGACTTGTTTTCCCCCAAAAATTTTCCTCAGAAATTTTCGTTCCCAAATCTCCAACGTATTGATGTCTTTTCTTCTCAAAATCACAGTTTTGTAGTCTAATCTTTAGCTTCCTTGAAATCAGCTTACTTTCCAGTAGATGGTTCAGGCTGTACAAACATCTATTTCCCTTTCCCAGTCTTGTTTTAATTAATCCCAGACTTTCTTGTAAATGTTGCTCTCTCCCAAGTAGGCAAATGGCTCGACCTCTTCACCTTACCACTTAACCACCAAGTTAGCTCAGTAATTTCTGTTATTCCGAGTTAACCGAACAGTCAGTATTATAACCTTTTATTTTAAAGGTACCAATAACAGGAAAGGAAATTCTACCGGCGCTAGAACCGTTGAAGAAAGATGAAGAACGTAGCGAAATCATAGAAATGCTAAAGAAGAGCAGAGAATACCAACGGGGCGGATACTCTCAACAAGAATTCGAAATTACACCACCAGGAGATATTGTAGAAGAAGGCGACGTAATAATGTACGCGAGAAACTTATCCTCGAGCTCTTCTAACACGTCCACCGAATGGAGCAACATCAGTACCGAAAAGGATAAGGGCGTTGATGATCCGACGGTTTGCAAGACTTTGAAAGGGTCTAAGAGCTTTCCGTTGTTTCAGACCATAAAAGGAAAGAAAGTGGAGGAAACTAAACCGACGAATTCTCAAGAAAATCTTCAAGCAAGAAATTCTATGAAAATTTGCAACGATATTGCACACATTAGAGCGGAAATGGCGAAGTACGTCAAGCAGTTTGATGAGTTTAAAGAGAAATGTAATAAACCGAGAGAGGCTTTGGTGAGTAAAATTGATGAGTTGTGATTGTAAACGAATACTGATTCGACTTTGACACCTTGCTAATTGAAAATCATTATATATTATATTTATCAGCACTACAGGTCTTCTAGACCCTTGTCTTCAATCTTATTTACTATTTTCAATTTCTTCCGGTTCTTTGGTCGGTTGTTTAAAATATCTTGTCCATCTGTCTAGTTTGTTCTTTGTTTCTTCCGACAGCTGACCAAATGTCACGGCCGTCAGCTGATTCATATTCCTTTCAGTGTCTGGTTGGTTCTTAATTCATGTTGTAGTTTTAAAATTGCTGTAGAAATATAAACATACATGAATTGAAGAGTTTGTTTTTTTTTCTTTGCAGATAAATGACTATAAAGAAGCAGTACAAAAGGAAATGGTCGTAGTTGGAAAAATGATGAAAGCCAGAAAACTATTGATCGACGAAAGACAGAGAGAAGCTCACTACATTAGACCAGAAAGACCAATCAGAAAACTCGACGATATCCCGATAAGCGAATTCAGGAGACACTATCTAGACTTCGGAATGGACTTAGATGAAGATTCTGAAGATGAAAATTTAGAAAAAAAATTGGAGCAGGCAATGAAAATCGAAGAAAAAGGAGGAGGAGGAGGAGGAACCTACGAAGAAGAGAAAGAAGTTGCTGAAATTAAACATATAAACCAACAACATGAAGGACAATCCATTGTTAAATCTACACATTTTAATGAAGTAAAAGTCGAAGAAACCGAAGACGAGGACGAATTTGAAGATTGCCAATCTGTGGCTGAAAAAGAACTCGAAGATTACTTTAAAAACGTCGATTTAAAAACCGAATCGGACAGCAACAGCTGCGAAGAATTGGACGAGAACTATAAAAAGTCTATAGAGAAGATTTTTGATTCAGATGAAGATGAAGAAATTAGAAAATTAGACAAAGCAGCGTCTAAAGAAACCATTGACGAGTTTAAGGATCACGGTGACGAAAAGGGGAACAATAAGATAGAAGAAGATAAAACTAGCGAAGAAATCGAAGAACCTATTGCGACTCGTAGAGTCGTTCGTTCTTTGGAGATGCAATTAGCCAAAGAAATGGATTAAAACGATAATGTGTTAGGTTATGATTTTAGTTTGTACGAATGAAGGCACTAAATAAATCAGTTCGCAGTGTAAAAGTATTTTATTAACATAATATTAATACAGGGTGAAATTTTTTATATGAACAAAACTAATTTTTTAAGACCGGTCCTGATTTTTTCCAATTAGGTGGTATAAATGAAGGTGTCAACTCGGGCATCAGGTCTGTCCGGCGCCATTTTTTTTTAATTTGCAGGTTGTGGAAGGGCGGGAAATTGGCCCATTGATCTCAAAAATGTATTTTCTCCGATATTTCCGAAAATATTTGTTTAACCTTTTAATACTTTCGTTATTCTTCACTCCGTCCTCTTTTATTTGACATATTTCTTCAACACATTCCGTTTCCATTACTTTCTTAATTTTCTGTTCCTGTAACTCTTCTACCTCTGTTATTCTTTCAATCATTTCTCTTCTAATATCTTTCCTTGTTTCTTCTATTTTTTTATATGTATACATTTTTAAGTCTTGTGTTATTTCTTCTATTCTATTTTCTATACCTTTCATTTCTTCTTTCATCATATTTCCCAATTTGTCTTCCATCTTTCCCATTTTGTCTTCCATCTTTCTTGCCAAATCTTTTTTATTTTTATTCATTTGTTTTCCCATATTTGTAATCATCTTTATTAATTGATTTAATTTTTCCTGTTTTTTCAGATTGTTCTTCAATATCTTGTTCCTTGTCACTTGCTTCTTCATCATCATCTCCTTGACCTATTTCTACTCCTTGCTGTCTTGTTAATCCAATTTTTCTACCATCTCTCAAATACATTTTTTTTGTTTTTTTTTTAAACCAATTTTAACTTTATAAAATCCTCCTTACTTCTTATTCTAGAGGAGCCCCACGTTGGGCGCCAAATTTGTAATGATTTAATGAAATTATAGTTTTACTTTTTTAATGTTTTATTTTTTTAACTTCCAACTTTTGACAATTCTTAATTTTTTATTAACTATCATCAACAAAAAACAAACATCCCATAACAACCCTGTCAAATTTTAAATACCCCTACACATAATTTTTTTTATTAACCAATCAAAAAACCCAACTTATAAATTTTGATTATGTACCAAAAATCCATCTCATTATAGATGGTTGGAAAGAGAAATAAGAGCCATTTTAAAAAAGAAATAAAACATTAAAAAATATATTAGCGATGACGTTTATACTTTGATATGATATAAATGGTGAAAAATGCATACTGGATAGATATAAAAAGGACACTCTGTATATGTATGTGTGTATGAATTCAATTTGATTGGTTCCATTGTAAAAAGTGGCAGTTGATTGTCTCAAATGGTCCTATTGAGATTTTTGAATAATTAATTTCGTAATAAAGGATTTTCTATTCATAAAAAATGCGCCTAATTTAGTTATAGCGTGATAATACTTGAAAAGAATCCATAATAACATATATCACAAAAGTTATAATTTGTTGACATTTCAATATTTCGATTACGATATTTTGTGGCACAAAGACACACAAAGTTTTGTCAGTGGAAAACAATCAACTAAATAATAATTTGTACAAAATGAGCAAGACGAAGAAAGTTTCGATATTTAAAAATTATTTACTGAATACTTCCTTTCACGGATATAGATTCATAGTTGAAGAAGGAAGACATTGGACAGAAAGGTAAACAATTACATAAAACTAATTTTCTTATTTTTGTTTTCATATAAAAACATTTTATTTTAAATTGCAATAACAAAATATACGTAGATTCCAAGATTTGTATCAAAATGGCAACAACGCGCTGTTTGCGTATATACAGGGTGTTACCAAATAAGTGCGAAAGTTTTTAAGGGGATGAGTTCTTTTCGAAAATTAAAGGGGTCTTTCATGTAAACAAAATCTCTTTGGCCTTTCCTTAAAAAATGGGGTTGCTTGTTTCACCCCAAAATATTCATAGCAAGCCTTTTTATTAGTAGAACATGCCCACAAAATGCCATTTCTTCAACACTTCAGCAATTTCAAGAAAAAAAACATTTTTTTTCTCGTTTTTGGAAACGTAACTTTTCAAGGAAAGGTCTATGAGCTTTTGTTTACATAAAAGACCCCCCTTAATTTTCGACAACGATTCACCCCCTAAAAACTTTCGCACTCATTTGTTAACACCTTGTATATACGCAAACAGCGCGTTGTTGCCATTTTGATACAAAATCTTGGAGTCTACGAATATTTTATGTTATTGCAATTTAAAATAAAATGTAGACCCTGTAGACAGTGAAATATGTGTTTCTAAGTTTTAAAATGTTATAGGATATTTTGGTTGATTTGCTGCACATTGAGCTGGATAGCAGCGGGTTTATTAATTTACTCAGCTTATGACGATTTTTTGCATAACGCTATAAGTTTTGTAGTCGATACAAGCTTCTTAGATTGGGATACGAATTTTCCGTCTGTGGTCGTTTGCGAAACTGACAATGAGGATAATATTGCAACTGTAACAGACAGGTAAGATCGATATACCGCAAAACATAAAGTAGACATGAATTAATACATCAAAATAGCGTTGGTAACGATAAAAAAATCTTTGCTGCTCTAAAGTGTATGCTAACTTCACAATTTCAAAAATAAAATCGAAAATTTGGTTTTTCCATTATATCTCGAAAAAAAAATAAAAATTTCGAAAAACTAATAGCACCACATGAAAGAACGGAAAATTACGAAAAAGAGAGTACTTAAGTGCCAAGTTTCATCGATATCACATCTTGTGCTGGTCAAACTCTCTGACACGACATGGCGATTAGCCCTTTTAACAGTGGATCGTCGTCTAGATTAGCGTTTTTTGAAAATTAATTTGTAGATCCAATAATTTAAAATTTTAGGGTATTTGGTGACCCTCACGACTATAATTTGGACGAAATAGTAAAAGAATTGGTATTTTACAAAGGACTTTCTCTATACACTCTCCAAATATGCGGTCCAGAGATTGGCGATGCCAGAGATAAAAATTGTTTTATAAAAAATTTAAGCTATTATCATGATGAGGTAAATCTTTATGTTTTAATATTTTTCTTTCGAGTTCAAAATTCTCTAAGTCTTTTTTTGCACCTGCAGCCTTTTTTAAATATGTCTAGTGGGAAGGTGCGAATTTTTTTTGCAGGCACGCAATTATTTTTGTAGTGTTTACATTGCAGGAGGGAAAGTTTGGGTTTTTTACTTCTTTGCAGGTATCTGCGTTTTGTTGCGGGCGTGTTAATTCTTTGTTTTGTATTTTTTACATGTACTTTTGTTGTAAATATAAATTTGTTGTTTTATAGTGTTTTTTTTTTTATAACTAGATTATTTTTTTTAAGGTGAGGAGTTCTTGTAAACAACTTTTTCACCATTGCCAGTGGAATGATGTCAGTTTTGATTGTTGCGCATATTTTAAAGAGATAGATACAGAATTGGGTAGATGCTACGGTTTAAATTCCATGCAAACAAGGTAATAAATGAATTTGTCACATTAACGCCACATTGGGGGACAAACTAGAAGTTGTATCATTAAACCAACGAGGCAAAATCTCTTCTTCGCTTATAAATTATACCATAAATTTTACTAAACATTAAAAAAAATAATTTTAATCTCATTTTTAGAGAGAAAAATTCGCCTTTCTATAAAATGGTATCAAATAAAAAAACAGGACCTGGAAGTTTGCATTTAGAAATACGGGGCCTTACGAATGTATGTTTTAATAAAAAAAATTAAATTCGAAAATGAGATTTATTGTTTTTTGCAGTTGTATACTTTGGGTTCTTTGGAAATACCATCTTTATCAACCTTAGCTGGAGATACCATTCAAGTGTCTCCTCATATACTTTTTAGAAGAACTTTTGCTATAAAAGAGATTGACAATCAACCCGAAGTAAGTGTAAAAGTATATAAACGATTTCTTTCATTGAACAAAACTCATTTGTTGTAAAATTTTGACTATTGTAGAAAAATTGTTTTACCTCCTCTGTAAATGCATTATCACCCTTGTTAAAGTTCTATTGGTTCAAATTAACTAATTGCATTTACATTTTTTTGTAAATATAGTTTATGTATTCTTATTATAAATAAATATTATTATTATTATTATTTTTTTTTTTTACTTCTGTGTCAACGGCATCGACTACTATGGCCATTAGCCTCGTGTTCTGTGTAGGCTTTGTTACTGTTTCCTAGCGCCACTTTAGGAACAGCACTGTTAATTAGAACCCAACAGTGAATGGTCGAGTGAGGAATCACACCTGGTATATGAAAATCAATTTCTAAATTTTTAATTAATTAAAAATCAGAAAAAGATTTCTGCCTTTGGTGTGATTCGAACCCACAACCCTTGGATTATCCAGTGCTCTACCGCTAAGCTACCCACCCCCCAATATTATTATTATTATTATTATTATTATTATTATTATTATTATTATTATTATTATTATTATTATTATTATTATTATTATTATTATTATTATTATTATTATTATTATTATTATTATTATTATTATTATTATTATATTTACAAAAAATATATATACATACATTTATAACAAATAACGTATTTGCGGTGTTGCCGCATTCATTGAGTAGCGTCGTCGCTGCAAATTTTAAAATTCAAAATACCATTTTAGGTAAGAGATGTTAGTATAGATCAAAGGAAGTGTCGTTTTCCCGAAGAAACATTTTTAGACGTTTTCCCATATTACAGCTACAGCGCTTGCTGTGTCCAATGTAGAAAAATTGCTCAACTCAAAAAATGCGGTTGCAATCATCACCTTATTCCAAATACTCGTAAGATCATCGTAGCTAGTTTTCCTTTTATATTTGAAAAATTAAGCAAGGTTTTTTTTAGCCTTTAAGCAGCAGTGCGATCTCGATGGTATTAAGTGCTTAAACCAACATTATAATGATATTTCAGTTCTTAAGGCTTCTTGGTCAAATAGAACTGGGCTGGTATGTGGTTGCCTCCCAAGCTGTAACGAAATTGAATTGTCTACTATTAGGGACGACAAAAGCGGGTAAAAAGTGCTTTTTTTGTAATTCTTTTTATTTGTCCCACTTCTGAATCCACAAACTTGTTCGGTATCTGAATTCGATCTGTGTGTGTGTGTTGATTCTAAGTAAGCTTAGGGTTTGATGTGCCCCTCCGTACCTCTTCGGGAACACCTTCAAAATGGGGTCCAAAACATGAAAATTTTGAAGCTTAAAATGACATTGAATTTAAAGTAGGCACATAGTGAATGACGATTTTGGTAAAAGTGAGTAGACTGTGGCTGTGTTGATTAGTATAAGAACTGTCAATCTAAAATTTTATTAATACTTTCATTACAATTTGTTCGGACTATGGCAATGCTAGAAGAACATGCTCAACTGGTTGCGAATATTTTCAGTAAATAAAAGTAAAAGAAAAGTTTTGAGCTTCTTCACATTTTTATTTTATACATATTAAAGTTTATATATCCCATTTTCTGTTCATCCTTTGTATTTTTGAAGTAGGGACATTTTTTTAAGGATTGATCCAGATTATGCTGTAGTAGAATTAATTATGGAAAGATTACCTACTGAAAGATTCAAAAGAAATGTTGTGAGAGGAAAACTAGATTTAGTGGGTAAGTCGAATATGAAAACAAAATGTAAATAAAACTTAATTATACTTTTTTTTTTTTTAGTTTCAATGGGTGGTGCTACAGCTCTTTTTTTAGGTGCCAGTATATTAAGTTTTGTTGAAATTCTGCATTACTTTTTGGTCACCCCGTTAAGTGACTACATTCGAAACAGAAATAAACAAAAACAAATATCTTGGACCGTTAAAGATGACAGATTTATGCCGAGGAAGAATCCTACATTACCAACCATATCTTAATGTTTATTTCTTTCGATTAAACCTTTATTGTAGTTCTCGACGAAATATCTTGTAGTGTGTAGTAAAAAGAATACAAATATAAAGTGCACCAAAAAGGAATTTTATGGTTTTCCATTTACAATTGCAGAAACATAAAAACAAAATTTCCAGATGTGCCGACAAGTTGCTTTGGGGCATTGGCGAGTTGTATAAAGCGGGAACATTTTGCTTTGCAATTGAAAATGGATAAATCGTTATTCTTGTTATTTTTGTTTATAAATAAATAAATACTTTTCGATGAAACTCTAAAAATGTATATTCCATAAAATCTGATAAATAAATTTGATATTACCCGTTTTTCCTCAAAAGAAAATTGTTTGTAGGAAAATTTTATGCACCATAACAATTTTTTGAGTGTCTTTAATTGATTTCTAATAAAATTTAACGTCGTTTTCATACACCTAGATGCTGAATGAGAAAAAAGACAATTATATTTAAAGAATTTTGCAAAAACATTTTTATTTCGTATTTATTCAAATTATTTCGAACTAAAAAATAAAAAATATGTGCCCTATTTTACATGGATAAAAAACTTTAACATATGAAATTTCAAGTAAATAACTAATAATTATCATGAATAGATTATACCTGAAAAATTCGAAGAATTACTTTATTGCATATAGCTAGATACCCTTTGTTTACGTGTGTACCTTTCTGGAAAACTTATATAATAAATGCGAAATATTTCAAATGCTGACATTGCTGAACCAGGTATAAAAACCTAGCTGCCGAACAAAAAATAGTAGTCAACTTAGCTAACATAGTTGGAACAGTTAGCTAGAAAATGGTATACAGCGGGTCTCTCTTTTGGTTTGCATTATTGGTGTTATCATCATATACGGGTAAGTTAAATTTTACGTACATAATATTTAATGCAAGAAATAATTTCAACTTCGCAAAAAATTTAGTTTACCTTTAAAATACAAACCTCAAAGGCGAACATTCTCCTAGATCTAGTTTCGCTGCAGAAAATGTAACCAGTATGAAAGTAACTATAAAAAAAACTAATATTTGCAATAATAAAAATAAGAGGAATAAGAGGAATTTGTACTATACTATAAAACAGTGTATGCAATGGTTTCGTAGTCTCTAACTTTTGAGCTTTATTTTTCATTTTGAGAAAATGAAAAAATAAGTATATATTGGTAAAAGTCTAATCTACGTGTCTACGTTCTCACGTTTTCAAAATTTGAGTTAGTTTTTTCTAAAAAAATCGCAAAATTCCATGTACTTTGATGATTTTTCCCAATTTATTTAGAAAAGAAGCAAAGCAAATTTCGAAAAAGTGAGAACATAGGAACATAGATTAGATCTGTATCAACTAGTACAAATTTTTTCATGCACTAATAATGAAAAATAAACCTTGAAAGTTGCAAAATTGAAACCTTCTGAAGTAATTTGCTACTGATTTTTTGTTTTAAATTTATTTAAGGTTTTAAAGTTAGTACTTTTTCTAACTTTGTTTTTAATTTAATTTAATTAAATGAGTGTTCAAGAAAGTCTCTAACACATTGATTTATAATAAATACAATCTCAAAATTATCAAGAAAATCATTAAAAACCGTTTTTTTCTGTGAACACTTTTTTTCTTGTGTTTTAAATAAGCTTTAATTTCGTCAAATCAAAATATTTATTTTTCGATTGCTCTACAAATTACGAACTATATATTTTTTTATACTACCTTAAAGTCGAGGTTTCAACGAAGAAAATGAGCATTGATATAAAGTTAAAAAATTGGAAAGAACCCCGCACAAATCTTATGGGAATTGGTTCCCGGTCAAATTGGCTGAAATTTGGATATGTTATTCGTTTCGGCATCCTGAGCAAAAGTCTCAATGGGCACAAAGTTCAATTTTGCGTATTTGACCGGGAGCCAATTCCCATAAGATTTGTGCGAGGTTCTTTGTAAACCAACTTTTTTGATTGAAAATTAGGATTTTTTTGTAATTTAAATTCGTATAAAATCGAAAAATACATATTTTGCTTCAATTTCAAAAATAGGAAAATGTTTTCTTGCCATATTAATCAACAAGTCGTTATTTTGTTGTTTTTAAAAGTTGTTGTTTTTCATTGAAATAATACGTTGGATTTTTATTATGCATTGTTGGTTATTGGAACATTTTCCTTCCCGTCATTTTCGCATCAGTTTTTCTGATATATGCTAGCATATTTCTTTACTCTTATTACCTTCAAACCTTTTTTTTACAGATGCCTATAAAGGTATCCACACAAGGACTGCGGATCAAAAATGTACAATCGTTTGTACTGGAGGAGGTACCACCTCATCATCACCTGTAACAGTAACCGAACCGATCATTACCCCCTGGACAAGAAGTAGTTCCATCGCAACAGACAGTACTCCCACCGCAACGGAAAGTACTTCAACCGAAACGGAAAGTACTTCCACCGCAACGGAAAGTACTTCCACTGCTACGGAAAGTACTTCCACTGCAACGGAAAGTACTTCAACCGAAACGGAAAGTACCTCCATCGCAACGGAAAGTACCTCAGGTAAGTTTCAATCTATTTATTAGTTTTTCTTTAAAGTCTCCCTCTATACGAAAATATTATTTTCAAATCACAGGTCCCACTGAAACTACTTTATCTACTGGAGAACCCACACCATCTGAAACTCCAAGTACAATATCTCCTACTTGGTCAACGGCATCGACACCAAGTTAGTATATCATATTTGCAAAAACAGATATGTGAAGGTAATATTAATTGTTTAATTTGTAGGCCTTCCTAATTGCCCATGTTACTGCACCTCTGGTGGTAAAATATACAGAGGCGGGCCACCGTATTTCGGAGAAGCCCGTAACCACCATGGAGGATACCCAGTACATCACCTATACTCCCACGAAAGTAATAATCATCTTCATGGTGAGGTAAAACATCACGAATCGCATCACGGTAACCAAGTTCACCACCAAGATAAGTCCCATCTTCAAGGTCAGGATAATAACTATCATGGCCATGAGCATCATCTACAAGGGCAAGATAAACACCATCATGAGCATCATCTCCAAGGGCAAGATAAATACCATCATGAGCATCATCTCCAAGGACAAGATAAACACCATCATGAGCATCATCTCCAAGGGCAAGATAAACACCATCATGAGCATCATCTCCAAGGACAAGATAAGAATCAACATGAACACGGGCATCATCTCCAAGGGCAAGATAAGCATCATCATGAACAAGGGCAGCATCTTCATGGACAAGATAAGCACCAACATGATCACGGGCATCATATCCAAGGGCAAGATAAGCACCATCAGGGAGAACATCATGAAGAAAAAAAATACGTTTAAATAAATAGATTTTGAATTGTTTGTTTAGTGGATAAAATTGAATTAATGTAAAAAAATTGACGCATTTTATTTTTGATAAGTAAGTACGATGGAAGACTTGTAAATATTATACAATAAATGGTTTTTGTTAAGCAGTTAACTTTTTTATTTTTATATATTTATCGTATTGGACATATTATTTTTCAAATTTACAATTTTTTATCCGAAAAAATTTTTTGGCAATGAATTTTGAAGTTGACTTAACCTTCCATACATTTTCACTAGTTTTCTCTCCTTTTCCACATATTCTCATGCTTTTTTCTTAGATTTTCCCTTCGTTTTTTAAATATTTATTATTTTTGTGATAATAACTGATGATTCAACCTGAAAAATAGCAGGAATCTGTGAATAGTTTTCTTGAGTACCTGCAAAAAACGTAAAACATCGAATAACTGTAGTCAAATGTGAAAAAGAATTAATTTTAATGACTGTGGTTTTTGTATGAACTTTTATTCTGAAAAACTCAAAAAAAATTTTTTTTAATTAAAAGGAACTTCTATAAGAGACGTAAGTAGTGATATTTACATACAATAAATAAAAAAACTACCCACTCACTTAAGAGTAGTTACAAATGTTATCTTTAAGTGAACGAAAAAAAATTATATTTGGCAACGCCGCAGATTTTTGACGTGTGACGTCACAGCCTCGCTAAAATAAATAACCTATAGTTAGCTTAGGTAACAGAAAGCTCTTTTCAGAAGCCAACTACGAGTTAATTCATACTCTGACACGCGTAAATCAGATACAGATTTCTTGAATGTGTAGTTTTATAATTATATTAATTTGTACCCGAGCTAAAAAACGTCTAGAAACACGTTATTTCTGTTTAATTGTTTTAAAAAATTTCACAAACAATAAAAATATTCTTTTGCCTGCTAATTTTGAATATAGTTTCAGTTCAATTTTCACTCGATAAACTAAGAATTTAATCATAGCTACATGAAGATGGCAAATAAACAAACGAGATAAGTCTAGCCAAGAATGGAAACTGCGAGTAGTTGGCAGTCAACGTGTTAAATTAATTTTCGAATTTTGTGATGTAAATTTTTAGATCATATATGCTTCGCTAGAAACAGCATCCTGTAGTGTTTGTTTGGTATTAGAGGGGTAATGATGAGGGGGTGAAGGGGCTATGATACATACAGTGGCGTACCATTTGGAATATTTTGGTACAGTGTAATATATTGTCATATTTATAAAACACATATTTCAATTTCATTTTCTAAGGAATGAGTGACTTCCATGTCGGTTACAGTAAAATGGGAATTAATGTGAATCGAAAATAAATAAAATAGCATGGAAGATTATGAAAATTTATTTGGAATAATCTGAGAGGTTGATATTTTTAAGAAATATTTTTAAGAAAACATTAAAAAAATTTTTATTGTCACACTACTTCTATTAGAAAACGAGTAAGGAATTTAATTTATCAGATTCGACATCCTAAGACCGGTTTCTGCCTTTCGGCTTCGTCAGTTAGGCTTTTCGAATCCAATAAATAAAATTCCAAACTCGTACAAGTCAGTAGCTATATCCGCTATAAGATAAAATTTTTAGATGTGCTGCCATCTATGATTAGAAGAGAGTATTGACAATTATTAAAAGCAAAAAATTCCCGGTGTATTGGGGTTGCATACACAATTTGCATTGTGTGTTGCAAAGCTTTTATTTGACTGATTCTAGTCAAAATGTCACTCTCTTCTTTCGTATCCCTTTCAGAGATTAATACAAAGTTAGAAAACGAGTAAGGAATTTAATTTATCAGATTCGACATCCTAAGACCGGTTTCTGCCTTTCGGCTTCGTCAGTTAGGCTTTTCGAATCCAATAAATAAAATTCCAAACTCGTACAAGTCAGTAGCTATATCCGCTATAAGATAAAATTTTTAGATGTGCTGCCAAATTGTGTATGCAACCCCAATACACCGGGAATTTTTTGCTTTTAATAATTGTCAATACTCTCTTCTAATCATAGATGGCAGCACATCTAAAAATTTTATCTTATAGCGGATATAGCTACTGACTTGTACGAGTTTGGAATTTTATTTATTGGATTCGAAAAGCCTAACTGACGAAGCCGAAAGGCAGAAACCGGTCTTAGGATGTCGAATCTGATAAATTAAATTCCTTACTCGTTTTCTAACTTTGTATTAATCTCTGAAAGGGATACGAAAGAAGAGAGTGACATTTTGACTAGAAACAGTCAAATAAAAGCTTTGCAACACACAATGCAAATTGTGTATGCAACCCCAATACACACCGGGAATTTTTTGCTTTTAATAATTGTCAATACTCTCTTCTAATCATAGATGGCAGCACATCTAAAAACTACTTCTATTATACCATTATGTATAATATTGTTTGTTGATATTTGTTTATATTTTAGATTTTTTATATTTTATTTTGGAATAGTATATTCTTCAACGAGTGTAGAATGATGGCTATTATTCACGCGGATGAAGTTTCCAAAACGAGCGAACGCAGCGAGTGAGTTTTGAAATCATCCAAGTGAATAATATCCATTCTACACAAGTAAAAGACTATACTTTCTCCACGACTATGTATAAAAAAAATCTTTAATTGGGAATCGAACCTCGATCGCCCGCGAAAGAGTCAAGTATATCTACCAGCTTTCGACCACATTTATTTATGAAAATTTAAAGAACATAGATATAGGTAACTCACTTTTTAGTAGAAACCTTTACATTTTTAAATGAAATTATAACATTATTAGGAATAATAATAGAAATAACATAAATATAGGTACTTAATTTAGACTCATTCTTTTGCAAAATGTATGGTAAAGTTATTACAATTGCTTATATTTAACGTGGTTGGTATTGAATTATGATTAAAACTAGCAGTGCTAGTACTGCTAGTCTGTTCGCAGTGTTCATTTTATTTGTCATTGAATCATCCACGTAGCCCTCAGCTACGGATGTACTTTTCCAGCCACCGCGTCGTTTGAGAGCCGTAATATCTCGTATAATATAATAATATAATATCTCTAAAATATAGTCTTGCTTTGATCTCTCCGGTAGCAAATTCATTGTGGATGATTGAGCAATTTGTTTAATTTCGGGAGGCGTACATATTAACTCTTCACTATCGCTACTGTTGTCCATTTTGTTCTCTATATATACGTAAAATTATGATTATATGATTATTTTGACGTTTCAAACGACGCGCTGTCAGAAGCGATTTCCCTAGTTAGGTATTTGACGTTTTAAAAGAGACGATTTGATTTATTCATTTTAGCGTGATTTCTGATAATAATAGAATGTGATTGGTTAACGAGGGTGAATTCTTTTTCATTCTTCACTGGTGTGAAGAATTTATGTCATTATTCAGCTAAATATGTAAAAATAATTTGTGCATTATTATATAGTCGTGGAGAAAATATATTCTTGACGTTTTCCATACAAATGTATTAATTTGTAATAAGGAAATAAATGATTTCCATTCTATTCTTTTCTATATTATATAAGTGTAAATTCGAACAAACCGGCGTTGTCGTATCCATAAACAATATTTAATTCTGGGGATTTATTTATATTGTAACCAATGTTCCGAATGCTTGGTTTTTAGTAATTTAATTAAGAACATCAAACAAATAATTGTACAGGGTGGCCTTTTGAAGACACAGCAATATTTTCAAAAATAAATAAAACATTTTTTTAGATTTTCCACTTTATTTCAATATATGCTCTGATATAACACAGTGAACAATAATAAATTTATTATACTTTAAACATGCAACTATTCTGAAAAAATAACAGGGACATGTTGAATATAAAATATACAAATATAATCTAATAAAAGTGGTGGTGGTGGTAGTCCAGTTTGTGATGACGAATCATTTAAAAAATAAATTAAGAAGAAAAAAAACCGTTTGACAACGTAATAAATTAAAAAATAAACTTACTCTCCCTATCATAGGCCATAAAAATATTGACATTTATTATCGATACAATCATAATAATATGCTATCTAAAATACACATTTATTTTTTTGTAAATTCGTGGAAAAAACGTTATAACATCTATATAGATTGTTCCCGGAATGCTGTTGGTAAATTTAGAGTGAATATATACAGTGTGTACAATATATCCTGGTAAAAATAAAAAAAAAATAAATCAAATAAAAAACGGCTTTCTGTATTGTGACACACTGTACTTAGGATGGAATAACGCTTTTCCCGTTTGTAAAAAACAGGAATAAAAATCTTAAAATATGATTTTGTCCTAAACAGATCACAATTTTAACTCCCATATAACAATATGAGCATCGTTACAGTTCCCTTCTTTACCAGTAAATACAGGTTTCATTTTATCGGCCGAACAGCAGGGTTGCCGATAATTAACATAACCTCTACCACCCATTAGAGTTATAACAGTCCTTCTACCGTTGTCAAAATTGTTAGTTTTGTTTTTATTTTTGCTTAATGTTCTAGTTTTAGCACTATCCTTTTCGGTAATCGGAGTTTCTTTTTCTACATTATTTTCACTAACACCATTTAACTGTCTAGAAGCGTTAGAGTTATTTCTAGATACACTTCGAGCCATGTTGCTTAATCTCATGGCCATACTTTCTTCAGATCCCGATGATGTACACAAACTAGAAGATCTCGAATCGACCGACCAATTGGAGAGGTCTAAAGATCTCGGTCGGGAGACCTTCATCTTCAGTCTCCTATCCAAAGTGCTGACTTTGTTTGGGATGGCTGCTAGCTCTGGATCACTACGACGCAGAGATTCATAAACTGGATCAGTGAGAATGTTTTCTTCTCTCTCGTAATCTTTGACGTACATAAGTTCACTGTAGAGGCCATAGACGTTGTTCGTGTCCCCTGAGCTTTGGGATGAGGTGCTTGAGGTCGAGAAGATGGATCCTCCGTTTCCTAAACCTAAAGTGAATAAATAAGGAATATTCAATAAAAATGCAGTCACAAAAATGACAGGAAGGGCAGTTGACAAGATTGACAGATGACAGGAAGGGCAGTTGACAAGATTGACAGATGACAGGAGCAACAGATACCAGTGTTATGAAGGTGGAAAGTAACAAAATTAACAAAGCAGATTTCTTACCTCTGGGTAATGTCTTAGAAATCCTCGCTAAATCGCTCTCCTTACTTCTTCTCTTTCTTAACACCACAGGACTACTAGCTAAGTATTTCAATTTGGCTGTCACATTCTGCACCGAACTATCAGATAATTGCTTCTCCATTTTAGGCCTGATTGGACTTCCTTCTGATTTATCAGCGAAAGTGTTGTCCAAATTTTCAGTTTCTTCTTTGATCTCTTCTTTACTGACACCAGTCTTTAGAGGACCGTTGGTGCCGTTGAAATTCTTTGGTTGTAAGGCTAGAAGAAAAGAGATTGGTCCGAAGTGTGCGTGGTAGGAGATGTTGACTCTTCCACTGATTATGGGTACTCCTTCTAGTCGTGGTAGTGGTATAGTTAGGGCTCTACCGACGTTGGTACCCACCTAAAAAGAAGGTTTTTTTGGTTGATTGGTCAAATATTTGAAGAGAGGGGTTTGTTACTGTGTCTGATAGTTTACAAATTTAGGCAATAAAATAGTAATCAAATTAATTCCTATGTTTTATTCTATATTTCTTTCTTTATCCTGTTCATATATTATTATTTTTCCAATATTTAAATAACCAATGAACGATTTACAAGATTATAAATTTTTTGTATGAAGAAATTATATAATAAATAATACTCACCCACAACAACCCTTTGCAAGCCAAAAGGGCGGTCACATGTACCGCAGATCTATTATTGTTGTTATTTAATGAATCCCTCGGACCCAAAGACCCGTTTATTCTCATCACTATGGACGCTATGTTGATGTCCTGGAGATGCTTGAACGTCTCCGTGTGGTACAAGCAGATGGTGCTGGAGTTCTTCTGCGATATCCAGAGTCCGATGCCGCTGTGCGCCATGAGATTGACGTTTCCGAAATTTTCATGTTGGATGGTGAAGTTTTTTTGGATTTCTCCCGTTAGTCCATTTAGGACCCAGACTTTTTTACCGCACGCGGCGTAGAGGGAGAGATTGATCGGGAGGAGGCAAGATACTGGATCTGTACCTAGATTTGAGTATAAAAACGGTCGTTTTAGTTAAATTAAATCGGTACACAGGAGAGAAAAAAGTCCTAGCTAAGTCAAAATAACAGGAAGGGCAGTTGACAAGATTGACATATGACAGGAAGGGCTGTTGACAAGATTGACAGATGACAGGAAGGGCTGTTGACAAGATTGGCAGATGACAGGAGCAACAGGTACCAATGTTATGAAGGTGAAAAGTAACAAAATTGACAAAATAAAAAGTAAAGAAAAATTCTTACCCAAACTCAAAATTTGTGGCTCCTGGACGAGCCAAGCACCATCTATGGGATTCTTCCTATATACACAGAGTGTTCCGTTGGCTAGCGCCACGAAAACGTTATCACAGTGATACTTAATATGCATAATGACGTCAGAGACAGTAGTATTGGCTATTTCCTCTTGTTTTTCTGGTTCATCAGCGGCATAGAGGAGCAATTTGTGCCGGTCCGTCCCTATCCATACCGAATCCGTAGCTAGGTTGGGACAGGGGAGAGAGGACCCTAAAAAAGTAAATCAAATTATTAGAATTGTTTTGTTTAAAATATCAATAAGTTTCCAGTCCATGAATAACTTATCTGTCATTTATAACATCTGTCGTTTCTAGTAACTGTCACTGTCATTTGTAATTTCTAAATTCTGTCATTCCTATTAAGTGTAATTTATGCTAGCTGCCATTATAGATATTTGTTATTGTCATTTGGCATTTGTGATTCCTAACATCTACCATTCTTATAAACTGTCACTTCTGCTAGCTGTTATCATCCTGTCACCTATCAACTGTTACTCCTGCTAACTGTAATTATTGTCATTCTGTCATCTATCATTCCTGTGATTTTTAATATATATCATTCCTGTCAGCTATCGTTGTTGTCATTTGTCATCTCTGTTATAACAGTGATTCTTGCCATCTGCTTTTCTTTTGTTTAAAATATCAATAAGTTTCCAGTTCATGAATAACTTATCTGTCATTTATAACATCTGTCGTTTCCAGCCACTGTCACTGTCATTTGTAATTTCTAAATTCTGTCATTCCTATAAAGCGTAATTTATGCAAGCTGTCATTATGGATATTTGTTTTTATCATTTGGCATTTCTGTGACTCCTAACATCTACCATTCTTATAAACTTCTGCTAGCTGTTATTATTGTCATTTATCATCCTGTCATCTATCACTCATGTGATGCCCATCAACTGTTACTCCTGCTAACTGTAATTATTGTCATTCTGTCATCTATCATTCGTTATTTTTAATATCTATCACTCCTGTCACCTATCATTGTTGTAATTTGTCATCTTTGTTATAACAGTGATTCTTGCCATCTGCTATTTGTTTTATCTGTCATTAGAAAAAAAAATTAACGTCTATCGTTAGCCCTTACCTTTGACAAATTCCATGGCAGTAATTTGGGTTTCTACAATGGAAAAGGAAATCAAATCTTTCAAAACTCCCGCCTGCTGGTGATGTTGGGCTAGAACGGATATGTGACTGCTAGCTCCATCTGTGGTGCATATCCATAAGTAATTTTGAATCCTGTGCCTTCTTTTCGCTGTTTTCGGTAAAGTTACAGTGTAGTAACAACCACAGCGTACCTGAAATAAACAAAATATTAACAAACCAAGTTTATTAAGAATTGTGTGAATTTTACCTCAGTTTGATGCTGTGACATATAAACAGGCTGCGACTTTACAAACAGTGGCATTTTGGTTGACGGTCTTTGTTCCTGTTCAGGTACTTCCCAAGCCGGAGAATTATTAGGATCCAAAGCGAGTTGTGCCAACCTTAGCTCTGTAATCCATTCCTTTTTGATATTCGGATTGTCTGTCTGGAACGTGAAAATCTCATCTTTCCCTTTGGTTCGTACCACGAGTTGGAGACAACAAGAGTCCATCCAAGCCATTTCTTCGTCCTTTTGCTGTATGGAAGTTTGGATTTGTTGTAGAATTTTCTTGGTGTTGTCCAGATTGACGTCTTTGTAGGTGCCTTTGAGTTGCCCTAAATCAATAAAATGTATACATTTTTTATTTGGAATAAATGAAATGTGATAATTTACCTGTTAAATCGTTTATCCTGCTCATAACCTCATAATCGTGCATAAGAGTGCTCATTTCAGCACATAAATTGTTCGCGTCCTGGGGAGGAGTTCCTTCGAAGGACCCATTGGACTTGACACTTCCTCCTTTGGGATGGTGTGAGGTAAGGATTCTACTAAGTGTCGGTGATGCGCTGGTATCTTGAATTTCAATATCGGATACTGGGTACGTCCATTTTAGGCTCAGTCTTTCGTTGCTGCTGAAATCGTCAGCTGACTTGGATGCTACTGCCACGCAGACGACTAAGTCGTTTAGGAGGAGCAGTCTTCGACTTTTCGCTTTGGTTATCATGCCATTTTGGCTGTAGTCCTGAAAAATCAAATGCGACGTTTAAGATTTATGTACAACTTTAACTTAATTTCTGATTTCATACCAGTTGTGTGACGTTATCTTCCCTTAAGAGATACCTATTGCTGTCAGAGAGAGGTCTGACGGAGAACTTTCCGCTTATATTTCTCAACATTTCTTTGAACGCTTGATATTGTTCGGCCTCTCTTTTTCTCTCATTGAGCATCTCCGCGAGAGATTCGAGTTGAGTTAAAGCTAATTGGAGAGACATTCTGTCGTGGTGACCGTGAGGCGTGTATTTCAGAAGATCCTGAAAAGTAAAATAATTTTATAACTATTGAAAACAAGTCTTAATGAGTGAAGAGTTTTTATACGAGAAAAAATCAAGTTAGGGTATAATCTGTATTTTATCCTACTGACTGCGCCATATAATTATTATTATTACCATAAAAAGCAACTTGGGGAAAATAGAGGTTACATATTACGATTTGTTTGTATAATTACTTTGAAATTTAATAATTTACCTGTAAAAATAAGATGAACTGTGGAAATCTTTGTACTGGTTTCACCATAAGTCCGAAAAATGATAACCGATCATGGGATGTGATTTGTTTCACCTAAAAATAATAATAAATCTTAAAATTGTAGACTTTCAGACTTTCTGAATTTTACCTTCAAAAAATCGGCCAAGGCCGATTTCCTTTTCGCCTCCATTTTAGCCAGATCCATGGCCACGGAGAAATTGTTTATAAATCCGCTATAAATATCCAGGACAATGGCCTTGGAAAAGGATGCGACGAAAACGTCGCCGATTTTTTCGTCTCTGTCCCAATTTCTGACGCATTCGGCTAGAGCTATCCGAAAGAGGGTATGGCACTGTAAAATTTCCGGCAGTCTGTGAAATAGAGTTTGGATTTTGGAACCGCTCAAAACTGGCGGGTTGCTTTCTTCTAAAGGCTTTTTATAATCCTAGAAAATAAATTTATAGTATTATGAATGTTTATAGTGGAAAGAAAAATACTTACATTTACTAGTCTTTGTAAAGTCGCTATATATGAATTTTCACTATGTACAATCGCAGATACAATCATCCTCCTCTTTAACTGTAAGGGGGTTAAATTAGGAGGAGGTTGGGGTAAACTAGGGGGCAGCTGCCGTCTTTGGGATGAATTGCAGCTGGAGAAAAGAAATCCTGTTTCCTCCTCCACCTAAAACGTATTAAAATTAAATAATGACTTTATTTAAAACTTTCTTAAATAAAAAAAAAAAATTTACTAATTTTTTAAAATATAAAACATGCTGGAAAACAAAAAAACCATAATGAGGATGCAAGAAACTTTTATTTCTTTTATAAAAATTTATTTAAAATATAAAAAATGTGTAAATTTTCAATTAACTGACCTCAAAACTGAGTCGTACGGAATTCTGGAATATCAAAACAAGAATTGTAGTAAACTACATAATATTTTCAAAAATAAAACTTATACAGGGTGGATCATAAGGAATGGTCAATATTTTAATCATAGGTTCAGGACCTCGAAATATTAATATTTTACTGTCAAATGTTATCTACTACTAAGATACAGGATGTTGAAGATAAAATTTATTTTTCGTTTTTTTGCAATAATTTCTTTATTATTTAATATATTGACTTGAAATTTGGTATGGTTATATTTTTAAGTTAGTAAATCATAAGCGTCTTATCAATTCTGAGATTAGATAACATATTTCAACATAGTAGGCTTTGAAACTAAAATGAAAATGTACAGCTGTCAAATAATTAATTGTTAGATGTAATTTTGTTCAATGAAAATGTCTCGACACAACCATTTCTCTTATTCAGAAATGAGAGATATGATTTGTGTTTATGCACAAATACAATAAAGCCTACTATGTTGAAATGTGTTAAAGTAAATTAAATAGAATATTTTAAATGCAAATATCTGGGAATGAGCTGAATTTATGCTATTAAAACCAGTACACCTTTTTTGTTCAAATTTACAGGGTGTATCATAAAGACTTGAAAAAAATTCAAAAAAGGCCATGAATCAAAAAAAATTGATACTTGATCTTCATCCAGTAGAGTGTAGATGGCGCCCTCTTTATCTAATCTCAAAATATAACCATACCATATATTAAATAATAAAGAAATTATTGCAAAAAAACGAAAAGAAAAATTTATCTTCAACACCCTGTATCTTAGTAGTGATAACATTTGACACAGTTATTTAGTAAAATATTAATATTTCGAGGTCCTGAACCTATGATTAAAATATTGACTATTCCTTATGATTCACCCTGTATAAAATCTTCAATTTTTTATGCATATAGTTAAGAGAGGTTGTACAACAACAGTTTTAACAATTTTATATTTAAAAAATATTGTTGACAAAGTCAAATAAGCAAGTACATTGAGAAAATTATTAAATATTATCCTCATATTGGAATACACCGAGGTTTCGTTTGATCTGCAAACATATTCAGGGCAAATGGCATTGAAATCTAGTTTTCCGATGAATTATTTTTTTGTCGAATTATTTTTTCATAAAATTTTATATTTTACCTCTGGCAGTTGGGGCATTTTGTTTTGACTTGTGGGGGTTCTTTGGGCGTCTGCATTTTCGATGTCGTACTGGTGGTTGCTTCCTCTTCTTATGGAAAACCATCTCGACAATCTACCGTGGTTCTGGGGGGAAGTGTCCACTGGAAGCGAACTGTCTAATGACAGCCGGTTATTGGAACCGATGCCCCCACTTCCCCGCCACTTGTCACACAATGTTCGTGCTTTATTCAGCGTGTTTCTAAGTTGACCATTGCTTCTGATAATAAAAAAAAAGAATTGAATAATAAATACATTTATTATTGATGCGTATTGAAAATTCAATAAATTTTTCTCTGCGCTTTTAAAACACAACTCAATTATGGCGGTGGAATATTTACGAGGTTCTTCAATAAATCAACTCGCATACACTCACTGACCAATTAAATCAATTTAAATTAATTATGAGCCAATCGAAACATGCAGGTCCATAGCAGTGCGGCTTAAGATTTGGATCATAGACGTACCTACCAATATTTTTTTGGAACTAATAAAAAAATACAAGCAAGAAATGTCAAAAAAACATGAGCTTTGCCCACCTTGGCCGCTCGGAAAATGAGTTTTTTTCCAAATTCATAAACTCTGAAGTGTAAATGATTTTTATTTAATTTTTTTTACACAATGTAGATCATAGTTTGATGAATGACTGACATATAGATTTAAAAAATGTGTTTTTTAATAAATAACAGCATAAAACATTTATTGTAGTACAAATGGGGGAGGATATTTTGATTTTTCTTGTTTCTGCGTACGTCTATGACTGACTACTTGGACATGTTCCAGGTCTTTTGACTATATTTACAGTCACAGCTTTTCTTATCTAGAAAATGCCAACCGAGAAATTCTCAATGAGTTAATGAACGCAATGAAGCAGATGTGTTGTTAATTATTACTTTTAAGATTTTAATTTCGGTTGCATGATTTCTTAGAACATTAGCTAGTCTGGATATATCTAGAAATGTTTTAATTTTTTGGTCCAGATATAGGAAATATCGAATATTAGAAATTGTCCTTGAAACTCCAAAAATAATATTTATATACCAATTAATTTTTATAAAAATAAGTAAATCGAGCTAACATACTATAAATTCAGCCTATGTTGATGTTCTAATATTTTGAATGTAATTATTCTCTCTCAAAATACTTTATTACTGGAAAAATATTTCAAAAATGCTTAAATCAATTTTCTTCTATAATCAAATACATATTCTCTTTATACTCATTGTTCGTTTGCTTTTCTGGCTCGAATAGTAATTTTCGAAGTTGATAATTCCTAATTTGAATTACTTAGTTTAAACACGATTCGCGAGTGTTTAAATTACCTATAAGTAAAATTTTCTGAACTAAAGTTAGCCACACACGAAGAAAATATTATATAGTATAAGTTTCAATCTTATTTATGATTTATTCAATTAAAAACCTAACATATTAATAAAATGAGGTTTTTATAAATATTTTTATTTATACAGATTTTTCGGTATTTTAGCTTTAACTACTAAAGTATCAAAGACTAATAAAATCTGTCCCACTCCTATTTCATATTTATTCATTATCAACATTTATTTTTCTTGACAAATTTCGCACAAGTCATCAAAAAAAATGTAGTGAGTGATAAAGTGTATTCAAATAAACATGTAGTCATTTGATTATTCGTTCAAAAAGCTTCACATTACTTACTTTTAAACCAAAGAAGGTTGTGTGAGAACACGTGTATGGTCGCCTAAACCATTCAAGAATAAGTTACAGAAAACCGAAAATTTGAAGCAAAGTCAACTTCTATTCACAAGAACACTGAATTCTTGGTAAATGCGTATTAAAACAAATGTTGGAAGTTACTTTACACTTTGGAGATTATTACGAAGGAATTTTACAGAATACGAAAACAATCGAAATTATGAAACTTCGGCAGATATTTCTTCAATAATACCTATTGTCTGAATAACAGTGTTTTACCGTGTCTTTGTATATTTTCCTTTTTGAATGGGATTCAATCTACCGTTTTCTTTTCTTTTTAAATTAAACATTTCGATCGTTCAAAGCATAATGAATTGTTTAAGAACCATTTTTGTAGGTATTTAAGCTTTAGGAAGAGTCTCGGGGTCCGAAAATTGCGGACCCTGATTTGCTAACAATCGGGTTCCGCACCTGTGGTTAGTTGGCGGCGGGAGATGGGCGAAACATAACCTATGTGAATATGTGATGTATACCATCCTTTTCTACTTCAGTAAATGCAACATTTTCTGATGAATGTAGGGAAAACGAAATATAATTTTTAATACACAGATGAGTGATAGAAGATGTACTATCTTCTATCAATGTAATCTTATAGAGTTAAGGGAGAGCTCAAGCTAGGTTCTATTCATCTATCTTTTTATGTCATGTTGAAAATAGTACAAACCTGTTGCTAGAAGCGGCGCTGCGATCGCTTTCCTCGTCTGAAGACAGTTCTGGATCGGAACCCGAACACCAGCTGTCCTCAGAGCTCCTCTGAGAACCAGCGTGTTGCAGGGTTCTAGTATGTGCCAGCGGTGGCGCCACTCTGTGTTCACATGTTGGCTCTTCCCAAGTGCCTGATCGGATTCGGGGTTCATCTGAAACAACGAAAATACATTTTTTTACAAAATAAATTGAAAACCTGATGAAAAGATTTTGAAGGTGTTTCGATAGCTATATTTTACACATCATCCTTAAATACTTTTTGTAATTATAATTTTTTTGGTTCTTTTTAAATTATACTATTAATTTTCCACCCATTATCGCATGAAAATTCGTTATCGTACAATGTCACCGGACACCGTGGCCTAGTTAGTTAGGGCATCGGCTTTTATACTTGGTCACTGTTTGGGTCGTAGGTTCGATTCCTGCGAAACTCAAATGGAATTAAAAAGTCAGATAAGACTTTGGGCAAGCGCAAAAAGGTATTTGTGTCATGCGCAGTTTCATTCACGCCGGTAATCACGCCGGTTGAGATCGGATATCTCGTGGAACTGATAGGGGTTGGTGACACTTGTTAGTCGGTAGATCACCTGAAGACAAAGGCATAGCCCTGAGTTTAAGGTGGTTGAGGACCCTGGTTCGGAGCCCACGATAAGCTATAGGTCCCGTCCAAATTAGCCCTGGTAGCAGAAAACAGACGTTAAAATTAATAGCAAGCAAGCATCGTACAATGCCAGTAACGATTAGCGCCAGAGATAAATTTTAAATAAAAAAAATTAAACTTCGATTTTAAGATACCGAAAATAACGCCAATTTACATTTCATATACCAACACGAGCAACACGTGTATAAACGTAAATTCTATAGAAAAATGACATAAATAAAAGAAAATTGCCCAAATTATTCACCAATTTTCTTTCGTGTTTACATCCGAAACAAATAATGAAAACTAAAGAAAGAAAATCACATTCGCCTTTACAGAAATGATTTTTCTTACACGTGGAACCGGTAGGAAGTAAATTAGATCCAATTCGTTATATTCAAATCAAAACAAGTGAAATTTTGGCGTTATTTTGTGTGTCGCCCTGTAAATTCGATTTCGCGTTCATTATTTGGGTTCGTGATTACGTCAAAGTTCATAGTTCGATGGAAGCTATGAAGTCAATACCATTAAGCTATACTAATTACCACGGACAATAACATTTTGATAATTTCAACTTCGACCAATTTAATATCCTATAAACAATGCGGGCCAGGTTTCAGAACATTGATTATATAAAATTAATTATAATAATAATAAATAATGCACGTAACAAAGGGATACAAATTTATGAAACAGGTCAGGTCATATTTAAAAACCAATTACCTATGTAAAGTTCTCAGAAGAAAAACTATTATTCATTTAATATGACCCAAAAAAACAGTTCTGGTGTTCGAGTCTCTCTCTGAGTAATTTGTCTACAGAACTTTTACTATCAGTGAAAAAATAAAAAATTGATTTCTTATGTATTGTTGCTTACTATCTATTTCCCCAAAGTTGTTCGTGAAACAAAATGTGAGAAATATTTAACTTTTATTCAATATTTTTTTGTTTATTACCTTCTGTCGTAATCTTAGTAAGAATGTAATTATTTGTTGGGCGCCATCTACTCAGTCGGTAGAAAAATGAGTCTTAATCCCAGTCGTGTTTCTGTAATTGGCTGTGAATTGTAAAAATCGATAATAATGACTCAGTTGGTAAATGTAGAAATATTTATTAACAATCAAATAAAAACGGTTAAACTTATGGTTGTTGTGAAGGGATTGTTGGACAGAAGAAGGTAAGCGTAATGTTTTTCTTATTTATGAAATTACCAATAATACCAATTTTATAATTACCCTCTTACCTTATTCCAGTCTAAATTTAGTTACTTGCTAAAATGTAATCTAACCTAATTATATGAAATACTTTTGGCCTTGTTTTGTTTATAGACGTTTTTAAATATCGATATTTAATAGTGAATAATTGGTACCTTTAATACGACTTATATCTTTTTAGTTACTTCTGGTTACTTTCTTTCTAAATTCAAGATGTGACGAATTTAATCTTCCAGGAATCAATTCAGGAATATAGGATACATTACTGCGGGATACAGCTGGATATGGATAATAAAGCAGGATGCAACAGGATCTGGATTCTCTTTCAGGAACAAACGAAGGAATAAATGATTGGAATTCTTTTCTTGGTTTACACAAAATATAACCTCAATTAAATTTGACAGGTAAAATTTCTTTTTAACTTCTTTCATCAATCAGTATGGCTTTGATTCTAACTTTCTTTTGTTTTTGCGACGAGTTCTTATATAATTACTACTCTAAAATTAGTTTCAAACTTTATTTTCTAAATTACATTCTGTCTAGTGATTATTTAAATTAAAATAAATAGTTATTTAATGGTTTTGATTAATTTATTTGTTTCATTATTTCTCTATATATTGAATATAAGTTTTGTTGTTTATTTAATTCTTCACATTAGTCAATCAGATGCAGATTTATAAATAATATAATAAAATGTTTCGAGAAAAAATACCATTCGGTATAGACATTCGTGTTTCCTCTGATCACAAATTTCAAATTTTATTGCTCCGGCAGGCGCCAAGACGTGTGTACATTCCAAAGAAATTTTCTATGAACGATTTGACTTTCTAAACTTTATATCTTTTTTATTACCACTTGCTCAATGCAGGAAACTGAATTTATTACATTGGACTGTAGAAGAATTTTTATTATATTTAATTGATCAGTTAAACGGCGGCTGCCCTTTATTATGGATTCGTTTTTTTACTTTTACATATGTCAAAAATGCAGTGTAATCTTTTTGTATGAATTAACTTGCAAAAAAGAGACAACAATTAATAAAATCGATACAGGAAACTGTGAAATAACTACAAATCTTAATGAATAACTAATTTGCAAATAAATGTCACCTTATGCTCATGCTACCCTAAATAAATTAGTTAGTTGCATCTTACATTTAAAGGACAAAAAGACACCCGGAATTGACAAATACAATCAAATCCTTAAAAAATATTAAACAGGACATGACTTGCTTAATAAACAAAATAATTGAAACGGGTTAATGTCCAAGTAGTAATTATAAAACTTTAAGTGAAGAAGAACAAGATGAAATTGTAGCACCAAAACAAGACGAAATTGAAGGTCCCCTAGCAACAACCATATTATGTAGGATCAATTTTGTTCATTCTATATATTAAACACAAAAATGGGAAACGAAGTCACCTCTTAGCTTCAAAATTCATCAATATTTTTTAATACGGTCTTGAACAAAATATTTCTACATCTTTTCTTTATATCATTTCCAATTATTAAAGATCTACAGTTGTTAGTTTTGAAATGGTGGATGTTTAAAGACAAAAATGTGAAAACAAGAAAAATCCAAACTTCAACTTTGTCATCAGTTTTCAACAGAATATTTCTACATTTTTTCTTTACATCAATCTCATTACCTCTCTATTAGAATTTGTGCACCGATATTGGGTAGAGCTTTATATATTTTTTATCAACATCAAAGTATATTATATAATCGATTTTTTTCAATATAATAAATATTTGATGTGTGTCAGTGGGACAAGATAAGTGAAATTAAACCAAAAACTAGATTCTAGTCTGATATATACCTATCATTAGTTGATAAAAAATAACTTACATACTTATGCAACACATGGTTGATTTGACCTATTTTTTGAGTATATAGAAGATAACGTAATAAGTATATAAAAAAAAATCGATGCTAATGTTTATTGATTTATATTTGTTATAGGTAAGTATCCACTCAAATCCCGCATACATGTTTTTTGTTTTATTTAAGAAAACACATTTTAGAACCCTATTTTGGTAAAAATTAAAAAAAAATACAAAATTAATCAAAAATTTTATTTTAGTTTTGTATTTTGATCCACATAGCAGAAAAGAACCGAATATTGCAATCTTGTACGTGCAAACAACATATTTTTATCAGTAAAAATATTTAATTATACTTTTTCAACAGAAATAATAATAATAATAGTAGTAGGTATGTATTTTTTTAAAATTATTCAAAATTTTGTAAAATATTTCGAAGCAAAGTGCAGCACATAGCCCAACATTGCTATTTGATATTTCACGGTTTTTTTGTTAGGTTAAATAAAACACAATTCATCTACTTTACTTACACAAAATAATAAAAAATAAGTCGACAGTAGCTCAATTTATCAGTTTTTAAAAAATTAATTTTACTAAAGTTGGTAGAAATATATTTTCTTACAAGAAACTCGAAGTGGTACTTAGTATCAATGAAATTTGCACGCGTAATATTAGGTTAAATAAAATGCGATTAGCCTACTTTAGTTATACAAAATAACAAAAAAGTCGATAGTACCTCAATCTCCCAGTTTTTTACAAATTCGTTTTACTAAAGTTCGTAGAAAATAATGAAATAGGTATTTAAAAAAATAATACCTAATATAAATTAGTTAAGCAAGGTAAGCAACTTTTGTTTATAACAATGGAGCGATTTGCGAAATACGTTTTATGCAAGTTTTGTAATGAAATTAAAATGTATCATCGGAATAAATTCGACATAATCTGAAGTTAAATGTAAATGTCACTTTACCTATAAACGTCAAAAAATTTCCAGTGTAATTTCATGCTCCTTCCCCCGAGTAGGAGACAAAAATTTCCGGAAACTTGTTTAGTTGCTATGGTAACGATACAAAATAAAGGCTTTTAATTGGTCGGAAATGTTAGGTGTGAAATTTTCAACTTAATAATTTTGATAGAAATAATAGTGCGTGTTTGTTTATGTGGTTGTGCGCCCTCTTGTGTATTTAATTAAATCAATTAAAATTGAGATATATGACGCAAAAGCAAGTCATTGTCATCATCATCAACATCAACAAACCCGCGCGTAAATCAAACTCGAACCGAATTACATTGACTTTGACATTGGTCGTCGTTGTATTGAAAATAGATTTTGGCATATCTCAAGTGTATGCTAAATTTGAATTTGCATTCGCTGGTATTTAGTATAAAACGGACATTAAACATAATAATAATAAATAGAGTCATCGAATGTTCTGGTGTGGGTGGATCGTACTCAGATAAATTAGTTTATTGTAGATAATGAAAAGAGTGCGATAATGTGAATATAAATTAACAACTACATTAAAGTAACCTCTTATCTATAAAGGATATTAAATTTAATATTTTGCGATTAATAGCGCACATGATAATTTTAAAAGTTTGAAATACTCATGAAATTTCATTTGGCGAAAAAATTAATAAATTTTTAGAGTAAAGCAAATATTCATCGTGTACTTGTATAAGATTAAAACCAGTTGTTCTTGAACCAAGTAACACAGAAAAAGAAAATAACAAAGTTATCGAACAGTTTCATAAATTACATAAACGGTTGACATTTAACCCAATTCCATAGTGGCAATTTTTTCTCCAGAATAAATATCAGTCAGTCTGTCAGTGTTCGTTCTCTCTCGTATTATGCAATTTCTTCGTTCAAGTGCACGAACTACATTTAAAAATATCGTATTTGTTTTTTACGAGGCACAACAAATAAGATGATTGTGTAGGCGGTTGATAAGTGGTTATTTTTGTAATTTTCTCTTTTGGGTGGGTGTAAAATAATTACAAAAAAAATTATAAAACCTTTTAAATAGCAAAGATACAGAATTCTTTGAATAGAAAAAATGTATATAAATAAAAATAAGATCCTATCAGTGTTATTGAAAGAAACGCAGTTCGGACTAACCAAACAGAAGGAGCAATTAATATTTATCTTCGGCAAACAAAGCAAAGTTGGCAGAACTTGTTTTTGATAACTTAAAAATTTTTTCTTGGTAATTAAATGCTCTAGTTCATCCAACATAAACGCACCATTGGGGAATTACGCATCAGTATTTCAAGCAGAAGTACATGCTATAGAGCTTTATCTGAGGGGGTATAGAGGGAAAACAATCCTCATTTACTCTGACAGGCCTTATCATGTAACAAAATCAGATCAAAATTGGTCTGGAACTGTCTAAAAACCCTGCTCGTTCTGGCTAACCAAAATAAGGTAACACTTAGATGGGTCCCAGGGCATCAAGGGATAAAAGGCAACGAGAAAGCGTTTGGTATCTCCTGCTGAGCCAACAAAACAGTAAACGAATGGTTAAAGCGCCATTAAAAGTACTGACAGGTGATATTCTGAATCTAAGCAGAAATCAAATAAGGCATGTCACGGGACTAATAACCGCACCTTAGGGAACATCTACACAAAATGGGCATCTTTCAAGAAGAACCCATATGCAGAGTTTGCAATGAGGATGATGGCACTCACGCACAGGAGGTATAACCTACTGGGGCCGGTAAACCCAAAGGAGGATTTTCAAAATGAAAATCTGGTGAAAAGGCTACTCATCCTGACAAAGGTAACAAACCTTTTCACCTGAACATAACGATGTAACTGACAGAACAATAAGCCTGCATTATTGAGGCATTTATAAATCTCAGTCAGGTACATCGTCATAATCAAT
Source organism: Crepidodera aurea (assembly GCA_949320105.2). Classification (NCBI taxonomy): domain Eukaryota; kingdom Metazoa; phylum Arthropoda; class Insecta; order Coleoptera; family Chrysomelidae; genus Crepidodera; species Crepidodera aurea. The sequence continues at coordinate 16,700,610 of OX439477.1, read as the reverse complement.
CAATCAATACTACACTTTCTAACACAAGGTCGTTGTCAAATATAAGTGATAAAAAATAAAAAAAAATAATAATAATAAAAAAAGAGATTCCTTTTTCGCCAGCGGCTGGATCAAGAATAGGGAAAGTTGAACCAACTTCTAAATTTCTGACTTACTTATTAGATATTAAAAAGTTTATAAAGTTTGCAGAAAAATTCTATTTTAGTTTTAAAGTATGTTCAACTTTTTAATTATCTAACAAGAAAGCTCGTTATTTTTTTTTTCTGCTTTGATTTAAAAATACGTGAAAGAATTGTTTTTCATCCTCCAAAGATAAAAAATGCTTATGGTAACAAATAGTTGTTTATTTCAACCGTATAAACGATTAGTGTTCTTAGATATCCAAGACCTTGTTTTAATAATAATCTTTGAAATATTTTTAAAATAAAATCATTTCTGAATCAGAACTTTCTTTAATAGTCCAGTAGGCAGTGAAATTTTTTTCGTACCTATTTTCCCATATTGTATTTTTAGTTGTTATCATAATATAGGTCATCATCTGAGAAATACGTTTGAGATTTAGTGGGGGAGTTCTTTCCAAGTTGCCAACCTAGAAAAAGGTCTACCATCGGGGAAGCGTTCTTTTTTGTCAAAATCTACTTCATTATTTGCGTAATGATTTAATATGTTCATAAAAAACTACTGAGCTCTCCAGAATATATCGTTTTAGAAAAATAATGATTTTAATAAACTCCATTTCTGATTGGTTAAAATTAAAGTTGGTATCGAAACTCGGGATGAAAAACAAGGCTAATATCGTGCTTCTAGCCTACGGCTAACGAAAGGAATGACGTAGGTTAAATGACATTTGACAACGAAACATGTCAACTGGCACATCCAGTCTCGATACCAACTTTAATTTCAACCAATCAGAAATGGAGTTTATAAAAAGTAATCTTGCTAACGATACTTTTTGGAAAGCTCAGTAGAATTTTGTTATCATATTTTACCATTGCGGAAGTAATGCAGTAGATTTTATCCAAATAAAACCCTTCTCGTTGGTAGACTTGTTTTAGATTTTGAGGTTAGTAGGAAACTCCTCCATTGTACGTTTATATAAAAAAACGATACACTTTGTTTAACTTGGTAATTTTTTTTATTATTGTATGTCACATTATAGCATCAATTAATTCATTTACTAAAGAGCATAATGTTGATTTTTATATGTTAATCCATTTTGTAGACCATTATTCTGATGTAGAACGAAATATAAATGTATTTATTGTTTATAAAGCACTACAAATTATATTTCATTAATTTCATTAATTTTTTGTACTCTTTCTTGTTTTCTGTTGTCCATAAACAACATTAAATTATTAATTCAAACATTTTAATTTTAATGTTTTTATGTTGCCAATTTTATTTTTTTTTAGTTAGCAAAATGTACGATTAAATAAAAACAAAGCGAAAGCTTTCCAGATTTGCCAGTCTAAATGTTTGGTATTACCTTTTTTCTTTCATAGCCAATTTAATTTTGAAACAATTTGTGAGTTAATTTTCCAAGTAAGTTTCTCCTTCTAAACGAAGAAAACCCTAAAATCGAAGGTATTTATAAATAAAATACATTTCCCATCTTTAGGATAATTAAACATCGCGTGGGTTATTTTAGAAGAGTCTGAATTAAGAGGTCGAAATACCAAAAAGGCCCAATAACTTTTTACCGCTTCATTTAGTCAGCTTCGAATTAAAACATGATTCGAAAACTTTTTAAGGTTAAATTCCATCTTGTTAGACGTAAAAGAGCAATTAGAAAAGGATGTGCTTGCTTCCAACAAACATACGCCTACACGCGACGACAGACTGACGTCTTCATAGAAAGTTGGGTTTGTGTGTAATAAATTTTGAGATTAAAAGTCATCAACAGCCCTACAGAAAAAAGTTTGTCAGACACAAAAAAAAATTATAGTCATTCCATCTTTGGTTTTTATAGAATCGGCTCGTTTTTGCGTTATTCTTCCACTTTTCATTGTATTTTTGAAAATATCTTTCGATTTTTAAATTTTTGACACAATCATTTGTAAGGCTTGTTATTTTTAGCAATACATCTTTTGACATCGCTCAATAAAAGGTTTAGCTCACACTAATATAAAATAGCGTATCGCCTATGCCGTTTTGATAAAAAAAAAATTAAAAACAGTTTTTTAAATAAAAGACCTTGGCGATGTATTTTGAGCCCTGTCTGAATAAAACTAATTATCCAATTGGTGTTAATTTTTCCTAGTAGATTTAGCCTTATTAGCGACAATTAAGTGTTATTATTATTAATGTTGACGTTGTGGTTTTAAATTGCCGTTTTTGTACCTACTAATTTCGGTATGGAGAAAGTATTGTGAGCATTAAAATACGTCCAAAAATAATAATAATTTATTAGCCCATTTTTAGGTATAAAGATTTTTGCAATATTTTTATTACCGACTATTTCCTTCGTCTTAATTTACACCACTCACAAACGTGCAAATTTGAAATACATATGGTTTCTAGATGATTATACAACTCATCATAAATTTAGCCAATAGCAGTTGCAATTTTTACTTAGTTACCATGTATTGATAAGCGATTATACCCTTGACGACGTTGTATAACCGTTTTTGATTTTCTTTTAAAACACCACTCGAGCTCCGCTCTCGTGGTGTTTCGCCAAATACGTCTCGTGACTCGGAAGTATAATCGATTATTTTCGAAGCTCTTGTGATATTACTACTGACAATTTAATTCATGTATAAAAAATCCCATAAGCCGCGTGATTTTGTCATTATGACAGCGAAAAAAGTTCCTTTTCCAGCGACAATAACGGAACCTAACTTTTGAAAGCATGACAACCAGCATTGTAAACAAATTTTTGATGACGTTATGTCAATTTTTCTCAAACTTGCGTTGTCATAAAATTTTTGATTTGTGCAAATGTCGCGATTCGGAGACTATTCGAGTGTAGAAATTGAAAAAGCCATCAATGATAATGTGCCTCGCAATAGTGTGAATTCAACTACATCAATTTGGCGACAATTTGCGATATTTTGGTTGGAAAAAAAATATGAACTCATTGTAGAAACTTCCACTGAAAAGTTAGCTTCTATTTTATGTGACTGGGTAAACATGAAGAAGAACAATGGAGAAGATTATAAAGAGAGTGCAGTCAAGACGATTTGGAACACTTCAGCAAAAATGTTACAAGAGAAGTACTTTAAAGATTATAAAAGAATTTTTAATCCGTTCACAGACATACAGTTTAAGAAAGCGAGAAATGCACGCGACACAAAACGCAAAATTTTACAAGCAATCCCAGAAAAAAGGAAGGTAAGTTCTAATGCTCTCACAAAACGAGAAATTTTTGAAATGGCACTGTCCTGGAGTGAAGAAGAACCTGTAGGCCTCCAAAGAAAATTTTATCACATTGCTGCGTATGAATTGGCTTGGATATAACCCAGTGTTTTCGAAGACAGCACAAGGGGGAAATCAGAAGTTGGCCGACAGTAAATGGTTGGTAGCAAACACTGCAGAAGATTGTGTTTGTCCAGTAAGATTGTTTAAACAAATTATGGGAAGACGGGGAAACCACATTACATGTGAAAAATTTTTTTTAACTCCAAATCCTTTCTGGCAAAAACAAATTCGAAAGGATGGTATAAAAATTCTCCTATTGGAATAAACGAAATATCTAAATGGACCAAACCAAAAATATTGGACTTGATATCAAGCGGGTGAAAATTACGAACCATTCTAATCGAGCTGCCGCCGTAACTGAATTGTCCAGGAGTGGTATAGGTGAACAAAAACTTGTGAAAATTAAGGGACATCGTCATTAAAACCGTGCCTTCAGTTAGATGAAGAACATCATAGAGAAAGTATTGGTTCCATTCGTACTACCATCCAGGAAACAGTTATAGTAGAACCCACCGCTTTATGAGAAAGAAAAAACAGCAAAGGATACCGCCAATAGAAGAAATGCTAATTGATCTGGACATTTTTGAGTATTTTAATGTCGAAAACACCGTACACTGTCCATATACATAAAAATAAAATGATATTTTGTCTATTAGGACCACCGTGCAAAGATTCAATAACCAACTTAGCTGGAGATCGTTAGGGGTAATTTGCGTAAAATTTCTATATTGATTAACTTTCTTTAATATGAATTTACATTTTAATTTCTATAAAGCGGCGTTCAGACTTTACAAGTTACTTGAATTCAAGTAACTTGAAAGGAGTAACCTGAATTCAAGTGAACGTTCATACTATTTCAATATTTGATTCAAGTCATTTCAAGTTGACATTTTTATTTAAATGATTCCTGTTTCAAGTTACAAAAATTGCGTCAAATGATGTGATTCCAACTTGAAATTTTTTCTCTGATTTTTAGTAATCCATCCACAATTAGCTTATTTACAACTTTTATTCCAGCAGGAATTACATCATTCGACGCCATTTTTCTAACTTGAAAAAGGAATCAAGTAAAAATGTCAACTTGAAATGACACTTCTAAACATTTATACATATCGTTTGGGCATCTTTACATATATATTATAAAACTTTTTATTGATGAAATGGCATCAAAAAGGGGCCACGAGGTATTGCTCCTTCCGCCCTATTTTTGTGTATTTAACCCCACAGAATTAATTTGAGGACAAATTAAAAAAGAATAAGGCGTTATAACGGGTTTCCCAAATTTGACGGGTTGATAGCAAATTTGGTAAAAGAAGAAATTAACAAAAGTTCAGCTGATGATTGGCAGACAAAAATCAAACATGTTATCAAAGAAGAAAATTCTTATATAACGAGTCCGACCAAATTGATTATCAACGTTGATGACAGTGAATCCAATGGTGAGGGTTGAGATAGGGTAGGTAAGCTTAATTGATTTATAACATTTGTGACTTTATTCACCGTGTTTTTAATTTTAGAATTAAAATTTGAGACAACAATTTTAATTAGCAACGTTTGTGAATCTCACAAGAGATCAGAAAATGAACCTATGGGCGAGGTGGAGTGGTCAACCTCTATTGAAATCTAATATGCGTTATAGAAATTAAAATGTAAATTCATATTAAAGAAAGTTAATCAATATAGAAATTTTACGCAAATTACCCCTAACGATCTCCAGTAAGTTGGTTATTGAATCTTGGCACGGTGGTCCTAATAGACAAAATATCATTTTATTTTTATGTATATGGACAGTGTACGTTGTTTTCGACATTAAAGTACTCAAAAATGTCCAGATCAATTAGAATTTCTTCTATTGGCGGTATCCTTTGCTGTTTTTATAGCGTTTTTTCTTTCTCGTAAAGCGGTGGGTTCTACTATACTACCACCGCTCAAAATACTAGCATGCAGCAAAATATTAACAAAAGACACGAAAGTTCTGAAAATCAAGCTATTTTTAATAATTGCGTTTTTAACAATTGTACTTTTCCGTTAAATTAAATAAATTAATTTACATCTCATTTTTTAATTTATTGATTTACATATTCATTAAATTGTCTTACCGAATTACACTCTAGCTTTTTTTTTGAGTCGAAGTAAACTTGACATTTATAATTCGAATTTTGTTGCCATTAGGTAATTCAACTCAAAAAACTGCCAGAAAAAATTACTCGTCCTATGGATGGCAGTTTTTTTCGTTAAATTGCTAGGCAACAAAATTCTTATTGATACATGTCAAGTTTACTTCGACAAAAAAAGCTCTCTTGTTTTATAAGTGAAAAAAATCGAAAAAACACAATGCAAAGTAATATTTTTTAACAAAATGCATTCGTGTAGGTAAGTTTTCATAGTATTCATAGTAAGTTTTTTCAATAATAATATTTTGATAGATTTTTGAATCTATTTAGAGTAAGTAGTGTTTTGCAGAAGCTCCATAATGTTGAAGAAGCCAGTTTTTGGAATTTTTCAGTAAACTATGCCAAAAGGACTTCTTCAGTTACATTTTTTACTTTTTTCCCAGATACCAATTTTTAAATGACTCGTATGACTTCTCGTACCGGGCTTTTGATTTTACTGGACAACATATCGCAAGTCAAACAGCACGCGGCGATTGGAAAAATGAAAAAACAGGAACCGGAAAAAGCTTTTGCCGTTCCCTAACGACCATTTTCCGAACTTGACCGGCAAAACGTTATTTTCTGGACGAAAAATATACATTTTCTGGTGCGTCTTAAAAAAATATTTTGTACTTTAATTGAATATTTTTATTAAAACGCGACATGAATATTTTACAACCTTTTTCTTTCTAAAACGTTCTCTCATTAAAGCTTTCAGTTTAATTTCTTACAAAATTGACTTCCGGAAGTTTTGTACGTGATTCTGTTAAATGTTTTCATTAATTCAGTCAGTGGAGGTTGTAGGTATATTTTTATTAAGAAACAAGGATCTTTATGATTTAGGATAGAAGGGGTTGATATTTTTGTATTTTTTTATACTATAAATTATTAATTTTTAACTTTTTTTAATCCAAATTTCTCATCAATACGCCTTTGTAAAGTACTTTGATTTATTGTTTCTTTGAAAAACAATTATAATTTGAGACTCGTATGTACGTGTAGCTAATGATCATAGCACAGTACGTGCACTCCGGTACTACCAACTAACCAACCAACCGAACCGTTTAATCTACCTAGTGTGCAAAACAATACATCGACCGACGTGCTCGGCATTCTTCTGGAGTGAATGTACTTTGGATTAGAACTTCGTGAACCATGATCAATGTTTCATTTTACGATGAAAATCAGTGGCAAGTCTTGGGGAATTTTTTCTCGCCAAATATTTTCTGACTAAAAAATTATTTATGTGTGCCAACTTTATTTCGTCCGCCCACTACCTGCCACTGTAAATATCCTGTTGGCGAGTCTGCATAGGTTCAAGCTATTTTCTTATGGAAGTATTTTCCAGGGGTTGCTAGTATCCTCATGATCTTCCTCGTCCAGAGTTCTAGTTGTCTAAGTGTCAAGAAACACTCAAATAATTTATTACAATTGAACCTAAAATTGTGTTTTTTCTAAAGAATTTGGATGTCTACAGCTAGTCTCGTTCTGATTTACTGAAATTCACTCTCCGGTGTATTACAGGGACCACGTTAATTTTTTATTATTTTAAATAAAACTATTGTATATTATATTTAAACCAAAAAGTTTCTCATCCTTTGACGGTAGAATATTTCTTTCTCCACCACTGGTCGATACTTTCGATTTGGTCATTTTTACAGTTGAGCATTGTCTCTTCCTATAAAAAGAATAGACAGAGAAAACGTGAGACAACGCCACAATGGATACGGTTGTGTTTTGTGTTTGTGATGGTATTAAGAAAAGGAAGGGAATTATGTCAGCGGATTTACTTACTATATCTAATGTTGCATTAGTAATTGGAATCACGCTGACTAGTTGAATAACCACGGTCGAAATATTTCTACAAATATATCGAACGTCGAAATTATTTTTCCATTCAACACTACTGATTTGAGATACCGACACTCAACCTCTAGATTTTTTCTTCCACCGCCTTCTTCCTTTAGTTAATCATGCCACCAGCTATCAAACTTTGAGATACGACCGCTTATCTTTTCAATTTTTTTTCTTCTTCCACAGCCTTCTTTCTTCAATTAATCATCTAGCAAACTTTGAGATACTAATACTCAACTTTTTAATTTTTTTCTTCTTCCACAGCCTTCTTTCTTCAATTAATCATGCCACTCACCATCTAGCAAACTTTGAGATACGAACACTCAACTTTTCAATTATTTTTCTTCTTCCAGTAATCTAAATAGACGTCCATGTTTGATCACCGTGACCCAAGGAACCAATAGGAAGTACCCTCTAAATATTTGTTGTTGTAGGGTGGATTTTTACAGGTCACTTTATCCTGTCAATAAGCCTTATTGGGAGGTGATGAAATCGATTTGGGTCTTTATCTACCCGATAACTTTATGGGGAGGGGGTGAAAACGCCCCTTACTAATCATCTAAATCATTATCCTGCCGAATTGCGGGACACCGTGTATCAGTATTTTGTTACAGGTTATTTTTACTTGTTCTAGTTAAAGATCCCGATGATGGTTTTATATTATTTGAAAAAACCGAAACGTAACTAAATAAATAAATACAAAACCGTTTTAGGAAGCTTCGTAACGAATTTGAAATGTACGGTATTAATAATAAATCTTTTTTGTAGAGTCCAGAATGGTATAATCAAGTCGATACTGGTATTCGATATCGAGTGATAATTTGAACTGTATTCAAGTATTTGACCGTTAAAGTATGTCCGGCCATTTTGTTCTAAAATCCCGTTTAAAATGGGGTCAACTAAACGCAGGCAAATTGTTTTGTCTATTGTAAACAATATTTTATAATAATTTAATTTTATTGAATTTATATCGTGAATTAAATAAAAATTAAACATCTGTTTGATATTACTTTATCTTTAATTTTAAGAATTACTGTTAAAATATACAGACATACAATTATTTAAAACTTACTATGCAGAATTTAATTTCTTAAATAAGGACAATGTTTTTGTATATAATTAAAATTACTTTGCTGATGATGTAAAATTCAATCAAGTTAACAGCAGAAAATTCGACATAAATTAAAAAAATCATTACGACATTAGGACCATCCTTATTCGATTTCTCATAAACTTTCATTTCTAGCGACCAGTATACCAGGTGTCCCAGCCACCCCCGGTTCAAAAATTTACATATTCTGCAAGAGCATAATAAGATATTTACAGATATTAAGAAAAATAACTGGTAACCTTGGACAGTAGACGAATATCGAAATAATGAAACAAGGACTTTTTCCATTATTTTAATTAAATCAAATGTTCAAAATGTTCACCGTTTACATTTCCCATCCTTTCTTAATGACTTTCCAAAATTTCAAGTCGATATCTTTTAAAACACCAGATATAATTCCATTTAAACCCGGTATGTATTGAACCAAAAAAATATCGTGGACAATAAAAAATTCCAAAAATAGGATTTTCTAAAATCGCGTTTATTTTTCAACATCGAGAACATTTGCGAATATTACATAAAACGTACTTTCTGACTAGTTTCGCAATGTATCATCTTAAGACGTATGTGTCTATTGCCCTAAATATAGAACAAAAAAGTTGAGGGGAACGAACATATGTTCGAATACAATGTACAGCACAACGCAACTGTTTGGTGGTTCATCATTGGAAGTTATTTATTACTAGCTAGAAAATGGGACCAAATCGTCCCTTTACATCACGCAATGAAATAAAATGACAATTAAATAATTTCGATCATAATTGATTGCAATACTTTGTAATGTACAATATTTTTTGTCTTTCCTTTCGGAGAGAAAACAAATAACACCGATGGTTTGCCTACTCTCGAGCATACTACGTAAAACTGCCAATGATTGGCCTTGTGATTATTCGCGTACTGTTTGCCTCCAAACGCTGCCTACGCTCTTCCTCAGTCTCATTGACTCGACGATATGAAGAGGTGAACATAATTTTTTTATAACTTTTGAACAATAATTTCCAATTTAATTTAAATTTGTTGATTATGTATGTACTAAATAAAATAACAGGACTTCTAAAAGTCTAGAGAGAGCAATATTTAATTTTATTAAAATATCATTTTCCAAGTTTTATTAAACCAAAAACGCGGAACTCCTAAAACTCGTTCTAAAACCCAAGCAGATAAAAATAAAATAATTACTGCCAATAACAATAATACTCACTTTTAGATTACCAAATAAGGTTAATACGTGTTTCATATGAATGATCGTATAGTATAAAAATAAATTATTATTAGGGATTCAGAAGCGTGGGAAAAACAAAAGCTAAATAAGAGTGTCTTTGTCAGCAAAACACTTGTGTTGCCTTTCTTTGTCTTAGATTTATATGCTGGTTGTTTATACTTTTTTTTTACCTATATAAGGTTTATTTCATTTTAATTAATTAAGATTCTTGGTATTTTTTTATACGAGTTCTTAGTTGGAAATTAAATGTCTATTTTAAGTCGTTTGTACCGACGTATTTTTATCTTTTATGGAATAATAGAGAAAAGAAAAAAAATGTATGTTATCCTTATAGATGCAATAGGCTTAACAAACAAAATAATGACTATTATTAAACCTGCAAAAGTAAAAATACGAGTTTATTTCAATAAATTAGTATTATTTTATAAAAATAGTGCGTTGCAATTTATAGTAGAAAATCGTCTCGCTTTAGACATGAAGGAGATTGTGTATTAGCCGGAACAGAGACGGTGCTCCCAAATGGACTTATAAAAATTTATGTTTTCTGTTTGGGTAGTATTCACGATATACCCAACTAATATAATAAGCACTGTATAATTGTTGAAAACTGGAAAAAAGCTATTCAACATGTTAAAAAAATCGAAGAGAAATATATGAGATTTAACAATACAATTCAAAAAATTGTAATAAATTTGGATGATACTGATGATAGTGATATTATTTCAGAACATGAAATTAGTGACTGTTTTTAAATTCATTTACCTACATTCCCACAAAATAAATCTAGTGAAACATACATTCTTTTTAAATTAATACTTAATAATTTTAGTTAATTTCAATTTTCATTATATTTTTTAGTTGAACATGTTGTGTTTGGTAATCTTATTGATTTTTTTATAATTTCAATTAATTATGTACTATGTAAGTCAGAGTTTGAAATCGTTTATTAAAATTTTAATAAAACTTTTATTTTTTTTTTAATTTTAATAAAAGTTCTTAGCGTGTTATATTTTTTTCAATGCAATTTAGACCGCAAAATAACAAATAACACTCAACCTAAGCCGGCTCTGATCAGCATGTTTGCAAATGTTTCAAGATGTTGCCAGACCATTGCGCTTTCTGGATTATCTTGCAACGGACTATACGGTCAAATTGTCTATGAGAAAACAAAAAAAAATTAAAAACTAATGGCTTCCTGAGAAAGCTTATTTGTAAAATTCAGCTTCCCATTAGTATCATCATAGAAAAACCTTGACTTAACATTGGTTAGTGCAGAATGGAAATTTTGTCATAATTTTAATGACTTACCGAAAGTTCATCAATATAAGTATAGCGATTTAATTACGAACCATCATAAAATGACGTATATAAAAACATACTGTTGTGAAACGTCGAACAAAGAATCTGTTTGTCAGGCAAATTATCAATCTGTTGGAAGGAGAAAAAAATATCGCTAATGATTGAAGATTTTGTAACGGAGAGAAAGATTTTATGCGCAAATAAGTCACAGAATCACCTTGAACGCATATGCTGCATCACTTGGAATTTTAATTTAAATGATTGAATAATTCGAGAATAAAAATGAGGAGTAAAACTCCCTCCCAGTTGTTTTCCTCCTTTGTTGCCGCCGCCAGACCGTATACCGCTCGATCTCTGACATTGGAAGGTCGTTTTTATTTTTGTCCGAACAATTTATACTTTATTTTAATTTTTCTTTTATTTATCCCCCAGGTTACCATGTAAAAACCAAGCTTATAATTGCATATTAAAAATTAACAACAAATTAACTAAATAGGCAGGCGCTTTTTAATTGTTTTTGCACGAAAAATGAACAAAAATAATTATCAGTTGGAATAAATAAAATCGATCGTCAATTTTGGGATTAAATTACATTGTCTTAATTAACATTTTTTGTGATATTACATCTGTAAAGATTTAGCTTTCAAAATTAAATTGGGTTTTTTAGAACAGATTGAGTGTGAGAAAAAGTTTTTCTTACTGCTGGTATTTTATTCAAAATTATTAATATTGATGGCTTCGTTCCCAGGCGTGCACCACCGAAGTGTAAACCGATTCACGCATGTTTCTACATCTCAAAAATCTATACAGCTGAATAAAACTACGTATGAAAAAGGAGAATTTTAAAATCTGAAATTTTTATTGTTCACAAATTCCACTTTTACCTAGTAATCCTCTTAAAATCTAAAATTAACCACGTTTAATACAAAATTAATTAATTGAAAACTCCTATACCACTCAAAAATAAATCAAATATAATCTATGAAATCCCATGCAGCAACGGTGATGAAATATACATTGGTCAAACAAGTAGAATGCTTAAAGATAGAATAACCTCTCATAAAAGTGACTGCAGAAGGAGTGTGAGATCTTGTCGCCTTGCTGAACACGTAATAGATAAAGATCATGTAATTGACTACAATAATGCCAAAATTCTCGATAATGAACGAAATCTCAATAAGCGTCTCTTTCTTGAAATGGTTTTTTTAAATTTTAACACTGATGTATCTTTTTGTATTTAATATTATCTAACGAAGAAATCATACTAATTATTGATCTACAATCGACTGCTTCCCACTAATGCTACCTACTTTAATACAAACTATTCGGTATTATGGCGGAACAAGTCTGGGACACCCATGGAACTAACGAGCAAAAAAAAAGGCGTCAAAGTTAAGAAGCTTGTTCTGAATATTAAATTCGTTCCCAGGGGAGAACTTTTCAAATATTTTGTAGAACGTCTGCCGTATATTCTTATCGTTTGTACGTATGTGAAGGTGAAGGTCTCTTGACCAAATAATTCACAAAAGGCGAAAGTCTAACGCGAACAAACTCAAGTCTCCAAAGATTCCCTTTGTTCCTTTGACATCTTTAAAAAAAGAAAGAAAATATGTCGAGGCACGTGCCAACAGAGGTGGAATTCCTTCAAAATTAAAACTTAATGTCATTTGTTCCCATTTGTTTTAATAAATATCAAGTAGTTTTTAAATAATATGCTTTCCCACCCTTTCATTAAATATCTTTGCATAGTGCTGCCTCATCGTGTCAGAAATTTAAAGCTGTCGCGCATATAAATACAATTTTATATCAGAAAATCTTCATAAAGTAGAAGTTAAATTTGCTTTTCACAAGAGCTCCGGATTGCTCTTAACAGCAAACTGAACCTCCTGAAAAATTTTAATAACCTTTTAAGCCTTTAGTTTTAGTCTGATTTTTGTGAAATTTTCAGGAAATACTAATAATTACTAAACTTAGGGTGGAGATACCTTGATTTTTTTGTAAACCTTCGAAAAGTATTTATTTTGTTAATTTTAAATGGAAAATCACAAAAAGAAATATCCGCGCCATTCTGCATTAAATCTATGAAAATTTGCTTCTATTTGTTTTAATAAATATCAAGTAGTTTTTAAATAAAAAGGTTTCCCACTTTTTTCTTAAATATCTCTGTAGAGTGCTGCCACATCGTTACATAAATTTGAAGCTTTCGAAAAACTTTCAATCGATAACTAGTCCGAGTGGCGCGCATATAAATACAATTTTATATTAGAAAATCCTCAAAAAATAGAAGTGACATTTGCTTCTCACAAGAACTCCGGATGCCACTTAAAAGGTATTGCTGAAAAATCACTATTTAACACCCTGTACGAACAGCCGCAAACAGAATAAAATGCTTCAATGACCCATAGTGGCGTCAATTGGAACTCGTTGTCGGAGTAATAATTTTTTTTTTTTAAAAACGTTTAATTACTGCATTTGACAAAATTAACTTCGATGTCGGGCATTTGTTGTTTGTTTAGTTCAAAGAGTGGCGATCTCATTCTGAATGAAAATACGACTTCACAGGGACATAGAACAAATATGTAAACTTCCTGTTTGTTGTGTGTCTACTCTCATCTCACAGAACCGCATTTTAACCATTCGGTACAATTTTCATTATTTAGCAGGATAATAAAGATATAAACAATTTTTCAATGGACATTTTTGAAGCAATTTGTAGTGTACGTTTTCACTTATCTACATTCTCTCTACATCTAATGACATATAATGACAGTTGGTCGGTTTTTATTTATAACCTCACTTACAAATTTCTGGCATAGAACAAATCAGCACCAATGCATTTCCATAGTTCATCTCTCTGCTTTCCCTCGTCCCAAGATCGAAGTTTCATCGCCCAGCGACGAGGGAACAAATGAATTGTTTATGATCATTCATTATTATATTTTTATTTTGATATACACATTTTTAGCCTTCAATATATATTTATACATCTTAAAATTTATTCATCTGCAACGGATCGTTAAGTGGCAACCGGAGTTCTTGTGAGAAGCAAATTTCACTACTATTTTATGAGGATTTTCTAATATAAAATTGTATTTATATGCGCGCCACTGGGAACACTTGGCCGTGGAATATTTCTCGACAGCTTTAAATGTATGTAACGATGTGGCAGCACTTTACAAAGATATTTAAGAAGAAAATGGGAAACCATATTATTTAAAAAGTACTTGATATTTTTTAAAACAAATAGGAGCAAATTTTCATAGATTTAATGCAGAATGGCGCGGATATTTCTTTTTGTGATTTTCCATTTAAAATTAACAAAATAAATACTTTTCGAAGGTTTACAAAAAAATAAAGATTTCTCCACCCTAGGTTTTGGAATTATTAGTATTTCCTGAAAATTTCACAAAAATCAGACGAAAACTAAAGGCTTAAAAGGTTATTAAAATTTTTCAAAGGGTTCGGTTTGTTCTTAAGGGATTTTCTAGAATCAATCTACTCGTAGTATTCTTACAAATATTCTAATCGCTCAAGTACCTTAAAGGAAGAAATATGAAAAAAAAAAAAGATATCACGTGGTTCCTAAATTACGATTCGAGAAAAAAATGACCAGAATTAATAAAATAAATAAATAAATATTTTATTAATCCTTATTGACATAGAAAATGTATAGGACAGGTCAGTTACACTTAAAGTCAATATAGATAGTATAATAAATAACACATAACATAAGAGATACAATTGAAAAGATATAAAATGGAGGTATATATTACCTAGGTCCTAGATTTATTTATGTAAAAGCAACAAAAACATTGTTAAAAGAGATAAATAAAAACGAATATATTAAATACAAAAATTTAACAATTCAGTGAGTTGTCAGTCAAAAACTCAGTTACGCTATAATAACCTTTACTTCCTAATAGACTCCTAATACGCTTTTTGAATATATTGAAAGTTAGTGTTTTGTAACTCTCTGGCAAGTTATTAAATAGCTTAATTCCCTGATACATAGGGCTCGCTTCAAATTTGGTAGTTTTGTGTGATGGTACATATAAATTTTTGCCATGCCTGGTAAGATGATTGTGGTAATCAGAGTTAGTTTTTAGTGTCCCAATGTTTTCTTTAGTAAATATCAAGCATTTGTACATATAAATACATGTAAATGTCAAAATATCATTTTGTATAAAATAATTTTTGCAGGAGTCGCGAGGAAATAGCACGTAAGATTCTTTTTTGTGTTATAAAAATTCTATCACTACTGGAAGAATTGCCCCAGAGGATCACGTTATAAGACAAGTGACTGTAAGCAAAGCTGTAATAGACAGTCAAAAGAGATGACAACGGCATTGATGATTTTATACGTGAAATTGCAAATTTTGTTTTATTAAGTTTTTTACACAACTCGTCAATATGGTTAGTCCATCGAAGATATTGATCAACATAAACCCCAAGGAATTTTGTGCAGTTGGAGGAAACTACTTCTATACCATTGAGATCAAATTGTAGCTGGCGCGGGTTATTATGGAGAGCAAAATATATACACTCTGTCTTGGAGTTGTTAATTATTAAATTGTTTTGGACACACCAACGATTAAAGTACTCGATTATTTGCCGTGTCAGATTCATCAAGCCCTCATAGGTGGGAGCTGAGACAGCTATAGATGTGTCATCAACAAATATGGTTACCATTTTTGAAATATCACCTTTAATATGCCTCGGCATATCGTTGATGAACAATAGAAATAAAAGCGGTCCAAGCACAGAGCCCTGCGGTACCCCCATATTCACTCTGTATCGAAGCTAGGAAGGGGGTTACACCCAACAAATATGGGTTTTTTTGAAGTTGTCTAATTGTGTTATATCTGTGCTTAATGTATGGACACTACGCAATGAAACACCCTGTACATATTTTTTTATAATTACTTTGAAAAACAGCCTGATCAGGCCATCCATCTCGACATGTCTGCAACTTAAACTAACATTGCCCGACTAACTTTTATTTACAGATAAACATGGTGCCGCAAACATTTCATGATTATTACAAATATTGACGGATTGTCTAACTAATCGCAAACATTTCCATTGCATTGCTTATTGAATCAATTTGTTTACCATTACATAAATCATGTCGATCGAGGAGAGATAATCTTTATTGCGTACAGCAGCTCCTCATATAATGTTAATTGAAAACAAACCAACTGATTGGGAAAAGAAAATGGGTTATGGTATACTGACACAGAGGCGTAGGCACACCGAAAACGTTCTAAACAGCTTTTTATGATTTAAACTTACAGGACATTTTTTTTCCAAATTTCACACTTTTAGCTATGTAGTGCCTATCCAAAAATAACGAGTTTTACATCTTGAAAACTGTAATAAAGCTTATAAAATGGATAAAATTTCAGCTATGTACAGATATTAAAAAAATTTGAAAAAAAATTTTGACCTAATCGGATCAGGATCAAGGTCATTTGAGGGTCAAATTGAGGAAACCTTCTGGGAAAAATCGGAAACAATTCATACAAAGGTATTTAAATTAAAAAACCTTGAATTGAACAGTATATTCGTTAAAATTAAATTATTCTTTTAGAACTACTATTGTTTTCTTTCACAATAATCTAAGTAAGCAGTTTGTTCGATAGAAATTTGCTCGAACGAAAAATTGCTTGAATAGAAATTTATTTGAAATAGAAATTAAGTAAGGGTGGGTTAATTAGGGATGCATTTTGGGTTTATAATTGTTTCCTTGGTTTATTATTTAAACTATACAAGGTACAACCATTGAATTTACAAATAGTACAGCATTTTAATTTCAATATTAAAAAATTTGTCGGAAATTTATAAAATCTGAATGTGCATACAGTACATATAGATTATTATGAGTGATCGACACCGATTTACTTTATTTTCCCATAAATTCGTATTTGCTCAATTGGAAATAGCGAAAATAACAGAAGAAACAATGGACTGAATTCACCTAAAAATATTAAATCCGTTTGGATATATTTATTGAGACGAAAATAACAGATTTACTCCTCAATCCTATCAAGATATTTGGATCGCAGACGTTATTTACGATTTTCTGAAAGCTTTATCTTTTATTTGTTCATTTGAGCGAAAAATGAGGTAAGACAATCTTTACAGGACTATTCGGTATTATAAATAAAACATATAATTTATACAGGAGGCAACTCATACCCCAGTAGTTAGTTAGAAACAACTTCAAATGAAACATTAAATAAAACTGCATAAATATCATAACACGCTGTAGCTTTTGTAGACCGGAAGTAGAACTGAAAGTTAATATTTATGAATGAATAAGGAAAAAGGCCCTCCAGCCATAATATACGTTAGGTAAACTGAAATCCGACATACATTTTTGTCGAAATCGGTCCCTAGGCGAACAAAAAATATATACCCAGATGTTATTAACCAGAACCTCGCAGGAAGTTGTTTGCCTACCCAGATTTTTATATTGGAAACTTTAAAAAATTCATTCACAAAAAAATATTCAACAGGGTATGTCGAACTTGATCAGTTCATTGGTAGTCATAACGCATGTGTTGTTTGAAAGAAAGGTATTTAATAAATAATATGTTTGATAATTAAAATATAACAAAGTAGGAAGACAAGAATGACTCAAGCTAATTTTTAAGGTATTAAAATATAAATAAATTACAAAAGTTTAGATATTAGATTCATATTCTGTATTCATTAAAAAATAAATTAATTAGAAAATTGTAAAAACTAGTTAGTAAAACATACACCTTTATAATTATAAAAAAAAAATAGTGTTAAAGTATATCTACTATAATCTCAAATTAAATATAGATTATTGAAACATCTATTCATATTTATAGTTTGTTGAATGAACAAGAATTGAATTCCCTATGCACAAACATACGTTTTCTTTGGGGAAGTCCTCTTGTTTATTTGCCCAAATAGAAATGTAGGAAATTTTGTTTTTATACTTTTGTAGGAGAAAAGATTAGAGCAAAAATTAAGATTGTAAGATTGTAAATAAGTCTGTAAGTGGTGAATAAACATATATTATTATATTATTATTATTATTAAATGTGCGAGGTAAAAAGTAAGGCACACCGTTTGTGATATTGTTGAAAGTAAGGTTTTGCCTGTCGCCATGGTATTTTATTTAATTAATTCTATAAAATCGATAAATAAGGCCCCTATTATGTGTGTAATGTAACAAATATTCAGTAGCTAGTAATTAACAGTAAAATTATGCTTGATTTGGGAAGACAAAAAAAGAAACCATGTATGTTTCACTGTGAATATTTTTGAAAAATAAATATTTTACTTTTTTCCAATTTTTTTGTATTTTTAAAGATCAACGCTGGAATTAAAATTACTTTTTCAAGCTGGGTTATATAGTTAGGGAACATTTTTGTAATACGGGGTGTCCCACGACGAACTGTACATAAGTACTATAGACCGAGGCCATTTCATATCTGGTATTAAAAACGCCTTGTTGCGTTTTTGACGGATATACAGGGTGATATTTGAAAATACGTGAATTATTCTACGTTAAGTATATCTATTTAAAGTTTTATTGGTTTTTTAAAAAGAACACCCTGTAAGCCAGATCAGAAAATTTTTATTTTTCTCAATATAAAGCTTAAGGACGATACTAAGCAACAGTTAAAAAAAATTGAACGCGGAAGTTTTTGTTTTCTGAAAAAAAAAATAAAACTTTGAAATATAGTATAATATTAATGGAGTTACATTCTTCTTATGTCTGATGCGGTACTACATCGATAGCACATCATCATTTTTCAACAAAAATCATGAGGGAGTATTATTCAATCAGCCATTGAAATTCCAGGACCGTATTTATTAGTTTTTTTTAGTTTTTATTGATCCTGCAAAAACAACACCCTGTAAAGCGAGTTGAACAAATTTTCTTTCTGTCACGTCAAAGCGGATATTAACCGAAATAAAAAAAATACTGTTTGGCATAGAAAAAAACTGTTACTTTCGAAAACAGTGCAAATGTATATATTTCTACTGTGGCTAATACAGCACTACACAAGGGGTTAATTAACTTTAATCACATGGTATATAAGCTATTTTTTGTACATTCGGGAAAATTTTGGATTTAGTATTTTAAATCTTAGAACCTTCTGAAGACGCTACCACCCACGCTTGTAAACCATTTTGTGGATTTTTACCAAGTGCTTCATACAGAATGTAGATACAACTAATGCATTATTTAATATTATAAATTATACTACTGTAAACTTGAGCCATTTTAGTCGCTGTTTACAGAGACTAAAGTGCCTATTTTAGTCCCGAAAGTACAAAAAAATATTTATCTCTCATATTATGCTTTAATTTTTAAATTTACTAAATCACTTTCTTTTTTTTACACACAACAAACAAGTGAATGTTATTATATACAAGGCGCAAAAAAACGAAAGGAAAGTTATGAAAGGCATATTATATTACTAATTAAACCCCATATCAAATTACATGAGAACTTGCGCTATTATGAATTTACACTTAATTTGCGTTGGAAAGAATAAAAGAATCAAGTTTTCGAACAAGTCGTAAAAAAATTGATAAAGTCGTTTCTCATAACAACTATCTAGAGAAAATATCTAGAATATTTCAACATATTTAATATTTATCGTGAGTGAAACTAACGCAAGACAAACAATAACGTTTGCATACAAGGTGTCACAGAACCAATAACCTCCATCTTATAATGCGAGAACGAAGGTATTTTTTTGTATTTTGAGGCTCTTTTAATCCCATCATCAGAGATGTATGTCGCTATGTTCATAAAATACTCTATTTGGTACTAACTAAAACTAACGAGACAGTAATATGTTGGTCACAATTTGATACATTGTGGACAACTGGCGTTTGTTGATTTTATATATTGGCAATCGTTTAAAGCCTTGATTATGATTCTAATAATGTGCAAACAAAGGTCGCCAATACAATGAAATTGCCCAACAAGTAAAATGCGTAAAACGCAGATAATAGAACATGTGTTTTAAAAAAGTTTGTAATAAACAAGCGATTTACGGGATTTGTTTATTAATTTTACTGATAAAGGTACATATAATTTACACAGGAACATCATTAGTAAAAACTGGTATTATGTATATGCCAAAAGATCTTTTATCAAAGAATTTATTTCTAATATCGATTTCTTCCAGTACCCACCCCACTATCACTATGACATTAAACTGATTTTTAATTTAAACTATGAATTTTTTTAAGTTTCCGTAAATATTTCTTCGAATTTAATTAATTTTTCGTAGAAACCTTGATAGCGATATTTTCTCGTTTACTCGGTAAATGAAAATTTTTAATAAATTAAAGTTTGTTTATCGGCATTTTATATTATCTCATTTTCCTTAAATCCTTAAGAATTACCATCCATATGCGAGTAATAAACGAAAATATCTACATATATGTTTTAAATATTTATTTTATTAAGTACTATGATAAAACTATACAAGATATCACGTAATATTATGCTCAAATTTCCACTTAAGACAACAAAACCTCTTGGCTGTTTGAAAGATGTGTAAGTACATTTAAAAAAACATAATTTGGTAATCTAGCCCATTCAATACTTTTTAGGGGAGTTTAGACCCTGTAATTCTTCTTTTAAACGATGTAAATGTTGTTTTCCTTAGTGACTCAACAATTTTAATCATTTGCACAAATCGACACTATTTTATTTTATTTAATTTTTGTGTTGACCGTTTTAATTTCTAGACTTTGTCCAAATCATGTCATAGATTTATTAATTAACATATCTAATAATAATAATGATAATTCTACAAGGTAAACTCTATAGACAATGCAGTGACTAAAAGTTATTTTTAATTTATTGTTTTTGGTGATGTAACGTCTAGAAATGCAACATGACTTTTACCACAAAAGATGACCTAAATGGATTTTTTAATAACTAAATACTTGATTTGTTTTCTGAACGTTTGCATTTGTAAATAAATAAAAATTTAATTTCAGAATTAACGTAAGAAAATCAAAACAATTTGTTATATACTCAACCGATTTTTATTAATTCAATTAACTGAAGAATATTAATACAATCCCGGATGCAATTTAATTTCTATATTGATTAAACCAAACAACAAACATTTGAATTTTTTTTTTGCCGAATTGGCCCACTACCCTATACATAATTCACGTTTAATTTGGTCATTTTGTAGGGAAGTCGGCACATTTAAGGCGTTAGACTAAGATTACCCACGAAATTCTACTGACCTTTAGTAGGCGTATTTGCTGCTACCTACGAAGGTGTGATTCATTAGAGCATTAAATTTTCGTTATGTCGAATTATTAATAGATGTATTTGATGTGTCTTGAAATTATACTTATATGAAAAAAAGCGGAAAATATTTTTTACATTTTGTTTTTGAAAAATATATATTGCGATACTCACTCCCAAGACAAACAAATTCAGTGCGTTGAAACGATTATTTAACATATTTTTCCAATACAAACTCATACATAACTTTTTTACAAATGCCCAAGTAGCAATTTATAACCAGAATAAGCCTGAAAAGTATTAAAAAAGGAAAAAATGTTCATTTGACGAGCATAAATAATTTGCCAATTCAATTTCAGAAATCATGGATTTAGGTAAATATTTAATGCAATGTGGAGTAACACTGTTAACTTAATCATCTTTTTCCGAGTTAAATATTCGTATGTCTATGCTAGACTTAATATTGAAACTCGGTTTGTTAAATTTAATAAATTTTCGGGCAAATATCGTTTTGGCGAAGAACAATGTGAATTTTTTTTTAAATGAAAAATGTAAATGTCCAGATATTGAATTGTAAATTGAAAACAAAATTGATAAAATAAAAAAACAGTATGAATCAAATCGTACAGATTGACGAATAATAATAAAGGGGCAATAATGAAAGGAGCAAAATTTCGAAAAAATTAAAAAACCTACGAACATATAATACATACAAAACTGCTAATTTTAAAAATGAGAAAGGTCAGGTCATATACTAAAAACATAAATTATTCTAATGTCGTAATTCTTGGGAGCTGATTTTAACTTATTTCACATCTTTTGTGCAGTTTGATTACTCCCAGTATCCAAAATATTTTATTTTTATCATACAAATTATTGATAGTAAGGTGGAGAACAGATTTTCATCATTTACTAGAAGCAGCAGGGATGATTCAAAAGGTTAACAAAAAATAATAAAATAGAAGAATATGATGAAGCCATAACCAAGTAAGAAATACAAGAATTAAAAAATATAATGTAACAACAGCTGAAATGAAGTGATGAAGATCTAGGAGACAACGCGATTGATATATTTAGAGAATTATGAAATAGTAATAATATAATTAATAATAAATAAAAAATAAAATATTTTTAATTCATCCCAAACAAATTAATCGATAAATTTTTAATATATTTAAGTACCTCTGCAAATTTTTTTAATAAACAAAAATACTTACGCACTGCAGGACTTGGTTTCCTTACAAAAAACGATTGCATATAAACAAAAAATTATCCAAAAAACAAACTAAATTCCAATCACTTTTCACCTAGAAAAAAATTTCTGCACAAAAAAATACTGCCGTTTGGTATTTCACAAAATTACACTTTGTATAACTTCCCGCAACTTTTCAAAAAAAATTCACCAAACTAAAAATCCCGCTAAATAAATATCTTTTGATATACCGAAAAGAAAATTGATATTTTTTTGTTAAACTTAACAATTTTGCTTCGTTTGAAAAATGTTCGTTCTGATCGTGCTGATGTTTTGATACTCGGTTTCCTGCAACGTTTTCGTGCGAGACATTCGTATTACTGTTGTCCTGTTGCCCCTGCTGGCGCGGATGTCGCGAGTCTGTTTTGGGGCGTTCGCGTGCGCTATTGTCAAACTTACTGAAATTTCCCTAAATCTAGGGAGGTTTTGTTAAATCTTATGAATCTGGATTTTATTTGTATATTACTTTGTAGGAACGAGAATTATAGACAAGATATACTAAAATTAAAAAAAATATTATGCATACCATTAAGTACGTATAACAATAAATCTACTAAAATCTGAAGTAGGAATTTGCTAATAATATAATTTTGATTTTGATTTCAAAATGTGTAAAAAACAGCAGCCAATAGTAAATAAATTAGTACGATTTCTTCGTTTTAAGTCGGGCTTTCGAAAATGTTTATTTTCTTTATCAAGACAAAACATTTACCACTTATTTAAAAAAAACACACGTACTGCAATCTAAAGATTTTTTCGAAACATTTAACCAGCTTTAAAAATTGATTTTTCAAAAATGTTCGAAATTATTTAACATCGAATTCAAGGGGAAATATTAAATTGTTATGCTTGAAGGCTGTAAAGAAAATTGTGAATTTTGAAATTTCAATTTTAACTGCTAAACAACTTTTATAGCTCCTATTTGTTATTTTCAAGAATTGTCAATATTTAAAATACAACATTTTTGTTCGAAATTTAAAAAAATAAATTAAATTGTCTTTAATAATATTTAAATATTTTTTATTATATTTACCTTTTTCTTTTAATATTGAAAGTTAAATGTTTCAGATTGAAATTAAAGTAATAATGCAGAAAAGAAAACAATTTTTGAATAGTACAGAAATGTTTAAGAAAATCTGGGGAAATGTTGGCTAAAGACCTGGCAACGCTGCTTGAACGCTCTCTGAGAGCCGGCTGGAGTCACGGTGGCCGTGAATTGAACTCTTAGATCAACTGCACGAATGGAAAAATAGTAAAATTTTTAGTGGGTTTTTCTTAGTTATAACAAAAATTATTACGAGAGCCATTTCCATTTTTTTAGATGTCATAAAACCTCCTAAATATTTACATACCACTCTGAATCGACTGTTTTTTTGGTTTTAAAGGAAAACATCCATTTTCTTACAAACAACTCGAGAAGAAAACCTCGTAAAGTCGAGTGATGACAGGTGCTGACATGATCACTCGTAGAAATCTTTCTACCTGGGCTACTGAGTAATTAGCTCCGCCTTTGCGCATTGGTAGCCATATTAGCGGTCTATTCTTAAGTTTGTCTGACTCTATTAACTTCCTTGCTGTCCACCTACCAATATCTAAGCGCATTTCGATATACGAATTTGTAAAAGGTGGTACGTTATAACATTTTGTAGCATTTATATATTTTCCCAAGGTAATTTACATTAGAAATTACAAAATAAGACTATAACTGTTATATAATAAGTTTTAATTTTGTGTTTAATGTCCTATGTAGCCATATTATAGTGCAATAAATAATCCTTCTTTAATTTGTAAACGAATCAAAATAAACTTAACGATTAATCATTTATTTTCACAATGATTAAACGTTAGATTCATTGTTGAGATTAAATCGACCTTGTCGGTAGCAATTGGTCCACGCCCTAGAAAATTCATATCCTAGTCTTAGTAGGCGCCTTGTTCTTGTAGGCCAGTTTAAATAAAAATTATAAATAATAGTAACCGTTATTTTCATCTAGTATGTACAAATTTTTGTATTAATGTTTCATTGAAATGTATTAATAAAATTTGGGACAATTTCGAGAGACAATAATTTAAATTTAAAATTAAACAAATCTGACAATTTACTATTTGTTTACTCAGTATAGTGAGTGTTTAAAAATATTTTGACCCTCCTATAAATTTAGTCATATTTTTTTTATCAAGACTAATTTCACCTAATTCTTTTGGATAATGGGGCTTTGTTAAATATATTCAGAAAGATTCAATAAATTATTTTTGTGTATTTTCATAAACATGTTTTTTTAGGGCGTTTTTTGGATTTCCGGAGTTTTCGAAAATGCTCGGGTCTATCGGGAATTAATAGATAATCAAGGACCATATCGGTTTTCAACGCACATCATTAGAAAGCTTAGCTTGTCCCCTTGTCGATGGCATTTTTCTTTTTTTTGAGAGAAAATTCTCACTATGAAAAATCGACATTTTTTTTTTGAGGATTATTTTCTTTTCGTGCTATAATTTTTGGGGTTAGGAATTGTACTAAATAAAAGATCACTTTCTGACCTTTCCATCAATATACAGGGTGCGCCAATTATTTCCACTCGATCTCTAGCACCGAAACTAAAAGAGATATCAACAAGAATTTTTGTAGGGGTAGACAGTGTCACTCGGACTACAATTTTAAAATATTTTGATGTATACAGGGTGGCTAATTTTTGTGGAATGAAAATTAATTTGGTTTTTTAAATTGAACACCCTGTATACGATTATGTCTTCTGATTCTACTTAATATTAGATTTACGGTAGTTTTTTGTATTTGTAAATCCGACGCGGCGTTGACAAGTTATTCCTATTTTAAGCAGATTTAATGAAAAAACAGCACTTCAGAAATATTAGCACAAAAACCACATTTTTTAAAAAATTCCTCAAAAAAGCTACTATGATGTAAATGAAACATGTACCTATCACAATAATCACACAACATGCTCACCTGTTGCACAGGGTGTTTGCCGATGGCGTGCCAATAGTCTAGTTTTCAAATGACAATAACTTAATTTTTTCAAATGGGACACCCTGTATATTTTTCTTCAGTTAGAAGCTCTCCCTAATACGCATTAAAAAAATATAGGATTTTGCACATCTAACTTTACTATTTACTTTAATAATTGACGTTAAGTGACAAACAACATATTTTTCACAATTTTTAATAAGAAATCAAGTTACCTATGAAAATTACAGTAGGTATATTTTGTTATGGCATTAATTGTCAACATAAAATTTTGTATTGTATCACGTCTACTATATTTAATCGGTATTGTGTATAAAAAATGAATTTTAATAAGAATTATAGTGTTCAAGAAAATATTGATATGATATGGATACTGGGTGAATGTCAAAAAATGCGTTTCTTGCTAGTAGGGTCTATCGTCAAAGATACTCAGAAAGACGTCATCCACAAAAGAACCACAGGAACCGTCAAGTATGAAAAACATTCACGTGAAGCTACAGCTGTTACTATTGACAACGAATATAAGGTAATGATCAGTATAGTTGCAGATCCCAATATAAGCACAAGGCAATTAAGCAATCAGTTAGATATTTCCAATACCAGAATTAGACGGATAATAAAAAAGAATAAATATCACCCCTATCATATCCAGCTTCACCAAGAATTGTTACCACGTGATTTCGCGCGTAGATGGTTAATAAACAAGATAAATACAGAGCGTAACTTTTTAAACAAAGTTTTATTCTCCGACGAAGCCACGTTTCTTAAGAACGGTTATGTAAATAGACACAACTTCCATTATTATTCGGACCACAATGAACATTTATTTAGAACCACATCACAGTATCGATGGTCTTTGAATGCGTGGGCGGGAATAATAGGTGATTATGTAATTGGTCCCTATTTCTTCGATGGGACTGTAAATGGAGCTATATTTTTAGATTTTTTAGAACATGATTTTCGCAACATATTGCAAAATGTGCCTCAAAATTATCATAACGGAATGTGGTTTCAATTAGATGGTGCCACACCACATTACCTATTAGATGTTTGCAATTGGTTAAATAGGGAATTTCAGGATCGTTGGATAGGAAGGGGAGGACCTATAAATTGGCCTACTACATCGCCTTGCCTTACACCTTGCGATTTTTTCTTGTGGGGTTTTATTAAAAATATTGTTTACAAAGAAGAGGTTACCACAAAAGAAAATATGAAGAGATGTGCGTAAATCAATTAAAAAAAGGGCAAGAAAATGTATAAATGAAAATGGAAGACATTTTGAACACCTACTATAAATTTTAACTTTCCCTATTGTAGTTTTCTTACGATTAAACTTTGTAAAATTTTGTACTTATTAAAAATTGTGTAAAATATGTTGTTTGTCACTTAACGTCAATTATTAAAGTAAATAGTAAAGTTAGATGTGCAAAACCCTATATTTTTTTAATGCGTATTAGGGAGCTTCTAACTGAAGAAAAATATACAGGGTGTCCCGTTTGAAAAAATTAAGTTATTGCCATTTGAAAACTAGACTATTGGCACGCCATCGGCAAACACCCTGTGCAACAGGTGAAGATGTTGTGTGATTATTGTGGTAGGTGCATGTTTTGTTTACATCATAGTAGCTTTTTTGAGGAATTTTTTAAAAAATGTGGTTTTTGTGCTAATATTTCTGAAGTGTTGTTTTTTCATTAAATCTGCTTAAAATAGGAATAACTTGTCAACGCCGCGTCGGATTTACAAATTCAAAAAACTACCGTAAATCTAATATTAAGTAGAATCAGAAGACATAATCGTATACAGGGTGTTCAATTTAAAAAAACCAAATTAATTTTCATTCCACAAAAATTAGCCACCCTGTATACATCAAAATATTTTAAAATTGTAGTCCGAGTGACACTGTCTACCCCTACAAAAAATCTTGTTGATATCTCTTTTAGTTTCGGTGCTAGAGATCGAGTGGAAATAATTGGCGCACCCTGTATATCAAGTATTTTATTAAGTGCACGAGAAAAAACTTTGCCTTCAAACTTTCTCGAATTGGATTTTTTACAATAAATTTTCAGATTCTCAAATTTGGGAACTTTTGAAACGCCGTTTTTGCAAAAAATATTAGTATATCGAAAAAAAACATAGGGATGGCTTTTGTAGGTAATGAACTGGTCTTCATATTTTGTCTAAACAAAAATGCTCTAAGGGTCATATTTCGGCAGATATCGTCGAAAAACTGATTTTCGGGAACTCTAGAGCCATTTTCCCACCCTTCCACAAATTCCAGGTAGCTAAGATTTTCGGTGATAAATATACTATGAAAAATTTTGACGGACAGACTTGATGCCCAGGTGTGGGGTTTTTGTGGCGTTAATTTACTGGACTAGTGGCTATGCTGAAATTTTTTGAAAACATACATGCTCTGAAGTTTGAACTTGAACTATAAGTTCGTATTCCGAAACGCCGCAGCATACGTGTTCAGCGAGCTAATGACAATGAAAATATTGGTGGAGTTTCCAAGGAATCCTTTGACCTTTGACAGGTGATTTGACAGAATACAAAATTGTGTTGACTTTGATATAAAATATAATAAAATTGTTTCTAATTTTCAAGCAGTTATATTGTATTTAAAAAAAAACGCGTAACTCATGATTGCAAATACATCGAAACCGGTCTATCAGCAGTACGTTGAGCAAGGTGACTTTGTTACCACCAATTACATCTATTACGTAAAATTGTGTTAGACGCTCTGGGGGAACTTTCAATGTTTGCTACCAATTTACCAGTTTACCGACGATCACATCAATTTTTTTATGCGTTACTGCCTTGTTACGTAACTCGCGAAATTATCACACACAACTTTATGATAACAACTAATCAAAAAATATAATTATTGGTAATTATCGCGACCAAAGCGTAGAATAATTCACCAACTTATTATGCAGAGTAAATACGAAGGATTAGAAGAAATAAATAATCAAGAAAACCAGAAATATACTTTTTCAAAACAATCTTGAACGTGTGTGAATATTTTATTTGAAAATCATTGTAATATTTGATAAATGTGGAATTTTCTTGAAAATTCAAACGATTTGTTCACGAGGAATTTACCAAACTTGATTGAGATGACTTTTATGCTAAATATCTAAATAATACATTTTTTTTGCTTGTACACTGAAAAAAACGAATCCCGGGAATTTCCGGTTAAATGAATTCCTGTTGTTTAAACACAATTATTGTTATTATCACAAGAAAAAACCGTTCTGAGGACAATCTGTACTTGCAATCTAACAGCCGATTCCAGTTAAAGTGACTTGAGTTGTATGAACAGGAGTATAGCAGTAATAAGGTACTGTTAATTTATCAGGAATATTTCCTGTGTATATAGAATAATATTTTGCTATATTTACAAGATATTAATGAAAAACATACGTTGATGCAACCGGAATACACCACCGTGAATGTTACAGGAATATCCTGTGATTCCCACAATTCAATCCGCTACTCTGAGCCGTAAGCGCCGACGCGGTAACTCGTCAAATTCCATGGAAAGTGTATCATTACGATTTCCCTGTAGAGTATGCAACTCGTAATACGCTCCCGGCCAAGGCCTACAGTCTGCAGTTTTACAAGCTAGGGCGAGGTGTCGCCACGTTATTGCATTCCACTACGACGTCTCGCAAAGGTATAGGGACGACGGACAAGAATCACACGATATTCTCTAATACTGATTATTTGTTATGACAGATACTTTTGTGTATTGAAATAAATATACTTTCTACAACATGAAATGCAAGGAATTCCAGTTAAATACTAGATAATTACAGGAAATTCCTGTAAAAGCACATGTTATGAGCTTCAAATACAACTAACTAGTACTGTAATGTATGAATGAAAGATCTTTACTTTTCAAGGGAAAATTCCTGTTAAATCGATACTTCAGTTATGATTAATTACTGGAAATTCCTGTAAATACAACTAAGTGGTTTGTTTATTAAACAGGAAGTTCCGGTAAAAGTAAGGTAGTTCGTTAAAATAACTGGAATATTCGAGTTAAATCAATGTAACGATTCTGTAAATAGTACAGCATTTTCTGGTTCCTAGAGGAATTAAAAGACCGGAATCGACACGTAAAATTAATAAATATTCCTGCTGTCGCTTATATAGGGGGAATTTCCTGTAGACTTCCCGAATTCCTATTGTATATACTGGCAAATTTCTTTGAGTGTATAATAAATTCAATTTGTTGTCTGACAAACAATTTGGATTTAGAGAAAAAACCTTAACTGTGGATGCCATACTCAATCTAACAAAAAAAATCATACAGCTCTAGACAGAGGAAGGCCTAGCCTGTGCCTATTTATTGATTTGAGTAAGGCTTTTGACACACACGCTATTAATTCAAGAGTTAGAGGACATGTCTATCAGAGGGATGGTGTTAAATTTATTTAAAAGCTATGTCAATTCAAGAAAGCAAGTTACTTGATTGATTCATTGATTGATTAAGACGAGGCAAGTTGTTAGAGTGGGAGATAAGATAAGTGAAAAATTAGACATTGAATATCGAGCACCACAAGGGACAGTCTTGGGACCAACACTGTTCAATCTATTCGTCAATGACTTATTCAGCTTGAAAATAACTGGAGAGATAACAGGTTTTGCAGGCGACACTGCTGTTTTTATGAAGCTGATACTTGGCTAAATCTAAGGAAAAAAGTAGAGAAAGACCTCAAGGTAATAAAGTACTGGTTCGATCACAAACTCCTTACCGTCAACCAAAAAAAAAACAACATTTCTACCTTTCAGTTGCAATGCTGCAAGTATGACAAACATGCAAGAAATCGGTATAAACATAAATGGTAAGTGGAAGAAATAAAATATTTAGGAATATATATCTAGATCGGCATCTAAGATAGGATAGACATATCAACTACGTGATAAAAAAATTACAAAGCATAATTTTTACTTTTAAACACATGAAGAGTACCTACAATCGGAAAACTTGAAAACTTTGTATTTTGCACTTGTAGAGAGTCATCTCAGATACGGGATACAGGCATGGGGAGCTGCTGCGCGATCATACATCAATCCACTCGAAATCCTACAAAAAAGGTTCCTGAAAATAATTATGACAAAACCGCGTGTAGATATTCTTCTGAAGATCTGTATAGTACATCACAGTCCCAGTCATCAGTATACGTCCAGAGGGCGCCAACTACTTATACACCCACTACTAAAAAAATCACTGTCACAGGGAGCTACGCCTATATTGGCTCTAAAATGTATAACACCATCCCTAGAACCCCCAGAACTCCCAGAACATATTTGTAGCTTTTCATATGGGAAACAAGTGCACTTATCTCACACTACTTTATTCATGTAGACATTTAGTGTTTTTATTTATTTATTCTGAATAAAATTATTATTATTATTATTATTATATTAATCATGCATATAAGCATAATCAATTAACTGATAAACAACGAGCAAAAACAAAACGTTTAAAAGTTTATTATATTTCCATTACGATAAATCACGCTGTACAAAACGTAAATATATTTATAACATTTTTTTGATAACGCAGAGATAAACTCGAATAATGCAAATACATCTTATAAGTGGTAACGCAAACAAGAGATGCGTGTATACGTAGACACCATAAGCAAACAATACGCGAACGTACGTCCCAACATTTTCCATCCATTATCCTAGTCTGTCTCGACAAAATCAGTTAGACAAAGTGTCACTTCATAAGCAATATGCTCTTTTGTACTCGAAATTGGAACTGAGTGCTTGGGTGCTCTATCTATAATCCCACTTTCTAATTAAACTTTTCGCTTCAAAATAGACTAAGTATTGATTTGCAAAGAAACAAGGTGTTTTGAAATCGAAGAAGAGGTAAAATAAAGGCATGGGAAACTAAAGAATGGCAAAAACGGAGACGACAATTTTGTTATATTTACCAAAAAGTTTAAAAATGAGTGTAGTAGCTACTCAGAATGCACTTGTGCAACGAAATATTTTTACATTAGATGGTTTAACGGAGCATCAGTCAATTGAACAATCAAACTTATACTGAATTTAAAATATATTTTTTGCCGCATCAGAGGGCACTTGAATTTGTCAGAAAATTTGTAAAAGAAATACGTTGTCCAATACAACGGAGCGGTCGGCTTGGTACGCAGCTGACAACACACTGAATCAATAATGTTCTAATTCGCACTTCTAAGCGTCTCGCAGTAAGCTCTGCCAAAATTGGCTACGTTCAAAAATGCGAGTACGTGAAAGAATGCGGCCTACGTCACACACCGATTGCAGGAGTTCTTCCGTCTTAAGATTGACCGTCTAATTTAGATATATTTGGCGAGTTGCTAGTACGCTGTTGCCAATGAAGATCTGTGTCAGTGACGCGGTTGGCGCAGTTGCCAATTTGTTTATTAAATTTGAATGAATGAATTCAATTAAACAATGAGAATGTCAATTTATAAATCTGTTTTACAGGCATATAATTCCACACCTTAGTATACAATTAAAATTTGATTATTAACACAATTTGAGAGGCAGGTGTGAGGCTGAAACTAGTCTATCGTTCCTTGAAGTTTGAAACCGGATAACCGTCATCACCAAGAAGTTTTCATTACAAAACAAACGACAATCGTGTGGGACAGAGACACTAAAACCAACACAGTCCTAATGTTGTTAAATTAAAAGCTAACGGGATGCCCACATATAACTTAAAAGGGTAGTTTCTAGGGTAGTCGTTAATTAAAATTCAATTAGTTTCAAAAGCATAGGCGGATGATCGGGGAACGTGATTAAGACATTTCTTATTAAAAAAAAGGTAAATCGTTTTCTAGTATCTACTCTCCCTTGAATCATTTCGTTGAACAAAACCGAGGGCGGTTACCCTGAAAATTCTATGTTGTATTTTTGTTGATCGCGCCACCCTTTTTAAAAAGTCTGTATAAACTTATTGTATTACATAATTTGTATGTTAATTAATATCTATTTGTTTAATAATAACCTTTTTGTAGAAAGTACAAGATCGATTAAGAACCAACAAGACACTGACCTGAATCAGCTGACGGCCGTGACATATTTATAAATTGACTTTTTATTTTATTTGGTATTTTAAATATAGCACAATATAGCATAAAAATTACAAAGCCACCTGTAAGATAATCACCACCTCCTAATTTTTTTATACTTACTAATATATGTTTGAAGATCTGATTGAAACTTACCTGAAACAAAGAAAAACAATACTTAATTTTGAAATTACCTTTTTTTGTATTTTATTAATGAATTAATCAAGATTTTTTCTTGGAAAAAGTGTTAAGATTAGTCAATGTTTCGCCTGTTACACGAATTTTTGGTGCATTAAAAGTTTATTAAAAGATAAGAAGTTGAAAATAATGTTTTTTTTCTACTTGTGGAAGTGCGTCCAACTTTTTTATTCCAAATTACACCCGGTTTAATTTATTATAAATATTATAAGTAAATAAATAAAATCATTTTGCCCACATCGACGTTTTTTTATTTGATCACAAAACTATTAAAATGAAAATAATATGAAAAATAGTTATCACTATAAATTGCAATTTTGAAAATCACCCTCAATTTTCTAGTGCCGAAAAATTTACTTATTTCAGTTTTTGGCAATTGAAAATGGAAAAACTATACGGATTGTACGAAAATGTTTGTTAATTTTTCTTTTCAGTTATCGACATACATTTTATTTAATCATAATTTCCATATAATTTAAGTAAGATTGATAAAATTGAAGGACTAATCCCACTTCCTCTACAATTGCATGAATATCAATGGAGCGATAATGATGTTCAAACAGAATGGACTTATTATCTATTACGTCTTTTCCACAATCCTTTTATCCAGCTTAGGAAAGTTCAAGGTCACTTTTAGACGTCCAAGAATCTACTTTTTATTCGACGGGACCCTAAGAGGATATTAAGGATCAGTGTGAAAAGTATTATGAAATAAAAGTTTCTTTATAGTAAAAAAAAAATCTGCAAACTTGTAGGGTAAAATAAATTTAAACGGTTTTTTAGTTTTTAAAATACTTTCATTCTTTAAATGCGGCCAGGACTAAACTATAAGGAATTCATCAGTATCTGGGATTATTTTAATAAATAAAAATTTTCCTTTTTCATTCAATCGTTAAATTGATAGATTAAACTCAGAATATAGAAAATACAAGGAGTATAAAAAAAAGTAAGTCCGGTCCTGTGTTACTGAAACAGAAATTGTCAACTCTGCTTATGACGAAACAAAGTTGCGAGTTTAATCAAGTCAAGTAAACCTGAGCAGTTTCTAAATTAGAAAAAAGTATGTGGATGCTGGCACGAAACGAAAGTTACATAAAAAACTGTTGTGACTGATGATGACGCGAGAAAAACTTGAAATTAATGGATGGGCGCTGTTTTTGTAAAAAAAAACATCTATCGTTTTTTTTTGGTCTTTGGTATACTAGGACACATTTGAATTTTAAATGGGGTATAAATTGATTGTTTCGAGAGAAAAAGTTAGCAAACAATTAATGTCTTAGAAAACAATTAACGTCTAAAAGGAATTAATTAGGTTTTTTTTTCATAACGCTTGAATTGAAAAAGTTACCATTAGTTTGAATTGTTTGTTAAGGATGGGGGGAGGGGGTACTTCTATTCTGAATTGTGAAAAGAAGAGAGTGCTTTTTCTACTATTAACATGTTCTATCATCTGTTTTATTTCTTTTGAAACAGTTTCGATATTACAAATATACTTTTTCTAATCTCAGTTGAATGTTAAAAAGGTAATAAATTTTATTACCTTCTGCTCAATATATAGGGCTTGAAACTCAGTTCTAGATGTACGTGGTAATATGCAATATTATTTCAAATAAAAATTGTTTCCTTAACAGTTTTCGTAGGGCCTATTAATAACAACAAATTTTAAATGACCCCGCACCATTCTTATTGAAACGGGAGCACCGTCAAATTTTTTATATGTGGTAGTACTTGATGTCCTGATCAATAGTGTCCATGGGCCCAATCCTATGGCTAGATTTCGATATACAGTGCGTTAAAGTTCAAGATCCCGAAATTTTAAAATGTGTACTAAAAAGTTCCTGTAAAGTATGTATTTTTAATATGTAGAAATAGCCTGAAATATCGATAAAATAAGTCACCGTCAAAGTTTCTGAATATTGGATATAAAGTAGATCTTGACGTCCTCGTTCAAAATTGTAATTGGTTAAATTGGATCATATGGCTTCTTTTCGAGAAATTAAACGATTAAACTGTAAAAATATCAATTTTTTTAGTAATAAAAAATAAACGAAATATTGTAAACTAAATATTTTTACACACTACACCGTTATATTAATTGGAGGCAGGCTAAAATTCATACTTACAGGGTGATCTCACTTGAGCTTGTAAGATGACAAAATCAACAAATCTAAAACAGGTAGGTATATTTGAGTTTTTTATCGAACCCATAATTCATATTTGAAGCTCGTTTCTACAAAACCAATGCGTTAGAGCCCTAGCGATTTGGTTTTCTTGTTATCCCTTTTTAGGAATATTTCATTGATATTTTTGGAGAATCATATGCAATTGTGGAAAATCGATTATTCCATCAAGCTTTGAAATACCTCCTATTACACCACCCAATATATTTATTTAATAGCGTTTCTTAATTTTTACGAGAGATTCTTCACATGAAAATTATATTTTTCATATGTAGTTTATTAAATCCAATAAATAATTGAATAATCTGAACACACACACACACACACACGATATGAGTTTAAAGCTTTATTATGATATTAAAGCTGTTTCTAAGACCATTATTTAATTTTTTTTTAATTATCAAAGCGTCAAAAAAAATATACTGAGCAACCCTGTTTATATACAGGGTGATTGATTATTGTGACAAAGCTCAGTAGATCTGTTATAATAAAAGATACTGAAAAATGTTATTTACAAAAATTGTAGGCAACTTTAAGCTTTACATTTTAAAATTAGTTACAATGTTACAGGGTGTTTCATATTGTTATATTCAAACTTCTTTTGTATGTTAATTTATATTCCTTTATTTAACATTTAACAACTTTGGAATCAGTGTGCTTCTAGACGCACGTCTCAAGTTGATCTGCCTCCCTTGACGTCTGTCAGATCAAAGTTTTTAATGGAACGCCCTATGTATTTTAATATTTTTAAAATCTCCCCAATGAGCTGATTTCAACGATATATCACACCTACTATCTAAGATAAATAGTAAAGGATCTACAGCTACTCAAAAATCACATTTTTGTAAATTCTGGTGGCTGCTGTTGATGTAAGATTAACTTATTAAAAAATAACTAAAAGGTAACAATTCATTATTAATTGTTTGCCAGCTGTTTTAGATTTGTTGATTTTGTCATTTTACAAGCTCAAGTGAGATCACCCTGTAAGTATGAATTTTTAGCCTGCCTCCAAATAATATAACGGTGCAATATAATCTAATACAGTGTGTAAAAATATTTAGTTTACAATATTTCGTTTATTTTTTATTACTAAAAGTTGCTATTGGTATAAATTGATATTTTTACAGTTTAATCGTTTAATTTCTCGAAAACAAGCCATAGGATCCAAATTAACCGATTACAATTTTGAACGAGGACGTCCAGATCTACAGTATATCAAATATTCAGAAACTTTGAACATTTCAGGCTATTTCTGCATGTTAAAAATACATATTTGAACAAAAAGGCATGTGGAAACATGAAACGCCCTCTAAGGAAATATATTTTGATTTTATTTATTACGTATGTATTTTGACTACATATATTCGCCAGAAACTTTTAAAAATAGTTTGCAGGGACTTTTTGATAGGTACACATTTTAAAATTTCGGGATCTTGAACTTTATTTTTATCGAAATCTAGCCGTAGGATCGGATTGGGCCCATGGACACTATTGATCAGGACATCAAGTACTATAGTACTATAGTAAAATTCAGACAATTTGACGGTGCTCCCGTTTCCATAAGAATGGTTTATGACATTTTGTTTCTCGGACTGGGTTATGGAAAATCTGAAATAATTGACTAACAAATAAAATCCCACCTCTTCCGTAGAATGAATTTTAACATTATTTTTTTCTTTAAAAACATCTTTATAGGGTGATTTCTAAAAATATAGGTAAATAACGTGTGATTTATTAAATTAAAAAAATAATTAAAATCTAGGAAAACATGCTGAATCAATCCACCTACGTAAATGTATTAATCAACCTTTATGTCTAGGTTAGAACTCAAATAAAAAAAGTACGTGCTCGATGTGTGCGCTAATGAACCGTCTACATATTTTTGGTAGTCTGGTAAACATGCAGGTATGGGAATGCAATGAAGGCTATACCAATAAGAGTGCTTTATTAAATAAAATATATTTTTATAACGCGTAGGTTTATTATTTGAATTCAAGTTTAAAAAGGTAAATTCTGGTGTAGGATTTTAATTTTTTCTTTTGAGAATATTTTAATTTTTTGGGAAATTAATAATTTACATTATTTTTCCTTGATTTTGACTCCAACATTCGTGTTTTCTGTCTAGTTTCTATCTTAGATTTGTGTTGTAGATCAATTGTCGGCACATCAACAAGCCAGCAAAGCCGATCAAAGCAACTTGTCGGCCACATCTGGGAATTTTGTTTCTGCAATTGACAATGGAAAAACTACTCATTCGGAAATTTATCCATTCCGAAAACAAATCAAAATCCTGTTGCGGTCGGAAATACATCGTAATGCATAAATTTTCGAATGATCAAACATGAGGTAGAATTTTTGAAAATTAAAAAACTCGTTAAACAATGAAAATCCAACAAGGTTAAAATTTTTGGAGGGAAAAAAGGAATGACAGAAAAACGAATAAAAAAAATCAAGAAATACAAAGTTTTAAAAAATCGTTATGACCTTCACACACATTCCACGACTTTTCTGAATGAATGAAACAATTTTTTTTTAGAATTTACTCACTAGTGTTGCCTGAAAAAATTCCACACGGCTCTAAACTTCTCCAACTCATGTTATACACAAAATATAAATTTTAATTGACCGTGGTGCGAAAAATCTATCTTTAAAAAAACAAACACTTTCTCCGAATTTATCAGGTACAAAGAAACATTGGAATAAATAAAAATTTTAGGATATCCTTGAGGAAAAACAGGAATTTTCCAACAATAACTTACATAAATACATATTAATGAATCAGTTTTCGAGAATTTCAACTTTATACGGTCTCACTTATTTTACTGTTTTAATTGCAGGAAAAAGTTTTAGAGGTATAACAATGATCTAACTTTTGATCGTTATCTAACATTTATATTAACAATATTTCCCAGTTTGCGTATTTATCGTAAGTAAGGACATCTAATTTCTTATCCACTTCCTCTTTAAAGTAATGAACTCTGCAATTGACTGATTCTCCACCTCTCCAGGCAAGTTCTACTGAAGCTATATGGTATAATTATCGCTGGAGTCCCGTCGGAGTGTCTTCGTCCCATAATAAAACCTTTGCGTAGTATTCTTTCAATTTTAATGAAGCAGAGCTTGATTTCCTTATATTGGCGCACATCTGCAAATTCCTTCGTTTCGCATTACGAGCTTCCCTACTAGACTTGATGATAATATCTTTAAATGGATCAAACATTATTTTCCACTTCATAAAATACATCTCTTGCATTTTTTTTTGCAACGGTGTTCCACATTGTCTTCACAACTAGTTCTTTGTAATTTTCATCGTTTTCTTTCTTCATATTCCACGCCTAATCTTTCAGGATTAGGTTTAGTTGCTTTAAACTTGTAGTTTTCAAAAGCTCGTATTTCCTTGCCATGCAGAATTCCGTGAACTGTTTCCATATTAGTCTAAGAGCTGGAGCCGAAAAACTCTTTGATATGGACAAACTCGGTTAAAACTCATTGTATTACTAAACAGGATTATATATCCGAGCTCTCCGACACTTTCAGTGGTGCAGGACTTAGGTACGGATGACCAAAGTGGCCATTTTTTTCTTAAACGCAAGATTATAAGCTACTTATTATATATTCCAACTCTCCGACAGCTACGGTGGTGCAAACTTGATGGCTGACAGGGGTTAAGTTGCCAAAAATTAAAAAAAAACGAATCACAA
This sequence comes from Crepidodera aurea, assembly GCA_949320105.2. Lineage (NCBI taxonomy): Eukaryota > Metazoa > Arthropoda > Insecta > Coleoptera > Chrysomelidae > Crepidodera > Crepidodera aurea. The sequence goes on along the minus strand of OX439477.1, from coordinate 16,661,888 downwards.
CTGATATGTCGGAGAAATTGACTACTGCTTTCTCATTATATAATAAATCATGTGTGAAAATCTCCGACAGCTACGTTGGTGCATAAGGCAGTAAAATGGGATTTTATAGACGCGCCCCCGACACTCGCGCCATTCACATTTATCATATGCATACGTATTTTATCGATAAAAACTCGTACAAATTCAATTTTTTATCTGAAAATTAACATTTTTATGTTTATTATATTATAATTAATTTCACTTGCAAATACTTAGCTATAGTCTATTCAACCAACTTATGTCTCTAAAAGATTAACATAATTCTCTGAAAAACTTTGTTTGCAGTGAAAGGCACGGTAAACTGCACTGGATTTTGGTAAATATATTTAATTTTAGCAAACCGTTAAATATTAAGAAAGAACACCAGTGCAGTTTACCGTGCCTTTCACTTCAACAGAGGTTTTCTGCGAATTCCGTTTAATCGTTTAGAGACATAAGTTGGTTGAATGAGCTATACCCACGAAGGAAATATTATTTATGATTTCACAGTTAATTTAATACATAGGTGAAAAATAATGTTATATTTGTAATTATTTCTCTAGTGGTGTTGGAGTACTTCTTGCCTCCAAAGCTTCAGTTGCTGACATCGAAGTTCCTAGTTGATCTATTAAAATCATTATATCGAGCATTATATAATTGTAAAATGACGTTTACAATTGAGGAAGAAGAAATGTTGAAATACATTAAATTCATTTTTACGCAGCGAAATTTCGCCAACTTTTCGCTAGCGGAGTGTCCTAACAAACCGTACCTTTTAGTTGTGAATATCTTAAATTTTATAAACACGACGATAAGAAATAACGAGAAAAACGAAAAACTTTCATTATAAATGAAGGAAAAAATCACTAAAAAGACATGAGAAACGGGAGAAATAATATATAAAATACTTTCATAATACAGAAATAAAAATACTATATAGAAAATAACTGTTATGACAATTACTTACCAATATTACATTTAATTTTTTTATACTGCTCTATGACTAATTTATTCGCAGTCGTAAACAATCTGTAGCAGGTTCGATGATACCCATGCAAATTGTCAATTTCTTCCGGTTGAACCTCATCACTATATTTAATATTTCACGTTATTCTAATTTCTAGTTTGTCTCTGCAGGTTTTCAATGTCTTTTCATTAAATAATATTACTTTTTCATTTTCAACCTTGCAAAATTTAAAAATACACGCCATTTTAATAAAATAAATTATTGTTTTGTTAGGTCTAAGCAAGCGTGTGTCAATTATCTATGTGAGCAATGGTTTTTAAAAAGCTACTGATCTTGACGCTTGTGTATAAAGGTATATTATAATAAATCAACAAAATAAAACGAAGAACTCTTTTACAGTAATATTTTGTATATCTGTTCATTTTTAGAGATTATATATTTTTAAATTTTACAGCTTTGGAACAAAGAAAATTATATTACCGAATTTAGTGGTTGAATAATATATTTGGAGATTCAATATTATATCTATCTGATGATATACATATAGTACCTATGTTATAAATTATTATAAAATTACCCAATAAACATAAAAATGTTAATTTTCAGATAAAACGTGAATTGTGCGAGGCTCGGGGGCGCGTCTATAAAATCCCATTTTACTGCCTTATGCACCAACGTAGCTATCGGAGATTTTCACACATGATTTATTATATAATGAGAAAGCAGTAGTCAATTTCTCCGACATATCAGTTGTGATTTGTTTTTTTTTAATTTTTGGCAACTTAACCCCTGTCAGCCATCAAGTTTGCAACACCGTAGCTGTCGGAGAGTTGGAATATATAATAAGTAGCTTATAATCTTCCATCCTAAAAAAATCACACGTATCATCGATAGTTTGCGTTTAAGAAAAAAATGGCCACTTTGGTCATCGGTACCTAAGTCCTGCACCACTGAAAGTGTCGGAGAGCTCGGATATGTAATCCTGTTTAGTAATACAATGAGTTTTAACCGAGTTTGTCCATATCAAAGATCAAAGAGTTTTTCGGCTCCAGCTCTCCTACTATATTGACGTATGGGTTTTAACGGTATTGTACAGTACACTTTTCTCAATCGCCAGATCAATATTAGTCATAGAATCATTTCCAAAGCGACACATTTTCAGAAAAATTGTTTAGCGTCGTTTTCTGGTGTCCTAGGAGACCATAATTACTTGTTATCAAAGGTATTGTAATTTTTGGTGACAACAGCTGTCAAGTTTTGCCGCCGGAAACTCAAAAAAATAACTGACAGGAGCTGTCATATAGTTTTTTCATCTAGAAACCATTTGTAAATCAAAATTGCGCGTCTGTGAATGGTGGAAATTAAGACGAGGGAAATTGTCATAAATAATAATAATAAACACAGATAACTTACCATTTCAGAAATATAAATAATTCTCAACTTTTTTAACTTATTTCGTAACTTTTTATCAAAATAACTCTTTATTTTATTTTTTTGTTTGTCCAGGGTTTACTATTTTCCTTTTAATTAAAGTTCATCTAAGGACTAAGGATCAGAAATTTTAATTTTCAGGCAATTTAAAAACCTTGTGTAAAATATACGTATCGCAGCTCTCGTTTAAATTTTTTTGTTGTTTTTTAATCTCGACCACTGAAAGACCCTACACATGGTCGATTTTTTGTTAGAAGTCTGCATCAAAGGCGAAATAACAACAGAAATTAGGTTTCAGATATCCCGTCCTCTTTTCTATGGATTACGATGGCACCGTTTACACAAAGTTCTTAGAACCGTCACAACAAAAATTTAGGAAAACGCTGCAAAATTTTGGTCTTCTTAGTGAAAGAAACTTGTACTCAATAGTTATAGTATTGAAGGTTATTTCAGTAGTACGTTCTCTGAGAATGTTCTCAGAATTTTTGGTTTCCTTTACGAGAAATATTCAGCGATACTTCAGCTTTTTTAATTTTACTATCAATTAACTTAAACGATCAAAATAAAACGTTTTGTATTAAAAATAAATGATAACCGCTGCTCGGTAACATTCTATTTGATTTCAAAATACTTGGCTTTCGCTCGAATAAGAAACGGACGATTGGTTGCATAATCTTGACTTACTTTAAATCTAAACGTTGTCGTTTTAACTATTTATGTAAACATAGTTGCTAGCGGTGACTTCATGTTTGATCGATATGTCCTAGAGAGAGAGCGCCAACTTAATATCAGCTTTCCAACTAATTTCATGGGGATCATGACGGATGTAAACAATTAACCTAATCCTACCATTTAAATTCGTTAGGATAATCTCCCCCCTCCTCATCTCCTCAACGCGCATTAGTAGAATAATAAAAATGGATAAAAAAACAATAAATAGAAACTTAAATTACTATTTTACAATCGAAATCAATCATTGAAATATAATTTACCTCGTAACATAAAAAGGTAAAGAAAAATATTTTTTTAGCACAAAATAAAAAATCCTTCAACGAGATCATATTTTCAGATATATTTACATCTCTTTCGAATTTTGCATAGCGCTGATAGAGAAAAATTCAAATGAGGAGAGAAAAAGCAAGTAAGTCCTAAATCGGTCACCGACCTCACGAATGAATATACAGTAGAATCAGATGGATGGCAAAGTGCTTCTTTTCAACATTTATTATGTTCCAGATAGTCAAAAACCATCACGTTGTCGGAAAGTTACAAAAGGAGGATCTAAACTTATACTAATAAAAAAGGAATATTAAGTATCTACAAGAACTGTAATTTTAATAAATAATGAAATATTTGCAATACAGGGTGATTTATTATCTTCCCCTAATTTCTGGATCCCAACCTTATTGAAAAACGAGAGGACAGGTCCGTATTTGAATGCGTAAAAAAATTATAAAAATTAAGAAAAATGCCCATTCCGAGAATTCATAACTTCATTTTAAACAAAAATAATGTTGCAACAAATTGTATTAAGTTAAACGAAAAGAAATAGACACAAAAAAATGTAAACAACGTAACTTAAAACAGTTGTTCAGAGTGACCTCCATTTTGCTCAATACATTTCCGTGCTGTGAAGTACGATTTGTAATTGACTTTCTAATCATTGCTTGGTCATTTCTCAATTCCTCAATTGATAAAGTTATGCTTTTTATGCATTTTTATAATTTTTTGATATTTTCTTTATGCATACAGGGTGTTTGAAAGTTAGTCATTGATAATAATAATTTGTCGCAAATAAATTTAACATTTTTTGGTTGAAATTTTAGATGATTTTTGTTAAACGCGTAAATTTCCGTTAAATTCTTGAATTACTTAATTCAAAATAAAAGATCGACTGCACAAATATTTTTGGAAAAACTAAGTCCAGAAATGATTAAGATTGATATGAACTATCTAAGTTTTTACAAATTCAAATTTAATCAGATGGTTACTTTTTTTAAATAAGTATAATTTAAATATTATAAAAAATATATTACTTATTATAATAATGTTAATTAAAATCTCAAATAACAAGTAAACCAAAACGCTAGGGCTCTAATGCATTGGGGTTGTAGAAACGAGCTTAAAATATGAATTATGGGTTCGATAAAAAAAAAACTCAAATACCTATTTTTTATTTATTGGAACAATAAACCTTTTAATTGTTTGGTAGCTGTTTTTTAGATTTGTTGATTTAGTCATCTTACAAGCTCAAGTGAGATCACCCTGTAAGTATGGATTTTTAGCCTGCCTCCAATTAATTATAACGGTGCAATATAATCTAATACAGTGTGTAAAAATATGTAGTTTACAATATTTTGTTTATTTTTTATTACTAAAAGTTGCTATTGGTAAAAATTGATATTTTTTTAATTTCTCGAAAACAAGCCATAGGATCCAATTTAACTAATTACAATTTTGAACGAGGACGTCAAGATCTACTTTATATCTAATATTCAGACTCTTTTTTATCGATATTTCAGGCTATTTCTGCATGTTAAAAATACATACTTTGAACAAAAAGGTCTGTGGAAATATGAATCGCCCTGTAAGAAAATATATTTTGATTTTATTTATTACGTATGTATTTTGACTACATATATCCACCAGAAACTTTTAAAAATATTTTGCAGGGATCTTGAACTTTAACGCACTGTATATCGAAATCTAGCCATAGGATAGGATTGGGCCCATGGACACTATTGATCAGGACATCAAGTATTATGACATATCAAAAATTCAGACAATTTGACGGTGCTCCCGTTTCCATAAGAATGGTGCGGGGTCCTTTTCATAAAAAAAATTTCCGTCATTTTCGCAGTCATGAAAATGTATCAGATGATGGCCTATATTATGATAACAGCTTAAAATACAATCAGGCTAATGTGGAACACTCTGAAAGACTTGCCAGACTCGTCTAACTACCCGGCTTGTGAGTCTGGCAAGGCATTCGTGATTGTAAATGTCACCCAGACGTGTATTTTCTATAAAATTATAGTATAATCCGGGAAAATAAGTTATTTTTCCGTAATTTCAGATTTCATTTATGATACATATTAATTTACTAATAGATACATAAATCAAAAGCGAAAACGATCATTTTACGGGCCCAATAATAAATGCTAAAAGCAAAAGTGTGTTGTGACGAAACATTTTCTATCTACATATTACACAAAATATCGATCGGCTTTGATTAACAATAAATTAATTGGATCAGAACCATTTCATTTTTGCGTTGTAGCTTTTAACTGAATCGCAATTTACCCTTTTTATTGGCGTCTAATCGACGAAAAAAATGTGTGCTGTGTAAAGTATTAATTAAATTCTTTGGGTATATATTCGCAATGTTCAGATTGAAAAACACTTCTGTTAACATGTCTGCGGTTAGATCCGTTGTTTGAAATTGAAATGTTCAACGAGGAAATTAAATATTGCTATGTCAGTTATGTGATAATTTAATGCACTGACCAGATGATTCTTAAATAACAATATACAGGATCCGGCAAACCTCTGTCGTAGTTATATTAACTATTATTGTGTTAAAGTTACAGAAAACAACCTTTTTCCCAAAAATATTTAAAATTTGCACATCCCTTTTTACAAAATCGCAGCCTTTCCAGATTTAAGGCTAAAGCTTTAGACTCAGTTTGAAATTTTTATTATTATTAGATATATATAATAATTAAAGTAATTTCCGCAATGAAATTTGAAAATTTATGGCATAACTTAAATGTATTGCATAGAAAATTACATTGCAATCAAACAACAAACGCTACAAACTAATATTTAATTATCCTGATACATAACCCAATTAAATCGTATCCTTTGTTAATTCTGTCATTTACATAATTGTGCAGTTTTCGTGTGACGAGACCAAAAAGATAGAGAGAGAAGACATAAGTGAGTTCAAGGTTGGCATGAATCAGATCTCAGAGCTCAAACAACAAATCAGACACATTTCATTTGCGATTCCTCGTTAAACAAGGTTGGAATATTCGATTTGTTTGGATAACCTCTCATGACAGATTTTATTTATTGTTAAGAAATTGACGTTAAGGTTAAGGACATTCAATCGGTAGAGAGAATGTGCAATATCGTTTGCAAGTTACTCAGTTTTTGGGGGACACCCTTAAATAAAATCACTATCGCACACTTATGTAAATTTTTTTATTCCATAAAATTGGAGACTTCCAAGTGTCAAAATTGCACAAAGCATTTTTGTAAGAACTGGCTAGAAATATATTCGAAATGGTTGACTTTTGATCCAGAGTTAAAATGAAGTTTGGCTGGGTATAATAAAATTATTAAAAATTTCTGTTTACACATATGGATCACCTTGTACATATATTTTTTTAAGAATTATATGTAGTACAGTAATAGTATATTACATAACAAGTGTGAAAATCACTTTCTAACTCGTTATGTACAATATTTTTCCTACGACTAATAATTAAAACAAATTCCAAAGATAAAAATTATTTAATAAGAAACAACAATTAAATGAACTTAATATGTCAGTACTTACTTTTAAACTTTATTGATTTGACAGTTCCTGCCTTTATATAGAAATGCAAAATTCAAAACTGATATGAAATATTCATATCGTAACACTTTTAAGTTCATATCATCACTGTTTTAAATGTGACAGATATTGTCAACTTTCTGACGTATTCATTTATGCGATATAAGCCACTTTCGCATATATTGAGATAATATAAATAAATTCTTAAGTTTTTAATTTTCTTTAGTTTTTATTTTCAAAATTCACACATTGACATCTATCAAATCAAAAATTACTAACTATCATCCAAAACAAACATGTCATCACCATCGCAACTATTTTTTTTTAAGTCCTTTTTACATAGTTTTTTTAATAATTTTTTTTTAAATGTACTTCCAATAATTTTGCCCCATTTTTTACATCATTACAACGTTCCCCCAAATTTTGTTATCTTAATTTATTTTTATCATAAAAAAAAATTAATAAAATCAAATTTTAATTTCTAATTTTTCCACTAAAATCTTGTATTTTTTTTATTTCTTAAATTCTCTTCCTCTGCTATTCCCAAATTCATTTTTATTTCTTCTTTTAAATTTTCTTCCAATATTCAAAATTATTTATTTTAATTTCATCTTCCATCTATGATAATTTCTTTTCAAATTGTCTATTTCCTTCTGTATTTCCTTAATTCTCTCGTCTGCTTTATTCTCATCTTGTTTTTGTTCTTCTCTTAATTTTGTTCCTGTCTCCTTCACACTTTCTTCTACCTTTTTTAAGTCTTCCTTGACTTCTTTTACTTTTTTTTCAATTTTTTCTTTGAAAATGGCTTCTTTTTCTTGTATTTCTTTTATTTCGTTTCTTGTTTTTAAATTCTCTTCTTCAAATTTCATTGATGGTTCACTATTACATATACCTGCTCTTGGTTCCCCACTTCTGCTTGCTAATTCTTGCCTGATGTCTTTTTCTACGTTATTTATTCTTAATCTTATTGAATTATTTTCTATATTGGTCTTCTTCTTGTAGTCTAAATCCTTCCTTTAGTTGGTCTTCCATTTTTTCTACAGCATTTTGCAATTTCTGAATTTCACCTTTTTCAATTCCTTTCCTACATTTTGTTTTAAATTTTCCACTGTTTCCATACCCTTTTCATTTTGCATTTCACATTTTTCGACTTCTTTTATCAATTCCTGGCATTGTACCTTTACTTCTCTGTGTGCATTTCCATAAATATTGGCATCAATTTGATGTCCCATCTCTACCAATTTGTCTTTCACCTCTTTATCCATTTCCTTTCGAATTTTTATCCCATTTTCTACAATCTCTCCTCTCAATTTCTCTTCTTGTTCTGTTATTTCTCTTCTAATTTGTTTCGTCTCCTTTCTGATATTATCAATTTCTTTATCTTGCTCCATAAATTTCTTGGTTATTTCTTGTTTCATTTCCCCTAATATTGCTTTTCTGTTTTCATCTAATTTCCTATCCATTTCTTTCTTTTCTTGCTTCATTTCTACTAATATTGTTTGAATTTTTCTATCAGATTCTTCATGTCTTTCTTGATTTTTTTTATCAGATTCTTCAAATCTTGCTTGATTTCTGTTATCCATCTTAATCATCATCTCCATTAACTTCTTAAGCTGATCTTCTCCACCTGTTCCTTTTTTTCTTCTATACTCTGGTTCTTCCTCCATGTTTTTGGGTTCACTCAATTTCGAGCCCACGTTGGGCGCCAATTGAGATAATATAAATAAATTCTTAAGTTTTTAATTTTCTTTAGTTTTTATTTTCAAAATTCACACATTGACATCTATCAAATCATAAATTACTAACTATCATCAAAAAACAAACATGTCATCACCATCGCAACTATTTTTTTTTTACATAGTTTTTTTAATAATTTTTTTTTAAATGTACTTCCAATAATTTTGCCCCATTTTTTACATCATTACAATATATAGTCGTAGGAAAAGTATAGTAAAACATTCTAAAAGATTAATAATTCAGTGAATAATAAATTTTTTATCGATTTGTAGTTTTCACTGATGAGGATGAATGACCTACATAAATTTTTTCTTGGCGCATAAAAAAACACAAGTAGTAAAAACATCTCCAGTAACCTATAAATTAATTTTGGGAAAATAACGGCGCATTTGCATAATAATTAACAAAATTTTTTACGGTCGGTCGAACAGTTTAGTTGACATATTGATGAGATTAGGAGTGAAACTTCGTATCTTCAAATAAATATACTTCGTAGATTTTATTTTTCCCAATCTTAAACATATTAAAAACTAAATCATTATTATTTAGAAATTATTACAATTTAAACGAAGGTAATTTGTTTACCAAAAATTAATTTAACAAATATGTCTTTTTAGTGAAATTATTTTGAATATTACATATCAAAATACATTTAATCATGAATCAGTTTTTAAATATTTGGTGGATGCGTTTTGATCATTCGCCATATGTGTCGATCCTCCACCATATTTTACAGAAATATGGTAAAAATTTTAAAATATATCTTTACTGAATTATCCACATAGTTGCAAAATTTTCCTTCAGATGTAATGTAAAAGATCCAATACTCTTCAAATAATTGCTTAATCCTTAAGAGCATTTTTATATTGTGGTATGTGTAACAAATGGTAGACTCAATTAATATCGGATAAATAAACCGATTCAAACGGTCTATTGACCTAAATATTTACTGGCACCGAGAGTAATATTTCGACGACAGAGAGAAGTACTAGTTGCAATAATAATGGTCGGCGTTTAATTCAAAAGAGGAAGGACGTAGGCAGGGGGAATCAGTGGGGTTTTATTCACATAAAAAATGCGAAAAAGTATCTTACGTCAAAATCGACTTTAAACTTCTTCGTGGTCATGTATTCCCCTCTGTTCTTTCTTCCTGGTATTATTGATAAGTGGAGAGATAGTAGAGAATTGTTTTATAACTTTCTCTACATAGAATTGTTATTTTATTTGTATTTCGTCTTGAAGAAATAAGTCAATAAACAAATTTGTGATTTTATTTAACGAAACTAAAGGTAAAGGAATATTTATCAACAAAAAAATGAAAATCATTTTGCACAATTCCCCCTAAAAATTTTTTTCGGGTACGACCTTTATAGTGGAGTGGATATAAAGTATTTCGTTTATTTGGGTCAAATACAAAATGTCGAGTGGAGGTGCCAAAATAATTGCATTATACAAAAGCTTCGTAAAAAATTAAAATTAAAATGAAAAAATTATACAATTAGAACAAACTTAAATTAGTGGGTTTATAATATATCTTAAATATAAAATTTCAGGAAAAATCTAATAAACGGTATAATTTTATTCAAGTTAAAACTTTATTCATATTAGTGAGTTAATTTATTATTTATACATTAACTACACTAAATAATGATTACGTGGATATTTCAAATGATAAAACACTATTAGTGATTTTTCTTCTGGTAAACAAATTATTCATACGTCTAATTATTTAGTTAGATAAAATATTATTTATAAAATGAATAAAGTCAACATGAAATTCTTGAATCAACTGTATTTTCCATTCAACTGGGAATCTGCGTATAACATACGATAACTGCGAATTTGAAAATATACGACCAGTCGAAGAAATAAATCCGTCAAAGGTTCTTGCCTCATGCTTTTAACTTTAATTCCAATGTGGATCAAGGATATTTTCAGTGAATAGAAAAACTCGACTCCCGGAGTAAATTCCCATAAAGTTGAAGGATTTAAAATGAAAATTCATATTAGCACGAATTAAATGGAAAGATAAAAAATCTACGTGTCTGGGTTTTTGAAAACGCGGTTTTCCGATTCCAGATTTTCAAAAAACCGGTTTTCGGATTTTTATCTAAAAATAGAATAGGCAAAAATATTTAATTTCATTTCAAAAATTTCAAATTATTAATAAAATAAAAAAATAGGATTATAAAATGCATTATCCACTGTGGCTAGGAATGGAGGGTAAGTTGTTCTTATTTTGGACACCATATTGGCTGAGGTTTTATAATTTTCAGAGCATAAAATAAGAAATCTGTTTTTGGTTCTTTTATTCATTACCTCAAATAATGAAAATTCAGCTTTCAGCGACTTTGCTTGTTAGTTTTTCTTCGGGGTCTTCAATAAGCTTATGAATTGATTTTTCCATGATTTCTTTAAAAAAAGCATTACTATGATGAATAGTTTCTTCACTTTCTTCAATTTGGTCTTCATCAGAATCAGTGTCCACATAAGAATTTGGAAATATTCTAGACGATATCTTCCTGATAATAATTTCAGTTTTTGAAGCTACACTACACTAGATTTCTTTGCTGAATTGGAAATGTTTTGTGCATTTTGCAAATACAGCAAAAGATTTGCTCATTCTTCTTATCTTCTAATGTTTAAATTTTTGCTATACTTTGATTCATTCGAAAAAATTCTTGTAGTTGTCTTCCCACTTCCTGAGTTACTGCAGCTGTTTCTCCAGCTACCAACATGTAATCTACATACAGTAATATGTACGTGTAACCTTTGTACGTCTCTTTTTTCGTGCATAGACATGGATCTGCTTTTCCAGGCTTGAATCCTATTACTCTGAGTGCTTGTATTTTAGGACCTTATTTTCATTCCCTTGCTTCAAAAACCCTTCTGGCTGTTCCATGTACAGTTCTTCTTTAAGTTCACCATTAAGATAAGCGCTCTTCACATCAAGATAGCGAACATTGAGCCCCTTCTGAGCAGCTAATGTCAACAAAATTCGTACGGTTTTATGGCTAACTACTGGAGCAAAAATCACATATTCACATATGTTATGTTTCGCAATTTGCCGACCCCGAGACTCTTCCTTCAAATATACCTTCACTTGTTAATAAATTGGCATCTCGTCGCCCTAAGCCTTCAGCTACTAGACGAATCGGTCCTTTACTTTATGAAGTTCCAAAAGAAGGAATAGCAAATAAAATAAAATAAAAATTAATTTTTACATAAATCTTACTTAAAACCGTCAAACCCTAGTTGTAAATATTTTTAAATTTCTTATTATTCTAGTGAAATAGTGGAATTGCTACAAAAAATATTACCAAATACACCATATAGTATAATGTTAGGTTCATAAATTGTTCCTTTCATAATTCTCAGCGAAAGACAAAACCTCTGCACGGCCTCCCGTTCTCGGAACATAATTTTTTATGATATTGCTTATACCGAGTGTTATGTTCCTACCTACTCCATTTACCAGTCGTTCAGTCCGGGTAATAAGATCTTGTTGATGCAGACATTCGTGAAATTATACGAGAAAAAGTCACGTTTCTAATTCAAACAATAAACAATGCCCACTACTACCTTGACCGCTTACTGATGCCCCTTTTCTTTCACGATTATTGTTGTATATCTTTAAAACTACTTTCAGACTAGATGTATTTAGTGTTCGGTGAGTTTTATAGCGACTACATTAAACTATTTATGTCTTAAAAAGTGTATTTGTAAATAAGAAAGTTGGGAGACTGAGAATTATGTTTATTATGATACTTTTCTTCAGCTGGATTCCTTGTTTAACCCGCAATATGCGCACAATAATATTAAACTTTACATAAGTTCATCCGAACAATAGACACGAAAATACACTGAATTTAGTAGGCAATACCACGAACCTGCATGCACCTATTCAAAATACCTACTTGTTCGGTTGCCGTACACAATAGTATATTATGTGTTTGTTGTTCTATTTATTTCCAAATTGTAAGCACAATACACATAACAATACACCAAGGAATAGCGATAAAGGTAAACGAACCTAAAGGTTTAGTATGAATTTCATTTAATTTTTGCGGTAATTTGGCAGTAACCTAATCGATAGTAGAATGCGTCAACTATACTGTATTTGAAAATCAAGAGAGAGTAAATTCCCAGAAATGTTTTGCAGTTATCAGTGTTAAAGGCAGTAAACCATAGACGTGCGTTTTCAAAATTAAATTAATATGGAAATAGAAATATTTAATTTGTTTTAGTTATTTATACCTAGATTACCAATTTTAGATAGATAAACATAATTAGTAATTTAATTTGGGTAAAATGAAGAAAAAGTCAATATTATTTTAGGCATTTTGTTTTAGGCATATGTTTATTTACAAAATATGTATATAATATGTACAGATAATTACAATTATTTATAAATTAATATGAGGAGCTAAAAAAACAATTAAGTAGGTATATGAGAAAAAAAAACCAACCGCAAGGATAAAATTTGACGAGCAACATGCAAAAAATACGACAATATTAAATCTTAAAAAATAAAAATCTAAAAATAAAATTAAAGTACATAAATTAATAATTTTAAAGTTATGGTTCCTCGCACTCTGTGTCAGAACAAGCTTACGAATAGCATTTTTAAAAAACTCGTCCACGTTGACTTTTAATAGTTTTGGTCTACCTGGTTTCGGCTTTGGTGAGGTTACTCCACCTGATTTTTCCTCCTTTAGAACTCTATATATTGTAGATTTTCCATATCCCATTGCCTTAGATGTTGTTTCAACTACACTGTCAATAGTGTTTGAGGGATTTTGATGTTTAAAATAGTGGTACACATTCACTACAGCACTCTTTTCATTGAGCGATAAATGGTCTAGTTTTAATTTTTTCACTGGCGTATACTCACAAACTGCTTCCATTTTTAGTCACTACTATTTGTCACGTTTATCGAAAATCAAATAACTGCATTTCTAGAAACTATTTAAGTCAAAATATCTGTCATTAGAAGCTGTTGCCATTCGGAGGTCGTTAAATAACAATTATCCCTTTCTATTCTGGTTACGCCTATGACGCACGTTAATCCTCTTAGGCCTACTGTAGTAACAATGAAAGATCATAAAATAATGTGATAGTCCAAGAAATTTAATAAATTTTGTATTGAAATTAACAAAAACAATTTAGAATGCATTACAAATATTGAAGTTTTACCGCACGTACTGTACTATAGTTTTGCATACCGAATTACTTTTTATTCTGGGAATTTACTCTCTCTTGATTTTCAAATACAGTATATATGTTTCCAGCTTTTCCTTGAAATTTATCGATAATTGGTTGTGTCAATTCTGCAAAGTTTTATTTTTTTATAGTAGGGGAGGCCAAGCGGGGATTTTCCGCGTTACTTGAGCGCGTTAGAAATCCATATGGGGAGAAACCTTGCACCCCATATATGAACCCTTAATATAGTGGGGTGCGCAGCCCGTCAGCTTAGTAAAAAAAATCGATCCTTAGAAAAACTCGAGCGCGTCAGATTAAGAAAAGGTAAGTTAAGTACATCCAGAAAAGTGTATATTTCAATAATCTGTCAAAATGCGCGTGACATAAGGAAATGGGCGAGTCACAAAGTTGTAAAAAAAACGGTCCATTGTGACTAAACGGTTAATATTTTGAAAATTTTGTTTATTCATGGATACGTTAAAAATAAGATAAACTTTTATTAAGTATTCCCTATACCTAAGCTTTTTAGTTTTCGAGATATTTTGATATTTCTAAAAATGGAAGCACTTACAAGAAAAATTTTAACTGAAAAAATTAGACTAACAAGTGAAAGCAATAATTTATTTAGAGTTGGTTAAAATTATACAGTGCGTCCAAAATGGGGCGACTCTCTAATGACATATTCAAACGACAATATCGTTCTTATTTTAAATAGGACACCCTGTATTTTATAATCCTATTATGTAGCAAATTCCATTACCTTTTAAAAATTATAAAGGTCTACTATGCCTAAATCTATTAATTTTGGAGTTATTTTTATTTTTGTTAAATGTTACGTTATTTTTCCACCGTAATGCCTAAATATAGCACCCTGTATTTGATCAGCTTAGACTATGATCCGAAAAAATTATCTTTGAAACTATGTTTGGTTTTGGCATTATTAAAAATATTTCGAGATGCATCAAAACCTGTATGGTTAACCGTCAGACTAATCCATTATTATGAAAAGAGGATTCATCTGTAAACAGCATATTATAAAAAAAATCATTTTCACTAACCTAAACATTTTTTCGGATCATAGTCCAAGCTGATCAAATTCAGGGTGTCATATTTAGGAGTTACGGTAGAAAAATAATGTAAAATATAACATTTTTTCTAGATCTACAACTTTGCCATTGGATATTTTTTGATGCGTCAAATTTCGCGGAAAATCGCAGAATACCATTTTGCCTCCCTTTTAACCCCCCTCAAATTAACCCTTTAGCACCCCTCTTGTTGGACGATTTTTTTACGTTCATTGCAAGACCCTTTATCACTTCAATCATAAAATTAAATTACCTATCTCGCCTGCATAAGTGGTGGAATTACCTAAATAACGCTGAACATTTACACCAAAATGAATTTGTCTAATTTTTTTAATTGTTTATTATAGCATTTTAACTACTTGAAATCTCGAAGTATAACTCGATAAACTATAATCGAAGGGTAGAATGAAAAAATGAATCGAAAGTGACCAATATTATCGGAAAAACGGCCAATCTGGCAATCGCTCTTTCACTCTGTAGACACGATGTTATTTACATGGCCTTCTGTCATGATTTATTATAAAATATAAAATTCCGGAAACTGTGACTTTCCGTTGTTTTTTAAAACAAACTCTTCGCATTTGCTGAAGTTCCATACATTTTGTCTCTTCCTTGGAAACATCGCCAACAATAGAGAGTAAAATGCAGAATAACAAAGTAATCGAATTCGATTCATGAAATAATGAAAGGTTAAAATGTCACGAGGAGATTTATTATTCGATTGAATATATGGAAAACAACAAAGTTCGACACGTATACAATACAAGTACGAGTATGTCAGGAAATTATGTAACGTTTAAAATTTCTAGTCTCTCATTCACAACATATTTCTTGTGTATAGAGTAAATACAAGCAAAACGTATACAGGATTAATGCTCCAGCGCTCATAATCCAATTAAATGTAATTTATCCAAGATCACGTCTTGACAAAGGAATTATTTTCATTATCGTTTTTATTTGTACAACATGTAACAAAACATAAACAGAGTGTCATAACTATTTAAACATAAAGTAAATAAAACAAAACCTAATTCAATTAGAAATCGAAATGTGCGTGGATATTCGGCAACATCGCGCATGCATGTTGTCTTTGGTTTTTAGCAGAAATTCGAGAAGCAAATGAGGGAAGGAAATCATAGTTGGCCACTGAACGAACGACCCGGTCGTAATTTGAAAAAACAATAGAGGAGAACCCGATCCTAGCGCAAGTATGAAAGGAGATCAAAAGAAGAAAACAAAACAACATCGTCCACGAAGCACACGTTCTACCTGCGATCGCGTACAAAATCGTACAAGATGAAACGAACAGGTAAATCCGAACAATGGGCCTTTGCCTTTTTAAAATTATAATGGTCCTCCCTGGGTTGGCTTAAAAGAGGGCACTGGTTAATTTGACCGGGCCAGGTGTAGACAGGACAACGTGAAAGGCTGTAATTATTTTTGTTCTACCGTAAAATGTTTTCTTGAAGTGCAGAATACTGGAGCCGATTTTAAGTGATCGAATTTTATACTGGGTGGTAGTATTTCGAAATTACTTTCTTTATTGTCTATACTATATCCAAATCAGAGAGGCCAGCGTTTGTTTATTTATCAGCGCGTGATCAAATTGGAAATATTCTTCCTATTGGTCAAAGTGGGAGGCCGTTTGTATTATAGAGAAGGCTCTGCCGTCTAAAGAACCGCATTAAGTAGATTGGCGCCAATAACTGACTTACAATTGCACTTTGTGTTAGGAGATTTGGGAATACCGATTTAATTTGTTTTTAAGTACCTCTTGTGAATATAATTACGCCCTGTAATGTTATATTTCTTAGTTGTTCGCGAATGGTTGTAGAAAAATGATTCTTTTGCTTATTCTGTCGGAAATTGGATAATAGATAGAGATCACAAGGGTGAAACTACTAATTATGTGACACTAAGGGACAAAGAGGGTGTCTCGAATTAAATTAATTACTTTCACATTTCTAAAAGTATCCAATAAAGTTGTCCAAAACTTATGTCATAAGTAAAACCAATTTAAATCTTAAGTATCTCAGTGTTGTGGCCATAATTTAGATCTAAGATGAATTAAAGATGAGGGAAATAAACTGAAGTGTTTATAAATATACTGTGGAAAATAAAAATAAATTGGCGCAATCAGTTAATTCGGTTTCCTTGTAAATCCTTGAGTTTCTGAAGAAGACAATATTAATAAGAGAAACATCCAGTCTAAAAAAATCCCCGGGATTACTGAAAGCCTTTCATCGATTTCGACTTACGAGATTTCTTTCAATTTAGAAGTTCTTGAAAATGAGAACAACTCGGAGGAAAAATGTTGGTCAATTATGGAGACAATGAAAAGTAAATTGAAAGAAATTTATAGCGCATTTAAAATTAATTTTTATACAAATCAAATTGTGATAAATTAAAAAATCGAAATACCATTGAAAAGTTTAAAAAATCAAAAATATAACCAATTGCTTTTTATAAAAGATTCAACGTTTTCCCCCCGCCTGATCCCAAAAAGGGTTGAAATGACCATTTAACACCTAAATTGTTCTTTTTTTTCTGTTTCTAAATAATTGATACATACAACTTCTAAATACCAACAATTTTTTAATCTCCCTCTCTTGAAGTTTATCTCTTTAACGTACATTTTCTATATATTTTGGTAAAAATAGTCTCCATGGAAAGGCTTTATGAGTGAGTTTCATCTATTTTTCGAACAGGGATAAATAAAAAAATAATTTTAAGCATCATTTGCACCATAACAACTATTATACTAAATAATTTGTTATGTTTCAGGATATTGCATTTATTTTTTTAGTTTTTATTTTGCAGTTCAATGATTTATTTTTGTTGCAATAAATGTAAACGCGATAAGCTGCAAAAACAGTAACAAAAATTAGGGATTAAAAAAAACTGCGTACTTTTGCAGCCACGTGGAAATAAAATTTAGAATAGAAAATTTGTTTAATCAGCTGCATGGGCACTTTTCACTGGCTTATCCTGCTATGCCCTTTCCTGTTTGTGATTCATTAAAACTTTCAGTGTCACAACAACTTCTTTGTATTTCTTAAAAAAGTAAAAATTACAATGTGTATAATTTCCTGTGAATGACAACAATATTAATCATTTATGAGATAAAGAGACCGACAAACAGATACGAAAAAAATCTCAGAATCGTGAATTAGCACGACTATAAATATAATATCGTTAGTTGAATATATTTATACAGTATTCTTGATCGGAGATTATTCAGTAAAACATTTTTTAAAATCTTCGACTTGCTTTTATTCATTTTTTCCTTACGGTTCAACGTTAAAAATGTGGAGGAGACTTAACACTTTTTTTATATCTGGATTACCAGATTAATTTTAAAATAAAATAATCTATCAACTCATTCAAAGACGTACAAATAAATTGCAACTAGTAATTAATCCCTATTTGTAATTACAAAATATATACAGGGTGTTCGGAAAACAGAAATACGTCAATCAAAAAGGAGACATCTATAAGTGATTATAATTGAGATAAAGTATGTTTTATCTATTTTTCTTGTTTCATAACTTACCCAATAAAACTATCTGTATACAAATCTGGCAAAATTTTAACGGAACATAGGATTTTCCAGCACAATATATAAGAAATCTGCGCGACGACATATCAACTATTCAATTGAACCACTCTACATTGGTGTATCCCCACTCTCAGCTAGCAAAATACATTGAAAATCCCATGTTCCGTTAAAATTTGGCCAGATCTGTATAATATAAAGTATTAGTACTAAAATTTTATTACTTACAGCCGTATATCAAACAAAATCACTGTCATTGATATAACCTAGTTGACCTGAGTAATATTTTTATACAAACAATGTTATTGAACAAGATCGTGAAAGGACTTGTTGATAATAAAATTGCGGTGCTTTAAATTCCTTACATTTTTATTTAAAAAAAAAACACTTTGTAATCTAAATTTGTATGGGAAAGAATTAATTCTAAACCATTGCAGAATTTTAATGAAACATGAAGAATTTTTAATGGGTTTCTATTTGGTGTTCACATTTCGTTTATTTTATCTGAATCAAAATACATAAATTTCAGAATATTCAGATATCACTTTGAAAAAAATATAGATTTTTTGCGAAATTTCTATACTAAACATTTTTAAAACCACAAAAGAAATGTGAGAGACTTGACTTCTTATGTTAGAGTTAATTTAAGTAAGGAGGTACATGGTAACATTTGGATATTTTCCAGATACATGGTAGAAAATATAAAATTATTACAAATTTCGATATTTTTCTCCCGAAAAACAAGCCGAACGAGTCGGTTCATAACTTTCGATGCTTATTTTTTCTAGTATAAACATCGCAAACCCATAATCGCAAGGTTGTTCCTCTATTTTTTTTGAGATAAATGTTGTTTTGGCGGTGAATTTATTACCGATAAAATGTCACACCTGGATTCCATCATGTTTTATAACTACTTTACCGTTTAGTTTTTTCCTGTATATTTTTAGAGTATGACCAGTGCTATTTGCTCGTAAAAAACGTCGAACCGGAATTCAATAAAAATAGGTTCAAGGGTAAAAGTAATTCAAACGAAGATAAAATAGTTGTGTCCTTAATTAAGGTTAACGATAATATATTACAAATAAATAAATAAATCAATGTAGGTTTCTCTGTATTCTCAATATACCAGGTGACCCAGGAGTACTATATATAAATAAATATACAGGATGTTCTAAAATAAGGTAGGTACACAACTAAGTTCTGTTTTTTTAAATGGCAATCCCCCATTTTTAAAGGCCTACTAGATTCCTGTTTCTCTCGAATAAACTGTCAATATTTCTTATTTTGCAATAAATCTCGCAAATTTTCAACCGCATACCCCATATCAGCAAAAAACTCTTACAAAATGCCATGCAATGATGTAATAAAATATAGGGTGATGCATTTGAAAAAGACGAGTTACTGCAATTTGTAATTTGTAATATTCAAAAAATCGTAGTAGGCGATAGAACATCGACTCCGAGTTCGCCTACATCTCTGAAGATGCGCTAAAGTATGGAGTATGTAGTCCGGAAAAAATTGTGTGCGCTCTAACTCCAACTGCGATCGGAATTTCCTAACCAAATTTTATATTAAGCATTTTTTCAACATGCTAATGAGCTGATTAAATTTTGGGTAAAATCGGACAACCGGAACTGGGGGTTTACTCTTGAGAATTTTCAGATTTTCGCAATTATTATCGTTTCTATTAAGTTTATGTAAAAATATTAAGAGAAAAAATTTATTTTAAATTTACTATACATTTTGTTTAAAAACTTTTTTCAAATTTTGTATTATAAGCGAGTTAAAAATAAAATATGGAATAACATAGTTGCATAATAGCGCAAGCGCAGTAGAAGTGTTTTGTTTCATGGAGACAATTGTACGCTCTTGCCAGGCATGGCCTGCCTTAAATATGTACGAGTAATTGGATTATGAGCCCGTAGGGCCGTTAAAGTATGGTAAAGTCATGTGCATGGCCACATCCGATTTTTTTTTTGCGATTACAAACTTTACCACTTCGTATGGTAAAGTAAAAATTCAAACCGATAGCTTGGATACAGAAAAATTATGGACCACGCAGTCATTCCTGGGTCACCCGGTATATAAAATTTGAAATTCTGTACAAATAAAGCAGTAAAAAATATTTTTCGGGAATTTTGGTGGAAACAATATTTGAGGAATGTCCACTCAAAAATATTAAAATTCTCGATAAAGACACAGTAAGAAATACAACGAAAAAAGTTGTTTTGGTGGATTTTGGTTCGAGAATAAAAATAAATACCTGGAAACAAGGAATTTCTAAAATAATAATATAACATTTTTTCTAGATAACCAGTCACGATTGATCAAAAGATTTACGATCATCTCACCAAAATATCCAATTTTCTGATAACGAATTTTTCGTTTCTATTAATTATCGACGTAATTGACTTACTCAAAACAATTATTTAGATGAAATTTATAATTTTCAGTGGAGCGAGCCGCCTACGGGCGTACGTCGAGTTTCATTACCGCTCTCTAACAATTTCGAGTTTTGTTGTTTTTATGATCTGCCTCTTCGCGCTACGCTCTGCAAGTTTTCATTTTAATTATTGTGATTTCGTCCGATCCATGTGTGTGTGTATAATTCTATTTATAATGCATGCAGTGCTGAACTGGCACTACAGGGAAATCGAGACTTAATTAGACCACTAGTGCATTGTTTTAATAAAATTTTTTCGCCTACCATATGTAAAAATGAATCATATCAACCCTAGAAATCAGACTGAAAGTAATATTTTCGAGCCTTGGGCCGCAAAAATCGTAAAGAAGAAGAAGTTTCACATAAATTTTCATTAAACGTCAATGTAAATGAAAGTCTTAGCTATTAGCTGCCCTCGCTTCGCTCCGCTCGCTCATGCATCTAATAGCCTCGGGCTGCTAAAGCTCATTTTCTGCCCTTGTGACATAATATACTATATATGAACACATTTATCATTTCAATAAAATAACCTATTTTAATTTAATTTAAGTTTTCTTTCGTAAATTTGAATATTCTCTATCGACTTTTCATTTAAGGCTCCGCTCTGTATCCTTCAGAGTTTGTGCTGTGGTGTAGCGGTGAGTTAGAAATTTTTTTACACTCTCGAGCCATATTAGGCAGGGCTGGCTTAAAATATTTGTGAATGCTTCCGCTATTTGCTAACTTTTTGAAATTTGAAATTTAGCAGGTCGTTTTTAAATGTAAAAAGACATATTTTAATAAAAAATCATGTTTCATACCTAGATCCAGTGGTGTGCAGTTATATCCCCTTTTCCCAACCATTTTATACGCCCATTGTATTATTTTGTACAGTTTTCACGTAAAAAATGAATAACCTTTACATACCGAAAATCTTGTGGTATATTTAATGTTTTTATGAAGTCTGTAAGATATTTTATTAATGAAATAACCAACAATATTTTTTTTATAACCACTAGACTTGTGTCTAGTGTCTATTCAAACTACTGACACAATTTTCTCCAAAATAATGCCTCAACATTTAATTCGGAGTTTATTATTTTTTATTTGAAAAAATTGGGCTACCCAGTAGTTTTCGAATCTATTACGGTACTGATTTTGCGAGTATATTTAGTATAAAATTAGGATATAGATAGAATGTTTGTGTACGTGCAAACTAGAGCTATTTTCAGAAAGAATACAAATGCTGACGAGAACAACACGGTTATCTCAGATCTCTGTCAAAACATGCAACAGATGCAGTTATCTACATGCAGATTAACTTTGTTATCCCATAATTTCGTATGCAATGTTTGAAATAGTTTAATGTTAACTTTATTTTATTATTATATTTGCCTAAATTTTGTTTGGGTATTTATTTGGATGGAAATTTAATCTCAAAAACTCAAAAAATAATTTGTTAAAATTTTAGATCAATTTTGCAAATTAACAAAAACTTAAGAGGATATACTTCGGGCAGGTTTGCGCTTTTGGAGAAATTCTGGTAGTGCCTTTTTATTGTAGTAAAAAATAATTCGAGTCAAAAATTTTCCAAAGAGAATATTTTAAGAAATTCTTCCACTTCACCTATTTTTTAAAAATGCGGTTGGTCTAAGATTAGTTAATAGATTGTAAAAGACTTATTTCTTAAACTTTTCATTTTTTTGTGAAATATAAAACTATTAAAAAAATCTTTTCTAGCGAAAACGAAAGGTTATTTCCATATCTGGTTACTAAATTTGAGTCTAAACTATAAAAATTGTTAGAATTTTACAATCTCCTTGTTAATAAAAGTTGTTTATTGATAATCACAAGTTACAAATTTATTTTAACTCATCAGCATCATAAAAAATGATGTAATCCAATATTATTTCGATTTAATTGGTGACATAACAAAATATCGAACATCAAAAATTGTTATTGGTCGATAAGAAAAGGATGTTGTTTTTATTATCGAATAAAAAACTAATAGATCAACATTACTAAAAAATAATTAACAAATAAATTATTGGTAGACAACGTTCTACTTTCCCGCTAGGTGTATTTGATAAAGAAAAAAAACATCTATTCATAAATTAAGGTATTTTAAAACAACACTCATTATTTTTTGATATGGTTTGTAATAAGCTCATTATACTCATATCCAACGATGTATCATTTCATATAATTTTACTGCCTTTTGTTTTTGTATAGGAGCACTATCATTATCAATTATTTCGTAGGAATTTCATCGGTTCGATGACTTTTTTAATATGGTACATCTTTTGAATTAAACCTTTCATTCAACCATGAATAATTTCAATGTCGTTTGTTTGAAAAAACAAATGTTTATATTATTTGATAAAATAATTATAATTACGAAATAATATGAATAAATTAAGTATATTATTGTATTTGAAATATCTTCAGTATGCAGCAAAAAAAAGAGGCCCGTGTATGATGATTCCTTCAGAGACCCCCATATATTTTCCGTTGATTTTATTTAAAATCTAAAACTATTTCATGTAGTTTGAAAAACTTACATTTTATAAGAACTATCCCATCCCGTACAGTCTCCATTTTAGGCATTTTCTATATCAAAAATACTGGGAAACTATAAATATCAACATGTCACATGTTCCTGTTGGTTAAACAACAAACTTCGCTACCCCTCAGCACAAATTCAAAAACCTGTCACTCACATCATAACCTCACTTTTTTTCAAAATTTTCGCCATGTTGTCACTCGCTACACGACTTTTCGCGTTTTTTTGTTTCGCTAATAAAAAAGGGCTACAAACATGGCAAAGCTAATGCAACAGTCGCTACTTCGTCAACGCACGAAATGTGAAATAGAATCAGTGATTCTGTGGCCAGAGATTCTTCGTTATGGTAGGTAGAATTTCTGTTACCGACATTTGTGTGTGGTTGACGCACTGTTGTTGTTACTGCTCGCCGGATGGGTTTTTAGATTGGGTCTTCGTGCATGTGTTGTTGGTTTGGGTCGAGGGCCCTTGATAGTTTGACATTAGTTGATGGTGAGCGGAGGAGAATGGTTTGTACTTCGTGGGTTGGTGCACGAGGCCGGTGCACCGGTGGGTGCATTTTAGGTCGTACAGTGATGCCGCTTTGTGCGGAATTAACTCGGAATCTAGAAAATTTGTTGTGGGGATCGATATTTCGACAGTTTCAATTCATATAAACTGTCATTGTTTATAAATATATAATCTAAACGATGCTTCTAGAAGGTGGATTGAATGTAACCTCGATAGATATCTATTAGATCTTTAATCAATGAATTTCCTTACAGTAATGTCCTCTGAGCGAACTTTGAATCATTTCTTCTTATTTTTAATGTTTTGTAACACTATACAAATTGAGTTAAAATTGGAATATATCATTTATAGACAAGGATACACCCTTACTCTTCCAGGCTTGAAATTTAGCTTATTTACAACCACGAAGGCCTTGCCAGACTCACATGTCAGTTAGTTAAACGAGGAGGGAAATTTTAGTGCGCCTGACGATCATTAGACGAGTCTGGCAAGGCTTTCGGGGTATTTTTTTTATGAAAATTTTTCAATTTTTCACCTGCTAGATATATTATCTATACCTCTTACTACTACAACTATTTTTATCGCTGGAGAAAAAAGGGCCGTGTTTACTTATGTTCTGACGCATTTTCCGCCGAAAATCGTCACAGGCTCCTGGACTATTATGCTTAAATACTTACAAGATTAAATTTTATTTGAAAACAAGCGACGTTTATTAACGTGGCAACAATATAAGTCTACGAGTGGCAAAAGTTAAGGGTTTATGCGTTTATTTGAACGTCTGCCACCACCGACAAACACGTGTGTGACTTTTGACTTGATGGTGGTGTAATTTATGATCCCTTACGTCTATATAGGGATAAGTTAAACTAGCTATACAATATGTTCCACTCAAATGCCTCCCCTTTAATTTTTTGTTAACGTTACGCTTTTACAAACCCACAAGGTGCGTTTATCGAATTTAGTTTAGTGCTATACTTGTTTTTATGAGATTGGATGCGGAAAAATAATAACTAGCAATACAAAAAAACTTCAGTCTAAACGTTTTATGGGACAATCGTTTATTTAATGAAGATAATATTCGTTTGCTTTATGTATTTACATAAAAATTCTATTTCAAAAACTAGTTCGCAATCACGATGTTTAAGTAAACATAATATTTAAATAAAATAAAAATGTTTGATCTACGTCTGTGTATACACGCTTAATATTTGTGTCAAGCAATATTTCGGTAGTTTATTTATCCTTTCACCAATAATTTTGTCTGAGCCAGGAAGATATCACAGAACTAATTTTTTTGAATCCTTGAACCATTTTAAAATTGGGTTCACTGGAAAAAATCGATTTTTGCTCTATTGCTGTCGTTTTAATTTATTTTCATATCAAATCGAGGTTAAAACGCTAATTTATAGGAACAGGAATTATAAAATATGTAATAAAGATTTTAAATACTCTTCTTTATGGATATTCAAACCACTTATTTTAATCGGAAGTCGTTTTCAAAATGACATAAAATATATAATAAAAAATTTACTATAGACACAGAACACTTGATAATTTTACAAAAATATGACAGCAACATAGGACACGGGGAAAGATTTTGAAATTGAAGATGTCAAAATCTGTTTCCATCATATTTTTGTGACGTTTCTGGGAACGAATTTTGAAACACAAATTGAGTGGTTTGAATTAAAATTTAGATATCTATTTGTAGGTGTTTCTTTTCTAAAAACTGATGTTTCAATACAATTGTTGTTATTGTGTATTAGTACATCAAGAAACGGTAATTTTTTATTATTTTCAATTTCAATTGTAAATTTAATAGTAGGTTCCGAATTATTAATATTATATAAAAATGTGTTAATATTTTCCCTATCGTGTTGCCAAATTGCAAAGAAATCATCTACATATCTAAACCCTACAGAAGGTCTTAAATTTTTTTTATTTACAATTTCCATTTCAAAATCCTCCACGAAAATATCACACAATTTTGGTGATAAAGATGAACCCATTGCCATACCAAAAGTTTGCTGATAAAAATCACTATTTAATTGAAAATATGTAGTTTTAATACATAATTCCAACAACTCTAGAATTGCTGAGATGCTTAATTTAGTTCTATTTATTAATGTATTATCACTTGTCAACTTTTTTCCCACAAGATTAAGAGCTTTATCGACAAGAACATTTGGAAATAAACTAACTACATCAAAACTATCCATTATATCTGGATTTGTAATTTTGATTTTTGATCATTTTTCTAAAAATGTTTTGAATTTTTGATAAAGGAATTAGTATTTCCTGATAACGGATCTATTATTTTAAGTAAAGGTGAATTTATAGAACTTATTATTGGTCTTAAAAAACTTTTTTAACAAAATAAGTGTTTTTAATATCCATAAAGAATAGTATTTAAAGTACAAAGCCACTATGAGTTATAGAAATTAATTAATAAAGATTTTAGTTTCAATTACTATAAAAGGATGTTTTAAAATGTCAACAGTTACTATAATAAAGGAGCGGAATGGCATGAGAAAAATTTTTATAGTAGAATTTAAAAAAAAACTCGGAATTTCCATTCTTTTCATTTACAAAAGAACAGAATAATTCGAAGCTTTCTCGTAAATCGAAAAGTTAAATAAAAAATCAAATAATTTAAAAAATAAAACTCAAATCATCCCCGAACACAAAATACCCACAAAACTGGAAACTAATTCTTTTATTCAAGAACCCAAAAAACATTCCTCCGACTTTCATATTTCTGAGAGTCCATCGACATAGCAAAAATAAAAATTATCACGCCAGGGAAAAAAACCTTCAACAACAAACTTTATTCATGATCTGTACTAATGAAAAAAGTTATCGAATTCGAAGATCTATGTACCTTTGGGTGTATAACAAGTCCTTCAAGAATTTCCGAAGTAAAAGTGAATACTACACAAGCGATTATTTCAGCGACCTTGAAAGTTTCAGTGAGCCCCGTAGATATTTCGGTTCAGTAAACCTTGTGCCGGTTTGGGGAAGGGGAAGTTTGGGGGGTTTAGGGGGAATTCGGAATCGTGGCTTAAGGATGTCTCGAAATCGTGATGATAGAGGTTTTAGCTTGAGGGCCATACCAAATAGTCAGGTGGATAGATTAAATTATGCTAAATGCGAACGATGTTATGAAAATACGTGTTGAAGTAAATGGAAGTTTTTTATTTTTGAGTGGTTTTTATATCTCTATGCTTTGAATCTCCGTTCACAATTCTCTTCTGTTTGGTCGACACACAGTCCTGTATTCTAAATGCGAATTCGTTTTATAATATTTTCAACAACTTGCACGTCAAAAACGACCTCTAAAGTTAAAAGCCATTATCTCGGGATCTATTTATCGGATTTTGACTTTTTCTTTAACTGTGCGCCTTGAAAACAGCTTTCTTACCATATATTATAAAGTAACACTTTATAGTATAGGTTGAAACTTATTCCAATTGTTATTTAGAAAAAGAAATAATTCTTTCTTAAAAAAATTCTGTAGTGCGTCAAATTGCAAAAAAAAACTATTGGGAATTGTTGTTGGGGGTGACTAATATGTGTAAAAATATCGAGATTAGTGTGGGTGTTATAGCAAAGACTACAAAAGGCCTTTTTTTTTGTTGTTAGTAATTGATTGGTTTTTAATTTGAAATGTCAAATTTGAAATTTGAATTTTTATACCGCCCATACAAATTTTATACCTTTCAGAAATATAATCATTTTCTTCCTCGACTATAAATAGACCCAACGTGTTGTCTTTTTAGAAGATTCGATCTAAGAAAGGAAGAAATTTTTGTTGCTTAACGTTTCCCTACTTGCATTGGTGAAGATTTCGAAGAGTGATTAAAACGTTCTTCGTATAATGTTAATACGCGAAATTATGTAAGAAGATTATATAAATACTATAACAAAAAAATATTCCTTCCTGCATTCGATGATAGATAATTACACTAACTGTATTAACAGTTTTTTTCTAAGCGCTTATAAAGTTTTTCTTTCTGAGTTTGGAATTTAATTTATTTGATTCTAGATCCTGTCGGTTTCGTCAGTTAAGCTTTTGAATTCAATAAATTAAATTCCTAACTCGTTTAGTTACTTTGTATTTTTCCCACAATGCAAATTGCCAAATTGGGTTGTCAAAACTCACTTCTAAGCATAATATATCAGTTTTTCTAACTGTTTAAAAGATTGATGATTTCGAAATCACAAAAATCGCCATATAGCCCAGTTCCCAGAGAAGGATATTGATTTTTTTAATATTGATACCTTTGAAACAATACATATCGATATTCTGTATCGGTACTTTACACAGTAGGGATTGCGTAGGTTCCGCAGACCCCCTCCACTCCACTTTTAAGCCACGTCCCATCTGTCATCTGTCAACATTGTTGCCAACAATACAGGTTTGCCAACTCAACATTGGGAAATGGGGGAATCAGCGCCACCTGTCAATGAGTGTCGGAAACTGTAATTGTAAACTTTACGGGGTTGCCAACAATACAGGGTTGCCCACAACAGGGTTACATAAATGGGGAAACCCCCATAGGGGGTGTTGTAAATAAAACGTTACCAAAAGGACCCTTATCTCTGCTATTATTGGGCCGATTTGAATGGGGAAAACGGCATTTGGGGGTATACAGTTTGTTTTCTCATAGAAAATTTGACCGGAAGTTATAGAGGCATAACAAAAAAAAATCCTTGTAGATTTATCATCATTATACTTTTACTTTTGATTTACACATAATTAAAATGATGAACATTATCTCGTGTTTAATAAAACTTATGTTTTTTTTAAATAATCATTTTTTAACAACATTCATTCGACGCAATTTTTATTTTCAAAATAGTGTTTTTCAGTTTTCATTATTACTAAAAATTCGAAAAAAGAGTTTTATAAGAATCGCCCTGTATGCAATGTGTTTATTTTTCAACCAACCATGTATTTTCCGACACGTCATTGGCATGTTATTTAGAATGGATAATCGTTGTCTGTCTAAATAATTATAAAGTAAAAATTCACAAAATTAAGTGTTTTTTTTGTACACAAATTTCAAACCTTGATTCTCCATTGTTTATAATTGACGTTGAAAAAATATAATTTACCGAAATTGTAGAAATACCGTAGACAATGGGAATCGTGCAAGGTCGTTTTTGTAATAAAAAAATTCTACTTCTAAAATTATCTATGAATTTATATTTCTTTGAATCTTTTCCAAACTTTTAATTCCAAACCATTTGCTGGAAAATCAATGTTTTTCCCAAAACAAAATTTTTGTTTATTCTAATGGACCCTCTACACTATGGCCCATCATGAGCCACAATGATTTATGATAGAGATGGTAATGGCCATGGATTGCCTAATTATTGTACTTTATTAATTTTGGTTTTCTGAAAATTGTAAAGTTTTAATTTTGTTTGGAGCTAAACTTGAAACGTTAGTTAGTCATCTTTATTTATAAATTCGTAGCATATCGAAATCTGAAATCAATTTACCAGAAGCCTAAGTTATATTTTCATGCAATTAGGACGTTGTTTGGTATTGCCGTTAATTAAACGGATTGTAAAGAAAATGCATATTTATTTTTACTGGTTTCGACTGAAAGCTATTCTGAATCATCGCGAGCTATAATTTTAATGAATAATTCAATGCTCCATTCAACTGAATGGGAAATCAAGTTTGTTTTTAAGTAAATAAAATACTCAAGAATGTACAGTGTTCTAGTGTATACGGTGTATACAAATATTAAGTATTCCTCTCTAAATATGTATCAGTAGGACACGATAGTGCCCTAAAGAAATTCTGGAACATTCAAGTACATAAACAAGGGCTTTATTGAACGAATCATTTTATGGCCGAGCGAGCTTGCGAGAGAGGCTATAAAATGATGAGATATTAGAGGTGATGTCAGTGTTTCATTATATTTGGAGAATGTCAAAATAATCTATGTACCACGGAAATTAATGAGCCTTAATTACCTCAGGCAATTGCAAACCTTGTCTTCGGGAATTAAAGCCCTTATAAATTTTAAATATCAGGTTATCTTAAATTATGAAGATCTCGAAAATTTTAATTTGATTATTGCTTGTTAGACAGTTCTAATTCATAAAGTTGTTTGTTGACAAATTATAAACATTAATTAATAAATTTATACGTTTTCTTATGTTAAACAATCATAATTTTTTATCAATTTCGTGTTCTGACATTATTAAATCATTTACTGCAAAATTTGTCTGACAATTTTTTATTTTGTACCTTTTTCGAAATGAAAATACGCCGGAAAAGCATTGAAAAACATTTTCCGGACTTGTTACCACAGTCACTATTAAATTAACCCATTTATTACTAGAATTAGGTCGCGGGAAAGGAGAATGAAGCGTTTCTTGATTGATAAATCTCGACAAAGAATAAAATACCATAAATAATACGGAAATTGATGTCTCGGAAAATGAATCACTGTCTGCTTCTATATATATATTTATTTTTTTTTTCCCATTCGGAAATCGGTTTCCAATTTCTCGATAAAATCAGAAACAGGATGCGACGTTTATATTATTAAACTTGTTAAGAAATATTGTGTGATAATAAAATTTGTTAAAGGCACCGATACAGGAGATCCTTTTCTTCATTTAAATTATTTTAATTTTAACAAGTAATGTATTTTTAGATGTGCTGCCATCTATGATTAGAAGAGAGTACTGACAATTACTAAAAGCAAAATTTCCCGGTGTATTGGGGTTGCATACACAATTTGCATTGTGTGTTGCAAAGCTTTTATTTGACTGATTCTAGTCAAAATGTCACTCTCTTCTTTCGTATCCCTTTCAGAGATTAATACAAAGTTAGAAAACACAATGCAAATTGTGTATGCAACCCCAATACACCGGGAATTTTTTGCTTTTAGTAATTGTCAGTACTCTCTTCTAATCATAGATGGCAGCACATCTAAAAATTTTATCTTATAGCGGATATAGCTATTGACTTGTACGAGTTTGGAATTTTATTTATTGGATTCGAAAAGCCTAACTGACGAAGCCGAAAGGCAGAAACCAGTCTTAGGATGTCGAATCTGATAAATTAAATTCCTTGGTCGTTTTCTAAGTAATGTAAATTATTGAGATAATGTTTATTTATTTATTTATTTGTGGATCATCCAAACAGGTGAACCTTAGTGGTTCATCCTTTAATTCACAGAAAAAAAGAATCTCTTAAATCAAGTATATTGAGATGGATTTTTGGTAGGTACATAATTAAAATTTATAAGTTGGGTTTTTTGATTGGTTAATAAAAAAATTATGTGTAGGGGGATTTACAATTTGACAGGGTTGTTATGGGATGTTTGTTTATGTTTGTTTTTTGTTGATAGTTAGTGAGAAATTAATTGAGAATTGTCAAAAGTTGGAAGTTTAAAAATAAAATATTAAAAAGTAAAAACTATAATTTATTAAATCATTACAAATTTGGATTTGAGAGATGGTAGAAGAATTGGATTAACAAGACAGCAAGAAGTAGAAATAGGACAAGGAGATTATGACGAAGAAGCAAGTGACAAGGAACAAGATAAAGAAGAACAAGATATTGAAGAACAACCTGAAAAAGAACAGGAAAAATTAAATCAATTAATAATAAAGATGATTACAAACATAGGAAAACAAATGAATAAAAATAAAGAAGAAATCAAAGAAGATTTGGCAAGAAAGATGGAAGACAAAATGGGAAAGATGGAAGATAAATTGGGAAATATGATGAAAGAAGAAATGAAAGGTTCAAAATTGATGTTAATGTAAAATGTTTCGAATACAATGGGTCGCTAACGCAACTTTTTTGTTTATTTGCTTATTTTCTTTGTTTATTTTTCCCTTTTTTATAACTTCCTAAATATCGCAGTGGCAACAAGGCGACAAAACTAAGACCGTATCCTTCAAATCTGCCCCTGTTTTTATAATTTTTTCGAACACACCTTTTCCTGTTCCTATAATATACTTTTGTATTCCGAGCTGGTACTCGCATAGTGGGATTTCAATTACAACATTCGCTTTTTCTTACGTCACTTTAATAGCCAC
The DNA here is from genome assembly GCA_949320105.2 of Crepidodera aurea. Taxonomy (NCBI): domain Eukaryota; kingdom Metazoa; phylum Arthropoda; class Insecta; order Coleoptera; family Chrysomelidae; genus Crepidodera; species Crepidodera aurea. The sequence continues at coordinate 16,629,760 of OX439477.1, read as the reverse complement.
TACCTGTACATTTGCCTCATAAAACCAACAATAGGGGACAAAAGTTCATTGAGATAGTGTATGTGTGATTTATGTTCGCTTTATTGGTGCTTTATCCTAATTTCACAATAGTTTGGAAGTGGTTGATGAATAATTGATAGTTTTTGAGATAAAATTCATAGTTTAAGTATTATTTTAAAATAAATAATTATTATTTGGAACACCCCGAATTTTCGTATACAACAGTCAGTTTAACGTCATACCAATAAACCTCCGACGTGTGGTTGTTGTGGTTGGCGTGGATGAATAAATTACTCCATGGACCTCATCAACAATTGTTCTATGGGAGGATAATTATTTTCATCTGAAAATTGATTCGTCCCACAAAAAAAAATTAGTTTGTTAATGGCTCAATTGCGTTATTTACATAATTTTTTTACGAATTTACATAGTAGTTTTCAAGAAAAACCAATTAAAACTGTAATTTTTAAATATGGTTCGATTTGTAGAAATTTTGATATAACAATTTGCTACATCCGTAAAAAAATTGGCGTTGATTTTAAATTTTAATTCAGTGTTGCTGCTTCGGTGGATATAAAATGGCGAAAAAACGTACTTTAAGCACCGTTGAATAAATTAAATTTCTGGAACAAGTCGCGCCATCTAGGACCCAGTAGGCACGTTGCAGACATTCGCCCATAACTTTCAGTAAAGAATACTACAGTTTACAGTATAGAAAACTTCCTTATAAAATCAGATGGCGGTGTATAGAAGAAACTAAATTTATGTAGGAAGGAGTGGAGCAAAATATAATACAATTCTCAAAATATTTTATTAATAAATAAATAAATTTTTTTTCTATGATGACGATCTTCGCAAGGGTAATCGAAACGTAAATATTTTTTTGTTCGGGTGCGTTTTCAATTATTTAATTTTTCAGAGAAAGTAAAAATATTCTTAGATAATTCCAATTCCAAAATAACTAGTTTTGATCAGTCAAAATTTGCATTTTGAAATTAAAAAATTCTTTAATAATCGCAAAAATGTAATACCTATTCCACAGATCGCAGATTGGTAAACACAGAACTAAATTTATGTAGGAGTGCGTGGGGCAAAAAATTACTATCTTCAATTTCATTAGGGAAAATGACGGTTTGAAACAAAAATATAATATTCGAGTAAAGAAAAATTAGTAGAGGGTTAAAATAGAAGCGTTATTACAAATCACAGTTAAAACTCACCTCTCAGTTTACGGCTCCATATCACTTTTCTATTCCTGACTTCATAAACCACTGGTCTTTGGTCCTTACCTGTGTAATAAAAATCATTTTTAGTATTGATTAAGGTGTTAGTGATTTTATTTCAAATCAAAACAAATAAAACGATAATTTACAATTGATCTATTACAATTATATATAAAAAATTATGATATAGCAAAATATTTGTTTACAGGATCGAAAAAAAATGGGAGAATAGGAAATGTCTTCAAAAAAGATCATTCATTTCTTCCTATGGTAATTTGGTGGTTAATAGTAGCATTCTATATTATTGTCGACTATTTTGCTCGTCTTAATTTCCACCAATCACAAACGTGCAATTTTGAATTACAAATGGTTCCTAGATGAAAAAACCGTATGACGGCTCCTGTCAGCAGTTTTTTGGAGTTTACCCGCAGCAAAACTTGACAGCTGTTGTCACCAAAAATTACAATACCTTTGATAACAAGTAATTATGGTCTCCTATTGTTTTTAAACAGTGCTAGTCAGCTTATGTAGTGAAAATGAGTCGCTTTGGAAGTGATTCTATTGCTAATATTGATCTGGCGATTGAGAAAAGCGTATACCGTACAATACCGTTAAAACCGATACGTCAATATGGAAACAGTTTACGGAATTTTGTAAGTCAAAGAAATACGAGATTTTGGAAACTACAAGTTTAGAGCAACTAAACCTAATCCTGAAAGATTGGGCGTGGAATATGAAGAAAGAAAACGGTGAGAATTACAAAGAACTAGTTGTGAAGACAATGTGGAACACACATTTTTTAAAATAACTGATTTTCAAAAATCCTACTTTTTAGGAAGAGTAGAATATAATCCTCTCTTCAATAAAACGGCCCAGGGTGGAGAAAAAAATGGTCGATAATAAATGGCTGGTCCCCAACACGAAGAACCCTACCATTTGTCCAGTCCGTCTTTTTAAAATTCTAATATATCATCTAGAATAACAACTGATCGATTATTCTTAACAGTAAACCCATCATGGAACAAAGAACAATCAAGTGGATGGTACAAAAACACTTCAGTGGGAAAAAACGAACTTTCGAAATGGACTAAAGAAGCAGCAGAGAAGGCAGGATTAAATACAAAAGAAATAAAAGTAACAAAGCACTCTATGCGGTCGACAGCAGTCAGTAACCTGGTTAAAGGAGGGGTAGGTGAACAACAATTAATTAAAATTACTGGTAACTGTTCAGCCAACTCAATTAAGCCTTATCTGCAAATGGATAATGAGCATTATTCCAACATCATAAACACCCTTAGAAGTGACGCCTCAGAACCTCCAGCTAGAAAACAGGAAACAGAAGATCCTGCAGCCACTTCTCGAGCTTCTCACTCTACAGCTGGACCAGTCAACAACATTAATGATTTACCTACACCCAACGTTATCAATGAGTTAACAAAGATTTCAATCAATACTCCTACTGTGTACCAAAATTGCAATTTATATTTTAATTGTACCATAAATAATTAAGTTTGTAGTATTGTAGTATTGTAGTATTTTTCAGTTTTTCAGTTTTCAAATTAATACCTACATACTTATTATGTATGCATATATAATACATAGTATGTTTTGTAAGCTGTGCGTATGCAGAATAATCTGTTACTCATGCAATAGTCTTGTCAAATACCATTCGGGCATCTAATTTTTCCTGTGAAAAAAATCGAAAAAACACAATGCAAAGTAATATTTTTTAACAAAATGCATTCGTGCAGGTTCCAGCACTCACGCTTCTTGTTAAAATATTACTTAGCAACGTGTTTATTCGATTATTTTCGGAAAAATTAGATGCCCACTTAGGTTTAAATTAATTTTACAAACAAGATAAATTAAAGAAAATTTAATTAACGTATTAATACAATGCTAAACCTCAAAACACCCTCCAGATATTATTGGCCATAGTTTATTGCCGCCAATATTAAACCTGCCATCAGAATTACTCGACTAGAGAACTTACGAAGTTGTTCAAACTAAAACTTGTAAAACTCATTCACTTTATTCTCCAGACTTCCATTATAAAGTTTCGTCTCGTACGACTGTAATGACTAAATATCTGATTGAGACAATGAAGTTACCCGTCGAGTTTAGCAGAACAACTGACCATAATCGCTAGATGTGAGTTTATTGCACAAGCATAAGGGTAGAAGAACGAGAGGGGGGTTTGTTTTTATGGGAGATTCGAATTTGGGGTAATTTGATCATTGCTATTTCTATTTTGTGTCGTCAATAGTGCGAGGAAGTCTGATTACTTAATAGGAAGGAAAAGAGAATCATTTTTATTACTTTCTCCCAGCAAAAACGTCATATCAATCAACTCTTCTCGAGAATTTACTCTAAAATGTTATTACACCCTGTTTAATGGTGTTTATTTATCACTCCGTTGCTTCCAGCCTACTTTCGTAATTTTGTTGCTACAAACATAATCGAACTTTCCAGATCATAATTTTCTAAATATCTATTACTCTTTGATCCCATTGATTTATTATTAATTATCAAGTTTCGCAAATAATTCAATTTCAAACTGGGTCTCTGACCCTCTCTCTATTTATCAATTCCAATATGTAACAAATATTCTAATTATTATTTATTAATCAGCCCATTATTTATATTCCTCCCATTATAAATAAACTGGCTATGTACCCAACTGTGATGTGTAAACCGTAAATATAAATTAAAAGTTGTTCGTTAATAAATTACATGGATATGGCTTTATCTATATATGAGGAGGACCACCATCTAACTTTTTTAAAGAATAGCTTTTTAATTTTTATAGTTCCTAACTTATCTATTGAATAAGTAATTTATTGAATATATTAGTGTTTATTTTAAAACCACATTGTTAATTAAAATACGAGGGTAATTTGTAATTTAATATTAAATAACACTTTTTAGAAAGCTAATAATAGGAACTGAACTCTGATAAAGTATGTCTCGATGTACATTAAAGCAGATTAATACGTTGCAAAAATTTATATTACAATTTCACATACTTTTGACTTTTTTAAGAACATTTTCAGAATTTCAGGGGACATTTTGCCCACCCTTGTATATTTATTGAAATAATGTCTCGATATAATTGGGGTATTTCCTTACGGCTTATCTAAAAAATTTCTTGATTACGATTGAGGTCATTTAATTAAAATAATTAATGCAGTCATCGTTGTTATTTATTAGTATCTTAAACAGTCAATGAAGTTATCGAAGAAGCTTATTAAACATATTAAGAAAATTAAGACACTGTCATTGATAATTTTCTATGGACACATTTATTATTTTTATTTTTGATTTGATAACAAAAATAATAATGAATCCAATCACCAATCACAAACGCGCCATTTTGAATTATAAATGGTTTCTAGATGAAAAAAATTGTATGACAGCTCCTGTCAGCAGTTTTTTAGAGTTTACCCGCGGCAAAACTTGACAGCTGTTGTCACCAAAAATTACAATACCTTTGGTAACAAGTAATTATGGTCTCCTAGGACACCAGAAAACGACACTAAACAATTTTTCTTAATTTATTGTCAATAAATTTTGTAGTAATGTTTTTAAACAGTGCTAGGCTGACTATGTAGTGAAAATGAGTCGCTTTAGAAGTGATTCTATGACTAATATTGATCTGGCGATTGAGAAAAATGTACCATACACTACCGTTAAAACCCATACGTCAATATGGAGACAGTTTACGGAATTCTGCAAGGCAAAGAAATACGAGCTTTTGGAAACTACAAGTTTAGAGCAACTAAACCTAATCCTGAAAGATTGGGCGAGAATATGAAGCAAGAAAACGGTGAAAGTTACATAGAACTAGTTGTGAAGACAATGTGGAACACCGTTGCAAAAAAAATGCAAGAGATGCATTTTATGAAGTGGAAAATAATTTTTGATCCATTTAAAGATATTATCTTCAAGTCTATTAGGGAAGCTCGTAATGCGAAACGAAGGAATTTGCTGATGCTTCATTAAAATTAGAAGAAAACTACGCAATGGGTGTATTATGGGACGAAGACACTCTGGCGGGGCTCCAGCAAAAATTTTACCATATCGCTTCAGTAGAACTTGCCTGGAGAGGTGGAGAAGCAGTCAATTGCAGAGTTCATTATTTTAAAGAGTAAGTGGATAATTCTGGGATTAAAACAGATAAATAAAACAGGTAGATAACATAGTTACATATTTTTTAAAATAACTGATTTTCAAAAATCTTACTTTTTAGGAAGAGTAGAATATATTCCTCTCTTCAATAAAACGGCACAGGGTGGAGAAAAAAATGGCCGATAGTACATGGCTGGTCCCCAACACGAAGAACGCTACCATTTGTCCAGTCCGTCTTTTTATAATTCTAATGGTTAAACGTTCATCTAGAATAACAACTAATAGATTATTCTTAACAGTAAACCCATCATGGAACAATCAAGTGGATGGTAAAAAAACACTCCAGTGGGAAAAACTAACTTTCGAAATAGACTAAAGAAGCAGCAGATAAGGCAGGATTAAATACAAAAGAAATAAAAATAACAAACCACTCTATGCCATCGACAGCAGTCAGTAACCAGGCTAGAGGGGGCTGGTGAACAATAATTAATTAAAATGAATAATGAGCATTATTCCAACATCCTAAACACCCTTAGAAGTGACGCCTCAGAACCTCCAACTAAAAAACGTAAAACAGAAGATCCTGCAGCCACTCCTCGAGCTTCTCACTCTACAGCTGGATCCATCAACAGCATTAATGATTTACCTACACCCAACGTTATCAATGAGTTAACAAAGATTTCAAACAATACTCCTACTGTGTACCAAAATTGCAATTTACATTTTAATTGTACCATAAATAATTAAGTTGATTCTCGTTAAAATATTACTTAGCAACGTGTTTTTTCGATTTTTTTGGGAAAAATTAGATGCCCTTATGATATTACTTACGAATATTTATTTTAATATATATAATAATAATTTAATAATAGTAGGAAAAAATATTAAATACACTACACTTCTTGCTTATGTAGGAGCGAAAAATATGGCCCATTTCTTATGAAATACCCCGTATATGTATTAGTTTTACTGTTCCTGCTTGTGATACACTTAAAATTTGTATATAATTTGTTTTATTGCCACACACATTTTCTGTGACAAGTGAAATAACGGCATAAACTACATATAGAAACACTATAAACGCCTCGACGACAATTTTTACTGGAATTTCAAATAAATTTAATTAACATAAGGTAATAAAAAGCGAGTATATTGATACTTTAAATTCTTTAATGGTTGTCTTTTTTGATAACTACGAATATTTTTATAAAAAAAATCAGTACTAATGAAAAATATTACAATGTTATAAAGGGCAAAAATATTTTCTGTAAAAACAGGAAAAATTTAAATATTACAATATATTTAAAAAACCCGGTGCGTGTTGTGTGGTATTAAAAAACTTATACCTATACTATGAAATTACATAATTGTATAAAATATTACATATAAATCATAGTAATTATAGGGACGAAAATAAATGTGTTTTAAGCACAACATGGCGCCGGCGGGGCAGTAGATACAAATTATGCATTTAAAATTAATTTTTTTGATACGTATTTATTCTAATAACTATCTTGGAGTGATACCTGTTGATCCTATCAAAATTTAACATTATTTACATATTTTTTAAAACCCTTCTTACAGGGAACGTGACCGCTTAACATAAAAACATCATTCATTCGATGTTTATAACGGAGTGACCCAAAACGATCTGCTATACCTACCGAGTTACCTATAAACCGCCATCTTGTGGAAATTGAAGCACCAGCTTCCTGTTTTTTAATGGCAAATAATATAGAGAACTATAATCCTTAATAGTTATTTATGCATCAAGTGCGTTATATGATATTAGTTACAGTGTTTCGTTATATTTGCGCCTTACAAAAGTAATGGAAACAAATATCGATTTTTCAAAACATATCAAAGAAAATATGCACCCAAAGCATCCAAACATTTATTGCCGGAGTAATCCAGACCCTCCTCATTATGGCCTAGGGCATTATGAGTATATTTGTAGCAACCGTATCCAAGGTAAAATAAACAAATAATATACAAGTGAAAAATAAAGTAATTTATAATAATTTCAATACTCAGAAATAACGTTTTATTTTTCCGAAAAATATAAACATGTAATACGAGCATTCTAGTTTTTAGCGACCACACGAGCTTTATTAAAATTCAAAATTATCCGTCATAAATTATGTCTTGGCGGCATTTTCAAGAATGAACGAACGAAACATCAAGAGACACCTCTTAAGCCCCCTTTTCTGGAATTTCGACCTCTAAAATATGCCCCGTTAATTTCTTCCTAATCCTTTTAGACGTCGCGCGTCGCTTTCCAAGGAGATCAGGCAGAAAGAACGAGGAGCGAGAGAACATGAAAGTAAAATAAAGGTTTGTACTGTCATAAAAATGCTCTCCGTGATTTACGACTTGCGTGTGTTGCTCGATCATTGCCGTCTCGTTTGGGGAGGCTAAGATTTAAAATTCTCTAATAATTAGGATAAAAGTCGTAAACGAACTTGCAGGAAGATACAATTTTATAAAAGTCTACATTTTTTTGCGTTTTTAAAGGAAATATTTTAATATTTTACCGAGGAATTCGGGAATACTTGAAAATAATCAATTAAAGCTGGAGAACATTAAAAGTGACAAAAGATAAAGGAACGCCCAGTATATTAAATTTTTTTTATATTTTTTACTAAAGAGCGACTAAACAAATCCACTAAAAAAAAGTCGAAATAGTTTTTCCATTTTCAATTGCAGAAATATAAAAACAAAATTCACAGATGTGCCGACAAGTTGCTTTGATCGGCATTAGCGGCTTGAAGCTGTGCCGACCAGTTGCTTTGTCGGCGTTTATTATTCTTATTTCTTTTGTATTTAATCCTGCCTTCTCTGCTGCTTCTTTAGTCCATTTCAAAAGTTCGTTTTTTCCCACTGGAGTGTTTTTATACCATCCATTTGATTGTTCTTTGTTCCATGATGGGTTTACTGTTAGAATAATCTTTCAGTTGTTGTTCTAGATGTACGTTTAACCATTAGAATTTTAAAAAGACGGGACTAGACAAAGGTAGGGTTCTTGGTGTTGGAGACAAGCCATTTACTATCGGCCATTTTTTTCTCCACCCTCAGCCCTTTTATTGAAGAGAGGAATATATTCTACTCTTCCTAAAAAGTAAAATTTTTGAAAATCAGTTATTTAAAAAAATATGTAACTATGTTATCTACCTGTTTTATTCACAGAACTATCCAATTCCTCTTTAAAATAATGAACTCTGCAATTGACTGCTTCTCCACCTCTCCAGGCAAGTTCCACTGAAGCGATATGGTAAAATTTTCGCTGGAGTCCCGCCGGAGTGTCTTCGTCCCATAATAAAACCATTGCGTAGTATTCTTCGAATTTTAATGAGGCAGAGCTCGATTTCCTTTTATTGGCGCACATCTGCAAATTCCTTCGTTTCGCATTACGAGCTTCCCTACTAGACTTGAAAATAATATCTTTAAATGGATCAAAAATTATTTTCCACTTCATAAAATACATCTCTTGCAACACCTAGTCGTTTGTAATTTTCACCGTTTTCTTTCTTCATATTCCATGCCCAATCTTTCAGAATTAGGTTTAGTTGCTCTAAACTTGTAGTTTCCAAAAGCTCGTAATTCTTTGCCTTGCAGAATTCCGTAAACTGTTTCCATATTGACGTATGGGTTTTAACGGTATTGTACGGTACACTTTTCTCAATCGCCAGATCAATATTAGTCATAGAATCACTGCCAAAGCGACTGTTTTTCACTACATAAGATGACTAGCACTGTTTAAAAACAATATTCCTATAATAGTCCTAGGAGACCATAATTACTTGCTGACAGGAGCTGTCATACAGTTTTTTCATCTAGAAACCATTTGTAATTCAAAATTGCGCGTTTGGGAGTGGTGGAAATTAAGACGAGGGAAATAGTCAAAGAAAAATCAAAACCTCGAAGTCGGTACCACAAAAAATCTAATATAAAATTAGATAATGGTTGCACCGCGATTTTTTGTGGTACCGACTTCGAGGTTTGGATTTTTCTTTTTATCTGATTTTGTTTAAAAAAAATCCAGTTTACGTGGGCAGTGTTTAAAGCCCAAGTTAAGAAATCTAAATGTATGTCATGGTAAAATCCGCGTTTACTTGAATGTGCTACAAACAGTTATTTAGTCGAAAATTATATTGGAATCGATTAATTTGATATATCCTCTTTATGCGCCGCCCCTGGAATTCACTAAAGCAGCTAGAGGTGTTTTTTATTAGTAGAGTTACAAATTGTATGGAAGGGACGTTGAAAATAGCAACAACAAAAATACTATTTATTAATCCGTCACACGAAAGCGTGTGTACGTTGACAAATTTCCTATTGGGTCTTTAGCGAAAATAGTTTTTATCAAATTTTGTAAATCAAGTATCGGGCGTTAAGTAAACTCTGAAATGAGGTCAAAGGATTTAAGATTATGAAATATAAATGTATACGAAAATATGTAAATTGCATCGAATATTATTTAATCCTCTGATAAATTCCTTTTAGGAATGTGTACGCACTCGGGATTTTTACATTTACATATTGATGATAAAAAATTGTCTTTTAATAGTATTTTTGCAAACAAGAAATTCATATCGCAGGACTTTTATACTTCTCAAAGATTTTGATAATGCCATTTTTTAATTCCCTTTTCCAATTTGTGAATTTTAATTATAGTTTTACCTTCCTCTAGTTATAAAAATCAAATAGTTATTAAACATAATCAGAATTTGAAAACATACAGGGTGGTCCCTTTAAGTAGAACTAACATTGGGATGTTGACAATGTTCTCTCACATGGGTGCACAACATTGTCAACACCCCAATGTTAGTTATACTTATGTATGTTTAACCCACGCCAAAAACGCCGCTGAGCAACTGTGTACGAATCGTTGGCTTTAAAAAATATAAGCACGTTCGACGTAATATTTTCATGGGCTCTGGTATAATACATACATACCTATAACGGGGTTAATACAAAAAAAAATCAAAGCTCAACCTTTTATTAAATAAACCACGATATAGAGAGACCACTTGAAAACCATTTCCGATATGTAAACATTTTCACCGCTTATAAAGTGAAAGAAATATATTTGTTTTGCGTCAAATATCATTTTTTAAATAAACATATCGTGTTTATTTAGGGTTGACAAGAGAAGACATACAAAAAAAGTATCCGTATCCTCATACGTTTGTTAAATGTATTGAGTTAATTAAGTACAAACATCGGTCGAATTTAGTATGAACAGTTATCGATATGAGACAAACAGCAGAGTGTTTAATAGACGCTTTTGAAATTAAAAACTAACAAAGCTGATTGTAATTTGTTGGTAAGATACTATTAACACGTTCGCTGCCGATTGTAAATAGTTGTCGCCCTACGAGATAACTCGTAGTTGGCAGCGAATGTGTTAATAACCAATTATGGACGATTTTTTAAATTTTTGGCCATTTTTTTTTATAAAATATGATTCCTAAACTTTTAAATTGTGATATTTGAAAAATTAAACCAGCCAGCGTGACTCAGTGGGCTGTTGGGTGCCTCATTCGAATCCAGGTGAGACCAAACAGATTTTTAAAATTTTGATTGTACATATCTTAATTTGATTTGAAGCATATTTTTCTTATACTGTTTTAATTTAAAAACTGGGATTATACATTTCTGTTCCAATTAAGATTTTGCTTTTTATTTTCAATTCTTTTAAAGGTCCCATTTTAATTTTCTAAGATTAAATTAACAAAAACAATGCCAGTTTTTATCTCTGTGATTTTATTTATACTTTTTGTAGTTTCGTTTTTCAAGATTTTTGATAACAGTGGTATGTCTTAATACTTATTGATTTTGGGGTTTTTATGCATCTGTTTATTTATTTTGTAATATTTTATATTATGAATATTATTTATTAGGCTAGTTCACACATGCCAACGTCAAACATGTAACAAATTTTTACTAGAAGTAAATGTGAAAAATTAATTAAAAATCGATAATAATATTTGTTATTTTTTGGATTTATATTTTTACATTTTTTCAAATTATTTGGATTAGACAAAATTTTATTTATTTTTTTATATTGAACGCTGGCATTCTTTTCTAAGAGAAAAAGTGTGAGTAATCTGAGTAGAATCTTTATACGGGATAAAACAAGAGCCAGACGTTTTTTGAAACAAACTACCACATCTATCCAGAGGTAGAATATATTTTATCATTATATTGGCAGCATAAATCATGTCGGGAACATCCTGCACCATTTGGTACGTTAACAATTTCAGCATCACTTAAGGTTCAATGGTTGATTTCCTTTCTCTTTCAAGAATATTTGAAAATTTATATTTTGCCAAAATTTTACTTAATTTTGCACCACAATATATTGTTATGGTTGCAAAAAAATGAGACAAAATTATGGGAAGTGTATGTTAAACGAATTAAAAAAAATTATGTAAAAGGGGCTTTAAAAAAAAATTAAAAAAAAAGTAAAAAAAAAACAGTATAATTTCATGATCATTTCAATATAATATAATATATTTTTCAATTTTAGTCTTTTTTATGGGGCGATTCTTTTATCTTTACTGTCTTACAAGAATTTTGTAAATCTAAACAATTTTCCAGAGTTTTTCAAAATTTATTTTGTCAATATTTTGCGATTTTTTTCTTAATTTTGTACTAAAATTATTTGTATTAAGTCCAATGAACCCTTTAAATATAGTGCTGCTTTGATGATGGCCCCGAAAAGATTAAAACAGATACGAAACTTGCAAACTAGAGACTGGTTTCAAGTTTCAATGAACTAAAGTTGTAACCTTGTAATGGATGCAATAAAAGCGTGAAATAAAGCAAGAACCACTTTACGACGTTGATTTATTTTTGTACTAATTGCAAATTTACCGTGTAATTCATAAAAAAATGTAAGTAGTTCGATAACTGTATGTTGTATTCTATACACCTTTTTATTCTCACACATACACATTTTTTGCTACCATTAAATAATTCACGCCTTCTGAAGTCAAAAAAAGGTAAAATTTAAACATTTTTGACATTTTGTTTTTATTATTGTTTTATTGGCATTCAAAATGAATTAATAATCAAAGGCCATAATCAAATTTAAATTTTTGGTGAAGGTGGTGAAATATTGTCTTTTTTGGTAACAAAAAAAGAAAAAAAAAAACATTTATCTTTTCCAAAATTTAAAGGAGGATTTCCCCTGAAAGTTGTAACAATTCCATAATTATATTAATTTATATTTTTTCACAATTCTATTTAGTCAAAATTCAAATCAAATATTATGAATCTTATATAATCCTTTATTAAAAATTGATATAGATCGTTTATTCTAAGTAACCTATAGTTAGTATCAAACTTTCGGACAATCCATATGACTAATAATGAATTATTCATTGTAATTTTACAATCGCATTGGCGTATCAAAAAATTGTCTTAAAATGTAGTGTCTAATGATTTTTACAATTTTTTCAAATCCAGAAGACCTTTTTTTACATTCTTTTGGCTGTAAAGTTTTTCTTAGAACATTTTTAAAAAGGGGAATGTCATAAAACGTTATTAAATCTATAATTTAAAATTATATACAGAGTGTTTCAAAGGTAAACCGGCATACGTTAACTGTAAATAACCTTAGTTACTGGGTCTAACGCTTTTAATAACCGAGATACGGTATATTTCCTATTTAGGTTTACCTATGAAACACCCTGTATATAATCGTAAACCTTCTTATAGCCTACCACGATTAATTTACTATTTTTTCAGGACCACCATTAATTTTTGGAATTGTTTTTTAATTATTAATAAGTATAATAAAATTGAAATAAGTTTAATCAAAATGTAATTAACGTTTTTACACATTTTTGCATGACGACGAGTTCTCAATTGTTTACTTTTATGTCTGTTAATATTTTTCATAATTAAAAGTCGATAAAAAAAAACACAGAAAAATTTTATCTTGCCAACTTGTATCTACACCTATGATTACCGGCGCAACCGAAAACCATCTCAGATTACTGAAACGAGGCGACTGTCGGATGTTTTTCGAGGCGCGGCCCGCCTCTCCGCCCCCCGCGGTGCCCATAGGAGACCGAAAAAAACCACAGCCAACTCTATGGGAGACTAATTTTCACTTGTCATAACAATGGAACTCGTACTTGTAAATATAAATCAATGACAATCTGACAGAAGCAATAATTTTTCTGGAGTAACGGCGCTGCCACCAAATTTTAAAAAGGCCCCACCGCGCAACTAAAGGTCGATTCACACAGGAACTAACTCCGAATATTATATTGAAGATACAAGATTTAAAAAAAAATGTTGATTATCTCTTAACAATTTTCTACATCTTTAATTATAGTTCAAGGCAAAATCAATGTAAACACTAAAAAATTAAGTAATTACTTGTTTACTCAACATTGTTTATTCTATTTGCAATGACCGAGAAAATAATGTTTTTACCAGAAATTTTGATGGCGCAATATTTCTATATGAGATAAATATTAATAGCTATTAGCTCATTTGGTGCAAAAAATAATTATCTATTTCCTGAAAATTAACTGTTAAACCATAAATACAAAGCAGGAAGAAGAAACGTACATTTGAATGAAGGCTAAAACGGTTAAAAAAATGTCAACGTTATTCAGTTCAGTTCAATTGCAGAACAAAATGATCCCGCTTTATACAAGCCGTTAATGCCGACAAAGCAACTTGTCGGCACATCTACAAGTTGCTAATGCCGATGAAAGCAACTTGTCGGCACATCTGAGAATTTTGTTTTTATATTCTTGCAACATGGATTAAGAACCAACCAGACACTGACCTGAATCAGCTGACGGACGTGACATTTAGATATAAATATAACCTTATTTTTTCGGAAAATTTAAACAAATAATTACACTAAAATCAACACAATTAGTCAAGAAATAATATATAAGTAAGCAACTCTTCCTATGACAGACTTACGTCGAACTGGTGACTGGTGTAAGCACGTGCTTAGAGAATTTAACCCAGAAATGATAACATCGACGAAATTAATCGCCAATGAGATCGCCACGCCAAGAATTTTCGCTATGTCACAGCGGCAACGTCGTGAAGTGTTGCCAACCTTTAAGAGTTATTTTCCTTTGCACGTTAAGTTTAAATCGTATTTGCTCTTAGTGTTTTCGTGGTTATTCAGTTGACAATAGAAATAACTAGAAATTACGTCATGGCACCAATGTGCCATCAGCCTTAGTCTAGCTAGAGCTTTTTCTATTCATCGGGTTACTTTGTCCGTGTGAATTAAAGAAAAAAAAACAATTTATACCTATTTAATTCAAATAAGAATATATAATTATTTGGTGCCGACAGATACCGTCCAATAATTCAAACGATAATTTGCCTAAGCAATTTTTATTTGGAATTTTATAATACGTTTGTCTCGTAGATAATTCTTATGATTAACATAAAAGATATGCAGGAAGCTTTTAAGTCGAGTTATTCGAACAACGCCGAATGCCACTACGCCGTTACCAATAAAAGAATTCGTACAATAATAAAAGAGATAAAAGCCTAAGAGCGATTATCTGTATTGAGTGCCGATTAACCGGACAAATATTTTAAGTGTTGATCCGTCATAAAAATAAGATTTTGTTTATATTTAAATAAAAATTTTAGATTTAATGCGTCATACAAAAATTATATACACGTTTCGTCAATTGTTCTTGCTTTCACAATTACAACACTCTAAAGAATGGCTGTGAAAAAACTTGATAAGTATATATACAAAATATACTATGTGACCTACATTTTACATTATATATGCCTCAAAAGTACATTGTAAAATTATTCACAGAACATTACTGATTTACAGAATTCATTCTGTGAATGAAATTGTACAGGTTTAGTTATGTGAATACCCCACCACCTGAACTGCGCACTATCGGATTTCTATTTTTAGAACTCGGTGTCTCAAAGGAAAGCTGATGTTAAACAAATTAGTTGAGGGTTACGAGAGATTGGAACGCAGTAATATTGTTTTTCTCCCTAACCTAAGTAATATTTATTTGTATTCCAAGAAGTTTTTGTGGTGTGAGTCGACCAGAAATAGGTGAGTATTCAATTGTAATTTTTCGAGTGTCCACAACAAATGTTGTATCACTAACTATCAACATTTTCTAGGTTAGAAACCAACTACGACACTTTATTTTGTATATCTGGAAAAGACAAATATAAATGATAATGGATACGAAAATATTTTGATTTTGAATATAAAATACCTCAAGGATTTATACACAACCTACAACTATGGAATTCATACAAAGAAAGAGCATTGCTTCCTGTATTGGTATTTTTCATATAATGAATATACTTATTCTGAATAAAATTACATGTTTCTTTATATTATGTGTTTGAATGTCAGTGTGAATTCACACCAAATAATTACCAAGTAAATTCACAGATTGATGAAGAAATCACAGTAATAATTTCGTAAGATTACACAATAAATCTAATGAGTTTCCATTGTATTTTTACAGAATTCATAAAGTAATAGTATTAGTACATAAATATCTGTATTTTCACATGATTTTACATACACTTTTTAATTAATTTCAAGTAGTAAAACTAACAAGTAGCTGCTGGAGCGAATTAAAGAAAATTACATAAAAAAGCAATACAATATATTTCATATAAGGGGTTAGTAAACCAACTCGAACCATTCTAGAATATACACCTTCGGTCACAACTGATACAGATCGTTCGAACAAACCGTGTACACACAAATAACTAACCAGCAATCGCAAGTACTTCCATGCATATACATCTCTCGAAATTTATGATATTTATCGTAGTCGGTAATCATAACATTTCAAAAGACATCGTAAACCAAAATAACGCCTACGTAACGATCTTTATATCGACCACGGAACTCATTAATTTTTAAGTTGATGCTCTCTAGCATTTAACAAATTACTTTTGTAGTTATGCGATATTGGCTTAAAATCATTTTCGATGGTTGGATTTTATGAGATACGATCGCCATGGGTGGGCCTTAACACCTCCTAATGATCAAAATTTTTCTCACTTGATAGTAATAGTTGTCATGAAACAGTATTTGCTATAACTAACGTACCTATATCAGATAGAATGACGGATGGCATTTAAAGTTGCATTTATTTACAGCAAATAGTTTGATGGAGACAACTTATTGTATCAAAAATTTGTAGCGTCATTTAAAATCCTAAAAAGAGATCAAGAAAAAAATCATACTCTTAACTTTCTATTATTAGAACAATAAACTTGACACTTTCTTTTATAAAAGATTTTGTCGGGTATCATTTACAACTGCATCGATCTTATCTGAATTGTCACAAAAAAAGACATCACTCCGCCTCTCTGGCATTCCATAAAACATTTTTCAACTTTAATCGTAGCTCCAAATCTGTGTCTTACATACACAATCTACTTACAGTATGGCCCAAATATAAATAAACTCTTCGCTAAAATGCACGGGCAAAATAATAAGGAAGGAAGAGCAAATTACAGCGAAAATTCTATACCTGTTGTTTTAAGCCAATCAGATGACTTGACTTTGGCAGGTTGCTATGACGACAGCCTGAATTTTCCAGTTTAAAAATAAGTACATGTTATTTATTATTGACATCAGTTATTAATTGCAAGTGTGTTTGATTTTAGGTTACCGCGTAAAATTGCCATTGATTTTGCATGGGTCATTATTAATTTTCCTTTCTCTCTAGTAGTATTTTATTTTATTTAGTATGAAGAAATGTATTTATTTAAGACTGTGATTCCTACTTTTTTTACTAGAGCAAAGGGAAAGTAAAAAAAAATTAAAACTATTTAAAATACAATATAGGATGAATAATTTTTGGTATAAAATTTTCGTACCGAATATCCCGCGAACTTGAATTATTCTCGGTAAATTTTTCAAGCTCTAGCGAGATTTTTTTCGATTGAATACCACACGATATTTTATCTCTAGTAGACAATTTTTTATCATTCTTGCTTGTTTTAGATAATTTGGATAAAAGAGTGAGTTAAAAAAATAACTAGTGTTATCAAGAAAGAAAATTTTATGTACCAATATGGCAACAAGCATTTTTTTTTTACTTACATGACTTACATATTAAGTTGAGACACTCGGTAGAGCAAAGCGCCTATGGTGCTGACAACAATGCGTTGCTCAACTTCTTTATTTTCACAATCGTTCTGGTGAAACCTCTTTTTGTTTTGAGTCATCAATTAACATTCTATACATGCGTCCTGTTTTGTCGCGTTAATCATTTTCTTTTGCTATGATACACGTAAAAGACTTGGCACCGAATGCAAGAAATTTCACATACCTATAGGGTGATTTTCTTCAATTCGCTCTTACAAGATATTCTTACCCAATATTATTTCTTAGTTGTTTAATTTATGAAAATTTTGGGAAACCTCAGATCTACAAATGGCCTCCTAGTTCACCAGACTTTAAGTCAATGGATAAGAGTGCAAATTCGAAGAATCCATTTAAAGTCGTTAGTCGTAAAAAGTGAAAAATCTCGAACGAGAGTGACATTGAATCGATTTTGATGGGGTTTTTTGCATTGTATTTCAAAAATATCATACTAAAATGTCTATTAGAATTTGCCGAGGGGGGAATCAAAAAGCGAGGAAAAAAAAACTTTCGCAATCGATAAATTATCCTTTTTTTAATGAATTAATGTTAAATACAATTTTTCATGAAAATAAACCCCTCCAGAGTTATAGTGCGTAGAAAATAACGATTTTTTTAATCTTATAAATATTTAATATAAAACTCTTAATTACTATAAAAAAGACTTATTTTGAGGCACGGGTAATTTTTTTTATATTAAATGTTGGGGAAAATATGAAAATCACGTTTTTTTTTGATCGTAGAGAATTGAATTTTCTTCCGTATGAGGGAAATTGAAAAATCGTTTTTTTCCAGGTATCTAACCTACTGTGCTCTTTATTTAAAATGATGAAAACATCCCTTAAACAGTAAAAGATTGAATAAACATGTAAATATTCATGACTATGCTATATTACAAATTGTAATTCGTTGTGTTGTTGACAGTTTACTCCGCCTATGGCAATACACCAACCCGCGAATAATTGAAGAGAAACAACAAAACGCACCCTGGGACACTCCATCGTGACACTCGAATTGCTTCTACCTACGAGCAAAGTAGACATTACCAGACGGAAAAAACGAAAATGACATCTGCATTGTATTCTCTGTACAGGACCGTTTGTGGTCCTGTTGCGTATGGAAACCTTTCTTGAATTTTATCTCAAAATTTCTAAGGAGAAATCTTAACATGTGTATAAAAAAGTACATGAGGAAATATTGGAAAAGAAATACTAAAAATATATTTTAAAAATACTCAACATTTGTAAATATGTATTTATTAGGGGAATCTTACATATGACAGCACCTGTCAAGCGTTAGGCGTCTTCATAATATAAATTGCAATTTTGGTACACAGTAGGAGTATTGTTTGAATCATTAATGTTGTTGATGGGTCCAGCTGTAGAGTGAGAAGCTTGAAGAGTGGCTGCAGGATCTTCTGTTTTCTGTTTTTAAGCTGGAGGTTCTGAGGAGTCATTTCTAAGGGTGTTTATGTTGTTGGAATAATGCTCATTCTCCATTTGCAGATAAGGCTTAATTGAGTTGACTGAACTGTGGCCAGTAATTTTAATTAATTGTTGTCCACCCAGCCTCCTTTAGCCAGGTTACTGACTGCTGTCGACCGCATAGAGTGGTTTGCTATTTTTATTTCCTTTGTATTTAATCCTACCTTCTCTGCTGCTTCTTTAGTCCATTTCGAAAGTTCGTTTTTCCCACTGGAGTGTTTTTGGACCATCCACTTGATTGTTCTTTGCGTTTAGTGAATAAAAAACTTAAGCAAACAGATAGAAAGAGTTAATTAAATTACCATTAAGCACTATCCTTCTTTTGTAATAATAAAAATTCGTTATTTTGTTATTTGTGTTTGATTTTTATATTGAAAATTATTTTTTTCGTGTGTCCGATACCACCCTCCACTTTTTGAAAATGGTCATTTGCAACAACATTTTGTTTCGTGTACTTCAATATCTAAAAGTAAATAATTGAATACACTCTTTATTATGTTACATATTGAAGAGTTGTTTTATGAATTTCCAGATCCATTTCAGGTAAACTCAATTTTGTATTTGAACAAAAACCTTGAACATCGACCTTACACTTTTTTGTAGAATTCCGATGATGGTAATAACATCAGTAGAAACTTAACTTAATAGTATATTACATTGCGAGACGGGAAATTAGTTATTACTGTCGAGAGATTATATAGCTAAGTCTTTTTAAACACTTTTTGAAATTAACCGTTTAGTATTTGTCCCCATCGTACCTTTTTAACGTGTTTTTTAAATGTTTTACTTCGTTTTATATCTGACTTTGTATTTTATATTTTCTAAAAAACCCATTGTTTTATGAGAATGAAAAAAAGCTATAAAAACAGCAAAGGATACCGGCATTAGAACAAATACTGATGCATCTGGACATATTTGACTACTTTAATTTTGAAAACACCGTACACTGTCCATATACATAAAAATAAAATAATATTTTGGCTTAGGATCATTGTGCAAAGATTCTGGAGATCATAATAGGGTAAATGGCGTAAAATTTCTATATTGGTTATTGAATCTTTGCTCAGTGGTCCTAATAGCCAAAATATTATTTTTCGAAATTAAAGTACTCAAATATGTCCAGATGCATCAGTATTTGCTCTATTAACGGTATCCTTTGCTGTTTTTATAGCTTTTTTCATTCTCATATAGCAGTGGGATGGACTATAAATACATAACTTTGTGTGTTTAATTTTTTACTAGTTTAATTTTCCCTAAACAAAAATGTGGAAACGGCGACATTGGTAAAGCATCTATAATTTATTTCTGCTCTCTTCGTTACATGTTTATATATCCATTGTCTAATTTTCATTTTGTATTATTCTGTTTATTTAAAGCTCGTCGCGTAGGAAAACATGCGAACAAAACACGGTATAGAAGATGTCGATTTTAGCGCCATCTCATTTGCAGGTCAAAAGAACGTTTCCGATAAAAAAAAAGTATGAGAGGAAAAAGCTCCGAGATCTATCTTGTCGACTTAATGAAATTCTAAAGAGGGGATTTTTTTTTACGTTTTCGTTTCTCGAATATGAAGCGTTTTGTGTTTATTAAATCATCGTCTTTTGCATTCAAATAAAAAAAACTGAGTGAGTAGTTTATCTTTTATATTTTAGTAGTCACGCAACTTTGTTAATATTGAATTCCAACTAACGAGATCTTTTAGCCTTGCAAATATTTTTTTAGTTGCTGAAATAAATGATAATTTGAATGAGAATCAATTTAAAGAGAATTTCTGTAGCGCAATCATTGACAAAAGCATTTGAAAATACACTGACCACATCAAACAGGGTGTGACATTTTTTCTTAAAAATGCGTTTAACACACCGACATAACCTTAAACTAGACGGCTTATATCCATATTCCCACCACACAAGAAACTCATCCAATTGAATATTCCGAAAACGTCTCTGCGCAATGCGCAAAGGACACCAGTACGTTTGACATCTGGGTTTCGGTTCTCGAGCTTTGCCGATTCGAGGAGACATATTGTTTTTTGTTCATAGGCGTCCACTGTTCTGTTTGGTGTTTGACCGATACTCGATAGTGAATTTATTGTATAAATGAAGTGTTTTGTACTTTGGTGTAAGAACCGTTCAACAAACCATCCCATTTTGTAAAAAATATACAAACTTGTATTTCAATTATTCCTTTCAAACAAGGACAGGCTTTTGCATGATTTCTATGTAGGAGCCGTAAGGAAAATTGAAATTCCAATCTACTTTTTCACAAGAATACAGTTATTTAGATGCAATTTTTACTTACGCTTAAAGGGTCATGTTTTTTTGGTGGTATCAAAGGAGACGCGCCCTTTTAAAGCTTATAAATTGAGGATACTATATGTCTTACTCGAACGATACAGCTATTTATACCTATACTATACTATTTTGCAATAAAAAACATTCTATTCTCACAAATAATACTATTTCCATTCAGTAAATGAAAACTCTAACCTAAATCCTAAATTGTTTTCATCATTCCACTTATTTTGGTTCTAGACTCAATCATTTTCCTTAAGGTACGCCAATGTCGGAACATAGACTTTAAGGTTATGTCGGTGAATATGACAAACACAATGCGCATGCCTTATGGACACCAGTCATCCTCGTAATTGATCAATTTCTATCATATGGCATTAGTCGTCTAGTTTAAGGTTATGTCGGTGGTTTAACACAAGAGATGTGCTAATTTTTACAGCTATTTGAAAACTATACATGGACCAAGTTTGATTTACAGGATGTCTTCGATCACAATAACAATGAGAACATTGTTATTTTAGATGTTTGAATAAAAAGAAATTTTAAACCTAACCTCAAATTTCAATATTATGATGTATCAATATGATTAATGTAAATTCAGGGGGAATACAATAAATAGGGAAAATAAAGTGTTGGGACTTCTAAAATCAAAGAATTACTGTAAACAAGGCAATAATAATAAAGTTATATATAATTTTAGAAATCGATAATGACGAACTTAAAAAGTCTGTGTGTAAATTTAATATAAGTAGGAATTGTAAATAAATTATATCAAAATCATTCTTTTTGTCTCGAGAATGATTTGGTTTGGCAAAAATTGTATAAAAATTGATAATTTTTGAATTTTAAGTAAAAAAATGTCAAATTTTAATCTAGAGAGCCTCGATATGATGGTTTATAAAAACTACTTTTCGCTGTCAAGCGAGGCTTTTGATCAAAAACTCTTCAACTGTTCACATCGGTGCTCGTAATAAAAACAAAAGAAATTTAAAATCAAAGCAATACTGATAAAAATTAAAAGAAATTTACCTGTCAAATTAAGTGAGGTTATATTTTCGTAAATCAAGAAACTTAAAGAAAATCAAGAGAAGAAGCCCTTTTACTCAATACTTGTTTCTCTCGTAATAGTTGTACTGTATTATGTATTTATGTATTGAGTAATAAACGTATTTATTTATTATTATTATTATTATTATTAATATTATTATATGCATGTTACTTAAAAACCCATCAAAAAATGTGGTGTAAAAAAAATTCGTTTATATAAGAACACCCTATATACAAATTAGTGTACCTTGCCTAAGATAAATGTCCCATGTCTGATGTCTAGAAGATGAAAGTAAAGAAAATGCAAGGCTTGTTTTACTTTTGACACAAACGAAGTTATTCACATCGTGTTGCAGAAGCGACCATCTCATTCATCAAGATTATGCTCGTTAATTTGCAAATATTTTGCATAAAATTAGTTTTTATTAATTACCAAGTACCGTTGCTTTTACATCAACTTCTTAAATGAATCCGGAAAATCATCATCAATTACTTACATACGTTTTATTCTACAATTTTAATATGCTTTTTCGAAAAAAAAAATTGTGCTTGAAAATAATCTTCTATCGACTGACTATGCATATTAAAAAAATATACAAATAAACCCATTAAATTGATGATATGGGGGCATTGTAAAATTTTCCAAGCAAACCGATATTGATATTTGCAACAATGGTTTAGCAAATCACAATAGTGATTAATTAACATTACATTTATTTTGTGATAATTTTCACATAATACTCTTTTCTTATCAGCCTCTGGGATCATTTCTTGAATTTGTTTATCAGTTTTGGCCCCACCCAATTCATCAGCTATGTTTTTCAAGTTCCAAAATGTAATTTTCTTCATCGAAGAACAATCTAAACGATTTTAAAATGTCTGCTCGAGTCTTTTTGTGATATTTTTAAAACCAACAGGTGCAATAAATAGCCGAAAGCGATTTCTACCTTGCTAGGTTCAAATGTGTAAATTCATAACCTAAAATATTGATAGACCTTAATCTTAAAATTATGCAAACAAACGCCATTAGTGGCATATAGGATGAAATTTAGCACTTCAGTCTAGTGTTTAATCACTACACATGTGAGTGAGTAAAAAATACTGATGTGCATATCGTTTACTCAATATAATAAATTATTCATTTGCAGAAATAATCGAACAGTTATTAATAATTCTTCAAGAATTTATTTGTTACTACTTTAATATAAATCATCGTACAGCAGATAAATCTTTTGTTGTTATGTTTATGAAATTATTCTCTTACTGACACTTTAACCTTGTTGCCTCTGGAGCCCAGTAACCACCTCTCGTGTCAAGGCGGTATTGTGGTTTTTTTTTCTTGTTTTTTTCGAGAGTGGTGTTCCACATTGCAAAAGCGAAATCAACGAGAGTCCGTAGGGAATTTAAAATGTTTGTAGATAGGCTTGTTAATGTACTTTTGGGTACATTTAGATGTACATTTTTAAGTGTTTTTTTACAGAAAATAATTCATAGGGGGGATATAAAACTAAAAGATGGCAGTACTGTTTTTTCAGGTATTATAGATAGATAGTTTTATTCGTCCATAAAGTTTTTTTAAAAATTACAATTTATAAAAAAACTTATTTGTCTTGTCAGTTACTAGTCTAAAATATTTAACTAAAACACATATAAAAATAAAAATAATCATACAAAACACACATACACATACAGACATTATAATACATTAAAATATAATGAAACAAAATAACAAATACATGTTTATTTATAGATTAAGCTTATCTGAGGTACTCTTCAAGAGAATAGAAAGCATTATTTAAATAAATTATATAACACTCTTTTAAATTCATTAAATTTAGGATTTTACCAATGACATGATTGAAGCACAATATTCCCTGATAAATATGACAATCCTGACCAACTGGCAAGCGTGAAAATTATTAAAAATAATTTTGTTTACTGAAATACAGGTAATTTATTTAATCACAAAATACTACAAACTTAATTATTTATGGTACAATTAAAATATAAATTGCAATTTTGGTGCACAGTGGTTTGAAATATTTGTTAACTCATTGATAACGTTGGGTGTAGGTAAATCATTAATGTTGTTGATTGGTCCAACTGTAGAGTGAGAAGCTTGAAGAGTGGCTGCAGGATCTTCTGTTTTCTGCTTTTTAGCTGGAGGTTCTGAGGCGTCACTTCTAAGGGTGTTTATGATGTTGGAATAATGCTCATTATCCATTTGCAGATAAGACTTAATTGAGTTGGCTGAACTGTGGCCAGTAATTTTAATTAATTGTTGTTCACCCATCCCTCCTTTAGCCAGGTTACTGACTGCTGTCGACCGCATAGAGTGGTTTGTTATTTTTATTTCTTATGTATTTAATCCTGCCTTCTCTGCTGCTGGAGTGTTTTTGTACCATCCACTTGATTGTTCTTTGTTCCATGATGGGTTTACTGTTAAGAATAATCTATCAGTTGTTATTCTAGATGAACGTTAGAATTTTAAAAAGACGGACTGGGCAAAAGGTAGGGTTCTTCGAGTTGGGGACCAGCCATTTACTATCGGCCATTTTTTTTTCTCCAGCCTGGGCCGTTTTATTGAAGAGAGGATTATATTCTACTCTTACTAAAAAGTAGGATTTTTGAAAATCAGTTATTTTAAAAAATATGTAACTATGTTATCTAACTGTTTTAATCCCAGAATTATCCACTTCCTGTTTAAAATAATGAACTCTGCAATTGACTGCTTTTCCACCTCTCCAAGCAAGTTCTACTGAAGCATGGTAAAATTTTCGCTGGATTCCCGCCGGAGTGTCTTCGTCCCATAATAAAACCATTGTATTCTTCCAATTTGAATGAAGCAGACCTCGATTTCCTTTTATTGGCGCACATCTGCAAATTCCTTCGTTTCGCATTACGAGCTTCCCTACTGGACTTGAAAATAATATCTTTAAATGGATCAAAAATTATTTTCCACTTCATAAAATACATCTCTTGCATTTTTTTTTGCAAAGGTGTTCCACATTGTCTTCACAACTAGTTCTTTGTAATTTTCACCGTTTTCTTTCTTCATATTCCACGCCCAATCTTTCAGAATTAGGTTTAGTTGCTCTAAACTTGTAATTTCCAAAAGCTCGTATTTCTTTGCCTTGCAGAATTTCTTAAACTGTTTCCATATTGACGTATGGGTTTTAACGGTATTGTAGGTACACTTTTCTCAATCGCCAGATCAATATTAGTCGTAGAATCACTTCCAAAGCGACTCATTTTCACTACATAGCACTGTTTAAAAACAATATTACAAAATGTATTGACAATAAAATCAGAATTATTGTTTAGCGTCGTTTCTGGTGTCCTAGGAGACCACAATTACTTGTTATCAAAGGTATTGTAATTTTTGGTAACAACAGCTGTCAAATTTTGCCGCGGGTAAACTCGAAAAAACTACTGACAGGAGCTGTCATACAGTTTTTTCATCTAGAAACCATTTGTAATTCAAAATTGCGCATTTGTGATTGGTGGTATTTTTGAAGGCGTGGGGAGATCAGTTTATCCCAAAAACATAAGAATCTTGAATTAATAGAAATAACTTTTATATGATGTATCATAAGCCACCACCATTGTGTAGAGGGGTGATGACCTGTAGTGGCTGTGAATGGTGTATGATGGAGATGGTAATGGCGTTGGAAGCGGTCCGGCTGCACACATCAACGGAGGCCAGCATGCGCTACAAAACCGCGTAGTGGCTATAGGTGGCATGTCCATACAATGGCCTATAGTGTAGAGGGGTCACAAAACATTATAGACCTCGTGCATCAATTCATATATTCTAAGAAAATTTTAAGCAAACCGAGCAAATGTGAATCGTTAAAAGGCGCCAACCTGACCTAATTAGCTTTTCAAAAAATAAGTTTTAAAACGAAAATAAAACTTAAATTATATGTTTACTTACAAAAATATTTTCGAACACGTACCCAAGGTTTTTGCCGATGTAATTACGGTCATTAAAATTAGCATATAATCTTGAAAATTAATTATTCCGTACGGATATAACTTTTAAGCGCTAAAATCCCTGTTTTACCACCGCGGCTAATAATTATCCTGTGCTAAGATTAGAAATTTACTTCTCGAGTTGATAATGGGAAAATAGGTGCTGTGTCATTTTCTGTTTTAATCGGTGCCTGATTAACCTAAATAGATTTGAGGCGTAATAGGTAAATTAAGGTTTTATTTATTTTGAAAATATAAAATAAATATCCCACAAAAAAAAATTTGTCAGCAAATTGGTTAAAGAGGTAGAAATTTTATTTTTACCTCAGAAAATACAATGATAATCCTCCTTGTTATTTATTGGTTAAATTTAATTCGTTCAATGTTCAATGTCAGAAGCATAAGGTTTATTTTTATTTTTTGTAAATAATATAACTTTTTTCATTCAAAATTTAATCTTTATAGAAACTTATTTTGCAAAGGACGCCTATGGAGTGTGACGTTATATCCCCACTTTTCCTGCACTCCTCTTTTATTCAGACTATACCCCTGTCTGCAATTTAAAGGATCATTTTATCCTGATATCATACCCCCGGTCTTTTATTTTAATAATCTTTTGTAATGTCAATTACCAACTAATTCTGGTTAGCTATAAGGCTGAACGCTGATTGCCAGAATCCAGCAAACAATGAAAAAAAAAATCATCTCGATTTCCATTTCCTTTTCCATTAAATCACACAGTCGAAATGGCTCTGGTAATTTTTTACAAAGTCCATTATCTAGGGCTATGCAAATGCTAATGCCCAACCGGTAGACAGAGAAAGGTAAAACATTTTTTTTTCTGATTCAATTTTCTCTAATTTACCTTTCGAGGCGAACGTTTCTACAGGGTGATCGGACAGTCAGGTCGGGATAAAATACCATGAAACCAATTTTATAACGGAGAGTAGAATTTGGAGATTGCGTCACTACAACCCAAATCATGTATGCAACGTATCCCACGACTTTAAATAATTCAGGAAGGTATTGATGAGGTAGGAATGATATTCGTAGTTTATACAACGTGAGAACAATATCTTGCCCTCTCTCATTAATTCGGTTATTTCCAAGAATATAGAAAAATCTGGAAATCCTACTCATGCTATTTTTCTTCTTCTTTCGCCTCCTGAAATTAACACTTGGAGCGCCTTGTGCATATTATGAGTACTCATAGTAATCGAGCCCAAACTGCAATGTGTATAAAGACGTATTCTGCCACGTGTATGGGTTGCCTGCGACAATCAATAAGAAGTTTTTTTATTGACATTTAAATATATTTTTTTTAAACTTCAACTGATGTTACCCGTTTGCTTTAACATGAAAGTTGTTTAATTTCCAATTAAACATAAAATTCAATACATTCATTTTTAAACAAATGGGCAACACTGGCAACTGAGCGTTCACGAATCGCCAAATACATTTACAATAACAAATTCTCTCACCATGCCAGAATCTAAACGGATTTCCGACTCCCGCCATCGTACCATCGCATACTTGCACGTACAAACCTTCCGGTTCAGTATAACGGACACAAATATTCTCACGAACGCCATGGTAGGCGTGACTTAACAGTCAACAAAAAATTCATACGCTAACAATCCAAAGTTGCCCAATCTTTAATGAGTGTGCGGGGGTAAAGGGGTAAAGAAACCTCATCAAATTCAGTGGGTAAATTCATTTTCTTTGCACCAAATACTTTAAATACAAATTTCTGAGTTAAAAGCATAAATAATGTAAACCATTTTATTGTTGTTTTTTGTTACACGTTTTTTAATAGTTAAAGTTTTTTAAATAAAAGTGTTAAACGTGTCTTATTAAGAAGTTCCTGAACTACATCAAAAAATCTACAATCCGCTTTTTATATCATATTACATACAGCATTTAAAGAGGCGGCATAGTAACACAAATTTCAATGGCCGACCTTGTAAATGGCTGCCCAAACGTAATATCCATTGATTTACGGCAGTCTTTTAATTTTATTAATAAATATTTATGTGATGTTGGTAAACTATTTTAAACACTGGCGGTCGAAGTGTTAAATGCAAATGTGTGGCAAGTAAATTGTCTATACCTCATTTACCATCTTAAATATTTGATGCGCCTGTGGGTGAGTTACGATTCTAATTTTAATAAGACCATCGCCTTCCGTCAGAATCGCCCTGTATACGTACCGAGGAAAGAGTTAATAGCTCTTGTGAGCTTATCTATGATCGCAATTTGCTCGCTACGTTAGAAATTATGAGGCGATTCTTGTTATAAATTTCTGGATAATTTCGCTTTAAAAAATAATGCGGGGTTGAGTGAACTGTTGCAGATTAAAATTACCTTTTTAGAATTTTTTCTCCCTAATTCATTTCTCTCTTAGCTACTTTAAGTCTTTTGAGGTCAGGAAAAAATTCATTTGAACAGCATTTCTTGTTAAAATATCGCATCTTCTTTCACGTACAAATGCTTTTTATTCAGGAAATTGATTATTGATTGTTTATTCAAAGCAGCATTTTATGAATGTCCGTGTAGCTTTAAAATAAAATTAGAAAATTCAGTTATTGTAATGAAATGAAAGAAAACTTCGAGCTAAAACAAAATCAGATAATCGGAGACAGTCTCCACGTTGTCTGCGCTGTCCGTATCGTAACAACACGATTTTGTAGTTTTTCACTAAAACACCTTTGACTGTTACTTTGACATTTCACATAAACATATTTTACGGCTTTTCCTTTAGGCTCGATAAAAAATGGCGGCTAGTTATTATACTCTAGTGGTGGTCGTCAATATGTCGACCAATCAGAAGAGAGTTGTGGATAGTGATAGTAGGAATTGCCGCGGTTGAGCATGCGAACATTTCCTATCTCAATAGCATTGTAGGCCACGCCCCCTTTTCAAGATGGCCGCGCGTCACACTGGTCGCCATTTTTTATCCAAATTGCAGCGCCATCTGAGTGTCGGAACCTGTAATCTACGTAGAAATCTGTAATCCACGTATCTATAATTGTCAACTCAACAGGTCAACACTCAGGTGGCGCTGATTTCCCTATGGGCAAACTTGTTGAGTTGACAACTACAGACACTCATTGACAGGTGGCGCTACGTGGATTACAGATTTTTACGTAGATTACAGGTTCAAACACTCAGACAGCGCTGCAATTTGGAAAAAAATGGCGACCAGTGTGACGCGCGGCCATCTTGAAAAAGAGGCGTGGCCTACAATGCTATTGAGATAGAGGTTTTAAATGTATGACTACGAAATAAAAAAAAAATCGAATTTTGGCACAATTGTAGATATCACAATTCTATTATAATAACCAGAAAAATTAATCTATTTGAAACCTGATAAGTTATAATTATGCCTAATTTAAAATTTCTATATCATAGTCTAATTTGAGATTGGGCAGTGACAAACAATACAACACAACCCGTTTATATGTTTTTGTTGCGCCAATGCGTGAGAATTATCGTTTAATCCGCTTTGACTCAATAAATATGAGCATTACGAGTGTGTTCGAAGAGCGCAACCAAGCCAAGGTATATTTTAATCGTTTTTTCTTCTTGACTCATTCGACGTTCGGCTTAATGGAAAAATAACTCCGATAATACGAAACAAATGCCGATAAATCGATACTATTTCTCACACTGTTATTACAGAGACTTCATAAACAACCGATAATGTTTTAAATGGTTAAATTCAGATTGGCACGTGCAAAAAAATAACTACCAAATGAATTTATGTTCAATGATATTATATTCCAACTTTTTAATATTAAAATTGGTAGTTTTTCCATGATAACTTGCCATCAAGTTTTCGCAGACGCATCAATAAAAAAGATAGCACTCCTCATATCATATCAATCTGGAACAGCAATCTGAAAAAGTCGATCGTCTAGCCAGCCGCCCTCTTGCCGATTTTATATCTCTATTATCAAGTAAATTAACTCGTATAAATCGAAGTCTTGTTTTCGTTGATGTGTTTATACTGGGATGTAGCACACGCTATTTCCTTAAAGGGATGACTGGGTAAGTAGAAATTATTTTTATTGCAAAAACGATAAGTGATATTTACATATCATGTTACGTGAGTGATACCCGGCGGTCAATGACAAATTATCGTGTTGCAATAAATAAAGTGTGACAATGCATCAACAATCGCCTGTGTTTCGGGTGTCGATGGTGGATGTAGGGCAACAGAATATTGCATTGTTTCACGAAAATAGTGCGAGATCACAAAATGAACAAGCACTATACAGTGCTTAGAAAAATTCCGAATATGAAAAAAGTTGTTTAGTGAACAAAATAAATACTGTACAGCAACAATTAGAACAAATGCAAAAAGATCATTCAGATCTGCTAAAGAAATTATCATCTCCTTCTCCACAGGAAGAGGAAAATATAAAATAGAATATCACACTGATAAAGAAGAATTTGCCACGAGTTATTCTCGGTTAAAGATATTCCTTCGTGGGATTATGTAATCCGCTTTGGATGCCGGCTAACCACAGTAAAGTGGGGTGTGGATTTATAAATGTTATTAATTAAAAAGAAAAATGGGCGCCAGGAGATTGTTTTACCCTCATCCAAAATACAGTCAATTTAGTCACTCAACCTCCAGAATGGATCTAAATTGAACCCACTAAAAAAAATAAACAACGTCGTAACAAAAATTTGCTTACCTTAGTTCGGGCCAAGAGTATTTGTGACTATTAGTAAATGAAAGAAAAGTAACTAATTACTAAATAACTATTTAATGTTTCCACTTACACAGGTCAAAAAAAGAAAAAGGAACCCAAGGGGTCCCACTAAAATTGTAAGAAAATTTCGCTAGTTAAAAAAAAATGATTAAATTAATTAAATAAACAATAGGGGTGTTACACCGTCCGCGAGAGCTCTCAACGTCGTTGGAATTGGGCGTAAAAAAAATACCACTCGCCCCTATAAGTCGCTTACAAAATTCCAAAAAAAATTAGAGAAAATATTAATTTAGAGACCTTTAAAAATCACTAATTAACAAATAATGTACATGAACAAATATAAAAAAAATATGAAAAACTTGTTGTTCCAAAACTAAATGGCGGCAACTTGCAGCTACTAACTCATCAGGTCAGGTCAGCTCAATACGAAAATCTGGTTAACACTCTGCTCAACACGAGAATGTGGTCAACACTCCGCCCAACACGAGAACCCTAAAATAATATACATTAAACCCCTAATCGAATACCCCTCGGCCCAGAAAGAAATTTACAAACTCTAACAGTTTAAACAATAAAAACATTTAAATATCTCAACATACCCTTTTATACAGTGAAGGGGAATTCTCGGCGAATCAGGAACTTTCCTGACAGATGCTTCCGAAGAAGGTGAATCCTCGGAGAATCAAATCGTCTCCCGTGGAAGGTACTATCCCTATAATATTAATAGGCCTTACACACTTGCCACATAACATAAAACTCGACGTGGCTTGGTTTGGTACCAAATATCAATTCCTCTTCAAGAAATTCAGACCAGGGTAAACACACCAAATCAAATAGGCACCCTACAAGTCTAACAATACGGGAATCGCTCGTCTATCCCAATCAATGGTACGAAATAATCTTCATAAACACCGGGAGATTCCACAAAATTTTGTCTAAACCACGTTATACTTATTACCCAACAAGAAAGAAAGACAACCCGGCCGAAATTTCCTTCTAAATCCTTCTAGAACGAATTCAACCACGCAAGTCCAGAAAGAGATTCACCTATTAACCGCCACGGGTCACTAAAAACGACTTGACCAATCATATAACAGGTGACTGGCTAACACAGCCGTACAGTACCTCAAATTTAACAGAAGAAATGACCGGAACGACAGATCGAAACACATGACATCGATAAAATAGACGTAAACAACAAACTATTTTGATAGATATACTTTATACGAAACTAAATGCTCGTTCAAATGGATATAAAGTGAGTCAAAAAACTTGAGGCTGAATGTAAAATATCTTATGTGATATATGGTTCCTAAATAATATAATTCGGTCCCTACAGTGGCTCACATCTACCCAAGAAACACAAGGTATGGAAACTAATTAATGTAGTAAGGTCTTAATACCGAATTTAAACGTTACAAATTAGCTAGAGAGAAGAGTGGATATACCTCACTCTCATATCCACAAACTGTCTCAATTTAATCAACAGATAAAAGCCAAAAAACCTCTTATGCCCCCACCAATAGTGGTAGATGGCATTGACAACTTTAAAGCTATTCACGAGGAATTAAACAGAATGGTGACAAGATATCAAATCAAAATGATCAGTAATGATAATATCAAAATTAATGTGCCAGATGAAGAATGTTATAAAAAAGTCTCAAAAATGCTTGGAGATAATGGATATTCTTGGTATACCTATGAGAACAAACAGAAGAGACCAGTCAGAGTTATCGCTAATAAATTACATAATTACACAAGTTTTTACTAGCATTATATACTTCCCGAGGGTTTTTTATTTCTATCTTTTCCCGTATTTTTTTTTATCAGGACACTCTATACTATTTTTCATCCATTATCCCTTCTTGAATATTTTTATCGACATTCGAACACCCTTTGGCGCTTTCTGTCTCGACATTTTTCGTACTTTTACGTGCGGGCATCAGAAGAAAGGCAAAAATAACATATTTCTAAATCAATTTGAGAACTTTCGATCCGTTCGTAATAATCCGTAGATCAAACATTTGAAATATTTCTCGCCAATCTTTATTCGAAGAGACCTTTTTGCTCCTTCGGCAAAATTTTCTCAACAAACGTTCAACTACCCGGCTCATAAATACGCATAAATCTAATCGGTGCGCCAGAATGGGGCTATTATTATTATTATTATTATTATTCAATAATTTATTAAGCACGACAGTACATATTTATTTTTGTTGTAAAGGAGAAAACTAAATGGCCAATAACTAAGAAGTATTATGAATCATAGAAGAACATTTACTATTGTTAAAGTTGATTTTCTGTACACCTTAATCGGATATTCTGCATTTGGATGAAGTTTAAAAATGAAATTGATGAACTTTGAGGCTTTTTATTGAAGAAAATCTTACAGTTACGTGCTTAGAGACAGTATAGATAGAAAATGTTCTAAGAAAACCGGCACATAGATTAGATGAGCAAGATTTTCAGAAGAAACACCCGAAGTCATAAATACACATAACCCTTACATGCTAGTTTTGTATCTATATGTATATGAGACAATAAATATTCGTTTGTCTTGATCTTGGGACCTGAGAGAGACTGCGGCAACGTAAAATGCAAAATACTTTTGTAAACTCGTCCAGAACTTCTTTTTACATACATAAAAGAATAATATATAGTGTTAGAAGTAAATGTATGTCGCTTAAAAAATGGTGGATTTGTGCCCAGTAGAAATTGAATTGAAGTTTCTCATTTCTGATAAAGTTGGCATCCTACAGAGCTCAGAGCTTTAATGATAAATCTTTCTCGCAAAATGAAATGTTAATTTGTTATTTTATTATAGTAATTTTTTCATTTCAATCCAAAGAAAGTATAATTAAAAAAAATACGGGTTAAACAGCTAAACACTTTATTTACAACACATTGTTTGTTACACATCATCTTGATTTCTACATATATATTTTTTTAATAATATTTAGCATAAATCTGTATCAAATAGTCCAAACCATGACCCTTTCCTGACTTCATAGTTAACTTGACAAAATTGTTACCCACTCCACCAGCTACAACTGACACGGTGGCTCCACTACTGTCAGCTTTTTGATTCAAAACTTGAAGACAGTAAATTTTTTTACTGCCCAGCCATTCAGCCTGAAACAAGGAACAAAATTAGCAAAAAAAAACATCAATTGTTTATAAAAAGATTATTATGATTATTAGAAAATGTCAAAAAATCCCAAATTTATTACATAATTAATTAAGGAATTTATATACTTTATACAGTGTGTCCAATTAAGTCGGCACCATATGGAAAACTTTTTTATTATTTGTTTTATGAAAAAAAGTTATTTTTGATAAAAAGTTGTGCATAGTCTAAAACCTTAAACCAGATATCAAATTTTTTTCGTATACGAGGTTTGTCAAAAAGTATGAATTTTGCTCAAGAGAAAAGTACCTTTATTTTTGAAGTATGAAAAAAAGTTATTAAAGAAACTTGTTTATTATGACATTTTACGTCAACATACCAATTTTGTACAAGATATTCTGACTTTAAGAAAATTTTAATTTTTAATATTTTTTGATACACCCCTGTAACTGACAATTTTGAAGTTAGTATGTCTGAAAAAGTTAACAACAAATGAAAAATTCCTTTATTATTGATTTTTCAAAAAAAAAATCTTCATAAAAAGTTCTGCATCACATTATATTCAATAAGCAGGAATTATATTTGCAAAATATTTAGTGGGATACAAGAAATATCAAAAAATAAATGGAAGTCTAGTATGGGTTTGTAAGGTCCCTGTGAACATTCTTAAAGTGTGTATCAAAAATTTTTAAAAGTGAAAATTTTCTTAAAGTCGGAATATCTTGTTCAAAATTGGTATGTTGACGTAAAATAAGTTTTTTTAATAACTTTTTTTTCATACTTCAAAAATAAAGGTACTTTTCTCTTGAACCAAATTCATATTTTTGACAAACCTCGTATAAGACTAAAAAAAAATTTGATATCTAATGGTTGCATTTAAGGTTTTAGACCATGCACAACTTTTTATCAAAAATGACTTTTTTTCATAAAACAAATAATAAAAAAGTTTTCTATATGTTGCCGACTTAGTTGGACACATGTATATTAAGTATGTATCGTATTTATCTTCTTTTTTCTTTGAAAATTTACATATGAAATTCATAATGCATAGTATATTAAATTACAGTATATAATATGTAAATACGTTTACAAATATATTTTAATTTGTTTTTGAAATGTTCATGGTTTTATTTTTTTAAGACAAACAATTAAAATGTAACAAATTAAAGTAAATTTTTTGTTTTGGACTTTAAAGATGCTCGTAAATTTGCAATTTTCGAATGATCACAATGTGTTTTGACACTATAAATACCGGGCGATACGTCATTGGTTTTTTTTCAATTTTCTATTTTTAAAGGGGGTTAATATCTTATATATTTATATATTTTTTTTTGCATATTTGATCTCTACGGATCAAAGTACGTCTGATCGAATTGTATAATGTAATTTTTCTTATCAATAAATAGTTTTTAAAACTGTTTAACCTTAGAATAAAATTAGCATTATTCACAAGCATTTAAAAAATACAATAACAATTTAAAATTGTCAAAAATAAAGTATTGACATATAATGATAAAAAAAATTGAATGTAAAATAAAAATCCAAGAAATGGGAAGCTCGAGCTCTATTATTCTATTTGGAATGCGTTTTTTTTTATATCAACTTCAATCCATATCAAGTGGTCCAGCACTAGTTGCTTGACCATCTCAGAAAAAAATAATGTTTTGGGGGTTCAAAAATTTTTTTTCAAATTTTTAATTGTGTACCAGTTGGAAATGGCGGCCATATTTGTTTTAGGCCGGACGCTATTTTTCGCGTTTGCAGACATCTACGATTTTTTAAATTGTACAGCAATGGATCGTTCTAGCCTTTTCAAATAAACTGCATTGATTTCAGTACACTGTGGCCTACAAAATAAAACCATAATTACCGAATTATATGTATACATTAATATATTTTTTACAGCTCAAAATTATTGGTCAGAAATTGGCAAAATTCAATTTTTGAAGGGTAATTTTTCAAAGAAGGAATAACTTTTCAGCCTTAATATTTTTTTTGCTGTTACACTACACAGTATAATTACTTTTTACAAAGTATTAATGGCGAGACTCTTACCCATAAAAAGATATGCATTTTTAAAAAACAACTTTTTGAATTTCTTTCAAAGTTTAACCTGCAATATTTTTGTTGGGGGACCAGATAAAAATCTGAAAAATGCACACATAATAAATAGGTCTTTATGATATCAAACTTAAGCATAAATTTCAACTTTGAGATTCAAAGTTTGTATTTAATAGGATAATCATAAAATTACTATACGTACTGTTATTGGCCCAAATATTATTTTTTTGTCGTTGAATCTCAAAGTTGAAATTTATACTTAATTAATACATATAATTAGGTAATTATGGTTTTATTTTGTAGGCCACAGTGTACTGAACTCAATGCGGATTATTTGAGAAGGCTAGGACGATCCATTGCTGTACAATTTAAAAAATCGTAGATGCCCGCAAACGCGAAAAATAGCGTGCGGCCTCAAACAAATATGGCTGCCATTTCCAAATGGTACACAGTAAAAATTTTGAAAAAATATTTTTGAACCCCCAAAACATAAGGGAATCTACCTACCAAATATTAATCTTTTCTAAGATGGTCAAGCAACCAATTATTTTTTTTTGGACCACTTGGTATGGATTGACCCGATAATGACCTCAAGTAATTTACGTCTTAAAATTATATTATTTATTTTTCGACAAATGAAATAGTAATAGTTTTTCAACAGAAAGCTGTTTAGATCAACATTTAAATTTTGATTAAATTGTTAAAAATAAAATCAGGTTAAAATATATTAAATTATTAATTTTTATGCAATAACAATTTTTTGTTTTGATTTAATCATACGCATTTTAATCCCCAGAGTTCAAATATGCATAAAAAAATTATATTTTGGGATTTTTAATTTTGGAAAAATCGAATAATTTTTTTGAAATATTTAAAAATTAAAATATTGTAGAATCATAAAAATCGCTTGTATCTATTAGATCGTCTTCTCAAGTGTTACAGATTACAGGAAAAAAATGACTGATTGAAACTTTAAAAATGCACAATAAAACAAAAATACTTACCGTTGCTGTTCTGGTCAAAAATGGAATTCTCGTTTTTTGAATATGTTGTGTTTTAACTAAATCCGCAGGATTTGCAATGAAGCAATTTCCAAGTTTAATATCCGAAGCTGCGGTTACAATTAAAAAATTTAAACCAAAAACAAAAAAAATCGCAAATGCAATGTACGCTTGATTCATCTTGGATATTCGTTTAAATTATAGATATTTGTCTTATCGAGTGTCACAAAGGGTTTTACATACTGGCTTTTATATCATAATTTAATAATGAATAACTCATTAAGTCTTAATGATTAAGGCATTACTCAGTGGCGTAGGCGTGGAAATTTTATAAAAATTAATATGCAATTAACTAATTTTTTTTATGTTTTGTAATTACTAGAAAAGGGTCATCCAAAAACTTTGTAAACTTCTATAAAAATATTATTATTTAAATGGATTTGTAAAAATTTTAAGGGCTTTCAAAATTGTAAACTTTAAATTAAATCTATTTGTTTTTGTCTAATATGCAACTATTTTTCCAAAAATCCACTTTTAAAATTCCTATATTTTAAAATTCAATTTTAATTTCATTTTAATTAATTTAATAAACATTTTTAAATAAATACTAGTGATGTATCATTTAAAAGCTTTTTGTCATTATTAGTAAAATATACTATTATACAGGGTGTTTCATAGTTAATCCGACATATGTTAACTGTAAATAGAGGGTAAGGACCTTTAGAACCACCCTGTAGATTTCTCTCATACTTGGTACAGGTATAGTATGTCTACAGATCCGGATTAAGAAGAATTTGTAAAATTTGAAAATCCCCAAAACAACACCCTGTATATCAGACTTTTTAAAATTGTTATGGATATTTGAAAAGAACAGAAAAAAATGAGTGAAAGTGAAAAAGTTTTTAAGTGCACATCCCATTCAACTACTGGAGTTTTAACGTCAAATTGCATCAAATGCATTATTTTCATTTTCACAAGCAGTAACTTTCGAAATACCTGGTAGATTTCATTCATATTTGGTACAGGTATCATTTTTTAGTAGCCCTATCGTATAATGTAAAGACTACACTACAGTTAAAATCCAGATACGGATTAAAAAAAATTTGTAAAATTTGAAAATCCCCCAAAGCAACACGCTGTACATCAGTTTTTTTTTCAAATTGGATCAGACATTCGAAACGAATGGAAAAAACTGTTACATTCTTACATAGTTTTATAAATGCACATCTCGTTCTACATATTACTAAACTTTTAAAGTTAAAATTCAATTAATAATTAATGGAAACACCCTGTAGATTTCTTTCATATTTGGTACAGGTAGATTGTTTAAATAGCCCAATCGTACGATACTTTTCTTTTTCTTTAATGAAATAGGTATCCGATTACATTTAAAAAAATCTGATATACAGGATGCTATTTTAGAGATTGCCAACTTTTACAAATTCTTCTTAATCCGGATCTGGATTTTAATTGTAATTCTTACACTATAGGATTGAGCTATTAATACACTATACCTGTATCAAGTATGAAAGAAATCTACAGGGTGGTTCTAAAGTTACAGCTATTGGTTGAAATAGATGAAACACCCCGTATCTCGTTTATTAAAGGCGTTAGACCCAGTAACCAAAGTTATTTGGAATCACCTGAGCACCCTCTATTTAGAGTTGACGTATGCCGGTATAACTATGTATAAAAAACAATTTTTCTTTGTTTTTAATTTTTAATTAATAGGGTTCTTGGAAAAATATATGTAAGTAAGTAGCTGTAGATTTTTTCCAGAATTCTTTAATTTTTCAAAATTCATTAAAAATTTAATTAAATATTTTCTGAATAATAATCTGTATAATGTATTTATTTTTAGCTTTATCCTCCATCTTCTATTCGTAGAAAGGTTTTGTTTCTGTAATCGGAATTTGGTTATATTTTCAACTTGAAATCTGGACAAAAATTTTTTTCTTGATTATAACCTTGAAAAAAACCCCCGTACATCTGTCTATAGCTGAGTTGCGTTTTCCTATTGTTCTATAAACTGAAAATATTGCTTTCGAGCTGACTCAAACGAATGTTATTTAAATTAATTAATCACTATTTTAACTCTTACTCACTTACTAAAACTATTTTAAATAAACTTAATGTTTAGTTCACACAAACTACTTATACTACTACTATATAATATGTCCTATTGTACTTTTACAGTTAGCCAAAGAAAAACAAAACAAACGTCCCGAGTCTATCAGGTATGGCATCTCCCGTATTCTGATTTACCTAACTTGCTTTATCATTGATGCAGTTACTTCTAAGGTTCATTGACAAATTACAATCGATAAAAGAAACGCAATATTTTACAATACGTGTAGAGAAAAATTGCAATTATTATTTCTGTCTCTCCTTATAGATTAGTGCAATAGACAATTATAGACAGTTTTAATAAAAGAATGATGTAAAAAGGCTGAGAGCAAATATCTCTTCTGACAAAGTACCAAATTGGTAGATGAGAAAAAAAATGTTAATTGACAGCACACTGACAAAAAATATAAATAACATATATTTACTTGGACAACAATCCCAAGGGAAAAAACTACTTTTGTAGGGTTATCCTTTTTATTGGATATACCACATACAGCTGTAACTCTGTTAATGCGATTCCAAGATAAAATATTAGGAGCTATCCAAAATACCCATTGGTATGTCACAACCAAGCAACCTCAATGTAATCAATGTTCAAGAGCAATTAAGTATAACAAAGTGACAAAGTTAAACATCCTTTTGGACTATTGAGTCTATTGAAGAGAGTCAAATGTCTGGACTTATCTTTAATGGTCCCTCCAAACTATGGCCTATCGTGAGCCATCACCATTTTGTAGAGTGAATAGTGCATGATGGAGATGGCCATGGATGACTTTGGAAGCGGTCCGACTGCACACATGAAAGGCCAGCATGCGCTTCAAAACTGCGCAGTGGCTATGTGGCAAGTCCATACATTAATGGTCGCGATCATGGCCATGGAGACCATTATGATAGGCCATAAGGACACTTATTTCTTTCTCAAAACTTATAACTATTGAGCAAATTAAGCAAATTTACATTTTTCTCGTAAATTAAGCGACAAATACTATATTGAAAATTATATTCCCAAAAAAATGAATTATTTTCGATTTAATAAAATGCTCCAAAACTCAATGAGTGAAGAAATGGTCACTGAGTTCAATATCTTGGCAGGTTTTTAAAGTATAACAACGACCACTGATCCTTAATAAATCGGAAATTCAATGGAAAGGAATTAGGTTAATTGAATTTGCAAGCTCCCAGTTTCATTGTCTTGTCAAGCAGGTATACCGTCTAGTCGTTTTTAAATCGGCAGACACTTCTTTTATTTTCCCTCTTTGTTTTCTATTTTCTGTGTAGAGAATACTTATTTCTGATTAGATGGAGCACGAAAAAGAACCTCATTCATTAATTATTCAGAGTCGAAATATTCATAGGCACAGGCAGACAAAATCCTGTGATTATTTATTCCAAGTTATTGGCAAATATATATTTTCAAAAAATGTGTATTTTTTAGTCAGTTTTTCTTTCCTCTTTCTACTTCTATTCACGAGACTAATCATTTCAATGACAAAACTATTGACATCTATTTATGTTTTCAAAAATGTATTATAAATTTTTTTTTAATCTTTCGACGCAGCTGTTATTTGCATATTACATACAATTAAAATTTTATTAACATATCAAAGAGTCACCACCATACACATGTAAAATACTCTGACTCAACTTCGAAAACGATAAAGTAATTAAAGTTCGTTATGTTATCAAGAAAACATCACAGGTAATACGAAATTGCACCTTATTTTGTTGAATAATTGGAAAAACCAGAATATTTTAAAATTAAATAAAAATAAATAACATTTTTAAACAGAGATTACAAGGTGGTGTAAATATACCTAGTTGGTTTTGGAGGTTTAAGAAACAACAGTTTTTGTAGTTGTGAAATTTCAGAAGAAAATTGAAAAATTCCCAAATTCATTGTGAAATCACAGTGAACGCTGTGAACTTGAGCAGACTCCATAATACTTGTGAAATTAATATTATTTGTATTTCTATGTTGTGAAATTATTCGAAACTTGTGAAATGAAAATGTAAAATCACAGTCCAACTAAAAGTGTATTGTGATTTCACAAGTTACTTTCACTATAAGTTTGTGAATGTACTCGCTAATTATGCAAACATCTTGTGAAATTAAATTGTGGAAATGATTCAATATGGCGAATTCACAAATAAGTATTTATTTCTTGTATAGGTAATCACATCAATTGAGAATTTGTAAGTATTGTATTTGTATGTATTTCTTAAAAATGTATAATTACAGCGGCGTGATGTAATATTACAGTGTGATATTCTAATCAGGATGCAAATTCACAATCCATTGGTAAATTTGATTTTACTCCTCAGGTCTTGTAATTTCGCAGGAGGGTGGGTAAATTGGTTGTATTTTCAAAATGTGAATTCACAAAGACGACTGTAAAAACACATAAAAATGGTGAACTTACAATACGTTTTGAGAAAACAATAAGTACCTGTGATTTTTCATTGCGATTTTACATTTTGTGTAGCATTTTACAAAAAAAAAATGTGTTTTGTTACTGAAATATCTTGTGAAGTCTACAGGTTATATGAAATTTCACAATATTTCTGAGAAAACGCATTTTTTTTCACAATGTACTTGTATTGTTGGCAATTTTTTTTTACAGCTATGGGACTGTAAACTTTCCGTCAATATCTACGCAAATTCACAATGTGATCCAAATATTTTTTTCAGCGTAGGTATTGGTATTTTTCTTACATCCTTAATTTTTACGACTTACGTTTA
Source organism: Crepidodera aurea (assembly GCA_949320105.2). NCBI lineage: Eukaryota > Metazoa > Arthropoda > Insecta > Coleoptera > Chrysomelidae > Crepidodera > Crepidodera aurea. The sequence goes on along the minus strand of OX439477.1, from coordinate 16,587,684 downwards.
TAGGAAATATTGAAATCTGAAGCAAGATACGCCTACACACTATCAACTGAAGAATTCAGACCATGATTTCCTGGTTGAATTACCTAACAAGACTATCAGGTGAAAGTAAACAAAAGAGGTGCAAAAGCAGAAAGGAAGTTTCAAGAATTTTTAAAAATAGTGAATAAAATGTTTGACAGGGAGATGCGTTTCGTTCCAAACAATAAGGGAGACCATTCGATTGGTTTGTTTGTTTATTTGATACATTAAAAAAATTGTTACATATACAAATTAGTAATAGAAATTACAATTTAACATTAAACATAGATACTAGCAAAAAAGAAAAAAATAAAAATAAATACTATATCCCCGCAAATTATTGATTCCATTTTATATTTTTATCTATAATAATTCCTAGATATTTAGTGTTTTCAACTTCTTTTATGTCTCCAATGCCATTAATATGAATGTTCTGAAAATTAGGTCTTTTTGTATTTGTAATGGTAAATGCTATATAATTGGTCTTATCTGCATTTAAAGACAGCTGATACCCATCTAACCACATCTTTATGACATTCATACCTTCTTGAACGCTTTCCTTAGTAACTTCCCAATCATGCCCACTAAATATGGCAACAGTGTCATCAGCACATGATACTACTTTGCTATCTATGTCAAGCGTTAATAGTGAATTTATATAAATGGTGAAGAGTACAGGTCCCAGGACTGTCCCTTGTGACACTCACACTCTCACGAGTTGCGGTTCACTTAGACATTTATTGGCTTTAACATATTGTGAAAGGTCATTTAAATAATTTTTAAAAAGATTTAACACAGTACCACGGATCCTATACCGCTCTAACACTTGTAGTACTGTGTCAAGAGCTTTCCCTAAATCTAGAAATACTGTGATACATTTTTTACTATTATCAAGGTTGATTGAAACTTCATTAATAACGTCATACATGGTATCTGATGTGCTTTTACCTTCTCGAAAATACCTGCTATAATCCGTTACTGAAAAAGGGTCAACATAATCCTATAGGTAAGTTGGTCAAATGTCGGAACAGGTAAAAAAATAATACAAATCAACTAAATACTAATTATATTTATTCCAATGGAGTAAATATTTATTTGACAAACATTTAATAAAATTAAAACGAGATAAACAGTTAGTCTTGAATTTTATAATTATACCATCAATAAAATCTTGTCTTTTTTTCGTATATTTGTTAATTTTAGACGCACTGACTGTCTTAATTAATATAGTAGTATAATAAAGTTAAAAATATCGGGTGTGCTGAATAAAAAGAGTTAAATTGGGAGTGGAATAACTCGCATGCATCCGTTGTTCTACACATGCTGTTTGTGATGCAAGTCCACATAAGTGGAGGAAATTTTTGATTGAACATCAAAATGAAATCACGCGTTCATCATTTGGCATTATTTCAAAAATTTCGTTGGCAAAAAAATGACCCAAAAAATAATCTCAAAAATTGATGGCTCGATCTAAAATGGTCAAAAAATCCTCGTCTCGTGAAGTTTTAGGCTGTAAGTTAACTAACTGATGTCTAAACTAGAAATAAACGTTCTCAATTCATTAAAACAGTACTACAAGTACATTAAAGGTTGGGGGTAGTTAATCTATTGCTTTCATATTTTTTGCCCAACTGAATGGTAGGATTAGGAACTACCTGATCTTTTTGCCTAACTGACATATTACGACAATGAGACATAACTTCGTAACGACTTAGTATTGTCTTTGTAGAAAAAAAACGCACTTATAATTGTTTCAGAAATAATATATCATTATTATTAAAGCATCCGCGTACATTGAGAAGAAAAATGTCATTCGAGTGCAACTAGCGTAACACATACTATAATTATTTCTGCAATTCCACCATTCCAAAACTGTTTTTAGCAATTTTAGCTTTCTTTCGACAGTCGGTAGTAGTTCGAGTAATTTATATGTATAATAAACTCAATTATAGGAATAAATTCATTTTAATGTCGATTTACATGGTAGTCCGAGCCCTGTAGAGAGAGCTTTAACGACTCCATGATGACCGCGACTACTTTAACTTGATGAAAATTCATCCTGTGTGGTCAGTTAGCATAAACGTAGTTTAAAAAAAAATACGCCTAAACGGCAACACTATATAGAGTATATTTTTGCATTTATCCTACGCTTTTTGCACAACTTCAGTTCTAGTAATTTATAGTAAGTAAACTTACAGATTCTTGGAAGGAGTTGAAGCGATGATTTGAATTTTAACAAAATTCAATCATAACCACACAACTTTTATTTATAGTACAGGGTGGCCAAATAAGAATGCGAGGTACTGTATCTGGGAAACTATCCATCGTAGAGGCTTGCGGAAAAAAAAGTTATTACTAAAACGGCCAAGAGAAAAACCTGGAAAATATTTTCAAGTTTCTAAAATGGCCGCTAGGGGGCGTAACTGCAATCTTGAATCTAAGAAAGTGATGTTTCTGGGAATTCCGCTATATTAACCTAACAAAAAAATACCTGATCTTTAAAGTAGAGGATAATCTGAATCTTTTTTGTTTGACAACTTTTACTGCATCTCTAAAAATAAAGTGGTGGGGGGTATTCAAAGGTTTCAGTAAAAAACACCCTGTATATTCGAAACGGCTGAGCCGATTTTAACAAACTTGGGCTAGTTGAAAAGTGCTATTCTTGGGCTACAAATGCTATAACATTTGAAGTTTTGTTAGTTTCAGATGTCGCCGCTAGAGGGCTTTTTTCGACATTTCGACAGAAATGGTTAATTTTCTCAAAAAAATTAAATGCATTGGTATGATTTCTTTTTCACGAAAAAGTAGCTAAATGATGCCTAAACAAGCTCGCGAAAACCGCATCTCGGTATCTTGTTCCTAACCTAAAATTTAGGCCAAAGAAAATTTTATTCGGAAATCCCTTAAATTTTTAATTTTTTAAACTAATTAATTCCTTTTATTATGTAGGTTGTGGCCCTAAAAAGGACCGAATTAAAAAAGAAAGGTTTTTAATGTTCCCGTAAATGCTCGAAATGCTGAAGCCTCTCATGGGTAGACAAAACTGCAGCTTCAATTTCGGCTCTCGGTATGTTACGTAATGCATTAGGAATCCGGTTTTTCGTATCTCTCTGGTCGTAGGTTGAGTCTGAAAATCAAGACAAGTTAAGTCTGGTGATCGCGCAGGCCATGGAAACAGACTTCCTCTTCCAATCCAACGCTGTTGTAATACTGCATTAATATGCTCTCACACAATAATGGAGAATTTTTATTTCTAATTTACCTTTAAAATCTGCACAATATGCATTATTGGTCTGCAGAAAATCCGCATTGGTTGCGTGAAGTTCAGCACCAAGGACGTTGGAGTTTAAATGTGTGGTGTGGCATACTGGGAGGCAGAATTATTCCTTTTAGCAATCCCTAAGTGGCAATATCTTTCTTGACTTTTGGCCAATAAATTACCGTTGTTGTTGGAAGATGTTTCACTGTAAACACGTCAAAACTTGTTTTTGCAGTTGAATGATTGCCCAGCACATTATGCTATTATTGTGCGAGAGCATATTAATGCAGTATTCCAACAGTGGTAGATTGGAAGAGGAAGTCTGTTTCCATGACCTGCGCGATCACCAGAATTAACTTGTTTTGAATTTCAGACTGAACCTACGACCAGATACATATGAAAAACCGGATTCGTTAATGCATTACGTAACATACCGAGAGCCGAAATTGAAGGTGCAGGTTTGTCTACCCATGAGAGGCTTCAGCAATCCATAGAGCGTGATGATCAGCATTTTTGAGCATTTACGGGGGCACTAAAAACTTTCCTTTTTTAAATCGGTCCTTTTTGGGGCCACAACTTACATAATAAAAGGAATTAATTAGTTTAAAAAATAAAAATTTAAGGGATTTCCGTATAAAATTTTCTTTGGGCTAAATTTTAGGTTAGGAACAAGACATCGAGATGCGGTTTTCGGGAGCTTGTTTATGCATCATTTAGCTACTTTTTCGTGAAAAAGAAATCATACCAATGCATTTAATTTTTTTGAGAAAATTAACCATTTCTGTCGAAATGTCGAAAAAAGCCCTCTAGCGGCGACATCTGAAACTAACGAAACTTCAAATATTATAGCATTTGTAGCCCAAGAATAGCTCTTTTCAACTAGCCCAAGTTTGTTAAAATCGGCTCAGCCGTTTCGAATATACAGGGTGTTTTTTACTGAAACCTTTGAATACCCCCCACCACTTTATTTTTAGAGATATAGCAAAAATTATTAAACAAAAAAGGTTCAGATTATCCTCTACTTTAAAGATCAGGTATTTTTTTGGTAGGTTAATATAGCGGAATTCGCAGAAACATTACTTTCTTAGCTTCAAGATCGCAGTTACGCCCCCTAGCGGCCATTTCAGAAACTTTAAAATATTTTCCAGGTTTCCTCTTGGTCGTTTTAGTAATAACTTTTTTTTCCGCAAGCCTCTACGATGGATGGTTTCCAAGATACAGTACCTCGCATTCTTATTTGGCCACCCTGTACAATAAAATTAGAATTGTAAATGGTAAAAATTAGGGGCAAGCTGAAATTTTGCAGGTTGTTTTGGTCAAAGGGACGATCTCAAATCCAAGTTTTCGACCTTCAACCCCTTGCACAAGGATGATTTTTGGGGTGAGTTTGTTTTTTGCAAATGCCTCCCTCATTTTTAATCTTGCAAAAAAAACGTTCAAGAGCAATTTGCAACAACTTTCAATTCTTGACTTTTTTTCATAACTGCATTATTTCGTTTATAACAATTGTTTAAAAAATTGAAAAAGTGGTTTTATCGTTTTTTTTTCAGTTGTCGCAAGTTTCTCCACTGCAATTCTTGCAAATTGGGGTACATTTGAGGCCAGCTTTTCGGCAGCCACAAGCTGGTCCGCAATTTTTCGTACATTTTCACGATATCAGTCTGGAGCAGGACCTTCAGTAGTTTTACAAGATGTCCACCCATGCAAACTTTTGTTCCATCCCCATTCCACTGGGTCTTAACAATTCCAATTTTTTTTCGGAATGCAGAATAATGCGGTTTCGTTCAGTCTGGAAGTTTTTTTTAATCAAATCGGTGGAAAACTGAAAAAAAAACGAAAAAACCACTTCTGCAATTTTTCAAACAATTATTATAAACAAAATAATGCAGTTATGAAAAAAGTCAAGAATTAAAAGTTGTTGCAAATGTAATTCTCTACAAAATTGCTCTTAAAAGTTATTTTGTAAGATTAAAAATGAGGGAGTTATTTGCAAAAACAAACTCACCCCCAAAAACCACCTTTCTGAAGGTCGAAAACTTGGATTTGAGTTCGTCCCATTGACCAAAAACTACCAAAATTTCAGCTTGCCCCTAATTTTTTCCATTTAGTCAATGGTAAATTGTCTCTATTTACTGTAGTACTAAAATATTTTTTGTACTTACGATAATTAAGAAATAATTAATATTAGGTAATGCATTTCTACTCTTAAAAAATTTTTATTTAATTTTTATAAGTAAGTCAAAATGAGCTAAAGGTTCTCTATGCGAAAAAGAAAAAGCCACTAATGAATTACAGGAATGAATTCCATAAATATCCGCGACTCGGTTTGATACCCGTTTTGAAAATAATGAGTGCCCTAACGGATGTGGTAAAAATAATTGTAGGATGGTGATTATATTCAAATTTCGTTTGGGGTGAAAGAATGAACCGTTTGTGCTATAGTGGAAGCGTGGGTTAACTAGAAAGCGTGTACCATTTAAAAGCAAACAACCTTAAATTACATCGCGGTACATGTCACAATCTCTAAAAGTGACTTTTTTATACGTACACTACAATTTGTAAGACGAAATTTTATCGCTGTTTCTCGTTTACGTGATTTTCTTTTTATGGCGTTTTTAATTTTCTCTTCAACTCTTTGCTCTTTTATTTATTTAGTTTTTTTCGACGGCACAATTGCTCAAAATAATTTTGTAGACGGGCTGTTGTCGTTTTATACTTATACAATTGTAAAAAAGGATCATGTCAAGAAATTTTACTTCTTGATGTATAGAAACGAATTTCGACTGTTCTACTACACAGGGTCGCATTAATGGTTTTATAAAAATAAGTAATTGATTTATATAGGGTTGCACACATAGAAGACTGAATCCTTAATACACACCTGTTACAAATTTAGACCGCCCACCTACAAAACAGCCAATCCAGGAAGCTTTTGACCTGATCACGCGTCGTGCACTTTGTTTATTTTGCTTGTATGTTAGTTGTATTCAGTATAGTCCTGACCTGCCATCTTTCCCAAAAATATGATGTGATTGTATTCGTTTTTTTAGATCGCAGAAAAAATTCATTTGAGTAATTTCTCGTGTTTCTAGTTGGTTATTTATTCGTCCAATCCAATTATAAGAAAATATTTTTCAAGTACTCTTTTAGAACGATATCATAATGGGGCGTGCCCGTCCTTTTTAATCCAATTCTCTTTCATTTCGCATGGTTAGATTTAATGTGTTTGAAAATTTGGGAACAATTTCAACTCTAATTAAATATTTAAATATGTTCCAGCTGTCAAATTGCCGTCAACAAAAATTGGACCAATTATATGGCTGCCGTGATACATGCCCAAACGTTTTAGGATGTAGTATGTGGATGTCGCGCATCTAATGAGGATTCTCCGTAAGGAGACAGATCAATTCTTTATTCCAAACTGTTTATACTTGTTTAACGGAAATTTATGACGTTTACGCTCTAGTTTGTAATGTTTTCCGGCAACGGTTTCAATGTTTATTTAGTAAGTGATCCTGTTGCCAAAAACCCTTGACAACTTTGTGCATTTCAAACATGTACGACAACGATGACAACCCTAACGTAATAAATTCAATTTTATTGCATTTTAAATTCGACTTTATGTCGTTATTACTTCCGCGCGAGCTCGCCTCCGATAAAAACTTTGTTGTGAATACTTCCAAGTTTCATATTTTCGCTCTTTGATCGTAATACTGGAAATTTCCGCGAAACGGATAACCGGGTATATGATAAATCTTGAGACCACCCGTAAACCCGTAGTGAGGAGGATCTCTCGCCTCTATTCAAACATTCGATATTTTCCCACATTTTTTATTCGCTAATACGAAGGATGCTTCTGCTTGTATGCAATTTTCTTAATAGAAAACTCTGGTCTTATTGTAGACTACTATTTTGAAAACCCTCGGGAGGAGTGGTTATTTTCTTAGTCTTTACTAAACTTGAAATATTAACAAATCGCTATTAGCCCAGTTTTGAAAATAAAAATTGCGCCGTATGAATGCTGTAAAGAAATGATAATTTTAAAACATAAGTTTTGTTAAACAGAGATAATGTTAATCATTAGGACTCTGTTAATATACAGGGTGTAACAAAAAGGTAGGACCATCATCCCTTTGCGCCGTGGGTTCCAACACGCATCTGGACCGATGTAATTCAATACCTGTGGGGGCACGTAGGCCAAGGAGTAATTGTTTTAAGTTCAGATGCGATGCAAACCTTTTGAAATCTACCATTGATCCCTCAAGAAATATTGGATTTTTTATATATACTATAGTAATAAGGTTAGGCGACTGTCTAAGTTAAGGCAAAAAGCGTTATTTGGGTATGAAATGAAGAAAAGTCTTTTATCTGTTCAATCTTTTTAAAAATAAATAGATTTTAAAATCAAGAAGCTCCCTTTCTGTTTGCAAACTATTATAAAAATTAGGTTTAATCAAAGGTAATACCACGAGTCCTCAAAATTTTATCGATTAAATTTTAGAGGACGTGTGGTATTTGGAAGGATTTTTTTAAATCATTTTGTATTAAAAACAGAGAATATAGTCATTAATGCAAAAGACACTTTACACACAAATGTTCATTATTTTCTTTATCAAATTAAATTGAAATAACAAAAAATATTGAGCTGTTATAGTTTTAAATACAGGGCCACCAAGGCATATAGGATATAGAGTTTGACATTTATCAGTTTTAAAAAGATTTATGAATTTTTAAGTATTTGGGTATTCAAAAACTGATGTTGTGTAATAATAATAATATACGCCCTGCAATTCACTGCCTTACGAGTGAACCCCAGAAGCTCTGCAGCTTGTGTGTGTGAATAAACGAATAAACAGGTTAGTTTACAAATAAATTTTGAAATTTGGGTATTAACATAGATTTGCAATACATTTTAGTATAGTAATAATTGATAATGCTAAATAAAAGTTGTTAAATGTTTATATTTGACATTTCAAAAAAGGTAAATACAGTTTAATCAAAAAACAATTAAGAAGAAGCGATTTTATCAGTATAAAACACAATGATTGGTTAGGATCCTGAGCTCTTATTGGCTGAAACTACAAAATCTGACTATTTTGACAGATGAAAAAAATAATCAGTATAAAACACAATGATTGGTTAGGATCCTGAGCTGTTATTGGCTGAAACCACAAAATCTGACTGTTTTGACAGATGAAAAAAACAATGATTGGTTAGGATCGTGAGCTGTTATTGGCTGAAACCACAAAATCTGACTGTTTTGACAGATAAAAAAATAATCAGTATAAAACACAATGATTGGTTAGGATCCTGAGCTTTTATTGGCTGAAACCACAAAATCTGACTGTTTTGACAGTTAAAAAAAATAATCAGTATAAAACACAATGATTGGTTAGGATCCTGAGCTTTTATTGGCTGAAACCACAAAGTCTGACTGTTTTGACAGACGAAAAAAATAATCACAATAAATCTGGGATCGAATAAGTGAACGTCCACGTTTCACTACATTACACTGTCAAATTAGAACGATAGTTTCTGTACCTTATTAGTCTCAAAACGTATCTCTGGAACCCACTTCCCGTATAAATGACGTTTTCCAAAGACAATGATTAATTACGACGAAGAATTTAAATTTCGAAAATAAACGTGTTGCAAACAATTATTTCTGTGAACTATGACGAGATGGGCAAAATAACGAAGTAACTTCTAGCGTCCCGATGGATTCCAAAATAAACATCGTACGAAATTAATTTTATTTTTGTTGATAGGTGGTCTGAGAAGTCGCAGATGTGTCTTTTCTTTGAACTAGTTTTTTTTTCTAACTTTGAGCTGTGTCCAAGTGCCACTATGGTATTTATTTTAATTAAAATCCAACAACTATTAAAACTGTATTCGGGAAGGTAAAAATTTGTCAGCAAAATAATGATTTCTCGCAATTTTACGTAGAGAGAATTGTTTAAATCATCAGTAGGAATTCCGTAGGTATTTATAGTAAATTAATAAAAAAAAATGAGTTATTCACTAACCTGTATATTGGAATACTTCAAATACACTCGGTATAACAATTAATTAGAAAACTAAGATTAAATAGTACCTGCATCTGTCATTTTTAAATATCTAAAAAACCTTTCGGTTTATATATAGAGGGTCGGTCGCAGAAAATTATATCCGTAAGTTAAAAATGATGCATTCTGTTCCATTAGAAATACCCAAGGTACTGTCAACTTCCGGTATAACCAGAAGGGCCATAAAAATGAAAATATTTTGTTTTAAGTGGAAGTGGTACTTTACAAACTGAAACACCTGCGGGGGCAACGGATGAGGCAGAAGTATAAAATTCGCTATTCGAGTATGCCCTTTTGAATAACTTTCCTGATTTTCTTTACTTACCACGGAAATGATAATTTTTCACCCATCCGTTTATCCCTGGCAAAAATTTAAAAAAGTGAATGTATTTTGAGAGCGGCGCCACTCTCCGTATGCAAGATGTTGCCATATGCAAGGGTTTCGTAGTCCCTAACTTTGGAGGTTTCTTTTTCATTATTAGTAGATGAGAAAATTTGTATTTGTTGGTAAAGATCTAATCATGTCCCTATGTTCTCACTTTTTCGAAATTTGCTTTGGTTCTTTTCTAAAAAAAATGGACTAAAATGTCACTTGAGACGTCTGTGAAGCAAAAATAGTTTTATTTCGGTAAATTGAACGGTATTGGTGTGACGAACATTTTTGCTTATAAAGAATACACAAAATTTCAACAGAAAATGAAAGTATGGACAGGGATAACATAACAATACTATATTTTATATGAAACTTCTCCATAGTTTGTAAAAAATTAGCCTGATTTTTCTACCAACTATTAAATATCTTCTATAAAAAGAGTTGCTTCTTTATAATTTAAAGAAAAACTTTAATTTATAAATGTTATATTTTACTGCAAGGTGTTTTTCGAGACTTCTACAAAACTTTTAAACCGTATACTAAAAGTTTCAATAAAGTAGTGCCAAGTACGAAATATACCTAAACTTAGAAGGTTTCGAAAAATTTTAAATTCCGAACACTTTACAAAGTTGAAATGGGAGTTTCGATATATATATACTCCGAGTTGAAATGCATATAGAAAAATATAGCAGGTCTCAAATTTAATTGACCCCGTTGAGACAGCCTGATTGTCTTGCTGTGTTGCCGAATTATTTGCAGTTTAGGTATTTTGAATTACAAAATTTATTGACAATAAAATCAGAAAAATTGTTTAGCGTCGTTTTCTCGTGTCCATAATTACTTGTTATCAAAGGTATTGTAATTTTTGGTGACAACAGCTGTCAAGTTTTGCCGCGGGTAAACTCGAAAAAACTATTGACAGGAGCTGTCATGCAGTTTTTTCATCTAGAAACCATTTGTAATTCAAAATTGCGCGTTTGTGATTGGTGGAAATAGTCGCTAACAAATTAATGAATGGATCATTGTTAAAAATAATGCATAATACAATTTTATGTTTAACAGAGCAACTTACCAGATTATACACGTTCGTATAAGAGATATCACTTCCTGCTTACCTGAAAAATAGAAAGGAAATAATTACTTTTACGTTACGACAAAAGGTAAAGAAATGATCGAATAAATAAATAAACAATTTTTTAATTTAATTAACTTTTTAATCCATTGTCAAACGTCAGACACAGTAAATTATGACTTTTAAAATTTGTTTCTTTTCGCATAAATATCAACTAAACATTATTTTGCAAGTGCAGTTTCATCTCTGTGCAATTTTTCACTTTACACCCGACATGGTCCGAAGCGACAAACAAAGCGTTTTATTTAATAACGAAATTAAAAGAGCAAAAAATCTAAAATTCCAGTAAAACAGTAGACCATGATAGAATGCAATTATTTACCTAATTCACTTAAAAACATCCGACCGAAGAAAAAGTAATTACGTACTCGCTCTTAATGGACGAAAGCTTTGATTCATTCGTCCTGTTTTTTGCAGCTTTTTGAAAGGAACAGGTACAGCAGCGGACAATGGAAAAACATAACAATAAAATTTGATATGAGTTTTTGAAAAACGTGGAGACGTTTCAGATCGAGATAGACAGATCTATGCGTGGAGAACTATAAAATTCAATCAAAAACATAAAATAGAAATTTTTGCCAATAGAAAATGGTCCCAAAATCCTGAATCCATCACTGAACCAAACGAATTACATCTTTAATGGAATCCAGGCTAAACAAACTAAATTCCGCAAAAACTATAAAATCTAATCATTACCATCGTGAAAGGCATAATTAAAAAAATAACCTAACCTTATAAAACGGTAAAGATAGAAAAAAATAAGGAACGTGATTTATACTTAAGGTCGACGTTCTATCGAAGATGTGCAAAAAACTTCACGAATCGTGTTCGAATTAAACTTCCTACCTTTTCCGAGGTTACAAAGTCAACAGTAATCGTTGAAAATTGGGTATAACATTTTTTTAAAAGACGGATATAGCAGTTTGATATAATACGAGGGTGATGCTGATTTTTTTTCGATACTATAAAACTTCTTAAATATATTTTCCTTTAGAGGTTAATACACTTTTGCATTTTGTCAGAAACAACAGGATAATTTCATTATAGGCATTTTTTGTACCCTACATTCCACCCTGGCATCTTGTAGTGATTCTGAGACACCCAACCATTGTGTTTTTAGACAAAGATGTTCATGTACAATTGTTTGCGCTACTGTTGACTCAATGGCAGAGCGATGGCCCACAAAATTATTTTTTCGATAGCGTTTACAATTTAAGATGGCTGCAATCAATTAAAAACTGTTTCAATTAACTAAATTATTACTTCGATCCCAGCATATATGAAATTTACATTGTTGTCTCAGTGGCGTAGCCAAGGGGGGGGGGGGCGAAACTTTTATAAGTTTATAAGAAAATGTGGTAACTATATATCACATAATTATTTTACGTTTTTGAGCCAGCGATTAAGTTATATTCAGATGATTTTTACGCTATTCCAAATTTTAGCCGTTTTACCCGTTACCACTGCCTCTGTAGAACGAACTGAACGAAGTTTCTCAACGATGAAAAGACTGAAATCATATTTTCGGAATAATACATCTACCAATTGATTAACTGGCCCAGCTTTGATGTCAGACAAACACGCAGAATTGCCTTTGAATAATTCTCATTCAAAATTCAATCTTATATTAATAATTAGTTGTCTTTTAATCTTATCTTAATAATTGACAAATTGTTGTTAAATAAAATAATGTATTTAAATAGCCTACATTGTATACAGGGTGACCCAGAGTTAAACGTTAAACGTTCAGGATCGGGTTTTCAGGAAAAAAATAAGATTTTTATTTCCGAGTTTTTAATTTTTTCTCTCAAAAACTAAGCGAGATACGAATAACGTTGAAGAAGCAAAAAATTTGTGTGTTCAACTGTTGAATCCAAGAATACAAAAAAACAGTGGCGTACACTGATTTGTCCCAATATCAATTAAATTACCTTGTGGAACGTCACTGGAATTAATAATTTAATTCTAATAATATTTAAATTATTGCCGCAAATAAGCATGCCAAGTTTTATCAAAAACAACCAAATTGTTTTTTGAGCAATTCATAAAAAACTCTTTTGTTCTAAAATCAAAACAAGTTAGGACCCAGGATTATGGGAATAAAAAATCTTATTTTTTTCCTGAAAAACCGATCCTGAACGTTTGACGGTTTAACCCTGGGTCATCCTGTATATTTACCCCATCCCTGCTGAAAAAAGTATTTATAGTAAGTATTATCTACGAGAAATGGTGGGCCCCCTCCGAAAAAAATTCCTGGCTACGCCACTGCACGTCTCAAATATTGGCCACTAAAGGGTAAGATTTTGGTCAAACGCGTGATTAAAGAGTGCATCGTTTGTTTTAAGGTGAATCCTAGACCCATACGCCAATATTTATGGGTGATCTTCCTAATTATAGAGTAACACCAGCGCGACCGTTCTCAAAGTGTGGGGTCGACTATGCTGGACCGATCCTGGTAAAGGAAGGCACTACTAGAAATTTGTCAAATCATATGTTTGTATTTTCGTTTGCTTAGTTGTTCGCGCAGTTCACATTGAGCTGGTTATGGATTTGACAACAGAGGCTTTTTCAAATGCATTAAAAAGATTTATTTTGCGACCACGGAAACCTCTAGAAATTCATTCTGATAACGGCTCTAATTTTTTGGGAGCCCACAATCTAGAGCTTCATAAATTACTTAATCATAGTAAACATAATTCTAAAGTATCAGATTATTGAGCCCAAGAAGGAATCAAATGGTTTTCTATACCTGCCAAGGCACCGCACATGGGTGATATAAAATGACTTCAACAATTTACTGAGCAGTTTTGGAGAAGATGGAGTAGAGATTATCTTACTCAACTTCAAATTCGGAATAATTGGAACAAGTCCGGAAGTGAAGTAAGGGAAGGTTTGTTGGTGGTCTCCCTTAAAATGGCCCTTCGGCAGAATTGTTCAACTCTTTCCAGGTGCAGATGTTATTACAAGATTAGTGTCGATAAAATTGCCAAATGGACATATTGTTAAACGTTTTTATAGTTATGTATTGTTATTAATGAAATGGTGGACATGTTATACATGGTAACAAAAAAAACGGATGTTTGAAGATTGATAAATAAATTTTGTAATGTTAATCATCATCATCATTAAAGGTCCTTCGAATTAATAAAAGATATTTCACGTAATCACTGGTTATATTTGATAACTGAAATTTTGAGAAGACCTTTTAAGTTTTTCGACTGTTCGGGAAAAGTATACGATTTTGGAACCAATTTCATTAGATTTCCCATGCAATTTTACGTCTAGTGAATTATAGATGATTTTTGGAAACGTATTCCAGATTGATTTTTTTTGATTTGTTAAGTCACATAATCATTTTGTAAGCGAACGATTTTGTATCAGAAAACGTCGGTAATTTTACCCTTGTATACAAGATGTTTTGTTCCAAACAGCATTCCGTACGAACAATAACACGTTTTTGGTCCATTAGCGATATCAAAAAGATGTATCATGTCAGCCGGCCTGTCACCCGGAGATATGCTAATCTTTTCAACTTTAGTGGTATCAATTTCCTAATTTCATACAGAGGCGGACAACATGAATTTTAACATGGCATACAATTTCGATTTTGATGGCTCATCAGAGCGCACATTTGGTAATCTAAGAGACCATCCTTTCTTACAAGGTTTTTGTATTTAATTTTTTGTGAGTATGATTGGAGTAACTGAATTATTTTCTAAAATTTAATTGTGTAATCAAATATCTCAAATTTGAGATGTAAGAAGAAAAGTGGCTTTGGATCGATTAGAATTTGAATTAAATAAATAAGGTAGGAAATACTTGCATCCTTGATTGGTAATAATATTCTTTCGGAATAGTTGAGTACAGTACACGAAGCATAACGAATTGTGTAATTTTCTTGCATTGAAAGATCATCTATAGAATAGTTTCACTAATCGGTCAACAACTCGAAAGTTGGGACACGTTTATACATTTTTGCACACTTTTAAACATTTTTAAACATTATTTCGTATATTCAATTTTTGAATGACTAAATAAGAACTCTTTCTTTTCGTTCGAGCCAGTAAAATATTTGTAACACAGAAAAAATAATACGAAAAATGTTCAGCCTAGACTTTAGACAAACTTGTAAGTCCACATTTATTAAATATAAAATTATGCCATTTTACAGCACATAGTCTAATACTGCATTTTGTATGTGAGAAAAAAACCATTAGAAGTATAGATTTATTTCATGATAGCTTGTAGGAACTTCACTGTTTTTATTTGTGCCGCCTGTATTTTGTAGTTGTTATATACACTTTTTTTGCGTGATAAATTTAAAGATAATCTCAAACATACTTGTTAGAGTAAGTGATTGACTTGTCCTATATATTTTGTAATGTCACAAAGGGTAATTAGTATATTATATTATAAGGATTAAAAGTGCATATTTTTTTTACGAGCAATATTTGCAGTTGCGAGGCGGAGCGCAGCGCAGCCGAGCGAATGCAAAATTGCGAGTAAAAATAGGCACTTTTAGTCCGTATGATATATACTATTTTTTCTCCAACCAAGTCAAAATTAAAATAAATTTAGTTTTATTCAAAAATCGTTAATAATTTGGTAATAAATTTGAACACCTATTAATTATAACAGCGATAACAAGTCGGTAGTCATGGATATCTGGTATTGTTGGTAAATATTGATTGTCAAGTAGACGTCAGTAGACGTACTAATCATATAATTTTTGTAGTAGTTTTTACGCTGCTTTCAAAATGAATCCCGAACACGATGAAAATATACCTGCGGATATATTGGAAAGTGCCGAAGCAGTATATCTAAATCTTTTGCCACCCAAATCTCGCCAAGTTTATGAACTTGCATATCAGCGATTCATGGATTGGTGTAAAGAAAAAATGTGCAAAACTATGCGGAGAGTGTTTTTATGGTGTATTTCTCAAATTTAACGAAGACCGTCAAGCCATCCACTCTTTGGTCACAGTATTCAATGTTGCGATCCACACTGGATATCAAAAATGGTATGGATATTAGTAAATATTCAAAATTACGAGCATTGTTAAAAAGGCAAAGTGATGGATATATACCTAAAAAGTCTAGGGTTTTTACAAAGGAGGAAGTGGATCGGTTCCTGGATATGGCACCTGATAATGTATATTTGATGATAAAGGTTGTTCTAGTATTAGGAATTGGAGGTGCTATGCGTTGTGACGAACTAGTTCATTTGAAAATTGATGACATTGAAGATATGGACTCGGTCCTGGTCGTAAAAATTTTGCAGACAAAAAACAAGAAACCTCGTTTGTTTACCATTATAGGCGATAATTAATTGCGTTTATTTCGAAAATATGTTGCACTACGGCCATCAAATATACAGGAACGTCGTTTATTTTTGAAGTATGTTAATGGGAAGTGTCAAAGAATGGTTGTTGGTATTCACAAAATTAGTGCCGTACCGCAAGAAATTGCAAAATTTTTGAAGTTAGAAAATTGGAAGGAGTATACTGGACATTCGCTAAGAAGAACATCTGCTACACTTCTTATTGATGGTGGCGGTGACCTCACTTGTCTTAAAAGACATGGAGGTTGGAAATCGAGTACGGTAGCAGAAGGATATATTGAAGAATCACGTATCAACAAAGAGAATACTGCCAGAAAAATATTGCAACCTGACAAAGAAGGTACAAGTACCTGTTCAGATATTTCCTCGAATGTTTCATCAACAGTTACGGAGAATATTTTGAGTTGTTCTAACATTAATGAAAATCTTTTGAATTGTTCGAAAATTGTTAGTGATAATTTCAGTGGTGCTTTGAATTTTGGCAATAATTGTTCCAATTGTACATTCAATATCACTATAAATAACAAATAAATACCTATATATAGTTGCCCAATTAGTTTGTTTTACTAAGTTTGTAAGAGACAATGTTTTTTTCTTCAAATTTCAATTAGAGAGCTCAAATGCAATTACTTTTAGTCCTAGGATTAAAAGTAGCGTTTTTAATCCTAGGATTAAAAGTGTTGCTAAGCAACGAGCAAATTTTTGTACGGTAAGGGAATTGATGGCTTTTGCACCTGAAAATAGTACAAAAATATCAACATTTTTTTATGGTTGGAGAAAAATAAATATTTCTATACTACCTACTGTTTTTTAATTTTAGTTTATTTTACCTATTTTTCTGGTATTGCAAATATGCAGTAAGCCAGTAAGTGTGTTAGTAAAATTAGTTTGCAATAATTTAAACATTTATTTAAAATATAAGAAGGAATCACTTTGTTTTTTTTGTGCAATTAGAAGTACATGTTTTGGTTTTGTTAGATTTCCACTACTGGCACTTGGTGGTTTTCTTTTTCACATGGTAAATATATATTTTTTAATTCTTGTTAATTTAAAGCAATGTAGCTCAATATTTGACAGCACTTTTTCTGAGTGCTTTATTTCTGTCTGAAATTCACACCGAACTTATTTATAGAGATTTTCATTATCCTTTACATAAAGAAAGCTAATTTTCAAATTATCCCGTTCCTCGAACACAACAGCAAACGAGAGGGGATATTCAACAGAGAGAAAGGAGGAAACGATCAAAAGAATTTACTACGACAAAGTGCGTGATATAAAGAGGATTTCTAATTATTTCTGACTCGGTTTCAGTTTTCGAGTTTTATCATTTTGAAAGTCTTGATGCATTGAAAGGTGTACATAAAAGCTAATAATAGTTTCGAAAAGGGATGATACGTTGCGTGTTAATGAGAGAAAATTTTACCATGATTAATAGGGAGCACAGAGAAAAACAGCTGAGAATTTTTAATTTAAACCGTAATTTTATATAATTTTACTACATCAGTTGTGTGATTTCTACATAAACTTGCCGTAAAATTACATATATGTACCATAAAAGATCATTATACAAATGCGCTGTTGCCAAAAATGCGAATTTATCACAGAAACCAGGAAATCCCAAGAAAAAAGTGTATATATTATAATGGTATATGATTTTTCTTTTTTATTTATTATTAATTTTTTATTTAATTTACCTTCTTTCATAAATTTAGACAGAACGTGTTTTATAAATATTGTTATTGTAGTTGGGCGCCATCTGTCTTATTACATAGGAAAGTATAGCCAATATCTATCTCAGGTTCTAGGGTTCTCTTAGAGGTTAGATTTTTATAAAGTCAATGACAACGAACGCAGTGAAAAATTATAAACATTTATTAAAGAAAAATTAACGATAAACTTTGAACAATTGTTTGGTGGAATACGGTAAGTGTAGTTTTTATTAAAAATAATATTTTCAAGTGTGATACGAAAATTTCTTAAACTTCTTACCTTATTCACAGAATTACTTTCTAACCTAACTTAATTAAACTTTTATAAGGTTAGATTGTTTTCAATCTAACTTTATTATTATGGCCTTTTATAGTTTAAACTTTTTAAATATTGTTATTTAGTAATTAAAATGGTACTTTTTATTCAATTTAAGCTTTTCGTTCTCATTTTAGTTGTTCAAAATAAATGGGATTCTATAAAATCGTTTTTCCATATAACACCAAATTCAGGAAACAGGATGGATATTTTTATGCCGAATATAGTTGGATCTGGATATTTTTATACAGGAATACAGCTGGGACTGGAGATGTCCAAACAGGACACAGGATAGGATGAATAATTTTGGATAAAGCCACCTTTTAAGATTCTTCTTCTTGAATTATTTTTTTCTTTTTTTAACCTCACTTTTTCTGACAGGTAACAATTTTTTCTTTTAAATCGCGTTGCTTTGAGTTTTTCTTTTGTTTTTATGTTACGGAGCGGCGTGAACTCTTCAAAAGATTTTGGTAAAAAGCCTTGCTTTGACACACGAAATGGTTTTTATAAAGTACAATGTCATAGCTTCCTAGATGAAAATTTGACATTTTTTTAACCTAAATTTTTATAAAATTAAAAAAATTATTGATTTTATTGCAAATTTTGACTAATAACATCTTATTCTATAGATTAAAAGAAAATTTTTGATATACTTTTCATACAATTTCGAATTATATTAACTTTGTACAAAGACACTTTTTGTTCGTCATCATTAATTTTCTAAATATCTTTAGACTTTATTATTATTGTACATTTTTACTATATTTCTTTAATTATAGAAACCCTAAACTCTTTTCCATTTCATTTACCATAGTTTCGTTTAACTTAAACTAATTTTGTTGAATTATTATTAGATTGAATTTTAAGGTTAACTTTTGATTTTCTTTCTCTGCTGGGATTTGATATAATAACGTTCTTAGTGTTATTATATCAGCAGATTTATCTGTGATCATTCTCTTATGGATTTTTCTATTCAGTTCTACGTTAAAATGCCAGTAAATACTTTAAATCTGTTAATCTAAATTTCTTATGTGATTACAATATTAACTTTTACAAGTAATATTTTCTTCCTGTCTAAGTTGTACGTTTAAAAAAAGGCTTTATATTCAATACTATTACAATATGCTATAAGGAATGGACTTTTTTGCATTTTTTTTACGTCAGATGAACTTCGACAATTACTCGACAATTATTCATAACAATTGTGGTGATATTTGATGTTTATTTGTGAGTGGCACTGCTAACTTAATATAAAATAAAACTAAGCGCGACAAATTTTTTTCGTTCTCGACAATTATTGATTTTGTTGCTAGTGGCTCTGCTAACTTTATAGGGGTTGTTACAAATTTAATTCCTTGTATTTTCCAGTCATTATAGAAATAGGAAATAATTTAACCCATTTTCAGTTACTATGCAATTTATAAAGACTGATCTTTAATGATACCATATATTGGCTTTACAAAACCGAATACATAACCCCCCAGAAATTCTTCTATACCCACACATATATTGATAAATCCTGTATGTGTCCGTGTTGCATAATTTATATTCCCATCTAAATTTTAATTGAAATTCATTACAAATTAACGACAAATGTGGCCTCTGCGGTATCTAAATATTCATGAGCCAATATAACACTGTGTATACCTGCTGCCGATAATTAGAGGGACCAGTTTTATCATATTTTAAATTATTTATTGCTTTTTAATATGACGTACTCGGTGCAATATAAATGAATCTAGTGTTTGGGAGTTCCAGTTAATATATAAGTTAAACCCTGATTTCGAATATCAAATTACACGTAATGTCAACAACCCCAAAGGAAATCTGCATTTTTATCAATTTCAAATGTGTACACACACACACCATCTTTGTATGGGTTTCTTTGTCGAGTGACGTGATGTCATGATAGGGTTGTAAGTGGTATACTCAACATCTTGCGTGACTACTTGTAGACAACCCTTCTTTGACTAATCATCCCCTCGATGATACTACTCGTCTCCCTTTCAGACTTCATTTTGTCCGCTCTTATAATCCCAATGAGATACACTTCAAAAATAATAAGAGAAAAAGAAGTTACTCAAATTTAAAATATTTACAAAATCATAAAATACACAAATAAGACGTTCTTCGATGATGAAGTTCTTAATTTTTGTACCCGCAGTTGGAAAGATTTCGATGAAGAGAAAAATTGCAAAAGTATAAGGCCCAGAACCTGACTGGCCTGTTGGCTTATTGCCAGTGCCATTAAATTAGCAAAAAAAAGGCACAGAAAATTATAAAAAGGTAGATAATACAAAAATTAAAAGTGTAAATCTGGAGGTACCTAATACTAATAGTCCAGGAGTCAGTACCGAAAATCGTCACCGTCTCCTGGACTATAACGGAATAATGGAAGAAATAGATAGAAAATGGAAATAGAAAAAAATAGCCAAAATTTGTAGGTACACACGTGAAATGAAATGTAAGAAGACCACACTGAAAGGTAAAAGGGAATAATAGGATTAGGTATTATAAATTTATTATACAGGGTGGTATACCTATCTTCGCTCGGACCATAGCTGCTAGGCTGATGAAGATCGAGAAAAAAATCTTATTGTAAGTTATTGGAGGTGCTACTTCTTAAAATTATTTTCGAGTATACAGGGTGAAATGGATCACCCTATATATTTTTTCATTTTTAGAATATCTGTCATGTGGACTTTACATGCAACATGCAACGTTGTCAAGTTATTTACATTTTAATAAAATTTTATGAAAAAACATGAGCGAAGAAAAATCTTTATAAAAACTATATTTTCAATAATTGATGCGAAAAACTGGGCATGCACGTACCAAAAGTATGTGCAGAAACGTAAGCATCATTTGGATTCATTAAAAACATACAGGGCGTTTCGAAACAAGGACCAAATTTCACCAACTTCAAATTGCTGAAACTCATTTTTTTCAAATGGATCACCCGGTATATGATATTATAATTTGAAGGTCCATCCAATGACCTTTCCAATGGTACCATATGGAACATATCCAATGATACATTTCGATCCATTTGAAAAAAATGAGTTTTGGGCGATTTGAAGTTGGCGAAATTTGGTCCTTGTTTCGAAATGACCTGTATTTTTTGAATGAACTACGGTCCGAGCGAGGATAGGTGGGCCACCCTGTATACCCTTAACTTTTGTGTAATATAAATCCCTGAGGTCTTAGCAATTTATAGCAGTAGTCCTGTTCTGTAGTTTCGTAAATAAAACATTATTAATCAATACTTGTACAGCATTCCTATTTAATTTGAATCGAAAGTTCAAAACCACCATTAATATTCTCCTTAGATCCGAACTCTAGTCTCCGAAGTTCGTGCCCGGACTGGACCGGCATCGGCACCGAGTATCTACGATTCACGATGATACATCACGTTTTATAGGTGGACAAAAAGTATTGACTTCACTCAATATGATGATATACCGCGATTAAATATTCATTGTAAACTTTTGTAAAGAGGAATGTGAATTTTATTTTTATTTTATTTTTACTAAAGGCTTTATAAACATGGAAACTTTCTACTATGGCTGGATATAGACTAAATAATTCAATATTGGCATCAAGAAATTGTCAGTTTGGCAAAAACGCACCTTGAAAATATGATATAATAAAAAAAAAACACCCTATCGATCTGATGTCTAAAAAAATTAACTACAGAAGTAAGAATATTGTACTAATTTAACCCACAATTAGAGTTAATATGGTGTAAGAGGAATCAAATAACTAAAGTAGATAATAAGCTTTCAAAAAGTGGGAAAACGAAGTGGGTGTCCCGCAAGGAAGTGAGCTGGGCCCTCTTCTCTTTATTGTTTATGTTAATGATATTCATACAGCATTAAAAAGGTCATTTGTTCTATCTGCGGTTGATATCCTTGTTTGTGTGTCAGGAAATGTATACAGTACCTAGATCTTTTCCTACGCCAAAGTGTACCCTTTAAAAAAAATCATTCCAGTTTAGATTTCGTCCATCTAACCATCCAACCAGTCCAAGATCCTCCGTCTTCGGCATCCAACCTGTTTTCTTTTTCAAACGGCATATCTCCGCAAACTTGTTTGTAAAATTCTAACCAGCTGAATCAATTTAAGTATTACTTAAAGTCAAAGGCGAGACGGTTCGCCCGTTGCCCGGTGCCCCTTGTCGATGTTTCGAAACTATAAATACTTCTAAGAGAAGCTCGTCAGGGCGGATCATGATTTTAATTGCAGTTGACGATGTTTTATTATAAATTGTTGAACGACAAATGGTTAATTTAAATTTGCAGCCCACCCGGTAGGGTACATATCTCGAATTTGGTTGAAACAACAATAATATGTGGTGTGTGAAAAATTTTATAATTCAGTGATTCCCAAACTGTTGAGGGTACGGTTTTTTTTGGATATAATTTACATTCACCTTTCACTGCACTCTAAATGTCCGCCAATCTATGACCGTGCTTAAAAATTTAACAAGATTAATAGTTGGGAATCTGAGGCCTTCTAGGAAGCGTTTTATTTAAAGATGCTCTATACAACTCGCGAACATCTACCTAAAAAACATGAAAATGAACTGCCGGATTCGAATTTTTTGCGAATTGCGAAATGTGTCAAAACATGACATTTTTGACAAAACTGAAAATTTTCCTTAAAATAATATTTATTGCAAACTAGTACTTAACTTTGTTAATTGGTTATGAATTTTGGATATGATATTTTTCGGTACTTCCCTGACATAGTGTCATAACAATAAAAAATGTAGAACGTCAAATAAAAGCTACGTCATTTTTTTTTCGCTAGATGACACAAAATATCGTCATATTGCAGAGTAAAATGGTGAGTCGAGATAACTTTTTATCTTTAGAGATACTATAAGCGAGAAAAATATTGCCAATAGAGCAAGGAAACTTTTTTACTTTAATTTTTTTTTCATACGACGTTTAGTTTGGGTTGTGTACTTTTTAAAACCGAACGAAATTGAATCGACGCGTCGCATCTCTTGGCTTTATCACTGTGGGTGCGAATAAAGCGATCAGTGTGTCAAAGAGAGAAAACACCATATACTTCTTAATACGCGCAACAAAGATGACGCGCATTACAATATTAATATGACGCTATAGGGGGTATAATGCGATTTATGAGATTGGGAAATGATAGGAATAATAATAATTTTTTTACAAGCATAAAACACAATATTATTAGAAAAGCCTAACTGACGAAGCCGAAAGGCAGAAACCGGTCTTAGGATGTCGAATCTGATAAATTAAATTCCTTACTCGTTTTCTAACTTTGTATTAATCTCTGAAAGGGATACGAAAGAAGAGAGTGACATTTTGACTAGAATCAGTCAAATAAAAGCTTTGCAACACACAATGCAAATTGTGTATGCAACCCCAATACACCGGGAATTTTTTGCTTTTAATAATTGTCAATACTCCCTTCTAATCATAGATGGCAGCACATCTAAAAATTTTATCTTATAGCGGATATAGCTATTGACTTGTACGAGTTTGGAATTTTATTTATTGGATTCGAAAAGCCTAACTGACGAAGCCGAAAGGCAGAAACCGGTCTTAGGATGTCGAATCTGATAAATTAAATTCCTTACTCGTTTTCTAACTTTGTATTAATCTCTGAAAGGGATACGAAAGAAGAGAGTGACATTTTGACTAGAATCAGTCAAATAAAAGCTTTGCAACACACAATGCAAATTGTGTATGCAACCCCAATACACCGGGAATTTTTTGCTTTTAATAATTGTCAATACTCTCTTCTAATCATAGATGGCAGCACACAATATTATTATTATTTAATTAAAATATTTATTTTACAATGCATTTTCTCTCACACTGGAAACTTATATTGCATCTTACATTTGCTTTCAGGCATTTGCACTTGTTACCACAGTTAAGTAATTTTTTAAAAATATTATTTTGAGAAAAGGAAACAAATCTGAATTCTATAAGGCTGTTTTAAGCGAAATTAAAGATGTATAGTAGAACCCACCGCTTTATGAGAAAGAAAAAACGCTATAAAAACAGCAAAGGATACCGCCAATAGAAGAAATGCTAATTGATCTGGACATTTTTGAGTTCTTTAATGTGGAAAACGCCGTACACTGTCCATATACATAAAAATAAAATGATATTTTGGCTATTAGGACCACTGTGCAAAGATTCAATAACCAACTTACTGGAGATCGTTAGGGGTAATTTGCGTAAAATTTCTATATTGATTAACTTTCTTTAATATGAATTTACATTTTAATTTCTATAACGCATATTAGATTTCAATAGAGGTTGACCACTCCACCTCGCCCATAGGTTCATTTTCTGATCTCTTGTGAGATTCACAAACGTTGCTAATTAAAATTTTTGTCTCAAATTTTAATTCTAAAATTAAAAACACGGTGAATAAAGTCACAAATGTTATAAATTAATTAAGCTTACCTACCCTATCTCAACCCTCACCATTGGATTCACTGTCATCAACGTTGATAATCAATTTGGTCGGACTCGTTATATAAGAATTTTCTTCTTTGATAACATGTTTGATTTTTGTCTGCCAATCATCAGCTGAACTTTTGTTAATTTCTTCTTTTATCAAATTTGCCATCAACCCGTCAAATTTGGGAAACACGTTATAACGCCTTATTCTTTTTTAATTTGTCCCCAAATTAATTCTGTGGGGTTAAATACACAAAAATAGGGCGGAAGGTGCAATACCTCGTGGCCCCTTTTTGATGCTATTTCATCAATAAAAAGTTTTATAATATATATGTAAAGATGCCCAAACGATATGTACAAATGTTTAGAAGTGTCATTTCAAGTTGACATTTTTACTTGATTCCGTTTTCAAGTTAGAAAAATGGCGTCGAATGATGTAATTCCTGCTGGATTAAAAGTTGTAAATAAGCTAATTGTGGATGGATTACTAAAAATCAGAGAAAAAATTTCAAGTTGAAATTTTTATACAAAATAACCTCACAATTAGAGCCCTCCGTGGATGGTTCACACTAGCGTCAGTGTCTATTAGGTATTTGAGGTATTTTTTTGTAAAATAAAGTGTAGAATTTTTTCTCTGATTTTTAGGAATCCATCCACAATTAGCTGATTTACAACTTTTATTCCAGCAGGAATCACATCATTTGACGCAATTTTTGTAACTTGAAACAGGAATCATTTAAATAAAAATGTCAACTTGAAATGACTTGAATCAAGGATTGAAATAGTATGAACGTTCACTTAAATTCAGGTTACTCCTTTCAAGTTACTTGAATTCAAGTAACTTGTAAAGTCTGAACGCCGCTTTATAGAAATTAAAATGTAAATTCATATTAAAGAAAGTTAATCAATATAGAAATTTTACGCAAATTACCCATAACGATCTCCAGCTAAGTTGGTTATTGAATCTTTGCACAGTGGTCCTAATAGCCAAAATATCATTTTATTTTTATGTATATGGATAGTGTACGGTGTTTTCGACATTAAAGTACTCAAAAATGTCCAGATCAATTAGCATTTCTTCTATTGGCGGTATCCTTTGCTGTTTTTTCTTTCTCATAAAGCGGTGGGTTCTACTATACCTGTTGAGCTTTCCACCAATACCAATAGAAGAAAGCGATACTTTTAACACATCTTATATAAAAAATATGATGGCACTTATTCAGCGGTAAAAATTTTAATAGCAGAAAATTTCGAGAATTATTTTTAAAATACGTGTCTTTACTATTAAAGTTAAAGTCTTAGATCTGTGGTACAATAGTATCTACGCATTGATGGTCGTTACGATTTTGAACAAAGCTTAAAGCAAACAGAAAGATATAGAAAATTGAAAAATTGTCATTTTGAAACATGCGACATACGAGACGAACTTGATATACCTGATTGGAAGAAATTTATATCAAATCCTTATAATAAAAAGAACCTCTTGGCATATTTAGCACAAAAACTAATGAAAGAAAATTATGTTATACCTGATCAAATTGAAATTGTATTGGCAGGAATTTCAGAAGATAATCAAAGAAAAATAAAATGGACAAAAATTGAGTCGAAAGTGGTTGATGAGTTTACTATGGGCAATATTTGCAATTATTAATTTTTTTACAGACATGTTTAAGGTATTTGTTATTTACTCATTGGACACAGATGTTTTTATTTTATCAACGTTTTTCTCGGTTACCTTAGATGTCGAAATTTGGATGGAAAGAGAAAATAAATTTATCCCATGTTTATCAATCATTAAAGCACTAGCAAACTTGAATCATCTGGATGTTAAAATATTAGCAGACAATTTGTTGTCAATATATTGTTTATCTGGATGTGATTCTGTTAGCTTTCCGTTTAAAAAATGCAAAAAAAGAGCCATAAAAATAGTGTTGTCTCAAGAACCAGATAAGATGAATATTATGGAACCAAAATATATCATTGGAGTTTATACTATTATACTGGTAGGTAAATAAGGTTTTAATAATGACCTTTTGTTAGGGATTTGCCGCCGACGGAGGATTCTTTTATTTTTCATGTGAGAAGGGCATTTTTACAATGCACAGTTTTCAAAACGACATATATGTTAAAGCCAGATCTGCCAGAAATTCTAAAGTTTGGTTACGAACGCAAAGACAATAATTGTATAGTTCCAAAATTAATGTCCAAAGAAGCAAAACCTACATGTTTAAAAATTACTCCATTTTACAAATGTAAATTATTTAACTGCGGTAACAAGTGCAAATGCCTGAAAGCAAATGTAAGATGCAATATAAGTTTCCAGTGTGAGGGAAAATGCATTGTAAAATAAATATTTTAATTAAATAACAATAATATTTTGTTTTATGCTTGTAAAAAAATTATTATTATTCCTATCATTTCCCAATCTCATAAATCGCACTTTACCCCCTATAGTGTCATATTAATATTGTAATGCGCGTCATCTTTGTTGCGCGTTTGAAGAAGTATATGGTGTTTACTCTCTTTGACACACTGATCACTTTATTCGCACCCACAGTGTTAAAGCCAAGAGATGCGACGCGTCGATTCAATTTCGTTCGGTTTTAAAAAAGTACACAACCCAAACTAAACGTCCTATGAAAAAAAAATTAAAGTAAAAAAGTTTCCTTGCTCTATTGGCAATATTTTTCTCGCTTATAGTATCTCTAAAGATAAAAAAGTTTTCTAGACTCACCATTTTACTCTGCAAAATGACGATATTTTGTGTCATCTAGCGAAAAAATGACGTAGCTTTTATTTGACGTTCTACATTTTTTATTGTTATGACACTATGTCAGGGAAGTACTGAAAAATATCATATCCAAAATTCATAACGATCGGACACCAATTAACAAAGTTAAGCACTAGTTTGCAATAAATATTATTTTAAGGAAAATTTTCAGTTTTTTCAAAAATGTCATGTTTTGACACATTTCGCAATTCCGGATCAAAGGGCGAACAAAAAATTCAAAACCGGCAGGTCATTTTACATAGGTGGATGTTCGCGATTAGTATAGAGGTGGTCGAATTCAGCACGTCAGATTCCCACCTATAACGAGTTCATTTCATTTTTATTTAGTATTGTCTAAGATCTATATATATCCGTTATTATTTACACTAAAACCATCCGAATGAAGTTTTTCAATACTCTTACTCGCAATGATGTGTTGATTTTATTTTTCGTACCAACTCGCCTTTCAAATCATTCCGATCTACCAGCATGTCCTTGAAAACATTTTTTTTATAGTGTATAAAAGAGCCATCGACATTGTCATCATTATACGAGAAGATTCTATGGCTGTGGATTGTCTGCAATTATACGTGTTTACATGTTTAGATTCTTTGTCGGCTACTGGTCAGAGAATTGTTCGAATGCGTACATACTGTTCTTGGTACTGCCATTGCAATTCCACTAATACTTTTTCATTTTATAATAATATATGATGTGTATACTTTACTGTACAGAATTGGGGTCAAAATTAATCAAAGGCACGTAAATCGATAAATTAAATTAGAAAGTGCATAAGAAAGTAGACAAAAATCGCTCTATATTAAAGAATACCCTGTATAACAGACGGTGATATTTTGGAATATACTTGATATAAAAAATTTGCTTAAATTTGAAACTAGTTGGAATAAAGTCAAGTAATTTATTAAACGAAAAGAATCTTTTAGATGGTAATTTTTCTGTGACAAAATATGTACCCCAAACAACATTATATCTCAAGGGTATAAAACAAACGCAATTGAATATGAAAATACATTGCGTGTCACATAAAATTTAAAACCGATTTGTCGGTAAGCGCATCTTAAAAAGTGGTCTTAACATAGCGTCGGGAAAAATTACCTAATTATAGAGCTGCTAGCTACGCTAGGACCCTTATGGACTTCCTTTCACTGGAAAAAATGGTTTTTTTCTTGTTATCTTGGTAGAATAATGAGCAGGTTGAAAATTAGTTAACACACAACGACATATATTGTTTTATTGTAATTTTTTTGATGGTATCCCTCTTAATTGTGGTAAATATGAGAAATTTTTTTTTTAAATGGGTCATTATCTCGATTTTTTAAAATACAATTTAACTACTTAATGTAAAAACATCTTTGTCTAGATATTTAAAATAGGAACGAGCTACGAAAAAGATTAAGAAATGTATTTTTAAAAGACATTTTAATTTTTTTATTTGATAGAGAGAGAATATGCTTTATTGTCAAACAAAAATTACAAAAATTTTATAGACAAAGCGAATTTAAAACCAATCAGATATGTTTCGGCCATTTTAAAACTAACACTATCTATAGATCTTCAATATTTGAAAGAGATGTAGAAAGTGTTAATGCGACAAAGTTAAAGTTTATATTTTTGTTGATTTTTACATTTTTATCTTTATCTATACAAAACTAACAACTGTAGATCTTCATTATTTATTTTGAATACAGCATTTTAAAATCGTAATTGATTTGGACATCAATTCTTGTCTTTTATTACCTTACAATTTAAAAACTATTGAAATTAACGTAAATTGATAATCCTATCGACTGCGCCAAATCGCATTCCGTTCATCTCATCATTAGTTAGCAGCCATAGTTTCTCGCACATAATTCAATTGTTCATAGCAAAATCATCATTTATGCGATATTGCAAAAGACGTCGTCTGCTTCTAAACTTTTAAAGACAGTCATCAGCTATCCTCTCCCGCCCTTACGTTATAAATTGCTGGTTTTGGCGTATTCAGCACAAATAATGAACCAACTAACATAACTATGTGCCATACTGCGTCCGAACCCCTAACAGAAAATTAGAATTATGTATAGTTATATCTATAATTTTCCAAAACCAGGAAACATAAAACTTAATAAAATATGAAAGGAAAAAGTTCAATTTTATTATGTCATGTGTTACATGTGTATCCGCAACCGTGGAAAAGGGAGCGCCTTGATTTCCTTGATTTACAAACCTGCTAGCAGGAATTTGAGTAACATTATTTGTTGCGGGAATGATCAGAAGGTATAGTGTGGCCATCTGAGAAGTGCTTTAAAGTCGATGTCGAGCGTTCTACTTTAATATATGTATAGCTCGGGAGCCAGAGAGTGGATAAAATAGAAACATGCATTCGCCAAGATGTAATCGAAGCGACTAGTGGCTCGGCCACCCGACCATATTATAGTTTAACTGGTCTTTGCGTCCTATTCACTATTACCCACAGATTGAGTAAGCCATATTGTCTAATCACAGCGCTTGGTGTCAATATTCAACCAATGACTGCCTCAAAGGATGCCGCTACGTTGGCGATGCTGAAGTTTTTTTGGTAGCAACAAAGGCGCCGCTTTAAAGCTGTAAATTGGGGCTACTATATGTATTAGACTCATATGTGACTAGAACACAACACAGCACACCCCAATTGAAAATATAAAAAAACAAGTTTGCGAATTACGTGATACTGGCACACACTATGCACATTAAGCAAATCTGCCGGTCGGTCCGGCCACAATCTGCAGTTTTGTTTATGAGACTGAGCTTGCGCTTATTATCTCAATCTTTGGTACAACTACGAGAGTTAAGTGTTCGTGGGAATTGGAACTCTATCGACGGCAAATTCCTTTCCTTTCGTTGCGATGCTCGTTCGTTTTTGTTTTTTTAAACAAAACAGCCATATTAGTATCTGCTTTCCTTGTACAGAATTAGACCGTCAGAGATGCTGGAGGAGATCGGGTTAGGTAACTTGGAGAAAGTAGCAGTTTTTCGCTATTAAATGGGCTGCGAGGGAAATGAGTTGTTAAACTGCAACAGTTATAACAATTGTATTAAAAAATACTGTTATTTTGGAATTTTTCTTTTTCTTAAACGCGAGAGAAAACATTGAAGATTTTAAGAGATAGATGGATGAACTAAAAGCGACTCAATAATTATGTCTCACTCAGCATAAATGCAGATGTACGGTTTATTGGATAAACTCGTTTCTCACCTTTACATTTATCAGTGATTATTTTTTTCATCTGTCAATACAGTCAGATTTTGTGGTTTCAGCCAATAACAGCTCAGGATCCTAACCAATCATTGTGTTTTATACTGATAAAACCGCTTCTTCGTATTTGTTTCTTGATTAAACTGTGTTTACCTTTTTTGAAATGTCAAATGTAAACATTTAACAATTTTTATTATACTAAAATGTATTGCAAATCTATGTTAATAACCAAATTTCAAAATGTATTTGTAAACTAACCTGTTTTTATTAGTTGATTTCAAAATGCCTTTAACATTTTTACATAACATAACACTAAACTTAAAATTAATTAAATTAAGAAAGACTTCATTTCATTCTTCTTCGCTTTTATTAACGGCGCCGTTTCGCGGGGTAGCCAGTCAAAAAATCGCCTTGGTGGCCCTGTATGTAAAACTATAACAGCTCAGGTTTCAATTTAAATTGGTAAAGAAAATTTTCAATATTTGTGTGTAAAGTGTCTTTTGCATAAATGACTATGTTCTCTGTTTTTAATACAAAATGATTCAAAAAATAATCCTTTCAAATACGACTCGTCCTCTGAAATTTTATAGATTAAATTTTTGATCTTCATACTCAAACGCCTTTATTTTAGGCAAAACCACTCAAACAAACTGATTTAAGATAAAATCACTCGTCCTGCGGACTCGTGATTTTATCAATCAGTTTGTTTTCGTGGTTTTTCCAAATAAAGCCGTTTTCGTGAAAACCAAAAATTTAATCGATAAAATTTGGAGGACTCGTGGTATTACCTTTGATTAAAGATAGAAATGTAATATCTGCCAAGTGCAGAAAGTGACATCAGAAATCATAGATGATTCAGCACATAGTATCGTGCTACACACGTACACTTAGTCAACGCCGATTACCTCTTGAGACATAATCAGGTGTACAACATCCTTTATCAAAAGATGACCAACAAATATGAGCTACTGAAAACATATCGGAAATAAATACCAGGAAATTGAAGCTAAGTACACAGAATTAGATATGGAAATTCAACATACTCTAAACAAAGGCACGTATAAGCTAGCAAAAAGTGGGAGAGAGCAGCTGATAAGACGCACCCATCTTACATTTAGATGTAACAGAGACCTACAAATATCTGGGGATGGAGCTGCAGCTGGTTTGAAGCTTCAAAATGGAAAGTTGACGAGTTGTATCAAATCAGTTTTTAGGGCAGCAAACAGAAAACTCACGTTTAAATGTTGTCGTTTATCGAGAAAGTCAGATGTCCCATTCAACCAAAAGGCAATGTGAAGAGGACAAAAACTAACTTTATCTTCATAAAGAGAAGTTTAGAATCTTCTATACTATAAGCATCTAGAGGAACATAGGTGAAGTTAGCATGATGGGTAGTGGTCCCTGATACTAGATATCATCTAGCGTATTCTGTCTCTGTCCATATTCATCGACATAACGCAGCATTGCATTGAATTCTCTGGTTTCAGAGTTAAGGACTATACCGGCTAAGCAAATCTGTTAACCCTTACACTTGTCAGAATGTCGTCATTCTTCTCTATCTCTTCGTTTGCTCACTATATTTGTTTGTAGCTAGCAATTATTATTGAATGTTAAACATTAACACCTTGTAGAAATTGTTGGATAAAGGAAGAGTGAAGCTCTGGCAATTAGCAAGAAACGTTTCTGTAATAAATGGAATTTAATGATGATTTCAATAATATCAGCACGTTTGCAAGATTTATAAACAAACTAGTGTGCGTGCTAAAGTAAAATAGTATCGGCAGTGGAGTGTGAGAATGATTTGATACGAGAAACAGTAGCGTACACAACAAAAACAATGCTAGCGCGATATTTTCATTTTAAACGAAGTTAAATTCATCGCTTAACTATTCTATTATCTTCTAAAATTTGATGTAATGCAAGTAAAAGTCTTTAGACTCTTCTATATAAATATTTATTTAAATTTATACCATTCACAGTATTGGCGAATATTCTAAAAATAGTTTTTATCCTTTTACACACGCCACTGAACAAGAATTGCTGATTAACTTTCCATCATAGGCCGTTGTTGTTGTTGGTTTGTGGACCGAAGATACTCAAAGAGGAAACCCAAGAATATAAATTTCAAGAAGCACTTAACTTTTTCTCGTACTGGTATTCTTCATTAAGGAGATACACTATTAATTTTACTCAATGTTTAATTGCCGCCAACTCGACCCGAATAGAGTCAACGGGCCAAATTGAAATGCGAAATACCTTCGAACGAGACTGATGATGTCGTCGTTCGGTTTAATCAATTTCAATAAATTTTACTTTAATTGCGAACAAGGTAGTTTTCAAAAATATTTCATTTTGTTTCATGTAGTGCTTCAAATGTACATGATTATAATAAACTTTTTTGATAATTTACGACCATAAAAAATATGCATTAATCATTATTCATCATTTTACGCATGCAAAAAAAAATTGTTATAAAAATAATTATAGTAGAAACAGGAGATAAAGTAACATGACCCTTTCAGCGTAAGCTGCATCCTCTGTTTCTTGAATAACAACTTTATTGAAATCTAAAAGTCTCCTCATCCTATTGGTTGAATAATGATAATAGTGAAATGCATTTGGTCGCGTAGCCGACCCATTATTCGTTTACCACTTAGCTATTGCACATGTGCTTAATTTATACTATTTCCACTTTAGCTCCCGAGCTATAAACTAAAGGAGAACACTTTTTTTAGCTCTATAGTTCTTCTAGACCCTTGGCTTCAATCTTCTTTACTATTCTTTTCCATTTCTTCCTGTCCTTTGCTGTGCCATTCCACTTGATCATTCCTACCTCATTCAGATTCCGCTTGACTTCTTGTAGTCATTTTTTCTTAAAGCGTCCTCTCCTTCTTTTCCCACCAGCACCATTTTTACCATTCTTTGCTGTAATATTCTGGCAATGAGGCCTAACCATTTCGCTCTCTGTGCTAACTCTGTGTTATTTTTGGTTTCTCGAATATTTTTTTTTTATTGATTCATAGATAATTTACAATCTACTTAACAACATAGTGTGGTCCATTGACGGTTCTCCAGTCTTCACCTAATCCCCCAGGTCTTCGGGCAAGGTCCTGTGAAGACGTCTGGTAGCTAGTGGTAGTTGGTATAGTCGAACTCAATCCTTTATGAGAATGAAAAAACAGCAAAGGATTGCCGCCAATAGAACAAATCCTCATGAAGATGGACATTTTTGAGCATTTTAAAGTCGAAAACACCGTACACTGTCCATATACATAAAAATAAAATAATATTTTGGCTATTAGGACCACTGTGCAAAGATTCAATAACCAACTTAGCTGGATATCGTTATAGGGGAGAATGGCGTATAATTATTAATTATGAGTTTAATATGAATTTACATTTTAATTTCTATATTAGATTTGAATTACTAATTAAAATTTTGTCTTAAATTAATTTAACTAAACTGTGAGGTGTGAGTTTACACTCATAAGATGCGACAATGGAAGTGTGGTTATAGTTTTTACATTTTCAATTGCAGAAACAAAATTCTCAGATGTGCAGACAGGTTACTTTGGCGGCTTGTAGATGTGCCGACAAGTGGCTTTGTCGGTATTAGCGACTTGTATAAAGCGGGATCATTTTGTTCCGCAATTAAAGTAGGAAGTAGGAAGTTAGACAAATATTGTCTTCAGTAGTGAGGGCTAGGAAAATATTCATACAGTGATACATTGTGCTTGTGTTCGCACTTGATTTTTGATTTAGTGAATAGTAGGTGGTAGGTGATTCGTGGCGTTAGTTTATTTCAATTAATATTATTCTTGGCTTCCGTGTATATACATACTTTTTTTTATTTTGAAACATTGTTACAGTGTACTTCTTATTTATTTATTTGGTGTCAATTTCAATATGTTTCGTCCTTGGGAAAATACAGTTTCTTTAAGTGGATCTAATGAATCGTAACAATCACTAAATGATATTCCAATGGATTATGTGGTATCAGGTTGTAGTCCCAAAGATTCCTAGCATCAAAAAGGGGCCACGAGGTATTGCGCCTTCCGCCCTATTTTTGTGTATTTAACCCCATAGAATTAATTTGGGGACAACTTAAAAAAAGAATAATGCGTGTTTCCCAAATTTGATGGGTTGATAGCAAATTTGGTAAAAGAAGAAATTAACAAAATTTCAGCTGATGATTGGCAGAAAAAAATCAAACATGTCATCAAAGAAGAAAATTGGAGGGTTATGTTGGAGACGTACCATGGAGCGTTAGTTATCATTCTAAGATTTTTGGACTGGACATTTTGTAGTATTTTGGTGTTGGTAGGTTTACTACAATCCCGTATGTCCAAATAGGCTTTGGAATTATCTTGTAAATCAATATTTTATTCTCAAGTGAGAGTTGAGACCTTCTTCCGAGTAGCCAATACATCTGTCTGACTTTTGTATTTATTTGGTTTTTATGTGGTTTTTCCAAGTAAGCTTTTTTGTCCAATATGTCCATTAATTCCTTGTTTATGCACCTTCTCCAGATACCTTCTGACGTTCTAACACCGCTATATATTTTCCTGAGGATTTTTCTTTTCCATGTATCCAGTTTATTTTCATCTTTTTTTGTCATTGTCCAGACAGAATTGAGTATTTCTACAATGCTTATTAAAGCTAATTTGGCTATTTTTTGTAATATGATACTTTTACCTTTGCTTTGTGTCAGAGGTTATACGACTCGATCAATTATCCCTGTATTAAAATTAATGAATCCTTTCATAAAAATCTATCGTAGTCATAATTCACTTAGTCAATAACAAACGAAACTTCGACAAACAATGAACTATTGTTTGCTGAACGGGGACCGTTCTCGAAAAAAAAACGCAAATTGCATTCTCGGTGTCATCTTAAAAATCAGGTGTCGACTAATTACAGTTAGATTGAGATATAGGGGGTAGTTTTATTTTAATGAAACTTACAAGAAGTATTGATTAAAAATTAAAACAATTTGAGAAAAAATTAGTGATTGGGAGCTTTCAAAACGAAAACTTAAATTCGCTATTATATTTTCAGGAAACAATCGAATATACAGTGTGACTCAAAAAGTCTGCACCATATGGGAAATCATTTATCATTCATATGACAGAAAATTTTATTCTTGATAAAAGTTGTTGTATTGCGTAAAACTGCTATTGCAAGCGTCAAATTTTCAAATTTCTAAATGGTATACAGGGGCGGGCAAAAAATAGGAATTTTGACCAAGAGTAAAGTACCCTTATTTTTGATAATATCAAAAAAATTTATTTAGAAAAGTTGTTTAGAATTAAAAATTACACTGAGATTTAAAATCACAGCCTCCTACGCAAAAAATGTTTTTAGCCTAGCTTGCAATAGCAGTTTTACGCAATGCACCAACTTATATCAAGAATAAAATTTTTGAGTCGCACTGTATAATGGCTCTTATTTAAGCCAATAGATTAAATCTAAATTCTAACTACCTAGAAAATGCGTCCATCTTTACTTGCGTAATACTAGAGCTATCGAAGCCAATTTTTAATAACAAGTTCAAACTTGGGTTTGACGTATCCAAAAAATTAAGCCCAGCTCTAGTTTTCTCAAGATCCCTCCACACTATGGGCCAAGGTAGGCCAATGCATTGGTCACCAATATTGGCATAATGGCGACACTGGCCTTGACTTTGGCTCCACATAGTGGGCCAGCCACTGGCCCAGTATCATGGCAAACCTTGGGCCAGCATTAATCTGTTGCCTTAACCCTATTTCTGTGATGGATATTGATAAAATCGCTGCTGCAATTATTTACCATGGCAACTACAAATAAAACTTTCTTTACTTATAACAATATATATAATAATTATAAACATAACCTAAAAGAACGTTGAACAAGTGTGTGGACGCGTCACTTATCTAGTGCCAATACCCTGGCCAATATGACCAACACAAGCCAAACCCTGTCTACAAGTGGCCCAGCAATATAGTGTGGAGGGGCCTTTAAAGTGGTCCAAAATAAAATACAAATCGAGAAAAATTCAAGGAGGCGACCACATTAATTTATTGTACTTATAGAAATACTCGTTTCATCATCAGGTTCTTAAATTTGGAGAAAATGTGATATACATTATTTTTATTTGAATAATTTTGAATTTTCTTTAACTTGTACTTTATTTTAAAACGTTTAAATTAATCAAATATTAATATAATAAATAGTTTGGCACCCCGCAGCTTCTTTTAAAGCAACAAGAGATATTTTTTTGTCAAATGAATATTCATTTTTGGCTAATTCCAATTAAAATTATAATAAAATGTTAACAAATGGACATTTACCTCAGTTTTTATTGGAGATTATTTCCTTTATCTTAATTAATGACGTTTTTAATACTTTACACTTTGTTAATGAGCAATAAAATTCTTAATATATTTTTAATTAATAGTAACCATTTTTAAAAGTCATATGTAAAGAATTTTGAGGGGGTTCGCATTTAAAATTTTGTATTATATACTTAATGAATTATTTTTACAGCTCATAGTGGTTTTTTATTGTGCTTTTCGCTGAATACTTACTCCAACGTAAACAGTCATTTATTTTTATAACATTTGTGAAAAGAAATATTTATATTTATTACTTTACATTAACGGAGATGTAGTCATTAGTTGAACAATCGAAGCCACACTGTTTTAATTTGAATTTGTCAGAGATATATTGGGCATTTAATATCCCAGAAGCAAGCCCTTATGAGAAGGAAACTTGCGGAACGTCGCACTTGACGAAGATGTAACCCATTTCAGGATTAAAACCACACATTATTTTTGCTGCACTATTGAAGCACTTTGAATTTGTCAAAGAAAATATGGGCATACAATATCCGAGAACAAAAGCCTTATTTGAAGAACAATTTGTACAAAAAAAATACGTTGAATTTTAGCAACGGAGATGTGAACTATTTAGTAGTTAAGCACTGTTAATTTGAATTTGTCTAACACTGTCAACATGAAAAAATATACAAAGCCTTCTTACCTTTGCTTTTATTGAGACTAATGTTACTGGGAAAAGCAGCGAGTTTTTTCCACGCCTTTTTACCCCAAAACCCTTTATTCGACGTTTCGGCGGGAGTGGAACACCTCGGTCCGTAAGAAGCCGCACTCTTGGCCCTTTCAGGGCCACGTCTTAAACTACCCGCAGCACTTCTGTAACTAGCACCACTAGAACTACCACTAAATCCACTGTCTAAGTCCACCAAAGGTGCGGGGCTCAGTAGCTCGTCTGTGGGTCCTACTGTTAGAAGATCGGCCAGCTGGTCGTCCATCTCGTTGTCGCGATCAGTATCGTCGCTTCCTTCCTGTGAATTGGACGGCATCAGCATGGCTTCTACGGAGAGATTTAGTTCTCCTAAGACTCGCCTGTGACCATGCTGGACCCTGCGGACTTCTTCTTCGACTAGGCTTTGGTTTAGGGAGATTATGGAATCTTGATGTGCTTGACGACGGCGTCTAGCCAGGTCACTGATTTCTTCGTAGATATTTTCCTCGGTGCCGTACCTGGAAAAGATGCAAATAAAAAGTTTAAACTTTAGATGTCATCGAAGAAAAAGAATATTCCAGA
The DNA here is from genome assembly GCA_949320105.2 of Crepidodera aurea. NCBI lineage: Eukaryota > Metazoa > Arthropoda > Insecta > Coleoptera > Chrysomelidae > Crepidodera > Crepidodera aurea. The sequence goes on along the minus strand of OX439477.1, from coordinate 16,549,403 downwards.
GAAGGAAATTGATGCAACTGTAACTGAACTGGCACTTTGTTAATTAAATTGTAGGTATAAGGCGAAAAACTTTTATCATATATTAGCCCAGTTGTCAGAGACTTTGACCTCGCACAAAATGTGATATCGATGAAACTTGGCACTTAAGTACTTGAAAGGGTGTAAAAAACGATAAAAAAATCTTACCTTGTGAGATAAGTATGGTTACTTCTATACGATCCTTCTCTATAGGCTCCAGGATACTTGCTGGGTACGTTGGTATGCCTTGTAGCCGGCCCGGGCTCATAATAAGCATAAGAATAATCCATGCTGGGCCAGGGAGGATCCGGTTGACTCGAAGTACCCGGCACCGCCAAAAACTGATCCTCAGCCATCGAAGAAGTCGAGGGAGGACAATTCAAATTCGAAGGAGGGTAATTAGGTGGGGGCGGGAAGTGCAAATGGGGGTAAGAGTGGTAAGTAGGTTGCGGACTGCAACGTTTCGGACCTAGAGAGACTTTTCGAAGGGTGCCACCGACGGTAGCGCCATTCCGAAGATGATCCTGGCAGTGCTGGGTGTGATCCAGTGTGGGACAGTTCGTGCCAAGACATTGCTGTTGCTGCTGGTAGTTTTGTGGTCGTTGCCACATTTACCTGAAACAAGGAATTTAAAAATTATTATTTTATAATACATCTTAATAATTAACAATTAAAAATAACAGTTATTAATAAAATTATACACCATGTATTAAAATGTGGCTAGACATTTTCCCAACAATTGGATGAAAGTAAAAATATTTCATTTAATATTCAAAGTTGTAAAGAGACGGACAATACGATGAATAATTTAAAGGCTAGTCAGTCGAGCATTAACCAATTATTTTATTTTCCGTCATTTCAATTCGCCACTTTATCCACTGTTGAAATTAAATCGATTAATTCCGTTAATCAGATTTTGACGCTAAATGGAAGCTTAAAACAATCGAAGGAACTACGTAATTAACTGCTAATAATAATAATAATAGCCCAGGAGCCAGTGAATTTTTTTCGTACTTATTTTTCCAGGTGGTGTATATACAAATAAGTTGTTCTTTTAGTGACAAAAAACAACATTTTTGAGTCTGGCTAAAATTTTTGGATGGAAAAAAACAATATAGTCATAAATATTTTACATTTACTAAAGTAGAACATAAAGTTTATAAAAATAGCAGTGTGACAGTTAGCGGAAAGTGAGTCTGGCTGAAAATTTTCGGATTAAAAAATTTGGCTGATTTTGCGGATCCCAAATGAAGCCCTTGCCAGACTCACAAGCCAGGTAGTTAAACAAGAAGAGGAATAGCCGAATTTAGCGCGCCTGACGATCATTAGACGAGTCTGGCAAGGCTTTCGGGGTGTTCCATATTCCTCATATATATAAATTTTGCTTAGAATTACTAACCCTACAATTCTATCCACGTTTGCTGACTGGGAAAATAAGTACCGAAAATCGTCACTGTCTCCTGGACTATAATGTAATGGTGTAATTGGTTGTAGATTATTTTTACTGGAGAAATATCCGATTCATTAAAACAGTTATTGTTTGGCAACCCTGTATTGTTGGAAACCCTGTTTGACGATACTGTTGACAGGTGTTAACAGATTCCTACGTAAATGCTAGTTACCGACACTCATTGACAGGTGGCATTGATTATAAGTGTCCATCTTGAAAAGGGGGCGGAGCTTGCCGTAAAAGCTGTTAACAAAATTTTCCCACGCTCAAGGGGCCCATACTCTATTCCAAAAATTAGGATTCCTTTCTAAATTATTTTGGAAGATGTACTTTATTTCTTTCGATTATCCGATTTTCATTGAACCTTAAATTCCTTATTTTTCCAGGAATTATGTTGATTATTATTTATGAGGTATAATCAGTAGACGCGTTAGATACTTTTTACTTTTACTAAAATTTATCATCTACCCATGCAGAATAAAAATATATAAAAAACCTAATTTGTTAGTTTATATAAAACTTTTAAAATCCTTATTTATTAGGTAAATAAACAACATAGTTAACTTCAAAATAGAATAATTAAAATAATAGACAAAAATTTAATTAACCCGAGATGTATCTGAGATTGTCAAGAGAGAAAAAAAACCTGTTAGTTCCCCATTACTGTCACACACGTTATAAATAAAGCCGGAACGGGTTGTGTGGCCAAATCTTGATTTCTACCGCCTTTAACTAAAAATAGAAATTTTATTTAAAAACGCGTTAATATTTATAGGATCCCAGTACTACATATTTTCTACAAAGCGATCAATATTCCGTATCAGCTGTCATTATATTTAAATTTTATTCGAATTTTAATGAACTTGTGGGACGAGTTCGATTTAATTGAATTTCAATAATTTCCTTGAAAGTTGAAGTATAATCCGAGGTAATGTGATATCTTACGACATAAATTTTCTATTTTGTGGATTTTTACTTACTTTTCAATATCTGTTAATTTACCGTTAACAAATAAAAATAATTTATACCTTTCTTACATCAACATTGAATTTTTTTAGATTTTAACTCCATATTGACATATTTAAGAAAAATAAGCCACAAAAATATAATTTCCGAATTTTTTCTTATACGTTAATATTGTCACAAATCCCAAATATATATAAAATAATAATTTCCGAAAATATTTAGGAATTTTATTTATCAAAATTATTTTAGTGAAACTTATTTACTCAATAGAAATATAAAATATAAACACTTAATTAAACCAGGTCGTTGCAAAATTTCGCTATTGTGCAGAAACCCGAAAATCGATGTTAGATTGCCTAATTGAGAGACTATAGTAGAAGTAAATGTAGGGCAATCTATCGAAACTACGGACTCTGCACTGTCAGCGATTGTTCTCTAAAAACTATCCGGGACGCGAAAAATGAGGCACTCATTGATTGACGGGGGTGGCCGAAAAGGCTGCCCGAAGAGAAGAGATCGGCCAAAAACGGAAAGTAGCGTTCTTTACCTTTCGTCAGAAGAATTAAGTTTTATAACGAGTTTAGTAAAATAATAATCGTTTGTATATCACAGCTCCGAGGAATCGTGACAGGCCCAAAACTCCGGTATGCTTAGGTAAGCATTCGGGGTAAGTATTCGGGGAGAGACCTCTGTAACTTCGTAAAGGTCGAAAAGGCGTTTCGCCCTGGATACGTAGCAGGGACACGTAGGCCAATACTGGATACTCACATATATTACACTCATGACTTTATATCTGGTTCTCTGGATTCAACATGCTCGATAAACTTTCTTAAAACAATAATAAAACACAACCCCATAAACACATTACGGTGACTCGTTTTATTTATTTTCCTTAGTCGAAAAAAAAAGGGGGAAATAGTTTAATGACATCTTTAACGGTTTCTTTTATTACAAACAAAGTATTTTATATGTGGATCCACCGGTGACGCGTTAATGTACGTAATGTTTGTGAAAAGGGTAAATTGTTTAAAAAAAAATATGTTAAATATCGTTAAATACCGAAAGATAACTGGAGAAATCCAATGAAAATTTTAATAAACCAATATTAGCACAAAAGGATCGATGAAGCTATGGCAATATTTCCTGTGTAAAGACTGAAGAAGCATCTTTATTGGCACATTTTCAAACTCCGACAATTTTCATTTTCTGTTTAAATTTACGGAAATAGAACGACCTCACGTCACTATAATTAATACAAAATCAATAAGGGTAGCCATGGAAGAGCTCAAGTAATTTTCATAATTCAGAGTGTACAGCGGGAGATAAGTATGCAGACTGCATTATCATAGATCTCTGTTATGTCGACAAGGTCGTACCCCGTCGAAGGGAAAGGGGACATTTCAAAAATCTAACAAAACTGTACCACCTTTATTATATTGTTGATTCTAAAAAATAAATAATGACAGCTTATTTTAACACAATAATTTTTTCAAAGTTAAAAAAACTTGATTTTAAAAGATACATGTTTTGGGAATATTGTCTTTGACTATTTCCCTCTTAGATCATATATGCTTCGCTAGATACGGCATCCTATAGTGTTGGTTTGGCTCTAGAGGGGTAAAGACGAGAGGGGGTGAGGGGGCAATAGCGTACTATGATACAGTGGCGTACCATTTGGAATATTTTAGTACAGTGTAGTATATTGTCATATTTATACAACACATATTTCAATTTCATTTTCTAAGGAATGAGTGACTTCCATGTAGGTTACAGTAAAATGGGAATTAATAATGTGAATCGAAAATAAATCAAATACCATGGAAAACTACGAAAATTGTTTGGAATGGGAATAATGTAATTTGCAATTTGCGGACCCCAATAATAATTAAAATCCCCCAGCGAAAGAAATCCCGGTACGCACTTGAATATTGGTCCAATAATTTAGCTTCTATGTATTTTAGATAAAATTCCTTGACTGTGAATTTCCAGGCTTGAACTATTAGTAATTTGCATACAGAAGAGAATCTTCTGGACCGTAAAATGTGGCCAGAATTCAAGAATTTAATATGGAGAGGAACTGTGGCATTCTTTTATCATAAATGTTATGTTAACTTGTTAGCCCTAGATTCTAGATGCAAGTGTTTAATATTATGTATAAAAACGTAAAGGAATGTATCTAAAAATGACCCCTAACTCTTATCTACCAAATAGTACTAAAAATTAATTAAAATCTTAGACAATATAGTTCCATTTTTACAATTTCCATGACGTAATATACGGAAAACAGTCAGGGTTACATAGTCTTTTTTTCAATGATAAAATCAAGCAAAAACTTGAAAGTAAAGCCCCCGATTTTTTTTTATATATTTTTATAGCAACGCCAATGTTCTCTTTTTAATTGTTTAACACAAATCGGGAGTAAAATGTATATTGTTAAATTTCAAATAATGAAATTGACATCAAAACATTTTCAATCAAAGCTGGTCATTTTGAACAACCTCGTATATTATTTTCCTATGTTAGAATCACACTAATGGTAAAAAGAGCAAGATACCGAATTCCGCAATAGAAACCCATATCCCCGTCCTTTATCTTCCCTCGAACTAACAATGCGATTCGAGTCAGACGTTGAGAGCAATTTTTGCTCGAGTGCAACAATTTTTGCTAGAGCGCAATTATCTTTTCATTAATCGAAACCTCTCTCGGTGTCTCTCCTCCGATTGTGGCGATGTCGGTCCATTATGGCCGATGATAAATAGGAAGAGGATCGTGAAATTGCAGGTGTGTAGCTAGAGAGCGTGAAACAGGATGTCAAATTTGTCTGAAGAATGTCCCTGAGCTAGGTACTCTGATTTTATCGCTGCCAGAGGCGGGCATTGTCTCGAAGGACGATCTCAATGAGGGTTTTGATTTGTTTTTTACTTCCTGCTACATAATTATTTGCTAAGTAGCGATTTTTCACGAGATCATATTTACTCAAAAAAATTTTTCAGATTCATTTCATAAAATTAGTGGAAAGTGTAGAGGGTGTCCCATAGAAGCGTGATCCATAGACGGGCGGTAATTTTAATGTATTTTTCTGAAGTATTTAGTGTTTCTTTATTCCATTTTTTACTTAGAATGCACCGTTGCAAAGTATTGATTTTTTATGTAATACAACACAAAACACTTTATACAGGGTTAAAGCTACATTCATACCTGCAGTAACTTAGTTTTATTTAACTCTACAAAGCTTGATTAGGACACCCTGTGTCGAATCAAAGTAACACTTTTAGCTATTAACTTCCAGTTATAGATTTTTTAATTATTTTTTTTATATCTCGTTTCATAAGACATGTAGATGACAGGTCTGCGCCTAATTTAACCATCATTAAATTAAAATGCCGTTAAATTCAATTAGTTTGTCCTTTCGTCGACGGGGCTCGAGATACTTCATTTCCACAAAATGAAACACATTTCAAAATACAGTCACTCATCACTTAGGCCGTTTGTAAAGATTTACTGAAAGCGTTGATATATACAAAAACCTACTGCGATATTTATTCTACCCGGGGAAGCGTTCATTTGTTAAAATTAATGATGCCCGTTGAAATCCGGTATTTTTTCATGTTTTTTTTCTAACGCATTTTTCCTGCACGTGTTGATACATCTAAAAGTTAGAAATCGAGGGTAAGGAAATATCTTAAAAACAACATTTTTGATTCCTGACTGATGCATGACGTTTTTCTGATTAAAAAACTTTTTATTAATTATTTATCGACCCTAGGACGATTATTTTAAACAAATGTTTTAAAATGCTACATAGTTGGGAATCTGAGATGCTGAATTCGACCACCTCTATACAACTCGCGAACATCCACCTAAAAAACATAAAATCCTATGTAAAATGACCTGCCGGATTCGAATTTTTTGTTCGCCCTTTGATCCGGAATTGCGAAATGTGTCAAAACATGACATTTTTGAAAAAACTGAAAATTTTCCTTAACCCTCGAGCGGGCGCGCCAGCGGCAGATTGCCGCAACTTTTTGTTTTTGTGTTATAATTAAAATGTGACGATTCCTTCGAAACTGGGTATTTAGGTATTCCTTGTTTATGTTATTGACTCCGCTTATCGACACATCTGGTGCAATATAATATTTCTGTTCAGTTGGTACAAGCGAAAGTTCCAAACCAGATCGAATTTGCAACGTGTTTGCGGCAGATTGCCGCCGGCGCGCCCGCTCTTGTAAGTTTTATTTATTACTAATTTTTTCAGTTTACCTATATTGTTTGTTTTGGAAATGTTATATATATATATTTTTTTTTACTATAATAAAATGATTATGAATGGCATACTTATTGGTCTTAGTAAATTTTCTTCGTTATTTGTAAACAACAAACCTGAAAACGAAATGCGGCAGATTGCCGCGGCGCGCCTTCTCGTGTAATTCTAAAAAGCGCGCCCGCTCGAGTGTTAAAATAATATTTATTGCAAACTAGTGCTTAACTTTGTTAATTGGTGTCCGATCGTTATGAATTTTGGATATGATATTTTTCAGTACTTCCCTGACATAGTGTCAAAATATCGTCATTTTGCAGAGTAAAATGGTGAGCCGAGAAAACTTTTTTATCTTTAGAGATAGTTAACTACTATAAGCGAGAAAAATATTGCCAATAGAGCAAGGAAACTTTTTTACTTTAATTTTTTTTCATACGACGTTTAGTTTGGGTTGTGTTCTTTTTTAAAACCGAACGAAATTAAATCGGTGCGTCGCATCTCTTGGCTTTATCACTGTGGGTGCGAATAAAGCTGTCAGTGTGTCAAAAAGAGTAAACACCATATCCTTCTTCATACGCGCATTACAATATTAATATGACACTATAGGGGGTATAGTGCGATTTATGAGATTGAGAAATGATAGGAATAATAATAATAATTTTTTTACAAGCATAAAACAATATTATTATTATTTAATAAAAATATTTATTTTACAATGCAAAAAAAAAGTTTTCTCGACTCACCATTTAACTCTGCAATATGACGATATTTTGTGTCATCTAGAGAAAAAAAAAATGACGTAGCTTTTATTTGACGTTCTACATTTTTTATTGTTATGACACTATGTCAGGGAAGTACTGAAAAATATCATAACGATCGGACCCTAGTTAACAAAGTTAAGCACTAGTTTGCAATAAATATTATTTTAAGGAAAATTTTCAGTTTTTTCAAAAATGTCATGTTTTGACACATTTCGCAATTCCGGATCAAAGGGGGAACAAAAAATTCGGCAGGTCATTTTAGATAGTCATGTTTTTTAGGTGATTGTATAGAGCATCTTTAAAACGCTTCCTAGAAGGCCTCAGATTCCCAACTAGCAGGATCTTTTTCAGATTCGCGCAGGCTTAAATTGTAGTGTGTCAAATTTTCTGTAAGAGGTTTTCTCTCTTTAGAACCAACCATTATCTTAATTTTCTTTATTTTGTATTAACAGAAAAGAGAAAACTTAATTGTAGAGATAAAAAACTAAAAAGAGTGCAAAGGGATGTAGAAACTATTGCCGAAAGGAAAAAAAAGAACGAGAAAGTAAATATTGATTGATTTGGTGAAAAAAATATAATTTGGATAGAGATTGATAAGATTTCTAGTCCCTGAAAAAAACTTATACGAGAAAAATTTCAAATGTGTTTATTATTGGTCGTTTTTATTAATCTATTTAACTTTTATCCTCCTTAAATTACTCTAATTTATCTTCTATTTTTTTTAAATCGATAGTCCTGAAACTAATTCGATTTTTCTTAAACTTCACATATACCAATCTTGAGTAGAATCGTTGGATTTATCACATGTGAATTTATTTATTTTCTTTACGCCCTGCGGTAATTCCAGCTGTCATTTTAATTGCCGGATGTGAGGAAAGATATCAGATTTGCCAGGCTCGTAAAGGGTGGGTTGATATACCTTTAAACCTTTTCAGGAATTATTATTTTTTTAAATATTATCATTTACCAAACTTTATACTGTTCTCTACTGAGTTGAGAACAGAATAAAGTTTCCTAGAAATTGTAAAACAGCAAAAAAACATTAGTTTGTTTTCAGTAGACAACTTATTTAACTCTTTTTCAATCCACATATACCATTGCGTCATTAGAAATAAAGTACAACCATTAAAAATAAAATTAAACTTGATTTCTTCTTACACATCCAGTTAATTGTTTTACACGTAATTCTATAGCGCGTGTAATGGCGTGTATAAAAAAACCACAAAAGTAATTTAGTCCTGGCGGTATGAAAAAACGTTTGATCTTATTCTTTATTTCTATATATTATTCTAAATTTAAAAAATACAGATAGAAATGATAGATAATATAATATAAGTAAGTAGAATTAGTGGGAATCAGTCAATTGTAGATCAATAATTGGTATGATTTCTTCGCTTTTATGTCAAGCTTTCGAAAATGTTTATTTTCTTTTTCAAGAATACAATTTCCTGGTACAGAGAGGATAAGATCATCTACATATCTCTTGAGGAAAGGAATTTCAAACGTGATTTTATTTGTGAAATCTAAAACGTAACTTGATATTATTGGAGATATATTAGATCCCATGGGAGTCCCGAAAATTTGTTTGTAGAATTTTTGATTGAAGACAAGTAGAGTCAAAAATGAAATTAATTATATTCATAAACATTTGTTTTGTAATATTGCAGAGATTGTTCCAATTTTTATCGATGCAGAGTATTTAACTAACTCTAAAGGTAAGTTAGTGAATAGAGATACCACATCTAAACTTATAAGAATATAATTTGGTGCTAATTGAAAATTAATGAATTCACTAAAGGAGAAAGATGATATCTGTTATCGTTGTCGTATGAGTTGGTCAATATTTCAGTAATAAATTTTGTAATTTTACTATTTGGGGAGTCTGTAGAGGAAACAATTGGTCTCACTGACAAAACGGGTTTATGAATTTTTGGAAAAGTATAAAAACGTGGTGTAATTGACCTTTTTAGCAGTTATTTCATCAATCATTGTTTTCTTCTTTAGTTCAGAAACAATTTTATTAGCAAAACATTAATTGTTATGTACCAGTTCAACGAATGTAGGCTACAAATACAACACCAAATATTTTTCTGACTGCGGTTTTAGGTAGTAGGGCATATTACTTAAACACTCGCTAAAAGCTTATGCAAAATTCGTTGGCTTCGATTTTTTATTTGCTTTTTAATTTCATATTTCCACATTCAAAATGCGATTATTTAAAATGTTTAAGGTCTACCGGTGAAAAATATAAAATTAATTAATAAACCGAATGTATTTAAATAGATTTAATTGGTGTTTGGAAACAGACAGTTGTTTAAGCTTAAAAACAAAAAAAAATTAAAATAAAAATGCCTTTAACAGAGATACAAAGACTTGGAATTCTTATTATCCTTGGATGTGGAGATAAGAAAGGACAAAAGTGAAATTAAGGCTTGATTCGGGCACTTATTGTTATATTTCATTAATTTCCTTAAAATTTTTCACGATATCCCATGGACTAACGTGAACGTGAACATAAAAATTATGAAAAAAAATCCTGAAACGTAATTAGCGACCCGAAAAAACAAAAGAGTCATCTCAAGCAGCATGCGTGCAAAAACTAAAAAACAAATCCCTAATATAGAATACTGAATAGTATTCCACTGTCCGCAAGTTCCATTTACTGTCAGACCACACGTGAAAAGGCCAAAAAGAAGAAGAAGAAGAAAAAGAGAGAAAAACGAAATCGGTCCCTCGAGACCGAGAATGTTATGCTGACCATCTGGGCCATAAAATACTCGCATGAAACAGTAACGGACTAGTATCTATACTTTTTTGTTAGAAATTAAATCATTATTGCATGACAGAGAAAAATTAATCATGACCCATTAAGCAGTAGCTTATCCTCTTGTCGCATTCACGAAAAGACGAAATTCTGTTTATTTCAATTTTGCTGGATATCTTTTCTAATTTTTCTTGCGTTATCCCAGTGTTCTTTGGTTTTTAAAATTAATCATCCAAAAATGTAAAAGATAGATAGATAGAATCATAATAAATTATAGCACATTTTTCGTTTCCTACTCTATAAACATAAAATATCATTTTCACGGTAAGTAATTGGAATACAGTGTGAACGTGCCAGCCAATCCGTCCCTGCTTTGCATTAATCTAGTCGGCTATACAAGGTTGAAAACAATTGACACTAGTTTATATTATGGCTTATGTGTATGTGACAGTTGCGTTTGTAAACAATCTGAATTAATGTCTTATTTACATGAATTAATATACGGCTTTGTTTAAGACAACAGCAATTGAAGGGTCAATGGGATATACGTGGTGGTCTCAAAAGAAATCATTTTTTTATGAATCTGACGCCGTTGCCTTGGCGACCACAACAAAAAGAGTTATTAAATTAAGCCTGTCAAATTAGCGCAGATTATTTGGACCAAATTTGTCTTAATATAATGTCTGCAGAAAAAGACACAGGATGATAAAGTTATGACCCAATTTAATCATCCGGAATCCCTCGTGGTAAAATCATTACAAAAGAACGAAAATATATTTTTTAACTTTAACACGCTGTACATTTTCCCACAATTTAAAAACCAGATTTTTCACTCGATGTGATTCGGACGTACAAACATTAGGTTATGAGTCCAGTGCTCTACCACTGACTTACCCCCCCCCCCCCTTAGTTTTCTTGTTTGCATTTTCTGCAGTTTCACGACAGCACAACTCATCAATACGAATTATAATTTCATCAGCATCGCTGATAATCTTCGATTAATTTAATCTCAATTGAAAAAAAAGGGAAGTTGCGAAATGGATTTGAAATTAAATTCCATTATGTACCGCAGAATGTGAGTTTCTGGCTCGACAGCTTTTTTTGTCGATTAACTTGTTACGGCATTTCTAGAGGTGTGATTCTTGATAATCAAATTAACTACGAAGCAGACGACTCGATTCTACTTTGTTTTTCTTACGAGTAAAATCATTAGCGCACCTGACGGGGAAATTGTCAATTCTTTCCAAAGACACGTTCTTGATGTTCTTAAGAATAATTCTTTCGATAGTGTGTTAAATGTTAAGAGAGACCTTTGCTGGTTCAGTTTTGAAAATTTGAAATGTCGAGATAAAGTTCTTGAGTTTTTTTAGACGCGAATTGGTTAGGCTTAATTTTAGAGCGAGAATAGAACAATTCTTGTAAAATCTTTTACATGAGAATATCCCATTCTGATTGGCTCAAGCGTATATACTTGACTTTCTGGCGTGGATTATTGTTAATGTATTCGCTGGTAAGACGTCATTCGCTAGAGTGTTACTATGTTATAGTTTAAAGAAGAAAGGAGTGCAGTAATTTAATTTGAAGAACGTAGTAAAGGTTCAAGAGATGGAAATTTTATTTTAATCTCATCCTTCAATGCTTATTTATAGTTAAAATCAACATTTTAATACATCTGATCGGCCTAATCAAAGTTTTCGTTTTGATTTAGTCATGTTTCCATGGTTTTTACTGTAATAAACCTTCTCTTTTGACAGATATATCAGATTAATTCCCTTGTCTGTCAAATATCAATTTTTAATCAATCACGTGCTTGAAAACTGATTTGACGCAGCCAATCAAAACAAAATAAAGCGACTATTCACCTTGGTGGTAAATAGTCGGCTATTTGATCATCGTCCTCAATATTCATCTGAAGGACGGTATCCAATAATAAAGAAGCCGCTCGTAAATTTCAAATTTTTCAAATAAAACCACTAATGGTATTATAAAGTTGCTTATTATCGATCTTTAGTAGCAAATACACAAATCCAACTGATTTCGCACTTTTTTTGAAACTATAAATATATTAATTCATTCCTTTCTATGTAATACCGTCCATTTTACGACAAACATAGTGGGCACGCTCCTGTCAATCTGAATTTTGACAGTTTGCCATTAAAGTTTATTTCAGAATTAAATTTGACACATTTTGTAAAATATTAACAATGAGTAAATTCGGGAGTACAAATCTTCAAAAAATTGATAATATAATTAAATTAAACGTACTTGCCAACACAGTTAAGAGCAAAACTAGTATAATTTATAAGTACGTACAGAATTTTTTTTGACTCGGGAAATAATCTTATTAAATATAACGCGATCTTGACAAATTAGCTACTATTTTTATTGCTATTTTTGATATTTTCAAAAAAATTTCGGTTTTCAGATATATAACAAATTCTATGGTGATAGTACCTTTTCCTCTTTTAAAGTAAATATTGTTTATATCAGCTTCTTTTAAGTTTAATGGGAAAATATCGTTTAATTTATGCAATGTATCAGCAGATTATCCCTATCTGTCTGGAGACCAAAAACAACAATATTGTTTTTTTTGTTAGCTCGCTCAATATGTGTAATTTTATTTTCTATATCCTGATATTTTGTTTTCAAATCCTGGCACTTCTTTGTTTAGTTTATCGTCTAGTGATCTAATTTCGTTGGTTTTAGCTAATAAGATTTTCTACGATAGTTCTTGAACTTTTTATTTTTTTTAGATTGAATAAAATTAAAAATAGTTGGTATATATTAAATAATGTCTGGCAATCACAAATGATGGACGTCACTGAGTTGCCGATCTGATGATAGCATATTGTTTTTCTTGCGAACGGGATTATAGATTGGAATGCGTGTATAATGGTGATTTAATTTTATAAGAGATGAAAACGCGACGGTAGCGAAAATTGTGAATTAACCTATTATTGGGCGGGAATTTATCAAACGAGGAAATGCCTAAGGATACTTAGATTATGACGTTATAAAAGAAAATAAAAACTTACATGTCTGGGTGATATATATTTTTTGTATGTAAGAAAAATTTTATTTTGCAAAAAGTGGCTCATTTTGGAACACAATTGATTGAATCTTCATTAATTTAATTATCATCATATCATATATCTACATCGTTACATTATGGTTTTTTTTCGAGACGAAGATTTTCATCCCTTGCACAAGCTGTGCTTCTGGGGTTCACTCGTACGGGTGAGAATTGAAAGGCTTATATTATAATTATTACTATTATTATCCCTTTAAACTATAAAACTGTAGCTCTTGAAGGACTTGAATTATCACTAGCGTTTCAATTAAAATGTTTAAACCCCGTTTTGGAGTCATAAAAAAGTATAGCTTTAATATCTTTTCGATAAAATTCAATTGAGTGGTAAACGTATTCTGCCTACGAACTAATAAAGGGAGGGGCGTAATATTGTTGTATCTAAAAAATGTTTAGCCATTTTAAGCTTTTAACAATAATAGGTTGTCAAAGCAAAATTTCTTAGATCTTTATTAATATCTAAAGTATTTTTATTTTATAAAACAAATTCACTCGTTTCTTAACGTCAATACAAACTAAAAGTACAATAAGAAAATATTTGTCTTCTTTATTTATTGTAGTAACATTCTATAATAAAACCGGTAAATATATAAAATATCAACTCGTGGAGAATATTAAGCCAATATACGGATATAAAATATTAAAGGAATCGATGCGGAGTAGTTGGTTGATAAATAGGCTTATTTTCTTTTATCGTGAAAGCAATAAAAACATCAATTTTTCTGTTACATGTTCGCGAGTGCTCGCCAGTTTTTGAAAAAAATGTTTAAACAAAAACAATATTCCATTATCTTTTTTAAATAAATGGATTGTCGATAGTTGGAGAAAGTACTCCACGTATTTTCATCAATTTCACCTTAAAGTATATACGAAATACCAAAGAGAGAACAATACACATCGTTATTGTTAGTCAAACCCCCGTCGCGACGCGCGTAGTTCGTAGGCACCTTGATAGACGTCCCACGAGCTCGCCCTCTGATATAGTTCAGATCTGGACTCTGTTTTTTCTAAAAAGAGAAGCAACAGAGGAATCCAAGTTTCAAGAACAAGTAAATCAAGCGACTTGAACGAGAAAGTAGGACCGCTAAGTTTTCATCGGAATTTCCTTGGTTGGGTTGGGTACACGTCTTTAGTCTGCTGTGGTAGATGGAATTCTTTAACCCAAATTACGTCTTTGGTTTTTGGTGAAATTGCATATTTGCCATTGTCACAAGTATTTGAGTTTTTACAAGTTTAAATCCCAGATTGGCTTCAATATACTTTCCCGAATCGAAATGCGACTATTACACTAATATAAATTTATTATTTTCCTAAACATACCCCTACGCCCTGGCCAGCACCCAAAAATATCCCATAATGCTGCGTCTAATAAGAAACTTCAATTCCGTCGGACTAACCAACAATGGTACGTTATTAAATAATATATGGGGAGGTCTATTGTGACCCTAAATGCAGGCGAAATGCTGCTTCAACCGAGAGACGGCAATTCTCATTCAATGGCGGATATTTACACAAAACTGGATAGGGGGCTTACACTATACACTATCACGCAAGATGCTAGATTTTCGGATGTTTTGATATGACTTTTATTATCGCTATGTAATGGGGTGAAGGCAGACGGGTTTATCGTGCGGAGATCAGATATTGCTAGCAATAGAGAGTATACAGAGTGTTATTAAGGGTCAAGGATACGCAAAAGTTCCAATTACAAAAAATATGTAGAACAAAGATTAACTAAATATAATTCTAAAGAAAAGTAATGCAAACAGACTTTTGGCAACGTTTGAATGTCATCAGCAAAAAGGCGAATTTTACATTTGTATAATACATTTCCCAAATCATTAATATACAATATGAAAAGTAGAGGTCCAAGTACACTGCCTTGCGGTAATCCAATATTGTTTAACTGAGAATTTGAAATTTCACTATTAAACTTAGTTATCTGGTACCTATTGACAAATAACTTTCTAGCCAATCAAAAACAGTCCCATTAAATGTATGCCTTAAAGAGAGAGAGAGAGAGAGAGAGAGAGAGAGAGAGAGAGAGAGAGAGAGTGGGTATCAAATCGGCAAACGATGCAAAAAGTATGTTTATTACATTACTTTTCTTTAAGTTGGATGTAGTGTATAAGTCTCTAACTTAATTATATCCTGTTGACAGAAATATTTCGGTAATTCAATCGTTTTTCATGGGAAATGGACAATATTGGATATCTGATTATAGTTTTCAATTGTGATCAACTTTTGTTAATAATAATTGTCGCTATTTTCATAAATAAAGGTACTTTACTTTTGCATAAAATTCATATTTGTTCTTTTTTCATAAAACTAAGAATAAAAAAGTTTCCCATATGATGTTGACTTAACTGGACACATGTCGTAGACCGAGGTGCTCGCCCTCCGCTTTTCCACATCCAGTAGACAAAACCCAATGAATCAAAGCCAAGGAAGGACATTTACCCTATTTTTTCCCAAAAGCAAACACATAAATTGGACTTCATCACAAGCCTAGCATTTTTTTGAACCCACTATCGTACCAATAGTGGCTCATAAGTCTTATAAATATTTATTCAAATTCATTTAGGGTCTATTTGGTCCGAAAAACTACGAAGAACCCCAAAGTTCCCATTCCGAGTGAGCGCAAATAACTTTGCCCCGCTCACCCCCTAAATCAAACATGCAGTTCTTCCAAGTACGGCGCTAGCAAATCCCAGCGCCGTCGGAGTACCATCAAACTACCTCCGGAATTCGTAAATTATTGATTGAATTATTAAGGTGTTTTAAAATATTCTCTAAAATCACTTTCATTTCCATTGTATATTTCTGACTTTTGCAACGATTTTTTTAGCAAAATGGTATATGTACACATGTCAAATAAAACTTTATAGGCTGCTGGTAGAACAAAAAAATTATACGCTTGCGCCCGTATAATTCTCTGTTATTGTTTTGTGTTGTCAAATATTAATAACCATTGCATAGTTATATGGGAACGTAATTGGAGTGAGATCATTAAAACGGATCACAATTAATTAATCCCAGATCACAACGATGCTGGAACATCAATCGGCCTATTGGTAGTATTGGTCTTCAAAGCCCTGCGAATTTTTTAATAATTAATATAACATCCTTTGAGAAATGGAATTTAGTTTAGTTTAGAAGGAGAAGCCTCCCACTGCGACAAATTACAACATATTCTTAAATAATATATTTGGTATTTGGTCGGCACGAGTATAAAGCATACGGTCACATTCGGTGAATTCAAGATATTCGACAGCCACCCAGGCGCATTCAAAATACTTTCGAAGGCTATTTTCGTCCTTTCTGCGTTAATTAACGCAACTTGTAAGCATCTGATACACTTAACAGGATTCCGGTGGTTGTTGTCATTTTTTATTCTTTCGTATTTTTGTAGCTTCTATATACACAGTTTCAATCAATAACCCTTTCTGGGTTCCGTTACACCAAAGGCGTAGGTTCGACGTAGAAGGGGAAATATTCAGAATCATAACAGGTAAATATCACAATTTTTTAGGTTGAAAACACTGCGTCCTATTATTTAATAAAAAGAAAAATTGCACAAAATACATAAATGATTTTTCCTTTCACTTTTATCATACATGCACATTATTGTTAAATTAACTCTGCCTTTTTGTAAGAAAAAGAAGTGATTTGCGTAGATTGTTTCAAAATCAGCAAATAATTGAATGTACAGTGTGCTGAAAGAGTTTCCTTTTTTATGCTTTTGGCTTTTATTTATTCTGGTTAAAAGCACCCCTAGGTTTAAAAAAAAAACTTAAATACGCATAGCACATTTATTCATTTATTTTGTCTAATCACAAACATATAATGAAATCATTTTGAAATTATCAGATTTTTTTTTACTTTTTAATATCCTTTATTTCTAATTTGCCACCTTTTCCGCTTTACATAATTTTTTTTTATTCTTTTAAAATAAGCTTCCCATAATTTTCTGTCATTTTTTAAACCATAACAACATTCCCAAAATTTGTTTTCTTAATTTATTTTCATCTTGAAAAGAAATAAAAAAACCAAATTTTAATTTCTATTTTTCCCACTAATATCTTGTATTTTTCTTTGATTTCTTTTCGTATTCTTAAATTCTCTTCCTCTGCTATTTCAAAATTCATTTTAATTTTTTCATTTGAATTTTCTTCCAATATTTGGATATTTTTATTAATTTTCATAATGTCTCTTTCTATTTTCTTTATCTCTTTTTTATTTAATTTGTTCTCAGTTTCTTTTTCTTCTTTGTTTTTAATCATTAATCAATTTTAATTTAAAGGAGTTGTTCAATTTAATGTAAACATTTTTAAAAATTATTAAATGTATATTTAAATAATAAATCTGTAGAAATCTAGTAGGTCATATATATATTTATTGTGTTCTTTTTACTATGTATGCTTTTGTAATTTTAATATCCATGTTGTTATGAATGGTTTATTGTAATAATACATTGTCTCTTAGAATTTGTAAATTTATTATGCATATATTAGGTATAGTTTATTTCATTATTAGATCTTTCAGTATTCCTAACAGAAAATTTATTATAAAATGTATGTAATGATTATCTTTTTGATAAATAAACGTTATTATTATTATATTTAATATTTCCCAAATCTTCTTTAATATTATTTATTTTGTCTTCCATATTACCAATTTTGTTTTCCACATTTGGAACTTCATCTATGATTTCCAAACATTGATCCCAGTTCCTTGACGTAAGGCTTTGACTTATCGTTCGCTTACACATATATTGTTTAATAGTTTGCGCACAATTAACAGATTTAACAACAATGCATTCTTTTATAGGATGTTAACTGTTTCAGTCTATACTGCTTTACATCACTTTATGATATTTGTTTACCATAAAAGAACTAAAATTTAAATATTGATTTAAACGCATTTTCTTTTCGAAAGAGATTTGAAAAAGTTAATTGTTTTTATGCTGGTATATTAAAGGAGTGGCAGTGTTTTAAAACTCTTCTATAAGCCCAAAGTAATCATCACGAATATCCCTTAAACTTGTCATAAGTAAGCCGATATTTTGTAATTACCCGAAGGTTTCGACAGTCAATAAATCCCAATCCTAACTAAATTTCACACCTGCCTTTATGTATCCTTAGTAACGATATATCTCTGGTAAATATTTACCAAGATGTAGATTAGTTTCCCGTTCAAAAGAGAATACGTAGAAAATGTTGATAAAATGTGCAAATTGGCTCTTCCGGGAACCGAAAAGGGAAACATTTTCGATAAGGTGCGATTTATTAAATTGGGTTAAGGAAGCGAAATGTGGCTTTTTATTGACAAAATATTCGTCCGTTTTTACCGAAGTTTTGTTCATTTAGCAGAGGATGAAAAATACATTTTCTCAATGTATTGGTAATTTTTTATTATTACAGTCAAAGAACGAATCCATAAAAATGAACAAACCATACCATTTCAAAAATTAATAAGCACGACACTGCCTTCAATATGCCAAGGGCCAATAAAACTCTCAATCAATTTTTGGTTCTGGTATAGTGAAAAAATCTGTCAGTGAAAGTTTTATAATTAATTAACGAAAACTTGTATCATATAACTTCTCCCGACAATTAGAATTCGCAAGAAATATACAAGGTGAATCCAAAAAATTAAAGATTATTTGGCATTTTTTGTGACCAACCTTGTATATTAAAGAAAACAACGGCACATTGACATTAAAGCATGAAATGTAAGTACTTACTCCCTTTCAGGACGTCATCCCGTGTCCCATACACAACATAATATACACCTAATAAATAAATACATAAATCTCGCCGGCCATATTTAATTTCCTCTCCCCTCAAAGTCTAATTGAAAAGAATTACGTAATAGGCCTTTATTTTCCCATTATTCCGGGACCGAGTACTTTAAAACACAATGGTCTTAAAACACCATTATTATAATTGGTCGACACTCCCTGGCATTATTAGTCGTTTGGGTCCTAAGGGCCAACCCTTGCACGGAATTGGACGTAAGATGAAAAAATTCCCACGTCGAATTTTTAGAGTGATATCAATTTGTCGGCACTTTGTCCGAAGCCCTTTATGGAGAGTAGTTGATTTGATTTGAAACGTTCATTTTACTAGGGTATGAGAGTTGATGTGTTTTTCTCGTATAAATTATGGGACAGACCTTTTATAAAAAAAAGTATATCTACGATAAATAAGTAGAAAAAAAAGAAGTTGATAATTAGATCCAAAGCAGACCTAACACAGTGCCTTGTGGAATACTTGTATCATCGTTAATTAGCTGTGATTTATTTTTACGTACGTCTGCCTCTGGGAAAATTCAAATTTTCCTTATAGAAAGGAACTTCCAGACACAATAAAAATGAAAATATGCATACTAACTAGGTACATTTCCAAAAAGTCAAAAACTCTTCCAATTATTAAGAGTAGTAGATAAACTAACACAGGGCAAAGAACGAGCAGATTCTGTGTGTATCCTCTTTGCTAATCTACATAAAAAAATAAAACCCGAGTCGGAGCAAAATTGTCAGCGGAATATTTCTACCGTGGCTGCTAATTCTGGCTACTATGCCACACGTACCCCGAGAAAAATGTGTTTGTGAAGGCCAAATATTTTTTTTAAGTAACGCTCAAATCGTCTTACAGATTTTTTTAAAAATTCAAAATCGTGGTTTTTAACATTAAACATTTTAAATAATAAAATCAAAAATAATAAACTTGTAATCGAAAGAAAAAAAATAAAATCTACTTACAACAAAATAAGAAAAAATCGACAATTAGGATCCTCTTATCGTCGTTATAGAAAAAACGATTGGTGGTGTCAAAATCGACAAAAATTAATTTTTTTCTGAGATTTTGGCAAGCAAAAATAAAATCTATAATAGGAAAATTTGGTATTCCATAAATGATCCGAAAATGAGGGGACTAGTAATTTCGAAAAATAACTATTATTGCCGACTATTTCACTCGTCTTAATTTCCACCAATCACAAACGCGCCATTTTCAATTACAAATGGTTTCTAGATGAAAAAACTGTATGACAGCTCCTGTCAGTAGTTTTTTCGAGTATACCCGCGGCAAAACTTGACAGCTGTTGTCACCAAAAATTACAATTCTTTCATAACAAGTAATTATGGTCTCCTAGGACACCAGAAAACGACGCTAAACAATTTTTCTGATTTTATTGTCAATAAATTTTGTAAAATTGTTTTTAGAAAGTTTTTTTTTAAATAATTGATTTTCAAAAATCCTACTTTTTAGGAAGAGTAGAATATAATCCCCTCCTCAATAAACGGTCCAGAGTGGAGAAAAAAAATGGCCGATAGTAAATGGCTGGTCCCCAACACGAAGAACCCTACCTTTTATTCCAGTCCGTCTTTTTAAAATTCTAATGGTTATTCCAGTCCGTCTTTTTAAAATTCTAATGGTTAAACGTTCATCTAGAATAACAACTAATATATTATTCTTAACAGTAAACCCATCATGGAACAAAGAACAACCAAATGGATAGTACAAAAATACTCCAATGGGAAAAAACGAACTTTCGAAATGGACTAAAGAAGCAGCAGAGAATGCAGGATTAAATACAAAAGAAATAAAAATATCAAATCACACTATGCGGTCGACAGCAGTCAGTAACCTGGCTAAAGGAGGGGTGGGTGAATAACAATTAATTAAAATTACTGGCCACAGTTCAGCCAACTCAATTAAGCCTTATCTGAAAATGGATAATGAGCATTATCCAACATCATAAACACCCTTAGATCCTGCAGCCACTCATCGAGCTTCTCACTCTACTCATGAAATAGTCTTGTCAAATACCATTCGAGCATCTAATTTTTCCTGTGAAAAAAATCGAAAAAACAATACAAAGTAATATTTTTTTTAACAAAATGCATTCGTGCATGTGCAAAAATCCTCATCTTCGACTTGGATTTTTGTTGCCACCAGCACTCATGCTTCTTGTTAAAATATTACTTAGCAACGTGTTTTTTCGATTTTTTTTTCAGAAAAATTAGATGCCCTTATGATATTACTTACGAAAAAAGTTTTATTATTTTCACTTGCACTTGACAGAACCTGACAAGATTTTGATTTTAAGAAAATAATATTACGTTACACCGATTTATCTATACTACTTGCAGCTAACTGACTGTTCATTATAACTTTGGTGTGGGGTAGAGGGATTCTGTAAAGGTTAAATCAACATTTCCTTGTGAACTCAAATTTGGATTCGCAATAACTTGAGTTCTATGTATTATATATAATTACATACTGAAAGATATGTTCAATAGAAACAAGTACTTTTCAACCAGTTTTTTGTATATTGAAAACATTTTAAATGTCAGATATCTTTATTTCCTAACCATTTCAACATTCTACTAATAGTCATCATCTCCAACAAATATCTCATTTTTATAACACACGAGCAAAACATAATGAACAAGTAGCAATACCATTTTTCAAAAAAGACTCCTCTCAAAGATTTGTTACATATTTAGCACCAAAAGTTTTTAATATACTGCCTATAGAAATAAGATCATCTACCACTATGAAACTATTCAACAAAAAATTTAAAAAATATATCTGTACAAACTACAATAAGTTCGAAACACTGTTATGAAACACATTTAAAATTATATACATTTTTGTCTATTTAGTAATTTAGTTTAGTTTTAATTTTTTTTTTAATTCTTTTAGTTAAGTAGATAGTTCTACTTTGTTCTTTTACACATTAGAATATAATATAATTATAATAATAACATTGAACCTAGGTTAAATCTCATTAATTTACGTAACCGACTTTTGCACACACAAGTGTTGTACACGTAGGTGCGAAAAAACAAAAAGCTGAACCTACAATATTATTAACTTCTACACATATATGTTATAATTGTATATTTTTTGTGCAATAAATAAATAAAAATATGGCAAATCAGTGGCCTTCTTAGACAGTAGAAAAAAGTTATTTCAGTAAATCAACATGAATAATATGATTTTTCTCAGTGTAAACAGTTCACATACTACATTATTACCACAAACATTATTAAATATGTTTTAATCCCTGTAGAGGCTGCGAGAAAATCCAATTATCTAAAAGCTTGTAACCGTTTTAGTTGTTCAATGTACATCACGAACATCACACCGGATGAACAAAGCAGAGGTCTTCGTTTTAATATTGACTCTGTATGTGAATTATCCATTATACTGGATGGGAGTATGCTGTACAAGAGTCGGATAAATATTGTGAAACTACTATCAAAACTTAAAAAAAGTTCACATTATTTACTGTGAAAGACTATAAAGCAATTTAAAAAACAAACTTTGAATCCGAGAAGTTCAAACAACTTTCTAAGTTATTAGGTTGAAATTAAAAATAATATTTTTAATAGTTAAAACCACTCCGGAGAAATTTCTCTCAGACATCATAAATTTTAAAACAGAGTTTTAATTTTCAGTTTGTCAAAGAGATACAGTCGTTTTACTGAAAAGCTAAGCTTCTGTCCACCTTTATCTTTTGTATTTTCTTCTGTTTAAGTTTTTCGTTCTTGACATACTTATATTCTCATATAAAAAGGGAAATAAAACATCTTTTTCTCTTCACACAATACATGTAAGTTAAACGATCTTGAGTCACTTTTTCGAGTTAGGTTAAGCAAATACTTTTTTAAAACTGCTTTCGCTGTGAGTAAACGGGGAATATTGTGAACTCTAAAAATTAGATTTCGTATTTTAGAATATACTCTAATTTTCATGTTGTAAAATTAAAAAAAAATCTATAGTGAAATCGCAATCGAGCCAGAGTAATATACCAGTCAGAACAGGAAAGTTCAGATGTGGGTGCCTATATATTATTTACGGGGTACATAAAATCATCATTTAAAAATATTTTTTTTAATATGTATTATTGAGTATTATTTCGGTATGTTACACAGTTAGCAAAATGTGGCAGCACACAAACATTCAATCTTCACTTTTTTGGAAGGATTATCTACAGGATTGAAGGTTCCTTCCGGTAAAGGACGACGTCTAATTATAACTCATATTGGATGTGATGACGGGTTTTCAAAACGTGGTTCTTTAATATTTCTATCTAAAAAAACCGGAGACTACCATGAAGATATGAACGCTGATGTTTTTGAAGAATATTTTGAGCAGATGATAGAACATTTACCAAAGGGTTCAGTTATATTAATGGATAACGCTAGTTACCATTCTCGTCTAATTGAACGTGTGCCAAATATTTCATGGAAGAAAGATGATATCATTAAGTGGCTAACAGACAGAAACATTAACTTTTCAGAAAAATCAATAAAAATAGAACTACTAGAAATTGTGAAATTAAATAAGCCTCCAGTACGTTATGTAGTGGATGAACTTGCAAAAACCCATGGTATTGATGTTGTGCGTCTTCCTCTCTATCACTGCAAACTAAATGCTATTGTGGTACCTTAACGACAGAAATAGCACACATTAAAGAAATTAGAGTACTAAATTCGGGCCTATTTAGTGCTAATTTAGTACGAAAAAAAAAATTTACTCTATTTTTAAAAAAATTACGTCCATGTGTGCTAGCCTAAGATTTAAGCTGACATACTCTCGTTGGAAACGGTCAAGTATTCAAAAAATCTGGGGTCTCATATTTAGTGCTAATTTAGTATATGCATAACCAGAATTTAATTAGCACAAAGCTAGCGCTTGTATGCTAGCTCGGTGTTTAAGTTGGCACACATCGTCACTGATGACAGGACGAAACTAGAGTACTAAAGATTAAAAATTGTTTGCATGCTCGATATTTTTTATTGGTATTGGTCTTAAAACACCCTATATACACACACACATGCATTTTTTTATTTTGTTTTCTTGAACGTAATTCGAAGACGGCCTTCGAACTTGAAGGCTACTCATCTCATCACACAGACTACTGAAATGGTTTTGTTGCCTATAATTTACGAAAGGTCTGTTGAATTTTTTCCTTCGAAATTGATTATTAATTATATGTTGGATGGAAAAGCAACCACCATTTTAACCGTCACTCTTGTGATCTTTTGTAAATTTCGAGTAATCATTACCAACAGCTGCTCACGCCTCACACCGCCGTGGTTCAAATTCCTCCGAAACACAAGTCGCGTTCTTGGGGCTATTACTAACATAAATAATTTGACACTTGAGAGAATTAGATTTATCTGTGTGGTTATTATTGATAAATGAACAGTTCGATTTCTCCGATAGACACCCACTGGGCTATAATAAAAAAGCAAACGGCAGGTTAATCATGAATTGAAAACTTTAAACAATAAGTAAGTGCGGTTTTTTCATTACATGCCTCTATTAATAGACCAGGGTTGATAACTTTGAAACCAAAAAAAATAATAGTAGGATGAAACCCATTGGAAAAGGAAGAGAATATAACAAAAATGAAAGGAAAAATAATTTACGGGCGATCTGAGGTCGGGAAGTGGAAGAGGGTGAGTTTTTAAGGGTAAAAAACTGTGTATTTCAATTTCCGGCAAACCTACAAGTCATAGAAAAAAGTTAAATGGCAAAGTTGTAGGTAATAAAAAGATCTACAACTTTTGTATTTACACTTTTTTCACATAACCTCACAATGTATCTGAAAAATTCAAATAACCAAGTTTTTGGTTTTTTATCTTTTACAAAAAAAACTTTTTTTTCACGAAATTTGGTGAAAACTTACATTTTTATGTACCAAACACACTGTAATTTTTTTGTTTTAAAATATTTATTTTTTTAACCTTATTTTGACTTAATTTCGAAAATTCTCACGTCAAAATTATCTGCTTTTTAAAAAAAACTCGGTGGGCTTTTTGTTCATTGAAATCTCTACTTTTTGATGGTGTAAAAAAAATATACATTACTAAGGTAAATGTTCTCAAAAAATGCAAAGAAACGAAAAAAACTCGAATCCAAATTTTTTTTTAAATCATCTTGTACAATTTTGAGCTATTTATTAGAAACGTAAGATTCCATGTTACATTCCATGTTTTTCGAGTAATTAAAGTATACATTTTAATAAATAGCTCAAAATTGTACATGATATGATGATTAATCAAAAAATTCGGATTCGAGTATTTTTCGTTTCGTTGCATTTTTAGAGAACATTTACCATAGTAATGTATATTTTTTTACACCATCAAAAAGTAGAGATTTCAACAAACGAAAAGCCCACCAAGTTTTTTAAAAAAGCATATATTTTAACGTGAGAATTTTCGATTGAAAATTAGGGTGCTTTTTCGATATTAAGTCAAAATAAGGTGAAAAAATAAATATTTTAAATCAAAAAAATTACATAAATTTTGAGGTTATGTGAAAAAAGTGTAAATACAAAAGTTGTAGATATTTTTATTACCTACAACTTTGCCATTTAACTTTTTCCATAGGACTTGTAGTTTTGTGGGAAGTCGAGGTAAACAGTATTTGTATTCAACGGCTCGGCGCGTAGAGTTTTCGAATTTGCTTTCTTATTTTTGATAATTTTTATAGTAATACAATTTTTTTTTTAAAATAACTTATATATAATTTTTAGTAAAACTTTCCGCTCTTTCACGTGGTGCTATTAGTTTTTCGAAATATAATGAAAAAACCAAATTTTCGAAATTGTAAAGTTAGCATACACTTTAGAGCAGCAAAGATTTTTTATCGTTTTCTACTCCCATTCAAGTACTTAAATGCCAAGTTTCATCGATATCACATTTTGTACGAGGTCAAACTCTCCGACAACTGGGCTATAATAAGGGTTGACACGAGACTCGTTCAAATAAATTAATAAACCGGCTTTTAGATGAAAAAAAAATAATACAAAAAAGCCCATAAATCAAACTGAAATTTTGTTATCTGAGACACCCGATACGTATCGTGGTGATGCTTCGAGCAGGATAAAGGGTTAATCACAGTAATAAAGTAGAGATTTTTAAAAGCTTTGCTTTTCCGTTAGCCAAAGCCACAGGAGAATAAAAAATAGACGCCTAATTGATTAGTCCGGCTTAAATATAGGGTAAACAAAGCTTTTTAATTTCGAATTGGTCTTTCGGAGGAGTATTTTTTGTGATGTTCTCTCTGTTTAGGCCAGTCACGATTGAATTACAGTTTGTATGTACCGCAGGAATTTCAATGAACTTACCAATTTAAAATATGTAAAAGAAAGAGGTTTAGTACCACTTCGGAAGTTAAACAAAAAATTTGATGTCCTACAATTTTTAGGAAACAATCACATTGTTAATACTTGCATCAGATTAATCGCCAATGATTTATTTAATGAACATTTTAAATGAAAGAATATAAATTAGATTTTCTTCGTCAAAAAATGTATACATTTGAAGATGATTCTTTACAAAATAGCAGCAAAGATATAGAAAAAACTATACCATCTACTGAGATATTAAATTTAAAGTTACAATTTTAAATTCTTTCTAACTGGCCTACTTCATCGTATTCAAATCGAAGTGGATCTCGATAAATGTATAAAAAACGCGGTTTTAGGATGAATTATTGCGGCTTATTTCATTAATAATGTTTTTAATGGAACAGGTGTGACGAAATGAAAATTGTTTTTTTTTCATGTCGGAATTATAAATAACTGATATGACAGTAATTACAGTGAACGTCCGTTATGAAAAATTATGAATTTTCTTTTGATTGTTATGTTCATTATCTTTTTTAATTAAACTTTTTGCACAGCAATTGCAACTATGATTAATATTAATATAAATTATTCTATTATTTGTTTATATCAAAGTAGGTATATACATACAGTGCCGGTCCTAGACATTTTTCTAGTGGATGCGAACAATGAAGAATATCACCAACTTTTGATTTTTATCCTACAATAGACTCTATTAAAAATACGTCTGATAGTTTCCGAGATAGTCATCGGCTGGTGTGACGTCACTTTACAACGATCGGTCAATGCGTGCTCTGTTCCCGACCTGTGTGTTTGACGTTTGCGTCGAAAATTGATAAAAATGTTGAATTCAGACACTAGAAAATCATATAGTGTGCCAAAGTGTTTAAATTCAACTACTAATGCACCCGAAAAGTTGTTTTTATTGTTCCTTTCGAACCTAAAACTCGAAAGAAATGAATTAGTAGCGTGTGTGAGTCGGAAAAAACCATGAAAAATGGACCAAAATTTACCCGGATCGACCCCCCCCCCCTTTTTATTGAGGATACTGAACACGATGGCGGTATCAGAATTTCTCTTTTCGCCAGCCGAACCCCTAAAACGGCCAAAAACTACCCCCTAATGAGGTTAAACGGGCAGCACATCATTTCACTGTAAAAAAACTTCTTTCCCCCCGTTTTCGAGGATGCTAAGGACGGTGGTGGTGTTAAAGATTATTTCCGACCCTCACCAACCCCTCCACCCGTCAAAACTCACCCCCGACAGGAATGTTTTCTTTCTTTAACAGCTGCAAAACGCCTGTTTCCCAGTTTTCGATGATGCTGAACACGATGGTGTTATTGAAGATTACTTCTAACCCTCACCAAACCCTTCACAGGTCAAAACTCCCCCGAAGCCGCTGATATAAAAAATTTTCAATCTGCGGCGCCCCACGGCCGCGGCGCCCGCCTGCGGCCGCATCCTTCGCGTACGCCTTAAACCGGCCCTGTATACATACATATTTAGGATGAGCTTTTATTTATTACAATTTAACAGAAATCCAATAAAAAAGTTTTGATGATAAAAAGATAAACTGTGAAAAAATCATGTTGTTTTTATTGTAAAATATAAAGGTTCAAATTTTAATATTTAGTATGTAATAAAGAAAAGTTTAAATATTTATTTCGAGGTATATAGGCATCGTGCAGATGCGCGCGCATCTCATTTTTTGAGGCCGCTTTTTTATATTTTAGGAGAGCTGCGAACTGCGAAACGAAATTTTTTCAAAAAATAATAAATAAAACGTTAAAATAATTTTGTTGAAAGTTGAATGAAGTGATTTGCCATTATATTCATGCATAAAAGTAGTAAGTTTACATCATAATATTTTCGTAATTTTTAGTTTTTAATAACATAACCTCATTTCAGTTGTATTTTTAGGGAAATAATATAATATTCACGTAATATTATTTAAAAAAAAATATATGAATAGAACAATATTAAATTTACTATTTGTTATAGATATTTTAACAGTCAATCGATATTCTAAATCCGTTTAATTACAAATTTCACATAAATCCTTATGTTAAGTTAATGGAGAGCGGCCTCAAAAAGTTTTCAAAATACGCCACCTGTTTCGCTGGTGTTCCACAGTGTTACCCCCACTTAGTAGTCTGCACGATGCCTATACTTTTGTCTATGTTAGATTAATAAACTTTAGTGGGTCTTGAATGGTGTATGATGGAGATGGTAATGGCATGGATGGTGTTGGAAGCGGACCGACTTCACACATCAAAGGAGGCCAACATGCGCAATAAAATTGCCATAGTGTAGAGGGGCCATTATTTAGTGGAACTACAAAATTACTCACATAATATATTGTTAGGTACTAACTTTGTTGTGATAGGATGTTGTTTAATTTATTTTATTTTTATTGACTTTTAATTTTAAATTTTAGTACATAACCTATAAAATGTTGTTTTATTTTTGAATCAATTGACCTCGACTACAGCTCTTTTCCTTTTTTTTATTTAATTTAATTTATTTCTAATTTACTTACTTTATTGACTGACTTTTCTTTTTAAGTAAATTTAAAATTTATGGGAAATATTTTTATTCTTACCTCCTCCGTAAGCTCAGACAGAATGAAATTCTTACGTTTGACAGAATGCATTGGGCGCCATGTACTATACAGAGTAGGGATTCTTAACCTCAGGTATGTTTCTAATTGGCTTGTAATTTTAAAATCAATAATAACGACTACTGAGATAAATTCATAAACATTTATTAATAACAAAAAAATAAGTAACGAAATTAACAGTTACAAGTGAAATTTATTGTTATTTTCTAACCTAAGCTATTTATAGGTTAAGTAATTTTTAACCTTAGAAAAATTAGGCCTTTTATTGTTTTAAAATATCGATATTTAATGAAAATTCGATCAGGATACTCTGTATATCTTAATCGGGATGCATGACAGGATGGATAATTATGGCTTCTTCTCTTGATTTAAAAGTTTTTTCCTTTTTCTTGAAAAGTAGCGTCACTTCTTGACAGGTAATGATTTTTATTCTTTTATCAGTGTTGCTTTGACTTGACTTCGTTTGTTGTTCAAGAGTTTTAAGCAAAAAGCCTCGCTTGACAGCGAGAAATAGTTTTTATAAAAGCCCAAGTCATAGCTCACTAGATTGGAATTTTACAGTTTTTTAACTTAAATTTTTACAAAATTCAAAAATTATTAATTTTTATACAATTTTTAATTAGCACCAAATTATTCTAGAGACAAAAAGAATAATTTTGATGTAATTTTTGTACAATTCCTACTTATATTAACTTTATACAAAGACTTTTTATGTTCGTCATTATTGATTTCTTAAATCTCATAAAACTTTATTATTGCCTTTTTTACTGTATTTCTTAATTTTAGAAGTCCCACCACTCTATTTCCCCGATTTATACTTGAATTTGAATTGATTATATTGATGTATCATGATATTGAAATTTGAGGTTAAGTTTAAAATTTCTTTTTTTCCAAACACTTAATATAATAATGTTCTCATTGTTATTGTGATCGCAGACTTATCTGAGATTATATTATTTTAAATTTTTCTATTCAGTTCTTTGCTAGATTATTTGTAAATACCCTAAATCTGTTGATGAAAATTTCTCATGGGATTACCATGTTAAATTTTGACACATGAAATTTTATAGTTTCTTTTACAATTACTATGTTAAAATTAGTTTCAAACATTATTCTTGAAATCGCATTCTGTCTTGTGATTACTTAAAGTATAATAAATTATCTGTTTCTTTTTTACTCTTCGTATTGAATATTAAATTTTGTATTCTCTTTTTGAGCTGGTCAATTTAGTTAACCGTTACAATATATTTCTTATTTTATTTTAGATTTTTATAATCCATATTATAGTTAACTTAAGTTTTTATTTGATCAATAAAGAATTTGAAAAAAAATACAAGAAATAGTATTTAAAGCATTTTAAATAAACTATGACTCTTCAAATAAGTAATAACGATGAATAAACATTCACAATAAAAACACGAAACGTTTATTTGAATCTTAAATTAATTATAACTAAGTACTCGAAAATTTTCCTGTTTTGATTATCATGAGAAACAAAATAAATTGTTGAATGTTGAATAACTGTTTCCAAATCAGATAAAATTTGCTTTCTACGTTGTGTGCAGTTTAATATATTTAACTCTTTGTAATAATAGACTTAGGCGGAACTAATGAAAGGAAATTTTCAATTTAGTATAAATTCGTTTTAATAATAAAAATAATTATTTAAAATTTTCTTTTTTTAGGACAGAATTATAAGTAACAAAAAAAAATATTCAAGAGAATTAAAGCAATATCTAAATTTTATTGAACACTAGCTTTTGCTCGACGCTTCTTATGCTTGGTTTTTTTTGTTAGCACACAGCATGTGATCTATTTAGTTTACCCTCTTCAATCCAGGTTTCTTAATAACATTTAAATTTATATTTTCTGCAAACGGCGATACTTAAATGAGTATAAGTAACCTTAATTTAATCTGATTTAAAATACAAAAAAATGAGTCACTGAAATAATTTTTTTTCAGTTTTGGTCCTAGTATTTAACTGAAACCCTCTATAATATAATTCTTGGTGACTTCTTTTAAGTACTTTTCAAAGCAAGCAATTAGACGTATCTTTTTTTAATTTTACCTCATTCCCCGCTAGTCCCCAATCGCTGTGATTGATTGAAAATATTCTCTGATAACCTATTTCATGCTCCATCAAAAAACATTCAAACCAATATCGTGACGGGCATGCATAGTAATAAAATTTTAGGATTGAAGCGGAGAGAGAAACGAGTAAGTAGACTCGGTCAGTTCCAGGAAATTTGGCCCAGGTCAAGTTGCAGCAAGAGATTGTATACGGTTGCCGAAGGGTGTTGATGGTAGCGGCGGAGTGTGACAAAACATTTATAAATGCAAAGAAAGTGGATTTTCGTCTTTTTTATTATCATCTGAAAAAATGCTCGTGAGATTCAGCTGATTAGAATTTGGTCTGTAATTTCTATTTTAGTCTTTTTTCTAATTCGCAGAAAAAAAATTGACGAAAAAAGTTGCTAGAAAAGACGATTTTTTTTCAAGGATAGAAATGTTTTGATTTGGTGAATTAAATTAATTTTTAAATTTCCATCATCCTGTATATATCAAAATAAACAATTTGTTATAATAAATTATTTGTTTCCGCCAATATTTAAAAATCATCCGCCAGAATTTTAAATGGATCTAACTTGGTCCTCCACCTAAATTTTAATTTTTTTGAATTTTTTTTGTAGATTCTAGGTCCATTAGTATTCTAAAAAACTCACTTTTTCCCTCAAAAATGGCCCAAACATTTTTTTTCGGTAATATTAGCATTGCCAATCGTTTCTTATACAAAATTCATTCTGCGAAAACCAAATTTTAATTTTTTTTTGTAGATTCTAGATCCATTTATATCTTAAAAAACTCACTTTTCCCCCCAAAAATGGGCCAAACATTTTTTTCGGTAATTTTGACATTGCCAATCGTTTCTTATACAAAATTCATTGTGCGTAAACCAAATTTTAATTTTTTTGAATTTTTCTGTAGATTCTAGGTCCGTTTATATCTTAAAAAACTCACTTTTCCCCCCAAAGATGGGCCAAACATTTTTTTTTTCGGTAATTTTGACATTGCCAATCCTTTCTTATACAAAATTCATCCTGCGTAACAATTTGTTTTAGTTTTTTTAAATGAATTAAAAAATTATTTGTTTCCGCCAATATTTAAAAATCATCCACCTAAATTTTAATTTTTTTTGTAGATTCTAGGTATTCATATCCTAAAAAACTGACTTTTTCCCTCAAAAATGGCCCAAACATCTTTTTTTCGTTAATATTGGCATTGCCAATCGTTTCTTATAAATAATTAATTCTGCATAAACCAAATTTTAATTTTTTTGAATTTTTTTTGTAGATTCTAGGTCTATTTATATCTTAAAAAACTCCGCCCAAAAATGGGCCAAACATTTTTTTCGGTAATTTTGACATTGCCAATCGTTTCTTATACAAAATTCATTCTGCGTAAACCAAATTTTAATTATTTGAATTTGTTTTTGTAGATTCTAGGTCCATTTGTATCTTAAAAAACTCACTTTTCCCTCCAAACATGGGCCAAACATTTTTTTTTTCGGTAATTTTGACATTGCCAATCGTTTCTTATACAAAATTCACCTGCGTAACAATTTGTTTTAGATTTTTTCAATAAATTAAAAAATTATTTGTTTCCGCCAATATTTAAATATCATCCGCCAGAATTTTAAATGGATCTAACTTGGTCCTCTACCTAAATTTTAATTTTTTTGTAGATTCTAGGGCCATTTATATCAAAAAACCTAAAATATTCAATATATTTCTGGGCTGGAGCCGCCCTTGCCTCCACCTACACCAAAAATTAAATTTTTACAGTTTTAAATACTTAAAAAGGTACCACTTGCCCCACATTGACATTTTTTTAAATGATGAGGTATGGGTGTTTTTCAGAGGCAGATGAAGGAAAAAGGAAAACTTTTATATGATAGAACTCATTGTTTAAAACAACAATGAAAATCTCAGAGTTAAGTTTAATAAAAAAAGTTACAAAAATCCTCAACAATTTTTTATCGCTGTTTAGTTACTTATTGGGTCGTTACCATCATCAAAGTACCTAAACCTCGAAGGATCTGCTGTATTCTTTCGTCCTTTTAGACACGCTCTTTTGCTTTGGCCTTTTGTTTCTTAAATAGCATGTTTGAAGCTCCTAAATAGTTGTTTGACAACCTCGTGCAAATTATAATTCATAATTTACATTTTAGATTGCAAAAAAATAAAAAGCGCCGTTTTAATAAAAAAGCGAAAAGGGGAAAGTGGGGTAATTTGGGTGCTTAACAAAAAAAAAGTTTTATCTAACTATTTATCAATCTATTTCGATGTGATTTAGGTGAACAAAAGTCATTTAGAGTTGCTAAAATATGACAAGCTTAAAAATTTAAATGTCTAACGCAGAATCACTGGTGATTGGCGTCTACTTTTTCGATTAAGTTCTTCCAAACGACTTTGCGGAACTATAAGTCACAGTGGTACCGACTTAAAGAACAAAAAACTTACCGAAAAGCGATTATTTCAGGTAAATAAACTTTTAATCCTGAACTAAACTTATTTGACATTGATTAGAGCGTTATAAACTTTAAATTTAAATCCCATTTACCTTAACCGCAGACTCTAATTTCGGTTACGACTTCACAGAGAAATACATAAAATGCAATTTTTTATCTATACCACAACAAACGAATTCTACTTACTATTCATGCGTATCCTTTCAGTTGAAAACCACAATTCACTAAACACCCACAACACAAAAAAACCCAAGGAAAAGTATCCACGACAACCATAAAACTCAACAATGCGGAAAGAGTTACTGAAAGTTCAAAAATAAAAACTTAAAGCTAAAGAATTAAAACGGTCGCCGGCCGAATCCCATCCTAATGAAGTTGAGTCTCTCGATCGCAACTAACTAACCTATAGCCGAAGATCTCGCTCTGAAGAGAACGTAGCTTTTTGGTTGAAAGCGCGCATTGCACTGTCACAACTGAAAAGCACGCCGGTTGAACTGGCGGCGTTGCCGAACTAAATTAGGTACTGGAATATCAGAGCGCCTATTGGTTCAGCCTGGCCCATAGTGTAGCCCTAGTCCAGTGTTTCCCAAACTTATCTAAAGCGCGATCCCGTTTTTGTTAAAAAACTTGTTCAGGACCCCCTATTTCCCCCTACTCATCACCCAAACCAAAATAGCGACAATAGTCTATTCGAACTTTAAGACAACAAGAAAGGAGATGCCAACGAGTTAAAAAAATGGACAAAAAAGGATTACTTCCCTTATAAACCTCCCTACTTTTCGTTTATTTCTTTCAGTGTGACGCCGCAGCGCCGGCGACCTTAAAGGGAAATACAGTCATAAATCACATGGCTCCTTTAAGTAAATATGATATTGACTGGGGAAAATGTATTGCTATAGACACAGTTGGCGTTAAGGCTATGACAGGCCAGCAATCTCGTCTTGTTGTATTGTCGATTGTTTTGTCGATTACCAGAAATAATGCCTAAATGCCACATGGAGACATTGTTTTTTTACATCGAGAAGCTCTTGCATCACAAGCTTTACCTCCTGGAATGGACTGAGTTATGAAAACCAGTTATTTTTTTAAGCATTCAATTTGATGGTGCAGTAATTTTTCATTTTAGCGCAAAGATCATTTAAGGTGTCCTTTTCCATTCTGTAAAACTTTTTCAATTTATATTCGTGCAATTGCCACTGGTTTGTAACAACAAACTGACTTGCTGTCTGTCCATTTTCTATCCAGTATGGATGAACCCAGCATTGTCGTGGTATTCCTATCCTTCTTCTACGTCTACGTCTTCCAATCACTGCTAGTAACAATAGCTCATCTTCACTGGGAAGACATTTTGTAACCGACTGAAATTAGTACGTGGCGATCGCCGTGCATTTCCAGTACGCAAGATCTGTTAGTGGCGTCTGTAAGTCGGAAGGACATGGACCAAAACTTACCCCTCTCCCCACCGCTTTCGAGGATGCTGAACACGATAGCGGTATCAGAATTACTGTTTTCGATTGCTGAACCCCCTAAAACGGCCAAAAAATACCCCTTAAAGGGGTTAAACGGGCAGGGCATCATTTCCCTGTAAAAAAAGTCTTTCCCCCCGTTTTCGAGGATGCTGAGCACAGTGGCGGTATCAGAATTTCTCTTTTCGCCAGCCGAACCCCCTAGAACGGCCAAAAACTACCCCTAAAGGAGTTAAACGGGCAGCACATCATTTCCCTGTAAAAAAACGTCTCTCCCCCCGTTTTCGAGGATGCTGAGCACGGTGGCAGTATCAGAATTTCTCTTTTCGCCAGCTGAACCCCCTAAAACGGCCAAAAACTACCCCCTATATCAAAATGTATTAACACTTATTACAAAATTGAAATTTGGCAACACAGCAAGCAGTAACTGAATTGCGACCAGCCTACTTGTCCACATGTTGCAGCTGCGATGTTTTGGTTATGTCTTATAATATGCATCTCCATAAAACTAGCCCATTTTAGATGAAGTGGCCGTATACAATTATAATTCGCGTATTTAATAAATAATATGAAAGTTGCTGTCCTAAAGCAGGTATTTAAGATTAAACGTTTCGTTCACATTTTGGCGAATGCGAGAAGATAATTGTATCTTGGTCGTCTGAGCCTATGACGCGGTGTGATATTTTCATCGTGTTCGAGTTCTAAATGCGATTTATCTTTTATCGTAATCATGTGATATTTGAAATTTTAAATAACTCATAAAGACGGTTGATTTGGATACATTTTCGTTTGTTAGTTAATGATAAATAAACGAATAACATTTTTAAACGATGGAGTAGATGATATTCATGAAAGCTGATTGTACTCTATTTAATTTTGTACCGCATCCTTTCTAACTTATTATCTCCAAGGCTATTTTATTGCTTTATATGTTACATAACATCACTACCAATCTCTCACATACGTAATAAAATCAATGTCCAGTAGAGATGGTGTCGGCTATGCAATTTTTATAACTTCTTTGATCTCTTCTATGCCTCACTCCGATATAACGTTATTCGGAAGTTAGAACATCTACAATTTCTCAATTCCCTTATCTCATTTTTGCACTTATACCGAAAATAATAGGTTTTTTCTAACTAAATGCTCCTTTTTGGTGAATTTTTTCATAATTTACTTGATTAAATAGATAAATAATTTGGAAGAAGCCCCACAGTCAAGACCATATAAACTTCGTATAATTAATTTTCTACCGGTAGATCTATACATGTTAGTTTGTGGATCTGGGTAGATTTGCATAATTTAAAGGTCATATAATAAGAGGGTTGAACGGAGGGTTGGAACGTTGAAAGCTCTAAAATCTAATTGCTTTTATTATTCACCCTGTACATGATTTATATGTAATTCACCTGGGGCAAATCGATCTCTAAACCAGTACTAAATCTCACGTGTGCAGTGCCGCAATTAAGGCGTTTTAAGCTCGTGTCCTCAAAAAAAAATCGGTAAAATTACGAGCTGATATTGAAATCTATACCCTGTTTGAAAATGATTGATAGCAAAATTTTTATGACCCATAACATCATAAATCAGTGGCGGATAATTTCTAAAATAAAATGTTTTGTTCCAAAATTAAACTTTGGGTGTTCTTCCTAAAATTTTTAAAATTACCAATTTATTTCAATTCTTGGTAAGTATGTAATATCTACAGGTAGAAAATATTTACAATTCAAGATCAATTTAAGTTGCCCTCAACTTTGTTAGAAGGGATTAAAATTTCTAATCGGCAGAAAGTGTTGTGCAGATTGTAAATTATTTTAGTTAAAATTTACATTTCTGTTTGTGTAGTCCTGTGATTGTAAAACGCAGAATTGTTAGTTCTGTAATAATAGGCGATAAAAAGCAATATTGATCAAGTGAATTTGTGCAATAAAAATGGCACAAACGTCTAATTATACTCCTGTGAAATTAAAGTGCAATTTAACCGTGCATATGAAAACTTTAGTGTTAAATGTACATGACGCTTTGTACATGAACATTTCAATAGTTCAATAGTATAGTTTCTAAGTGTTCACATATGACCGGAGTTGGAGAAGCAACCATTTATAGACTTTTGAAGCAACGAAAGGATGGAAGTATTACAGTAGCACCTAAAACGTCAACTGGGAGAAAACCCACTCAAATAGACGGTACTATGAAACAACTGATCCGAAGAAAAGTGCATTCGTTTTATTTATAAAAAAAGATACCTACTTTGGATAAACTTTTAGTAGACATTATTGGAGACGAAACTTTGCCAAACGTTAAAAAAGACATGAATTAGACTTCGTTTGGGAGAATAACGATAGAAAATCTGCGCTCATAGAGAAAGATGAAATTATTTGTTGGAGGAGGCAATATTTAAGGGAAATTAGAAAATTAAGAAGAGAAGACAAAAATATTTTTTATTTAGATGAAACATGGATAAATGAAGGACATTTTGTTAAAAAAGTTTGGCAAGAGAAACTGGTTACAAATGCTTGTCAGGCATTTATAGAAGGTTTGATTATCACTCATATTGGAGGAGATAAACGATTTGTTGATAGAGGCTTGTTAGAATTTGTTTCAAATTCTACGAAAGACTACTGACCAATTCTGTAATAGTTATGGACAATGCCAGTTACCATGCATTCAAGATTCAAGGAACCGTTACCTAACACTAAATGGAAAAAGCAAGAACTCTCCGATTGGCTAATAACCAAATAAATAGTGGCAGAAGAGGGATTACTCAAAAAAGAGCTATTGCAGTTATGTAAACAACATTCACCAAAATTTAAGAAGTATAGTATAGTGTAGATAAAATAGCAAAAATACATGGAGTTAAAGTGTTGAGGTTACCACCTTATCACTGTGAACTTAACCACACTGAACTAATCTGGGCTCAGATGAAGGGGTATGTCGCGAGAAACAATACAACTTTTTTAGATGTGCTACAACATTTAAACTTCAAGATGTTCGTCAACTGTTATGTGACTCCATATCAAAAATTTCACCTGACAATTGGCAAAACGCTATAAGACATGTCATAGCAGAGGAAGAGAAATTCTGGAAACTTGATATGTTAATAGAGGAAACAATAGAACCAATTATTATTTCTGAGGGGAAGTGAGGAAACTGATGATGACTCCTTATCGGGAGAAAAAGACTTATTTATTTAGGTATGTAACTCTATATTTATATTAATTATAAGTTTATATGACGCTAGTACCCGAAATACAAACAAGCAAATTTATATGGAATCACCCCGTCTTTCTAAAAACGAAATATGAGTGTTTTATGAGAAAATATTTTTTTTCACAGATTTATCTATATCATATAAATTTGGTTGTGTGTATATTTATTATTAAATTTTAAGGAAATGTCCTAACCTACTATCTAGTAGGTATAAAAATAAATGTGGGTACTTAATATTGACAGTTTACTATTTTTTATATTAAAGTAATTTCGTGTTCCCCGTCACTGAGGTATATAATTATTGGTTAATCCCTTAGGGTTTGCTTATTGACATTTTATGATGTATTCGAGATTTTTCGGGGTGGTCATACTAAAATCTAGTGAAAATTCGGATAAGAAGGTATCAACATTTACTTTTTTCTGCATTGAACAATCCGGTATAAAACCTTTGCCATAAAAACTGTGCTATCATGCATTTTCAAACGGAGTATAACTTGTGAAAGGTTTGTCTGATAAGGCATTTTATAAAAATTATACTAAAAACTCATTTTCAATATGTGTAAATTAAAATGTCATGAGCCACTAAAGTATCGCAAAAATACTTGAATAGAAAAAACGCAAAATCTTCCGGTTACGATCCTGCATCGCTCACTCCCATATGTAAATCAGCGGAGGTTTTTCCTTTTTCCAAAAGGTTTTAAAGGCTCTGTTTGATTTATAAGCAAAACACAAAAGGGGATGAAGGGATGGATAAAGTAAATTAGAATGGGAGTGTAACATGCTTTCTAGCCTTGTAGCCAGTTTGTTTGTCACCTGTGGCCACAACTTTTCGAATGAGTGAACCATGTAACGCCGGCTAATATTGACGGATGGGCTTTACACCGAACGTAGAAGAGAATTGAATTTCACATGACAGCATTCTGCTAAGAGATTTTTTAAATATATTGGTTTTCACGTTTAAAAAACTTTAACATGTGTATTCAAATGATTTCAAAGTAAGAAATCATATCCCATCTTGAAAATATAATCTTTTTATCATCAGGTGAAATCCATCTTCGTTTAGGTTTTCAATTACTCGACCTCGTTATACGTTTTTCTTTTGACAAATTACCGAAGGGAGACAGTATGAAATATGCTACACGACTCAAATCCGGAAAGTAATAGGTTTTTGAATATTTTAAACAGTTGTGGTCGAGTGAATGGAAGATTACGATAGACTTATTTTTCACAAGAAATTTCTCTGTATCAATACGTATACAGTGTGAACATAAAATTATGTAATAAAATTACTTTTTGGCGTTATTTTTAGATATTTGATGGGAAACACGCTGACAGGTGTTTTTTTTTAATCTAAAAGGTACTTCCTCTAAACAAGAGTACCTTACTAAAAGCAATCCAAAAGCAAATGTTTATAGGAAATTTTCTGAAATTTCTGAAATTTGTTAAAGATACACACATAAAAGTTCGCCTTCTTTGGTGAATAATGCCCTATACAGTGTGTCTACTTAACTTCGCACCATAAGGAAAACCTTTTTATTATTAATTTTACGAAAAAAGTTATTCTTTATAAAAAGTTCTGCATAGTCTACAACCTAAAATTCAACCATCAGATATTAATTTTTTTGAGTTGTATACGAGGTTTCTCAAAAAATACGAATTTGGCTCAAGAGCAAAGTACCTTTATTTTTGACAATATCGAAAACTTTTATGAAGAAAATTTATTTAAAATTGTAAATTAGGTTGAAATATACAGTTATCTCTTTATTTGTTAAAAAATTAATAACCTTTACGGCTCCTAACCTCTATGTTACATTATTTTGATGATGCATTAAA
Source organism: Crepidodera aurea (assembly GCA_949320105.2). Classification (NCBI taxonomy): domain Eukaryota; kingdom Metazoa; phylum Arthropoda; class Insecta; order Coleoptera; family Chrysomelidae; genus Crepidodera; species Crepidodera aurea. The sequence goes on along the minus strand of OX439477.1, from coordinate 16,509,285 downwards.
ATAATTGATACATAATAAAATTATTAATTTTACAATAATTATCAACTAGAAATATTAATATTAATAAAGAAACCGTTTTTTCTTCAAAAATTATAATTTATATTGCTCCTTCATATTCTAAATTTTTTTTGTAGTTTTTTATTTATTTATAACAATTTGTTTATTAAATAAGCAAATAAAAAATTATAAAAAAAAATTCATCAGAATATGAAAGAGCAATATAAAATATGATTTTTGAAGAAAAAGAGTTTCTTAATATTAATATTTACCTAATACCATACAAATTCAATACACTGATAAAAAAGTTTATGTAAAATCATGTGAAAATACAGATATTTATGTACTAATCTTATGAATTCTGTAAAAATACAATGGAAACTCACTAGATTTATTGTGTAATCTTACGAAATGATTACTGTGATTTCTTCACTAATCTGTGAATTTACTTGGTAATAATTTGGTGTGAATTCACAGTGACATTCAAACATATAATATCATGAAACCTGTAATTTTATTCAGAATAAGTATATTTATTATATGAAAAATACCAATACACTAATGTGAATACATGATTTACATAACCACTAACTTCTTAATGAAATTGAAAACCTTCTTTTTAACGGCTGACACTTTTCTTGAATCTTAAGGAACATTATCTGTATGAATTCCATAGTTGTAGGTTGTGGATAAATCTTTGAGGTATTTTATATTCAAAATCAAGAAATATTCGTCGTAGCTGGTTTCTAACCTACAGAATATTGATAGCCTTAGTGGTACAACATTTATTGTGGACACTAGAAAAATTACAATTTCATACAACTCGATTTCTGGTCGACTCACACCACAAAACTGTTTGGAATACAAATAAATATTACTTAGGTTAGGGAGAAAAAAATATTACTGCGTTCCAATCTCTCGTAACCCTCAATTAATTTGCCTAACATCAGCTTTCCTCGGAGACACCGAGTTCTAAAAATAGAAATCCGATAGTACGCAGTTTAGGTGGTGGGGTATTCACACAACTAAACCTGTACAGGGTGGCCAAATAAGAATGCGAGGTACTGTATCTTGGAAACCATCCATCGTAGAGGCTTGCAGAAAAAAAAGTCAATACTAAAATGACCAAGAGGAAAACCTGGAAAATATTTTCAAGTTTCTGAAATGGCCGCTAGGGGGCGTAACTGCGATCTTGAAGCTAAGAAAGTGATGTTTCTGCGAATTCCGCTATATTAACCTACCAAAAAAATACCTGATCTTTAAAGTAGAGGATAATCTGAACCTTTTTTGTTTAACAATTCTTGCTATATTTTTAAAAATAAAGTGGTGGGGGGTATTCAAAGGTTTCAGTAAAAAACACCCTGTATATTCGAAACGGCTGAGCCGATTTTAACAGACTTGGGCTAGTTGAAAAGAGCTATTCTTGGGCTACAAATGCTATAATATTTGAAGTTTTGTTAGTTTCAGATGTCGCCGCTAGAGGGCTTTTTTCGACATCTCGTCAGAAATGGTTAATTTTCTCAAAAAAATTAAAAGCATTGGTATGATTTCTTTTTCATGAAAAAGTAGCTAAATGATGCCTAAACAAGCTCCAGAAAACCGCATCTCGATATCTTGTTCCTAACCTAAAATTTAGCCCAAAGAAAATTTTATACGGAAATCCCTTAAATTTTTATTTTTTAAACTAATTAATTCCTTTTATTATGTAAGTTGTGGCCCTAAAAAGGACCGATTTAAAAAAGAAAAGTTTTTAGTGCCCCCGTAAATGCTCTAAATGCTGATCATCACGCTCTATGCATTGCTGAAGCCTCTCATGGGTAGACAAACCTGCACCTTCAATTTCGGCTCTCGGTATGTTACGTAATGCATTAACGAATACGGTTTTTCATATGTATCTGATCGTAGGTTGAGTCTGAAAATCAAAACAAGTTAAGTCTGGTGATCGCGCAGGAATGGAAACAGACTTCCTCTTCCAACCTACCACTGTTGGAATACTGCATTAATATGCTCTCGCACAATAATAGCATAATGTGCTGGGCAACCATTCAACTGCAAAAACAAGTTTTGACGTGTTTCCAGTGAAACATCTTCCAACAACAACGGTAATTTATTGGCCAAAAAGTCAAGAAAGATTTTGCCACGGATTGCTAAAAAAAAATTCTGGCTCCCAGTATGCCACACCACACATTTAAACTCCAACGTCCTTGGTGCTAAACTTCACGCAACCAATGCGGATTTTCTGAAGACAAATAATGCATATTGTGCAGATTTTAAAGGTGGCTTCATCGGTCCAAAGAATTAGAAATAAAAATTCTCCATTATTGTGTGAGAGCATATTAATGCAGTATTACAACAGCGTTGGATTGGAAGAGGAAGTCTGTTTCCATGGCCTGCGCGATCACCAGACTTAACTTGTCTTGAATTTTCAGACTCAACCTACGACCAGAAAGATACGAAAAATCGGATTCGTAATGCATTACGTAACATACCGAGAGCCGAAATTGAAGCTGCAGTTTTGTCTACCCATGAGAGGCTTCAGAATTTCGAGCATTTACGGGGACATTAAAAACCTTTCTTTTTTAATTCGGTCCTTTTTAGGGCCACAACTTACATAATAAAAGGAATTAATTAGTTTAAAAAATAAAAATTTAAGAGATTTCCGTATAAAATTTTCTTTTGCCTAAATTTTAGGTTAGGAACAAGATACCGAGATGTGGTTTTCGCGAGCTTGTTTAGGCATCATTTAGCTACTTTTTCATGTCGAAATGTCGAAAAAAGCCCTTTAGCGGCGACATCTGAAACTAACAAAACTTCAAATATTATAGCATTTTTAGCCCAAGAATAGCTCTTTTCAACTAGCCCAAGTTTGTTAAAATCGGCTCAGCCGTTTCGAATATACAGGGTGTTTTTTACTGAAACCTTTGAATACCCCCCACCACTTTATTTTTAGAGATGCAGCAAAAATTGTCAAACAAAAAAGATTCAGATTATCCTCTACTTTAAAGATCATGTATTTTTTTGTTAGGTTAATATAGCGGAATTCACAGAAACATCACTTTCTTAGATTCAAGATTGCAGTTACGCCCCCTAGCGGCCATTTTAGAAACTTGAATATATTTTCTAGGTTTTTCTCCTGGCCGTTTTAGTTATAACTTTTTTTTACGCAAGCCTTTACGATGGATAGTTTCCCAGATACAGTACCTCGCATTCTTATTTGGCCACCCTGTACAATTTCATTCGCAAAATGAATTCTGTAAATCAGTAATGTTCACAATGTATTTTCACGTTGGCCGTATTTTTCACGTACATTATTCTGTGAATAATTTTACAATGTACTTTTGAGGCTTATATAATGTAAAATGTAGGTCACATAGTATATTTTGTGAAAATTTCCATACTTATCAAGTTTTTTCACAACCATTTTTTAGAGTGTATTCGGAGTTATACCCTCTGAATTGTTTCCGTAATAATTCTTTCCAAATGTTCGACGTTTGTGAATGACCTGTGTTGATATACTTTTTTTTTTAAGTAACCCCATAAGAAAAAATCGAATGGGGTTAAGTCTGGCGATCTAGCTGGCCAAAAAATCTCGGAAAAAATTAATATCTGATGGTTGCTTTTTAGGTTTTATACTATGCAGAACTTTTTATAAAGACTAACTTTTTTTCGTAAAATTAATAATAAAAAAGTTTTCCATATGGTGCGAACTTAAGTAAGAAATATTTATATACAATATTTTTTTCCAACCAGCATTACATATCATTATATTACGTGATGTTTGATAGAAAAAATCGACATGACGAAAATGGGTAATTTACTTTCACAAAAAACGTTCTTACAAATATGGCGTTCACATTAATATTCGCTATTTATTGTTTAATAATTTTTTTTTTAGATAATTATAAAAATATTATAATTAATGTTTAATTATTAATAATTCTACGCCTATCAATTGTTTTTGACAAAAGAGAAATTTTGATGTCGGCAATCGATTATACAATCAAACTATGCGGCTAGATGTATGAATAAAAATTGTTTACCGTTGTTTAAAATCTTATTGACAATCTTAATCATGCTTTTAGAGAAACGGATTTTTTTATTAATAATATACGCGTTCAGTATTTTATGTTCTATGGCCGGAATAAAAAATGTTAAAAAACAAATCTCTTTTCTCTATGTAGTCAAAATATTAGTATTACTAATAAATATCCAAAATGGAAACCTCTCATAAATTTTAGAATTTATAAAAAGACCGGACCTAAGATTATACTTAATTATACCTTACGGATCTGGCTATCTTTACAAATTAAAAACAGATCTCAGTTATAACGCTAAATAATGTTCTTCATTTACATAACTGGGCATGCCGACCAATATTTAAAGCACAGAATTCAATATTTATCAACCTGACACTTGCTAATGAAATTTTTCATTAAATATCTGGAATACAAAGAGTTCTCATGCAGCAATAAATATATCTCAATATACAGTGTGTCCAATTAACCCTCGGTTGATAACACGAAAAAATTTAAAATATTTGATAACGTCGGTCTGTCGAATCAACTTTGTAAAAACATAATTATATACTTTATTCTCTACGTAACTATATAAAATTTTATATATTTTTTTAATGTTTTAATAATTTAGGTGAGCTAAGAAAAATGGGTATATTTTATGAACAGGATTTTAATTAAATCAAAATAATAACAAAAAAGAACAAATATCTGGTTTCACTAAAACATATAACAGTAGCTTATATATTAGAAAATAAGAAAAATAAACTTTTACTCTTGAAGTCTGTATGGATTACTGAAACTATGTTTCCAAATCTGTAGGATCATAATCTTTTAATATTTTTTTTGAAACATCAATAATAAAGGAATTTTTTATTTGTTGTCAACTTTTTCAGACGTACTAACCACACCATCGAACAATATTAACAAAAATTGGTATGTAATTCATGTCTTTCCGTTCCTTTTAAGCTTTTTCAATGAATTCAAAATTGTCAGTTACGGGAGTGTATCAAAAAATGTTAAAAGTTGGAATATCTTGTTCAAATAGAAACAAGTTTTTTTAATAACTTTTTTTCATACTTCAAAAATAAAGGTACTTTTCTCTTGAGCAAAATTCATATTTTTTGACAAACCTTGGCTAAAAAAAATTGATATCTGATGGTTGCATTTTAGGTTTTATCAAGCTTTTTATAAGCATAACTTTTGTTCCTAAAACAAACAATATAAAAAAGTTTTCCATATGGTGCCGACTTAATTCTGTATATCAAATCGTTGTAATGTTTTTGGTGGGATTAGATAATCTTCTTCTTTAGATTAGACGTTTCTGAATTTATCTGGGACACCTGTTACCCGCTTTGGTATCACACATAGTCATCTCTCTAGCGAAAAGCTGTAGGTACCGAAAATTAATATTCGATAAAAGCCTACACATTCCCGATTTTATCTCTATTGATTTATCACTACTACGCATTAAACTTTGTAAATCTTCGATTAATTAATAAATGATTAGAAAATCGGCAATATTTCACTATTAGCGGAACATTTAATTGATTTATGACGTCGTCATTCGAGAATTGGTTTTAGAAGACGTGAAAATTCCTAAATCGATCTTATTTGAAGAAAAAACATAGTTTGGGAGAATTTATACATTTTTCAAAACGCATTTTTCATAGATTTTTTTTTAAAGAAAATTATTCACAATTTTCTTGTCATAAAAAACACAGCAACCATTTCCTTATCCAATACTTCGAGACTTATGTACTGTATGCTGTTACACTTTATGACTTCTTTATTAGTTATTTACAAGAAAGATGTCATCTAGCTTGTCTTGTTACACATCATAATAACTCCATAGATAAATAGATAGTTAAAAACAATCTTGGTAATAATTTATTTTAATATGTCCTAATTAGGCTTATTTTCTATTATTGTTATTGCCCACATGATGTGTTATTTCGCTGTGTATTATCTAGATTGTCTTCCAGGATTATAAGTACGAATTTTATGTTTGCTTGTGTTTTATTTTTATTATAGTCCAGTTAGAATAGTCCAGTTGCAAAATAATTTGATTTACACTGTTTTTTATGACTGAATCACAGGTTTTCAAATAAAATAGTTTAGGTGTAAAAATAAACATTGAAATAACTTAAATTAAATATTAAAATTTGTTATAAATGTAAATATACTTACCATACCTTTTTATACGAACAAGAAATTATTGGCGACTACAAAACTTCTTTTTCGTTCATTTACAAATTCAAGAAGGTTGAAAGTTTCGTGTCATATTGTTTAATATATATACGTCGTAGTATTGTAGAGTTAAATATATCTACTATCAATTATAATATGACATGTGTTCCGTATTCTTCGAGATATGTCTATTTTTCTCCCGCAAAATTCTAAAACGTGGCAACGTTGATTTTTCCTCGAGTAAGATTTTAGTACTTGTACGGAGAGTACATTGAACAACAAAATTAAAAAACGAGTCTTTAAAATTCGGATTGTGATAGTTTTTTGTTTTAAGAAAGGCATTTTTCCTTATCCCCCTTCATCCTCTCCTAGCCAGCCTAGCTTGGTAAATGAGCATAAGTTACTAATAAGGTTGGCTATAACTGGTCTATTGAAACGCAGATGGCGAATTTTATAAATAAATCTATGAATTGGTATTAAAAATAATTATACCTCAACAAATTCATTTTAATGAAGAATTTTTGTAATGTAATACACAAATCTATAACCCAATCAAACGTCAACGTCTATAATTATTGTAGTAGCACAGATTCGGTTGTTCAAAGCGATTCAATTAGACTTTTCCGATAAAATCCTGACAATTCTGATAATTAGTGGTCGGATTACTTGAAAAATTCGCAAATTAAACCGAGAACAAAACGAAAATTAAATTTTAATTGGCATTTTAGTTTAACTATTATTAGGGATGTATCCAGGTCAGTATTTTCCATTTTATTTCCCAAAATTTAAGGCAAAACATATTATTACTAGTACATCAAGAAACTGTAATTTTTTTATTATTTTCAATTTTAATTGTAAATTTAATAGTAGGTGGTAGGGAAAATATTGATTCTTATATACCTTCCTGAACATCTGCCACTTCCCCTTTTTCTAAAAATATGGATTAGTAAAATTTTTTTTTACACATTTCAATAACTTCTTAATGCACCAACATAACCACTGAATTACCGACCAACAAATAATTTATTATACTTCCCTACTTTTTGTCACGGTTCGTAATACATCCTGGACAGACAGGTAAAAATACCTGCATAACTTAACGTGCATGATAATTGAAAATTAAACATTAGAATTTTATCGGGTGTATATCTAGTTCCAGTCGAAATTAGGGTTGCCGTAAAATAATTTAATAAAAAAAGTTATCGAAAAAATTATTTGATAATTAATCAAGTAAATCTCTCGAGTAATATAAATCTGTCGCATTCCACACGTACCATAAAATATAGTTTAGAGTTTTCTAAATATAATATCCTAGTTCTCGCTCAAGACGAAGTAGGCGCCATTTGTTATGACATTACACATCCACCGCCTTCTCAAATATGACAAACACACTTGAGATATCATGACTTATATTTTCTCCATCTGTCCTTTTTGAACAAGGCGGCAGATTGCTCTCAATTTTTGCACCGAAAATCGACATGGAGAGATTTGTCATAAGGGCATCTCATTTGTCCGAAAAAAATCGAAAAAACACATTAATAAGTAATATTTTAACAAGAAGCATGAGTGCTGGTGACCAAAAATTCATTTTGTTAAAAAAATATTATTTTGCATTGTGTTTTTTCGATTTTTTTCACAGGAAAAATTAGATGCCCGAATGACAAGACTATTTTATGAGTAACAGATTATTCTGCATACATATAGCTTACAAAACATACTATCTATTATACAGGGTGTCCCAAGATTTTTTTACAGCCTATAACTCAGGAACTAACGAATAGATTTTTTTGGAAATTGGGACCTACAGTAATTTCATCTGAGGTATACAGAGTATCTGGGACGTCATCACAGAAGCAGGGACGACACCTCAATGAAAAAAATTAAATAGAAAGGGGGAATCAAACTTAGCTCAAATGAAAGGGTTTTTTATTTCAAATTCAACGATGTATCACAATGAGGGTACCAAAGTAATAATTTTACCAAATTTTCAATTTAATGTTTATTTGCAACAATAACCAGTGATATTTAAAATGCCGCAATTATCATGTCCAAATTTACTTCTGATTGGCCTATTTTTACTTTTAACTAGTTTTTTGTAAGCTGAAGTAAGTTGGCGTTGGAATTCTACCTTCATCGCTTTTTGATTGACATTAGTAAAATCTAATAACGCATTGATTGTTGTCACTTTTTAAATATCTATTACCGTTTTAAAACAATTCGTAGTGTGAATCAAAAGTAAAAATGCCACTATTGGTCAGTGGAAAATCCGTGGTGGGTAAGGGAAACTCGCTTTCAAACCAGGTGGGGAGTTAATGTTTGGTGTGGTTTATTCAATGGTCGGTTAATAGGCCCATATTTCTTTGAAGGCTATTTAAATGGTCAGAGATATTTGAACATTCTAGAAAATGAGCTACCTGCGTTACTGGATGATATTCCTTTGAATGAAAGAAGAGACATGACAAGATGGCGCACCTCCACATAATAACGGCATTGTAGCAAATTATCTTAATACCAGATTTCCAAATAAAGGGATTGGAACTCATGGACCCTTTCGATGGCCTCCACGATCGCCGGATATGACACCACTAGATTTTTTTGTATGGGGATATTTGAAAGATCTGGTTTATAATGAACAACCTGTAGACGTGAACGATTTAAAAATTAAAATTAGAAGAGCTTGTAATAACCTTACGCAAGAGATGATACATGCGGCATGTACACGTGAACTACTTAGACGCTTCGATGCTTGTGTTGATGCAGACGGAGGTCATTTTGAACATCTCTTATAAAATTACCGTGCAATCGAAATGTTCTGATTATTCTTGAAAATAAACATTAAATTGAAATTTTGGTAAAATTATTACTTTGGTACCCTCATTGTGATACACCGTTGAATTTGAAATAAAAAACCCTTTCATTTGAGCTAAGTTTGATTCCATTTCCATTTAATTTTTTTCATTGTGATGACGTCCCTGCTTCTGTGATGACGTCACAGATACTCTGTATACCTCAGATGAAATTACTGTAGGTCCCAAAAAGATTACCAAATTTTCAAAAAAATCTATTAGTTAGTTCCTGAGTTATAGCCTGTAAAAAAATCTTGGGACACCCTGTATATGAATACATAATAAATATGTAGGTATTAATTTGAAAACTGAAAAACAGGTAATTTATTTAATCACAAAATACTACAAACTTAATTATATATGGTACAATTAAAATATAAATTGCAATTTTGGTACTCAGTAGGAGTATTGTTTGAAATCTTTGATAACTCATTGATAACGTTGGGTGTAGGTAAATCATTAATGTTATTGATGGGTCCAGCTGTAGAGTGAGAAACTGGAGGAGTGGCTGAGGATCTTCTGTTTTCTGTTTTTTAGCTGGAGGTTCTGAGGCGTCACTTCTAAGGGTGTTTATGATGTTAGAATAATGTTCATTATCCATTTGCAAATAAGGCTTAATTGAGTTGGCTAAACTGTGGCCAATAATTTTAATTAATTGTTGTTCACCCAGCCCTGCTTTAGCCAGGTTACTGACTGCTGTCGACCGCATAGAGTGGTTTGTTATTTTTATTTCTTTTGTATTTAATCCTGCCTTCTCTGCTGCTTCTTTAGTCCAATTCGAAAGTTCGTTTTTTCCCACTGGAGTGTTTTTGTAAAATCCACATTCCATGATGGGTTTACTGTTAAGAATAATCACCATTTATTTATACAATTTGGGCAATTTTTCCATAAACTTTAAATTGCAATAATTTTTGGTAAAGTAAATTATGAAATAAAAAGTTAATGGGAATCCTAATAGTTTTGGGCGATATTTGCATAAACTTAAAATTGCAATAATTCGTCAGATCAATTATAAAAGAAAAAGTTTTGGGTGATTTTAGGTGAAATAAAAAGTTTTTTTCCATAAACTTTACATTGCAATAATTTTGGCCAAATTTGCAATTTAAAGTTTGCGGAAAAATCTCCCAAAACTAACTATAACGATTTCAATTAACTTTTTATTTCATTATTGATCTGACATGACCAGACCAAAATGATTGCAATTTAAAGTTTATTGAAAAATCGCCCAACCTATTAAGCTTCCCATTAACTTTTTCTTTCATAATTGATCTGACATGACCTGACCAAAATTATTCAAATATAAAATGTATGAAAAAAATCGCCCAAAACTATTACGACTCCTATTAACTTTTTCTTTTATTAAAATTATTGCAATTTAAAGTTCTCTTCACGTAGGCGCCACTTTCTCTAGACTCGTACCGAACCACCACGAGATGTCACTACGAGTCTAAAACGCCGTCACTGTGAAGAATCAAAACTAGATGGTGGCACCAGTGGAAATAAGTTTCCTCGAAAAGGGAAAGATCCGCAGTTCGAGGAATCTCGGCAAGATGGCGTCACCAACAAGGACAACCACAAAAGCATCGTATAAGGATAATAATATCCTTATATGACGAAAGCACGGAAACACGGAATGGACTGAAATAAAAACGAAATCCCTAAAAAATATAATGAAAACGCAGTTGACCTTTGACCAAGCAACCCCACAAATGTATTTTATTCAAATGAAGAATTTGTAAATTTAACTTTTCCTTATATAAAATTGTCACGACTTGAAATGAAAAATAATCAGAAACTAAACAATACAGTACAGAAGCAGGTGAATTTAAGTTTCAGAGGGACCAAAAGAGAAAATTCATTCAAAAAGAAAAATATATAAAGCAGAAATCTATAAATATAGTAAGTAAACAAATTGTAAACAAAAATTCAGTTGAAGGGCACGTAAATAGAGATAAAGAATGACTGAAGAACAAACATAAATAAAAAGGAAACAAAGCTAAAATAAATGTGAGAAAACGGATAGCTGAACTAGATAGTGCCACCAAATCAAGAGCGGCTCCAGTCCAGATATTTGGGGGAAGGGCAACGTCGGCGTCGGCTGTTAGGGTTAATTTAGGCTAGGCCAGGAATTTGGAGGGAAGCTTGATACCGTTTCCCTTCACAGTGCTATGAAAATCCCCTCTCAACTCCATATAACTGTGGTTATAATTTAATAACAAAATTTTGGACGTTATTGAGAAACATCCTCTCTTTGCCTGACTTTTTTGGCGGTAGGGCAATTGCCCCTAAAAATTAAAAGTGGACTATCTAAAGAACGGGTTGCTATTGAAAAAATGACCTACATTGATGGTTACTTCCAGTGTAACAGGAAATATCATATTGATGGTTGTATTTTCGTTGTATTTAATGATAAGGAAAATCCTTATTCAACCTATTCTAGATTCTCCAATCTGGATGCTCGTACTAAAGACCTAATAGGCCAGTAGATATAGACAATCAATTAACATTAATTCCAAAAGTTTTGAAACTTCGATGGTATGTTAGTGCATTAATGAAAACAAACTATAAAATTTTGCAGAAGTCTGCGATGAACGGAACATTGTTTAAATTGCAAAAAACGTTTTATTTTTTATTTTTACACTGAAAATTGCAAAAGTTCTGTAAACTAGGAATACCGCTAGTTAATAATGTTTTACAACATGCATTAAGTTTGCAAAAGCTACGGAACCTTATTTTTCCATGTTAATTTGTTTAAAAAAATTACAAAAGTTATGCAATTTTTTTTACTAATATTAGTTCTGCCACAGTTATAGTCCAGTCAATGAATGGGTTGTAGAGTGCGTGCGCGAACATGCAAAAACGGGCTTCAGGGCTGTATTTGGAGTAGTTAGTTAGTTAGGAAGTACAGTTGCCTTCAAAATAAGTTGGACAAATTGTTTTGACAGTTTTAACTTATAATATTTATTTCTAAAGAAATGCTATTCATATATATTTTTTTATACATTACTTTTCTACAGATAAGATAATGACTTATAAAAACACTTTCTTGCCAGTAAGTTAAAACGATCAAAACAATTTGTCCAACTGTCCACTGCAGGGGGGCACGGATAAGGTCACTTTTTTTACTACAAGATTCATTTTTTCCTATCTCTTCTGGTTCTAGAGATATTCAGGCTTATTCAGAAGTCCATTGGATATTGGTTATTTTTCAATAACCAATAATCATGGCGGTTTCAGATGACCATTTTTAAGCAAGAACAGATAATTGTATATTGGATTTTAAAATAGTGCTCAGGGCTACTATTTTGCGTCTTGGTTATAAAATTCAAATACACATTTGTTTTTTGTGTCAGAAGAATAATTGATAGGTATTTGTGAGAAAAATGTACAAAAATATACAAGTTTCCCAAAAAATTGTAAGAAAAACTTATTAAAGTTGGAGATATTTGATCATGAGTGTATCATTTTATTCCAATGAAATACATTCAACACACCATGAAAATACAAATGAAATACACATGTACAATTTTTCACAAATTTAATCCTAAAAATCTTAGAACAGATATTTCTAATACCTTAAATGAATATTCCAACTTGAGGAGGATATTTTGAGTAAAAAGTTTGGTTATGTATTGATGTATTGTCATTTTTCTCAATTGGGACAAAAAACCCCAAGATTTCTAGCTATTACTAATGGTCGACTGAATAAGCCAATAGATTGTCTGGACTATTATAACAACGACTAATATTTTGACAGAGATTTGAAACCGTCTTTTTTCAAGGAACATTTTTTATTTAATTGTTTTGTTTTTGTTGGCAATATGACCATAAATTAGAAACTATTTGCAAATAGTTTTAAGATTACTCATTAATTTGGGAATTTAGATGAATAAATTAGTGCAACACAAAAAAGGGCGACAGTGGTCCAATTAAATACTTGATTCTCCATAGAGTACATTTCTTATAGCCTGTACTGGTTGATTGCATTTTCACACACGTCTGTCTTACTCGCTGCCATGTTACCAAGTTGCTTTTTTGGTAGAGTACAAATACCAAAATGTTTTTTTAAATTTTAAAATCAGACTTAATAGAGAGTTATTGCAAAGCCAAACTTTATTAAAGGATCCTGTAATAAAGTATCCTGTATTACGAAATGTCAAGATTGGTTTATGAGAGTTGTTGCAACGTTCCTCATCGGCATACTTTATTTTGACAGTCCTTTATTCTGACAATGACATAAATCGTATTTCTAACCTACAATATTTTGTAACTTGATAATAACCAACCTGGAGGAACAATTGGAAATAGCTATTCTAGCGGATGTTAATAACGAAGAAATTGAAAACTTACTTCTACACAACATAATTGGTGTTGCCGTTGAAGCTAGTGAGAAAAATAATATAATAGAACCCGCGGAATTTTCGTTTTCATAGTGACGATATACCGCGATTGAGAAATGCTTTGCTGATTCCACAGCACATTATCACTAACACCAGGAACAATGTGAATGGTAGGTAACTTGCAAAATGAATTTTTTTTTAAATATTTCAAATGTGACTTTACAGTGATGACGGCACTATGTATATTAAAAAGACGAAGCTATCCTTATGCCACATTATTACAACAACTGCAAATTTTATTGGGGAAAATCATGGACATTGTCGATAACCAACATGGGAGCAGCTGTCCCAAACTGGAATTTATTGATGGTACAGTTCGACCTAATATATGCAGACCATCTAGTGACCAGGAAGACTACTACTAATAATTTATTATTATATCTTTTGTTATATCAATTTTTTGATTTATACTTACACATATATATTGTCTTTGTATTTTAATTATAATTTAAAATTGTAATTTATATCTTAAATGGGCCCGTAAATATCTAAATATCTTAACAAAAAGTATGTATTACTTATATATGTACATATATTTATTGTGAATGAAAAATATATACAATATGTACTACATCAAATATGCTTTTGAACTATTTCTAGTAATTTATTAATGACTGTCTGATTATCGAACACTTTTTGTTGCTGTTCGGACTCCAAACGAAACTTTTTCTCTGCTAGGGCAACATTCTGTTCTGCCACACCTACTTTTCTTCCTTCAATGTTTAACCTTTTCTGTTCCAATGCCATCTCTTTCTCATTTTTTCTTTGAGATAGTCCAAGCCGCTTCTTCGTAGATAATTTGTATTTTTTGCTTGGTTAATTATCTAATACTTTTTGCGATAGGATATGTATATTTCTAATTTCTCTCTCTTTCCACTGGATTAAAACCACTTAGTTGTTAAAAAACTTTTAGGGTTTGATATAGGATTTATACGATTTGTGGCAGAAATATACATTCATTTCGGAAGCTCATAGTGGTTTGTATTTTAATTTCTTTCTCTCTTTCCACTGGATTAAAACCACTTAGTTGTAAAAAAGTTTTTTTATTGACGTTTCGGCTTTCTTAACAACTAACTTAACTTTTTTAACAACTAAGTGGTTTTAATCCAGTGGAAAGAGAGAGAGAAATTAAAATACAAACCACTATGAGCTTCCGAAATGAATGTATATTTCTGCCACAAATCGTATAAATCCTATATCAAACCCTAAAAGCATATATTTACGTACCCCCACACCCCTTCTGGAACTTTTACTCTGTCACTTGATTTTTTTAATTTACCCTAAATTTTCCGACCATCCACATAGTGCTAACAATTTTTTTTATTTTACAAATTATTGATGGCCCTGCTCTATACTTACAAGTTTTTTTTATTTTATTTGGTGCCTGTTGATTTTTAACAGTTTGAATTTCATTAAGTTGGCAGAACCGCCCTTGATAAGTCAAAATAAAGTTTCTTTAATTAAAGGTAACCTGTCCTGTATTTAAATTAAATACAGGACGCCTGTATTTTAATAAAAGCAAAACTTAAGGAACTGTTCACTGCGCATGCGTACATGTCAAAATAAGGGATCTTTTATTAAAAGATCGGCCAAAAAGAGGTTGCAATAACTCTCTAATATCATTTGAACTTACTTTTCATTCAACTGAAGTTTTAAAACTATTGTAATTATTGTTAAATTTTGTAAAAACCATGTCTATATGAACTGGCCTATAACTTTGATAAGTGACATTTTGTATTACTATTACAAAAGAAGCATCACTGTTGGAACCTACTCTTTTATACTTAAGAAAAGAGTAGGTAAATAAAATTATGAAATAGATGGGAATTAAGAGCTCCTCCGCCAAGAATTGAAATTGGAGAATTCGCACGGATCCCCGACTTAAAACGACATGCCACGACAACCTTCGCCAAGGCACACTTTCATAACACTTACATATCTTTCGTCGTCTGCTCTCTCAAAAGTTCTGCATATACCGCAAGGTAAACGCGAAAGATCCAAGTATTCCGTACCCGATGTAGAATGGCGATTTAATGATTTCCTCGCGATATGCGAGCAGTTTGGAGTTAGCGATCGAATTTTTTTTTTCTAAAAATTGGTGAAAGAGTGTTTTGTGAGATGTTGAAACATGGAGTTAACCTAGTTGGGGATTATTTGTCAATGAGAAAAAGTAAGTAGAAATTGGATTGTTACGAAGTGGAAATCAGCTGTAATAGAAATGTGCAACTTGGAATTCGTGTCATTGAAAATACAAGAGACTAATAATAATAACTACAGTTTTAAATTCCTGTATCAAACTAACCATTATTGTATAGAAGGTATATGTCGCTGTTGTATAAAAATTGTCCGCAGGATTTGAATCTTAATAATAATAATAACTTCTAAGGAAAAACATTTTTCTTCCGAAACAAAATGCAGCCAAATTGAATATATTGAATTGGCAACAAAAACAAATGATTTTTTTTACAAAATATCACATCTCATGGTTATTTTTAACAGAAATTAAAATTCATTATTTCATTCTTTTGATTATTTTGTCTTATTTAAAAAAACTGAGCTTCTTGCAGGGTAGTAACTTGGCGCCCAGGGCAAACATCTGATTTTACGCTCACCCTCCCCCCCCCTTCTACAAAAAATGAAACTAAATAAGTACCTACCAAATATTGGCATCAAATTGCGCCCCTAGCATCGGCCCGTGTTGCCCTGCTCTAGGTACGACCCTGGCTTCCTGATCTGCATTTTTGAAAAATCCTTGAAATAAAATGTTCTCAAATTATTGTTTTAATAATGTTGTTTAGTCTCAGTTTATTTAAATTCAGTAGTTTTTTTTTGTCAACAATTAAGAAACAGCTGGCAGAAAACGTTTTCTTTTTAGAACAGTTAGATTTAAATGTATTATCAAAAGCAAAATGCAATATCAGATTTTTCAATTATGTAGCAAATGACCTTTAAATACGTAGTTTTATACTCCTATGTAAAATGTAAATAGGCTTCTGCCTCTCTGTATACATGTATTAGGACCAAGGATGCTGCAACTATATGTTCTTAAGGATATGATTTAGATGAAAAGCAACTTTTTCTTTGTAGTATGGGTGGATTAAATTAAGAAGAATGTTCTGCGGCGTGAAATAATTTTTATAGTGTTTGTTTATTTCACTTAGAAATATTTTTTAATATATTTAAAATGTTATATAGAAGGAGTTTTGATAATTATGAAAATACCTTATTTTGAAAACAAATAGACAAAAAAATTTAAAGCAACTCCATTTTATTCATTATTCTAAATAAAATTTGGAAAAAAATCACATTAAAATTGTGACAAAATGGATAAATAAATTAACAAACATCAAATCATCTAAAAATTGTCATTTACATTAAAAATTGTGTTTATGTATATTCTAATGGAATTTCAATATTACTTTAATTGATTGACCTAAGGATGTATATGAATGACTATTTCACTCATCCTAGAATTATCACATAATCTGACCAATCGAAATATTGATGAAAATATACCCAGAAAAACAAAAAAATCAATCAATCAAAAACCGCATGTTCTGCTAACTTTAGATGGACTATTTCAATGTAGTTAAAAATTAATGAAACGAAGTAAATAAGTTAACTAATTAAATACTAATTTAATGCCTTAATTAGAATTTAATTGCTGCGTTTTTTCTGAAAATATTGCATGTTTTGCTAGCTCAAAGAGATTTCGCAGAAAAAAATGGTACCGCATGCAATCACGCTTAAAAAGCAAATGCTGATTTAATTCTAAGTGATGCTCTACTAAAGATCAATTTTTTACTATTATATCAAAATTTCAAATAAATATAGTGTTTTTTGTACAACTTAACAAAGTGCAAATTTTGGAGAAAAACAATTTTCAAAGAAAAATATGTATTTAAACTTAAACTTAAATTTTAGGTAAATCTGTTTTTCTGACACCATATAATTTTCCATTGAGGGCATTTTACCTATTTCAACCGGGGCTACTCTTTATTTTTTTGTTATTACAAAATTAATAAGAACAGCAAAGAAAAAGAAAAAAAAGAAGTTATTCATTTCAGTGCTTTCTTAATTATTATTTTATTAATTAAATTTAGACAGAATGACACTCATTCAAAGTACTTTATACTTTCACTTATGGTGTTAATTTGTAAGGTAAATAGATTAGACACTATTTATAAAATATTTGCTATAAAGTAGACTAAAAGGTTAAAGAAACAATGATGACTAATAACTCAATATCTAAAAAAAAACTTAAATACTGAAATGGTAAAATTGTAAAACACTTTTCGATTGTTATGTTATATAACATTTTAAAGTTAGCGAAACGATTTTGGAACGATTTTTGCGTTATGACATCTTCAGTAATTTTCAAGTTATTTAAAATTTGTATTGTTTTGTACCATTTAAAATTTAAATCGCCCAATACTTCATTCAAATGCCACAGTATGTGCATCTTTCCCCATTTTCTTCGCGTATTTTCTAAATAGTAACTGTGTCAGACAATGTTTACAGTTCATCCATTTCCTTATATATCTGGAATAAGCCGCTTGGTCCTTGGTCCTTTAAGAGTGTTCCTGCCACAGGTCTATAGTGTTTTCCCTTACATTTCTATTAGTTACATCTAGCTGCTGATCATACATATATTTCCTCTCTTGAGCCAAGAGGTCAATGAGTATACTATACTACTAAATACAATATTTCATCCAAAATCCAATAGGTCTTTTTTAAGAGAATTATAAAATTAAATACTTAATTTTGATGTGGTTTCTTTCCTGTGTGCCTATTGGTATCTTTATATTTCGTTGAACGATCCTTCCTTATTTGAACCACACACCCCAAATTTATGGATATATGTCAATTAATTAATTAAATGTAATTAAAGAAGTATTTCGTTTCACGTTTTACAGGGAGTCCCAGCAATTTTAACCCATTTTAACTGCAAATATCTCGGAACTTAGAAACGATAGAGAGGTGCGATTTTCAGTGAACAATTTCTTTTTATATAAAGTTTTTTTCAGTATAAATGTTTATTTAATAAAATCTTATAAAGAGACACTATTTTGGATTGACAGACGTATAAAAACAAAATGGTCGACTTCTGGTTTCCCCAGAAATGTCACCAACTATTTGATATTTTTTGGATTATATGGCTCAAATTACATGCGACAGTGTGGCCAATTTTTTTATTTTTCAATAAAAAATTCAAATTCTCAGATTTTTTTAGCACAGGAGTCCTTGATCATGTCAAAATCTAGTCTAATTGATATCAGTAATTCATAGTAATTGTCATTTCATCAGATCAATAACAAATCCTGTCGATCAATAATTTAGATCATTGATTAATAAAAGTGATCCAAGTGGTTAAAGCAATGGCAGTATTTATTTTTATTTGATATTCAGTTTATCCAACAACGTCGTAGTTGATAACACTGCAAATACAAGTTAATTTTAATTACGATAAGACTACAATGCAAATTAATACCTAGATATATTCCAGCTCCTAATCCTAAGAGAACTAGAACTGCGTAAGCCATAGAACATGTCGAAGTAAGACATAATCGAAAGGATTCAGTACACTCACAAGGATCGGCTGATGCATAAATTGGCGCGCAGCTTTCCATTTTAACGTATCTAAAATTTGAAGTTACAGTAGATTTGAAAAAAAAATTAATTTATATTAAAAAAAATATGTTAAACTTCGGTGACACATATTAGTCTGCCAAATCGTCAAAATATTATCAACAGTCACAAAATACGAATTCTAACCAACAAACGTCATCGGGCCTCAGCGTCATATCATTACTATTATCGGTATTTCAGATTCCTGTAGCTGTATAATGTTCAAAATGGGGGTCCAAAATAGGAAAATTTTGAAGTTTAAAATGACACTGAATTTAAAGTAGACACATAGTAAATGACGATTTTGGTAAAAGTGAGTAGACTGTGGATGTGTTGATTAGAATTAGAACTGTCAATCTAAAATTTTACTAATACTTTCATTACAATTTGATTGGTCTATGACAATGCTAGAAGAGCATTCTCAACTGGTTACAGTTAGCCCAGTTGACAGAGGCTTTGATGTCTTATAAAATGTGGTATAGCTGAAACTAGTCTCTTAAGTACTTTTTTGGATGTAGAAAACGATAAAAAAATCTTTGCTGCTCTAAAATCCATTTCTATATGGGAAAGTGGCTTTTTGCTGTATGTCGCTTCTACTAAAATCGAATTATGAAATAATATTAACCGTTAATAACACAATATTGCAATAGCAAGATTACTTGAATGACGTGGTTCACCCACACCGTTACAGTATTGGTTACAAGTCTGGTATTGATTTTATCTCAACGATTGATTAATTGCGAGCAATAATCAGAACAATTTTGTATGAGTAGTGTCAATGCGTGAAGAAATTTTATTAATTATAAAGGTTGATTATACATATTACTAAATTTGAAATTATCAAGGTCGATTAAATGTTTAAACTCACCTTTAGATAAACTCAGTGTAACTTAATGGAAATCAAAAACACTTGGAAACATATCAATTAGTAATTTATTATACAGTATGGAAACCAGAGCTGGTGAAGAACGCATTAGTTTTTACAAACATTTTTTTATAATTTAACTTT
The DNA here is from genome assembly GCA_949320105.2 of Crepidodera aurea. Lineage (NCBI taxonomy): Eukaryota > Metazoa > Arthropoda > Insecta > Coleoptera > Chrysomelidae > Crepidodera > Crepidodera aurea. The sequence goes on along the minus strand of OX439477.1, from coordinate 16,489,202 downwards.
GACTGGTTTTTAAATAGTTGCGATGAACCATTGGGCATATCTTCGTTATGATTTATTTCGTCAAATGCAGCTGTCTTTGCTTAAGAGCTATTTTCAAAATCAAGCATTTTACCAAACGGCTTAGTCCTTCGAGTATCTCGCTAAAATACTTATTGCTAAACAATCCTAAAACGCTCTCATAAGCACTTTCGGGTGTCTACGAAAACATACTATGTTTTGCAAACAATACCTGTAGAAAAGTAGGTAGTATTTTTAAATAAAAAGACATGAAAACTTCGTGTGTCGCGCGACAAGTAATAATACTGCTGGTTAATTTACTAGTTCTGAGTAAATACAATACAATTGCACAAAAAAAATACTTTCCGGAATTACAAAAAATGAGACTTTGTTTGTGATATGAGAAAGTACACCCAGTTTCACCAAGGTAGTGAATGCTCTTAAGCTGTCATGTTTTAATTCTTTAATATATTCTCCATCTTTTGATAATCTACTCTAGTGGACGTGAATGCTGTACTATGGAGGTGGCAGTGGCGGATACAGAAAAAAACTCAAGGAGGGGGCGCTAAAGATATCTTGAGCTACCTTTACTTTTATCGTAATAAAAAAATAATCAAATAACATGCAATTATTGCTTATTATTACTGATTATGCACATACACAAGACAATGCCATCTTATCTTATGATATAAAATAGTTAGAACAAAGGAGGGGGCGCGCGCCCCTCGCGCCCCCCATATGTATCCGCCACTGGGAGATGGTGATGGCCGAGATGGATGGCGTTGAAACGTTTTTTTTTTAAATATTTATTTTAAGTTTTAGATGTGTGATGAACCATTTCAGTTAACTGATAATAAACGAATTCGTGTTTTTCTGTAACGATAATTGTTCAGTCCATACCGCAGATGTTGAAACCAATTGATTTCAAACTCATTTCTTGCTTACTTTTATACACCTTTACCTACGTCACGAAATCAACATATATTTATTGTGGAGAAAATGATTTTGAGTAATTGTCCTTCAAATCTTGCTTATTTTCTTATTTATTTAATTAATACTTAGTTACCAGAGCATGTATTTCATATCAAATGTCTATTGTTAACAAGTAATGCGTTTTTTTACCTACATATACAAGGTGGTATTGAAATACGTGTACATATCACCATATCCGACAATTATTCTATATATTTGCTTGCATTGAATTTCTAAGTCGCCTACATTGAGATTGTCTAGTTATTATTGATTAAGTTGTTTTGGGTATTTTTTACAAGGAGGATGGTCTTTATCAGAATTATTCTAGCAGCTGTCCTGCTTGAATATTACACTCGTACTTCGCATGATTCACGTAAATCGGCACAAATATTCCAAGATAATTCATATAAAGTATGAAAAAATGTCTTTGTCTCTGCAACATTCCTGTTTGTGCAAGGGTTGTTAACATAAACGATCGTCTTGTCTTTGTTTACCTTGATATCTAGGCTATAACTAACCATTTCTACAATTTTTCAACCTTATTAAGTAAAAAAAACTGCCTCGTTTGTTCTTCTAGCTATAATCGTAAAATTGTAAGTATCGAGTTATAAAAAATTAGTAATCTGTGAACAATTCATTATTGACCAGGTGCTACACTTACATGTTACCAATATGGCGAACAATAATTAACAATTGTCATACTGTTCATCAAATTGATTGCTTTTATAAATAAAAAGAACATGTGCGTCGCCTAGGAAAGAACATACGTTATTTTTTATATCAATTATTAAAATTTTTATAGTGTCTTATTGATCTAGAACTGGACTATGGCAAGAAAAAAAAAACAAAGGTTAGAATTAGAATAAAATTCAAGTTAAATCAATCTGTCGAGCCCTTAAAATCATGTTTATACAGATTAGACGTGGAAATGCATCTCCTAACATAGTTTGTTCTAAGTAGTCAATCTTTATTATATCTTCTTTGTTAAATAAAATTTTCTGTTGATCTTTGAAAACCAAATTTATTATTTATTTTAATTTTGTTGCTGATGGATCCTGTTTTTTGCCTATGAAGAATTTACTTCAAAATCGCGATAAAGTATATAATAAATTAATTATTTTTTGAAATTTTGATATTTTATCTATGATTGTTAGATGCTAGATTAAATTTTTTTCTTGTTTTACAGTGACTACTCGTAATTTTAAATATATATGCCAAAAGCGTAATTTATGAATTTAATAAATGGAATATAAATGAAATTATTTTACTGTTTTTTCATTTGAAGAATCAATGACTATTTAATGTATTTTAATGGTCGGAAAATAACTTTCATAATCGGATTTGTACCATTCCTTCTTTCGTTGTGTGTCGCAAATAAAATTTTATTAAAATCAGAAATGATTTCTCATGTAGAACTCTATAGAATATAAAATTCTTCCCACATTTCTGCATTAATTATTATGATGATTCAAACTTAATCAAATGCATTCAAAATTTTCCAAAGATGGTAGACCAAACATTATCTTGCTAGTTGTGAAAGTTTGATTGCTAATAATAATTACGCAGTTCATATTGACCAAAACGGATTCTGTATTATATAGCAACATAAAAAAATTAATACAGAGTAGGATTAAACATATGTTTTATAAACATTGGTATACGTAGAAAATTATTGCACAAAGGAGGTGAAATAAAATCACACAAGCTCCCAAGAACAAGAACATTAAAAATGTCCTACACCGCACCAGCATCTGGACTTCAACAACTACTCCTTGGGCTATATGCCCCAACAGGTATTGAATTACGAAAGTCCAGACGTGGTTTGGCTTTTGGCTTTAACCCAAAAACTTTTTTTTGGTATTTTTCTAATGGATTGCTTCACTATTTTTTAAATATATCTGAAGAATCTAAAAAAATGAAAAAAATTTGACTTAGCTCTTACATCCATATAAAATTCTAATTTCACTCCACTATTACGCAGCCTTATTTTTAAATGTACTATTTTAAAAAATGCAATCGTCCCTACTTAAATTTAAAGCAGTGGTGGAAATTGGAAAAATGCTTAATTTTTCGATATTTTATTGAAGTACATAATCCGGCAATGTATTCTTCATAGCCAGAGAAACTTATATAAAGTTTGATAATCTCTAAATCCTGGTTTAGGGGTCATTCACCTCTAATAACAAAAATAAATTACACTTACAATAATTAAAATATCCAACCAACCGATTTGTTTTGAATAAAATTTCACCCGTCTAAAATAAGTTTCAAAATAAGATCCATTGGTAAACAATTACTTATCTTGGAATGTATAATCTATAAAATTATAATCTAAGAAGAATGTTGTAACAACTCCTTTAACCACTTTCCATTGCTTTATTGCCCATGACCTAACAAGTTTTACGCATGATAGCAAGTAATGAAAAAATCATTTTCTGCAACAACAAATTACCTATATAGATAAAGATATGAATCATATTTCTCAAATATTAACTATGACAGGCGCTTTTCTAATACATTTTAAAATTATTTTTTACAAAATTTTGATGAATACGATTACAAGCACTTTTTCTGTAAGCGAAAAAGAAAATTTTTGCAAATGTTTGCAATATTTTAAACAATTCTTACAATTTATCAGTTATTGCATTCTAATTAGTTAAGAAATAATAAGTTTAAAAACTTTAGCGCGACTACCTAGAAAATTATTGGTAGTTCATGAACCATGAAAGTCTTCAAGGTTCTTTTTATGCATAAAAAATATGAGGCTAGCAATCGTAAGTGCGGTTACCAAAATGCTCACAACTCGTCACCTCCTTTATTTGACAAAGAAATGAACTAATTTAAAATAATATAGTAGTTATAGTGACGTTATATACGTTTAGTTATCAAATAAATTCCAAATAGTCATTAAAGGACATAGGAAAATACAATTTTAACTCATAAAAATAGAAAATTCGTCAACAATTTATAATAAACAACATTAAAGAAAAAATACAAATGGTCATTAATAGCACGATACGATTTTAACTAATAAAATTAGATAATACTATAAAACATTCACAAAAAAAAATGTTTCTAGGGGGAGCAAAAAGCTTCGTAGCCCGAGGATGTAAGCCTGTAGCGCCCCAGGCATTTGATTCTATATCGCTTGTTGTAGCCCACGGTGTTGGTAAAATTTCTGTGTTGGTAAAATTTCTGTGTTTCTAATCTAGTAGTCTAATAGTCTAATGTGGTAAATGGGTGGTAAAGAAATACATTGGTGATAAAACGAATTTCTAGTGTCTTAGATGTGTGTAAAAAGACCTATCCTACACAACCCTCCAATTAAAAATATAGATGGAACTTGGGCAAGAAACAATATACAAAAAGCTAGCAAATTCGCCGAACACCTAGAAAATACATCCATGCCTAACGAAGGAGATGAACTCATAGAAGAGGAAAATCGTACTCTAGAAGAAATGGACATCATGATTACAAAAGTACACACAAAATCCTTCTTTTTAAGATAAAGAATTTTTGTCTACCATTATTTTCCAAAAATGGCGGCCAATTCAATTTTTTTACGAGCTTCTCTTTAACCAAAACTCTAAATTGTCACCAGCAATAATATTAAAGTACTGGACCATTGACTACTGTCTAGTGTTATTGCTAGTTACTTGCAGGTAAATGAAATAATTGGTCGAGTAAAATGTGGGTCTCACTTAAAAATTGCTTTAGGCCCACAAATATAAAACCATCAAGAAGGTTAAACAGCAAACTTGTTATGTTATAAAACGAAATATGATTCTCGGCATAACCAAATCGGATCATTATACCCACGATGTTGTCAGATACAATATTTACGGTAACTCGATGAATTCATTTTGTGCTATGTCGCATCCTACGAATTCATTCGAGAAAGAAAGTTTTGTAAGAATTACGTAAAGAATGTACAAAACGGTACGATTTGCAGATTCAGGCTTCACCTATAGAAGTAAAGCCAGTAGAATATAGTAAATATCTAGTTCGACCAAAATAAATACTTATTGTTTATAAAGTGTAGATTGTGGAGGATGGTATAATTTAGTAACAGTACTTTTTGGGACAAATAGTTTAACATTGTCGTGAGATGTGGCTTCAGACGTAGTAATATAAATTATTTTTTTTGGACATATATTGGTTACATCTATAAAATATTAATAGTACTACTTATTAAATGTATAAGATAAAAAGGGATGACACCAGCTTGCTTTCACCTGCGCATTGTTATAAGTAGGGGAATCCACTATGCCTTTAAATGATTTGAATTTATAGGGAAAACGCCTTGCGATAACATGCTGAAGGTTGGAGGTTAGGCATAGAGGTCGCCACCTACAAAGTCGGTAATGTAAATTCAGTTCAGACAGGGATATTTCAAGGGGTGAAGCTTAAAGGGGATAATAACTTACCTATATGTATACTTACCTAGATGTCTACTAACATCGCATATGTTTTCGCGACACCCTGTACTCACCAAAGAAAGTTTCAAGCCAAAATACATTACGTAAAAGAATGCAGCAAACAGTTAGTCGTCTTTAAAATCCACTCAAAGGTCGATTAAGTGATTTTACTGTTCCTAGAAATTATTTCGAATTTTGAACTGCTAACGTAACACCACTGACACATTTTTGTGTTAATTTTAAATACAAGCAAAAACGTTTAAAAAGGGAAATATATCATACTTTCTCTATTGATAACATATGGGGGCCAAACCCTTCATTTCTTACATATTTCATAGACAACTACACTGAGAATAAATTCAATAAGTTAGCACGAATTAAATTGAAAATATGGATAGTATTAGTGAAGATACTTTATGGCCCAAATCTTGCAGATACTGGCGGTACTTTACTCGTGAGAAATGCTTATCATTTCGCGCTTGTTGTATAATATACTTTTTCAAACAGTTTATTAAGCAAACTACACTATTTTGGGTAGTTCTATAACCCCTATTGTTCGTTAAAACTACTTTTATACCTGTCATATCAAATATAATCGTGTAAATCTATTGAAATTAAGTTATAAATCTTTAAAAAGTTTCTCTTTATTTTCGAGTTAATTTGTTTTCAAGGTCGTCTCCGTTAAATTAGTTTTTAATTTTTTTTTCTGTATTATTCTTGTAACAATAATGTTTCTTTTCAAAATAGTGTTCTACAATCTACCAACTAACAGCAAAACCGATAAATAAAGCATTACGAAAAAAAAGATATAGCGACTTATGCCACACTTAGATATTTGCACTTGTGCTGAAAAGAGATAACTGATGATTCTACTAATTAGTAAGTTAAAAATAATTTATTTTAGATTATGAACTGATCGTTTAAAAAAATTAGTTACTTAAGTTGTTTGGCAACGTAGCTTTTAAGCCGGTAGATATAGACGTGATTTTTACAAAATTTAATTTAATATTTACGAAAGTTTTAAAACTTCTTTGCGAATGTAGAAATTTGCTTAAATAAATTAAAAATTAAAATAATAAATAAATATATCAATTAAAAGGTCCTTAAATCCTCTACAACTTCTTTTAGAAAGACTTTGCTGTAAAACTAATTAAAAAAAACATAGGTTAAAAAAACTTTTTTCAAAAATTTGCATTTTTTGCTAGCAAATATCTTTAGAACTAGAAGAGGTAGGAAAAAATGAATATTAAACAATCTTGTAGAAAATTTCATGATCTTTGATTTCGTATTCGATAACTTTTTTGTTGCGATGCATATTTTTCAAGATATAAGCACCTCCTACGCATGAATGAACTTGAATTATCCTGGGGTTATATATAACGCCAAACATGAATTTTAATATATACACAAGCACATTTATTGTTCCGCTATTAGGAGAAATGTCTTATTTAATAAGCATACGCAATAGGCAACAGTTGGCGGTCGGGTATAAAAAAAACCGTGCAGTCTGACTGCTGTAAAAGGTATGCCAGTTAGTTAAAATAACTGCAACTGTATTATATAATGTTTAGGTTTTTTTCTTAAAGTCGTAAAAGCACATTCTGATGTTATTTTCCGAAAAATCAACTAAACTGATGGAATTGTTGAAATATTTTTGGTGTGATTAAGATTTTCTGGCCTGCCTCTATAAGGGAATATTTTATTGCACTATCAAATTGAGAGCAAAATAGGTACTCTGGAAGAACTTAATATTCTTGATTAAACTTTCTCGATTTGCTCCAAATGGTGAAAAGTTATCAATTCCTTTAAAATATCACTAAATAGATATTTTTGTACAGTGTACAGACATCCATGTTTATACACTAATATTTCATCCTGCAAAACCAGTAATAGTTTAGATGTGCTACCATCTATGATTAGAAGAGAGTATTGACAATTTTTAAAGCAAATAATTCCCGATGTATTGGGGTTGCATACACAATTTGCATTGTGTGTTGCAAAGCTTTTATTTGATTGATTCTAGTCAAAATGTCACTCTGTCCTTTCGTATCCCTTTCAGAGATATGAAAAAATACTCGTTTTCTAACCCAGTAATAGTTTATACCAATGCCGAACTTCAAATAGGTATTCGGTAATCGTAAAATTTGCTGAATACGTACTACAAAATTGATGATGCGTGTGCAGGTGACAGACTTTTAAACATTTCTCAAGATAATACCAATTTCTCAAGCAAATTTATTAAAATAACAAATACCTACTAAAACAAAAATTGTGACATTATCAAAAATACGATAATGATTATAAATTATTGATACATAAATTAGCAGGTACTTAATTTAGAACAAGCCAGTATATCAAATACTATTAAACGAGCAAGGTTTGTATGTGTGTGTGTGTGTGTGTGTATGTGTGTCCAGAGGATCTCGAAATCCACTCGTCAGAATTCAATGAAACTTTCAGGGTAGACTAATTCCTATCTAAATCGGCGAAAAATGTAGGTCCCATGTCTGTGAAAATTCGATCTTCCGAGATATTTACAAGAAAAGTTAAGCTTTTAGTTTTATTTCCTAGCAACGGCACATAATAATAATTTGTTTCTATAGTAATATATACTATAAAGGATAGATGAGTACAGTCAAAGTGGGGATATAACGTCACATTCCATAGGCGTACTTTGCAAAATAAGTTTCTATAATATAAATAAGGTGACAGCATATCAAATATATATACGCACTTCGTAGATTAAATTTTGAAGTTATATTATTTACAAAAAATAAAAATAAACTTTATGCATCCGACACTTTAACATTGAACGAATTAAATTTAACCAATAAATAACAAGGAGGATTATATGTTGGGATTAAATTAAATCTCTTGGCATTAAAAGTAACGCTTCAGTACTTACCTAAACTCAAAGATTAAAAAAAAAGTTAGTTCAAGAACTATCTTTAAAACTCACTGTCTTCACTAAAACTACTGGCATCACTATAATTGTCTTTTCTGATGTTTATTATTATCGGTTCTATTAAATTATCCATTGATATATCCACTTTCCTAAATGAATTTTCCACATTTTTAAACATGATCAATGCATTTTCCCCAATGTTCTCTATTTACATCTGAAACTGCCTTCAAAAACAAATTTCGCACATCAGGAAATTTAAATGTTTTATTGTTTTGAGAAACATAACCTTTTAATAATTGAGACCAGATCAGTTCAATGGAATTTAACTCTGCGTGGTTCGGAGGAAATCTGAGAATTTTAATTCCTTTTTCTCTGGCCATCTCATCCATAATATATTTTTTGAATTTGTTTTTATGTTGCCTTGCTATTACTAATAATTCTGCCTTCAAGGATTTAGGAGGACTGATAATATTTTTAGAATGAAGCCATTTTGAAATATATATTAATACAAAATTCTGAATCAATTAAAATACATACGATACGGCTATGAATAAATAAAGTCTGACTTATCTGTCAAAAGAACAAATTTATTACAGTAAAAACCATGGAAACAAGAATCTAGACAAAAACTATATTAGGCCGATCAGATGTATTAAAATTTAAATTTTAACTACAAATAAGCATTGAAGGATGAGGTAAAAATAAAATTTCTACCTCTTGAACCTGTACTACGTTCTGCAAATTAAATACTGCACTCCTTTCTTCTGTATAGTATAGTAGTAAAAAGGTTTGACTTTATTTAATTTCTGGCGTTTTAATCAGAAAGAATTCAATTTTAAATTTGTCGCTTTATATAAAAAAGGAAAGGATCATTTGACGGACATAAATAATTTGCTTGTCAAATGACAGCCATCTTATTAATTCAAAGTTGAAAATACAACGTTGCCAATTCAATTTCAGAAATCATGGGTTTAGGTAAATATTTATAGGAACATTGAGTAACACTGTTAAAATGGACACCTATCTTCCCTTCCCCGATAATGTGAGACTACCCCTTACGGCTACTATTTTATTATGCGGACAGTTTTAATATTTAAGTTTTCATGATCAGAGAGAGAGAGAGAGAGAGAGAGAGAAAGAATTTTTGAAAAAATATGATATCAATATCTGCCACACCTCGAGAGTCTGGTCACAGGTATTTGTGGAGGTTTTTACCCAAGTATGAATATCAGACCTATAATTTTCCTTCACTGCAGATCAATAAATAATAAAATCAATTGAACATAGAGTTTTTCTTATATAGTGATAAATAGAGTGAGCTGAGCGATCTTCTGTTGACGGGACGTGTGCCCTACACGCTGCTGTTGCACGTCCCGGAAACGGGGCCTGTCCACCGTGACAATTCGCGAAGATCAAGCGTCAGTAGAAGTTGCCCTAAAAGGGTGAAATCCCCAGAAACTAGGCAACTTTAATGCATTTAACTAACCTCTGTGACAAGCAGTTGATAAACGTCAACAACATCTGCAGCCAATTGAAAATTAACACTGACAGCTTTTTTAATTTTCCCGCCTACTTTCAAGCCAATCGCCAATCAACTTTTTATTTATCTCCCTATCAGTAGTTCAAGTAGATGTCGCCCACTCCGTGATTTTCGCGAATTAATTAATAATTTGTCATGTTATAAATATACTTAAATTATATACTCGTTGGGCTGCTTAAAAATGTAGATTTGAATATTAAGAGCGAAGCTCGGTGACCAGATATTTGTTACTTTAAGTTACATTTTATTTGAATTTGTAGTCTAAATAACGCTTTATAACTCATTGTAAATATCAACGCAATTCACAAATGCGCTTTAACGATTACGACTGAATCATTGACTGTTTTAGCTCTAAGCAATATAAGTGAAAGTAATTCGTGTCATGAGTATTTATTCGCATTTGACACTCTACAAGGTACTTAATCAATTTTATACTAGTTTTTCCTAGATATAATGAATATCCCGCATAGGATCATTCAGTAATTTACTTCAATTTTAAGAGATTTTTTTAAAAGCTTTTAGAAATGGTTAGTAGGCAATATACCTAATCTAACGTAATATAGAGAGTAGTAGCAACTTTTGTAGATATTCAAAGACCACATGAAATGAAAATTTTTATAACCCAGATGATAAACCCCAATATAACATCATAAATCAGGCATTTATAAAAGGTTTGTCTACTAGCTTAAAATTTCCAAATGGTAAAGGTCCTCGTTTAATTATCACTCATATTGGAGTAGATAAAGGATTTGTTGATAGATGTTTGTTAGAAATTGTTTCAAATTCTACGAAAGACTACCATGAAGAAATGACTGCTGATGTTTTTGAGGAATATTTCAGTCAAATGATAGATTTATTACCGACCAATTCTGTAATAGTTATGGACAATGCCAGTTACCATTCAAGATTAAAAGAACCGTTATCTAACACTAAATGGAAAAAGCAAGAACTATCGGATTGGCTAATAACCAAAGAAATATAACTATTGCAGTTATGTAAACAACATTCACCAAAATTTAAGAAGTATAGTGTAGATGAAATAGCAAAAGAAAATGGAGTTAAAGTGTTGAGGTTACCACCTTATCACTGTGAACTTAACCCCATTGAACTAATCCGTGGGCTCAAATGAAGGGATATGTCGCGAGAAACAATACAACATTTAAACTTCAAGATGTTCGTCAACTATTATGTGACTCCATATCAAAAATTTCATCGGACAATTGGCAATTGTCATAGCAGAGGAAAAGAAATTCTGGAAACTTGATATGTTAATAGATGAAACAATAGGCGAATCAAAATAACTAATACGCCCTCTCGTGGTGGCAAATGTAACCCTTTTCACAGACATTCATTTTATTGTTTTGTACTTGTTGAATAGGTCGTTTTATATTTGCTTGTAAAAAACAGTTGTGTAGTGTAGTTTTTTTTAAATAAGAATGAGTAATTCATATTGTTCCGTACCTCAGTGTTCTTCATGGGCGAAAACAAACACGGATTTAGGTTTCCATTTGTTCCCAGAGGCTGGAAAATGTCGCGTGAAAGTAGAATCTGAGTTAGGACGCCACACATGGATGTCTAGGCGTTAAGCTTGGATTTTAAAACTTAAAATTGGAAAAGTTGTGACTAAGTATATGGTTTATTCAAAATATTTTATTGATGACGATTTTTTCCGAAGAGGTAAATAATATTTATTTGTTACATATTTGTTACATACATAAATTATGAATCATTTTTATTAAGAAGTTATATTTTACTGTCGATAACGTGTATTTTTAGTAAACTCCTAATCATAATCAATTTCCAGTATTTTGAATTGCTGTAACGTCTTACACCTAGTGCACGTAATTAGATGTGCAGAAATATGTTTGCACTTCCCACCATTTCCTGCCTTATATGAGCTCCTCATATTATTAAGCTTGCCTCTTATTTTATGTGGATCAGATTTCAAATCACTTGTTTGCAAACACAAACCGCATATAAAGATGTTTTTACTTTGGCCTTGCCTATTAGAATCCAATTGACCACACAATTAAATGACCAGTATTTAAAACTTCCTCCTCTTCATATACACATCTAGATGTATTTGTACCTCCATAAATCCTTAAATACAAGAAAACACTGATTAGATCGTGAATTAGAAAGGCAACTTTAACTTCAAAATAAATGCTTATTTTTACATGAAATGAAAAAGATTACTTACCTATATGATAAATAATAACTAATAATAAATTTTTCACACAAATTAGTCTTTAATAAATGGTGAAAAATGCTAAAACAAAAATATCGGACATACACAAACAAATCACAACAAAGAGCCAATGTCTGTGAAAAGGGTTCTAATATAAGCCACCGTGGCGCTGCAATCTTATTTTCAGATGCCTATAGAACCAAATATTATTTCTGTGCGAAGTGAGGAAAATGATTATGATGACTCCTTATCGGGAGAAAACGACTTATTTAGGTACCTATGTAACTCTATATTTATATTAATTATAATAAGTTTATATGATGCTAGTACCCGAAATACAAACAAACAAATTTATATGAAATAACCCCGTATTTCTAAAAACGAAATATTGTGCTTTATGAGAAAATAATTTTATTTTATATCGGGAGAAAACGACTTACTTATTTAGGTATGTAACTCTATATTTATATTAATTATAATAATTTTTAGATGTTTAGAAGATGGTTAGAAGAGAGTATTAGAAGAGAGTATTGACAATAAATTTTGACTGATTCTAGTCAAGATGTCACTCTCTTCTTTTTATCACTTTAGGATGTCGAATCTAATAAATTAAAATTCCTTACTGGTTTATTAATTATAATAAGTTTATATGACGCTAGTACTCGAAATACAAACAAACAAATTTATATGGAATCACCCCGTATTTCTAAAAACGAAATATTAGTGTTTTATGAGAAAATATTTTTTTGCAAAGGTTTTTTTTTAGTATCTATATCATATAAATTTGGTTGTGTATATTTATTATTAAATTTTAAGGAAATGTCCTAACCTAATATCTATGTGAGTACTTAATATTGACAGTTTACTATTTTTTATATTAAAGTAATTTCGTGTTCCCCGTCACTGAGGAATAGAATTAGCGGTCATTACCAATAATTAGATTACGGCTAAAAGAAAATTTTGCAGATATACAAAAAACGTTTGCTTTATAAGTCAGTTTATTTTAGTAATGCTAAAAAACAAACAAATGGACATTAAAACAAATATTTCTTTCAAAGTTACTTGTACTGAATGGACTGAGGAACTCCGTTGATGGTTTTAGATGTCAAAACGTCGTTTTCGTATTTCATGACAACTTCTTTACCATTTTCGTAAATTTGCTTCGTTGTAAGTTTTTTTCCGTTGATGATTTTGGTGGAAGTTGAAACTTTTTTGACGTAAGAACTCGTAGGTACGTTGCCGCTAAAGAAGAAAAAGGTCGATACAAATTAATAATTGTATTTATTTATTCCAAGAAGCAAAAATAATTTAATTAAATTCAATACCAATAATAAGGACTAATTAAGCTTTATTTTTGTGGCTGAGGACTATGTTTCCCGATGCCAGAACCCAACAACACACACAAGGACTAATTAATTATCGACTGTCATTGGAGGTACCTTGTATACTTCGTCTTTAATATAGCCCCAGAAAAAAATTGACTTTACTTAAATCTGGTGATCTACGTCCTTCTTTTCATATCCATCTTTCAGGATATTGCTCATTGAGTTCACCATATAATATCTAAGTAACCTGTACTATTTACTGTTTCTTTAAAGAAGAAAGGACGATAATACCACTTCAGACATTTAAGGACCACTTCATTTGAGTATGGTTAATTATTTAGTTAGTTTTTTTATTGAAGGGTGTGGTGGTACTAAGAGAAAAACATATACTTAAAAGCGTGTAAAAATTGTTAATTAATTTGACATTTTGGTGAAATAAAAAATACCGAGCTGCGAAAGGTATTGTTTATAATAATTGCATTGTTACAATAATTATTATATAAAATGTAATGGTTAAATGTAAACATGTTTTAATAAAAGTGCGAATTAGTGTTTGAACCTAGAAAAAGTAATTACAAAGTTGCTAATACACCGTTCATTTGTAGCTTTTTTCATTCGTGCGTAATATGTAATTGTGGTTACGTATTATACTATTTTATACCCATATGTCGTACTTAGTGTAAAAGAATCTGTTCTATACAATAGAATTTTTTAAATTTCTTTAAAAAATAAGGGGGTGGGGGAGACTTCCAGACCTCACCTAATTTATACAGGAGTACTAAAAAAGTAGATTGGGATTTTCAGTGTTTCTATCATATTTACACTTTGTGTTTATAGCACATGATGAAGCAGTAACAAATGTTTTTGAGTTCCGGTAATTTTTACAGAAAATTAAATGTGTCTAAAATTAGTATTATTTTGAATGTTTAATGTTTAACCTATAAAAAAATGATTACTAACCTTAATAATGTTTTATTATGTTTTTAAAGATCAATAATTTTTAAAATTATTATTTTTTGGCGCGACTATTTAAAATCTAAATTCAAATTTTTTGAAGACTACAAATTCTTTTTTTGAAAAATTAAACGATGAGGGATTATTATGAATGGTAGCTGGTGGGGAGAAGGCATTTTTGTGGACACCATATAAATCTTAAACTGAACATTTTTTAAATGTTTTTTGTTTTGTATTAAATTTTATTAAGGTTATAAACCTATACAACCACAAAAAAATTAAATAATGGATATTTTTGATTTTTTTACCTACAATTATCAAATTAGGACACCTAAACCGCATTGTTCTTGGAGTGCTAGATTTTAAAGTTTGCCCTTTTATCCACTTCTAATTTTTTCTGTCTATTTGTATTGTTGTCATTTTTCTTTTTGTATCTACGACTTCTTTTAGTATTCTGTCATCTTACGTTCTGATGACATGTCCAAATCGCTTAAGTTATTTATATTCTCTACGTTTCTAAGTATTATTGTATTTGATTGACTAGATTTTACATGAGGTAAAAATTAAATATTAACCTCCATTAAAACAACCCTTAGAACTTCGGTGATATTATTTTATCTTCTGCAGGATATACAAAATTGTATAGCTTTAAAGAGATTTTTTAACAAATCTGCATATATTTTTTTAAAATTTATGGTATGGACAAAAACTAGTTATTGCTTACGGAACACCGAAGGACCTTTGCACTCTGGTGCAAGTTAAATCTCTTGGAGATGTGAAGATGCCTTCAAAGAATCCTCCACCCCCTAGAGGACCGAAAATGGAGACTTCATGACCACCGCGATGACCCCTGCGACCACCGCTGCTTCTGCATCTAAGAATTAAAAGTCATCCGTAATTTTAAAATAGTTATTACAAAAATTACGTACGCGCAACGGCTTATCTCGTTTTGATATGGGTTATAATTTTCCTCACCTGTCTCTACGGCCCGACGGGAAATCGTCACTTAATAAATCGAAGATACTGCTTCCGAAAAATTCTCTGAAAACTTCTTCAGGGTCCCTGAAAATAGGAAACTCTTTTATACAGGGTAATCCACGACTAATCCCTCGTTTTCTTGTGCCTAAACGGTACAAGATATCTGCTTAATTTTTTGGTGACATATGTAAATTGATAAGATCTATTTGTTTAAATTATTTGCAATTATACAGGGTGATCCAGAAAATTGTAATTTTAGTTTAATTTCTAATTAAGTCTTGATTCCATACCTATTTATCAACTACAATAAAAAAAATCATTTCCTACTAGAATGTAAACAAAAAAAATAGAAATTTGAGAGAAAAATCCTAATAACTTTTTAATCGTTAATTTTATACACATGCATTAGTCATAGTTTTTGATAGAAAATGAAAAGTTATTTCACGTAGGATCAAAAAATACAGGGTGGTCCATTTAAGTTAAGTGAGTTTTTCCGGTTTGAAAAATATAAAATTAGAATCCTTTTCCTAAACACCCTGTGCAAAATATCGAAATCCTACACAGTGCAAATGAAAGCCCTAAAAGTCAGAATAAATCGATATAAAGTTGTCTTACGGAAAGTAAGAGGTTTCCGTGTTTTTAGTTCTTGTTTAAATAAAATATTTTTCTTAAAATCACAATTTTCTCAAAATTGGTAAGCGATAGATCTAGGGAACGTTGAATAAAGTTGACTTAGTTTTTAACGTATAATCTAAAAATGTCATAAAATACAGGGTGTTGCATTTAAAAAACCCTAACTTTTTCTGGATCACCCTATATAATTGCAAATAATTTAAACAAATAGATCTTATCAATTTACATATGTCACCAAAAAATTAAGCGGTACGTATCTTGTACCGTTTAGGCACAAGAGAACGAGGGAATAGTGGGGGGTCACCCTGTATAATTAGAATGTGTTTTAAAAGTATGAATATACCACAACAGGCGTAGAAACAAATATTTTTTTGTTAATTTTCAAGTTAAAAAAAATACCTAAAGCTGAAGTGGAAAGTTCCTCCAAAATCGAAGAAATCGTTTTGATCAGATCTTGGTTGAACCCTCGGATTTGCCGTCCCATATCTGTCGTAGCTTTTTCTTTTTTTACTGTCAGACAGTATTTCGTATGCTTCTGATATATCTCTGAATCTATAAAATACGTTTCATTCGATTAACTAATGATGGTGTTGTGTGGTTTTTCTGGGTTTTCCCACAACTGTAAAGCAAATGCGCCATCAAGCATCAGTAAGTCGCCCCAGAGCGCCACGGCAAATAATAATAATAATAATAATAGCCGTCCCTCCCCCGCACAAGCTGCAGAGCTTCTGGGGTTCACTTGTGCGGGAGTGAATTGCAGGGCGTATTATTATTATTATTATTATTATTAATATATCTATTATTATTTTCGCACCGAAAATTGGGAAATCATACTTAAGATGCGGAAACTAATAATAAATGAGAATTAGATTTTTCTTTTCGTTTGTGTGAGGATTATTGACATGCTTATATTAAAGTGGCTCTTTAAAGCTGGAGTATGTGATTACCTCCTACGATAATATGTACATGGTCGGATGCCTTACACAATCTTTTAAAAACTTTTTATTAAACACTGACATATCTTAGGTAAAAGATTCCAATTTAGGAATGTATAAATTGTTAATACGTCTGTAGAAGTGTGATTTTAACTTATGTTGATCTAATTTTTAAGCAAAATGACCAAAATAAATAAGAAAAACATAGAACCTCTTTGTAGCTTCATCCTTATTATTGGGATTCTTATCTGGATGCCACTTTAAAGCTAACTGTCGATAGGCCTTTTTTATTTCATCGGTCGAAGCATTTTTCGGCACATTTAACATTTTATAGTAATCAGTCATATCAATTTCGCGGATTCTTCTGACTTCGTAAATTTTTATTGGAAAAGGTATATCGTGTCTTTTCCAAATATTTTGTCAAAATATCTGACGTTTGTTGTTGTTGAGCCGTTCTACGGAGTGCATGCGATATTTAGTCAGGCTTTCATGAAATTTTTATGTCATTTTATGATTACAACTCCAATTTTGGCTTCAGGGCCGATCTAAGGGTGTAGGCCGCTCGCATTCAAAGATATTTTGTTTTGGCCCTGGGGCCTTTTTCAGCACAAGTTCCGCCCCTGACCTGAATGAATTTAGTTTAAGCGTAAAAAGGGCTTAGCTCCCGGGCACTCACTAGAAAATGCTTATTAGTCCAGTAAATTAACTCCAGAAAAACCCCAAACTTGGGCATCAAGTCTGTCCGTCAGCTGAGATTTTCGGGGGTGAATGCAAATTAAAAAAAATGGTGCCGGACAGACCTGATGCCCGGGTTGGCACCTTCGTCTATTGCAATTCTATAAAATAATATGTATCGTAGGACATCGTATGTAATGCTGTGTTTCGGCACAATCTCATGTGCCATTACCGAAAATATTGCTCTCTTTTCTTCTAAAAACGGCAACGAATTAAATTTTATATTACTATAAATATGTATTGTATTTTTAACAAAACAATTCCAATTACTTTTGTTAATTCATTTCTTCAAGGAATTCAACTTTTTACGGCAATATTCCTTTCATTATGTAACTCATGACTGCACATTATGTTCATTAACACTTGTGGTTTCATTTTAAGTCAAAAACAAATGTTTTTTTAAAGAATGTCGAAAGCACGACAATGCACGACCTACCTGATATTAATAATGTAAAATTTCACTTATACTTTCTTGTTATTTTGCCAACCTGTTTTTCGGAACGTTTTTGTTTAATAATCATTCATGCAAAATGATTTATTTTTGTAGGCGTTATGATACTTTACTTTTAACAGAAATACTATCACCGTCCCACTATGGTAAAGCCAAAAACAGAATGTGTAGATGTGTATGGGTGTTGACATGTAAACTATATTACTGATAAAGGAGAAACATCTTTGAAAAGGATTATCTTGTGAGGTATCAAGCGTCCTTGTTTCTTTTGCTTTTAAATCAATATCTACTTCTTCTAGCAGTTTATGTATGATAACCTGTACTTTATCATAACTTTGTTGTACAATATTTTTGGATCAATTTATTAAAATAACAGTTTATTTTGGGTTCATTAAATTTGGTAGAAATATACACCACAAATTTGAACTAATTAAATAAATGCTCAAAATTTTATTAGTGCAACGCTGTGGTTTTGGAAAGTACTTCATAGAATTTATGCAAATCCTTAGCAACCACGATAAGAACTATTCGAGGTCGTCTCAAATATCTTGAATCGTATAATATAATAATATACGGTTTTTGATTAAAGACAAATATTTAACCTTCTTTCTATGTAAATTTTTCAATTAACTTACGACTAACTGATGCCCTATGACGAGGAACCGTTAATGTTGTTTCGTAAATGACAGAAGAGTTTTTAACACATTTAATAAAATGATATTCCCATTGTCGATGGTAAATATCAAGACAAAACTTTTTTCTAAATATTACGACTGGTTTAATTCAACAACTTTCACTACTATTACACGTTAGTTGGGTCACGGATATATGTAGACAAAATTGGCGTATTTACTAGATTCGATTTTAATGATTCTGATGTAGATAGATTATATTAACCAATTCTTTAATTAAAAGATTTTTCTTCAATCAACCATTTAGGAGCGTTTTCACTTATACGTTATAGGACGAAAAATTCACCCCACAACTTTGGTTCCTTGGGTCACTTGATCAAACATGGATGCCTATCTAGATTCTTCAAGGTCATTATACAACACTACCCTATTAAATTTCTCAAAATACCTTTCCTATCGAAAGAGTCTTGCTGTCATATAGGAAGAGTTGATTACTTATTTGTTATTGTCGAATGTAGTATTCCGAATAGCTGTTTGCTGTGTAATTTTTCTATTTCTTGACTATTTGTGTGATTTTAGTGTAATTATTTGTTTAAATTTAAAGATAAACCGGAATAACATTAGAAATAGACGAGGTTATATTTATATCCAAATGTCACGACCGTCAGCTGATTCAGGTCAGTGTCTGGTTGGTTCTTAATCCATGTTGTACTTTCTACAAAAAGGTTCCGAGGAAAAGATTAGTAAATAATTTTATAACTTTACTTTGAGGGTCTCGACTTGAAACGTACTTAACAGTTTTTAATTTTTTTAATCCTTTAATTATAATACTTATAATTGCACACATTAATAGGGTATAATGGACATTATTTTTTATTTTTTTTTTCTTTGGTTTTTTGCCTACAAATGTAAATTCAGAGTTTAACATCATGTAACGCTACCTTTTTCGGGAATCCACAAACATGATTAATAGTCGTATGTTTCTGTTAAAAGAAGTCTAGTCTTAGCTACGACTACTCTTGAAGAATCTATTTCGCTCTTTCTATTATTTAGAAAAAGATTATGCCAACGGGAAAAAACTATAGAAATGTGGCAACTGGAATTAATTCATTGATCTACGCCACGGTTCATAATACGTCACGATTCATAAATTTAAATTTAATTTCCCAAGTCCCCTTTAATAAAGAAGCCGGTAAATTTTGGAAATGTATTCTACTGGTCATACAGTTTCATATGGGCCAATAAAAAAGTTCCATTACTAACCCTCATTATCGAAGTTGACTAGAAATGTATTATATTGTTTTATTGTACCTACTTAGCTGCTCACTTGATTGATTCCAAGACATTTTTGTTAAAAGTAACATTCTTTTGCAAAAATCATTTCTAAAAATATGTATATCTTTTAGGGCCCGATTGCTATACAAAAGCTCAAAAAATGATCTATCTTAACTGCAAAAACAATGTGTATATTAACAATAATATGCTAAAAAAATAATATATGTAATGTATTCAAATTAAAAAAAAAATAATTATTTCGTCCACCGAAATTGATAACCCAGCCCACACCATACAAGTTTATTCAACTACTCAACTGTTACATCACATTAAAAACATTTCTTGCAATTAAGTCCCTGGATAATAAATAACAAACCAAATTATAACGAATTATTTAATATCACTAATTACAGTGTATGAGAGCAGTCTAATGTTCTAAGATTTAATTTATTCCACTTTCCACTCACTTTCCGAAACACAAAGTTATTATGTACAGATTGTCACAACATTAATAGAATATATGTACATTTAATAATTAATTTTCTCCTGAATTTGACGTGTTTGAACTTTAGGGCTTCCCTCAAAGATAAATGGTTAGATTGACAAATGAAGAGATTTATTTGCTGTCAGTAAAAAAAATACAATGGAACAAATTATACTAACAAACAAATAAATGACAAGAGCCACGAAGTAAACAGGTTACTTGATATGATTAAAACATTTAATTACAAAATAATTTTCATATATAAGTAGTATGAGAACGTGGTGGGTTACTAATTTTATTACATAAACTGTTTTTTAAAGTTTATACTCAGCAACCTATGGTCAAACCATGATTTGATTTTTTTAGGATCTCTTTCAAATTGTAATTTTAGGTCATACCAATTATCGCTGTGTCATTTGCAAAACTTATGATTTTACATTTTGTATCACTTGAGGTACTCCACAGTGATAGTTTGTTCTTGGCTTATAGTAAATTTTTTCTCGAAATATACAGTGTCAGTCTTATAAAATCCCTGACAAAACTTATACTAAGTAGATTAAGACATTATTTTTCTCACCACAAATAACAAATACTATACTTCATCATAGGGCAATGTCAAATGATTTCGAATAATGAATAAATCGACAAATAATAACGAAATTGTACTTTACAGTACAATCCCAATTTGGAGTTGTATAAGAAACATCCTGTAAATATCAATCAATTTTTAACGGAGCGTACATCGTTCAGTGCGTGATTCAATTCATTTCATTCTCTTTAAAAAATGAAAGTATCTCTTGGGTCAAAAACACCGTTTTAAAATTATTTATTTATACTTACCAGCGAGGAATATTTATACGATGTCGAGACGTGATTTTTTTATCTAAATTTTAACAAAAAATATAGAGTTTTGAAGTGAGCACTTTTAAGTCTTTAATAAACCATATTGATAATTTCTCTGCAGAAATGGAGTCTTCATTTTAAACAGTGTATCAAATGTATTCCTTCACCATTCATAAATAAAAAAAATTACATAAAAAAAATATTTAAAAATTCTTCATATATTTTAAATCAGTAAGAATCGCACGATCGCTTTCAATTTTCTATAGGTTTTGATCTAATTATAGGCTCATTCATTTGAAACTTAAAGCGATTGTTAATTGCCGAAATTCTTAGAAAGTGTATAAACAAACAAAACAGTGAAAGAAATTATAAAATATCTTCACTCACAAGTGAAGCATTTAATGAATGGATGTGTGATGAAAGTTAATTATTATTTTCAATTAATACTGATATTGTTTAATGGTTGAGGCGAGGTAACACTGAAATTTTCAACCCGGGCATCAGGTCTGTCCGGCACCATTTTCTGCCTATTTTCACCGATATCTCCGAAAATATGACACTTAGAGAATTTTTGTATTGACGAAAATGAAGATCATTTCATTACCTACAAAAATGATTGTCATCATTTTTGTCAAAAATATGATACTTTTCGACATAACCGGCTCCAACACGCACCCCCATTTTTAGCTCCTGCCCTGCATTTAGAGAGCACGCTCTAAAGGAATGACACTCCCAAGCGGATTACAAATTTTTCAATAAATCACGTAAAAATTAATATTTTTTCATGATTCAAAGTTTAGATGAAAGAAGCAACCTGTAGCTATAATTTGATTGATTTGATAGCAATGATTATTAATTATGTTTTTTTCTTTCAGTTTCCTAGCCATGCCTTGCTTCATCGGAATAAAAAGATCTTGTTTACAAGGTAAGAAAAACCATTAAAACAAAATTGATTTTCCCAAATAAAAAATATTTTTCTCCTAATACAACCAACAAATTTGATTTCCTGAAATTGTGGTAATGGCTCACCTAGATCTATTTGTCATAGTATCTCCCCTAAAACATACTTTTTCAAAGAGTAATTTTAGTTTTTAGTAAGCAGGAAATAGTAATTTATACCTTACAAGACCGCAAAGTAGCTTTTTGCAGACCGTTGGTCTTTAAAATTCATTTTCCTACGACAACATAGGAAAGTAACAGATATCGCACTCTCTACTCCGACAGAAAGTGGTATCTTTCTGTACGTATTTGATATCTCTTCCTTTCCAATAATCCACTCTGCAGAAATGCAGATACTTCACAAAATCTTCTTTGAGTATTAACAATCTATTCATACTTAGCATACAATAACACAGTTTTTGATTTTTCAAGTAAACTCAATCGAACCATTTGTTTAATTGATTTCTTGTTATATTTGTGCTTCGTATTTCATTGAGAGTTTAATAAAAATGTTAAACGCAAGGTGTTTGTTTCATTGAAGATTTGAAGATAGAATAAAAAAAATAACTCTACAGTCCACTGAACAAATTACAGACACTTATTTAAAAAAGGGGTGTTGTCCAAACATCGGCCGTCTTGGGAAATAAGTGCATATCTCAACTCCTGAGACGTGAACACCATTCTTGAAAACCAATTAAGCCGTTTAAGAACTATTAAAAATAGGAATTAATTATTTTGACAGTTCGTTGTGTCATTTTACTGAGATTATAAAAATTTCAAAGCATACTACCTATAACATTAACACTCGTAGATGCCTACAGTGTCACTTTCCGCCCTTGTTATGTAATATACTATTTTCCAAACACGAAGTTTATATTTTTGTATAGTATATTGTTACAAAAAGCGGCATGTGGTCGGTAAATCTTAAAATGAAATAAATATCAACCTTTCGAATGTTAATCAGCAATTGGTAAAGGCCGTTTGAAAGTCATTCACCTGATTTAAAATCGAAGGCGGTTGTATGCTTTTTATCAATAATCACTATCAAAATGTTGCACATTGCGCAAAAATAAGATAAGTAAGCGTTACTATTGCATTATCGGTTGGTACGGCCAGTCTCCTATTACCGATATCGTTATTACAGTTTGTGTACTTCTAGCACTGTAATTTTTTCAGTTCAATCTTGTATCTCGCATATGTCTATTAAATTGCACATTCTGATACTTTAAGCAACATCCATAATCATTTCTTAGAATGGTTAAATTGCAAATTTCTTGTGATTTTTTTTATTTTTTAAGAAAAGAATAAAAATAAGAGTTTTTTAAAACCAATGAAATGCTTCTTTATTTGTCACAAGGGTAAGTTTCAACCAATTATGTCATTATTATAGGGGGAATAAATCTCTTGTGATTATTCTCGGGAATAATCACTGTAGCTTTTGTTTGCTTGGCAAGCGTCAGACACTTGTCAAAATAATTACCTAAATGTGTCAAAATAAAATGAGTTAAAATCATCGGTTTAGTTCCTTTTCTGATGCAGAAATAACAAAAAATATTTTAGAAATTACTTCGAAAAACACTCTAATAAGTAATCAGTCGATATGGAGACAATTTAAGACCTTCACCATAGAAAGAAATTATATTCTGGATCAATATACTACAACAGCTACTCTGGCATTGATTTTAAAAGATTGGGCTTATAACATGAAAAGAAAGAACGGAAATGATTATAACGAAGCAGTAATAAAGATAATGTGGAATAAAACGGCAAAATTAGTTCAAGAACTTTAGGTACTTTAATAAGTATAACAGGTCCTTTGATCCTTTCCATGATATAGAATTCAAAAATGCTTGAAATGCAAGAGATGCAAAAAGAAAAATTTTACAAAAACATCCTGAAAAGCACAAACAAAGTTCTGTGGCACTTTCTAATACAGAACTGTTGAAAATTTTTAAGTATTGGGACGAAGATACACCTTGTGGATTGCAAAGAAAGTTTTTTCACGTTGCATCGTATGAACTAGCTTGGAGGGGAAGAGAAGCTAAGAAATGTTTAGTTCATTATTTTAAAAAAGCAACCGACATAATGGGATTAAATACTGGCCGCATTGAATATAATTCCATCTTCACAAAAACTGCACATTGTGGAGCACAAAGGTGCGCTAATAGTAAATGGTTGACTTCAAACATAAATAACCCAGATATTTGCCCTGTTCGTCTTTTTGAAAAACTAATGGGTAAACGTGAAGAAAATATTAAAACCGAACGCCCGTTTCTTACTCCAAATTCGGCTTGGCAAACTCTTGGTATAAAAACGTTTCTGTGGGAATAAATTCCATTTCAAAATGGATGAAAGAATCAGCAAAAAAAGTAGGTCTAGACACAGTTACTAAAAAAATAACTAACCATTCTGCCAGATCAAGTGCAGTAAGTAACCTTTCAAAAGCTGGTGTAGGAGAACAAGAACTAATCAAGGTCACTGGTCATAATTCTGCAAGTTCGATTAAAACATACTTACAATTGAACCAAGAACATCATTTAAATATAATAAATAATCTTAGAGAAAATACGCAGGAGGAAACAGTTAATATAACAAGCAATTCCAGATCCTCAATAAATAGCGAGTCTCGAAATATTTTTAATAATTGCGTTTTTCATTGTACTAATTTAAATTGTTAAGTATTTTAATGTACTCACAATGTTCCAACGATATTTTCATATATTGTAATAATTAATTAAATTAAATTTTTCAATAGTTTTATTAATCTTTTATTGTAAAAATTTGTGAATCAAAAAATAATCTAGCCAAATATAACTCGCGAGTTCGATAAATTAGAAAATAATTTGGCAACAGGTTTTCAAAAAATCTGTCAAATTATTTTCAATTTATTCTCACTCTCTTGTTATATTATTACTGAAACTATTTTCCTGAATTTTTAAAAGTAATTAAACATTAATATACAGTTTAATAGAATATATCAAAATTTTATCAGAAAAATACTCCTATTCTTCTTGTATTACCAAATATCAACTTAACGACTTTATTTTAGACCATAAATTTGGAACTCATTAATTAGTAGTTAGTCCTCCATCATAATTTTTCATTGGCTATAATTTCTAACATTCTTCAGAAATGATTATCGATATTTTAGATTTTGAAAGACCTGATGTAGCAATCAAAACCATAAAATGATGAAATTTGATCGACGCGTCTAATGGCAAGATTAGTTACCTCATCCTTATTTTACAGATTTTAATTTTAGAACACCGAAAATAGGGTAATACAAAAATTGTTTATGTATGAAAGAAAATGAAAACGTCTACCACAGCTGTAGTATTAGAAATATACCCAAAATTTCCCCTGTATCTCTCTTCAAAAGTTACAATTATGCCATATATAAGAAAATAGGTAAATCCGTGATCTGGCATTATTTTTCAAAGTGGATAACTGGCCATGTATATAGATACATAACTTTGAAAACAAAATAAAATATTGGCCTTTTTTTAGCATAGTCGTTCAGTCAACTGTCTATATGGTAAGAATCTAGAAAAGAAAATTAAATCGAAGGAATATATTTTATATATAAAACCAGAGAATTTGTCTAAGAGAGAGAGAGTAAAATATTTGAATAAATTTATGGATTATCAACACATTTCGGTTGATGAGAAAAAAGAGAAGGAAAAACACTTATTGTATTTAAAAGAAAGTGTTTCACGGCGGGTGAGGAATCAGTAAGAAGGAGAAACAACTTTGTTAAAGAAGGATTAAATCCATTCAGAATAAAATGGAGGTTTCTGTGTAAACTTTTTCTTACACGATCTTTTAGCTTTGTTCTTAAGTATTATCTTTGCACGAGCCATATTTCCTTGATATTGAATAAAATTATCTAAATTAGAAATTTGTTTCAGGTCTTCTATGGCTTTATCTATATGGATTCGGTTTTATGGCTCTATCACTTGAACCTGGAGTAAGTAGAACCTCTTTAATTTAATACTATAGCCCCTCAATTCACCCCCTTACGTGTTCATATCATACCGGATACTGTGACCAACATTCCGATCTAGTTAGCCCAGGAAATGCTAATTAATTGAATACGAAATTAACAAACCGAAAACCTCAACGGGCTGGGTACACATGACAGAATCGCCTGTGGCTGTGGGAGTGCAAAACAGTACGATTGTCAGTGCTAACCTTCACTGCGGCTTGTGGGAGTAACAAATAATACTAGGCTAAGATAAAAACATTTATATGTATATGTGATTTATATTTATATGATTTATTGTTTGCATTCTACTTATTTAAAATATAGGATGATATATTCGGTTCTGTTGTGCAACAAATACCAAAACTTTATAATGAAACGATGGTATCATATTTTTAAAACCATATTTATTTTTCAATATAATGTCATAAACGCTTTAAAGCTGTTTCTCGAGTCTACTTAAATATGCGTCTACTACATATTGACCTTTTCATCTGTGAAACGTATTTACTCACTAAGGATATTTTGAAGTGAGGCAACTAAATCAGGAGAATATGTAGGTCGTTGAAGCAAATAATAGGCACTTCAATTCGTAAATTTTAGCCGTTGAAACAATAAAAGAAGTACCTAAGTGATAAAAATTTGTACGCTAAACCTGCCGTTTTAATTTGTCTTCCAAAAGTAATTTGCGCATTTTTGGAACATTTAGTAGGTAATCGGTCAGCAGGATTCTTTTTGCAATTCAGGTAATAACTTTTTTTGGAACGCCATTGTTCTCCGCATTGTTTGAATGACCTTTTTGCTTTATGTGTACATATTTTTTTTTATTTAGTAATCGTGATCTGACTTTTCAAATTTTAGTCTTTAAAAAATACTTTAAAGCAACCCTTAAAATTAAATTTGATAGTTGTGTTACTCACAATGTTAAAGTTTTCTTTACCAGTAAGTTTTCTTTAAGTCCACCATTTCTTTAGAGTTACACCAGGGCCAATTATTTTTTAAACAATGGTCAGAAAATTTAGACTGAGCAACAACTAGAGCAAAAACAAATATGTAAGAAATATTTTTCATAGTTATACATTAAGAATCACCCTGTAAAACATCCAAAACAATTGTTAATTTGTTTCATATTTTACTAATAGCTTTACCGATCCTTCTATATTGCGCAAGCAGGAAGTATTTGACCTTCTTTAGTAATCTAACCTACTTAGATCCTCATTCAAGAACATGATCTATTGGTTTACGCTGCAGGGTATGAATATCCCAAGAAAATACAATGTGCTATAATAATAATCTTAAACGGTATACCTATCCTAACAAAATAAGAAAGTGTATGAATTGATTTTAATTTTTAGTAGCAAAAAATTTAAAATTTTGGCGAAGGAATAATCCTTTCGTAAAATACAATTTTGGCGAGCTACAAGCAGCTTTCCCATTCAATAGTAACGACTGTCTCCGAGGACACCGCTTCAAGCTGAAGAAAGAAGCTTTTAGAACCCGCACCAGACAGAGCTTCCTGAGTAACACAATTTTTGATGTTTGGAATAATCTCCCTAGCGAAATAATTGCACATTTGCGAATATCTCGAGTATTTTAAATTGTTTTACATCTGACAGAATGACATTGTTTCATTAGAGGTTTAAAGTACGGGCCTACTTCTTCTCGTATATTAAGGTCACATGTTCGTATATCAAGGGTATACCTTAAATTACAATTCCCTTGGGGGACATTTCGAATTTTTTTTAAATAGTAACAACCAAGTCAAAAATGTTATGTTTGACACTGAAATTTTACATTCAAGAATACGTAGAAAGGATATCCATAAAGAAACTTATTAAAAAATTAACAATATCAATATAACCCAACGAAATTTCTATTGCTAAATTCCATGAGAAAGGTCACATATTTTATGAAACAGATGAAAGCGATCTTGTTGTTCATTTGTTATATTCGTTTTTATTTTCACCCGTGTACTTGTATTTGTTGAGATATCTTATCGAAATGATCCCACGTTTAATACCCATGAAGCCATTGTGATTTTACTGTGTGGTGTAACAGAATAAGATGACTCTATGATAAGGATGTCGCCGATACAATAGGTGCTATTGAAAATAGCAGGTGAATTAATGGATAAATTGAATTTTTTCATTCTCAGGTCTTTTCGTCTTTTATAAAAAAAATCTAAGTCGTTTCAAATAGTTTATTTATTATTTTGTTAGCTACTTTGATAGACTACATTATCGTAACAGCTTAAAATACAATCTGGGTAATGTGGAACGCCCCGAAAGCCTTGCCAGACTCGTCTAATGATCGTCAGGAGCGCTAATTTTGACTCCTAAATACGCACATGCGAACATTCTTCTTCTCGTTTAACTATATACCTGGCTAAGGAGAATCTGCTATATATAAATCCCTATTTATCCATTCAGCCTTGTAAAATATATTTCTCTAAAAAAACGATTATAAAATATTAAACCAGTGACGTAATCAAGCTTGTTTGTTTACGTTAAAAACACCAATTTCGTGTTTATTTGGGTTTCGTAGTTTAATCAAAATACTAATCTAAATTAGATTGAGTGTTAATATTAGCTTAAATAATTTTACAATACAACCTCTTACGTTAAGTTCTAATGAAATGATAGTAAATGAATACAAACAATATATTGCAAAGAAAAATAATCACCCTGTATATTAAAAAAGGGTAACCAGGGAACGAAAAAAAATGAAAAGAAGAGAGAGAAGATATAAATTGAAAGCTGTAAAACCATCCTGTTAATTTGGCTAGATTCTTTATTAAAATTATTTAAAATACTCTTTGAAATATCATTCTCCAAGACAATCGAGGAAAACCCTACATTTTTGGGGGCTCGTCCGGGATCGAGAAAGAACATTGAAGAGCTGAGAACGAGTTGACCAATTCGTTTCAATATATATAATATTATTTTCAATTATATATATTATTTTCTTTATTGTGCATCTTTTAAATAAACAAATTTTTGACATAAAAATACCTGCGATGGTTATTTATCTAAGAAACCTACCACGTGAAAAATTAAAATCTTGCTTCATAGCTTCGTTACTTAATATAGGTGACAACATTTCTTAATAATGTTAATTCAATTCAACACGGAATTAAACTAAAACAGCCTAGATATACGTTAATACAGTAATAATTATAGTAATTGTAGATTATTTCAATTTTATTAATTTGAAAGTAAACCGGTAAAGTGAGAATTATTACAAAACAAATTAGTTCTTTATGTATTTCTCATTAACCGCACTGAAAGTTAATCTATTATTTAATTTTATTAGAGATTTGCATAAAGTCAGTCTATGTATATTTCATAGGTTTATCTCATAAAAATAATAGTATCTGCTACAATACGCATTTAATGGTACTTTTGGAACACTAGACTCGACAACGCTGTTTATAGTACCTATTTAATATCAAAATTATCCGCTTTTTCGCAATCAATAATTTTCCAAGATATGGTAAATGTTACGCCATGAATCAACCGTGTTAATAAGTTGAATAATTTTAAATACACATTTCTATGTGGTGCTGTATAAGATAATTTCAGATATTATTCATAATTTTATTGACGCAATCAGTACATCTGATTAAAATTATAGAAGTATTATGTAAAAACTATGGAGGAACTCCGAAGAATTCTGGAGGAACTTCGGGAAACTCTTGCTCAGTCCATTCTCTAAAATATACGAAACATTTGTTTCAAATTAAATAATGATATTGGGTTTCAAAAAGGTAAATCAACTATTACGGCCATAACACACCTAATTAATACTCTATCTGAAGAACTAGATAAAGGCAATAAAGTGATAGGTACTTTTCTAGACTTGAGTAAGCCTTTCTACCTGGTGGATCACAAAATACTTTTAAACAAATTAGATAAGTATGGTTTCAGAGGTACTGTTAATAATTGGCTCAAGAACTATCTAGATAACAGAATTCACTACATTCAAATTAATGATAAAAGATCTAAAAATAACGTATGTTCTGTAGGTGTCCCACAGGGATCTGTGTTAGAACCACTTTTATATATAATATACGTGAATGACTTCAATACAAAAAAATCGTTTTTGCTTGTCGATGATACATCCTCTATTCAAATCAAATCAAATGCTGAAATTGAACCGTCTGCAAATTGGCTAGGAAGTAATCAACTTGTATTGAATGAAAAAAAACAGTAGTTACGCGTTTTAGCCATGTAAGATCTTCCTCAGATCATTATATCCTTGTCTCTTAAATCTCTTAAACAAGTTCCAACCACTAAATTTCTCGGAATTAATATATCTGAAAATTGTACATGGTCTAATCATATTGAATATCTTTCTAAAAGATTAGCTCCACAATGCTATTTAATTTATCAACTAAGCAAAACAGTAGAAAAATATGTACTGTTAACATTATATCATGCATATTTTCATTCATTACTGTGTTACGGTATTGTAGCGAAACCCAAAGACTTTTTAATTTACAAAAAAAGTGCACTGAGAAATATTGTGAATGCTCCAAGAAGAACAAATTGTAGGGATATTTTTAAAAAATTGAATATATTAACTTTATATTAAACCTACATATTTCAAATATGGCCATACGCAAGGAGGGAAATTAACACATTTAAAGCACTTACTATTCTATTCAAGAATATTTCAACGATAGCAACATCTAAAATCTTCTTCAGATCATAAATTAATAATAATAATTCTGTCCAATAATACCTAAGTAGATATTTATTTTATTTTGTTTGTATGTCTTTATTACTTATGTGGAGACAACATTGGGAACACTTGGCGATGGAATGTTTCCCCACAGCTTTAAATTTCTGAAACAATGAGGCAGCACTATGCAAAGATATTTAAGAAAAAGGTGGGAAAGCATATTATTTAAAAACTACTTGATATTTATTAAAACAAATTGGAGCAAAGTTTCATAGATTTAATACAGATTTTGCATTTAAAATTAACAAAATAAATACTTTTCGAAGGTTTACAAAAAAATTAAGGGGTCTCCACCCTAAGTTTTGTAATTATTAGTATTTCCTGAAAATTTCACGAAAATCAGACTAAAACTAAAGGGGTTCGGTTTGCTCTTAAAGATTTTGAATTCTTACATTGTATTCTGTACTGATAAACATAAATGTGTAATTGCGCGACGGTGTCAACCGGTGAACAAAAACCGCGGAAAGTATCCAGATTAAAATCTTAATGAGTTCGTGACTCTTATGTTAACTGGTCAACTATGCACAATTATTCGCCATAACAGGAGAGTGTCGCGTTTTTTTTGATAATATCTCAAATCTAAACTAAAATTATTACGTAAACATTCAAAATTACTTTGTTACAGTTTATAACAAAATCGTGAATTTGTTTGTAGCAAGAATGGGCATAGGCGTACTACTACAAATGTCACAGAATCATAAACAACACGCTAGGTGCTTTTTGACATACTTTGTGATTGTAAAATTGATAAGATTCAATTAAAACTTAGTTTTAGTGTTGATAATAAAAACTTTTTTCTCCACGGCCACTACTGAATGTAGTTATTCTGAAACCACTTATAATAACAGAAAAGAAACATTCTCGCTCTTGAGATTGAAAGAAAATTCTGAAACATTTGTCTCTTATGTATTTTATATGTATTACATTCTATAACTAGAGATAGAATCTGTATTCCGTGATTGTTTACAAAAATAAGGTTTGCCGTGAATGTCAAATTAACTGTCAGTATTAGTTGACGTGGTCTTAATATTGGTTTGTAAAAACTTTTAATTTATTAAAAAGGAGAAGAAAATCAAACGATTCAGATGTAGAATTTGAAAATACTCCTCCAGAAATAAAAAAATTGCCGATAATATAACTCAAAATTTGCTACCGCAAAAATCCAAGCTTGAATATAAAAATACTACCTACATAATGTTGAGAGATTCAGGTTTCATTTTACTATATTTAATTTCTACTTTTTGTGGCCGTGGAGAAAGTACAGTCTGTTACTCTGTTGGAATGAAAATCCGACACTCGTGGTTCCTCGCGTTCGGAATCATCCACTCGTGTCGAATTCTCATTCCAACGTTGTCACAGAATATACTATTAGTTTTCTTATTTTGGACTTAGTTTTGTTTGCTCTTCCATGCGAAATATTGAGTATACAACTTAGTTTGTTTCATTTTCAAAAGATGGTTCTGAATGGTCCATAGGGATTTTAGAGAGATAAGATATCTGCCAATAATTATTCAGTTTATTTTCATCGTTATAATTGGCATATTATGCACCAAAACTTTACGTTTGTGTGAGAAGCGATTCTGTAAATGGCGATTCAATAATTTTATAAAATGTTTCACGAAAATAAAACAAAAACCGAACATTTTCGCGATGAAATTTTATGACCCATATCTCATGATACTATTTACGTAATTATTACCCAATGTTTATCTATGCATAAT
Organism: Crepidodera aurea; assembly: GCA_949320105.2. Lineage (NCBI taxonomy): Eukaryota > Metazoa > Arthropoda > Insecta > Coleoptera > Chrysomelidae > Crepidodera > Crepidodera aurea. Next base: position 16,456,552 of record OX439477.1, on the reverse strand, counting down.
CTTCTAATGCCTATTTGAATCCATGGGAAAAAAATTGAGAGATAGTTTACGTAATAACATTTCTCTTTATTAGATTTGACGCTGTTTCGACTTAGGTGTATAATTGTTTTCTTTTCTTTCGCGTCAATTTTAGTTTCAACGAATTTTAAAGAAATTAATTTTATTTTGTTCTAATAAGCCAAAAATGTTTTTTAAGTTCAAAATGTCTTATTGTACACTTTAAAGATCCAAATAGAATATTGCAATAGTACCTAATTGAAAGAAGTAGATTTTGATGTACCTCATATTGAAATTGTATCATCGACATATCAAGTGGCCGAAGAATTCAAAATTTTAAGGCTTAAGGCACCTGCGTCTGCCAAAGATTGAAAACCTATTAGGATCTTTTTAACAAAAAATTCTTAATCGTTGCAAAAGTTTTACAAATTCGAAGTCATACATAAATCCCAACTTTACTTATGGTCCAGCTTTCAATAAAACAAACGTACAGAGATTTCGTTTTCTTCGTGTTAGTGGAAAACAAGCTACATTTTTAAATAAATCAACACCCACTATAATTAAAATTTCTCAAAAATTTAAATACATCCAAAGGAAGGTAATTTTTTTTCTACTAAGGTTGATGGTTATCGGTGACGTTGCCAAATAATTTTAAACGTATACAATTATTATTAATAAGACAAAAGATAAAGTCAATGTTTCTGTGTTTCATGTAACTTTGACCTAATTACTCATCGAAAAGAAAAAATAAATAGTTGTTGAATAAAAAACACTTTTTTAATTTCAGCTTCTGGTGTGCATTCCATCTATCAGTGGTCAATAAATATCATTTGAATATTAATATAAATTAAAGACTTTTAAGGGCGGGGTCTTGTACGAAATTTCAAGCCAAATTATGTCAAATAAGATGCTGCCCGGGAGTTGCAAAAACCTTCATTTGAATTCTGCTCCTTACAGAAACCGTTGGAGAAATTCATTGTTTATTATGCATAATACCAGGGGAGAACAATATTTAGTACCATCAAAATGTATAATCTTAACTTTTTATTATTCATATATTTCCATAGAAAATAATAAATTTATCGATTTAAAATAGTAAGACTACCTAAGTTAGACCTTTATCTATAATTTGTCTGAAAATTATATTTTAAATCCTATTACATTCTTTTGGTCTGCAGCATAGGATTTTATACACAGGAAAACCTCGCCCTTAAGGCAAAATATTCGCAATATGGTATTTTCTAAAAAACTAAGAAATTTCTTTAAGAAATGTCAAACACCACCGCTAAACACGTTTTCTTGGTTTTCGTAATATATGGAAAATGAAGTTTGACATTTATTCAATTGGGTGTTTAACTAATTTTCAGATTCTATTTAAAATCTTATAAATAACAAGTACTATATAAATAATTAACAACACAATATGTTTTTTTAATTTTAGTTGCATACATAATTTTTACCAGCATTTTGTTAATTTTTATAATGTGCCTTTTGAATATTGCGCAATTGTTGAAATTACGTCACTGGTTGCGTAACTGAAGTTAGATATAAGCCGAATCGAAAATTCAACGAATTCACTCGACATCAAAGTTAAAGTTGTTAAATGTCACTGTCAATAATGTCATTTCTTTGATTTTTGTTGAAGCGTGGGTTTTTGATTTTGCATTTATTTTTGATTTATTAATATTTTTTAATTAGTATATAGTATTTTCTTTGTTTCTAAGTTAGTGTATTTGTGTTTTCCCGACTTTAAAATCGTTATTCTATATTTTTCTTCTTCTTCGTCTTCGTTTTTCGAAACTAGTGATGGTCTTGGTCTGTTATGTTTCTTCTTTTTTAATCGTTTACCGTAAAGCAAATCAGTACCGCACCAGTGACGTATCTGTATTAAAAGTTGCATAAAATCTCAAATCTTTTCTTATTAGTTTTTATCTATTTTAAGCAAAAAAACATAAAAAAACATGCAATTATGTAGAAAGTAATTAAGTATGAGTAATTAGAAATACAAAACAAATGAGGTTAGATTTGGAGTTAAACACCTAATTGTGCATATGTGTACAATATTTATTTTACTCACTTTGTTATTCTTTACAGTTTCTGGATTTCGACAACTTGCCAGACACGAATTTCTCATGCGTAGGAAAGGTAATTGGAGGTTATTATGCAGACCTAGAAACAAACTGTCAAATGTTTCACGTCTGTACTATTGGCCAACTAGACGAACCTATGGATATTAGATTTTTGTGCCTGAATGGGACAGTTTTTGACCAGGTAAAGTAAAAATAGATAATTTAATAAATAAATAATTGAATGGAAAACTTACAACATAAGCTTTTGTCGGGAGGAAAGTTTACGTGTATCTATGAATCAAAATTTGAAAGCTTCTTGTATGAAAGTGGACATTGACAATTTGAAAATATTATTGACCATCTCTGGATTCGAAACGAGAGCGGACATTACACGATTTAGTTCCACAACACGAGCGAAGCGCGTTGGCATTTCCATTTTTATATTTTTTGTTCGATTTATATGTTTGTTTAGTTTTTTTATTTATTTGTTTTAATTTTAGGAAACTCGAGTCTGCGAAAGGATAGACGAAGTCGACTGTACAAAATCTGAACAATTTTATAGTTTAAATTTAGAATTATATGGACATAGTCAATCCTCTAATTTAGAAGGTATTTTTTATTTTTTATTTTTAATTTATTACAAGTGTTTCAACCTCTTAATCAAAGATAGAATAGATGTTTTCAATTTTTGTCATATTTCTTTTGTATGTCTGTGTCGTATTTTGTCACTGCCCTACAGAGCTATGTCGTAATTTCAGTGGTTTACCAAAAGCAGCCGTTTGCAAGGACAGCCGATTTAGGTTTGCTTACTATGTTGCCTCTTTAAACGCTGTTTGAATTTGATTTGTAAAATGGACTGTAGTTGATTCTTATATCCAGTTACTCCCAAATAGAACATACACTGTGAGTTTAACACTTTTTGTTACCGGACACGGTGGCCTAGTTGGTAAGGCGTCTGCCGATTCAGCTTGGTCAGTGTTCGGGGAGTAGGTTCGAATCCTGCCGTATTCAAGTGGAATTAAAGTCAGATAAGACTTTGGGCAAGTGCAAAAAGGTATTTGTGTCATACGCAGTTTCATTCACGCCGGTAAACAGGCCGGATGAGATGGGATATCTCGATAAGCTGTAGGTCCCGTCCAGTTTAGGCCATTAGGTTAGAAAGGAGACGTTAAAATTAACAAACAACAACACTTTTTGTTTATTATAAATGAAAATGAATTATGTTTAGTTTTGTGATTGAAAATTAAACAGTCTGCAAGCACTGGCTGTCATCATATTTTCTTTAGTCTCCCTCTACAAGCAATTTTCTGTACTGTTTCTATCTTCTGTTACTCTTCTTCTTATTATTTTCCTTCCCCTTCTTATTAGCTTGTTGCGGTCAAATTGTATTTTTCTCAGCCACTTGTCAACTTTTAACATTTATATATTTTGTACTCAACTTTTTATTTCTTTTGGTTTAATTTTAATTTCATTATATGTGCCTTTTGTACATTATATTTCCTTTTCTGTTTAGTTGGCTGTTTCGATGTTTTTTTTAATTATATTAAGTAATAATCTGAAGAGAGTGTTGGTTGAGTTTTGACTTTATCGTTGCTTAAATTCAGTCCTGATTTTGAAATCTTCTGAAGTTCCGAAAAAAATCTATGAATATTCCCACAAAACCGATGTTCTATTACTAATCTCAATCTAATCAATGTTCCTGCGTTTTTGTAGATTATGTCTAGCAATGACAACCTTCTGTATTTGATCCATATTTTGTATTCCGCGTTTTTCTGTGTCCACTTTATTTTCCTTGTATAATATTAATTATATTTTGATATTTTTTAGAAATTGCTGAGACTGAACAACCCCTAATAATAAAATCAACGCCAATTACGACGACGACAACTCCACCTCCAAGAAAAACTACTCGCACACCTTATTATACCTCGTTATCCCCACCCACAGCAACAACTCCACGAACTAATCGTCACCATATCTCAACGCACCACTTTCCAATTCTTAACCCTAGCGCCTCGGATATACGTTTTAACCCGGAAGAAATCAACATCAGTCTTCATCCAGGCGCCCCTCCTGATATAAGGACTAAAGGACCTATTTCTTATTATAGTGACAAAAAAGTAACTAATAGTAATGATAATAGTGATAGACATTTAGTAGTGAATACTCATAGTGCAGTGTATGCTCACGAAGGTAGTGAACGTTCAGGTCCTAGTACTCAGAAGTCTCAGGTAGGTTATAGATACAATTCGGCAACGTCTGGTGATGCTAGTGGGTACGGATTCACTTACAGACAAGATGATTCCGGGGAATATACTGAACCGCCCGAAACTTACAGGATTCGTCCGGAATTTAAGCCTAGTCAAGAATATACAGGTTAGTTTATTTAACACAACATTCTGGTAATAGTTTAAGAGACTAACGTTAAATTCCTGCGTCTTTCCAGCCAAATACACAGATCTAGCTCGCTTTTTCAAAATTTGATTTAGTTTTTACAAAAAAAAAAATCGCAAAATTCCATGTTTTTTTTAATAATTTAGGGTTACAGCTTGTACAGTATCATTTGCCCTTAAGGAAGTTGTTTGTTAGACAAGGTCTCATCTTAAAGATCTTTTCTTTACAGCATTGGGGTGAGATTACACCCATTTTTTGACAGCATAAAATGGCAATTGCTTAAATATGTTAGCATATTATATTTTCAGAACCGATGACTTAAACTTTTTATTTTTTCAAATAAAGATGGAACGAACATGTTGGATATGACGCGATTCTTGTAATTTACATATTTTTCATATCTGCGTAAACCAAATTTTAATTTTCTTGAATTTTTTTGTAGATTCTAGGTCCATTTATATCCTAAAAAACTACGTTTTCCCTCAAAAATGGCCCAAACATTTTTTTCGGTAATTTTGACATTGCCAATCGTTTCTTGTACAAAATTCGTTCTGCGTAAACCAAATTTTAATTTTTTTGATTGTAGATTCTAGGTCGATTTATATCAGAAAAAACTCACATATTCCCCCAAAAATGGTCCAAACATTTTTTTTCGGTAATTTTGACATTACCAATCGTTTCTTATACAAAAATCATTCTGCGTAAACCAAATTTTAATTTTTTTAAATTTTTTTTGTAGATTCTAGGTCCATTTATATCCTAAAAACTCACCTTTTCCCCAAAAATGGCCCAAATATTTTTTTTCGGTAATTTTGATATTGCCAATCGTTTCTTATACAAAATTCATTGTGCGTCAACCAAATTTTAATTTTTTTTGTAGATTCTAGGTCCATTTATATCAACTCGAAATATTAACCTTTTATATATATATATATATATATATATATATATATATATATATATATATATATATATATATATATATATATATATATATATATAACCCTAACAGCCGACAACTTTGCCCCCCCAAATATCTGGGCTGGAGCCGCCCGTTGTATCCATAAACTTTCGAGTTGACTTATATTATGTTAGATTATTTTTTTGTATTGTATCAGCCATCTTTGCTTAGATTTTCAGTGCCTAAAGTAGATACAGATTCCGATTTCTTCAAATTAAGAGATCTAATTTGAATTATGTATTGCTTAATATGTTTGTTAATTAGAATTTTGAAAGGTTCTATTGATTTAAAAATTCACCCATTCGTAAATAATATGATTTCATTTAAGTTTTATTTATGATGTAACTTTATATGACAGGTGTATTTATTTAATCTTCCGATATTTTGCTGTTAGAAAGCTACAAAAATACTCGCATATTTCATACACATTTAACATAAGAGGTGAGAAATACTTTGACCTATGGCATTAAATGAAATAGTAATTGTGTTTATCTATGCACTTTGCTACTATGTTCTTAATGTTAAGTAATTTTGGTATAGGAAGAAATATACTATGAAATAATATCTATTTAATAACAAAATTTCTTAATCCATCCCCTAAGACCCAATTATTATATAATTTCTTTGAATAAAGTTATAAACGATTGGTTAAACTAATGTCTAAACTTCTTGAAAATTCACAGATCAAGGTACCTAAAACTTTTTATTTAAAAAAATAATAATTACCATTCTGTTTTGAACCAACTAAGTACAAGTAGAAATAACTTTATTATCTATATCAGTGAATTTTGGTTGCTAAATTATTAAAACATTTTTAATTTGAATAAATGACAGTTCCTTTTGTTTATTTCTTGTAACAGTAATACCAATACATTTTCTTAACTGATGATATAGTTGAGATACCCTTCGGGAGATGGCGTATTAAGATTGCATGCATAAAAAAAGAAAAATTAATGTTATTTAATGAAAGTAACTCTTATTTATAAATAATTTTAGGTACATAAAGCCAATTTCTTCATCCAAATTTGTTTCATTAGTTAAAATAATAAGGGATAATTTTCTAGAATTTACAGTACCGTGATTGTACGCTGCAAAGACTAATAGGTTTAGGCCACGAAGACAGAAAAAGAAGAAATGTGAAAATATGCAATTGTAGCTGCTGGATGTTATTTTATCAATGAATTTGGAATACGTCATCAAAATATGAATGACATTCCTTACCTAAAATACTATAAGTTGTACTATGACTGAGTGGGGTGGATTAATGAATGAAGTGGCGCCATGAATGGGATGGAGATGAATGAATAAACTTTTACTTATGGAGATGCTAGTTTTTTTTTAGAAATAGCGATAGGTGTATTATTAAAAAGTGTGTGTATTTCTTTTAACAATAAGTAGGTACATGTTGAAAATTGTATAAATATTGTTATATTTTTATATACCGGGTGTCCCAGAAATTTCTGACCCATTTTAACTGCAAATATCTCGGAATTCAGAAACGATAGAGAGGTGCGGTTTTCACTGAACAATTGCTTTTTATATAAAGTTTTTTTCAGTGTAAATTTTTATTTAGTAAAATCTTATATAGGGTGTTTTAAAAAAACGGTCTTTTTCAAATTCAAATATCGTCGTTGTTTTTACCGAAATACGCTATATATTTTTATTCTATCTGAAAGATGAACTCTTTCCGTTTCCGAAAATGTATAATTTGTTAAAGTTTAGGTGAAAAATAAGTGAGTTATTTTATTTTTAAAGATAGGCAGTTATGTATATCTACCATTAGATAATGTATATGTTAATTTTTAATAATTTGGTATAGATCTCAACGGCGGCTCCAAGGGGGAGGCAGTAGGGACAACTTCCCCCCTACCAAAAAGTCTGGCAATGAGAGGATATTTCTCATATCTGCGTAAACCAAATTTTAATTTTTTTGATTTTTTTTTGTAGATTCTAGGTCCATTTATATCCTAAAAAACTCACTTTTTCCCCTAAAAATGGCCCAAACATTTTTTTTTCGGTAATTTTGGCATTACCAATCGTTTTTTAGACAAAATTCATTCTGCGTAAACCAAATTTTAATTTTTTTGATTTTTTTTTGTAGATTCTAGATCCATTTATATCCTAAAAAACTCACTGTTTCCCCCAAAAATGGCCCAAACATTTTTTTCTGTAACTTTGGCATTGCCAGTGGTTTTTTAGACAAAATTCATTCTGCGTAAACCAAATTTTAATTTTTTTGATTTTTTTTGTAGATTCTAGGTCCATTTATATCCCAAAAAAACTCACTTCTTCCCTCAAAAATGGCCCACACATTCTTTTTCGGTAATTTTGACATTGCCAATCGTTTCTTATACAAAAATCATTCTGCGTAAACCAAATTTTAATTTGTTTGAATTTTTTTTTGTAGGTTCTAGGTCCATTTATATCCTGAAAAACTCACTTGTTCCCACAAAAAAGGCGCAAACATTTTTTTTCGGTAACTTTGGCATTGCCAATGGTTTTTTAGACAAAATTAATTCTGTGTAAACCAAATTTTAATTTTTTTGAATTTTTTTTGTAGATTCTGCCGCCTTTAATACATTTCATGTTTGTTCTGTTATTTTCTACATATAGTTAGTTAGCGGATTTCTAATGTTCAGTCGTGCTTCTTTCAAAAACATCCGGTATAAAATTTTATAAACGTATAGTTAGCAGGCAAATTTTGTAATTTTCTCTTATATATTTAAAACTTACTAAAAATCAACATGAGTTAGACATCTCTATTTAATATACATTTATAGTTCTCAAATTTGATATTTTCAACTTGAAAAATGTCGAAGTTACAAAATGTCCTTCTATCACGCAATTTTTTTGTTTGTAAAAGAGTAAAAGCGCTCACACGTTGGTTTTCGTAATTTTTAGAATTATTTTTTTGTATACTGGGCCTGTCTTCTTTAAAGTCCCATCCATATTTAGAAATTTAACGCTAAAGTTTTTTATGTTTGCATTAGACTGATAAGACCTTACACGTACGCTTTTAAGCGAAAACATGCTCAATTGAATACGTATCTTGATTATTTTCCGTTTTTAAATTATAATTACTTATACCTAATCCTGTTCTCACTTTTTTAGCTGAATTACGGAACCCTCTTCCACAACACTACAAGTCGAGTACCTACCGCTCCGACTATGCTACTAACACTCAAAATATAAACAAGAACTATCAACAAAAATCTTCAACAACCATCAGAAATTATTTTGTTCACTCGTTAAAACCACCAGCACCAAACCAACAATATCAATACGAAGAAATCAGAACTGAAAGTCCTCAGAGAGTACAGTTACCTCTTCCGCTTTTGCCAACGTTGCATTCGCTGACGTTTAGTTCGCCAGCGCCATTTTCTTTGCAACAGAGGAAAGAACAAAAAAGGTAATTAAAGTTGCCCTTAGAACTTTTGAGAACCGTAGTTGGAATAGTGTTGTGTAATTTTGAAATATTTAACTGTAAAATATCATTTCTGACAAATCTTATCTCTTTTTAGGTATACCAAGGACCATATTCCTCCACCAAGAATCGTAATAAGCGCTAGTGCAAGCGTCAGCGACGCTAGCGGAAGAAAACTCAACTATTCTTTGGGGACAATTCGATCTGCCCAACTATCCAAACCACCTCCGAATACTTACGACGAATACAAAGACGAAGATGTAGCCTTAGATCCGTTCTATCTAGACGTGCCAAAAGTTAAAGGTACTAGAAAGAAGAGAAGTACGTCTGAAGATAGTGATAGAAGAAAAATTAACTATTCTGATATAATAAGAAACGACGAAGAAGCTTTGCACGTTCTCAAGTTCCTATTCGATTGGTACAAAAGTGAAAAAACTAACCCCGCTAGATATACAACTCCTTTGACTACGCCTTTGGACAATGAAGGTATTTCTTCAATCAATCATGGACTGGCTCCCGAATCTTCCAATATTGAAGAAACTGAAGACGACAGTTTGAATTTCAAATTCGATCTCGGTGGTGGAGAAGATGGAGTGTCAAGTACTCATAATGTAGAAACTAAAACTAACAAATATACTACAGAACACGTCTTTGATAAGGAGAAAGATGATAAATTATTTCGACACGAAGAAGATTACGTTAATGATAATTATGAGCCGCTAATGTATAGAGAGCCAGAAAATAAGGAAGAAGAAGAAGAAGAAATAGAGGAAAAAGAAAAGTATTGGGATAATAAAGACGACGTACTTCACATTGAAGAAAACCAGAATTATGATGATACTATTCAAAAAAGTAATAAAAACAATATTGTTTTCAATGTGAGAAATCGTTACAAAGAATATGATAATGAAAATAACGAATATAGCATTAAAAAAGATAAAGAAATTAACATTAAAGAAAGCAATTTTGAAAATATATTTAATATTAATGACCACATTCATAACAGAAAAGTAACAAAGGAAAATTCTGAGCATGAAACTACTAACAACTATTCTAGTCAAGTAGCCAATGAAGAGTCAGCATTAATTGTAACTACGGAACATCCAGAAGAACAAACAAATACTAATCAACAATTTACAACTTTATCTACATTTGAAATTGAAAATACCTTAACAACTGATAGAAAAATCCCCTCTGCGACAAAACCAAGTAGTATAAGAAGAGGAAACAGAAAATTCACAGATATAAATAAGACCGATAAAGCAGTATTAGTAGAAAAATTCATAGAAAAACCCCATAGAGCTAAAGACGATTACGACTTTTTGAGAACTATTCATATTCAGACTCCCACACCAAAAACTAATTATCAAAATACTGAAACAGAAAATATACCATCAACTACAGAAATCGAATTTATTCCTACTATTACAGAAAATCCATTTGTTACGAGTAGTTCATTACAACCAGTAACACTAAAAACTATCGTTGAAGTTGTCACTACTATTAAACATTACGATGAGAATCTAGATACTTCTACTTTAATAACAGCACCCATCACCAGTACTCAAAAACCGAGAAATAAACCGAGAAGAGGCAAATTTAAGTTTACAGATTTCTCAAGTGAAGAAACAGTTTACAGAAGAAAGAAACCAGAAAGCAATAAAAATAGATCCTCTAAGTACCAAGACACGAGTAATCAGCGAAGCGATGAAATTTTTATTGTAAACGATAGTCAAGAACATTATTCAGAAATACTTGAATCTACAACTAAGGAAGATACACCTACAACTGTACCAGCCCCAACACTCACAGTTTTCAATACAGAAAAAATAGATGCTGATGCTATACCAGTACAGAATTCTTACATAGACGTTTACGCTACCTCATTTGTACCGACTACAGAAACAATACATATTACAAAGAAGAAGCAGTTAAAAGAAAATTTACTGGACGTTAATTTTGATACGACCACCGAAAGTGTTACTGAAACTACAGAAGAAACGCCCGATACTACAACGTGGTCAGCACAAGTGTTAAACAAATTGATTCATAAAATAGAAAGTGATACGAACAGTATAGCTGCACCTAAAGTACACAAGAAATTAATCACTGAAGCTGTTACTAATACAGCCAGTACAACTGAAAGTATAACAATTATTAGTACTCTTCAAAATTCAACGGAAAATAAATCTAGTGGATTTAATATAAGTGGGATGAATTTGATAAGCGTTTCCGTAGAAGAAAATGGTAATAATTTCAACACTGTGTTTGATAGTACTACAGAAAGTATCATCATGACAACGGATGAAAGTATTGGTTTTCAAACTCCAGATTTTAAAAAGGAAATGAACGATTTTATAGGTAAATTAGATAATTTGAAGTTCGAAAATAAGACAGTACACTTTCAGGAGAAAAATGTAAACTTAATTGAAGCAGATACTAAAAACAGTAAGGAAGATATTAGTGATACAACTACCCTAAATTTAGAAACTACCACTACGCCAATTACTACAACATTTGATCAAACTACGATCCAAACTACCACATCGGAGGAAACGTCCACTGAAACTACTCAACCTACAACTATTGAACAAACTACTACGGTTGGAGTTAGAAATAAACCAACTAGAAGATCTAATACTCATCAAAAATCAAGCTACAGACATAGATTTAGCACTGATTCCTTTACTAAAAGGCCTAAACCCCGAAAGCAAATTATAGAAGAGGAAATAATTGACATATTCAGAAAAAGCAAAGATTTAACGACAGAAAGTTACAGAAGTAGTAGCGTTAAAAAGGATTATGTATTAACCGATTATCCTGAGAGAAAAAGTGTTAATCCTACTCAAGCGGAAAGGACTATAGTTACCACTCCGTTTTCGAATCGTCTCCCTACAAAAAGGCACTTTTTTTTTAACTGTTTCGGGAAAGAAATAGACAAATTTTACCCCGACTTAAGGGATTGCAGATTGTTCCATTATTGCACGCAAGGATACAATAAGAACCAATTGTTAGATATGAAATTTGTTTGCGATTTCAATACATACTTTGATGATGAAAATTTGATTTGTACAAAGACGAGACCGAAAAGATGTTTGTAAATATTTTATGGGAATGTTTTTAAATATTTTTTTGTGGTAAGGAATATTCGATTCTTTGAGAATGTATAGTAAAATGGAGTAATTTGCAGTTTTCACTGTGAAATACGCCATACAGACCAGGGCCAAACCGATTTTATAAAAAATTCTTAGCAGTATGTGAATGGCTAGAAAATTTAGATATTAAATTAGACAAATTAAAAGTTCCGGAAGGTGGGTGGGGGTAGCTACATACAACTTGAGGGTTGGATATTGGTTTTTTACGATTTGTGGCTGAAATATGCATCTTATCGGAAAAAGTTCAATATAAAAGTTGTAGTTAATTCAAAAATATAAAACTTTTGTATTAATTATTTTTCAGCATAACCTCACAATTATCGAGAAAATCGATAAAAACCGTTTTTTTTTTGTTTTTAATTTTTATCTCCCGCAAAAATAATTTTTTTTATGAAACTCGGTGAAAACGTTCTTCTTTGTATTTTAAATAAGCTGTAATTTTTTCAAAATAAAATATTTATTTTTCGATTTTCTACTAATTTAAATTAAAAAAAAAGCCTAATTTTCAATCGAAAAAATTCACTAACAAATTTTCAATTTTTTAACTTTATCAGTACTCATTTTCTTCGTTGAAACCTCGACTTTAAGATGGTATGAAAAAAATATATCGTTCGTATATAAAAATATCGATAAAAATGCAGAAAACTAAAAATGGCTTTTTCATAATCGATTAATCTAGACAATTTTTTATTTCTTATTGCGAATAAGCCTTGAAATTGATGAAAAGGGTTAATTTTCATGTAATATAATGTCATTTATGTTCAATTAACTATTAATGGTTTTGAAATTACCGAAAACATTGTTTAAACAATAATGGAATTCCATAATAATTCGCAATTCTTAAGTTTGCTTTTAAAATTTTACTAATAGAATGAAATATGCAGGCTCAGAAACTTTGTATTCCCGTTAAACTTTTTCGTTCTTTTCGAATATGCAACCCAATTTTTAAAATTTTGATATACAGGGTGTTGTTTAAGAGCAAAATCATTTCCATAATTTTTTTTAAGACGGACCTGGATTTTAATTTGGTCACTATGCTTCTTGATTGTTTTAATGGAGTAGAACAAGCTTGCCAAATATCAAATACATATACAAGGTGGTTCCAAAAATACGGGGGATAAAAGAAATGAGCAAAATTGATAAAACACCCTGTAACTCAGTAATGAAGCGAGTTAGATATATCAAATTTCGTCTAAGTGTCCTTTATCCACAGTTAGCGTATGTTCATTTACCTATGAAACACCCTGTATAATTAAGTTTTTAAGTATTCGATTATTGTCTAAACAATGTTTTCATTAACAGTTAATTGAATTTAAATGACATACTACATGAAAATTAATCTTTTTCATCAATTTCAATGCTTATTTGCAATAAAAAATAAAAAATTGTCTAGATTAACGTAGAAATCGAATATGAAAATGTCGTTTTTTGGTTTTCAGCATTTTTAACGATATTTTTCCCATCTTTAAAGTCGGGGTTTCAACGAAGAAAATGAGCACTGATAAAGTTAAAAAATTGAAAATTTGTTAGTGTACTTTTTCGATTGAAAATTAGGCTTCTTTTTAATTTAAATTCGTATAAAATCGAAAAATTAATATTTTGCTTTGAAAAAATTACAGTTTATTTAAAACACAAAGAAGAACGTTTTCACCGAGTTTCATAAAAAAAAAATTCTTTTTGCGGGAGATAAAAATTAAAAACGAAGAAAACGGTTTTTATCGATTTTCTCGATAATTTTGAGGTTATGTTGAAAAATAATTAATACAAAAGTTGTACATTTTTTAATTATCTAACTTTTTTCTATAGGATGTATTTTTCAGCCACAAATCGTAAAAAACCAATATCCAACCCTCAAGTTGTATATTTAGCTACCCCCACCCCACTTCCGGAACTTTTAATTTGTCTAATTTATTTTTTTTAATTTACCCTAAATTTTCCGACCATCCACATACTCCTAAGAATTTTTTTGTTAGAAAAATGATTGGCCCTGGTCTAATATATTTTTTAGTTAATTTACTGTAAATAAATGATGTTTTAAAAGTTTAGAACAATTCGCTTACTGAAATTTTATCACCTTTTTTCTCTTCATATTTTCCCACGTCTACGTGATGACTACACTTCTGACAAGAGGAAAAGAAGAAGAAGATGTGGGTCGACGTTTTTTGACATTCCTCGCCGTCTAAATTATTTTCTTACCCGTCTTACACATCTTCGTTTTGGTCTTACTTTATCTTTCTACCCTTTTACCTCTATTTTTAACCTTTTTCAGCCACCGTAATCATTCTTTCAACTCATTAAGGGCCCGTATCACTGCAGCCTTTCCTCTTGAATTTTCTTCTACCTTAATAGTTATTCTTATCTGATTTTATCTTTCCTTGCCACTCCACACATTCATCGTAACAGTCTTCTTTCCGTGATATCTGTCCTAATAACTTGTTTGTATATCCTTCATTTTTTTTCACCAATTTTCTGATCACTGAGTATACCAGAAATTCTCTTCCAGTTTCTCCACCCTGTGTGTTATTTATCAGTTTGGCGTCTTTTGAGACAGTATCTACAGCTGCTTTATGAAACAAATTCTTCATCTCCTTCTTCATCGAAATCTAAGTATTTAGTTTTCTTTCTATTACCATTCAAGCTTTTACTTTCTAACAACCTCCTCCACCACTATTTCTACATCTTCCATCTTCTATTTTATTTCATAAATTTGTATAAACTGGCAAATATGTATAATAAAAAAGGGATACTTATTCTAATTTAAAGAAACAAATTGTATTAAACATTTTCTTTTAGAATAGTCACTTGTACTCCTAAATCAAATTTTAAATTTGTAAATATTATTGTATATTATATTTTTATTTTTAACGCCTATAATGAACTGGTTTTTTAATTTCAACAAAATTACCGAATAAAAAATATTTTGTAAGTATTGCATATAAAAGTTGTTACATACCTATAAATACTCATATATTAATATATTAAGTTAAATAAAGTCCTATTTCAAAGTTGAACTATTTTATTTAGATATTGATTATGTAAACTGACGAAACGTTGGGAAAAAGTCTAGACATCTATCCTAACTACGTCTCCCACATTATGCCGAGTCCGCCGAGCCAGCACAATCATTCCCAGAATGTACTTTAGCTCAACAAGCTATTTTATATCAGACTTATGTCGATGACATACTCTCTGGAACCAACTCAGAAGAAGAGTTGCAGATACTATATCAAACTCTTAAAGATATACTTTCACAATCAGGTTTTAAACTTCACAAATTTCGTTCAAACTCTAGTGAATTTTCCTCTGCTCACTCCATTGGTCAATCGTTGGAAAAAGATTTGAATTTGGAGAAGACCCCCTGGAAAGTCCTAGGGCTAAAATGGAACCCAGCACCAGACAAATTCCAGATCTCCACCCCCAGCTCGCTAAGAACCACCCATTTGACCAAAAGAACTATGTTGTCTCTCATTGCCCAATGTTACGACCCCTTAGGCTTGGTGAACCCAATCATCGCACAAGGCAAGCTAATCATGCAACAACTTTGGTCAAAAAACTTCTCCTGGGACGACCCAATTTCAGACCAAATTATATTGGCTGAATGGGCTAAATTCACCATGAATTTATCCAAACTATACTCCTTATCTATACCTCGTTGTTTAGTCTTAAAAAAGACCACAACTAAAATTGAATTACACGGATTCTGTGACGCCAGTTTGGCAGCCTATGGGTGTTGCATCTACTTGCGTGCTTTTTACTCTGACCACTCTCTCTCCTCTCAGTTAGTAGCAGCCAAATCAAGGGTTGTAACAATTAAAAAACCTCTCACCATTCCAAAACTAGAATTAAATACGATGGTTCTCCTATCTCAGTTATTTTCGCGATTAAGTGCTATACTACAAAATCATGTAGTCATCTCGGAAAGTACATTGTGGTCCGACTCACAGATATGTCTCTCTTGGCTCAAAGGGCCTCCCTCCAGATGGGCAATTTTTGAACCGTGTGTCCACCATTTATTCCCTCACTTTTCAAGTTAGTTGGAGACATATTCGATCCCAATATAATCCCGCCGACTTCCTTTCCAGAGGACAACTTCCCGAAAATTGTATAAGTAAATGGACGCACGGCCCTGAAATTCTTCTAGACAATAATGCAGACATACCCTCATATGACTCGTTTTCACTGATCTCAAATCCTCCAGAAGAAAAAAAGCAAGTATCGGTGAGCACTACCGTCCAGACCAATGTCTGGTACAATTACCTTTCAAAATTTTCTTCTCTAACTATTGTAATAAGGTCTATGGCTTACGTCCTTAGATTCGTCAACAATTTTCAGGGCAGCTATCTCCTGCTGAAATTGAAGGAGCATTGCAGTTTCTCACCCGACAAGTGCAACAAAACTCATTTAGGGACGAGATAAAATCTCTAAAGTCACAGAAACCAATCTTAAATAAACAAATAGCGGCTCTGTCCCCCTTTCTGGATGATCGACAAATTTTGAGAGTCGGAGGAAGACTGTCCCACTCTGCAATATCTTTTGAACAGCGTCACCCTATTCTTCTTCCCTCAAAAAATCACTTTACCACTTTAATTTTGAAACAAGAACACAGACGGTTAGGACATGGTGGACCCCAAACTGTTCTGTATAACATTAGACTGAAATATTGGCCTCTTGATGGACTTCGAGAAATTAAGAGGATAACTCATTCCTGTTTAATTTGCTTCCGTTTCATGACTCATTTCTCTACTCAAATAATGGCAGATCTGCCAAAAGAAAGAGTAACTCCCTCTCGGCCCTTCCAAAACACCGGGGTTGATTTTGGAGGTCCCTTTTTAATTAAATCATCACCCTTGCGTAAGGCTCCTATCCTTAAAGGTTATTTGGCACTATTCGTGTGCCTCTCTACAAAAGCTGTTCATTTGGAATTAGTGTCAGATCTCCCAGCGGACGCTTTTTGGGCGTGCCTAAAAAGGTTTATCGCCCGTCGCGGCTTACCTTCAACCATGTTCTCAGATAATGCGACCAACTTCGTTGGTGCTTACAATTATATAAAGGAAATTCACACTTATATCTCTCAAAATCTTCCTGCTATCCAAGAATATTTCATTTCTCTTAAAATTTCTTGGAAGTTCATTCCCCCAAGATCTCCACACTGGGGAGGCATTTGGGAGGCGGCGATAAAAAGCGCTAAAGCCCACATCACTAAAATATTAGGCAATTCCTCATATACATTTGAGCAGTTTGCAACAATATTAGCTCAAGTCGAGGCAATACACAATTCGCGCCCGTTGTTCGCTCTCTCGAATGATCCAGCCGATTTACAACCATTAACTCCAGGTCATTTTCTGATAGGAACGTCGTTGACCTCATATCCGGAGATAGATGTTTCACATGTCCCCGAAAACAGATTAAAATAATGGCAACGTTGTTCACAAATTCTGCAACAGTTTTGGAAACGCTGGACCACTGATTACTTAAAGCACTCCAAAACCGCCCAAAATGGCTGCATCCTCAGCCCAATATACAAATTAACGATTTAGTCTTATTGAAAGATGATGACACATTGCCGTTGCAATGACCATTGGCCCGCGTCACTGAAGTATTTTACGGCAAAGATGGAAAAGTTCGCGCCGCTCAAGTCTTCACCAAAAGTGGAATTTACACCAGGCCAATTGTGAAACTGGCTTTGCTCCCCATCAGTGACGATTAGACATCGCCTGATTCAGGCTGCTCATCCTCCTAATGCTTAATATGACTAAAGCTCTGATAATCTTTTATATGCATATTTTTATTGTTTTGTTCTCCTTTATACATAGTTAAGCTAGTGGCTCTTGGTTTAGCTCTTAATGCCATTCGGTTTAATTGTAGTTTCCTTTGCGTATTTCACTACCCTCTTATTCCTTGCCCCGGGCAGTAAGTTGGAAAATGTGTTATTTTCCGCCAGGATAAATGCACAATTTAATATGTGTCATTCCGTTGCCTCTCAAAAGGTTAATTCGCACGCCTCTGCAAAATAACATCATATCATCGAAGACGACATGATGAGGTATGCGCGAAAATAGAATTATTCTCGATCGTATTATTAATAAGAGAGTAGACAAATAGCTTCAGACATTCTGTCTATTAGCGTATGTGTTATTTAGTTTAGTTAGTAAATTTGTGTTTTATCCAAACAATAAACAATGGTTGTGAAGTACATCGTTATTTAAATCCCTAATCAAATACAGTCCATTTACGTCTCAACACACAAACTTGAGAAATATCAGCCCCAATTTTGCGCAAAATGATTGTGGCTTTCAAGCCTTTCGGGAAATTATGGAAGTGCTTGAATTACTTTCAAATTGCTTTAATTACTTTTAAGTGCTTCAATTACTTTCAAAGTGCTTCAATTACTTTCAAAGTGCTATAATTACATTTGAAGTAATTGAAATTAAACCTTTTGAGACCTTTTCAGAAATTAAAGCACTTTTAAAAGTTCTCGAATTATTTTCTTAGTCGCTTGAAAATTTGGAAAAAAAAATCTATGCGTTTGCGATTCTAACTCGATAACAGTAGTATTTAATATAAAATATCACTAGTTTTCTTTAAATTAGTTCTTCTAATTTTTTTAAAACCACTTTTAAAGCTCATTTGAAAAGTCTTCAAGCACTCTTAAATGGGTTCAAGCACTATTAAAGGGCTTTAAGCACTTTCAAAGTGCTTTAAGCTTGGAGCTTTATCAAATATGTTTAACGTTTCAAGGGCTTCAAATACTTTATGAGTATTTGAAGCTTGATGCTTGGGGCACATTTAAAATAAAAAGTATTTGGTACATTCAACTCTAAAGCACTCGATTGAAGTGCTTTGTGCTTGGTAATTGAAGCACTTTTCAAAAGTGCTTTACCCAGCTCTGACAGTTGTGTTAGGAAATAGCCTAGGAGAGAATTTTTTTTTGGCCGTGAAATTGCAAAATATTGATTCGAAATGCGTTTTCGTCGATATACTATTTAGAATATATATACCATTCTAGAGTTATTAAAAAGGTAGAAAATTGGGCGTTAGATTCATCTTTATAACTATTTCGGATAAAAGGTTATAGAAGCGTTGTGCCAGCTTAACAGTTAATCTAGCACAACACCATTTTCTCGCGAACCACTTGAGTTAGAAAAATCTAGTTTGTGTTAGAAAATAGTTAATAAATAGTTAGGAAATACTGCAATATTTTCAGTTGATTGTGCCGAAACGGTTGTTTGTTTTTCTTTAGCATGGATTTCAACTAGAAATCGGAGTTCGTAGTAACTTTTACATGAAGGATGAATCTGATATTTTTGCTGCTAAAATTTAAGATTATTACTCAATTTGTGGTTAACAGAAAGAGTGGATATGCTCTTATCTTTCTGAAAACGTTTTTCTCTTCAATTTCTAATGGTTTTTCCAAATCCAGATTTTTTCCGTAGAGGGCTCACCATCTAGACGTCGAAGAAATTCTTTAAATAATAAACTATTTCGTCCTTAATATAAAGGAGAGTTGATTTATTTGTATACTTAATGAAACATATACCTTTAAGCGCTGTTTCCATTTCTGACGTGAAACGAGAATGATTTCCAAATGTGGTGTAGAATATTTCGGTCCATTGAGGAATAGATGAATAGAGAGATGACAACCAAGATTTTTGTCTCAAAGCACCCCGTCTGAAAATCACTTTTATGGATAAAGTCGGGTCAGTTGATGCGGAAAAATCAATTTTCAGACAAAAAACTCGTCTCCTTACATTTTTATAGCATTTCGAAAATGTCAACAAATCTGACGTCACTCACACAAAGCAATATGTCTGAAATTGGTCGTAAATGATTGAGTACATTGTCCAGATGTCGAAAAAAATGATATCAGACAAATTGAATGTAGCATGTAACTAATCAGACAACTTTTCTAGCGTCAAAATAAAATCTCGAAAAAATACGTTTTCTAGGTGAAAAAGTCTCAGCTTTTCGAATCCATTTTTTATTTTTTAATAACTTCGCTAAAACTCCCTTAAAAACCCCGTTTTTTTCTTTCCTAAAAACAGCGATTTCACAGCAGAAATGGCCCCCCGCGAAGATGCTACACTTCTGGAAGTTACTACTCACCAATCGGCTCTAGGGTCATCTAATCTATCAATTTTACATCTCTCTTACTAAATTGTTTCAGACAATTTCGTCCGAAATTTGGGCATTATTATTAGAATGTTTGTTATAGTCGTTTTTTAGATAATCTTTGAAAAGTTTTCCTAGCGGATAAAATTTTCTTGGATTTTTAAAATCCGATTCCGGAGTCGTATTCTCATTTTTGGAAATTTATGGTTTCAATTTTGTAAAATTAATCATATCATACGTTAGATTTTTGGTGTAATCTTTTTTCACCCTTTTGTATTAATTATTTGTCTTCTCTAATGAACTAGAACTTAAGTACGAGGGTCGTTCAATAAGTCCTTAGAAATTCCAAGAGATGGCGATACAGAGTGTTACATTTAAAAAAGCAATAAAAAAAATCAACAAAACGCTATTTTGTTTTTTGAATAACTCGAAGTGCGAAGAAAACTTTCATGAGTCTAAACAATACTATGAAAAATATCGGGTTGTTGATCAATAGAAAACTCCTGTTGGCTAGTGACATTGCTAAAAAATAAAAACATTAATTTACATATAGTAACAACAAAATATTTGTAGATTGCAAAAGTTTGCTTGTTTATTGCATCTAATTACATATTTTTACAATGATAGAGAACCTTCGTAAAATATTTAAGTAGGTACAAACAATAAATTTATAAAGAAAAAAGAGAGGAATATTAAAGGTGAAGTCAAGTGAAGCAAAAAACCTGATCTTAAGAATGTTTTAGCGATGAGTGTATAAGTTCGAAATTTTTTTAATTATAAGGTCAAATTACCCCAGGCTAAAGATGTAGCAAACAATCGTATATTTGAATCGATTTAGACTTCTCAAGGATGACGGTATTTTTAGTTATCGAATATTTTTTGCAGATCCGGATTAAGAGATTTATTCGAAAAAAGCCTTTTGCCATTTAGATTAGATTATAGAAAAAAGTATTTGTTCGATACACTCAAAAATTAGATTAATGAAATATTACTACTACTTACTAGTTTTCTTTCAAACATCTCGTAGTCAATGAAAATTCCTGGAAATATGAAATTACAAAATATTTATCAGAAGGAAAGGCTGACAGTTCAGAAATGGTGGAAGAGGCATGATACTGCATTTCCAATACTATCTAGAGATTTTCTAGCGATACCTGCTACATCAGCATCAACAGAGATGATTTATTCCAGGGTTTCTCTAACAATTAGCAAAGAAGGAATATAGTGGCTTCTGTAAGTCGGAAAAAACCTCAAAAAAAAAAATATTTTCTAACGTAACGAAACTAGTTACTCCCCCCCCCCCCGTTTTTGAGAATGCTGAACACGATAGCGGTGGTTTAAACTTTTTGAGTTGACCATCACCCCCAAACGGCCAAAAAACCCCCAAAATTAATGAAACGCGAACACAACGCCTTATACCGAAAAAAACTGCGTCACCTCCCGTTTTCGAGCATACTGAACAAGACGGCGGTGCTTTTGAATTTCTCCGAGTCAACCCCATCCCTTAAACTGCCAATAACCACCCCCTAAAGTTGTGAAATATGAATATACCTTATATACCGAAAAAAACTGCGTCACCTCCCGTTTTCGAGCATACTGAACAAGACGGCGGTGCTTTTGAATTTCTCCGAGTCAACCCTATCCCTTAAACGGCCAATAACCACCCCCTAAAGTTGTGAAATATGAATATACCTTATATACCGAAAAAAACTGCGTCACCTCCCGTTTTCGAGCATACTGAACAAGGCGGCGGTGCTTTTGAATTTCTCCGAGTCAACCCCATCCCTTAAACTGCCAATAACCACCCCCTAAAGTTGTGAAATATGAATATACCTTATATACCGAAAAAAACTGCGTCACCTCCCGTTTTCGAGCATACTGAACAAGACGGCGGTGCTTTTGAATTTCTCCGAGTCAACCCCATCCCTTAAACTGCCAATAACCACCCCCGAAAGGGGTGAAACATGAATATACCTTATATACAGAAAAAAACTGCGTCACCTCCCGTTTTCGAGTATGCTGAACATGATGGGGATTCTGAATCTTCTTCCCGAAGAAAAAAATGAAAATGAGATTGTAAATTGTAAATCAATAGTTAAAATGTTGGTGTACAAAGTTTGGTGCCCCTTAAGTTGATTTGATTGATTGTACAATACAAAAGTCATGCGTAGGAATATTGTCAGAAGTTTCTTTAGTATCCAACTGCGTCTTTATTGGTCTGATTTGAATGGGACAATCGCCATTTTCTCTAGAATGTGACGTATACTAAATTTTTAATGAAAAAAACACGCGAGTTGCTGATTGTTCCCACTACATGAAAAATTTTAGTTTACTTATTTATTCATCATTCCAGCTAACTCTAGAACCTCATGAAAGGTCAAGAATTCCACTATGGAGTTTTCATAAGATAACTTCACCATTTTACTTCAATGTTAGTGAGACATACAGATTTCCGTTTAAAAAAATATCTAACAAAAATTCTTTACCTTGCACTATTTGCCTGAAAAAAATCTGTACATATAACAATTATTTTCGATTTACACAAACAACTGGAAAATATTCTTAACTGCAGATAAGATGTAGAATATTTTTAAAATAAAATAATTTTACTTAAAAATGCAGCACTTTCAATTGTGTAGCAACAAAACGGTACTAATTTTATTTTACCTTGACGCTTACGCAGGGATGGTAAGAAAAATTCAATTGTTCACAATACGAAATGTGCGATCATTATAAAAAATAATTTAAATGGGTCTTGGCAATATTAAAATTTTAAAACAATGGGAAATATTGCTTAATTTGAGAGACATGAAAATTGTAGATAAATAAAAGAGGTCAACCAGAAATATTACGAAATTGTTGGTTTTTTATTTCCTCTTGATATTCCTGCATTATTAATTATTATGGTTTTTTAAAGGACGGATTCTCTTTAAAAGATTAATGCACTTCAAGATTTGCAAATACATGATAATAAGTTAATACTTTACAAATAATTATTTTTAGAGGCATACATTTATCTTCTTCCTGTCGATTGAAAAGTTTGAAAAAATTTCGATGTCTGTTTTTCATGTTATCTTATAGATTTTGGTCCGTAAATTTTAAAAATATCCAGTTTTTTGGTCTAGCTTTAATGAAGGTGCCTCAAAAAGGCTTTCAAAGTTGGAAAATTATGGTTTCTGTCATATTAATCCTTGGCGCGTTGAATTAAAAAATGTAGTTTTTTATCTAGCTCGCTCAGAAGTGCCTGAAAAACGCATTTAGAATTTTCAAAAACACTCCCACAGCGCGAAATTTTTAAGATTTTTCATCTTGTAAAGATGGACGAGTAGATTAAAAATCATATTTCATAGTTTACGATATTCAAATCAAGACTAAATATTTTATTTTTTGCTACCTAAGGTTGTGAAATAAATCACACTTGTTCCCAAGAACAAAGACATTAAATGTCCTACACTGCACCAGCGTCTGGACTTCAACAACTACTCCTTGGGCTATATGCCCCCCCCAGGTATTGAATTACGAAAGTCCAGGCGTGGTTTGGCGCCCGACCAAGTCGGGGCTTTAAACCGAAAACTTTGATTTTATTATTAAAGGAGCTTGCCATTCTTAGACCGGTTTCGGAATTATTGTTCCTCTTCTTCCTCTTCTTACTGAAGAGGAACAATAATTCCGAAACCGGTCTAAGAATGACAAGCTCCTTTAATAATAGAATCAAAATTTTTGGTTTAAAGCCCCGACTTGGTCGGGCGCCAAACCACGCCTGGACTTTCGTAATTCAATACCTGGGGGGGCATATAGCCCAAGGAGTAGTTGTTGAAGTCCAGGTGCTGGTGCAGTGTAGGACATTTAATGTCTTTGTTCTTGGGAACAAGTGTGATTTATTTCACAACCTTAGGTAGTTTTGGTACGCCCATGGTCCTTTTTTGGTATTTTTATGGTTACAAAAAATTCCACCGTCGTTAGAGTTTTATTTTTTGGTTTAAGAAAAATGAAAAATGTAAATAAAATTATTCACATAGTCAACGGGCTTAAACATATCCTAGTTAGTAAGTATAGGAATAACCATGGATGTGCGATGTCTGTACACTGTATATAAATATCTATTTAGTATTGAAAAGGACAAGGTCTTAAAAATTTGCCGGATTTCAGGGAATCTAAATTAAAAAAGGAAACTACATAAACGTACAAGAAAACCGTAGTTTTTTCGTTTGTTCGTATAGAAAAATATGGAAAAATTAGGCTTTTTTATAATTTAAATTCGTATAAAATCGAAAAATAAAAATTTTGCGGCATCGTCCACGGCTTTATACGATTGTATGTTTCTGTTTCTAAAATATATATTGTTTTATTTTTAGTTCTTGATATTAATGATAGATGCATTCATATTACAATAAAAAACTCAGATAAATAAAACAGAAAGTAACATTAAATAATACAACCCGAAGCTATTTTCAAGAAAGTGGTATGTGCTAAATCACATAATATTCAATTTACGTGAGTAATATGTATAATCTATCATTTAATGTAGCATGCCAGAGGCAAAACAGCTTATTCCAATTGGGATCCAAATGTTTGCATAACGTATTGTAAGTATTTGCAAAAGTAAAAAAAAAAATAGTACCTATTAACAATTTGTAATTCTTCTTGTATTTTTAAGAACCACCTTAGTAGGGGAAGGGTGGGCAAAGTGGCCACTCTAAGGAAATATATTTTTTTAATAAGACAATATTGATAAAAACATGTGGCATTTTGGCATCAGATATTTGTTACTTAAAAAGAAAACATTACTTTACCGCAACCCTACCAAATGGCCACTGGGTGGCTACTATGCTACTATATAAAAAAACGTTTTGTTGGCTCATTGTCTTAATTATCCCCCTCTTGGCATGGAGGTTGTGACTACTGATGGTCTTCAGATGGTTTAAATGATATTCTTTAAAAAGGTTGTCGCGAATATGATGTCTGAAAATCTTTGGAATGAAAATTTATCAAATTATAAATTAGATTCTTCAAATAAAACTTTAAATGTTTATACTGGTGAACAAATGCAAACCTAAGGCACTTAGGCATGCATGTAAGAAACTATATATTAATCTCAAAAAGTATGGCGATGATAATGTGTAGAACAAAATGCCATTTGATTGATTAATTGAGTAGTACAATATCATTAATGCATATTGAGAGAATGCCAATAAAGATGAAATTCTGTCGACAAATGTAAAAAAATGTCTACATACTTTTACCTAGCATAGCTATCTATCGCTTCAATGAATCACTTACTCAATATTTTTTCAAAAAATAGCATCAACCTGTGAAATAACAGTTGAATAGGTCTATTGTTTCACTAAAACGAAGAGTATGTCATGCCATTTGGTTCGTGACTAAAATTGCAAAGCAGATACATTTTTTTTTTGGGAGGGATCTATAGATATGAAATATTCTGAGTATTGCTTTATTATGCATAACCGTAGAGAACTCTTTAGATAAAATCTCGGTGAACTTTAGTTAGAATTATTGAATTAATGATTTGTCAAAAGAAGGGGGCTTGCAATTCCATTGTTTATTTTATCTTTTCTAGCCATATATTGAAAATAATAATTCGAATAACTCTAGACAGTAGAAGTAAACAGAAAAATATTGTATGTTAAAAAATTTTGAAAGTTAAAATTACATTTACCGCAGGCATCATTCACAGCGGACATTGTGCCTTTTTTTTCTGCAAAGTTACCTGGGGCTTTTTCAAGATTTTTGCAGTAATAACGCACAACAGGATTAAATAGTCACTTTTCACAAGTATTGTTCTCGTTAAGTGTGTAATTCAACTGCTAATATGCCTAATAATTAATTTTAATAGAAATTAATTAATCATTACCAATACTACTGTTTTGATCAATTCATCAACTTTCCTGATGTCCTTCTCAATGGTATCTGACACCAGCAAGGTCGTTACTTTGAAGTCAGAGTAAAGTAGCACAAACGATGTAGGTATGTGATTTGGTCTTATCTCTTAATCGGCCATAGCTGCTTAAATATCCTTGCTTTGACCACAGGAAGATCCGGGAGACTATAAAGATCCAAAAATATCAAAATAACGTAAATATGGAAGAAGGTTATCACCTCTATCCTAGTTGGAGCCCAATCCCCATGTCTCTGCCCATCAGGACGAATTTCTCCTGAAAAAGTTCCTTATAATAGTAGGCGAAATTTCGAGTTCCAGTGTTAAAATATAAATTTCTCTCTCTTTCCACTGGATTAAAACCACTTAGTTGTTAAAAAAAGTTTTTTTATTGACGTTTCGGCTTTCCAGATCGAAAGCCGTTATCAAAATGACATAAAATAAATAAATTTACTAGAAACAGAACACTTGATAATCTTGCAAAAATATGACATCAACATAGTATACATAGCATAAGATTTTGAGATTGAAGATGTCAAAATCTGTTTCAATCATATTTTTGTGACGTTTCTGGGAACGAATTTTGAAAGGATAGCGCATTTGCATATTATAAGAGAATTTATACTTCGTCATAAATGAAGTTTTCTTATTAATATTATCATAAGAAAAAACCAGATAAAAACTTATGATACTATCCCGATATAGAGGGTATCATAAGTTTTTATCTGGTTTTTTCTTATGATAATATTAATAAGAAAACTTCATTTATGACGAAGTATAAATTCTCTTATAATATGCAAATGCGCTATCCTTTCAAAATTCGTTCCCAGAAACGTCACAAAAATATGATTGAAACAGATTTTGACATCTTCAATCTCAAAATCTTATGCTATGTATACTATGTTGATGTCATATTTTTGCAAGATTATCAAGTGTTCTGTTTCTAGTAAATTTATTTATTTTATGTCATTTTGATAACGGCTTTCGATCTGGAAAGCCGAAACGTCAATAAAAAAACTTTTTTTAACAACTAAGTGGTTTTAATCCAGTGGAAAGAGAGAGAAATTAAAATACAAACCACTATGAGCTTCCGAAATGAATTAAAATATAAAGTTACCTTTAATAAATAAATAAATCATTAAAAGAACAACTGGAAAAGCATTTGGCACGATATTGCTTGCTCAGAGAAAATTTTTTGACAAAAAATATGGCTTCCTTATTATTAAACATTTTTGACAATTTTAACCATTTACATTCAATGATTTCAATACGTATCTGTCACAACGTTAAGATTAAATAATATTTGAATGCATCATACATATTCATATTCTAATTCTCAAAGTGGTCAACTGTAAAAAAAATTGGGAAACATACACAGTCAGCCACAAATTTATATTAATTTATATTAATTTCGGTCTATGGCCATCGTAAGGTTCTAAAGTTAGAATTAAACTTTTAATGTTTGTTTCATATTGCACCTCTCTCAAGTAAGTTTGATGGCCAAAACTAATTGTGTGGTAGTCTAACTTTTTTTTTATATATAAATAATATTTGTCGCAAGTTTCCGGACTAACATGGAAGTATTCAAACGCTCTTTTCTAAGTCTAAACTTTAAACTTTCCCATGGTGTTAGGTTAAAAGGTCGCAGGAGAGAAAGTGAGGATGACACACGAATCCAGTGAGCTATGGATTTCTGATTTGAATCGCGAACAAATGAAGATCGAGAGGTTTAACCTAGATTGGGGCTTATTCGGAGAGGAAAAACAAGAAGAGGAATTCTATGCCCACGCAAAAATTATTTGTCGTGATTTTCGCTGCGCCGTGTGAAGTCTGTGGAAACATTGAAGCGGCGGTGATAGTGATGACAGATATTATCTCTTGGCAATCGAAAATATGGAGATAGTCGAGACGTGATTACCCGTTCCTTTGTAAATATTAATGACATTTTGATCTAGATAACAATTGGCTAATTTAAATATTAAATACTTAATTTACCGAAAATCATATAGTCAAAATGCAAATCTCAGAACTCAAAGCAACATTTGTATTGACTATTTCCCTCGTCTTAATTTCCACCAATCACAAATACGCAATTTTGAATTACAAATGGTTTCTAGATGGAAAAACTGTATGACACCTCCTGTCAGCAGTTTTTTCGAGTTTACCCGCGGAAAACTTGACAGCTGTTAGAATACCTTTGATAACAAGTAATTATGGTCTCCTAGGACACCAGAAAACGACGCTACTCAATTTTTCCGATTTTATTGTCAATAAATTTGGTAATATTGTTTTTAAACAGTGCTAGTCAGCTTATGTAGTGAAAATGAGTCGCTTTGGAAGTGATTATATGACTAATATTGATCTGGCGATTGAGAAAAGTGCACCGTACAGTACCGTTAAAACCCATACGTCAATATGGACAGAGTTTACGGAATTCTGCAAGGCAAATATATACGAGCTTTTAGAAACTACAAGTTTAGAGCAACTAAACCTAATCCTGAAAGATTGAGCGTGGAATATAAAGAAAGAAAATGAGGAACACCGTTGCAAAAAAAATTCAAGAGATGTATTTTATGAAGTGGAAAATAATTTTTGATCCATTCTTCGATTGTGATTTTTGTTGCCACCAGCACTCATGCTTCTTGTTAAAATATTACTTAGCAACGTGTTTTTTCGATTTTTTTCGAAAAAATTAGATGCCCTTATGATCTTACTTACGATAATTATTAATCATAGTAATTAAAGAATCTAATTTCGGGGTTTGAAATCAATTATTGTGAATTATTGAAAATGAATTGTGAAACAGTTGAAACAAATTATTCAACATTATGGTAGTATTTTATTAATTTTTCATAGACATATTAGTATTTAATTGTAATCTATTAGGCATTGCAGAAAAATCCGCATTTTAACTTACTTGTTTTATACAGCATGGTCATAACTGGGAATGATTCAATTTTTTTAAATGGGAATTAATCAAATAATTTTGACCAAAACCGGTTAATCCTAATAGTTTATTGTTAATTAATTTTTGTTAAATGTATAGTTTCTTTGTGCGTGGGTGTGCATCCCCAATGGGGGATGCTAATAGTGTAATGATTATTAGTGCTGAAGAACTTGATTTGGCTAAGGCATTTGACACAGTCTCCACTGGAAATCTTTTTAAAAAATTAGAAAACTATGCCATTCTATTACCTGTCTAAAAAGTCGAGTTCAACGTGTAAAAATAGGATATAACATTATTTAAGCTATAGTAAAAATGGGTGTACCACAATAAAAGGTACTAGTGCCGATTCTGTTTCTGGTATGCAAATAAGGTATCACAAAAATGTTATGCAGAGGATACTTACTACATTAGACTTTATTGGAAAAAATTGAAAACATGTAAAAAAATCTGCTGAACTTGACCTAATTGACCTGATTGATTTATTTATTATCTTTAAATGTAAAAAAGCTATACGACTTTTAGTCCAAAGAAGTATAATTAATCAACCGACCTATTATTATATGTTAAAACTGTACAAGTTTTGAGTTTCCATTTTCATTTCAAAAGTTGTTTTAGCACAATTTTGTATAATGTTTTTTGGGGAAATAAATTGGATGAGATCCATTAGAATCCCGTTGCTTCAGTCAACATTTGAGAAACAACACTTTTATTTTTCATATTTATGCATTCTAACCAAAACTGCAAGTACTATTTTTCACATATCTACTACCTATTCTGAATTTTTTAAGCGACCAAACAATTCTCAAGGCTATACAGAATTAACATTTTTTCAATTAAGAAATTTCTTAAAAATTCTGCTAAAAATTGTCAGAGTGAAAATCCTACATGGACCAAAAACAATGATATATCATTAAACAGGAAATGTTCTTGTGTACCTTTACGTAATGTTAGCTACAGATTGATGCTTTGTTTTTCGTTTCCTGCGAGGATATTCGATTAAATTTAGTAAAGTACACAGTGTGAGAAAATTTAATTGTTTTCTTATTTTATGCTCTTTTGTGAATTTTTTAAGATTTTACGATTTTTTATTTATAAAAAATAAAAATCTCGAATAACTGTATTATCTTTTAAATTCAGAATAGAAAAATGATTTCCTTAGATTTTTTACAGTTTTTAGAATAAAGTAAAAGGCCAACAGTCAGTCTCAAATATCTTTTATTTATATATTTTCTTTTTTGTTTCTTGGGGTGGTCTTGTTTTTGGGATTTTGAAATTGGATTGGATTGGAAGTTGTGACTTTTACATACTGGTTTTCGTTTTCAATAAATTAATTGGCAGAACCTAGTGACAATTTTAGAAGTTGTGAATTCCTCATACTTTGCATGTCAACATATAACTACAGTTGGATAGGGCGTGTGGCAAATAAGAGATGAGTGGCATTGCGAGCTTTTTGGTTAGATATTTAAGAACGTATTCAAAATAGCGGATATTAGAAATAAATCGAGTTACTTTAAATCAAGTGATTCACCTTGAGAACTAAAAACGTCTTTTAGCCTTTTCAATTTAAGCACAATTAAAATTACGCAATTCGTTTGAAGGTATGATCTAGAATTGCAAACGTAAAGATTTATGTGACCCACATTTTTACGTTACATTCTTGATTCGTTTGTACCATCCTGCAAGTTTGATGTAGATCAAAATTTCAGATTATGGAAAAACGACAGCTTTAGAATAATATTTTCAAATAAATGGTGTAAAAACAAAGGATACCGTTATATTATTAATTTGTGTTATTAGTCTAAGATCTGGTAAAGGTCTTATTCAAAATATTTTATTGTTTTTCATACCCAAAAGTATTTTGGAGAGTCTCACTGGACAATGATCAGTAAAATTGTTGACGTAAAAAAATCATTTTAAATTAAATTGCTCTTTCCAAATTACAAGTATATCAATTTTAAAATGTTTAATTATTTTGGGAGTCTAACCAATAACCATAGGGTTATGAGTCCAGTTCTTTTCAGCTGAGCTACCCTGCAATGAATTGAGATTCTTTGACTCAATTCTGCAATAAAAAATATGACCCTTCGCGTGCATTGCGTTTAGATCCACTGTTGCTCAATTAGATTTTGAAAAATTGTTCACGGTTTAGCAAATAATTGTTTATATTGAATGACTTTCCGTGTCAAATAATTCGACAGGTCAATGAACACGCAGAGCGAGGGGATTTTGCTACAAAGGAATGAGTATATATTGGTTTACAAATCAAGAATAACATTGTTGAAGAATGATAGTGTATTAGACGTCCAATTTTAGACTACCAAGAGGTCGCTTTTTCCTACTTTTCCAATTTTCATATTCAAGACGAAAATAAAATTACAAAAGAAAATAGAAAGAAAAATAAGCAGTGGAAAGTACAACCAATGATAGACTACGTAGATGTCGGGAGCGTATTCCATGATACCATTTTTAGTTTATTTTGAATTTTGAAGAATTTTATGTTGGTTTGTAAAGAATAAATAATAAAATGTTTAAATTTTGACATAATAATATACATATCTTATATACTCTTTAGGTCCTAACTTACACAATTGTGACACTGTTACAATTGTGAGGGTACATCATTTGGACCGGGAACACACAATTGTGAGTATCCTGAAATTCGTCCTTAGGACCATAGAAAAAATCTGAAAAAGATTTGTTGTCTTTGTAGAGACTGTCCTGGGTCTGTAAGGGATAAAAAAGTTTCGTATCAACCTATATCTCTATATAAGCGGTTCTCAAACTGTGGTACATGTACCACTGGTGGTACATTACAATTTTTTAACATTTTATTTTAATCTTTGCATTGATTTTTAATGGCGAAATGCTTTTATGATGGTACATATATTTTTGTTTCATATTTATGTGGTACAAAATTTGAAAAGTTTGAGAACCGCTTGAGCCGATTTGAATTGTACTTGAACTTTTGCAAAAATTGGGACAGGTAATACATACCTATCATTAATAAAATTTGTAAATAATAATTTCCAAACAATAGGATAATCAATATTTATTTATTAATAACTTTAGTGTTGCAGATAGTAATTCAAAAGAAAATGTCGCCCACTTTTATTTATTGAAACCCACAGTTATTTATTAATAATTACTTGTCAAAGATTTAATGTAAAATCGTAAATTTTACTGTGAGAAAGTTTTATCAAATTTTACACATTTTTGTTCAATGGATGGATTCAGTGATCAATTGGCATACATAATTTTATATTCATTTCCATAGTGGCTTGGTACTTCAAATACTCTTCTCTCTGGATATTAAAATCACTTTATTTATATCAAAAAAGTTTTTAATTTTAACGTTTCAACTTTTAATTCTAAAGTCGTTGTCAAAAAATTGATATAATAAAAATTTGTTATAGAAACAGATCACAGGACAATTTCACAAAATATGACAACAACATAGGACAGAGAAATAGATTTTTCAAGGACCCCCCCCCCCACAGTTGGATTGGCCTTGAAATTTACATATATTGGTATTGAGTTTCTGATCAAATGTTCTCATGGGCCCAATCCTTTAAGATCCATGATTTAGTATAGGTGCCAAATAAGCAATGACACTTTTTTCTCAAGCCCATAAGTTTTTTATTTTCTATCAGAATTTAATTAAATAAGAAATATTGCAAAATCTTAGCATTTGTCTTTTAGCACAAGTCCTCTGTGAAACATGTTTTGTCCTACAGGTCCGTATTTAGTAAAATTGTATTTGCCAAGTGATCCACAAAAAACAAAAACTTTCTTATTTCTTGTCCTATTTCCAAGCTCTAACGATGGTGGAATTTTTTGAACCATAAAAATACCAAAAAAGGACCATGGGCGTGCCAAAACTGTCTAAGGTTGTGAAATAAATCACACTTGTTCCCAAGAACAAAGACATTAAATGTCCTACACTGCACCAGCGTCTGGACTTCAACAACTACTCCTTGGGCTATATGGAATTCCACCGTCGTTAGAGTTTTCTATAGTTTTGTAAGCTTTGATTTTATTATAAAAGTGAAGATGGCGCTGCACTCACCTCCTCTTTCTCGACTTAACCGTTTGTACTAAGAGTTGGTGGGTTCAAAGCGATCTTCAGAATTTCTTTAGAGATAGAAATTCGAGCTAGTCTACTCCTTACTGACGAGGCACAATAATGCCGAAACCGGTATAAGGATGGCAAGCTCCTTTAATAATAAAATCAAAGTTTTTGGTCGGGCGCGAAACCACGTCTGGACTTTCGTAATTCAATACCTGGTGGGGCATATAGCCCAAGGAGTAGTTGTTGAAGTCCAGACGCTGGTGCAGTGTAGGATATTTAATGTCTTTGTTCTTGGGGACAAGTGTGATTTATTTCACATCCTTAGGCACTATTTCCAAGGCTATTTTGATTACTATTGACATTTTTTGTTCAGTCCCGAATAAATTGCTAGTGCCGTCATGGCATGTAAACATGAGAAATAGCAAATCCATCTGTGGACCAATTTCCTACGCTATTATGCGGGGTTCTTTAAGATGTCAAAATCTGTAGCCAACATATTTTTTTGTGTATTCTCCCCGAAAAATCAAATTTCGCATTTTTCTTTTCGCAATTATTGATTGGGATTCTGCCAATAATAAATTGCAGCGCAGTTACGACTTTCTTAATTTCGCACTTGACCATATTTCACCGCTTGCAAAGGCCCTTTTTTCATGAATTTTGAAGTTTTTTGCATTCTAGAAATCGTCCTAATACATTTTGCCTTAACGAACTTTACTGATTGTGATAATTGGAAACATGACCCTACTGGATAGTTTCTCATTTCCTACATTAAAATTACCGTGATAAGAACATGTCATCCTTGTCAGGAACGGCTTGTTAGAAGCCATAAGTACGCGCCGATATCTAAAAATAAGTGAAAGCAATATAGGTAAGGTCGCGCTAGTGCTAATCGTGATTTTTTATTTGGTCTATCATTCCAGAACCGGCATAAGGTCTAATTAAGGGTAAATTAGATTTAAGACATTGACCTTAAGAAAGATAAAGTCTTATAAAGTAAAATTACAAAAACGAAACATAGGGGTGATGTTAGATGTGCCCTTAACTGGAGCAAACATTAAAAACAAAAATAAAAAACTAAACGAAGAAATTAACTTCCGTCTCTCTATAAAACCGTGGATTGTTATTTAATTATGGTGACAGATCCTAATAAATTTTAATAATAAAATTAATTTAATGCAGTGACCACAAATACATTAAATTAAAAGGAGAAAAAATTTACAGTTCTTCAAAAGTAGGTATTTTATGAAAAATTGTTACACCCTATATAAAAAAAAAGTTAAGGTAAGTTACTTAAGGATCTTAAGATAAATGAATTAAAATGTGAATTGGAAAAAAGAGGTTTAGAGAAAACCGGATTTAAAGCAACATTGGTGGAGAGATTAAGAAAAATTTTACAAGATCAAGGGGAAGATCCATAGTTTTACAATTTCTATATAGAATACGAACGGGTAGAAGAAGATAATGGTGAAAAAATAGAAGGAGCAGGAGATATGGAGAAGGAATCTGCAGAACCAATTCAAACAATAGAACAGAATATATAGAGATCTTAAAAAACTTAATGGAAGAAAATAGAAGTAAAATACAGAGTAATATGGAGAAAATGGAGAATAATATAAAACAAGACATAAATCAAATAAATATAGACATGAAGAAATCTTTACAAGAAATGCATAAAAAACATCTAGTTTTGGAAAATAGAGTATTACAAAATGAAAAAGTTATAGAAGAAGATAAGAATGATATAGGAATAATAGAGCTAAAGACAACGAATAAGTCTAAGGATATACAGGATATAAGAGATGAAATGAAACAAGGCAATCAAGTGAATATCGATACTATGGAACAAGAAAACTATAAAATAAAAACAGAAATTGCAGAGTTGATAAATGAAGCAAGAGAAAAAGGAATAGAGGAACGAAAAGCATCAGAAAGAGAAATACAACAAGTGAAAGAAAAATTAGAAATATTAGACCAAAAACAAGCGATCTACAGTTATTAGAGAACAATTCTTGGGACAGAAAGATGATTTCTTATTATAGTGATTTAAAAAACCATCCAATGAAATATTTGAAATATATATATATAGAGGTGGTACAACTATTATATAAATATGTAATTATTGCAACTAGACTTTAATTCAATTTTTGCAATTCATAAAAATGCATTTGGAACTTGCGCCGGATCTGCTCTAACCTTTAATGGTGATGACTTTTTCCTCTAAATCTCGTTCGAATCTATTCCCGTGTGAATATGCGGGCTTGATTTACCTCTGGTATGAATTTGTTTTCGTTTGATGCAGACGATCAAGGATGGCATGACTTGTAAACATCCTTAGCATATACACGGAAAAGATGAATTAGTTGTTCTAACAAATGTAAAAAATAATTTAATTGATATCTCAGCTAGGAATAATGTTTAAAGTAACTCGGAAAAGTGTGAATTCATCTAAACATAATTCGTTTGCTCTTAAAGTGTGAATTTTTTAAATTTTCAAGCCAAATTTTTACTCTGAAAAGGAGGAAAACTCCTATAGTAGGGAGTTGGGAAAATTAAATGTCCTAGACAATGTATCACACATCTAAAAGTTAATAAATAATAAACTAAAATAAAAAAAACCAGTTACACCAGTGGCGTTCGTGTAACCAAGTATTTTAAAGAAAAAACATGGTACGCCACTGGTTTTTTCGAAAAAAAAGTACTCTTGTCTTTTTTAGGTCTGATACATTGTTTTCGAGTAAAAAAATCAAATGGTTTTTCGCATGCTCATTTCATATTAGTATTATGGTAATAAATTCATTTAACGTTGAATGTATGTAAAATTTTATGTAGCTAGATATGGTTTTTGCAAAAAAATGTACAGTTATATCCTTCTAACGATTTTGAGATAATTAAAAAAACGTTACAATAATTTTTTTTCAACGTCCTGAATCTTCAAGAGGAAAGAAGCTTTTGCGGACCCATATGACAATTTTATCTTAAATATATATAATAATAAAAATTTTAGTATCAGTACCTCAGGTAGATTTTTGCCAATTATCGGTTAGGTAGACTTCAGATAACCCTTTCGTCTTTGATCCGCAATTTATGGGTCATTAAACACATTACAAAATCTGAAAATCACATATTAACTTCAACCAAATAATTTTATTTTTTTTAATTTCCCAGTAATCCAATACAACTCTAATTTCTGGTTCTATTAATTGCATTGATTTTAGATTGAAAATGGCCGAAGTGAAGGAATTTCAATGAAAATTAAAGTAATAGTTGGTGAGATTGTTCAAATAATTTCAATTATTTGAATCAAATTCCTAAAATAAACGAAATTCCTATTCATACCCATATGGAGTACGGATCTGCTATTGTTTATTTTATAATGAGAAATTAACAACCTTAATGATCATCCTATTGGGGTAGGTAGAAAGGCAACGAAATAACTTGAAACGGACTCTGCCTCTACATAGGCATTATAGTAGCCTGTAGCCTGAAGGTCAGTAGAATGGCGAAAGATGATCTCCATCTCCATATTCCTAAAAAGATAATCATGTAACAGTTCTCACGCTGTGGAGTAATAGCTAATATTAAATAAAATTAATGATTAGTTTGCTGTATTACTATATTTAGGAAGGAAAATGGAATCAAATATTTTGTGAGTTACTAAAGTACCAAACTATTTTGCAATTACAAGACAGTATCGACATAATTGCTGTAGAAATTAGTGAATTAAGAAAAACAGTTTATTACTTCTATTTCGGCCATATTTATTTTATAAACCAAGAATTTAAAGTGTCAACACACGTTATCATCAGATAAAAAATTGTCAGGAAAGATCCGTGTATCAATTTTTAAGTTAGAGAAGGAATATCTCGAACCTACTGTTTGGAATAGCGTAAAACCGTAAATTCCTGCTAAGTATTCAAGGTACCTATTAATGGTAAAGGGTCAGATATAACACCTTCTTGTGTGCGCAAAAATTTCAGTGGAGATGAATAACCAGATCTAATTTTACGACGGATATAGAAAATTGTTGTATTAAGAGAAATTTTCGAAAAGCAAATAATGAAAGTCAATATAAACACGTTGGCTTTTTTAATCTGGTTCTCAGTCCGGCAAATTAGTATGCAATACAGTGTTAATATTGTTTATATTATTTCTAAACAATAAAAGATTATATAAATATAACTGAAAAACGAAATACTAGGATAAAAATTAACAGAAGACCAATAAAATGAATCGGGATTATAATTTATTCTCATTCTTATACCTGAGCTACGTTCATCTTTAAATATAAAACGTTTTCTTTCAAGGTCTGACAAACATTTAAGTTTATAATGAGAAAGACAACACGATCAAAATAAAAAATTATCCAGTGACGAATCGGCCCATCGGAGAAAACTGATTAAGGAAGGGATATTTCAGACAATTCTAAAGGAACTCAGTTCAATTATATCACAATATTTAAGATTTAGACATAAAATTATCATAACCCAAAGAAAAATTTTGTTATCCGATCTGTGGAATATTATCCAGTAACCAATTTTACAAATTTAAAAAACATTTTTTCCATTTGTCATAAGAGTAGCTCCTGCTAGATGCAAAAAGCCTATTGTCAAGACAATGGACCACAGTGTGACGTCATTGTTTCTACACATAACAGTAGCCCATAGCAACGCTGCCATAGGTCAGTTGTAAGCAAAAAAAGTAAATATTCCATCCCACTAATATTGAAATTTATATTCTTCTACGTGAGCTCTTGTCCAAAATACATTGAAAATCCTATGTTCCGTTAAAATTTTGCCAGATCTGTATAAACGCAAGAGTAAAAGGTTTTAAATATCTATGTCATATTTCTTTTTTAATGAGTCGTCGAACATAAAAATTTGCCACATGCCCTGATTCTGGCGCGTTTTCAGCGCTGGCCAATAGTTTTGCCTCTTCTTTGAATAATTCCATAATCACATTTATTTTAATCAAATGTTTTGCCATTATAAATAGAAGAAACAAAATATTTTCTATTTCACTGTTTGATTTTAATAATAATAATAATAACAATAGTACTTTATTGACAAACTCAAATTTAACATTTGATTCGGTATTATATACATTTGGATGTCACATAATGAAAATTAACAATCAGGGCAAAAAAAAATTGTTTGTAGAATCTTAATTTTCAACCTTCACTGTCACTGCCTTCATCTGTGTGGTTGGATAGTTCTTGTATTATAGATTTTCTTGGATATTTATACTTTGTAGAGGTGCATTATGTTCATAATATGGTAATTCATTTTACTGTATAAGCTCTGGTTTGATGGGTTGTGCATAGGCTTATCGGGATGTCTCATCTTCGATATAACTCGTAGGGAGGATGTTTCTGCTGTTGCCAGTTGTTTTTGGGCTGGACCCCTGCAATTTATGAGTACAGGATGTCCATATTCTAACAGAGGTCGGCATATAGAGTCATATATCTTGGCACAATTCTTTGTATTCAATCCATTGTTCTTATATGTGAGGAATCTGAAGTGTCTAGCTCTTGATATTGTCTTCTTTTTAACGAATTTAAGATGGTGATTGAAATTTAATTTATTGTCTAATTGCATTCCTAAGTATTTAACGATAGGCTTTGGAAGAATGATGTGATTATCGATAGTAATATTTGGAGAGTCATTAGAAATTTTTTGGTGAAACAGTTTATATTTTCAAAGAATTAATCTGAAGCATCCACGTCTTAAACCACTCTTGAAAAAGATTGAAAATTCGTTGTAACTCAGCGATTACTTTTGCCAAATATAAAAGTTTTGGACGTAAATTCTAAAAATAACAGGGTAAATAGAATTGGTACTATAATATTTATTATTCTATTCCTAATTGAAGTAGAGGGAACGACTTACCTGAATGAATATTTTTGGAAAATCAAAGGTAAAGAAAAAACCTGCTTAATTAACACATGATGACCCTTTTGAGTCCTCGAAATTCTGAAGTAAATGCTCTGGAAAAAGGGAATACTTAATTGGAAAGAAGATCGGCCAAGGTTCATACAGATGTCTGGTCTTTGGGTGTAATTATATAATTGTATAATTCTATTTATAATGTTGATGTGAAACAAGTGCAATAGCACTTATCGCTAATCATTCATTGTATTTATTGAATAAAGTAATAATAATAACAATAATTCCTCGTTTCATTAGCTGTATTTTTATCTTTGTACATATTCCGGTGTTTCAGTAATGATAGAGACATTCGTCATATAAAC
Organism: Crepidodera aurea; assembly: GCA_949320105.2. NCBI lineage: Eukaryota > Metazoa > Arthropoda > Insecta > Coleoptera > Chrysomelidae > Crepidodera > Crepidodera aurea. Next base: position 16,417,284 of record OX439477.1, on the reverse strand, counting down.
AAGTTTAAACCCGTCCCTGGACTATTCTGTTAGTTGAGTCACCTTTTCTTTAATACGGATGTAACTTACTCTTAAATAATTTACCATATTTGCATACATTATTCAATTATGACTAAAAATTATGTTTGCTGCAATATAGAAAGTTGTAAAATACATTTTTCAAGGAATGTTTGCCTTTGCCGGAAAATATATTTTTTACTCATTTTGAGACTCATTTAAATGTTTATTTTAAGTAATACAACAAATTCCATCGTATATTGTAGTTATTATTATACAGGGTGTTTAACTATAGGTGTTATACATTTGGGTTCGTCATTGTATAGCAAGGAAATAAAAATAAAAATCGAAATGCATTGAACAAGAATCCCAATCTATCCATTGTTAGTAACATACATAAATTACTAGACAAAACAAAATATGAATAGCAATTGCATTGGATATGCAATATCCGTCACTATAACTTAATGTTCAAATTAATTAATTTAATTATTGCTTCTATCTGCTGCAGAGCCAAAAGTCTAAGGCACGTTATAGAATTCTGCCACTGTGTAAAATGGTCTTGAAGAAAAGCTCTAGTCGATCTACTGAACTTATCATATGAATTTATAGATTTTAACTGTATCGGGAGGTTATTATAGAATTTTTTATTAGGTCAGAAGTGGGAATAATTAAATAAACATCAGTATCTAAATTTCTTGTAGGATATCTACGAGTTGGTCTTTCCGATAGCTTTTGAATGTGCTTGCGAACTAAGCAGACGGATTCAAAGATAAATAGAGCAGGAAGTGTTAGAATTTTGACATTTTTAAAGTAATTTTCACAATATGCCCTACTACTTAAACCAAATACATAACGAATTGCTCTTTTTTGTAATTTGAAAATAGATTTGAAGTGGTATAAGCTACAAGAATAAGGAAAAGCAGGTTATTAATGCAGTAGCAGGAGTTAGCTCTTTAGAAACAGTTTTAATGACAAAACATGCAGATGATAATTTTTTTGCCAATGTATCAATATGAGTGGACCATTTTAGGAGTTCACCATTAGAATCGGATTATTGCTTAGAGTTATAGGCTGTAAAGTACATCTGTAAGACATTGCTACGGTTTCACTGGTGTTGAAACAAAGCCCATTCAAGTCAGACCAGGACTTGATAGTTACTAGATCTTTGTTTATGCTAGATCTAGCAGATTGTGCAAATGATAGGATCGCTAACCAGTTGTAGTCTAGAAACCGCCCACCATTTCGTAGATATAAACCTGTTCAGAAGAAAACCTAGCGAAAAGACTGGTGAGTCTCATATTGGTAACAGGCTCACTAATCTTGTTAACTTATACTGAGATAATCAGTTAACCATTAAATCTATTTTGAAGCCGCCCTAATAAATCATTATTTTGTATTTTTTTCAAAGATAAACCTCGTACTCTGTGTATAACATTTAAGGGGAAAGTTTTAGGTATTTATATAAGTAATAAATTCTAATTTTATATTTAAAGAACTCCTACATTATGTCTTCTATCCTAAATTAGAAAGTACTGAAAGAACAATTGTCTTTTTGTGTCTGATTGCTATTGGGAAGTATTGTAATTTTAAATCACAATTTTACTGTAGTTAGTGTTACAATGCAATTACATGAGAATTTCTTTGGAGAAATTTTATAATCTACATATACACGGTTCCTGCTAAAAATCGTTTTATCTAAACACACTGTAAAAAATAGGGTGAAAATTATATTAAACTTTTATAGATGTGCTACCATCTATGGTAAGAAGAGAGTATTGACATTAAATTTTGACTGAATCTAGTCAAGATGTCACTCTCTTCTTTTTTATCCCATTCAGAGATTAATACAAAGTGAGTAAACCAGTAAGGAATTTTAATTTATTAGATTCGACATCCTAAGACCGGTTTCTGTCTTTCGACTTCATCAGTTAGGCTTTTCGAATCCAATAAATAAAATTCCAAACTCGTACAAGTCAATAGCTATATCCGCTATAAGATAACATTTTTAGATGTGCTACCATCTATGGTAAGAAGAGAGTATTGACATTAAATTTTGACTGAATCTAGTCAAGATGTAACTCTCTTCTTTTAGAAGACAGAAACCGGTCTTAGGATGTCGAATCTAATAAATTAAAATTCCTTACTGGTTTACTCACTTTGTATTAATCTCTGAATGGGATAAAAAAGAAGAGAGTGACATCTTGACTAGATTCAGTCAAAATTTAATGTCAATACTCTCTTCTTACCATAGATGGTAGCACATCTAAAAATGTTATCTTATAGCGGATATAGCTATTGACTTGTACGAATTTGGAATTTTATTTATTGGATTCGAAAAACCTAACTGATGAAGTCGAAAGACAGAAACCGGTCTTAGGATGTCGAATCTAATAAATTAAAATTCCTTACTGGTTTACTTATATTAAACTTGTCTAAAAAAACATAATTTTTAAGGTATTTTTTCGTTATAAAATAAAATATGTTGTATTTAACGATATTTTAATAAAATAGTGTATTTTTACTTAAATATCCTACTAAATGAATATTGTGGAATATTACACGTAAATTGTCGTAATTTTTCGGTAAATCTGTTAATTTTCCATTTCCATATTTCGTTTTCCGAAAGCTCATGATATATCAGCCAATGATCGAGTACTATCTTGGTCATGGGAATTTAAGTGACGTCAGCTCACCCTGTACACTAGCTTGCGGCCATTTCTTTCATTGTTTTCAGCAACGCAAGTGCAAACTCAAGTTACGCTTTTCCATTTTTTAATCAATGTAATTGATTTTTTTATAATTTTTGTGCTTCTAGGGACGCTTAAAGTAAGTGACAGTTGTTTAAACAGCAGGATTGGTGTTAGTTGTGATTTATAATAAAAAACGTACAAAGATAAGATTGATTTGAGTAGCACATGATTTTTTTTCTATAAAATATGGTAATTAATAGAAGTGACCAAAAATCTTAAATTGTGTGTAAATAAATCTTGTCTAAAAACCCCCAATTGTAGGTAAACGTTGACATACTTCTAAAAGATTGGTTTTATATGCATATTTTTAGAGAGTTATAATGATGCTGAGGCCAAATTGGAAAATCTGATATGTGACAAATACGCATCTTTCTTACTATATTTTTTGAAAAATTATCATTTAAAAATGGAAAAAAAATATATGATTTTTCGCATTTTTTCGGAAATTTTGGAGGTTATGGTCAAAGTGACTTCTACAAAAGTTGAAGATTTTTCCATAATCTACAACTTTTGTATAAAAAACTTTTTCGATTCTGTTACAAAAAAATTAGAAAACGATTATTTTGGATTTTTATGAGCAACATGTTCATTTAATGTTTAAAAAAGTACTGTATACATATGAAAGTTTACATAAATAAAGAAAATATATTTTCTTCAGCAGTTTTTCCCGAACAATTCAATGGTGTAATCAGTTTTTTAATTTTCTCAAAAGTTTAAACAAATTATCAACAATTGTTAAAAATTTATTTTTAAAACAGCGATTTTTTTAGTTTTTTTCATTTTTGAGGATGTTTTTAAATAGGAACGATAGTGGTTTATCATTGTATCAAAAAGTTCACGTGACAACAAAAAAAATGCGCACCCGGAGAACTTTGTACGAGAAAATTTCACCATGCAACTTTTCATCTGAAAAAAAAAAGTGTTTTTGACCGAAAAATTTTTTATTTCTTTTAACTCAAAATTTTTCTGTAGTTAGTGTTACAATGCAATTACATGAGAATTTCTTTAGAGAAATTTTATAATCTACATATACACGGTTCCTACTAAAAATCGTTTTATCTAAACACACTGTAAAAAATAGGGTGAAAATTATATTAAACTTGTCTAAAAAAACATAATTTTTAAGGTATTTTTACGTTATAAAATAAAATATGTTGTATTTAACGATATTTTAATAAAATAGTGGTTATTTATAACATAAAAACAAATACTTTCACAAAGTTTCATCGAAATCGAATGATTTTTGCGGAAATGAAAAATGGAAAACAAAAAAGAAAATTTTTACTTCGAATTTTCTCATTTTTCTCGATGCTTTTTAGGTTATCGTCACAAGTGTCTTCTACAAAAGTTGTAGGTTTTTTTATAAGCTACAACTTGCCTGTTGATAGTTTTTGATACGATGTCAAGTTCCGCCGAAAATCGTGAAAAATCACACAAATCAATTTTTCAACACCTTTAATCACCCCTCCCGTTAATTGTACCAACCCCCATGGCGTCGTTGTTTTTAGAAGTTGCTTGTAACCCCCTTAACCATTTCCCATTGGTAGATTTCGGGTGGTATTATTCTTGTTGAAAAAATTTAATATGCCTGCACTATAATGTAATATTCCGGTTTATTTACTGTAAACATCCAGAATTTTAATGTAATTTTCATTTGTAATTTTGCGACTATATATGTAATTTTTCGGCAAGTTTATGTAGAAATACAATTGATGTAGTAAAATTACATTAAATTACGGATTAAATATGTTACAACCCTAATTTAACGTAAACTCACTCATTATTTTTTACATTGTATATTATTTCTCACTATTTTGTAAACTTTTCTGCTCGCATGTAATAAGCTTCTTACAACTCTCGCTATGTAATATACCTACTATTGAAAAGTGAGACCTATGCGCGATTAGACGAGAAACCTATTTGCATACAAAAATCAAAATTATCGATAAATAACACCCTGTATAATAATTCAAACACATAAGTTACACGCATTATCTAACAAGTTACGTGCCAATGCATCCGCGAGCGAATATCTTCAAAGACTATCCTTCGTCTGTTCCCCTTCGGTCCCCCCTTGCACTCTTCTCAAAGGACATCCTTTCACTAAGCCTCGTCTTCGGAAAGACCATCTTTAAGATTCATCTTCAGGGGACTCAGTCGAAATCTGACTTTCCACGATGAAGGGTGTTAGTGTTTTGTTTTTCTTAGGTGAGTTCAGTGATTATGTTCACCTATGATGATGATCTTGGACTTTTTTGGATAATTTTTGTGAAATTTCGTGCGGGTGATGTTCTTGAATTTGGTTTATTATTATATATTAAGTTTTTGGAAACGTTATAATTCATGAATTGGCGGATCTGAGAAAATTAATTAATTGATGTAATTAAAAGAGATAGAATTGATTTGTTTGTTTATTAAGTGAATTGTGGGAGAAAGTCAAAAGTTCACGTTAATATACTCTTCATTATAATTATAATTATTATGTTTTTTTAATAAATAAAGAAGAGTATATAAGTTGGTTCTTGTTTAAAACTTTTAAAATGTTTTTTTAATAGGTTTTTTGAGGGTGGCAATAAACCTTAGAAAGATGAGAAATGGAACAGATTTTCCAATTTCTTGTATATCTAATGCTAGTCAAGAATTATTTGTCTTAAACAAGTATTTTGTTTGAATTCTGTAAAACTAATATTTTGTTTAGTTATCCTTAATATCCTTAACTTGGTAACATCAGAAAAACCATCAGAAAGCTTACTTTTTGATGCTCTTTCAAAATCTGTAGGCAGAATTTTAAAATGCATAAACACAAAGAATCAAGACATACACAGATCGAATTCAGATACCGAACAAATTTGTTCGGTGAAAAGTTTTCAACAATACTATTTTTCTACGTGTTCTTTGAACATATAAAATTAAACACAATATTTTTACCTAAGATTTTATTTGGTACATCTACCAGATTTTCTACTGTGTATAATTCTATAAAACTTCAATTATTAATATCAAAAGACATATAATTTTGACAGCATGCAACAAAGTCAATTTTAAGAAAATAATAATATATTTTAAGAAAGACAAAGACAAAAACTAAAACAAGAACTAAATTTTTAATAGAAAAAAAAAACATTATTGGCACCAGCTCGTATATATAAAAAAAATTTGATTTTTTGATCATTCAAAAGCAAATGGTGACATTTTACAGGGGCAAATAAATACACACGAATCATAATATAAATAATTCTTACTGCAGTCAAAATGCAGAACTACATTTTTTTGTAAATTTTCAAATTATTTTTCTATTTTAAGATCGTAGCACCTTTTGTTCTGGGGTGGGGAGGGGTTGTTATTGCCCCACTACGTTCTTAAGTAACAAAATACAGAATATCCAACCAATAGGATGAGTCGGGTCCACGTGGACAAAGGATGCCGCTTACGCTTGAGGGGGTGTCATGTTTTTTTTAGCCGCGTTTTAAAGCTGATAAACATATATTAGAGTGAGAGATAAGTTTCATCATATTTGCGTAAAACCGGCTTATTATATGCCATAGATTATTGAAAACGCAAACCATTGGCGTCGGGCGTCAGTTACATAAATCAGAAAAACGAATTAAGTGTGATTCTTCTTTCTGATAATGTTGTTTAATTTTTGGGATAGTTTTATTATTATATACCTGTGCTACAGGACGTATTGTCCATCTATCTCCAACTTTGAGCCTTATTAATTTTAATAAAATACACTTTCAAGAATAAGAGCCCTTCGCTAGTGTTTTGCATTTTTGACAACTTTCTCACTCTAATACTTTTTTATAAATATAACTATCATCCCAGTTTAGTTGAGTGTTTATCCCCTCTTAATCCTTTAATCTAAAGTTTGTAGGTAAGAAAAATTATGTAGTAGGAAAGGTGTAGCAACGATGATATATTGATTATTTTTCGATACTTGTAACTTTTGCTCTTCTGTATTGAAAAGAATTGTTTACTTATTATAAGTTATAAGTATTTCGTTTTGTAGGAATAATACGTTCTTATTGACTTAATAATTGCCTGTTTAGAAAGAATGTTAAATTTGTGAAATTTTGTAGAAGCTAAACTATAATTTAGGTTACGAAGAGGTTCTGATCATTCTTGTATATAAAAAGAAAAGAAAATTAAATATAGGAAATATTCAACTGAAATGATGTAATTAATTCCATAGCAAATAATAAGTGAAATATTTACGGGTTGTATAAAAATAGTTTGGATACTTACCGATATATTGTTTCTAGAATTCATTGTGCCGAAGGTTCAAGTTTAGGTTAGTTCTAGATAATTAAAGTTTGAACCTAAAGATTTGTATGGTTTATTAAATCAAGAGGGTCAAAAGAAAAATGAGGCATTTCAATTTCTATAAAATTTAATTTAAGAATTTCCGAATAATAAATAGTAATAATAATAATAATAATATACGCCCTTCAATTTACCCCCTTTATTAGATAAATTAATTTGTGAAAAAACACAAAATGTGTCATGACGGTCCAAAAAACAAAACAATTTTGTATTTTAATTTGATTTTATATTATAGAACGTCGCACTTTTTTCATTAATATTTGAACGTATAGGTTAGAGGGTTTTTATGATTTAAAAAATTAGCAGATTTATTTTTTTAATGCAAGGGGACTCCAGGCCGGGACTGTCTTAATCTCATCTTATGAAATCTTATATTGTATTCAAAACTGAACATAAATGTTTATATAACACAATTTCACACATACGAGATACCCGTTTATTAAAATGCCGATAAGAATCTTGTTCTCACAATAGATTTTGCTACTTATGTGGATTGTATTAGTGGAATCAAGAAAGCTGTAAAATGGTTAGCAATTACTACTTAGCGGCAGACACTTTCAATTTATTTATGAAAAGCTAGATGAATGACTAAAATTAAAAAAAATTTATTGTACATCGAATGTATCTCGAATCAAAAATGTAATTAAAGCTGTAATTAAGAGAACTTAAATCACTTTTAACAAATATTTCACTTGTAATGTACTCACTCATTTATAATTCAATAAAAACTTTATAATTCATTCTAAAATACACATTTAAAAAAATAAAAGGCTTTATTTGTCGTTTCTTTCTATTTCTTCCTATTTTTACATTTATTCTTCCAGTTTTATATCCCTAGGCTTTCCAAATTAAATTCTACTTCTCTCTTCCATCTTTCTTTCGGCGTAGGAGGAAAAAAGAGGAGAGAGTCATCCTCTTTTTTCCTCCTATGCTTCTACTAATGATCATTTTTGGAATTCTATTTGGCGCCATCCTTTCTAAGTGCCTTAGCCATCTTAGTCTTTGTGCTCTCGCAAATCCTGCAATACTTGGTCCTTTATACATATCTCTACGCTCTTGGTTTGTTCTTCTTTCCCATATTTCATTGTTTCGTTTTCCTCCAAAAATGTTCCTTAATGCCTTTCTCCCCCAGACTTCTAACTGTTTTCCTCAAAATCCATGATTCACCGACAGTTTTATACAGATTAATTTTTAGTTTACTTGTTAGTAACTTACTTTTTAGGAGATGGTTTAGGCTATAGAAACATTTATTTCCCTTTCCCACAATAAATCTTCATTTGGTTTTTCGAATTATTTTGTTTATAATTTATCTTAAGAAAATGTATAATGTCTATAACCAAACAGTAATAAACTAACATACCGTAGGTACTACGTATTTATTTATATTTAAATTACTCAATACAGTTATAACAATTTAGCTAATTGATGCAATTTTAAACGGTTGGATATAAGAATTACGTCACTGAAGAAGAATCAAGAAATTTATGTCAAGATGTTATATAACAACAATTTAGAATCTCAGTAAGAGGATATTTCAAAGACAATTATTTTGTACATCTTTTTTTATACATAGAGGCTCACAAAATAGTTACATTTTTTTTATACCAAACTAAAAGTTAAAAAATAAACTTTGACAAGTAATTTGATGTGCCCACAAGTTGCTATGATAGGCATTGGCATTTATTCTGCAATTGAAAATAGATAAACTGTACGGGTCCAATAAAAGTTTAAAATTATAGTGCACCCATATTAGGCAACATTTAATAGACAAACATTAATACCTCTTAATGCAATAGTTCTAGGGCAATTTAGATTTAATACCTTATTACGGTCTTATCTATACTAACAATTAGATCCGCATAAGTGCGAGTATTCTTGACCCCTTTGTTTTAAATTGTCTTATTATCGTGGATTGCTACATTTCCTTAGATATTATAATATTCTTCAGTTACGAATTCGTTATGTTTTTTACCATAAACGTTTATTTAAATTTATTCTTTTATTTCACTTTTTTTCAGGGCTATGTACATGCTGGTCCCAAGGCATATTTTTAAATCACAGGCCTTTTCCAACCTACAGTCTGGAGAATATGCCACAAACGAGCTTTTCCTGTAGGGAAAAAATCTTGGGAGGATATTATGCAGATGTAGACACCCAGTGCCAAATGTTCCACATTTGTGTCAAGGTCGCTGGAATTGGGGTAAGAACTAACCTGCTTTTTGTATCATCGGTCAATAAATGTAGTCTTCATTCTGCATATCGAGGCCTTAAATTTTTCTTAACATTGAAATAAACCAAAACTGAAGGCAATTGAGTGATCAATAACACACCTAGTTCTATAAACTACTATTGCTTGTATTTTTAAAAATAGCAGGTATAATATAACGTTCTACAACTTTTTTACTAATTTTTTCACAAAACAATGTAAGAACTGAACTACTAAACTTCAATCTGATAATTCTGTCAATATTTTTGATCTGCCTATTATCTTGTGACTTCTGTGTCTCGCCCAATCAGTCCCTTCGTTATATGGAGATTTTTTAACCCAAATTTTAACATTTTTGTACAATTTTTCAAACATTTTCTTTCCCAGAAACCTTGTCCTGATAATTCATTTTTAATTATTTATGTATAGATATTATGTTTCTTGTTATTTGAACGTTTTTTTGTCGAAATTTTAAATACATTCAAGTGTGTTTTCTCTTTTCAAACCACTAATAAACAACAGATGATTTGTTGTAGACAGAAATAAAAATTTACTAAATTAAACAAAAACTGTAAAGGCTGAGCCAACTGTCTTCCACATTTCCACAATTTTAGTAGTTTTTTTATGGATTTTAAGAAAAAGTAATTAACAAAGAAAACATTTAAACATTTAAATGAAGAATTATGAAAGTCTTCTATATGATCTTAATTGATTAGTTGCTAATCATACAACTCCATTTTAAGTATAGGTAATAATTACCTACCGAATTGACTCAATAGATAATTATAGTCTTGTCCAAATATGGTAAGATTAGACTGACTGAGATATTTCAATTGTATATATTGACAGTTACACAAAAGAAAATTTCGATCGATAAACAATAGAAATGTTTTATATTACACTAATCATTATTACTAATTGAAAGCGCTTTATGAGGATTTGTAGGATTGGCGGGTTTGATTCTAATTGATATTTGCCCGATTTACGACGTGTTTGGCGGTGTAAAAACTGGACCTAAAAAATCTACTTTTCCTTTCAATAGTTATGAGGGTCTTGCGGTATGTGTTACAAACAAAAGCCCATAGATATGGTCCAATTTATTTCAATAATATTTGTTTAACTGTCTATATACAATTAGGAAGACAAATGCAAACAATAGATCCAATAATTCTATATAATAATATTAGAAAGCTCAGTTCTCGCTCCAGAGATAGTAGATTTTCATATTGAGTGATATGAACTGTACGTTTTAAAATAATTGCCCATCACTTCTTACATACTCATAACTTTTCATGATTGATATTCATCTCTGTAATCATACAGATGATTGCTTCAACTTTTACTACTACCTAAGATGGTTATGTATTTAGCATAAAAAATTACATAACTATATATTTTATGCATTCAAGAACGTGTGCTACTTGTACAGATGTCAGCATTAGGTCGTGGGTCGCGATGATTTGTAAACTCATTTTTACATATAATTTTATAATAATAGGAAATACGTAGGTAATTTAAATATTCATATTTGTCTCAAATACTAATTCGATAACATTATTTTTATTATTAGACTTTAAATTATGTGAGATGAAACTATTACAACTTGAAGACATTTTTATAAATAATTAAAAACCCAGAACCAGGAACGGGATGCACACTCTCCTCAATACTATGGCCCATCATAATGGTCACCATGGCCATGATGATGACCATTAAAAATTGATTGGCTCCACACAGTGTGCCACTAGATGGGCCATTGTATGGACATGCCACCTAGCCACTGCGCAGTTTTGATGCACACATGTGTGCAGTCGGACAAAGCCATCCATGGCCATCACTATCTCCACCATACACCATTCACGGTAAGGCCATCACTCCTCTATACAATTGCGATGGCTCATGATGGGCCATACAAGTGCGCATCAGCAGTTCAAACGGTAGCAGCACACCATTAAGAAGCCCGGCTTGAGCGCGGTCCCCTTTAGAGAAGGCCATGCCCTAACACTCCACATACCCCCCGGAATCTTTCAGTTCCGGGTCTTCTTACATTTATTCCGCTGAAGGCAGTTATAGGGATATTTGCTGGCATTCTATGTTTTAGGGGTAGTGTGATGCGCTTTTCTCCCTATATCTCTGCGTCTGATCTTGGTGTGCCTTTGTTACTCTGGTTCTGTCGTGGCGGTTGCTTTTTGTGTTTTCCCTCCTCAGATTTTGTTCAAAAATTAGATCAACTTACGGTGACTTTGGCAATCAGTCGTAGTAAGTGCTGAGGAGTTGCCTCCTCGGTCTCTTATGCTTTCCGTGGTCATCTGCAAGGAAGTCTGTCAGTTTTCAAATATATTCTTTGCTCGGTCATTCATGATGTCCAGGACCCTCTTGGATTCTATATCTCTGAATAACCATCTGTTGCCAACGTGCCAAGGTGCGTTGACAGCTTGCCTCAATCAGATATTATGTTGGGGTTGAATCTTCTTCCTAGTGGAATCACAGTCTTGTCCCCACGCAACCGACGCGTAGGTGAGTACTGGTAGAATAACTGCATTAATGAATCTAATTTTTGATCTAACCTCTAGTTTACTGCGCCGACCGGTTAGTCCTTGCATTTTCGCTCTTGCCCATTTGGCTTTGTTCATCGCAGACTGTGCGTGTTCGTTGAAGGTTAGTCCTTGGTCTAGTTTAACCCCTAGATATTTCGCTGTAGAGCTCCATACTATGTCTTGTCTGTCTGGTGCGTATCTTCTTTTCTTGAACAGCACAGCCTGGTTTTTCTCCGAGTTGATCGCGATCTTCCACTTCACACACCATTCCTACAGATTGCTCAATGCCTCTTGGAGATAACGAGTTATCACCCTGGGCTGCGTGATTCTAGCTGCGATGGCAGTGTCGTCTGCGTAAAGGCTTAACACTGTGTTTCTAGATTTCGGTATATCTGCTGTGTATATAGTATACAGTAGAGGTGATAATACCGCTCCCTGTGGTACCCCTGCTTCCAGTTCTCCATATGCAGAGAGGGCGTGTTCAAACGGTTTTGTTGAAATTGGTTTATTAACTTTTGAATCTACTCGTACTGGTGACTTCCATGAGGATAAGGATGCTGATTTAACTTATGTTTTTCTAAGAAAATCTGTTAAATTTCCACAATCAGATTTATATTAGATTTGATTTCTTTAAAAATTAATAGAATTAATCACCATCTAGATTAAACAACCATCGTCTAATGTGCCGCATTCGTTGCATCATCAACATCACGTTCTCAAATAAATTAAAAATTTGGAGCAACTACTAATTATAGAAATAAATTATAATGCGGATAAATGTCGTAAAACAAAATTTCATAAATCAATAAGTGTTTAAAATAATAGAAACGATGTCAGGTATATTTGTCCTAATTTACTTACGTGAATAAATTAGAAGGATAAATTGCGACACGTTTGATATTGCTCTATTACTAAGATTTAGTATTCACGTACAACGATATTTCGAACATAATTCTGGTCATTTATTTTAAAAATTTCTTAAAAGTTGAAGCTTTGATCGTACTTTATCTTAACACTTGAATTTTCTACGTCATTGCTTTCCTGCTGGAGATTTCAATTCAAAAACAATTATTATTATTGATATTTTAATATTTTTTCACAATTTACAAATATTTTTTTACAAAAATGTGTGAAAAACAGGCAAATAAAATGTATAGTGTTAAAAAAGGTTACCTAACAAAATCTATCTATTCTACAAACTAGGCTAAACAATACTTGGGCAAAATGCTCATTATTTATTATTGTACTACTAGTAAAGATTTTCAAAATTAGTATTTTTATTTAATCATACTATTCATCCACTTTACGTTTATCATTGCAAATTTCTCGCATATTGCCAGATAGAACCATTGTTAAATAATTAATGCCAAGCAAATTGTATTTAAATACTTTCTTTTTGGTGCTTAATAAGAAAAAATTAATTAATTAATACCTACTATTATTATTTTATATTTTACAGTCTGGCGCACAATAGCAATGAAATTATAGACAATATATTTTAGACAGTAAGTTCGTTAGACTTATTGTGTATGGTCCAACCAAAGACGCAAAACACTATAGTATTTCATTATATCTCTATACTTAGGCTAATGGTTTAGGTAGTTAGGCTAAAGTGTTCTGATATTTCCAACCACATATTATTTGTCTTCTAAATTTGCCAATCTGTTAAATAACTTTTACCATAAATTAAAATTAATTTTGTACCCTTTCGTTTGAAGTGCATATATTAAAATTTCCTATAAACCCACGTTGTTTTTAACTGTATTTCAATTTAACATCTCTTATAAATTAATGTATGTTTAGATATAGTGGGTAATGAGGAAATGAGGACTGGAAAATTCAGTTACCCACTATACATTGTTTTTTACATTGTAAGTTTTTTTTACGATCACATCTTTATTAAATAGCAAGAAAGTAATGTTTACTAAAACTAATCTACGTTATTTGTGTTTGAGATTTTAATTAATTTTTAATAAAAATAATATAAAGTTTATGGCATCCTTTTTGCAGTCTCAAGGTTCTAACATTCTACTGTTTAGCATTTAAACAATTTTTACGGTAAGAGCATCATCGTATTAGATGGTCTTGAAGATCGAATCATAATAACGTTAATGATATTTTACTGTAATAAATAATTGATATTGCTAAAGAAAATGTGGCAGGAATTAAATTATTTATCATTCCAAATAAGTAACATTGAAACTGCGGATAGTTACTTTTGTATTTAAATTTGTTTCCATAGAAAATATTTTAGTTATATATAACTGAATTAAACAAACTTTTAATTACAAAGAACTATAACTTTTCACTTTTCATCCCTTGACTACAGTAATAAAAAAAGAGTTTTTTGTTGCTTGTTTAAAAAATATGTGGTGAAAATAATGAAAAATGAATAATAATAACAATATTGGTACAAAATAATATTAATGCTATAACATTAACGAAATTATTGAACTTTTAAATTAATTTTAAAAAATGGAAGGATATAAAGCCAAAATTGCAGTTTCCCATGTTAATAATTTTTTAATATAATGCAAAATGTAGCAAAACAATTGTATAAAAGTCTTATTTTTGTTATTCTTGCATTTTAAAATTGTTTCTTTTATTTTACTTGTAATTTTTGTATAATTCTTCTTTGCCTATTATATTTTAAAAGAGAATATGTAGGTTTTTCATATATATATCGAATTTGTGTCTTTGTCAGAGATTGCTACCAACCAAAACTCATAATGAAGCAGATGAAAGAGTTTTGGCAACTTTTGGGGATAGAAAAGTCTTTGGCCATTGCTGGAATGTCGAAACTCGTTTCTATATTTTATTTTGTCTTGTCCCTCTAATATTAGAAAAAATTACCATCATCCTGGTTGGCCACATACGAACAACCCTCAAAAGCCAACAGAGGGCTTCTCGAAAAAGACAAAATAGATGACTAATAAAAATGTCTTCTAATAACTGTACTACGTTACTTTTAGGTGATTTATTTAACTTTCTTAATGTTATCAACGGATTATTAAAATATTTTTTAAACCTTTAACAAGTGATTTCATCTTTTCATTCTCATCAATACATAAATACATCGTCTTTATATTCTCTTAATGCCTATTTATCAAATCATGTTCTACACAATTTATACATCTTATATCCTAAAAAGGTTAAATCGGGTCTAAATATACTCGCAAGGCTGCAAATTTCTTCATAAATGAATAATGCAATTATTATCACATCCAATTAGAAGATAAATAGAAAAAATGTTCATTTCAAGAGTCGACCTTTTTCATAAATAATTCTTCGAGATAAGTATTTTCGTAGGAATGGTGTACAGGATCGTGAAAAAGTGATGTGTTGAAATGTTGAGATGATGTAAAATTGAAGTGAGTTTTAAGTTATGTTGCAGAATAATAAAAAAAAATAAAAAAATAAAATAAAACAGTTTATTCATTCTGTGTGGCCATACAAACGGTGTAGGAGAAGTCAGATTTGTAGTTAGAAATTCCTCTATCTTCAATAAGTATATTTTTTATTTCTCTTTTAAATTTATTTGGGTTACTCTCTGATACTATGGATCCAGGCATATGATTAAGAAATTGTATTCCTTTATATAAAGGGCTTTTCTCATACCTAGAAGTGAAATGTTTTGGTGGTTTAGTGTTAAAAGATGTTTTAACTTCAATAGGAATATAAATAAGTCGCTAAGGATAGAAGTTGGGAGTTCAATAATAATAATTAAAGTATTGGAAGAGAGTTTTCTGCTATTTATTTTGGTATCTTGGCTTCTTTAAGTCTAACTTTTTAGTTTCTCATGTATTTTCTTTTTTTATCCTTTATTTTATTTTCTCTTTATATCAATTCCTGTTCACTCTTTATTGATTTTCTATTTATTTCTGCTATTTTGAAAATAATCTCTATTTCTTATACGTTCTTCTCCTGTATATTTGTAAATATCTTTGTTTCAAATTCGTATTTCGTATTTAAACTGTTTTCTATACTTAATTCTATGATTGTGTCTTCATTGTTGTTTTTGGTTTCTTTAACGTCACGTCACATAAGCACCAAACTAGAAACATAATCTTATAGTTTCAGAAGTTTACAATCATTTTAATTTCTAATTTTATTTTTTATAGATCCAGGACTTCCGATTCTTGTGTCCCAATGGTACAGCATTTGATCAAGATCATCAAATTTGTGCCGAATGGGAAGACATAGATTGTGACGCCAGCACTCTTTATTATTCTAGCGACAACTTTGATCTCTACCGCTTAGGTTCAGGTAAGTCCCAAATATACCTTGAGTTTTAATCAGAAGACTTTTTCCTAAGAGACCTTAGATTAACGATTTTTAAGTGTTCGTGTTATAGATTTTTCCAGATATTTTAGGCAATAAAACAAAATTGAAACAAAAATTTAGTAGCTAAGCTCTCTAGTTTATTAGCCATGATGCTACAATTCAATTATTTTGAAATTATATAGTTCAAATTTTCACGTTTAATCATTCCTCTTCCTACAAGGTCTGAGGTATCCACTCGCAAGAGTTTGAAATATAGTACGAGTATTATTATTGAATACTGTATATATTTGGAAAATGTTCGAAAGATCAACCATCTGTATTTTCATTTTATTTACACGTACAGGGTGGCCAAATAAGAATGTGAAGTACTGTATCTGGGAAACAAACTTAATGCAGTATTAGAACAGCGGTGGATTGGAAGAGGAAGTCTGTTTCCATGGCCTGCGCGATCACCAGACTTAACTTGTCTTGATTTTCAGACTCAACCTACGACCAGAGAGTTATAAAAAACCGGATTCGTAATGCATTACGTAACATACCGAGAGCCGAAATTGAAGCTGCAGGTTTGTCTACCCATGAGAGGCTTCAGCAATGCATAGAGGGGACGGTCAGCATTTAGAGCATTTATGGGGGCATTAAAAACCTTTCTTTTTTAAATCGGTCCTTTTTAGGGCCACAAATTACATAATAAAAGGAATTAATTAGTTTAAAAAATGAAAATTTAAGGGATTTCCGTATAAAATTTTTTTTTGCCTAAATTTTAGGTTAGGAACAAGATATCGACAAGCGGTTTTCGCGAGCTTGTTTAGCTACTTTTTCATGAAAAAGAAATCATACCAAGGCATTTAATTTTTATGAGAAAATTAACCATTTCTGTCGAAATGTCGAAAAAAGCCCTCTAGCGGCTACATGTGAAACTAATAAAACTTCAAATATTATAACATTTGTAGCCCAAGAATAGCTCTTTTCAACTAGCCCAAGTTTGTTAAAATCGGCTCAGCCGTTTCGAATATACAGGGTGTTTTTTACTAAAACCTTTGAATACCCCCCACCACTTTATTTTTAGAGATACAGCAAAAATTGTCAAACAGAACAGATTCAGATTATCCTCTACTTTAAAGATCATGTATTTTTTTGTTAGGTTAATATAGCGGAATTCACAGAAACATCACTTTCTTAGATTCAAGATTGCAGTTACGCCCCCTAGCGGCCATTTCAGAAACTTAAAAATATTTTCCAGGTTTTTCTCTTGGCCGTTTTAGTCATAACTTTTTTTTCCGCAAGCCTCTACGATGGATAGTTTCCCAGATACAGTACGTCGCATTCTTATTTGGCCACCCTGTACATATTTACCTTTTTTTAGTACAAGTTGCATGAAATTTTTACGTGATGTTCCACGAACAGACATTAGATACAACGACATTTATTTAGCAAAGATAGCATCTCCTTATCTTACAAACTTGAACACTATGGAAATCATTAAACCATTATTATGGTATTTTATCATCAAATAAGGCAAAGCTCGTTATTTCAGTTTCATCATAAAATTACACATCAAGTTACGATGGTTATTTTTCGCAAGAACTGTGCCATGATGGTTATTTTTATTTTGACGTTAGATATTAGAAGAAAATTAAGTACGAGGGACTTTCAATAAGAAACTTTAGACGAGTCTACAGTATTAATAAGGCAGGTCTGCAACGATTTTTTTCCAATATTTAAAAAGTTCATTCATTAGATTTTTGAGTGAAAATTTCATATCAACATTTTTTAACCAATAAGAAGCTTTCGTCTCAGCTCGTTACTGTTACTGTTACTGTTACTGTTAGTGTTACTACCCTGGGGTGTACCACAGCGATAGTATTTCTGTCAAGTGTCAAATTATAAAAATACACCCTTCCGTTCACTGTAAAATAATACAGATTGGTTGATAGCTAATAGATAGATTATTTTAGACCAACAAATATTTATTTCATACTACTAAAATCCTAGGAACATATGTTTTTGGTATATATGAAGGTATCTTACGAAAATGTCATGTTATAATTTTTTATATTGCTTTGGTGTGAAATTTTCTATCTGGAAATTCAAGCTCTAGGGAGATTACTACTGATAATTTCATCACATCAGGCTTTTCCGTAATTTGGATTTGAATTTTTTTCTGTATATGTTAGATAGAAAGCAAGTTTGAGAACAATTTGTTACTGGATACCACAACCAAGCCTGTCACCATCTCTCGGTCTATTACTTTCGGTCTGATTTTTGGGGTTAATATGATTAATTTTTACAAATGTTATGCGAAAAATTAATTTTACTAGGATTTTAGAATTTCAGAATATAGTTTTGGTACAACTAATTTAACTTATAACTATCTAGTTGTTTTTATTTAAAGTATATGTGATTTTTTTTCATCAAATCAATGTGAATATTTATTTATCTCCCCTGGTAAGTTTTCAATCTTTCACAACACTTTGTGTTTCACGTGACGATTGGGTCTATTGAACAAAACGGATATATCTCTAGGGTATTTCAAAAATGTAATGTGGACGTATGGTGTGTACTCTATATGGTAATTTTACTATGTGCAATAATGCAACTCTTCAAGTGCATTCATTTGATAACCTGAATAAGAAGTTTGATGTTGATGAGAAGAGAAAATGCGGCAGTGGCGTAGATAAAGGCTTTCAGCTTACATTTAACAATTTGTTTCCTGCCCTTTTGCGTCATCAGTCTAATAAATCGAATTTCAAAGGAGTAAGGAAACAAATTAATTAAGAATAAAAAGGTGATTTACCAACTTACAAAGCATTCATTATAATTTTGCAGTGAGGATTGCAAAGTAAAATATTTTTCCAAGCCCAAAGCCCAAAAAAAATTATTATAGCAAATATTGCTGACCGTATATAGAGGGACATCCTGTAAGTACAATAAAACAACAATTAGTTGAACCATAGTGTTTACCGTTAACTTTATTCCGCATAATAGAATGACTAATTAAGTGCCGCAACCACTGAAAAGTCTCAATCACCATACTTTCGCGTGGTATTTTTCAGGAAACATTTTTTATTAGCAGATCCCACGTTATTACCTTATGTCAGCTTTCTGTTCTCATAATTATTATTGAAAATTATTCTTAGAATTACATAACCGCAGTTAAATTCCTTCAGTTGTTAATGGTATAACCGCAAGAATTTTATTTTGTTGCGTGTATGAGGAATGCGAGAATTGGTGAAGGCGCAAGAGATTAAATTTTTTAATAAATGGTTACCAAAACACCATTTCTCAGATTTTTCAGAAAATCTAGACTTGGACACGAACTACTTGATCGTAAACGCGTCTGTGCGCTTAGCCACCAAAAATATATGTTTAATTTAATTATCTACTGACAAGACATTACAACGAAACTGTTACATGAGTGATTCTTTATATCCTATTCGGCGTCTTTAGATAGTAGCATGACCTTTTGTATCTCAGTCGTCCTCTAAACTTTCACTTTTTCTAATGCATTTTAACACAACCAACTATAGAAATGCAGAATCGGCTTAATGAAATCGATGGTTTATAAAATTTTACGCATTCAATGGTGTGCTTTAACAATACAAGAAATACATAAAAGAAATAGAAAAAATCCTCAATTGCTCAGATGAAAGAAAATTTCATGAAAAAGTACTTAAAAAAGAAGTTGACATTCATTGTTTGAGGACCCTCTATATACTGCCCTACTAAGCACAAAGGGGGTATCTGCATTTCGGCTAAAACTGAGAAACTGAAGTTCAAAGTTCTATAACTTAAATCTTTTTAGTTTTTTGAAGTTTAAAGATTTAAAAAATATTACTACCATGAATGTAATTTTATTCTGCATCACAAAAACCTTAGTAAAACAAACAGAAAATAGCAACAAATAATCTGGTAATAATATCTCAAGGTGCCCGAAAAAATGCAGATACCCCCTTTGCGCTTAGTACGGCAGTATATCTCTCAGCGCCTCAAGGGCCTGATTGCTTCAAATTTTGGAGCAGTTATCAGTAGACGACCAACTACTGGCAAAAAACGAGAAAAAATTTACTGTTAATCCTGGACTGTTCGTTGACCTGGAGAGTATGGGTATTTGGCTGCTTCTCCAGATGATGATTTTCTATTAAAAATGTTTAATTTGAATTAATTATTAATTCATTGTGTAAAGTGTAATCAATCATATATCACTTTAGAAATGCCACTGTTTTAGGTATATTTTATATACATCTTAGGATTGACTCAAGACTGTTATAAATGTATAGTTACTTTTAGGCAAGGGTGGCTCCAGCCAAGAGATTTGGGGGGCGGGGGGGCGCAACGTTATATATAAAAGTTTAATATTTTGGGTTTGTTGATATAAATTGATCTAGAATCTACAAAAAAAATTAAAATTTGGTTTACGCAGAATGAATTTTGTTTAAGAAACGATTGGCAACATCAAAATTACCGAAAAGAAATGTTTGGGCCATTTTTTAGGTAAAAAGAGAGTTTTTTAGGATATAAATGGACCTAGAATCTACAAAAAAAATTCAAAAAAATTAAAATTTGGTTTACGCAGAATCAATTTTGTATAAGAAACGATTAGCAATATCAAAATTACCGAAAAAAATGTTTTGGCCATTTTTGAGCGAAAAAGTGAGTTTTTTAGGATATAAATGGACCTAGAATCAACAAAAAAAATTTTAAAAAATTAAAATTTGGTTGACGCAGATATGAGAAATGTCCTCTCATTGTCGGACTTTTGGGAGAAGGGACAATTGCCCCTACTGCCCCCCTCTTGGAGCCGCCGTGTTAAATATATTAATTATTCATTTATTTTTGCTACTCCAGACGTTTCAGCAAGAAAAAGATTTCTTGAAATATGTGCTTATTTAACGAATAAAAAATCTAAATGGGATTTACCCCCCTTATTCAGTGGCAAAACTCATACCGAACAATATTTGCAAAGAACAAACAATAAAATAACAATTATCTTTAAATACGAAAGTCAATTTTAATTCTTCCTAATTTTATCGGTACATCGTAAGACTAACTTATTTGGTTATGATAAAAAATATATATACATGACCATATTTAAAATATGTTAACATTGTCCGTATACAATAGAAGGTCACCACCCACATAGATAATAACGGTATTTATAAATATAATCCATTCAACGTTAGACAAAGACAAATATTTTTAGAGAATTGAAAAAACATTTTATTTGAACATTTCTCATTTTAAATAAGTTTAGTTTTTTTTAATATTTTTTTGTTTTTAGACATACCTACATTCATGCAAGGAATTATAAGATTTTCTTAAGTAGTCGATATTCCCCCACGTTCCCCTATTACATTTAAATTTTTATGTTCCAAAATCAGCAACCTGAACAAACTCAACATTTTATCTCTCTACATCAAGAATGAACATTTTACAATTCGATTTTCCATGTAATATTCGTAACATTAATTGATGTGTCCTTGTACAACAGAGAATTAGTTTTGTTCAAAAACTGTTTATCTTCTCAAATCTAGATGATATTAAAGACATGTACTACTATTTTTGTAAAATATGGTACTCGCAATTTTCATAATTATCTAGTAAACTTTATAATATATCAAGATACTCTGGAATAAGTCTTGAATCCGTTTTCAAGGGTTTTTTGAACCTTTTTGCTAATCTATCAATTTTATTTACAGGTTTTGAATCTAAAGCTTTAAAATATGGTGAAGAAGAAGAACCATTCGCCCTACAACGAGCCGAAACCGGTGATGCAAGAATCAACCGTGAACAACAAGCTCGCATCGTAGACCAAAAGAAAGCTCCAAGAAACTACAATCCTCCAAGGCAAAATAACAACAATAATGAAAAAGAAATATTTAAGGGCTCCAGTAGCGCTAATTTCTATAATAACAGAAACAACGGTAAAGAAAGGGACGAAGATTACGACGATAATGTTAATATTAATCAAAACCAAGACTACGAACACACGAGAAAAGTAGTTAAAAACAAAGCGAGAAGGCCGATACAAACTAATCAAAATGACTACAATAGAAATACTCAGCAAAACGCCCAAAACAGCAACAGAAACAGAAATACTGATCAAACCAGAAAACAAAATAACGACAACAGTAGAATCCAAAATGACAACAGAAACCAGAATACTGACTACAATAAAAATCAAAATACTGACTACAACAGAAACCAAAATACTGACTACAATAAAAATCAAAATACTGACTACAACAGGAACCAAAATACTGAGTACAATAGAAACCAAAATACCGATTACAACAGAAATCAGAATACTGACTACAATAGAAACCAAAATACCGATTACAACAAAAATCAGAATACTGACTATAATAGAAACCAAAATACCCAACAGACAGTTGCCCAAACTAGGCGTCCCGCGACCAAATTCACAGGTTTCATCAACAATTTCGCTGGTAGTTATGAGCCAACTACTTCAAAACCAACATCTACTACTCTTAACTCAGACCAATATACTACCGCCATCAACAATTACAAAAATAGGAATGGACAAAGACAAAATCAACAAGATTTTACAGACAGTCCTGTATATACTATCAGTACTCCTGCTCCTTTTAGACACCAATCACAACAGCAGTATAACTCACCTCCTACTAGAACTACCAATAATAACGGTCAGTATTATAGTACTACCTCAGCGCCACAAAAGTACACTGAGAACTCTTCTAAAAGAATCGATGATCATTTCGACATTGCCAAAATAAAGTCAAATACTTCAACAACCCAAAATTACAATACGCAGTACGAAATCCGTAAAACTAAACCAGCAAATAATAATAATGGACAATCTACTAGACAATACGATAATCAGAAGACTACTGTTAGCCAATATGAAACTACAAAGGTGAAGCAGAACTATAACTTCAAGACAACTGTCAGCGATAAAACTGAAAACTATCCCAGTAACAATCCTAGATATAGCAGTAGTTTTGATAAGAAGCAAGCTACTTCTTACAAGCAAAACGATAACTACCCAACAACGTTGAGTCCAAAGCCATTCAGTTTGAACAATAATAACAATAATTTCCCAACTACTTTTGCTCCAAGAACCAACGCTGCTTATAGTCAAATAGCCCAACAGACTGCGACGTATAATCAGAATAGGAATACACAAAATAGTCATTCTCCATCTACTGCTTATAGTAGCACTCCTAAGAGTACTCAATTTACTCACTATACTCCAACCGTTCCAAAGTTCAGCTCTACGACTCCTGTTAGCAGGTGAGGAACTTTTAATTCAACTTTTCTTTTTATTGATCGGCTAATTCGAATCCACGAATCAGTTGAATTTTACATAAAGGAATTTTAAAATTAAACAAATACATACCTTACTTTTGCAAATGCGGCAAATAAACGGTACAAATCGTTATTGTTTCTTTTTTAAACGAAAAGAAAACGAGTTATAACTCAAATACATCAAAAACCCTTTAGTCTAGTCAAATGGTAGTTTTTCGATTCTTCAAAATTTGATGCTTTACAACTTTTATTTTACCAGTTTTTCACATAGTAGCTGTTTTTAAATCACAGTCGTCTAACTGTGAGTTTTCAAAAAATTTGGTAAAATTGGCTTTTTTCGAATGACAATGGCGACCTTATAAATTTTGAGGTTGGGATGATAAGGACCTCATCCGATGCAGAATTTTATGCTCTTCAACTTTGGATATTGTGATATTTTCCGTACCATCCGTCGTTTGCAAGACATGAGCGGAAAACCGGAAAAACTCCAAAAATTTCCAGGTTTTTTTGCGTTTTTGGGCCTGTTCCGGTCCTGCTACGAGGCAGCAAACTTCAGATTCATTTCGGCAGCCCGATAAACATATAATTCCGCTCTCATGTTTCGAAACAGGCACTTTTGAACACCATTTGACTAGTCTACTTGTGTTAAAGCCGGAAAAATAAATAGAAAATGTACATTTTTAAAGTTTCAATGTTGACTTTACTAGAATAAACGGCGATTAAATAAGTAAATTGCTTGAAAATTAATTCATACTAAAACCGTATCAATCTTTAAATTAGTATCCTAGAATTGTCTATTGCTACTATTTAAAAAAATTGTATTGCTGTAGGTCCCAATATAGATTATCTAAAGCTGATGATAGCAAATTGGACATAAAAGTTTTGAGGTAAGACCAAAATTGCACGAGAATGAAAAGTTCAATCATGCCAATATCATATCATTTTAAGCATGTTAACCAAAGATGTACGGGGGAGTATTGATAGATTCTTTGCTATACATATTATTGTATTTTGAAAGAAAGTTTTGGTAATTGCAAATATATACTGGTCATAAAGCTTTTCTAAGTAAAAAATCTGCAAACCATTCATTTAAAATCCATCCAGCAAAATAACCACCGAATGTTCTTAACATTAACGTCGTTTCTAGAATTTTCATAGAATGTGTTATAAATGTTACCAAGTAGGTACTAGAATGTAGATCTTTTTAAAAACATCCTGTACTTCATATTCTGCAAAGGTCTGATTTAATTGTGTAGCTCAACCAGTTGAGCATGAGGGGTGGGCAGATTGCGACCTCAAAGTCAGATTGAGGCCACGTAGCCGAATAATTTCTTACACCTCCTGAAGATGGATTCAAAAGGGAAGACGAAAACGTCAAGATTATTACTAACTAAAACACGGTAGAAAAGGAAACGTTCTTAATAAGTAGAAGGACGTTAAAACAATGAAAAACTAGTTTTAATATTGTTAATACCTAATAAACTAACCAAAACAATTATTGTCAAAATTTATTTCGAATAAATGTATTTCTAACGTTTCGCCGTTTCGTTTTTTCTTTCCAGATCTAGTCGCTTCGACGAAACTCAGTACGATGACGGTTCTTACAGTTCGAAGTATGACTACGATGGCGACAAAAGAGACGACGAATTTCTAAAAACCGCTCACAGCCAAAACATCGCAGCAAGCCGAAACGAACTCAGTAGAACAACCAAAACGCAATCAACAACACATCATCAACAACAACCTCAAAAAACCACTTACGACTTTCCTAAGACGTTTTCTTCAACCACTAAGCAGGTCTCGATAGGTACCGAGCCTCCGAAAACGAATGCGGCACCTGAGAAGAAAATTTCATTAAGTTTACCGAAAAAGACAAAGGATGTCAGTTATGACTACGCTTACTACGATACTAACGTTGGTAGTGAACCTGACTATGACGTTGATACTGAAATAAAAAAATCAACTGTCAAAAATTAGATATTAGATACTGGTAGGCACTGACTATAGCAAATCCGCAAAATTATAAAATTAAGCATAAACGATGTGCAGGTTTCCAAGTAGTGAAGTAGGAACAGTGTTATCCTACAGTATCCTACTTTTTAAACAACTATTTTGCTCTGAAACTTTTGAGAGTATAAATATATGCAGCTATTTTAAAATTAGTCAAAATGATTAAAAAAACATTTTTAAAAGTATTATTTCAGTTCTATTTTATCAAATTGAAAAATGAAAATTAATTTTGGATGGAACCTACTTGTTTGTGCCTTAGGATATTGAAATAAAATATTTTGTTTCTCAAAATTGTCATTTAAACCGTTTTAACGTCTGTAATGTTAGAACATACATATAATATAAACAAAACTTAAATTTTAATGGATATGGTACCGACAGTCTATTCAAATACTTGTGTCATAGCTGAGTATTTGAAAAATGCGAAACACAGTTCATAATGTGTGCAAATATTACTAAAAGTAACTTTTTTAATTCATTCTTTATCTGAAAGCATGTAAAAATAATAAATACTGAGCAGTATTTTACAAAATGAAAATAAATAAAAATCATAACAGTGTTAGGGCCTCGTCACCAAAAGCATTTTTTACGTGCATTAGATAGGCCTACTGTCGACTGTTGTCAACAATGTCAACTGCAAGCAACTGTTGACAACTGCAAACAACTGTTGACAAGTGCAAGCAACTGTTGTCAACTGCAAGCAACTGTTAACAAGTGCAAGCAACTGTTGACAACTGCAAACGACTGTTGACAACTGCAAGCAACTGTTGACAACTGCAAGCAACTGTTGACAACTGCGACCAACTGTTGACAACTGCGAGTAACTGTTGACAACTGCAAGCAACTGTTGACAACTGCAAGCAACTGTTGACATGTTATCAACCAGACAGCTATTGGGCACCTTATAGGGAGGGTGATGAAAACGGCCCTTAATTTAAGATTGTACATATTGTATTTTAATTCTAAGAATCAAAGTTATGTTATTTATTTTGTAGTTTTATTTGTTACGTACTTTGGACAAAATAGCCTATTTTTCTTGTATATATTCACGCTTTGTAAAATAATATAATAACGGAGTCCACATCATAAATTTTGACCCGCAAAAAATAATGTCACCTGAAAAAAATGGGCCAATTTCTGTATTATTTGAAACCGTTGAGAGTATGTTATACACATGATTATTTCTTAAATACTTGTAGCTATTTTAACATAACTCAAATTGATTAAAATAAACGAAGAAAGAAAAGGATTATCTTATGATTATATTTATAAAATTTAAAAATAAAAATCAATTTTGAATGGAACCCACTTTTATTTTAGAACATATTATATTAACAAAACCTTTGCACATTTAAACTGGATTTTTTTGATCTGAGTTGACCTAACGTACCCTCATCTTACCTGACCTCACCCTGTAAATTATTAATTTATTGAATTTTGCTGTCGGGAAACGCCTCCGGTAGGTACTGTATGGTATGCAACACAAAATACTCGATATTTTAGCAACCTTATAACAACAAAGGCCAGTTGTAGCAGAAATGACCTACCTGTATGTAGTTGAGTTACCTCAACGAACCAGTCCAAAAATAGAAGAAAAACTGGGAATCGATGACTTTTTGAACTATTTTTCATTACAATAGAACAAAAAGAAACGAAATTTGTATTAATATTATTAACAAGCACAGACTTTTACTTTTTGTAATAAAATCCATCTAAAGCGAATCTACAATAATTTACAAAAATGTTTTCTTCACAAGCAGTACATTTATACTCATCTGAAAGTAAGTTTTTTCTTTTAAATTCAATGAAACCTTTTAATTCTGGTCTATTTAGATGCCGAAAATAAAATAGTGAGAAAGCATGGATCTCAACTAATCTCTAGGAAGCCTTTTAATGATAGATCAGTAAATGGAGAATCTCCTTTTGATAGAAAACTATTGTCAAAAAATAGTTCTAAAAAAGAAACTAATACCAAACAAAAAATATCTCCCAAACTGTCTAAACAGGAAGATTTACAAGATTCCGAATTAGATGGGGAAGATTTCGTGTTTTCTGGCAGAGAGGTTAAGGGTGAGAATTTTTACTGTACATAATTTTCTCTATGCTTCAAAAGCTTCTAGTCCCTGAAATCTGCCTTAACACCAATAATTAGAAACTCTAGTCTATTCTTAATCTTTTTTTTGCAACATTCACGCTTAATGAGTTTGGGTACAAGTACCACACTCTTTTTAAATAAAAAGGACTGTTAAAATGATCATCACATGAATCAGAATTCCCTAAACACTTTATTTCACAGATGCTTATGAAGATGTTTGGCCTCAACTAGTATTGGGAGAAGAAAGAATGAAGTTTCTCAGCAACTACTCTTATCACAAAGATACACCACCTTTGCCAAGTTCCAGTTTGGATGAATACAAACCTCAATTTTTTGAGATTGAGTCTGAATTCTTGGCACTACCAAAGTTTATTTGTGAACTTAAAGAACCAGCTTTATGTGATAACAGTTTTGAAGTAGATCTTCCAAAACTACAGCCATTCGATGATTTGGATGGTTCCATTTGATTATGTTTTGTTGTTTGTGACTTACAAGTATTTTAAAATGTTGCTAGTGTTTATTTTTATATTTATTATTTGTACCTAAGGATTTAATAAATTATTTTGTGTTTTTTTAAATTTATATATGTTCATACTTTTGTCAATTGTCACAGATTTAAACCAGGAGATCTGGGGGACACATGAGGATTATTACCTTCTACAAACAGACTGGATATCCTCCAGGCAGGACTTTTACCGCCCCTATAAAGTGGTCATTGAGTAGCGCAAATAGTAGGCAAATGCACTTAGAATTCTACAAAAACTACATTCGGATATCCACAAAAAAAACTGTTTGGATTGTAGTGAAGAATGGCTGAAAGTAGTCCGACCCACTTTAACATCTACAATATGTCCGCATTAAAACTCAGGAATGGAATATTTTTTCTAATTTAAATACAGTTTATTTTTAAAAATACAACTATCCAATTTTTGTTTACATTGTAAATCAACAACACAGCAGGTACAAACTCAATATAACTAAAATATAATTTACGTAATAATAAAAATTTGGCTAAAAAAACATCACAATCTTTAAACATAAATTGCTACAGTCAAATTGGAAAAAAAAGAAAAATGAATTTAAGAATTTGAACGACATGTATGTTGGATCAAATTATTAAATTTAATTTTTTTTTTCAGTAATTTTTATAATCTCTTTTAAATGTTAAAAATATACAAAAAACAAAACCTAAGTTCCTGGCAACACTTAAAGCAGATAAAAATCTAGAAATAAAAATGTTTTGTTGATCAGCAGCGAAATTTGAAAACGTTCTTACTTCTGGTAGAGTGGCTATTATTTTTTACAAGTTTACTATTACACTTACAATTTGTATTATACTGAAATGAGAGTATTTATTATTTTCATTATCAAAATGATTATGTAAGATATTTGTGCCATAGATTCATTTTTGTAAGAGGTTAAAAGTTTTACTACGGGACTTTTTTTTCTTAAAGTGGTACAATAAATGATAGAAAAAAATACTTCATATCAGAATTATAAAACAGATACCATAAAATAGCACACAGAGTATTTTTCTCAATCCGTTAAAATACCATTCTACATTTAAATGCATGGGGGCAATAGAGGGAGTTCATTGAAAACGTCTACCGAATTTCTTATTGAAAAGCTAAAAGGTCTTAGTCAGGAAGACTGAAAAAGTTTAACGTAAAATGCAACTAAAAACCAACAATTAATGAGATCTACCAATTTTTTTGACTAGTTTTTATAAGTGTGCAAGACGATTTCAAAAGTCTTTAAACGATTGTCAAATTTTGGTTGGAAAATAAAGTAACCAATTCAAAATTCCGATTTGTTAATAATTACTGAATCTAATATGAGATAGCGTTAGAATTAAAAGAACTATCACTTACTTGTCGTCAATACATGGAATATTTTGTACTTTCGAAATCATTCTCGCACATATCTACTGAAAAAGATCTAAAAAGTTACATTTTAAAAACGCAACAATGTTGGGTTACGCCTTATCGACGTTTTCTAACACCATGGAACACAGCTGAAGGCAAAACTTGGTCGAAAATTCTTTCAAGAATCCCGATGATGTAGGCTTCAAATCGTCGTCTTCGGGATTGCTGAAATCTTTGCAGAAAAGTAAAATGGATAGGGGGTAAAAGTATTTATCCATGTTTTTGAGAAGAACGCTTTCTAAAACAGGTACAGGAAGGTTATTGGAGAGCCAAAATTCTATGCATTTCATCAGGATGTTCTGCATCAAGATGTGGTTTTCGGAAATGTAGATTTTCCTAAGAATAAATTTTTTTTAGTCATCTTAATATATTTTAACAAACTCTAATGTTTAAGTTTGAATTTGTGCTCTATGTGACAAAGTAAATTCTTCCAGTTACCCATTTACTTACCTAATGTAAAACTCGACCACGTACGAAGCTGCTTCCAGCATTTCTATGACGGCCTTATCTTTAACTTGCAAACCAGGTTCTGGTTGTTTCATTTTAATTTGAACGTTATCGAGTTCAGACACCATTTTGGAAATGGTGTATATAGGCGGAGAACTCTCATTGTTCGTTAAAGATTGTACATAGTGGGAGATATTTTGTCTAATGTCTCCGGTTTCCGCGTTGCACGGAGATTCTTTACCACCTTGATGTTCTACGTCGTCGCCCCACTGTCTTATACTGTCCAAACTAGAACTGGTGCTCAAAATGTTGGCGGGTGAATTATTCGAATAAGCGAGATTTTTCTCGTTTAAGTCATCTTGTATATTTCTGACTGTCAATTCTATGTAGTCTTTGGATTTTGAGGGAGTTTCAACGGAGTCGCTGGGAAAATCCAAGTCCAGGTTTAAGGAGTCTAAATGCTTTTTAAATGCTATTAGTTGGAAACCTAAACTGTCGCCAAAGTGGCCGTCTAGTATTGCTATTTTTGCTGCAGCCTAAAAACGAAATGTAACAAATTAAAGATAAAGATAAAAATATTAAATACGCTCATGGTCATTTGCGAGTTAAAAATTCACAGTAAACGTGAGATCAAGATAGTGTTTCCAGTAAATTTGAATCTGAACCAATAAAAACGGATAATTTGAATGCACCGCGAGGTTGGAACAAATAAAAATTAAATTTTTTAGAGTACTTTTTTATTTTTCAATAAAGTTTTACTTATTTTTGTATATTTTATTGTACTGCCCACTTTAATGTAATGTTGGCTTTCATTTGATCAAAGAGATACGACGCGAGCACCTTTTTTCAGTATAGAGGCACGAATAATGAGGTGTTAAAAATAAATAATTTGAAATTTATTATTACCTGATAATTCTGTACTTCAAGACATTTTGATAGCACATTATCAGTATCATAGAATCCACGATAAGTCTCCAAAACATAATGAAGCGTCTTGTGTCCAAATTTGAGCATAGGAGTTTCATAAATGCTATCCAATGTTGAGATATTGCTATGTCCAATAGCAATATCGTCATTTTCAATAGAACGTACGGCGTAAGATACGAAATTTTTAGCAAACAGAAGTTTTTGATCGGTCGGGTTAAACGTTATAGCCATAGAAGGTAAACCAGGAACTTCAATCGGTAGACTTTCATTGCTACTTTGGCCTTGATTAGGAAACTTGATCAATCTTTTGGTGTTTTTGAAAACGATTACTTTGCCTTCTTTGCGGTTATCTTCTTCGCCAAATTTACCCAGAATTGTCTGAAAAAACTACTTCCAATAAAGATATAAACGATGTAATCGGTTTCTTACTTGAGCCATTGACGAACTTCCCCAAGCTAAAATTTTTCCGGTGTGATCAATTGCCATGGTGTAGTCTAAACCGCAAGCAACATAAATAAATCTTTGAATGAAGAAAGTATGTACGCCATCTTGTTGCTGCAGTTTAGGTGAACTCAGTTCTTCTTCTCTATTTTTGCCCCACAATAACTAAAAAATTAAAAAAAAATTATTTTAGTAATTGAAACTTAAAAAAAATGATTTAATGAAGGATAAAGTTCCAGTAGAATGGACAACAGTGGTTAAAACCCTCTTTGGCAAAGTTTATCAAAACTACGGGGGGATAACGAAGGCCAAAAGATATACTACAATGTTAGAAAAAAGACTGAGGGAAAAACTTTAGAAGGCACACAATTTGGATTTCGACCAAATTTAACACTATAGTGTCGACCTAAAAATAGGTCGACAGTAATTAAATCGAAACACAATCAGAGTGCCAGAAAACATTTTTTTAGTACCCCAATCTTTTTGTAAGTTACTGGTAATGTGCTCTCGAAATCTTAAGAGTTAAATAAAAAATTTGTTCACCTAACCAAGGATTAACACCTGTGTTTGTTTTTACCCGTAAAATAGTAGGTATTAGTGAACAATATATTGTAAGGGAAATGCGAATACTTGATCTACTCTCTAAGACTATCATGTTATAAAAGAGAAAAAAGGGAAAAGGAAAACAAGGAGAAAGAGGAAGAAAGGTAGAAGAATACAATAGAGTAAGGAGTGAAGTGGAACGAAAAGAGAGTAGACAAATATATCACACGAAAGAGTCTGGCCAGTTGGTTTACACCAGTGCCATTAAATAAAAAAATAAACCTGCTACTAGCAATTTTGATGCCATCGTCATTGATACTAAAAGCAGCATTCCTCTCTATCACAGCAAAGTGTTATTGTGTCCAAAAAGGAGCACTACTGACTTAAGGATTTAGGACCAAAGAATTTTTAGAAGATACATCCGCTACTCTGGTCTTATCGAAATTTTTAGTGGAAAAAGAGAAGTATAGTTGAGTAATCAGCGTACATGTGTGTCGAACAATAATAAAGGCCCCCGAACTAAACCTTGCGGTACTCCTGATGACACATTTCCGGACAAGGACTTAACTTGATATTTTGCAAATGCTGTGAGTTAAAAACATTAACTGAATCAGTACACACGTCTCAAGATTTTGAGAATGTCAATTAGTGTTACATAATTGACGCCTATGAAAAAAAAAATACCTTTCCATTATGTAATACGACAGAGTGCCTGTACCCAACAGCAACCTGTTCAATGGGTTTTTTACCCACTCCGGAATATATGTGCGTGCTGGACTTCCAAGACTCAGACGGTTTCGAGAGCAGACCATTTTGTTTCTGGTTGTTTTTCGATTGAAATATTCGCACCTCTTGTGGACTGGCTCCCCAAGTGTGTACTTCCTGATCTTTAAGAACAGCGATCTAAAAAATATATAAAATGTAGATGAATTTTAGATCTTAGAGTTTCAGTACAAACATTATGAAAATAAGCAGTTGCCACTTTCTCAATTGGTGTATGACTATCTGTGGGAACTAAAATCCATGCGGGAGTGACACATTTATTTCCTTCGTTTCGACTACCTTCTAGTTGCCCAAAAACATTCGAACCAAATCCATAGAGCTTGCCATTATTTGTTAAAATGAGAGTATGTGCGTGGCCAGCCGACACCTAAAAAGAAAAAGATACATTTCTAATTTTTATTATATCCCAATTGGAATTAACTTACTTGCTTTACAACTTCAGGAAAATCTAGAAGTTTCGGTAAAAATTCGTTATCACAGTTGCCGTGCCCTAGCTGTCCGTGTATCCCCCAACCCCAAGTGTAGACTTGTCCCGTAGATGATAGAGCTACGCTATGGTATTGACCAGCTGCTAGGTCGATAATTTTATGCGGCGATAAAGACGACAATATTTGAGGATAGGGGCTTTCGTGAACTTGATGGCCTAAGCCTAGTTGGCCGTATGTGTTAGAACCCCAAGAGTACAGCTAAAACGAAGAGTTAAAATAAAATAAATCACCTTACCTTTACATTTCTATTCAACAAAGGTATTAACACGTTTAACAGTGAAATTGTTGTTTCTAAATTGATGAAAAACTCTGTAAGCTGTGTGCTTTTTGTTTTATAAGTCCGTGGGAGAGTGATTTCACTACTGAATTGTTCTAGATTAAATTGGTACGAAATCAAGCTCCACTAGAAATGAAACTACCAATAACGGCAAAAAATTGTAGAAACAACAAGTTAATATGAACTCATTCATTCATTAAAAAGTCCGGAAAATACACATGGTATAATTAAATAAATAACATAAATCAGATGATAACAACAAAAACAAAATAAAATAAAATATGTATCTCTAATAACACAGATCTGAAAAATGCTTAAAAAGGTTTAATCAATTTTTCTGTAAATACGGATATTATTCAATATGACCCTCACTGAAGCGTTAAGAAAACATTGGCAGTTCATTCAATAAAAACAAAAACCATTTCCTCCGTTTCCTCCTCGTTTATTTCCTTTTATTTTTTTTAAATCCAGTTCCGACCCAGTCATTTAAAAGCCTATAATTATTCTTTTTTTTTAATTAAAGATAGCAATCAGTATTTTTAAATTATATACTATTAACCAAAGAATATTAGGTACGTGATTCTCTAAGGATATAAAAATTTTAATTTCTTGTCAGCTAAGCGTATTTTTTATTAGAAAATGGGGGCTAATGTGAGGTACCCTTTTCTGTTCTTGTGTTTATTTATTTTGGTCAAAGATGGATTGTCAGTCGTAAGTATTTACATTTTTTTAATTGTTATATTCATTAAAGTAGAATTATAAATAAATTTTATTATTTACACACATTCAGAAAAATAATTTTCGATTTTTGTAGAAATGTTATTAAACAAGATTTTGTAATAGATTGACTTAAACACAGTAAATTCATGTTCAAATGTAAAAAAAAACACAAAATAGTAAAAAAAAATATTTCACAAAACACGCAATATTTTGTTTTTTTATTTGCGAATTAAAAGTATGATTATGAGAAAATAGTTAAATATAAGTTTATCTTCTGTAAAATTTCAAATGATTTCAACTTTTTTTCAAATACCTCCTTAAATCTATTGTCAAAAACCAATTTGGTTATTTTCCGGAAAAATGAAATTTGGTTACATATTGAAATGGTAATGGAAATTCTAAGATTTTATAGAATTTAAATATTCTTTATTTTTATCACATCTGACATCTTTTTAATCTCAAAAAACAAACATGTCACTTATTTTTTTAAGACTCCTTTACCTATTTTTTTTTTAAATAAGCTTCCCATAATTTTGTCTCACTTTTTAAATCATAACAATATGTATAACAAGGGTAGCTCGTATCTCTTTTAAACAGCTGATTTTTTGTTACATTTTGACCACCTTATTAGCACTTGTATTTTTGTATTATTTTATATTTTTTGTATATATTTTATCTATATTCCTTTAAACGTAAAATTTTTTGTTCTTCTATGGTTTTATAAACTTGTAGCTGTAGCATATCTTTACTTCAGGGCCTTTAATTTGAAAAGTATTTATATGTGTATCTACTTTTTTAATAAAGAAATATTATTATTATTGTATATTAAAATCGGGACACAAACTGATAGTCTCAAGCGTCTAGAAATGCCTCAAGGAAGTGTTTTTGGTCCAATCTTATCAATTTTGTATAATAATAAGATCAAAACTAACGAACAATAAAAACAATAACAACTAACTAAAGTAGCCACTTTATAAATAAAATATTCTGTTTTTCAGATGTCAGACAAACAATTGGCAGCCACAAAAAGACTAATTAGGAATACATGTACAAACAAATCTGGAGTACCACCAGGTATATATAATAAATTAAATATACAATCTAGTTGTACTCCGAGATATCAATAAGACAGATTTCAAAACCATTTCTTTAAAAAATAGTTGTTTTTATGTATACTTATATTTGAGTTTTGACAAATTTACAAAGCAACAAATTCACAAATTGCATTGGGGGTTGCAAAGTTTTTTGACAGATTCTGATCAAGATGTCACTTTTACTTACAAAGCAATTAAACGAGTTTCGAATCCAATAAATTAAATTCCTAACTAGTTTGCATATTTTGTAAAATCTTTCAAACTGGAAAAAAAAATTAAAAATATCTCTTTCTCCAATAAAAGTTCTCTAAAACAAACTTACGTCGTTTTGAAATCTGACTAAAATCAATATTTTACACTAGTGGATATATTTTTTGTTGTTTTTAGAAAAAGTTGATGGAATTTATAAGGGAGATTTCGATTTTTCCGATAAAACTGTAATGGTAGGTTTACATTTTAATTTCTATAAAATTGATATTTCTTTAAAAAAATTATTGCACAAAGGATGTGAAATAAAATCACACAAGCTCCTAAGAACAAGGACATTAAAAGTGACAGGATGTCGAGCTAGCCTGCTTCTTACTGATGAGGCACAATAATTCCGAAACCGGTCTAAGAATGGCAAACTCCTTTAATAACAAAACCGAAGTTTTTGGGTTAAAGCCCCGACTTGGTCGGGCACCAAACCACGTCTGGACTTTCGTAATTACCTGGTGGGGCATATAGCCCAAGGAGTAGTTGTTGAAGTCCACACGCTGGTGCACCTTCGTGTAAAAAAATTATATTACTAGCATCCTTCTTGTCGCTTAAGAGTAATCCTCAATAGCCAACATAGCATGACCTTTTAACGTGCCAATCTTTAAGCAGTTGAGGTTGCAGATTTTTATATCCTTTTCTCTATGTAAAATTTACGTTTTTTAATATAGTTTGTACATTTAATTTTTTTATTATTAATAAAATTGTTTATTTCTAGTGTTATATGCATTGCGTTTTGATGACATATAAATTGGTGAGTAATAAAGTTGTAATAAAATTATAAAAAAGACCTAATACTAGGCGTTCCTTTGAATGTGACCAATAATTTTTTTGAACAATATATAAAGAATCAAAAATTCGTAAGTATTGTTTGTTTTTAGATGAAAAAAGACAACACTTTCGATTGGGAAGAAGGCATAAAAGTTATAGGTGCTAATGCACCACCTAGTCTTGCCGCAACAGCTGTTCCTTCTTTTAAAAACTGCAAAAACTGCGTAAAAAGCAAAGATCAGAAATGTAAGGCCGCTTTAGAAATAGCCAAGTGCCTGTACGAAGATGATCCAGCAGTAAGTATTTTATACTGAGTATCCCATTTAAAAAATATTATTTTTGTTGTATTTTAACACTTCTTTTTTAATATTAAATTTAAAATATATCATTTATGTATAACCTATATGTTTTTTCAGAATTACTTCTTACCTTAAATGATAAAATCTGACGCCAAACATGGATATTTTACACTCAATGATGCCACACTTATTTATTTGTAAATGTGTAATAAAATCACACAATAGTATGTTTTGCTTAATTTTTTCTACCTCTTCTGCACGATATTGAACATTTTTAGTTGATGCTCCCTAATTCTTACACACTTCATCCAAACAATTTGTCCTACATAAACTTTTGACGACAAATGTTTGGAACTGAGGTCTAATTATTAACCCAACAAAAATCCGAAAGTGATGTTCCCATTGGATGATTCGGAATTGTTTAACACAAAGGTGTTTCCGGTAATTTGAAGGGAGCGCGAGGTCTGAACCAATAAAAACTGATAATTTTCCTATAGACCGCGAAGTCGGAACAAATAAAAATTCATTTTTAGCATGGCTTTTTTTGACGCCATTGCAGTCGCTCCTTCGCATTCAAGAAGACAACATGTCATAATCAAATTTTTCATTCGTTTAAGCTCATAGGGCTTTTCATAAATGCATCCTACAAATGCGTTCCACATGAGTTCATTTTCTGAACAATTGCTTGCTAATTAATAAGCAAGAATTGTAATTTTCTTACTCTTTTTACATAGTAACTTGATATTAACCTGTTCATCGAGTTTTGTTAAGTGCCGCATTTTATTCCAAGCAGCAAATACAGTCCACTTTTATTTTGGCTTGTTATTAGCTAACTATTAAGGCGATTAGGGCTGGAACAGCCCAATTCCCGACATAAATATTTGAGGTGATTGAAAAATACTTACCCCAAAATCTGTCAACGCCAACGTATGTCTTTTCCCACAGCTGACACTAAGAACTTTAACTTTCAGCTCTGACAGAGTTTGTACTAGCCGAGCTGGACTGCTCTGAGTTAACAGAGGGCCTTGACCTAAGCACCCAGAATTCGACACGCCCATCGTATAAACATTATTGTTTCGAACTACAGCGGCGTGTTCAAAACCGCAGCCTAGAGGGTGCAAATCGGGGAGTTTTTTGAAAGGAAGAGGAGAAGGTGGAGATTCAGGTAGTTGTATGGTATCTAATAAGGATAATTCGAACCTGAAAGAAAAACTTTCATAATTTTTGTAAATTTTATCAACTAACTAACATATTTTGGTTTTTCTTACCCAATTTTTTCAGTCTTCCAAACTAAATGTATTAAAACAACTAGGAATGTATCGATCAGATCTTTTACGGTAACAACAGTCCTATCGGGATTCTCAAAATCGACCGACTCGATTGTCGTATCAAAACTAGACGAATATTTGGTGGTTTGAAATAGTCTACTGACTAGGGAAACAGCGCACGGCTGGCTGGGATCCAACTGTGCTACAAGGCGACGCAAAATGTCTATTGGGAAGGTTTCTATATTTTCCCTACAATAAAATAATAATTATGTCCTAAAGTTTAACAGTTTAAAGGTCAGAAAGACTAACTGTCAAGAAACTGACGTTTAAAGGTCAGAAAGACTAACTGTCAAGAAACTGACGTTTCATAAGACAGTTGACATTTGACGCTTAAACTTTTTGGTTATGCCATAAATATATGTTCTAAAATAAAATATACATAACAATGCACAATTTAAAGTACTGCTATTAAAATTTAGACAAAAAATAATTTAAATTTAGATATGAATTATTTTTTTTATATCGCATCAACTTACCTAACGTACTGAAAGATATATTGCGAACACTGACCAAATATTAATAAACTCTGAGTGAGACAAGGCTCTGAAAGACAATAAAGAAAATCTCTCTCGGATGGTTTTGGAGCTCTTGCGCTTTGTAAAATCTGCCCCAGAGCAGTAACGACCTCTGGTTGAAGGCCTCTTGATTTTGCTAATAACGTAACAATATTCCAATGGCCTGCTTGACAGGCAACGTTTACAGCTAGAATTTGGTCGTAGAATTCTTCGAAAGACAAAAAATTCCTAAAAATTATCATATTATACATGGTAATTTTCAAGGGTATTTGCATATTCAATGGATGATTAGCGTTTAAAGTTTTTGTAACAGCTAGATTGCTTTAAGTGACCTCTGTAAATATTTACATACGGAAAAATAGTATTTGTTCAACTTCCGTTCATAAATTAATTATTATTATATTACTTACATGAAATCCTTGGTATTCGAAACCCTCTGATGTCCGCCGTACCTCAAAATCAGCTCAGTATAAGCCATCACAGCCAAGTTTCCAATATGAATCTTAGTAGCCACCGACATGTCAACTTTACTGGCGCTCAAACACAAATGAACGAACTTCAATAGCGTTCGGCAATCGGCGGAAACGGCTAACTTCAGAACGCGTTTTAGCAGATGAACTTTCGCTTCTTTGTACAGGATAATACCGGAATGGTAAGAACCTCGAGAGATCAAAAGATCCCCGCAACATTCTATGAGTTGTTGAATATTAAGGCCGAAGATGTTGGATAACCTTTCAGCTTTGTAGAGATCGTTCTCTTCGGTCACGTACTCGACGAATTTTTTTATAGGAGAACAACTGAAAAGTGGATTCTTATAAGTGGATATGTGGAATAACAAATACAAATAAATACATCTTTTAAATATGCTCTTTTTAATGACATTTTACGTGTTAAACGTCTCGCTGTTCTTGCAATATCAGCAGACACAGCTCTTCCTCAGACCACTTGGGACTGATGGTCTCTGTGTCCTTCTTTCTGGTAAGGAACAGTCGGAGCTGTGATCAGTCATGTGTGGTCTCTAGTTGTTCTAGGACTTTACTGAGGTGATCAATTTGATCTAGGAGACTTCCTTCTCTCTACTTATCAATTCATGCCTGTTAAGTGTCCACAGGTCAGTCGCCTTTTCCTCATGAACGTAACTATGTATTCCTGCCCAAGTTAGCAGGAGTGTTGTAGTTGACAGGTGACAAGGAGATGCCTCTGTAGTTGTTGAGTTCAGTCTTAATTACCTTCTTGTGCAGAGGGTTGATGATAACCACTGGGGTTCATCGCTGCGATAAGGTCTTTACCATTTTATCTTAATTTTATAAGTAGCTCTCTTTGATACACCAAACGGTTTTGCTAAAGCCATTGTTGGCCAATTTTCTTTAAGGGGACTTTCCTTCTCTCTACTTATCAATGTGAGGATCCTGTTTATGAGCCTGCAGGCATTCATGCCTGTTAGGTGTCCACAGGTCAGTTGCCTTTTCCTCATGAATATAACTATGTATTCCTGCTAGTTAGCAGGAGTCTTATAGTTGACAGGTGACAAGGAGATGCCTCTGTAGTTGTTGAGTTTAGTGCATTGGGTTGATGATAACCACTGTGGTTCATCGCTGCTGTAAGGTCTTTGATACACCAAACTGTTTTGCTAAAGCCATTGTTGGCCAATTTTCTTTAAGAGGAATTACAATTTGTGTTTTATTGCAACACTCAATTGTGGTGGCACGTTTTTACAAATAAAACTTGATCATTAAAATTTTCATGTCAAAAGTTCCCACTGGTTCCCATTGAAAAGTATTATAGATTAGTATTTTCTGTTAGCCATAAATTTTGTCAATCAAAGAGTTCCCTTTTTTATCGAAATAAATGTTGTTTTAAATTAGTATTTTGTTATTTTTGAAACACGTTAGTTTTTAAATAAGGTCAAAGTTCGTTTTATAGAAAACAATACTTTTCTATTCTTCTGAAAAAAAAAAACCTAAAGTAAAGTAAAAAATATTTTCATTTGTTTTTAGTTGAAATCAAGAAGGATCTTTTTAACTTACCTAACACCAATTTTATAAACGCAACTATCGGTAATAATAATACAGGTATCTATTCGTGGTTTTTGAATATTTAAATCATCCACAGTTTTGGGTAAATTGAAAAATTTATCTTTTTTATTGTCGTCTTTCTTTTTGGAACGAACTGTCGATAAATCGGCTATCTTGAACAGTTTAATTATATTTCCGCTTTCTAAATAAAATTGTGCTATTATTGAATCACTATTGAACTCCTAAAAAGTAAATATTTACAATTTAATTTCCGTGAGAGGTTGTTTTCTGTTATAAATTTGGCAGTATCGCAAATTATTTAAAGGAGTAAAAATGTTTAAGGAAAAACTCACTGCCTCTCCTTCCAATCTAGTCTCCGAAAGCTGTGAACTTATAATTGACACCATCTTGGATTCCTCGTTCGCGGTATAAATTAGTCTATCTGTCAGTAAGATAGTTGAGGTTTTTTGAGGTAATTTATGAACGTATAACGGAGCTGATTCGACATCTACTGCATGCACCTACAGATTCATAACAGGTTTATTTGTATCGTTAGTTAGTTAATTGAGGGTAATTGCTTATCGCCGTTTATTGCAAACATTTTAATGGAGAAATTCTAAACACAAATTAGTCAATAATATTATATATATTAGTAAATTAATAATAATTTTTGAGTTTTAAACTTCATATTTCGAAAGGTTATCTATAAACGTATATTGTATTTTTACGAGAAAAATTAAAACATAAATTATGGAAATGTACTTACTGTAAGCAAACTAGTAGGTTTATAAAAGGCCGTGAACAGATACCTATTCTTGGCATACTGTGGGGCAAACTGTGTATCGCACAAGTGCGGCAATAATTCAGGTCCAGATGCATTTGAACTAACCGACTCCGTGTGAGAACATTCGCTGGTACTGTCACTTTGACTACTGTCCCTTCGACTGCCCCTAGCTTCTGTTAAACGCTGCCTCAATAGGGCGAATTTATCCACACCTAGTTGTTTAAGACTGTATAGCCGAGATCTAGTCGAATCTTCTGACTGTAATATAAATAAGCATAACAGAAGATATGAATATATTTTATTCTATACACAAGTAAATCCCTGAATACCCAACATTCAAAATAGTTTGAATTTAAATTTCGATATATGGGATAATTTGATACACTTATATACATTTTGGCCCAAGGAAATCTCGGTACAATTATTATTAAAAAAGTAGAGCATCAACTTTCAACTCAAATATGTCAGCTCCCCGTAGAGCGATTTTGAAGTGTGATTTTGAATATACTCATTGAGCTCTACAAGATGGAATATAGGAACTTTTATAGTGATTTTTTAAATTTTAAAAACGTTTTTGAGGAACTTCTGAACGAGCTAAATCAATACATATATTTACATACAGTCTCGAAATCTACGGGTCAAAGACTATAAGCTGGCGTAAAAACAGACTTCGACATTTTCGAACTTTGAAAGCCTTTTTGAGGCACTTCGGTTAGAGCTAGACCAAAAAACGAATTATTTTTTAATTCTACGGGTCAAAATCTAAAGCATCAAAAACAGACATCGAAATCTTTTAGACAGACTGGTGCCAAGGTCGATTTGGGCTTAGAATTAGAAATTAGAAAATATTCGGAAAGTGATACAAAATGCCCTTAAATTCAAATTGATTTATTCCTTAAACAATGACTGAGATACGACTCATGGATTTTTTCAAAAATTACTTAAAAAATATATTGCTATACTATGTTATTACTACTCAGTGATTAAATTTGTTAATTATATTTTTATTTTATAATTATATCACTTAATTATTACTGTTTATTATTATTTAATGGATCTTGTGGAATGTGTAATTATTGATAAAATGTTTTTGTTATTATGTAATTTATAATAACATTAATAATATTAATTTTTATCTTCTTCTAACGGATCTCTATGACCTTAAATAACCAAACAAAAATTTTCTTTTGCATCTTATATGGCTTAGCTGAAGTAACAATTTTGATACACAGATCTATTGCATATTTTATTTCAGTTATTTAGTTATTTATTACAAAATAATTAGTAAAGCGAGTTTTATAAAAAATTCCACTTTACCAAAACCTTAAAAGAATTGATAAATACAAAAAACAATTTAACTTCAGTGGTTTAATCTATAAATTAATAATAATGATAATGTACGCCTTTCAAATTACCCCCTTACGAGTGAATCCCAGAAGCAGAGATTGTGCGGGGGTGGGGCGGCAATTATTACACTTTGCCGTGGTGCTCTGGGGCGACTTACTGATGATTGATGTCTCAGTTATGGGCTGAGCTACCCTCGCCAATTATTTACCAAGATATTTCACAAGGAAAAATTTTTCTCTGTGCGAGTATGATTTTGGGTTTTTTTTCAAAGGTTATCAAGATTTTTAATTGTTAGTTTCCTAAACCAATGTATATGGACAGGTAATTAACCATAAAATCCCTATTGTACATCCCTGGCAAATACTTAAGATTACATTTATTGACTTACCTGTGTGTGAGCCTCAGGGGGCCAAAGATATCCAGTAGAATGTTGTTCTAAAATTAACCTCCATTGTTGTCCACTAACACCATTAATCTAAATAATTATAAACATATAATTTAAAGAAAACATTTACCTTTTTAACAAATACAATTAAAACAAATCTCAACAGAGGTTAATAGTCAATAACATAAATATAAAATTAACTGTGCGTATTACGTGTATAGGACAAACGAATCAATAATACAAAAAAGAATTTACACTAAATATGCTGCTGAAAATAACCATAACTTTAAAGAATTGTTTTAAAATTCACATAAAGCAAAACACTAATACTGTACATTTTAGAATGGATGTGGAGAAGCATTGTTATATCCAAATTAATTTCAATAAATTCCTCCTTCTTACCAACCTACAAAGTTTTAGTTAGAAAGGAAAATATTAAAATGATGTATAACCATGTCTGCTTTATTGATATGGATTTATATTTTTAGAAAAAACTGAAATGTAATAAGCAATAATAAAAATAAACCACAACCAATTAAGTCAAATGTAAATTTATAAATAAGATTTTTAACGATTCAAATTATTAATTATCCCAATTTAAAAATAGAGTATAGTGCACTAACCAATAAAGATACAATCTCCATATTATTATCATGGCATATATTAAGCCCATTCACACTTTCAGTAATGTTACAGCTGCCTAAACACCTCCCATCGGTTAAACTTATTAACACTATGGCACCATTTTCAAAACCAACAAGCGCATTTTGATTGCAATCTAGAGTCTGCCACCAAATGACACTTGTAGGTTTTGAATCGGGTATTTGGGCAGGTCTTGGAAAATGGGTAAGATCCGTTAATGACCATTTACAGTCGATTTTTTGCTTTTTATCCACTAAACTAAGAGCTGGAATAATGTAGAGTGAACAGTCCAAAGCTAAAAGAGACTTGTCATTATCTGGACACCTAATTGAAGTTTAATTCTTTAACTTACAAACTACGAGCAACCAAGTTGCCGATGGATCAAAACAAAGCGCTTCGAGTTGCTTAAAACTATCATTGAACCATGGTACCCTTTTTAAAACAGGAGTTAATTCCCCATAAGTATAATGAAGCACCACGTCACCCTCACTGAAAAAAAGTGGTAAATAATAATAAATACTTTTTTAGATCAATTTCATCAAAAATACCTCGTAATCAAAGCTATTATTTGTTTCACCCCATTTTCACACCTTGCACACAATTTTATACAAATATTTTCTATTAGGGGTTTTATTTCAAAAATATCCTGTGCTGAATTGACTGACATGCTATTTTATGTACTTCTGATTTGATATCATGTTATTTTTTATTTGAAAATATTTAATTTGTTTATAAAAATATTACAGAGACAGATGGAATTTGTCTTCTTTTTTTAAATTTCACCTTTTATTTTATTTTCCATTTATTCTTCTTCTCTTTAGGATCACATTCGGCGAAAAAGGTATACAGACAACAGTCAAACATATAACACTAACTTCACTATTATTTAGCCACCTAACCTCAAATAATAAGGAATATCAGAGTAAACTATTTTTGTAATAAATGTATTCGAGACCAAAACCAGGTGAAACAGAGGAAGATTTACTACGTCTCCAAGAGGAATTTGAAAGACACAAAGCAGAAAATAAAATTAAACCAGCAGCTACAGTAATTAGTAATAAATCTCAAGGTAAGGAAAATTATAAGTTCCTAGATTTACTGCAAATCGTCTTTATTTTCAGATGATAAACTGAAAAATAACGCCCAAACAGAGGAAGTTAATGAAATTGACATTAAAGAACAGCTTGCAAATACATTTGAAGCTGTTCCAGCTAATACTAATCTCAAAAATATAATAGAGAAAAAATCAGACCAAACTCAGTCTTTATTTAAATTTATCAAAGGAAAGGGATTCCCACAAGCGAAAAGGAGAGATGTAAGTTTAGTTAGTACTTATATTATGCTCACATAATTATTTTATTTAAGTTCTTTTTAAATCATTTAGTTTATTTAGGAAACAGTTACCAGTGGCAAAGGCAGTATTTTTGCTCAGCAAATGAAAAAACAAAAAAAAGATGAAAACCTCAGTATGGAAATTGACACTGGTCCTATTAACACAGA
Source organism: Crepidodera aurea (assembly GCA_949320105.2). NCBI lineage: Eukaryota > Metazoa > Arthropoda > Insecta > Coleoptera > Chrysomelidae > Crepidodera > Crepidodera aurea. The sequence continues at coordinate 16,372,306 of OX439477.1, read as the reverse complement.
AACTATAGTAATTAAGGAAAAAACTGATCCATCAACAAGTCAAACTAGTATTGCAACCAACTATAAGTCAGAATATTTACCAGTTCATATTTTATCTGGACCCGAAAGAAAATCGATACATGAACAAAACTTAAATATTATGAAAAATATGACTGAAGAAGAGATTATAGAAGAAAAAGAAAAACTACTCTCAATGACGGACCCAGCTATTATTCAATTTCTAAAATCCCGTAGAAAAAAAGAAGTTATAGAAACTAGGAACCTTCCTATAAGTGAACAAAATAAAGCAGCTGAAGATATGAAAGTTGAGGAAATAGAGACAACTGCTGAAATTTTGACACAGCCTATGGCCGATAGGTGGCTAAATTTTGACGTGGTTGAGGCCAATAAGTTAGCTTGGATGAAGGGTATAGATATACCAAAGATGAAGTCTGAAAAATTTGAAGCAAGGTACACTTTCTTTAAATATTCAAGTTTCAAACCGACCCTGAGTAAAAAAATATATTTTAAAGATTCCAAGAATTATTTTATCATTTTCATGAACTAAACTAATATTTATATAAATAATTTTTGCTTAAATTCAGCACTAATAGTTCTTCATATTCTAATCTTAATAGACTAAAAAATGATTTTTTCGTTTTTTTTTATTATTTTATTTTATGTTTATGCAGTCTTTTAAAGACATACAAACAATTACAATAGTGTAAAACAAAAGATTTACAGGCCTGCATTAAAACGTGACAAAAATGTATTTGCACATAATAAAACTAAATTATTTTCACTATATTTTTGAATTCTATTATCTACATTTCTAATAAAGGTCACTAAAATCAATTAACTTCAATTTAAATCTAAAACTCCATCTTGATATTTTTTCTAGGTTTGATTTTGAGGGTTGGATATTGCCATATTCACAGTCAGAAATTAATGAGAAAAATCGAGCTTTATACCATCATGGAGAAGAACCTGGTAGACCTGGATATACCTTGCAAGAATTGTTCCAGCTTTCTAGGTACTAATACAGTGAAATTTGCAACAGTATTTTGAAAGTAACAGTTTTTGCGAATTGAAATCTTAAAACTAATACAGCCATTACACCAAAAAAGTAAAAAACGTTACACTTAATGCTCGTTTTTCTAACAAGGTCAGCATTATTAGCAGTCAATGTAAATAGTCAGTCAAGCGTTTTTTGGTGTAATTGAAATAAGAAAAATTGAATGATTAAAAACATCAATAACAAAAACACTAAAAATAAAATCGAATATTTGGTCATACAAAAGTATTTTCCAATTATTTAAGCGACTATTTAGACATAATAACGCCTCCGCCAATGCATTTACCTATGAAATGTAACAATCATTTTACTATCCAGATTTATTCAAATATGATCGGGATTAGACGAGAATTGTGCTGTTCCAGCTCTAATCAGCTTAATAGTTGACTAATGACTAGCCAAGAACATTATATATTGTCTTTTTTAGATCCAGTGTTATTCAACAAAAAATCATAGCAATAAATACTGTAGCAAACATACTTTCTCTAAATTCTACCGGAGTTTATGATGAAATTATTGACGTACCAATAGAACAGATATTTTTTGTGATACGATTTTGTCTAGACGACAATACTCCGGGAGTTTTAAATGCCAGTATAAAAGCAATGAGAAATCTGATATTTTCACAAGTGGATGAAACTTGTTTAGATAGTCTTTTAGGTAAGAAAAATATACCGTATGATTAGTGAAATTGTTACATTTGTTTTTCACTCTTAGGTTTTGGTTTGGGACTTATCCAGCCCGTTTTGGCGGTTGATAATGAAATTGAAGATGACACTACTATCAATGACCAACAACTGGCAGAAAAAAATATTGTAAAATGTTTGGCACGAACAGAAATATTAACGAGAATAAGGTAAATTTGTTTTGTTGTATTTGAAACATGTTCATCCTTTTTTATTGTGGAAACTAGAGTTTATTTTCTACCCAGAATCCACAATTTCCTATGCCTTTTAATAGTTTTCTGATTTTTAGATACATAATAAATATAGTCAAACCTGCCTTAGAAACTGTTGTCTACTGTATGGACATCCTTATAAGACTATCTAGAGATTCTGAATTCATTTTAAAAAGGATAATGGAATGTGAAAGTCTCGTAGATAGCATAATATCAAATTTTATCCCCCAAGTGATTGGCCAAAGTAAGTTTATTTACTTTTTATATAATAGTATGTGCTTTATTAAATATTTTCTTTAGATACTAATTCCACTTCGCCATATGGTCTTCCTTTACTCCAAGCTGTCAAACTTTTAAGAATTATGTCGTCTAGAAACAAGAGTTTGGCTGAAAAATTTACGAAAAAGTAAGTATATAAATTGCTACTGCTATTTCTGACAAAAAGTAATTGTAAATTAATGAATGTATAAAATGTTTTGACGAACAATTTGACAGGTTTAACTGTAACTTTCACCTGTCAAAATATATGTTGCAGCATAACAAAACTGACTCTATCTACTGTTTAACTTGTCTTTTAGAAATAAAGTTTTAGACTCCATGGTTTTATATCTTTCCAACGATGCTTTTTCTTCAAACGTAAATGGATTAAGGCTGCAAACAGAATGCATGCATTTTTTGAACCTTCTAGTACATTATGGTTTAGGATTGGACTATTTTAGGTAAGTATAATTAATGTAGATAAAAGCTGATCAATCACACAAAAAATATTTTATTTGTTGTAGTGTCCTACAGCCAGCTTTATTAAATCTACTAGATTACCATTTTAAAAATACAAATCTCGACATGCAAACCACCTATATCCGCTTAGGACATGTGTCAGGATTGTTATTATTGTTATCCGGCGTTATTAAGCAAAATTATTTACTTATAACACCGTTTTTGCCGTTACTTATTCATCAATGCCTACCAAAATGGACTGCGCAGTTCTGTCATTTAAGGGAATATGCTGTAAGTGTTCTGCTTTCACCTTTTTGACAATTTAGTGACATTGACAGTTGTGTGGCATTGACAGCTGTGTAGCATTGACAGTTGTATGACATTGACAGTTATATAACTCAAGCGGGGAGAAATTCAAACGATAAACTAATTTGAATTCAAATTATAAAAGCAGAAAACTTTTACATTCATTTTTAAAATAAGTTTATTACCTCTCACTAAAACACTTTGGATTTTTCCAAAATATTTAAGAAAACTTAAAAATATTTGATGATTTATATGCAATTTAAATTAAACTGAATTAACCAGATGTTAAGTTTGCAACCAAGAATTTTCCAAATAAAAATATGACTTCTCAACAAAAAAAAGTAAAAATGCGTTGTATTTTGGGTGGGCGATTTTAATTTGGAATTTTTAAATAACGATTTTTACCTTTTTAAAATTAAAGTGCTATTTTTATAGTATGTACAATGTTTATAGGAAAAATTGCACTTAAGGATGGAAATCGCGTTTCTTTAAAATAATAATAATAAATGACGGTTTGTGTACATCTACCATAATGAATATTTAATATTTTTAGTGCGGTAAACTTCAACTAGCCGCTGCCATAACATGTTGTATGACTGCTCTAAGACAGTACCAAAAAATTGACGAGGTTGATGCTGGTATAATACAAATTATCAATTCAGAGGGGTTTAAAGTAGTTACAGATAAAATAAAGTAAGTAATTCGAATATTGAATGTATAATAAGTATTATTTTTTTTAAGTCTTTTTTACACAATTTTTTATTTTAATTCGTTTAAAATACACCATAATTTTGTCCCATTTTTTACACCATAACAATATATCATACTATTTTTTAGAAGCGGTTCAATGCTTTTAAATAATTATGATACTCACAAGTCTAGTAGTAACTTAAAAAGCTTAGAAGCAGCTGCTTGGCATACTATGGACCATATTGTACCGGTAATACAGACAAATAGTTGTATACCTTTTTTATACGCTGTCTCATCGTACGTCAACACAACTGATGATCAAAAGGTAATTTTGTACCCTCGGGAGTATCACAATTAAAAAGTTACCACAACTATTCTTTTAGGTGAAAATTTCTTTCCTAAATCACCCAAACATACAAAAATACTTCACATCTTTACAAAAACTCGACAAATACTATCTAACAAATCACTGGTTTGCTAGAATCGAAGCTACATTTTTAATGAACATTCTAAAATCATCGGTGTCTGTCAAAGATGATTTAGATACATCGATATTCTACGAACTAGCTGTAAAATGTTTGTGTGTATTTAACTCAGAACAAAAAGCTGATATTAGATTTATTTTGGGAAATGTTATTTTTTGTTCGAAGTTTTACCCGAGTGAACTTCTCTTGAAACATCTCGATATAAGTCAAAGGACACTTAGTTTAGAAGTATCTTTGAATAATTTAACTGAGATTTTGCAGGTTTACACTCAAGTTTTAGGATTACAGAATGTAAGTGTTAACATGTTTATTACTAAATATGTGTCAATATAAGGTACATATTAAAAGTGTATCTTGTTGTTGCTGACAAATGACACATGACATTTATTGTCAATAGTACTATCAAATGTTTTATTTACGCCATTTTGTTGTAGGATATAATCGACTTTTCAATTTGTTGTTGTTTGGATATAAGTATAGGCAATGTGATACCAATGGACTGGATTTACACTCCGATTTTGGTACTATATTCAAATCAACAACAAAAGAAAACTCAACAGGATGAAGTACAGCAAGTTTTTATTATAAGAAATTGCCTACGATGGATTTTAATTTATGAAACTTATTTTCCCTTTTTGGCTTCGAGTATAAATCCGACAGATAGATTTTGTAGATTGGCTTGTGTATTTCTAGGCAGCGACAGTTTATTTTTGACAAAAGAAATTCATGATCTGTTGGAAGTTTGTTTTAAAAATGTGATAAATCGCGAGAAAGAGCTCAATTTTGACAAACAAATTCAAGGTAAAATATGGTTTAGCTGTAGAAATCTTTATGAAAAATTGTCAAAATGTTTTTATAGGTTTAAGCAATTTTCAAGATTTTTATACACAGTTATTAGAACAATACCAAGGAGTGAGTTATGGGGATGTACTTTTCGGAAATGTAATTCTAGTGCCACTAGCTCAGAAACACAACGTCCAGTACAGGAAAACTCTTTGGTCCGAATACGTGGGGGTGGTACAAGTTCTTAACGTTACTCCCGAACAAGTAAGAATTACGTTTTTAAAATGATTTGTTTTTGTGTCAAAGAACATTAAATTTTTTTCCAATTTTTAACTAATGCTTGGAAAGAAGGGGGATTTAGTGTTTCTAGGTAAAAATATCTCAAGATATAATTACCCGTTTCCAGAGAAATTGCAGTTTAAAGAACAATTAGTATTAAATCTCCCGGGTAAACCTAACCAACCACTAATTTCGTCGATGTTGTCATTCCTGGGTTAAATTCTCTTAGCACGTGCTTACACCAGTCACCAGTTCGACGTAAGTCTGTCATAGGAAGTTTTGATTACTTATTTGTTATTGTCGAATGTGAAATTCTGGATTGCTGTTTGCTGTGTAATTTTACCTTTTACGAAACGGCTTTCCATTTTCCGAAAAACTTACAGTATTTCGGAATAACATTCGAAATAAATGAGGTTATATTGATATCCAAATGTCACGGCCGTCAGCTGATTCAGATTCATGTCAGTGTCTGGTTGGTTCTTAATACATGTTGTACTTTCTACAAAAAGGTTCCGAGAAACAGATTAGTAAATAATTTTATAATTTTACTTTGAAGGTTTAGCTTTTGTGCTTCAAAAGTCTCGACTTGAAATGTACTTAACAGTTTTTAATTTTTTTAATACTTTAATTACAATACTTATAATTGCACACATTAATAGCCGTCTAAAAGTACCTATAGGCGAAGATCCCATACCTATATCGTGCCACACTATGTTTTTTAATTAAAAAATTCGAATATTTACATATGTAATTTTTTTAGTATATTGGAGATGTTAGTTTGTTTCTGGAACCTCCTGAGGATGATATGTCACTTTTAAAATGTTATAGAAGAGCTATAGTTAGTAATGTTGTTAGGAAACACACTACATTATTTAAGATAGCAAATAATCATGTTGAGAAATTTGTTCAAAAAAGAAAAAATAAATAAATAATTTCATTTTTAGTCATCTTGTTTTACTGTGTTACCTTTTTATTGGATTCCTTAATTTTCTCGTGAATCTGGCTTTAGAACTCACCAGATTAATCAAGCTATCAAGTTAATCTAAACTCTTTGACAAAATGTCTCTTGACATTATATCAAAAACTTTATACAAAACTTGTACACGTATTAAAATCGTACCAACATGGCTGTGGGCATGTTTATATTGTCCCAGAAGAAGCGAGAAAGTTTAGCGATGATTTTTACAATTTTGTGTGTTCTTCAAATTATTATTGGTTGTGGAATGACCGGCTCTTCATTGTATGTTATTATTGCGGTAGCACCAATTTTGCACGCTGAAAAATCGGAAGTTAATTTTGTATTTGCGGTAACCGGTCTTTACGGTACACATGTTATTTTTCACTGGATAGTTGGGATTAATATTGGTCAGAGATGTCTCAAACAAGCAAGCAGGTAAAGTTTTGTATAAAGCCATTTTATAGCAAAATGAGTAGTGTATGTTTGAGAGGGCGACAAAAATTTATTTTCAGACATCCTTTAATGACAGGATGTCGAGCTAGCCTGCTTCTTACTGATGAGGCACAATAATGCCGAAACCGGTCTAAGAATGGCAAGCTCCTTTAATGACAAAATCGAAGTTTTTGGATTAAAGCCCCGACTTGGTCGGGCACCAAACCGCGTCTGGACTTTCGTAATTCAATACCTGGTGGGGCATATAGCCCAAGGAGTAGTTGTTGACGCTGGTGCAGTGTAGGACATTTTGTGCAATTCTGTACAGGCTAAATGAAAATATATGATACTTATCAAGTTCACGACTTTTAGAAAAAGCACAAGCAACCTTTTTATCCTTTGGACGGCAATGGGTACCAATACGATCATTCAATTGCTGATTATATCCCATTTTGCGAGGAAAATGAACAGATACATATCGCGTTCGATAAAACAATCCATTGTGAACGGTATGAATCAATATCTTCAAGATATAACATGGAAAGAAACTATAGATAAGCTTCAATATAATAACGAATGTTGCGGAATGATGTCTTATGAAGATTGGCATGAAACAAAATGGCTAACAAAGTATCACGTTGATGTAAAATCGCAAAGTATAAAAGAGTAAGTGAAAATATTTATTATTAATAGTTTAGTCTTGAAATTTGAAAAAACTACCAGTTTCCCACAATTTTAAAGGAATTACTATATAACAGTTATAACCACAGAATTCTGTCATTATATTTTTCCTAAGCCCTACAGCTCAGTTGCCAGAGCCACATTTAGACCAAAATCTCTCGTAAAATGTGATATCGTTGAAACGAGGCTCTCAACTGGGCTACTAATAAACCAAGGCAGAAATAAATATTTTTTTGCAGATTAAGGACAAGCAATGACTATTTGACGCTTCCAGTAATCCCATGGAGTTGTTGCAAGGTCGATTTTCCAATGCAGTGCTTACATGATCCAGTTCAACAAACCGAATATGCACATATTTGGGTAGATGGACCAAACATCGTAATTGATTCCCTGAATACCAGAGGGTGTTTAGATCTTTTAAGGAAACCTATTAATAGCATCATAAAATTGTTTGTGGTGGCATCTTCGTTTTTATGCATATTTCACGTAAGTTTTTATTGTTCTACGCTTTTTGTCACAATTTTATCAACATCCTACCATTGTAGATACTAATGTTTATTATTTCAAGAATATTATACACTTCAGCTAGGAACACGATTTTCTTGGGAGATCCTGAAGGAATCGCACCGGGATGGGTGTTTGGAAGAGGTGACTGTGGTTATTCAGGAGGAAAGTCTGTTATAGAAATAATGGTTAGTCCCCTTTTAAGTAATCAATGTTTTTTAACATTAGAATTATTTATATATCAGTAAAACTTTACAAAGCAACAAATTCCTAACTTGCATTGGGGGTTGCTAAGTTTTTTGACCGATTTTGGTCAATATATAGCCCTTTCAATTCCTCGTTTGCTTACATTAAAATATCCACATTACTGTTAGAATTAGAACACCAATTTTTAGCAACAGGCTCAGTACTGATTTAATTATATAATAATTATAGAATTGAAAAATGACTGTTCACACATTAACCTTAACCCTATTTCAGGAAGCTCATCCAGGGGTTATGACAGATGCAGAAACCACCGAAGATGAGACGGAAGAAGCTGCTGAAAATAAAAATAGAAACAAAAATAAAAAAGGTTTGAAATTATCTCAAGATGAAAGCGTTCCATTAATTAAAAATATAAACGAAAAAAAATCTAACAATGGTACTCTAACTGAAACGGGCGATAAAAAAAAGAAATCAGGAACTGAAATTACCACTGATCAAAATGATAAGAGAACGAAATCTAAAGACAAAAATAAATCCGGAATTGAAACTGTTACCGATGAAAATGAAAAAAGAACAAAATCTAAGGAGCAGCTCAATGAAAAAACGTCTAAAACTAAAAACGACAATGAAAACTCAAAAGGATCCAAAAAAAGCAGAAAAAGAACTCACTCAAGTGAGGAAGACACGGGAACACATTCAGTAGCGGAAGAATTAAAAAGATTACAGCAATAGTAAAAATTATATACATATTATTTAAGAACAAATAAATACTTTCTAAGTTGATGCCAAACTTGTAGGACACATTAATGTGTCATAAAAATAGAGAATTAATCAAAAACTCTCAATGGACATAACTAGTTACTACAATTCAACGCGTTTTCGAATGTTTACAGCATTATAGTTATATTTGGACTATCTGTCGAGTTAAAATATTTAAATATAAATAAAAACAGGCATTTGGACACCCTACGGTGTTGACGTTTTAGCTGTAAATGTGGCAAAAACACTAATATTATATTTCAAGGTGTTTTTACTTAAGAGATATATAGAACAGTTTAATATGTCTAGATAAAACGTGTTATGAGGCAAGTGATAACCTGTTTTCACCTGAAAAAATCAACAGGACACAGATATTGTCACGTTTTTATGGAATGACCCATGTATAAATATATTAATTAATTTGCATGAACAAAACGATTACTACTAATTGTTCTATTATTATTATTCATTCATCACTTTACAAGTTTCCTCAGGTCCTCAGGGAAAAATACTGTTAGTTTTAAGGGTCAAAACATCAAAATAAATTATTTAACAATGGTACAAAAATTATAAAATAGAGGTTAGACTAAAATAACCAAATTTTGTTTGTATTTAAACTTAATCTTTAGCTTTGCAACCCATCGATAAATAAGATTTCAGTAGGCAATGCAAAAAAAAATTATAAAAATGAAAAACAAAATGAAGAAGTTAACTCCCAAAAGAAAATAGAACTAAGATTTATGCAATTCTTTCGCAACGATGATAAGAACTGTTCGAGGTCGTCTCAAATATCTTGAATCGTATAATATAGTATTGTACTATCCTGTCATGATTTTCTACACCCTCACTCCCAAGATTCGTCAATTCTGACAAAAAAATGTTCTTAAACAACTTGACCTCTTAGCTGTAATCGAAGGAAATTTCATTAAAAATTTTCTAGATCTGAAACCAATTTTATGAGTCCAATTGTACACAGATCTGTACAAAAGATTTAGATATTTTTTTAGACATTTTATTTGCTTTAGATGCCACTTTACAGCTCAGACATCTGGTTACACCAAAAACACGACGGAACATTAATTATTATTTTGGACTCATTTTTAAACCTTTTTGTCCATTTTGAAATGAAACCAAACAAAAAATTAGAACTTGGTAAAACATTACAGAAGGTTTATTTGCGTGTAAATCTAAAATTCTGCGAAATAATTCTAGTTCAAAATTAGTTAATTTACTTGACAAAATCAATGAAAGAGGATACATAATATACTAAATTTATTTTTTTTATAAAGAACTAGTTATAATACAAAAACAATCTTATAGTATAAAAACATAAAACCAAGAAATATATTTCGAGTAAGTCCTCCTTCAAGAATGTAATATCAATCTCAATAAACATGGCAAAATTATATAAAAAAATAAAAATAAATTAAACCTCGAGGTGACATATAACAACATAGTGGAGTCATATAAAACAAAAAAAAAGACATTCATGTTAATAGATTTGTGTCAAAAGAATTAAAATGCTGAATTCGGCAAATCGATTGTCATGTAGATGACAAATGTCATATGAACTGTCATGTAGATAACAACTAACCTATCAATTATCATGTAAATGACAACTAACCTATCAACTGTCATGTGGATGACAGCTGACGTATAAACTGTCATGTAGATGATACCTAATTTTCTATTATTTTAGAATTAGTTTTTCTTTAAGCTGTTTGACTTCTTGCTGATAAGAGTGTCAAGTAGCGGCTGGCTGAATGACTTACATGTCAATGCAAAAAAAAGTGTCAAGTCAATTTTAAAACTTTTTATATTTTAACGTATTTTCGTTTTTGCAATTTTTTTTTATTTTGGTATAATTATGAACGATACCTGATTAAAAAATAAATGATGAATGAATTCGGAATTGTCTACAAATGATAACTATATGACAGTAGACAACCAAATGGGCATTTCGATATCATATGACTCCACTAGGGGTTGTTTATTTTTGTATTACTAAACTGCTAAAAACGCTATATTACACTTGTTTTTTATTGAAATAAACGAGCACAACAAATGGTGATATTACAATCTATAGATTAATCATATTAATATGTATAATAAATCCAATTTTTTTTCAGTTTTTGACCTGATTTATACTGTTACTCTTATTTTTATTTCTTGTAGGGTAGATGTTCTTCTTACGTTCCTCTTACTCAACCTAAAGCTGCAAAAAAAATAAAATACAAAAGGTTTTATTCATATCAAAGCTTAGAAATAGATCAGGATATTTTGTGAATTACCTTTTAATTGACACAGGGAGGACAAAGGACACTTAGACACAAAATTAATTCTCGTTTCGTTTTTTTTTAACACAATAACACAAGATGAAGTATTATTTTGTTTATTTAAAAAGATAACATTTCCAATAAAAGTTATATTACTGGATAATTCATTAAAAGAAGTTACATCAATTCTGCATGCATATTTTTTCTGAAAAGTTTCTTAAATTCAGTTTAACTCTTCTTGAAAGGTTTTTTTTTATAATCTTGATTTGTGAAGTCTGGGTTGGACTGAAATAATGAGAAATATCATTTTTATTTATTATTCTTTACTTCCTAAAGTTTCTCATTCAAGCTGAAATAAATTATTTTGAGAGGTGGGGACAAGGAATATTACCTCTTCGGAATGTCAACAATTAATTTTTAAGAACTTATTAATTATAAACAAGCACGGCAACGAATTTAAATCAAAGATGGGGCGATGGGACAAGGATATGCCCAGCAAACCATGTATCCAAAGTTTATTGTCTTCTCAATTCGATTCTACATAGTGCAAAGGACGATCTTTTTTTTGTACTTAACCGTTTTTACTCTACAGGGTGTTTCGTCACCGAAAAAAGGTGTTTATTGAGGTGAAATTTGGCGCTGAATAATTTTTTTTATACATTATTAAATAACTAAGAAATTGGGTCTGATGTAGAAATGGTAGAGATGGTGGAAAACTTTTTAAATATTGCCATATGCATAAATTAAAAAACTATCACGTCTATTACGAAACGTTTACTGCTCTTACACACTTACCAGCAATGCCCATGATGGCTTCAGACGCCGAATACTTGACATCCACGTCATTGTCAACGTTGAGCTTGTCCAGAACGGGTTTCACTTGCGGTTGAATGACGGCCTGGTCGAGTTGAGGCGCTATCCGTTGCAGGGTTTTGGCAACGTTGAAACGAACATTGGCCACCTTATCATTTGCCATGCTGAGTACAGTGGGAAGGAGCAATTTGGTGGTTATGTCACTACCGCAAGCTTCGGCTAGCACGTTTATGCAAAACAAACAAGTCATCCTGTGGAAAGAATGTAACAACAGGTTCAACTAGAAATTTTATATTATAATTGTTGGAAAACGTCGGATATATTTAACTAATCTGAATAATAAAAGCGAATCCTGTACACTAAATAAAAATCAAATCGAACAAATTAAACATCACATGAAAATTCTACAAAACGAGGTAACAATTCAATTTTTTTACTAACCTGTACAGATAATTCTGATCCCTGGACATGGCCAACACCTTCGGTATAATCGTACTCTCTGCCCATTCGGCTCCGAATTGGTCGACCAGTTTCCTCAAATTCAATGTTGCCGCTTCTCTAATAGCGAACACGTGATCCATTAGCCACGTCATGCAAAGAGCGTTTAATTTTTCATCGAAAAATTCTCTGCCCAGTTGGCCAGCCAACAAAGGCATATATTCTATGATGGCGGACCTTACGCGCCATTTTGAATCTTCAGCTAGTTCTACTATGGCCGGGAGGAGGGACTGGGAAAGTTGTTGGATGCCTATGACCTGAAAAGAAAGTTTTTAAGTTTAAACTTAATATTTGATTTAAGTTTGGACTGAGACTTTACTAAAATTCATATTTTGGCGTTTTAAATTATTTTAAATATGCATAATTATATATTATATTTTTATTTTAGGAATTATTTTCGCTTACCTCATTGACACAATCCAAATTAGAAATAATATTAAGTCTGACTTCTGGACATTCATCTTTGAGTTGGGTCAGAAATAGGGGCAACAAATGTTCAATGGTATTGTGTCTACCGAGGATGGGACTAAGACCCATTATAACGGAGGCCAATGCAGATTTGACGTGCTGATTAGGATCAGCGACTAATTCTTTGATGCACGGCAATATGCTAACCATTATGATGTTTTCTTGACTGGCTTTGTCTAAATTTTGACAGAAATCCTTAACTTTATTTGCAGCGGCAGCTCTAACTTCTGCTTCAGTATCTTTCAACAGACTCTGGAAAGCACTAATCAAGTCAATTCTTGTGATTTCGGGTCCTACGGCCTTTTGTAGTTCTGTGAATTTATCTGCTACCATATATCTTACTCTCCATGATGTATCACCTAATAGAGACATTGCAATTTAATTATTCAAACTAATCAGTTACACACTAATTTTTCATCACGTATAAATTAAAATATATATTCATACACCATTAAAACAAAGTATTTCTCACAAAAAACGATTATAGACGGGGGTCAAACAAGTGACGCCATTGTGTTTGTTAAATTAAAGGTTGCACCGATATATATACCGGTGCAACCTTTCATTATAGGGGTTAACATAATTATTTTGAACGAATATTCATATCAAATTAAGTGACAAAGGTGTGACTTACCAGTGCATTGTCTAAGTGTAGGCATTACTAGTTGATCTACATCTTCTTGCTGTAAAAGTGTAGCAATACTAACGCAGGCTTCTACTGCCAGCAGTCTTACTGAGTCCTGACGGGTAGGAAATAGAAACAAATTATTTATAAAAATATTAAGAAGAGGCTTTATTGTAAATTGATAAAAATTAAAAGGATTATTTAAAAATGTATATTGATTTGAAACCTATTTTCAAAATTGATTAAAACATCCTTTCGAATACTAGGCTAGGATATTTCCAAAAAAAATAGATAGAAAATAAATAAATATTATTATCTCTCAACGTACCTGTTCATCTTGCGCTAAATTAACAAACATGGGTATTAGGTCTGATTTCAAGTATTCCAGCTCGACAACCTGTGCCAACTCGCCCAGTTTAGTGGCAGCAGCTCTTCTAACCATTGGGGTGTCATCTTGACATAGTGCCCTAAAGTGAGACCTCAATTCACCTTTCACTACTGCTGAGACTCTAGGATAACATACCTGAAGAAATGAATTCATAATAAGTAAGGTCTATATTGGTCAACATAGAAAGTAGTTCATTTGAACCACTTGGAAATCAACCTTACAGTGAATCTATTTTGTTTTTCCTTTATTTAACAAGAAAAACGTTTTTTATTGGGTAATGTCAAAAGTAGGTCATTTGAACCCCTTCGAAATCTGAGAAGAAAACTGTTTTGTGGTGGAGTAATTTCCATCTCCATGTTTTAATTTGTGTGTGATTTTACTAAATTGATTGGAATACGACGAAAATGGAGGGTAAGTAAATATTAAATGTTTTATGAAATATTTTTCTGGTCAATAAATAAATAAATATGCTCCACTGGATTTTTAACTTTTTAAACTTGATAAACAGTATAAGAAATTATTTTTTTCTAGTCACTACGTGTTTTATAAAAAAAATGCCCTCACAACGCTGCTGGGTTCATTTGAACTACTTTTTTAGCTTGTATAAATCAGTTAATCGATTTTTTAATGCTTTATTGTATTAATCAAGTCTAAATAATCCTGGGGTAAAAATGTACAACACATTACCCAAAAAAGAACATTTTTCCTGTCAAATAAAGTAAAGGTTTAGAAAGATCTAGCAAAAACAAAATATATAAATAAAAGAAAGTTATATATAAACACAACTAAATGACTATTAAAAAGTTAGAGTAAACCAGATCAAAATTATAAATGACAAACTCACTGAAAACAGTCCACAAGCTGATGTCCTAGTTGTGAACCAATCCCCTGCAGCTAATCTCTGAACCAGAGGTACAAAATGGGCCTCTAAATCCGCAGGGCTATGTTGTTGAGCCACAGCTCTAAGAGATTCTACTGCCTTGTCTCTAACAACAGTTTCTTCCACTGTTGACAGACTTTCTAGAGGTGGTAGCAAGTAGTATGCAAACTCTGGCCCACCTGGTTTATTTAAAACAAATAATATAATATAGAAAATCGATTTTTTTTTTTAATCTTATTTAATGACATTATATTGTAATGTGTTTTATAAGGTAATTATTTTTGCATCTTTTCCTTACCTACTAGATTTATGAAAGTACCCAGCTGCTCAGCTAGAGCTAGTAGAACTTCATCTTCATCATATATGGTTTCTGTCAAAAATGGGATTAACTCTGTTCTCGTACGTTCTACCCCCAAAGCAAGGGCAATTGTGGATAGTTTTTTGATTGAGTTGAGTCGAAGCTGAAATTGAAATATTAAATCTTTTTGCAAAAAAAAAAAACAAGCAGATAAACTTACAATTAATTATTTTTTACTTTTGTAATCAAAATATGTACCTAACTTATTCCAAACATTTAATTTATGCAATAATTCATGACAGCTCATTGTAAGAGTATTTTAAAGCATAATTGAAGTGACTTTATTTAAATATACACCATTCTTTTTATTAATAGACTGTTATTAGTCATAAAATTTAAAGAGTTTATTTTCTATTTTTATAATTTTTATTACATTTAATTAAATCAATTATTAATCAAGGAACGTTGTGTAGAAAATTGAGATGTTTAAAAAATATATTTATGTATGTAGATGGTTCAGATATTTTATTTGCGTTTTCTATCATAAACACAAAAAAGTTTTGATATTAAAAATAACACTTTTCTAGAACTACATTTGGTTAATTAAATGTTGTTAAGCATATCATATCTCAATAAAGGTGCGCATATTAAATATCATTGAATTAAAAGTCTTCAAAATGAACTAACCAATTCGTAAATAAAATATATCTCGTTTTGTTTGTTTTTAATGGTAAATAAACACTGTGAATTCAATATTTACCACTCATGCCACTTTTCTATTGAAGTGAGATATGACAAATGACTCATTTACAAGAAAAACTTTTTATTGGCCTCTTCATACAAAGTTCAAAAAGTCAAAATAGCTAAACAATTCAATTTGCTTTACTATTGAAAAAATACTCTTTTTTTAAATAATACATTAACAATGTATAATTTTAAATCATATCCAATTAATTGTAAATAGTTATACCTCTGCAAATAAAAATATTTCTGCAAATTTGATAAAGAAAAAAAATGTCAAAAAATAAAAAGATCTAATTAGTAACAAAAAAATGTTTGTTTAAACTGCTTTTTATTGTATTTGTTTAAGTTTAATCAGAGGTTTCAAGATAACTAAGAGAAAATAATATAAATATATTAATGTTCTTTGTCATAATGTAACAACAAATCTACTAAAAAATATTTTAATTCACACTGGATTTAGCCATGAAACTGTACACACAACGGATAGATGAATATAACATCTATATATTAATTAGCAATTAGTTTTATAAACAAATTAGATTAAAATATAGATTTGCAATATGAATCACGATAAGATATTTAAATCTCAGGTCCATCAATTTATTTAACTTGAGAACTTTTAATTCTCGATAACTTCCTAGATTGAGTTTTATAATCTGGGCTATAAATAATTTCACATTATATTTTCAATGTAGAAAGCTGTGACAAGAGTGATGTCACTTCGCACAAGAAGGGGCTAAACTTTATTTTATGTTTTCTCTGTAATTAAACTAGATACACTTAGGATCTGGATTTGTAAGGTTTTAATTGTGAGTAAATACCTGGACGTCTTCATTTTTGAGCTCGTCGATTAAAACAGCAATGGGATACAAAGAATCATCGCCTGCAGAATCGCTGGCTGCCATTATAGACCCGAGTCCGGTGGTGATCGCCGATATCGTCGTTTTTACTCGTTTGTAAACACGTCTTTTCACACCTGATGGAAGGTTTGGATGTTTAAATGCAACAGGAAAGTGTTAGTTTAGCTAGATATGTTAAATAACTTACAAATTTTTAAAAAGCTTTGTCGACTTCGCCAAAAACTGACCTGTGTTTGTAGTATTAGCACTTTTTGATAGAATGGAAGGGGGCGTTAGTGAAACTTCAGCTGTCAAATTCCAAACATCAGGTTGCACCAACCATAAAATTTGAAAATCCCTGAATTATTCTTTTAAAACCAAATATTTCTTTCTTATTTGGCATATTCTTATTAGTTTCCCTTTGTATAAATGCTAATTATCTCGAGTGTGCAGTTTGGCCTGTTTAGCGAGCTCGAATTAACTCGAGCGCACACGTTAAAAAATGTTATTTGTGCTATAAAACGAATTTATCATTTTCAAATCGCCCCTTTCTAAATCGCATGTGTGCGACCGCACACGCCTTAGGCAGGCCCTGCACAGAGGGGTAATTTACAAACAATTTGTTGCGTTTGTAAATTATTATTATTTATTTATTTACGAGCAGATGCTCATTAAGACTTACAGACATTGTCGAACAGATAAACCTACAATAGAGATGTCACTTCATTTAGTAGCACATTTGCGGAATTTGATATATTGGATTCGAAAGCCCAACTGACGATGCCCAAAGGCAGAAACCGGTCTTAGGATGTCGAATCGAATAAATTAAATTCCTAACTCATGTTATTTTCTTAACGGGTATTTTAAATAAAAAAACATCAGCGACTTTTAAATAATTTATTGAATAATGAAAATATTCACAAAATTACTAAAACATTCTATTACTTATGGAGATATAGTCAAAAAAAACTTATAAGAATTAAGTTTTCATTAAAAAAACTAGGAAAAAAAAACAAAATGGCATTCAAACGATTGTTAAATTTTACTCTAGACCATACAACTTCAGTGTTCTGTCCATAGACGTAGATGCAATAAATCTGGCGTGTTTACCGAATCTAACACCAGTCGCTGTTGCGGTGTGATCATTAAAAACTTTCAATTCCTGCCACTGCTTACATAAGTAAACCCTGAAACAATAAAAACCATATCAATTTGTATCAATGTACCGACATTTTAGGTTTGACATACCTAACATCTGTACCGGCTACAGCCAGATATGTACCACTTTGATCAAAGCATAGGTCTTTGATTTGATAACCTTCATCTAGCTGTAATGTCTTGAAATTCCTCAATTTTCGTAAATCCCACAACTTTACGCAAGCATCATCAGCAGCTGTAGCTAAATAATATCCGTTTTCTGAGAAAGAAATTGTTGTAATTCCTCCAGAATGCCCTAAAAATTAGTGAAAAGAGCATTAGAAAACTTAATAATCTATTAAGGAAGCAGCCAACTATTAAGGTGATTAGAGCTGGAATAGCACAATTCCCGTCTAATGGCTTATACCCTTAAAAAAAATTACCTGTGAAATTCGCCACATTACTCTGTTCTTTCAAATCCCAAATTTTCACCTGTGAATCAACAGTACCAGTACCAAAAATCAAACCATCAGGATGCAACTGTGCTGTAGTGAGAGCAACATTGGAATTATCTGATATTTTAGTTAATAAACGACCCGTTCTAATATCTGAAAATGCCCAGTGTTGATCCTCTGACGTAGATAGAACGTAGTCTCCTGTAGGATGAAGTGATAAACCAGTGACAGGTCCGTCGTGAGCCCTAAGGAGTAATGTTGTCTGCGATGTGGGGACATTCCAAATACGAATTGTGGAGTCAGGAGAAGCTAAACAAATAGAGATTTAATTAGAAGAGAATCATTAAAAAAACAAAATTGCAGTAGTATAATTTAATTTTAAATTACCTGTCAATACAAGATCTTCATCTGGATGGTAAATTACTTTAGTGACCTTTTTGGTGTGACCTTTTAATATAGCAACAACTTGTTCAGTATCTTTATTGAATACAGTTGCATTTTTGTCATTTCCACCTGTCAAAACTTTGCTAGTATCTGATTGGTGAACATCTAGAGCTAAAATACCTGGAATACTTGCAGAGTGTAGACCCTAAAAATAAATCATTAATATTTCTAATCTTAAAAATTACATTTTTATATACTTACAATTAGTGAGGACAATGTTTTAAAAGATCTTAACTGTTCTTGTGTTGTGAGTTCTTCTGGAACAGTTCTACCTCTCTTTTTACGTTCTTGTGTCAATACTGTTGCCTTCTCCTGCAATTTTTGAATAACCTCGGCACTCATACCAGCCTGTTCTGTTGGTTGATTAGCCACACCTGCTGCTTCAGCGGCCACGGCCTAAAACAAAAATTAATAGAAAACATTTTTAAGATAATTAACAAATTTAAACCAACTTTAATCAATATATGTATAAATTAAACTTCCTGTTATACCGAAAGTTGAGAGTTACTTGCTTTTTTTAATGGAACACCCTGTATATTTTTGTTAATTTTCACATTTGTTGAATAAACTGAGCAAATTTGAAAATATTTATTTGTTTATAAAATTTGACAGATGCAGGAGTACTTTTAATCATTGTTTTCAAATTAAATAGGTTATAACATTTTAAAAACATCACAGATATGTAATTATTAAATGCTTTAATGTTTATACAGGGTATTTGCTAAAATACACAGTTCACAAATTATAGGCTTGGTTTCTAAACTAATATTAAAATTGAATTGGTTACCTGAAAATTAAAAAATACAGTGTTCCATAAAAATACACAAATTACAACCCAGTTCAGGTATTACTGGAAATGTCATAAAAATAAAGCAAAAACTTTTCTTAAAGCTAATTAAGTAGTTAGTGATATACAAGATAGTTTAAGCTCTTCATGAGACATTTTGTATAAATAATGAAAGATAAGAATATTTTACTTACAGGTTGGGGTACTGTTGTAATACCAGCTTGAGGTTTGAGAGTAGCCAGAGCCTCTCTGGCAGCTGTGACTTCTTTGTTAAGACGGGCAATGACTCTACAAGCAGCATCATGTTGATACAAAGCATGACTTAATTCTTGTCTTGCCGTTTGCAATTGCTGTCTCTGTGTAAAACTATACAACATTACAGCATCCCATTCATCTTGTAATAATTTTAAAGTTGCTGGAATACTCGTAGCACTAGGAGGCTTTGGTTTTACAATCGGAGGTGCTAAGATATACAATTTAAAAAAATAAACTCAGTTTGATAACAAGAAACTTACTTCTGATTTCAATAAGGTCATCTGTAGTAAGTTCTCTACCACTAATTGGATCCACGCCGTTTTCTTGAATGTATTTTTCAATTATTCTTTTCTCAAAGATGGCTCCCGAAGACGGAGACACCACCGGGTGCTCCGGTACTTCATTGGAGACTGAAAACATATTTTAAGGTTAAGTTTAACCGGTAGTAACGACCAGAAAAACTATATCAATATTGATATTAAAAATTTTAATGTTAGCAAAGTTGTTAAAAAGTACAACTTAAGTTAAGATAATTCATGAAGTATTAAAAAATAATTTAAAATAAAAAACTTACTGGCACAACACAACGCCATTTTCACTTCATCAAAATTGAACTGACAATTGACAAATATCCACTAAATATTAAAAAGAAGAGGAAAATATTGACATATGTGGTTCTGAAGCACTGCTTCAATAGTGGCCACGATCCTAGTGTGAAAGCTGTTTGGATTGAGTTATTGGAGTTATGGAGTTACGTACATTATTTAATCGATTCGGCACATGGTTTATACTAATTATTTACCAAAAAAACTGTGGTCCCCTTTTATTCCAAAAAGTCATTGAAATATAAGATCATTTAAATCTGAGCAAATCTAAATTATTCTTCTCATACATAATTTTTTCAGCAGTGTTGGTATACCTGTAGCAAACAAAATTAAATTTAAAATCTAGTAAGCCAAGTAAAAGATTTCCAGAATTTTATCTATAATGACTTAACAACTAATTACTCATTAAATTAATTTGCTTAATTTAAGATGGATAATTCCATTAATAATTTCACGGAACCGTTAAATATTTTAAACTCTACTATTATTGAAAGTAATAAAAGAAAATGGGCAGCCAACGCAGCGTGTCTACGTAAGTAATACAAGATTTCATTTAATTCTTTAATAAGTTTCATGAGTTTTTTAAAGGTTACAAACAAGAAATAGATAAATTAGATATCCAAATTGATATGATAAAAGAGGATAATAAAAGAATTGATGATGAAATTAAAGAACTCACACCACAAAGTGAAACTTTGGAGAAAGTTTATGGAACGTAAGTAAATGTGTTTTATAATTTAGATGTTTAATTTTTATCCTGATACACCCGGTATATTTTCGTTTTTAGACTTAAAGAGTCTTTACACACAAGTCAAGAATCTTTATTGACTACTAAACTCTATCAAGACTGTGTAAATGAAAAGAATGCAAAAATTAAGGAAGAAGGTGATAAAATATTGGAAGAATATAATCAAGTATACGAAAAACGTAAAGAAAAACTAATGAAAACCAATCCACTATATAAAATAATAACAGAAAAAACGATTGAGTTGAAAAGACTTCAATTTCACTTACGAAAAATTGAAGTAAGTTTTTGTGTAGGTATACAGGATGATGCTAAAAAATGCTCATTATCCATTCGAAATTTTTTGGCATCTTAGGAGTCAATATTTCTTAAGTTGTCAAAACTTTTCTCCGCTATATTTATCAGTTTTGCCGATAGATGGTAGTACCTACTGCAGTTTCTACAAGTACTACTGGGATGCTAAAAACTGCGAAAATGCGGATAAATTGTTACAATTTAGTAATTTGGAAGACCAAAACACCGCATGGTGTGCAATTAAATTTCTGTCATCATGTAAAACATGTGGTTTACGTTTGTATTTATTTTCACTGTAAATTTTAGTACGACATTAAAGAAGCTGAAAGGAAAAAAAAGCGAACATTTGAAATTCGTCAGAAAATTTTTTACCGTGATTGCGTCTCTTTAGCTAAGGCTTGGTTGGAGCGTGAAAAATCTCTTAAAATATTAGAAGAAAAAGAAACTGAAGAAAAACGTCTAATAAAAGAACACCTACAAAAAAGAGCAAACATTAAGGAGAAGCAAGAAATGACTAGCATTAAACAAAGAGCTCAAAATAAACAGGTTATAAAAATGATTTCAAAAATTAAAATTGCAATAAAGTCGAAAAGTTAGAAACAATTAGGTACACAAAATTAAGGGTGTCTTAAACGTCTGAGTATATCTTAAAAAATTCTTTCATTTCATAATGTTCCGAGTGTCTAGGTCTAGACACTATAACTTTGTTTTAAGATAGACAAAATCAATCATCAAGTAGGGTAAGATCTGGTAATCTTTCGGGCCGTTCTATACTGTATTTTATCGTAGGTATCCTTAATTATTCTGTCTCAATAAATCTAGGAAGATAAATAGGTAGGGAATGGAGGACAAGTAAACTTGTTTTTAAATCAAATGGGGTAAGATCTGGTGATCTTAAAGCCTATTTTATAGTCTACACTTATTTTCAGTTCTAATGAATGTAACTTTTAATTTTAAGAACCACAAAAGTGGTATTCAAATGGGGTAAGATCTGGCGAATTTGAGGGCCATTCTAGAGTACTAGAAAATAAATAGGTTATTAATGTTTAAAATTTCCAGGCCCCTAATGACTTTAATCTTTTTATTTAAGAACCACAAAAGCAATAATGAAGTGGGGTAAGATCTGGTGATCTTGCGGGATATTTATGGTATTCTTTCTTCGTGTTCTTTACTTATACTAATAGATAGAGAATGACTAGTTATATAATGTTTCAAATTTTCAGGACTAGTTGCTTAAACTTTTTGTTTTAAGGAACATGAAAGCAATAATCAGGTAGTTTAAAATCTGGGGATCTTGCTGGCCATTATTTTTTCTTCTTGCCTTTCATTATTTGTTAAAAATATATATTATTCCAGATTTTCAGATCTAGTGACTATCTTTTTGTTATGAGAAATACCAAAGGAATAATTAAGTGGGATAAGATCCGGCGACGTTGTTGGCTATTCTGTGATATCTTTTCTTCTTTTACTCTTCTTATTCTGTTTTAAAAATACAGGAAGACAGTAGTATGTACTACAAAATAAGATGTTCTTTTAGTGGATCGATAAATTAAATTATATATTTTTATAATATAGAACTTGGTCACCTTAATTGATTTTAACATCTTTTAGGTATCTGATAGTGCTTTAAAATCAATGTTCGCCGCAATACCAGCTCTATCTAATAACGGTAATATTTTTCTCTTATTATACAGTGCGACTCAAAAAGTCTGCAGCATATGGAAAAAATTTTTATTATTTATTTGATAGAAAATTTTATTCTTGATAAAAGTTGGTGCATTGCGTAAAACTACTATTGCAAGCGTCATACTTTCAAATCTCTAAATGGTATACAAAGGCGGGCAAAAAATAGGAATTTTGACCAATAGTAAAGTACCCTTATTTTTGACAATATCAAAAAAAATATTTAAGAAAGTTGTTTAGAATTAAAAATTACACTGAGATTTAAAATCACAGCCTCCTAAATTATTTTTTTTATTAGGTAGTAATTATTTTTCTTTTTTAATTTAGTTTTTAATTACTGCTGATATGTATTATTTAGTTGCTTCGTTTTATTTGTTAACTTATTTAATTTAAATAAATCTTAATGGTATTTTTTATGTACATGTCTAAGAAAAAACCGAAAAATTATAAAAATTTAAAAAAAAGGCCGAGAATGGTGTAAAAATAACGAAGGAAGTCAAATTTTTTTAACCAGAATGTATCATAGTGATTGAAGGAAGGCCCCTAAAGTGCATCCGAAATGATATTATTTTGAGCTAGGCTAAAAACATAAAAAAATTGATTTTTTGCGAAGGAGGCTGTGATTTTAAATCTCAGTGTAATTTTTAATTCTAAATAACTTTCCTAAATAATTTTTTTTGGATATTATCAAAAATAAGGGTACTTTACTCTTGGTCAAAATTCCTATTTTTCGCCCGCCCCTGTATACCATTTAGAAATTTGAAAGTTTGCAATAGCAGTTTTACGCAATGCACCAACTTTTATCAAGAATAAAATTTTCTGTCAAATGAATAATAAAAATGTTTCCCAGACGTTGTGAACATTTTAATAAAAATAATAATTGTAGTTTCTCATCAAAAAAATGCTCCTGAAGCCGCTGTAAATAATCATCTAAATCACAGCCTTACTCCTAAAATAGTACACGACGAAAACCATTTCGTTAATGCCGCTGCATCGTCCAACCATCCTACGAAAATCCAAATTCTTGAAAATGTAGTTATTTCCAAGAAAGACTATGTTCCAAAAGACGTGGTTCCCGTGAGCAAAGAAGAAAAAAGTAAAGCTCTAAAGGCTAACTTACTCAAAATTGTGGATAATTTTAAGGCTCGAAGGATGTCTCAAAAACGCATTAACAGTACGAAAAGTCAGACAGAAAAACGAGGGGAAGTACCGGAGAAAAAAACTGAAGTGAATAAAGAAGCCAATGTGGTATGTAAACGTTAAAAAACCTAGAAACTTTTCAGTAAAATTTTTTGCTAAAAATTATTCTTCTAAATAATATTCGTTGATTTTCAATTTCCCATTTAGAAAACTGAAATATTTCGTAGAAAACAAAAAGTATTGTAGGTAAAATCCATATGTACAGGGTAAATTGGAGGAATTTACGAATTATTAAGAAAAGTAAAATACCATTTTTCTCTCAAACTCTAAATTGTACTGAATTTTAACCCGTCCAAATCGGTCTAGCGGTTCTCGAGATATTGCGATTTGAAGGTATACGGACTTTACGTAATTTATAATTATCGAAAAGAACGGCAGCGCGATTTGGCTTAGACTGTACATAGTATTTTGGCCCCTGCCACGGCATTTCACTTCACGACTGTTGAGTTCGCGTAATCGTTTTTATAAATCTACCATGCGCACCTGTAGGCCCTCTAATATAGTTAGAGCTCTGGGGTAAAAAAAAGAGAATTGATTGCACTTGAAAATGGCCTTCTACAGGGCAAAACGCTTTCACCATATCATTTTCTTCTTTCAATTCTACAACCTTTAAATCATATAATCTCTTTCCTGTTTCTTCTTCCATTTTTCTTTATGTTTTTCTTACTGTTAGTTTTCATTTTAAACAATGTAATTTTGTGTGGTTTCTGCTATTGAAGCCCCACGTTGGGCGCCATTTGAGATGGGCTAAATTAATTCTCAAGTTTTTTTTTTTTTAGTTTTTATTTTCCAAATTAACACGTTGACATCTCCCAAATCAAAATTACTAACTAATCAAAAAATCAACATAAAACAAACATCTACTAACAACCATTATCTTTTTTTTAAAGTCCTTCTTACATAATTTTATTTAATTCGTTTAAAATACACTTTCCATAATTTTGTCCCATTTTTTACACCATAACAATATATATTAAGATATTTAACTTAAAATTACTAATAAAATGATACCGCCCACAAACGTTTTTCTGTATTTACAAATCCCTATTATAATCTGTAGGCTCCGCCCATCATAACGAGTCAAAACGAGCCAGTCGAGTGTGGAATAACTCAACAAATAAACGATTTGAACATTTTAAATCAAAGCTCAAATGTTTTAAATCTATTGTCACAAGAATCAGGCAAAAACGTTCAAACTAAATTGAACGAATTTAAATACGATCCAGTAATTAAACCGGTAGCCGAGAAAACGGTTTTCGAAAAACCAACTCATATTGAAGAGACAGAAAAAAAGACTAAGATGAATGTCGAACTAAAATTTGACAAAAATGGGATGAATTTTTCAGGTAAAACAAACGTACCCTATTATATAACACCCCTGTATTAATGATAGCGAATTTTTTTAGGAACACCTTATTTTGCTAACAAATTAAACGATAATACTGTTAAAGTGTGTTTTAAAAATCAACAAAATAAAGTAGTTAACGAAAAAACTCAACCATCTGCAAATATAGATACTAATAAAACATTCACTAACAATTTCTTAAAACCGTCTGACGACGCTAAATTTGCTCTAAACGCTACGTCTTCAATGGGAGCAGGTAAGATAACACATTTATTAATGCCCATGAAGCTGGCAGGAGCACAAAATTTTTAATTAGGGCAGTAAATTAGCACATAATTATTTACATCATGTTTCATTAATTTTTAACAACATTTATATAGTCTGCTCTGCTAGGTTCATCTGTAGCTAGCAGATCATGCGTTTTTTATAAGAAAAAAAGGAGCACAAAATTTTTAATTAGGGCACTAAATTAGCACTTAATTATGGACCTAAATTAGCACTTAATTATGGCACTAAATTAGCACTTAATTATGAATGTACTTTTGTTTTGTTCTGCTGACCTTGCTCTGCTA
This sequence comes from Crepidodera aurea, assembly GCA_949320105.2. Classification (NCBI taxonomy): domain Eukaryota; kingdom Metazoa; phylum Arthropoda; class Insecta; order Coleoptera; family Chrysomelidae; genus Crepidodera; species Crepidodera aurea. The sequence continues at coordinate 16,346,202 of OX439477.1, read as the reverse complement.
GCTTCATGGACGTCATTTATTATTAAGCCTCGTTTACATGAATCTAATAATTCAGTTCTAAAGTGATTTTATGGAAAATTGGTATTTTTTAGGTTTCAATCCTTTTGCAGCTCTACAAGAAAATACATTTATGATCAATAATGAAAAAAAAGCCCAAACCGATAATACGAATGAAAATTTGTTATTTTCCATGGGATCTAGTAAGTTCAGTTTTCGAAAAAGGAATTAATATTTTTTTTATATTCCATAGACGTTTTCCGGCTTAGAAAAAATGGACAAATTTGTATTACCTCAAAAAAATCGTCAGTATCAGATTTAAAAAAAAATTTCATGTTTGAAAAGAGCAGAAAAAATTAAGTTAAATCGAATACTTTTGATTTTTTTCTAGAATGTCATAAAATACAATTTAAAACATTAAAAAAAAAGGAAATTTTTACATCGAAATTATTTCTCAAGTTGACAACAAAAATTACATTTTATGACATAATGTTATAGTTCTCTCAAACTCAATCGAATGAGGTGAAAAAACCGTTAAAAATATTAATGGATCTCCATAGACGGAGATATTTTCATTTGCTTGAAATATAACTCTGCGTATGTTTGTTTATTATCATACACGGTACGCTACTGTTCTGCGTGTCATAAATAACTCCAGACGACTGAATAGCAATAAAAATATTTTTTTTCACGCGGCCAACGGTTACACTCAATCTGGTCTACTGTTTATGTTTACTTTTACTTCAAAGAAAACAAATGGCTTTTCTTTTTTCATTTTGGGATATTATATGGTTTATTATTATTATTTTTTTGTAATCATAGGTGCAAGTGGTTTTAAACCGCCGTCTTCCAACCAATATGTCTTTAATCAAAGTCCTCCGTTTAAAAGACAGAAACTTGAGAATCCACAAGAGTCTAATTCCGTTATGGATAAACCGTCTGGTTCGATGAATGTGAAAAATTTTGAAAGTTTCGCCATCGACAGTCAAAGGATTGATAATCAGACAAAAGTTAACGATATCCAGTATAATTTTGGAAATATTACACAATTTATGGATAATTCAACGGACATGGGTCAGTGAAAACATTTTTTTACTTAACCAAATGTTCTAAAAACGTTATTTGAAGTTACTGACTGATAAATGAAGATCACAAAAGAGTTTTGAGAGAGTTACAAAATAAAAATTTCCAATTTGCATTGTATATAATAATAATAGTAATAATAATAATAATAATAATAATAATAATAATAATAATAATAATAAGGGGGGTGAGTGGCTCAGCGGTAGAGCACTGGGCTTATAATCCAAGGGTTGTGGGTTCGAATCACACCAAAGGCAGAAATCATTTTCTGATTTTTAATTAATTAAAAATTTAGAAATTGATTTTCATATACCAGGTGTGATTCCTCACTCGACCATTCACTGTTGGGTTCTAATTAACAGTGCTGTTCCTAAAGTGGCGCTGGGAAACAGTAACAAAGCCTACACAGAACACGAGGCTAATGGCCATAGTAGTCGATGCCTTTGACACAAAAGTAAAAAAAAAAAAAAAAAAAAAAAAAAAAATAATAATAATTAATAATAATAATAATAATAATAATAATAATAATTTTTAGATGTGCTACCATCTATGGTAAGAAGAGAGTATTGACATTAAATTTTGACTGAATCTATACTATATTTGAAAATCAAGAGAGAGTAAATTCCCAGAATAAAAAGTAATTCGGTATGCAAAACTATAGTACAGTACGTGCGGTAAAACTTCAATATTTGTAATGCATTCTAAATTGTTTTTGTTAATTTCAATACAAAATTTATTAAATTTCTTGGACTATCACATTATTTTATGATCTTTCATTGTTACTACAGTAGGCCTAAGAGGATTAACGTGCGTCATAGGCGTAACCAGAATAGAAAGGGATAATTGTTATTTAACGACCTCCGAATGGCAACAGCTTCTAATGACAGATATTTTGACTTAAATAGTTTCTAGAAATGCAGTTATTTGATTTTCGATAAACGTGACAAATAGTAGTGACTAAAAATGGAAGCAGTTTGTGAGTATACGCCAGTGAAAAAATTAAAACTAGACCATTTATCGCTCAATGAAAAGAGTGCTGTAGTGAATGTGTACCACTATTTTAAACATCAAAATCCCTCAAACACTATTGACAGTGTAGTTGAAACAACATCTAAGGCAATGGGATATGGAAAATCTACAATATATAGAGTTCTAAAGGAGGAAAAATCAGGTGGAGTAACCTCACCAAAGCCGAAACCAGGTAGACCAAAACTATTAAAAGTCAACGTGGACGAGTTTTTTAAAAATGCTATTCGTAAGCTTGTTCACTCATTTTTTATAAACAAGCAAATACCAACTTTAGATAAAGTTTTGCAAGCCATTACGAATGATGTTGATTTACCCACATTAAGCCGGGATAAACTATGGAAAGTGTTACATGAGTTAAACTTTAAATTTGAAAAAATGGGCAGACACTCAATGCTAATTGATTCTGAAGAAATTGTATGTTGGAGAAGACAGTACCTCAGAAGAATACAACAAGTTAAAGCTCAAAATAAAAACATTTATTATTTAGATGAAACATGGGTTAATGAAGGACATTGTGTAGGAAGAGTTTGGAAAGACAAAAATATAAAATCATCCCATCAAGCTTTTCTAGAAGGATATACTACTGGTTTTAAGGAACCTATAGGAAAAGGTAAAAGATTAATTATTTGTCATATAGGCAGTACAAACGGTTTTTTTGAGAATGGTTTACTCTTATTTGAATAAAAAAAAACCGTTGATTATCACGAAGAAATGAATGGAGACGTGTTTGAGGAATATTTTGAACAGATGATTCAATTCATACCAAAAGGATCGGTTATTGTAATGGACAATGCAAGTTACCACTCCAGATTACTTGAACCTTTACCAACCACTAAATGGAAAAAGGGTGAAATTGCAAAATGGTTATCTTCTAAAAATTTAGCCTTTGACAATACAATGCTGAGGGCAGAATTGTTAACTATTGCTAAAAAACATAAGCAAAATTATAAAAAATATAATATTGAGGAGAACGAGAAATTGAAATCCTTCGTTTACCACCCTACCATTGTGAGCTGAATCCGATAGAATTAATATGGGCTCAAGTTAAAGGTTATGTTGCCAGAAATAACACTACTTTTAAATTATCAGATGTTAAAAATCTCTTCAATAAGGCAATATCTGAAGTAACAAGTGAAAATTGGCAAAAATGTATTAGACACGTTACAGAAATAGAAAAAAAAATGTGGGAGCTAGATAACATAATTGATATTACTATAGAGCCCATTGTAATTTCTGTAGAATCAGATGGTGAATCTTCTGACACAGAGTGCGAGGAACCATAACTTTAAAATTATTAATTTATGTACTTTAATTTTATTTTTAGATTTTTATTTTTTAAGATTTAATATTGTCGTATTTTTTGCATGTTGCTCGTCAAATTTTATCCTTGCGGTTGGTTTTTTTTTTCTCATATACCTACTTAATTGTTTTTTTAGCTCCTCATATTAATTTATAAATAATTGTAATTATCTGTACATATTATATACATATTTTGTAAATAAACATATGCCTAAAACAAAATGCCTAAAATAATATTGACTTTTTCTTCATTTTACCCAAATTAAATTACTACTTACGAATTATGTTTATCTATCTAAAATTGGTAATCTAGGTATAAATAACTAAAACAAATTAAATATTTCTATTTCCATATTAATTTAATTTTGAAAACGCACGTCTATGGTTTACTGCCTTTAACACTGATAACTGCAAAACATTTCTGGGAATTTACTCTCTCTTGATTTTCAAATACAGTATAGTCAAGATAATAATAATAATAATAATATTTATTTCGAAAATCACATATACATAAAAGGATTACATATACATTTAGAGCGAAAAAGAAAAGAAATGTTTACAAATTTTAGAAACTTATTAGAAAATCTTACTTTCAAATTTTACAAACTTTTACAAATTTTACAAAATTTTACAGACTTTTACAAATTTTTATACATTTTTAGATATCTTACATATTTTTCAAATTTTACAAACTTTTACAAACTTTTACAAATTTTACAAACTTTTACAAAATTTTACAAATTTTTAGACATCTTACAGATTTTTCAAATTTTAACAAATTTTTAGACATCTTACAGATTTTTCAAATTTTACAAACTGCTACTTACAAACTTGTACAAATTTTACAAAATTTTACAAACTTAGAAATCTTACAGATTTTTTAAATTTTTACATTTGTTCAAACTTGTACAAATTTTACAAACTTTTACAAATTTTACAACCTTACAAATTTTTAGATATCTTACAGATTTTCCAAATTTTACAAACTTGTACAAATTTTACAAACTTTTACAAATTTTTAGAAATCTTACAGATTTTTGCAAATTTTACACACTTTTAAGTAGTCTTGCTTTATATAGGGTTCAGTATTTACTAGGATATTGCATTTTTGAATTGGTTACATTCATCTGATATATCATTAATCATCTTCCTATTAGAAACTTGTATTTGTATTTAAAATAGAAACTTGTATTTGCAATTAAAATATTAACATGTAAAGTTGTCAAAACTTTCTTCGTGGCTTTATTATCAAATGATTGCGTAGTCTAGAAAATTTTGAGAAAAAAAAGTTGAATTAAAAAATGGCCTGAACATTCGGTGAAACAAATTTCATAAGAAAAATAATTTTTGAAAAACTTGAATTGAAAACAAAATTTTTGCTATAACAATTTTTTTGTTGATATTGTGGAAAAAATATGGAAACATTTTGTGGAAAAAAATTGAGTCGAAAAATTTTGTTGGAAATTGTGGAAAAAAATGGTTTAAAAACAAATTTGAACCAAAAAAAAATGTTTTTTTGGAGAATTTATTGTAAAAAAAAAATTGAAAATTAATTTGTTATTTTGTTCATGTCTTATTTATATGTTCCTTAATTTTTTAAAATATCTTTTGGTCTCTTACTTATTTCCATCCTAAAATATTGGTAAATAATTTTTATTTTATCAGAGGGTATAAAGTTATGGTGCAAATGACTCATTTTTACTATAACAATTTTTTTGTTAATATTGTGGAAAAAATATGGAAACGTTTTGTGGAAAAAAATTAACTAGAAAAATTTTGTTGGAAATTGTGGAAAAAATGGTTTAAAAACACATTTGGGCCAAAAAAATTTTTTTTGGAGAATTTAGTGTAAAAAAAAATTTGAATTGAAAATAAATTTTTTTTTATTTTGTTCACATTTTATTTATGTTCCTTAATTTTTTAAAATATTTTTGGTCTCTTACTTATTTTCATCCTAAAATATTGGTAAATAATTTTTATTTTATCAGAGGGTATAAAGTTATGGTGCAAATGACTCATTTTTACTATAACAATTTTTTGTTAATATTGTGGAAAAAATATGGAAACGTTTTGTGGAAAAAAATTAACTAGAAAAATTTTGTTGGAAATTGTGGAAAGATGGTTTAAAAACACATTTGGACCAAAAAAATTTTTTTTGGAGAATTTAGTGTAAAAAAAAATTTTAATTGAAAATAAATTTTTTTTTATTTTGTTCACATTTTATTTATGTTCCTTAATTTTTTAAAATATTTTTTGGTCTCTTACTTATTTTCATCCTAAAATATTGGTAAATAATTTTTATTTTATCAGAGGGTATAAAGTTATGGTGCAAATGACTCATTTTTACTATAACAATTTTTTGTTAATATTGTGGAAAAAATATGGAAACGTTTTGTGGAAAAAAATTAACTAGAAAAATTTTGTTGGAAATTGTGAAAAGATGGTTTAAAAACACATTTGGACCAAAAAAAATTTTTTTGGAGAATTTAGTCTAAAAAAAAAATTTAATTGAAAATAAATTTTTTTTTATTTTGTTCACATTTTATTTATGTTCCTTAATTTTTTAAAATATTTTTTGGTCTCTTACTTATTTTCATCCTAAAATATTGGTAAATAATTTTTATTTTATCAGAGGGTATAAAGTTATGGTGCAAATGACTCATTTTTACTATAACAATTTTTTTGTTAATATTGTGGAAAAAATATGGAAACGTTTTGTGGAAAAAAATTAACTAGAAAAATTTTGTTGGAAATTGTGGAAAAAATGGTTTAAAAACACATTTGGACCAAAAAAATTTTTTTTTGGAGAATTTAGTGTAAAAAAAAATTTGAATTGAAAATAAATTTTTTTTTTATTTTGTTCACATTTTATTTATGTTCCTTAATTTTTTAAAATATTTTTTGGTGTCTTACTTATTTTCATCCTAAAATATTGGTAAATAATTTTTATTTTATCAGAGGGTATAAAGTTATGGTGCAAATGACTCATTTTTACGTTATTTCCTGCTTAGAGTTTCACACACTTTATATTTTAAAATTTATCGTAGGTGATTTTAATACATCATATGTTATGAGTCCTGAAATTCCAGAACAAACTCCTGGAATGGAAATTCCTATTTCAGGACCTGGTTTCGCATTCGACAAACCTGCCGGTGCTTTTACCTTTAACTTTAATTAAAAAATTGTTTAGTTTTCACAGATTTATATTTTTCTAAGTTTAAAAGAAAATGTTATTTAGTTCCAAACTTTGTTCTTACTTGTTGACTAATAAAAATTTTTGAAGTTCTCTTGATTGATATTTTATTTTGTCAAAAATGACAAACACCAAATTGAGTATTTCAAAAAAATTTTGAAGTGATAAAATGTGATATAAATTAATATTAAATGGGGATCCACATGTCCAAGTAAGTAATTATTATTCATACCTATTCTCTATTATCTTATAAATAAAAATAAAATATCATTCTATCATTTATTAATTAAAAAAATTGTGTTTATACAGTTGAAAATATTAAATTCGTATAAAAGTATAAAAATTTAAAATATCTTAAGATTCTTCTATTCTATTCTATTTTCTGCTGATTTATTCTCAAGCATTCCTCTGGAAGTATCTTCTTGGTTGTTTCTCATTTCACCATTGGGATGATTAAATAATTTTTCATTAGGAACTCCTACTTCAGCCTCTCTCCAACCTCCTACATCGTGCGTTAGAGGAACATCTTGCTGGTGTCCTGCATTTCTCCAAGCCCCTTCTGCTTCTTTAGCATCACCATTAAAAGTAAATTGTTCATTACCATGTACGGGATGTTCGTCATTAGCGTTTCTCCAACGTTTTTCTCCTGATTCCATAGCACCTGCATTATGAGTCAAGTGTTCATTTCCATGAGCTGGATTCCCCTCACTAGCACTCCTCCAGCCTCCCCCTTCTGTTTCCTCATTATGACTAGAGTCCCCAATTGGTGGTCGATCAAAATCAGCGCTTCTCCAACCTTCTCCTTCGGCATGATTATGACTAGCGGGCTCAAGTTCAGTTGGTGGTCGATCAAAATCAGCGCTTCTCCAACCTCCTCCTTCTGCTTCTTTGGCATGATTATGACTAGAGTGCCCAATTGGTGGTCGATCAAAACCAGCGCTTCTCCAACCTTCTCCTTCGGCATGATTATGACTAGAGGGCTCATGTTCAGCTGGTGGTCGATCAAAATCAGCGCTTCTCCAACCTCCTCCTTCTGCTTCTTTGGCACCATTGTGACTAGAGTGCTCATGTTCAGCTGGTGGTGGACCGTAATCAGCGCTTCTCCAACCTCCTCCTTCTGCTTCTTTGGCGTGACTAGGACTAGAGGGCTCAAGTTCAGTTGGTGGTCGATTAAAATCAGCGCTTCTCCAACCTCCTCCTTCTGCTTCTTTGGCACCATTCTGACCAGAATGCTCATGTTCAGCTAGTGGTGGACCGTAATCAGCGCTCCTCCAACCGTCTCCATCGGCTTCCTTTGCACTAAAAGCAGGGATTGGACCTTCTTCTTTTTTTTCTGCTGCTTTTGGATCTCCAATATGACTTGGGTAAATACTAGCTTCCTTAACGCCGGGAGCTTCATCTACCGCTTCTCTAGCTTCCCCAGCAAGAATTACTTCTTCCATGCCTTCAGGAACCCAATGTTCTGCAAGCCTCTCTTTGGACATATTTTCTATTTTCTGCAAAGTATGCTGCTCTTTGGTCTCTTGATCTAGGGGTTTCATATCTATTTTATTTACTTCATCCATTACATCTGAGGATCTTTCATGGTGTACTTCTCTATTGTGCTGGGGAAAAAATGCAGGAGAGGGTCCTGGTTCTGATAGATCAGGTGATTCAAAGGCTTGTTGACTATCAAATTTTTGTTGTTGAGAGAAAAATTTTTGGTTATCCATAGGTTTGTGGGTCTGAATTGGTTTATGATGCATGGGACCCATTGAATGTGGTTGAGAATGTTGATAAGGGTATACAGGACCTTGGTAGGATTGAGCTTGTGGTCTATACATTGGCCTTGGCTGATACTGCTTGTTGTAACCTCCGTAATTTCCATAACTTCCATAACTTTGGTAACCTCCATATTGAGGTCTATATGGGTAATGTCTAGCGTGGGGTACAGAAGCAGATCTATAGTTGTAACTAGGATGTCCTTCATGATGGTAATAAGATGCGGGTACTCCATGGGCATACCCAGCAAGGTTTGGTTGACATGTGATTACTAATCCACTGTGGTGAGAATTATGAGTTGGAGTAACTGGAATGTAGCTCGTTGGGTGACCATAACTTGGCTTATGGTTATAAGTATCATCATGGTGATAAGTATCCTTATGGTGATAAGCGTCATTGTGTTCGTCTGCCCTCATTTTGGAAGGGCTATCTTCAATATTATCTTTGACAGTTTCTTGAAGATTTGTATCTGCAGGTTTGTCACCTGCGTTTTCTGGTGCATCTTTTAGTGCCCCTTTTAGTTCATCTTTTGGCACCTCTTTTGGTGCGTCCTTTGCTGTTTCTGGATTTATTTCATCCCCTGCTTTATTGGCATCATTTACTACATCAGGTACTGGCTCGGGATTGGTAGCTGCTCTCGCAGGAGAAAGCTTTTCATCTTCTTTTTGTTCATTCTCTATGTCGAAAGCTGACCTTGATAGAGCAGGAACAACAAATTTAATTTCTTCATTGTCTGATTTAGCAGCTCCAGTAGATGGAATTTCGTTTTCAGCTTGCATTTCTTCATTCTCCTTAGCTGCTCTGGCCGGTCCAAGGTTTTGAACTTCAGGGAAATTTGGTCTGAAGTCATCAAATTGTTGTTTTGAAGGAGGCCCCGCCGATTCCGGTGATTGATAAGTTTTGACAGGAGGATAAGCAGGTTTAGAATGAGTTTCGGCACCGGAATGTTCAGATTCTTCAGGTTTTATTTTTTCACTTCCACTTCGAGCGGGCTGACATATTTCAAAGGGCCTGTGTTCATTTGATCTGATTTCTACACAAAACGTGGTTATTTGTTTCTTCTTTCTGTTTAGTTCCTCAGGTTTGGCTTCTTTTAAATATTCTTCTAATTCTGCTAATGCGGGTTCAGCTAGCGCTTGCAGCTCTACTGCACGTTCTTCGGGTATGATTATTTCTGGCCTTGCGTAGACTGTTGTTGCAAGACATAATGTGATTAGTGTGACCCACATCTTGCAAAAAGGGTCGATGTAGCTTGGTTTACTGAATGAATGAAATTAAAAAAAAAATGCTGAGTTTATATTGTGATGAGGCATTTCTTTGTTTGCAATTCAGCAGCGACTGTGTGCTAAACAATTTTTGTTTGTTGATATTTGTTACATAAACTATTAATTACTTTTGAATGTACAGGATGATTTATTTTTATGTAATAACTATATATATGAGATGATATTTTTTTTAAATAAATATTTTTACTTGGTAATATCTACAAGAAAATAATGAGTAATTATTTATTTTTTCTGTTTTATTATTAAAATAAAAATTTAAATTAAATATTTTTTCAAATTTGATGGTCTCTTTAAGAAAGTAACAATTTGAATAAAATTACAGTTTAGAAAATGTATCAATTAAAAAACGAAATAATTTGAGAGAGTTCAAATGAACGGTGTTATAAATATTTGTTTTTAAACAAAAGTCTGCAAGTTATGATTTTCACATTTTTAAAATTAGTCTCTCAAAAGTTCCATAATTAGGAGTTTTAAAAAGAAATGCATTTTAAATATTTTATGGGATCGACGTGGTTTTTTGCTTTGCTGCAATATTCTATGTTGTATTATTATTATTATACAGGGTGAGTCATGAGGAACTGAACATTCTACTATGTCGAATTGAGGATCAACTGACCATTAAAAAGTGTCTCCTCCCATTGTTTAATAATATGAATTTTGACTGAAATTTCTTTCGAACGGTATATAAATTCGATTTATCTCATATTTTGGTAAAACGTTGCATTAATACCTCCAAATTAACTGATTTATTCAAGCTAGAAAAAAATCAGGTCCGGTCTTAAAAAATTAGTTCGTTTTGTTCATATAAAAAAATTCACCTTATACAGGGTGTTTCATAGGACATACGTTAACTGTAAATAGAGGGTACTTAGGTGATTCCAAATAACCGTGGTTACTCTGGGTCTAACACCTTTAATAACCGAGATACGGAGTGTTTCATCCATTTCGGCCAATATTTTGATAAACCGTAACTTTAGAACCACCCTGTAGATTTATCTCGTACTTGGTACAGGTATAGTGTATTAATAGCCCAATCCTATAGTGTAAGAACTACAATTAAAATCCAGATCCGGATTAAGAAGAATTTGTAAAATTTGAAAATGCCCAAAACAACACCATGTATATCAGATTTTTTAAAATTGGGATGGATATTTGAAAAGAACGGAAAAAAATGAGTTAAAGTGAAATTTTTTTAAATGCACATCCCATTCCACTACTGGAGTTTTAACGTCAAATTACATCATAAACTTTTAAAGTTAAAATTTAATTTATGCAATACTTATTGTCATTTTCATAATCCTTAACTTTGGATTTCTTTCATATTTGGTACAGGTAGATTGTTTAAATAACCCAATCGTACAATAAAAGAACTTCAGTTAAAATCCAGATCCGGATTAAGAAAAATTTGTAAAAGTTGGTAATCTCTAAAATAGCATCCTGTATATCAGATTTATTAAAATGTAATCGGATACCTATTTAACAAAAGAAAAAAGATGTGTTATGCTGAAATATTTTTATAAGTGTACAAGGGCGTTCTACAAAAAAATACAGATTTAATTTTTCGGATTAATTCAGGATACAAAACTCATTAAACTTCGGCAATAACACATCTTTTTTTTTTCTTTTTTCAAATAGGTATCCGATTAAATTTTAAAGAATCCGATATACAGGGTGCTATTTGAGAGATTAACTTTTACAAATTTTTCTTAATCCGGATCTGGATTTTAACTGTAATGTAGTCCTTACATTATACGATTGGGCTACTAAAAAATGATACCTGTACCAAATATGAAAGAAATCTACCAGGTATTTCGAAAGTTACTGGTTGTTTAAATCAAAAAATGCATTTGATGTAATTTGACGTTAAAACTCCAGTAGTAGAATGGGATGTGCACTTAAAAAAAATTCACTTTCATTTTTTCCGTTCTTTTCAAATATCCACCCTAATTTTAAAAAATCTGATATACAGGGTGTTGTTTTGGGGATTTTCAAATTTTGCAAATTCTTCTTAACCCGGACCGGGATTTTAATTGTAGTTCTTACACTATAGGATTGGGATATTAACACACTATACCTGTACCAAGTATGAGAGAAATATACAGGGTGGTACTAAAGTTGATGATAAAGATGAAACACCCCATATCTCGTTTATTAAAGGCGTTAGACCCAGTAACCAAGGTTATTTGGAATAACCTAAGTACTCTATATTTATAGTTAACATATGTCGGTTTAACTATGAAACTATGAAACCCTGTATATAATTTTTAAAAACTTTACTATAAGGATCTTCATCGCCCTGTACAATATTTATTTAGTAAATTTTTTTTTATACATTATGGACCACTTTGATAATGTCGACGATTTACGTGAATTAACATATTTTCTCAACACATTCACTTTCCTCTATTAAAATATCAGAGAAAAAATCTAAAATTCTGGTTACGATATGCCGTACCATATTAACAAAAAAAAAGAAAAATGAAAAAAAAAGTTTTACAAATTTGGGAATAAAAAATCCGTAAATATTTTAAAAAAAATGTATCATTATTTCATAGATCTATTTCAGAAAGTGTTGACCATAACCCACATTTAATTTAAACATTATTTTTAAATAAGCAAAACTAAAAACCACCAATTTAACCTACTTTTTTACATTTCGCATTGTTTTATTATTATAAAATTCATGTTCAGCATTTTATAGTTCAATGAAGTTTGAAGTCCATGAACGTACTTGGAATTTTTGTAATATAAACATCTCCTGTCTACATATCTATGAAACGGTTTGTTGAAATTATATTGAATTTGTTTATAATTTTAGCAGTGAGAAAATTGTAAACAAATACCAAATTCTATAATTTTTCTATTCCTAAAGATGTATTAATTTTCTGAAAACGAATCAAAATAAAACCATGTATTTGTTGAAAAATAAATATTGTACTCTCGTTGGTTACATATTTTAAAAATATATATTCACCTATACAGGGTGCTCTAGAAAGGCGTCATATATAAAAAAGAGCGTTTAATAATAAATTTAATATCTCATACATTTTTTTTATCAAAGCTGTTAGACTTGAAACTTCCCGAAGGACCCCGCACATTTCTTATGGGAAATGGCTCTCTGTCGATTGGTTTAAAATTTTGATATATCATCCTGATCAAATGTTCTTATGAACACAAAGCGATTCTATAGTGGAGTGAAATTTGAATTTTACATGGATGTAAGAGATAAGTCAAATTTTTCAATAAGTTTGGGCTGGAGCTTCGCGTGATATGTGCCAAAAATGGCATTTTTGGTATTTTTCGAGTGGATTGCTTCACTATTTTTTAAATATCTCCGGCTCTGAGAGTCGTGTAAAAATAAAAAAAAATTAAAATGACCGTGATGAAGTAGAGTATCGATCCGTATAGTAGGGTATTTTTAAAAATGCATCCTAACCTCAAAAAACGAATTCGCGTAATTATTTCTTTTACTGAATTTGCAATAAATAACCAAAGAATCCTAGAATTTTCTTAAAAATTGGAGAAAATATGTATTTTTATGTCGGGAAGACGTGGTAAAAATTAAAAAAAAAAATGTATTTGTCCAGTCAAAATCTGCATTTTTCGAAAAAAAATTGAATTGGCCACCATTTTTGGAAAAACAATAGTAGAGAAAAATTTTTTATCTTAAAAAGAAGGATCTTGTGTGTACTTTTGTCTAAGAAAATCCAACATTTTATTTCTTTATTTAAAGTGCTCAATTTAGGGAATAATAAAAAAAATCGATTTTCATTTTTTATATTGATTTATATTGATTAGTTCCCTCACAAAAATCTTACTTTAGAACCTGAAATATTTTTTTTATTTTTTTAAACATTTTTTGGACTGAAATACAGTTTTTCTACGAGAATCAAGCATAAATATCGCGATAAAAAAATTCGAAAAAAAATGAAAATCGAATTTTGATTTTTTATTATTACCTAAATTGGGCAATTTAAAGAAAGAAATAAAAATCCATTTTCAGAATATTTTCGTCTAATTTCACTCCACTAATATTGCAGAAATGAAAGCATTTTACTTCATAAAAATCGCAAATATTTCCTAAATGCAGGGTGTTCCATGACGTTTTTAATAGCCTGTAACTCAGAAACTAGTGAATATATTTTTTTGAAAATTGGGACATATCAATTGGACGTCATCTGAGGCGCTGTGACGACATCGATATGAAAAAAATTAAATTGGTCAGGGGGTAAAAATTAGCTCAAATGAAATAGATTTTTATCCCAAATTCAACGGTGTACCATAATGTGGGTATTAATATAAAGAATTATACTAACTTATCAAATTAATGTTTATTTCCGACAATAACATAACGTGTTTAAAGTGTGAAATAACGTTATAATAGGTGTTCAAAATGATGTTACTACATGATAAATGCGTAATTAAATTGACAATTTAGCACATCAATACACCGTTGAATTTGGGATAAAAATTTCATTCATTTGAGCTAATTTTTACCCACTTGACCAATTAAATTTTTTTCATATCGATGACGTCACAGCGGCTCAGATCTGAAATATACCTCAAATGATAGTATTGTAGGTACAATTGATATGTCCCAATTTTCAAAAAAAATATTCACTAGTTCCTGAGTTACAGGCTGTTAAAAACGTCATGGAACACCCTGTATATTGGCCCCGGACTACAAGACACCTCTCCTCCCTTTTCGAGGACGGGGAACATGATAAAGATATTTTTTAAGACAGCCTTCAGTAACTAATCATAAATCTCCAAAACCGCCCATTTTTCCGTTTTATTTGTTTTACGCTTGTAAAGGCTCGAGATGTAGTTTTCTTTGGTAAATGGGTGATTTAGTGTTTTTATCAATCCCCTTGTACAACACCCCAAGAATAATGCGAATATGCTTCAAAACATTTTTGTCCCGTTTTTCAGCAGTTTTTAGCAGTTATTATGCCCCATACCACTACTTGAAAAATAAAACAAGAAATGTAAAAACAAATCTACAGATATTAAATAAAAAAGCAACAATAGTAATTACTTATCAAATCATTATGGGCTAAGGGCCTTTCACAATTCCGCAATTTACTTGTGCAACAAATAGATTTTAATGATGTAATTGATGAATTTGCGGAAAAAAGCAAGAAAAATACAATTTAAATTAATGTATGCTGTTTTAATTTATTGTTTTTTCATCAATATAAAATGAAATTAAAATTACGGACATAAACAATTGAAATAAAAATTATTTTGTGTTTATTTATTAAGACTGTTATACCAAACTTTAAAAAATGAAAGAGCAGGAGCTTCAGAACTATTATATATGTATAGTAAATTTTTTGTTTTATTTTATTAAAGGACCCAGTTTAAAAGTCTTGCTCAGGGCCCACACAAAGCTAGTTACGGCCCTGATTACACCCTTATCTGACTTTCAACGTTCAACCAAGATCAT
Organism: Crepidodera aurea; assembly: GCA_949320105.2. Lineage (NCBI taxonomy): Eukaryota > Metazoa > Arthropoda > Insecta > Coleoptera > Chrysomelidae > Crepidodera > Crepidodera aurea. Next base: position 16,331,105 of record OX439477.1, on the reverse strand, counting down.
TTTGTGAATTCAACGAAATGTATTTTATAAATAAAATACCATAAAAAACAATATTTTCCCCAACAAGAAAAACAGATAATTTTAAAGTATTTTTATTAGATTTATAATATATAAAAAACATAAATATTTAAATAAATAAATAAAATAAATTAATGGAAACCTACATCGCACTTAACAACCCTTCAAATAGATTGTCTGGTTCAGCAGCCCTATTTGTTATTCCTACATTTTTACTCTTCTTTTTCCTCCTCCTTTTCCTCTTCTTCTGACACACCTTATCTTTCTCATCGCACTCTATACCGCTAGATTCATTTTTTTTATTCGAAACACTAGTTTGAGTGTTTGTTTCTGGCACACTAGTAGTTGAAATGATTTGTATTTCTGGAGGAGGGCAAGTAGAGCTTTCCAATGGACTTGGCGTTGTTTCGTACTTTTCAGTGGGTTTTGGAGTTGAAGTAGTAGATTCGCATTGTTCTGTCTTTCTAGGTGTTGGAGTAGTTGAATCATACTCAGGCTGCACAGGTTTTTCCAAAACTTGAGAATCAGGTTTCTCTTGTTCATGCTTTGGAGGAGCAACTATCTCGGATTGGGGCAGACTCCGTAAAGATTCCTCCTCTTCTTCAGGAGCAACAAATTCAAGATGTGGCTGCAAAAAGTGCTCTTGTGGTACAGCCGGATGGTATGGATCAGTTTCTTTAATACTAGGACCAGGCTTTTGCTCAACTTCTTGGTCTTCTATGTAGTGATCTTCAGGTTCTTCATCAACTTCTTCATACACCTCAGGTTCTTTGGGATCCTGGACATACGATTTTGAATAGTCATGTGGATAATATTCTTCCTCGTCAGCAGTAGGCGTTTTTTCTATAGTAGGCTCATCGTCTTCTGGACTTGGTGTTACCAAAACGTGCCTGTAGTACTCATCTACATACTGCTTAGGTATCTGTTTTTCTTGAGCTTTTACAATTTTGTTCATAATAATAGAAGGTGGGTAACGGTTGTTTTTAGGTTCACTTAAATACCTTTCATCTATTTCGTCGTCTCCCATATCTTCTGCTTCTACTGTTAGAAGTTTTTCTCGTTGAATCATGTCTCCGTTTATATGTGGAGAATCGTCTACAACGAATCTACCGAGTTGCTTTTCTTTATCTGATAAGATTTGAGGTTTTGTTTGCACGTATGGGCTTTCGGGTGATAGCATCACATCGGGAAGTACTTTCGGACCAGTAATATACGTTTGCATTTCGTCCATTTTCCAGGGAATAGGCTTCTGTTCAAAATATCTGTTTTTACCTAAAGTTCCAATTTCCTCGGAGTTTATTTCCATAAAATCATCTAGATTGCGGATAGGGTTGTTTAGATCCAAAAAATCATAATTGATATTTTTCATTATGTGGTCTCTACTTGGTTCTTCATCAGCGAAGAAAAATGGACTTCTGGATAGCAATGTTGGTATTTTCTCGGCATCTCTTAGCAGCGCTATTAAATTTGGATTTTCGTAGTAATGGCAGACGTCGTTTTTGAGAGGACACATTCTTCTGTTTAAAATAAATAAACGCACTGGTGTAGATAAAATTATTAGTAAAAATACAAAGGGTCTGACTGCCCCCATTTTTTATGTTCAACTATATTTCATTTTGATTTTAACTCTTTTTATATATAGACTTTATTTAAATTATATTATAACACGGTTTAGTTTGACGCATGGAATTTAAAACGTGATATGTTTAAGATTTTTTAAATTTGTTTATTTATTATTTTGGGCAATGGACTCGGACAGGGTCTCGAAAATTATTAGTTTAAGGACAATAAACTTTTTAAATCTTTAGTGAATATATTTTTTCATTTCATTACAAATTTCTAGTAATATATTTTATTAAAATTAACCAAAACATATATAACCCATGAAAATATTTCATTAAAGTTATTTTTAAGCTTCCTGTGCATTTATTTCTCAATCCAATAATATTTACTCGGTATTTTTTGTAATCTAGGTCAAACAAAATGGCATAACATTATTGCGATATCGAATTATATTGAATTAAAAGTTATTTTAAATGAAAACCAAACAAAAGGGACTTAAAATTAAATAAAAATGAATCAGGAAAAATTTTGTTAAAAATATTTTACTTATACAGGGTGATCCTTAAGTAATTGTACATAGAAGTATGGTAGATTAATCACTTTAAAATATTACGATTTGAACTAACTTGCTCTAATAAAATAAAAGGCATGTACAGGGTGTTAAAGAGTTATAGAGGGAAAGAGTTCACCTTTCAGAATAAAAATATATAGGGTATTTCGTTAAAAAAAAAAATCGACGCTATTTTCATTTAAAAAGATCGCTTTTTTAAAACACCCTATATAGGTTTTTACTAAATAAACATTTATACTGAAAAAAATAATATAAAAAGAAATTGTTCAGTGAAAACCGCATCTCCCTAACGTTTCTGAGTTCCGAGATATTTGCAGTTAAAATGGGTCAGAAACTCCTGGAATTGACCCGTGAGATGGCCAGATTTGGCCCCACTTTATCGAAACATTTTTTTGTGAATCTCATCTTTAATATATTAAGTAAAACAATTTTGGAAAAACTATGCACTTTTGACAATATATAATATGCTGTTTGTTTTTCAAATTTACAAAAAAATATGGTTGTATATTTTCTATAAGTTTCAGGATACCGTCATGTATCAAGATTCCAGGTTTTCAATGTTTTGGAAACAAGGAATACATCTCGGAACGAAATCTGCAGGCAGTTAGAGAAATTATCGTAGCCTTAAGGTCAAGTAAGTAAGTAAAAAAAATAATCAAAATTTTTTTGTTTGGCATGTTTAGCGCGCTCGAATTAACTCGAGCCAACACGTTAAGGGGTTTTATATTTCAGATGTTCAAATCATAGGCCAAGGATGGATGTTTAGGGCCGGCGCGGCCCTTAATCAAAACGCTGTCCAAGAGTTAGTTTTAGCACTTGAGAAGGGCGATGTGGTAAAAGTGCACACTATGTTGGAATCAGGTTGGAGGTTAGAAGCCTCGCAGGCGCTTTACACCTATTTGACGAGAATGGAGGAACCATTAATACCGCTGTCAATACAGTCACTAGTTTTAGGAGGTAAATAGCCCAAGAATAGCGGACAAATCAGCCCGTAGGGCTGTCGATGCCGGTTAGATCGAAAATTACCCCCAATATCGATTTTTGAATGTATATTTTTGTATTATGTTAAAGTACATTGGGTGCAACCAACGGCGGCTCCAAGGGGGCCAGTAGGGACAATTGCCCCCCCCCCCCTCCAAAGTCCGACAATGAAAGGATATTTCTCATATATGCGCGTAAACCAAATTTTAATTTTTTTGAATTTTTTTTGTAGATTCTAGGTACATTTATATCCTAAAAAACTCAATTTTTCCCCAAAAAATGGCCCAAACATTTTTTTTTGTAATTATGACATTTCCAATCGTTTCTTATACAAAATTCATTTTGCGTAAACAAAATTTTAATTTTTTTGAATTTTTTTTGTAGATTCTAGGTCCATTTATATCCTAAAAAACTCACTTTTTCCTACAAAAATGGCCTAAACATTTTTTTTCGGTAATTGACATTTCCAATCATTTCCTGAACAAAATTCATTTTGCGTAAACCAAATTTTAATTATTTTGGATTTATTTTGTAGATTCTAGGTCTATTTATATCCTAAAAAACTCACTTTTCCCCCCAAAAATAGCCCAAACATTTTTTTTTCGGCAATTTTGACATTACCAATCGTTTCTTAGACAAAATTCATTCTGCGTAAACCAAATTTTAATTATTTTGTAGATTCTAGGTCTATTTATATCCTAAAAAACTCACTTTTCCCCCCAAAAATAGCCCAAACATTTTTTTTCGGCAATTTTGACATTGCCAATCGTTTCTTAGACAAAATTCATTCTGCGTAAACCAAATTTTAATTTTTTGAATTTTTTTTGTAGATTCTAAGTCTATTTATATCCCAAAAACTCACTTTTTCCCTCAAAAATGGCCCAAACATTTTCTTTGGATAATTTTGACATTGCCAATCGTTTCTTAGACAAAACTCATTCTTCGTAAACCAATTTTTTTTGTAGATTCTAGATCCACTTATACAGGGTGACCCTCCATAACTTTTTTTCTATCCAAGCTATCGGTTTGATTTTTTTTTAAACGATAAGACCGACAATGGGGCACATTCTAAAAATATTTCTATTTATATACAGGATGTCCCAAATAAGATACACAACTAAGTTCTGGTTTTTTAAATGGCAACCCCGCATTTTTGTTACATTTTTAGATTCGCCATTAAATTGTCGATATAACGCACCCGGGTTTCTTAGACTTATCTGCAATAGTTTTTGATTTATGTCAATTTATGTGTCAAAATAGCGTCGTGCAGAGATCCACAAAAAAATTCAGAACTTCAGAACTGTTCAAGATAACTTAATCAACTTTTTTCCAGTCGATTCCTTAAGCTTCAGCGCATCTTCTGAGTTGTAGGCGAATTCGAAGTCGACGTTCTACAAATAGCAATAACTCGACTTTTTCAAATGCATCACCCTATATTTTATTACATCATTGCATGGCATTTTTTAAGAGCTTTTTGCTGATATAGGGTTTGTTGGGTCTATTTTGTAAAATTTGCGAGATTTATTGCAAAATAAGAAATGTTGACGGTTTATTCGAGAAAAAAAAAGGAATCGAGTAGGCCGCTGTCTTAAAATTTGACACATCCATATACTTTCAATAATTGTACGCGTCTAATTAAAAGAAAAAAAGAATCGAGTAGGCCACTGTTTGACACATTCATATAATTTTGAAAAGAATATGTTTCAACAAAAGGAAATTGTAATAGAAACAGAAATACATTACAAAGTAAACAATGTTTATAATATTTACAAGAACATGAAAGAATGATTAATAGGATACAATATAAATATTTTTGATTTATAACAAATGCTCGAATAGGTCACCATCATGTTCCACGCAAACTGCTAGTCTTCTAGTAAATGAGTCCCGAACTCTACCAAGCATTGCTCCATCAACTGAACGGAAGGCTTCCGTAATCCTGTTTTTCATATCATCTGCAGTTGTTGGACGATCTCAGAAAACAGTTTCCTTCACGTACCCCCAAAGAAAAAAATCTATAGGAGTAAGGTCTGGAGATCGCGCGGGCCAAGGAATAGTACCTCTCCCTATCCAACTGTTAGGGTAGGAATTATCCAAAAATTCTCGCACCATCCTATGGTTATGCACTGAAGCACCATCGTGTTGAAACCACATTGTCCCTCTTTAAATATTGGGAAGATGTTCGCGAAGAAACTGTAAATACCTTTCACCATTGTCAAAAAACAATTTCATTTTTGGTATAAGATACAATACCAGTGAGTTCAAACCGATCTCTCAACTTTAGGAATGAAGACACACGTGGAGTTCTTGCTTCTGGATATTTTTGCAGGTAGATTCTGCTTGCTAATAAAGGATTTCTGTCAGCTTCGCCAATACAGTAGACCATATTCACTAATTCCTCGCGAGTAAAACTCATGATTAATAATTAGATGGGTACAATTATTGAAAGTATATGGATGTGTCAAATTTTAAGACAGCGGCCTACTCGATTCCTTTTTTTTTTAATTAGACGCATACAATTATTGAAAGTATATTGGATGTGTCAAATTTTAAGACAGCGGCCTACTCGATTCCTTTTTTTTCTCGAATAAACCGTCAACATTTCTTATTTTGCAATAAATCTCGCAAATTTTACAAAATAGACCCAACAAACCCTATATCAGCAAAAAGCTCTTAAAAAATGCCATGCAATGATGTAATAAAATATAGGGTGATGCATTTGAAAAAGTCGAGTTATTGCTATTTGTAATTTGTAATTTTCAAAAAATCGTAGTAGGCGGTAGAACGTCGACTTCGAATTCGCCTACAACTCAGAAGATGCGCTGAAGCTTAAGGAATCGACTGGAAAAAAGTTGATTAAGTTATCTTGAACAGTTCTGAAGTTCTGAATTTTTTGTGGATCTCTGCACGACGCTGTTTTGACACCTAAATTGACATAAGTCAAAAACTATTGCAGGTAAGTCTAAGAAACCCGGGTGCGTTATATCGAAAATTTAATGGCGAATCTAAAAATGTAACAAAAATGCGGGGTTGCCATTTAAAAAACCAAAACTTAGTTGTGTATCTTGTTTGGGACATCCTGTATATAAATAGAAATATTTTTAGAATGTGCCCCATTGTCGGTCTTATCGTTTAAAAAAAAATCAAACCGATAGCTTGAATAGACTGAGATTAGAAAAAGTATAGTTACAGACTAATTTTCAACAATTATGAACAAGTCGCTCTCATCCGAAATTTAAAATAAAAGCCAAATTGATATTTGACAGTTGAACCCCATCTTTTTTGACTCGTAGAATCCAAATATTCAAATATATACAGGGTGTTCCATTAAAAAATAAACATTGGGGTAAATTCCGATCGAACCGGAAGTTAGTCATTTTGAATTTTCATAATTGGAAATTTTATCCAATATTAATTTAAAAAATATCAAATCAGCAGTTATAAGACAGTTCCTATCGGCTGGGCGACCCGGTATATAGAAGTATATTGAATTTATAATTGGCGTGTCAAACGTTTTAGATGAAAATGAACGCGTATCTATAGAAGTAATTGCAGCAGATGTTCTGGGATTAATGAAAGAAGATCTGCCCGCAAATCAACTACATTTAGCAGCCATGCTGTTCGATCTATTGGATGCTGTAATAAAATCGTCGCCTGCAGACGAATTAAGAGGAAATACCCTGCCGATATCGATGCTTCCATTATTTTTTACCGTTCAAGTAAGTGTATTTGTCTAGTAAACATATATAGATAAGATTTGTAACTAATGCACATATCTGATACGTAATAAAGATGTTAAAGAACTTAAATACCCAATAGACATATTGCTTTGATACGTAACAAAGATACCCAACTCGACTACTCAATAAATACTCATACCGCAGCTGTTAGGAAAAAACAAAGTTCGACTTAATATTTATTAATGGTTATCATTGATACGTGTCAAGAAAAACGTCAAGTTCTTAAAAAATTCACACAATGGAGCATTGTTACGTAGAAAAGAAAGCTCGACCTAATATCTATGTCTGATAAGTATTAACAAAGCTCGATTTACCACAAAGCTCTGATACGTATCAAAGAAAGCTTAGGTTACATATATTTATGGCAGATACGTAACAAGAAAGCCAAACCTAAGCACCCAATAAACTTGTATAACTCTGATACGTAACAAAAAAGGTCAAGATAAACTACCTTCTCTAAAAAATTTACACAATGGAGCATTGTTACGTAGAAAAGAAAGCTCGACGACCTAATATCTATGTCTGATAAGTATTAACAAAGCTCGATTTAACACAAAGCTCTGATACGTATCAAAGAAAGCTTAGGTTACATATATTTATGGCAGATACGTAACAAGAAAGCCAAACCTAAGCACCCAATAAACTTGTATAACTCTGATACGTAACAAAAAAGGTCAAGATAAACTACCTTCTCTAAAAAATTTACACAATGGAGCATTGTTACGTAGAAAAGAAAGCTCGACCTAATATCTATGTCTGATAAGTATTAACAAAGCTCGATTTAACACAAAGCTCTGATACGTATCAAAGAAAGCTTAGGTTACATATATTTATGGCAGATACGTAACAAGAAAGCCCAACCTAAGCACCCAATAAACTGGTATAACTCTGATACGTAACAAAAAAGGTCAAGATAACTACCTTCTTTAAAAAATTCACACAATGGTGCATTGTTACGTAGAAAAGAAAGCTCGACCTAATATCTATGTCTGATACGTATAAACAAAGCTCGATTTAACACAAAGCTCTGATCCGTATCAAAGAAAGCTTAGGATACATATATTTATGGCAGATACGTAACAAGAAAGCCAAACCTAAGCACCCAATAAACTTGTATAACTCTGATACGTAACAAAAAAGGTCAAGATAAACTACCTTCTTTAAAAAATTCACACAATGGAGCATTGTTACGTAGAAAAGAAAGCTCGACCTAATATCTATGTCTGATACGTATAAACAAAGATCTGATACGTATCAAAGAAAGCTTAGGTTACATATATTTATGGCAGATACGTAACAAGGAAGCCCAACCTAAGCACACAATAAACAGGTATAACGTAATATCTACAGCTGATACGTATTAAGATTTAATACGTATCAAAGAAAGCTTAGTTTACATATATTTTTGGAATGTTCAGTTACTATAAACCGTAACATTTGGTAGAAAAATAATTTGTGATCACTATAGACAGTTCCAGGTATCAACAGGAATCTAAACTAGGATTCCTGATGTCTTGATTTACTATGTGATTTTCGTTTATACATCTTGCGTGAATTTTACATATTTTTATTTTAATTACACTTTTTTTAGACTCAACACATAAATGAATGGAGACGAATAGTGACGATATTCGTTGAAATGATCCGGCTGGCACCGACGCAATTAGAAGTGAATCTACAATCAAACGATAACAACGTCCGTATGTTAAGCCCCAAAATTTTTTAGTCAAAAATTTTTATTTTTATTTTCAGGATTGACGTTAGAAAGAACTTCGGAAGAAATAGTTAACCTTATACTTCCGGAAGAGCAAGATTTCCTGCAAAATATTATTATAAGGAGATACGTAGTACCTGTGGGTGTGTACCAAAAAATATACAGTATGAGTGTTTTTTATAAATTCCGTATTAAATGCTTTGACAGCAACAAACAAACCAAAATGGTCTCTGTTAAGACGTAAAAGCAGGTAGAACGTATTCTATATTGCACAAATAAATTCCACATGAAAAGGTGGTTTTTAGTTTTAGTATGTGTTGGCTAATAAACAGTATTTTCAGGTTAATCAACTGTAAGCGCAGACCGATAACCTTTAACCGCAGGCCTGCCTATAAACTGTGACAACAGTCCAATAAACCGCAGGCCTATAAACTGTGAAAACAGTCCAATAAACTATATGCTCATAGAAACAAACTGCAAGGATAGGCTAATAAACTATAAGCGCAGACCAATAACCTGTAACCACAGGCCAACAAACTGTGAGAACAGTCCAGTAAACTATGTGCTCATAGAAATAAAATGCAAGGGCAGGCTAATAATAAGTAAGCGCAGACCAATAAACAGTCCAATAAACCGCAGGCCTATAAACTGACAACAGTCCAATAAACTATATGCTTATAGAAATAAACTGCAAGGGCAGGCTAATAAATTGTGAGAACAGTCCAATAAACTATATGCTCATAGAAATAAACTGCAAGGGCAGGCTAATAATAAGTAAGCGCAGACCAATAAACTGTGAGAACAGTCCAATAAACTATATGCTCATAGAAACAAACTGCAAGGACAGGCTAATAAACTGTAAGCGCAGACCAATAACCTGTAACCGCAGGCCAATAAACTGTGAGAACAGTCCAATAAACTATATGCTCATAGAAATAAACTGCAAGGGCAGGCTAATAATAAGTAAGCGCAGACCAATAAACTGTGAGAACAGTCTAATAAACCGCATGCCTATAAACTGTGACAACAGTCCAATAAATTATATGCTTATAGAAATAAACTGCAAGGGCAGGCTAATAATAAGTAAGCGCAGACCAATAAACTGTGAGAACAGTCCAATAAACTATATGCTCATACAAATAAACAGCAAGGGCAGACCAATAACCTGTAACCACAGGCCAATAAACTGTGAGAATAAATATTTTACAGCTTTTTAATATTTTTTGAATATTGAAGATATTTATGATTACGTGGTTGCAAAAGCCAAGTAACCATTACACAAAAAAAACTTTTAATAAAATTTATTGTTTTGTGTAGGTTATAGGGGAGACTGTCGCAATGTGGAAGTTATTCAAAGGACACCACGAAACGAAGCAGAATAACAATTTTGTTTTGTACATACATTTTTAGTGCATTAGGTATAAAATAAATTTAACAGATTATTATTTTATTATTTCTTACCCGTACCGAACACGAAAAATCATAAATTATATATTTTTTCGAATCCGCTCTTCAATTCCTTTCGTTTTTTCATTGTCATTAATTTACCTTATGACACTTTATTTGTTAAAATATTGGTCAGTCAATCTTAGATTAGTGAATTTTGAACAGATTTTTGCATTTAAACACTTTCAGTTTTGAGAAAATAAAGAAATTCAATTAATTATACTCATGTACTGTTTCCCGGCGCCACTTTAGGAACAGTACTGTCCGACAGTGAATGTTCTAATCGGCAATATGAAAATCAATTTCTAAATTTTTAATTAATTATATAAAAATCAAGGTGATTTTTGTCATCCGTGTGATTCGAACCCACGACCCTTGATCATGAGTTCAGTGCTCTATCATATCTGAAAAAAATACTTCTAAGGATCAGTAAAAAGGGAGATTATATTCTTTTCCATAAAACTGCTGCAATGAGGCTTAGTAATGAATTTTTTTCATTATATTATGAAACTGTATTCCTATGACAGACTTACGTCGAACTGGTGACTGGTGTAAGTACCTGCTAAGAGAATTTAACCCAGAATTGACAACATCGACGAAATTAATCGCATGAGATCGCCACGCCATTGATTAGATTTACCCTTTTGTAGAAAGTACAACGTGGATTAAGAACCAACCAGACACTGACATAAATCAGCTGACGGCCGTGACATTTGGAGATAAATATATCCTCATTTATTTATTTATAATAATAATTACACTAAAATCACACAAATAGTCAAGAAATAAAAAAATTACACAGCAAAGAGCAATCTAAACCGACAATAACAAATAAGTAATCAACACTTCTAATGACAGACTTACGTCGAACTGGTGACTGGTGTGAGCACGTGCTAAGAGAATTTAACCCAGAATCGACAACATCGACGAAATTAATCGTATGAGGTCGACACGCTATTGGTTAGATAACCCCGGGAGATTTAATACTAATTATTCTATAAATTGCAATATCTCTGGAAACGGGTAATTATATCTTGATATATTTTTACCTACAAACACTAATTCCACTTCTTTATCGTTTCTGCATAAATTCATTTGGCATTTTCGACCTAGTAGTAAGCCTCATTTGAAGATTGGATGTATTAAAAAAATTATAAAAACTGAACAATAATTTATTAAATAAAAAAATAACAATTAATCTTATTATAAACATATTGGGTGACTGAATGAATATTTTTTATGTTAGGCCACTCGTTTTTTCGATAACCATGGCGGTAACTTAACATCATCTTTCTTTTTTGGTATCACAACGGATGAAGTTTTTTGGAAAGTCTTTTTCTCTTGTTGATCAGTATTTAACTTTAGATTTTTATCGGAACTACTTTCACCTGTTTCACTTATTACGTTCGTAGTATCAACATGTTGACGCGAAACAGTTTTGTTTGAATTATTCCTATTTAATCTAATCAGTACGTCTGGTTCAGGTGGAGAATCTAGAGAAAAAAACCTTTAATTATGGTGTCATTCTACCTTAAGTACACTTGATTTTAATTATTTTTTAAAGTTAATACAGTATGTAATAATAACAACAACTGTAATTGCGATTAACCCATAACAATAATGAATAATGAATCATATGTATGAATTAATCTCATCTAATGTCTACAATAATTCGATATATATATATATATATATACATGCATTGACCTTTATCCGAGAGTGAACTGGAGTTCACTCACGTAAGATCGAGGCCCGACCTTGCCGTTACAAGTCGGTGTCTTGATAACAATAACATGACCCGACAGTAAACTTAAACAATAATAATTATACACTATTTGGGGTGCTCGATATACATGTGGTATATCACACTAGTGCAGTTACTGAAATTTTATAACTTACCTAAAAGTTTGGAAAAATCAATTTTTGATTTTTTTATAACCGGTTCTAAAATAATAGTATCATCACTATGATCGCTTAAACTTTTTTCTAAATCGTCGCAAGCATTGGCCAACAGTTCATCGGAAAAAGTCGAAATTTCATCTTCTATATCAAAATTATTCCTTTCAACTTCCTGGAGACCCGTAATTAATTCGTCTAATTTGTCCACTACTTGCACTTTCTGACGTTTCTGGTACATCTCATAGTATACTGGGTTATCGAATTCTTCGTATTCAAGTTTGTTCATTGTAAGGTGCTCTCTTATTTCCAAATGAGCCATAACGGCTTTAATTTGTCCATAACTTATTTCATCAGGACAAGCCAATTTTACGGGAGTGAGTAAAGTCAGTCCTGGAAATAAAAATTGTTTTATCTGGAACTGGAAGTGTCTAATCGGTATAATAATACACCTGTTACATTTACATAGACTAAAGAACGATTTCCAAAGATCCGTCATCCGATGATACGCAAAGTTTTTGATTGGGTTCATAAGAATAATTTGAACCATTTATCATAATTGTAATAAATATAAATTGTTACGTTTGTACTATTTCTTGTTAAAATTTAATACATAGTTCAGGAAAGTGTTGAGTGTTTTTTAAAACCACCTTCGTCAATACCAGGGACATCTATAGGTTGTCTTCTCCAAAGATATACAGTCCACTGAACAATTTGCTCGTTTAAGTCCAATGTCACTTAAACGGGAACAGGGACATCTTCAAGGTCTGGGTTGACCATATACAGAGTGCCTGTACAACCCAGAACACTACATTTAAAAGTTAAAAATCACTGTTTTTGCAACTAAATAGGACTGTTGTTGAGCAGTGGAAATTGATATTTTTGTTCCGATGATACGATTCCGAATCGGACATCGGATGACGGATCTTTGGAAATCCACCTTAAGTCATATTTTGTGTACTTACCAGAATTTGCTTGAAAAATTGCCTCTATTACTAGTTCAGCTACACTTTTAGTAACGCCAACATCTGCTAACTTTATTTCAAAACCGTTTTTTAAACAAGTAGTTAAATGTGACTGTATCGTCGATTCGGCAAATCTCCTACAACAGAAACGACGACAAATAAACGGTGATCAGTACTAGCGCTAAGCTTATTCTCAAATGTTTTGATAAATAGTTTATAGAAAAAACAATTTAGGAATTCAATTTAATTTATTCAATATCCTAAGACCGGTTTCTGCCTTTCGGCTCCGTCAGTTAGGCTTAAATCAAATTCTTAAAGGGGATACGAAGAAGAGAGTGACATGTTGACCAGAATCGGTCAAAAAAATTTGCAGACCCCCAATGCAAGTTGAGCGTCATTTATCAGTTTTAGTGACATATGGTAGCACATTTGAGAAAACAATTTAATTAAAATAATTAGCTCTATCTGGACCATTTCAGAAATAAGATCTATTATGGGGGTACTTGGTAAATTTATGACGTCGTTCACTATAAATCTTTTACCATCCATATTTTTTTGATTAATATATTGTTATGGTATAAAAAAATGGGACAAATTTATGGAAAATGTGTATGTTAAACAAATTTAAAAAAAAAAATATGTGAAGAGGGGCTTTAAAATTGACAGGGTCGTTATGGGATTGTTTGTTTATAGTAGATTAGATTGTATTTAGTCATGAAAATGTCACATTTTGAAATTTTAAAATAAAAGATTTAGAAAATAAAGAGAATCTATAGAATTTTGATTTTCATAACAATATAGACATTTTAGTATTATAAAAAAACCCGTAAAAATCGATTCACTGCCACTCTCGTTCGAGGTTTTTCACTTTTTACCACTAACTGCACTCCACTATTCCGTTATGTAAAAATGTTTTTAACTACCTCGACAAATAAAGTATTTTATAAAAAAAAATAATTTTATTTTACCTTTCGTTGGCTATTTCTTGTACGCTTTTCCCTGACTTGAATAAAGTATACGATATACCAACGGTTTGAGTAATTTTTGGCGCTTCAGGTAAAGGTGATTCTTTTAAGTGATCTTCTATCGATAGCATTTTTTGGTTTGATACTATCAAGTCTAAGAACTGTTTTCCGAATTTCTCGAGTTTGACCGTTGTAAATCCGTCAACTAAAATAATTAAACAGAGTAAATTACCCATTTTTCTCAAAGGTGGCCAATGTTTCAATAAAATAAAACGTCTCTAAGCGAGTACCACAAATTTTTTTAATAATAAACAATGGGGGCAACTAGTTTCAGCAGATCTGCCATCATCAGGCCCATAAGGTACTGAAGTTATACATTAAATATAAACAAATTAAAGAACAATTGAAAACTTTGTAACTATTGACTAAAACTGTTTTACCATTAATCAGTAGTTTTAAATGGTTCTTTAATTTGTTTATATTTAATGTTTTACTTCAGTACTTTATGGGCCTGATGATGGCAGATCTGCTGAAACTAGTTGCCCATTGTTTATTATTAAAAAATGTTGTAGTACTGACTCAGAGGCGTTTTATTTTATTAAAATAATGTAATTCAACTATGGCTGACTTTTTTGCTGATCTTTTGTTAATTTTTACATAATGGGTCTTCTTTTCATTTTTCTGAGATAAAAAAAAATTCATTTAATCAAGTACTACTTAAAACGATTCTTACAGTTCATCTCATCCATTTCTTTCAAAGTTTTAGGTTTTAACTTCGCCATTTCCATCAACGCTTTATTAGACGCAATCATATAGGGCATGCAGTTTTCTTTAGCTGCCATTATTCCCCTTTTATTTATCAGTAGCCTACAAAATAAAATATTATAAGTAAGTAATAAGTACTTCTCATCAGAAAATACGCACCTGTACAAGGTCAGTATTTCTTTTACTTCCCCAGACGTTCCTGTTTCATTGCTCATGAAAGAACTTGTACTAGTACTAGGTAGGGAACTTGGTATGTCGCTGTCTTTACTTTGCCATATATTTCTATAAGAAAATTTTACTTAGTGAAGTGGAACGGTCGAAACACCCTGTATACATTTCTGTTCCAATATCCGAAGAAGTCACCCTATAGATGTTTCTGAACTTGAATATTTCACGCTGGCTAATAGTTTGTTGTGGACTGTATATCTTATTTGTTCTTTTTGTAGGTTGACGATTTGTAATGAAAGAAAGCACTTTTAATTTTTAAACTTCTATTAAAAAAATCAACAACTAGCTTGTAAAAAAAGTTGGGCGACTGTTCATTGAAATTATTTGCTTGCAAGTACGAAAAGACTTGTTTATTATTTTTAATTAATTTGGCTTTGTTTAACGAAATGCATTGGCGTGATTCGAATTTTTATTTGGTTATTTAATTGAATATTTCTACACGTCTACCGCTTTCTACATAGTTTAATGTAGCCAAAACCGACGGTTTTACATGTTCTCCGAGGCATGGCGTAATATCTCTCAAGGTATGACGTTTTATTATTCTGACCCCACTAGATTCAGATAAGTCCTAATCTTAAATAAGAGGAGCTGCCACAGTATCAATAGTTTCTAGTCTTAAAAATGTACAGGGAAAAGCCATTCGCTTGATTGGCGATTCTAACTGTACTAAACAAGTTGGTCGGACGGAAGACTGAAAGCAGGTGACTTAAGTTGGTCGGACGGAAGACTGAAAGCAGGTGACTTAAGTTGGTCGGACGGAAGACTGAAAGCAGGTAACTTTAAGCTGGTCAGATGTAAAATCGGAAAGTTTCGACGATAAAATAAAGAATCTTGAATTTAAATTACAACTATATCATATCGTACAGTACGCAATTTGTAGATATTAAGACATAAACGGGTAAAAATAAATAAAAAAGTTTAATTACTCGACAAATAAACAAATATATCCTTACGCTTTGGTTTTTAAACACCTCAACATTTCTTTGGTGGGCTCCTCTATGAGTTCTTTTTTGGTATCCAACAAAAATTCTCGTCCGACATCTGTCATTTCTGTCACAGTCATAAATGTGCCTGAACGTTTTCTAATCAGTAATTCTTTTTTAATCAACATTTCACCTAAAATAAAAAAAAAAGTCTAGATTTTAAACGAAAACTCTGTTAGAAATTCAGTGAAACCCCTGCCGTCAGAAAACAAGCGACTTTGAATAATTTTTAATTTTTATGTAGCCTTTCAATATCGCCGTTATGAAAACATACTACAAATGGAACTAACATTAGAGCAAGCATTTTAATAGACCTTTAAACCATTAACTCTCAGCCAGGCCTTTCATACTTGCTTCGGGTAACAAAGAAATGTTTAAGAAAAGTTTCAACCTGCCATAAAGTAATTTTGGACGGAATCTTGAAAGCAGATAACTTCAGTCGGTCGGACGAAAGACTGAAAGCAGGTGACTTAAGTTGGTCGGACGGAAGACTGAAAGCAGGTGACTTAAGTTGGTCGGACGGAAGACTGACAGCAGGTAACTTAAGTTGGTCGGATGGAAGACTGACAACAGGTTACTTAAATTGGTCGGATGGAAGACTGGAAGCAGGTGACTTAGGCTGGTCAGACGTAAAATCGGAAAGTTTCGGCAATAAAATAAAGAATCTTGAATTTAAATTACAACTATATCATTTTAAAAATAAACAAACGTGTTTGTCAATACCTAGTTCCTTCCACCAAATTTCTAGTTTGCACTTGCCAGCTCCATGCAAGGGCATTCCAATATATACTTTCATTTTTTTCTCTCTTGAGCCTCTTAAAAAATGTACATATGTCATTAATCCAAAACTTCTATTTATAGTTGATATGGCAGTGAGAAGAAGCCTTGCATCCGCAGAAAAATCGTATTTGCCATTTTGATCCAGTTCCGTGTAAATGTCAGCATTTGGTTTTTGATGCGCTCTATTGATATAAAAAATATTTTACCTTAAAGTTGGCTTAAAAGAAAATAAATTAAAAGTTAAAAATGTTTTTGACTTACGAATTTTGACAATTATCACAACAAATATCCCGATTGGAAGCGTCCATTTTTTCATCAAAATAATTTATTATGAATTGCCTCCTACAATGATCTGTTTCTAAATAATCTTGAACTGTCAGCAGTTTATTTTGTGCTCTTTCCATGTTTTTGGCATTTTTGCAAGATTTTGAAATTAAAAACCTAAAATATTTAATAAATGAATTTACAATTTCAATCATTTTGAGATGATAAAACTTGATTTTATAAAATATCACTGCTTTTGACAAAAACGAATTTTGAAATAGGAGAGGAAGAGAATTTAAGAATACGAAAAGAAATCAAAGAAAAATACAAGATATTAGTGGGAAAAATAAAAATAAAAATTTGGGTGTCTTATTTCTTTTCAAGATAAAAATCAATTAAGAAAACAAATTTTGGGAATGTTATGGTGTAAAAAATAAGACAAAATTATGGGAAGTGTATCTTAAACGAATTAAAATAAAAAAAATATGTAAAAGGGACTTAAAAAAAGGTGATGGTTGTTATATGTTTTTGTTTTGGCGATTAGATTTGAAATGTCAGATGTGAAAGTAAATAAAGATTATTAAAAAGTACAATATAAAATAAATGAACAAAACAAAATCAGCTGATAATTTAAATGTTTAATACCTGCGGGTTTGAAAATCTTTACTGTCATAGAAAGAAATACAATTTGCAGGTTGACCATCTCTTCCTGCTCTTCCAACTTCCTGATAATATGCTTCGATACTATCTGAGACACCATAGTGAATCACATTTCTTATGTCAGGTTTGTCTATACCCATGCCAAATGCTATGGTCGCTACTATAACATCAATTTCGTCTTTCACGAATTTTTCATGAGTCTCCTTACGGATAGTTAGAGAAAAACCAGCATGATATGGGGCGCAGTTTATACCCTTAGCTGAAAATTGGTCCTAACTAATAACGTCTTTAAAATAAAAGAAAAATGGAATCCTTACCTTTCAGTAAATCACTTATTAATTCGGTTGTTTTCCTAGCAATACAATAAACTATGGTAGGGCCAGAAAATTTCCAGCCGGTGTCACAACGTACCATAACTTTTTCAAAATCATATCCAGGTATATTACTTTTTTTATTAACAGCAAAATAAAAATTGGGTCTATCGACACTAGTACAACAAAGTTGAGGATTCCTAAAAAATACGTATCAATAACTTAACGCTTGAGTGAGGCATTTGACAGTGTCCAACAGAAATTTTTGTTGCAGATTTCTTCAAATTAAAGAAGTAACTCAAAACTCAACATATTAGTACACAAAATAATAAACCCATAAAAAAATCACTAATATTTTAAAGTTATTGCTATAAAAAAACCTTTCTAAGCAATATAGTTTAAAGGAATGGTTTAAAATTTATGTAAACCTGTTTGGTTTTAAGAAACTTCTGAAAAACTGGTTTTCTGGTTGAAAAATCTACACTCCCAATTAATATTAATATTACTTGCTGAGGCTCTGGGGAAAACAAAAATTGTGGGAAAACCAAAAAAATCTCACACTATTGATTAGATCTTTATCAAGTACTTTTCTATTTTACACAATAATAATAATATATAACCCTAAATATTTTACTTCCACTTTGGAAAGTAGACCAAAACCTTGAGAATATAAATAATTAAAATTAATTTACCTTAATTTTAAATTTTCTATAATATCCTTCTTAACTACGTCAGTTGCAGTAGCAGTAACTGCTAATATTGGCACATTTGGCATTAAGACTCTCAAGAGCCCTAATTTTCTATATTGCGCCCTAAAATCATGACCCCAACTACTCACACAATGAGCCTCATCTATAGCAATGAGAGTTACTTTTAGTGTTTTACTCCATTCTTGTAATAATTCTAAAAAGTTTTGAATATTTTAAAAAGTTTATATATAAATATTAAGACGTACCCATCCCATGGTCACTGGCACAAAATTCAGGCGTTAAATAAACCAGCCTGTACTTATTTTCTTTGATTTCATCATAAGTTTGTACTTTTTTGCTATTAGCTGTTCCTAACAAACAAGCCGGGATATTAGCGACCTAAAAATAACTATTAAAATCTCCAATTTTGTTCATTAAAAGAATCATACAGTTAAAGCCAAAACTTGATCCTCCATTAAGGATATGAGTGGAGATATAACAAAAGTTACACCACCACAGAAAGCTGAAGGATATTGAAAACAAAGTGATTTTCCATAACCAGTAGACATTATAGCACAGTTGTCTCTCTTTTGGTTTAAAATAGAACCTATAATTTTCCACTGCATAGGTCTAAATGTCTTGTGACCGAATAAACGATGCAAAGCAGATAAATGCTCAGCATTAGGACTGTCTTGGAAGTCTACATTTGTACTAGCTACAGTAGCTACTGGAAGAGATGCTTCAGTTTGAGCTAGCTCCTAAAAATAATAGGATTTAAAGAAAAATAGTTAATGCTAGTAAAGTATAATTACATTTATAACTTCATCATCCCAATCCTCCCCAAAGTCGTCTGTTAAGTCTATTACACTCATAGTAATTGAATAAAAAAATAACACATTTACTTAAACTTGAAAAATCAAACTTCACTGCACATAATAGGCAATAGTTTTAAATTTAAAAAATGACAAATACAAATACTCTAGTGATAAATGATAAGATAAAACAATCCGTATTTCGATTTTTCAAATCGGTAGAATCAGAATTTGAAGTTTTTATTCAGTTACTGAAAAAAATATCAACAAAACATATCTTAGGTTAGGCGACTTGACATTTAATTTTATTCTTCTTCTTATTCCTTTTTTGGGCTATGTAACATTTAATTTTAAGAAATGGGTTACTACTTCATAGATGACAGCACTTGTTCTGTAATTCATTAAAATTTTCTGACAGGATCGGAGTGGGATGTGAATGAGAAATTTACAGAATTTAAACACGCAAAAAAAAAAGAAAATGACATTTGATTTGGTTTTTGTCACGTTTTTCTGCATATTTAGCTTTTTCTACACAGATTATTTGGTAAACTTTCCATTTTTACATAAAACTTTTAACGACTAAATAGATAATTCAAAATGGTTTATCCCCATTCTTATCGGACAGAACATAGTGAAACGGTAACTTCAAGTGCCTCTTATGGCGAATACTTTTTGGGTTCTGAAAGTAAAGTTAAAATCCAGCCAGCCCTTTTGAAGGTGAGAATCTATAATTATTTAGGCCAGTTATGGCGGCTCCAAGACGGGGGACACTAGGGGCAATTGGCCCCTCCAAAAAACGTCCGGCAATGAGAGGATATTTCTCATATATGCGTAAACCAAATGTTTTGAATTTTTTTTTGTAGATTCCAGGTCCATTTATATCCTAAAAAACTCAATTTTTCCCTCAAAAATGGCCCAAACATTTTTTTTTCGGTAATTTTGACATTGCCAATCGTTCCTTATACAAAATTTACTCGGCGAAACTAAATTTTAATTTTTTTGATTTTTTTTTGTAGATTCTAGGTCCATTTATATCCTAAAAAACTCAATTTTTCCCTCAAAAATGGCCCAAACATTTTTTTTCGGTAATTGCCAATCGTTTCTTATACTAAATTCATTCTGCGTAAACCACATGTTAATTTTTTTGAATTTTTTTTTGTAGATTCTAGGTCCATCCTAAAAAACTCAATTTTTCCCTCAAAAATGGCCCAAACATTTCTTTCGGTAATTTTGATGTTGCCAATCGTTTCTTAGACAAAATTCATTTCGCGTAAACCAAATTTTAATTCTTTTGAATTTTTTATGTCGACTAGGTTCATTTATATCCTAAAAAACTCATCTTTTCCCTCAAAAATGGCACAAACATTTTCTTTTTGTAGTTTGTAGGTCCATTTATATCCTAAAAAACTTACTTTTTACCTCAAAAATGGCCCAAGCATTTTTTTCCGGTAATTTTGATATTGCCAATCGTTTCTTATCCAAAATTCATTCTGCGTAAACTAAATTTTAATTTTTTTTGTTATGCCTCTATTAAAAGATATCTTCAGTTTTATAAAAATCGGTGAGAATTTTAGAAATTATAACTTCCGGTCAAATTTTCTATGAGAAAACAAAAAAAACTTAAAAACTAATGTCTTCCTGAGAAAGTCTCCTCTCTAAAATGCTTCCTTTTTTTTCTTTGCGTACATTTTAGGCAAAGATACTTTAAGTCGACCACTCAACCAAAACACAATTTTTATACAATCTACGCGCGTTTCGCCAACTATGTTGGCATCACCAGGAGTTGATGATAGACTAGTCTTTTGGTCAATATCCTTCTCTGGCAACTGGGCGTTCTTAAGGAAAAAAGAACATTTATTGATAATTTATTTAACAGATCATGCAGGCCATTGACTCTAAGAGGGAAACATCTCAAGAAAACCTCGCTAAAATGATCCAAATACAGTCCATAACATCTGACATCCGCTATAGGGACGAGGTCAAAAAAATGGTCAAATTCATTGGGGAATGGTTGGAAAAATTGGAATTTAAATTCGAAGTTTTTAATATTGGCTATTATTACGTTAGGAAAGAGAAAATAAGACTTCCACCGGTCATATTGGCCACTTTGGGGAATGATCCTAATAAAAAAACAGTGAGTATGTTACGAGAATACTAACGTGAATTTAAATAAAAATAAAAACACATTTTCAAACAACAATTTTCAATTTTTTGAAGGGATTTTGTTGATATTATTATATTGCCAAAAATAAAGGTAATTTACCAGTGGCGGTTCTAGAAATTAAGGGCGGGGGGGGCACATACAAATTTTTTTTAATGATCTGATTCTATGCTTAATATTGCCAAATCATTCAACATTTGTTCACCTATTGTGGATCTAAGATAGGTTTTTATATGTTTTAATCTACTAAAAGTGCGTTCAGCAGTTGCACTATTAGTGCCTATTAGTGAAGTGAAATTAGAATTTTATATGGATGTAAGAGCTAAGTCAATTTTTTTTAATTTTTTCGATTTTATACATAAAGGGAAGCTTGTAAAAAATTTTTTAATAAATTTGGGAGCTTCGCGAGATATGTGCCAAAAACGGCATTTTTGGTATTTTTCGAGTGGATGGCTTCACTATTTTTTAAGAGTCAAACCTCAAAAACGAATTCGCGCACATTATTTTTTTTACTGAATTGGCAATAAATAACCAAAAAATCCTCGAATTTTCTTAAAAATTGGAAAAAATATGTATTTTTATGTCGGGAAGACATGGTAAAAATTAAAAAAAAAAAGTGTATTTGTCCAGCCAAAATCGGCATTTTTCGAAAAAAAATTGAATTGACCGTAATTTTTGAAAAAACAATAGTAGAGAAAAATATTTTATCTTAAAAAGAAGGATTTTCTGTGTACTTTTGTCTAAGAAAATTTATTTCTTTATTTAAAGTGCACAACTTAGGGAATAATAAAAAAAAATTCGATTTTCATTTTTTTATATTGATTTATATTGATTTATATTGATTCGTTCCCTCACAAAAATCTTACTTTAGAACCTGAAATATTTGTTTTATTTTTTTAAACAATTTTTGGGCTGAAATACAGTTTTTCTAAGAGAATCAAGCATAAATATCGTGATAAAAACATTGGAAAAAAATGAAAATCGAATTTTAATTTTTTTATTATTCCATAAATTGGTCACTTTAAATAAATAAATAAAATGTTGGATTTTCTTAGACAAAAGTACACACAAAATCCTTCTTTTTAAGATAAAATTCATTTCTCTACTATTGTTTTTCCAAAAATGGGGGCCAATTCAATTTTTTTTCGAAAAATGCCGATTTTGGCTGGACAAATAAATTTTTTTAAAAATTTTTACCATGTCTTCCCGACATAAAAATATATATTTTCTCCAATTTTTAAGAAAACTCGAGGATTCTTTGGTTATTTATTGCCAATTCATTAAAAAAAAATGTGGGCGAATTTGACTTGGCTCTTACATCCATTTTCAGAATATTTTCGTTTAATTTCACGCAACTATATGGTGATAAATATTCGGTACAATTTGGCTAGATTCGGAAATGCATTTTCAAGATCATTTGAAATGATATATGGTAATATTTCTTCAGTTGTTACACTAATTTCATTATCTTTAAGTTCTCTAAATAATAAACTAAAAGATTGGTATTCAGCAATTACATCACTAGTTATAAAATCGAAGGGGTGCCAAAAACGACATTTTGTAAAGGGCGGGGGGGGGGCATACTGCCCCCCTTTGCCCCCCCGTGGCGCCGCCGCTGTAATTTACTCTTACGCAAAATTTATATTTTTTGACGAACCTCGTATACGACTCAAAAATTTTCTATCTGATGCAGAACTTTTTATAATAGTGGAGTGAAATTAGGATTTTTTGTACTGAAATTTAGTTTTTCTAAGAGAATCAAGCATAAATATCGCGATAAACATAATAAATTGGACAAAAATGAAAATCGATTTTTTTTTCAATATTCAATATACAAATGTATTCGGATATTGTCCAATTCGGATGATGAAGTATATATTATTTCGTTAAAGGTCTGTGCATACTCCCATTTGGATGTTCCCGATCCAAAACACCAAGAAAATTGGGACACGGACCCATGGACTTTGACTGTAAAGGATAATTCCTTTTATGGAAACGGAGTTGGTTGTGGCAAAGGAACCCTAACATGTTGGTTACATGTTATAGAGGTAAAATATCTTAAAATTTGATTCGCTTAATAATACTCACGGCTAGGCCAACTTAAATCATTAAAAAAAAGCAATTATGAAAAAAAAACATATTTGTATCATTACAAATATTTATTAATACTCTTTCAACAGAAATAATAATAATAGTAGTGGGTAATAATAATAATAATAATAATAATAATAATAATAATAATAATAGGGAGTAGGTGGCTCAGTGGTAGAGCACTGGACTCATAATCCAAGGGTTGTGGGTTCGAATCCCACCGACGGCAGAAATCATTTTCTGATTTTTAATTAATTAAAAATTTAGAAATTCATTTTCATATACCAAGTGTGATTCCCCACTGGACCATTCACTGTTGGGTTCTAATTAACAGTGTTGTTCCTAAAGTGGCGCTGGGAAACAGTAACAAAGCCTACACAGAACACGAGGCTAATGACCAGAGTAGTCGATGCCGTTTACACTGAAGAAAAAAAAAAAATAGTATTTATTTTTAAAAATTTATTTAAAATTTTCTTTTGTATTATATATTTCGAAGCGAGCGTGCAGCACATAGGCCAACATTGCAAGTATTTAATATTTCACGACTGATAGTCCATTAAACGAAGGTATCAACCCAGGTACATTCACCCTCGAAAATCTCAGCTGTCTGAAATTTGTGGAAGGGCGGGAAAATGGCCCATTGGTCGCAAAAATGTGTTTTTTTTGCCTACTATTTTCCCCGGTATTTCCGACACTTAGAGAATTTTTGTTTGGACGAAATGAAGATATATTCATTACCTACAAAAATGATCCTCATCATTTTTGTCAAAAATATGATACTTTTCGACATAACCGGCTCCAAAATGCACCCCTATTGTTAGCTCCTGCCCTGCATTTAGAGAGCACGCTCGAAAGGAATGACACTCCCAAGCGGATTACAAATTTTTCAATAAATCACGTAAAAATTAATATTTTTTCATGATTCAAAGTTTATATGAAAGAAGGAACCTATAATATCATGTTACTTTTACCTTTTATCTATTTCTCTGAATTATTGAAAAACCGGGCCAAAGTTTGTTTTTGCTCGATATTTTGACCCTCCTATAAATTTATTCATATTTTTTTTATCAAAACTAATTTCACCGAATCCTTTTGGATAATGGGGCTTTGCAAGGTGTTAAATATATTCAGAAAGATTGAATAAATTATTTTTATGGCGTTTTTTTTGGATTTCTGGAGTTTTCGAAAATGCTCGGGTCTATCGGGAATTAAGAGATAATCAAGGACCACATCGGTTTTCAGCGCACATCATTAGAAAGCTTAGCTTATCCCCTTTTCGATGGCATCTTTCTTTTTTTTCCATATTTTTGGACTGTTTAGCGCGCTTTAATTAACCCGAGCGCATACGTTAAGGGTTTAATTTGTATCTTCAAACCTTTCTTTTAGGCTTTTAAATATTGTCAAATGCCACTACCTGTCAACATTAAGCTTTGCATTGAAATGATGAATCATCAAAATAGCGAAGGCTTTGGGGCTTTTGTTTCAACAAAGAAGCAAGACTTTTTTAATAAAGTAGATTTCGTAGCACAAGTGAATGGACAATGGATAGGCCCAAAGATACCTTGTATAATATACGGTACTGTCGGTAAGTTCTCAAATTTTAACTGACTTTACAGGACGTACTACAATTTAAACATGGAGTGCCACGGGGTTCCTTTTTTAGGCCCCTATTTTTTGCCATCTGGTCGTTAGACACTTCAATTCAAAAAGTGGACAAGTTACGTCAGCCCAAGGGGGTTGGCTTGAACAAGCTGTTAAGTTTTTAAAGGTTTTTTTTGTAATAACTCAATAAGTAAATCGATAATGAGGTAATATTCCTCCTGATATGTAAGGGGAACATCGAGAGATCGGTTTTATTGGCATTCTTCAGAATTAATCCTCTCCAAGTGATCAACATCTTAGGGGTTAAGTCAGGAGATCTGACAGGCCAACGGAAATGGATGTAATTGCATATATGAATGAATTAAAATTTTAGGCATTCTGCATATGGAAATTACCCTTGAGGGAGATTCAATTGAGAATCTTAAAAAAGATTTAAAGACGATTTTGGATACTATAGTTAACGAAAGACTTGAAATTATAATACCACATTACAGTGACATGGTCCACCAGATCGGGCCTGATGAAGAGAGACTCTACGATAAAATTCGTGAATTTCACCCGAAGGAAATAAGGTATATATTGTATCAATTTTTACGTTACCGGTTGTCCACATATCGCGGTTTGAAATTGACGAATTCTTCCAAGACACTGAAAATAGCTTTTTCGTTAATAATTATTTCGCGGAAATTTCCCTCGGCCAAAGTAGTAAAGCAAAACACGTACTGCGACCGAGAAAGGGTGGGGGTGGGCTAAAAGGGGGTCGGAGGCCCTAACGGTAGCTGTGAAGCCCTATATGTGAAGACAGGTGTTTAGAAAAGTTAGGTTAGTGTTCAGATCTAACCTAACTGCATTGACAGCTGACAGGACCCCCCGAGAGGCTGAAAGGCCCCCCCGAGAGGCTGACAGGACCTGAGGCCTTCAGATTTTAGCTATATATGAAGACAGGTGTCTAGAAAAGTTAGGTTAGTGTTCAGATTTCAATTGAGGAATTTTCCAAAACTGACACACTGAAAATAGCTTTTTCGTTAATAATTATTTCACGGAAATTTCCCTCGGCCGAAATTTAAATTCTGGCGATTTTGGGGGAGTTATATGGATTTTTGAGTGATTTTCTAAAAAATCCATGTGTCGTATCTCCCTTATTATTAACGATATCGAATGGTACTAAAGGGAATTTTGTAGATTTGGACGAGCAGATTCCGAATCTTTTTTAATATTTGAGCTATCTCTTCGGACAGTCGAGAAATAGGCGTTCAAAAAATGACCTAAATCGTCCTCGGCACCCCACCTGTAAAATTGAAAAATTTGAAAAAATTTTGATGTCTGTTTTTGATGTTGTCTTATAGATTTTGGTCCGTAGATTTCAAAAATGTCCAGTTTTTTGGTCTAGCTCTAACGGAAGTGCCTCAAAAAGGCTTTCAAAGTTGGAAAAGTTTTATGTTCGTTTTTTATGCCATCTTATAGTCCATGAAGAAAAATGTAAAATTTTTTGATCTTGCTCGATCGGAAGTGCCTTAAAAACGCATTTGAAATTTTCAAAAAACACTCCGAAAACGCAAAATCTTAAGAATTCGCCATTTTCGTATAGTCCATCTTATAGTGCTCGACGAGTAGATAAAAAATCACCCATCATTATCAATTTTTACTTTACCGGTTGTCCACATATCGCGGTTTGAAATTGAGGAATTTTCCAAAACTGACACACTGAAAATAGCTTTTTCGTTAATAATTATTTCACGGAAATTTCCCTCGGCCAAAATGTAGTAAATGGAAGTACTAATTCATGATATATCTCGAAATTTAAATTCTGGCGATTTTGGGGGATTTATATGGATTTTTGAGTGATTTTGAAAAAAATCCATGTGTCGTATCTCCCTTATTATTATCGATATCGAATGGTACTAAAGGGCATTTGGGGGATTTATATGGATTTTTGAGTGATTTTGAAAAAAATCCGTGTCGTATCTCCATTATTATTATCGATATCGAATGGTACTAAAGGGCATTTTGTAGATTTGGACGAGCAGATTCCGAATCTTTTTTAATATTTGAGCTATCTCTTCGGATAGTCGAGTTTTTTAAACTTGGACTCGTGTCATAACAGAATGCCATATGAAATGCGTTGCTTAATATACTATTATTTAATTTATTTAACATCTGACATTTTTTCAAATCATTAACATAAACATCAAAAATCAGACATGTCATTACTAACGATCATCTTTCATTTTTTATAAAGTCTTTTTACATAGTTTTTTATAATTCGTTTTAAATTACACTTAACATAATTTTGCCCCATTTTTTACACCATAACAATATATAGGTACACTTTTGACACAATGACACAATACTATTGTATATAAAAAACACTTCTTTTCCAAATTCGCTTCTCTTATTATATGTATACGGGATGTATGTCTATATCGTGATTTTTTAAATTTTTTAAATTTTTTAATTTTTTTATTCTTTAATAGAGAGGAATAACAAAAAAATTGAAAAACTTTTAATATCGTGTACCTATTTTGTTAATAAGAAATAAAGTTGGTGGGTTTTTTATTTAAAAAGAAATTTCTTCAGGGTTTTGTTTTCGTTATTGTTGTTTCTGTATCGATTAATATTTTAATATCAAAATTTACCAAATGACATAAGCAACGAATCCAAATCTGTCATTTGTCTTGTCAATATTATTTTTTCGTTCTATTTTGTCTTGTTGATCCGAAAAAGCTTTAGATGAAGATTATTACTTCAGATCTCCGATTTGATGTGGATTTTGACTATTTCTTCTTTCGTACATATTTAATTTTTGGCCTTAATGTCATGTTCTTTGGTAAAATTTCTTCTTCTACTTCAGTTGTATCATAACCACCAATAAAATGTCCAATGTATGCTTCTAGGGAAAGTTTGCCTCCTCACAAGAGAGATTGGGGCAAGGTTAGACTCCTCATGCACTTCTGGCGTCTTCCTTCGATCTTTTTCGATGAGCTCGAAGAATGCAAATGTCAAAACCGCGATAAGAAGATGATTAGAAATCGTTTCATTCTAAAAATCGTTCCCAGACAGACTGTGGATTTTACATTGGAGCTAGTTCAAAAGCACGTATCTAAGGTGATCAAAGACAAGAATATTAAAAGTAAAGTGAACCTAAAATGCGTGTCTTCTACCAGGCCCTGGGTCGAAGATCACAATTCGGTCAACTATCAGTGTGTTAAAACGGCGATTATGCAGGTAACAAACTATTATCTATTTCTCGAACTAATTCGGATCTACTCTTTTATTTCATAGATTTTTGGGTACTTTTACTCGTTTTTTTTAGTCAAAATCTGTTGTCAACAACTCCATACGTTGCCATCAACTTAAAAATCTGTTGCCATAAATTTCAAAATGTATTGACATCGTCTTTAACATTTACTGTCTTCAACTTAAAAAACTGTTGCTAATTATATCAAAATCTGTTGTCATCAATTTCTAAATCTGTTGTCATCAAATTCTAAATCTGTTGTCATCAACTTCAAAATCTGTCGCCATAATTTTCAAAATCTACTGATTTCAATTTTAAAATTTGTTGCCATAAATCTTTTGGTATCAATTTCAAAATACGTTGTCGTCAATTTAAAAAACTGTTGCCATACATTTCAAAATCTATTGTTACCAATTTTAAAATTTGTTGCCATAAATTTCAAAATGTATTGTCATCAACTTTAACATTTATTGTCATCAATTTAAAAAAATGTTGCTAATTATATCAAAATCTGTTGACATCAATTTTTAAATCTGTTGTCATCAATTTTAAAATACGTTGTCATCAATTTAAAAAACTGTTGCTATACATTTCAAAATCTGTTGTCATCTATTTCAAAATACGTTTTCATTGACTTTAAAAACTGTTGCCATACATTTCAAATTCTTTTGTCAGCATTTTCAAAATCCTTAAAAACTGTTGCTATACATTTCAAAATCTGTTGTCATCAATTTCAAAATACGTTTTCTTTGACTTCAAAAACTGTTGCGATATATTCCAAAATCTTTTCTCAGCAATTTCAAAATAAGTTTTTATCAACTTTAAAAACTGTTGCCATACATTTCAAAAGCTGTTGTCATCAATTTCAAAATATGTTGTCATCAATGTGAAAATCGTATTTCTTATTTGGCAACAGAAGGATGATAATGCAGTAATTAAAGAAAATAATGAAAATATTAAATAATTTAACTATAGCCTATTAAAAAATAGATTTTTATAAATTTATTTTACAGATATTTAAAGAGGAACCAAGTTTGACTCGAGAAGACAAAGGACTCGAACAGGCCGCCATATTTAATACAGTTTTGGAGAAAAATCTCGTCATCATACCAGTATGTTCAAAGGGATCACATCTGGGAAAAGCAAATGAACACATATCTTTGAGATGTTACTTCGAGGCCACAAAATTAATTGCAGCTTACATGTTCCAACTAGCGATTCAATCTAAAAAGAAACATAAGGTTGCCGAGAAGCCGAAAAAATGAGAAGTTAGCCTTATTTTAAAAGGTAAATATGATTTGGAACATGTGTTTATTTATTTTTTTTAAGGTTATTTTGAGTACCATATTTAAAGGTAGACACATAACGTGTTGTTTGTATTGTATATTTGTATTATATGTATATTTTAATAAGAAATGAATATATTTTGTACAAAAAAAAGTTTTTATTTCTGGTTTTTTTCGACATAATAATAAAAAAATCTTGACTTGAGGTTTCCACTGTTGTGCTTGTTCTTTTTTACCAGGCTAAGTAAAAAAATGTTTTTAGCAGTCCTTCTTGACATGAAAAAAGTTGTGTTAACATTTCGTACATTTTTTTATACCAACTGGCTTATATTCTGCACTTTCGCGACGAATTTTCTTTCCGGGTTTATTGAAATGGAAACTACACTATCCTCCTAACTCTCCCTCTCAATTCGTCACCGCGGGTGCATTTATTTCCCCAAGCCTCGTGTCGGATGGCGAGGTTGGGGTTTCAGCCTCTTTTTGTAATGGAAAGTCTACTCAATTGTCTGGTAGTCTGCCTTTGGAATGTGCGTGTGTTTTGTCGGTTTCCAGGTGGCCTTGTCGTCAGTTCAAGGTTGCCAATTTTTGAGTAATTACTCATATTTGTGAGTATTTTACTAGTCTGTAAGTAATTTTGTGAGTAAAGGGCAATTGTGAGTAAAATTGCGAGTAACACTGCGTCAGTTGTCTAGTACTTGGCCTGGGCCGTGTTTGTCTAAACCTCTCGTAGATGGAAACAACCTAGTCAAATGATTGAGAAACGAATCAACTGGAGCACGGTGTGCGCAACCGTCACGAAGATCATGCGGGAAAAGGAGACAGAGGAGCGCGAGAGAGAGAAGGGAGATAAGACCAGCAGCACCCTGAAGATAAAGCCCACAAGCAAGTGCCAGAGTGCTGCAGGAGGCGAAAAGAACTGGTTTTAGCATGTAGGCTACAGGATAAGGTGCTCTTGTCCTGTAGAATCCTGCACACCAGGGATATCTTCCCAGAAGTCTTTTAAAGTTTTCCAAAAAAAAAATACCTCTCGCATCTAAAACAAATTTTATTAGAGGCATAGTCACCTGAGACTCTTTTATTATTGTCGAGCCATTTCCTGGGACTTCATCATTTTGTTGAACATGGTCATCATGTCCGGCAGTTGTTTTGTTTCGCCTTTGTTTGTTAGTTTTGGTGTTGTATTTCTTAGAGCATTGGAGCACCCTCTATAGTTTGCCCAATGTTCGCATTGTATTCCACCTCTTTAACCTAATTGTACAGTCCACTTTTGCCTTGGCCAAATATTAAGGCGATTAGCGCTGGAACAGCACAATTCCCGACATGATCTAATCGAGCCGGATTTAATCCAGACAAGAACAATTGCAGTTTCATTTAAATTAAAATAAATCGTGTGACAGATTATCCCCCTCTTTCAATCTCGGCAAGACTTTAGTGTTGTGATCAAAATTCATTTTTTTTTAATCGCGTACCAATACCAATACGAATTCTGAGAAATTAGGTGATTAAAATTAAATCAAGCTCTCGTAAGGCGCTCCAGGGCGTGACTCGCCCATTTGGCAGCGCCGCCCCTGATAACGAGAGCAAGATATACTTGTCGGGAGAGGTGAGAGAGCCGCAGAATTATGAGGTTCTATCTTGGGCCCCCTCATTACACGGTGGGTAGTGAACGTCACGATTTCGGTTTTAGCAAAATGTATGTGTACATTATACTCGTACCTACCACTCGATACTTGATAATAACTTATGTTATTATCAGAGATGAGATATTATTCGCACATTGTTGTTTTTTTTCTTTGTTAGATGTTTTTGAGATTCTTGTGTACTTAATAAGTTAAACAAAGAAGAAAGTTATTTGATGGTTTTCATTTGCTCCTCTATGTAGTTATCCAGTGAAATAGAAAACCTTAAATATATTTGTTTATGTATATAGGGAGTACAAATTTGCTCGGTCCAAAATAATGAATGAATTTTCCATTGCTGATACTTCTTTCTCCCATCTCTCAGCCTTGTGGCGATAAACTTGCTTAATTAGTGATGGACATAGCGCCAGTTTCTTAGGCTAGCTAATGAAGAGCTTTCAGGGCGAGAATCGGCTATATTTTGAGTTTTTTTTGAGGGCGTCATCACATTTGAAATTTTCTTTTATTTAAAAATAGAAACATGTGAAAACAAAGAAAAAAATGATCTGTGCCTTTAAAAATGACTAATTTTAAATTAAATAAAAATTTAATGGGATTTATTAATAATAAAAAAATTACAATAGCTGAAGGCTTTTTAAGAAAACAAACAATATTATAGCTGAAGGCTAGAATTATTATGAATAAATTAAAAAAATTAAATAAGATGAGTAAATATCCTTTAAGAGTAGCTTTACAAGTATTTTGACGATAATAACTGAGCTTGTTTTTCTGTGAGTTGGATGGATCTCACCGTTTGTCCTATTGGAGGTTGGACGGTCAGACGGTTGAGGAGACTGTTTCTAAACTTTGGCTTTGGCTCCACGGAAACTGGGGTCAGTTGGACAGAAGATAACACTGGATTTCAAGTGTTCTAAACTATATTCTGGCTAGAGGACATCTAGTCTTTTAACCTCTAGATTGGTTTTCTCCTCGGAAAGGAGCCTATTTTCAGCGATATCACATTTTATGAGAAGTCAAAGTCTCTGACAACTGGACTATATGTCAAATTTCTTAGTCCGATTCTGTTCAACGTATGCTAAAAAAATATTCAATAAAAGTATAAGCACAAGATGCTATCGCAGGAGTAATAAATGAAATAATTTGTAGTTGTCCAATCTGTACATCTGAAAGAGAAAATGCTTTTACTATTTGGTTAAAAATATATTCGAGAACTGCTCTAACTATATCCCCAGAGGTGTTGAATTTCTTTCATTAAAGAGATAAACATCTAAAAACAATATTTTTTGATAAATTAGATTGTCAATGTTCAGAAACAGAATTGGTTTTTTCGGTAATAAGCATATTGCTTTCAAATAAATTTGGGTTGATTTACGCAACACCTATTATTATACAAATGTATTTAAATTATGATATTTGAGATTTATAATGTGAACGAAATACGCCTATTTGGTATAGGTTTAAATAAAGACATTAACAAGATTTATTGCATAGTAGATAATAGTAAAACAAATCTAATAAACATCATATAATTATAATGTTAAATATTTGCATAATTTCACGGGTGTATACAAATATCCAAATTAAGAAACCAATCGATTGCACCTATATCAGCAGATTTAAAAATAAAGGAGAAAATAGTTCTGTAAAATGTATGACATGTCTTTACTTTTTTGAGGAAGGGGGGGGGGGGGGGGGGTTGGGAGAGGCATAATAAAAAATTATTAAAAAATTTTTTTATCTGTCTTAGTCCTGCGTCAAATCCACAGATCAATAACTACTTTTCAATACTGTTTTGTACATTAAAGATAGTCCAACAAATTAACGCCACAAAAACCCCAAACCATCAAGTCAATTTGCAGGTATTCATAGGTACATTTACCTCCGAAAATCTCAGCTACGTTGAATTTGTGGAAGGGTGTGAAAATGGCTCTAGAGTTCCCGAAATATGACCCTTAGAGCATTTTTGTTTAGACAAAAAATGAAGAGCAGTTCATTACCTACAAAAGTTGTCCCTATAATTTTTTTCGCTACACTAATGTTTTTTGCAAAAACGGCGTTTCAAAAATTCGCAATTTTGAAAATCTCAAAATGGTCCTTGATTATCTATTAATTCTCGATAGATCAAAAAAAAACGCCCTAAAAAAACATGTTGTCTATGAAAATACACAAAAATAATTTATTGAATCTTTCTGAATATATTTAACACCTTGCAAGGACCCATTATCCAAAATGATTCGGTGAAATTAGTCCTGATAAAAAAAATACGAAGACATTTATAGGAGGGTGAAAATATCGAGCAAAAACAAACTTTGGCCCGGTTTTTCAATAATCCAGAGAAATAGATAAAAGGAAAAAGTAACATGATATTATAGCTACAGGTTCCTTCTTTCATCTGAACTTTGAATCATGAAAAAATATTAATTTTTACGTGATTTATTGAAAAATTTGTAATCCGCTTGGGAGTGTCATTCCTTTAGAGCGTGCTCTCTAAATGCAGGGCAGGAGCTAATAATGGGGGTGCGTTTTGGAGCCGGTTATGTCGAAAAGTATCATATTTTTGACTAAATTGATGAGGATCATTTTTGTAGGCAATGAATTGATCTTCATTTTCGTTCAAACAAAAATTCTCTGTGTATATTTTCGGAAATATCGGCGAAAATAGGCGAAAAAATTTCAGACTGCTGAGTTTTTCGGGAGTAAATGTACCCATGAATACCTGCAAATTAAAAAAAATGGTGCCGGACAGACCTGATGCCCGGGTTGGCACCAATTTGATTTGAGTTTGATTTGAATCGAAGCAAAGTTAATATCTGTACCTTTTAAAGAGTTTTTATATCAAATCCACTGAATTATAAAGTCAACAATGCAGTTATAGGCAGGTACAAACCTATCCAAATACATCATAATCGTCTCAAATCCGTGCAAAACTAAGGAAGACTTAGTTGGTCGACAAACCATTTTGTGGTGTACCAAAACACTATACTTAGCGCAATCGTGACAAGACATCTCAACTGTACGAGTTCGTAATTATATACGGCACTTGCTGGACCGCCCGTCCTATTAACTAGCCAATAAAGTCTCCACATTTTCCTTTAATTATAATTCCTGATGTGATTTTTCAACTTTGAGCATTCTATGGAATTCCTTATTTTTTTTTGGATAATTTATGGGTAATTCGTATCAAAATATACTTAAATGTCAGGGAAAATATTGTTGACAAAGCTTAAAGAAACTTTCTTATTTCTTAAAATATGTGTGTAAGGGATTTCGATTTAATAATAAATAAAGGAATCATAATCGAATATGGGGGTCACACGATATCGTAATATATACAATACAAAAGAAAAATACAGAAATGATAGGCAGGTAAGTACAACATTATTTATGTTACTGAATATACATATGGTGATTATACTTATACAGTGTGCAAAACTAACAGTGATTCTCATTTCAGGTAGTGGTTGACCTTTTCAATGTTGTCATGAGATACTGATATCAAATACTATTAAACGAGCAAGGTTTGTATGTGTGTATGTGTGTGTGTCCAGAGGATCTCGAAATCCACTCGTCAGAATTCAATGAAACTTTCAGGGTAGACTAATTCCTATCTAAATCGACAGAAAATGTAGGTCTCATGTCTGTGAAAATTCGATCTTCCGAGATATTTACAAGAAAAGTTAAGCTTTTAGTTTTATTTCCTAGCAACGGCACATAATATATAGTAATATATACTATAAAGGATAGATGAGTACAGTAAAAGTGGGGATATAACGTCACATTCCATAGGCGTACTTTGCAAAATAAGTTTCTATAATATAAATAAGGTCACAGCATATAAAATATATATACGCACTTCGTAGATTAAATTTTGAAGTTATATTATTTACAAAAAATAAAAATAAACTTTATGCATCCGACACTTTAACATTACGAATTAAATTTAACCAATAAATAACAAGGAGGATTATATGTTGGGATTAAACTTTTTTTAATCTCTTGGCATTAAAAGTAACGCTTCTGTACTTACCTAAACTCAAAGATTAAAAAAAAAGTTAGTTTAAGAACTATCTTTAAAAGTCACTGTCTTCACTAAAACTACTGGTATCACTATAATTGTCTTTTCTGAGGTTTATTATTATCGGTTCTATTAAATTATCCATTGATATATCCACTTTCCTAAATGAATTTTCCACATTTTTAACATGACCAATGCATTTTCCCCAATGTTCTCTATTTATATCTGAAACTGCCTTCAAAAACAAATTTCGCAGATCAGGAAATTTAAATGTTTTATTGTTTTAAGAAACATAACCTTTTAATAATTGAGACCAGATCAGTTCAATGGAATTTAACTCTGCATGGTTCGGAGGCAATCTGAGAATTTTAATTCCTTTTTCTCTGGCCATCTCATCCATAATATACTTTTTGAATTTGTTTTTATGTTGCCTTGCTATTACTAATAATTCTGCCTTCAAGGATTTAGGAGGACTGATAATATTTTTATAATGAAGCCATTTTGAAATATATATTAATGCAAAATTCTGAATCAATTAAAATACATACGATACGGCTATGAATAAATAAAGTCTGAATTATCTGTCAAAAGAACAAATTTATTACAGTAAAAACCATGGAAACAAGAATCTAGACAAAAACTATATTAGGCCGATCAGATGTATTCAAATTTAAATTTTAACTACAAATAAGCATTGAAGGATGAGGTAAAAATAAAATTTCTACCTCTTGAACCTGTACTACGTTTTGCAAATTAAATACTGCACTACTCCTTTCTTCTGTATAGTATAGTAGTAAAAAGGTTTGACTTTATTTAATTCCTGGCGTTTTAATCTGAAAGAATTCAATTTTAAATTTGTCGCTTTATATAAAAAAGGAAAGGTTCATTTGACGGACATAAATAATTTGCTTGTCAAATGACAGCCATCTCATAAATTCAAAGTTGAAAATACAACGTTGCCAATTCAATTTCAGAAATCATGGGTTTAGGTAAATATTTATAGGAACGTTGAGTAACACTGTTAAAATGGACACTTGTCAAAATGTGACACCTGTAAAAACGTGACAACTGTTAAAATGTGATACGTGTCAGAATGTAACAACTGTCAAGAGAGAGAGAGAGAGAGAGAGAGAGAGAGAGAGAGAGAGAGAGAGAGAGAGAGAGAGAGAGAGAGAGAGAGAGAGAGAGAGAGAGAGAGAGAGAGAGAGAGAGAGAGAGAGAGAGAGAGAGAGAGAGAGAGAGAGAGAGAGAGAGAAAAAAAAAAGAATGAATGCTTGTACACGTGTACTATTAACATAGATTTCAATTTTTTATTTTACAAGAAACTTTAAAGAGACATTTAAAATTCTCTATTTTCATAGTACATTTTAAGGTTGATTGTGACTTTGTATTTTCCAAGAACAAATTGTAATCTAATGTACGAATGAACTATTTTTGTAACTGAAAATTTTTGAAAAAATATGATATCAATATCTGCCACACGTCGAGAGTCTGGTCACAGGTTTTTGTGGAGGTTTTTACCCAAGTATGAATATCAGACCTATAATTTTCCTTCACAGCAGATCAATAAATAGTAAAATCAATTGAACATAAAGTTTTTCTTATATAGTGATAAATAGAGTGAGCTGAGCGATCTTCTGTTGGCGGGACGTGTGCCCTACACGCTGCTGTTGCCCGTCCCGGAAACGGGGCCTGTCCACCGTGACCATTCGCGAAGATCAAGCGTCAGTAGATGTTGCCCTAAAAGGGTGAAATCCCCAGAAACTAGGCAACTTTAATGCATTTAACTAACCTCTGTGACAAGCAGTTGATAAACGTCAACAACAGCTGCAGCCAATTAAAAATTAACACTGACAGCTTTTTTAATTTTCCCGCCTACTTTCAAGCCAATCGCCAATCAACCTTTTATTTATCTCCCTATCAGTAGTTCAAGTAGATGTCGCCCACTCCGTGATTTTCGCGAATTAATTAATAATTTGTCATGTTATAAATATATTTAAATTATATACTCATTGGGCTGCTTAAAAATGTAGATTTGAATATTAAGGGCGAAGCTCGGTGACCAGATATTGTAAATTATAACTGAATATAGTTATTTATCATAAATGCATATGGAGAAATTATTGCTACTGCTGATCATACAACTCAATGTTGACGAAATGCTGTTTAACTAAACTAAACTATTTAACAAATGTTTGTTACATAATATTTCTTCATATAACTTATGCGGGTTGAACGTTTTGAAAAATATGTTCGCACCTTTGAATTAAATGAGTCTCATTAGCGCTGATTATTGTAAAGAAGAAGATTTCAAGCAGTTCGGCCCAAATTGATTTTTGGATGATTAATGAATCGGGCAGTCAATCAATCAATGGCCGGTCAAAGTGGTGAGAACAACTGAGCGTTTTGTTTCTTTTGGGTAAAAGAAAGCACCAGTGAAGGAGGTTTTTTTTTGGGTCGAAAAATAGAAATTTCAAAATACTGTATGAGATTATCAAAAAATAAATAAATTGTAATCCGAAGAAGAGGATCCTGAAAATATTCTGTGCTTATTATTATTGCAGTGTCAGTGACAAAACTTACGATCAAAAATTGCAGATTTCGTCTTTCCCCCAAATCAGACCTTCTATCGTAGCCGCGCTAATGTCGGACAATCCAAACATTTGGTTATGTTAGTAAAGGAGCTTGTCATTTATATACAAGCTTCGGACTTATTGTGCCTCTTCAGTAGCCTTTTTATGAACATACGTCCTTTAATCAATGTTCTTTCTTGAAATCATATATTTTCACTTCTTTGGACACCCATTTCCTTGGTGACGATTATGTCTTTCGTAGGTTTGTTAACTTCTATAAGTTGCTGCCCTTGGATTTTGCAACGTCTCACATTCTGCAAGAATATGGATAAAGATTTTATTTTTCTTCTTCACCGAACCTACACTTATCTTCTTGTACTACTCCAAGTGTCCTTTGAGTCGGCAATGCCCGGTAAGGGTTCCCTTTAAAATGCGTAGCTTATTTTTGCTTAGACAGGTACAGGCATTCAATATTTTTTGGTTATAGTCACCTAGAAATAACTTAGTCCCTGGTGATCCTTCCAATTGTGAGATCTTTTGTTCTCCAACTCTCTTTTCAGGGTACTAGAATCTGCAGAAGGGTGTTTGGTCTCTTTTTCTTGCGAGACTGTCTGCAATTTCCCGGCAGCCATTTAAGGATAACTGTTCAGTGATTCAAGGCATTTCCAGACGATCTTCGAGCTGATTACATTGGACCTCAACGCTTTGATAACTGCTTGACTACCTGACATGATGATAATCTTTTGTCTGCGATAGTTTTTGTCAATATTGAATTGGATATATTTTCCGATGGCGTGAATTTCAGCATGGAAAATGCTTGGGTATTTACCCAAGCTTTCAGAGTGCCTGATACCAGGCCCATACACTTCTATTCCAGTTCCTTCTGTGGTTTTAGAATCATTCCTATACCACTGAATGACATCTTTCTTAGTTACTATTCTTTCCTGCAGCCTAGTTCTTCAGCTCTTCAGTATATCAACCAGATCTCCTTGCTCTTGCGTTTGCTAGTTTCTATGTGTTCTTTGGAATAAAATATTCCACTTTTTTAAGATATAAACCGTGCATCCTTTAACTAATGTCTTGAAAAAAGTTGTATTATATACACGCCTTATATGACATAGTAAATTAGGTGGTGCGAAATAAAAAAAAGACCAGAAAAATCAAAAAAACGAGTCGTATATGATCTTATACAAGCACTACCGTAAAACGTAACAGCTAGTAACACGACGAGGGGTCCCCATCATTAGTTTACATATTTAGCCCCCCTGGGGGACACTCTTCTCACTGCTTTCATTTTAATATCATCGCCGTACCACCTAGGTGCTGCCTTTCAGCTTGACTTAATCTAATGACCATTTCTTTTCTTATTTTCTAATAACTATCACTGCAGAAGTAAAAATCATTAAAAATAATGGGATGACTTCCTAAAAACAATCTGAGTGGTCAATATTTTTTAATAAGATTTTGTATATTTATTTACTCATTTTGTATTTTTATGTTATGCGGGATTTTCAAATTTTAAGGTGATAAATTCTAGTTAAAAAAAGCAGATTAAGAAAATTTAAAGAGATGGCAACGAAAAATGATCCGCCAATTTGATATTGTTCCACGGCCATCATAGCTGAAAGCTTGGAAGAGCTTGAAAACCAACACAAGTTTGTATCCTTCGGACATTGCTTCTTATGATTACTGGTCATTTAGACCATTTCTACTACGATCAGATAATCATTCACAGTAAAAATTTTGAGAATGTCATAAAAAATTCGATATTCTTGATTTGTGACAAGACAAAAGAAGAGCAATATCTCGTTATCACTTCGAAGGATCTCTTATCTAAATATTAGGTACACTTTCATATTCATGGCATAATTAGTTACTTGGGGACAGGAGTCCGGAGTAACCCGCTTATAAATAAATGGGCCCATTGTTACGAGGGGGCCCCTCTATACGGCAGTCCAGAGATGGCATCAGCGTCTATCTATCATGTATTGTCACACTGGGCTCGATCACTCATTGTTCTCTGTTCTCTTTCAATCCATTCATTTCAGTTGTTTAAAGAAAAACGTCGGTTGGTTACTTAATTTGAGAGTCTCGCATAGCGGCATAATATACAATCGAAAAGTAACAACTATCAAATTAAATATTAAATAAAGGAATGTTGAATCTGCTAAAAGTGTCATCAGAAATCAGTACCGATTTCCTGCAGATACATCATCGGATCTACAAATATCCTTTATCGAAAGATGGCTAACAAATATTGTCTATTTAGGACCTGCTACAGCCTCAGAAAGTACTAGAAAACGACTCCTTTAAGACCCCAAGGGCTTTAAATCACCGGTTTTACCTCTCATGATTAAGCACGTTATATTTCCGAAAATAACCTTCCCCTCGTTTCCCTTCGAGGGGCCTATACAGTTGAGGATTAAAGAATATGGCTGTTAAATGCTAATTTTCGTTCGAATGAATATCGAATTTTAAATGAAGCTACAGCGGCGTTGCCAATCTGAATGGTTGATATGTTATTCAGGAATTTCAGGAAAACAATTACTTCTACTTCGACGATTAGATTAATGGTGCAACCGGCAATTTTTGGCTAGAGCTCAGGAATGGCAGTTCAGGACACATTTTAATTAATTTTCATTTTTGTCGTTGGATTGTTGACTAACTGTAGACCGGGACGGGATCCACGGAACGCGAGTGGGTCGCGCATGATTGAAAACGGTGGCTTTTGTGTTTTTGGCGTGTAGGACGATATGTCTCACACACTGTTGAATTTTGGAAGCAATGTTTCAACAATGGACTCGATTACGTGATTTATTACTCATTTTTTTTTAAACAAAAATCGAATAAAGGTTATAATAGTAAAATTTTGGATTTTCAGTTGCATTTCGCTGAAAAACAAACACTTGTTTATATAACAAATCATTCAAGGCCATAGGAACATTAAAATGATATGTCATTGGTAACTCTCAACCTGTAGTGAACACCTATGACGTTTAGATAAAAAATGTATTTCCAGATAACAAAAATAATTTTTTTTAAACGGCGGTATTTCTAAGCGTTTATATAATTAACAAATTTTTCACCCGCATTTTGACGTATTTATATGTGCTCAAAGATCCTTTCAACATTCCGAGACAGTCACAAGTTCGAGTGAAAAGTTGAGGCAGTTAAAAAAATTCCTGCATTATCGGCCCACGGTAAGTATGAATACAGTCAGTGCTACCTGAAAAAATCGTTCATTATATGTCGTATGTTCAGGATCGGTCTTAAACTTTTAGTTAAGATATTGATGCCTATTGAGTTTTCCATGGAAATTTTCCTTGAACAATATCGCAATTGATGATGAGAAAATATTGTGTTAGGAATTTAATTTACTCTATTCGACATCCCAAGACCGGTTTCTACCTTTTGGCTTCTTCATTTGAATCAAATAAATAAAGACAAAACTCGCGTGAGCTTGTTAGCAATATCCTCTAAATATAATACTTGATGGTGTTGCCAACTACCAGTAAACTGAAAAATATCAAGTTTCCAAACGTAAAATTATGCAGAAAACCATGTTTTTAACTGTAGTTGTAGTAAAAATGTATTTTATTTCTACATAACCTAACTTTAACTACCAGGAAGTGTCTTAAGAATTAAAAGTTGATTTTATCAGATCAACATTTCTCAACTTCACCATTTTTCCTTACATTTATGTCCTTGATACTCTTTCAGATCCTCTTTTACTCCTTTGTATTTCCGTTCAGGCGTACTGAGCATTTTGGTCAGCCCAAAAGCGCTGTGACCGGTCCTGGTAATGTGTCTTTTCTTATCATTTAACAGGAATCTGTATCAAGTAACATGAAAAAGGAATGAAGATTGATAACAAGAGAACATTAATTTGTTCCACGCACGTACGTGTTTTTTAAAATTTATATTCAAGGCTTTTTAAAAGACTTTAAATTAACCTTAAGATGTTCCTTATCTAATGTTACATGATAATTTATAAAAAGAGTGAAAATTTATTGAAAAAGTTTGGTCAGAAGATCAAACGCGTAAAGATGGATTTATTACCAATTTTTTGTGCTCTTGTCCGGAATGTCCGGTAGGTAAGAATTGTTTTTTTTTAAATATAAAATTTGAAAACTCTTTCTTTTTAAGCACTCAGAATTAAGTTAATATTTACAGGCTTTCTGAGCTAGGTATTGTATATCACTTCATAATTAGGGTGTTTTCATCCCTTCTGTCAAAATTAAAAGGCTGTTTTTATTTTTAATTAAAAAATGTCTACCATTTTGTTTTATTTTAAAATACTGTTTCCTTTTTCCTACGAGATGTTAAGGAAGGAAGTAGAAATGTTTTGTTGAGGACTCCATTATAATATCTTGATTGGTTTTGGCGGGAGGAGTTAACAAAGTTGAAATTTAGATTTTCGTGGTTTTGTCATTAGCGTCTTTGATACCTCATTACTCTAAAACTAACAGCTGTAGGTAGCTCTTTGATTTTTGGGAGGGATGTTGAGAAGGATGTATAAATGTTAAAGGCCGTTTATTTCTAATATCTTTGATACTTCATTACTCTAAAACTGCCAGAGGTGTACATAACAACATTTTCCACAATTTCCATTTGCACAGTCCCATATAACGACTCTACTGCTCTTCCTTAATTTTATCGATGACAGATATTGCTTTTGGTATATTGAAAATATTGTGGTTTTTATAATTTGATGTCTCGTATTACTTGCGGAAAACCCCACAAACGCCAAACACTACCGAAATACTATGGAACATCAACAATGGATGTAAACGTTTTGGTCTCTAATTGACGTTTATTATACGGGAGCCCTTTTCAGCATAAAAAAATCACTAAAAACAGTGTTAAGCGGTTAAACTGTTGAAAGGTTTGAGTTCAAGTTATCAAATTCACCATTTTACGACACCACTTAAATCTAATTCGAAAACTGATAAAATCAAGCGCTCTGAAACTGAAAACAATGGCGTATCATTTGGGATGGTGTAGATTAAAAAAAAATCTTCATAAAACAATGGCTGAGATCCTCTAGAAATTAGCACTTATACCAATTATATCAGTTAAGCCATTTGTAACAGTAATTCTTTTGCAAATAAGTCAAATCAAGCAGTCCAAAGCTAACTGAAAAAATGTCTTGAATATTGTTGTTCGTACTTGTAGAAATAATTAGGAATAGCAGTTGTAGCAGTTTTTACTTTTATACTGTTTAGTCGTATTTTTTTTATAATAATTAGGATCCTGTTTATTGGGGCATTTTCCAACTCTTTCAGGAAGCAACAATTAAAAAAGATATTTTAAAATTTAGATTCTATTAGGTAGAAAATATTATCCATATTCAATTCACTTTTAAAGACAGAAATATTAATTTTTAATACGTTCTGCAAAAGAGACTCCAGCATCTACATATATTTTATTATGTTAAACAATAATTATTTCCAGTTTATTTTTCATTTGTTTTTCTAAAAGCGATGCTTGAAGAAAGAAATTATCGGTGTTTGTTATCGTGGGCGGTGTATTATGATATGGTGACAGTCGTTGTCGGCCTATCAGCTTAACGACGGGTTGAAAACGTAAAAGAAAATATGTCTTAAAACATACCTTTATGTTGGCCTGAAAACTCCGTGTGAACACAAAAAATAGTTCTTTATAATTTTTTAAACTGAGAGGTAGGTTCCAGCTGTAGTTCAACAACGGTAGTGGATAAGCCAAAAAGCTCAATTTATTTTATATTTATTTTGCAAAATATATCTAAAAACGATTTTTTATTTTTACTGATGTTTAAAAAAGTTTCCCCTCTTGTGAACCCCATCCTTGGACACTCTGTATTGCAACAAATAAAAAATGACCACTTAATCGATGTTACATAACTTTCAAAAATTCTAAAGCCGGTACTGGTGCTCCTACTTTAAAATTTAAAGTTGGCAAACATGATAGAAATATGTCAAATTTTTTTGTCTAGAAGGCTTTGGTGCGTGTGTTCCATAATTTCGTCTAATGAAAATCTATTGCGTCTTTAAATTAAAAATGGCCACTTGTGTTTAGTGTTTAGAAAGTTTATGTGAAAATTATCAAAGAAAATTTACAAATAAATATGTGTGAACCTAAAAAAATTATT
Organism: Crepidodera aurea; assembly: GCA_949320105.2. NCBI lineage: Eukaryota > Metazoa > Arthropoda > Insecta > Coleoptera > Chrysomelidae > Crepidodera > Crepidodera aurea. The sequence continues at coordinate 16,287,018 of OX439477.1, read as the reverse complement.
TTTCAGTTAGAGATAAAGGTATTTAAGGTAAGATAGTCACATAATTCATCGATGTTTTTGTTAAATCGAGTTTCTTTCACTGCAATAGTTTTTGACACAAGTGAATAATTTCAGGGTTTTTTTGTCTCCTAAATATGATTTTTTTTACAAGTTTATGAGAGTAGATATACGAAATTTTTAATTATTCCTAAGAAAAATTCTACAGTTTATTGCAATTTGCATTTTTTTATTCTCAATCAATTTGTTTATTGGTTGTTTAATATCTATACTGTGTAAAATATTTTTTTTCTAGTTCTAGGGTTATTAATTTTTTCTTTTTCTTACAGTGCAAAGTGCAATACCGTGTCGTTTGTTTTTTTGTGATGTGAATCTTTAGTTTAAATGGACAATCGTGCTAAAATACTGACCGGCGATATTTCTAAGGTTTTAATTAAATTCAATAAAACTTATTTGAAGCAACCTTTACTTACTTTAATTGTGCTTCATTATTTGTCAAATATAGACAATATTTTTCAATTAACAATCAATTTTTTAATTTTATAAAAAAGTAATTAATGCATATGGAATTTAAAAAATGTAATTATTGCATACATTGCGTTGGCATAAGTGTTACCCTCCCGATTAACAAGTCTATTTGAGACAGGTCGATTTTTAAAATCATATTGAAAGTTTCGACCCTTGCATGATCCCCCTTCACGTGACAGTCATACTATTTTTAAAATACTTTTAATTTTATTAATATTTTTTCGATGATTTTAAAATGAGTAAAAGTAGTTAAATTAACATTTACTTTATTGAAATATTACAATTATATTGAAATCATTTATAGGGTATACAGTATGTCTCGGTAGGTTGGAACCATATGGGAAACTTTTTAATTATTAATTTTAGGGAAAAAAGTTATTCTTTATAAAAAGTTGTATGGTCTAAAACCTAAAATGCAACCATTAGATATAAAATTTTTCAATCGTATACGAGATTTGTCAAAAAATATGAATTCTGCTCAAGAGTAAAGTACCTTTATTTTTGAAATACGAAAAAAAGTTATTAAAAAAATTTGTTTCTAATGACATTTTACGTCAACATACCGATTTTGAAGAAGATATTCCAACTTTAAGAAAATTTTCATTTTTAACATTTTTTTATACACCCCCGTAACTGATTATTTTGAATTCATCATCATTTTGTTATTATTGTTCGATGGTATGGTTAGTATGTTAAAAATGAAAATTTTGAAGTTGGAATATCTTGGTCAAAATCGGTATGTTGACGTAAAATGTCATTATAAACAAGTGTTTTTAATAACTTCTTTTTCATACTTCAAAAATAAAGGTACTTTTCTCTTGACCAAAATTCATAATTTTTGACAAACCTCGTATACGACTAAAAAAATTTGATATCTGATGATCGTAATTTACATTTTGGAACATACAGAACCTTTTATAAAGAATAACTTTTTTCCTAAAATTAATAATCAAAAAGTTTTCCATAAAATTACTGAGACATGCTGTATATTCAAAGTTTTTCTTACATACCTTAGAAACCCCCAAATTTTGAAACACAAGTGTGATACAGCTTTTAAATGAATATTTTAATACCTATCAAATGGGGTCTCATGTGATGTACTTTCTTATTTAAAAAAAATAAGGGTATGACTACCACGTGAAGGGGTATCATGCAAGGGTCGAAACTTTTAATCTGAGGTTTGTTGATTTTTCTAAAATAGACAAGTTAATAAATTCAATTAGAGTAAAATTGGGATTGAATTGATTGTAATATATTGATAATTTTAAATTTTTCCATATATCAGTAGAATAATATAAATTATTACTTGTTATCAAATAAAAAAAATTGAGTTTAGTAGACTTAGAGCATCAAAGGACTGTAGAGAACTGGAATGATAGAATGAGTTCGCCGGGAATAGAAGATTTTCCGGATGGAAACGGTCGGGAAATTTGTGTAGTGTTGGATGAATATGGAATCAAAAAAGAAAAACCTTGAGCGAGAATACAGAACGATTTAAGAAGTTTCTGTTGGTGAGTTTTTTTTTATTATATCATGAACAAACAAACTTTTAAACTATTAAAAAACATAATAGTTAACAAACGCAAATGAAAGTAAAATAAAAAACTATCCAATAAATTGTATAGTTAATAATAAATTGTATAGTTAATACAAAAAAAAAATCGGTACGCGTCATAAATGACGTATTTGCAGTTCCACACCGTTGTCGAATCCTCAAAATAGTAGGAGAATCTTGGAAAATACTGATGCAAATTGTAGATTAAATTGATTTCGATAAAGGATTTATAAATAATTCTTTATTTATAAATCCTTTAAGTTAACAACTGGTTTTCGCATGTGATATACTGAATTCACATTTTAACAGGTGTTACATTTTGACAGTTGTCATATATTGAGAGGCGTCACATTTTGACAGGTGTCACATTTTGGCATGTGTCACATTTTGGCAGGTGTCAGGTTAGTTTAGATATATTTTCTCATTGGGCTTTTTTGAGCTTATTTGACCTTTGCGGACGCTGAAAATCATGCGGATCGACTCAAAATCAAAAATTGAGTCGAATGATATATAACTTTGAACTCTAGCGATGGACAGCTAAAACCAATTTTAACCTTTTTGACAACTAAACGTCATTCTGTCAATATTTTTGAAGATTTCCCTAAACTGTCTTCTGCCACTTTTTTATATGGAGATTTTTTAACCCAAAATTTTCGCTCGCTTTTTTTGTATTGTTGGATAAAATCGTGTAAACGTTGTCTCCTCGGTTCTCCACGATTTTGTTAAGTTTCAGTGGCTTAACGACGTGATAATTTGAGTTCAATTTATTATACAGTTTGTTTACTTTTATATATTTTATGCTAATTAAACAATTAATGACATTCTTTTGGTTCCTTCTACCTGTCTTTATTTAGAATTCTCAGAATCGGCGTAAGAAATGTCGAAGATACCGGGGACGCTGGAATCTTTAAACGTAATGGTGTCCCCACGAGATTTTGAAAAATGTTTATTACCTTAAGTCAAAGAGACACGACTCAACGTTTATGTACGTGATAAATATAATGTGTCGTTGGGAAAAGCTAATAAATTAATGAATAATAACGAGAAATAATATTTATTTTTTGGAATATTAACAAAAACGATCGAGTGAAATGCAAGAAAATATTGCTGCTACTTCAAAACATCTCTATATTTCGAAAAACTGATAAATGAAGCTTTCAAGTGAGTTTCGACAACTTGTATTGGTGGTTGCAAATTTGTATGACCGATTCTGGTTAAGATGTCACTCTCTTCTTCGTAACTCTTTAAGGAAAAATACAAAGTAAGCAAAGGATTTAGCAACTCGTTTCCTTAATCTGTACATTTGTTTTTCTACTTTCTTTTTGGTTAACCAAAACTTTTCTGGATAATCAAATCAGTTCGAAAGGGATAAAGGTTTCAACTACGTTAGCAAAACAATTAGATCTGCTTTATCGAATCTCAAATATTTACTTAATAGATTAAATCTGTATTTTAATCTAAGGGGTAGTTTTATCCCATTTTCTAGCGGTGTAATCATTCACAAGTGATCTTGGTGATCTTGGTCTATAAATATTTTTTGTCGCCATATTAAAGGGGTTGTTTTTGGCTCTATCTCAAAATTTTGAGTGTGTACGAGCTATAATGTCTTGTTGGGCCAAAATATTTAGAAAATCTAAACTTCCAATTAGTCCCCTCCTCCTACCCAAACGAATAAAGATATTTAAATGCAGCAAAATATTTCTTTAGCCCTTCTTAACATCTCCTCCAAAAATTAAAGATTTACAATTATTGGTTTTAGAGTAATGACGTAACAAGTGGCAGAATGTCGAAACTGCGAAAATCTATAAACTTCCACTTCCAATTTTTTTTAATATCTCTTCCACTGTGGTTTGCAAAACTCTGATATCTGGAGAAGTTGACCTATACTTTGAGTAAAAGAGGAGTGTAGTAAAAGTGGGGATACAACGTCACATTCCATAGGCGTTCTTTTGTAAAATAAAAATAAACCAATAAATAACACGGAGGATTATATGTTGTTAATGGGATTAAACTTTTTTAATCTCATGGCATTAAAACACTTCAGTACCTAAAAACAAAGATTAAAAAAATAAAAAATTCAAGAACTATTATTACCAATTATTTTTTTTTGACCACTTGGTATGGATTGACCCTTTAGGAGTGTTAGTGGCATTGGTATAACCAGTTATTTAGTTTTTAAAGGTATTAAAAAAGCTCGTATATGTTTTTTTAATTTGTTGTATTCTCTTTCGGTGTTTCGGACCATTTTGACTTGCAAATAATGAAAAATGTACGAAAATAATTTTTGCTAAAAGAAATAACAGTAAATCATATTCCCAAAAACCCGGCAAAACTGAAATGTATGCGCAGTTTACATTCTTTCATAACACGCTTGCATCTGCCACAAATTTAAACACTTGTTAAATTAATTTAAATATTTAGCCAATCCCAAAGACAAACAAAAAGACGAGAAGAGTGGAGAAAAAGGCATATATATATATACGAAACCAAATAAAACAGGCAACTAGGCAGGATAATTTATCGTCCTTGCATTTTGTGTCATAAAACAATCGCTAACAAGTAGTTCCAATTCCGAGAATCCCATATTCCCTCCCAAACAGTTTAAAATGTTTTGAACACGAAACAAAATCTATTGCCGACGTTGCCTATATGTTTTAACAACGGACAAAAAGTCACAAAAAATGTCAACCGGTGCAGGTATACATTCAGCGGCGTACCACTTTAATTTCTCAGGATAATTATGGAAAAAAAAGCTACTAGTGCAAATAGTTATAGAAGCAAGGAACGGAGGTTTAGGGATAAACAAAAAATAGTAACAAGAATGGTTAACAAACAGCAAAAAGGAAAAAAAATAAATTAAAAGTAAGACAAGCGGGATACTCTAAATAAACGAAAAAAACCAAGAAATAAAAAATATGCTGACAAAAAAGCAAAATTTTATCGCCATTTGGGATAATTTTCAGCAAAATTTTTGACAAAGTCCCTCTCTATATTTTACATTTAAAAACGGTGATATAATTTTAAATTATTTGACCAAATTTGCCCTCCACCACTGACCGTTGTCCATATCTATCTCACGATTCGAATTCTGAGATCACAGGTGACTTATGAGGATCGTATCTACAAACAATTGCAAGCACGCTCCTCCGCTTGTTTATTTTAGGGAGATTATATTTATTTACAAACTATACATATACTTGCCTACCATTGTTCGCCTAATTGTTTATTTACATAAGTATTTATGTAAGAGAACGCGCAGAGAACCTCTCTACCATTTAATTACGTAATTTTTAGTTTATTCCATTACTCCCTAATAATAATAATAGTAATAATAAGAAAATCTTTTTTACTTGGAGGAAATCTGTAAAAATCGATTTTTGCAAGTTTACGTTTAGATTTTCTGGCACTTGTTACCAAGGGCGGATTTAGCTTTTTTTTATGGGAGGGGTAAAACTTACCAAGAAGTCCAAGAAAGTTAGTAAATTTTTTTGTCGAGCAGAAACTAGTGACTGATTAGATCGCCGAAATATCATCATGTTATGACAAACTTTTTCATTGAAATGACATTAATATATATTAATATAATAATAATAATATAAGCCCTGCAATTCACTCCCTTACGAGTGAACCCCAGAAGCTCTCCAGCTTGTGCGGGGGAGGGACGGCTATTATTATTATTTGCCGTGGCGCTCTGGGTTATAAATGCAAAGATAAAAAAAAATGGTAATTATTCGGAAGAACATTTGCTCAAAGTCTTGTCTCTTTAATTTTTTTTCAAAAATCAATACTTTTCACGGTATTGACCAAAAATTGAATAAAAAACAAAAATTTAGCTCAACTTTAACAGACCAAAACTTAAAAAATAATTATCTAAAGGGCTAAAAATTACTAGACAATTGTAAAAACATATGTTACGACTTTCTGCAAATGGATTTTTTTGTCAAATACCACAGTCTAGATGGCGCTAAAAAATGGCGAAAAAAAATTGAAATCAAATTATTTTGTCCATCACTTTTTTCTGCTTATGTTAAACGGATCTGGATGGTCAGGAAAAACTCGGTTTGACTACGCAATTTGCTGAGCCAGGTCAAATCAAAGGGGAACAAATGGAAATTATTCGGAAGAACATTTGCTCAAAGTCTTGTCTGTTTAAATTTTTTTCAAAAAACAATACTTTTCACGCTAGAGACCAAAAATTGAAAATGTCTTATAAAAAACAAAAATTTTGCTCAACTTTAACAGACCAAAACTTAAAAAATAATTATCCCACATGACTAAAAATTACTGGACAATTACAATTGTAGATAAACATATGTTACGTTTTTCTGCAAAAGGATTTTTTTTCAAATATCACAGTCTAGATGGTGCTAAAAAAATAGCGTAAAAAAAAATTCAAAAAACTTATTTTGTACATAACTTTTTTTCTGCTTAAGTTAAATGATTCTGGATGATCTTAAAATGTTCGCAATGTTGTTCTCTCATTAAGATGTTATATACATTTTTTGTGGAAATTATATTTTTTCAGATATTTACGCTAGAACAGCGGTTCTCAAACTTTTCAAATTTTGTACCACATAAATATAAAACAAACGTTAAAGTCAAAAACTTGAAGAAAAATATATTTGGTTCTGAAAACAAAATGTTAAATATTAAATTGTACCACTAAAACATTGTAATGTACCACCAGTGGTACAGTTTGAGAACCCCTGCGCTAGAACGATCCAGTTTCTTAAAACACCCATTTTTCAATTGCCAGATCTTCCTTCGTATTAATCGTAGAAAAATAAAAAAAAATAATTTTTACGTAATAATATCAGATTTTCGGTTATATTTAAAAAAACTTTTAGAAATGTACGATTTTTATGGCAAAAATCGTAATTTTCTACGCCCTATACCTCGGGAGGGGTTTATTTTCATGAAAAATTGTATTTAACAATAATTCATTAACAAAGGATAATTTATCGATTGCGCAAGTTTATTTTCTTTTTTACCTCACTTTTTGATGAAAAAAACGCCACTATCGAAAGTTTTCTACTTCTGAACTAAACACCTTTCCTAAAAATTTCAAGTCGATCTGTTTCTGCTCAATGATTTTACTTCATTTCTTGGACTAAAGACATCATGTTTAAAAAAAACTTTATTAATACTAAATTATAATCACAAAGAGACTAGGAAAGTACTTAGAAATGGTTAAAATAAAAAAACACTTTTAGACTGCTACTATTAAAAGTCTAGTAAAATAAGGAAACTGCATACATTTTTTTATCGCGTTATAAGAAGCACCACTTTCTTTATTATGTAAAACACTTTTGTGTGTATTATGTTTTATAAAATTTTTTTTATAAATCATAATCATGGGGGAGGGGGGGGGTTAAATTACCCCAGTAAATAAGTCTCGTAATTTTAAATAAACGTTTTTGCAAGTCATAAGACATAGTATCATCGGTTGAAGTTAGGAGACTTATTTACCTAACACCCTGTATAAAAAAAATTCTAAAGGAGAGATAAAATTACCTACAAGTACAGGACAATCTTCAATATAGCTTTAGTATAATTCTCGTAAACTTATTGCATTATTTAATGTTTTAAAAAGTCGATGGTTATTATTAGTTACTTATTATTTTTTCTTCGTAAGTTGAATGTTTTCACTTTGTATCTAGTTAAAAAAAATATGAAAAATAATTATATTTCATTGTCCATTAATTATGTAACAACAACCTGTTCTGTTAATATGTCACTCAGTAGAAAATTTGACAGTGATTCATAGATGGGTGTATGTTACAACCATTATTTTTCAACAATGGTATTCATCAATGTAAAAACGTTATATTTTTCTGTATTGTCTTGTCTGTCACACTAAAATATGTTCACGGATAATTAAAATATCTTAAGTAATAAAAAAATTTACTACACATTTTAATATCTGTAGACTATTAGTTGTAAATCTTCAATGTTTAGAGGAGATTATTAACAGAATATAATTTATAAATATTTTGTATTTTGAGGTAAAATAAAAATAAAATGCAAATATCGTTCAATATATAATTTAATCGATCTATATCAATCAATAAAAGTTACAATATTCAATAAATATATACGTAATTCAATAAAGATTATAAAAATAAAACATTAAAGATAATTTACATTTGTCAAAATTATATGGATTTTTTTGTAAATTTTATAATTATTAATACTGTCTAAAAATATATTAAATAATAAATAAATGAGCAAAATATTTTATAATTATAGAATAAATCAACTTCATATCATTTTAGCTTTTGGTGATGATCTTTCAGAGCCATATTTTTAATTTTATTTCAAAGGAACAATAATAATTTTAAAATAATTTAAAGATCCCAAACAAGATGGCGTTTCTTTTAGCATATCTAATCGTTATTTATTAGCGTTTGATAATTAATAAATATTTCTTAACATAATAATTGGTACATTATGATTGTTGTTAATATTAGTAGTAATAATAACGACATTATAGGTAATTTTTATCAATCTTAAGAAATTTTAATTAACTATTAAACCGATTTTAAATGCTCGAATTCACAGAAACTTCTTACTATGTGGTAGTCGGAAAATTTTGGGTAAATTATAAGTAAATTAAGAAAAATTAAGATGACTGAGTACAAATTCCGAAAGGGTGGTTGGGGTAGGTAAATGTACGTCTTGGATATTGATTTTTCACGATTTGTGGCTGTTTAATGTAAACTTTTGTACTGATCATTTTTCATCATAACCTCAAAATTATCGAGAAAATCTCTTTTTCGTTTTTAATTTTTATCTCTCGCAAAAATTATTTTTTTTATGAAAACGTTTTTTTTGTGTTTCAAATAAGCTGTAATTTTTTTAAAACCGAAATATTTATTTTTCTATTTTGTACTAATTTAAATTAAAAAACTTTTGCATTAAACTTTTTTCGATAGGATGCATATTTTAGCCACAAATTGTAAAAAACCAATATCCACACTTTCTTCTTCATTCATATTTATTCATTTCATTCTTTGTTATCGTTACAAGCGATCTTGATTTCGAGAAAGGATTTTAATTTCTTCTAAATCTTTTTTTAAGCATTTTTAATCCTTTATTTTCTTCTTTAACTGAATTGCTAACATATTTGGGGGAATCCTGTTCTGGTCTGGTCTTTTTTCTAAGAATTTTTAGCTCTTAAATAATTGGTGTGCGTTGTTGTGCTCCTACTATTTTGCCGAAAAAAGTGGAATAAACTTCAGATTAAAATCGGAATCAAACACCAGCCTGATTAATATTAAAAAAATTGTAATCCAAAAGAAGGAAACGTCACAAGTGGTTCCATAAAAACACACTATACATATAATACTTCGAAACTTAACTTATATCTATCTCAAGAAAACTGGCATCAAGTCTTAAGTTCTAACAATTCACAAGTAGCAACAGACCTACTTTACAATACCTTGGAAAATAATTTGGAGAAATGTAAAACAATTCATAAGAATATAAATAAAATAAACAAATTAAAACCGTGGATAACAGAGGGGCTCATTCAATCTATAAAGTATAAGGATAAAATGAAAAAACGGCTGATAAACAATTATTCTAATACACTAGAAACTGAATATAAGCATTACAGAAACTTTCTTGATAAACTGCTAAAGAAAACCAAACACGAACTCTACCTAAAACAAATAAAGGACGCCCAATATGATATGAAAAAAATATACCGTGTTATTAATGAAGCAACAAATGAAACCAAAAAAAATTCGAATGAAAAAGTTCATGTAGTTCATGAGGATGGAAAAAACTTTAATGACAATAAAGCTATGGCAAATTACTGTAACGAATATTTTAACAAAGTCGGTATAGGCATGTTAAAAAATATTCCACCCCCGCAATTTACGCTGTCAAATATAAATGCTAATCTAAAATCAATGTTTCTATCACCAGTGACTGATTTAGAGATAATAAAGCAGATTTCATCTTTGAAAAACAATAGCTCTCCTGGTTGTGATGGCATAACTGCTAGACAAATTAAAAATATTCATATGCACATTTTAACACCACTTGCTCACATTTTTAATCTTACGTTTTTAACAGGTATTATACCCTCACAGTTTAAATCATCAATTATAACCCCAATTTTTAAAGCAGGTGATAAAACAAAAATTAGTAATTATAGACCGATAAGTGTTTTAAATAATTTTGGTAAATTATTAGAGAAATGTATAAAAGAAAGGCTAATGCATTTTATTACCTCGAACAAAATTTTAAATGAAAATCAATTCGGATTCCAAACTGGTAAAGCCACAACTGATGCAATGTATAGTGTGGTAAGTGAACTAGTTGAGGGCTTAGATAAAAACAAAAAATGTCTAGCAGTTTTCCTAGACCTGGCGAAAGCATTTGACACTGTAAATCATGAGAGGTTACTGGAGATTCTGTACACAAATGGAATAAGGGGAACAGCGTTAAATCTTTTTAAAAACTATCTGACTGATAGGATCCAACAAGTTAAAATAAATAATGCACTAAGTGATCCAGCCCTTGTAAAAATAGGCGTACCTCAGGGGACAGTTTTGAGTCCTATTCTCTTTTTACTTTATATTAATTCTATGCTTTCTCAAACAAGTGCAAAAGTCGTATCATATGCCGATGACACCGTAATTATCTTTAAATCAGATACCTGGTTGGACGTTAAATTAATTGCAGAGAGGGAACTTCATCTAATAACGAATTGGTTAAATACTTATCAATTATCTTTAAATGTTAATAAAACACATTATATCGCATTCTCTGCAAATAATGCTAACAGACCAGCTTTTCAAAATATTAGGATTAATCAGTCAAACACAAGTATTACTGAGGTTAGCCAGGTAAAGTACTTAGGTATCGTTATTGATAAGAATTTAAAATGGGACAGTCATATCAACTACTTAACAACTAAACTTAGAAAACTAATTTATACATTTTACCAGTTACGTGAAATTCTCTCTACGAAACTGCTAATAATTATATACAAGGCTCTGGTTGAATCACTTTTACGTTATGGGATATTAGTTTGGAGTGGGCTCTACGAAAATTCTCTTTACTCGCTTAAAATTATACAAAATTATATTCTTAAAATTATTTTTAAACGTAATAAACGATTTTCTACTTGCTTGCTGTACTCCAGTGATATACTTAATATTAGATCTTTATATTTTTTAACAGTCCTAACATTTGCTTTTAAAAGGGGATATTTCCAACAAATAATGTGCACTCATGAATATAACACAAGGGGTACGACGGATAAACGTCTAAATATTCCAAAAAATTTCAAAAATATCAGTCATCGATTTGTAACATTCATCTTACCAAAAGCTTCAAATTTATTACCACTGACTATTCGACAAATTTCTAGAGTAACTAATTTTGTAAATGAAATAAAAATATTTATTTACCAAAAATATTTCGAGTTTCAAAAACTTCTAGCCACATAATGCTTTCAATTGTATTTTTTTTCCTCTTGGATTAACATCCATTTATTGTCATTGTATATTATTTATGTAAACTGCATGTTATGCATTTATTTTGATATTTCTCTTCCAGATGATTGCACTAATACAAGTGTTTGGTCACTTAGGGTGCAATGTTTTGGAAAACTTTTACACATCTTATTCTATTGTAAATTAAATTTATAAATTATTCTTTAATTTCGACATATTTTGTAATTTTGTTCTACAATATTTCTTTTGTAATTTTTCTTTTGTAATTTGTAATTTTCTTTTGTAATAATTTGTAATTTGTAATAATTTGTAATTTGTAACTTAAATTCAATTCAATAAATTCAATAAATTAATTGTTTTCCTTAGGTTATAGAAGACGCGTTCAAGAATTTGGATAAGAAAGAACGTCTTAAGACTTACAAGACTTGGGTTTTTACCGAAAACGATCCTTGCAATGTAAATAAAATGGCAGAAGCAGGCTTCATTTTTATTGGAAATGAAGATGAACCAGATGCAGTCAAGTGTTTTTTCTGCAATAAACATCTCGATGGTTGGGAATCGACAGATAACCCTTGGGAAGAACATTTAAAACATGCACATAACTGTTCATTTGCAAAACTTCAAAAACCCGATGATGAAATAACAATCAGAACATTTCTCTCAATTCGTCTTGAATTCTTAGAGAAAATTAAGCGTTCTTATTTTGATGAACTGTCTACTAATACAGCAAAGGTTTTTAAAAGAACGGAATCTATGTTAAAAAAGTGTGTCCATTAATTTATTACTTGTTATATTGAGTGTTTTAAAATACAGCATTTTTCTATTTTAGTTAAAAAAAATTACTATACTACACTACTTTCTATTATTAAATATGTTATTTTTTTTTTCTTCTATTACTAAGGTTTTGGCTATGGCAGAAAAATTTAAAACATGAAGTGTTTCATCAAACATATATTTTGATGGATTTATGTCAATTATCATTTCTAATTCTTCGTTGCCCATCAGTCCGCTTTGAAAAAGTTGAGTTAAAATGATTCTCTGAAGGGTATCATCAATCGGTGATTCTAATTTTTTCACTAACTTTTTGTCAAAAGTTTTTTCAATTAATACTAGGTAGTACGAGTTTTTAGATAATGTTTAGATTCGAAATGGAAAGAGAATATAAAGTATCGTATTTAATTGCAAGAGATCCAAGTATTGTTGCATTTAATAGAACTGGTCTAACTAAAATAAAATTAAATTTAGCTTCTCTTATGGTTAACGAAAGTGTAGTTAATGCTAAAACTACACAGCAGACTGAGAAAGAGGAAGATAAGTATATTAATGTGTGTGCAAAACCAAAATTACTTGCCTTTATTAATGGAAGAAATTCTACTTTATTTACATCCGGAGCTTCTGGTTCAGGCAAAACGTTTAAAATTGTCTGTATCAAAAGCTCAGGATCTTCCTGAATTGATACCCTCCCCAGATGGTCATTCTCAATTACTTAATCATCAATTGAAGGTAGAGTTAGATTATAAAAAATCTTCCATTATTACAGCCACACTCAAAGAGCAAGATTCACATATTAGAACTTATAAACAAATGCAAGAACGGTCAGTTATGGGTATCATTTAGTGAAATTTACAATGAAACAATATATGATCTACTAGTACCTTCGGCTTCCAAAGAAAAGCCATGGCATAAACTCCAGCTGGAGAAAAGTAAAGATGACATTACCTATATAAAAAATTTAACTGTTGTTAATGTTTCTGATTGTTTAGAAACCTACCAGATTCATCAATGCGGCCTCCAAAATCTTAATTACGCCTCCACTGCAGTTAATGTTCATTCAAGTAGATCGCATTGTATATTTACTATCCATTTAATACATAAACATAAAGATGGCATATTTATCAGTCGGTTTAATTTTTGGGCCTTAGCTGGTTTAGAGAGATTGAAAAAGACTTTAAATTTTGGAGGCAATATTAATAAATATCAGGAAATATCAACAGAAAAAGGACCACCGATTGATGATACCCTTCAGAGAATCAAAATTAACTCAACTTTTTTAAAGCGCACTGATGGGCAACGAAGGATTAGACATGATAATTAACATAAATCCATCAAAATGTATGTTTGATGAAACACTTCATGTTTTCAATTATTCTGCCATAGCCAAAACCTTAGTAATAGAAGAGCCAGAAATTCATAGAAAAAAGACCAGATTTTCATTAATGATGGAACAGGTGTCCCCCAAATATGTTAGCAATTCAGTTAAAGAAGAAAATAAAGAATTAAAAATGCTTAAAAAAATTAAAGATTTAGAAGAAGAAATTAAAATCCTTTCTCGAAATCAAGATCGCTAAGAGAATGTTCTATGAATGAAGTAGAAAACATTGTAGCAAAGTTCGATCAAAAAATAGATAAGATAATTTTTTTAAGCATTTTTCAAAGCGCACTGATGGGCAACGAAGGATTAGACATGATAACATAAATCCATCAAAATATATGTTTGATGAAACACTTCATGTTTTAAATTATTCTGCCATAGCCAAAACCTTAGTAATAGAAGAGCCAGAAATTCATAGAAAAAAGACCAGATTTTCATTAATGATGGAACAGGTGTCCCCCAAATATGTTAGCAATTCAGTTAAAGAAGAAAATAAAGAATTAAAAATGCTTAAAAAAATTAAAGATTTAGAAGAAGAAATTAAAATCCTTTCTCGAAATCAAGATCGCTAAGAGAATGTTCTATGAATGAAGTAGAAAACATTGTAGCAAAGTTCGATCAAAAAATAGATAAGGAAAAAAAATAATGTTTTCTTTTTGATTTGCTTATTTTAAATTGGCGTATTTTGCACTTTGACAATCGCCGAAAGATCCGCGTAAGATTCTTTATACCTGTGCAATCTCGGAGGAGTATTGATACCTTCAGATTCATCTGTCATTGAAGAAGTGTGTAGAGAATACATTTCTGGTTCTAAGTTGAATATTTGTTTATTTCTCCAGGAAAGTTGAGTTGCAAATACGACTAGCCACCACCAAATAGAAATAACTAAAAAATAAAAAAATAACATCAGGTTTAAATATCAACATGACGTAGGAATTTCGCTAAAATTTACCCATAGTAAAAATTTACCTAGGTATGCAATAGATCCCAGGAAATAATTCCAGTTCAGTTCGTAAAAATCGCCTTTCCAATGAAAAATCAGAGCTCCAAATTTTGAAATACAACTCAATAGTTCGATAATTAACCATGGTAGTGCAAAACACCAATCGTGCTAAAAATAATTAATCCTTTTAGCTAAACAGTTCGTAAGTCGAAAATTGACCGTAAGTCAATTTATTTTGTCAAGTTGGCAGAAAGTAAAACTATTCTAGTTGAAGACAGTTGGCAGTACTGGATGTATGGACAGTTACATAAGAACTTTGATTAAATATAATTTTAAATTTAAATTCTTTAATTAATATTTTCCATTTATCAGTGTCCTAGCCAGCCAGTATTGTATAATAATCTTCTTCTTTAAAAAAATACCCCGTCATTTCTAACTCAGGCAAGCTTCCTGTAGGCTTTTGAGTTGTGATAAACTGACTTACGTTCAGCTACATTAAAGTAGGTTAAAAAAACATCTTACTCTCATAGTACCAACAAATAAAAATAGATTTGTTCCCAATAGAGCGAATGAGTAGAATGCTACGACAATTGCTATCATATTTCCTAAAAAATCGATGTAAAAAATTAATTATCTAAAATATACTATTAAAAATGGCATGATCATACCATCTGGATCATCTTCAGATTTTAAACTTGCATTTGTGTGCAAATGTTGCCAATCTAAACCAAGTACCAAAGCTGTTTTTCTACTGACTGCGAAATTGGAATCTCTGAACCTAAATTTGTCATTAGCAAAAGCCACAACTAGCCAGAGTGATATCATCTAAAAAACAAAAAAGTTAAAGTAATAGTTG
Source organism: Crepidodera aurea (assembly GCA_949320105.2). Taxonomy (NCBI): domain Eukaryota; kingdom Metazoa; phylum Arthropoda; class Insecta; order Coleoptera; family Chrysomelidae; genus Crepidodera; species Crepidodera aurea. The sequence goes on along the minus strand of OX439477.1, from coordinate 16,271,517 downwards.
GGATTTTATGTAAGAAAATCTTGATTTTCACACTTTCATGACTCTAATTTGGTTTTCTTTATGCATGTAGTAATTATTTTGTTGCATTTTCAATTTGTTTTGGATGTTTTTGTTTTTAAAAATATAAAAAACACTATATTATGAAGCTTCTTAAATTTAATTTAAAGAACAAAAATAGTTTTCTTTCGATTTTTGAGATATAAACCAGGGCCAATCATTTTTGAAACAAAAAAACGTTTTCACCAATATCAACTTTTTAAAATACTTAATATATAATCCAATTAAATCAAATTATTTAAAAAACTTACTATTCCAATTGATGCAATTATTCTGCAAGCTACTGTTAAATGTATTAGAGAACAGCACACCCACTTTGTTATGAAAAAATAGAATCTTTCTCCAAAACTCATTCTAAATTTTTTTTTTAAATTAAAATATTAACAAGATACAATATTAAACACTGTATGTACTCTAGAATCTGAACAGCTTATCAATATTTTCGGTTGTTTTCTTCTAGCAAGAAGTTAATTTAATTTTGCAGTGGCGGAGGTAAAGTAAAATTGAAACAGAGGGAGAAACATGTTGATGGGGAAAACCCAAGGGTTTGTCCAACTTCGGCACAAGCTTCATGTAGCTAATTTTAAGCGTCTTGTTATTACCAATAACTTCTCTTATTACAATTTCCACCGCTTACCACGTTTTAAGCACGAAAATAGCAAAAAAACGATTTTTACAAAGTCTAATGGGCCATAGCTACCGACTGGTGAAAGAATTTTTTTAAATCGGACGTAATTTACTCGAGTTATCGTGCTCGCTAAAATCCAGACCTACAGAGATCCAGACACAGAGACACAATTTTTTTTTGTGTCTCGGGTGGACTCTAGGGCATTCAGAACGTCGACAAAAGTCATTTTGAGCAACTTTAATTTTTATTTTTCTTCCCAGGATTTCAAGACTTCGTCCTCTCTTTGGGTGGGCTGAAATAATTTAGCAAAAAGGTCAGTTGAAGTGGTACGATGATTTATTTATCAATAATAGCCCAAATCAATGGGCAATCAGTTTTGTTTGTGCTATATTATATTTCACAAAGAGTTTTGTTTTACCATTCAATAAATATGTGCCTTGTATACATTCTTAACTTGTTCTAAGACTTCATCCGACCAACATCAAAAGAATTAACTTTTTTTATTTAATTTCGGTATATTCCTTTGGACATAAAGTGTTGGGATCGACTATAGTTTTAGTTAAAAATTTTGCTATACTTTTTATAATCTTACCAAAACCAGAGAATAGATTTAAAAATGTGTAAAGGGATTATAGTTTTTCATTTATTTATTTATGTTTTTCTGTATTTGTTATTTTTTGTAAATTTCTATACGTGAATATTTTAAAAATATACTATACTCTGAATAAAAAAGGAGCAAGTAAAAGTGGGGATATTACGTCACATTCCATAGGCGTACTTTGCAAAATAAAAATAAACCAATAAATAACACGGAGTATGTCTTGGCATTAAAAAACACCTAAAATCAAAGATTAAAAAAATAAAAAGTTCAAAAACTGTCTTTAAAAGTCACTGTCTTCACTATAACTACTGGTATCATTATCATTGTCTTTTCTGAGGTTTATTATTATAGGGTCTATTAAGTTTTCCATTGCTGTATCCACTTTCCAAAATGAATTTTCCACTTTTCTCAAATCTGAAACTGCCTTTAAAAACAAATTTCGCACATCAGGTAATTTAAATGTTGCATTGTTTTGAGAAACATAACCTTTGTGACCAGATTAGTTCAATGGGATTTAACTCTGTATATATTTTTTGAATTTTTGTTTTGCTATTACGAGTAATTCTGCCTTCAAGGATTTAGGAGGACTGATAATATTTTTAGAATTAAGCCATTTTGAAATATATAGTAATACAAAATTCTAAATCAATTAAAATACATACGGTACGGCTATGAATAAATAAAGTCTGACTTATCTGTCAAAAGAGAAGGTTTATTACAGTAAAAACCATGGAAACATGATTAAATCAAACAAAATCTTTTATTAGACCGATCGAATGTATTAAAATTTTCATTTTAACTACAAATAAGCATTGAAGGATGAGTTAAAAATAAAATTTCTACCTCTTAAACCTGTACTACTTCTACAAATTAAATTACTGCACTCCTTTCTTCTTTAAACTATAATTATATATATAGCAGGAAGGTAAAATCAACTGAAAAATATTCATTTTTTATTATAAATAACCTCATTTGAACACAAAAATGTTTTAACGCAAAGTGTGAAGCACGTCCATTGAAAAAAATCTCTAGCGACCTTTGACCACGCCGTGGTCGCTATTTCTGCGATAAAAAGAGATAAAAACAATAAAAACTATATCAAACCAATTCTCATTCTTAACATAGCATTACCGTGCTGAAGACATAACGTGAAAAACGCACAAAACTACCTTTTCCGCGATCTCGATGATGACAATCTCGAAACGTCCGAAAAACGGTAGAGCATCAACAGAAAATAGTCGAACTTCAAAGGCGCCGCTCGGTCTGCGGCCGGAATAAGACCGCCATAAATCCGTCACGTATGTGTGGGATGTTTGGAGTAAAAGTAACATTCTAAGGATATTTTCTGAAACATTCAGGACACGTTTTCCATTCTGAAGATCATATCAAATGGCTTGAATGGTACGGAGATGCGTATTCACTTTTAATGTAAATGTACACACGGTACAATAACATATATTTAAACTACTAGTATTAAAATATTAATTATCCACTTTTTTGAAATTAATTTTTTCTTAAATTCCTTTAATCGTTTCAGAAACAAATGACTCGGTTTAAATTCCTACTTACATTCGGCGTCTTCCTCCGGCAAAATATATCACCCCCCCCCGTTTTCGAGGATACTAAACACGTTGGCGTTATTAAAAATTATTTTCGACTTGACCACACCCATCAAATGGCCAAAAACCATCCCCAAAATGGGGGAATCGTGGATTCGGCGTCTTCCTCCTGTAATATATATCTCCCCCCCCCCCCGTTTTCGAGGTTGCTGAACACGATAGCGTTATCCAAAATTATTTTCGACTTGACCCCATCCCTCAAATGGCCAAAAACCACCACCAGCGCAGATTGAAGAATAAACAGCATCTTACTTACTACAAAAAATACACTGTGCGACTATTGTTTATTTAAAACATACAATAATCTTGAAATTAAAACTTTATTGATCATAACCTGTATAATAAATCAACTTAAACATAACAAGAGCATAAAAGGATCATTAGAAATCAAAATAATGAGACTCAATTTACCTAAAATTTATTATAAATATTGAAGAAAATGAATAATAACTAAAGAATTTGAATATTTAAAAAGTACAGAGTAAAAAACTTATAATGCTTAGTATAAAATAAAGAAAAATCAAAATGAGTTGAAAGTTATAGCAAAAATTATTTTTTTAATTGTACTGCAAAATGTAATTGTTAAATTTAAATAATTAATTTTTATTATTTGATGTAAAATTTTAAGAAATTTGAGATATTTTTACACAAGAATGCTGTGACATGAAGGAACAATAAAACTAATGAAGGCGACGTAGAGCAAGAGGTATACAAAGAAAGGGAAGAAGAAGAAGAAGAAGAGATTCAGTTCTATTTAGGCTGTTAGTACCTATGTTTTTGAGTCTGTCGATATTTTGCAATTTCTAAAATTTTTTTTAAAGAAGTTTGCCAGTTTTTTAAGAATGGAAGAATTATTTTTTTTTGCCAAAAGCGTTATGGTAAACTAAATTAAGAGGAATACTAAGATTTACTGCCTTATTTTAAATATTAACAGTCAATTTATTATTTTCTTTGTTCTTTGTTTTTATTGTCAGCAACTGATACGAAATTTAGATCAAATATGGTCTGTTAATTGGCTTATCATTGGCCTAGTAGATATTAAAATTCAAAAACTGTGCCTGACCAACTCTAAATCACTTCCAACTGATATTTAATTCATGACGGAATTTCTTAAATGTTCCAACATCGTATTAAAAAAATATTCAAATGATATTTACGACGGCCACCCTTAACGGAAATGGTTAAATCCGAGTTCCTGAACGATCTTATCTATCATTTTTTTTATTTCTACGTAAATCTTGACGGGTTTAAAACATTTTTTTTCACACGCAGAAAACGCATTGTTAAAGGTACGGGTAATTTAAATGAAAAATTGCTTTCGTGGTTGATATTTTATTCATAAGATTGCGTAGGGGTGGTCTGGAATTTAAGTCGCTATTGTTTTGCTGGTTTTAGTGTAAATAAGGGTTTTATATGCCAAGGGGTTGTTCGACAAGATTGCTAAAAGTGCCGATAAGCAGAATTCTTAATCATGGACGAATATAGGCACCCCATTTTTTATTTATATTTATGAATATGCAAGTTGAAAACATCTAGTACTTCATTGTCGAATTTTTCATGTATTATCAAAAGTTATTAAAATAGTAGTCAACAATTTTAACACTTCCATCAATTTCATAATGGAATTTGACACTCTAACAAGTTTTATTTGGGAAGTAACTATTAGATTTTAAATTAAATGATGTCTTATTAGTTTTTTATTAAGAATAAATTATTTACTTATTTCCAGATCTAAGATTAAGTGTAAAACTGTAGAGTTAATATTTTTACGCTTTATCGTTATGCATTAAGATATGTCATCTATCCTATGTCAATTGACATCTGTCATATGTCAACTGTCACAGTCAAAGTGACTGGTCTTTAGAACTAGTGCTTAGTGGGGTATCCAGTCTTTATTTACTTTTAAAAAATGACAAAAAAAAGTTGAATAATATTAATTGTAATACAAACACACCTTCTTGTGTTTTTCCCCTTGAAGTCTGATATTCAGAAGCAAGTTCTTCAGCTGTATGAAACAAAAAGTATTTCCTTATATTTTTACCTGTCGTTTTTTGACAATATCCAGTTAAATCTAGAACATCGAAAAAACTTGGAAGTGGCTACTTTCTGGAACCTAATTTGACAGTATCTTTTTGTTACATCGATGCCAAATATAGTGTTGATATAAAAAGACAGTTTCGGGTATTCTCTTGTTAGTTTTATCAAGTTTTACGTATTTGTGTTTTCCACTTTCAAGGGTGGATTTTCCCAAGAATCAGCATAGATGTTCTCAGGGTCTGACGAACGCTTGAGAGGGCTGGTGGGAGACATTTACGGGCTACAACTCAATCAACTCGCCCAAGATCGAGTCGACCGAGCGCGGCCAAGACACTCAAACCCTGAGAATCGAGTTCTCACTTATACATATCCAAGTGACCGTGAAAAACTCTGACTAAATATACAATTCCAAGGGCCCCTGGACCTACTGCATCATAATGATTGTAATCTAGTGTTAAATACAATTATTTAAATATAAATTTACACTGTGGATGACCGAATTTTTGTACTTACGTCGAACGGTTAGCTTGAATCTTTAAGCCACCTTCGCAATAGTCATCACTCCCTGATCGTTTTCCCGTACAACCAATCAATTATTATTATTAATCACTCCGTGAACAAGCAACAGTGATTCGACAAAAGTCGAGCATTCGCTTAATTAGCATCACAATCATTTGAAAGGAAAAATAACAACCGCGGTCGATAATTTGGTTAAGTATGAAAAATTACCTCGGGATAAATAACTATTATGGGTTTTGCCATAGGCGCCCGTAGAAATTTCAGCAGTTAAAAGTTCAATAGTTTAGATGACATCAAATCAATATGTACTCATTTTATTGGATTCGAAAGCTTAACTGACGAAGCCGAAAGGCAAAAACCGGTCTTCGGATGTTAAATTATTTTAATTATTAAAATATTATAGATAGAAATTTTTTTATATCTTAGATGTTTCACTCTTGTGCTAGACATGCCTCTGCCAACTAAATTTATTTCAATCAATGTCCTATTACTTTGCAAAACAGATTCCCCAGGTTCTTAATCTTTGTCCTTTCAATTCCATTACATCAGATACTTGCCCTATATTGTTACTGAAGATATTTTCCATTTATTTTCTTTTTCCCTTAAGTTTCAAAGCATCCTTCTACTTGTCTAACTTTACTACGTACCGAAATACCCAAAACTATATGACTGACTTAAATTATACTTCATGGTACCTATTTTAAATATATTTGGAGAATAGGAAGAATTAACGATGCTAGCTGACCAGAACAAGGTAAATCTTCTATAGGTGTCGGTGTTGTAATACAAAAGAGAGTCAGAGGAAATGTAATCACCAGAACGTGATATTGGTGCATCCAAAACTAACGTCATAAGGTATTCTGGGAAAGTAAAGGAATCAATTAAGATAGATGACAGGGCTTTGGAGTCCCTATTACCACCCCTATTACCACCTACTCTACGTTCAACTTAAATTTATAGAATAATTCTCCCTTAGGAAAATTTAGTTGAAACGCTAATGGTACTCGGTTGATTCTCGGTTGTCTGTTTGGTCTTAATCCATACGGTTGGTTCATCGTATCAAAATCACCGTGTCATGGTAATAATTACTATTGTATAAGATTTCGTTGTATTACATAGTTGGCACCCGCTGCTTGAATGAAAGCTCTTTGGGTGCCTATTTCAAACCAAGCGAAGTGAAGGTTTTGCTTACGGAGAATTTTATCTACAGGGCGTTAGATCAAGGTTGGTTATATCTGTTAAGAATAGTATTACGCGGTCTTAACAAGTCGATGGGAAAAAGGTTGAACTGGTACCAAATAGTTAGTTTCCTAACAAGTGCGGAAAAGGATCTTTTCGCACGCACCTTATCAAACGCTTGTGCACCATCAAGAAAGATAGTAGCATCCTTAATATAAATCTAATTTCTGAAATTTCAAGAGCAGTTGGTAACATTTGAATTTAATGTGATATCATAATTTTTTTCACAGGAAAAATTAGATGCCCGAATGGTATTTGACAAGACTATTGAGTAAAAGATTATTCTGCATAGAAATAGCTTACAAAACATACCACCTATTATATATGCATACATAATAAATATGTAGATATTAATTTGAAAACTGAAAAACAGGTAATTTATTTAATCCCAAAATACTACAAACTTATTTATTTATGGTACTATTAAAATATAAATTGCAATTTTGGTACACAGTAGGAGTATTGCTTGAAATCTTTGTTAACTCATTGATAACGTTGGGTGTAGGTAAATCATTAATGTTGTTGATGGGTCCAGCTGTAGAGTGAGAAGCTCGAGGAGTGGCTGCAGGATCTTCGGTTTTCTGTTTTTTAGCTGGAGATTCTGAGGCGTCACTTCTAAGGGTGTTTATGATGTTGGAATAATGCTCATTATCCATTTGCAGATAAGGTTTAATTGATGTGGCTGAAATGTGGCCAGTAATTTTAATTAATTGTAGTTCACCCACCCCTCCTTTAGCCAGGTTACTCACTGCTGTCGACCGCATAGAGTGGTTTGTTATTTTTATTTCTTTTGTATTTAATCCTGCCTTCTCTGCTGCTTTTTTAGTCCATTTTGAAAGTTCGTTTTTTCCCACTGGAGTGTTTTTGTACCATCCATTTGATTGTTCTTTGTTCCACGATGGGTTTACTGTTAAGAATAATCTATGAGTTGTTATTCTAGATGAACGTTTAACCATTAGAATTTTAAAAAGACAGACTGGACAAAAGGTAGGGTTCTTCGTGTTGGGGACCAGCCATTTACTATCGGCCATTTTTTTCTCCACCCTGGGCCGTTTTATTGAAGAGAGGATTATATTCTACTCTTCCTAAAAAGTAGGATTTTTGAAAATCAGTTATTTTAAAAAATATGAAACTATGTTATCTACCTGTTTTAATTCCAGAATTATCCACTTCCTCTTTAAAATAATGAACTACAATTGACTGTTTCTCCACCTCTCCAGGCAAGTTCTACTGAAGCGATATGGTAAAATTTTCGCTGGAGTCCCGCCGGAGTGTCTTCGTCCCATAATAAAACCATTGCGTAGTATTCTTCCAATTTTAATGAAACAGAGCTCGATTTCCTTTTATTGGCGCACATCTGCAAATTCCTTCGTTTCGCATTACGAGCTTCCCTACTAGACTTTAAATTGATCAAAAATTATTTTCCACTTCATAAAATACATCTTTTGCATTTTTTTTGCAACGGTGTTCTACATTGTCTTCACAACTAGTTCTTTGTAATTTTCACCGTTTTCTTTCTTCATATTCCACGCCTAATATTTCAGGATTAGGTTTAGTTGCTCTAAACTTGTAGTTTCCGTAAACTGTTTCCATATTGACGTATGGGTTTTAACGGTATTGTACGGTACACTTTTCTCAATAGCCAGATCAATATTAGTCGTAGAATCACTTCCAAAGCGACTCATTTTCACTACATAAGATGAATAGCACTGTTTAAAAACAATTACAAAATTTATTGACAACAAAATCAGAAAAATTGTTTAGCGTCGTTTTCTGGTGTCCTAGGACACCATAATTACTTGTTATCAAAGGTATTGTAATTTTTGGTGACAGCTGTCAAGTAAACTCGAAAAAACTACTGACAGGAGCTGTCATACAGTTTTTTCATCTAGAAACCATTTGTAATTCAAAATTGCGCGTTTGTGATTGGTGGAAATTAAGACAAAGGAAATAGTCTATAAATAACTATTTTTAAATCAATTCTTCGCAAATTCTAATCTTCAAGAGTATCTTCTTATTGAATTAGGCCATCCTGTATACAGTAGTATATTAATAGGGAAGCCGGGAATTAAAAAACGTACCACACAGCAGGACAGACTACCAATGTAACGCCTATATTGCTGTCTTTAATGACTTTAATCGACCCGTTTCGAAAAACTGACATACCGATTCGAAAACGAAAAAACCAGCCCTGTCATTAGACGAATGCTTGCGTGAAATATAAATACATCACCTTCAAAATGCCTTTTTTCAATCGTCCAGAGACTTCGAAGAATTGCATGAAGAACTGTGTTCGAACATTCTCTTAGCGTGTTCTAATGAATATTTCAATAAATTTCAACAATTTTAATGTAATCAGCAATCTGATCCGAAGATCGCAAATAATAGATTCCTATCCATGTTGAAAAATATCAAAGTGGCGCATCGTTCACCGAAAAAACAGGCCACCTACGATAAAAATTCACCAGCTCGACAGGACTGGCTTTCAAAAATTTTGTTACTGCATTTAGAGGTCAGTTTTTTGAAAAATCATATCTCAAAAACGTTTTTTTAAATTCATTGGTGTCTAACGTTAAATCAAAATTTGGAATGTTTTATTTCTAAAGAGAATCCATGATTGTAAAGGGGAAAAAGGTACATTAGAATACGCCAAATCAAGGCTAATTAAACAAGAAACAAAAAGAAAACTAATCGATGAAAATATAACAAATCCCAGATATCAAACCTCAATTTTAATCTAATAAAACAGAGACGGACTTAAAACAATAGATAATTCCGTTTTGATCTGAAGCGGAACTTCTTCTTTTCTATCTCTTGCTAGAATTTTCATTTCTTCAATTGTTTACCACTTAGGTATTACTTCCTATTTATTTTATCTAGTTTAGTAATTTGCTTCTTCTTTAAAGTACCCCGTAGTTTTTGATACGGAAATGGCTTTCGGTCGATTTCTCCAAAACTTCTGAAATTTATTCGTCCCATCCCGATCAAAAGTGTCCAAGGGCCCAAGTCAATCATATGTACAGATTTCGAGCTAGCGCGACTTTAACCTGATTAGAGCGAACTCGATATATATATATATATATATATATATATATATATATATATATATATATATATATATATATATATATATATATCGGCAAGTTAGGTGTTCACCGCTTTACGTTTATGGTTTATATGATGGATATATGTCATAGACACCCACATACACACATACACACACATGCACAGAAAAGAAGAAGTTCCGCTTCAGATCAAAACGGAATTATTAACCAAGAACCGTGAAAAAGTGGGCTATTGCTTTTATTAAGCTTGTTTAAAAAAAATGGTGTTGCTTTAGTCCGACCCTGCGATCCCGTCATACGTTATCTTGTGGCAAAAAACAGTCTGAGGCGCGCGCTGATCAACCCGAAAACGCGCAGAATGCGTCGCTTCCCCAGCGCCAAAACACAAATCGCCGATCGCGCATGAATACACATTCATCTCCGATCGCCGCTTTTTATTCTCTACTTTTCTTCTTTTCTCTTGACTTATGAATGTCCACCGATGGGCCATTATATGCGGCATTTTTTATTGCCCGTTGATATGCGCGCTCCTATTCATATTGCAGACGGCTACGCTCCGAATTACCATATTGACATCCAGAGAACAAATCAGGCTGTATGGTTGGTAACACTGAGAACAAAAACACTCGAAAAAAAACCCTGTCACATTTATAATTTGTTTACATTGGTTGGTATTATACCAAGTGTCCGAGAAGAAACAAGAGAGAATGGTATTTTCCGATAAATGACTAAAAACGAGTAGGTAACTGGTAAAAAAAATATTATACGCCATTAGTTGAATAAAACAAATCAAATCAAGGATAATTAAAGAAAAAGCAAAAAACTAATCAACAAAATTTTGACAGTAGCCAATTTTAAGACAGGAACGAACATAGAACAAAAGAAATATATGAAATTATATGAGAAAAATAATCACAACAAGCTTTGACCTGCTCGTGAATCGATTGGGTTGTCCCTGAAAAAATGGAACAAATTTAAGACAAGATTTGAAGAAATCAACTAAAAATGAAGTAACAAATTATAATAATAAACATAAAACAAGAACCAACAAACCAAAAAGGAATTAAAACAAGAAATAATATACGTATCTGAAGAATTAACGAAACAGAACAATCTTGTTAAGGTATAAACAGTTGCCAGAGAGAAGTTATAAAAAGAAAATAATTGCAAAAAGAAGAAAGAAAGACACGAATAAATTCAAAACGTTAAAGAAGATATTAACAAGACATTTAACAGAAGTTAAAATTAAAGTACAAGATAATATTCAATAAAAGGAAACTGTCGACGGAAAGTGGACAACATAAACCAAATAAATATGTATAGAAGAAAGTAATAGAAAAATGCGATAATAGTTTAGAGAATATTAAATAATCAAGAACTAAAATAAATATTGTGGAAGAAAAAGAAATAAAATTATGAATTAAAAAAAGAGGAATAATAGCTCAGTTATCAGAGAGTTTGACCTCGCACAAAATGTGATATCGATGAAACTTGGCACTTATGTACTTGAATGGGTGTAGAAAACGATAAAAAATCTTTGCTGCTCTAAAGTGTATGCTAACTTCACAATTTCGAAAATAAAATCGAAAATTTGGTTTTTCCACTATATCTCGAAAAAAAATTCGAAAAACTAATAGCACCTCCTGAAGAGCGGAAAATTTTACTAAAAATTATTTTATAAGTTATTTTAAAAAAGAATTTGTATTACTAAAAAAATTAAAATACTTTAGTTCTTCCGAACGCCTCGCCTTAATATTTGTATTCAACGGCTCGGCGCGCGTAGAGTTTTCGAATTTGCTTTCTTGTTTTGAATAATTTTTTATAGTAATACAAATTAAAAAAAAACAACTTAGTAAAATTTTCCGCCCTTTCACGTGGTGCTACTAGTTTTTCGAAAAAAAAATATTTTTTTTCGAGATATAATGAAAAAACGAAATTTTCGATTTTATTTTCCAAATTGTGAAGTTAGCATACCGGGTGACAATGAGACTAGGGCCATGCCTATATCTCGGTCATTTTTCAACCGATTTGAATAAAATTTGGAAAATAGATATAAGACACAATTTTGGATTGACAGTCGTATAAAAACAAAATGGCGGACTTCCGGTTTCGCCAGAAATGTCACCAACTTCGATTTTTTAAATGGAACACCCTGTATATTTGATGTTTTTTAGATTCTATGGCTCAAATTACATACGACAGTGTTGCCAATTTTTTTATTTTTCAATAAAAAAATTCAAATTTCCAAAATTTTTTTTTAGCACAGGAGGCCTTTATCTGGTCAAAATCTATTCTAATTGACATCAGTAATTCATAGTAATAAACCTTTCATCGATATGATAAGTAACAAATCCTACAGCGGGAATTTAAATTTTATAAATTCATTTTTAACGAATAAATCGTTTTTTTCAAATGGTACCTACCGAGGGCCATCTTGTCATTTAATAGAGAATTTAATTACCAATTCAACGATATACATTATGTACTATTTTCTTTTTGTTAAAAACTAAACATAATCATTTCTTGAAAAAAAAATCTGAGAATTTGAATTTTTTTATTGAAAAATAAAAAATTTGGCAACACTTTTTGATGATCTTTCAAAATCTGAAGTCAGAATTTTAAAATTCATAAACACAAAGAATCAACACACACACAGATCGAATTCAGATACCGAAAAAAATTGTTCGGTGATTTAAAAGTTAAATAGACACTTCATATATATTGTAATGTAATCTAAGGTTGTTTAATTGTAGATGTATAGCAATTAGTTTATAATAGTGTAGTAAAATGATCCTATTTTAATAATAAAACATAAAAATAAATTATAGTTAGGTTAGACAGAAAAGAATCAGATTGTAATCAAAAAATTAGAAAAGTCAATTTTAAAAGATATAAAAACAAATAGAAATCGAGTAGCGAGGAAAAAAAAGAGGGTTGGTTGTTGGAGGGCAGAGAAAAAAAGATTGTCAAGAAATTGAAAAAGTCAAAAAATATTTTAAAAAGTAAAAAGAAAGTTTTTTTTGGAAATAGGAAAAAGAGAATTGAAGTTTATTAGTAAATAATAAATAAATTATTTACGAAGCAGTAGAGGTTGAGTGGAGATTTGAAAAAAAGGGGGGAAAGGTGGAGAGTTGGAAGAAGTCGAGGGAGTCAAAGTCACAATTCTAGTCAGGAGGTAGAGGTTGAGTGGAGATTTGAAAAAAGGCGTGAAAGGTGGAAAGTTGGAAGAAGTCGAGTGAGTCAAGGTCGGAATTCTGGTCAGGAAATAAGAGGGGAGATAAAAAAAGGTGGGAAGGAGGAGAAGATAAGTAACAATAGTTTTTTTTTTTTGTAGTAGTAATTGATTTATTTGGTTATAGGGACAAAATTATTAATAAACAACTTCAGATTATTTCTATAAAACAGGGTGACATACTTTTGATATTTTAAATAGGATCATTTTAAATTTTAAATTTTGTTTCGTTTTTTTTAGAGTGTGAATTAAATTTTTTCCATTTGTTATATTTTTTGAAAAAATAAATTTTTGAAAAAAAAATTATAAAATTGTGTTAAAAAAATTTATATATTATTATTATTAGGAATCCAAGCCCTATAGTTTCAAAATTATAAATAATTTTTTAAATTTCTTATGTTTTTAAAACAAGACATATTGTAATGAAATAATCACCCTGTATATAGAAGGTAACCAGGGAACAGAAAAAAAATAAAAAATAGTGACAGGGAGTTTGGGGAGATTGATTGACGAAAAAAAAAAGGGAATGTAAAAGGTTTTTATTTTGGAAATTGGAGAAATATTAAAAGGAAAAATTTAAATCCACCACCAGCAGAAAATTGCAATAGAGGAAAACTTATGTTATAGTTATTGTTTATTTAATTAAGTTGTATGGTATACGGAAATTTTAGATAAGAAGACAAGTTTAATATGGATAAGAAGGACCTTGACATACAGGTCAAAGGTATTTTCAGTGTTTAGTATTAGATTATTTTTGTTATTTTTATTGTTCTATGTTATATTATAGAGTGTGAGTGAGTGTGAATGTTTTGATAATAATTATATTTGCAATTTTCGGCAATGTTCAATGTTAGCATTTAAAATTGTTTAAATAAAATTTATAACCTTGACATTTCGTATCAATATATATTCTCTTAAAGGTTGCATGTGAAAATATTTTCAAAAGCTTTCTTTTCTCAACGTTCATTCATAATTGAACTCAATATATCAACAACTTTGATTTATTTCCATTTGATAATGAAGAATAAAAAAGTCGCACGCTTCTTTATTCTTATCAAACACGAAAGTGTCGGGCACGTTTTTATTCGTCGTAACGAATAACAATACACAAAATCATTAAGTTCTAAGAAGAACGTCTGGGCACTTTTGAATCTCTAAGAATGGAAGAATGAAAGAGAATACGGGTGGCGCTGATTGGTATGATCTACGTGCGACCATCCTTGACAATCCAAGATTTATAATAGTCATTTGAATTGTAAAAAGTACCTAAAGAATCGTAAATATCGGCATGGGTAATTGCTGGCGACAGAAAACTGAAAACATTGTCATATTTTATTAATTATATCATGTCCTCTGAAAATAACAGATCTGATAGTGGAGAACGACTAATAATATAATTAAATGAGGTCAAAGTCAAATAAATATTTTTTTTGGTACCAGAAATAAAAGAACATCTGAGAAGGCTAAACCTGGCGAATAGGGCGTGTCTGCAGAAAAATCAGAACCTGTAAAAGGTTCATCCAAAAATTTGGAAAAAAAATCCCCGCTTGAGGGCTGCCTTTCTAATAACTAAAGTTGTTAATATGTATAAAAGTATACATTTTGTAAAAAAAAAGTTTGTTCTATTCAAAAGTAGGTAAAATTAAATTATTTAGATGTTTTCTTCACATCTTCAACCTCCTCGGGAATGTCTAAAAGAATTTTCATTCACATTCAACTACCTCATTTCGAAATAGAGATGCGGGGGTGAGATAGTCGGCTTTCTATGATCTGCTGCCGCACGATGCTACGCGGACAAATGACATACGTTAAGGCTACGTGATCTGAAGTATGCATTTGCACCAACGAGATGTGCTTTTGTTTAGTGTGAGAATCACTGCACACTGCGAAAATCTCGGCTGTCCATCTCCTCCATAAAGGCGATAAAGATTTTTATGGACTGCGGTGGATAATTTTTCTGCCATATATAGATCGTTAGACGCTATGATGTTTGTTTTAAACGGAGGAAAAAGTCGAGACAAATTGTGGGTTTAAATCAGCGGTTTTTGTGATAAACAGGAAAACTAGGTTTAGCGGATTCTTTAGTCTTGTCACAAATTTATGTCGCGTTTCCCATTAGATGAACAAATTTATTGGACACTATTAACGCCGTTTGATTTAATAGCCTGGGAAATCAAAAGAAGTTAGTGGCACATTTAAACAGCTTTATTATGTAAGCACGATTTATTCTTAGTGCATATCTTCAATTTCTCAAATTTGTATCTCAAAACTCACAAAAAACGTATTCAAATAATTTATATTTACCGTGTCAGTGAGATAAACGATCGCGAACTACTTCTGTGAATTTCACACAATATATACATGAAAAACATCACGTATAGGCCAGTTTTAGCGGGAGGGACGTAGCCAATAATGTTTCAGTATACCAAATTATTTTAAATAGGTGCGAGATATGTCAAGCGTTAAACAGTTACCTGATTCGTTAGAACGAATTAATTTCTGGAATATTCCACCCCCTAAAATAGAAACAGAGGGAGACGGCGTACTCAAATAAAAAACAAATTTCTTTTTAGTAGCTCCTTATCTGTTAGATAGAATACTTCGTTAATATAAAATTTCGAGAAAGTGTGTGCTTTTTTTATCCATTTCTACGCAAATGGGATATAAATAGGTTTCAACTTCAAGATATATACAGTCCACTTTTGAAACTAGTGAACAACTCAAGGCTAGGTTACGATTATTGGTAGGCTAACAATCAAAATCCTATTGAAATTCTACAGTAGCAAATGGAAAATATAATTATAATAAAGAAAAACTGGAATACATTAAACCTTAACATAAACTCAAATTCCAACAGAACCTAAAAGTATGGGTAGAAAATAAATTTAATTACATTTTAAAATGGAATTTCAGAAATTAATTACTCAATTCTTTTTTCGTTGATAAAAATTAATATAGCGACAAAAAATAATAATCCAATTTAAATTAACAATAGATATTTGAAATTACTTTTTTTATATCACGATGATCAATCAATTTTATAATAATAGTGTAATTACAAAATTACTATTTAAAAAAATATAAAAAGAAAATAAATATTAGAAAACTACTTGAATTATTTCGCGTGCACAACATGAAATATTTTTTAGTGCTTTTGGTATCTACGGTAAGTATAAAATATATTTTTTTTTATATAATATTTCAATATTTTCAATAAAACATTTATAGAAATCATTGAATTTCGAATTTTTTAGGTTATTGAGGCAAATGTACATCTCGATAGAGTAGAAATGTGTGAGAAAAAGTCATATCCCTTTAAATATACGGTAAAACTCAAGGAATCTGATGGGAAACAAATTTTGGAATATGGATCTTTTGAAGCTAACAGAGATTTAAATAATGATATATTGGTGAGTAAATAAAGTATAGCGTGATAATACAAATGAAACAAAATGAATTATAATGTTAGTTTTGATCACTCCCTTAAAGTTATTAATTCCTTTTGCTATAACGATTTTTTTAAATACAACAAATTCATTCATCTTTTATATATTTCTAACTATTTATAATTTCGCAAAGTCGTACCACTACAAAATATAATCGTATATTCCATTTTGTTTCCATTACAATGTAATAAAAAATTTAAATTTATAAATACTAAATATTGTTCCCCATAATATACATTATATTACGATTTCACCATGTCCCCACTTCTAAATGTTTTCAGTGCGACCCCCAGTAAACAAACTGCAACTATATATCAAAAAGTTGATCTCTAAAATCCACATAACGTCATTCCCATCAAATGAGTCCAACTTTTTTCGTTATTTTGACGTGCCGGTATAGTTAACCTACTTCTTTTTGGTCTATTCTCTCTGTAGTCTCTCCATTTTGCCCTATCGTACACCTGTTCTTGCCAATTATTCACTTCTGCCCTGAGTAAATCTTCTTTCACTTCCTTCAGCCATCCTGGTCTGGGTCTTCCACGTCTTCTTCTACCTCCAGGGTCCCATTGTAGCACTGAACGAGCCAATGCATATCCTAACGTACCCTAATCATCTAACTGAATTGCTTTATTTTTGTTACTATGTCTTCTTTTATTTCTTGTCTAATTTCTTCATTTGTTCTAATCCTTCTGTGATTTTAATTGGTCCAAATATTGCTCGCATAATTTTTCTTTCCATGATTCTCAAATCTTCTTCCTCTTTCTTTGTAATACTGTAATATTGGTTTAATTGTTGTGTTCTAGATCTTCATTTTCGTTTTCTTCGTAAGTAATTAAGCAATTTTTTCAGCTATTTCAAGTTTCCTCTCTCTATTTTAACTTTTCCACTTCTTCAAATTTATGTGTTCCTATTTTAATACTTCCTTGTATTGTCTTATTATATAGTCTCATTATTTGTGTTTTTTCTTGGTTTATTGCTGTACAACTTCGTTCAGGATGTTTTTCAAGATTTTTCTTGTTTTTGCGATTATCACTATATCACCTGAATATGCAATAACTTGTTCTCCTCCTGTTCTTAGATTCCCTTTATTATTCTATTCTAGTGTGAAGTTGAACAACGTGGTTGATAGCAAGTCTCCTTGATTTACTCTTTTATTAATAATAAATTCTTCTGTTCGTCCTTTTTGTGTTTTAATTTTGATTTTAGTTTCTTGCATCGTCATTGTTATTAACTTTTTGGTATTCCTAAAGTTTGAAGAGCCATGCGAAGTTTTGCTCTTTTTATTGAATGGAAGGCTTGTTTAAAGTTAATAAAAAGCATTTCTAATTTTATTTGTATTGATAATTTGCTTTATAAAATGGCCGTTAGTTGTTATATTTTTTTTAGAATACAGTAAGTATTTACCAACTTGATGGTAAAGAATGGAACCTATTAATAACTAAAACTGATCCCGTATGCGTTATGGTAGAAAATTTTATTGGAGAGTTTATGAAAGGTTTGGAAAAAGCAAGTGGATTAAAAGGGACATGTCCCTATCCGAAAGTTAGTTTACATTCAGGGTAACATTATAATTCATTTAAATATTTAATTTTTTAGGGTAAATACGAAATCAAGGATTATCCGCTAGATTTCAGCACTTTTAAATATCAGGACTTTCCACCTGGTACAGTAAAAATAAGATCGGAATATTTTGGAAAAGAGGATGAAACAAAATCATTGGGATGTTATGAGATTGAGTTCACTTTGAAATAAAAAAATTTACAGTCGTTTATGGGAAAAACATTAATAACATGTTTGAATGCCGATATTTATATAAATTTTACTAATAAAAATAATCGTTTATAACTCATTCTACCTCTTTTTTGTACCAAAAAGCCTCATTTTCGCAAGTGTCACACGAAAATTTATCCAACAATGTTTTTACTCCATTTTAAAAATAAAAATGTCAAAATTATAATGTATATTGACAAATACTTGTATATTGAAACACCACTGTCATATACCGTGTGCAAAACCTCTTGACAAAGTTTGATATCTCCATTGTGTTAAGGATTCCAAGAAAATTTCAATTATATGGAAGAAATTGGTAAAATAAATAAAACATCCGGTATATCTTGGTTATAAAGATTCAAACACCCACTAAATATGGTATATTTAGAACCACCTCTATCTTTCCTTAACGTAAGCGGAAAATGAAACACCCTGTATAAAAGTAAATAAATTTTAATGGTAAAATATCTAGAGGTTTATTTATTGTTTGAAATATTACGTTTTTATTTTTATGTAAGATAATTAAATGAATATGGATAGTTCAGTCGAGTCACTCTGTATAAAGGGTATTCTTTCTGTCGTGACCAGCCAGCATGGTTCCATCGAAATGTCCACACCGCACTGCTACAGAACCAGAACCAGTTGGATTGGTAGTACTATCTGGAGAGAGTTTTATTTTTCTTTTTTTTTTTAGGTTCTTAGACATGTATGTAGAGTTGGTTCGAGAATTCCTGTCGTACTTAATGAGTGTTTAGTACTATAAATTTTTTAACAGGTTAGAAGAGATTCGTTATTCGTTAATTAAGGATTTTATGTTTTTGTGTGTAGGTAAAAATGAAGGTGGTTTGGGTTTTGTATTAATTAGCATCTTCTGTGATGAGTAATTTGAAAATATTTAGAAATATATGGGTTTTGGCAGTTTTTTATGAATCTAAAAAAAGGTATTATCTCCTGGGCACCCTGTATATGATTTTTATTTTTTTTTTATGCGTCTGTTCTTATTGATATTTCCTATTTTCCATTTCCATAGTAAGTAAGGATGCTTCATAAAACAATATAAAATATACCAGTAAATTTAAATTCTTTTGAAAATTGGTGAAAAAATAACCTTTGAAGTAAAAATATTTAAAAAATCATATGGTTTATGGTTGAAAATGCTTTATGCATCTTTGTAGACCTCTTAAAAGCATTTGATACCGTCTCTCATGAAATATTGCTTCACAAACTTCTGCTGTATGGAATAAGAGGAAATACTTTTGAATTATTAAAAAGTTAGTTATCAAATCGACAGCAACAGGTTTCAATAAATGGAACTTTAAGTGAATTGAGAATACAGTTACTTTTGGCGTTCCTCAAGGGACAGTACTCGGGCCATTATTGTTCACTTTATATATAAACAGTCTTCTATCATTAGATTTAAAAGGAAAAGTGCTTAGATTCGCCGACGACACTACAATTTTTTACTTAGCGATTCCCCAATCGACATTCCTGTCCATGCATTATTTTTCTGGGGAAATTGTTGTACAGAAGCAATATTTTTCCTTATACCAACACTTTAAGTGTTCCTCAGTGCTTTGTTTTGAAATCTTTGGATGATTGCTAAGTTACTTGCTTTGGTGCATCCCCATAGTTGCATACCAATAGTCCATACTGGCTTAAGTATCTGCTTATAAAGCATAAGCTTATTATGTAGAGAATCTTGTTGCTTCTTGCTCATTATTTCTAGCCCATTTACCATCTTCCAATCTAACAGGTGATATTCGATTTCAATCTCTTAGTAGCTTTCCAGAGTGAATACTGCTGTCGTCTGTCAATTCTCTTAGGTAAATACTAATCGATTTTTCTTTAATTTGTTGTATTTCTCTTTTGAGCCTTTGGGTTGAGTATAGTTTTATCTTGTAGGGCTCTAGTTTGCTGCCATTTTCTTTTAAGCTTTCTTTTTTCAGAGATTAGTTCCCTGATTTCTCTAGGATAGTTATTGCCTACCTTCCTTCTATTAATAGCAGGTGTAGTTTCCCAAGCTGCTTGTTGGATATTATCATTAAGCAATTTCACTTCGTCGTCTAGTTGTTGTTTATTTCTTAAAGGACCAGATAGATTAATTTTTACTTCAATGATGATTTTGAAGCTTTTCCATCCTTGGCTGATATGTTTTTGATTCTAAAGAAATCAATAACGTCTGGAATCTTGTTGGGATCGGTTGGCCAATAGGTAGGCTTTCCAGTTGACTTATATTCTTTCATTGCTTCTAATAAATAATATAACAATTGATTATTTTAATTTCTTATAGTATAATTATTTATTTAGATGATTTCCGCTTTTCTAAATTAATTTAAAATAAAATATACCGTCAATAATCTCACCAAGTAAAGTTATAATTGCTCTATCTGAAATCTCAATATTTTTCTTTGGCGAATAAAACCCTTAGGCAGAATATAATTAGATATAAGACATTGAATTTATTTAATGCCTTTTATGAGTTCTTACTCTTACGTTCCTGATCGTGAGTTTAACGGCCGTATCAAATGGTAATAAAAATAATTTTTAACTACCTTTAGGCATTTTATATTTAAAAATGGAACATATTCTGTTACGAATTACTGTAAAAATAAGTAGATTTAATATAAATGGAACAAGGATAAGAAGAGACATGAGATGATAAAGAAGGGAAAAGTAAAAAACAAAAATAACCCTAAAGAAATAATTTTGTTAAAGAGAAAAGAAAATGCAGAAGGAAATGTTAGATTTTTTATTTTGTATATTTGAATAAGTTTTTAAACTTATTTACGTTCAAATTCATCAATAAAAAGAATGTTCAAGGAATCATCCCCGACGAGAAGAAAACAATCAGAAGTGGGGCAGAAAATATTTACGGCCTCTCTGACCGTCTGAATCCGCTCAGCATCCTAATACGGCAACAGATATGAATTGTAACCAACTTTTAGCATAATAGCACTCGTTCCGTTTATATATAACTCGGCTGGCCATTGTTTTACACCGACATTATATTTTACTACAAAGGCAGTCGATTTCAACACCCGGCATTGAAATTTACGATTGTTTCGATTGCCTTTTATAAAAGTAAATGGTAAATGAGAAGACTTTAGTGTATGTTGTCGAAGTTATTCATACATACAAAGTCGGGTATTGTTCCAACTATTTTTATAACATTTAAAGTAGCGTTATTGACTTTTAAAACGATTAGATACATTTAATTTTAGAATGATATACATTTTTTATCTAATATAGCCACCAATAATTTTTTTATGTACGATTGTACAATAAAACGCTCTTTATAGAATAGTTTTGCGCCAATAAAGTAATTGTCAACGTTATTGAGAAATTGCAAGACAACTAATCATCATTTTATAGCCTCTCTCGCAAGCTCGCTCGGCTATAAAACGATTCGTTCAATAAAGCCCTTGTTTATGCATAAAATAGGCCAATACATCACCTATAGGGTGCGACATTCAAATTTCTCCTTTATTGTCGCGATACAACAGTTATGTTTACTGATATTATGAAAATGTTTGGAATAAGCATAAGAGCCACAATGCCTTTTGATGTAACACTAAATAATAAATCTACGATACTGGAAGAGGTACAAAATCAAGATAGAAGTATCTACAAATCAAGTCTCAATTTACTTGGAGAAGCCCTTACGGCAAGAAGTTAAGGTTTGGTCTGGAATATTGAGTGATGAACTTCTGGAAACTGTTCGGTAAAATCATAATTCAATAATTCATTATTTCCTGCCATTAAGGATATATTTGGATCAGGTAAATCCTCGTAGATTGATTCGATGACAAGAGATTATTAATAGGCCATCTCCTTCTCCAGATCTATGTTCAAAACACCTATTCTTGTGGGACTCTTGAAAGAGTATTGTTTAGCGAACACAACAGGATTAATTTGGAGCATAGGATTACAGAAGCTTGTAGAAATACCGTCAAGAGCTTTCAAATATCTTTAATAAAATGTGTCTATACAGGGCACTCTTTGAAATAGGCCATTTACAAATACTTTGTCAAAAATAACGGTATTTTACTCTTAATCAAAATTGATATTTTTTGACGAACCTCGTATACGACTGAAAATTTTTTATATCTGAGGATTGTATTTTAGGTTTAAGATCACGCAGAACTTTTTATGAAGAATAAGTTTTTTCTCTAAAATTAATAATTAAAAAGTTTTCCATATGACTCCAACTTATGTAGACCCACTGTATCAAATATTACTTCCCACAGACCTGGAAAACAGGGAAAAATCAGTGAATTCAAAAAGCCAGGGAATTTTGCATTTTTCAGCAGAAGTCAGGGAATTCAACCAGTGTATATGGGAAAACGAAATGGCTGCGCAGAATCAGTTGATTTCAGATAAAAAAACAAATTAAGCCAGCCCTGTTGCCTTCACGATGTTTACTTCTACTTTCGGTTTCCCTTTGTATTTTTTTCTTGTCTGATACATAAAGAATACATCATGGTTTTTTCCTTTTACATTTCATTTGATATCTTGGTACAATTTATCACATCCACACTGGTTATATCTAATTAAGTTGAAACACTATCGTCGACCACTCAACCAAAACACAAATTTTAACATACTCTCACTCACACTCAACTCCTGATGATGCCAACACAGTTGGCGAAACGCGCGTAGAGTGTGTTAAAATTTGTGCTTTGGTTGTGTGGTCGACGATAGTGTTTCAACTTAGTTGATAAACCAAAGGTTCCAATTTCCCCTTTCAATATATGTAATTGAAAATCAGTTTTCTTTCAATTTGTGTCATTTGCTTCTTAAGAGATTAAAACCTACAATAGAAGAAAAGGACCTGATTCCTTCCCATCAATTTGGTTTTAGAGAAAAACACTCAACGATCGACCAGATGCATAGAATGACAGACATAATCGAAAAGTCTCTAGAGGAAAAGAAAGTCTGCTCCACCGTCTTCCTAGACGTGGCCCAGGCTTTTGATAAAGTCTGGCATGAGGGCCTTAACCACAAGTTAAATTTGTTACTACCACGTCAGTATTCAGAACTCGTAAAATCCTATTTATCAAACAGATATTTCAGAATAAAACAGGAAGATGTATATTCTGATCTAAGAGAAATTAAGGCAGGAGTACCCCAAGGTAGTGTACTAGGTCCAGTACTCTAATTACTGTATACCAGTGATATTCCTAACCTTGAGCACGATACTATTGCAACATTGGAAAAGACCATGAAGAAGCTAATCGAAAATTTCAAACATCTGTAGACCAGATTAACACCTGGACTAAAAAATGGCGTATTAAGTTAAATGAAAATAAATCTGTTCATGTTAACTTTACTAATAAATGAAACCAACACATTCCCATAAGAATAAATAACGCTCAGATTCCCTATGCTACTACAGCAAAATATCTTGGAATGACACTCGACGCTAGACTTCGCTGGAAAATCGACATTAAAAAGAAACGTGAAGTGCTTGGTATAAAATATAAAAAGATGTATTAGTTATTAGGAAGAAACTCCAAGTTGTCCACACATAACAAACTGCTACTCTACAAGCAGATATTGAAACCCGTTTGGACGTATGGTAGCCAGCTTTGGGGCTGCGCCAGTAAAAGTAACATTCAAGTTATCCAACGTTTTCAAAATAAAGTATTAAGGAACATCGTCGATGCACCCTGGTACTGTCGCTACAGTGATCTTCATAGGGACCTGGATGTAGAAACTGTTGACAAGACTATATCTAAATCTGCCAGCAGCCATGAACAACGGCTGCTCCAATATGGGAACGTTGAGGCCATCCAGCTCCTCGATAATACCAATTTAGTAAGAAGACTCAAGAGGACCAAACCTTTTGAACTAGTTCAGTGACAGTGCTAGTTACAAACAGAGTATTGTGCGGATTTGTGTTACACGCTACCGGTAGTGTTACTAAAATTATCAGACCCTAAGGTACACTAGTGAGTAGGACGTTAGTATTTAAGAATTCTAATTAAGTTAGGTTGGAACAAAATTGCTTATTGATCTTCATGATCAGATTGTAATTATAGAAAACATTCCCACAGAGTGTTTTGCTACGGAAAAAAAAATGGGTCATATGCCATTATTTTCATTTAGGTATATAAGCACAAGTTTTTCATTTACTTATTTGTATTACTCTATAAAAGGTTGATTCTTGTCCTGAAAATAGTTTGCGCACGGTCAGGGAAAAACTGGAAAAGTCAGGGAAATTTTTCTCGCTTCCATTTCCCTGATTTAGGTCACATACCGCAACATATATTGGACAAATAAAAAGGTCTTCTTTGTATATCGTTTTCTGTCTCTAAAAAACACCATTACTTAGCACTTTTTACCTCCGAATACTTTTATTATTACTATTAATAATGACCATCCCAGCGGGACGTGGTGTATTGTAGTTGATAATGAAAAATGTAATAGATATGATGTAACTTTTTCATTGACTAATTGTATAATTACGATCGAACATTCGCCGTGTTGTTGTACTAATGAAAGTCAATATCGAAACTAATTGGCGTTGTTAATAATTAGGTTAAAGGTATTGTTGGGATATACAGAGTATTAAGTAATTATAATAAACATTTTAATAACTAGGCCGTACGGTTTAACGTGACGAGGTTAAAATTTGTTGGACGCTGTCTGATTTTTTTTAGAACCGCTTGTTCTTGCCATATTCATATTATAAAAGTTGTTAGATTTTAATTAATATTGAAGTAGAGAATGTAAAATAATTTAATAAACTTATACTTGCCTATTTTAGTACGGGGAATAGTTTAAATTAATCTAAAATGAAAGCACCCAAAAAAAAATTTGCAAACTTCACTTTTGCTAGTAAAAACTTTATGCAATCATACCACACATTGTTTAAAGCAGACGAACACATGAAGGTAAAAAAAGGACTAAAAACTAGTATATGGTGAAGTTATCGAAGACACGAAAGAAAAGCGATAAAGATAAAGATTTTCGACATTCGAGATTGGTTATAAAGAAATGAAGAAATAGGCCTAATCCATCTCTACCCTCGGTACCCTTGATACTCCTTCTTCTAAAATAAGCATCCACATTTTTGAAATATCCACCAAACAAATAAGTCGTCAATGGTAACGTACTTTATAGCTATTTAAAATACGTTTCCACATTTAACATTTATTCAATAAAAATTACAATTATGAAAATGGAACTTCCGAAGAGGGGATTAATATTATTATTCTTGTCCCCCGCATTAGCATCGTTGCTACAATTTCCACTTTTGGGGAGTGGATTGTGGTTGCTAACTTCCACATGAGCATTGTCGCTCCAATTCCGATTGCTGATGTCCATATTAACATCGTTTCTGCCATTCAAAAAATACATTTCGGGCAATCTTAACCTTTTCTTCCAAAGATTCTTCAATGTAGGATTCGGCAACTTTTGATGATGAGTAATATACTATTTCGTTGATTCTGACTATTTGAACTATCACTACTGTTTAATTGAATCCTTTGTACCAAATTTTAATTTTCTAATATTTTTTATATCCCAATATTTCTCAAAGAAAAATCAATTTTTGCTGATCAAATCATTACATAATTTTTTATTTTGACTCTAGCAACTGACTCTTACTTAGTTTTAGTGTTTTTTAGTGTTACAGTTGAGTTTGTAGGGGTAGATTCCACGTGTCTCTTCTTTTTTATCTTTCTCTTTTTACCTTTGATGCTGTTCTCAACCTTTCTTAATTTCCCAGTAATCGTCTACTTCCAAATGTTCTGCTGTTGATGGTAATATATAGTGAAAATTAAATCCAAAACATTACCACACATTAAACTCAAATAAATCATTTCTCTCCATACAAAATCAATTACCCTGTACACAATACACGTACGTTAAGTAAATGAGAAAGCCCACACTCCTCACCTCCGATGAGTGATTTATTTTGGTTGAGTAGCTGTAGAATAACGATTTATAACCAACAGTACGTCCATTCTCATTGACTGACAATACTTAAAGTTATAACCGAAGTTACAATAAGCTTCCAGATTCTCGTTGACAGCGCTGACTTATGAAATATTAACCGTACCAAACTTGAGACACCTGTATATTAATCAATCTTCGACCGGACGAGGTTTAAATACTTCTTGCGTAGAATTATGTGTTGCTTAGGTATTTGCCGGGTTGATGTATGTGCGGATAAGATTTCATGGCAGGAGTAGCTGAAATTGCTTCCATGCAAGTAGGAGTTATTTTACGAGTGTAGGCAAATCTGCGCTGTTAGCAAAGATGAAATTGCTTAGATGATCACAAATTAAATGGTTACTGTTGATTACATAAGAAAATAATAATCGTTCTTCAATAATTGTACCTGAAATTGTAGATACATTTTTTCTTTATTTCTTTTAGGTATCATGTGTCTTCTTTTATTCTTCCACCCATTTCTTCCATGCCCGGGCTGCTTTTAGGCTTCTAAACATTTAGTTAGTTTTTCATTATTGTCATTACATATTTTAAAATCTTTATAGGCCCTATCCCTTACTCTAATTTTATTGTATACTTCATAGTCAAACATTTGGAACAAGATTTTTCCCTTTTTGTCTTCCCTTTTCTATAATTTCCCCATCATTGTCTTTCTTTCTTCTATTTTTTTTTCATCATGCAATTATCCTGCAATTATTCTTAGCTGTTTCATATTTGCTACATTTATTTTAGGTACTGCTAATTTTTTATTACTTATTTTTACTTCCCTTTACTCGTCTTCTTCTATTCATAATATCTTCCATTTCTGTGTTCTTGCTACTATACTATATCATCAGTATGGGGCAATGTGTTCAGCATTATTGTTTCCACCTTTTGTAATTAGCATTCATTTGTTACGAGCATCTTTTCTTTACTTTTAATTCGTTTATTATTAGGTGTTGGTTTATTTCATGTCTCGGGAAACTTTCAGCATTATTTTATTAAAATGAAAAGCCATTCCAATGTTATTAATAATAATAACAGTAATATTTAAACAGCTAGAAGGGAGAAGCAAATATACGGTCCCATACGCTAATAGGAACAGATTACGTGGGGTTGGCGCATTGCCTCCCGCAACGTACCTTTTTAGCGGACAATAGAGCCCGCGAACGGATTTTCGCCAGTCATGGTGGGTATTAACTGACTCTGGAGGGGGGCCTCACTAGTCATCGTTAGCTCGGAGCGCCTCTCATGCAAACTCATGAGAAGAACACTTTGATTCTTCTTTTTTATAAGGTTATTCTTCGTTTTTTTTTCTTTCTAAAGATTGTTTTGTTTGTGTTGATGTTACTCCCGTGTGTGTGGATCACATTCTTTTGTTTTGTTTAGAGGCAATTACGTCACTATGGGCTATTTCTCGAATTTAAGATTGATTGATCTTTTGCCCTAAACAAGTATTGTAGCTAATATGATATCTTCTCGCTCTGTATATAAAAAAAATCACGAAGTACCTAATTGGCAGATGTGTTTTGTAACGGTAAAATAAATGTATTCTTGTTTGTCTATCTCAGCAATAAAAAAAATTCTTCCGAAATAATCCTCTCCAAGTGACCAACATCTTGAAAGTGCCCTCGCTGATAAACCTGCTGTTTCAAGTAATCCCATAAAAATAGTCAAGGGGGTTACGACCCTTCTGGAAACGTCTCTGTGCTTGATTTTTCTTTACGTATCTAATCTTCGCCCCATCTATATTACAATACCGTTTGTCCCATTGAAATCGGACCAATAACGACGAAGTTAGGCGTTACGGCCCATCTGGCAACGTCTGTGCGCATGATTTTTCTTTACGTATTTAATCTTTACCCCATGTATATTGTAATGCCGTTTGTCACATTCAAATCACACCTCTAACAACGGAGATAAGTCACATACCTACTATCGCGTTCTCTCTCTAACACATTGAATTCCCTATGCTGATCCAAAGAAAGTTTATAAAATATTACTAAAAATATTCTTATTAATTTAATAGGTATCAGAGATAAAAAGTAATGTCCATTGTACCCCATTAATGTGTGCAATTATGTATTATAATTAAAGGATTAAAAAAATTAAAAACTGTACGTTTCAAGTCGAGACTTTTCAAACACAAAAGCTAAACCTTCAAATTAAAATTATAAAATTATTTACTAATTTCTTTCTCGGCACCTTTTTGTAGAAAGTACAACATTGATTAAGAACCAACCAGTCACTGACCTGAATCTGAATCTGCTGACGGCCGTGACATTTGGTTATAAATATAACCTCATTTATTTCTAATATTATTCCGAAGTACTGTGAGTTAAGTTTGTTCGGAAAATGAAAAACGGTTTCGTAAAAGGAGATTCGAGTAATCTTCCCCGAGTAGACGTTGAAATGGTAACAGACTTTTATTCAAGAAACAACAAATAAGTAATCAACACTTACTATGACAGACTTACGTCGAACTGGTGACTGGTGTAAGTACGTGCTAAGAGAATTTAACCCAGAATTGACAACATCGACGAAATTAATCGCATGAGATCGCAAAAACTTCAATTGAACCATCCTCTTTTGCATCATTGTGAGTAAGCTTATGTCCAAATATTCGATATACAGCACTTTTTAAAATGCCTACTATATCTGCTAGCTCGCGCGCTTTCACTAGATTGTCGCCCAATACTATTTTGTGCATTTTCTTCTCCATTCTCCATTTGGTCGACTACAACGATGGTCGACTTGACAGCTCGTACGGCTTCGTTTAAATATAACGAAATTTTGTCCAGGTATCTTGAACATAAAACAATTTTATGACAAAGAAATTTAAATAGTATGCCATAACGTTAAGAGTGTGATTGCCGCTATCCGGAGGCGAAACAGCCCCATCCTCTCCTCCAGTACCTCCCCCTTTTCGATCCCAACACTTCCACGGCATACTCGATAAAAAAGAAAAAAGCCTTCACTATATAATTATGTATGTATATACAGATATTTAGCCATAAGCATTTCGATACTCGTTAATCTTTAATGCATAATTGATAGCTCGCCTTAACCGCGATAGAATGTTAAAAATGTATATATATTCTAATATTATATAAAAAGGTTTTACGAGAGCTCGTAGCTCGAGGGGTCGTTTTCTTTCTTTTTTCGCTTGTGATCTTTTTCGTTTTCGTCCACCCGGTCGTCGTGATCGTATACAGAGTGATTCAGAACTTAAATGCATTATGAAATTTTATTGCATTATCTCTATAAATTTTAAATAAAGAATACAAAAAAACACTGTTAAATGTTAAAACAAAAGATGTGTATATACAATATTGAGATGATATTTTTCTTATTTTTTAAATCTTTATTTTCATTAATCTGACATTACAAATTCTTATTATTATTATTATTTTTAAAAAACTAATAACAATCTAATCTCCATAAACAAACATCCCATAACAATCCTGTCAATTTTAAAGCCCCTTTTACATAATTCCCCCAATATTTCAAAATTTTAACATCATAACAAATTCCCCCAAATTATTTTCACATTTGTTTCTGATGTTATTATTTCATCCTGTAGTTTACAACCTTCTTTTCGGATTTGTTCTTCAATCTTTGTCTGTATATTTCTGATTTCTAATTTTAATTCCTTTTTTATTTTATTATTCTCGGCCTCTGCTATTCCCATGTTTACTTCTATATCTTCATTTATGTTAGCTTCTAAAATTTGTATTTCTTTTATTGTTTTTCTTGCAATTTTTCTAACCTCTTCTTTGTTTGTTTCTATTTTAGTTTCTCTACTCTTGTATTCTTGCATATCTTTCTTTAACTTGTTCTCAGTTTCTTTTAATTTTATCTCTCTCCACTCTTATTTCCTTTTTCGTCTCTTCTATTTTATTTTCAGTGTATAATTTTGACTCTTCTTTTTTTTTGCTACTTCTTGTTTTATTTCTTCTTTCA
Organism: Crepidodera aurea; assembly: GCA_949320105.2. Classification (NCBI taxonomy): domain Eukaryota; kingdom Metazoa; phylum Arthropoda; class Insecta; order Coleoptera; family Chrysomelidae; genus Crepidodera; species Crepidodera aurea. The sequence continues at coordinate 16,241,403 of OX439477.1, read as the reverse complement.
TCATTTTTCCCATATTTCCAATTTTGTTTTCCATCATTTCTCCCAAATCTTCTTTGTCTTGTTGTCTTCCTTCCCTTAGTCTTCTTAATTCCATTAATACCGTCCTTACTCCAATTCGATAATTATCTTCTTTAATCTTTTGGGTTCACTCAATTTCGAGCCCCACGTGAACATAGTTTGGGGGAATTTGTTATGATGTTAAAATTTTGAAATGTTGGGGGGAATTATGTAAAAGGGACTTTAAAATTGACAGGGATGTTATGGGTTGTTTGTTTATGGAGATTAGATTGTTATTAGTTTTTAAAAATGTCAGATAAGAATTTGTAATGTCAGATTAATGAAAATAAAGATTTAAAATTAAGAAAAATCTGTAGAATATCAATATCATCTCAATATATTATTTAGAAAGTCATAGAAGTTGGAAAAATGATAAAAGAAATGACGAAAAAGAATTGGGAAGTAGGAATAAATAGAATGATGGCAGAATAGGCCTAGTAAAGGATAATTAAGAGGATAATGGAAGTGAATGTTTGTTCTAAATAGGGATCTCTTGATTTTTCCGTCAATTTTAACTGTACTTTAATTTTCTCCTTCTGACATTGTTGTCCCCTTCTTTCTGTGTTTTTGATTAAACTTATTTACGATAGAAAAATGCATTTCTTTTTAAATTTATCAATTTAATCACCCTGTAGATTCTAATATTATATAAAAGGGTTATACGACAGCCCGTGGCTCGAGGGTTTTTAGTTTCTTTTTTCCTTTTTCGCTTGTGATCTTTTCGTTTTCGTTTTGGACAACCCGATGGTAATCATATATATTATGGTCAATAACAGTTTTTAGGAAAGTCTGTATAATTTATTTAATTAAGTCAGTCCTTCTTCTGAGCGTTTTTTTAAAAATTCGGAGAAATAAACATTTTAAGAAACGATATATATTATGTAGTCCTAATTTGTGTTTAATTTTTGTGGTTGTAGAACAGATTTAATTTCCATAAAATCCAAGCGTGCGAAAGTAAATGACACATGATACTAAAACCGCGGTATCAAAGCGACCCTTGAGAACAAATGAAATAAAATTCTTATAAATAAAGAAACTCATATTTAAAAAACAAACGTGAAACTCGGTAAACTCGGACCACGCGATAGCGAAAAGTCTACAAAATAGAGAAGGAACAACTTGAATGGCATGAATATGTTGAAAAAAAAGAAATAGTTGACGATCGAAAAGAATAACTGAGATACATTCGTGAAAGAAGTGAAGGATGTATCCTAGAAGTAGCGAAAGGAAAGATAGTTAACGAATTGAATAAATTAGTGAGGAGAAAGAAGTATACAGGGTGTATCAACGATGCGTGCGTGGAGGATAGCTGCTTTCCTTTTGAAGATAGGAAAAATTTTTTCAAATAAAAGTTGTAGATAGCAATGAAAGCTATGTTCCAAAAATAACTACCAACATACAGGGTGTCCCATAAATGTGTGACTTATCAAAGTTATGTTTTTTTAAATGAAACACCCTATATATTTTTACTCGATTGAATTCCTTTGGAAGAGTGCTTCTCAAAAATATAGGGCTGTATGGCTTTATACCAGGTGGTTCTGAAGTTATGGTGACATTTATGTCCCAAAATGGGTTCATTCAACACCAAATATCTAAAAATCTATAACTAGGAATAACAAAAATTTTTCACCAAATATCCTCGAAAATGGTCTATTTTGATTTCATATTCATAAATTTACCGAATGGCACTTTTCCCATACAGGAGCAACCAAAACTCGGGATCATTTTTTTCTCAGTTTTTTCAAATGGAACACCCTGTATATAGTGCCATACCAGAATAGTCAACACTATGAGCTTCCAGAAAATATAGGGTTTGCCTACTTCATTTTCACCGGAAATGCATCTAATTCTTAAGGAAAGTATGAAAAATGTCATAAAAGCAATAATGATATTTTTTATTCAATGATGGACAAACATGGAACAAAATAAACTCAAAAAAATGTAAAAAACCATCATTTCACAGTAGATGTTCAGACAATCACCCGTTTTGAGCTATGCATAAATTAAGTCTATCTACAACTTCAGTTAAAGTTCATCTTGTAGTAGAGCGAAGAAATCCTCTAATTCTATTTTTCCTTCAGCGTTGTTGGTTTGCCGCTAATTTATTTTTTTGCTCACTTCTTGTGTTTCACATTTTCTGTTTCCACAAACCTCTCCTTCGAAAACTCTCGAGTCGCATATGGAACTGCATACATTCTACTGGCTAAAAGCAGTTTCTTTAACATCTATCCGGAATGTAGATCACTTTATCAATTATATCAAATCACCCTTGGAACATTTTAATGTTTCAGGAACTGTCAACAAAGATGACATTTTATTATCGAAGTGAATTTATAATTTAAACCATAATATTTGATGTAGATCATGTTTATCATTTCTTCGGTGGATAATTTCATTTCGAAACGAGAAAATCTTATATTTAAACTATAAATTCACTTCGATAATAAAATGTCATGTTTGTTGACAGTTCCTGTAACATTCAAATGTTCCAAGGGTTATTTGATATAATTGATAAAATGATCGACATTCCGGATAGATGTTACAGAAACTGCATTTAGCCAGTAGTATGTATGCGACTCGAGATTTTTCGAAGAAGAGGTTTGTGGAAACAGAAAAAGTGAAACACAAGAAGTGAGCACAAAAATAAATTAGCGGCAAACCAACGACGCTGAAGGAAAAATAGAATTAGAGGATTTCTTCGCTGTACTACAAGATCAGCTTTAACTGAAGTCGTAGATAGACTTAATTTATGCATAGCTTGTTTGTTTGTTTGTTAATTTTAACGTCTCTTTTCTGACCTAATGGGCTCCGAACCACGGTCCTCAATCACCTTAAACCCAGGACTATGCCTTTGTCATGCAGGTGATCTACCGACTAACAAGTGTGTAATTGTGTCACCAACCCCTATCAGTTCCACGAGATATCCGATCTCATCCGGCCTGTTTACCGGCGTGAATGAAACTGCGTATGACGCAAATACCTTTTTACACTTGCCCAAAGTCTTATCTGACTTTAATTCCACTTGAATACGCAGGATTCGAACTTACTCCCTGAACACTGACCAAGCTGAATCGGCAGACGCCTTACCAACTAGGCCACCGTGTCCGGTTATGCATAGCTTAAAACGGGTGATTATTTGTGAAATGACGGTTTTTTACATTTTTTTGAGTTTATTTTGTTCCATGTTTGTCCATCATTGAATAAAAAATATCATTATTGCTTTTATGACATTTTCCATATTTTCTTTAAGAATTAGATGCATTTCCGGTGAAAACCCTACATTTTCTGGAAGCTCATAGTGTTGACTATTCTGGTATGGCACTATATACAGGGTGTTCCATTTGAAAAAACTGAGAAAAAAATGATCCCGAGTTTTGGTTGCCCCTGTATGGGAAAAGTGCCATTCGGTAAATTTATGAATATGAAATCAAAATACACCATTTTCGAGGATATTTGGTGAAAAATTTTTGTTATTCCTAATTATTGATTTTGAGATATTTGGTGTTGAATGAACCCATTTTGGGACATAAATGTGACCATAACTTCAGAACCACCTGGTATAAACCCATACAACCCTATATTTTCGAGAAGCACTCTTTCGAAGGAATTCAATCGAGTAAAAATATATAGGGTGTTTCATTTAAAAAAACATAACTTTGATAAGTCACACTTTTATGGGACACCCTGTATATTGGTAGTTATTTTTGGAACATAGCTTTCATTGCTGTCTACAACTTTTATTTGAAACATTTTTTCCTATCTTCAAAAGGGAAGCAGCTATCCTCCACGCACGCATCGTTGATACACCCGGTATAAAATAAGTGGATAAAAGAAACATAATATTCTAAGGATTTTTCGAGAAAATAAATAAATATAATTCTTTGATGGCTTCGCTTTAGTTTTTTTTTTGTTTTATAAACAGTAATCTAATATTAGAGTTCAAATAAGGTAGGTGGTACAGAATAATGCAAATTTTCTTATTACAGACAAGAAAAATGGTTGATAATTAAATATAGGAAAGTTTATCTAACATTATAAATGTTTACTGCACACCACTGACTATTTGCCGCTGCCGATAGCTTAACGTACAGTTGCCGGACAGCTAGCCAAAGCCAGTGCCATCGATTATCCAGCACGATCATTATTCGCCGTGTCAATTGTAAAGGTATTTGCAGTAATTCATGTTCCGCTCGGATCCTGCATCGAGTAGAACTAACTAACGCAAACGAATATCTTAACGCAACAACTGCCACTACGTACATCCTTTTCTTAGTTCTTACTTTACTTGGCCAGCTTCTTCTTAGAAGATCTAGATTGTCGTACCTGAGATTTACTAACTTATTACCAATGAAAAATGGACAAAAACAGGTAGGCAATGTATTTTCTTATATGGTGTACTGTAACAAATAAACTGTTTAAAAAAATAATTATAGTCTATTCGAGAGTTAAACAAGAGGATTAGCCAAAATTGCGAACATTTTTGTAAATGTAAATAACGAATTTAATCTCAAAATTACGATTAGTTGTCAAATTTTTGAGAAACACTGTATTTTTTTTATTATTAAACACCCATACAGGCATTTAGTATATTCCAATATGGTCAACGCCACTGGTAGAGCGTACTGAACTGTTTTTTTACTGTTAGGTGCATTTTATGATATTTAACAAGTGTGCCAATTTGAGTAAAATTATACGGTGTATTAAAAAAATTATGGCCATTAATAATTTTTCAGTTTTCAACTTCAACACCCCGTATGTCGGAAACGAGTATCATTTTATCTAAGTATATTTCGCTTAATCGTTATATTTTGAATTGGAGAATCTGCGGTTGTTCTATGTCCCATTCTTAATAGGACACCCTGTATAATCTCAATGAACGACTTTTTTCAGTATTAATTCATGATATTTTGGATTTTTTAAGGAAATACTTATTTTTTATTGTTCACTTTACACAACAACACTTTGACAAAAATTTTTTTTATTATTAAACACCCATACAGGCATTTAGTATATTCCAATCTGGTCAACAACTTAATCTAATAGAGTTTGAAACTTAAAACTAAGGTAGGTATACTCATCAGCGTTCCTTAGGTTTCTGCTTTTGCACTAACAGCACTAAACTAACTCAAAGGGCTTGATCCTCTTAAGTCTTCTTTCTAACCCAGTATTGTCAAGGAGCTGGTCTTTCTTCACGACACAGTGTCCATTTCCAGATCCCTATGGAGATCACTATTGCGAATGTACCATGAGGCATCTACTATGTTCCTCAGTGCTTTGTTTTGAAATCTTTGGATGATTGCTAAGTTGCTTGCTTTGGTGCATCCCCATAGTTGGATACCATGGATACCATGGATACCAATACATGCTTAAGTATCTGCTTATAAAGCTTATTATTTAGAGACAGAGTGGAGTTTCTTCCAATTAGCCAGTACATTTTCTTATTTCAGTCCAAGTTCTTCTCTTTTCTTTTTAACATGCACTTTCCATCGGAGTTTGGTATCTAAGTTAATACCTAAGTATTTTGCTGTGTTTGTATATGGAATCAGGTTATTGTTTAATCTGACTGGAATATGATCTATCCTTTTGTTTGTAAAGTTAATGTGGAGTGATTTAGTTTCTTTAAGTTTAATTTTCCATCTCTTCGTCCAGTCATAGATAAGGTGGACAGCTATTTGCAGCTTGTGGGTTGCTTCTTCATTGCTTTTTCCTACTTCTAGAATGGCACTGTCGTCGGCGAAGGTGGCTATGGTATTGTTTTCTAACTCTGCAATATCACATGTGTACAGTAAATATAGGACAGGTCCTAGGACACTTCCTTGTGGTACTCCAGCCTTAATTTCTTTAAGATCGGGATATACTTCTTCTTGCCTAATTCTAAAGTATCTTTCCAATATATATGAATGGAGGATATCTGTATATTGTTTTGGAATGAAAAGCTTGAGCTTATGTATTAAGCCTTCATGCCAAACCTGATCAAACGCTTGTGTTACATCAAGAAAGATAGTAGCAGAAATGTTTTTCTCTTCTAATGATTTCTCTATAATGTTGGTTATTTTATGAACTTGGTCGATCGTCGAGTGCTTATTTCTAAATCCAAATTGGTGATCACGGATAATTTCTCTTTCTTCGATAAGTGGTTTTAGCCTTTTGAGTAGGAGTTTCTCAAATAGTTTCGACATAATAGGCAGTAATGAGATCGGTCTGTATGACGATGCCTCATGTGGTGGTTTTCTGAATGGAGCATTTATTAGGTTAGTTAGTTGAATTATTGCTTTTTTGGGTAATTGTTTTAAAATTTCTCCAGTAATTAAGTCAAAACCTGGAGCTTTTTTCGGATTGATATTTTCTTTTATTTCGGTAATTACTTCATTGGGAGAGGTAAATTCTATTTCTTGATCAATCTGTGGATGTTCTTCCAGAGTGGGTTCTTCATCTTCATCTTCATGAGGTTGAAAGATTTTTCTAGATGATTTGCAAATCTTGTTGCTTTTTGCAAAAAGCAACTGTATTTTTAAGAAGAAATTTTAACACGATATACGTCATTACATTTTCGTTAAATAATGATTTAAATAATTAAAAAATATGGTTTGAACAGTTAGGAGTTCTTCGAAAGCTAATCTACTCTATTCCGGAGGTGATATAACTAGTCAAAAATTGATTTGAGCTGTTCTAGATTTGTTCAAATGCCGTTTTGTGGAGGAGGTGTCCATCCTTCATAATCCACCCTTACTGCTATTATTGGTTTGCTTGATCTACATCCTTTTGGTATTCTGCTATTTTTGTTCCCGGTTCCCAGTTCTATTGGCATTATTTCATGTTTCAATAATAATTAATATTTTAATATTTTTAATAATTATATTTTCTTCCACAGTTTTTCCCTACCATTTTTTATCAATTCATTATACTTATATCGTCTGTTTCAGGTGCTTTTAATGGTTTTTACACATTCCATTAGTGCTCTTTTGGGTATTTATATCGCTGTAATTTTCAGTTTGTATCCGGCGTGTTCTCCCAGGGTGGTTGTTGGATAAAATTTATTAATTTTACGACTAATAAAATTTAGAGTGATTTCATAATATTCTTAAAAAATTGACTTGCCTACTTTGTGTTTAATTAGTTTATTGTTGATTTTCCCTTTCTATATTCTTTTTGGGATGAAAACACAGTGTTTTACTCTGATTTTTAAATGTAAGCGTAAATAGTCAAATGTAGTTTTATGTCTCTCAGTGTAAATTTACAAATATTAATTAATAATTACTAATTGAATTTTAAGATTAAGTACAAACCCTTGTTGGATTCGGTTCCTTAAATATTATATATACGTTCATTATTGAATAGAATAAAATAAAAATCTAACCTGATCTAAAATCAACCTATCGATATTCATGTAATAATAAAGAGGTCTTCAAAAACCGATTACTTATCGGCTTCCTAATCTCAGGCAACCATAAATAGAAAATACCTAACAAAATTACCTACACAAATACTTATGCTCACTGCTAAAAATCGTCAATACGTCTCACGACATTCCTCGTACCTTCTGCGCTCCTGATGAACGGATTGTACTAGGCTAGAGAAAAGGAAATGACACATTACACACACGCGATGCATTCTCACATGTACAAGAATCGTTTTTATTGGTTGAGGATGAGTCGGGCGTGGTTTCGTTATACGGAGTATTGGTGCTTCATTGACAGTACTGGTAATTTAGGAACTTTTGTGTTTGTGTGGAAGTACCTAATGACTAACAGGTACTGGTATAAGTATATACAGGGTCCTGCAACAGTGACGCCGTGTTCCATATTTCTATTTAGGAAAGAGATAGGAATACAAGTTTTTTTTTCCAATATTCGTCACTCAGAATATTTGAAATTATAGTTCATTTCATAGCCTTTCAGTTGCACGTCACCAAATATGACGTCATATCATGTTTTCGGCTTGTCTTTGATTACTACATGACATTTGATGACGACTCTACAAAATTTTGACAGTTGTCAGGATCGTATTCAGCCAAATAGGAAAAGGCTTTGAAATTAATAAGAATTGTGATCTCAAAACATTACAAAATGTTCTTTTTCGCTATACCTCGGCATGTTTATAATTATCAAAATAAATATATAAATTAAAAATAATATTCCAACTTCTAAAAAATGTAATTAACCACAATAATTAAAAATGGAAGTACTGTTCTGATAAAAACTGTCAGGCGTACACTTTGACGTTTATCAAAAATAGCTAAAGAGCGTGTTCAATATTGCAATTTGACTATGAGGCCATGACGTATAGCAAACGGCAGCCAATGAAATGCCTGCATGGTGTCAATTGTAGTTATTTAATATCACGTGTAGATCTCTCATGATTTTGTTGCCTTACGAAAATTTATAGTGGACGTACCGTTTTTTGCATTTCTTTCAACTTAATACGATAAAGCGAGATAGATGCCGTATGACGTGCAACTGAAAGGCTATGCAATGAACTTTATGAAGTTATGCCAAGTCCCATTAAAATTTATTTTTGGTCAAATATTCTACATTGGTGTCATTGGTGACTCTCTTAAACGATGTATCTGAAATCGACCTGTGATATACAGGGTATGAAAAGTAGCTTGGCCACACATTGTCAATAAAAATTTGCAGAATCTTCCTTATTTCAAATGGAACACTCTGTATATTATCGATCCACAAGAAGCGCCAATAGAGGCCCTACAAATTTCATCAAGTATTCCATATGGCTAAGTTCACTAGTTTTTCTTAAAACAGCTCTTTTTTTAGAAAAATGGCAAATATTCATATTTTTACGCTATACAGGGTGTCCCATTAAGAATGGGACATAGAACAACCGCAGATTCTCCATTTCAAATTAAAACGATTAAGCGAAATATGCTTAGATAAAATGTTACTCGTTTCCGAAGTTGAAAACTGAAAAATTATTAATGGCCATAGTATAATTTTACTCAAATCGGCACACTTGTTAAATATCATAAAATGCACCTAACAGTAAAAAAAACAGTTCAGTACGCTCTACCAGTGGCGTACGGCAGGAGTAAGTAATGCTTGTACCCCTTCTAAATGTTACGCCGCTGTCTAAATTTTAATTTTGACTATAATTTTAATTTTTTTGATATTTTCTAAGTCAATAATGTACACTTGTTAGTTTGTTGTAAAGTCATTGTTTTTCGAGATATTCGCAGTTAAAGATATATGTATTTTTTATTTGTATTATTATTAATAATATTCATTTTTACAATTTTGTCTTAAAACCAAACAAAGTAAAAACTAATGAAATTTTTACTTCAACAAATTTTCAATGTGTCCACCATTAACTTGTATACACTTCCTTAGACGTTTAACTAAAGACTGTCTCACTTTAAACAACTGATTTGTTTGATTTTGTCGAATTGTAGCAGCAGCATTCTGAATTTTGTTCCAAAGTTCCTGACGGGTATTTATTGCTTCACCATAAACAAGACTTTTGATGTAGCCCCAATAATAAAAATCTAAAGGATTAAATTCAGGACTGCGTGGTGGCCAAGCAAGTGTACATTATTGACTTAGAAAATATCAAAAAAATTAAAATTATAGTCAAAATTAAAATTTAGACAGCGGCGTAACATTTAGAAGGGGTACAAGCATTACTTACTCCTGCCGTACGCCACTGGTAGAGCGTAATGAACTGTTTTTACTGTTAGGTGCATTTTATGATATTTAACAAGTGTGCCGATTAGAGTAAAATTATACGGTGTATTAAAAAAATTATGGCCATTAATAATTTTTCAGTTTTCAACTTCAACACCCCGTATTTCGGAAACGAGTAACATTTTATCTAACCATATTTCGCTTAATCGTTTTATTTTGAATTGGAGAATCTGCGGTTGTTCTATGTCCCATTCTTAATGGGACACCCTGTATAAACTCAATGAACGACTTTTTTCAGTATTAATTCATGATATTTTGGATTTTTTAAGGAAATACTTATTTTTTATTGTTCACTTTACACTTTGACAAAAATTTTTTTTATTATTAAAAACCCATACAGGCATTTAGTATATTCCAATATGGTCAACAATTCTAACTTAATCTAATAGAGTTTGAAACTTAAAACTAAGGTATACTCATCAGCGTTCCTTAGGTTTCTGCTTTTGCACTAACAGCACTAAACTAACTCAAAGGGCTTGATCCTCTTAAGTCTTCTTTCTAACCCAGTAAAATTGATAAAAAATCGATAGGATCGCGATAGGAAATCGTGAATTAAAATGAAAATCGCGCTATAAAAATAAAAATATTATTTTGACCAGAAACGGACAAAAACTTCTCAGTCTCCAATACAAATTGGGAATTGTTTGTTGAAGTTCTTCTTCTTTAAGATTTTTACGTTCTTAGAATTTGATTTATCGAATTAGAAGGCCTAACTGATGAAGCTGACAGGCAGAATCCGGTCTTGGGACATCGAATCGATTGTATTAAATTATAATCTATTCCGAAATAACTAATTTTTCTCTGTTTCCACTGGAATCATTAATTTCCATTTGGAAGGTTTTATTATAGATAGATAGATAAATAGATTTATTTATTAAATAGGAACACCTAATATACTGAAATGGAATTTAATATTTTAAAATGAAATGGAAATTGAACATTATCAAAATTATAATATTTAGGTAAAATTAAATTATAAATTGAGGAAAATAAATACCAATATTTCTTATTAAGATTATTTTGTCAGCTAAAAGAAAATGAACGTCACCTAAAAATAAAGAAACCATATCATTAAAGTACAATTTAGAAAAATAAACAAAATAATATTTTATAGATAAGGAGAAACGTTAAAGGTGAACTTACCTAAGGGATTGATTTATTGTGAGATCCTTATTATTAGAAAAATCCTTCTTAATAAAGCTCTGACAGTAACCTAAAAAAATTAAAATCAAAATTAAATCATGTTCAAAATTCAAAATTTTATTAACATTTTAATTTGGGACGATCTTTATAATAAAAAATAATCATAGGACAATCTGTATAGCTAAATGAAATAAGGGTTGTGACAACTATTTAAAATGAAATAACAGCATACCAACTTTAGTAACTAAATTATAAATTGATAAAATGTAGAGAATTCAACACCAGAATATAGATGGAAAGTAATTTATTTGTTATAATAGAAATTATGAAATTTAAAATACATAAAATCGAAAATAAAGTATAACATAATCAAAAGTTTGAAAATTTCTGCATGACGTAAAAGGGTAACATAGCAACAGAAAAAAAAGAAAGTTAGTTAGTTGGGAGATAGTTAAAAAAAAATTAGGAAGAGAGTTTTTTTTTCTTGTTAGAAAAAATTAAGAAGATTTTTGAATTCAAAAAGTTTATAAAAAAATTAGTTTATCTGAAGAAATGGTAGAAGGAGTTTGGTAGGAGAATTTGAGAAAATTAATTTTGGAAAAAAAAACTTAATAAGAAAAATTATAATATTTGGAAAAGTACGTTTATATTCTGGAGGAAAATTATTTCGGCGAATTGTTTATATTTAGTAAGTGATTGTATTAAATAACACGTAGACAACTTACCTGGAGGTTGTTTGTTTTGTTGCGGAAGTCATTGGAACATCAATTTCGTTAAGAAACAACACATAACTATAAATCTGGTTATAACTCATCACTGTTGTACGAGAAAGAAGAAGGAATATGAACATTCACAAGGTATAAATTCATTATAATTAAGTACAACATACTGCAGATCAGAAACAAACAGTGTGGTTAAGTGAGGTTAAGTCTGACATTCTTATTACTGTATTTCGGGTGTACCAACCTTCACAAAGTTAAAATTTATTGCGTAAAATTTGAATTTCTAGATATAAGATATCATTGAGTGTGTGTGTGGCGTGAATGTAATTCATAATAGTAAATAGTCTTTTGTGTAAATAAATTTTTCTTCGAATCTATATTAAATAAAATCATTCTAAATTTGAAACAACACTTTATTTTTTTTAAATACAGAAACTATCAGTAGTTAGAAAAACTTGAACTCACAATCAAAGAATCCCTGAGATTGGAAGATTGACAGATATAAAATTGAGCATAGTCGTGGTGGTATAAAAAAATTTATTATTAAAATTATTAAAATTTTACATTTTTTGAAATATCATAACAATATTATTTAAAATTCTAAATTCGAACAATAACCAAATAAATTTATTAGTAAAACATTATTTAATTAAAAGTTACGATTTCGAAAAATCATAACACAAACGTTACGATTTCTGACGAATCATAACAATACATATATAGATATAAATTACAGTATATAAAATAAAAATACAATAAACAGTTTGTTAAAATTATTCTACAACTATTTATTAAAATAATATTTAAAAAAGAACTTAACATACAACACAATAAAACTATTGAATTAACAACACTAAAGTTATTACATATTAAAAAATATAATTCAATAAAAAAAAACTATTACCATTGGACAATTTTATCTGATACTCATGAATTCTTTGATTTTTATTTTAAAGACATTGAGAGATTGTGAATTTTTTACATCTAGGGATGGGTAGATTGTTAAAGCCTGAGAAAACGTTAAAAAACAATGAATTCATTGTACTTTTATAGCAGGTTCGCGAAATATATGTTATTAATATTTCTTGCGTTGTGTGAATGAATATTTTTGCTGAGAATAATATATTGATGCAAATATTCCGGAGCCATCTGATTTACAATTTTATAAATCAAAATCATGGAAAAATAAAATAACCTGTCGTTTACTGAAAACCATTTTAGAGAACATAACATATTCCTTATAGGAGTACAACGATTAGTTCTTAGGATTATTCTCATTCCACGGTTTTGAAGTTTTTGAAGTATGTTCAGCTTATTGAGTTTTAGGATAAAATGGATGCACAATAATCAAAGTGAGGTTGAATAATCGTATTGTAAATAGTGATTCTTGTATTAACTGATAAATTTTGAGCTATTCTACTAAAAAAATAAAGTTTTTTTAATATTTTTTTTTGAAATATTATATCAGTTCCATACTCCATACTGGATATTTCCTTCTTCTTCAATACTTTTTTTTAGTGTAAAATGCGCTTCCAGTTACTAGCCACATCCATTAGGATTCTGAAGATCCTGACAGGAAGTGTTTTTTTAACAGTTTTATTTAATATTTTTTTATTTATTTAAATTGGGTTAAATGAGAGCCACTGTCAAGCAACAATGAAGACGGCTTGGTTGTTATCAAAACACAATCTATCTAGAGTTCAATTATATATATATAATAGACCAGTATCAGGTCAGTACCCGATTAAAAACGCCTATTACATAGTTAATTAATTTATTAGTATTGAGCATTTTTCAAATAAGAATCGAATGGTATACATATTCCTGTGTTGCCAAGTTTCTATTTGATTCCAACGTCATGTTAGAAATTATGTTTAAAATGGTTGTGGTCGAGTTTTTTAAATGGAAGTGGTCTAAAAATGTGTTTAAAATTAGTCGATACAAATTTTATTTATTTTTTATTTTGATCTATATTTTTTCGTAAGTAAAGGCATCTAATTTTTCCGAAAAAAATCAAAAAAACACGTTGCTAAGTACTATTTTAACAAGAAGTGCTGGTGGCAACAAAAATTCGAGTTGAAGACGAGGATTTATGCACATGCACGAATGCATTTTGTTAAAAAAATATTACTTTGCAATGTGTTTTCTCGATTTTTTTCACAGGAAAAATTAGATGCCCGAATGGTATTTGACAAGACTATTTCATGAGTAACAGATTATTCTGCATACACATAGCTTACAAAACATACTACCTATTATATATGCAGACATAATAAATATGTAGGTATTAATTTGAAGACTGAAAAACAGGTAATTTATTTAATCACAAAATACTACAAACTTAATTATTTATGGTACAATTAAAATATAAATTGGAATTTTGGTTCACTCACTGATAACGTTGGGTCTAGGTAAATCATTAATGTTGTTGATGGGTGCAGCTGTAGAGTGAGAAGCTCGAGGAGTGGCTGCAGGATCTTCTGTTTTCTGTTTTTTAGCTGGAGGTTCTGAGGCGTCATTTCTAAGGATGTTTATGATGTTGGAATAATGCTCATTATCCATTTGCAGATAAAGCTTAATTGAGTTGGCTGAACTGTGGCCAGTAATTTTAATTAATTGTTATTCACCCACCCCTCCTTTAGCCAGGTTACTGACTGCTATCGACCGCATAGAGTGGTTTGTTATTTTTATTTCTTTTGTGTTTAATCCTGCTTTTTCTGCTGCTTCTTTAGTCCATTTCGAAAGTTCGTTTTTTCCCACTGGAGTGTTTTTGTACCATCCATTTGATTGTTCTTTGTTCCATGATGGGTTTACTGTTAAGAATAATCTATCAGTTGTTATTCTAGATGAACGTTTAACCATTAGAATTTTAAAAAGACGGACTGGACAAAAGGTAGGGTTCTTCGTGTTGGGGACCAGCCGTTTACTATCGGCCAATTTTTTTCTTCACCCTGGGCCGTTTTATTGAAGAGATGATTATATTCTACTCTTCCTACAAAGTAGAATTTTTGAAAATCAGTTATTTTAAAAATATGTAACTATGTTATGTACCTGTTTTAATCCCAGAATTATCCACTTCCTCTTTAAAATAATGAACTCTGCAATTGACTGCTTCTCCACCTTTACAGGCAAGTTCTACTGAAGCGATATGGTAAAATTTTCGCTGGAGTCCCGCCGGAGTGTCTTCGTCCCATAATAAAACCATTGCGTAGTATTCTTCCAATTTTTAATGGCGCACATCTGCAAATTCCTTCGTTTCGCATTACGAGCTTGAAGATAATATCTTTAAATGGATCTAAAATTATTTTCCACTTCATAAAATACATCTCATGCATTTTTTATGCAACGGTGTTCCACATTGTCTTCACAACTAGTTCTTTGCGGTTAAATTCTCTTTCATCATATTCCACGCCTAATCTTTCAGGATTAGGTTTAGTTACTCTAAAAGCTCGTGTTTCTTTCCCTTGCAGAATTCCGTAAACTGTTTCCATATTGACGTATGGGTTTTAACGGTATTGTACGGTACACTTTTCTCAATCACCAGATCAATATTAGTTATAGAATCGCTTCCAAAGCGACTTTTTCACTACATAAGCTGACTAGCACTGTTTAAAAACAATATTACAAAATTTATTGACAATAAAATCAGAAAAATTATTTAGCGTCTTTTTCTGGTGTCCTAGGTGACCATAATTGTTATCAAAAATATTTTAATTTTTGGTGACAACAGCTGTCAAGTTTTGCCGTGGGTAAATTCGAAAAAGCTGCTGACAGGAGCTGTCATAAAGTTTTTTCATCTAGAAACCATTTGTAATTCAAAATTGCGCGTTTGTGATTGGTAGAAATTAAGACGAGGGAAATAGTCTTAAAAATAGACGTCAAAAATGATAGTGAGCACACTCATTTTACAAATTATACGACACATAAACAAAACTCTTCATATCTTTTTATTTTTTTAATGATTGGCAACACAGCACGAACTTTCATTATCTTTTTAACAAAAGTACGAGAGAGGGGGTGGAAGTGTTAACCCCATGCGGCGTTTCGACAATCTCATTACCAGCAGCATTACTTGCACTTTTCGACCGCGATCTCCCCTTTTTCCTCGCACCGTCCCTCACTCTGTTATTTTACACTCTCGATGCATCGATAAGATAATGAGAAATTTGTCCAAACACACCTCTTCGCTCTGTGAGCTTGCCACGGTTCTAATTTATTTAAAAGTATTAATTATAATCATCTTTTGAAGTCTATAAGTCATCTACGGTAGGTGTTACAACTTTACAAGTTAATACGGAACGATTTTTCTTAAAATAAACTGCTCGTAATTATATCTTTTGATGTTCGTATTAATTAAGTCAGTTGCTTTGAAAATTTTATTATTAATTAACGATGTTAAAATCAAGAGAGGTTACCAATAAACAGCATACTGGTTAACATCTTATTAGTCATTCAAGTATCATCATTTTCTAAAATGTCATGAAATAAATTGTAAAACATTAACTGCAACTCTACTCAATAGATCTAGATTTATACAAGATAACTTTTTTAAATAATAGTTAAAGCCAGATGGATCATCTACAATCTTCTGTTGGTTCAGGACCAGACTAAGGGACACTTCAGGTTTGTTAAGAGATAAAGAATCATAGCATAATCAGGACCTCAGATAATGCTATATATGGAAAAGCCCTTTAAAGTCCTCATACCTAAGAAAAACGAGTAAGAGAGGAACACATTCTCCTTTCCGAAGGCAGAACGTGAAGTGTTCTGAGACCTCTAATGGTGTAAAAATCTAAAGTTGCATTATATTTAAGCTATGCTACAATCTTTTAGTTCTTAGATCAAGATCTGTGCAAATGGATGCTATCTCTGATTTTCCACAATTTTGATTTAATTTATAGATATAGAGCCAAACGAAATCTTATATATCTTATTAGAAAATTATGCATTTATTTATTTATTTATTTATTTTTGAGAAGCTGTTCGAATCTTTCATTTATTACAGCATTCTCTGCAGATGTTACACTTAACTCATCCGGGAAAGGCAAAACTAATTATAGAATTAAGATTTTCAATTAAATTTTGATTGTTTGTTTCCAATATTTCTGATACGTCTGTATTCATGAAGTTGTTTTGTTTATAAAACTGTATATTATGTATGTAACCATCAAATATAAGAACGCAGATGATAGCAAGAATGCAACCTACATAAACTAAAACATTCTATTGCCAACTTTACCCGATTCGGCCATATATTCACACATTTACCTCCCACAATTGACATGAACACAACTTTATGCACATACACTAGCGGTATTAATTTGAACTGCCCGAAACGCGTAACGTTTTTTTGTTTATCTGCAGTCGAACGTGTGTTTTGAGTTTGTGCTGTGTGTATTTTGCTGTTATTTGTTAGTTAAAAATCAAAAATGCCCAATACCTCTAGGAAATCCGTCAATCCGGAATTACACTTTAATTATTTTCCACCCAAGAAGCAACAAACAGTTTATATAACCAACAAAAGATGTGTTGTCGAAGAAGTTGATCGTCGTAAATGGGAAAATGTGTTATTAACGGGTCACCAAGCATACGCGAGTAGGCTTGAAACATTTTATAGAAAATCAGGTAAGATAAAGATGAGCATTTCTGAAATTATTTCTTGATTATAACTGAAATTTTTGCAGGAATTCTTTCTAACAAAATAGCACCCAGGTTGTGCAAAATAGCTGTGCAATGTGCAATCACAACATTTGTCCAGCAAGTCACTAGATGTTAAAACAATTAAATGTCCAAGAATTTGGTAACTGGTTTTCCATTTTTTCACCTCAAAATCCAAGCTTTCTGATGGTCAACTAGAGACTGTGTGCCCATTTTGTTTTCAATTCTAACCTTAAGGTTGCCCTGGCTTAGGAAACAAATGGAACTCAAGTTCATTATTTTATTTCTCACAGGAATTACATAAAGGCACTGAACAATACCGACTCATACTTGAAACTTCAAAATAAAGCAATAATATTGTAATAAATAATAAAATCAAAGCACGTCCTCTTATGTAAATAAAGATGACTACTGACTTTCTATAGTTTGATTTTTCTCCGCACTGTCGCCTCGATCTTAAAACATGATACTAATAACTTATTTCACAGTTATCAAACGTTACGCGTTTCGGAAATAGCTGATCGGCGAATATGGCGCCACCATCGGTAACTATTTGTCCCAATATCACCCTAGTACCAACTTCTTTTGACAGCCTTCAATGATGTCACATTAAGACATAATTCTAACCTCTCTATTTTTATCGAATCTTCAAAATTTAAAGTTAGAAATAAAAATTTGTGTAATATTTAGGTATAATCAATGAGCAAAAAATCTTTACGCGAAAACCAGTCACGTCAATTAAAAAAGTCCAAAAGAAACACCAAACCAAGATGTCGAAAAGTTAAAAGAAATAATTACAGACCGAAGAGGTCTAAAAAATCTACAAACCTAAATTTACAGCATATGAGCGAGTACTTAAATTATGGAAAAATAGTAAAAAATCTAAATAATCTCGTCAAAAGATATCCCAATAATATACAAGTAGAAGGAATTGGGAATTCTAAAGAAGGCAGAACCATATTTTTAGTGTTTGTTTCAAATGATGCTGGAAAAGTTCCCAAAAATGCTGTATTTGTTGAGGCTGGTTCAAACGGAGAAGATGTAATATCCGTGGCCTCAGCACTCTATATTATAGACTACCTTTGTAAAAATGCCAGTACTAGCAAAACCCTAAAAATTATGGATTGTTTTATAATGCCTTGTACCAACCCGGATGCTTACGAAATGACGATATATGGCCAAAAACCTAAAGTAAACCTTGCAAATAGTTTTCCGTTTAAGCTGGGACAGTGTGATCTAGAAGATATAGGTTTGTTAAATGTACATTTTTTACTTCGTAGAAAATCTTCTTGGATTAACGAAAAAAATTTAAAAATCAGTTTTATTTATATATAAAAGCTTTGTCATAGATCTTTTAGGCCCTGAGCTTGATTGTTTTTCCAGAGTTTTCTGTCCTTGGTATTTGGCTTCCAGTTCTAGATTCTTGATTTCTCTTTCTTTAAGGTCTTCTTGAATTTTTGTTTCCACTGATTCCTTGGCCTCCCGTTTCTTCTTTTCCTTTCTACCTCTCTCTCCATGCTATTTGTTTGTTCTCACGATCTCCTGACATTCTCTCTATATGCTCTAACCACTGAAGTCTCCTCGTTCTTACTTCTTCCACAGTGTTTTGTTCTTCAAATAACTCATATCCCTCTTTGTTTGTTCTTTCATAGACCTTTTTTCTTCCGAAGATTTTTCATGATATTTTTCCTTTCCCATCTCGATATATCTTCTTCTGATTTGTTGTTTATCAGCTCCTTATAATAAGGTTTGTTTTATATAATTTTATTATTCCGCTTTTTTCATTCTATCCTTGTGACAGAAACTACTATTATTTTATTCTTTAGGTGAGGAAAAATTTTTGGAGGCCGCCAAAAAGTGGAAAGAAAACTACAAATTTCCTAGTCCTGAGAGAGTTATCTTAATCAGAGCAGTTTATACATATCAATTTGCAATAAAATTGTTTATATCCTTGCAAGAGGAGGGTGAAAAAATCGTATATCCTTTTGGTATGGCGAAGCAAAATCTGATAGATGTGGAAGATTTAGTCCACGTAGCTAAAATGGCTAGATCGGAAAGTAGGTTAAACTTTCAAATAGGTTCGGTTTATCAACAATGTGGTCTTACGTTTGGATCCATCATCGATTTTTTGAGGATATTTACACATTCTTTTAAATTTACCTATATCATTCACATGAATGACAGAAAGAAAGGAAGACACTTTAATGAAGTACCTGAACGTGCCGAGAACGTATTGTGTTGTATTACACTGATGGCGAAAGAAGTTTTTAATTTTTATAATGTTCAGAAAGAAGAGGTTGCTCCTCCAGAACAAATAATCTTCATAAATAAAAAACCAGAAGAATGATTATTTATTTTTAATAACAATTTCGTTTTACCACTTGTATTACCGTAACCAAAAGCTCATGTTTCCACTAGCTCGGTTCCAATCAACATTTTTTTCTTTCTCGTGCTGTTAAAGTCATCAAATAGCTATAAAATACATTTAATTCTTCTTGTTCTTTTAAACGATTCTAAGAGGAATAAATTTAGATCCGTTTGATAGACAAGAGGAGGAAGAAACTGAAGCCTTGCTCATAAATACTCGTTAAAGTCAAATAAATAAATGTCTCTTCTTATGTACCTACTCAGTAAATGCCTTTGAAAAATCAATCTCAAGTTTAATTCGTTCGAGTTTATGTCCGTAGGTATTTTAAATGGTTTTAATTTAGATTTCCGATATTTTAAATGATTGGTCGTGTTTTATTAAATTTAGAGAATTATTTACGGGTATTTATTAAAATAATTATTTGTCCATGTATATTTCATATGCAACCATTCACTGCCACGAGTCCCACGCCAGTAGTGTCGCAGTCTGAATAAGTGATGCCATGACACTTCAATCGCATGTTATGCATCAAAACTTTTTTAAATTTTACCTATTTCAAATTTACATCCCTTTCTCTTATTATCGTCGCTTTGGTTTTACGAATAAAACCAGTCTTGCCCATGTGAGAACTTTCTTTAGTATATATAATATTAATAGTGAAAAGCAGCAGATGTTCAACAATCAGATTTATCCAGCCGCCATTTTTTATCCAACTTCGTATGTGTACGCCCCTATTGAAAGCACGTACTCAGATTTCTGATACTTATAAGATAGAATTTTTATTTTAGCACTTTCATTACGATAAACTGATAGCGAAAGAACGTTGTTCACACCTCGAAGAAATGATGCATGTACCACGATGGTAATTAATATCGAAGTTATCGCTCGAACACTCTGTAATCACTTGTAGGATTGGTGGGAAAAATTTATATATGTTGAATGGTAGGCGCACCGAAAGGGAAATATTTAGGGTTATATAACATTTGAAATTTGAAACGGTTGATCTGATAGATATAGAACATATGCGGCAAAATACCGAAATATTTGACTAAATTATTAATACTCAACTAAACAAGTGCTCGAAAGTTAATAAAATCAGTAATAAAAAGAGATCTTCAGGATATTTCATTTGGTATACCTGCAAAATTCTTGTAAGGACGTCTATGATCCCATAAAGGATTGGTCGAAAAATTTATT
The DNA here is from genome assembly GCA_949320105.2 of Crepidodera aurea. Taxonomy (NCBI): domain Eukaryota; kingdom Metazoa; phylum Arthropoda; class Insecta; order Coleoptera; family Chrysomelidae; genus Crepidodera; species Crepidodera aurea. The sequence continues at coordinate 16,220,563 of OX439477.1, read as the reverse complement.
TGTTGCAAGTTTATCGTACGTCGATAATCATTAGTCTAATGTAATAATTATTAATATGGCGCTGGGTAGTATTTCGATTCGGTTGAGAGGTGTTGAAATATCTCTAAAAGTATCAGATACTTTGTGAAATATTGATTTTACAATAATAAATTGAAGGAATTTCCTTAAATATTCGATTATATTGGTTTCCTGCTAGTACTTTAATTAACAATATAGAATGCCCCGCAGGAATTTCAGGCCCACAGAATATAAGAGGATTTTGGATCAACAGGATATTAGACCCCTCCGGAATTTCGCATCAACAGGATATTAGAGCCCGCAAGAAATTTGGGCAACAGCCAAAATTTTGTAAGAACATGATATTAGAACCCTCCGGAATTTTATATTTACAGGATATTAGAGCCCACAGTTATTTTAATTCAACAGGTTATATCAGCCATCAGAAATTTCGTAAGAACATGATATTAGAAACCTCCGGAATTTTATATTAAAAGGATATTAGAGCACTCAAGAATTTTGTATAGAGGATATGATTCCGTAGAAAATTAGGAGCTGCAAGAATTTTTGCTCAACAGGATATTAGAGTTATTTTGATTCAACAGGCTATAGCAGCCAGCAAAAATGTTGTAAGAACATGATATTAGAACCCTCCGGAATTTTATATTAACAGGATATTAGAGCACTCAAGAATTTTGTATAGAGGATATGATTCCGTAGAAAATTAGGAGCTGCAAGAATTTTTGATCAACAGGATATTAGAGCACATAGTTATTTTGATTCAACAGGTTATATCAGCCAGCAGAAATTTTGTAAGAACAGGATATTAGAGCCAGCTAGAAATTTCTATCAGCAGGATATCAGAGCCCTCAGGAATTTTGGATCAACAGGGCATTAGAGCTCGCAAGAATATTGGGCCTACGGAATACAATTCCGTAAAATATTAGGGACCAACCAACCAAGAGCCTGCAGGAATTTTATATCAACAGGATATTAGAGCCTGCAAGAATTTTTGTTTAGCAGAATAAAAGCGCGCAGGAATTTTGGACCAACAGGATATATAAGCCAGCTGAAATTTTCTAAGAACAGGACATTAGAGCCCGCCAGAACTTTGGGCCAATAGGGTAAAAGAGCCAAGATATTATAACGCAGGAATTTTGTATCAACAGGTTATTAGAGTGTGCAGGAATTTTGGATTACCAGTATTTTTTAGTCAACAGAAATTTTGTAAGAAGAGGATATTAGAGCCTACAAGAATTATTGGTCAACAGGATATTAGAGCGCGCAGGAATTTTGGATTAACAAGATATTAGAGCAGGCAGAAATTTTGTAAGTACAGGATATTAGATCTCTCAGGAGTTTTAAATCAGCCGGATATTACAGCTCGCAGGAATTTTGGTTTATTTAAGAGCCCAAAAGTTCATCTTTTGATACTTATAATGTATGTTTTTATGTAATATGCACATAAAAAAAATATCGACACCATTGAGAGATAAAATACAAAATTAAGAATAACAAATTTATTTAAATAATAATGTGTTTCGAACAATTTGTAGAATAATGTATTTAATATAAATGTAATGTACATACAGACCGAACAATAATCGCCGCCAACATAACAACAAGTCGTTAAATTTATATTGAGACTTACTACTTACAATAATTTTAGTTTGCACACGAAGTTTCCATGGCAACATGTTGCTGTATTCAGTTAGCAGCGACGTTATCCGCTCTTTACATACCTTAAAAACCCTTCATTAGTCTAAAATAGTTCTGTTTAAAAATGATTTTTAATTACAGAAATTAGTCTGTTGCTAATTACAGAACAACTTTTGTTTGACCAATCATCCACAATTGAATATATCGAAAGTTGTTTGTATTGTATTTATTTTTACTATTCAATTTAACTATTAAAACGTTTATTACCTTTTGAGTAACAATGTACAATCTGTTGTAAAACACAGTTTTCTGTTCATAACCTACCTAGAAAAATTGATCATATTTTTAAATTTTACTAATGTGATAATTACAAGTTTAGAAGTTTGATCTGACAGTATATACAAAATTTACGTCCATTTAATTTGTTGTAAATGCTAAATACATCTCCAAAAAAAAACACATTAGTACTAAAATCCAAAAATAGTTCAAATGCGGATAGGACCCTATTTCTAAATAGGGTTGTATCGTAAAGTCCAGTTTTTGTTTTACAAATACAATTTTCTTTTGTAAAACACAGTCTTCAAGTAAAACAGAGTTTTTTGTAAAACACAGTTTTTTTGTAAAATACAGTTTTTTTGTAAAACACAGTTTTTTGCAAAACACAGTTTTTTTGTAAAACACAGTTTTTCGTAAAACAAGTTTTTATGTAAAATACAGATTTTTTTTATAAAACATAGTTTTTTTGTAAAACACAGTTTTTTGCAAAACACATTTTTTCGTAAAACAGGTTTTTATGTAAAACAAAGTTTTGTTATGTAAAATACAGTTATTTTGTAAAACACAGTTTTGTTATGTAAATTACAGTTATTTTGTAAAACACAGTTTTGTTATGTAAAACAGTTTTGTTACGTAAACACAGTTTTGTTACGTAAAACACATTTATCTATTGCAAAACACAATTCTCTCTTCAGTATTACGCACCACTGATTTTTGTTCCAATTCAGAGATAAATTTTCGACTTAATACATATTTTGTTGTCGCTTATTGAACATTTACATTTACTTGTAAAACATTTTAGGATTTTTTTTTATATTTTAGTGGTAAGTATTTTTTTAAAGCTATTTAAACACTTTCATTTTTAACTTTTAAAATATAGTCAACTGTAGATAATTGTAGAGCACGCTCTATTAGATAACCATTTTTTACATATTACAAATTTTTACTTAAATCTTAATTATGATATAGACCTAAAACAAAATTTATTTTCGTGAATATTTTTTGTGACGTCATACCCCACCTATTTTTGAATACACTCGACACATGTTTCACTAACTGTTTGTATCTTCGGTAAAATATTACATCTGAAGTGAAATACGTGCTGGGCACATGAAAAAGCAGGCTTGAAAAGTTGTTTTTACTATCCGTTCCATATTAAATATAGTGAACTTATAGTGGAACCAAAAAAATTTATCAAATTTGGTATTTATTTCCCTTCTAGTCAGGTTCATAAATAGATCGCGCCACTATGCAAATTATTCTTTTAAAATTCCAGCCCTTAGTCGGTTACACTGTAACTGTCACAGCAAAGTATTGGAATTTGTAGATGTCAGATGTCATAAACGGTCAACAATAAATAAATTTGACGTAAACGCGACAGCTGACACTGACAGGACACTGACAGAACACTGACAGAACACTGACAGAACACTGACAGAACACTGACAGGTAACAATGTGACAATATAATTTATCTTTTTAATAGTGAGCTATTTTTCGCATATTCAGGATAAAAAACTTGTGTTTTGTAATAATTATCAACTTCTCTAGCCATTAACGTGACGACACATAGTACATTTTCAGCGAGGTATGGCACTTTTTTAAAAAACTGACCCTTTTTCTTGTCATTCATATGAATTATATAAGTAAATTTTAAGTAGTTCGAAAATAACCTCAAAAAGTCTACAATGGTACCACACAAAAGTCCACATTGTTGGAAAATGGATCCCACTTGGAATTCTATTTCGCTACCCAATCTCCCAATTTTGGCCACATAAGAGAGGGCGTGTGAGTCATAGGGTTCTAATCTTGTTCCGAAGGGGTACAGGATTTTTTCACCTTCTTCTTGGAGAGATATGAACAGTTTAATGTTGAGTTGGTAATCGGCTATGCCTTTAATCATAGCTAGTTTTTCAAAATTTTGAATTTTTAAGTTTTCTTTCCACTTGTGGTTAATTTCCAGGTAACTTTCTATTCCTAAAAATAAAATATAACTTTTTAGGTTTTTAAGATCAACTACATTTTTTATTCTTCGTCTGCCTACTCCTCCGACAGTTGTCTCTGTAATTACAGATTTCTGCTTTCTTCCAAAAAATTAAATTAAATCAAAAGGATTTGCACCACATCTGAACCAAAAACAACCATTCTTTGGACTACTTGTCCCCACAGGCAGAATCTGTTTTTTTAAGTTTAAACCTCGTGCTTGATTCAATTTTGAATTAATTTTTATTTTCAACTTTACCTATATCATCTGCATTATAATGAGCTAGCCGAAAGGGAAAACTTCTTGCTAAATTCAAGCTGTTCTTTTTTCCATAAAGTGTAAGTTCGTAGTCATCGGGATTTGAACAAGGCAGAACAAAAACATCCATGAGTTGTAAGGTTGTGCTATTAGTGGCGTGAGCACAAAGATAATTTATAATATACAGGGCGGATGCTACTGAGACGACGTCTTCTCCGTTGGATCCAGCTTCTATGAAAATGGCGTTTTTACGGGGTAACTCGACATGTTTTGCTATTAGCATTAAGAATATTGGTCTACCTGGAAAAAATACCAAATTAGAGTTTGAGGAAAGCATTAATTGGTTTCAATTATGGGTAATTAGCAATGATAGGATGAATATGAAAGTAAAACATTCCTAATATTTTTTGGGGTGGGAGCAACCCAATCCATGAAGATGCCCACGGACTTTATGTCTACTAAACAAGATTTCGAACTCACGTTAAACGTTGTTATCAACGAACGTGAGTTAACATAAACCGATGGGTCAAAAACAAACGAAGGAGTAGGAATAGGGGTTTACAGGCTCTAGAACTAGGATGTCAATAACCCTGGGAAACACTCCAAGAATATTCCAAGCGGAACTATTAGCAATAGATTTCTGTGCTCAAGAGTGCCTTAAAAAATCCTAAACTTATGAGTCTAATACAGTCTGGAACTGCAAACAATCCCTTAAGCAACTGGTTAGTCATAACAAAGTAACATTGTTATGGGTGCCAGGGCATAAAGGAATTATCGGAAATGAGACTGCTGAAGTCCGAAAATGGGAAAAGGAACTGGACACTTCTCACTCAGATACCATATCTGTAAAATGGGCAAAGGGGACAGTGGAACATTCAGATTCTGCAACGATGCAGATGAGACGGCGGAACATATTATCTACAACTGCAGGGTGATTGTCCTCCAACGCCTTAAATACCTGGAACAGGTCTTCCTAGAGCCTGATCAGGTAACAGAACTAGCTCCAAAGGCTCCAATAGGCTTTCTGAAAAGACTAAGATCTTCTGGACTAAAAACATAGATGTAATCTACAATCATAATATTTATTATGTTTTACCATCTTTAGAACTCCCTATAATTTCCATTTCAAGATGATCAGAATAAGTTTGATGCAGAGCATTTAAAAAACTTCTGATTTGTTCATAATCTAAAAAGCGATGTAAACGAGGAAGTCTTAAATTGGTAGATGTAGATGTTTCACTGTCTAGGTTCTGTTTTTTCTTATCATTTTCTTTCTTTTTAGGAACATGTTTTACTTTAACTTTTTTTGCTGGTTTTCCTTTCAGCGTGGGTAATAATTTTTTTATGGTTTTTTTTCTTAGCATTATTCATGTGTATTTGTATTTGTGATGAAATGATTTTATTTAACTAGAATTTTGAAGTGAAGGGTTTGAAATTTAGAAAATTACATGACGGCAGTTGGTGACAAGAAATGTCAATATTTTGTAGATAAAAATTTACTCGGGCGATTAAAGAAATCTTTATTATCGAATTTCATATTATATATTTTTCAAAGATTTAAATATACAGGGTGTCCCGATATTAATAGCACAAAAGTCGAGACCGTACAGTTAGAGGCAAAATAATAATAGCACTCCACATAAAGTTTTGTAGTACTTTCAAAAAATTAGGAAAGACGTTTCTTATAATATTTTTCTTTTTCTATCCGCCAAAATATTAAAAAACCAAACGACTCTTAATTTGTTTAGAACAGAATATCAAAAAGATACATGAAAAGTTATTCGAGGCTACTGTATACTAATTGTAGAAAATCTACTAAAGGTGGCAATGCTGTAAGTTGAAGTCACTTGAAGAGCCGAGTTATATGACCTTATATTATTATTGCTTTCCTTTTTACTCTGTCCATACCCAGGATATATTTTTTCCGAATCTGAATAATGAATAATGAATAATATTTTTATTTTGATACGCTTGAAAAAAATTAATTGTATACTGACATCTAGTTTCTACCAGTTCGAAAAAAAATGTTAATATTTTCAATTATTTCTGAAATAAAATACTATTAAGAAAAATTATTATACTCGTTAAAAACCAACGAAATTCCAATTTATTTTCTTTTTTCCTTCTTTTTTTTTGAGGAAACGAATACATTAGTCGAACACTGATACATACACGGGACGCATTTCTTGGTATTGGTACCATTTAATCCTGTTTTATTTTTACATTGTTAGGACCCGGTGTGCCCCAACGTACCGTGGTTTTTTTTATTCGTTTTTATCGGTTAACGAGTCCTCGTTATTTAATTAACGATAGGCCATCTCGGTCCATTGGCTTACGAGGAGGATATAATTTGACTAGTGAATTTACCATTTTGCAAAAGAAAGGTTTTAAGAATATACCGCTAACAAAATAAAACTGTGTATTCTATTTATTGTGCCAAAAAGTGAATGAGAGCTGTTTTTTGGAAGTTACAGAGGTTAAGCTTCAAAATGGCTTCTTACGTCTTCCTATTGAGTAATCAAGAACGGTTAATCAAACATGGCCGTCAAAAACTAACGGTAAAGAAGAAGTTTAAGGGGTAGTTTTTGGCCGTTTTAGGGGTTCGGCTGGCGAAAAGAGAAATTCTGATCGTCTTCAGCATCCTCTTCCGATTCACAGACGCCACTATAACAACGTAGCAATGCAGCGCTTGAATTTTTCCCCTGAACCAGCAGGAACAAGGAAAACTCATCACTTGTCAATTTTCTGCAATTTTCCCATTAATTTGATGGGGATTACTTCGCAAATTCGACGTTATTGATAAACAGAAAGCCATTTCCAAAACAGCCAAAGTCCAAATAGCCACTGACACTTTTTTCCCCGCATTTAACCAAATGTCCAGCGTATAAAATGCGTTCAGCTTGTTTGAAATTTAGTTTTCTAATTCAAATTTTGTCAATCGTAAGACTCATTTTTTATATTTAATAAGAGAGCAACACTCATGTCAAATTTAAATCTTCACGCTAATTGACGCTATGTTGGATAGGCCACGCCAGCATGTCAGATGCCAATAGGAAATATTTTTAAAGAAAGAATGAATAAACTGCAATGACAAGAAACAGAAAAAAACTAATGCAAATTTATGAAAGAAAACATACATCATTTGGTACTAGAGAGATTTAAGAGATATTATTGAGAAATTGGTGCAGATTAAATATACTTAATTTAATCTAGAAAGAAACCTTCTCTTTAAAAAAATTCCTGCTACGCCCTGCATCTCGTCCATTTCTCGTTTCTATCGAAACTCACACATGTTTGGGCTTATCGAGTGCTGCATCTCCTTTACGGCCCCGATCGTTGCTTTTACTTTTATTTCGTTTGTTCCAAAAGGCTTATTTAAGTTAAATTAATCGTTGGTTGCATTAATCAACAACTTTTTTTTGTTCAGATAAACGTTTTATAATAATTAACTAGGTGGAGAGATGGGATAGTCATCTCAAATTGTCTGTTTTCACGCTTCTTGATCGTAGTCCTTATCATTTTTAGAGATGTAAGGCACTGGTTTACAGTATGTTCCTTGATTTGAAGTTGATAAGCTTTAATGTGAATGTACCTTTAGGGAATTATGGAGAAATTATGTTTATTGAACCATCATTTTATAATTGACGTTGTTTTTTGGTGTGCTTCATGGTACTGTCCTAGGGGCGCTTGTTTGTGCAAGTTACACATTTTCTTAAACGTGTTTATTTCTGTTATTACCAATCTATTATCTCTAATAACTTTAACATCATCAAGAAGAAGGATCAAATAGGAAATTGCAAACAAAAAAGAGGTTAACAAACCTCGTATATACACTTGTGAGCCTGTCTGATCCAAGATTTCCGATATCACTGAAGCCTATTGGCTTATTGCGTTTGTTACAGTTCTTTTACTGGGTGTCTGTTAAAACTTTTTAGGTCTAATGTTGGTTTCCCAAAAAGTGTTTGTCTCTTTGCGATCCACATGTTTAGCTGTCTCTGGTTCCTTGTTGCATATCCTGCACCTAAGGTCCCCATTGTACAGTCCAATTTTGTTTAAGAACCCTTTTACTGATACATGACCAGTCATGAGTTCTGTTATCACTCTCAGCTTACTTTTTCTCAGTAAGAGTAGTTCAGCTGTTCTTTTAGAACACTGTCTTCATAGGAAAGATTTTCCGTACTTTTGAGTGTTGAAAGTGTCTTTCCCTGATCCAGGTTTTTATAGCTCCTCGGACTGCACACTTCGGTACTCCGGGGGTCTGTTCTGTATCGGGTATTTCTCCTGCTCCCCTTTTTGCAAGTTGATCAGCTTTTTCATTTCCATCGATACCCTGATGTCCAGGTACCCAGGCCTGTTCTGGTCTCCTAGGATTTTCAGTTCTTCGATGCATTCCCATACCAGTGTAGACGTCACTTCCTGGCTTGAAATTGCCTTCAGTGCCGCCTGACTGTCTGACATGTTTAGGATCTGTTGTTTTTTGAGGCCTCTCCTATTACTTTCTCCGCTTGAAATATCGTAGCATTTCCATCTAAGGCATAGCTGCGGTAACTCTTAGAGTTTTGATAATCCCTTACATGCTTCAATAGAAGTACATGGATAAAAACTGGTTGAGGCAATAGATAACTGTAAGTTGCCAGTATTCGGAACTTTGTGGTTTCATCTGATGGGTTCATAGCATGGAATTGAACATTTTGACACTTTTCCGACCTTTTTAAACTGTTTTTTTGAATTATACTTCCGAGGTTTTTATATTTAAATACCACAGATATTTATAAAACTCGTTGGCAACTGCAGCTGTTAGTAGCAGATAAAGTTAGGTATGTATATCAGATATAGGGTGGAAACCAGTACATTATCTAAGGGTCAGTCCTTTTTGTGGGTAACGCTACTGACTGATACCAAAAACAGGCCGATCTTGAAACCGATTGCAGTAAATGGTTCAATTTTTAACGCTGCAGGACATCCATTGATCGAACAAAGTACCATTATATTTAATAAATTAAACACAAAGCCCCTAATACATATATATTAAAATCTTTAACGTTTATTTTTTTTGGATTCACACGGATCTTCTGTCCATTATCTTTAAGTAGCAGAAGATTTATTATCTATTTTTCACCTTTAACTATCGTATTGAATACAATTTTTGCTTATCTTGATGGTGGTTTGTTTATGGGTTGAGGATGGGCCCCGGTCACCTGGTCTGAACTGGATTTTATACGGAAATATGGGCATACCAGCTCGATTTCTTGAAAGTCATTTCCTCTGTTTATAAACAAATTAAAATAATGAATAATAAAAATAATTTTAATTGTGCAACGAAAGAAGCTCAATATGGTTTCTATTCACATGCAAATGAATTTTTTTATCATGCCCTACATCCAAAAATGTTAAGTAAGATGAAGAAGTTTTGGTTCAGATTTCTGAAAATTCGGAAATAACAATGACAGGAATAACTCAGACTTCAAGCTTTCGAATTTTGATAAATTGTATCTCCAAGAGATTACCAAGATGGTTCCATGGTAAACAAAATAATAACAGTCTTTAAATATAAGATATTGAGTTCTTAACTGGAAGAATAGCCTCCCTTTTAAAAGAAAGTACAAATTTGTCTGGAGTGGCATAATGGCAATTTTCTTCTAGTATGTTTATTATTACCACCAAATTTTAATGATCCCGTGTTTGGTTTAATTTTTTTACAAGACAATTTGTCGAAATTTGTAGACCAAATGTTAATGTACGACAAGGATTGTGGTTTATACAAGATGCAGCATCGTCCCATTTTCCTCTGGAAATGGCTCATCATTTCAATGAAACTTTTCCCCATCGTCGAATTGAGCGGAGAAGCAAATTCTCTTGGCCTGATTTGGTAATTTTTTTTTCTAATATCGGTAAAATATTCGGTGCTTAAAATTCCTCTAAAATTATTGTAACTCTTCCTCTGCCCAGTATTTCTAACTCACAAACTTCTGCCAAACCTATTATACATGTTTTTAAAACATTTCTAGTCCTTTAGTCCTCAAGTTCTTTAGCATTTCTTTTTTCTACAAGAAATTGGTCCACGTACAAGGCTGCTAACTAGAATAAACCGCATGTATCTCCAGTACCTTGCGCATATAGCTAGAAGATCAGGAACAATGGAACGACTAATCATCGAAGGGAAAGTAGAAGGCAAACTCCCAAGAGGCAGATCTCCAACTAGATGGGTAGACCAAACAAAACGCTTAATAAATATGAGACTGCATGATGCTGAAGGGATTGCACTAGATAGGCAAGCATGGAATCAACTGCTGAATCAAATATAAATGGTGTCACTACATCCTTTGGAGGATAATGGAAAGAGGAGGAGGGGTCGCTTATTTAGGTTTTTTTCTTCGTCCTTCTTTTCCTGTACGTTATTTGCTCGCTCCATGTTCAGAATTTATTCGAAGTATACTTTTCACTGAGAGTTTTTCGATTTTGAAGATATTGGCGTATTTATATGAAGTAGGGCTTAGATAATGAAGATAATTTGAAAACTGGGATGTTTTAGTATCAAGTTCTTTTCGTTTACTAGGCCGTCTTATATAAAATAAGTAAAAATTAATAAGCCTCAGTACATATTTTTGAAAAATTCCACTTATCGCGAGATGTTGTCGATGTTTTGAAACAACCACCTCGTATTTTCCCAGTACTGCCATATTATCCCACAAAACATGTTGAACAATGCACAATTTTCATTTTAATATAAACTTGCACGCAGTTTAATTACCTTTTAAATAAAAACAAAAATCAAATTCCGTGAGCGTTAATTCCGCAAAGCGAGTTCACGCTCCGTTATCAACAAAAACGCGATAAGAATCGCGTTAAAAACACGAAAATCCAAATTCGAACCACAGCCAACTACTAAAATCCATCTTCATAAAACCGGAGTTGTTGGTAGTAGGCTATGGAGTTATTATCTAAAGTGGCGTGGTAATCGTTTAATCCGGACGACTGTTAAACAGCTATCTTATCACTACAGCCACGATGATAGCGGTAAAGAACTCCGAATCTGGTGTTTTGATGCAGTGTTGTCGATGGTTTTTACCATTTTATAACATATATTTTCGATATACTGAGTATTTATAAATAACAAATGTTGTTACGTTAATTATTAAATAACAAGTTTCATCATTAATACAGACGAACTCAAGAACAAATTTCCTTGTTACAAATTAAGATTAATAACAATAATATATGAATTATTCTTCACTGAATCTGTCTTCTAAGAATACAAATTTATCATTATTTTGTGATGCCCAGCAACAGTAGCGCAAGTTTTGCATAGCGAACATCACCAATATCTTAATCAGTCTGAAATTGATCAGGAGGAGTCCAGTAGGTCAAGATTCTAACAACTTGTCCCCGAAACCGAAGGTACCATGATTTCAATTCTGCGTCAGGTAATCGACATTAATAACTAAAAAAAAGTACTCGATTAATGATAGAAATGTCGAGTCGGATAATTACCATTATTATTAAGATACTTATGTTCCTATTCCACCTACTCTTCACGAGAACCTGCTCACAAAGAACCATTTCTGCAGGTTCTTTAATCGAGCCAGCTCACCCTCATAGAATTGCCATCTGTTTTATTTGTTTTTTATGTAATAGTTAGATTTACTTTCAAAATATTTTAAATAAAATCAATAATAAAGTCTAGAACAAAATCTACAGATCTACATATATATTTTTAAAGTTGACAACGTCGCCTTCAAGCGAGAGGTCCAGAAGATCTGTCACCGAGTTTCTAAACCTGTCAGACGATCGTTTAAAACAAAAGAAAGAAGAAAAAATAAATGTCCAAACGCCTACCTTGATGCTGCTACCTGAGTGTTGCGTCAGGCCCCGCAATATATTACTCCGACAGAAACCCTTGTTAAGGTGACATAAACCAACATCAGAATTCAGTGGGACCTCAATGAAGTATCTCTCAAATTTATAGCCTGGGAAACGCTCTTCATTTTTTTATAGGCTTCGTGTTTGGGTAAATTAAATTACATTTTCATAAACAATTTGTTGTTCAATATATGGAGTTGCTCAGATTTATTTTTAAATATTATGATCGGTAGAAACTATTATCTAAAAAAATGAGGACCTGTACACTGATAAAAAAGTTTATGTAAAATCACATAATGTGAAAATATAGATATTTATGTACTAATCCTATTACCTTATGAATTCTGTGTAATCTTACGAAATGATTAATGTAATTTCTTCATTAATCTGTGAATTTACTTAGTAATTATTTGGAGTGAATTCACAGTGACATTCAAACACATAATATAAAGAACCGTGTAATTTTATTCAGAATAAGTATATTTATTTTATGAAAAATACCAATACACTAATGTGAATACATGATTCACATAGTCACTAACTTCTTAATGAAATTTTTCTTAGGTTAGGTTTCTTAGGTTAGGGAGAAAAACAATATTACTGCGTTCCAATCTCTCGTAACCCTCAACTAATTTGCCTAACATCAGCTTTTCTCTGAGACACCGAGTTCTAAAAATAGAAATCCGATAGTGCGCAGTTCACATAACTAAACCTGTACAATTTCATTCACAGAATGAATTCTGTAAATCAGTAATGTTCACAATATATTTTTACGTTGGTCGTATTTTTCACATACATTATTCTGTGAATAATTTTATAATGTACTTTTGAGGCTTATATAATGTAAAATGTAGGTATATCTTGTGCAAATTACCATACTTATCAAGTTTTTTCACAACCATTTTTTAGAGTGTACCTTCTCAGTTTTGTCAGTGTGTTTCTCACCTTCAACTGACAAAGATTAATTCAACTAGCTGTATCGTTCTCAAAGCATTTTATGTAGTTATACGGAAAAATTCTTTTTTATAAAAGAATTTACAATACTGTCAAAAAACTAATCTCTGAACAAAAAAAGAAGTCGGAAGTAAATCTTACCAAGTTTTACTGACAACTAGATCTTCCTCCTGACAAAACTGTAATGGACTGTCTCGTCAGTTTGAGTGCACTATCCTGCTTTTTATTCTTTTATTTATTTAATTTTATTTACTAGACTATCGAAATAAAAAACTGGTCTACGTAAATTTAACCCCTAAACAAGAAGAAAACCTTGTTTTATGTCAAAGAAATAAACCGTTCTGTCCACTGAGGGAAGAAATTCCAGTACTTCAATTTTTAATTGACGTAGGCATGAAAAAAAAAATAAAAAAGAATAATGACAGTGTCATTTATATTAATTAAAGTTTTAACCAAGTTGTGGCAATCCAAGATGACACTTGTTAACATAGGATATTGATGAAGATTGTTAAAAAAATGAGTGATTGATAGGGATCGTTAAAAAGATTTCGATAAGTTTTGAAGAATTAATTTGACAAAATAAAAGAAAGATGATTATATTCGGCAGATATGGAATGAATTTCTTTTATTTTTATTCATAAATCTTGGCGCGCTAATGTGTTGGATTGACACTTTATTGTTTTTGTGTAAATTGTAGATTTGAATAGTAATTTGAGGAAAATATTGATACTATACGCTTATAGGAATATGCAATATATCGACGCCGACGTTAAAAAGTTTATTGAAGAAAATAAGTACAAATATGTCTGGTGGCAGAAGTTGTTGAGAGCCTCAATAACTTGTCCGTTGTAACACAACACGTGATTAAATTGATACAATAATAATTTTAGAACATCACGCATACTATTCTATCACCTAAAATGTGTATAAATATACATATATATAAAAAAAATAACGACATTCGAGGACTTCCACACAGTAAGTCTTTTTCTCATACAAAAGATGGAGAAAATTGTTGGTAATCAAATTTTAAAGCTCATAAGGCTCGTTCAGACTTTACAAGTTACTTGAATTCAAGTAACTTGAAAGGAGTAACCTGAATTCAAGTGAACGTTCATACTATTTCTATATTTGATTCAAATAATTTCAAGTTGACATTTTTACTTGAATGATTCCTGTTTCAAGTTACAAAAATGGAGTCGGATGATGTAATTCCTGCTGGAATAAAAGTTGTAAATAAGCTAATTGTGGATGGATTACTAAAAATCAGAGAAAAAATTTCAAGTTGAAATTTTTATACAAAATAACCTCACAATTAGAACCCTCCGTGGGTGGTTCACACTAGCGTCAGCGTCTAAATCCCAACTGCTTTTCAAGTGCCCACGGTGTTGCCAAATGCCAATACAAAATATTTACTTGAAATATTACTTTGTACATCATTTTTCTGAGCTGAGCTGGCCTGGCGTACCCTAATCTTACCTGACCTCACCCTGTAAATTAGTGATCTGTTACATTTTATTATTTTTTGATATAATCTTTCGTGCATTAAGTTATGCGATAAGGTTATCAACAACGTGGGCACTCGAAAAACGGCTGGGCCATAGACGTAAATGTGGTTGACTAATTTGCCGCAGCGCAGAGCCACTTTCACTACTTCCAGTGACTTCAAGTGCACTTGAATATCAGTTCACATTATTTAACTGTGATTGAAGTCCCCAACTTGAAAGCAAAAGTTAACTTGGTCTCTACTTCTACTTGAAACTTGAAAACACCTTTCAAGTTACTTGAATTCAAGTGAAATGATGTTCACATCTTTCAATTTGTTTTAAGTTGTACCAATTATTGCACTAGAATTTAAGTAACTTGTAAAGTCTGAACGAGCCTTTTTAACACCTGCCTAATATATTAAAATTAAAAAAAAAATTGTGAGGTTATGTAGTTTTTATTTTCTGTTTGTATTTTTTTGTAAAATGAATTCAAGTAACTTGTAAAGTCTGAACGCCGCTATAATACAAAAAACATTGAATTAACAATTTCCAGTGAAGTTAAATTTCAGGATCATTTATGTGTCTATAAACTGGTGGTTTAAAAGAAAAAAAAAATACATTTTATGACGTAACAATATTATTTATTTACTCGGTATTCCTGCTAAAGTATTTGGTAATATTGAAAGATGCATATATTCATTTTATTTCACTCGGTCGAAAAATAACCAATTCGAAAATTAAAAAAATCAATCTTCCCATCATCGAACCCATTAAAATCCCGTTAATTAGAAAGCCAAAAAGGTAGGATTGATGATTTGGTAAAGTGTCCGACTTTAAAGACTCTCCAATTGTTCCAGAGGCCGAGGTGGAGCTCCCCACGGGGCACTCCACGTGGGGCGCAGGTCTCAGCCATCGGAGCGCCAGCTATTCGACAAATTGTAATTTATAGAAATTCGGACGGACCATTGGCCGTATTTTTTCAATGCGGAGGGTAAATTGCACTGCTCTATCTAGAAATAATTCATAAAATAACAGTCAATACATTATTTGTTGATTTTCATTTCTCAAAATTTGAAGTGTTTTAAATTATTCAGCGCAAACTTAAAAAATCAGTGAAAATCGCGAACTAAAAGAGTCAGGAATCTAAACATAAAAACTGTGAAGTACGTCACCCAGAAATTTGAGTCTCTGTATGCATTTCGAGATCATCAGGCTCCTAGAAAATATTGAAAAACTCATTTAAAACATTTTTTTATTGGTAATGAATTATTAGTATAATGAAGTATGGTTGAAATGGTTGTTGTAAGGATTTTTGTGGTGTAGAATTATAATATTAGAATTTCAGGACTAAACTTCTCCTTCGTTACTTTCGATTAATAGCTTCATAGGTCTGGAAAGTCAAATATTTTATTTACTGACATGTTTCTTTGCTTGTATCTATTTGTTTCTTCCTTCGCCTCTTTTATTCTCTTAATATTATAGAACAATAACGTTTTTGATACTTTTGTGTATGAAATTCGCACTGCATGGATCGATCAAACAGTCCAAGGGTCAAAAACTCACTAAGTTGACATATTTCTATTTCTGTTTTTCAACTAGAAGAGTAGTAACTTGGCGCGCAGGGGGTACACCTGGTTTTGCGCCCACCCACCCTCCACGAAAATATACTTTATAAAAGATAGATTCTTTTAAAATATTAATGACATCAAATTGCGCTCCTGTTGCCCTGCCTTAGATACGATCCTGGACTCTCTTTCATTTAATGTATGTGTCAGGATGACAGTTAAAAAAATTAAAACCTTTGTTAAAGGCCTTTTAGGCTCCGAGCTTGATGATTTTTTCCAGAGTTCTCTGTTCTTGGTCTTTTGCTTCCAGTTCTTGATTTCTCTTTCCTTAAGGTCTTCTCAAATTTTTTGTTTCCGCCGCTTCATTGGCGTCCCGTTTCTTCTTTTCTCTTCTACCTCTCTCCAGGTTATTTGTTTCGTCACACGATCTCCTGACATTCTATCCATATGTCCTTGCCACTGACGTCTCCTCATTCTTACTTCTTCCACAATGTTTTGTTCTTCAAATAATTCATAAACCTCCTTGTTTGTCTTCTTCTGCCTTTTTTCCTCCACAGATTCTTCGTAATGTTTCCGTTTCCATCTCAGTATATCTTCTTCTGATTTATTGTTCATCACCCAAGTCTTAGCTTTGTATAATAAGAAACATTGGATAATAAAACAAAAACTTAAATATGATCATTTAGTGCAGTTGTTTAACACTGCCTTCGAACTCAACATTTTCTTGAAATAAGTTTGGATGTTTTTGTGTGGCCCCGTCACTCTTCCTCAATCTGGTAGCTCGAGTTTTTCGGCTAACGAGGTTATTGTGAGAAAAGAGTTTCGAATTGCTTTACATTTTTGTGTCAGCATCAGTAGTACTACTTGTCAGAAGGAATTGTAGACTAGAAGTTACCGTGCGGGATGTAAAATTTCTGAAAATTATGTATGTTTGTACCCCATATTTTAAACCCCAATATTTCGATTATCATTAAAGATATACAACCAAAAAAATTTGCAAACTATACTACATATAAAGATTATAAATACCGACGTTATTTTATTAACATTTTATTTTTCCCCGAATTTTTACGTGTGTGAATGCAAGAAAACTTCTTCTCGAACCCTGTTCATCCTACACACCCACCTCTATAAAATAAATTGTCAACCGGCGAGGTAAGGCAAGGCGATGGCGGGCTACAGCAGTTCTAGGAAGCAGCGAGCAGGCTGTGGCCGTACCGTGGCCGTGTCTTTCTCGGATATGCAGCTACGATCACTAGAGATAAAGCCCATTAGGTACGACTAGAGACAATACTATTTCAATGTGTCAGGAGACACTCCGCATGCAAGTAGGTACTACTAAATTTTACGCACTCCAACACGCAGGTATAACAGTAAAAACGAAGTAAAATAAATTCGCCTGCAAAGGAAAATTGTTTTTCTAGTAGTACTGTTTTTAAAATAACCAAAAGCAGAGAGTATTACAGATTTACGTTTTTTGGAAATTTTATTTATTTAATCTAAAACCTAAACCTAAAATCTAAAACCTCAATCCTTTGGCTGCTACGGAGCTTGAAAGCCCCAAAGCTTTACACCACAGATTTATTTATTCGTGCAGTCTTTATAGATTTTTAAATAACTTATATTTTCGATTTTAATGTCTAGGTTTATATTTTTGAGGTTGCTGAATTCAAATCCGATGTCAAATTGTCCAAATTGACACTTGACAGCTGTCAATTAGCTGTCAAAGTGCCTTATCAAAGTGCAAATCTTATTTTTATGAGTTCATGCTGTTTAGGTAACTCAGTTCATGTGTAATGTGAATACAAAAATACGACAATTGGCAGCTGTCCACAGGTTGTCAAATAGCAGTTATAAAACAAAAATCTTCAGTTTTTGTTATAACTTTATGTTTTTTAGGTCGCTGAATTTAAATATGATGTTAGTTTTACGAAATTGAAAGTTGCAGCTTCAACTAGCTGTCAAATAACGATAGAAAAATAAAAAAATAAATTAATGTTATTACTTACCACTATTTGACAGGAAGTTGACAGCTGTCAACTGGAAACTATGTCTATAAGTCATCAGAACTGATTTCAGCACCCTGAAAATCATTAAGTCATAACAAAAACCAGAAGATTTTTGTTTTATAATTGCTATTTGACAGTCTGTTGACAGCTGCCAATTGTCGAATTATTGTGTACACATCATGTAGGAACTGAGTTACCTAAAAAGCATAAAGTCATACAAAAAAATGAGATTTGCACTTTGTTATTGCACTTTGACAGCTAGCTGACAGCCTGTTGACAGCTGGCAATTGTCGAATTTTTATATTCATACTATACATGAACTGAGTTACCTAAACAGCATAAACTCATAACATAAAAATAAGATTTGCACTTTGTTAAGGCACTTTGACAGCTAATTGACATCTGTCACGTGTCAATTTGGACAATTTGACATCTGATTTGAATTTAGCAACCTCAAAAACATAAAGCTAGACATTAAAATCGCACGAATAAATAAATCTGTATTGATTGATTGATTTTCGAGCATGGGATGATGAAACCTAAAACATCCAAAATTCAGACGATTTGAGCGAAACCCAATTTCCATAAGATTATTGCGATTTCCTTTTTTTCGAAAAACTTTTATTTTTAATTTAAGGGTTATTGGTCAAAAAAGCTCAAACTTACAACTAAATCTTTCATATTTTTTTGTGATATCAGTGAAGTTTCAATTTTGCCATACGAAATAATCACCATTTTCAAATTCCTTTGTCGTGTAACACGTTACATCGAAAACATCATTAAGTCCATTTATAAAAAGGAAACTCTACACTGGACCACACTGAAAAATATTGTTATAAATGAAGGTTCCTTTCGAACATCATTAATCTGTTTACGAAAACAATTAATTATTAGTCAACGTTGCACGTTGAGACCTATTATGTAGTCAAAAGTTCAAATTAATTCAGATTTCTAACTACCTACCACTTTTTGTCGTGTTATTTTTAAGGAGACAAAAAGTTTTATCGTGTTGTATTTTTTTTTGTAACCCAACGTTTTAATGTAAGTAAAGACGGTCAGTTTTTGGAGATTAAAAACACCAATGTCATTTTATAATCAAATTATTGAACATATTGAAGCAGTCGAGTGCTCTGTGGCGATATTCTGTGATTTAAGTAAGGCATTCGACTGCGTCAATCATTAATTGTTATTATCCGTATTGGAGGCAATTCTTTAAAATGGATCTCAACCTTTCTTAAACACCAACAACAATATGTATATCTAAAATTAAAATAGACAACAAAAGTAAAGAAGTAAACTCTTATCTGTTAGATACATATATGGGAATTCCACAAGGGTCAATTTTGGGGCCAATATTGTTTGTTTTATATGTTAACAGGTAATAGTCATTATGTTGCATACGCTGATGATTTTTCTGTGATCATTTTATCAAATAACAGTGATACGTAAAAAATTGAAAGCTTTATTCCTCTGGAAAAATAAAACAGACCTTAGGTTTCATAATAGGCAGAATATATTGTATGATTTTAGCGTTAATGTCTGCAATTGAAAATGGACAAACTATAACAAAATATATGCAATTTAATATCAACCCCTTAACTTGTGCGCTCGAGTTAATTCGGGCGCGTTAAATAGGCCAAACTGCGCACACTCAAGATAATTCGTGGGGCGTATAATTTAAGACAGAACTTTTGCTTCGGATATGCAAAGTTTTGTCATAAATTTATATGATGTGTAATACCCACATTAAGATAAAACTGGTATACAAAAACGGATTTCAGCATCAACAATAAAGATAATTATAAAAATTAATAGCTAAATAAAACGCTAGACTAATAAAAGAAAATGGTTTTTAATTTAATTTATATAAGATCAATTTTAAATTAAGTATTTATAAAACATGCAAACTACAAAAATAGGACAAGCAATTCTGAATTATTTATCAAGTTCCCATCTTTTAAATTTAATTGATCGATTGGTTTAGATTAATTAATATTAGTATATTTGAAAATCTCACTAATTACATTTCGAGCCACCATAATTTTGATAAACTGAAACTTTGAGATCATTATATTTTGTCCCATATTTTCGCATTAGCTTTGTACTTTATTTATATATATTCACAACTTTTTAAATGATCCTTGTATAAAGCGGAATAAATTTTGTTCTGCAATTGAAAATTGTTAAACTATATGTACTCTTTTTCGTCGCAAGATCTTAAGAGATCATTTGGATAGGATTTACCTGCTTATGGTAGTCCGAATGTTAATAATAGCATATTATTCAACGATCATGTATTAATAGCCATTAGATGAAAGTTGCATACGCTATTTTTTCTATGAGAAAATATAAAGTACTTTAACTGAAAACTATTAATTTATTTCATACATTTGACACAAGAAGAATAATTTTGACATTAGCTTTCATAGAACTGTCAATATAATATCAAATATGTACCAACAACATACTTGATTACAACGTAGAAACTGACTTTGCACCAATAGAAATTTCTACGTTGTAATCAAGTGATTACAACGTAGAAACTGACTTTGCACCAATAGAAATTTCTACGTTGTAATCAAGTAGGTTGTTGGTAGATATTAGATATTAGTTCTATGAAAGCTAACGTCAAAATTATTCTTGTTGTGTCAAATGTATCAAATAAATTAATAGTTTACTGTTAAAGTACTTTATATTTTGTTATAGAAAAAACCGCGTATGTAACTTTCATGTAATGGCTATTAATACATGATCGTTGCATAAATATACTAAAATATAAAACATCAATTAATAAAAAAACATTTTCCTTGATTAACCGACCTTAATACAATGTACCCGTTAATGAATGAATTTTATTTCATACCAAAACCATATTTCATTATAAATTATATTCCGTATTTACTATTAACTGATTTTAAAATAATAATAATAAGTACTACTTTTAATTTACATAAAATTATTTAAATGAGGCAACTCTTGTGTGTAATTAATGGCTATAAATTTAGGTTTTATGTCAACTCATCAGTTATAATTATCCTACATCGCGTCAAATAAATTTCAAATTAACTATAGGAAGTTTCGATGTGAATTTTATAAATTAGGTGCGAAACGTTATACAGTAAAACTTGTCTTAAGGCTTGAGAACAATTGGATTTTATTTTTACTTTCTCACTACTCGGAATGGTGTGTATATTTTATAATTTTGGAAATATCATTACTGATAAAAAAATGTAGAACTATTAATATTAAAAATAAATTTTTGATTTGAGTGTGAAAGACATTGCATTTCGAAATATTCAGATTCACAATCACTTAATTCATTTATATTCCAATATATTTTAATATCGTCAGCGTATAGCAGACAGTTCACATCAATGACATCAACAATATCATTTATAAATATATTAAATAGCAGTGGGCCTAGGTTAGACCCTTGGGGTACACAGGATGATACAAAGTATTCGATTGACTTGAAGCCATTGACAACGACATATTGTTTCCTGTGGTGTAGATATGAAGAAAATAAGGCCAAAAGAGAGTCAGAAAGCCCAAAGTGAACTAATTTTTTCAATAACATTCCGTGGTCAAGTCTATCGAATGCTTTTGAAAAATCTGTATATATGACATCAGGTTGACTGCTATTATCGATTGCTTCAGCTACATACTGTGAAATATTGATGAGATTTATAAATCCATGTTGATATGGAGTCAGTTTATTGCTTACAAAAGGATACAAATTATCTTGTTACAGGTTTAAATCAATTATTAGTAATCTTAAGAACCTAATATTTACTTACTTTAGGAATTTCAAAAGAGTTCAGATATTTTAACTGTTTATTAATTTAAGTTAACCTTATTCATTTGTTTACAATGTTCAGAACTATTTTAGTGACCTTTGAACTCTGTTCTTCTTCTCTTATATTTTGGTAGATTTTACAATTAGGTTATTAGGTATGCCTACACGTGGCTAAAAGGCCTACTATGGTCAAATATTTATGTTCATCAATAAACTCCTAGGCCAGGAAATGTGTCTTTCTCACTCACTTCCTTCTTTTCTTTTTTGTTCTTGGCAATGTTCTGAAGCCAAAAATTAAAAAAAGTTATTATAAGACATTGGGATCTTTAACTTCTTATTGCAGAAGAATGCACTTCATTGTGGATCTGGATACAGTCTTTTTCACTTATTGGCCACCCTACACCTCCGGTAAGTCCATAGATTGACAAGGGTTTAAGCCCAAATTCTAAATAAAATGAAATAATATTAAATTTACTAATTTCTTTTTAATTAAAATTAACTAAAATTAGCTACCTGCTTTTTAACTTCTACTGCTATTTTTCTTTAACCTGCTTTTGGGCATTATTTGAATCTTCCACTTCTGGCATTGGCAACTGCTTATCTAATTTGGGGACAGCTCACTCTACTTCCACACCTTCCTGCACACTTATCGCTTGCGTGTGCCATCGCTTAAGCGCACATTTGAGGATTCTTCTTCAGTTTGGCATCTATACCCTTGAGCTTTGCTCATATCTGCCTGCCTTTAGCACCTGGATAAACTCAAGTAAGAGATTTCCTTATTTTACTTTCCCATCATAGTGACGGCAATATAAACATTTACACCAGAACCTTCAAGATACCATTGTTCAACTCTATTTTATTTAATGTACCTATATTTATTATGTGAGCTGACTGGTACCAATCAGAGATCTTAATCTACATTATTACTATTAAGATTGATTAAATTTACTAGGGTTAACATAAGTTCTTTTCTTCCTAACGTATATTTGAACCCCCCTACTCTCCGGGAGATTTTCTTTAATAAAAATTTTTGAGCTAGCTGAATTGTAATAAAAGTACCTGCGCCCCATAAGAATTTTTGGGGGCTAACAATCTCCAAGACTTTACAAAAGTTTACAGATTTGTTTCCTTTTTTATACACGGGGCATAACTCTGAGGATTTCCAGGAAGAGGGAATTTCAAAAATTCACCGGTTTTACCGGATTATGTTATATTTCCGATTTTACTTAAATATAAAAGTGTTAAATATGATATTTATTTGTAAATTATTTACAGTAGATTTTTAAAATTTAAGTATCTTATTCAAAATTGATAAGTAACCGTTCAACAGTTTTTGTTTATCAAGAATAACTTTTTTCCTAAAATTAATAATAAAAAGATTTTCCATATGCCGCCAATAGGTATATAAAAAATGTCGACGTCGTCGGTTTTAAAACATTTAACTTTTTGTGTTTAAGGATATAATAATTTCCTTAAAGGTTTTTATGTCATTCGAATTACTGTGGTAAAACATATTTACGTCTAGCACCATAGTGATGATCCTTATAATAAAAATAAATGCATATTACACTGTACAATATAACTAACATTTTGATGAAAGTTTATAATGTTTGCGAAAAAAAATTCCTTTTCTGGCGCCAACATTCTACCCCCTACTACCAAAAAACCATATAATTTGACTTATTATCCTCTCTTTTTACCTGTATCGAATAAAAATTATTATAATACTCAAAACAAAACATTGTAAAATTAAATGGACAATGGGCGAATTTCACAGGCCCTTCAATGGGTCATTTAATCTTTATAAAGCTGTCTAGCCAACATCGTTAAATGCTTAAGTTATTGTGGTTTCTTTGACATCGTCTGTGAGCCCTTGAGGTTTTTTTAGAACGAGCCCTTCTTCGTAAAATGTCGCTTTCACTAGAATTATTGTCCTTAAAATGTTATATATGTTCGGTAACGAGTAGGACACTAGGTTTTATTGTTATTCTCATTAGGATCGGATGTTTTAAGGGCTTTAGGGATTCTAGGAATTTGGTATCCTCTAAATTTATTGATTTTGGATGAAAATGTCTTTGATTTGAACATTTTTTGTCAGATTTTTTTGTATACCGTGTGTCACAGACTCATGGTACACCCCCCTTTTCTCCTTCGTTTCTCTAGCTATATTTGTGAAATTTGGAACATTGAATATGCTCACTAGACGGCACTTTTTGACAAAAATATCAATTTCCGGTTTTTCCGGAACAAGAAGATACTTAATATTTTCTAGGTACATTATTTTGTTCGTAATGGTTATACACAAAAAGAGTTAATATGGATTTTGTGAAATTTTATTTTTTGGACAAAATTTTTAGATGTGCTACCATCTATGGTAAGAAGAGAGTATTGACATTAAATTTTGACTGAATCTAGTCAAGATGTCACTCTCTTCTTTATTATCCCTTTCAGAGATTAATACAAAGTGAGTAAACCAGTAAGGAATTTTAATTTATTAGATTCGACATCCTAAGACCGGTTTCTGTCTTTCGACTTCATCAGTTAGGCTTTTCGAATCCAATAAATAAAATTCCAAACTCGTACAAGTCAATAGCTATATCCGCTACAAGATAACATTTTTAGATGTGCTACCATCTATGGTAAGAAGAGAGTATTGACATTAAATTTTGACTGAATCTAAAATTAAAA
This sequence comes from Crepidodera aurea, assembly GCA_949320105.2. Classification (NCBI taxonomy): domain Eukaryota; kingdom Metazoa; phylum Arthropoda; class Insecta; order Coleoptera; family Chrysomelidae; genus Crepidodera; species Crepidodera aurea. Next base: position 16,196,031 of record OX439477.1, on the reverse strand, counting down.
AAAATGTACATACAATTTTTCCGTTAAAATTTATTTCACATTTTGTTTGACAATTTTTTTCTACATTATTTTTAATAAAAAATGAACACTTTATAATTTTCAAAAACAGGCTTAGCGAATTTTACTTTCTAAACTAACGTGCCAAATATTTTGCATCCTCTCCTGATCTCGACACTAATAAAAAGTTTTTTTTATTGTGTTTAATTGGCGATATTTTTATATGTCCCACCATCATCTTAAAAGGAATTTTCTCTGGCTTTTTAGTGCGTGGTGTGGTCTTTCTAAATTATGTGCAAATCATACTTTAATGGAGGTCATTTACTTTGTCGCATAAAACCGAGAACCAGCTTTAATGCTGGTAGTAAATAATCCACCGTTGAATAAGGCGATTCGACGTTTGTAGTTATACTTCATTTATTTTCATTGCAAAAGTTGACACTCTTAGTTTTTAATGAAGAAAGGATTGCGTTAAAACTGATTTTTTTTTGTTCTTTAGCATTAATAAAATTACATAAAATACCTTTGAAAACATAACTACTTTTGGTTTGTTCAATCAAACGTTCCAAGGTTAATTACCGTGTATTTGATGCCTAATACAATCATCAATTATTTGTGATAACATCGTAACATTCTTACTTTATATGATTTTCTCTAGATTCCATAGGGCGGATGTAATTTCGGCCGGAAAAAGGGCAGGTACTAAAAGCCGGTAGGTAAATTTGGCCGGAGGTTTTAAGTTGCTTCCTTATCTCATAGGTATTTTCGGCCGCAAATCAAATAAAATAACAGAATGCTTTATATTAAAATATTTCTTTATTTCAAAGTGACGTAGAAAGTGAAAACGAAGATAATACGGAGGCTCCGCCTCAGACATCAAAACAACAACAGCCTGCGGCTATTGATAAAAAAATTATACCTCAGCGGGCTACGCAGTCCTTTGCTCCGGCTACGCAGTCCGGCGTTGAAGCTGACGGCGTTGAGGGCCCCTCGGCCGAAATTACCCCTGTCATAAATGGTACCCCTTGATTTATGCAGGTAGGCCAAGGGATTACCGGCCGAAATTACGCCCGCCGATTCCATACAGCGTGCTTGCTCATATTTTAGAGTATTATTTTCGTCCAATTGGAGATATATTTCTTCTTTCTCTTCACACCATTTAAATTAAGTTCCATTTTTGTCAGCTTTGTCTGTTTTTCAGCTCCAGTTTGCAAAACGATAAAAACTTTGAATTTTGGATAGTATCTCTGATGCTGTTATTTTTAACTTCTGCTGCATTATTTGTCGACTTCCATAACAATTTCATAATTCTATTGGGTAAAAGTTATTCTCCAACCAATTTTGAACAAAAATTCTTTCAACCGCTGACTTCAAACTGGAATTTGTTGACCAGGTTCCACGTCTGGATTAAGCGTAATTTCAGCCATGATATTCAACCAGCCTTTCACTACATCTTCTGGTTTCAGGAAAGCGAGAGCGATGTATTTTCGTCGTTTTTTAAAAAGTTGTCAAACCGTTTTCTTAAACTTTTCGTCTGATACATTGGCAAAAATGAAAAAAGCAACCTTGGAGATGAGCTTTTGGAAAAAGTTCTCTGGCTGCTTGAATTGAACCCCTCTCAAAATCTATAGTAATATCTTCTGGGTTCTAATTTGGTTCTTTTTGGAGAATTAATCGAAACATTCTACAGTATGTTTCCTTCTTTTTATTTGAAAGAAGAGCGTATGTTATTGGCACCACCTTTGTTTCTTCTTCATTACTTACAATATCAGCAAAAATAACATATACCTGTGTAAACTGAGGGCAACAAATTCGAGATGTACCTTCGATGAAAAACTGTTTTAAAATTCCAACCTGTGATTCCATGGTGTTTTTTAAGGATTAATTCATTGAAATCCTCGATTTAAATATTTCTTGCAACATTAAAATCATTAATCCTCAATCTTTCTTCATTCGTCAATGTAAATTTGCATTTCAAGGAATAACGTATTTCTTTATATTACAAATAATCCAAATATTCACTTCACTTAACCACCTGTCGCGTTAATTGAAGTTAAACAACACTTAAAAGTAATCTTAATCTTAAAAACGAAACTTTGTAGACATTAACTGATAAAGATCAGCCTGCACAATAAAATAAACCGCTACTTATAAAAATTATAGACGATTTCCCACTGCGCCCTTTCTTTCTGAATTTTCGAAATTAGCGTGATGGATTCGGGTAAATTGGGCCTTCCTGACACCATATTGAAAATTCGTTGGACTCAGAGAACCAGCCATCAGAAACTACAGCGTGTTCCGTGATAGCTCTGGTCGACGATAAAATCTTAATTATGAGTAAAACGCGTTATCTAGCAAGCTGTGATCGCAATGCGTGTTTGTCCCTCGCACATTCACTTGTTTCCTCCTTCCTAAGCCGCCCTTGAACTAAAGGGTAAATGTACGCTAAGAAAAAAAATATATATGACTGGTAGCTCAGTTGAAATATTTTTCCATACAGTATTTAATAGAGTAAAGATACACTTTGATCAGTACTTTTATACTAATATTAGTAGTCCTTGATATTCTGAACCGCTCAAAGAAAATCAATTTAAATTCTGGACATTAATAACAAGCGAAATAGAGCTCACTGCTATCTCAATCGCCGCAAAAGAGACTACCAGAAGAAACATTACTGGTAATAATATTTACATCCTTACGGATAGCAGACAGGCACTGCTAGCTCTGAATAGACCACGCATTGCATCAGGTCTAGTACTAGAATGTCACCAGGCCCTGATCCAAGCTTACAACAACAACGTGGTCACTTTAGGTTGGATCAAAGGCCATGGAAAATCAAAAGGCAACCGTACAGCTAAGAAAGTAGCCTCCTAAAACTTTTGGGACCTGGCACATTCAGTTGTGGCGGACCTACTAAAGAAGCACTCTCTTGACAAGTTTAAGGGTAGGTGGGACGACGAAACAGGCTGTAAGGTAGCCAAGGAACTATTACAGTATCCGAACAGCGAAACAGCCAAAAAATGCATGACTATGAACAGACAGAACCTGCGCACAGCCACAGGTGTCCTGACTGGCCACTGTCATCTACGAAAACACCTCCACCTCCACTGTGGACAGGAAGATGAGACTGTCGAACACAATCTTTGCGAATGCCCTACACTCTCACAAATAAGACATTTTCTTTTCGGCCAGCAGAGGCTAACACATGGCGACATGAGTGAGCTACCTTCAGGCGACGTCATCACTTACTTTAAACAAGGCTGGCTGACGAGATAGAAGGAAGGCTCAACCTCAGAAGGATGCACAATGGGCCAAATGTGGCCTAGGTGCTGTGGGGTGACCCACCCTTCTATCTTTTCAGATACAGAGATACAGAACAAGCGAAGTAAGGAAACAAAAAAACGTGGAATTTTTTTTAAAGTTTGAAGAGCGCGATCGGCTGATCTTACACCACTAGTTTTTTTTAGATATATTGAAAACTAGCGTATAATAGGCAGCTTAGAGATTTCGAAGATATGTTTAGCATCAAACACTGATATCTATAGAAAAATTTGCTGAATATGTAGTTTATTCTTGTTTTGTAGTGGATATTGAGATGGTTTGTTGTTTACTTGTCAGCTCAAGAAATGCTGAACCCACTTTGCTTTCCTTGTAATCTTTGTTACCGTTGCCCACATTCATATTACTGATGTACTTCAATAATTTACTTTTCCCTGTGTAAAATTAAAATGGACAAAGTCGGAAGGATTCAAATTAATGTCGTCTATCAGTCTGGCTTTATTTTATATACATATTAAAGTTTCTATTAGGGCAGTTTCTAGATTAGATTATTGTGAGTGACATTTTTTTTAATATACAAAAGGTGTCCCAGAATGTGGGCTAGTGTGTAAATAGATGTGTTTAATTAACACGAGAGGGCTAATGTGAGAGAACATTTGTTAAAAAATGGGTTGTCGACAACATAATTATTTCCCACAATTTACACGAAATTATTTTTAGGAAGTTTTGTGTTTTTAACATTAAACATCGAAACAGAAAACACTGTCCGCAAGAACAAGAGTAACGTACATATTGAGAAGGAAGATAACATAGAACAAGAACCAGGAAAATACATAGTTCATTAAAAACTACGAAATATGGAAAAACTTTCTGAGAAGTATGCGCGCAGGCTCCGATAAATATATCAAACAAAATTGGAACACAATTTAATTAAAATACGAAGAAAGTAGTCATATTAATTGAACAACTAAAAATTAAAATGAAGTTATAGAATGGAACAACATTAAGAGAAGCATAAAAGTAGCAGCAGAAAAATACGTAGGAAGACTACGAAAGAAGACAAATAAGGAATAAGAAATAAACGGTTAAAAACAAACAAGAGAGAATGGATAGACAATAGAGTAAATCAGAATCTAAAAGGTAAAATAAAAGAAATACAAAATTAACAAGTAATAGTGATATTGGAAACAGGTATAGACAGATTACTTCAGAAAACTAATAACTGGCAAAGAAATGGAAAGTTAAGAAATAATAGATGAAGACGAAGAATAGAAAGAGGTAACAAAAGGACCAACAAAGGATGAAGTACCAAATATTATTGGAAAGCACACCTGAAATAGACGGAAATAACATAGAATTAATTAAATATGATAAAGATGAACTAGAAGAAATATTATTATCTACAAAATAGGTGAGCGATTTCACAAGCTATTGCTTGAAATCATAGTATGATAGTAAAGAAAGTAAATAATATTTCTCTTTTATTAATATTGGCTTTTCTTAAGGGACTTTCTGTTAGAGAAATAAATAAAATTGACTAGAGACAGTAATTACAATTTTCTTCTACAAAAATAACTGATTTTCTAAGTAAATCACTTAAGAATATCTGTTTTTTAATCACTTACAACTTAATAAACATAGTATGCATAATACCATTTAATTTAGATTCTACGCCACTGGTAGATGTCCATATGCACCATTCAACACCCTGAAATACGAACCAATCTATAGAATCATTAACTTCTGTACCAACCAAGCGGCAGTACGAAGTACCCGTCCACAAATAAACGTACGTACCTAACTACCAAATCGACATAAAGTACCAACATAAATGAATCAAGTCAGCCTTGCCGGCCCATCGCATCGCATCGCACGGTACCACTTCGAAGTACTCATGCGGTACCTACCAACGTTAATAAATCAAGTCGCTCGAGCCGGCCCATCGCGAGAAGTAAGTACCCATGCGGTACTAGCACGGTACCACCTCGGGTACCACTCGTTGAAACGTCCAGTTTGCGGGCGGATGGACGTCATTGGTTTAGCTACTTCCAGCATCCATGCTGGGCTGGGAGGAGTTTTCTTCTTGTTCTTCTTCGCCTGGTACTACTCTTCTTCTTCTTCTCTTGTGGTCGCGGTCGATTTGTCGCGTTTACGCCAACGCAACAGGGAGGATTTGCTCATAGTATTTTTGTTTACCGTTATTAATTCCTTTAATATATTTTTAAACAGTGTCAAAATGGTCGAAAATGTTTTTTCTTGAAATTTCAATTTGCTACCTCCTATTTTAAATAGAAATTATATACTTGAAAAATCTTTCAGCTATATGGTCGGTAGGGTGACATATAGGTGGTCTTTAACCTAGGGGGTGGTACCTTAGGGGTAATCTTAAAGGATTTAAATAGAAGACATCTAGATCTAGATATTGGGGCACCTCAAGGATCAATCTTAGGTCCACTGATATTTTTATTATACATAAATGATCTCTCTAAATATGTTAGCACTAATCATTTGATACTATATGCAGATGACACCACATTAGTGATTCATGCTGAATCTCCAGATGAGCTAATCTTAAAGATGAATATTTTATCAAAATAATTTAACAGTTGGTTCGATAGGAATTCTCTGATAGTAAATTCGACAAAAACCATCCTTGTGCATTTTTTTACAAGGACATATATTCCTGAAGATAGTAGTATCTCAGTTAAGGATACTGATGTTTCTTTTTCGAGTTCTACCAAATTTTTAGGTACATACCTTGATTATTATTATATCGTTTCAGTTCCATTCTTGAAACCTTCTCTTGACCCTTCTCCAAGCTCTTTTCTGCGACCCCACACTTTGGGAACCCCTGATATAGATCAACTGCAATTGTGATAAATTACTGTAAAAGTTTACTACATCTTTTTTAATTTTTTTTATCAAATAATTAACCGGGTATATACAAATTTTAATATAAAAGTCAAGTCTAAAAATAGCGAGTAAATAAAAGTTTCATGTTCATGAATTATATACTTAATCTCTACTAAACAAATTCATTATAAGAAAAATTGTAAAAATTCCATAAGAGCCCATGTAGGAAAGAAAATTTCATATGGTCACGACATAATTATGGGCCTGTGTATGGTCGTTAATAAGTTATACAACAATATTTTTAGCAAAAATGTGAATTTCTCATAAATTGCGGCTTTAGATGGCATATCTCTTGTAAGGTCGTTGTTTTAAATTAAGTGCTAAAATCACGCCATACTTGAAAACGGTTTCTACATATATTTTTACTTTAAGTTATTAAATCATAATCATGCAATTGTGTTTTAGAAATTCTGAGGAAATAAAATAACCACTTATAGGGAATAAGTGATAACTGATGATTAAGAGAAGCATTGAGAACAAAAATGTAACTCTAGGTTCTTCGAAATTCACGTTGTATAGGGATAAGATCAAGAAGACTAAACACAAGCTTCTTTTTAAAAAAACGGTAATATTTTATGCCAATTTATTTTTCTAAAAAACAAGTTTGAACTCTCAAAACAATTTATTTTTATAACTACCATAATAATCTATCAAATATATGTACATATAAAAACCTTTGCAAACCATCTAGATCCAATCCATTCAATTGAAGAAAGTGAAATCTAGAAAAAATCATATAACAGTAACAACGCCAAAAATCACCAAGGTATGATCTAATCATAGGTAAGATTTTAAAATAGTTCAACTAAAATGTGGCCAAAAGATATGGAAAAATTGCTGAAGTAATACTTGGCAAGGCACATAATAAAGTAAAACATGTCGTTGAACAATTTTGTTTCTGAAAACTTCAATTTGCGAAAAGCATAGTTTTTCAGTTATGATTTGAAGAACCTGTTGCAGACTCGCATTGAATGCTTGCCGAAGCTTATGGTGGTAAATCAGTGTGTTCAGTGGTTTAAAAATTTAAATGTGGCGAATTTGATGTAAGAAACAAAGAGTGTGGAAGATCACCGAAAAAGTTTTAAGACGCCGAATTGGATGAAACCTTGCAACAATTCGCGGATTAATTAAATGTAACATCAGAAGCCGTCCCCAAGCATTTGGAAGCCATGGGAAAGATCTAGATGTTGGGACGCATGAATTGAATGAAAGACAACATGAAAACCGAAAACCACTTTGCGATATGTTGGCGATGAAAAATGGATATATTTCGACAGTTCTAAGCGTAAAAGTTCATGGTAACTCCACTCAAACTAGCAACATCGAATGCTCTGTCTTTGGTGGAATCAGAAGTGTGTTACCTATTATTAGGTTCTAAAACCTGGCGAAATCGTTAATACTGAACCAATCATTTAGTGAACAAACTACCTTAACATCATAACGGGCAACACAAAGTGATTTTGCTTCGTGATATTGCTCCTTCGCATACAGCAAAACTGGTCAAGGGAACGATTGGGGCGTTTAGCTAGAAAATACTTTCGCAAGCGCTTTATCTTGCAGGTGATCTACCGACTAACAAGTGTGTAATTGTGTCACCAACCGCTATCAGTTCCACGATCTATCCGATCTCATCCGGCCTGTTTACCGGCGTGCATGAAACTGCGTATGACACAAATACCTTTTTGCACTTGCCCAAAGTCTTATCTGACTTTAATTCCACTTGAATACGGCAGGATTCGAACCTACTCCCCGAACACTGACCAAGCTGAATCGGCAGAAGCCTTACCAACTAGGCCACCGTGTCCGGTAACTTCATATCAGATAATATATAAAAAAAAATTGCAACAAATTATATAAACAAAAAAATATAAAAAAAGCTTCTGATTAAGTAAAGATGAATATGTCAAAATTTGATAAATAACATATTTTCCCGGAACACTCATAAATAATATATGATATTTATATTGTTTTACTTTTAGATTAATTTACATTTCCTAACAATTTATTACCATTTTTAAAGTAGCCGCTGATATTTTTAATCCAGAAAATCTTACATATTCAAGGCTACAAAAAATTGAAGTGATTCTTGTCGAGCATAAAATTTAATGCTTAATTGTAGGTTCATATTCGTATACAGGTGTATGTGAAGTTCTCACACTGAAAAATTATTGTTACAAAATTTCATTGTTTTATACACTCCTCTGGTTTAATGCGGATTTAATGGCCATCATCAAAAAATGATGTTAATGTTTTACGAATTAAGTTCTGTAAGTAATTATACCTGAAAAAATAAATTAAAATATTTATTGTATAATTAGATTTAATATACTGGGTGTCGAAAACAATTTCTGTTATATTCTGATATTAAGACCCTTTAGATTTTTTAATTATTTACCTTGACAAGGTTGATAGGTTGAATTGTTTTTCTTTAAAATTGATACAAATTTTTTTATTCTATTTTATGAACTTCGATGAAGATGAAATTTCATTCTGTGCATTTGCTTGGGGTCCACTTTAAATTGAATTGTAGTATTTCTCATATTTTGAATTTCATAAACTAATTTCAACTTTAACTCCCTGTATCTTATTCCACAGCAATATTTTATTAAGGCATATTTGGTCCTATCGCCATATTTTGGTCCAAATAACCCGCCCTTAGCCTCTGTCCCAATAGTTATGACTCACCCTGTATATTTATACCTGAAAGAGACTTTTAGAGTCTGCAATTAAAAATTCTGACACTCAATTACATTCAGAAACATTGGCGGTTATAAAATAAATTATTATATTACCAAGAGTTCACATTTTTGAGTTACTTTCCTGACAAAAATACCCAAATTTTACAAGATGAAACATACAACATGATATTATCAGTTTTATCTTGATATATTCTACCAAAAAACGTCGTCTCACGACAAATAAACGTAAAAAACATGTAAGCGGTCCAATCATCAATAATACCAAAGTAGGAACAATAAAAATTTTGAATTACAAATTTGCCAAACGGATAAAATTTGTTTTAAATATCGTTTAAAAATTTTAAATTCTCCGGATCTTATCGAGATGTCATATCGGCCAGGTCGTTTGCTCAACGTTCAATCCAAGACTTACGGGCCTTATTTTATTCGTGAGGCAGAAAGAGATGGGTATAAAATTTGTATGCAGGATCGTTTGGGAACTTTCAGTGTTGTAGTCGTAAGATTTTTGTTGGGAGGTTTTATATGTCTAAACTAATACTTTTATACAATGTTTTCATAATTTTCCTGAAAAAAAAAATATTTTAATCATCCTTAATTAATGTCTTTTAACTTTTTCTCAAACTCCATTGTTCCAAATTAAAAATTCGCATCTTAGAAAATATTTTCGAATGGAGAAAAACAATATTATTGCGTTTCAATCTCGCGTAACACTCAACTAATTTGCCTAACTTTGAGACACCGAGTTTTAAAAATAGAAATCCAATAGTGCAGAGTCCAGGTGGAGGGGTATTCACATAATTAAACCTGTGTAATTTCATTCACAGAATTAATTCTGTAAACCAGTAATTTTCACAGTGTATTTTCACATTGCCGATATTTTTCACATACATTATTCTGCGAATAATTTTACAATGCACTCTTAAGGCATATATAATGTAAAATGTAGGTCACATAGTATATATCTTGTGAAAATTACCATACTTATTAAGTTTTTTCACAACCAATTTTTAGAGTGCAGTTTCGACAAACTTATTTCCTGGTTTAAACAATTATCTTTGTATGAAAAATGACTAGGGTATTAAATGTTTTTCTTTTTGGATATTAAAACCACTTTTTTTACATTAAAAGTGTTTTTTAATTTGACGTTTGGACGAATAATAATATTGTCATTTAAACAAATTGCTTTTAGTCTGTCGGAAAGAGATTTGACAATACCTCGTGGTTTGAATAAAAATTTAGATATCTATTTGTATGGGTTTCTTTGATGTTTCAATACAATTCTTATTGTTGCGTAGAACATTTCAAATAAACCACTAAGAACTACAGAAATCAATTATAAAAGGTATTATTTCGTCTTGAGAAAAAAGCCTTAACCCATCTTGGTAAACGAAAATAATCGATAGAATATTCTAGTACCTGTACAGGCCCTTCTGGACTACTCCACTGACCACTTTTATGAGAATTCGGCTATAAATTTGGCACGAAGCGTTGTAAATTGTTGAGACGATTCGCGAATCTTTTACTATTTATCTGAAAAGAATATTGCTTTTAAATTGTGTTTTTGACAGTGAAATATTGGTTGTTCCTATCGCAAAAGGGTCTAGAGGGGACTTGAGAATATATCTTAAGGATTTTCTTTATCTTTGATTCTCGGATTTGGAAAAAAATCGGAAAAGTTTGGTTGTCACAACTTTAAAAAGAAAGAATATGTGTGTAGTTTTTCCAAGTAGTTAATTTTTGGGCGTTTTTAGACAATTTTAATAACTTCAAAGCATAGAAATTTGTTCATGTTTAGTCAGGATACGACAGTAATGTCAAAAAAAACTTCTAAGCTTCATTTACCAGTTTTAAATTAAATTCCTAACTCGTTTGCTTAATATGGCTATGATAAATCTACAAGGATTTTTTTGTTATGCCTCTATTAATAGATATCTTCAGTTTTATAAAAATCAGTGAGAATTTTGGAAATTATAACTTCCGGTCAAATTTTCTATAAGAAAACAAAAAAAAATTAAAAACTAATGGCTTCTTTAAAATGCTTTCTTTCTTTTCCTTTGCGTAAATTTTAGGCAAAGATACTTTAGTTTTTCCGAACGCCTCACCTGAATATTTGTATTCAACGGCTCAGCGGTATACCGGTTGGCCACATATCGCGGTTTGAAATTGACGAATTCTTCCAAAACTGACCAAAATGTAGTAAATGGAAGTACTAATTCATGATATATCTCGAAATTTAAATTCTGGCGATTTTGGGGGAGTTATATGGATTTTTGAGTGATTTTCTAAAAAATCCATGTGTCGTATCTCACTTATTATTAACGATATCGAATGGTACTAAAGCAGATTCCGAATCTTTTTTAATATTTGAGCTATCTCTTCGGATAGTCGAGGAATAGGCGTTCAAAAAATGACCTAAATCGTCCTCGGCACCCCCCTGTAAAATTGAAAAATTTGAAAAAATTTCGATGTCTGTTTTTGATGTTATCTTATAGATTTTGGTCCGTAGATTTCAAAAATGTCCAGTTTTTTGGTCTAGCTCTAACGAAAGTGCCTCAAAAAGGCTTTCAAAGTTTGAAAATTTTTATGTTTGTTTTTTATGCCATCTTATAGTCCTTGAAGCGTAAATTCCAAAAATGTAAAATTTTTTGATCTAGCTCGATCGGAAGTGCCTTAAAAACGCATTTAAAATTTTCAAAAGACATTCCGAAAACGCAAAATCTTAAGAATTCGCCATTTTCGTATAGTCCATCTTATAGTGCTCGACGAGTAGATAAAAAATCATATGTCATAGTTGACAATCGGTCTACGGGAAGCTGAGATATTGCATTTTAAAGTTTATGCAAATACGCATTTAAAATTTTCAAAAAAAAAAAATCAATTTAGGCAAAGGTACTAGGTTATTCATTATAAATTACCCACCTCTTATTATCGTTATTATTGCCTATAGAAAAAAGTTTCAAATAAAAGTTGAGTGGTTATAAATGTTTTTTGTTAAAATGCTATCAAATGTAGCGTGCAGATTTCAGGGGATCCAAAAAAATAATATTTTTTAAATGGGATACCCTGTATATTCTTATATTTTTGTAATACCTCTCGACGAGAATAAAGGATTTACAGCCACCTGAAAAATCATATTTGTGAAAATTGGAAATCTCATCTCATTTTTGAATAGAAAAATGTGATTTTTCAGGTGACTGTAGATCTTTATTATCCAGATTAGACATCAAGTGTGATACATCGTTGAAATCAGCTCGCTGAGAGGATTATAAAAATGTAAAAATATACAGGGTATCCCGTTTAAAAAATAGAATTTTTTGTATCCTCGAAAATCTGCAGGATACTGTTCATTTGATAGCATTTTAACAAAAAATCACACAACTTTTATTTGAAACTTTTTTTTAATATACAATAACGATACATGTAATAAGGGGTGGGTAATTTATAATGAATAACCCTGTACTTTAGTTTTTCCGAACGCCTCGCCTGAATATTTGTATTCAACGGCTCGGCGCGCGTAGAGTTTTCGAATTTGCTTTCTTATTTTTAATAATTTTTTATAGTAATACAATTTTTTTTTTAAATAATTTATAATAATATAATATTTAGTAAAACTTTCCGCTCTTTCACGTGGTGCTATTAGTTTTTCCAAATTTTTTTTTTTTTTCGAGATATAATGAAAAAACCAAATTTTCGGTTTCATTTTTGAAATTATGAAGTTAGCACACACTTTAGAGCAGCAAAGATTTTTTTATCGTTTTCTACACCCTTTCAAGTACTTAAGTCGATATCACATTTTGTGCGAGGTCAAACTCTCTGACAACTGGGCTAATATATTACTTGGGCCCATCCAAAGAGGGGACGAAGTCTTGAAATCCTGTGAAGAAAAATAAAAATTAAAGTTGCTCACAATGACTTTTCTCGACGTTTTGAATGTCCTAGAGCCCATCCGAGTCGAAAGAAAAAATTGGGTTTAGCAATCGTGCTTTCTAAATTATGAACTAAAACAGTTGTGAAATAATTTCTTTGTTTGCGTATTTTATTTAATTTGTCACATTCGCGTGGTGTTCATATAAAATAATTATTCAAGAATTATCGCATCACGATTAAATCATCAAACAAAACTGTACATTTGTTCTTATCTATTTAGCCTAAGTTTCACGAAGCTTCGCGTGAACGTCGAAAAACCAAATCGACAAATTACAGTGCTTAGTTGTTCCGTAACGTAATTTCGCTCATCTTGTATACTTTTTTTATGCCTTTATGATCCCGATGACTATCGCGATAATATTAAGAAACTAATTTGTAGAAAATTAAGTGGCTTATCTTCATCTGCGGTCCAAACATACTATAAATTATCTCCGCACAAAGTTTTTTCGTGTAATCCGAACTGTACATCAAGAGAATTAAATTATTTGATTGGGATCTTTTGTTTTTGTTTGAGACCATGGTTGCATGTAAACTGAACGAAAATTGGGTGGATATGGGTTATTTTTTCTTGGATTACTATATTCTACAAACCCCTATCTGGAATTACTACATGAAAGTTAAAGGCGGAAAATTATTTCAGGATGCACTTAATGCTCATTTAAATGTCTGAAGATAAACATTTTTAATGATTTCGCATTTTTGGATAATAAAAGATAAACAAAATGTGCAACAAGTGACTAGTACTAGTATGAAAGTAACTGCACAAAGGATGTGAAATAAAATCACACAAGCTCCCAAGAACAAGGACATTAAAAATGTCCTACACTGTACCAACGTCTGGACTTCAACAACTACTCCTTGGACTATACCGGGTGACAATGAGACTAGGGCCATGCCTATATCTCGTTCATTTTTTAACCGATTTGAATAAAATTTGGAACATAGATATGAGACACAATTTTGGATTGACAGTCGTATAAAAACAAAATGGCGGACTTCCGGTTTCGCCAAAAATGTCACCAACTTCGATTTTTTAAATGGAACACCCTGTATATTTGATGTTTTTTAGATTCTATGGCTCAAATTACATACGAGAGTGTTGCCAAATTTTTTATTTTTCAATAAAAAAATTAAAATTTCCAAATTTTTTTTTTAGCACAGGAGGCCTTTTTCTGGTCAAAATCTATTCCAATTGACATCAGTAATTCATAGTAATAGACTTTTTATCGATATGATCAATAACAAATCCTACAGCGGGAATTTAAATTTTCTAAATTCATTTTTAACGAATAAATCGGGCCATCTTGTCATTCGATAGAGAATTTAATTACCAATTCAACGATATACATTATGTACCACTTCCTATTTGTTCAAACCTAAATATGATCGTTTATTGAATTTTTACAATACCTATTTCGTACCATGCCGTCGAATTCCAATCCGTTAAGGTTTGATGAAATTAAAGATAGCCATGGAATAACAATACGTGTTTAATATCACGTCAAAAGTCAAATATCAATTTTACTTGTCATCTCGTTTTGTTAATAATGGTACGAAATAGGTATTGTACAAATTCAATAAACGATCATATTTAGGTTTGAACAAAAAGGAAGTGGTACATAATGTATATCGTTGAATTGGTAATTAAATTCTCTATCGAATGACAAGATGGCCCTCGGTAGGTACCATTTAAAAAAAACGATTTATTCGTTAAAAATGAATTTAGAAAATTCCCGCTGTAGGATTTGTTATTGATCATATCGATGAAAAATCTATTACTATGAATTACTGAAGTTGGTGACATTTCTGGTGAAATCGGAAGTCCGCCATTTTGTTTTTATACGACTGTCAATCCAAAATTGTGTCTTATATCTATGTTCCAAATTTTATTCAAATCGGTTGAAAAATGACCGAGATATAGGCATGGCCCTAGTCTCATTGTCACCCGGTATGCCCCACCGGGTATTGAATTACGAAAGTCCAGACGTGGTTTGGTGCCTGACCAAGTCGGGGCTTTAACCCAAAAACTTCGATTTTGTCATTAAAGGAGCTTGCCATTCTTAGACCGGTTTCGGCATTATTGTGCCTCATCAGTAAAAAGCAGGCTGGCTCGACATCCTGTCACTAAAGGATGTCTGAAAATGAATTCGACTCGCCTCGTTCTTGATAAAAGTGGATGCGTTATAGCAAGTGTACCACGAACGAGGAGAGCCCAACGCCATCTTCACTTTAATAACAAAATCAAAGTTTGCCGAACAAATTGTAATGAAAGTATTAATAAAATTTTAGATTGACAGTTCTTATTCTAATCAACACAGCCACAGTCTACTCACTTTTACCAAAATCGTCATTCACTATGTGTCTACTTTAACTTCAATGTCATTTTAAACTTCAAAATTTTCATATTTTGGACCCCATTTTGAAGGTGCTCTCTAAGAGGTACGGAGGGACACATCAAACCCTAAGCTTACTTTTTGATGCTCTATCAAAATCTGAAGTCAGAATTTTAAAATTCATAAACACACAGAATTAACACACACACAGCAAGAATTCAGATACCGAACAAATTTATTCGGTGAAAATATATAACCAGTGTAGGCCTTAAAATTTTGTCTTGAGTAAAACAGAAAGCGGTTACAATGACAACTGTAATGTCACAAAGACAGTTCCCTTCAATTTTAGCTATTCATATTCTGAAATAATTGAAAAAGCTCATCATTTAAGCTGATGATACATCTATCCTAGCAGTGGACAATAATGGTAAAGAAGCTGCAGCTCCATTTCGATGGGTCTGTAAGTAAACGGATCAAGAAGTGGAGAAAATGAATAAATGAGAATGTCTCTCAGAACAAATTGCTTCTAAATAATTTCAAATGAAGTAAATCAGGTGCGGAACTTCTGTTTAAATTTTCGGATAATTTCGATCTGATGAGTATTAGAAGTCTAGATAAAATAGTATTCTTTATTTATATTAAAATAATAAGTAAAAATTATATGAGGATAGATGAAACAAAAATTAAAAATAAACGATTCAATTTAAAAATATTTTCTATTGGTTATATACAATTTGAATAATTTCCAACTGAGCATTTAAACGACTTTAATCTCCTTTTAACTGAAAAGACCACAGATTGTTAGTTTTATGGCTGCTAAATTACCTTCTTGCAATGTTGCTATACTAGATTTTCTTATATTTACCGCAAATGTTATAGCTGAATTATATATCGAGTATTCTAGCTTTTGCTTGCGACCTGACTCGATTGGATTTATTTTAATTAGCACGCAATGCGTTCTATTATATTTTGACTAATTTATGATAGTTTTCCTTTTTTACTTTCATGCAGTGGCGGATCCAAAGGGGGGCTTCGGGGGCTCAGGACCCCCCCCCCCCCCCGAGTCTTAAATTATGATTTTTTCAATAGACCTGCTCATTGACACGAGCCCAAATTTTGTATTTATTTAGCCCTTTCTATACTAACATGGGTCTCTAAAGAAGGGAAAGTAAACGCGAGAGCGGGAGCAAAAATTTAAATTAGAGCAAGTAAACAAAAAAAATGGTGCATGTTAGACGATGCACCCCCAGAGCTTGTCTCTGGATCCGCCACTGCTCCCATGTCAGGAAAGTTATTAAAATTTTCTTCTTACAGAGTCTCTACGTTTACAAAAGGTTACAACTCGTTATTATTTTTTAAATTATATTCATCAAGACCGAATCTTGAAGTCCTAGGTCAATTGCGTATTTTCATTCTTTTAGGAGTAGAATATCGATTCAAATATGATAATATCCCACAAATTCCATGTTTCTGCTTTTTGTTAATTGTTTCATATTTGCATTTCAAAGAGTTTATATATATTTATAACATTTGTAGGACTTCACCAATAAAATGATTTGTTACTTTTATTCGTATACCTAGGTAATTATTATATAAAATTGAGCTATTAGAACTGACTGCTTTAAAAGCACTGAATCGTTTCCCATAATGTAATGTATAAAGTATGGAAATAAAATATAATAAAATTGCAGCGTAATAAATCACTAACATTATTTTCCCAATCACCCTTAATCCCCTGTTCCTATTTGTCCACCACATAGAAAAATGTAAGCGTAGTGGTCGCAATGACGTATGTCGTAGCTGAATGTTTAAAAGCGCGCTCACGCGAACCTAATTTACGACGCCATATTTATTTCCAACACGCGATACCTTTTGTTTTAAGCGTGTCATGGCGAAACGTAGGTACTTTTTTGACCGACCGATCCACGAAACAAAGGTATATTTTCATTTCGTTGTTTTGTGTATATGTGTAACAATGGCGGGAAATAAACTACTTTCATAATAAATTCGTTTTATCCTTGAAACGGAATATTTCGTTATAGCTTCCAATTTCGTGAATCGGTTACGAAGGGCCGGTTAGTTTATATCTGAAAATATCTGTTTTTTAAATTTTTGTATGACAATAAACATATACAAAACACAGGGACGTTACAAGGAATCCTTACTTGCGAAGGATGTTCAACAGGAGAAAACGGAAACAAGCCAACATAGAAGCGTCTGTGAGTCGGAATGACATGGACCAAAATTTATCAGGATTGAGAGTACCTCCCCCCCTGGTTTCGAGGAGGCTGAACACGATGGCGGTGTCAGAATTACTGTTTTCGAATGCTGAACCCCTAAAACGGCCAAAAACTACCCCCTAAAGCGGTTAAACGGGCAGCGCATCATTTCGCTGTAAAAAAACGTCTTTCCCCCCGTTTTCGATCCATTTTCTTGGTTTTTTCCGACTCACAGACGCCACTAACAAAAATACACACAAGAATATTGTTGGGACACTAACTTGCCAGTATTCAAGGTCGTCTCAAATGTCTTGAATCGTAGAATAAGCTCGAACGTTTGTTATTTAAATAATCGTACTATCTTGCCATGTTCGTTTGCAGTATCGCAATATATGCTTTAATTCGGAATCTATGTCATTAATTGTTAAATTTGGGCAACTACAAGTATTGAAAAGTGCCAGTCATTAAAGCTGTTAGATATCTATGACCGATAAGTTTCAAATTAGAAGATAGGTACATTTGGATCCGATAATGTGAGTTGCTATTGATGACGTGCACGCCAAGAACGTCTATATTAAATCGCAGTCATATAGCTCCTGAAAGATAACACGTGCTAGGTATCAGTAGGACCATACTGGCCAGAATAATGCCAAACATAAAGGGACCGGGAACCATTAGAAGAACTACTCTATACGGAGTAGTTCAATCCATACTGCTATACGGTGCCCCGATATGGTATAAAGCGATGGGAATAGCCAAGTACCGGAACATGCCAAACGGTACCCAGAGGAGAGCTCTACTAAGAGTAATTTGTGGCTACAGAACTGTGTCAGCAGTGGCAATCTAGGCGATAGCAGGAGTACCTCCTATCCATATGTTAGCCGAAGGAAGAAGAATGCTATACGACCGAGTTGATGGCCACACAAGAGAGGCCAAAAAGCTGAAGAGGATGAAGAGTGGATGAGGGAGGAAGATAGAGATAAGAGCACGTGGACGAAAAGACTAATAAAAAACGTTAATGAATGGGTGGAGTGCCGACACAGGCATACGGACTTCTAACTGACCCAATTTTTATCACGACATGGATGCTTTGGCAGTTATATTAAAAGAATAGGGAAAACTGGAACAAGAGAATGTATTACCTGATGCGAAGACAAGAACGACACCCTAGGGCAGTGCCGGTCGGCATGAGCAAAAGAAGGCAGGTGGAAATCTTGGTAAGTCAAAGATTAACGCCCGACAACATAATTGAGCAAATGCTAAGGGGAAAGGAACAATGGGAAGTCATCCACAACTTCATACGCCGGGTAATGATATAAAAGGAGACTCTAGAAAGAATCAAACAGGCCGCTCTGGAAGTCTAAACGGTAATTCCTCCGGGTACCGATGTATGTTTTAACGAACGATCCCAGCACCCTAGAGAGACGCAGTGGAGTTTTAGTGAGTAGTCCGAAAGGGACTCTCACACTACCTGGGTAGTCATAGCCTAGGTGTCCATAAGGATTTCTCAACAATAAAAAAAAGTATGGACACTTATTGGCAACAAGAAAAGACCGGATGACAGTAGCTCTTGATGAACTGGTAAGATTAGCTCAGATTGTCGGAGAATTGGGCACAAACTAAATTTGGCTGGAGGCTGGAACTAGCCAAACGAGCTATCTTACAGTCTAGAAACGAAGAGGTATCTGAAGAGAGCCGTTTAAAACCAGAAAATTTTATCTCTATATAATCTCTATAGTATTTACAGCGTTATTTTCCACGCAAGGTTTTAATTTGTGTCAACTTTAAGTGATATTTTTTACTTCTAAATAAACAAATATTAAGAAATTCTGTGAGGAACGCCAAAGAGCTTTTATACCAAAACTTTTCAGCGATAATTCCACTAACCGAAAGCTCCTACTAATCTTAAAAAAATTGTAGCACGCAACATTGGAACTCATTAGAATCAGAAGAGTTCTATGAAAGTTGAGCGAAGAGCTCTTCCTCGAAGCAGGTGGTGTCTTCTTAGCGGGGCATCTGCTTCCTTCCGGGCCCCCGTCGTATCTCGCGGCCCATCTCAGATATTTATCAGCGACGGACAGTAAGTAATTAGGCCCCAGGGCAGCCGACAGGACCGTTATGGCCTATAACTTACGGTCATCGAGTCCATTTAAATACATATATGCAACTATTTCTCAAGGGTTGATGTTTGAGGAAGTCGAAAAAAATTCGCGTGACTACATAGATTATAAAATGTGGTAGCCGAAGTTAAATTGTAAAGTTTTTTTCGATAACTAACGGTTATTAGTCGGATTTGTAGTTTTAAAAATATTTTCTGTTAATACTTTCATTACAAAAACAAAGTACTGCACACTATAGTTTTTCTACGACTACCATAGAATAAACATTAAACTATGGAACAAATTTGTAAAAAAAAAGTACGACCTAACAATGGGGAAGCAAACTGTCAATTCATTCTATGTAGAGGGCGCCAAGTGTTTGTCATCAAACTGTACATTACTTGTATGGGATAATTTGTGATTTTTCGTTTTTATTCAGATAAATGGGCTTCTTTTGGGTGCAAATAAGAGGGAGTTTATAAGTTTCCTAAAGATCCTGTTATCAGAAGAAAGTGGAAAAAAGCTTTGAGAATAGTAAAGTTTAAATCTACTGATTATTCTAGGTTATGTGGTAACATTTTAAAGATTCTGATTTTGAGACTACTTCAAAGACAACTGCTACGTACCATTCATTTTACTTACTTGTACTTGTTATTAATTTTATAAAATTTCCGCCCCAAAGAAAATTTCTTATAAAATCAGCTGTACCTTCCGTATTTTATAACCTTGAATAATCAGTAAATTTAAACTTTACTATTCTCAAAGCTTTTTCCCACTTTCTTCTTATAACAGGATGTTTAGGAAACTTATAAACTCCCATTTCTTTGCACCCAAAAGAAGCACAACGACCAATTTCTCTGAATAAAAACGAAAAATTGTCCTATATAAGTAATGTACCGTATGATGATAAACACTCAGCGCTCTCTGTCGGATGAGTTTGTACCCTTATCAAATCTAGACCACATAAATTTATTTAAATATTTGTTCACTGAACTGGTAAATCTAACAATACCGCAGATGATCGTTCGGGTCGACTAAATACAATAATATTTCAGCATATACCCAATATACATATTGATAAAATCCTCGTTGTTTTATTAGCCACCAAAGCCGGTTGATTTTTGAAATATATCACCGTCCGACATACGTTAGCAGAATTCATTCTATGTTAAAGTTCATACAAACCCATACGTGTGCTCAAAAACAATACGATAACATTTGAATTTTAGTTCAGGTCGAACAGGCATCATTTTGCTAGTCAAACAAAAATATCGGGGCGCTCCATTATTTTTAGGAGTTTATTAATTTACCTTTCGACAAAAAACATATCCAATCGAGACAAAGCATTTCTGATTGGTTGAATCGCAATGCAATTTGTAGATGCGCTTTTGTCATTGTCACAAAGGGTCGGCGGTTATCGAGGATAAAACACGCGCATTTATAGACGACAAAACAATTTTGATCATTTTTGATTTTCGCTCGCTTTTCATCAAAATATGTATTTTTGTTGATAAATACCGCCCAGTTCAAAATTTTCAAACAAATCATTTAGCACACAAACGTATTTATAACATATACAAGGTGTAAGTGAAATAGAATTGGATGTTGTAATAACCCCCTATAGAATTAAAGGTTATATTTCTAGCAGCGTGGCTACCAAAGTTTACGAATGTAATAACCCACCAAATTTAAGGTTATTTTTACCTATTTGCGTGTCTATCAGATTTTTAAGAAGGAGCGGTTAAGGCTAACTGACTTTATACCTGAAAGAAAAAATCTAAATCCTGATAAGAGCGTGGTCGCCGTAGCAGTTGTACGGATATCTTTTAACTCACAGGATGTGTCTAAAACTCTCGGGGTTTTATAAATAAAAACGCAAGTTAAAATTTAAATAAATGTATTAAAACTAATAAAAAAAAACGATTAACAAGCAAAACTGACAAAAATTACAAAGAAGGATTAACTATTTTTAAAGCAAAATTATTACTTGACCATGCGACGTAATAGTTTAACAAGACAAAATACTGATAACTATAATGAACGACAAATAATTAAGAATTAAACTAAAGAAAATGATTGCTTTAAGATAGCCCCTACAAATTTTAAAACGCGGTTTGGGAACCACTGATGGCTTCCTAAAGCCAAGAGTGAGTTCCCACTAACTGACTCTTTCATAAAAATTTAGTTTTTTTATGAAAATCTCCAACCCTTCTTCAAATGTGCTACATTTGATTTGTTTAATTTTGTCATCCAATCAGAAAGCTGTTTTCTTAGTTTTAATCATGGCCGAAATGTCTGTTTCTCATTTGAACCGCGATTGGCCATAAGTCTTTACTCAGCAATTAATTTTGAGAACATTGTACCTTCGCGATCGTTTGGTTTTGAAATATAAAACTTGTTTTCCGCTAGAATAAAAAATAAAATATGTTGCAATTGTTTTAATATTCGTTGCAAAAAGTTTGTAACTAAAGTTCTGTTGTGAAATATTTGCTTAGTAATGAAAAATCGTACCTAGTTTTCTGACCATTTCATTGGAAATTTAGTTATACCGGGTGTCTCAAATAGAATCTAAAATCTCTGCTCATTACAATGTCCACTATCGAACGGACAACTTTACCATTAAATTAGAATGTACCAGGCGCGGATCCAGGGGGTGTGTCATGACCCCCCCCCCATCACGAACATACTTTTTTAATTAATAGTTAGAGTAAATAATTTAAAAAAACAAAATTAAGAAATTAAACAATATGATTAAAATCATTTTAATTAATAACTATTGTATGATTTGCTAGTCTAGTTTATTCTGGTTTATTCTCTATGTACGTTAAAAAAAGGAAATTAGAAACAAAGAACTTAAGTGCCAACCCAGGGCAATGGAAATGATAAATGTCACCATAATTAATTTCTCCTTCCTTGTGTGAATTAATTACACTTTTCTATTCAATTACTAATGTAGATGTTATTACAATTCCAGTAAAAAAAATATTCCGCCTCGGGCGCGTAATTATTG
Source organism: Crepidodera aurea (assembly GCA_949320105.2). NCBI lineage: Eukaryota > Metazoa > Arthropoda > Insecta > Coleoptera > Chrysomelidae > Crepidodera > Crepidodera aurea. The sequence goes on along the minus strand of OX439477.1, from coordinate 16,173,555 downwards.
TTAGAGTATGCAATGGCTTTAATCACAATGTAATTATGGCTTTTGAAGAACAAGGATGTCATAAATCAAATTGCCCCGTTGCACTCATCACTTTGAAATTTTCTTTTAGGGGACATACGAAATTATTACGATTTTCATCTGTAACAATTTTAAAGCCGGTAGAAATATGGGTTGAAAACAATTTATTTTTTTATATTTCCATTTTACTACTAAACACTAAACATTGAACAGCTCCATTTGAAATCAGTCATAAGATACATGATAAAAAATAACGACTACAAGGTAAATTTAAAACATTGCCATAATACAAGAAATGCAATTAGAAACAATGTTGAGCTGCAAAACCCCAAACAAAGTAACATGTCAAAACTACATTTAATATGTGGGCCCAAAGATTTACAATGACTTATAGTTCGTTTCAAGATACTTGGTTGGCTTTCTAAGCACCGCAATTGGATAATTCGTTAACTGTCTATGAAATACCCACAATTTGTGACTGTAAACAGAAAGTAGTAGGCAGGTACGTATTTAGTTTATATTAGTTTATATTAATATGATCACTTAATCATAAAAATCATCCCACTCGGTATATTTTAAAACAATAGTGCCGCTAAATAAAATATTTAGATTTAAAAAATTGTGATTGTAAAATGTAAATAAGTTGATAATTTATTTTTAAGTCCTATCTAGTAGGCAAATGTTGATTTTTTAACAAATCCTGTAGTTAATTATATCTAGAAACATTAAGCGATACAGAATGTGCATATATTGTTGCTCACTATCTAATTCCCCAAAGTTGTGAAACAAAATGTGAAGAAATATTTAACTTTTATTTAATATTTTTAACTTTAGTTTACCTGAAATTTATTTTCTATTAAAAACTATTGATTTTATTATTATAAGATTTAATAAATAGATTCTTTAACCTCGACTCTAACTCATTAATATTTTAAAATTTTACTAAAATATTTTTTTGTTTATTACCTTTTGTCGTAATCTTAGCCAGAATGTAATTATTTGTTGGGCGCCATCTACTCAGTCGTTAGAAAAATGAGTCTTAAACCCAGTCGTGCTTCTGTAATTGGCTGTGAATTGTAGAAATCGATAATAATGACTCAGTTGGTAAAGGTAGAAATATTTATTAACAATCAAATAAAAAAACGGTTAAACTTACGGTTGTTGTGAATGGTTTGTTGGACAGAAGAAGGTAAGCGTAATGTTTTTTCTTATTTATGAAATTAACAATAATACTAATTTTACAATTACCCTCTTACCTTATTACAGTCTAAATTTAGTTACTTGCTAAATTGTAATCTAACCTAATTATATGAAATACTTTTGGCCTTGTTTTGTTTACAGACGTTTTTAAATATCGATATTCATAGTGAATAATTGGTACCTTTAATACGACTTATATCTTTTTAGTTACTTCTGGTTACTTTCTTTCTAAATTCCAAATGTGACGAATATAATATCTTCCAGGAATCAAATCAGGAATATAGGATACATTACTACGGGATACAGTTGGATATGGATAATAAAGCAGGATCTGGATTCTCTTTCAGGAACAAACGAAGGAATAAATGATTGGAATTCTTTTCTTGATTTACTTCTCAATTTTCTTGGTTTACACAAAATATAACCTCACTTAAATTTTTGACAGGTAAAATTTTCTTTTAACTTCTTTCATCAATCAGTATGGCTTTGATTCTAACTTTCTTTTGTTTTTGCGACGAGCTCTGATGTGGACAGTTCAAAAGATTTTGAGCAAAAGCCTCGCTTAACAGCGAAATTTGGTTTTTATAAACCATTATATCAAAGCCCACTCGATTGGTATTTGACAGAATTTTAAATTAAATTATTATAAAATTCAAAAATTATTAATTTTTATACACTTTTTGATTATTACTACATCATTCTCGAGACAAAAAGAATGAGTTTGACATAATTTATTTACTATTTCTAATTATATTAAATTTACATGAAAACTTTTTACTTTCGTCATTATCGATTTCTTAAATTATATTAAACATTATTATTACTGCCTTTTTTACAGTAATACTTTAATTTTAGAAGTCCCAACACTTTATTTTCCCAATTTATTGTATTTCCCCTGAATTTAAATTGATCATATTGATAAATCAAGATATTGCATTTTGAGATTAAGTTTAAAATTTATTTCTCTTCTAACACTTAAAATAACAATGTTCTCATTGGTTTAGTGATCGCAGACTTATCTGAGATTATTCTACTTTAACTTTTTTGATTTGGTTCTTTGCTAAATTATTTGTAAATATTCTAAAATTGTCGATGTAAATCCCTTATGGAATTACCATGTTAAAATTTCATATCTAAAATTTTATATTATCTTATATAATTACTACTCTAAAATTAGTTTCAAACTTTATTTTCTAAATTACGTTCTGTCTAGTGATTATTTAAATTAAAATAAATAGTTATTTAATGGTTTTGATTAATTTATTTGTTTCATTATTTCTCTATATATTGAATATAAGTTTTATATTCTCTTTATTTAATTCTTCACATTAGTCAACCGTTACAATATACGTTTCTTATTAAAATGACCGAGCCTGTAAAAAGCTTCTTCTATCAGAATTGCGGTATTCTTTGTTGGTTGAAAATCAAATCCTACAACTAATTAATTATCATAAATGCAAATTAATTTTAACGCCAAAATTTAACTACACAAAAAAATTCATGTATTCCGAATCGCCCACTAGGTGCTAAAACGCCATTAAAAAAGTTTATTTACCTCTTTTAATAAACTTTTTAGCACCTAATAGCAAATAATACATACATTTTATTATCATTCAAACACTAATCTAAAATTATAATTAATCTGCTTCGAATGATATCAGATTGGGTTAGAGATAAATCTAAATGTCTTAATTGTTATGAATCTTTTGCCATAATTACATACATACAGGGGTCGGTCGGTTTATTGTTTCACTTCAGGCAGTAGAAATTTTGAGTCAAATTTTGGAAAACTTCTTATCAACACTTTATCCTAATCGATTGGAAACTAATCCTAGTGGTCAGCTCTTTCAATGATCATCCAAGCCTTCGACAATGACAAAAAAGGAAAAATATTTATTGGATTCGAAAAGCCTAACTGATGAAGCCGAAAGGCAGACACCGTCAGGATGTCGAATCTAATAAATTAAAATTCCTTACTGGTTCACTAACTCAGGAAGGCGTGTTGGATCCAGTTAAAAATGACACTTATACAGCGATCAGTACAACCCACCCAAACTCAATTTTTATTTATCAAAAAATAAAATCTACAAACAAATACTGCCATTTGTTTTACACTACGCAGTCTTCTCTTATTAATCATCTTTAGTTTTATTTTTTTCTAACTTTTTTTGGACCAAATGAGCACTTTTTCAAAAGGCGTTGGAAGAGATTTGTCTTGGGATTGTCCTTTTGTATCACGAGTTATTTTTAATTCAACAATACAGGCGTTTCTTCCAATGGTTGTGTGATTTTTTTCATCTACGCTTGTATAATTAGCATCCTCTATATTAAATACATCTTGATTTTTCTCAAAAACTTCACTAATGATAATGTGGTCTATACTGGATGAATAGAATTTTTGTTAGTTGGGGAAAAGAACTGTCAATTTTCAGCTAGAGTTGATCTCTTGTAGCTGGGAAACGTCTGTCGCTAATGTGCAATATCCATTTTACTAATATATTTCTTCCTCTGTAGAAAAGTAGATGATCCAGGTCTTCCTTTCATTGAATTGGTTTTCCTGTCCTTTTATATGTAAGCAGTGTTTTGGGTATTTTAATATTGAATAAAAAAGAATCTGTATAGGTTACAGAATTATTTTACGCCACCTGAAAAGTTTTTCTCTCAAATTAAATATGAAAATTCCCTGAACTCATTCTAATTAAGACACTTCCCATTAGTATTGACACATCCTGTATGTACCTAAAAAGAAAATATTTGTATTTCTGTATTATTAGAAATTTTGAGTAAAAATTTTATAACCCTGGTAGGCTTAATTGACTTTAATAGCGAATCTTATGCGATAATTTAGTAAATAAGTAAAGATAATTGCTTCGTGGAAATGATAAAAATAATAAAAAATAATGATAGCATTTGTAGTTTCTACTATTTGTTTCTCAAAAGATGCGCATTTTGCGGTTAAAAAAGCGAATAAAAAATGAATTATAGGAATTAGTTTGTAATTACGAGCTTTATGTCGATATCATTTCAGGGATTTAATTATAATAGGATTAATCATATCATTGTGGATCTGTAGTATATCATTTGTAGCAGTTCCATCTATTTTTATAAACATACCATTATGTATTTAATTAAGTTAGTTTATGAGTATAAACATGGTTTTTAAACAGATTATTATTGTGCAACAATTATAAAATAAAAAGATTTTGTTAACAAATTGATGTGAATTTTTTTATTTATTAATACTCTCTCCTGGCAATTTTTTAAAATAATTAAACAATTAATAATCTGTGACCTCAATAACGCATTCGACTGCATCAAGACGTATATTCCTGTTCAGAATCTTTATTTAATTCATCTTAGGGAATTAATCTGTATGTTATTATAAATGGTGTCAAATCTACATCTAATGGTGTGCCACAAATCAAATCAGTTATCTACATCTAATGGTATGCCACTAGGGTCCCTACTTGGGCCATTAGTTTTCTTAATATATGTCAGTGACTGACCTAATTCTATTACCAATAGCTTGAATATGACACTACTCTACTGCATTATTTTATTATTTTAAGCTATACAGTTTTTAGTAAAATTTTACTTGTTCCCTCTGATAAATTCTTCAGATCCTCATGTGGAGGATCAATCTACACTTTTCTTGTCGCTCTTCTCATAATTGCTTGTGAGTTTTGGCTTTCTCAGCTATTTTTTTTCAGTTCTTCTCTCTACATTCAGTGTTATGATGTTGTCTTCCACTTCTTGCTTCCATCTTCTTTTGAATGAGTTTCTTGGTCTGTTTTCTCCTGGATTTCATGTTGTTATATTTGTCTATCTGGTGTTCTCCAGTGTTCTGTATTAATTGTTTCCCATTTTTTTTACTCACAATACTTCTCTTCTTCTTCGTTTAAAAATCTTAAATTTGTCTTCTTCTTTTAGCGTGAGTGTCATTATTTCTGCTGCATATGTTACTACTAATCTAATTATCGTCTTGTAATTCATTAATTTATTCTTGGTGCTTGGTTTTTTCTTTCCGTAGCTTTTTATTACTGTGGTATGCTCTATAACATTTCTCTATTTTATCTTCTATATTAAATCTCTCACTTTTCATCTATTATGACCATTGGTAGTTGAATGATTTCATTTCTTCAAAACAACTTCCACAACTCAGATTTCACAATATTTAGTCACTCCTGCTGCAGTACATTATTTTTGCTCATTTATTTTTACGTTCTCTGCACTATCTGCACTTGGTATTCTTAGGTTTAATGTCTTATGCCTTTTTTATTTTTATTTCTTTCGTAATTCCTTTAACGGACAATCTTCATGTGGCAAGAAATTCCTATAAGGATGAAACATCAGATAGGAGCCTTTGAACTGATAAATCAGCTAGAAACGACCTGGAATGTGGAATTACTCAGTTCAGAAATCGGTATCGTCGTTAGAATACCGTAGTGATTTATTTGTTTTATTAGATTTGTGTGATTAATTAATAAGTGATTTAAAATGTATTCAGTGCGTGAATATCATGTTTCGATTACGATTACCAGCTCAAGGTGGACATTTTGAGCATTTGGTGTAAACTTTTGGCACTACCAATTAACCATGTCGAGTAATTAGAAAAAAACCAATTAAAAGACATAGTATCATCGGTTGAAGTTACGAGACTTATTTACCTAACATCCTGTAGAAAAACTTTCTTGCTGAGTTCAAATTTAAACCTTGTGATATAGTAAGTGAGACTGAAGAAGCAGAAAGAAAAAAGAATGCCAATATAGCATCAGGAAAATGCGATCAACGGTATATATTGTTTGTACAACCTTTGCATTTTAGTGAAAAATTCTTTCATGAATCCACGGAACGTGTAAAATAATCATATCGACTGTGCTACTGCAACCAAAACTCGTGTAGCGATGGTTTGGTTATTATATGATATACATTTCTTAAAGAAAAATATCTAGAAGTCGATGGCGCCTCCCAATTCCGTCAACATGTTAATTCCGGCTAATTCGATTTTCCTAGTTAAGTACGTCAGTTGTTTTAAGTGGCAGTTGTTTCGCGTGAACAAGCATTTGTTTGAGCTCTAGATCGGTAATTCGCGTGCCCCGCAATGTTGCCCCGTTTAACGTTACAACCCCGGGGTGCACGAACATTGAGCAAAAACACGAACACGCCGATTAAGGAATTTTTATATAATTTATAATTTTCAAGAAAAATATCGGCGAACAGGCTGAAAGGTTTTATGCTGCCATCGCAGCGCAGCAACCACATGCCAGAAAAGTAACGCGATACTATAATTGTGCTTATAAATTTTACTTAAACGAGCATTAATAGAGGGTTTCGTGGAGTCTTTAAGAAACTATTATGGATAATTGGTACTACTTCATTTAAATTTATGATAAATTTTTGACGTTAGTTACAAAGACAGCACACGATTTAGAAGGGAAAAAATCAATTTTTAAATTTTGATGTATATAGGGTGTTGCATAACTCGGGTATTGACCAAACATGAGAATTAATATAAATTTAGATTGCCGTATTTACGGTTTTTTCAGTTGGATATTTTTCGAGGTTTTCTTGATCCCTGTTTTCGGGGTGGATTAGTTTTCATGTTATTTTATTATTATTTTTCTTATTTATTTAATTATACATTAAACATTAAATACTTACAATATAAGATAATAGAGTAATAAATTAGAATTATAAAGTACTATGCTCCTAGGGGTATAACACCTGTGTGTGCAATATGCAATATACATCTGAATTAATAATATAGAACAGAGTAAAAATATAAATATAAACAATGTGAGGAGCGAATATAGATAAGGTTATTTACCGTTTATAACAATTTAGCAAGCTCTAGGAAGTTACAGCTTATAATTTTTTTGATCGCTTTAGAAAAAGTTTTTATGTTCTTAATTTGCTTGATATTTTCAATCAAAGAGTTATATATGATAGGGCCTATTACAGAAATGAATCTTTTATTTCCATCATATTTATAAAATGGTATGTTTAACATTTTTTTGACTCCTGGTCCTATAAGAGTGATTTATAAATTTTTTATTTTTTAATTTGAAGTAGAACATAAAGCTTGATGAAAGTATAATAAATACATTTAAAGTGGTCTCGTTATATAAGAGGGTTATTGAAATTATGCAATATCTCATTAAGGATTCAATCAGAGCAATGTATATCAAATGTAATAATTTTTTGTTAAGAATATTTCGAATTAAATAAAATTTGTATATAAGTTTTCTAATTTTATTAGTCAAGTACTGAACGTGATGAGTCCATTTTAAATTTTTATCTACTAGAATATTTTCTTCTTCTTTAATAATAAATTTTGATTCTTCAATACAAATCTGTTTAAAATCAGTTAAGGAAAACGCTATGTATACTGTTTTTGATATGTTCAACGACAACTTGTTACAATCCAGCCAATCTTTTATGATTTTTACCCCATTTACCACTTTTAATTTTACTTTCAAACATTAAGACGATATCATCTGCACAAGAAATTGAAACACTGCTTATATCTAAGTTTAACATAGAGTTTATATAGACGATGAAAAGAATAGGGCCAAGGACCGTTCCTTGTGGCACACCTATTTGAATTTTAACTGGATTACTAAATTCATTTCTTATTTTAACTATCTGTGTCCTCTCGTGAAGGTAATTTTCAAAATTTTTTAAGACTATCCCTCGCACGCCATAATGGTCAAGAACATTTTGTAGTTGCTTGTGGGGGACAGTATTAAAATCCTTCGCTAAGTCGATGAAAACACTTATATTTTTATTTTCGCTATCCAGGCTGTTTTTAATATTTTTATCCATATTTCTTCAAGCGCTTCTCTCTTTCTGCTTTCTTTAAGTCCTCCTTTACTGTCTTCAACCAGATCGTCCTTTCTTTTGTTTTCTGCATCTTTTGCTTCCATTTCTTCATTTATTTTGTCATTTCCTTTTATTTGCTTTGGTTATCATCATCATCACCACTTTTTTATTTAATCCTTTTGCCTTTTTACTATTTTATTCTGCTTTAGACCTTTTCTTTATTCTTTTCTCCATTTTTTGTCTCCATTTTTATCTGTTTGGGGGATACATCAAATTTTTAGTATTTTAGTATCTTTTAGCTGCTTACTATAGCAGTTATTTTTTTAGTAGTTCTTTTATACCTTCTTTTTCTAAGAATTTTACAATTTCTGGTTATATTATGGTATTATTATGGGTATTAGCTTCACCTAATTTTATATTACTTTTCGCATTATCTATTTTATTTTATTTCTATTCCTTCTTGAGTTTGTTTACATTTACTTGATATTCCTATGTTTTGTTCTCACCTTAGGTTAATTCTTCAAAATGTCCTTTCATTAATTATATCTTTTTGTGTATGTTTATTATTTGCCTTTATATATTCTTTCTTGTTTTTTAGTTAATTTGTTGATTTATTCCTCAAATTTTACCCACGATTTCTCTTTGATTTTTTGACTGTCACTCATACTTTTTTCCTTCTTATAATCATTTTAATTTTTTTGATGCTTAATTATTCTTTTTTACTTAACACAGCATTGATTAAATGCTTGAAAACAAAATGTTAAACCATAAAAAAATCCTCGCATATAAAATATAGAACGTCGCAAGAAAAGTGGAGGCGTGTGAACGGAAAGAAATTAAAAATTATAAATTTATACACAAGTCTTCTTTTGGTTCTTCTCTAAATATCGGGTACGTTCCTCGGGGCTGAATTAGTGGGTAGCACTTTCGTGGAAGGATATGGATAAATCAAAATTCGATTTTGGTTCTATTCCGCCCAACTCGAGAACGGTCAATATTAATACAAAAAAAAAATCATAATTAATTTGTGTAGGTTACGGGGTGTTTCCACTCTAAATATTAATGTTTACTTGAGGAAATTGCCTGTGGTACCAAAAAAAAATCTAATAAGATACCAAATCAAAAAGCTTCTTTTAGCGAAGAAAAAAAAAAGGGGCGAAATTCGCTCTATGGATTCTATATTTTCATTTTTTTAGGTACATAATGTGTTGTTGTTGTCGATGATGGTGTTGTGTGGTTTTTCTGGGTTTTCCCACAACTGTAAAGCAAATGCGCCATCAAGCATCAGTAAGTCACCCCAGAGCGCCACGGCAAATAATAATAATAGCCGCCCCACCCCCGCACAAGCTGCAGAGCTTCTGGGGTTCACTCGTAAGGGAGTGAATTGCAGGGCGTATATTATTATTATTATTATTTGTTAATTAAAAGTAACTTAATGTTAATTTTCCGATACTGCTTACTGCCTTTGTAAGTACTAAGGCCTAAGATTTGCTGAAATAGATTTGTAGTGTAATTTATACAAAAGTATCAATAGGGAATTTTTTAGTGAAATATATTATTTCAAAAATTCTGTTTACAAACTGTCCTGCGTGTGTATCTGTATCAGGAAAACTTACAGAACTTTTCATTTAAGATTTAGTTAATATCGAACTAACATAAGAAATTAAACATTTAAAATATTATATTTATTTGCATATTTTAAGAATTTATTGAAGATTTACTTTAGCATTGATGCTAAGTAGAAGAAATTAATATTAATGATTATTAACAGGTACTATAGTTTCCAAAAACCTGATATATTTTTTTCTTATGTTAAAATAGCTTTAAAGTTTGGCTCGAAAGTGCTTCTGCTATTTGGCATACATCATATTTATGCTTAAAAGTTTCAAACTATGCTAGATTCATTGAATACTCTAACCTCAAAGTTTATGCCTAAACAAATATATAAGTGTGTGTCAGAGAAAAATTAATGAATCAGTAAAAATCAGAAAATTTGGACGTGAGGGTGCTTATCACAGGCTCATGAAAATTGGGTTTAGATACGGTAGAGCCTCCATCTGGTTCATCCTACCTCTGCACTTTCGAAGGTTTGAAAACCAGCTTTCTTTGAGTGGAGCTTGTATCTTTGATGGCTCTAATAGTTACATCTTTTCTTAAAATTTTTATTTCGTCCTGGTGGTCAGTACAAGATTTGTTATTCTTCTGATGGGATTCGGGAATGACAAGCAACATTTTCTCTTCATTTTCCAAGTGCTATTGTTTCAATAATATTTTTTTGTTTTCGGATTCTATCGGATTTGGTGATCTATTAGAAAAAAATTACTGGTCCCTACCTCTAGAGAGAGAGAGAGAGAGAGAATATGCTTTATTGTCATAGAAAAATTACAAAAATTTTATAGACAAAGCGAAATTAATCATAATAAAAATAAAAATAAATTACTAGATAAAACAAAACACAAACAAAATAACAATAACAATTGCATTGGATATGCAATATCCGTCACTATAAATTATTGTTCAAATTAAAATTTTCAAATTAACTTAATTTAATTATTGCTCCTATATGCTGCAACCCAAAAGTCTAAGGCACGTTATAAAATTCTGCCACTGTGTAAAATGGTCTTTCTTGAAGAAAAGCCCTAGTGGATCTTCTGAACTTATCATAAGAATTTATAGATTTTAGCTGTATCGGGAGATTATTATACAACTTTTTTGCATTGTAGGTAATAGAATTTTTTATTAGGTCAGAGGTGGGAATAGGTAAGTAAACATCAGTATCTAAATTTTTTGTAGAATATCTACGAGTTGGTCTTTCCGATAACTTTTGAATGTGCTTGCGAACTAAGCAGACGGATTCAAAGATAAATAGAGCAGGAAGGGTTAGAATTTTGAAATTTTTAAAGTAATTTTCACAGTGTGTCCTACTACTTAAACCCCAAATACATAACGAATTGCTCTTTTTTGTAATTTGAAAATAGATTCGAAGTGGTATAAGCTACAAGAACCCCAGAACGGTAAACCATAGCGAAGGTGAGATTCGAATAAGGAAAAGTAGGTCATTAATGCAGTAGTAGGGGTTAGCTCTTTTGAAACAGTTTTAATGGCAAAACATGCAGAAGATAATTTTTTTGCCAAGGTATCAATATTAGTGGACCATTTCAGGAATTTGTCTATATAAAGACCTAAAAACTTAATTGAGTTCACCGTTAGAATCGGATTATTGCTTAGAGTTATAGGCTGTAAAGTACCTCTGTAAGACATTGCTACGGTTTTACTGGTGTTGAAACAAAGCCCATTCGAGGCAGACCAAGACTTGATAGTAACTAGATCTTTGTTTATGCTAGATTGTAATGCCTGTATATCAGAACTACTCCAGGTTACACTCATCGGCAAATAAAGTAATTCTTCCACTTATTTTTAAGTCTGTGATATCGTTGATGAATAATAAAAATAAAATTGGAACTAACACTGAACCTTGAGGTACGCCACTGCTAATTGGCAGATTTGAAGAATCAGCACCATTAGCACGTACCTGCTGATTTCTATTTTCCAAGTAAGTTTTAAACCATTGCAAAGGAGAACTCCGTACGCCATAAATTTGTAGTTTCTTAATTAAGATTTCATGATTAACACAATCAAAGGCCTTTGCAAAGTCACAAAATACTGAAGTTGTGAAAAGTTAATCATTAAGTGATGTATATATTTCATTAAGAATGGAAAACATTGCGTCACTAGTGCATTTTTTAGGAAGGAAACCATATTGATGAGGTGTTATGATGTTTTGTTTGAAAAGAAAGGGAAGTAGGCGATTTTTCATTAGCCTTTCTATTATCTTCGATAAGGTAGGTAATAGAGCAATAGGTCTATAGTTACAAGTTTCGGTTTTGTAACAAAATAATTGTTTAGTTCATCAGGACTAGGATTAACAGTGTTTGAAGAACGGGTTTTTATTTCTTAAGTCATTTATAATAGACCAGGTTTCTTTGGAAAAGTTTTTAGCTCTTGAGATGCGTTTTTTATAATAGTTTTTCTTAGTAGATTTGATAATTTTCCGATATAGTATTCTGTAGTTGTTGATATAATTTAATATTAGGGGGTTATCTGAGAATTTTTTAATATACATAAGTGACCTCATATTTTTTGAAGAAATTCTTATTCCTTTAGTTGTCCAAGGCTTATGACGTTTAGTTTTAATGGGGCGAAGGGGAAATGCTGTATTGAAACACTTAATTATTTTATTTAGGAAGTCCAAGAATTTAGAGTTAATATCTTCAGAAAGACCATTCCAATTGGTAGCTAGACACAAGTTATAAAATTTTTCAAAATTACGCTGAGAGAAAATTCTACCCAACTGACTGACTTTTTTTGGGGCTGCTGGACCTGGTATGATTTACTGGCCTAAAAAGTAGTTAGGACTGGTCTGGCTGGTCGTAGATAGACTGAAGACATTTCAGAAAAACTCAGATTAGTAAAGTTTCTATAAAACAAAGCGAGATCGCCAACTGCATATCAGGACATGGTTATATTGGTTAGATATGTGTTAAACTTCTGCTATGAACTCATTATAATTTTTAAATCGCCCTGTACATTTCCATGTCCGAAATACTCTGTTATTTGCGTTCACACACCGGTAACCATAGCAACCAGCAAAGCGGGACGCCGTAAATATAAAAAAATCCAGTAGGCACTGAAAAACTCCGACAATGCTCAATATTCGCGTTCCATCTCATTCTTTAACCTGATTTGAATTGGTCGAGAGCGAGAGAGACGGACACACAAGTCACTTCTGGTTGCTAGTGTTAATTTCAGCGTTATCTAACTATCTTTAGACTTGACTAACTTGTGCGAGAGAAGGAAAAATAATGTGGATACACTCGCCCGAACAAGTCGCGGTCGTAATTGGCATTGTTTGAGGGAAAACGATGTATTTGGTCGACAGGGGAATGCATATGCATGCGAACAACATATTAATTTATTTACTCATTAGCATATACGTATCCGTTAGAGTATTTTTTCGACATATGTTGGCTGCAGTGGTTAATTATGACACATAAGCAACACTTGCTCTTCTCTTACGGTTGGTAATATTCGGTTACTGTTCTTTTTTTGATAAATTATTTAAAATTATAAGTGGGTTTTGTTTTACCTCAATGTATCCTTTGTTGGTAGGTATTGACTAGACGTTAAACTCTTCAACTAAACTTTTGTTTATTAAACATCAGTTTTTGAATACCTAAACACTTCAAATTAGCTAAATTAAGAAACACTTTCGACAGTTCTTCTTCTTCGCTTCGTTTATGGCTTGCATACAACTGCATTTGCCAGCCATAAATCCGTTTAAAATTGACAAGTCAATCAATTGGGCCCTGTACTTATATATTTGACGGTTAAATTTTAAAAATGGCTGTGTTAAATTGTGTGTAAACTGTCTTTTGCATAAATGACTATATTCTCTGTTTTTAATACAAAATGATTAAAAAAATAAGCTTTCCAAATACCACTCGTCCTCTCAAATTTTATTGATAAAATTTGGACTACTCGTGGTATTACGTTTGATAAGAAAATTACGATTCAAACGTGGTAAAAAAAGATGACTCAACCAAATTTTGATGTATCCTCAGGTCCCCCTTACCTAAACTTTGACATAACACCCCTCTCGTATTCTAGACCTTGGCTTTTTCAAGAACACATACATTTAACAAGACAGTATCTTTAAATAGACTTGCCAAAAACAAATTACATCCCGGAAATCCTTAGAATCAGAATCTGGACACCCTTAATACACTCGACCATCCCCTATTTTTCCGTAAATAAGCGCCCAAGTGAAAAAGTGACCGTCGCGAAATTTTTATTTTATGTAGCGGAATGAATCGAAGTCAGCAAGCGGGATGAAACAAAAGCCGTCCGACGCCTTTAGCGAGAATCAAATCCGACAGGGTGATTTTCTAACAGATATATCCAGTGAGGTGCTTCTCATGGGGTTTTAAATGAAATTATATATGGTCTTTTAAAAGATATCGACTTGAAACTTTGGAATGCCATTAAGAAAGTAGGGGGAAAATTAATAGTATATGAGATGCCACCCCAACGTGATATTCGCCGCACCCAGCCACCACCGGTCCAAAAATTTAAATGTTACCAATGAGTGAGAGTTAGAAAATTAAATATTGTTAAATCTTTTTCAATCCACATTTTAATTACTTAGTAGGTGTTTCCCTTTTCGGGATCTAAACTTTTAAAATCACAGTACTGTACCTTAATAATGCGTTACCTAATATTTAAAATAACTTTAGTTACAATATTGCTATATGCAGAAGTGGTAACAACTAAGTCAATTGACATATTTTTTTTTATCTGCGAATGGTTTAGACTGTAGCAAAAAACTCATGGGAAACTACACTGAAATAAATATTTGGATCACATTGTGAATTTGCGTAGATATTGACGGAAAGTTTACAGTCGCATAGCTGTAAAAAAAAATTGCCAACAATAACAAGTGGTTTTTACAAGTATGTTGTGAAAAACAATGTGTTTTCTCAGATATATTGTGAATTTTAATATAACCTGTAGAATTTACAAGATATGACAGTAATAAAAAACATTTTTTTGTAAAATTCTACACAAAATGTAAAATCGCAATCAGAAATCACAGATACTTATTGTAAGTTTACCATTTTTATGTGTTTTTACAGTCGACTTTGTGAATTCACATTTTGAAAATACAACCAATTTACCCACCCTCCTTTGAAATTATAAGACCTGAGGAGTAAAATCAAATTTATTGTTAATTTGTTGTAATATTGTAATATTACATTGATAAGAATATCACACTGTAATATTACACTGATAAGAATCTTACATCTAAAAAGTTAAAACTTACCTAGGCAATCTAGTTTTAGAAAACTCCGATTCACTCTACGATGATGACTTAATAAGTAAGAAATTACACACATTTTTTTTATAAACCATGATTTATTTACACTTTAAATTTTGTAATAATTAAATTTGCAATTAAGCCAGATAACTTTTAATTATAAATGTCATTCAACCATTTTCATGGTGTTCACCAAAAGACATTTTAATAATAACGTCACTATCAACAAAAAAATATGTACATTATGTGTAACAACCTCCTAAATTAATTTTTTGTTACGCCCCTGAATTTATCAAGTGTATGGTGCTGGATAGAGGGTGAAATAGTGGGAGGAATATAGATTCCATGGGATTGGATTTTGATTTATAGACCAAAAGGATAGGTATAAAGGATACTGTTGAAAAAACACAAAAGGGAATGGTATATGGATGAAAAAACAAAGATATATAGACCTCGTTGATAACGGTTTACTAAAAGAAATAAATGATACCTAAAAACACGGTGTTGTAGAGAAATCAAAATTGAATGTTAATGTATAAAAATACACAATCGATGTTACCGAAATTGAAATTAAAAAAATGTCGGAGTTTAGATGTCAGATTAATAGAAAAAAAGATAAAAGAGAATAAACTTAATATTGCAAACATTCTGGACCAATTTTCATAACGTAGAAGAAATACAAATTTATTTTTATAAAGTTTCAATTAAGACTATAGTTTTTGGTTTTTGGTTATTTTAATTCTTTAATTAAAAGTGTTTATGATTGTATTTTGGTAAATTGGTTTTTCCTCGCTCAGACTGTTTTAATATTTTTATTTTTATTCAAAAAGATTTAAAAATATGTTGTTATACATTAGCACAATCTATTCTTAATTAAGCCATTTTATGCTATAACTGAACATGCAGACTTGATTATAGTTATAGAATTTCTTGGCCTTTTACAAAATGATTAAGTAAAGCAAATATTCATTATTTCTATCCAGGAAAAAGTTTATGATATTTTTGTAAGCACAAAATAGCTCCTAGAAAATATTACGTACATGTACCTACGTTTACATGTGAGTTTTTAACATAGGCGTATCATAAAGAGGGCCAATAAGAGTAAAATAAACATTGTAAAAAATAAAAACAGTTTGAACATATACGCAGTTGCAAGAATTTCCTGTGATTTGAACACTATTGATTTTCATGTAGTACGTATCTATTTAAGACTGAAAGTTTTTCCATGAATATATAAATGGATGGATATCTGGAATGGTGTCAGGAAATTCTATTTCCAGTTCTTTTCTGACGGTTTTTGAGGGTTTTTCGGAAATATAATCTTGAGTCCTGTAAAAATTTTCAATAACTAATTTGCCAAATATTGAATGATTTGTAAAATTATGTATCTATTTAAGACTGAAACTTTCCATGAATATATAAATGGATGGATATCTGGAATGGGGTCAGGAAATTCTATTTCCAATTCTTTTCTGACGATTTTTGAGGGTTTTTCGGAAATATAATCTTGAGTCCTGTAAAAATTTTCAATAACTAATTTGCCAAATATTGAATGATTTGTAAAATTATGTATCTATTTAAGACTGAAACTTTCCATGAATATATAAATGGATGGATATCTGGAATGGGGTCAGGAAATTCTATTTCCAATTCTTTTCTGACGATTTTTGAGGGTTTTTCGGAAATATAATCTTGAGTCCTGTAAAAATTTTCAATAACTAATTTGCCAATATTGAATGATTTGTAAAATTATTCCTACATTAAGCGAGGTGGGTTACTATGATGCGCAATTTTATCTAGAGTTATAGGATCATTTCTAGTGGCAGGTAGTCCACCCTTTTTGGTCCGCATTTTGAGATATGAGTAAAAAATAATTAAAATGTAATTGATTCAATCTTTCCGGTTTGATAATTATTTTGGGACGCCACTGGTATTTGACAGATCATTTAGATAACATTTTATTCAAGCAATGAGTCGTTTTAATCAGACTTCGATCTAGAACGGAATTGTGTTTTAAGTATATATCGTAATATAATATTTAATTATGAAGACCGCGGGCACTAATTAGGTTCCTTTGTTAATAAGGGTAATTTCCTAGTTTTTCCATTTTTTCATCGTGTAACGATATATGTGGTATTTTTTATTTGATTAGCGGTTATTAGTTCGTAATTGTTTTCTCGTTTCACGTAATGTTAAATGAAATAATATAACATTGTGTTTTTTTTTTCGTGTAAATTTTAATTTCACAAAAATATTCTTTCAAAATTTGTTATATTAAAAAAAGAATATCAGCTCTAACATAGCTCCGGGCCAGGATGCTCTCTCCTTCCTCCTACCTACTAAAAGGGTCACTAATAGTTTCTTCCTAGGGCCAGTAGATAAGCACGAACTAGTGCAAACCATAAACAGCATTCAAAATAAATCTTCCTGTGGAAATGATGGCTTGTCCACTAAAATATTTTCAAATATACCTGATGTAGTAATTAACATTTTAACTTCGCTGATTAATGAATCCTTCGAATCTGGTATCTTTCCGAGCTGTCTAAAAACAACCAATAATAATAATCCCACTTCATAAGGGCGGCGACAAAACCGAAACTTGGAACTATAGACCTATTGCTCTATTACCTACCTTATCGAAGATAATAGAAAGGCTAATGAAAAATCGTCTACTGCCCTTTCTTTTCAAACAAAACATCATAACACCTCATCAATATGGTTTCCTTCCTAAAAAATGCACTAGTGACGCAATGTTTTCCGTTCTTAATGAAATATATGAAATATATCACTTAATGATAAACTTTTCACAACTTCAGTATTTTGTGACTTTGCAAAGGCCTTTGATTGTGTTAATCATGAAATCTTAATTAAGAAACTGCAAATTTATGGCGTACGGGGTTCTCCTTTGCAATGGTTTAAAACTTACTTAGAAAATAGAAATCAGCAGGTACGTGCTAATGGTGCTGATTCCTCAAGGTTCAGTGTTAGGTCCAATTTTATTTTTATTATTCATCAACGATATCACAGACTTAAAAATAAGTGGAAGAATTACTTTATTTGCCGATGACACGAGTGTAACCTGGAGTAGTTCTGATATACAGACATTACAATCTAGCATAGAAAAAGATCTAGTTACTATCAAGTCTTGGTCTGACTCGAACGGGCTTTCTTTCAACACCAGTAAAACCGTAACAATGTCTTACAGAGGTACTTCGCTATGGTTTACCGTTTTGGGGTTCTTGTAGCTTATACCACTTCGAATCTATTTTCAAATTACAAAAAAGAGCAATTCGGTTTGTATTTGGTTTAAGTAGTAGGACACACTGTGAAAATTACTTTAAAAATTTCAAAATTCTAACCCTTCCTGCTCTATTTATCTTTGAATCCGTCTGCTTAGTTCGCAAGCACATTCAAAAGTTATCGGAAAGACCAACTCGTAGATATCCTACAAGAAATTTAGATACTGATGTTTACTTACCTATTCCCACCTCTGACCTAATGAAAAATTCTATTACCTACAATGCAAAAAAATTGTATAAGAATCTCCCGATACAGCTAAAATCTATAAATTCTTATGATAAGTTCAGAAGATCCACTAGGGCTTTTCTTCAAGAAAGACCATTTTACACAGTGGCAGAATTTTATAACGTGCCTTAGACTTTTGGGTTGCAGCATATAGAAGCAATAATTAAATTAAGTTAATTTGAAAATTTTAATTTGAACAATAATTTATAGTGACAATGCAATTGTTATTTTGTTTGTGTTTTGTTTTATCTAGTAATTTATTTTTATTTTTATTATGATTAATTTCGCTTTGTCTATACAATTTTTGTAATTTTTCTATGACAATAAAGCATATTCTCTCTCTCTCTCCCTCTCTCTCTCTAAAACAAAACTTGTATTGGTTTCGTTTCATTTTTACTGCCACGTTTTAAAATTTTCTTTATCCAAAAATGTACCTACTAATTTTTTAATTTTTTTTTTGCTAATACTACATTTTCCATTGTAACCACCGTTGAGTCTTTTATGGATTATACTGGAGTCTTTTCACAAATTCCTACATTATTTTTAGCGAGACTTCACCTAATCTGTTGCTTCTAGTTAGATAAACTTAAAGGTTTGGAGATACTCTGTGTTTCATCTTCAGTAAGTTAATGGAAGTTGTAATATTTTTGAGCATCAGTAATTTTATTTCTACCGGTCGAGCTCTACAAGTTGAAGTTTAAATTAATCAGGATTATATTGAAAAATAAAAATTATTTTGATTATTTTTTTCATCTGTCAAAACAGTCAGATTTTGTGGTTTCAGCCAATAACAGCTCAGGATCCTAACCAATCATTGTGTTTTATACTAATAAAACCGCTTCGTCGTTTTTGTTTTTTGATTAAACTGTGTTTACCTTTTTTGAGATGTCAAATGTAAACATTTATCAATTATTATTATACTAAAATGTATTGCAAATCTATGTTAATACCAAAATTTCAAAATATATTTGTAAACTAACCTGTTTTTATTCGTTTATTGTAAAACACAACACAGCTCCATCCATAAATTCGTTTAAAACTGATATAATGTCAAAATGTCTAAACGTTACACTTAATAAATAATCTTAAATGCCTACTACTAGATAGGCAACTTATATTACGTTTGTAATATTTGGCGTTTAAATGTAAAAGAAAATATCGAACTTTTGAGTGTAAAGTGTCTTTCTCTGTTTTTAACACAAAATGATTCAAAAAATAATCTTTCAAAATACCACTCGTCCTGTCAAATTTTATAGATCAAATTTTCGGTTTCCATACTCAAACGCCTTTATTTCAGGCAAAACCACTCAAACAAACTGATTTAAGATAAAATCACGAGTCCGCAGTTTGTTTTCGTGGTTTTTCCAAATAAAGCCGTTTTCGTGAAAACTCGTGGTATTACCTTTGATAAATTTTGTCTCTACTTAATAGGTTAAATTACGATTTTATCAGCCTCTTCTCGAATGGGATTACATCATATAAAAATTATTTATCAGGTAGTCTATTAAATCTATAAAATTATTCGACAAAAATATTTTTTTAAGTAGAACAAAAAATATGTGTAGTAGTCTCCCAAAAAAAAAGAAAAAAATCGTCCTATATCAGGGCTATTTGATTAGCAGAACGAACGGTCATTTGGGGTTTTGGCTTTATAACACGGCGTGTAACATTGTTCAATCGATTTAGAAGTGAACATTGTAATTTCATGGCTGTCAGAATGGGTGACCTACCGCCCGATGGGCACTCACAATGTGCCCGTCACTGGAACGATCGTTTTCTTTTTACCAACTTATTAGTTTTCTCGGGGTTCACAATGATTGTCAGGATGATGGAATTTTTATTCATACGCATGGAAGGGTTTTATTTTTTGACTACTATTTGTTTCTTGACGCGTAGGTTTAAAGAGTTTTGTAAATTAGTTTTCATTGAAAAACAGTTTTTATAACGTGAATATTTCTTAGAAGACCCAAATTTCTTTTTGACTCTTCTTGATACTTATCGATATGCTTCTTTCTACAACTCTATTGGTTTCCTTATTTTTCACGAGAGAAATAATAATAATGATTATTTTTTTCATCTGTCAAAACAGTCAGATTTTGTGGTTTCAGCCAATAACAGCTCAGGATCCTAACTAATCATTGTGTTTTATACTGATAAAAACGCTTCGTCGTTTTTGTTTTTTGATTAAACTGTGTTTACCTTTTTTGAGATGTCAAATGTAAACATTTATCAATTATTATTATACTAAAATGTATTGCAAATCTATGTTAATAACCAAATTTCAAAATGTATTTGTAAACTAACCTGTTTTTATTAGTTTATTTCAAAACGCCTTTAACATTTTTACATACCTCACTTCAACACTAAACTTAAAATTAATTAAATTAAGAAAGACTTCATTTCATTCTTCTTCTTCGCTTTTATTTACGGCGCCGTTTCGCGGGGTAGCCAGTCAAAAAATCGCCTTGGTGGCCCTGTATGTAAAACTATAACAGCTCAGGTTTCAATTTAAATTGGTAAAGAAAATTTTCAATATTTGTGTGTAAAGTGTATTTTGCATAAATGACTATGTTCTCTGTTTTTAATACAAAATGATTCAAAAAATAATCCTTTCAAATACGACTCGTCCTCTGAAATTTTATAGATTAAATTTTTGATCTTCATACTCAAACGCCTTTATTTTAGGCAAAACCACTCAAACAAACTGATTTAAGATAAAATCAGTTTGTTTTCATGGTTTTTCCAAATAAAGCCGTTTTCGTGAAAACCAAAAATTTAATCGATAAAATTTGGAGGACTCGTGGTATTACCTTTGATAAATTAACTCCAATGTTAAAACGTCATATACTTGGAAATGTTTTTGTCACTTTGACATCGATAAAAAAGGTGCATAAAGATATGTTCTGTAGCATTAGACAGAAAAAATATATTAAAAATTGCAAAATTGTGGAATATAGACGAACCTGAAGTATTACAAAAAAGATTCTTTCACATAGCTTCTTATGAATTGGCTTGGAGAGGAAGGGAAGCCGTAAATTGTAAAATTTATTATTTTAAAGAAGAAAAAGACCAAGATGGAACTCCAACAGGTAGAATTGAATACAATACCATATTTTCAAAAACGGCTCAGGGTGGTTCAAAAAAATTAACAGACAGCAAATGGTTAACAAAAAATGACACTGATGAAAGTATTTGTCCAGTTCAATTATTTAATTTACTTCTTCAAAAAAGAAATGTAAATATAACTATTGATCGTTTATTTTTAACTCCAAATCGTTTTTGGAAAACTAAACATTCAAAAGGTTGGTATAAAAACGTTCCTCTGGGAATTAATACAATATCATCTTGGACCAAAAATTCGGCCGCAAAAATTGGGCTAGACATAATAAATAATAAAATTACAAATCATTCTCACCGTGCTAGTACAGTTTCCCAGCTAGCCAAAGCCATACCTCCAAACAGATCCTGAACATCACGAAAATCTTGTTAGTAATTTAAGAGAAAATGAAAATACGACATATATATAGAAACCCGAGAAGAAAATATTAAAATAAGTACACCAATCCAACCAACCTATAATAATTGTATTTTTAATAACTGTTCCTTTAATTAATTGTTCTGCTAAATTATTAATTGTTCAACAAAAATAAAGTTTCTGTTTTTTATTCTTATATTCTGTCGTTAATTTATCTTATCAAAAAACACGCGAACTTTTCTTTTATGGATAAATTTCTTTTTATCTTAACATTTTTCCATCAGTAATTTTACTCTAAAAACTGACATTTGATAAAATTACTGATTGGCAAAATGTTTCGATACAAAGAGAAATTTATCCGATAAAAAAAAAGCTCTTGTGTTTTTACTGTTGATAAAACTTTTATTAATTTGTATAATAAAATACTTGTGAACCAACTAACGATTTAATTATTCGAACTAGTTTGGTCAAAATATTTGATATTTCTAGCTAGACATTGCCTCATGTACTCATTGTTTGTATTTTTTACAGGCAAATAAAGGCAATTTATTATTATTATTATTATTATTTGAGTTCAAATCAAATTCTTAAAATCGAATCAAAACCCGTGAATCGCTAAGAGAATCATATTTTTTTTTTAAGAAAGCCTAGGAGGCTTTTCTTGACATGACGATCTGATCGGTAACGATCAATGAACAATTTTATTCTAACTTATTTTACTAATTCCAATCTTAAAACTAAAGGTCTTACTCAATAGAAGTTCCTTAAACTCTAATACAAATATACACTAACAGTTTTGTGTAAGCACTGCACTGTACTCTGCTTTACACTGACACTTATCTATTGAACTAACTCGAAGGGCTTTATCCTTTTGAGTCTTCTCTGGTTGGTGTTGTCGAGGAGCTGGATGGCCTCCACATTCACATGTTCTAGGAGTCGCTGTTCATGACTCTTGGCAAACTTGGTGATCGTCTGGTTGACAGTGTCAATCTCCAGGTCCCGATGGAGGTCACCGTTTCGGGAATACCAAGGAGCATTGGTAATATTCCTCAGTATTTTGTTTGGAAATCGTTGTATAATCTGGGTGTTGCTTTCTTTGGTACAGCCCCAAAGCTGAATACCATAAGTCCATACCATAGTAGCAATTTATTGTAAAAGAATAATCTAAATGAATTTAATTCATTGGCTTTCTCTGAAAACTTTACAAAATCTTCACAATTATTTCTATATGATATGAAAGCAATATCAATAGAAGAAGAATCAGAGACTAAAAAAGATCCAGTTTTCCTAATGCTGATGCACCAGGACCTCCAGAAAAGGACACGAATGACCATGATTAATGAACCAACTACAATTTCCTCGAACCTGTATAGCTCGTTGATATCTTAGAATACGATTGATACTCAAAAAAGTCCATGTTTAATTGAGATACTGTAAATATACCATATCAAAATAGCTGAAATGATTCAGCAGTTGTGTAAATTAAGACACCGAATACTTTCAGAAATTCGTCACCCCAATTAAAAATTTCATGCACCTACGATGACGTTTCAATAAGACCCAATTCTATGCTTTATATTAAACTATGGATAATTTAGGTGCTCAAAGAAGATATAGGTACAACGAAATTATGTTATTTTGTTCGTTCAGTTAATTTAATATTTAAGTTATCCGGCATGTGATGTGTGTCGAAGACGGACGGTATTTTTTTCATTCACCTGTCTTTCTTTCGGTGGTCGCCAGCCCAGCTTGCACCGGGCATATTATTTTCAATATCAGACGTCCAACGGCCTTGTCTCAAGGCAATTTACGGCAATATTGTATTGTGAGCAAATAGTATTGCATGTATGAAATATTTATTACTTATAGTATTATTTTTTCGTGAAAGATAAATAAATGAGAAAATTAAAACGAAAAAGAGGAAGGAAACGTATTTTGCAGACTGTGCAAAGACGATATTCTACTTTTCAGGAAAATCAACAAACTCGAAATAATTTTCTAAATTAGAAATAATTTTGAATTGAAAATTAATCAAAATTCTGTACTGTAAATATTTTTAAGAAAACATTAAAAAAATTATTATACGATGTAGATGAGTATATATTTGGTCAATTTTAATCTGTTTTTACCATATGTATTGTACTTGACGTTTTTCATACTCCTGTAATTTGTAATAAGGAAATAAATTATTTCTATTCTATTCTACATCCTTGGGGCCTATTTGCATATTCAACTTCTAAGATGTCAAAAAAATCATATACTCGGGTGTCTGATATTCCTACTGGTTTTCTGAAACATCGTTGCTTTTTGTCTTTTGTGAAAATGGTGGAAATTCTAGGTGTTAGCTTACTACTTCGTACCAGACTTGAAGATAATACGGAACCATGTACTTATCTTCTTAAAGTTGTTCTTCGTTTTAAATTGTTTTCTTCAAACCCTAACAGTTTCTACCGCATTTTTTATCTTATCAGCACCCGACAATTTCCTATTTTTGGTTTGGAATTTGGGATAAGTCAAAAAACTTCATAGTTAGATGTTTACTCTTTCGATAGATGCCACCCATCGAACTAATATATAAGTTTGCGTGTCCAAAACCGCATAAGCATTAGACCAGCAATCTTGACAAATATTGTTTAGCAGGAATACGTATAGTACGAAATATGAATCATAGATGACACTGATATAAGGACGAATTTGATTTGAAGTTTATTTAAAATGTACAGTCGACATAATTCAAATTCAGCACCCAATCGTAGAACGTACATGCACATTCGCATTTAAAACACTCAAACAATAACTCCTCTCAGAACGGAGCCAGGACAGAAAGATAAACAAATGAGCTTAGTCCGTCTCGTTATGGAGCCCGCGTACCATCACGAATCAAGCAACCGATGGAAGCCAGATAAACGTTCGAAGTTCTTCTCCTTTTACTTCTCTTCTTCTGTTTTAACAATGTACAGAGGTGTCAAATGCGGCTTCCCGACTCAGCTTTTAATTACCGAGCGGGCTGACATCTAGCGCCGAGCCCCCCCAATTAAAATGCTTGAAGACGGTATGTATTTATTGCATGAAAAAGGTACGGCAAGTTTCCAAAAAGTTATGGATTATATTCAAATGGATCAATATGTTTGGATTTGCTGTAAAATTCATCATATACTCCCTAAATTTCATTTTAATTATTTTTTCCTTCAAATCACTAGATCACTAGAAAAAAGTACTGGTTAACATGGAGTCCTACAACATAAATTAACCCCAACAATACCACCCCAAACATTTAAAGACCACCCTGGTTAAGAATGAGTAGCTACAGCATAGGGATTTTCTGCATAATGGTAATGGAAATTATGTTAGTTTAAATAACCATGAAATGTTTTTTTAATATTTGACATTTGACGCATTTTTTCGACAATCGACTTGGACTTTATCGGCATTGCCAAAGCGACATAAATAGAACAAAGTATTACTGCTTCAAACAGTCGACACAGTTACTCCATCTGCTGTAAACCGAACAAACAAAAAATACAACAAAACAAAACACAAATCATGACCGTCGTCTCAGTTCATGAATCAGTTCGATCTGATGCAATCCTAGCAAACTGCATAACAATAAATTTCTACACTAAATTACCTATAAAATTATAAGCATACATTTCAGCAGAGCAGAACCACAGTGTGCTGTGCATATAGCCTCCTGCGACCCAGGCGCAACGAAACATTTGATATTTGTATATCGACGTCACGAGTTTTCAGATCACGAGCAGGAGATCGTAGGTAGATCGCAGCTATGTATGCATGGTCCTTCTCTGTACATCAGGAGTACCACAACAGGAACAGATGGTATCGGCTACTATATTTTAGCAGGATTATCATTGATTTTATAATTATTTGATAATAAAATAACAATACAGAAATCTGCATTGAAACTTTAATATTTATAATAGACGGAAATCAATAGTGCCTTGCTATGAGTCATCATATGAAGATCACTCTTCATATGCTCCAACAGCTCGTTGAATGCCACTCCACGCTCCAAGCTTGCCCGTTCACAGGCCGTTGGATAGCGGAGGATTGGCGATCTTCGATCGGCTAGTTATGTCCCGTCGTTTGTCGGTAAATCAAAACGGTTCAAAGGAACTCAAAGATCGCGATCCTCAATGCATTGTGGAAACAGCCCGACCTTGACTGCCTGTGAACGGGCAAGCTTGGCGCGTGGAGTGGCATTCAACGATCTGTTGGATCCCGACTAGAGAGGTATGTCAAACTCCAGCAATTTAAATTTTTTGCAAAGTTTTGAATTACTAAAAGCTGCATAAATAACACTACCACCTCGTAAAACGAATTTTTGTAAATTATTGAACCAATTACTATGAAATAAAGTCATCAATCGTATGAAGATTCCTTATAGCTAAACCATTCCGTATAAAAACGTTAGTAATATAACCGCAGGTTGTTAACACGAAGAATTCCCTCTCAGTGGTCTGTGGTCAATAATCCCAAACAAGTAACCGCCGAATAACTTAGATATATGTCATATAAGCATAAGACAGGTGAAAAGAACTTACGTATGCACTAATTACGCTCAGGTGTAGAAAAACGAACGCGTGCCGGCACCTGCCGAGACCTACTGGGATTCACCTGCCCCCCAAAAACAAAACACAATCGCGCATATTTGGACACTGGTCTAATTAGAGGTAATATGAGAGATCGAAATTTATGAAATTTAATAAATTGCTAGGTTCGGGCTACCTATAATTGTTTTTATGATAAATTGTTGTTGAGGTTGTTGATTTTATGCGGGTAGTTATATTTTATATTGAAAATGTGTTATGAGCAATGTTATACTTATTTTTTGACCGATTCTGGTCAAAGTGTCACTTTCTTCTTCGCATTCCGTCAAGAAGAAAAAAGATAAATTAATGTGATCCTTTTTTACGTAAATGTATGAAAGTACTTCGTATAGAATGTCGTCAAAAAGAAAATGATCAAAATTGGCACTTTTTATTAAGAATTTCTTTATTTTCATTTTTTTAAATTATATCATAAATTATGATGCCCAAATATTTCATAATCCACATCGAAGAAGCACTTGTATAAAAATATTTAAACACGTTTGTATTTGCTCACTATAGTCACCCAGTTTTAAAAGTAAGATTATAAATCTTATCCTATAAAAGAAAAACTCAAGGAAGTTGCATTAAATTCCGATGATGCCTTAGCCCATAAATATAAAATTAAGACAGAAAAGTAGCTGGAAAATGAGCATAAACATAACCTAAAGGTGTGCTTATGAATTTAGATTGGTTTTGAGGATCTTAAACGCTTCCGTCTATTGAAATGGGGATATTAAAGAAAAACTCTTAATTCGTTTAATAAAAAAACCGTACAAAAAAGTTGAACGTTATTAACTCGAGACGTGCGAATGAAAAGAAATTGGAAATTATAAGGGACCTAGGAGAAGAAAATGATGGTTATAATTTTAGAAAAATGGGATAGTTGGAGAAGAATTTTCGAACTTCAAGCTTAATTTTCAAAACATTTATAGACTCAACATATCAAATTTTTAAAAACGTAATAGATCTTTTTTTATCAGACACATTAGTTTTCATTCTCGGCTGTATATCTGAGAACGGATACTCCTGATAAATCGTCAGCTTTGCAGAAATCCCTTATATCCATTTATTCCCAAATCCTCAGCAAATAACGTGAAGCATCCAAGTGTGATGTCCAGTGTATAAATAGATTTGGCAATATTGCAGATCCAATCCCTGTTTTTCCGAACCATCGAGCTTTTGGGAGAAAAATCGGAAAATATAGCACTTCGGATATTCGGTAATAGGGTTATCTTAATCGAAAAGTTTGGTATAACAGGAAAAAGAGTTAAAAAATATACGAGTTCAATAGTTTGTTTTATGGTAGTAGATCGACACAGAAAAAAAGCCTTATTGGATGTAAGTGACTAAAATCTTTAGATAATGTTCAGTGATGTTGGTTTTGTACAGCCCATAGATGAGTCTTTTAATTGTCGATCTAGGAACCAAAACATTTGCCGTAACTTTAAATCGATTTGTTTTATTTTTGTTTAAAAACGTTTCTTCCAAGTAAGACGTCTTCGCTATAACTATACGCCCATTTTTACAGCTAGGCAGATGTTGTGGTACATAATAAACGTTATTTGGATTAATTCTCTTTGATTTACCTTTGTTCGCCATCGTATGTACCATTAAATAATATCCAGGTGATGTTGAAGATTTTGAAATGCTCTTACAGTATCTTCGTTTCCAGAAATTATGGCTGTATAGAGCAGGAAGAGGACTCTACCCTGCGGAACACCTAAGTTGATAGGCCAGAGGTTGGAGAAGATTTTAAGTAAGAGGAAATATTTGCTAGGTAGTGCCAGACTTTATTGAACGCTTGGGAGAATCTAGGATTCTATGAACTCGTTGGATAACTAAATGATCTTCTCGTAGAACTTGTGGTTTTGTAGATCTTCTAAATTTACTGATGGTTGGGAGCAGGCTGATGGGTTGATAAGATGTAAATTCATTATGTTGTTTTCCTGGTTTGGGACTCGGTAAATTTCCATATTATGTGGAAGAAGGATAACTAAGCATGCGATTGAATAAAACTGTCAGAAGAGTGATAACCTTACGAGGTTACGAAATTTTTTAATATTTGGCGTTTTTCATATGTTGAGTTTGTTTATTTGCTTCTTGATTATTGTGTGTAATTCGTCAGTTTAAAATAATATTTGTTTAGAAAACAATGGTATTTTTTTTATATTTCTTAATCAGTTATTAATAACTTATAATAAAAAATTAAATTAAGTAATGCAAGCATCAATTATCTTAATGGTTTTTTTGTTTCTTTTCCATTAATACATAATGAAAAATAAATAGAACAAAAATGATTATTGATTTATGGGTTATTTTATCTGACAAATCTATCTGAATTGATAAAAGTCTTGTTACTTATTTATGTAATCGGCATATTTTCTATTAGTTATTTATTCGTTGCTAGTAATTGTAACTGTCTATCGAAATGTTTCTAATAGAATTGACTTCAAAACGATTTATTGTTCGTGTAAAAACTGGTATCAAATTAATGTTAACACCCAGTTAGTAATAATTCTACCTTTTCATGAAAAGAATGATATCAATGATCGTGAAAATTATAGAGGAATACCAATGCAAATGTCAAAGTCTTTCAGGGTCGGTAAAGGCGCATGGTATGGACAGTTGCTGTGGAATAAAGATTAAATTCTACGTGTCCTTCCCGCTCTAAATCCATGCTGGGTATAATTTTTCCATTTTCAATTGCGGAAATATAAAAACAAAATTCCCAGATGTGCCGACAAGTTTCATTATCGGCATTGGCGGCTTTTTCGGCACATCAAGTAGTCCCAGGAATAGTTGTTTTTGATTTATATGAGGTACAAGGGCTCCGATACATATATAAAATATATCGAAATTGGAAGGAAGCGTTATGTTGCTTAGTATTTAATTTTAGTGGAAAAACTATGCGTCTACGTCCCTGGGAAACGATTTTTCTTAATGCTTTTTTTATTTGCTTTACTTCCGAAGAACCTTTGTGCGAAGAAATTTAATTTTAACATCAATAATTTTTCCAGAAAATGCCGCAATACGATGACGCGTCCATAATATATGATTATTTTATTTTAAATAATCCCTGCTTTGAATATAAACAATTAGGCAACAAGGCCGTTGCTTTTTTTCTTTCGCTCGGTTTGTAATTTCGCAGTAAGGCGTTTACTACTTAAGAATTATGCCGCTCGATTCCATTGTTGTCTCAATATTATATGTTTTTTTATTACTTTATTATTAAGGAAGATACACACAGAAATTCTTTGTTCGGATTTCAATTAAAAAAATTGGTAGTTTCTTTTTTTATATACTATAATTATCTAATTAATCATCGTTTAAAAAATGTTGAGTTATTAACTAAATTACGTATTTGATGTACTTTCATCTAGCACAGTTTTAAATATACATTTTATTGTAATTCTTCACAAAACCCATTAGAGTGTGGAAACTGGTAGAGAGCAAGTAATACTTTTGAATCTTGTGAATTCCGTTTGTGCTCAAAGACGAAGATTTTTTATTCTTTCACTGGTTCAAAATTAATTCATATAGATCCAATATTTGGAATGTAGAAGGGATAATAATAATAACTTTATTGTCCATATGATCAGTTATACCTGAAATGGGACAAGTCAAAAGACAGTTTAGAAGATGTGGAACATAAAACATAAAAATACAAAAAATATAGGAAGGAGAAAAAAACCTATAGCTAAAATTTAACAGTTAAAATGTATACGCCAAATATTCTTCAACAGAATAAAAACAGTTATCAATCAGTAACTTTTCTACTTTTTTCTATAATAGTTTCAAAGGTCCTATTGATTTCATAATATTAGGAAGTTTATTATAAACTAAAATATGTATCAGCAAATCATTTCGAGTTCGAGTTAAATAATTATGGCAGAAGTTATTAGTACGAAAATGTTTTAGGTTTGTTTTGACATAAATTAAAAGTTCTAAAATATACCTAAATACAAGGAAGTGGTAATATACGAAGTTCTTTAAACTTTTCTCTGCATGACTGCCTTACCTCAGTGACGCTATATTTCTTAAAGCTTTTTTTTGAAGTTTAAAAACCCTCGATACGTGAGCTGATGAGTCCCAAAAAATTAAACCATATCTAATGAGAGAATAGTAATGTGCCTAGTAATATGCTAACAGAACAGATTTATTAGTTATATTTCTAAGCCTAAAAAGTGCAAAACATGCAGATGAATGTTTTTTACACAGTATATCAATATGAAGTTCCCAGCTTAAAGAGTTATTTATGTGAACACCTACGAATTTTGTGGACTGTACTTGATGAATAGATTTTCCATCTATTCTCGATAGATGACTCTCAAGTATATCATTCACCCTAGAAGTAAAGATAACAAACACAGGTTTTTCGTTATTAACAATAAGTTTATTTTCGTCAAACCATTGTACTAGCTTATTTATTCTAATTTGAATTTCAACAGTTAATAGTACAATACTGCCATCATTAACCGTCAGAGCTAAGTCATTGATAAAGATTAAAAATAAAAGAGGCTCAAGTATAGAGCCCTGAGGTACGCCACAATTAACTAAACGTGTTTCTGATACACAAGAATTAACGACTGTTAACTGAGTTCTGTCAGATAGGTAGGAACTCAACCACTCACCAATCTTCCTCTAAAACCATATCATGATCTACTAGATCAAATGGTTTGCTTAAATCCATGAAAATACCTACACTTTTTTTGTTTTTGTTCAAATTATTATTATTATATATTAAGGAAGTTTAGGATAGTGAAATGGTTCCTTGAGTTTGGATTTTTGTTGGTCTTTATTCCTTCACTGGTTCACTAATGTAGACATCCAATATTGAGAAGATATCTAGAAGTGGTACTTCAATGATTCCTTGAACACCATATATTAATATCTGGATCAGTTTAGAAATGTAGAGGGGTCAAAGATGAAGTTTAGATTTTCGTGGAGTCTGACATTCTTGTCTTTATTCATTCACTAGTTCAAAACTAATTCATATGGACGTCCAATATTTGGAAGAGATATGTAGAAGTGATACTGAAAATCTTCATTGAGGACCGGATGTTAATATCTGAATCAGTTTAGAAACAGGGAGGGGTCAAAGATGAAGTTTAGATTTTTTGTTTTTTATTTTTATTCCTTAATTAATCGTTTTTAAAGTAGATAGTTTATTTATTTTAACAAATATGTCTGCATTAAAACGGTTTAAAACACTTCCTAATCACCGATCAATATAAGAATTTACATTATTCACATAGATGGATATCTAACAAATGAAAATAAACATAATTAAATCGAAAGTGGTCCTAAGAGTATTTAAAATCCAATTTAAAAACAAAATTTAAAAATCATTCTGTTATTCTGCCTATATCCTGTTCTAACATTTATTTTATTCAAATTACGTCGAACCTGTGATTTGCCGAATGGAATATGTACTCGTTTCCTTTTATTAATTACAATTAAAATTCAAATTAATTATTCGAATTAATTATTCATTTGAGCGCCTCAGGTAAGGAAAATAAACGGATGTGGGTGTATTTTGGTCTTTCGCCATCATTACGCACATAGTAAATCATGATGTATACAGTGCGTTTAAAAACTATCTACAACTAAATAGTTGGTTCGTTTGCTTTAAAAACTATTCAAGTCGTCAGTAGTGAATAAAATCATTTTTTTCTAAAAAAGACAAAAGTAATTTCATTTATTAATGATTGTAGATATTTAAGAAAGAAGAATGTCTCTTAATTGAGGCCTACAAGTAACAATACATATCTAGGAATTTAGAAATAAATCAAATTCAAATCAATCGTATTTCAGACTATTTCAAGCAGTTTGAAAAAGTTTGATTTCAAATCAAACTCCCGAATTGTATATCAAATGAATTAAATTCATTATTTATTAACCTTTAAATTAAAGAATTTTTTTTTGTATACTAATTAAATTATGTAAATGAAGCAATTTTCATATTAAACCTTTAATTGGGTATGAAATCGTCCAATAAGTAAATGAGTATAATGACTACGTTTATTGTACCTACAAGAAGGCTTAACAGCTGCTGCATCCTTGCAAGAATTGTTTGTTCAATTCCATATTTATCACAGTTATTCTTGTAAAATATCAAAAAAATACAAACGAAAATATTTAAAAATGGTAAAACTACTTATCGTAAGAAAATCGTGGAGAAATTTCGTCAAAATTTCGAAGAATCCTCCATAAATTAAAATCAAAATTACATGACTTAAATGGGACAGTTTTAAAGCAGCTGAGTAAAAACAACTTTCTCCATAATTGAGTCCACTGAGCTATGCAATTTTCTCTCGAAATTATGTCCTGAATCCGCGTCTGTCAAGTTGACAATGAACTATGATTGATTCTAGATAAAATCAAAATGGCTTCTAATGTTTTTTTTTTATTTTCAGAATAGAGCAGAAACAACTCTAGAAGGTGAGATTTTTATTATTTAAAAATGAGGTATTTTGCAGAGTATCTAGTTCTTCGATACAATTTCTCTTCTAATGGAAATAAAACCACTGATTTTAAAGAAAAAGGGGGCTTTAATATATAATAAAAAATTTACTATAGAAACAGAACACTTGATAATCTTACAAAAATATGACAGCAACATAGAACACGGAGAAAGATTTTGAAATTGAAGATGTCAAAATCTGTTTCCATCATATTTTTGTGACGTTTCTGGGAACGAATTTTAAAAAAGGATAGCTCATTTTCATATTATAATAGAATTTATACTTCGTCATAAATGAAGTTTTCTTAATAATATTATCATAAGAAAAAACCAGATAAAAACTTATGATACTATCCCGATATAGAGGGTATCCTTTTTGCAATTAACTCTTTTTGTAAAATAGGTAACCAAATTTTTGAAATATCAACCGCACAATTAGAAACACATTCGTTATTATTTAAGCATATCAGTGCTGCTTCTTTAACTTTGCGGTTATAATTATTAGGTTCTTTTAATAATCTAGTTGAAGAATTACATTGTATTTTATGACCAAAATCCCATGCATGTTCACATATTTTTAATTTTTCGAATTGTTTATTTTTAATGTATGATTGGTGTTCATTAAGCCTAATATGAAAAGGTCTAGATGTTTCTCCTATATAAAATTTATTACATTCGCATGGAATTTTGTAAATACAATTTTTTGTATTTTGAATTTCATTAAAAGGTTTTGTATTTACTATTAAAGATTTTAATGCATTATTAGTTTGAAAAACTGTTTTTAAATTAAATTTATTGCCAATCCTAATTTTTTCTAATAATTTTGGAATATAAGGGATTTTTCACGATTTATAAATTTACTTGAGTAGTTGTTCTTAATCAAGACAGATTTAACAAGTGATAATTCATTATTTAAAATTTGAACAAATTGTTTTTGCTCTATCTGAAAGAGACAATACCTCGTTTAACACAATTTGAGTGGTTTGAATTAAAATTTAGATATCTATTTGTATGTGTTTCTTTTCTAAAAAGAAACTAGTAAATCAAGAAACAGTAATTTTTTATTATTTTCAATTTCAATTGTAAATTTAATAGTAGGTTCCGAATTATTAATATTATATAAAAATGTATCAATATTTTCCCTATCATGTTGCCAAATTGCAAAGATATCATCCATATATTTTTTAACGATATTATTTATAAATTTATTCAATTTTCACTGAATTTATTATAAAATCCTTTTCCTTACCTTTTAGTGTAATATATACCTACAATTGTGGGAAGACCACAAAACAGGTGCAGCTAGTTGTAAAAGTATAGTGGCCCCACTGACCCCGTAAAACTGAACTGAATCTGGGGCGCGCAATTTTTTTTACCTATATTTTTTTTAATTTAATTATATTGGAATTTTATTAAACTAACAGTTTTCTGATTTTTAGAACATTGTAGTTTAACTGATAATAATTAAGAAAAATATTTTTTGGTATAATTAATAGCTAGTGCCTATAAGACAGAATTAAACATGGACTAATATTTTTAGCTTAAAGGACTAATTTTGACCCAATAATCCCGTGAGTATTAATAGGTATAAATTTAATAAAAAAATCCAAGGTAATGGAAAATCAGGAATTAAAAAATAGTAGGGTAAAAGTAAAATAAAATTGGTCGAACGAATGTTTGAATATTTTAATATATCACACAAAGAGCATATACATACATCAATTTTTTTATATACAACTTTGAAATTTTTTCAATTAATTAATTATTTCTATGTTGAATTGCATTTTGTGTACAAACAGATTTGGACAAAACCGAAAAAATAATCCGCCTTTACTACTAACAATAACAAAATAAATTAAGTCAATTCAACAAAAATACTGTATAAGATAAACATGGCGTCTTTGGGTTTTCAGTATTTAATTTCTTTTACCACCGTAAATTAAAAAAAAAGTATAAGTAAAATCAAACCAACTCTTGTTTAAAATATGAATTTTAAAAACCATTTTTTTTTCATTTTTCTAATTTTTAATTGTTACATTACTGAATCAAAATGTTGGTTATTTTAAATTAAATACTGGAAACATTATTTTTAAAACTATGTTTTACAATAAATATATTTTTTTACACAAAATTGTAATATTTTCGATATCAAAGAAAAATTGGTCGGCATTTTTTTACGATTCAAAAATGTATTTACAATATTTGCAGTCTATAATATTTTGATTTTATAACAAAATTTTATGTCTTATAAAATTGTTTTCCTAATCATTTTACTGTACTGTAGGTTATGTAGAATCAAGTAAACTTATCCTTTGATAGTACAAGTACAATTTTTGTTTCAAATAAAATTATGTTAAGGTCAAATAACTAATTATTTGCAGGAATATTAAAAACAAAATAATTTTATTTGCTACTAATAAGTACCTACCAAATTTGGTAACGATTTTAACACAAAATTTACCAAACCAATCAAAATGACTATTGCAATTTCAATTCAAAATTCCTGCTGCATGTAACATTTTCTCTCCGAAATGATGTCATGACTTTTGTAGCCATAGAGGTTTG
This sequence comes from Crepidodera aurea, assembly GCA_949320105.2. Lineage (NCBI taxonomy): Eukaryota > Metazoa > Arthropoda > Insecta > Coleoptera > Chrysomelidae > Crepidodera > Crepidodera aurea. The sequence continues at coordinate 16,138,003 of OX439477.1, read as the reverse complement.
TTTTCACGTGACATAAAGTCGTCATTTTTTTAAGTCATGACAGTGAATGCCCCGATATTTTATTTTATGAAAACTGAAAAGTCACAATGTCATACTGTCGCGACATCGATGCCGTGCAATCAAGAGAGGATTGATTTTGCGTGACATTTTTTGAAGCTTCGTTCATTCTCGTGTGTTGAATATTGAGAAATTTTCAAGTCCTTTAATTTCTTTAGATGCATCTAAAGTTTTCCTTCTGTCAATCCATTTCCTAACCCAGAAAGTTTTCTTCCATTTTTTTAAACTGCATAAAAATGCCATGGCATTAAAATTACATGAAAATACAAAAGCGACATTACTCCTAATGTCATAACATAAAAAGTCAAGAACCTTTATAGTTCTTCCATTTTCAATTGCAGAAATATAAAAACAAAATTCCCAGATATGTCGGTAAGTTGCTTTGATCGGCTTTGGCGGCTTGTAGATGTGCCTACAAGCCCCCAAATGCCGACAAAGGAACTTGTTTTTATATTTCGGCAATTGAAAATGGAAGAACTATACTAAAAAATCAGTTTTATGAACTTTATATTATTTTATGCACCAAGTGCCAGGAGGGTAACATTCAGCCATTGATGAATGTTGCCCGATGGCAATTATTTTTTTTTTTGTAGAATTTTATAGGTTTTAATAAATCGTGTATTTGATTTTACTAACCAATTAATAGTAGAGTGAAAATATTCTGAAAATGGATGTAAGAGCTAAGTCAAATTTTTTTTAATTTTTTTCGATTTTATACATAAAGAGAAGCTTGTAAAAAATTTGTCAATAAATTTGGGCTGGAGATTCGCGAGATATGTGCCAAAAACGGCATTTTTGGTATTTTTCGAGTGGATTGCTTCACTATTTTTTAAATATCTCCGGCTCCAAGAGTCGGTGAAAAATAAAAAAAAAATTAAAATGACCGTGATGAAGCAGAGTATCGATCCGTATAGTAGGGTTTTTTTAAAATGCATCCTAACCTCAAAAAACGAATTCGCACACATTATTTTTTTACTGAATTGGCAATAAATAACCAAAGAATCCTCGAATTTTCTTAAAAATTGGATAAGACATGGTAAAAATTAAAAACAATTGAATGAGCCGCCATTTTTGGAAAAACAATAGTAGAGAAAAATTTTTTATCTTAAAAAGAAGGATTTTGTATGTACTTTTGTCTAAGAAAATCCAACATTTTATTAAATTTAATAATAATAAATATGGACATTCATTATTTTATATTTTCTTTTATTTATGTTTAGTTATAATTATAATGTAAGATAAAAAAAACGCTTTAATGAAATTAAAATCTACAAATTTACAAACAGTTTTTCTTAGTTAAAAAATAAAAAAGTCAAGGTAATGTTTTTCTTTTTTTAAGACTCCCTGCATCACTAATTTCACTTTCTTCATCACTCTCATAAATATCATCGATTTCACAAATTGGCTCAAAAATACTGGCATCAAAATCTTCCTCACTTACGTTGTACTTGTGTCATTTTCAAAGTAATTTTCTTAGACAAAAGTACACACAAAATCCATCTTTTTAAGATAAATTTTTTTTTCTACTATTGTTTTTCCAAAAATGGCGGCCAATTCAAAAAATGCCGATTTTGGCTGGACAAATACATTTTTTTTTTAATTTTTACCATGTCTTCCCGACATAAAAATACACATTTTCTCCAATTTTTAAGAAAATTCGAGGATTCTTTGGTTATTTATTGCCAAATCAGTAAAAAAAAAGAATGTGCGCGAATTCGGTTTTTGAGGTTAGGATGCATTTTTATAAAAACTCTACTATACGGATCGATACTCTACTTCATCACGATCATTTTAATTTTTTTTTATTTTTCCACGACTCTTAGAGCCGGAGATATTTAAAAAATAGTGAAGCAATCCACTCGAAAAATACCAGAAATGCTGTTTTTGGCACATATCTCCAGCCCAAATTTATTGACAAATTTTTTACAAGCTTCTCTAAAAAAAATCAATCCACTAAAAATCCAGTTGAATTACTAAATTTTAGAACTTGTTTTTAATTGTTAATATTTATTTGAAGGTATTAATCCTAAATATAGTAGAGAATCAGAAATCCAAAATATATTTAAATGAAAAAAATCGTTCACAAATATTTTTCAGACACAAAATTTTGCAAAAAATCCCTGACGCAATTATCCGTTTTCTTATCTCAGCCACACAATTATACATAAATACTTTTTTTACGTGAAGATTGCACATGTCTTTTAAAATTCTTTATTTTGCTATATACAAACCGTCATTTGTATTAAAAATTATTTTAGACAAACTACTTCTATTTACAATACATTACAAACTTCGTTTTTGTACTTAAATTTTATACAATTACAAACTGGTCAAAATATCGCTGGACGAAGTATTTTTACAAAATATACAACTAAATACAAGTATGCAGGGATGTTTTGGCCAGCTCACAATGATCACTTTTAAGGTTTCTGTAATTTTTTATAATCTTAGGAGCTATATCTACATAAATAAATTCCTCAAAAGGCTCCTTAGGTTCCTTATCACGTGTATTCTGATCTCCAACTCGTCTGAAACAAATAGAACCGAATATTAAACTTTATTACCTATAACAAAACGTTTAATTATATTGAAGAACTGAATTTTTTAAACGAATATCGATTTATTTAAATCTGATTTTCCGCAGGGCCACAATTTTTACATATCTATCTAACTGTTTATTTCATCTAAATCTAAATGATATTTATTTGATCTAAATATTTTCTAGTCTACTCATAGTGTCAGCAATTAGTTACACTATTGGTATACAGTATGTAATACTGCCCTCTCATCTGCTGACTTGTAGCTAAATTAGATGTTCAAACACGTTGCGAAGAAAAACAAAGGTGGCGCGCGTCACTGAATATTATAAAAAGTCTGGTACTGTGTACGTGATAGTGAATATCAACTAAACCGATTGTTTGTGTCAAAATAGTTCGTTGTGTGCTAGTTTGTATCTCTATTAACAATAATTCGTGAGTGAAAGGGTTAATAAAACAGAATTATGTAAAATAACTCACCATTCCATTTGACGTCAATCCAAGTCCGGCGGCGGCGCTCAGCGAACTCATATGATGGTGGTACGAAGCTGCCGGTGGGGGCGCGGGTGGAGGTGGACCTGAAACGAACCCTTGGGTATGTTGGTGTTGATACCAATGACTCATGGCGTGATGGGGATGAAGAGCGGCGTTCAGATGTGGATGTCCGCCACCCATTCCAGCTCCGAACCCACCTCCGAAACCTCCTTTGCTGCCGTCAAGAGGTTTCATCATGTCTCCCATCATGTTCAAGGAGAGACACGAGGCGCCGCTTTTTTTCTTTTTGCTTTTCGATGAGAGCTTGCGATTTCGCGTTTGGATGCCCTCTTTTTTCATCGTCAGTGGCCTGTTTACCTGTAACAATAAAAGAGTTTATTTAGAACAATAAACATAAAGTGCGTAAGCACCTCATTTGTATAATCGTAAAGGAAACAATCTTTCTATACCCAGTAAATAAAAACCACTTGAGACTTGAACAACTGCGATACCAAATCGTATACAATTACAACATTCCCCTCTATAAAGACACTTCAAATCCAGCATTATACAGTAATTGCTTACAAACTGAACATTATACTCGAGCAACTTCCTTTACAACAAAATTACATCTATATTAGCCAAACTAGTCCTTATTTCTCAGTTTATAAGTGTCCCATGAAGGTATAGAAACCAAGAAGGGACCTATTAAGGGCATAAAATGTAGCCGGTCTTTTGCTACCCTGTTATTAGAGTCGTCCGCCAAAGTGAAGACAACTTCACTTGAATTATTCCCAAAAGTGATACTTTATTTGACAATAGGGTCAGATTCTCGGGGTGGGTATCGGTATGTCGAACGTTTATACTCGTATCTTGACACAATTGTAGTTAGTTTACTTGAAATTGCGATCTTTGTGTATGTTAAAGGATATACGGTTTTATTTTTTCCGGAAGAACCAAAACAACTAAAGGATGAACAAGAGAGGCAGCAAAAACAAGTTATAATAAAATACCATAAATTAAACATAAAGTAATAAACAAACACATTCGAGACAACCACAAGAAGATAAGGAAAGCCTGAATTTGGTAAAAATTAAAGGTGAAGACAATTTGGAATAATAGTGTAGCAGAAATTCTAAAAAATAGCGGAAAAATATATAAAGAAAAAAGTATGTTAACCAGAGACTGAATAAAATGATTATTATGACGACTAATGTCGAAAATTGTTTATTAATAATGTCAAATGAAGCAAAGAAAATTAAATTCGTATTTAATTTTGTTTCAGGCTCTCGGACTATAGTTTTAATTTAAATAAACATTTTATAATATAGTACGAACATAAATACAATCTGATAAACCATTTTAAATGCACAATATAAGAACTTATACCCCAGAAAAATCCATTTTCCAGCAATTTAATCAAATGCTATGAAATTAACATGCACCGTCATTAATTAGAGTTGATTAGATTTATATACTTATCGTTGTTTTGAGTAAAATGTTTGAGTTTTAAAGCCAGGAAGTAAGATGGGATTTCTTAATTAATCACAAACATGAAAGAGACCATTAACAATATAATAATAAAAAAAAACGAATGCATTACTAACGCAATTCCCACCAGTCGGTTTTATTAATGCAGTTATTATTATTTTTGCACGCATCCTGCAGATATATAAAACGAAGGATAGGTTTATACAGAACGTCGCGAAGTATATTGTATGGAAATTCATTAAATATTTTTTTTAAGTCAACAAATTATACATAAGAAACAATAATTTGGTGCTTTTTAGTGATACAGTCAGGTAGAGGCTATAGATATGCCTCGATAGTCTAAAGGAATCTGGAAATTTAACAAAAACGAATAATAATTGTACCCCGAACTTTTGGAGCGCGAAATCATTTCGAACCTCCATCAAGAAAGGTTAGGTTTAGTCTGTCGTCAGCTGAATACCTGAAGGCTACAAACCGGTTTTAGTGTGGCATGGGGTGCAGGGATATCTATGTGTTCATACTTTGGGTTTTGCCGTTTTTTTTGGCATCCAGCCCACTGTGCGTCACTAAATTTGCCTGTAGCCATAAACAAATGCTATATCACGTGAATGTCTTGGCTAACTAGCTAGGGTTATTTATGCAGACAAAAAAATATATCAGTGAATTAAATATAAGTATTTTTAGTATCGTACACATCTTCGTCTGTTGGTTTTACTATCCTGTAATCAAATGCATCCCAATCCATATGCACATTTCGATTAATTGATACCTCCAACACGTATTTTTTATTGCCACTAACGCATAAGCGGCTTTTATGTATTTTCATTGTTAAATATTTGAATGCCTGACTAATAACTCAAATAATATGCATACTTAGTTCATAGAATTATCGTAAATAAAAAACATCATTACAATTCAAACGGTGTTTCCGTCGTAAAGCTTTTGCTTTTTCGAGAAAGACGATGAATCGCAAAATACACAACAATATCAAATATACGCTGCAACCAATAAATTAAGTAGAATTATTAAAAAATCGATTGAAGAATAAGGAGAAACGATAATTGTTATTTTAATATACAAATTTATGACTATATCTGACGTAATTTACCTACAATTATTTAGGAGTTCTTTACTAGTGAGTATACCAATTATTTCGGATAAATGCACTTCTACATTTTCCAAGCTACCCATATTTCAACACGAGTAGCTTATACTATATGTCTCCGTTCTTATTACCATACATAACCCATGCCTTGATTTATACTGATTAGAAATAAGGCCTGAAGGTTTAAACTACCCGTTAATTGACCAATGACCCATATACATCAACCCATTAGCGCACCCAAGTGGGTACTCAAAACACAGACGTGACAATTTACCAAAATAAGATGCAAGGAATTTTGGAAGAGCATATAACATTCGTTGATTGTATAATCTTTTAAAAAATCATTAAGAAATGTTCGAATTTTCAAAAAGAAGTCCGCGATTTTGATATGAAAAAATTCATTTTCTTAAATTTATTGTGTTGGCATGTTTTTCCTTGAAGCCAAAAATTAAACTCGATAAAACCAACGTTGATAATATTATAAAAAAATAGAAAATTTTAAATACTAAATTTGATGTTTTCAAACTAAAATACTTCTGATATTTATGAATGACTTTAATAGTGTATTTCCTTCAAAAAATTTGCCGACTGCGCCACTGAATTTCAGTTCTTCGTCTTGTTAAAGATTGAAGAAAAACAAAGATAGAAACTAATAGCCTTTATCATGAGAACATCGTGGAAAAAATCGTTCAATAAATCAGTCAGAATTTTCGGTAGCTGCGTTTTGTTCTTAGAATTAACTGGGATAGGTTTTTTTGATTTATTGGGGCCATCATTAGGTGAAAAGGAAACGTACTATTATTTTTTTTGTAAGTTAAAATTAAGAATGGACTTTAAAGTTCATTCAAATTGTAGGCTGGATATCTATTAGGTTCCCATTACTTTGCTATCTCTGGATATAATTATTATAATGAATAAAATAAAATTTTTTATTTTGTGCACCCTTTTGAATAAGAAGGAAATTGATTTTATTTTGTATTTTTTAATTGTAATTACTATTAATTATATCAAGGATTTTCCGTTATTTCTCGTCCTTGTATTCTATTAAATTTATAAAGTAACTAAGATTTAAGACCGACTTTTCTTAGACAGAATTTTTAAATCCAAGTTTTTTTTTTACACTTTTAAGTAACCCCATACAGAAAAGAGTAGATGCCAAATTTGGATATCTAACTGGCCATTCGATAAGTTTCTTGTTCCTTTCTTCTAATTCGGAAAATATTCAAGCAAGAATCATTTTATTCCTCAAAAATAATCATCCTTGTGGCTTGTTCCTATCCTGTCTAATACAACAAAATAGAAAAGATTGAAGCGTCAACAGATATATGCGTGTGATAGATCCGATTTGGGCTAATCAACAGATCACAGTTAACTAGATTGTCATTAGATCGTACGAAGAGATACTTTTAACGCCCAACGATTATGATTGTTCATCTCGAATCTTGAATCGGGTTTTTCCTTATCAAGATCTATAGGAGGCCGCGATGGTGCTTTATGTGAACCTTATTCGTGATTACCTATTTACTAACAGGTTAAACGAAAAAATCTATGTTATAATTATTATTTAATCTAAGAAATGTAACATTTTGTTTAATGAAATGTGTGGAATCATTTTTAAAACTGTTTAAAAACAGCTACTAGGAAGTATAAACGTTTTCGTTTGTGGTAAAGTTAATTGTAACATTTCGGCCTTTGTAAGATCATCCTCAGGGCGTTTTTGAAGAAAAAACTTCTTAAATTATTATTAAAAAAAATATTAGGAAACACATTTTAGTTATTAGATATAAATATTAATCCGTTTTTGAAAAGTTTGACAGTGCGATAATATCGGTAATATACCTACAACATATATTTACCATGAAACAACAATCAACAAGATGAATTTGAAATAGACAATAATCGATTCTTTGTTGAGTACATCATAAATGCCAAATCTGAGTAGGTCAAATGTCACAAAACCGCAGAAGACTTGAAAGATTCGGCCGCTGCTTGAGTCATTGGATCGCGGTTGCAAAAAACTCTGAATAAATCGTCACATTAAACTTATTGGACCGACAATCCAATGTCTGTCGGTTAATCTTAACAAACGTTAACCAGCAACAGCCGGTAAAGTACGTGACATGTCGACGACAGTACACTGAGAAACATGGTTTTAAGTTTAAATAAATTTTATTTCTGATTAAACATCCTGATCCTGACAAAAGCAAAATTATCTACTAGCATTACCTACTTTCATGATTCACCATTTTCATATTATGTATGAGAAAATGTTAACTACAGACAAAACTATATCCAGGGATTTTCCTCCTAAAAAAGTTTAACAATTATGTGGTATCCCAAAACCAAACAAGCCTTTTAACCTGTTAAATCATCTGAGTATTCACCAACTGGTGTCAAAAATAGAAGATTTATACATTTAGATTTCTAGATATCCAAGACGCTTTTGATCAGGCCTTCTTTAACTCAAGAGTTACCAAGCAACATGCAGGAATAAGCGAAACCATCTGTTGGTTAATAAAATGCATGTTGATCCAGGAATGTGAAGTAGATTGTACGAGTATCACTTGGCTTTCGCCTATGTGATCACTACCCTTCTGTAAAGAAGGAAAAAGACGAAAAAGAAGAAGAAGAAGAAGAAGAAGAAGAAGAAGAAGAAGAAGACGAGAGTAGTTGCAGACTCCTAGTTAAAGTGAACAAACAAAGCTCAATATCTATTGGGCCTGATGTAAAATCTCATACGGATCAATGATAAATGGTACTAAGAGGAGTCAACTCTTCCAAAATAGCGCTAATCCCTTTAAGCAGGAAAATAAACCAGGATTAACTGATACCGCCAGGCTCTTCCAAGAACAACTGAATATGAACAACAGTGAAGTATTTAGGAATAACTCTCAACAACAAACTAACCTTCTAACAACTGGATACAGTATTGAAGCAAAGAAAAGAAACCATCATACTAATGCGCAAAATTAATCAATTAATCAAATGTTGTGCACACGCAAATGTGCTTCCATCTATCAAAAAAACTGATAAATAAAAGAAAAAAAAGTATAGGCAACTAACCAATATCTTTTTCTTCTTCGTGTTCTTTATTTAATCATATAATGTTGTAAAAGCGCCAAATAATTCCTGCTATAACACATAACACTACATTAATATTTTTTAAAAAAATTGAAAGTAAACAAAACAACGAAACAATCCTCTGGCACGACATATCTAGCATTTTACTATACCATAAGAACATCATAGTTGCAGCAGTGTCTTGAAGAATTTGAGTTGGCTTCGTTCCTTTTTTGTAGTAGTATAAAAACCTAATGAAGTTTTTGAAAAGCAATGATCCTGATAATTATATGTATCATGTATATATACAAAATTAATTTTCTCCGTGTACAAACAACACCAACTATAATGCGCGGTTCTTATGAAGCCCACCGAGCAGTCCACTGACCGCAGTCCTTAATACACAGAATATGTTATTAGTAGTCTCATGACACAATAAGAAGCATTTTAGGGACTAATTGGTACTATTTGCCGCTTTCTTTTAATTCAGCAGCGGCTGGGAATGCGTCTGAAGGTGTTCGCACACATAGCTGGAATCCCGGGTCTCTAATTAACGGATGACAGTAGTAACAAGTGTTTCACATTCCTACTGTAAGTGTGCCTGTTAAAGGTTTTATTTTTACGTCGAAGGATGTCGAGACATAAGCGATGTGGACGGAATTCATACACAAGGGAGCATATCGGTTTATGGTCTATGAAGTCAATTATTTCAACATTAATTGCATTAATTTCGTTTAAGTTTTTGCTGCTTTTTCTCTCTGGGGTCTGCAGGAATAGCTATAAGGTTATAAAGGTATTCGAGCGGCTGAAACCAGATGTTTACTGATACTGTTGCGACTTTTTTTGTCGGCGATTGTGATACCTTTGACGTATGAAATAAAATAACCAAAAATAATATAAATCTGAGTTTGTTAGCAAGTTTAAATTTATATTAAAATAAAAATACGCAGCCTGATAACTGTAACAACAAGAATATATGAGGATACACTTTTCCAAGCAATACCCAATAGCTTCAATATCCTGTTTATAATGAGAATCATCGAGTACCTCAATGTAATTATTAACGCAAATCTTTTGACCATTCCTGCAAATGGAACTATCTTTACATCCTTTGGAGTCGAATCTCCCCATTGTTTGGCTATTCCTTGGTGCAAGGTGTGAAAATCCATGATTTGTAAAGACATGTATATTAACAATATAAGGGAATAGCAATAAAATAATGGGAGTATGGAAACCAAGGAAAAAAAACAAAGATTAGGGAAGAAACCAAATAGAAAAAGAAGTAAAAAAACTGGAAGAGATGAAAAACTGGCCAGAGGTAAAAGGATCTGGAAGATATGAGTGCAACTGGATCAGAGACTAAAAAGATGTCGCATTTTTAAAAAAATCGAGAAAAACCAAATAGACAACAAGAAATTTTGTCATCACGAAAATAGTTGCCTTCTTAAGTGGCTGGCAAACATAAAGATGATACGGATGAAACGTATTTCTGTCATTATTTCTTAAAGAAAAGCAATTAAACGTCATCTTTACTACCAATGTTAATTTTACATAAAATTTTATAAGGGATACCTAATTATTTACTTAGTTTATTATTATTATTTAAATACCATATAATTTAGAAGTATTCCTAGGGTATATATTTCACGTTAACCGTTCAAAAACGAAACAAACAGTAACCATAAAACGTAAAATTCCAAACATATAATATTAACTATCGACATCGTTTAAACTTCAGTTACGTCTATAACAAATACTTTGTAGCGACATCCCGCAAAAAAACAAGAAGAGTAAAAGAAACAAGATCACTGACTGTACAGATATTACTCTTCCTTCGTCGTAGAGAGCATTCCATCGGAGCATTGGTAGTGCGATTGTTGATCATAATGACATGTTTCAGTGACTATCGAGTATGTCGAGTGCCCGGAGCTGGACTTCGGCCAGTATATCATATACCGGTCCCCACGCCCATTTTAAACAACGTCGTTACCCAACAACAATAACAATTTGTTACGGGAATAGAGCGCGCCACGTAATAAGCCGAACACATCGGGTCAGATCCTGATGATGATAACATCTCGATGCGAAAGGCCTCATCGGTGGGAGAACGATGCTACGGAATAGAGCAGTGAGTGATTAGAAGCATTGTTATTAAACTGACACTTCAAAATTAGCGTGAGGCTAATGATCTGTAATAGTATTAAAAGGTTTTCCAGTAACTTTGAGCTCAAGTAAATTATAAATTATTTAAAAAACGATTAAATCGTTCAATTAATCAGCCAGTTGAAAATCAATACACGAAGTATCTTAAAATAACTGCAATGAAAATGAAACAAATTGCGATCTACTGTTCTCCGAGATATTATCTAAAAAATAACGACTACATAAGTTAGGAAATAGATTTATCTCTGACGGAGATTTTAATACCAAAACACGCATTATAAACTATTTACAATACATCCAATCGTACCAGATTTGATTTATATTTTCATATCTGACTTTTAATTTTTGAAATCTGTAATGTACATTGTATACTTACCATATAAAAGAAATTGTTTCAAAAGAACGACATTCCTTATTTCAAAAATTCGCCTTGTATATAAAAACATCATAAAACCGGTTAAACTATTTAAAATTTAAATTTTTACGGAGGAAGACAATAACATTTTAAGATTTATTAATATTCGCCTTTCAAAATCGGCGTCATCTATCATAAAACGTCATCTTTCAGTGACTCTTCTGTCAACTTGAAGAATTATTTAAAATACACGAGAAAGAATGAGGTTCCTGAATATGACAACTTAATTAGATTAATGAGGGCATTCTTTAACAAGCTCGGAATGGTACGAGTCTGAGATGGAAAAAAATATAGAAAAATGTGTTGGAAGTAGGTAGCCGTTCATGATCGGAGCAGGACTGGGCTCGATTTTATTGGTTCTGCATCTGAAACCCAACGAATGCTTGTTGAAGTTTGTGGTGACGCTCCTCTAAAGGCTCGTTCAGCCTTTGCAAGTTACTTGAATTCAAGTGCAATAATTGGCGCAACGCCATTTTTGTAACTTGAAACAGGAATCATTCAAGTAAAAATGTCAACTTGAAATGACTTGAATCAAATATTGAAATAGTATAAACGTTCACTTGAATTCAGGTTACTCCTTTCAAGTTACTTGAATTCAAGTAACTTGTAAAGTCTGAACGCCGCTTAACAGATAAATCATAGCAACGCTCGGCTTCAAGTCGCAAAAATCGTAAAAATATTTGGAAACGCTCAAACGCGATGTTTTACCGCAGCCGCCATATTCTCCGGACATTGCTCCTACTGCTTACTGGTTGTTCCGAAGGATGCAGCATGATTTCGTAGGCCACCAGTTCACTTCTTTCGCAGAAAATTGGCTACCTCCTTGGATGGCCTCAAAAGACGAGCCATTTTTTTCGAAATGAAATTCAGTCAGTAGCAGCGAATCAGTGAAAAATCAGTCAGTTACAGATTAAAAAAAACGGAAAGGATGCAACTCGATTATAAAATTCCAAAGCTGAAGTACAAAGAAGAGCCATTTTGTGGATGATCATACAATAACCTAAGTCAGTGAGAGATCAGTAAACTTAAGTTAAATAAATAAACAGGATGAGTTAGAAGAAAATAACGCATGGATAAAAAATAACGAAAAGCATAGGTTTTAACAAAAGAACAACAACAACAAAACAACCATTACTGAACTTGAAAAAACAGAATAAAATATCAAAGCTGAAGTAAATAGAAGAATAATTGTGGATGACAATACAATCTCCCAAAATATTCAATTTATCTGAAACAAATACACCAAAATGTATATCCCCTTCATTTATGTGGTTTTGAGAAATATCCTTTTTGAATAATATCCCGACATGCCAGGGAAAATCCCGAACTATGCAAAAACCGCCCAAAATAGGTTGGTAGGTAGCACTGTCATCTGTCAGTTCTGTTACGGATGTCAATATTTTTAATTAAAAAAAAGCCGTATTATGTAAGCATTTAATATTTATCAGGAAATCTAGTAAAATTAACAGAAATCTTAAACGAAAAATCTTCTTTGCGGAGATTTTTTGACGATGATGACATTTAAGGTAAAACTGGATTTTTCAGGAAGAGTCGCCTGAAAAAAAAATTCCTAAATACTTCTTTTACAGTTGATCACATTTTGTAACCGAAAAAAAAGGGACTGATATAATTAAACTAACTGATCGATAAAAGGAATGATCCTTTTTCAATTAATATTGAAACTAGTTGATACGGTCCTGTACAAAAGCCCAAGAAATCGTGACTAACCACCAGACTAGGTGGTTCAAATTGACAATTCTTGAGAAATCGAAGCAAAAGCTCGTGAAATCAGTTCTAATTAACATTAGATTCAAAGTAAGCAAACGAGTTTATTCGATTAGACATCCTAAGACCAGTAAAACTGATAAATGAAGCTTAGAAGTGACTTTTGACAACTTTACACACCAACGAATTCCCAACTTGCATTGGGGGTTGCAAATCCAATTTGCATTGCGGGTTGCGAAGTTTTTAACCCTTTCTTTGCTTTGTAAAGTTCTCAAAATTTAGTTCTAAATACCCAGAAACCATTTACTTGGTACATCAGTCGATTAAGTTCATTCTTACAAATTGACATTGATAGTTGACAGTTATTACATTAACAATATTTATAACTTCAGAAGAAATCACATTTTTTTAATATTACTGTCTATGAATATTAAGGAGCAACACATTTTCATCTGACCTTCCACATATCAAGAAATGACTTCTGCATGCTTGAATAATTACACACTTGCCAGACTTGAGTTAGTTGTATATGGAAGTAATAAGGTTCTTTAGCGGCATTTATGAACGCCAAGATTGGTATTAATATAGTAGCAGTTTGTCTATCGAGCTCAGTATTCTGTCACTTCTTGAGCTACCTACCGATCAGATACTGGGTTAATAGTTCTTATGAGTGATAGTAATTATAGGTTATGTAAAAAAAGAATGCACAATTTGTTTGATTATTCTTATTTGTTACTTGTTAAAGTTTTGGTATTTCAAAGTCAAATTTAAAAAATTAAAACGTAATTTCTAAATTATTTATCTGTCATTACAATCACTCACACTTAGTTGACTCTTTTTTCTTTTACAACTTAATCTTTTTAATTTCTAATAGATAATGCGTAATACGGTTATTTTTTATTTCTTTCTAAATGTCGTTTTATTCCAAAACTTCTTTTATTGCGGCAAAAATCTGTCCGAAACTTCAATTCCGGCCTAATCCCTGAATTACCGACGAAATCCGCTCATAAAGTAAAGTCAATGACCAAGAACAACTAACAGCCACCCTTGATGATCACGAAGTGTTTTCAGGAAAGGCGGTAGCAGGACAATTTGGTCCTTCTTCCGGTCGTACAGCAGAGTCAGCAGCTTAGAGTGCTGGAAGTGTGTCGAATAAATGTCGGTATCTAGAATTTTATCGTCAATTTTATTTGTGTCCGTTTTCCCGCCAACTTTAATGTTATTTTTTTAAATGACCGAAATCAAAATTAATACTGAATAGCATTATTCATTGAGCAAGACTTTTTGAAATAAATGGCTCGTTTTAAAATTATCATGCCCTTGTCACTCCCCCCATTTAAGTGCCAAGATAGAGATAAATCTTAACCTCAAATTATTACGAAGCATTAATTGAAACACGAGCTTTTAATATTAAGAACATAATTAATAATGTGGTGTGCCGTCTGAAAATACTTTCGTAATTTGTAAGTCTGACAGTTTCGAACCCACACTATGACGAGAACACAAGTGTCTCCTCACTGTAATTTACTTTAGATCCTTGGTACTGATATCACCAAATTTTCGTGTCTGCTCGCTAGATCTAATAAGTCGCTTCTGTATTTCTATCTTGGAAGCAGAACTATAGTACAGCCTAAACAAAATTACTTCATTTTTGTCATTTATAAACGGTTATAATTTAAAAAAATGTATAACTTTTCAGAAAACTGAATCACTATTAAATTTAGGAAAATATTTTATAACAAAATACTGAATAATTTTATAATTAAACCAACTAAATATTGAGTAAACCAGTAAGGAATTTTAATTTATTAGATTCGACATCCTAAGACCGGTTTCTGTCTTTCGACTTCATCAGTTAGGCTTTTCGAATCCAATAAATAAAATTCCAAACTCGTACAAGTCAATAGCTATATCCGCTATAAGATAACATTTCTAGATGTGCTACCATCTATGGTAAGAAGAGAGTATTGACATTAAATTTTGACTGAATCTAGTCAAGATGTCACTCTCTTCTTTTTTATCCCTTTCAGAGATTAATACAAAGTCTTAGGATGTCGAATCTAATAAATTAAAATTCCTTACTGGTTTACTCACTTTGTATTAATCTCTGAAAGGGATAAAAAAGAAGAGAGTGACATCTTGACTAGATTCAGTCAAAATTTAATGTCAATACTCTCTTCTTACCATAGATGGTAGCACATCTAGAAATGTTATCTTATAGCGAATATAGCTATTGACTTGTACGAGTTTGGAATTTTATTTATTGGATTCGAAAAGCCTAACTGATGAAGTCGAAAGACAGAAACCGGTCTTAGGATGTCGAATCTAATAAATTAAAATTCCTTACTGGTTTACTCACTTTGTATTAATCTCTGAAAGGGATAAAAAAGAAGAGAGTGACATCTTCACTAGATTCAGTCAAAATTTAATGTCAACACTCTCTTCTTACCATAGATGGTAGCAACTAAATATTATTTTCCTTCTCGCCTTTACATAAATTGGCTTTTCTGTTTAAGACACTATAGCTGCAATCAAAAGTGAAACATGAGAGGTCATCGGTTGCCTAGGTGTTCACAATAGATCACCAAATAAATTGTTTACTCTAAAATAATATATAAAAGGAAAATAACAACTATTTACTTTCATAAAGTCATATGGTAAAAAATACAATTTGTGTAAGTATTTTGCTGACTGAGAATTGGTCAAAATTATAAGTTATTTTCCGTATTAATACCACGATGTTTCTTTTTCTTTTTTTGCTGTATATGAACGAAAGTTTCGAATCTTGTGAGTCTGGCAAATCCTTCGTGATTGTAAATGTATAGATATATTTCATATTTAACAAAAGTTTTCATAGTGGCTCACTTCTAAATTAAAGTGTTGATTAACAATTTCACTTTCTTGTTACTAATTATTAATATTAGCGTAAAAATGCACATTTTCATTTATTATTTCATTAAATATACCATATATCTTCAAGCGATTTATTTCAACAAAATAATTAGAAATTACTAATTAAAAATGTTACTCGCCTAGAGTTAATTGTGCTTTTTATGTACTTTCCTATTCTACAATGGATGTATTTGGGTTTTAAAGTTGATGTTAAGATTTATTGTAGACATACATGAATTTTTGAACATTTTTAAAAATTACACGATTCTAAAACAATTTTTTAAACTTTCCAAGTTTGCCCAACAGATTTTAAAGAATAGAGTTAGAAAAATTGCAGACATGGAGTGGGTTTTATGTTATTGCCAAAGTACAAATACCAGATGGATTATCAATAAAAAAGATTTTTCCAAAAGAGAATACCAAAACCAATTACGTAACTAAAAATAGAAAATTTTAATATTGTATCCTCACAAAAACTAACACCAAAAACATTTATATTAAAAAATAAGCAAAACAGCTTACAAAACAACTAAAATGTTTTGAAATATAAAAATGACCTGTTTTTCCCTGAAACAACCTCGCAATCAAATGTTTAAAAATATGGGAAAAAAACGAGTATTAAAATAATTATTGTTATAAGTTTATAATTCAAAACTCACTGGAAGTAATTAGTAAAGAATGTACTAGCAATCTAGCCATTCTACATATACATCCATATTATGAATATTATTTGGTTTAACTAACACGAGTGTTTTCATTATCTCCTTCAGTAGTTTTCACAGAACTTGTCTTTTCATCTTTATCCATTTCTAACAATTTGTTTAAATAAGAGTTTAGCTCCTCTTTTCTTCTTGAACTGTAAACCTTTTCTTTCTAGCAGCTCTAAGTTATCTCTAAGATATCATCTCCAAAGTTAAGTTTTTGCTCTTTAGCCAGTCATTAGCTCTTTGCAGATTATCATTGTCTTGAAGTGCTTGAACAAGGAAAAAGTGTCCTTGTGAAAACTACTGAAGGAGATAATGAAAACACTCGTGAGAAAATACAAGATATCAAAGAAAAATGTGAAGACTATCTAAATGAGTTAAACCAGCTTTTTGTGAAGGTAGGTGATAGATGAAGATTATTTGTTCATTTCAGTAGCTATATTATTATTAACGGGGTGCTCCTATTATGTTATACAAAGGCTATAAGTTAAATAGAGATAGGCAAAACCAAGATCTAACGACAAGGTGGCGATGTTCTTCAAGAAAAAATAGCTTACACTGTTAAGTTTAAGATAAATTAATTTTGTTATAGTTCAAATTAATGTAAATATTAATCAGTTCGGTAAAGCTGCTTAGACTGGTACTGGTACTGGTAATTAAATCTTTAAATAAGTTTTCTCGTATTTGAAATTATAAATTTATTTAAACAAATAATGTGATGTAAACTATCCTTCGCTGTTATTGTTTTTGTTTCCGGTGTGAATAAATCTTTAGAGAAAAATACAATCTACTTGAATTAAATTAAGTAGTTATATAAAATTTTATTTAAGATTAATAATAGTTTTTCCATTTTTCTCATTCATTTTTGCTCTCTATTTCAACCTCAGCTACCTACATCACGACATAGGAAGATACTTATACATATAAAGTGTGAGAATCTCGCCGGGACAGGATAAGGCGTAAGAGTGATTTAAGAACTTACATTGTGTAGTTTATAGTATAGTCCGCAGGCGTTGCAAACGGGCTCACCGTTCTGGTTGCGCCTCCAGAGGGTCGTCGTCGTGGTCTTGCAGTTCGCGCAACTCGTCCCAGCCCTCCTCGCTGCACTTTGTAAACTCTGAAACAAAAATCACAAAGTTAATAAAATTGTATATTAAGGATTTTAAGGATATGTCTACCAAAAATTGGTTTAAGTCTCATTTTTATAGCTATTAAGAGAACTAGGGTTTTATATACAGTTATTACAAATATTTTACTAAAAGGCGACAAACTGCGGGCAAATGTATTACCTGCAAAATCAAAACAGGCATATGAGAAGGAGTACGTGGCTTTCACACAATGAAAATCGGCAAAAAGGGTAAATGAAGTGACGGAAGGCGTTAACTTGGCGTATCTTGATACAAGGGTAAGTTCCTTGTAATGTCCCTTGTTTTAACAAAAATATTGATGTTCTTAGATTAAATTATAGTCCCAAAAATTGTGTCCGGCTTCTTTGTGGCCAAAGTATTCAATGCTGAAGACTACTCTAAAGGCCAAGGATAATATTAATATTGAAAAATTTGGTTCTGTTGTTCCCTTTATAAAAAATTTGAATGGCGGTTGTCGTTCTAAGAAGTCAAAAGTGCTCTATTCTTTATTAAGGATTTGGAATCAACACGTTTCGCGATATTCCCAAAAAGATAGGGATGTTCTTAAAGTTGGAAAACCCAACTAATTACACAGGACATTCATTCCGACGCAGTTCGGCAACTTTATTTGCTAACGTAAGTACTAAATTTTGCATGAATAAATTTTAAATTAACAATTCATCTTTTGTAGGTGGAAATATTACTTCATTGAAAAGGTATGGGGGGTGGGAGTCATCAAAAGTTGCCGAATCCTTCATTGAAGAATCTTTGGAAGAAAAGGTTAAGATTGCCCGAACGGTATTTTTGAATGGCAGAGACGATGTTAATATAGACATCAGCAATCGGAATTGGAGCGACAATGCTCATGTGGAAGTTAGCAACCACAATTCACTCCCCAAAAGTGGAAATTGTAGCAACGATGCCGATGTGGGGGCCAAGAATAATAATATTAATCCACTCTTCGAAAGTGGCAATTTCCACTTTCATAATTGTAATTTTTACTGAATAAATGTTAAATATGGAAGCGTATTTTAAATATCTATAAAGTAAGTTACCATTGACTTAAAGTGATAGTTCTAATGGACCATAGTAACAGTATAAAGTGTCCAAGTAATAAAAAAAAATAAAATAGTCTGCGTTTGAAAAAAATTACTCTGTAACATTTTGAAGTTTGTGCATAATTGTGCCATCTAATAATGATTTTTTTTATGTAGTGGTTAATTAGTATTTTTTTAACCCTAGGGTAATTCACTATATTTTATGAACCAAATATTATGCAAAATAAATCATAAAATGTAGACAAAGCAATTCAGATAATGATAACTTAAGATCATCCAATTGAAACGCAATATTGTTAGCTATAATCTTTAACTGTTAATGTTTTTATCACATTGTTTATCATTATATATAATACCCATATGGTTAACAGAAAACTTTAAACAGCGTATTATTTGTTCTCGAAAACACACTGTTCATAATTCGCTTTATATACCATGAAGCAAAAACCAAATAAGGTACACGGCTGAACAAGCACCACAATTCCTCATCCTCTTTCCATAATTCCACCATATTTACCAACATAAAATCCTAAAATTATCTAGAAAATACGTTTTCACCCAGTCGGTAGAGCACGAAGATGATGTACTCCCAACCCATACCTTATTTCCTTGTTTGAAAAAAATTCAGTAACCACACGTATAAGAAGAAAAAAGAAAAGTTAACAACAGTCTAGAGCGGATTTCTTCTATCACTATAATTTGGTGAGGATCCGGAGCGGTATGCGGTATGCCAGGGGGGGCGAGCGGGGGGCGTATTACTTATATACCCGCGGTGCGTGGATAGGTAGAGTATCATCAGAGATTGATCGTGATAACGTTGCCATCTTGTTAACTTGTTAACGAAACAACTAATGAGTTTAGCCCGTAATGGACCATATTCGCGTGTGCAAGTCATACTTTTGACTTCAACGGTCATATACACGCAGAAAAATTAATTAGTACATATTTAATGTTATATATTGCCATTAGATGTTATTACAGAGTGTAAGGTAACAGTTTAATAATAAAAAAAATGATTAAGCGTACAGAAACGAAAGAAGAATACCTAGCCTTTATATTGTTATAAAATATCGAGTTTTATAAAAAAAAATTTATTTTAATTTAATTTAGATTCACAGAGTTCACTTTATTTATCTATACTTTGTTGAGTTCTGCCAAAGTACAGATTTATTGAAAACTGATAAAGAAAAACTTGTAACTTGTTCATTGCCCAAATAAAAAATTTGATCACCCTTATAATATTTCCTATACTTCTTTCTAAAAATTATGCAAATTTAGTATTTTTCCCTCTTTTGCCAAAATTTATACTAATATAAAGTTATAATTTTTATTAAAAACAAACTAGAATTACAACAAAGAACTTTTTAACAAAATAATGAAAAATGGACTATCTAAATATAATTCATTCACTCTTTATAGTTAAATGAAAAGACATCCAGCTGTCACAAAAAAATATTGTCCAAAGAAAAAAGTAAAAGTCTATTAAAAAAATTAGATTCATTAACAAACTTAAAAGAAAAATCAAATTGCTTTAACAACTATACTAAAAATAATTTTTTTTAACAGCCTAGTAGATATTTGTAATTTTAAATAGGGAAAAGGAAAGCAAAACTAAAATTAAAAACAAATCCACAATAACTACAAACAATCCAAATATCTTTTTTTTAAACCGTACACCACTTCACAGTTCTTTAACTTCCTTCTGCGAAAAAACTATCCTTTTCTTTATTACAAAAGTCTATTTCCTCCTTTCAAAATCAAATCCATCTTACGCCAAAAAACATCTTAATACAAACCATCTTTAATTATAATACATCATTCAAAAAACATATAAATTGTGGGAAAACTGCAAAATATTATATGTGCTGCCATCTATGATTAGAAGAGAGTATTGACAATTACTAAAAGCAAAAAATTCCCGGTGTATTGGGGTTGCATACACAATTTGCATTGTGTGTTGCAAAGCTTTTATTTGACTGATTCTAGTCAAAATGTCACTCTCTTCTTTTGTATCCTTTTCAGAGATTAATACAAAGTTAGAAAACGAGTAAGGAATTTAATTTATCAGACTCGACATCCTACGACCGGTTTCTGCCTTTCGGCTTCGTCAGTTAGGCTTTTCGAATCCAATAAATAAAATTCCAAACTCGTACAAGTCAATAGCTATATCCGCTATAAGATAAAATTTTTAGATTTAGAAAAATTCCCGGTGTATTGGGGTTGCATACACAATTTGCATTGTGTGTTGCAAAAATTTTATCTTAGAGCGGATATAGCTATTGACTTGTACACTGCGCGTCATATAAAAATGGTACAACTCTTATAATCGAAAATAGAGTTTTTCTAGGTGTGTAAATGCATCTTTTAAAATGTGTCAATACTAAACTAGTTTTTATGTTATAATTTCTAGGGCACTGATGTCAGGTCAACAAAAATTTTAGTAGATGTAACGATAAAATTAAATTTTTTACAGCAATAAAACGAGATGGAGAAATTAAAAATTTCAATTCAATAATTAATAACTTGTCATAGCTCCATTACTATTAAATTTTCATCTTTTGCCAAGCTATTTTGGAAATTATTCGGATTTGATCAACTTACTTAAATGGGCTGGCATTGTGGATATGCGCTTTGACAAATTTGACAAATGTGACGGTTATTTTGATTGATTAATTAAGTTAGGTTTACATTGGGAACAAAAAGTATACCAGTTTTATATGACGCGCAGTGTACGAGTTTGGAATTTTATTTATTGGATTCGAAAAGCCTAACTGACGAAGCCGAAAGGCAGAAACCGGTCTTAGGATGTCGAGTCTGATAAATTAAATTCCTTACTCTTTTTCTAACTTTGTATTAATCTCTGAAAGGGATACGAAAGAAGAGAGTGACATTTTGACTAGAATCAGTCAAATAAAAGCTTTGCAACACACAATGCAAATTGTGTATGCAACACCGGGAATTTTTTGCTTTTAGTAATTGTCAATACTCTCTTCTAATCATAGATGGCAGCACATCTAAAAATTTTATCTTATAGCGGATATAGCTATTGACTTGTACGAGTTTGGAATTTTATTTATTGGATTCGAAAAGCCTAACTGACGAAGCCGAAAGGCAGAAACCGGTCTTAGGATGTCGAGTCTGATAAATTAAATTCCTTACTCGTTTTCTAACTTTGCAAAATATTATTTTACCATCCAAATTTTA
This sequence comes from Crepidodera aurea, assembly GCA_949320105.2. Taxonomy (NCBI): domain Eukaryota; kingdom Metazoa; phylum Arthropoda; class Insecta; order Coleoptera; family Chrysomelidae; genus Crepidodera; species Crepidodera aurea. Next base: position 16,115,991 of record OX439477.1, on the reverse strand, counting down.
CATTTAATTCTTTATCCCCCTTCTCAACTTTTTTCAATCAATTATTGTTGTAGCTTACAAGAAAAAATAAACAACAGCGGTACTTCTAGCTATTAAATATGTTTTCAAGATTAAATATCATATATCGATTGTTACTTTGGTTATATTTTTTCTAGATTAGCGAGTATAATAACAATTGTTTTCTTAGTGTAGGTATTTAATTCTTACACACTTACTAAGTGCACTTCAGGGCACGTTTTGCGGCCCCAATTATAACCACTACCACTTTTGTTTATATTAAATCGATTGTACACCGACAACAAACACTCTTTCTACGAGGTATAATCGGAATTTGTTAGGTACCACTACGACGCTGTGTACCAATACATGCCTTCATTCGTGAGTAATACTTTCTTGTTCGTTGTTTTTTCTTTTTTTTTGACAGTATCGTCTTATGTACTGTGATGGTGTTCAAAATACACGATGCATTTTATTACTCGTACACGATTTTGTGTTGGTATGTTAATATGTTTGGATGATATCGATGTTTTGTTTGATTTGAATCGGAGAATGATAGTTGGTGTTGCAACAAAAAGGTTTGTCGGTTTATTAGACCTGCTTTTATATGTCAAATTATATAGTTAATTATAAGTATGTTTCAAATACAGTACACACCCTCAGATAACTAATAAAACTTATCAATTAAGTATAAAAGAATGTTAAAACAAACATACAAGTGGATCGAAGTAATTAAAAAGGAATCGGACAAGGATATTGTGAATAAATAACGTCTGAGAGTAATACTAATTTATTATTATTAAAAGGTATTTAAAATGTTCCACATTTATTTCATGGTATACTAATTTAGCATTTTTTCTCTGATACACTTTAAATTTGAAGAGTTTTGCTCATTTTTCTAAAACAGACTTGTTAATAAGGATGAGGGAGCCCACTGTATAATTTTAAATCAAATAAAACTAAAAAATGAACCATTAAATAACGGGATTACAATGGTAGTTTAATATACAAGGACGAGAAGTGTTTTTCCAATATAGACGCTCAAAGGGCATCGAAAAATTTCCAAATTGGCCGACATTAAAAAGCCATGCATTTACCATAAAACTAAACTCTGGGATGGTATGTAGCAACTCTATCAGAAGACAAAAGACCATAATGGGTGTTTTGCGCAACAATGCCAGCAATAAAAATAATTAATAGAATATTACCAGGCCATTGTTTCGAATTTGGTGAAAACATTTTGCTGTAACAACTATGGATATTCGTGTCGGCGAATCGCCGTTATGGCGTTATTATGCAAAAGTGTAATTAACATAAACAAGGATATTGTGGAAACTGCCTATAAATCCGCTCCGGCGCACCGATGGGATGAGGGGATCGTTAACATTGTCAACTCAATTAAAAACGATTTAATTTGAATATGTTTCTAATACTATGTTATTTATTTTGACTATTCCCTCGTCTTAATTTCCACCAATCGCAAACGCGCAATTTTGTATTACAAATGGTTTCTAGATGATTATTTTTTTCATCTGTCAAAACAGTCAGATTTTGTGGTTTCAGCCAATAACAACTCAGGATCCTAGCCAATCATTGTGTTTTATACTGATTATTTTTTTCATCTGTCAATACAGTCAGATTTTGTGGTTTCAGCCAATAACAGCTCAGGATCCTAACCAATCATTGTGTTTTATACTGATAAAACCGCTTCTTCGTATTTGTTTCTTGATTAAACTGTGTTTACCTTTTTTGAAATGTCAAATGTAAACATTTAACAATTTTTATTATACTAAAATGTATTGCAAATCTATGTTAATAACCAAATTTCAAAATGTATTTGTAAACTAACCTGTTTTTATTAGTTGATTTCAAAATGCCTTTAACATTTTTACATAACATAACACTAAACTTAAAATTAATTAAATTAAGAAAGACTTCATTTCATTCTTCTTCTTCGCTTTTATTTACGGCGTTTCGCGGGGTAGCCAGTCAAAAAATCGCCTTGGTGGCCCTGTATGTAAAACTATAACAGCCTAACAGCTGAGGTTTCAATTTAAATTGGTAAAGAAAATTTTCAATATTTGTGTGTAAAGTGCCTTTTGCATAAATGACTTGTTCTCTGTTTTTAATACAAAATGATTCAAAAAATAATCCTTTCAAATACGACTCGTCCTCTGAAATTTTATAGATTAAATTTTTGATCTTCGTACTCAAACGCCTTTATTTTAGGCAAAACCACTCAAACAAACTGATTTAAGATAAAATCACTCGTCCTGCGGACTCGTGATTTTATCAATCAGTTTGTTTTCGTGGTTTTTCCAAATAAAGCCGTTTTCGTGAAAACCAAAAATTTAATCGATAAAATTTGGAGGACTCGTGGTATTACCTTTGATAAAACCGCTTCGTCGTTTTTGTTTTTTGATTAAACTGTGTTTACCTATTTGAGATGTCAAATGTAAACATTTATCAATTATTATTATACTAAAATGTATTGCAAATCTATGTTAATAACCAAATTTCAAAATGTATTTGTAAACTAACCTGTTTTTATTAGTTTATTTCAAAACTCCTTTAACATTTTTAGATACCTCACTTTAACACTAAACTTAAAATTAATTAAATTAAGGGGGACTTCATTTCATTCTTCTTCTTCGCTTTTATTTACGGCCCCGTTTCGCGGGGTAGCCAGTCAAAAAATCGCCGTACAAAAAATTTTCAATATTTGAGTGTAAAGTATCTTTTGCATAAATGACTATGTTCTCTGTTTTTAATACAAAATGATTCAAAAAATAATCCTTTCAAATACGACTCGTCCTCTGAAATTTTATAGATTAAATTTTTTATTTTCATACTCAAACGCCTTTATTTTAGGCAAAACCACTCAAACAAACTGATTTAAGATAAAATCACTCGTCCTGCGGACTCGTGATTTTATCAATCAGTTTGTTTTCGTGGTTTTTCCAAATAAAGCCGTTTTCGTGAAAACCAAAAATTTAATCGATAAAATTTGGAGGACTCGTGGTATTACCTTTGATTATTTTTTTCATCTGTCAAAACAGTCAGATTTTGTGGTTTCAGCCAATAACAGCTCAGGATCCTAACCAATCATTGTGTTTTATACTGATAAAACCGCTTCGTCGTTTTTGTTTTTTGATTAAACTGTGTTTACCTTTTTTGAAATGTCAAATGTAAACATTTATCAATTATTATTATACTAAAATGTATTGCAAATCTATGTTAATATCCAAATTTCAAAATATATTTGTAAACTAACCTGTTTTTATTCGTTTATTGTATCACACATCACAGCTCCATCCATAAATTCGTTTAAAACTAACTTAATGTCAAAACGTCTAAACGTTACACTTAATAAATAATCTTAAATGCCTACTACTAGATAGGCAACTTATATTACGTTTGTAATATTTGGCGTTTAAATGTAAAAGAAAATATCGACCTTTGAGTGTAAAGTGTCTTTCTCTGTTTTTAACACAAAATGATTCAAAAAATAATCTTTCAAAATACCACTCGTCCTGTCAAATTTTATAGATCAAATTTTCGGTTTCCATACTCAAACGCCTTTATTTCAGACAAAACCACTCAAACAAACTGATTTGAGATAAAATCACTCGTCCTGCGGACTCGTGATTTTATCAATCAGTTTGTTTTCGTGGTTTTTCCAAATAAAGCAGTTTTCGTGAAAACCAAAAATTTAATCGATAAAATTTGGAGGACTCGTGGTATTACCTTTAAAAAAACTGTATGACAGCTGCTGTCAGTAGTTTTTTCGAGTTTACCCGCCGTAAAACTTGACAGCTGTTGTCACCAAAAATTACAATACCTTTGATAACAATGGTCTCCTAGGACACCAGAAAACGACGCTAAACAATTTTGTTGTCAATAAATTTTGTAATATTGTTTTTAAACAGTGCTAGTCAGCTTATGTAGTGAACATAAGTCGCTTTGGAACTGATTCTATGAATAATATAAATGTCACTGTCACTGTCAAATGTAACAAAAATGGAACAAAAATCCTTGCATTTCATGTGACACATGCAAAAACTTAATATGTACTGAGCGTAGCGAACTCAGCGCATCAGAACTACGATGCATGCCCCTACAAAAACGAACATTGAAATTTAATTGCAAGAAATGCAGAAAATTCGAGTTGTTGGAAATCTTGCAGATTGCAATTAATGATAAATCAAAGATAATAATGGATCAAGAACTAATAATTGAACTGCTTAAAGAGAAAATCAAGAATTTTAAAAAAGTCAACAAAATAATCAGTAGTAATACTATAAGTACTTCAAAATAATCAGGTTATACATCGATAACTTGTTGCATAATTACAAAGAGTGTCAGTTTGACAGCTTAAATAATCCGACCGCGAAGCGGGAGGATTGTTCTGTCAACTGACACGATTTGTAATTATGCAGGAAGTTTGAGATGTATAACCGTATTTATTTTGAAGTACGTATAGTATTTGATACGATTATTTTTTGAGTAAATTAAGTAAATATAAACAATTTATTCATTTAAATACAAATTGGTACAATGAAAATAACAATTATTATATACTAGGTATTTGAACCTGTACCATTTTTAAAATTGACTCATATTTGAACAATTATTGATAAACGTGACGGTCCTATTAGTTTGTGTATTGTATATTGATGCCGATGTGGTTACTACGGAAATGAAATTATTGTAAAATTTTCGATTGGTGGAGCTACTCTATGCATAATCAGGTATTATCAGTAGTAATACCCCTAGGGCCTTGATAATACCGAGATAATTTTGTCATAGAGAATGCTGAAAGCGTGTTGCTTGATAATGGCCCGAGGCCGAAGGCCGAGGGCTATTATCCTTAAGCAACACGCTTGAAGGATTCTCTATGACAAAATTTTGAGGATTTATCAAGGCCCGAGGGGTATTCGATAAGATAATTTTTTACTTTGTAGATTTAAACATTTTTAAACTAGTTGTCAGTTTGACGTTTAATTAATTTTTAATCAAAAACTTGACTTGCTGAAAACACCAAACTGAAAACACCACATGTAGGGTGTTATCGCTGTAATCCATAGCTGATTGGATGAAATTTGACACATGACTCTAAATTAAGTAATTTGATTGGTTACAATAGTTAGTAAAAAATTATCGAAATTATACGAGGTAACTTAACTAAATTGAACGTTCTGATTGGTTAAAAATTACACGAAAAAAATAATCAAACATATGTTAATGTTTTAAAAAATAATCAAGGAAATTCACTGACCAATCTTCCTGATAAATAACTATTAATTTTTATTATTTACTAATATTGTAATTGTATTGAAATTTCATAAAAAATGTGTTATAATCTGTTCAAAATTTTGTAAAATTGCACATACAGGTGCATCACCTAGGTGCAAAAAAATAATTTATGTTATATAAAATAATGTATGATTATGATAATGATGAAACATTTTTGGTATTGTGGTTTAATTATGTTTAAATAAATAAATAAATGAATATTGATCTGGTGATGGAGAAAAGTGTACCGTACAATACAGTTAAAAAGGCAAAGAAATTTTGGAAACTACAAGTTTAGAGCAACTAAACCTAATCCTGAAAGATTGGGCGTGGAATATGAAGGAAGAAAACGGTGAAAATTACAAAGAACTAGTTGTGAAGACAATGTGGAACACCGTTGCAAAAAAAATGCAAGAGATGTAATTTATGAAGTGAAAAATAATTTTTGATCCATTTAAAGATATTATCTTCAAGTCTAGTAGGGAAGCTCGTAATGCGAAACGAAGGAATTTGCAGATGTGCGCCAATAAAAGAAAATAGAGTTCTGCTTCATTAAAATTGGAAGAATACTACGCAATGGTTTTATTATGGGACGAAGACACTCCGGCGGGACTCCAGAGAAAATTTTACCATATCGCTTCAGTAGAACTTGCCTGGAGAGGTGGAGAAGCAGTCAATTGCAGAGTTCATTATTTTAAAGAGGAAGTGGATAATTCTGGGATTAAAACAGGTAGATAACATAGTTACATAATTTTTAAAATAACTGATTTTCAAAAATCCTACGTTTTAGGAAGAGCAGAATATAATCCCCTCTTCAATAAAACGGCCCAGGGTGGAGAAAAAAAATGGCAGATAGTAAATGGCTGGTCCCCAACAGGAAGAACCCTACCTTTTGTCCAGTCCGTCTTTTTATTCTATTCTAATGGTTAAACATTCATCTAGAATAAAACTTGTAACAACAATTAATTAAAATTACTGGCCACAGTTCAGCCAACTCAATTAAGCTTTATCTGCAAATGGATAATTAGCATTATTCCAACATCATCAACACCCTTAGAAGTGACGCCTCAGAACCTCCAGCTAAAAACCAGAAAACAGAAGATCCTGCAGCCACTGATCGAGCTTCTCACATTCGTGCAGGTGCAAAAATCCTCGTCTTCGACTCGGATTTTTGTTGCAACCAGCACTCACGCTTCTTGTTAAAATATTACTTAGCAACGTGTTTTTTCGATTTTTTTCGGAAAAAATAGGTGCCCTTATGATATTACTTAAGATAAATCATACTTCAAGCAAAACAGTTGATCATCAACTTCATATTCTGATTTGCGAAATGAAAAATTGATCTAAATATCTCGATTCATTCAACTTATCATCAGTGACAAAATTTATCGAAATTGTGTTTAGCAAAAAGCTATTTATTCTCGAAACCTTCCTGTCATCGACATTTTCAATCCCCCGGCGAATCCGGAATTATGAATAAAAGAAACCCGTCGTCATGAACAATGCGATGATCGCAAAATTTCGTTCAATTCGAGGAATAAAGGAAGCTAAAAACGATCGTAGTGAGCTCGGATCAGCAAACAATCGAGCATCGAATCCAAAAAAGGCAGCGCCTATCGCGATGTGATCTACACTGATGGGAATCAATCGTATCCATCAGCCGCGTCAATCAATGCCACACGTGTCAATCAGCTCGGACAGTTGTTGTGGCTTGTCGTACACGCTTGCTTTACGGTTGGCAACAGTGCTTATTCTCGGATTCTACCATTTTACCAAAAGATCTGCATGTCCGATATCTATTGGCCGCATAAGGATCAAATTATTTTCTATTCCTTCCTTTATATAAATACCCAATGTAGATCTAGTTGTTGCTAATGACTGACTAGATAATGCTAACCCATAATTGTCAACCAATGTCAGTTTTTAATGTTGGTAATCAGTAATTCTGTGAGTGGTTCTCTGATTCGTCTACCAATCTTATTGATAACCATTTATTTTATAAAGGACTTGCTAGCGAGAGAAAATATATAAATTACATCAGTCTCTTTAGGCTCGATTTTCAGCGTATTTTCGCATGAAATAGTGTCAAAGTTTCACTGTAAGTACAGTACATCTTCGATACATCATTACATGAATTATGACAGCACGTAGCTTCCAGGCTCGTTAACTTCCACACAATATAATTGGCTAACTATAACTTGTCAACCGTTTAAGCTGTTAAATTATTTACGACAAGAAATCAAAAACATGTAATAACAGTTTCTGCCTATAACATTAACGTTTAAATATATCAACACGAGTTGCTACCTGGCCATATTATTACTCACTCTTAGTCGATTTATCATTTTTTTCATTTGCGTACGAGTTAAAAGCCCGAAATTGATGTGTCAAACCAGAAGTTGGACCAGTGGCGTACGTAATAAGTGAGTTACATAAAATCTGTAGAGTAGAGAGTAGAATTTGCAGATTCTGCACAGATCTCAATTTCTAGACTCATCTCGTCGTATAACATCTACAAAGACAGTGGAACTTGTTTATTTCATACTCATGCAGACTTCTTTAAAGACTCAAAAAGACTGAAACAAGTAGTCATACCGCCTGATGGCTTCTCAAAAGCAACAATCTAGTTATGTCAATATAACTACCATAAGTTGGAGAGACATAGCAACCATTGGGTCGAAAGAGAGAACGATAATCCTCGATAGGAGGCATGACAAAAGGGCTTGCCACACTGAAACAGCAAAGTGGAGAAATGGTGAATATGCAAAACCAACAATGACAGATGTATGTATTGCCAAGATCGGGATAATGCGGAACATATGCTATTCCAGTATCCTCAGAGAAAATAAGGATCATGTGAAGGCTCAGTCACCAAAAAATACTCATATTCGAAAGATGTGTATCGTTATGTGTGAGTCCCTTTCAACTAGATATCTCTCTAGTTTTCCAATATGTTGCATAGCTAAGGAGTTACCCAAGAATGCGCAACTTGTATTTTCATTTTCAACTATTAAGAAAATAGAAAATAAGTTATATCTATTACTTAACAATATCAAAATCTTGGCATTCAGTTAAAATTTGACTCATTCCTTATGAGACACCCTATATAAAGTAAAATTTCAAAAATCTAAAAAAGGGTGTAAGTAAAAATTTACGGTCCCAATACCGGGAATATTAAAATTATAAAATTTAATTTGTTTTTTATATTGATACGCCTTTGCATCCAATTGATAGAAAGAGAGAAAACGAAAAACTGTTTTTGCAAAGATCGAAACGTTTAAATCAATTTCTTGTAGAGGATACTGAAGTTAATGTTGCTGTCGACTACGAGATTGTTTATTTCTGCCTGTCTCTTTTGAAATTGTTTATTGGGTAAGTTCTTCGTTTTCTTCTTTGCTCTCGAGGAAAGAAATTCTTCGATCGAGACAAGTAAGTACTACTTTCAAATACTTGTAAACGCTGATTCGAGTTGACGTAAACAGACATTGAAAAAATTGTATTCACGGAGTATTTTTAATACCCTGAAGTTGAAAGTATTTTGTTAGATGGAGTAGTCATACGTAGTCGGCTACTGTATTATTGTTTCCTTTTTTGTTAGATTATATTCAGATCGCGGATATACGATTTTTAAACTATATTTTGCACAAAGCTGGAATTTTTAAAATAAGGTGTCAGCGGCGTACATTATTTTTTTTTTGAAACGAAAAAAATATTTTCTAAACAACGTAAACATCATGAACCCTAGTAGTAGGAGGTTAGAAATTTTTTTTATAGGGTTTATCAGAACTATAGTCTTTGTTCATTGCGACTATTTCCTATTTCCAAATGGGTTAAAAAGATTTACAAGAACGGTTCAATCGACGAAGAAAAACAAGCTGTGTGGGAGAATTTTGACACCAAAGACAAACAATAAAAATAAAAATAATTTTGATATGTTCTGCCTTGTTTTATAGCTTCGGCTACGGATTTATCAGCCCGTCCTCGTAGCATTAGTTTAGATCACTACTGACAAAAACATATTTGAAAATTCACTGACCCAAATGATAGAAAAGTTTTTTTCTTAAGAACCTAACAGGTAACTTTTTGAATTGTACTTTCTTCGAACGAAACCGCTCAAAGGAAGGTATGTAGAGTGGCAAATTGAGTCCTATTGTACGTTTTATCGATAAAATCTCAATCCTGGCGACATTTTTTTTAGAAATGAACTATGCCGAAAGAATGTTGGAGAGCGTACTACACCGCGGTCCAATGGCCTTGCTAAAAAGAAGAAAAAGTACCGATTTGAATGGATTAATCATTACCCGGCATTCTTAAACAAAAAGTGCACTACGTCGGGGATAAAATAAAAAGCTAGAGGTTTGTGTCAAAAAGCTTTTAAGTGACAAAGGACTCTTTTTTTTTCAAACGTCAGTTGCAGTAAAAGTGTGTCCATTCAGTGATCATTCGATTTAAGTGGTATATTGTCATATTCCATGGCTGTCTACCTGATTTCTTGAGTGAATCTCTTTTTACAGAGCCGTATTGACAACTTTTCCTTTCAGGAAGATAACCATCATTCATCTCGAAATATATTCATATTGATTATTTTTGAAGTTATAATCAAGATAATAACACTGAGGCCGGATAAATGAAAATACTTTGTATGTATTAGAAAACTGCTTGTTCCTTATTGTTACCTCTAAAACAATTCATTTATAAACATCTAAAAAATCTCTTTTTATATTTAAAAGCTTGAAAAATACAAAAATAATTTTGGCAAATGTGTGCACCTACAAGGATTATTGTTTTGTATGTTTTGATTTTTCCTCCACAGCATCTACTACTGCAGCCTTTGAAAAATAAGGGGATAAATTTGGGGAATAGGGTGGTCAGCCATTACATATATAAAAAATATATCATATAGCAATGCCAATTTGTTTAACACTGCTTTAACTTTGTTTTTTTTTTAATTTTATTTGTTTAAAATTTATTTTTTTATGAAAATTTTATTTTTCCACTATAATTTTGGTCCAATGCTATGAACGTTCTATAACGATGAAGCATTTGATGGCAATTTGTTTCTTAAATCTCATCTCACAGATATTTCTGAATTTTTCGTTCGTATATGTTTTATTTTTTCAGATAATTTTTATTTACAACCAGCCCTAAATTTACCAATATTCCAAATTACTTTTTACTTATTTTAAATTCTAATGTAAAATGCTATATACTCATTAACATTGGGTGCGAGATTTGATCATTTTCCCATGTAAATTCCATCAAAAAACAATAGATAGAGTTCACACTCCGGTTCTGTCTACCCACGCATCGGTTTCTTGAGCTGGCTCGACCACCACTAGTGTCATCTTTCAAGTATCAATCAGAATTAATGTCAAATTTGTTTTTATACGATTACTCAGCCCAAATAACGCAACTTCTTTGGCGGGACTCACTTTTGACTTGACAGACTTCACAAGAAGATTACGACTAAACAAAGTGCTTCGGAAACATGTGTCACATTTATAATTCGGATTTTTTTAAGTTCGATCTTTTTGTTAAGGTTGCATTACAACTAAGGCCTCTACGGTGTGATTATAATAGTCCAGTCGTAATTGAACAGGCGATAGAGAGCTGACGTGCCATCTGCTGGTCTCAGTTAAAATAACTGTTGAACTATTAATACAGAAAATAATCAACAAATAGTACTAGCGGGTAAAGTAATAGAAGAAAATAAAGAATTCCGTCGATATCTTTGGAATGTTTTACATACCGCCCACTAGGTGTCACTTAAAATATCGAATACATTGTTGCTTTTTAAATCTACATTTATGCCCTTTCTATTGAGCCTAATTTTTTGAAAATCGGTTCATATAGTAGTTACAGTCATTTTATATACCTATGGCTTAACACATGTGAGGTTGCGTCACTTTCATCATTATACTTGTTTGCTAATTTGCAGCCATTTCTTCCGGTCTCTTGTTTTCTCCTTCCGTCTTGTACTTCCTGCCATTCTTAAGTCCACTTCTACCTTCTACCATTTCGATTTGGATCTTCCACATCTTCTTTTTCCTCCTGACTGCCATAGTAGCATAGCATTTGTTTCTACCTCTGGTCATTGTCTCCATATATGTCCCAGCCAGTTGATTCTTTGAGTTTTAATTTTCTTTATTATATCTTCACCATTCAGTTCTTCTAATATTTCTTGATTCGTTCTCCTGCTCTCCGATTTTCACTGGACCCAGAATTGTTCTTATTATCTTTCGTTCGTTATCTTCTCCTATTTTCGTCATTGTAATCGTTTCTGCATACATCGTCTTATTATTATTCTGCACGTTCATCTTTTCTTCGATCTCCATTACTTATCATGATAAATGACAGTTGACAAGTGACTTTTAAAATAACTAATAAAGGTTGATAATAAGCGACAATTGACACTGACAGACAAGCTTTTCTTTAGAATTAAATTTAATTAACATGTTTTATAATTAAACAGGAAGCATTTTAAAAGATATTAAAATATTTTTTTTTTGTCAAACACTATGATTAAATTTATATTCATCCTGTAGTATTTTAAATAACTGTGCCGTTTGCCGAAGGCGATAGAAGTACGGATTCGCTCTACTAAGAAAATTAAGTACTTACTTCGCCATTACAAAGGCAAATAAAGTTATATCTAGATTATGTATCTATCTAGTGAGTAATTGAATTAAATTTATTGCCGTGGATAATAAGCGTTTTCCCATATTGTGTATCTATGGTACAATGCACGATTTTTGTGTGTCTGTAACACTGAAAATGTTTTTAATGGCAACTGTCATGCTATTGTTAATTAGCCAGTAGAGACTGGAACTAAATTACCAGTCTACTACGTTTCATTACAATTTACAATTAGTAGATATAAATTATTATTTCCATGTTCAACATTTTATTACTACATGTACGAAATTCATGCTAAAATTAATTGATTTTATGTAAAAGAATTATATTTTAATATTTTTACTTTCTTAAACAAAATGAGAAACACATTTTGCGCTTGAAATATTAAACCATTATCTTCTATCGAAAAATATAAATAGATAAAAGAAAAGAGAATGTGATAAAATGAGATCATATAAAGGACGATTAGAACAAACATTCCAAAATTGTAAGAACACGAAAATATTACTAAAACTGTTAAGAGATTTTTTCCAAGTCCAATAATCAAACATATCAAACAAAATGGCCAGATAAAAGAAAATTAAAAGGTAATAAAGCAAGAAAAAAGTACCAAGCTGAAAGAAACAATTAAAATTATGAATTGTATAAACATAGAAGAAAGAAATCAAACGCTTTAGTATCATCAAAGAAGGGAAAGATTTGAAATAAAATATGGAAGAAAACTCTGAATAAAACAATAAAAATTACATACACATACACATTGTTAAAGGAGTTCTTGAATGGAGGCCAGATGTCAAATATCTGGGACTCATACTAGATAATAAACTCACCTGGAATAAGCACGAAAAGGAAATAACCAGCAAAGCCACGAAAGCTCTAATAGTGTGCAGAAATTTTGCGGAAAAAATTGGGGATATAACCCAAATATCCTGCAGTGGATGTACACGTCAATAGTGAGACCGGCCATCACTTATGGAGCAGTAGTCTTGGGCAGCAGAACTAAGCTGGCCAGTACAAAGGCAAATCTAGCGAAAATCGAAAGACTAGCCTGCGTATGCATAACAGGTGCAATGAGAACGTATCCAATGGCCGCCATGGAGGTAATCCTAAGCCTTACACCCCTCCATATAGTAGTGGAGAGTATAGCGATAAGGACAACCTACAGAATGACCAGAGAAGGATCATCCAAACGCAAGTTTCGATTCCTTCCTGGAAATCACCAAACCTGGGACATGCCCCAAGATGAAATGACAAAGAAGGTTAGCTTTGTGAAAGAATTCAACACAAACGTAAGTAACCGAAGCGAATGGGACAAAGATACCATCCCAAAACTCAAGAGAAGTGCCATTAAATGGTACACAGATGGTTCTAGAACAACAGAAGGAACAGGAATAGGAGTATATGGGCCTGGAACCAAATATTCCGAAAGGTTAGGCAAATCTCCGAGCATTTTCCAAGCTGAGATATACGCCGTCGGAAAATGTGTCCAGTTCAGCATAGAAAGAAATTTTCGCAGGCAAGAACAACATTGTTACCCTCCTATGGGTTGCGGGACATACTGGAGTGGAGGGTAATGAAATAGTAGACGTACTCGCAAAAAAGGGGCTGAAACACCATTTCTGGGACCTGAACCCTTCTGCGGATTAAGCACCAGTACAATACTTGATGAACTTGGAAAAGAAGTAAATAAGAAAAGGTCCCAATACTGGATAGGACTACAAGGAATGAGGCAGGCCAAGACACTACTGGGGAACTATAACCAGAAGAGATCTGACGACTGCATCAGTAACAGTAAAAATGAGCTCAGAATACTAAAGGGTATCCTAACAGGGCTCTGCCGTCTTAGAGGCCACCTAAAGAAACTCGGATTAGTAGACAAAGAAGAATGCAGATTCTGCGAGGAAGAGGATGAAACCTCTATCCACATTCTCTCAGAATGCATTACCCTGCAAAATCCAAGGGTACGATACCTTGGAGAATATCAAATAGAAGAGGAAGATCTACCTAACCTGAAGCCTACCGACATCCTAAACTTTTTGAAAGTAAAAAGGACTGGAGGAACTGCTCTAATCGTTGAGACATCCTTAACGACTGGGCAGCAGTAGGGGGCACAATAGATCTTATAGGTCGCAGTGTATCGACACCCCATCACAGATAGATAGATAGATAGATGGGTTTATAACAAATTAGAAAATTTTTTTTGTTAATTTTGTATGGGAATTGGCATAAACCATGTTTTTAGATTTTTGAAATGTTGAAAATTATTATATTTTTATTTAAACAATTGAAAATAATTTTAATCACCTTTTACTTACCTGAGCTGTGCGCAGAACAATAAAATTTTAATTTAAAGTATCTCAGGAAAATTTTTTTTTAATTTGGATTCGATTTTGTTGAACCCCTTTTTCCCACATCACTGTTGATGTTAATATTTATGATACTTGGTTCTCTGACCTTAATTGATCCTCTTCCTTTTATTGAAAATGTGCATGGGCAGTGTTCCTTTTCAAAATTGAATAGATCTTGAACGAACTTATGGATTCTTCCTAAGTCCTTAACTTTTGACGGTCTACTACGTCACCGTGACGTCACAAATACACCCTTAGGTAAGTCAACTGGTTTTATGTTCTAATTAAAATTAAGGCTTACAAGAAAACAACAGCTACGTCGCTACTAACTACCATATGATTCTCTGTAAATTTGGACAAAACTCTTGAAATCAAAAATATGTTTTTCTTTTCTCATCAAAAAATTTTTCTCCCCAATTGTTTTAACAAAACTTTCAAATTTCTGTTGCTAGATAACGAACAAAACCAATCACATTATTTCTTATTTAGTTACTATTGCAAAGATTTAATTTAGTTCCATTTTATATTACATTTTATGTTTATCAGATTATATAATTTTTATTATTAAAGATGAAGTACCTTTCTTTTAAACCCTGGTAGTTAGTTTTATAAAATTTTGATTACATTATTAATTAGTAACCTAAGTTGGCACCATTGGTTTTCTCTTTTTATAGTTGCCTACAGTTTCTCTTTGTCAAATTAATTTTTAAATATACAGGATGCCCCGAAATTATAATGGTAATAATAAATTTAATTACAACATACACTCACTTATTATGAGTTCAATTTTTCCTGGTTTAGAAATTTTGAAATAAAATTAAAGGAGTCGTTTAAATAAAACTCTTAAATCCATCCATTCGACCTCCAAGTCGATTGCATGCTACGTCGAAACCGTTTTGTCTTAATCTTTATTACCGGACGTTTATTCTTACAAAAGCGAATCCCACCCCGACAACACTCAAATCTATTTATCTTCTAATCAATCACAGTCGACGTTGATTAGGAGACTGTCCGGCTCGAAGGACCAAATTCGTCTGCAAAGAAATTTCGCTGATGAGGGAACGTATAAATGCGAGAAAGGACTTTTATGTACGCGATTGTGAACCGTAGGGCGAGGGAATCTCTTATCGTGTCTTGATCGCCATCCAATTAAAGCTGACAATAGGTTTACGTTGGTGACACAAGTAGTAGAGTATGCTTGGTTCGAATCTACGATCTTCTGGTTCTTGTATTAGTCGGACTGTTTCGCAGTGTTGGAGAGGAACAATTTCAAAATTGTGTTCTCGTTTAAAGATTAAAAACTAATTTTACTAAAACCGATCATTAAAAAATAAATTATTAATATCCCCATTCCGAATAACAAACCATTCGTTAGTCTGATCGACTCAACTTACCGAGCAACAAGTTATGAATTTATGGAAAAAGCCGATTATCCAATTACAGCGACATCTCCTGAAATCGAGCAGAACTGACTGATCGCCCTGTAATTTGATTAATTCATAAAAGATGACGAACAAGTAACATACATTAAAATTATTAGTGAAGCAAAGTTGTTCTTCATGTTATCCGCTCGTATGTCTCAAGAATTAAGATGAGATGCCGTCCATTAAAACGCGGGACACAAAATACAAGGTGGTCAATAATAAATAAACTAAAGGATGCGAAGAGGTAATAAGTTTTGAGTACTTGTGGGTCGAACACACTCTGTATATTGTCTAGCTAGTTTATTTTTTAAGGACTATCTTAAACAAAGATTAGATTATTATGTTTTCTTAATGACATAAATTTATCTTTGTTAGTTTAACGATTAGTAGCTTCTGTTATGTTAGTTTTGACATATTATAAATTACATACCAAAATCTAGATAAATTTTGGACAAATGATGATTAGAATAAACAATAAAAGCTTTACTTGGTAGGTTTTAACAAAAAACTTGCTTGACAAGATTGATAATATGGTTAAACGAGAAGAATTTTTTTTTAAATCAACAACAAGCCATAAATTAACCATATTTTTACTTATTTAAAATAGATGAAACATAGTTTTTTACGAGGGGTAAGCCGCGAGTTAAATTTTTGTACACTAATGGCTAGTAATGGCTCCTCACTATTGGCTAGTAATGGCCGGTAATGGCTCACTAATGGCTACTAATGGCTAGTAATGGCTACTAATGGCTAGTAATGGCTACTAATGGCTACTAATGGCTAGTAATGGCTACTAATGGCAACTAATGGCTAGTAATGGCTGAGTAATGGCTACTAATGGACGAGGTCATGGACCTCGCGGTTTACCCCTCGGTTTTTTATGCAAACGACAGACAATGATTGATAGTTGAACTAACCCTTGGCATATTGAAGGCAGTGGCGTGCTTATTAATTTTTGAAAGGGTTAAGGACTAACCCAAATAAATAGTTAATTATTTTTACAATAAACTAAAAACTTTTTTTTTGGATTTGATATTTTTTTATATCTTTATACAAACCATAGATCATACCTTTCGTCTAATCTTCCAGCTCAGATTGGTCAGATGCAGATGCATTTATTAGCCATTAAATAATCGTTATTCTAAGTCAACCATAGTATGTTACGTTCCTGGTATTAGCAGCTATGAAACGGATTACAACTTACTCGCCCAACAAAATGTACTTATCAGTGAAACGGACAAAGACAGAAATATAGATCCATAAAGCGTTGCCAGGAGTTGTACAAATGAATAAATAATAAATAAAATAAATAAATTGAAATGGGGAGGAAAATATTACTCATTAATGATTTCTTTTCAAAATAATAATGTTTAATCATAATTTTATTAAATCTATATAAAATTTTTAAAGTTTATGTAAAATACCGAACAAATAAAAACATGTGGAAAAAATTCGGAATGGACATCATTTGGGTATGTTTACGAAACAAAAGGCCAGCCCATACCCAGAATATAAAACGCGAAAGACGGTAAAAATGTTAAAAGTGCCACAGAGTTAGTAAATATGCGTAGTTCGGTGCCCGGTGACAGAATATTTTAACTAACTCGTACACAGTGGCCCTTCTATGAAATGTAGTGAAACATATATTTTAAATAGAACACAAAATACGCTTTTAAATATCATTTAGTGTGTTTAAGAGTATTTTTTACTTTTTTTTAAGCATAATTGTATCTGGGAGTGAAAATGATAATGTAAGCACTTTTCTAGATTGGTTTATTTGGTATAAATAACAGGCAAATTTGTGGTGTATATTTCTACTGTCTTATGTAAATACCTATGTAGGTTTTTTACATTCATAAAGAAACAAAAGCTTTCCTTCACACTTTTCCAGACTTAGGACGGGCAAAATAAAATAGTAGTTTTCCTAATCTACTTTTCGCACATGTTAGGAACAATATTTTTTCTACGAGTGAAATAACTGTAGGACATCTTCTGGAAGTCCTCCTTCAGTTTTTTTAATGCGACTGAAAATATCACAGACACTAAACTGATATGAAAGCGTTATATGACAATGTAGTTTGGTTGCTAAGTAAACAAACCGCATTTGACAGAAATAGTATATTACATAACAAGTGTAGAAAGTGACTTATTTCACACGAGTGAGAGTTTAGCACGAGCCGCGTTATGTACAATATTTTTCCTACCACTAATAATTAAAACAAATTCCAAAGATACAAATTATTTAATAAGAAACAACAATTAAATGAACTTAATGTGTTAGTACTTACTTTTAAACGTTCTGTCATTGATTTGACAGTTCCTGCCTTCTAGATGAAAATGCAAAATTCAAAACTGATATGAAATATTCATATCGTATCAGTTTTAAGTTCATATCATCACTGTTTTAAATGTGACAGATATTGTCAACTTGCTGACGAATTTATTTATACGATATAAGCTACTTTCGCATATAGTCGTAGGAAAAATATTGTAACACGTCAAAGTTGATGTAAACTATTTCTAAATCTGTATTATTTTATTTTGCTCTTATTTTGTTTACAATTCTTACAAACGTACATTACTAAAAAATTATAAATTATAAGAAAAAACGCGTCTATAATATGGTAATTTTGCTTTAAAATAAGTGTGCGGAAAAGTGCTGCAAGTATGCGGGAAAGTACTACTTTGCGCAGGCAAATCAATACGCAAAGTAGCTACTTTGCGTACATTCGTAGAAAAAGTATTTATTTGTATGTCAGTTTGTATAATACAACCCTGATGTGCTTGTTTACTATTATACATGGTAAGTTAATAGGATTACATAAAATTCCCAAGTAAAAGGCCAGCAGTCAGTCGCAAATATCTTGAATAATATAATATCATACTTATCCTTCGATAACTCCTATAAATATGACTGAACTTTGTATTTTTAAGCAAACCCCATTTTAATTTTTTGTTTTTGTTTGTATTTTATCTTATAAAAAATAATAAACAGTTTACAGAAAGTTATTACAATTTAAAACAATTCTTCCGATTTTTTTTGTCCTTGTATGTAAACTGATTGACCCCCTCGATCGAGTGACAGTATATTTTAACAAACTCGCGATCCTCCGCGAGTTTACATTCTTTCCAACACGAATAATTCGAGGTTGAGACAAAAAAAACCAGAATATATCCACTTGGCTGTCGGGTGCCACCGTGGTTGTCTTCACCTTTGGTTCCGATGGTACCCGGTCCCACCCTGAAACAGAGCGAGTCTGAAGTACAAAACAATGAGACCATTCGGACGGCCAAATTTAACAATTTCAGACATCTCGAGTTTTTTCCTAATTGTTTGGTGCTTTAGAGGACAATTTTCTGATTCCCGATAACGTGTTTTAGTATATAATTTTGGTTTTTATCATGAAAAATAGTTTTTTGTGGTAAAATGGTTAAAAACTAAAGTATTTTTAAAACATAATCAATTTTTTATCTAGGTAATTGCATCGCATAGTAATTACAATAAAAGTTTTGCGATTAATGAAGCAGATTTAACGTCACTCTTTATTTCTTTAATCATATTATCGAAGAGTAGAAAAAAACGTTAATTTATTAACATTTCCATAACAGGCTATTCAACTAAGTATCAAATTTAATCTAGCAATGAGCACACCAAAGCTTTTCAACCGATAGCGCTTTAATGACTATCTAATTAAGTGATAAACGCATTTGTGGTTTCTTTCGTGGTTATGTCGACGTACGTCCCAACCACTAAAACCCACCACCCGTTTTTTATTACTACAAACCGAACCATCTGCGCAATAGAGGAAGTAGTTAAACAGAAGAATCGATGCCGACAGGTGAATCCTAAAAATCCCCCGATCCAAGTGCCCAAAAGACCAAAACCCTCAGCTGTCAAAATTATAAATCATATTTCAAATAGTTGGGCGTGAACTTATTAACTTCATAGCATCGAGTCGCAAGTTGTTGCACGTTTTTTTTTATCGAGAATCGACGGAGGATAGATACTAAGAGATGAAGAAGAGAAGTCCCCGTTGTTTTGATTGTGATCCTTTTTAATTTTAACCTATAATTACAGAGCGCGCTCAAGAAATAAAGTGAGAGTTTTTATAATAAAGAATCGCCCCGATAGCTATATGTTGTTATACCAGGGCCGGATTTATATCCCGGCCTCTCTTGTATTAAAATTACCATTCCATGTCGTAACATATAAATAGAGGGTTACCAATTTCCATGGCGAGGATCTGAATTATAAATTAAAAGCGACAACCCCAGAAACTAATGTGAGAATCCCAGCAAACTTAAATTTAAAACCAGACGTTGAAAATTTGTATTTGTTTTCCTGAAGTGCTTGTTCATAAATTCTCCTTATCCAGATAGTTATTCAGTATGTAAGATACTGTCTAAGGCAATTGCGATAACGTCATGAATTTTGGCTATTGTGAAAATATTACAGCTAAATACACAGTGCATTTCCAAAAAACTAAATAAATTAGAGGATCTTATAGCTGAGAAAACTCCGGATATTCTAATATTGTCATAGGAGGTATATGTCAAAAATAATTATCTTCTTTACACTTTACAGTAAAAAATGTGTATATTAATTGTCTATCTCCTGCCATATGGAGGTATTTTTTTGATCGACGTGAGCTGAAGCCGCCCCTGGTTACACATAAATAAATAGTAAAAAAATGGACCTATATATTACAGGTAAAGGTAAGCGAGGCTCTTATGGGAAAATTTTTCGATGAGAATTTAATTTATTAAAACGAGATTTATGCCAAACGAACGTGTTTTGTTAATGGAATATCGGCAGTTCGAAAGTCTTGTTCGTTTTTCGAATTAACTTCGATATTAAATGGTTGTTCGAACTGATGCATCGCGCCGTGTCTTACCGTATACACCCCCTAATCAACCTCGACGGTAATTAAAAATATTATTTTATTCTTGGCATGTTACCTTATTATCGCGAAAAGAAAAAATCTTAAGGACCACTTTACTTTGAGGTGAGTATATTACATATAATAAAAATAATAATACTAATAATAATAAGTGTCATCTGCAAAGCTGATGAGCTCACCCTGAATATTCATATATAGACGGAATAGAAGCGGGCCCAGAACGGTTCATCGAGGTACACCGTATGTGATTGTTTGTGGTGTGCTCATTACTCCATTAATTTCAACCATTTGATTCCTGTCTGATAAATAACTTTCGATGAGTCTGTAGGTATTTCCTCTAATACCGTATTTCACTAATTTATTTAATAACAATCTATGAGAAACAGTATCAAATGCTTTAGAGAGATCTAGGAAGATACACACAGTAGGAATATTCTTATCAAGCGAAATATAAATAAGAGAGGTTAACTTATATATCGCAGTAGACCTAGACTCTCTAAATCCATACTGTCGATCGGATAAGATTTTATGTTTTTTTAAGAAAGAAACAAAGTTTAGTCTTTAGTATTTTTTCTATTATTTTTGAAGTATTAGATACCAGAGATACAGTTCTATAATTAACCATTGCTATTTTTTCTCCATTTTTGTAAAGTGGTTTTACTAATCCAATTTTTAGAATTTTTGTAGTATGTAAGTATGTAAGTTGCGATCTCACGAGATATTTCCTTCAATGTTTCAGACCTTATGCTATCTAAACCTGGAGATTTTTTCGGTTGCAGATCCTTAATTGTATAAATAACCTCAGTTTCATCAGTAGGCATAAGGAACATGGTATCTTCTAAAGGCGATACATATTTGAGAAAAATTTAGTGCTGCAAATGTTGTGAAACAATGATTCATCTCTTCAGAAGCCTCTGATGTCTCTACAGCCAACTCGTCAACCTAGAGGGATAAAAATATGTTACGATAAAGGCAACCACCTAAACACTGTCATTAAATAAAGATCCTAATAAAGTGTTGGAAACAAAACTTTTTAGTTTATTGGGTTATATAAAAAGGACGAATATTTAAAAGTACAGCTATATTTACAGTTGATTATCATAGTTTTGGTTATTTATTTTACAGTGATGTTAAAAATACAAATATATTTGACCATTTCCCCATCTCAGAGATGGTTTAAAACTTTCAAAAACCCGTAACGACTGCTAATCGTCTTTCAACTAACCTCTAAGTACCATAAGACGGATAATCTCTACTTACTTCTTTGTTATAATAGAGAAAGTATCAACAGTAGACGATAACACTAATGAAACAAATGAGTGGCATGTAAGAAGAAGGGAGTTAGGTAGTTTTGTTTTATTGATGGTGGATTTAGATTGGAGAAATCTCTTAGTTTCAAGGAAAGTAATTTGTAAATCATTTGTGCGTTTGTTGTAAACGACTGAGTAATCACTGAAATAATTGGTAGAGGTAGGATTTGTATTAGGACAAATATATTTTTAGAGAAACGTTACTTAGAGAGTTCTACGTAAAAACGATACAATAGTAAACTCGTAAGTGTTTAATTTACAATAAGAAAGTTTCTAAATGATGATGAAGTAAGACACGAAGGGATGTATAGTTTCCTAAAACAAGAAAATACAGCGTTGTGAATTCGCAGGCATATTAAAATCTGCACTAAAGGAATTAAAAAATAATTTACTAGTAACGAAAAAACATAAATGATGATAATAACAAAGAAATAAAAATAAACACAAAAGTCGAAGAAACAAAAATATAGCTTGTAGACTAATTCAAATTCTTACAAATAAAGTAAAGAGGCCAATATGGCATAAACGGGATCTGGTAAGGTAAATAAGAACGTTGCGAATTTGAAACCTCTACAAACTACACAAATAAATATATTTTAATATAAATCACCCCAGTAAAACTTTTCCCTCGCTTTAAAATCCACCCTGTGTAATATCTTAATCCTCAGTCTGACCCTTTCAAAAATATTTTCAAAATCTGAGGCGCCACGTTGCCTGAAAGTCCACTCATTATGTCTGTAAAGCCCTCTCGGCAATATTTACCTATTATTGTATTATTGCCTCTGTAGACAAGTGTTTGCCACTTAGCCACTGTATTTTTGTTTCGAAAAGAAACATGAAAACATTGTTGAGAAAGGTACTCGAGGTTTATATGAGGGTTATTCAATAATTAAATGGAATTTTTTCATTGTGGATAAAAACTTTAAAATCTTTAAAGAAAATTAAAAGTGATTATTTTTTCATCTATCAAAACAGTCAGATTACCTTTTTTGAAATGTCAAATATAAACATTTAACAACTTTTATTTAGTATTATAAATTATTATTATACTAAAATGTATTGCAAATATTGCTAATACACAAATTTCAAAATGTATTTGTAAACTAACCTGTTTTTATTCGTTTATTTCAAATCGCTTTAACACTTTTACATAACTCACTTCAACACTAAACTTTTTGTTCATTAAACATCAGCTTTTGAATACCTAAACACTTCAAATTAGCTAAATTAAGAAAAACTTCATTTCAGAGTATAAACACGGCACAAATCCGTTCTTCTTCTTCGCTTCTTAATGACATGTCAAACTCTAAACACAATCACACATGCCTTGATTATAAAATGTAGTAGATAATTCTGTAGGTACTAGATTACATAAATTGTTGGATTCTGAACAGCAAAACTTATTTTTTTATTATGTAGTAAATGAAAAACTGTGTCTTAGTGCAAATTTCTTGAAACAAGACGAATCCTTTATTAGGAAACATTTAAGAAAGATTCTTTTTATTGTCTCATATTATATTGGGTTTACAAATTAGTTTGGTCCGATTTCAAAAGATGGCTCTGGCTGTGAATGGTTTATAGTGTTTGACGATTTTAAAGAGCTTAGACATCTGCCAATAATATTCAGTTTATATCACTTTGATTTCCATACAAAAAAAGATGAGAGAAAGTATGGAAAATACAGAAAAACAATTTTCAAGCATTTCCAACAAATAAAAAGTTGTTCCCAGCAGATTTCTTAGATTGAAAAATAAATAAAAGATATTTTTTATTTATTGACCAACCCCCGTATAACAAAAAAAAAGGATAGTAAATACTACTCAGAATAGTAGGTACTTGAAAAGGTACGCGTGCTGAGCTTTAGGCGACCTAACTTTATTTTGTTATAGAAAATTACTATCATTATGCTGTTAAAGTTGTTGTTATAAAAAAAAGTTGATGAAGCAATTATTTGACTTTTATAATGTTGGTAATAATTCCGAGGTAACCATTAGAGCTACTGTGCTTTTCGAGTACCTCTTTGGTTGATCACAAAAGGAAGTTAAGTATCCAGAATCCAAAATTTAACTTAATAATATTTATAGATAATGAGCTCTAAAATTATTTTAAAGCCCCGACAAATATAAAATATATCATCGAAACGTTAGCCATTAGAAAATGCTAACGAAAAGTCGTATTTGGTAAAGGTTGAAAATAATTTATATTTCTCACAAGTGAATAAACTTTATCCAGATTTTTTTATATCTACAGTGTATATAATTTTATTTTTAACGACCTCATAAACCCAGTATTTTATATTTGTAATTTGTATCTTAAAATTTTATTTATACAGCGAGAGATAATTCAAGAACGGCTCTGTCCATACTATGTCGTTTATTAGATCTGTCACCTTTATTGAACTCGCAAAAAAATGACATTAAAGTGTCAAAAAATCAAGGCCTACTAGTTATGTTTACATTAAGAGATTAGTCCTAGAACATTTTTATCTCACCTAGTCGCAATACCCTGTAGGTTATCTTAATGAATATCCTGGCATGTTACCATCCGTGGAAGGAAAGAAAATCTTTTTTTTTTTAGTAGAAATCGCTGCTTAATTTTTTTTACGGTAGAGTGCTCCTCTTCCTCGGGTGTCAGATTCTGAAGTGCAAGTGTGCGGAGGAGTCAGAGAAGTCCAAGAGAGGCCTTCGAACTTACCGACAAAGTTAATATGTAGAGCACATATATTTACATATATTATACGCCCCGAGCACCTATTGTGTACAGTGGCGTACTAAAAAATGTCTAATAATATAATAATAAAAGCCCAACTGGTTTACTTAGAACGAAAGTGTTTCATCAAAGGATACTCTTAAAAATGTTGTAGTCAGTACATTCTATTTATACTAATATTATTTGCAGAAATTTAGATTTTTCGACTAAAATTTTTTCGACAGAAATTTCTTTTGGTCAAAATTTTTGCGATCAAAAATCGAAGGAAAATTGGATAATACTTAAAAACATAAATAGTTTTTTGTCATATATAAAATTAATTACTACTCTTTAGCCTGCATCTGACATAGTAACTGTTTTTGCGATTTATAAGATTTGTTGAGGGTCCCTTTGTTTATGACAGCTCTGTTTATTGTCTTTAAAATGCTAGAAATGGGATCTGGATCACTTATAACCTCAAACCCTTCTCAAACTTTTCGATTAGCCTCCTCGTTGGACTACCCATGTTACTGATAGTTCGTTGTGTCTTCCCAACACTGTAAAGACTTCCATACACTCTTATATAAGTTTTAAATATGTATAAATAATAATTTTATTCTCTAACAGTAAATATCTACCTATAAACTATATCCTGCTTGATACCACGCCAATTTATATACTTTGGCGATATTACAAACTATTTATACAGGAATTGTACTTTATGAAAAATCAGTTTATGTTCATCTACTCTCCCACAACGCCTCCATTGGTATGTCCCGAGGCACATTCCCAACTGCTGCCGGGTGCCGTAAACAAAAACCAAGACCAAAGACAAAGAGGGAAAAAGACAGATATAAAATATCTCGTCTCTTCTGAACTGTCAAACCCATCATGTAAGTTACATTTTATTTTGTTGTCCGGACGACTTTGAAACGTGCATATTCTTATGGCGTCGTACATTACACGCATACCAGTCTTCGGGAGCGAAATAACTGGTGAAACATAACCTCAACCTCGCAGGTATACCGAACGGTTGGTGGCAATGAAGTGTGAGTCAGTAAACGGGCAAAAAAAAAAATCTGTGGATTTACTATAGACAGTATATTTTCATTGGCATCTAGGAAAAATGGTTAAACTTTTAAACTCAAATAGTATTAACACATTTTTTTAATTTTTCATTGTCCCATCCAATTTTCTGTAATTCAACAAAACTAGCCCATGATGCTTTTACTGTTACTGATGATAAAAATATAAAACATATTGTTACGTACTATCTTTTGTGTAAAAGAGAAAAATTACTTTTGTTTAATATTTAATTTCGTTATTTTATTTATTTGAATTTTAGTTTTAGTACATAACCTATTAAATTACTGTTGATTTTTCTATTGCCTTCTGTCGTAATCTCAGACAGAATGTAATTATTTGTTGTTTATAATTTTGGGCGCCATCTACTTTCCAATAAAAAATTTGAGAGTCTTGTGATTGTAAAAATCGATAATAACGACTCAGTGAATATGAAAATAAGAGTTGTTGCCAGAATAAGGTAAGCGTAATACATTTCTTATTTATAAAATCAACACTTAATACAAATCTTATAATTACTCTCTTTCCTTATTCTAATCTAAATTATTTAGTTATTAATTAAAGTATAATCTAACCTAAGTAAATAAAATACTTGTGGCCTTTTTTATTTTGAAACGTTTTTAAATATCGATATTTAATATTTTGAATTGGTATCTTTAATACGACTCAGATTTTATTTCTAATTCTGGTTACTTTCCTAGTCAATTCAAAATGGGATGGATGCAATATCTTCCAGGAATCAAAATCAGGAACAGAATAAATCAATACAGGATACAATTGGATCTGGATAATTTAACAGGAACAAAGATGAAACAATATCGAGCTTCTTCTCTTGATTTAACTTTAAGTTTCTTGATTTACAAAAATATAACCTCACTTAATTTGACAGGTAAATTTCTTTTAATTTTTATCTTCGATCAGTATTGCTTTGATTTTAAATTTCTTTTGTTTTTATTACGAGCACCGAAGTGAAGAGATTTTGATCAAAAACCTCGCTTGACAGCGAAAAGTAGATTTTATAAACCATCATATCGGCTCTCTAGATTAAAATTTGAGTTTTTTACTTAAAATTTTTAAAAAATTCAAAAATTATCAATTTTTATACAATTTTTGCTTACTACCAAATGATTCTCGAGACAAAAAGAATGATTTTGATACAATTTATTTATAATTCCAAATTATATTAAGTTTACACACAGACTTTTTAAGTTCGTCATTATCGATTTCTAAAATCTATACAACTTTATTATTACTGCCTTTTTTACAGTAATTCTTTAATTTTAGAAGCCCCAACACTTTATTTTTCCGATTTATTGTATTTCCCCTGAATTTAAATTAATCATATTGATACATCATGATATTGAAATTTGAGGTTAAGTTTAAAATTTCTTTTTTATTCAAACATCTAAAATAACAATGTTCTCATTATTATTGTGATCGCAGACTTATCTGAGATTATAATACTTTAAATTTTACTATTGAAATCTTTGCTAAATTGTTTGTAAATATCCTAAAATTGTTGGTGAAAATCTCTTATGGGATTAACTTGTTAAAATCTGACATCTGAATTTTATATTTTCTTTTGAAGTTACTACGTTAAAATTAGTTTCAAACATTATTTTCGAAATTACATTCTGTCCTGTGATTTATTGAAGTAAAATTAATAGTTATTTAATTGCATTAATAAAATTATTTGTTTAATTTTTTCTCTGCGTATTGAACATAAGTTTTGTATTCTCTTTAATTAGTTAGTCGACTTAGTCAACCGTTACAATATGGATAAATATAAATGTCAATTCATGAAAATAAAATCAAATTCCCGTGCAGAATATTTAAGAGAAAATGCTTTCTGATTTATTGGAACGCCCCGTACATTTCACAACTGGAACTGGAGAAGAGTAATCAGAGGTTACAACATTAATTGCAACTCTGGGTATTGTTCTAGAAATTGAATTCACGCTTTGTTGGACTCGGAGTTAAAAAAATTGGGAAAATAAATTTTGTGGGAAAGTAGATCAGTCAAATTATTTGAGGAGAAGGAGAATCAGGTATTCGGATTGGTCAACAACAACAAATTAGTGGCTTTGAAATGAAAGATAGGATCTCGTGTATGTTGAATCCATGAACCAAAAATGTTTGTTGAATTTGATTCAAATCGAATGAAAATAATTCGACAACAGAAATTGTTTTTCTCAATAATTTATTGACTCACCGGGCGTTTTGGTAAATTAACATAAACTTAACACCGGTAATTTAGGATAAATATTAACAAAAAAATATGTTTGATACTGAGTACCTACCCAAGAACGCTGACATTCAAAAGTGGTACCAGTCTGCAGTACCGTGGGTCATCGATCAAAGTCAATAATATTAACAATCAAAGTCAGGCGGTTACAGTGAGAAATCGTAACTGGTCATACGGGGACCTCCGAAAATTTCGATTCGAATCATTCATTGCAATTACATACATTGTGTCGGAAATTTTTTAAATACCAACGTCTAATTGAATGTTTTCGTGGGTTTCGAAACACTTCAATCAGGGCCGTGTCAAGGATGTTAGAAAAAAATACATCCTCTTGCCGAAAAATAACTAATGCGTAATTGTTTTTGTTTACTAAATTATTTAGTACGCCTTTTTTTGTATATATACATTTACGTATGCAAAGATCTACGTACTTAAGGGGGTTCTACACCCTCCGCCATATTGGAAATGTTAATGTTAAAATTGCGGGCTTAATACTAAACAAAAAGATATATTCTTTTGTATCCGAGTTTATTATTCATCGTAGAATTGCGGATGATCCCTTTTTTGTATACATAAAAGAAATAACATGAAAAAAATATAAAAAAAGTCATATACGTATATAAGTTATCATCCGCCGTTCTTCATTTGTCACTGAACAACTTTTGTATTTACCATTTTTGAAAAAAGTAAGTAGTTTTTTCTAAAATTGAACATTGCTTCAAAATCTCAGAGGGTACCTGGAGGTGCTGCCCCCGACGGTCCTCTTTTAAAGCAATTAAAAATTAAAATTTTACCAGAATATTTATATTTCGAAAGGTTTGTATTGTGTGTAGCGGCTCCCGGGACCTCTCGCATTGCGCTCGTGCTCTGTCGGAGTTTTTCAGAATCCTGGCCAATCAGAAAAGGTCATTATATGGCGAAACCCGAATTCCACTTTCGTTAAAACAAACGAGAAAGTTAATTGCAGACAACAGTTATTCTGATTGCATTTATTTACATTTGATTGTTGTGTTGACTTGAATAGAGACCATTCCAGGATGACGTAGGTGACAGGTCGGCCATATTTGCTGGGAGGTACACAACTTTATGACACAACGTTAGTTTCATATGTAAACATTAGAAAGATTATTTTTAAAGTTCTTTATTCAGAAGAAATAAATAGAAAGTAGAAAGTAGAGTTATTAAATGTTCAATGCGTTCTGAAAGAGATAATGTATAATTTTTTCGGTTTTCTGCTGTTTATATATATAAACATCTAAGATTTACAATTTGTTTTATTTGTATTATTTCTGTATATTAAACACAATTTTCACAATTTGGCTAAAACACTATGAACAGCCCTGGCCTCATACTGCTTATAGGCTTGCAAACTTTTGTAAGCCTTAAGCTGTAATCCCGAATAAAACTGTGAGTTAGTATGCAAAATTTATTGAAAAGAGATTTCTATACAAGTTACTCATATTAGTTTCGTTCGCGCTCAAATTCAAATGCTCAAATGTCAAACTGCAGTAAACAAACAAACATTACGCGTTTCGGGCAGTTCAAATTAATACCGCTAGTCGCATAAAGTTGTGTTCATTGCAATAGAAATCTAATTTCCATCCACGACTGAAAATGCTACGTCTAGATGTCGTCATTATCTGGGAATTGGTAACTATGCAACCGCAAATACACAGATGTATTTCATGCTGCCTAACAATTTCTTTAGAGGGGGGTTCAGCGAAGACGTAAGGGGCGAGGATTTCGAGGTTATGTATGAAATTAACAGAGTTAATGGGTATAGAACACTCTTAAGCAACACAACACACTACTAAGCTTGATTTATCAGTTTTACTCATAGATGGTAGCACATTTGCGAGTGTTGATTAGGTTTTATCTGAGACAGTAGACTAGACATAGAGAAATACTTCGCTGTACTAAAGAGAAAACCCATTTTCTTAATCAATCAATGACATCTTCGTTAACTGCAACTCTTCTTATTTACTTTGTGATGTCGAGCTCGCTAATATGTCACGAATGTGCTTATTGGGTTCAAAGCTGAACCTTGAGGAAGACTCAATTGCAAGGAAATTTTAACCATCACTTACAAAACAACAATTATGTATTAAATTTAAGAACATTTATATATTGGTATATTTTTTATTCTTTTATATATTTTAGTTTCTAACAAGAACCGAAAAATCGAAAATGTTCGAAGCATCGACAAGGATAATGACAAGGACAAGGACAGCGAAATAAAAAATAATACGAAGAAGAATTCAGAAGAAAATTAGGACAATGACATGCGCAGTAGGAAGACGAAAACGGCGATAAACGAAAGATAAAAATGACTATAACTAAATGATTATAGCCAACTTTTGAAATTCAGTAAACCGGCCCTGTATAATATGTTGTGGGTACGTGTATCTTCGAAGGTATGAAATTAATGGTATTTTCAATTAGGATTGTACACACAATTCGATCGGGTTCGTAACGATCAATTCTTTCTTTCTCCCATGTTATACATTAACTTCTTCGAGTAAAATAGCTTTTTAGATAGTATAATAGCGATATTTAGATTTGTATTTTGGAGGTACACGACCTTTGACTATTAACTATACAAATAACATCATCAACTTTAGATTTATAAAAATGATTTTTTTATGTAACAGATCAGGAGATTAAACTTAAGATATTCAGTTATCGATGAAATATCTTTAAAGGTAGTTTAATTTTAAACTTTTTCGACTTTTTGAAGATCATTTATTAGTTGTTGTATAACTTTTATTACAACCTAGCCAGATTACAGCCAACCAGCTATTTGTCTTTATGATACATTTCGGGTGTAATCAGCAAAGTTTCGGATCTCTCAGTCGACTGTTGACATCTTCATGGAGTATTTATGTGTATTTTCCATGTTTATTCCTAGATATTTGGCCCTTTTTCAATTTAATCAACCTAAATCGTTTTAATTTCCTTCAGCTCGCCGTTTTTAGTCATAAAATTTTTTATTGGTTGACTTTTCTATAGTTTTCCCCTACATTCGAAATTAATGGTGAATGGAGCTCATGTCCAAGGACATGTGGTACTTCTGCTCAAACTTAAAATGAAATAGGTATCATTGTTTCAATATTCTGCACTTACAGGGACAAAACAGGATGTTTGGAAAAATAAAAATTAGGACTTAGATATTGATTAATATACTCTAAAAAAAACATTTTATCGTTTTCCAAAATTTTAACTGTCGACTAAGATACATCAAATTTATATGGAGCATCTGAAATATTACGCTACACAAACTGATGAAGGTTGAAATATAAAATTTGAAGAGTGGTTTAATTTTATGACGTAAGAACCCACTAAGAAGAGTTTTGTAATAATTTTACTTACATGGGGACGAAATAGGGTGGTACCCAGAATATGACAGAACAAATAGGGTGCCAATGGCCCGCGGGCAAAACCCAGTAATAAATCAAATATTAGTAACAAGTAGTTTCAAAAGCTTAATGCTAAAAAAGTATAAATGCTTTTTTCAGTAAAATATCGTGACATATTTTCCACCATTATATCTTAGTGAAACTTGCATTTTACTCTCTAAATTATTTTGTAATAATTTTCATAAAATGACAAACATATTTAAAGATTGGAAGTATTGCAAGCTCGTAGTACAATTTTAATTTTTTTGAACGCATAATGATAGTACCGCCTTCTCATACTTACATTAAAATCATAAATAATTTACACACAAATGCGTACGAGGAGAAATTTTTTAACGAGCCGTAGCGGAAGTCGAATTTTCGTACGGCTGGAACCACTTTATTATGGGAGTCAATTTTCGATGACTGGTAATTATAATTTTTTGATGAAAAAGCCATAAAACGTTAATTGACCGCTATTAAGTCAAGAACATGAGAAGCGCAAGAATATTTATGAGGTACTATAAAGGTATTCTTTTATTTTTTATCGGTTTTATCATTTTTCGCAGGGTTTTATAGGGTTTTGTTTTATTTATAACGGAGATTACTTGCACGCTTTCTTTGAAATCATGCTTCATTTTATAAGTTATGAACTTTGTGATGGAAATTAACGAAAACTATAGTTTTATTAATCAACAGAAGATGCAATACAAGCCTTAACATCTTACATATATGAAGCTCTAGACAAAAAATTCCAATAATGTGCATCTTTGTCGATCTCTCGAAAGAATTTGACAGGGTTAGTCACTGTAAACTCCTGAAAAA
This sequence comes from Crepidodera aurea, assembly GCA_949320105.2. NCBI lineage: Eukaryota > Metazoa > Arthropoda > Insecta > Coleoptera > Chrysomelidae > Crepidodera > Crepidodera aurea. The sequence continues at coordinate 16,083,844 of OX439477.1, read as the reverse complement.
ATTGGAAAATTGGGGGAAGAACATATGATCTATTCAAAAGTTATCTGAGTAATCGTGAAAAGAGAGTAAGTATCGGCAATAATTTAAGCAGACCCGAAGTAGTGACATTTGGAGTTCCTCAGGGAACCATACTGGGACGCATCCTGTTTACTATTTATCTAAATGAACTCCTGCTTCTTCAAACAGAGGGAAAACTATTGAGTTTTGCTGACAATACTGCCATTCTATATAGAGGCTCAAACTGGCAGTAATTGAAGGTATCAGCTGAAGACGACTTTTAGAAAATCGAGAGATGGTTCTCACACAACAAACTGACAATTAATTTTGAAAAAACCAAATACCTGCCTTTTGCTTCATATTCCAATGGATTACAAGATATAGGACCTCTGAAGATTGGCGATACATATTGTATTCCTGAAAGTCAATCCATTAAATATTTAAGAATAACTATAGATAGGCATTTACGCTGGGATTTGTAGACGAAAAACACGGTTAGAAAGTTCCAAATTCAAATATTTGAGAAACTTTCTGATCATGAAATGTTTTGTTAGTTTGTGACAACCGTACCCAACTAAGATATATACCCAATTTATTTTATATATTATAATTTTATATTTGTTAGTAAAAAAAAAATGTTTATTCTTTTATTATCATTATTATTATCCTTTTCGTAATATATTTTAGAATTAGTAGTTCATATCTTCTGTGATGCCCTTGTTTATTTCTATCTTCTAAATGTACCTAAATTTTTATTTCTATGTCCATTTGATAAATAATCTTTATTATTATTAATGATTTGAAAACTATTGATTGATTTTTTAAACAATTTTATATTATTAAATCTACAAGTATTATTATTTTGTAACATTTTTAACGATACATGTTTGTTCGTAAATTTCGTGAGGATTTATCTTAATTTTGGGGAAATTTTAAGGTTTTTTGTCTTAACAAATGATTCCAGGCTAACTTCGTCGCGCGCCATGTTGTGTCACGGCAGCACCATCGGCGTGAAAAGTCGATATTACGGTTGCCATGGAGTGCACGGGGGTGTGCGGGATCAACCCCTGGGGTTACTCCGCGCATGTTCACGCACTACGTGCATACACCACACGCAAGCGAATCTAATATTTACGGACGGAAACAAAGTTTGTACATAAAAAGGGTCAATATATGCTGAAATTCCACGGAATGACAAACATTTGAATCTACAACATTACTGAATTTGGAAACAATTTTTTTTCCAGGTTTGGTGAAAGACCCAGAGTTAATGGAAAAATATTTATTAACCGCACAGATCACGAGCCTCTTGTATGATTATATTTATTTATTTCTTTCAAGAGTTTTAAAAATGTCTTTTTCTTGTATTTGACAACTGCATATTTACAATCTGCTCTCATTTGAGCAATAATTAAATGTATGAAGGTGACTTGAGAAGAGAAATCATCCAGTGATATATCTACTCCATCAGGTCGTTGTAGTCTTCTTGTGACGTTTGGTGGGATATTTAACTCTATGTATATATTTTCGTTGTATTGTAATCTGCTGTGATATAATCTTGAAAGTCTATTTATTTCATCTGTGACGAAAGGAACTTGTAGGTCTTTGTGTAAAGTGAAATTGCTCACTTACGTTGGTTATTGATCTCAATACTATAAATGAAGTAGGTTTTTTGTTGTTCCCAAAACGTTTTCTTCAACCGTAAATATTTTTTTAACATATTTCTTTTAATTTATTGTGAGACAAACGTAGAAACAGAAAAAAAAGTGTTGGATTATTCAAGCCTTGAGGTACGACAGTACCAAAATTATGGTGTTACATTAGAACAATGTGATTTCAATAAATCAGTTTAAAATATTCAAAAGAAAGCTATAATCTGAATGAATTAAAAACAATGGCACAGGTCCAGGTGTTTACTTAAATCGCCTCGAGCACACCAGCTCTGTGATTAATAATAATAATAAACCTACTGTTTGTTATCTACAAGATCTCGACGTACATACGCACCAGCAAGGATTGAAAACCTTGTCGAGATACTTTATTTTATAAAATCTTCACAATGTAAATGTAGGAGAATGCATTTAAGAACAAGTATTCGTAAATGAACAAAGTTCTTATGAAAATAGCCCAGTTGCCAGAGAAGGATATTGACCAAAAGCTCGCACAAAATGTGATATCGATGAAACTTGGCACTTAAGTACTTGAGAGGGTGTAGAAAACGATAAAGAAATCTTTGCTGCTCTAAAGTGTATGTTAACTTCACAATTTCAAAAATAAAATAGAATATTTGGTTTTTTCATTATATCTCGAAAAAAATAATAAAAATTTCAAAAAATTAACGTGAAAGAGAGGAAAATTTTACTAAAAGTTATTTTAAAAAATAATTTAAATTACTATAACAAATTATTAAAAATAAGAAAGCAAATTCCAAAAACTCCGAGCCGTTGAATACAAATATTCAGGCGAGGCGTTCGGAAAAACTAAAGTATCTTTGCCTAAAATGTACGCAAAGGAAAAAAAGAAAACATTTTAAAGAGTAGATTCTAAGCTTTCTCAGGAAGCCATTAGTTTTTAATTTTTTTTTGTTTTCTCATAGAAAATTTGACCGGAAGTTATAATTTCTAAAATTCTCACTGATTTTTATAAAACATAAGTTTTATTAAACAGACAATGTTCATCATTTTAATTATATTTAAATCAAAAGTAAAAGTATATTGATGATAAATGTACAAGGATTTATTTTTGTTATGATTTTATTAATAGATATCTTCAGTTTTATAGAAATCAGTGAGAATTTTAGAAATTATAACTTCCGCTCAAATTTTCTGTGAGAAAACAAAAAAAATTAAAAACTAATGCCTTCCTGAGAAAGCTTAGAGTCTCCTCTTTAAAACGCTTTCTTTTTTTTCTTCGCATACATTTTAGGTAAAGATACTTTAGTTTTTCCGAACGCCTCGGCGCGCGTAGATTTTCGGAATTTGCTTTTTTATTTTTAATAATTTTTTATAGTAATACAAATTTTTTTAAAATAACTTATAGTACAATTTTCAGTGAAATTTTCTGCTCTTTCGCGTGGTGCTATTAGTTTTTCGAATTTTTTTTTCTAGACATAATGGAAAAACCCAAATTAAATTATTAAATTTATCAAATCGAAAAAAAAAATTATATAAACGTATAAAACATTCAAAAACAAATTACCATTTGATAATGGCAAATATGCCGCACAATTACCGTAAAAAAACTGGAGTGATGATGATGACGATAGTTTAAATAAAAACAATAGCCTCTTATTAAAAAATTAGACCAAGGTTGAAGCATTTCTCGTTTGCAATTTTGCTGAGAAATCACGGTTGTTGTAACGAAACCATCCTGGAGTTGCTTCATTTTTTTTAGAATAATTAAAACAATTAAAATTTGCATCAACATTGTTGCGCGTTTCTTCAGTATTTCATGGTTTATGAACAATTGTGGGGATCAAAGTGAGTCAACAATAATGACCTTATAAATTACAAAATTCCGGTTGTTATCCGGATTGAAAATAGTTTTTATTTTTATGAATGAGCCCTTTTATTTAGTTGGGAGGGAAATGAGAGACGAGCTTGAAGGTTAGAAAATCTGGGCACCTAAAAAATATTCATTGTTAAAAAAAACATTTAATAGTTGTATCCCAAGAATGTTAAGACTAGCCAATACTCTCAATAATCTTGAGATAGCATACGAGTAAGGAATTTAATTCATCAGAGTCGACATCCTGAAACCGGTTTCTGCCTTTCGGCTTCGTCAGTTAGGCTTTTCGAATCCAATAAATAAAATTCCAAACTCGTACAAGTTAATAGTTATATCTAAAAATCTTGAGATGATTAACACCTCCCTTCATCATTTTAAAACTCAAATACTGAATACAGAGCTTTAACGTTTAATGTTTTAATGAACCTTTTTTGTCATGTCCTTTATATTCCTTGCTTATTTTTACTATGTATGACATGTGATTATGCCACTTTTATATGTTCTTTGTTCTTGTACTTTAATTATATTTTACGGCGGGCGTAATTTCGGCCGGTAATCCCTTGGCCTACCTGCATAAATCAAGGGGTACCATTTATGACAGGGGTAATTTCGGCCGAGGGGCCCTCAACGCCGTCAGCTTCAACGCCGGACTGCGGAGCCGGAGCAAAGGACTGCGTAGCCCGCTGAGGTATAATTTTTTTATCAATAGCCGCAGGCTGTTGTTGTTTTGATGTCTGAGGCGGAGCCTCCGTATTATCTTCGTTTTCACTTTCTACGTCACTTTGAAATAAAGAAATATTTTAATATAAAGCATTCTGTTATTTTATTTGATTTGCGGCCGAAAATACCTATGAGATAAGGAAGCAACTTAAAACCTCCGGCCGAATTTACCTACCGGCTTTTAGTACCTGCCCTTTTTCCGGCCGAAATTACATCCGCCCATATTTTACGCTGTAATCTTTATCTTCAATTGGCTTGCCCGCAAAGAAATAAAATAAATAAATAAATAAAACAAACTATTTCTTTTTAACTACAAAATATTGGAATAATAAAAATATCGTGTATGTATGACGTAGTGCGTTGACTGATTCAAAAATGAATATATAAAAAAGGACGATCGCAAAAATAATCTTTATACAATTTTAGTTTTAGTCTGACAATCTACTATGTCCATTAATATGCGTAATTCGAGAAACATTTCGATTATCTTTTGCTATTTTCCAGGATTTTTTAACCTAAAAATTCCATGTCCCATTAGCTTTAAAAACAGTATCAATAAATATGCGAATATCCTTGTTTACTGGGCTATAACAAAGGTCATGAACTTACTGAAGTAATAGCAATAAATAAGCAATAAAAGAAATAAAAAACGATAGCGATTATTTCTTTTGTTAAAGAATGTGGGTCAATTTTATTCCTAAAAGGATTTCTGAATTCTCAATATTTTATATTTTCACCGAACAAATTTGTTCGGTATCTGAATTCGTTCTGTGTGTTTACGAATTTTAAAATTCTGACTTTAGATTTTGATAGAGCATCAAAAAGTAAGCTTAGGGTTTGATGTCGCCCGTCGTACCTCTTCAGGAACACCTTCAAAATGGCGCCCAAAATATGAAAATGTTGATTTTATATTCACATAGAACATCAAAATGTAGTATAAACGTCTCTACAATTTGTTCGGCCCATAGCAATGCTAGAAGAGCATTCTCAACTGGTTATTTTTTAAATTATAGCTTAAAAACTAACTAATGTTTTAGAAAATATTTTTTCTAGAAAATGGTCCCGATTTTGGGCAATTTTTCAAAAAAAAACCAAAAAGTTTACTGGAACAAATTCAAAATAGCGATTCATGTTATAAAACTATAAATGTTTGTCTTTATCTAGTATTTCCGTAAATTTGAAAAAGAAAATTTAAAGTAAAACTGTTTTATTTATCATTTTTACTTATTTTTTTTAAGTAGTACTGTGTAGAACGAGAAGCCAATTTCGTTGAAGGTCTAAAAAACTTTTTTCAAAGTAGTAAAACTAAAAATTTAATATATTACAATGTTGCCACATGCAGTAGCAGATTAATAGACGAAAATCGGAATGTTTCTTATAAATCAATGGCATTTTACATTACAGGAACATTTTAAGAGAATAAAAACTTAACAATTTTCAGGTTCTCTACTATAAAATGTTGACATCTCCTGCACTTTCAGCGACGATGTGTTTGACGCTTTAATGAAAAAATTAAAAAAGAAACAAAATAAAATCCACTTAATCCACACTTTTCCCCATTTCCTTCTGAAAATAAAATTCGTTATATTCCCAGATAAAAAATTTGCAAGAAAACGATTGACAGGGTTGTCAAATACCAGCCCCAAGTCTGAGTCATCAAATGAATACTTATATTTAAATATAGGAAAGTTAGTGGGCAACATTCTTCGAATACGCTCTAGGTATTATTACAAACAAATATTTAAAACCGATGTAGTACAAGCCTATTAATGACAAGCAAAAATATAAAACAACCGAAAACAATGCCGATAACATCGGAACCGTCCCATATTGAATTACAGCCGGCATTTTGTAATGCATAAAGTGCGATGTCGATGATTCATTCAGATATAAAGAAAAAGTATATTTTTATTTATTTATTTATTTATATAAGAATACAAACACGATGAGCCCAGTACAGTATTCACTGTTTACTAAACTAATACAAAATGGATAAATCCTTAAATGTTGCTTAACAATAAAAATAAGAAAAAAATATATATTATACATATTATATACAAAAAAACTAGTCAAGATGAGATAGATATAATTTAACTTTCCCGGCCCTCGCCAATGGAAAGTATTGTGAACGCGCTAAAAAAAAATTTGAGATTACGACGGATATATCCATTTTGAGGTCCCCTGAGACGATTAAAACGATTTCCAGATAGAAGTCTGTCCGTCTGTCTGTGTGTGTGTCTGTATTCTTCCACGATAGCGTCCGCACGCTTAATCCGATTGAGCTGAAATCGCCCCACCAGGGAGCGCAGGAGCTATATGTACATCGCGAAAAACATAAAGACTTAAAGTTTTTGATATTTAGGTGCCTCTCTGACTTTGAAATACATCCTGAAATTTTCATTCCTTAATTTTGAACCTAACCTCAAAAAAATTTTTTTAACTAAAAAATTGCAACCCGTAGCGTCCAAACGCTTGGTCCGATTGAGCTGAAATTTAGTAGTAGTAGAAGAATAGTACATATTTTAAACGTATATAGGGTCGGAGGTTTAAAATATTATTTCGCTAAATAAGAGATACAGGATGATTAAGTTGAAATATTTTTTTGACAATATTTTGGTTATTTATTAATTTATGAATTTATTTAAAAGTTAAATTTTTTTATCAAGTTTGAGATCTGACAAATTAAACGCTACTCCATGTTTAAAGAAAAAAGTCACTCAAAACTGTTTTATGAGTAATTTTTCAGAATTTGTTTCGTTCGATTTTGATAATATATATGATACATCATACACCCTGTATATTTAAATAAAATAGATATACTATTTTAATTAATTTGCTGCTAAAATGATCTGTTTATAATTCTCTTTGAATTATTATTTATCAAAAATATTTTTTTTTAACCAAATTTTTTCGTGAATTTTTTTAACAATTCTTTATTTTTTCACAAACTTTTTACCATTTATTGAGTAATTACTCGACAAAATATTTGTTTCGAGAAATTTTGTTTTGAGGATTTTTTTTTCAAAATTTACAACTTTTTTGTTTTGAGAATTTTTTTGTTTTTAAACTTTTGAATTTCTTTTCCATAATTTGATTTGAAAAATTATATCATTCCTTCATCATAATTTTTGACTGGAACACAGTGTATAAAGCCAGTGAAATTCGACCCGTGCACGAATTTTCGTTAAACTTGATGTATCACTTGTCAATAAACATCATTACGTAGGTATCGAATTTACAAGTGTCTAATTTTGACCTTATTTATTACAAAACGCCACACCCAACCATTCAACTTTCCAAATTCTTATCTTAAAAAAAAAGACAATTAATAATCTTTAATAATTGACAATAGCGCTGATACGGCCTGTCACTTTTGTTTCTCGGTTTGTGTGGCTACTAGACTGAAACATATTTTATTACTTAATATATTAATCACAATGAGTATCAGTATTTGTACAATTTCAGTAGTTTCATGGGCGTCGGATCAACAAATTAGTTGTTACTTAACCTAAAAAATAACCTGATAAGGAAGAAGAAAGACATGACCAATGAGGTATTTGGTTCTTAAATATCACAATCAACTATTCCCTGTGCCAGTGGAGATGACAGTGACTGACTTGATTAAGGGCTGCTCCAAGGTGAGCTCATCCAATGGTCTTGTACAAAAATAAAATCATAATAGTAATATTTATTTTTGACATACCCATCTTTCAACCCACTAATTCCAAAATATCAAACTTTATAGGTACAGATATCTGTAGATTAAGGTTTTCAGTAACATTCGAAATTAAATAAATTATTCTTTCTTCAATCACATTTTACGGAGCTTTAAATTTTTGTCCCCGCCTATGAATGCCGTTACACGTTTAGTTTCGGCAAATAGAAAAATATGTAACAAATCAGTTTCAGATAGAGTTGTAAATAACAATTGATATGGCTGGAGATTTCAAGGATCTTATTTGATTAATTATTCTTTATTGATTTTGTAATGCGTAACAGATCATTTAAAGATAAGGATTTTATTGTCACTAGAAAAAAACTACTTACTTGTATTAACAATAAATAATTGGAAGTGGTTAAATGTCCGCAAAATGGATTGTATGCTACTTGACAGTTTTTTTTGCAATATGAAGTCTTGAAATCTTTATTCAAATCCTTTTTTTAAACTTTTATCCGTTTTGTAGCATTAAGACTGTTTTTCAACTCCTTCAGTTTTCAGTTTTCTTTTGCAACTTTGTTATTCTGTTCTGCTTCACTCCCTTCTTCTTTCTGATACTTAACTTCATCAGATTTTTGACAAATTGCTTGTTCAATTTCTTTTACTACTTTGTCATTATTTTCTACTTCATTCTTTAGACATTTAACTTCATCAAATTCTTGACACTTCTTGATTCTTTTCTGCTTCATTGTCACCATCTTTTCCTTTGTTAATATCATTCTCTATATCAGGAACATTAATGATAATTTCTTCATCATTTGCATTATTAATTTGTTCTTCTTTGGAAATTATTTTTAAAATTGCAGCGTCAATAATGTCGTCTTCTTTTATATGATGATTATCTGCCACTTCATCCTTAATGCTATCAGATCCAAATTTGTTATCACAATTCTCAGATTCGCTCCTATGATTCAACGATATCCTGCAGTCTAATTCTCTCTTATCTTCAATAGCTTCTTCTAAAGCATTTTGTATCTTGATGTGTCTATGGTAACATTGTACACGTTGAATATTTGATTGGCTGGTTGGATATCAACTGTGCTATTAAATTATTGCATCAATTTCGAAGGTCTTGGTACTTCCTTATTGCTAAAGGTATTTTCACTAACTGTATCAGGTACAAAAGGCAAACTATCCCTACGTTCTTCTTGCAACTTCTTCAGCTCTTCCTGAAAGGTGTCTTGGAGGCTCAGAAGGTTACCTTTCCACATTAACAATTTTTTTTATCTTCGGCTAATGCCTTGCTTGTTTTTCATGTGCCTGGTGTTTTTAAAAGCCTAATGGATAGTTTCCGAATATAAAAATTTGCAAAGTTTTAGAGAAATTGGGAGAATTTATTTATAGTATACTTCCCTAGCACGTTTTGAATTTTTCCCTAGTTGACAATGAATTTTAGAAATAATAATTAAATGAGATTACTGCACACAACCAGTCTTAATTATACAACACTTCATAATGAAAAGACTTGCAATTCAAGTCCAATTTCAATTACCTCGACGCAGAAGAGCTAATAACAAATATGGTAGGCGTCCCATTGAAATAATCAAGTAGCAGCACTTAGTATAAACTTACAGTGTGGGTAAGGACATTAAACATAGAAAACACGTTTTATCGCTATCGTTGTGATACAATTTCTATCTAAAGGTATTTCAGAGGACTTCCAAGAATGAGCTTCGATCAATTATTGTTTCTTCCACGTATGTTGAACGATTTCAGTGGAAACTAATTCATTTGTTATTTTGCAATGTTCGTTATGTCGTATAATTTTATGTTTAGTGAGAATACTTTCAATTTCGTTTGATGTTTTATTTATTAGAGCACAAGGTATTTTTATATAACTAAGTATTATCGCAGATAGAGAGAAGGATGAGCATCCTGTGGGTTCCTAGCGGGACGAAAACAAGTTTAGGAGAATATAAATATTATTATTACAAATATAGTTTGTAGTGAACAACTAGCCAAAGATTCAAGGATACAATGGCACGTAAAAACCAATTTTAGCCTAAATAAAACTTGCATCATAAACTTTGACAAGCTGTCATTAAAAAACACAATCGAAAAAATAATTGAATCTTCAAGTCCACACGACAGGACACTTCGTCAGAACAACCTTATAATTTATACAATTCCAAGAGACGACTTTTTTCATTAAAGTAAATTGGATTGCTTTCATACATAAACGCATTGTTATTTTTCGTTGAGTATTGTGGTCCGTTCTTATCAGCATCAGAGATGCTAATCTTCATATTTTAGTCACAATGGTGTTTAAGGTTCAAATTCAGAGTGTGCTACAAGTGGTTCGGGTTGTTCATGTAAACGGACAAAATATATTCGATATGGGTTAATTTCGAATTTTCTAACGTTTAAAACAATTTTTTTTGTTATACAAATATACCTCATTGGACGTACAATTTCATGAAAAATCGATTTAAAGTGATTCCAAAGTCGTGCGATAATGTGAGACATAGATATATTAGTCGAAATGCCAAATTTAGCGTTGACCCACAGTTTCTCTTGTTCAATCTTGCTGTCCTTTCTGCGACTTTCTTCGTCCACCCATGATCTATCATTCTCATCAACATCCCGAGTAAAAAATTATATTTTGACCGGCTAGAATTATAATTTGAACCGCTTGCAGTCAGCGGTAGCCGGTGTTATCACCAGTGACATCTCTGAATGCATGAAGAAATTTTTAAAATTAACTTCTAGTCTGAGTAGGCTGGTCTGTATACTTCAGTCTGTACTCAATGCTTCCCTTCATAGGCTAATGAGTTCTGGACTATTACCCAAGCTAACTCACGCCATTTGTTATTTTTGTTAGCGACAATGAATAATAAATCGTCTCTGCACTCGCATACACGGTAGGAGATAAATTGGTTTTTTAGATTATAGGGAGAGAGAGAGAGAGGGAGAGAGTGGATAAATTTAAGCGGTTTTGGTACGCAACATCAGTTGATGCAGAAAAGTGCCTCGATGTTTGCCTCGTTTCTACAAACTTAATACAATCCACATGCCAATTGTTACTTATACACGTTTTAACAGCAGTAGATCCACAATCATTTTTACCTTTCAAAATTTAAATTTTTTAGTATGGTAAAATCCAAATATGTATCTCACCTCCTACCTGCCTTATTTCACGTGAAATTAAGATATAAATCTTCGACGAAAATGAGCAACAAATAACAGATAGCCATCAAAAAATCAACACTAAACTTATTTCATAATTAACGATCGCCTATAATTCATTTCCTATATTTTGGTGTGGTACCACAACTAGAAACTACCAGAAGCAAGAGTAGTACTCAGCTGGTGTTCGGGACCACCATTTGTGACAATTTATAATAATTCTACGGAGCTGTATATGTAAAAGACAGGACCGAAATGAGGAATAAAGTATCTTTACATTATTATTAGAACATATGGACCAGGGCCAATCATTTTTTAACAAAAAAAAAATTAGGCTAAATTAAAAAAAATCAATTGGACAAATTAAAAGTTCCGGAAGGGGGTGGGGGTAGAAAAAATTACAGCTTATTTAAAACATAAAGAAGAACGTTTTCACCAAATTTCATTAAAAAAAATTAATTTTGCGGGAGATAAAAATTAAAAACAAAAAAAAAACGGTTTTATCGTTTTTCTCGATAATTTGAAAAATAATCAACACAAAAGTTTTAGATTTTTTAATTATCTACAACTTTTACATTAAACTGTTTTCAATTGTATGTATATTTGAGCCACAAATCGTAAAAAACCAATATCCAACCCTCAAATTGTATATTGAGCTACCCCCACCCCCTTCAGGAACTTTTAATTTACTGATAATTTACACTAAATTTTCCGATCATCCCACATACTGCTAAGAATTTTTAGCCCTGGTCTAATATGTGAGAATTAAGGTATGAATCCGGTACATTTATCAATTTATTATTATTATTATGGGATACGATCCTGGTAAAATCTGAAGCTACTCGTTATAGAGTTATAAATGTTTGATGTTATTATTTTCCGTTTAAGTTGTAAGTTGTCCTCTTTGTTAAATCGTCTGCCTCAGCTTTCGATTATTTCATTTGATGTGGTATTTATTAAATATGTAAATGAGGTGGTACATTCGTGTGGAGCGGATGCTACCTCTCGAGTACAGCAAAATGACATTTGTCACTAGATTTTTTTTTCCGTGTGGCAATCTAGGCGTGACTCCCAGTTTATAAACAGGACGTCATCTAGCCGTTAATTAAACAATAAAATTATTTTTTTTATCTATTTGTAATTTAATAAAATGCTAAAATTTAGTAGACGTATCTATATATCTATCTATCTGTGATGGGGTGTCGATACACTGCGACCTATAAGATCTATTGTGCCCCCTACTGCTGCCCAATCGTTGAGGATGTCTTAACGATTAGAGCAGTTCCTCCAGTCCTATTGCTTTCAAAAAGTTCAGGATGTCGGTAGGCTTCAGGTTAGGTAGATCTTAGTAGACGTAAATTGAACTGCTTCCCATAAGTTTGGAAAACAGCTCTCGTTGTTCCTATTTTTAAATCTGGCAAGAAATACCTGGTTGAAAATTATAGACCAATCTCCAAATTATGTTTAATGTCAAAAATAATGGAATCAATTATTACCTACTTTCTTTACCGACTATTTCCGACTATACCGACTATAATTGATTTCACATCTGCATATAGAAAGTCGGTAATAATTTATTCCATTATTTTTGACATTAAACATAATTTGGAGCTGGTCTATAATTGTCAACCAGACATTTCTTGCCAGATTTAAAAAATAAGAACAACGAGAGCTGTTTTCCAAACTGTTGGGAAGCAGCCTTCATTATGTGATTTGTACTAAATAAAATTTTTGTAAATTGCAGGTGAGCTCTTCAATATTACTGTTTAAAGCCGTCACTTTAAGTGGTAAGTCTTTTTTACAATACTTAAATAGTAAAATTGTTAATATTGGTAGAAGACTAAAAAAATTAAAGTAAATTATATAAACTAATAATTCTAAAAATATGAGTAATTCATAAACATCGCTTTGTGCTTTTTTTGTAAATCATTAATTGAATAATCTAATTTAACTGTATAATCTGTAAACAGAACCTCGAAAGACACGGAAAATAACATTGTATAACTCGGTCGAACCCAATCATCCGCGATAATCAAATCTTATCCCCGCATTGCCATACGGCAACCATTACGACCTACTTCCAGTCGATTTCAAGCACGATTTTCTGTAATTTTTCACGCGACTAAACCGATGAGCAGAAAATAGATAATTTAACTTTAAACTGTAACAGCAGGTAATAACACCCATTGAAAAGGTGTCGAACGCCGGTGCTAAAAAACCTACTTAAAGCTAAATTATTCTCCGCCGGACAGATTTACGCGAATTTGAGGTCGCCTCAGGGTCCGTATACGGGCCCCGTACGCTTCGCGGAGTTCATCAATAATAGTATGAAAGGTGCTACTTAAGATTTTAATATTTAACCTGATAATGAGACGGTAGAGAGTTATTTGAATAAAGTGGGACACCTGTCGTGATATATGGGTGAGCTGGAGGGTGGAAACACCCTCGTTTTAATTATATTTTGGGCGGGATGGTTGTCTATTTCGATGACTTATGCGATTTATCATTAAAATTGATGAAGTCGTGTAAACACATATGCATATATTGGATATAACTTGTTTAGTATAAGCAATATGTTTAGTAAAGTGGGAATTTGAAAAATATGCAATTAAAAAAAGGTGGTATGATATATACCGTATTGGCTAAAAGCGGTAGGAGTTGTCTTTTGTTGATACAGATTTGTGTGATCTAAAAAGTCACTCTAGGTATCAAGAAACCAAAACTTCTCCCGTTTTGACATGGAGCAGCCGAAATGACTTTTTATTTGTATTATTTCCAAAAACGAATGACACTTTGTTGGTACCTTGCAGTTTTAGGGATACAAGTTCATTTTTCAGCTTCATATACCAGTTTTGCTGATATACGATAGCAACAGAGGAAGCCAAAAAGCAGAAACTTGTTTTCCATCTTATAAACCTTGCGTATGAGATTTCAAATGTGAAGTACTCCCATGCAGGTACCTTGCGGCACCCGATCAATTTTTTACACTCTAAATAATATTAATTTGGGCTTACCAGTCTTCTTTTAGGTTTGATGAGCGGCCTATTTTGTCCATTCATCTTGTAATAAAGTCCACAGGCATTACAGAGGTAGTGTCCCGTACCGTCCCTTCTCCACAGAGGCGTGCTTGTCGCCCCGCAGTTCACGCACTCTCTACCTTCTAAAGAAACAAAAAAAATATATGTCAATTTTTTTTGTCATTTGGAATATCAAAATTTATCCTACACAGTTGTAAATTAAAGTTTCACTTCTGATAACAACGATTCTAAATCATTTTAACAAATTACATCTCCATAAAGTTGAGTAGTAAACATTTTTTTGTGATATAACATGAAACTTTAAAGATAACTCTGTATAGTTTCCCCTACACAATTGTAACATACACAATATATCAAACATGCAACGTGCATTATCAGGCTAACGTAAATGGCAATATTACTAATGATTCTAATAATAGTGGACAGTATGAAATCAATGAAAATTTTCTGAAATATGATATCAAACCCATAAATATTTTATCATTACAATTTGTTGTAATGATTATGATTGGTTAGTGAATTATGTACAATGAGTAACAAATGTGAATACAAATAGTTTTTTATTACTTAAAAATTAGTGTTAAATTATTAATATGAAATACCTTCTGGCAAAGTTTATATTAATAGTCCAAGGTAAGGCTAAAAAGGTTCTAATTTATGTTTGATAGTTGTCAAAAAAATCAGTTATCAAGTAGCATTCTCTTCAAATGATTCTACATAATTTTAAATAATAGTATAGATGTTAATAAAAAAAATTCCGCCATTTTCTGGTTGAAATAAAAATTGATGATTTATATACAAACCGTTCCACATAGATTTTTAAAAATAAAATGGGATGTGCTTTAAGGACGTGATCTGAGTTTGATTTTGTTTATACAGTAGGGGCAGTTTTTTAGGGTATAAATGGACCTTGAATCTACAAAAAAATCAAAAATATTAAAATTTGATTTATGCATAATGAATTTTGTTTAAGAAACGATTAGCAATGTCAAAATTACCGAAACAAATGTTTAGGCCATTTTTGAGAGAAAACGTGTGTTTTTTAGGGTATAAATGGACCTAGAATCTACAAAAAAATTCAAAAAATTAAAATTTGGTTTACGCCGAATGAATTTTGTATAAGAACCGCTGAGCAATGTCAAAACTACCGAAAAAAAATGTTTGGGCCATTTTTGAGAGAACAGGTGAGTTTTTTAGGGTATAAATGGACCTAGAATCTACAAAAAAATTTCAAAAAAATTAAAATTTGGTTTAAGCAGAATAAATTTTGTATAAGAAACAATTGACAATGTCAAAATTACCGAAAAAAAAAGTTTGGGTCATTTTTTAGGGTATAAATGGACCTAGAATCTACAAAAAAAAATCAAAAATATTAAAATTTGATTTACGCAGAATGAATTTTGTATAAAAACGATTAGCAATGTCAAAAATAACGGAAAACATATTCGTCTTATATGTCGTCTGGTCCATATTTAATGGTCAAATTTAATACAGACAGACAGATAAAATCAGGTTAATTGTACCTTTTAAACATTTTTTCAAAAAAAAAAAAATCGCACAAATTGAGCGTTGTAACATAAACCGATCGTATTACACAATTGCCAAAGCTAAATTAATGCCACTTTTCACATTAGTCTCAACGATTTAGAATAATTAAGGCTCCATTAATACAATTAGAAACGAGCGTAGTAACATTGTGGACCACACACAGTTGTCAGCGTGTCCTAGTAGCGAAGTTATTGTGACAAAGTGATTTAAGAGTTAAATGCAAGAAGCGCAAGTTTTAAACTTTGCTTTGTAAGTTTTGTACGGACAGGAATTGAATCCATTGAAAATTAGCATTTACAAGCAGAAGGAACGTATACGGGTTTTACATTTTTTTTAAATGGGCTTTTTGCTGTACACATGTTAATGGTAATGCATTATTAGGTTTTGTTGTGTGTACATGGTGAATAAACAGAGGGTGTTTGATGGTACTAATTCTAATTATAAAGTGACTATTTTATGTATAACAAAAAGTACACAGAATGTATCTTTACGCAACCTTCCAAAAACTGTGCAGTTATACGAAGTCATACAAACTCAGAATATATTTGGATCACAAAAGGATTTAAACATAGATGCAGTGTCTCCTACCGGCTTTAAAATATTTGTCCAAGGTCTATACAACTGGAAAATGGAGAATGCTTGACATCTCTCCTGTTTGCTCTAATAATCATAGCAGACGACGATGAAGAAGCCAACTACATGATGAGAAGATGGGGTTTAAACATAAATTGGACAAAAACTAAATATCTTAATGGAGGAAAACGAGAAGAAGACTCCAAATTAAAAAAAGTATAATCTCAGAAGAAGCTACAATTAAAATGGGTACACACAATTCAACGTAAGAAGAAAGCTATCCACATCAGAGACAAATAAGATAAAGCTCAACACAAAAATGATTATTATTATTATTTATTGTAGAATGCTGTGAAGATGGCTTGGGAGTGCCTAGAGAATCTAAACGAACTAGGCAAGAACAACACTGTTACAATCTAATTTTATTAAAAAACATAATATTTTGGTAAAGCTAATTTTTCATGCACAAAAAAAAACTACAGTGACATACAAACAAATCACATTCATCTACTGGTGCTACGTGTGTCCGCGGTATTCTTGTTCTATGAAGATTAATTTTGTTTAATATAACACCAAAGGCTGCCATCTGTTAGTATGTTTAATAACTTGTATCATAGGGGAAAATCTGGCAAGTCGAAACTGCGCTAAAAACGGAACTAAGCTGCGCTGAAACCGATTTCGCGATAATAGAACAATGCGCTAAAACCCATCAGTTCGATGGCGGGTCCAAAAAAGGCGGACCAAAAAGGGTGAACTACCTGCAATATAATCTTAGATGAAATTTGCGCACCATACTTTTACATTACTATTTACAAGTCATTAGTTATTGAACAACAAGACAAACAATATTTTTAAAATACTAATTAATACAAATAGATCCCTAGTTTCTTATTTTTTATCCCCTAGTTTGTGCCACCACTGGTTTTGTTAATTCCGCCTATTTTCCGGCCCACAGCCTTTTATATTTGACAAATCACACAAAAATATGTCAAGTAAGCACTTCAAACAACAATACCCAACCACTTTAGGTATGTATCCGCAAATACCCACAATCCTGGTATGCAATTTCAATGTAGTTTATTCGAAGTTTATCTTTTTCCTTTTCTATAGACTCTAAACCGATTACGCGACACAATGTTACGGATATTTGTTATACGAATTTGTGTCCAAAAGAGCACCTGGTTTCCTTTCGAGCAGTCTAATTTTTAGGCTATTTGGGAAGTTGGTCAGGCGTGTAAGAAGTAATTTTTTCGATATTATATTCATGTTGGAATAAGCTGTTAATCTTTGAATAAACTTGGGTCCTATTTATTTTGAATTTATTGGGTTTATTCATGCAATTTATTTTGTAAAGCGATTTTTGAAATGGGTATTATTATAATTAAAATAGAATGTTTTGTATGTCTCTTAGGATGGATGGTACAGGAAGATGAGCAGAACATACATTTGATAATTAAACAATGTAAAGCTAATTACATGCTCTAATTAGGAATTTTACGCTGCTTTTGTTTTCTTAAATATTATACAATATCATTAGAATCAGTATAAAACTATCAAATAAATAGCTTTTTGTTAAGACAATTAAATGTTAATTAACTTCCCCAATTATCAATTAAATGGTTTTTGTTTTCCTTTAATCATACGTTCTGCTAGCTTAAGAAACAGAAGAGCAATATTGTTAAAATTCGCGTAAAAATATTAAATAGATATCTTTTTGTTGGGACAATTAAATGCTAATTAATTCCCTTATTATAAATTAAATGCATTTTGTTTTCCTTTATTCATACGTTCATTAGCCTAAAAAAAGTTGTCAGAGAAATATTATTAAAATTGGGATAAAGATATTAGAGAAATATCTTTTTGTTCAGACAATTAAATGCTAATTAAGTGCCCTAATTATAAATTAAATGCATTCTGTTTTCTTTTAATCATACGTTCTTCTAGCTTCAGAAAAAGTTAGCAGAGTGATATTATTAAAATTGCGATAAAAAAATTAAATAGAGATCTTTTTCTTGGGGCAATTAAATGTTAATTAAGTGCCCTAATTATCAATTAAATGCTTTTGTTTTCCTTTAATAATACGCTCTGTTAGCTTAAGAAACAGTTAGCAGAGCAATATTATTAAAATTCGGGTAAAAATATTAAATAGATATCTTTTTGTTGGGACAATTACATGCTGATTAATTCCCTTATTATAAATTAAATGCATTTTGTTTTCCTTTAATCATACGTTCATTAGCCTAAAAAAGTTGGCAGAGAAATATTACTAAAATTGGGATAAAAAAATTAAATAGAGATCCTTTTGTTGGGACAATTAAACGCTAATTAAGTGCCCTAATTATAAATTAAATGCCTTTTGTTTTCTTTTAATCAAACGTCCTTCTAGCTTCAGAAAAAGTTAGCAGGGTGATATTATTAAAATTAGGATAAAAAAATTAAATAGAGATCTTTTTGTTGGGACAATTAAATGTTAATTAAGTGCCCTAATTATAAATATTATTAAAATTGGGATACAAATATTAAATAAATAGCTTTTTGTTCGGAGAATTACACAAGGTGGAGAATTCGGTGTAATTAAATGCAAATTAAGTGAAATTAGATAGACAAGGGCTAGAATGTTAGATAGTTTTTGTTTGTTTATAAATTAAGCCATCTTCAGAGAGTTTCCGAATATTTTTCAGTTGTGGAAATTAGTGGATGTAGATCTGTTGATCCACAGGGATCGATCTTATACATTTAATTTTATATAAATGTACAATATATCTTATATGCTGATGATTTTCGCACTTGCGGATGACAATGAATTCACAATTCTTTGAAGTTACTTAAAAGACGAAGTGCTACGTTATGAAGTTTTCCCTACTTAAAAGAACTTCACGATATTGATTCATTAAAGGTATTTTCATTTGAGGTGAAGGGTAAAAAGAAAAGTGGCTAAAGAACGTCCAAGAAAATCTAAAAGTTATTAATGTGAGAAAATAGAAATAAAAATTGCAGAAAACGGCGAATAAAAATACGTAAATTTTCACTCTTGGTTAATGTAATTTTGAGCTAAGTAGACCATTTTAAATAAAAATCATTATTAGAATAACTATAAATTATGTGATTAGACACAAAAAAAATGTATGCAACGCCACTGATGGTATTAACGAAATTGAGAGGAATTGTTAAAGTTTGCGGCTAGAATGTGGTTATAAAATGGAGCAATGTTCTGTGAAATTGATCGGTTTTGGTATTTAGTTATGGTTGGGGTAGTAACGGAGCAAAAACGAGCGATTAAATCGATTTTCAACTGTTAGGGGTTGGTTAGTTTTATCTCTAACGTATGAGGAACTTCCTTTAATAGTTTATTTTCGGAATTTATTATAATAGTAAAATACTTTTTTTAAAGATTTTTATTTATTTAGTTCGTATTTAAAAAATGGACCATATTTCATGAAAACCTAATTGAAAAATCAAATACTTTAAAATAGCCTTGCCAGACTCGTCTAATGATCGTCAGGCGAGCTTTTGAAGTCTATTGGCTTCATCAGTTGGGCCTTCCAATCGAAAAATCAAATTCCAAACACGCGTTTGGTTTGAAGATGTAGTCGTTACAAATTTGTTACAAATAGGTATAACTTGAAATATCCCAAAAGTATCCGATCTCTATTCATAAAAAAGCTTTATAACCGAAGGCTCGACGATTATTTTACTAATCAATAGTCTATGGATTGCTCATCCTTGTTTACACCAGTATAGCACTTCAATTAGCATCGAGAGCATGAAAAAATGTCCAACAACAAGCGAGAAAGATCAAAGTATGCGGGTATAAGCGAAAAACAATACCCGATCGTCCAGCACATCGCTAATTAGACATTAGACGGTGCCAGTTCCCACGCGAAAAGCAACCCATGGATGTAGCGTAAACAAAAGAACTTCATTATGTAGTCACTTTTGGTTTCTTTAATGCGAATTTTTTTAATTAGATTTCTGCACGCATACCTACTCGACGTTGGAAGGTAGTAAAATTAAAATGGCGGATACCACTGTCAATTCTAATACTCCGCAATTAAAAGGGAAATCGAGAAAATGCCAATTAGAAGGGGACTTTCTTTTTATTTTTGTAATCTGAGAAACTTATCTTTACGTCGGGTAAATTAAAAATTACTTTAAAAATATACATGTTAAAAAAATAGATAAAATGGACTATTTCCATCGTCTTAATTTCCACCAATCACAAACGCGCAATTTTGAATTACAAATGGTTTCTAGATGAAAAAACTGTATGACAGCTCCTGTCAGTAGTTTCTTCGAGTTTACCCGCGGCAAAACTTGACAGCTGTTGTTACCAAAAATTACAATACCTTTGATAACAAGTAATTATGGTCTCCTAGAACACCAGAAAACGACGCTAAGTAGAGTAGAATATAAACATCTCTTCAACAAAACGGCTGAGGGTGGAGAAAAAAAATGGCCGATAGTAAATGGCTGGGTGAACAACAATTAATTAAAATTACTGGCCACAGTTAAGCAAACTCAATTAAGCTTTATCTGCAAATGGATAATGAGCATTATTCCAACATCATAAACACCCTTAGAAGTGACGCCTCAGAACCTCCAGCTAAAAAACAGAAAACAGAACATCCTGCAGCCACTCCTCGAGCTTCTCACTCTACAGCTGGAACCATCAACAACATTAATGATTTACCTACACCCAACGTTATCAATGAGTTAACATAGATTTCAAACAATACTCCTACTGTGTACCAAAATTGCAATTATATTTTAATTGTACCATAAATAATCAAGTTTGTAGTATTTTGTGATTAAATAAATTACCTGTTTTTCAGTTTTCAAATTAATACCTACATATTTATTATGTATGCATATATAATAGGTAGTACGTATGTTTTGTAAGATATGTATATGCAGAATAATCTCCATTACTACTTGTTTTCTTTGTTCATTTCAACAATAAAGTGAAAATAATAACTCGACAATCATTCATTTTTATATAATAATTTATGTTATTTTTTTAATTACATCGACTACCTCAACTCCAACTATTAATATGTTAATGTCCCAATCTATATCAAATTTCAAAACACGAATTCTAAATCTTTTTTTAAAAAATGATTGATGAAGATACGCTTGAAAGCTCTCATATAGATTCGTTTGAATTTGAATCATTTAAAATATTCAAGTTTTTATCATTGGTTCTTTCTCATTCTAACATGAATACTTTATTTATTACTTATTAAGAAGTAAAGAAATATTAAGAAGAGGAAATATAAGATTATATAAAACGATCTTAAGACTTCAGTGATGAACAAAAAGATATATTGAGATAGGAACTGAAAATATTACGAAGAATCTTCGCAGAAAAAAAGGTAGAAGATGTCTGTGAAAGAAGAACAAACAAGGGAGGTTATTTGAAGAACAAAACATTGTGGAAGAAATAAGAACGAGAATGTCAGAATATCGCGTGGTCAAACAAATAGCCTGAAGAGAGGCAGGAGGGAACAGAAGAAAAGGAGGAAGCTATGGAAACAAAAAATGTAAGAAGACCTTAAGGAAAGAGAAATCAAGAACTGGAAAGCCAAAGACCAAGGAAGTACGAACGAGAATGTCAGAAGATCGCGTGATCAAACAAATAGCTTGGAGAAAGGTACGAGAGAAAAGAAGAAAAGGGAGGCCAAGGAAGCTATGGAAAAAAATGTAAGAAGACCTTAAGGAAAGAGAAATCAAGAACTGGAAGGCCAAAGGCCAAGGAAGTAGGAACGAGAATGTCAGAAGATCGCGTGATCAAACAAATAGCCTGGAGAGAGGTAGGAGGGAAAGAAGAAAGGGGAGGACAAGGAGGCTATGGAAAAAAAATGTAAGAAGACCTTAAGGAAAGAGAAATCAAGAACTGGAAGGCCAAAGGCCAAGGATATAGCACTCTGGAAAAAAAACCAAGCTCTGGACCTAAAAAAGCTGTTACAAAGCTTTTATATATTTTTTATTAGATACAGTATTTAATATGAGGTGCTACAGTTGAGTACTGATACTTAAAAATATTAAAGATCATTAAAACTCAGTAGTATTTTGGTTATCGTAAAATTAACGTTTTTATTTGCCAGTTTAGTCGAAAAAACGCCGATTCAGAACTGAAAAATGACTAAGATCGCCCCTTTCAAAACGATTCTCGCAAAATCTTGGTATCAGAGACACATTTTCGGATAAAATTGATAAAGCATTCGAAAATATGGTGTTTTTTCTCTCCCCAAGATTCGCGTGAAGCCTGAAAAAATCTTGTGCCGGAAAGAAATGGTAACGATTACCATTCAACGTGGCGCTCCTAAACCATTTACTTATAAAACCAAATAATAATTCTTCGTATTCATTCATATTTAACTGGTACTTACAAAAATGTGCGGCACGCGCAAAAATTGTGAGAAAAAAATAGCTGAAGATCTCGTGGTTCCACAAAAAGACACGTGTATGTGCGAATTAGCACACCAAAAAATAAAAAAAATCACTGACGTGTTGTAAAAAAGCTTGTCACATGGTTTCCATTGCAACGCGAAAAACAAAACAATTAAAAGTTGGGAGAAATCGATAAAAATAAAAATTTAAAAGAAATAAGTAAAACATAATAAAAATTAATATAAAAGTAACAGCTAGATGGAGCTCAGTAGATGCAGATTTATTTGTTAATTTTAAAATTAGATTAATTTTCAAAATTTATTTTGTTATTTTAGTTAAGCCTGTAATTTTTTGAATTACAACAACTTACAGTTGCAGTTTTTAATAATAAAATACATTACAAATATAAAAATCAATTTGATTTAATATTATTATTTCTTCCTCCAAAATTTGAAGCATATTAGAACTACTTGTATGTAATTTTGAGAATTTACGACCTAAATATTTGAACCAATCTAGCCAAAGAACAGAAAATAACTCAACTAAATCAAGTAAATAAAATAAACATAACAAAATCCGTTAATAAGTTGAAATGATATTCAGTGTAAACCAGCTGCTAATTCCATAACCTCGTTTAAAGATAAGTTGAAAAAGCGATTCGATCTGAATAATTGACAAAATAATTTATGTTTATGATAACCAATCTTGAAAGATAATCAATATTATTGAACTACGAAGATTGATAGCGACTGTAAATGGTGCGTTTTCGATTTTAAGAAACCTTGCCACACGCATTCCATACGGGTTGATATTTATTCATATTTACACATATACATAATGTGTTTGTATGTTGAAAAAGCTCGAATAGCTCAATTTTTGTTTTAAAATTAATTTACAACCTTTCCCCTTCATCCCCCATTTCAATTTTTAAGTGCAAATGTAGAACAAGTGATGAACTGTTTTAAGACAAAATTATTTATTCAAGTATTTCCGAGAGTATTTGCGCCTGTGGCAACAAGCAAATGAAACACCTATATCGGGTTTTAATATGTAGAAAAAGTTCTGAACTACATCTTCATTTTTCCAACTTCAAATTTATATGAAGTTGATTTTTCAGCATTTGTAGACATAAAGTGGATGTGGAACCGCACCCCAGATTAAAATTAACAACCAATGAAACAAATTATGATTATCTGTCGCCATAAACATAAACAATTTCATCATTCTTGTTGATCCTAATAAGTGTTATTTATAATATAACTTTTATTTATATTTCTGATGAATAAATTTATTTTTAAAAGAAAACAATGAATATATTTTGATTGTTATTAAAGTATATGCAATTTATTATTATAGAAGGAAACACTGGTCTATTCAATTGATTAGTTTATTGTAACTTTTGTTTTGTTGTGAAAGTGATTTATTCGCAAATGAAGCTTAGAAATTTATTGAGATATATTACTTCTAATAACTGAGATTTACTATAATTTTCTTCAAAAAATTGATCTGGATATATCCTTGTATACTACATCTGAAAATTAGACAAATCTCCTGGTCTATCTTCTCAAATAGTCCAGTTGTCAGAGAGTTTCACCTCCCACAAAATGTAATATCGATGAAACTTGGCACATAAGTACTTGAAAGGGTGTAGCAAACGATAAAAAAATCTTTGCTGCTCTAAAGTGTATGCTAACTCCACAATTTCAAAAATAAAATCGAATATTTAGTTTTTCTATTATATCTCGAAAAAAAAGTAAAAATTTGAAAAAACTAATAGCAACACGTGAAAGAACGGAAAATTTTACTAAAAATTATATTATAAGTTATTTAAAATATTTGTATTCAACGGCTCGGCGCGCGTGGAGTTTTCGAATTTGCTTTCTTATTTTTAATAATTTTTTATAGTAATACAATTTTTTTTAAATAATATAATTTTTAGTAAAATTTTCGGCTCTTTCACGTGGTGCTATTAGCTTTTCCAAATTTTTATTTTTTTTTTTTTCGAGATATAATGGAAAAACCAAATTTTCGATTTTATTTTCGAAATTGTGAAGTTAGCATACACTTTAGAGCAGCAAAGATGTTTTTTATCGTTTTCTACACCCTTTCAAGTACTTAAGTGCCAAGTTTCATCGATATCACATTTTGTGCGAGCTTTTGGTCAATATTCTTCTCTGGCAACTGGGCTAAAACGCTAAAAGAAATATTAACCTCAATATAAGGCGTCACTCTACCAAAACTACGATTTGAGATTTTTTATTTGACAGGCGATGATTTTGTTTTCTCTTTTTTGTCTTCTTAATCTAGAATTGTGTCTTGGAAAAATAATTATTATTCAGATCAGAATTATTGACTGTTTATGTAATTTTTCCGTACTGTAGCCAGTAGGCATAAACTTGTTTAGAGAGAGAGAGAAATATGCTTTATTGTCATAGAAAAATTACAAAAATTTTATTGACAAAGCGAAAATTAAAACTAATCATAATAATAATGTATGTTTAGTTTCTGATCTACAATAAATATCATTAAAACATAAAAAAAACAAAATTAAAAAAATCACCAAACACCAAAGTTAGAAGCTTGTTTAAAGAATAAAAAACATAAAAAAAAAACAAAAAATAAACGATCGATCGTGTATCTGCAACATCAGCTTGAAAACGTTGATATGTGAAAAAAAAATATTGTTAACATAAAACGCTGCAAGACGTTGATATTTGTTTGGTAAATAGAAAATTTGAATATACATATTTTATTGATAAGATAAAGAATTCAGATCAATATTTGTTTAACGAAAAGTATTCGAAAAAGATATTCTAATTTTAGCTAGTCGATTGTTAAACATCTCGGTATTTTTAAAAAATAAATAATATACTTCTTGCAGATATTATGTTAATGTTCAAAATTCTTAAGCTTTCTTTCAGAAAATTCAAAATAATTAATTGATTTTTAAAGATCAAAGAAAAAGAATTTTAAAAAAGAAATACTTTCATGAATAATTTATATGATTAAAAATAATAATAGCATCGATTAGAATAAAACTTAAATTCATTAATGATTTAAAATAGTGCCTCTAAAACAGATCCGTGTGGTACATCTGAAGAACAGGTTCTAAATAACAACGTTAATTATTTAATCACCACAAGGTAGCATTTTAGAGCCAATCTGGTTTATCATTAATGAATTTAAAAGAAAAAAACATTATATATAAACAATCACTATTATTATTTTTCCCATTGTTTAAAAAAAAATTATCCGTCACCGCTTGTCCCCTTTTTCGCTTACCCGCGCTAGTTCTCGACTTATTCCGGGGCTTATTGGGGGACTGAACACCCTGTCCCCCAGAGCTCCCCAAATGCTGCTTGTTCTGAGGGGAGTAAGCCCCCCCATGAATACCGTGGGCATACGCAGACCCGTAGGTGCCCTCAAAGTTACCATTAAACATGCCGGAGGTGGCTCCCCCTTCATATTCACCTATAAAGAATGAGATATGTTTAGTTTTGGGATCTACTTTGGTTTACAGAGAAGTTCCATGCTTAATATTTTACGATGTTCAAACGTTAAAATCAAATTAATTACACAGTCCCACAAAAAAAAAGTGGAATGAACTTTACATGTGATTTTGAGCCGCTGAATCCGAATCAGAATTTCCCCTGGACCCCCCAGTTTTCCCCTTACTTAGGGGAAATGCGTGAAATCTTAGAAATTTCAGTATCTGTGAAAGCGATTTCGATCTACGCAAAACGATAATGTTTTCACGTATCTCGAGTCGCTTAGTTCTAATATCACTGTAGAATTTCCCTAGAGTACCTCAGAATTCCACTAGCCTAGGGGAAAAGTGTTAAGCTGAGCAAAATTTGTGATTTCTGGAAGGTTCTATTTTTGCGCAAGAAAGCTTATATATTTTCGTATTTTGAGTTCCTGAATTCATATCTCACGTACAAAATGTTCCACAGTACTTCAGAATTTCCCTAGCATAGGGAAAACGTAGAAAATTGTGCAAAAATGAAAGTCTTCTGAGTTTCATCCAGCTGCTCACAATTGCCCTAGCCTACGAAATTCTGATGACAGAAATGAACACGGCAACTCAGAAGAGGGAAAGATATTAGCTTTTCCGTACGAAAAAGGCCTACATGAAACTTTGATTTTTGCACACTTTTCTACGTTTTTCCCTAGGCTAGGGAAACTCTGAAGTACTGTGGAACATTTTGTACGTCAGATATGAATTCAGGAACTCAAAATATATAAGCTTTCTTGCGCAAAAATAGAACCTTCCAGAAATCACAAGTTTTGCTCAGCTTAACACTTTTTCCCCTAGGCTAGTGGAATTCTGAGGTACTCTAGGGAAATTCTACAGTGAGATTAGAACTAAGCGACTCGAGATACGTGAAAACAGTATCTTTTTGCGTAGATCGAAATTGCTTTCACAGATATACTGAAATTTCTAAGATTTCACGCGTTTCTTCTAGGATAGGGGAAAATTGGCGGGTCCAGGGGAAATTCTAAGACCGGATTCGGATTCAGCGGCTCGAAATTCATAGGGGTAGTATACTCACATGCAAAGTTCATTCCACTTTTTTTTTGTGGGCTTGTGTTATTAACAGTAAATAACAGTACAGGGTTTTATCAAAGTTCTGGTAGATGGCTCTCAAGATGACATGCATAACATCTACCACAGACTATAAATTACAAAAAATATATAAAGCGTGGTACTTCCATGTCTAATTTAATACATTGTTTAAGGATCCTAAAAACATAAAACAAAATAGCATTTTTTTCTTCAGTACTTTTTTTATGATTTTTTTTATTTTATTTTAGTTTAAAATAAAAATATCTACATAATTTTTACTATTTTTCTTGCTAGTAGTTCCCATCATAGAATTGATTGAAATCGGCAATACACAAGACGAAATTTTCTACTCAAATTTCGAAAAAATATTTACCTTCCCGTTGCTTATTGCCCCCACCGACTCCAGAGGGCTTCACGTCTAGCGCACAACTTTGAGGATTTTCGTGCATGAACGCTCCCATGGCTGCCGACACGGCGCTCTGGTACTCCGGACCCCCGGCCCCCGAAGGAGCGACCGAATCGGGCGTCGAATCTTTAGGAGGAGTGGGGGGAAAGGAAAAAATATTGTGAGCTTGGGCGGGAACTGAACTAGGCGATTGGGATTTATCGGGGTCCCCTCCACCGAAGGGCACCCAGGGGCTTGAGTGAGCTAGGGGTTTCGTGCTATCGGAGAGCCAGGGGTGGAGGGGGGCGTGGAAGTGGGGCCTGCAGACTTGTGAGGTTGACATTCTTGATGCTGGAAAAAAATGAAAAAATTAATAATAGAAGTTGTAATACAAAATTTCGCTTTTTTTAACAAATATTGGGAAGGTGATATCTCGTTTTAAAGATTAGAAATAAAAGAGGCCCAAGTATAGAGCCCTGAGGTACTCCACAATTAACTAAACGTGTTTCTGATAGACAAGAATTAACGACTGTTAACATTTCTGTCAGATAGTTAGGAATTCAACCACTCACCAACTCTTCCTCTAAAACCATACTTACGAAGTTTAACATTAAGTAGATCATGATCTACTAGATCAAATGCTTCGCTTAAATCCATGAAAATACCTATTTTTTTGTTTTTTTTTTTAAATTATCATAGAGGTTATTACGGAAGTTTAGAACAGCAGTTTGAGTAGATCTACCTGTCCAGAACCCGTGCTGACTATCGTGAAACTCGATATATTTAAGAGCGAAATCTACCATTTTCCTAAACATAATTTTTTCCACTATTTTATAAATCGGGCGATCTTGGTGACCATTCTATTCGTCGGCTTCCAATCAATTTCTTTCCACTTTTCAGTAAAGCGTTTCCCATTTCTTAAAATGTTTTAACAACTAGTTTAAAATACCGCCCATCTATTGGACAGCGTGGAAAACATACGTTAAAAATTGTCCTGTTTGACTTTTTTCCAAATTCTTTCACAAAACTGAATTAGCAGTGGGCAACAAGGACAATTTTTTTACGAATAAACGTTGTTTAATGACTTCACCTCGTTGACTTTTTCCAGCAACAATACGCTTTTAATAAAGCAAAACTTTCGATTCAATAGTTATTCAAAATTTGCCCTGATATACCCGCATCCCATCAATCCCAGCATGCCCTCTTCCTACCCCTAACTATTCGCATCTGTCCCGTACCAACCCTCTTCATATTTTCGCCAACCCTCTTCCTATTTGCCAACTTCTCACCCGCCACGCACATCACTGCGCCCTTCGCATACACACACACACACATACATAGAAAGCGAAACAGGGACAACTTAACCCCTCACCTGCCGTCCGCCATATTGGATCCCGGCCACAATGGCGTCCGATGCCCGGATTATCTCTGATCCCATCAGAGATAGCTGCTAGATTAGCGGGGATTCAAAAATCTAACGAACTTCCGCAGATGGTCACCAGCAAAGGGTTTTTTTTGAGCCTTATATACAATACTTGCGTGTGAAAATAATGCGTAAATACAGGAACGGTTTCAGGGAAAACTGTCTCTATGCATCGATGTGAGTTGGCTCATTACGTGGTCCGATTTGAGTGGGAGATATAGCATTGTAGTATACAGGGGTTACACAAAAATCATATGCAGAGACGTTGCCAGAATGTTCGCTAATTCGATTCTATTTGAATGGATCAACGACGTTGTAGTATACGGGGTTAATACGTATTTAAAAATCACGCGCAGAGACGATGTCAGAAACTTTGTTGATTCGATTTGAATGCAGACAGAGCTGGGTAAAGCACTTTTAGAAAGTGCTTCAATTACCAAGCACAAAGCACTTCAATCGAGTGCTTTAGAGTTGAACGGACCAAATACTTTTTATTTTAAAAGTGCTTTTGCTGTCAAGCACCAAGCATCAAATACTCAAAGTATTTGAAGCCCTTGAAACGTTAAAAATATTTGATAAAGCTCCAAGCTTAAAGCACTTTGAAAGTGCTTAAAGCCCTTTAAGAGTGCTTGAAGCCTTTTAAATGAGCTTTAAAAGTCGTTTTAAAAAAATAGAAGAACTAATTTTAAGAAAACTAGTGATAGTAAAGCTATTTTTTTATTAAAAGAATAGGAATACAAAACAAGTAGGTAATTGTGGTCGCAGACCACATATGAATACTGTTACACAAAGACGCAATACTACTGTTATCGAGTTAGAATCGCAGACGCAGATTTTTTTCCAAATGTTCAAGCTGAGACTTGTCTAAGAAAATAATTCGAGAACTTTTGAAGGTGCTTTAATTTCTAAAAAGGTTTGATTTCAATTACTTCAAATGTAATTGAAGCACTTTGAAAGTAATTGAAGCACTTAAAAGTAATTCAAGCACTTTCAGAATTCCCCGAAATGCTTAAAAGCCACAAGCATTTGTACAAAATGCTTTAATTACAAAGCACCAAATACTCTTTTTCAGAACTAATTGAAGCACAGGGCTTGAAGTACCGAATGTGCTTCAAGCACTTTATTAAAGCACTTTCCAAAAGTGCTTTACCCAGCTCTGAATGCAGATAACATCATTCAACACATACTGCCATATAGTTATTTGCAAATCATGCGTAGTAATATTGCCAAAAGGACCTTAGTCTCGGTTATTAGTGGTCCGATTTGCACGGGAAAAACAGCATTGATATACAGGGGTTCAGCAAAAATCATATGCAGAAATTGTCAGAAACTTCGCTGATTCGATTCGTCGTTCCTGTATAAAGGTCAGAACATATTTTGGACATACCAACATGGCCGTTATTCAGCTTGCGGTTAGCAAAACCTGTTCAAAAACTGTTCTTGTGTAACAAAGTTATGTAACAGGTTAGAACAGCTTTTGCAAGGGCCATATTGGTATGTGTATCGTGATGATCAGAGAAAAGTGATAGTGGAGCCCTCTCCTTTCACATTACCTACTCATATGGGCTTTTATTAATTCCCAGTTTAATACTAATTATAAATAATGATTTTTCCATTATCCCGGTGCTTTATTTTTTATTTGCATTTAAATCTAAAACGTTCTGCCAAGAAGTTTACAGTAATAATAATTACAATAAATAAATATCCGCTTTCAATTATAAATCAATCATTATTTGGATTTGGATTCTGTATTTAAAGTTATAATAAAGCAAATTATTAGGGTCCGATAAATACGCTTTTCAAAAACACAAATACATTATATTTATAACTTTGAACTCGGGGCTGCAACCGGTCCTGTTCAAGAAACGCGGGGACAAACATAGTAAGCGGAATTTGGGGAGCTTATTGATTGTTTTTTGGGGCTTTGTGTACCGCTGTAATTCGAGTTGACATGTTTTTTTCTGGTAGACTGATGTTTTGATGGGTTAATTTTCGTAAAGGTTTTATTGTTTGTACAGGACGATGTTTATCACTGGTTTATCAGTTCCTTTGCATCGCACCAATAGAAATGTATGACGTTTGTCGAAGAAGTTATTAAAAAACAATGCGGAATGAACACTGACAGATGTGATATCAAAACAAAATTTTATTTAAGTGAAAATATTTTAATTAATAGATATTCTTTTTAAAATGATTTTAATTTTTGATGTTTCGACCTTTAGTCTAAAGTCGCTTTCAAATTATTTCATAAGATATGATAACAAAAAAAATGTATTTTCTTTTGTAAAATAAACAGAAACCTTTGGACGTTTCCTAATTAGGTATACGCCACTGTTTTACGTAATATTTTTTGTTTGTTTGGGTAATGGAAATAATTATATATTACGGTCGCTGTTGGCAATCTGATAACCATTAATTTTGGTGATTTTGGTGATTTAAATCGTGCACCTCATCATTTGAATTAATTAGGAGTTGCAGATGCGGAACACCGATCTTATCTTATTGGATCAGATCGTATCTGTTCGAAAAGTATAGACATGGTAGGTTCATTTCTGGAGTTCACTTTTTAATTTGGTTCGCATCGATTGAAGATTTCTCCAAAAAATTGTATAATCCGTTCGAAAATAAAGATGCTGATACCTCACGGTTCGATTCCTGGCCTCTTTCTAATTTTAGATATGTTAATGGTAATTTTTTGTTGTAAAAAGCATCCAAATATTTTTATTTTTTAAAAACATTGAACCGTATACTCAAGTATATGCTTTATGAGAATGAAAAAAAGCTATAAAAACAGCAAAGGATACCGACTATACTTTGGCAATTTTCAAAGAAAATGGCGTATTTATTTAATGTTTTAGTATTTTTAGTTAATTCTGATAAAAAGAAAATATATTTAAAATAAATAATCTAGCAATTGAATTTTGTAATTTTCTTACTTTGATTAAAAAAATATTTATTGCAAGAAAGTTTCCTTATCTATATTAAAATCAAAGATCAAGTGACTATTGTTTTTGGAACACGTGTAGTTTATTTTAACCTCGATTTTTAGTAAAAATAAATGTAAGAGTGTTGTAAAAATAAAAAACTTATTTTTCCCCATTGTGAACAAATTAGTTATTTTCATTTAAATTTGTAAGAAAATAAGTTGGTTATTTCATTTTATTTTATAAATTATGTTTAAAAATCACCCTTTCTTTGTTAAAGTAGGTATTTGTGAAATATGCTCCGTTATCCTTTATTATATTTGTAATTTTGTATATCCTATATATGTTAAATAATTTAAATTTTTATTTTAGTTTGTTATTTTTTCTTAAAAAAAAATATAATTTCAAACAAATTTTTCCTTTAATAAAAAAATGTAGTTTCATATAATGATTTTATTAAACAGAGTAATTCACTGTTATTTTATTTGCAGATGAGCTACTTTAGTAATAATCTGATTGGTTTGTTTAATAATAATTAAGTATTTTTCATTCAAGTACTAAATAATACAATATAACGGAAACCTCTCAAAAATACATTTAAAATTTTAAATTTTGTCTATCACCACTTAGAGCTCAATTTTTACTCTTATTTTTAAATTTTAAACAACAACTTAATATATTTTACCGTTATGTTAAAGTCTACTTTATGTATCGTTTTTTGGAGGAATTAATACAAAATATTAAATTTATTTCTATATATTTTTCCGTAAAATAGATTAATTTTCTTCATTACATGTATGTCCATTATAATTATGTTCTGTTATATGCTCCTTAAACCATGTTTGCATTATTTGTTTTGTTTGTCCTATTTAACTTCTACTTATATTTACAAAATTAGCAAATAAAAATATCAAACAACAGAATTCTCCTTTTATAATAATTACAAATTTCTACAAATATATATAAAATATGCATCGTGCAGTTTCTCGGAGCATTATCTAACCGCAGATTTTATCGAAAATGTGTCTTCCTAAAAGAGTTTGAAAATTGAAATCCCGTGTAGACATTGATTCTAAAACTTGTGATTTATGATCCAGTCTAATGACCGTTAATTTACATAATAGTCGGCAAAAAATTGGCCCCCGGCGCCTATAAAATGGTCTGCAATTTAATTTGAATACAACGCTAGTGTGTTATTTCGGCAAACGAAAAAGTCAGATCCGGCTCCAATATATATTGTCTCTGAAAAAATAAAAATATATGGAAAGTTGCTCGCCAACAATTGTAGAGATGTGGAGTCACCATATATTTGCAGGTAAACGTCAAAAGCAAAGGTCATAAGTCAAAATATTTTGCGTTTGATATTCATTTCAAATTCAGTCTATTATTCAGTTCGTGATAGTGTTCAGTGTGTTATAAATTTGTCTTTCTCCCTAAATAATAATGGCGTTACAATTTGTGCAAAACGGAAGTTAATCTTAATCTTAATAAACCTTTCCTTAATCTATATTATCTATGTTCATGTAAAAAAGAACTAAAACATCAAGTAAATTTACAAACTTCTTAGGTACATATTCTGCAGATTTTGTCCATACATATACTGGGACAAATAGCTTAAAACATCTTTCACTTTAATATGTCATTTCGCGATGCCGGTCCTGATAAAAAAATTCGTCGATCCTGTGCAACATGTGCTTCAAATCATACACCACGTCTGGAAAACACCAAAGCTCTCTCTTGTTTATGCTAAGCACACTATCGTAAAGCACATTTTCAGATTGGCATGCAATATAATATGGCGTGATCCTCTGTACTCCGGAAAATAAATATAAGGTCCGACGACTTCGATGAGACAGTGTTGCCGTTCATAATCAAAACCATGTCGCCTAAAATACCAATAATTAAATTTTCTACTTGTTCTTCATTTCCTTCTTCTGCTTCTTCTGGTAGTTCGTAATCCTGCTGCATATTTCTGTACTGCTTGATAATTCTACTTAAGAAATACATGACTGATTCATAGCCACTAATTCTTCCGTAGTTCCTAAATCACTAGTGAATTCAAATTTACACATTTCGGGTAAAAATACACGTGTTTTATCTACAACTTCAAGAAACCTCTGGTAAAATAAGAGATCATTGTAATGGGCGATTGGAAATTGAGAAGGAAAGAAAAGATACACACAAACAATAAACAAAAATTGAGAGAGATTGATACATTTACTTATATAATTGTTCATTCATTCAGGGATCAAAATAAAAGTTAGATACACATGTTGGGTCTCCCAAAAAACAAGAATACGTTGAGATGTACCTCAAATAAAACTTCGACATTCATATGCGTTTTCAAAGTCTTATAATATTTGCAAAAAACAAGAATATGTTGAGATGTACCTCAAATAAAACTTCGACATTCATATGTGTTTTCAAAGTCTTATAATATTTGCAATAATTGGGATGTTCTTTAATTCCTGTTTTCGTTGATAAATTAGTTTGTCCAATATGCAATCTTTTAGTTAATTAATATATTTTCACTAATCTCTAACCATTTTAAGATAATTTAAATCAACATGATGAATAAATAAAAGTGTAAACGACAAAAATTACAAATATTTTTAATATAAAAGTGGTTTCATTTTGCGGAAAAAAGAATATTTAAAAGAACAAACCAATACGATATACATAAATGAATTAGGATGACAATAGTTTTATAATTTAAAAGTTTTTGCTCTAGAATATAATATTGCACAAATTGAGATTTAAATTTAAGGTGTTTGTAAGTATAAATAACCAAATTGTCAAAAAATTACCAGCTGGAATATAAAATAAAACAAAAACTGTACTAATTTTTTGGATAGACTGATAGCTTTGGCAGCACTGTTGAAGGTTTTAATTTTACGGCCATTTTGCAAATAAAGTTGTATTCATGTTTATAGTAGAAAAAAAACTCGAGGTTATATACCAGTTTCGTGTCTTCTGATATTTTGAATTCACGATACCGGCGTTTGGTTACACTATAAGATGGTGACAAGATTATATTATTTGTGATTATAACTGCATTTAATATATTGAAAGTAAAAGAGAAATTAAATTTACAAGTTTCTGCCACGAAATTTATTTTTTTCAAGTATTCCAGCACAAGTGCACATACTTTTATCTTTTTCATATTACAGAGAAAAGGAATTCAACGTGTTAAAGAGAGAGCGCGATCTCGTAGTAAAAACCCAGTCGATGAAGATTCCTGGAAATATGAAATTACAAAATATTTTATCTGAAGGAAGGGCTGAAAGGTTCAGAAAATGTATTAAAATGGTGGAAGAGCCATGAAACTTTATTTTCAATAATATCTAAAAAGACTAGAGAAGATTTTTTCCAGGGTTTCTCTAACAATTACCAAATAAAGGAACACACCAAATGATGAATCTGTTAGATGTTTAATGTCTTTAAATTCCTGAATAGCTATTACAGTTTTAATACTTACTTGTAAAATGAAAATCTATGAAAATAATTTTTTCTAATTTTCTAATTCAAGTAATAATGACTTATAATGCTTTTTAAGATAGTATAAACTACGTGATTTTAATTCATTTGGAATGGCATTGTAGGAAAAACATTTCTGAAACCCAGCTAGACTATATCTAGGTAACTCAATAGTAAATGGATTTCTAATAAAATAGTCGTGAATGTCGCCTTTAAATATTAATTTTTCTTTGAGATACGGTGGTATAGGTAGATGTTGATAATATTCGGAAAACTAAGAAAGCCATGTAATGTTTAAATATATCATCAATTCGTAACCAACCGAGCTAATGTATTTTCTTTGAAACTCTATCATATTTTTGAAATCCATAGACAAATCTGCAACAAAAGTTTTGGATTCTTTGAAGCAAGGGAAGGGAAGTACTAAGCCATAGTTAAGGATAGAGAGAACCAAAATTGCCTCTAAGAGTATCCAACACCAACAGAAAAATGATTTAAATGATTTACAACTGTCTCTCATATTATAAATACTTAATTTTTGTTGGATTTTTAAAGACGACGCCCTAGAAGAAAAATCTTAAAAGACCTCCACAGAATTAACCTTCAGACAATGAATTCGTCTCCAAACCGTTGCACACATTTATCTCACCAATTCTATACTGATGCAACTAAATAATGTACCATAAATTTTTATTGAAATTACACATTATGGTTTATAGAAAAGCAACCTTTAAACATCAACAATTACCCAACAAATAACTCATTGAAACGCGGCTATTAAGTAAATAATGCAAATTACGACCCAGTTATGATAGTTTCTTTATTATTGCCAATAATACGCTTATAATAACAGATTTTCAGTAAATACGCGGGCACAAAGGTTTGAACACAGGAAGGAAATCCCCGATAAAATCTCATCAGATCGTGGCAACCTTGCGGACATGTCGTAACAAATGAAAACAAGTTGCCCGGTTGCCAAACTTTATTAATAATACGATTTTTATTGGTATAAAAACATATTTTTTAAACAAATATTATTTCAGCCACATAGATTTTAAATTAATAAAAGACTCTATTGAAATTAAAAGTTATACTTACTTTAAAAAAGAAATAAAAATTACTAATCGCCAACTCACGGAGGCATTTTACCGCCAAGAGCTAAACATATCTAATGAAGAAGAGTTTACGTCGTTTATCTAATGTTTAATTGCTTAAAAAAATAATCAAACTTATTAAATGAGTTAAGATTGTGGAAATTTTACGAGCTAGTCAGACAGTTTCTGAGTAGAAGAGTTTTATGTCCAATTAGTTGAGAATTTAAAACGGTCGCGTATAAAAATCCAATATTAACATTTACTTAATTTTGTATAAAATAAAATGCATGAATTTCTCAGAGATCATTATTCATTTTAATTATCCGATAATGAATTTAAAATGCATATAAGATAATTCACCAAATGCATGAATAAGATTTATTGGTATACCTCAAGGAATCGTTCTTGATCCGTAAATGTTTATGATGTACATTATTAAATCTAAAGAACACATTTTTTTTCACAGTTAATGTAGAATTGCAAGTAATGTGTCGCTCAATTTTTTTTTACTATAAAACAAGAGAAAAAAACAAGATTTCTACCGCTGTCATAGAGATACCATCTCTAAACGTAAAATTGCTTCATTTTTCAACAATATAATTTTCTTCGAGTAACTTTTATTCGCTGTAAATTGAAGATGGTTCCATAACACCCACGCATGAACTTCTTCAAACTAGCCATTTTTTTCTTTATGACTCAATTAGTTGGGCAATTTCGAAATGTTCATGGTACGAGTTGAAGAACAAATGCCAACCAATAAACAAAACACTCACAGCTACCATTATACGACATTTTATGTTTATTCCAATTATTTTAAGGTATATATGTATGTAGCGGTCGTTTACCAGTACCATCAAGAAGACCATGGGTATTTATGCTATGAGATTTACGCATTGGCGGAACATTGAAAAACAAAAAAGCCTACGGAGGATTTAGTTTAATTAATTTAGTTTAGTTAATATTAGAGATTCAGGAGTTTTATTTGATTTTAAGGATTTGATATGAGTTTGATTTTTCATATTTTAATGTTGAAATAAAATCTGTTAACCATCCAGAAATTAAAAACCTAACAGATTCATCCTTTAGTACTTCGCGAAATGCATTGGGTTCACATAATAATCAACCCTATCCCACCCTAAAACCACTCACTTCTGATTTTATCAATCATGTTCTATTCAACATTCATTTAAAGCCTGCAATAAAGAAATCTAATTGAGAAAACTAAATGGGTCCATTTAAATCAAAGAACTTCACTTCATTTTTTCAACATGAAGATAATATATTCCATACCTTTCGGACCATTTTTTGCATGAAAGTCTAATTTGAGAAGGGGAGGTGCATGCGTTTAGGCTAGAATCGACTGCGTATGGTTGGCGTGTACCCAAGCAATGTATTTGATGTGTTTTGGGTCATTTTCTGTTAAGCAAATCCTCAAATCCTATATCAACGATCGATTTTTCCAAGTCAAAGTTAATTCCTCAACTTCAAATTATATTCCTATCCAATCTGGAGTTCCTTGGTCCTTTTTTATATCTCCTTTTCACTGCTGATATACCTATTAATAATGATATCCTGATGATACAGCAATTTTAACAGCAGATACAGATTCCAATAGAGCTGCCATCAAACTCCAGAATTATTTACAAAAGTCCACATAAATAATAATCAAGTTCCACAAAAATCTGAAGTAAAGAACCTAGGACTTCATATGGACCGAAAGCTTACTTGGAAAAACTACATCAAAGCCAAAAGAACACAGTTAAATACAAAAGTCAGATACATGTATTGGCTACTTGGAAGAAGGTCTCAACTCTCACTTGAGAATAAAATATTGATTTACAAGATCATTCTAAAGCCTATTTGGACATACGGGATTGAACTCAACACCAAAATACTACAAAATTTCCAGTTCAAAACTCTTAGAATGATAACTAACGCTCCATGGTACGTCTCCAATATAACCCTCCATAACAACCTCAGAATTCCATTTATAAGAGATACCATTGACATTTACGCTAATAAAGCCAAAGACAGAAATCCCGCAAATGACAGTCAAATCATAAGAGAATTGTACTAACCACCATTAGCTACTAGACGCCTTCACAGGCCCTGGCCCGAAGACCTCGGGGATTAGGTGAAGACTGGAGGACCGTCAATGGACAGTACCCACGTACTCACTATGTTGTTAAGTAGATTGTAAATTAACTATGAATCAATATAAAACTCGGTGCATTATCTTCATATGTTGAATTTATAAAATCGATAAAATATTTAGTTGTCACCTATGTCGCGCGCCAATGCCTCCAGGTACCACGTTGATACGTACGTACGAACATTCGTATTTATGCGACGGTCGTACCATAGCACAAGGGTAAATATCGCGTCGCGCAACCATGGCTAGGACATTTTTATGATCACGTCGGCTGAGATATAGCACTATCAACTTACCAACTTTTATTCGTTGAAAAGAAAACGGATAGTATTTCAGGCCGACTTATATACAAGTGTCGTTCGAAAAGAAATAAGAAATTGTTGCTTTTTAGTTTTTGTAGCTATTCACAAGAGGTTTATTGTGTGATCCTATACTGTTTGCGCTTTTTGCCGGATATCCAACAACAAGGAAACTGTTGTTACATGGTTTGTCGGTTCTTTCAACAATCTGCTTTTACTATTCTTTTTTTTTTTCTTTTTTATAAAAATGTTATTAACTGTCATTACTTATCGGTTTATAATTTCCAAAGACAACCTTGTCCATCATGCTGTATGTCTGACCCTTGCAATCCTTGCAGTCCTTGTAAAAACGGAACTAATGGCCACTGTACGATGTATACAATCGAAAAGGATTATGACAGCTGGCATTGTTTCGTCTGTACATTAATCTAGAATTCGCACAAGAATTAGAATTAATTCTTCTGGATCATCCCTTTTATTGTTCAATTGTATATTGTAATTTCCATGTATTGTAACTTTACTTTTGGAGATAAATACTAATATATTTATTTTTTTAATGTTCTTCTTCCTTGATAATAAAACGACTTTTTAAATACTTTTAACATTTAAAAACATATTTTGAACCTCAAAAGATTGCAAATAAAAAGTTACAAGCTAAAAATAATCCTCATTTAAAATTTTAACTATTTATAAATCAGCTTCTTCATTAAATCTCAATTTTCCTTAATTCTCAAGACATAATAATATTATTCGTTTGTATCCAAATTATAATACGATTGTCGTGAACTCCAAAACCATCAAAACATACAATCAATCATCAGAATTCACAACGAAATATACAATAAAGCCCTTTCTAACGTTGTCGTTTGGAAAGCAAAAACCGTCTTTAGAGACATGTTAATGTAATGGTTTTATTATACAATATCGATTTTAGTCTATTGATCGTATTTTCCACTAGTTGGAACAATGCGCGAAACATCCAAACACAAATGTGAATTTCGAAGCAACAGAAAATACATTTGCGGACAGAAATGGTGACGATGTATATTTGTAATCAAAAATAGTGACTTTTATAAACATATAGTATTTTTCTTCTCTAGCGTCTAATTTCTCTAAAATAGTTATTTTTGTATTAAGTGCGTAAATAAATGAGTGTTTTTTTAACGACACATGAGAGTGTTAATTCTCTCGAATGTGCCACGAAAACACGAATTTTATACACGAAATACAAACAACATTTTTTGTACAACTGTGAATGTGAATTTACATCGTCTGAAATATATTAAAAATAAATACTTCCAATACATCTTGACGTGGTTTTTTATCCCGATAAGTTATCGTACAATTTCACAGCATCCAGTAGTCTTTCTGTGCCGTTACTATAGAAACGGTTTGTTGGCACGCCGCGTGTTTGACTGTTCGACTGTGTTTGCTCGTAGTTGCTTCAATTTCGAGTTATTTTCAAGAAGATGGATGTTGATTATGATAGTGGTAGTAATAGCCCATCAGATATATCTGAGAAAGCAAATGCAATAGTATCTAATATGTTACCGGCCAAATCCAAGTTAGTATATGGGTGATTGTCATGAAATGAGGGTTTTTGAGATTTGCTGGTGAACAAACAAAAAAGTGCTGAAAAAAAATTTTCTCATGTGTTTTCAACATTATTTTGAAGTACTTTCTGTATATTTCCACATAAATACACACGAGGAATAGACACTGATAAGTTTATATAGAAATTATATGGCTTCGGAGGCGACACAAAATCAATGGAATTCTATTTCATAATGTAAGCGGAGTCCCGCGTTGTTTATTAATCCAATAACATTTATACTTGTTTTTTATGATGAACATAATATTCTAAATCTTAATAGGCGAGAATTTTTATATTTTGATGGGAGGAAAATAAAAAAAAAGGTAATTATTTTAATCTACAAAATGAAGACCCTGGAGGTTTATCTGAGCCATTGGGGTGACGCAGGGTGGGTTATCATCTGATTCCCTGATGATCAGTTTCGGAACACTGCTGCTATCGTTTGAGACCCTAGGCGCGCGGCAATAATGCACTGTTTTTCCGTAAACGTAGTGCCGTGACGTAAAAGCGGAAAATGGACAGGTTACGGAGGCGACAAAAACCCCCATTTCATGACAATCACCCATATGAGAAAACATATGACCAATTTCGTGAATGGTGCAACAAGAAATAAGTAAAAAAGGATTCTGTGCTGGAAATCTACCTCCGTAGCAGAAGCATATATAGAAGATATTTTGAATAACAAAATTGAGATTTCTAACAAAATATTTAATTGTCCATCTTCTTCCAAACAAATCAAAATATCTGATAAAATTGTGGAATCAACTCTTCAAGAAATATCTTACGTTTCTGATCAGCAGCAACATGGAGCATCTTCGGGAATTTATGCTGGAAGTAATTCTATCAATTATTATTCCAATAATTGAAATTGTTTTATGATGAATAATCAATTAATAATTGACTCTGTTAAAAATAAATCCTTCCTAAAGTAATATTTCATGTTTATTTTGTGAATTATTTTGGCAGTGAAAAAAAGTAAATCCACATCCACATTTGTACAAAAAATATATTTTAAAGCCCTTAAAAATGGTTTCTAAATCATCTCCAATCATCATAATCATATTTTAGCTTCTTCCTATACGGCCCAAATCGATTTATTATGTACAATTTGTGGGGTGGAATTTTATTCTTTATTGTAATATCTTTTGAATTTACGCCTTTCGGATTTTGTTCCAAACTTCAAATATATTTCCAGAATAATACAATAAAGAACAAAATTCCACCGCAAAAATGGACTGATATTGTCATTACAGAAAGCTCATAGAGGAAAACAACTCCTAAAAGATGGTTACGACGAGTTGGTATCGAAATATTATGAACAAATCAGAGTGAATGAAGAATTGAAAGAAAATTTAAAGATAATGTTATTTTTGGATTAAAAAATGTACGATAGATAATCGACGTGACATATTTACCTCTAATTGATCGAAACGAATGCAAAGCCAATTATCAAGTATGCATTATGAATAGTGTTAAAGTCAGAGTATCACAAACTCGACGTCTCAATCTGCTTATACTTACATAAATTTCCATACATCACATCAAAATCGAAAACAATATGGCAATGTGGATGCATTATAGAGCCGAATGGGTGGGTTATGTAGTCATGTGTGGACGAGATAGAAGCAAATTATAGTCATCGGTACGATCGAGGCTACTTATTAGGGACCCACTTACACGGCGACTCCTTTTTTTGTTAATTCGATAATCCACGTTATTAGCTTTTAATATTATATTTTGCTTGTCGAGGTATTAATTTTAGAGAGGTCGAGTTCGGTCAACTTTGTCTGGTCTCGATCACTAAAGATTTTTTTTTGTATTTTTCTGCTTTAGGTAGAAAGTGATTTTACCCACTGACCGATAATCTTGTAGAATAATTTTTTGTTAGTACTACTTTATTATCGAAAGTTAAAAAAAAAGTATAAAATATATAAAAAGTACAAAAAATATAAAAAGATACAAAAACTATACAAGAAACTTTTAAAAGTATAAAATACATAAAAGGAAATCCAGTTTAAAATAGATAGAAAACACCTTGATTTCCATCGAATCATTTACTGCAAACTATCACTAGTAATCTCCCTAGAGCTTGAATTACTAGATATTTCCAGATAGTAATTCAAGATCGTGGGAGATTCGGTAAGAAAATTTCACACCAAAGTAATATAAAAAATTATAACATGTCATTTTCGTAAGTTACCTTCATATATACCAAAAGAATATGTTCCTAGGGAATTTTTTGTGAATTCCAAAATAAATGGGCAATAGACTGTAAGAATTTTATGTTCAACAAATAGTGGCTTGCAATGATCTAAAAAGTTTGCACTTTTGTAAGATGAAAATAGATTTCGTCAGCTGGTTAGAGCCGTATAGCGGATAGGCCCAGTTCTTTGCTGACAATCCTTGTGGCAAAACAACCCGGGGACAATTTTTTGCTGAGATTGAAGATGTGGCTATCAAACTTCAATCCATTATCCAGCCAAACTCCTAAGAATTTGCAAGACTCTATATTTGCTGTAGGTTGTGATTCTAACACTAAGTTGTTATAGTCAAATTTTAAAGTTATTATATTAGTTTTCTTCCTGTTGAAACAAAGAAAATTAGAATCACACCACGCTTTGATTATTTGCAAGTCACGGGCAACTATATTTTTCAAGATGTTTAAGTCTTTTAATTACCATAGCCCTAATGTTTACTTCTAACATTATTATTAAGAAGTTTAATAAATGTAATATTGCAGGTATAAGAAGGTAATGATAAAGTTTTTTTTGCCAGTGATATTAATAAGTAACAATTAAAAGAATTGAATAAATGCTCGTTTAATTCATTTAGAAACTATTATACATATAATTATATGAATTAATTTTAAGAATATGTTTATTTATTGAAGTACGAGACAACATGATTATTTTACATAAAGAAAAGTGTCTGAAAGACTTACTTCGCTGAATCATATTCAAAATAGAAAAGCATAGCTGAAAAAATTGGATAAGCTAGGACAGCCAAAACTAAAATTAAAATAATGACCACGAAATTAGTCAAAAACTTCTTAAGAAAGACGTGAAATTTAAACAATTATAGAGGGATTATTTGCAAGTCACGGGCAACTATATTTTTCAAGATGTTTAAGTCTTTTAATCACC
The DNA here is from genome assembly GCA_949320105.2 of Crepidodera aurea. Lineage (NCBI taxonomy): Eukaryota > Metazoa > Arthropoda > Insecta > Coleoptera > Chrysomelidae > Crepidodera > Crepidodera aurea. Next base: position 16,040,169 of record OX439477.1, on the reverse strand, counting down.
ATAGCCCTAATGTTTACTTCTAACATTATTATTAAGAAGTTTAATAAATGTAATATTGCAGGTATAAGAAGGTAATGATAAAGTTTTTTTTGCCAGTGATATTAATAAGTAACAATTAAAAGAATTGAATAAATGCTCGTTTAATTCATTTAGAAACTATTATACATATAATTATATGAATTAATTTTAAGAATATGTTTATTTATTGAAGTACGAGACAACATGATTATTTTACATAAAGATTAAAACGAAAAAGTGTCTGAAAGACTTACTTCGCTGAATCATATACAAAATAGGAAAGCATAGCTGAAGAAATTGGAAAACTAAATTAAAATAATGACACGAAATTCGTCAAAAACTTCTTAACTGAAAAATCAGGCATAAAAAAGGTTCGAATGACTTTCTTCTTTCAAGATGTGTGTATGGCTCCTCCTTTTTGTCAGATCTTAAAATTGATCATATTTTAGGAAAAAGCAAGATCTGACACATCAGTTAACACTCCTGTTAAATATTCAATACTGAAGACAAGATCTCTTGTGGAAAAAACTGACTCATTGACACATTAATAAAATAACCACTTTTTATCCCAAAAAAAAACTTTATACTGACACATTTTAACCAGTCATTAATAAAAAACAATATATCCAAGTTGAGACCGTCGGGTTAAGAAAAAAATTCTTCGTTTTATCTGTCAAACAAATTACACCAATGACATTTTTGGAATTTCTAGACTTTCACACGAGTATAAAAATAAGTAAAGAGAATCGAAACAAAAAAAACAAAAAGAGGTAGAAAATTTTTCATCGTAGGTCGTAGTGTTGAATTTAAAATTTTAAATTCTGGTCGAGTGCGGGCGAGGTGACCAAATTCTGGGAATTTTACCAGTGGTGCGCCATATATATATTACATCGTTCGTAATTTGATGAGTCGTTAAATGAAAGGGTCGTGGGAATGTTGGATTATGTTTCAAAACATTAAAACCGCAGAGAATTTAATATTGGTGATCTCAAAGATTTTTAACCCATCTACTGTTGTATTAATAAAGAAAATAAGACCAAATCTTCCCTTTACGGTGCGACCATGTAATGAAATAAAATGAGAATTAAATAATATCGACCATAATTTATTGCAATGTCTTGTAATGTACAATATTTTTGTCTTTCCTTCCGAAGAGAGAACAAATAACACCGATGGCTTGCCGACTCTCAAGCATACAACGTACAACTGCGCATGGGAAAAACACAATTCCACACACTTCCAATGATTGATCTTGTGATTATTCGCACACTGTTTGCCTAAGCTCCTCCACAACTTTTTTACTACTTTTTTCACAAAATAGTTATTTTTGTATTAAGTGCGTAAGATGAGTGTTTTTTTAATGGCACATGAGAGTGTTAATTTTTCTCGAATGTGCCACGAAAACACGAATTTTATACACTAAATACAAACAACATTTATTGTACAACTGTGAATGTGAATTTACATCGTCTGAAATATATTAAAAATAAATACTTCCAATACATCTTGACGTGGTTTGTTATCTCGATAAGTTATAGCACAATTTCACATTATCCAGTGGTCTTTCTGTGTCGTTACTATAGAAACGGTTTGTTGGCGCGCCGCGTGTTTGACTGTGTTTGCTCGTAGTTGCTTCAATTTCAAGTTATTTTCAAGAAGATGGATGTTGATTATGATAGTGGTAGTGTAGCCCATGGAATAAAAAGAAGAGAGTGACATCTTGACTAGAATCAGTCAAAATTTATTGTCAATACTCTCTTCTAACCATAGATGGTAGCACATCTAAAAATGTTATCTTATAGCGGATATAGCTATTGACTTGTACGAGTTTGGAATTTTATTTATTAGATTCGAAAAGCCTAACTGATGAAGCCTAACTGATGAAGCCGAAAGGCAGAAACCGGTCTTAGGATGTCGAATCTAATAAATTAAATTCCTTACTGGTTTACGAGCTCCCTACTGTTTTCTGTCTCACTCAATCACTCACTTTTTTATATGGAGATTTTTTTAACCAAAATTTTTCACTTTTCCTTATAATTTTTCAAATATTCTCTTGCGTACAAAACTTGTCCTGATAATTACAAACACAACGAAAAATTAGCCAAATAGATGCAGCCGTTCTGAAGTTATAAATGAAATAAATGAAAGTGAAATAAATTTTATTTATTGATTTTAAATAATATTTCTACCCTACTTTCAAACAAATTCTTATTTAAATATTCAGAATATTTCTCTTATCGTGTACCAACATTCTAAACTTTAACAGATATGTTGCCATTCTAAAAATACCACAGAAACTTTAAATTTTAAAAATGTATTAAAAACCAGCCTAGCCTAACCTTCTAGCATAACAAAGTTCGGTGAAAATTATTTGATACAAAAGTTTCTATAATAAAATTATTCTTTTTTAAATATCGAGCTGTCTTTTGTTACCAAAATTGATAAGTCGTTAAAATGCGCAGTGTCAGCAATTATTCATTAGTTTTGGATCTTTCCTGATTTTTTTGTATTTCTACAAACAAGTGCAATGATAAGACATTTTTGTCATTTCTTAACATCTTGTAAAAAACCAGCATCATTATTTACTTTCCATAATTATTTTTGGAAAATTGAATCTGATATGATTAAAATTGAAGAACAACTTCTCTATATAGATTTGAAACGTGCTTTGAATCCCTGTCCACAAGCCTCTTATGATTGGTCGACCCATTGACGACAAGTAATGTGTCGTTTAATTTAGATTAGGCAATATACTATACAGTGAAGTATAAGATATTGTCTGACTTAAAATTCCTTACATTTTTAAATCAAAGATACTAGGATACCTAATGAAAACTTTATTTAATTTAGACTTTGCAATACAATAATAAATAAAAAAATACCTACTTCAGTGCTTATTATTTTCGACTTAAAGAACGGAATTATACAAATTTCAAAATATCTCATTACTTCTACGATTCCTGCATTTTCTTCCGAAAATTTCCTGTCATTAACAAAAGCCATTTATAATTTATAATTTACCATGGCTTACTCGAAAATACCACGAATTCTTTTGTCAGAATTTCCAAGAACACAGCCAACTGGATATACGACGGGTAATATTTCGTACTTGAATTGTTTGTTTCTTACGGAACCAAGCCGGATTTTAAATATGCAGCACAATGAATAATTTAAAAATAAAAACGTTGCATAATTAAATAATTACTTGTTTTGATGTAATAAAAAAGTCTAATAAAAAACTTCTGATTTTTGTAAATTGGAAATGGATTCAATCGTTACATCCGTTACAAAAAACACTTTTTAGCAGTTTGTTGGGTTGGGACTTTTTTTTCCATATCTTCCTCCATTGTTTTTTTATCTTCTGCATCGATATTTCGAGCCGTCCCCTCTTTTATCTTCTCCTTTGCTCCGAAAACTCTTTTTTGTCCCATTTTTAATCTCTTTTTATTTTCTTCAGAAACTCATTTCGACTTTCTGTTGTCTATGATTCACTTCCATATATTTTGAGAAGTAACATAACCTACAAATGTCATTTGGTTTTTTTTAAACACTGATCACAGCAATATGTTATTCCGATAAGAAAATACACCAAATATTATTGAACACAACTATTAATTTAAAGCTAAAACGAAAAGGTAAGCCAAATACCTATATTTTACTTTTCCGAACAGTTCACAGTCCGAAAAAGTACGAGAAAAGTCCTATGACAGAAAAGTTCTTCTTCTTGTTATTGTGTACTGTATAGAATGTTACGTTTTTCCAATAAATTTAATATTCAAAATTGATGTATTTTTTGAATTTTTAAATTGACTTAAAATTACCGCGGTATTTTAATTTTCCCTACCACTTACAATAACGAAACAAATTTTTAACAAACCATTTCTTTAAGTACTAATAACTATTCTTATCGTAAAATTTAAATCTTACTAAACGAATCAATGTTATTTAAATAGCTAGTAATTATTGGTCGGTTTTTTTTAGTAAACAAACAGAAAATATAAATAATTAAACACATATCGATATATCTCAGTCACGTATTAAACAGTTTTACCGAAAATCCAACACTTTCATCTTAGATAATCGTGTATTTATACAAGATACTATCACCGGTTAAGCGGTTCTATTCGATAATAGTTATAGATTGGAGAATTCTTAGAGACACCATATATTTCCGTTAACGATATCGTAAAGTTCGTAAAATGAGCGAGTCAAGTATCGACTTACCAGTTTATGTGGTCCTTATATTACTATAATACTACCATTTGAATTTTGTAGATGTACGTGGTTATGATTAATTATTATGCATTATGGTTTTTAAAATTGTTACCGTGTTGAATGTATAATTAAAATATGGCACCGCGGATGTAAAGATTAGAAATACCAGTATGTAAATTATATATTTTAGCCCATGTATCGTGGTAAAATATTTGTATTCAAAACCGATCATACAGCTGTGTTAATTAAATTTAAACTAATATTTCAATTTGTTTTCATAAAAATACTTGAACCAATTACACCCGTACCTTCAACAAGTGGCCCAAGAAACGTGTTAAATATGTAGCAATGTAACTGACAAGTCTAAAATATATAGAAAAAAAGACAAAAAAAAGGAACTTAAAAAAATGGCAAAGGCAGAATGATCTGTAAATAAGGAAATCTTACAAAAAAATGACAGATAGGATGCGGAGAAAGATTTTGAAATTAAAGATGTCAAAATCTGTTTCCATCATATTTTTGTGACGTTTTTGGGAACGAATTTTAAAAAACAATAGCGCATTTGCCTATTATAAGAAAATTTATACTTCGTCATAAATGAAGTTTTCTTAATAATAGTATCATAAGAAAAAACCAGATAAAAAACTTATGATACTATCCCGATATAGAGGGTATCCTTTTTGCGATTAACTCTTTTTGTAAAATACGTAACCAAATTTTTGAAATATCAACCGCACAATTAGAAACACATTCGTTATTATTTAAGCATATCAATGCTGCTTCTTTAACTTTGCGGTTATAATTATTAGGTTCTTTCAATAATCTAAATGAAGAATTCCATTGTATTTTATGACCAAAATCCCATGCATGTTCACATATGTTTGATTTTTCGAATTGTTTATTTTTAATGTATGATTGGTGTTCATTAAATCTAACATGAAAAGGTCTAGATGTTTCTCCTATATATAGAATTTATTACATTCGCATGAAATTTTGGAGATACAATTTTTTGTATTTTGAATTTCATTAAAAGGTTTTGTATTTACTATTAAAGATTTAATGTATTATTAGTTTGAAAAACTGTTTTTAAATTAAATTTATTGCCAATCCTTCTAATTTTTTCGGATAATTTTGGAATATAAGGATTTTTTACTATATTTGAATGAACTATTGGGGGATTTAAATTTTGTTCTTTATTTTTGATGTCTCGGTAAAATTCACGATTTATAAATTTGAAGTTAAGTCGAAACGTCAATTAAAGCCTCCCTTTTTCTTTAAAATAAGTGGTTTATTTAGTTTATTTAGAGAATGAAAAGAAAGAATCATCACGATCATGGAGAAGAGTGGAAGTTATCTCAAATTCTAACTATGTTGTAAACGACATTGTTATTTTTGATCATTCAAGAGAAGAAATCGATAAAAACAGCTAAATGTACTAAATATAGAAACCTTTACAGCAAGACAACTTGATCAAAGAAGAATTAGAAATCACGCCATTTTTTCGTAAACCAACTAAGCGTAACACTTTGCATAAATATAAATTTGTTATTAATAATGGGGATCCGCTGAGGCTACTGAGATGCTTTTAAATAATATTTTCTACATCACAGCAAAGGTAAAGAAAATGTTCTACTCCATACTTGATCAAGCCTATATAATATGTACAAATTGTTAGTTTGGAGATAATCATTCGAAAGAAATTGAAGAAGTTTCGGCAACGCTCTGTACATCGTGAAATTAATAATTAGGTATCTCATAATAGTGCCAGGAATGGCGCCATGTGAGCTTCTTCCATATGTAAGTTGTAAAAAAAATAATTTTTGAAAACCTCGATAAAGGTTTGAATATTTTAGGCTAAATGGGTGGTACTGTATCTAGCAAAGGTGCAATCAGTAAGGTTACTGGACGAAATGATGGTGGAATTACAGACAGTGGAAACTGAAGTGTCTTATAGAGAGAGCTGAGACTTCGCCGTTTACAGATTAACCGTTATGATGAAAGCTTCCAGTCATTCTGACGGAATCAACGGAGTTGCAGGTCAGACGGATTCTAGCAGCCCAAACGACTTAAGTTAGTTTTTTCCTAAAATATAATTTCTTACTTAGGGTTAACACGTCGTTACCGCAACCTCATCCATTGCCTATGCTAGAATTTGCGGGTTATTTAGGGGTAGTAGGAATGATTTATAAAAAGTACGACATACTGTATAAACCAATCATTTTTTGTTTTCAAAATTTACTTACCATGACTTCCATAAGACCCATGCATAGTCTGGTGGTAGTACCTCGCAGCTCTCTGCGTCCCCGAAGGGTCCAAGAAGAAGGTACCCATATGTTCAGCAACTCCAGAAGCAAGATCGGAATTCCCGCCGTCTATTCCTTGTCCCGGACTAGCCGAGGTGCCTGTCCTGGGAGACTCGTACCACCTGCCCACGGCCAATTCGTTTGTCATCTCCATAATCATGGATAACTGAGTTATTTCAAACACTCACACTCGCGAAAAAGTTGTAAATTCCAAAAGAAAATTTGAGCGTAATAACAAAAAAAATCACTCGAAAACGCGATTAGTCTCTTTGGTCATAGTAGGCTGGTTGTAGTAAGCAAGCAATTGTTTCGATAGCGATTGTTACGAAGCGACGGGCGCCGATGGTAAGTCGATCTGAAAACGAAAATTAGAGAATCTTATCAAAATCGGTGTATTCAGTTTATCTACTTAGGGTTTATTATCAGATTTTTGCAGAGATTTTATTTTTATTTATTTGAAGTGGTTTGTCAATATTTAATCTTTGATTGTAGAAATCTTGAAGGTTTTATCAAACGATTAGACATTATATTTATATTAAATGTGATAAGGAATGAAGTATAGGTTTCATAACTCTTGTTTAATATAAGTATTCGATGAATTGGTAAATTTTTTACGTGGAGACAATATATCTAATTGATTCGTAATGCGTAAAAACAAAAATTTTTAAATTATTTTATATGTACTAGACAGTAGATGATAAAATTCATATTATGCAAATTTAATATCTTACGATTTAGTAGGAGATAATAATGATTAAATTTTAAAATATACAATTAATGCCACATTAAAGAATAAACATTTCAAATTGGTACGGAGGAAAAAGTACATAAAAAATAGACCAAATAAAAGAAATATGAAGGAAGAAAAAACCAATTAGTTGCGAAAATTTTCTATGCCTTATTTTTCAAAACGTTTGCAACAGGCGAATACTACCTGGTATAATGCCACAAGGATCTAAAAAGGATGCAGCCGAAAAAGGAAGAAATTAATTGTCAAAATATCGCAACATATCTTAATAAATGGATAGACCGTATAGAAGAAGTAAGAAGAAAAAAAAGACGAGATTTAATAATAGCAAAAGACAGAAACGTTTATAACAGGTGAATACTAGCGGGCACGTTTTCCCAATTAGGTGACTGATCAAAGTTCTAGCTTATAATATTTATGCCCTGAGAGCGACGATTTTATAAGCCAGAGGCCCTCGTGTTTGTAAAATCGTCGCTCTATCTATTTATACCCTTGGTACATAAAGAACTATTATATTTTCATTTTTTAAAAGGTAAAATGTGTAAAAATTTATTAAAAATAAATTTAGCTTAAGCCTTTCGACCCAACAACAGCTCATCTTCAGACTGAAACATATAATTCTCCATTTAGTATATAAAAATAAAAACAAATTTGGTAACTTACGTCAAACTAACAACAAATATTTCAGAAAAAGACAAAAGTAAATATCAATCTACATTTACAAGGGGGAAAATTTAAAAGTTTTTTATGCCTAAATAATATATTAAAGAAATTTCAATAAAATAAAAATATAAATCCTTATAGTTTATTGTCAAATAAAAATATCGTCACTGAGGTTTTCAAATTTTATAAAATATTCGGGTACGTAAAAAATGACCAACAAAATATTGAACGTCTACGTCTAATTTAGACAAAAAATAAATAAATTTCTGAAAAAGAAAGTGGAAAATATTCTTAAAACATTTTAAACCGTGTAAAATTTGGTTTTATAATCTGAAAATGTGAAGTTTACTTATTTAAATATAATTCGTTTTTTGATTAAATTTTTTTTAATGCTATGAAATCAATTTTGTTTTTGCCATTATTCATAACAAACTATTAATTAATATTTTTTCACAATAGCATTCGGAAAAAGGAGAAAACAATATATAAAATTAAACATATATGAATAAAACTCGTGCCCAAGGGTTTTAGTTCTTAATAATTAAAATATTGCAAATAATGTTGGAAAAGTTTCCTTTTATCTTCATCCAAAAAAGTTATTACTGAAGGCATATTCATAAATAAAACTACTAAAAAATACTAGTTTTATTTATTTAAATATCCACATTTTATTTGAAAAAACAAAATAACAGTAAATTATAAAAATGACAGTTTATATTATCAACTTGAGTAAAAATTCCATCATTTTTAATACTTTTAAATTATACACAGATAAAAATCCATTAGCAGATGCATCAAATATATCTTTTAAATATATCATAAGTGTGCTACTGTTACTAAGCTATCAAAACGATCTACATTAAAAATGATCCTTTAAAATAACTAAGTAATATTTATAATGATTCATTATACTTTTAGATAACCTCAAAAGTTTACTGATAAGAGTAATATATGATTCTGAATTTATCCAAAATATATAAATAGTTTATTTTTTAAGCTTTATATCAAAAATATTTATCGAATATTTCGTTAACAAAATAATGGAAAATATATGTGTATTATTTTTTATTTTAAAGTAAAAAATTGAAAAGTTATGAAACCTTCTAAAAAAAAAATGTGATTAAGAGGTATTTTCTTCTAGTTTTGTATGTTTTTCTAGCTTAAGAGCTGTTAATCTAGCGCACAACAAAAAATATTACATATTAGTAAGTCAAAAAAACTCACGCGTATGATTAAAAGTTTGTTTTGTTAATTTATTTTAAAAATGCTTTAACCAAATATATTTACATTATTTTTAAATCCCTTTTTTTAATTCATAAAAATCAACTCCATTGTGTTTGTTATGTTAAAAAATAAAAAAACAAAACTTTTGAGGCATTAATCCTTAATAATTCATAGCAAATTAAGAAAAGATATCAATACTTGGTAAGAACAGTAACCCACGTTTTAATAAATACACCTAGAGTGCAATTAAAAATTCTATAAATATATAATTCTACCTGTAGTTACCATCGAAAAACTTTTCCGCGCAATACAATATCGAAAAATGATTATAATTTTAATATATTCATCAAGGTTCAATGATACGTAAAATTACATCATCCAGCAGTGGAATATATAAATTATAATCGTTTCAGACAGAAACAAGTTTCCTCTTTTTGTTGTAAATTTTATAATGAGACAAAGCCATCTTGAATCTTAATACATTCAAATTAAATGCTGATTAGATATATTGATAATCAGTCAATCTGAGAATTGAAGAAAGTTGACAAATTGCTGTGGTTTAAACTTACAACTTCAATCATTTTTATGAATTTAATTTAGTTTTAAATTAATAAGTAATTATTTAAATCTTTATTTATTGAGATGTTTGTAAAATATTTATTTAAACGATTTGAAGGTGAAAATAATCATGTGTAGATAGGCCATTGTAAATATAATTATTTTATACATAAACCGTAGCCTGTATTTCTAAATAGTTTTAAATTATGTGAAAATAAAAATATTTTTTATTAAATTTATATTTTGTTCTTGTTTTAATTAAATATTAAATAAATTATACATTTTAATAAAATATAATGCATATTTCACAATACAGGTAAAGATAACTTTATTACAGTCACTTCGTCAAGAGCGTTTTAACTTAAAGCTTTTCTAAATTTAAGGAACATGTTTATGGAAAATAAAATCTCTTAAAATAGTTTAAGTTAAAAATCTTCAGCTTTGAAGTATTTATATAAATAAAGATATTTAAAATAAAGTTCCACCCAAATGAGATGCAAATATAAAACATTTTTTAATAAAGAAATATTTTATCAAATTTATGATATTTGTAACACATGCTTTTGAATAAGTGTATTTTTCCTATAATTACCAGAGTATTAACTACCAAATCTTAAAAAAAAGTAAGCAAATCCTCATTTCAACAAAAATTGACGAATCTACTTAAACATTACATGTTTATTCATAGATACTTAACACGTACCTATCTATTATCTATATCAAAATAATATTAATTTATTCATCAATAAAATCACTTCATTTTATCTTATCTAACCAATCTTTGTATAAAAAAAACCTATTTACCAATTTTTTTATTAAATCCAAATGAGATCATCCAAAAAAACTACCACTATCACAGTCAAAAAAATCAATTTTCACATCACTCATCGCCTTTTTAATCGGTCATTATTAACAAAAAAACAAAAATATCGCAGTATGCCTCGATATCTACACGTCAAACACCACGGACATACTAAATGTTGGGATCCAAGCATACATCGGTATCCCCTAGCAACCAGGATCGTGTAAACTCGTGCAGGATCGGAAAAAGCTGGAAGGGTATTGGTGATTGCTTTGTAAGAAGGCGTGGTTAGCAACAAAGGCGGGTCGATATCCAGAGACGTTTTAATTCTGCATTGTCTAGAGTTATATTAAAATATAATATCTGCTGTTTTGGTAGTTAGATTGTTGGGCTACTCAAACAAGTTAAATTAGTTTATATATTAGAACGCATCCTCGATATTTAGTTGTTTCTAGGTTTGATTGCTACTGACGATTTCGAGAAGTAAGCTCATAATATAGGTTAAATTAAGATATTAGTACGCATTTTTTAGTTTCTTCCGAGAAAATCGGGTTTTTTCTCGCGAGAAAAATGATCGGTGATATAGGTGGGAGATTTGAGATTGCGCCCAATCAGATAAAGCTTCTAACAAAACACTACGATTTGACAAAATGGCGACCACAAATCAACTGGCCACGCCCCTTTAAAGATTGCTGCCCCTTTTCAAGCTCACGTCTGGTATTGGTTCTCTAGTCTTTTTTTATTTGGGTTTTAAACTCATCTTGTCTTGTATTTCTTTTGTCCTGTAGCAGTTGTCTGTTTTAATATTGAGAGCTGTGCTAATTTTGACGATTCGGCGAATGCACTTTACAGAGTGATCCAACACCATAAACTGCGCTATAGTTTTATAGAAAAATGTTTTTGGACATATCGGTCAATTGGACTTGAAAATTAAAAGAATCTTTAGTGTAGATGAATTGAACCGCAATCCTTTACCGCTAGAAACTATTTTATTCTGTTAGATTTATTAAATAACTATGGCTCACAATAAAGGTAACCAAATACTATTACAGATTCTTCGCACTGTTTAAAATAATCCTAAAATAATTTACAAATTTTAGATAAATTAATATGTACCTAACATGTGTTAACGCGGAACAATTCACTGGTACATCCACATTCTTAAATATTATAGATATGTTAATCTAAACTATCACAATAAAGGTAAACATAATATTATTACCGATTTTTATCAAGATCCGATACAGTATCAAACTAATTTAATTAGAAATAATCAATGAATTTTATATGTAAAATATAAAAATTTAATTACAACTTTGAAAAAAAATAATCTAGATACTTAAATAAGTAAGAAATATTTTTATAATAAAACAGTAATTATTCTCAAAATTTGTTAGTTTTCTGCTTCTTTTCCAGTATGTATTATATAATCTATCATACTTTTGGCACATCATTCATTCCCCAAAAATATATTGTAACGGGTAAGATCCCTGAAGATGTTAACAATCAAATCTCAAGTTGCAAATTTTAACTTCATGTATTTTATTTATAAATAAAAATGTTATTTTTCAAAAACTTTGACGATAATTTATTAGAATAGGGTCTTATGGTCAGTTACTAATATAATTTGGACTTTAGTAATTAAAATTAAAATCACTAGTAGTGATTATAAATGTCAGTACCAATTATACCTCTAACCATAAAAATTTATCTATTTGTGAAACTTGTGGATGAAATGAATCATCTAAACAATGTTAATTATGGTTAGAGGAATAGTTATACAAATTTTCAAAATTAAAAATGTCCTAATTCTATAAAAAAAGTAAAAATAACATTAATAAAGAGGTCAATAATTATGAGAAATGTCAAAATTAAAATTGTAAATAAAGTTTTATTTAGAAAATTAGGTTAGGTAAAATAGTAATTATAGTGTTTTAAAAAAGGTTTAATAGTGAAAGTGATATTAAGAGTGAAAATAATAGTGAAAAACATAAATATAAAATTTAACCATGTACATTCATTTTGTCACAAAAATCAAAGAATTTCACATCTCAGCAAGTCGGTTTATAAAACCAAATTTTGACAAAATCCAGTTGTAAGAGCAACATCCATTCGTTATGTTGTGAAGTCCTACAAACAGAATTAAAATAATAAAGGTACCCAACATTTTATATTGAGCTCAATAAATAAATAAATAAATAAATCGATAAATATTTCTATAGTAAAGAAATAAAGATCAGGCCTTATAAAAAACAATGCATTCGATTAATAGTAAATATTCGTACTGAAATTCATTTCTAAATCAATAGACATTTATTTTTTCAACCTTAAATTTTTGTTGACAATAAAACTTACGATTTTATAACCTCGTACATGGTTAATAACAATATTTATCGTCTAATTTCTGATACCTCATACTGCCTATTGCTAATTGCTTTTTTTAAGTTCCAACTTTCCTTTTCGAAAAAGTTAGTTATTTATAAATAAATTAATAAAATAAAATAATTTTATCTATTTTACAAGTTTTGTAAGTAAGTAACAAATAATCATAATTTCTTCAATTACCCTTTCCAAGTTCTTTATAAGTAAATACGTAAAAGTTTTTTTCAGAGATAGTAAAAATACTTTGAATATTTTTTTAGAAAAAAGCAAAGAAATTTGCAAAAAAAAACTTAATTGGTCCTTTAGATAATAATTACATCATTCCTAAACAATTGACACCGAATTGTAAAAAAAAACCAGAATTTGAGATATGATATAAAGTGACCATTATCTTAATTTTTCAAAAACAAAAAAGTTTCATCTAACCTTTAGAAACTTGAATAACCCCGTAAGCAACTAACGTCTGGAATTTTCAGAGCGTTTCCATTTCCTCGTTTTGGAATTCAAAATCTGACATTCTCAATGTTTGAATATTCATGAACTTGTCACGGGGCTACCATTTAAATGGTAATGGTAGATGATAAAATAGATTTCAATGGGTTTCAGTTTAGGTTTTGTTTTTGTTTACTTTGGTTCATTGAAAATCTGGCAAGGGTCATTAAATTATTGTTCGAAAATAGCGTTGAAGTTTTGTTTAAGCGTGGAAGATCATCTATTTTTAGGTCAAGTCTTATATACTTCCAAAAATGCAAGATTATGTATTCAAAAAGAAATAATTTTATGTGTATATTTGGTGGATGAATCAGCAATTTGTTTTCTTTTGTCCTAACAGAAATATCAACAAATATATAACTTAAAACTTTAATACTAGAATAGTAATAACAATATTAAAAAAAGGAAGTTATCACAATACGGGTAAACATAATGCCATTGCAGATTTTTCGTCCACATACTAAGATTTCCCCTTTCTTCAAACAAGCCTAACATACTTTTATGTGGTGTTAAATTCTGAAACTAAAATTAAAGTAAAAACTTAAAAAAAACCTGTAATGATTATGGGATATTCGAATAAATAAATAAAATTAAATTAATTGTTAAAACTAACAAGTTACATATTTAAATTTAATTTATCTGGAAATGTTAAACTTTTAAAATGTAGAAAAAATATAAATATTTAGGTTGATATACGCCTTTTACTGATATATTTCCGGTTTCTTTATTTTTTCCAAATTTAACCTCATGGTCTTGACTATGAAATAAATTATTAAAACACATTAACTTATATTATGTTTAGTAATTATTGATTATGTAAATGATTTGTCCCGTTTTCCAATCACTACGGTCAGTTACAACACATTTTAAGTCTCCGTACATTTTAATTATAATAATTCTCATAACAACGTGTCATAAATTTAAAAAACAAACTCCTACTAATTATAAGTTTCCACAATACAGGCAAACAAAATGTTATTGCAGACTCCAGAGTAAGATATCTCCTCGACATTTAAGCCTCGTTGAAACAGACATTACGTAACACGGACCTTAGGGACGGAGACGACATTAAAGTTTCGATGTCAACAGAGGAATGGGACGCGAGGGGAACCCCAAAGAGAAACTTAAGAAGACGCAGCAGGACTGATAAGGCGAGATCCGGGATCGCTTCGGGACAATTTATGGCGGTAACTTTTAAAACACACTCTGGGGGCGGGCGGTGTATATATCCTTCGGTACATTCCGGGTAACAGTAGTCCAGAAAACTTTAAATGTTTTTAAGTAGTTCTTAAATTTCAGTGACGATAAGATGACGGTTTTACTGGGTAACTTGGCGAGAATTATGCGAAAGAGAATTGATAGTTAAAGGGAGATTAGCTCGAAGTATATGGTTTTGTTAGTGTTGGGTATACTGTTTTATATGTGATATTTGATATTATCCTTTTCACATTTACTATCATTCGAACAAAACTTATTATTTAAGAAAACAAGTGCTAATTATGATCTTGGTGTAGGTATGATATATAGCTCAAAACCTGTTAAAACTCATTTGCTCTCGATGTGGAAGATTATGTATATTTCAAAATATAGTTTAGATGCGCTATCATCTATGATTAGAAGAGAGTATTGACAATTTTTTTCGTTTGCTATGAATAGTTTACTTTTTGTTGTTATTCCTTAAATTTTTGTTTCTTTTTACACTTTCTTAAAGTTAAAATTATAACTTTTTATATACGTTTCTGAAATAGGTAAAAGATTTTAACATATGATTGAGATAATTTGAAAGAGGATTTCGAAAATATGCCTTATGTTTTTAAAGACATAAAATCTCAATTTATTATTTTTTTGGAACTTCTTTTCTTCTATCTACGCATTATTTAATAATTTTTAATTAATTTTGAATCGTTGAAACTTAAATTATTTATAATTTTTAAGTAGTTTTTTTTGGAAATTCAAATTTTTTCAGCTTCTACCTTTAATTTTGTAGGTTAGAGAGCTGTGTTCTTTTTTTATAAATCTGTCAACCTCTCAACTAATGTTTCTAGCAACTTGATTTCCATTTCAAATTTCAATGCACTTATTTATTTTTATTATTCAATGACACCTGTCACTAGTTTGCAAAGTCTATTTGAGTTTTTCGCAAGTTATAAAATGTATTGTAAAATTGTTTTACACTCCAATTTTATTTATTTATTCAATAAATACAATGAATGATAAGCGATAAGTGCTACTGCACTTGTTTCGCATGAAAGGCATCATAAAACATCATCATCAACATTATAAATAGAATTATACCCAAAGACCAGACATATGTATCAACCTCAACCAATTAGGTATTCCCTTTTTCCAGAGCATTTACTTCAGAATTTCGAGGACTCAAAATGTGTGTTAATTAAGCAGGTTTTTTCTTTACCTTTGATTTTCCAAAAATATCCATTCAGGCAAGTCGTTCCCGCATATACACCTTCTTGAAGTTTCATTCCAGTCTTTTGGTAATGCTCAACATAGATTAAAATTACAAAAATTTGGGGAAAATGACATGTCATACTTTTATTAGTTTGACAGTTTTGTACAACTACAATTGCACCTGATTTCTCTTAACATGAAAAAACTATTAAATTCCAGATTATACACCATATACTTTGATGCTTATTTTTTGTTGTAAGTCTTCTACATACAAACGATCATGTGGTCCATAAAATAAAGTTATAAAACCGATACTTAGCATTCATATGGCAAAAAAATGTAAAAACTAGCCCCGCAGGCAACCAGATACACACCAAAAAACGACATTTTCCCTACCGCCAATTTTTTTGTTGCATAAATTCCTACGTACATGAATTATCTTTTTAGATTCGATTCCCCTGAGTGTACCGATGCCACCACAGCAGACTTTTATCAGCGAGATATTATTTTCGCCGCTGTTTAGATAAGGGCCTGCCGGCCGGGCTTGGAAAAATAAATTGCCCTCAGCGGAAAATAGCTGAACTTTTCCCAAAGAATCCTCTCGTTTCTATTGTGCGACACAACTTTTGCTCGCTCCACTCTCCGTCATAAATTTCCCGCACTTTTGATTTATTTTTCCGAGCGAGTGTATTTTGTTTTTCGTTTTTCGGGATCGTTGGGGTTGCTATTCAGGACCGGCCTCTTCAATTATATAAACAGATAATAGTTATTCATGGTATATAAGTGTTATTTTGATTCGAAGTTCTCGCATATCCCAAACTTCGCTTCTCACAAAATAAACACACCCTTAACACATTAAATTAGATTTACTGCGAGCTCCAAAAGCTTCTTTCATCTCAAACTTTGCACATCTATTGTGATTAGCTTAGCAGCAACATAATGCACGTATTGCAGAATCTGCAATGAGTCTCTTTGGTCGGACCCATGTTATTCATGTCTGTTAACTCAGGGTTTTTACTTCAGGCCTTAAACAATGACAAAATTAAGGTTCCGAATTCCAAATGAATTAATAAGACGTATAAAAATATTTACAAAATTTTTTACAAAATAATGCATTCCACTTAATCAACGAACCAGACAAATCCAGAACTGCAGGAAAACTCCAGAATAACATCACTTCTTTTCATGGTCCTTCTTAACTGGATGCAGAAGGATATCGTTATCGATTGCAGAAAGTTACATTGAAAACTCTGTAGAAAACAAAAAAAACCTCGCAGAAAAGATTCTTCTTATAATTCATAAGAAGATCGGTCAAGCAAAGTTCATACAGTCGTCTGGTCTTTGGGTATAATTCTATTTATAATATTGATGATGATGTTTTATGATGCCTTTCATGCGAAACAAGTGCAGTAGCACGTATCGCTTATCATTCATTGTATTTATTGAATAAATAAATAAATAAAAAAAAAATAAATAAATTCACTTCATGAAAGAACAGAGCGGAGGAATAGTCTGGCAATTTTAATTTATTTAAAAAATTTCTCAAGGATCTTATGTTACAATATGCATTCTATAATATAACTGAATTTATGGATTGTAACTTTTAATATGTATTGTTCCCTAGGTATACTTTTTCTTTTGTATTGACTTTTCCAATATCATGTATATGGTCTTAATGGAATAAAAGATTATTATTATTATTATTATACCTAATTTTCTACAAAATGTGTTCTCGCAAATGTACAAAAATTGGGAAGTTGTTGTTCGTACTGTTGACAGATTGAGTGTTTTTCCGATAATATTGGTCTCTTTAGTTTTTAAATGCAACAACCAATATTTGCCTAAAAACTTTACCTTAAATATGGAAATTAGCCTCTTTTTCAATAAAATTTTTAAATTGGGCAGGGCCTGCCCTGACAATTTAGAGCAGAGAAAGGGATGATAATGGGGAGTAATATAATGAGATCTGATGTTGTAAATGTATAGGATGATAAAGATCATCGGGTAGATGAGTTTTGCGTTGTTTGTTGTAAAAGAGGATCCCGTAATTGAAATGTAGAGAATAATGGTAGGGAATTTACATTTTAAAATCATAAACCATTTTTGATGGCAGTGTTCAATTTAATTACAGTTTTTTATATTTTGTAGTTTTGAATGTCTTATTTGTATATCAAACTGTTTTTTTTATTTAAAATCTTTTACTGGACATAAATTTAATCCTCTTTAACGTTGAAGGGTTCAATTTTTTGCCCTTAGCCTTTTCAAGAAGGTGTCCTTAAATATCCTGTCTGTTCCCAAAGTATTTTTACATTTTGCTGTTTCTATAGTGAACATAAAAAAATATCTATCCTTGTTTGAAGTGACAGGCAAGGTCAACACAATTTTTTTAATATTTGAAGAAGCATGACGAATTCTGGAACTGGCCTTCACAACGGAACTGCAAATGACGCAAGATTCCTGCTTCAGACGTATGTGCAGAAGTCAAATACGAAAGAAGGGATGATGTAATTTCTGAAGATCCTTTCTTGGCAAAGTTCTCGGTTTACAAAAATAAATGTGGACTCTTATAATCCTCATTGACGTAAATAAAAAAAATTTTGAAAGGTCGAATTTGCTGTAAATCGAAGCAGAAAAAGAATTTGGGGGATTTGCTTTAGTTTTTTTTTATTACTATTATTAAACACCCAATGAGCAACTTAATTTAATAGAGTTTGAAACTTAAAACTATGGTATACAAATCAGCGTTCCTTAGGCTCTGTAGAAAACTTTAAAGCTCTACTTTTGCACTAAAAACACTAAACTAACTCAAAGGGCTTGATCCTCTTAAGTCTTCTTTCTAACCCAGTACTGTCAAGGAGCTGGATAGCCTCGACATTGACATGATGATGAAGTCTTTCTTCATGACTCTTGGCTAATTTCCTGATGGTCTGGTCAACAGTGTCCATTTCCAGATCCCTATTGCGAATGTACCAAGGCGCATCTAGTATGTTCCTTAGTGCTTTGTTTTGAAATCTTTGGATGATTGCTAAGTTGCTTGCTTTGGTGCATCCCCATAGTTGGATACCGTAGGGCCATACAGGCTTAAGTACCTACTTATAAAGCATAAGCTTATTATGTAGAGACAGAGTGGAGTTTCTTCCAATTAGCCAGTACATTTTTCAATTTTTCAGTCCAAGTTCTTCTCTTTTCTTTTTAACATGCACTTTCCATCGGAGTTTGGCATCTAAGGTAATACCTAAGTATTTTGCTGTGTTTGAATATGGAATCAGGTTATTGTTTATTCTGACTGGAATATGATCTATCCTTTTGTTTGTAAAGTTAATGTGGAGTGATTTAGTTTCATTAAATTTAATTTTTCATCTCTTCGTCCAGTCATAGATAAGGTGGACAGCTGTTTGCAGCTTGTGGGTTGCTTCTTCATTGCTCTTTCATACTGCCAGAATGGCAGTGTCGTCGGCGAAGGTGGCTATAGTATTGTTTTCTAACTCTGGAATATCATATGTGTACAGTAAATATAGGACAGGTCCTAGGACACTTCCTTGTGGTACTCCAGCCTTAATTTCTTTAAGATCGGAATAGGCTTCTTGTTGCCTAATTCTAAAGTATCTTTCCGATATATATGAATGGAGGATATCTGTATATTGTTTTGGAAGGAAAAGCTTGAGCTTATGTATTAAGCCTTCATGCCAAACCTTATCAAACGCTTGTGCTACATCAAGAAAGATAGTAGCACAAATGTTTTTCTCTTCTAATGATTTCTCTATAATATTGGTTATTCTATGAAGTTGGTCGATCGTCTAAATCCAAATTGGTGATCATGGATATTTGCTTTAGTGATAAACATTTTCGTTTCCCATCATAGGCAATTTTGTTTTTTACCAAAGCTGTAAATGTATCATTATACGTACCAAGAAAAAATGAGAATATATTGACTCACCTCGTACAGTTTACATACTTTTTAATTGTACATTTTCTCTTTTTATAGGGGTGTCGAGTACATCAGCATCGCCATTCTCATTCAATAGTCGTTGAAATGTGAATTTGAAGCGTTTCAGGTCAGCATTTCATCCTCGTCGTCACTTTTGAGTAGAAGTCGTGTCCTATCGTCGCCGAATCGCTAGATACAATGTCTCTCTCCCCTTTTGCTCACTGTTCAATTGAATCAATGGAAATTCATTTGAGCTATTGTGTGTTACAATGATGGCGGGAGTATCGGTAATAGGTTTGATTTGTTCGTTTTTCCCTCTGGTTTTTTTTATTTGTTCTTTTGTGCAACCTTCAATGATAATAAAGAGGCTTTGGGAAGTTTGATATCCTGGAATACAAAATTTTATTCACATAAATGGAAAGTGTGTACTATAAAATAGGTACATGAAGATTTCCATAAAGTTCTTAGATAATCTGTGGAATCCTCAATAAGTCCTTCGTTTCTATTAATTTCCCCATTAAGTCCCTTCAACAGCATATATTCAAGAAGTGTCTAGAGTTCATAGTGGCCTATGAGTAAGCGGATCTTCTTTTTTTATTATTTTATTATCAATGTCAAATTTCTACTACAATTTTTGGTTTTGGGGATTTTTGTCCCTGTACCCTACTACAGGAATTCTATTCCTTTTCGGGGCCTGACATAAAATTTGGTTAGTGGTTACATGGTGTAGGACAAATGTTCCTTCTAGCTATTGGGGATTTTGCAAGAAGGCTGTGGCCCTCTTTGATGCCGTTAAGTGTTACCAATTATTCCTGTACTGAAGAAAGAAACATTTCTGACTCAGGCGGGGATCGAACTCGCGTCTCCAGTATTCCGTACTGATGCCCTAGCCGCTAGACCACCGAGGCATGTAATCCGTATCTGTATATTCCCTTGGAATTTAATTTCATTCTAAGAAGAAGTTCCGATAGCTTTTCACTTGTTACCAATTATGTTGTTCTTTATAATGGAGAGCATTTTCAAGAAGTTCTTCAAGGTCTGGGAGACTTCTTTGTTAATCCGTAAGTTTGGTTGAGAGTTTCTTCTTTGGTTTCCTGAATCTTTGTTTTCATGGCATCTTGAGTTGAGTGAGACTTTCCATTTCCTGCACCTGGCAGTAAATTGGTTGATAAGTCTTTAGCTCCATGCGTTGAGAATTCGGGTTATGGGGCCTGAGGTGAATAGGACAGTGTCATCAACATAGAGCTGAAAGTGTTGTTGGGGGTGTCTTCGGGTTTGTTGGACGATTTAAGGAGAACCAGACATGCAACTTTCCAGCTTTCTCATTATCATGTAGTCAGGGTACCTTGGTTGACCAATAATTTCGCCACGTGGGCAAAAATGCCATCTTGTTTTAAGTTAATTTCTAAAATAACCATCTACCCTAAGGTAAATGTTGGTAAATTTCTGACTCTGATTCTGCTCTGTTGGAAAGAGATTTTTGCAAATTTCTTTAATTCGATCTAAAAAATTGTCTATCGATTTGAACATTTATTGGTGGTGTCCCAAAACATTATTATACACCTTCATACAAACATTTATCCAGTGGTCGCTTTTGGACTTGTTTATCGCTTTCTTCAGTTTTATCTGTATTTTCATAAATTGTTACTGTGATCTATTGGTTCTATTCTATCTAAAACCAGTTTATAAAGTAGAAGATTTCGACATTTCGATGTTTACTCCAGAAAATAATGATAGGGTTATTAATAATAATAATAATTTTATGTATTTAAAGGGTAACATAAAAACGATCACACCACACTTTTAAAGGGTTATTTAAAAACATTAATAAAACGTTTTCAAAATGTTTGTTTTTTTAATTATACGAAAAATACTTCCATACAAATTTATAAATTCAACATATAATCATCGGACAAAATTTATGACTCGAAAAAAAGAAGTATAAAAATAAAAAGGACGCATTACTCCATTGCGGAAGGTTATAATTATATAACAATGGATCCATCGTAAAAAAAAGAAGAAAACGAAGAAAGAAGAAGAAGAATATATGGAGCAGAAGCCACAGGCAACACTCCAGCGTTTTAAGAGCTAAATTATATGTTATTAAAATTAAAATCGAACAGTGCATTTTAGTTTATGGGTCTTGCAGCCCATTAGGCTTTTTAGCGAGCCTTTTTTTATACGTTTTGAGTAGAGCTAGACGCACCGAGAAAGTGCTTGGTCATTATTGACCGAAGAGGATTACTTGTAAATGTTTTGTAAAAAGTGCTACACATACTTTTGGAAAAATATTATTTTTTTAAAGTGATAAATACACAATTTTACTGATACTACAAGTAGGTACTAAGTATAGAGCATTTTGCTGGGTAGAAAACCTTTCGATAACAAAATTTTTCTTGGAACTGGCAATTCTTTGAACTGAATTCAAATTGTCAACTGGTTCCTTCAAACATAGAAAAAGTTCCTTATATTATAGAATTATCGGAAAAAAGTATTAGTTTAATTTAGAAAAGGCTTTTTAAACAAAAAACACATTGAAAACTTTAATAGTAAATAAATGAAATCCAGGATACAAAAAATTGTGTTTCATTTCATGTGAATGTAATAAGTTCTATATAGGAGGAACATCTAGACATTTTCAAATAAGACTTAATGAACACCAATCCTGCATTAAAAACAAACAATTATGGAATTTTTATGGATTAATCAAAGTGTTGGTTTGGCTAAACAACCATCCAACTCGCGTCTGAATCGTGTAATTCAATGCCTGTGGGGGCTTTTGTCCCAGGAGTAGATTTGTAATTGTTCGGTAGATGTTATTATCATATTTTGTGAAATTTCTAAAATTAAAGAAACCGAAAATTGCCAACGACTTCATAAAACACAATTTTTATTCCATTTCACAAATTTATAATGAATATTGATAGCACAAGTTAAGCAGAAGGGGAAATACACTGGTGAGAAAAACTTTTAAAAAGTTAATTCTAAAATTCTTTTTAACAGACAGCTAATATTCGCGAGAAAAACTTTTTAAAAGTTTAACTTTAAAATTAATTTCTTCAATGAGTTTTCCTTACTTTCAATCTCCCCCATTATATTTTCTCTGGGAGGAAAATTAAATGTGGAATATGAATTCGAAATAGATTTTCAGATAAAATGTTTCTTTTAGGGTGGTTTTTATATTTGGTTTTATAAAAAGGATTATATACAGAATATATACAAAATGATATATTTAAATTAGATTTAAAGGGAAAGTATTATTTTGATATCAATGGAAATGTTCAAGGTAGGAGAAATTCATAAATAAAATCGAGGATTCAAAAAACTGTGCTCAAAAAATTCCACGTTTACACCTAGAAAATTATCGAATTCTAGTGTTCTAGAAATGAAATTTGTCTCTAAGTTATCCGAAATTTTCTAGTTCTACGAATAGCGTGTACTATTTTAAGCATTATGATCAAAAAACTAAATAAAAAGAAAATCTACAAATTAAAATACTTCTCAAGGTATTGCAATATGTCATCAGTTCAAATATACCACATTTCTATAGAAAAAGCTTCGCTTATTCTTGCAGTATTGTGACAAAGAAATATGTTAACATTCCCGACCACAAAAGTTACTAAAAGAATCACTTTCAGCAAAAATAAAACCCAAAAAGGTTCCAATAAAAGAAAACCATTTCGATGATGTTGATGATAAGTAAGACAATTGTTAGACAACAATAGTTGGCTTTACATTGTATCAGTCTGAGTATTTTGGCAGATTTCGGGTGACCACTCTTTTGGTTTTACCTGTATATCGGTTATCAAGATGTCTCATCTCGGATGACAGAAGCGTGCCTCTATATAGCGCATAGCGATAACTGATAATTTTTTAAAATCGTTCTCTTCTTCTTGCACGAGTACAAAGTTTATCTACCTAAGACGAAAATGAGCTAGGAAAATGCATAAACAAGACTACATTTTAAAGTTAAAAACATATAAGAACATATTGTACTAGAATTTAGTTTTACTTGAAATTAAGACATCTTACTAGAAAATGAAATATTAATTATTCCGTTCGAACGAAATTTGAACAGTAATTTTTCGAATCAATTAAGTGCGAAGTGGGATTGACAAACCTTGATTAACACATATATACAAAGTGTTCTTTTTGTCCATTCAAACTTGTCTGATTAAATAGCTGTAGAACCGATCCGGCAGAACAAACAATTACTATGCATGGAAACAGATAAAATCATACCGAGTGATTTACAAGGAATTAGCATACGCCACTAATAAGCATTATCTAATCGCTCAACTAACGTACCATTAATTAATTATTAATTAATTAGGATGGCGGGAATCAATCTAATTTATTAATGGCGGGCTGATTTATCGGACTGTCAATCGATGGCAGTGCGATGCGATGGGGGTAAGTTATATGAGAGGAATATATGGTTAAGGGATGATTATCTGAGAAGCCAAATGAATGTAATTCAACATTTTAGTATACAACGTGTTATATATTAGCGTTTTCGTATATAAGTTTGGTTCAAATCGATCTAACAGTTAAGCAGCTATCGCCGTGCTAAAACTGTGAATCGGTATCCTGCAAAATAAAGAAGAAGAAAAGGAAATTGGAAAACCAGCACCAGATACCAACCTACTGCACAGTTAACAAGAGTGGTAGCAAGAGGACTAAAAGAACTTTGTTACCATCTAACACGGTTGGTTCCAGGTTTACTTAAAGTGATTTATTTTGGTGGCAAATAAGAGGATTCGGTAAAGCATGTAGCAACATAACTTAGTTGGTAAGCATAGCCGGAGATCTGGATCCAGACAACGTAACAGCAAAGATGTTAGAGAACCCAATAACATGACAAACAATCCTTAAGTACCTAGCAATGATATTGAAGACGAAAAAGAACGAGACAGAGTGAAAATAGAAGATAGGACCTAAACACAACATCAAATCTCCCAGCTTATGGAATTACGGCCAAAGTAATGACTGGAAGAGACAGTATGAGCATGGGGTGTGATTTTTTTTCTACCTTGAGTCTTATCGCTCGGGAGAACAAAAGTAATATGCTTTGGTGGTCTTACGGGAGTAATTTAGAATTTAAGTGTAAAAGAAACATTGAATGAACTGCTACCAAACTTTAATGTCTTTTATTTGGTCACTATCTTCAGAAAAGTGGTTTAACGTTCTCCCAAGTGGAGAATGTTTTGCGATGACGCAGTAAAAGTACCTAGGCCTGCAAAAATGACATCCCCCAATCAGAAACTTTGCTTTCCATCGGAGTTTGGCATCTCAGGTAATACCTAAGTATTTTGCTGTGTTTGAATATGGAATCAGGTTATTGTTTTGTCTGACTGGAATATGATTTATCCTTTTGTTTGTAAAGTTAATGTGGAGTGATTTAATTTAATTAAGTTTAATTTTCCATCTCTTCGTCCAGTCATAGATAAGGTGGACAGCTGTATGCAGCTTGTGGGTTGCTTCTTCATTGCTCTTTCCTACTGCTAGAATGGCAGTGTCGTCGGCGAAGGTGGCTATAGTATTGTTTTCTAACTCTGGAATATCACATGTGTACAGTAAGTCTAGGACAGGTCCAAAGACACTTCCTTGTGGTACTCCAGCTTCAGTTTCTTTAAGATCGGAATAGGCTTCTTTTTGCCTAATTCTAAAGTATTTTTCCGATATATGTGAATGGATGATATCTGTATATTGTTTTGGAAGGAAAAGCTTGAGCTTATATATTAAGCCTTCATGCCAAACCTTATCAAACATCAAGAAAAATAGTAGCACAAATGTTTTTCTCTTCTAATGATTTCTCTATTTATTCTATGAACTTGGTCGATCGTCGAGTGTTTATTTCTAAATCCAAATTGGTGATCAGGGATAATTTATCTTTCTTCGACAAGTGGTTTTAGTCTTTTGAGTAGGAGTTTCTCAAATAGTTTCAACATAACAGGCAGTAATGAGATTGGTCTGTATGACGATGCCTCGTGTGGTGGTTTCCCTGGCTTGGGTATCATTGACTTCCGCAATTTTCCAAATGCTGGGTACATACTTCAGTCTGAAGGCAGCATTTATTAGGTTAGTTAGTTTAATTATTGCTTTTTTGGGTAATTGTTTTAAAATTTCTCCAGTAATTAAATCAAATCCTGGAGCTTTTTTCGGATTGATATTTTGTTTTATTTCGGTAATTACTTCTTTGGGAGAGGTAAATTCTATTTCTTGATCAATCTGTGGATGTTCTTCCAGAGTGGGTTCTTCATCTTGATCTTCATGAGGTTGAAAGATTTTTTCTAGATGATTTGCAAATCTTGTTGCTTTTTGCTCATTATTTCTAGCCCATTTACCATCTTCCAATCTGACAGGTGTAGTTTCCCAAGTTGCTTGTTGGATATTATCATTAAGCAATATCACTTCGTCGTCTAGTTGTTGTTTATTTCTTAAAGGAACGGATATATTAAGGATGATTTTGAAGCTTTTTCAATGTGTTAATTTGTTAAAACTGGTTTTGTTTTTCGTCAAATATTACTTAATTTACTTGTTAGATTTTGCAAAACTTGTTTGTCTTTCCAAACTACTCTTTATTTTTATTTTTATCCAGTTTTACTGAAAATATGTAACTTAGACAGACATGGTTCCTATTAAAAATTCAAATCAATTTAATAGACAAATATATTAAATATTCTATATTCTACTACTTCAACAAAAGAGCATTACATCATACATTTAAACATCCCGGCTTAAATAAAAAAAAACTCTGTTAAAATTCATCACAATCATCACATAAACATACAGCGTTCTTTGTACCAACAAATTTGTGGCATTGTCACTATTATGAGAGCAGACCTGACATGAAAGAACACTAGACATACAGGCACGTATTCGAAATAGTCCATTCTGTACTCTACAAACCATTCTATATTCTATGTATGTAGTGCCGGCTGGTCCTCCAACTCTTATCACTATATCGCTGGCCGTTATCTCGCAGATGCATCTCTTTATACCCCAGATAGGATGGAGATGTCAAACACAGGGATTTCATCTCGCGAGCACGAAGGTCGAGGTGAGGTACGAACGTTTAAGATTTTTTTAGTCCGGCGTGGAGAGATCTTCGAAGATATTTCGAAAATGTTTGCTAACAGTTGCCGATTATTTAGTTCGGATGTGATTTTTATCGTATTTATCTTTATCTTGTGGTCGGATTGGTGGCAAGATGAGCTGGACTTTTTTTTTGTTAAGAATTGTAGAAGTGTGCCGGGTGGCAAGTACAATATTGCTATAGAAATGAATTACAATGTTGTACTCGATAAAATTTTTTTTGTGGAATAATCTAGCCAAATGAAGCAAGTAAGCTCAGATGATCCTTCTAGGGCAGCGATTCTCAACCTGTGGTACGCGAACCCCTAGGGCCTAGGCGTTTGATAGCTTAAGGGTACGCGAAAAAAATTTAGTAATGGCGGATGTTAAAAATATTCTTTCAAAAAATTATGTATCTATAAAAAATCTTTTAGTTTTCATCAATAAACATTCTCATTGCCACGCTTTTGCTATTTATTTAGTATTAGAACAAATTTAGAATAATAACAACTATGATTATTTAACTTAGAAATATTTTTCTAATATAAGGGGTACATTTTAGGATACTTAACTGCCAAGGGGTACGCAAAAAAGGTTGAGTACCGCTGTTCTAGGGCGTCAATTTTTTTTTAATTTGCAGGTATGCGTAGGTACATTTACCTCCGAAAATCTCAGCTACGTGGAATTTGTAAAAGGGTGGGAAAATGGCTCTAGAGTTCCCGAAAATCCGTTTTTCGACGATATCTGCCGAAATATGACCCTTAGAGCATTTTTGTTTGGACAAAAAATGAAGAGCTGTTCATTACCTACAAAAGTTGTCTCTAATGTTTTTGCAAAAACGGCGTTTCAAAAATTCTCAATTTTGAATAATAATTCGCAAAATTATTGTGGTGAAAACGGGAAATTTGAATATCCTCCCAAAACTTGAATATCCTCCCGTTTTTGTCTGAAGACAAAAGATAAGGCAATAATAACCAACTTTTTTTCGCTTTTTGCACTTGATTAATAAATTTATTGTAAAAAAATACAATTTGAGAAAGTTTGAAGACAGAGTTTTTTCTCATGCATTTAATAAAATACTTAATATATAGTTTTGTTCATTAATAATAAATTTAATAATTTGAAAATTCTAAATACTAATATTTGTAGCATCTCAAAAAATATAAATGAATTGCAAATATTTCTCAAGGGACTTGAAACATCTTTTGACTGCATAGTTTTAACAGAAACTTGGCAAGTTCCAGATACCTCCCTCTTTAATATGCCTGATTACTTAACCCTATATAATGAAGGTAGATATAACCAAAATGATGGTGTAATTGTTTTCATAAAAGATAACTTGTACCATTCTCTCGAACAAATCAAACTCAATGGCAGTATATTATTAAAACTAAAAATTATTAAAGATAAGCATACCCTTAGTATTTTCGCCTTCTACAGATCTCCAGCTAGTAAAGTAAATGATTTTCTAGACCAACTCAACAATATACTAAATGAAGAAAATGTAAATTCTGATTACAATTTATTAGTAGGTGACATTAACATCGATTTATTAAGGGAAACGGAGGATTCAAAAAATTATCTGGACATGATGAGTGAATATAGATTTCATTCAACCATAAATACTATTACAAGGGAGAAAACTGGGTCTGGATCATGTCTAGACCACATATTTGTTAAAACAAAACAACAAAATTACAATAACTTATTACCTTTAACTATTTCTACCGCAATCACTGATCATTATATAACATTATTACAAATTGTATTAAGTAAAACGAAAAATGAATTAACTAACACGACTAAGAATAAAAAATATTTTGAAAGGATAGATGAAACATTATTACAAGAAGTTAGTAGTTGCATTAATTGGGAAGCTGTCCTAAATCCAGTGCAGGATCTTGAATCTGCGACAGAAAAATTGATTAACGTAATAAACACTTGTATACATAAATCAACTAAATATATTAAGTTAATAAAAGTTAATAAAAAAATGACTTATATCTCTTATGGAAACAAAATCCAAAAAATGAATATTTAAAAAATAGTTATTTATCAGTTAAAAAAGAAACAGAAAAAAATAGAAATGGCAAAAAAAGATTATTATAAAAAATTAGTTGAAAATGAAAAAAATTCCAGTAAAAAAACTTTGGAACACAGTAAATGAAATTCTAAACATCAAAACAACAAACAAACAAATAAATAACATAAAAAATGAAAAAGGTGAAATCGTTACAGACCCAAGAATCATTGCGGATATATTTAATAAATTCTTTGTCAATGTAGGAAAAAATCTAGCAAAAAATATAAAAACAAATCCTAACTACCAAAGTAAAAATAATATAAATAATCATACAATTTTTCTTACACCTACAAGTGCAACTGAAATAGAAAATACCATAAATACGTTAAAAAATAATAAATCCCCTGGGCATGATGGAATTAAAGCCGAAACTTTAAAGATCATTTCAAAATTTATAAGCAAACCTTTGACGGAAATCATTAATAAACCATTTGAAATAGGATACTTTCCTTCAATTTTAAAAAACTCAATTGTAACTCCAATATTCAAAAGTGGAGACACCGAAAATATTTCGAACTATAGGCCTATTTCTGTCTTGCCATCAATTAGCAAGGTTTTTGAAAAAATTTTAAAAACAAGATTAAATGCTTTTTTATCTAAACATAATCTGCTGTCAAAATCTCAGTATGGGTTTAGAGACAATAAATCTACTAACGATGCTATTCATTCCTTAACTAGAAGCATTTATGAATCCTTGGACTCAAGTACTCCGTCTATAGCTGTCTTTTTAGACCTAAAAAAAGCATTCGATACTGTCGATCATTCTATACTTTTAGACACACTAGAAGATATGGGTGTGAGAGGTACAGCGCACAAGTTATTTGAAAGTTATCTAACAGAAGAAATCAAAAAGTGAAAATTAAAAACCAAGTAAGCACAGACACAAAAATTACATGCGGTGTACCTCAAGGAACAGTACTGGGGCCTGTATTATTCGTCATCTACTTAAACAATCTATTCTTACAAGAAACAATCGGTAAAATTATTAGTTTCGCGGATGACACCATTATCTATTACAAAAATGACAACTGGTATTCCCTTAAATTAAACATAGAAAACGATCTCAGTAAACTTAAAGACTGGTTTGACAGCTGATTACTTTCATTTAACTTTGATAAAACTGTATACGTACCATTTAGCAGCATTGAAACATCTTTACCAGATTACATCCTAAATATTCAAAAAAATTTCTCCATAAAACCTGCAAAAAAAAACAAATATTTAGGAATATATATAGACAGTCATCTTAGGTGGAACTCTCATATGGAGTATCTAACAAAAAAACTTCGCAGCATTTTATTTAGATTCAAACAAATTAGACAATTTGTAAACTACAAACAGCAACAAATTTTGTATCATAGTTTGGTCGAGTCACACCTCAACTATGGCATTATTGGTTGGGGAGGGGTATCAAGAACTTACCTACAGGCAGTTGAAGTCCCCCAAAAACGATTTCTAAGATTAATGCTTAACAAACCTGCAAGATACTCCAGCCATCTGCTGTACTCTGAAACAGAAATATTAGATATTAGGCAATTATATAGTATTCAATTGGGATGCCAACAATATAAAAATAAAAATGAACTTACCACCTTAAACCATCCGTACGCAACAAGAACAAAACATCTACATTGCATACCACTAGCCTCTAAAACGATTGAACAAAGAAACTACTCGTACTTAGCTCCAAAATTATTTAATTAC
This sequence comes from Crepidodera aurea, assembly GCA_949320105.2. NCBI lineage: Eukaryota > Metazoa > Arthropoda > Insecta > Coleoptera > Chrysomelidae > Crepidodera > Crepidodera aurea. The sequence continues at coordinate 16,009,566 of OX439477.1, read as the reverse complement.
TTGCCACAAAAAGTAAAAGATCAAACTACCTTAAAACGGTTTAAAAAGAAATTAATAATATTTTTAAAACAAAGTAAACGAACCGATATACACGAAATTATAGATGGTTTAACACATTAAAAAAAGGGACCATGTTTTTCTACTTTAAGTCTCTTGTTACATAAGTTAAAAAAAAATAAATAAATAAATAAATTCTTTAAATTTTTTTAATTATAGTTTTAAATTATATATTACAATTTTGTAACCACAAACAAGTATTTATTATACTTCAGTGGTGATGTTTATGTTTATTTAATCATGGTCGATATATATTATATTCTAAACAATTATATTGTATTGTATTATGTAGATTATGGAATGAATAAACATTATTATTATTATTATATTGATCAAAAGGTCAGAATGTGGTCTTTTATTTAGTACAATTCCTAACCCCAAAAAATTTTAGCACGAAAAGAAAATAATCCTAATAGTTTTCCCACTAGCACCGGAGTGGTTTTTATAGGCTTTATATTTTCACTTTTCATTCGGCCTATTATTCTTTAAATATTCTCCAGAACTGTACGAAAATAATTATTTCAGAAACTAACATTTTTAAATACAGAAAAACTGTGTTTGTGGTCATGATAAAATCTGATTGTATCTTTAACAAAAGATGCCACAAAATCAAACGTGAATCATTCATTTTACCGTATTAATTCTCCCTAAACCTTCAAACTATTCCAAACTGCTCTAGAATTATTTTTAGAAATAATACCCAAATGAAACCATTCCCAAGAAGCATCGTAATTCAAAATAGAGTCAGAAGGGCCACGTAGAGGGCGCTGGGTTCCGCAGCTGGCGCGCCTGTAGCAAACGGCAGTTCCTGATAAGATCTCGGCCGCCCTTACGGCCCTTATATGCATTCACTGGCGAGATTTGAAAGAGATCTCTGATAACATTCTGGGCCCGTGTTTTGGCATGACAGTCCGCATGATAACGAACGGGAGCCTACAATGACACACAGGCCCTACAGGGTGTCACTTCAAACATTTTGTTTTAATTATACGTAAAAAAAACTAATGGGGTGCAAAGAAGTGAGTAGGATACAGACACCGCGAAAATCTTATAGCAATAACATAGGAATAATAATGAAACAAAAGGAGAAAGAAAAATAGGAGGAAATAAGGTTTATTAGTTACAGGTTTACAACAAATTTTCCTAACTACTTATTCGTGATTTGGAAGAAGGCTGTGGCCCTATTTATTCCCATTAACATTAACATTTTGTATAATTTCGTTATCTCTGTTTAGGCGTATCGTAAATGAATGAATAGAAAATTAAAATTAACTAAAAGCGAAAGAAAATTTGGCGACCCTCTATATTGAAAGCCAAAGAGCCCTTTAGTCTCTGCCCTTCAATGTTCGATGTGTGACAAAGCGATGGGATGGTTCAATCTATTTACTTGTACAGCTCGTATAAGAAACATGTTTAAGCAAATTAAATTGCTTTTATGTAATTAGAATTAGAATTAGACGGAGTTCATTAACTATTAGATGCTTTAGACGTACATAATCATTATAATTAATAATTTTATTTTTGTTTCAGATTCATATTAAGAATGCGCGGTAGGAAAATGGTGAGTAATTAATTTTTTTTCTTCTAAAACTCCACCTATAAATTAAAATAAAACAATAATGTTTAGGGCAAAATCTCCTGGCGCCGGTGACTGGTGTTCATTAAGTCTTATTTGAAAAGGTCTAGATGTTTCTCCTATATTGAATTTATAACATTCACATGGAATTTTATTTTCATTAAAAGTTTGTGTATTTACTATTAAAGATTTTTCGATAATTTTGGAATATTTTTACTACTTTTGAAGAAGGGCATGGGTGATTTGAATTTTTCTCTTTATTTTTAATATCGATGTTTTTCAATATTTTGAATTTAATTTTTCATTGTATAGTCTGTTCTGTTTTGAGACTTAAAAGAATCATTTTATTTTACACGATAAAGAACGCGTTTTAATTATTTTATTTTTTTTTAATTTTGCGTTGTTTTACGAGTTGAATTTCACTTTAGTTTTTTTTATCCGACCAATAATCTTTAATCTTTAATTTTACACTTTACTTTTTGCTGAATCGAATATTTATTTTATTTTCTTCTTGTTCAGGGTTTTGAGGGTTGGGCTTTGAAATGTAAAAGAAACAATTTTATTGTAAATAGTTAAAGTCAATACATGTGTCAACGTTATTTTTGATTTATAATCACAGACTTTACCTCTTTTCAGGGCTTTAAAAAAAGTTTATAATAAACTAATAAACTAGTCTGAGATCAACAAGACCCCTGGAGATTCCGTATCTCCATCTGAACCTTCCTAAGACGCCGTTTCTAAGGGTTGTGGAGTAAACCACATTAAATAATATGGCGCCCGAGCAATCTCCGATACAAGGCGTCACTCATAAAGCAAGAAAAGCCTTACAAATTAAATAAATTATTAAAAATAAAGATATAGAGTTTTTCATTACACTAACTAGTACTTGAAACATTTTTAAAGTAGAACTATTTTCTTACAAAGGACATTGTATATGCATAATCTTGCAAATTGACCATATTTTTGTTAACAAAGACATCCAACTGACAAATAGGTATTCATCACCCTGTGACACTTTTACAAAGCACAAAATATATACCCAAAAAATACCAACAATACCATAAAATACCGTGAACACAACCATAAATACACCAAATAAAGACTAAACCAATATGTGACAAAGAAGTAGTCAAAATCCCGCGGAGGCTTAACGTAAAACTGCAAAACCCATAATACGAGAAGTAAAGTAACACCTTTCAGTGGCGTAGTAAAAAATATTTAGCTGTGGAGGTATTGGGGTTAGTTTTGGCCGGTGAAGGGGTTGGTGAGGGACGGAAGTGATCTTCAACACCATCACCGTTCTCAGCATCCTCGAAAACGGGGGAAAAGACGTTTTTTTTTACAGGGAAATGATGTGCCTCCCGTTTAACCCCTTTAGGCGGTAGTTTTTGGCCGCTTTAAGGGTTCGGCTGGCGAAAATAGACATTCTGATAACACCATCGTCTTCAGCAGCCTCGAAAACGGGGGGAAGGTACTCTCGATCCGGGTAAATTTTGGTCCATATTCTTCCGACTCACACACGCTACTATAACATGTAACAGTTCAACAACGTAGCAATGCAGTGCTTGCATTTTTCCCCTGAATCAACCTTGCAGAAACAAACAACACTCATCACTTGTCCATTTTCTGCAATTTTCCCATTAATTTGATGGGGATTACCTCGCAAATTCGACGTTGATAAACAGAAAGCCACACTGCGTTCAGCTTGTTTGAAATTTAGTTTTCTAGGGTCTGTTGTAGCTCATTCGTTAATTTTGTCAATCGTAAAACTCATTTTTTATATTTAATAAGAGAGCAACACTCATGTCAAATTTAAATCTTCACCTTAATTGACGCCATCTTGGATAGGCCACGCCTCCATGTCAGATCCCAATAAAAATACAAACGTTTTAGTAGGAACGCGGTGGTGATATTATACGATTTAAGACGAGCTTGAATAGTTCTTATCATGGTTATATATGTCAATTTGTATAGTACAAACCCTGATATGCTTGTTTACTGATAAGTTAATAGGATGATTCTCTCACGAAGTAATTAAAAGAAAATAATTTTTTAAATCAGAGGCTTACCACAAACTTTCAATTGCCAGTTATTAAAAAAAATTAGAGTAAGTTTAACACCCTGTAACTGAATTGGATTTACAATAAAAAGGGGTACCTAGAAAGAAAGTCTATTTGTTTTAAGAAGAATTTGAAAACACCCAGTATATGTTTCGTGATAAAAAAGTTCATGTTTTCGATAATTTTTGTTCTTTTACATTCCTTTTTAAACGGTAGTAGTGAATTTGAAAACTCCCGTTATATTTATACAAACAGCCCTTCACATTAAAATCGCCTCTTCAAATAATTGCTCTTTTATTTACAAAAAACACCCTCAACCTATAATTTGGCCCTCTCGACTACACAATGACCCTCAGAAACATTATTTTTGTTATTTGCACTATTTGTTATAATGTTTCGATTTCTCCGCCACTTTTGGGACCATCTTAAAAACACCCTAGGCGCCACTACAGGTAGATGCTCTTTTGTTTGCGCATACTCTGCACCAAAACACATAATTATAGACATTGTGAATATGTCAAAACTCAGGATTAGTATTGTGATCGCAATACCTAATACTCTCGACTGTGAAATGTGGGTTGGAAGGAATTTTTCAGTTTTTGTATTAGAATATTTGCAGTGGTGGAGTTAACATATTTCAATATCCAGGAGTGGACATAGAGAGCTGCGGAAGACGAACATGTGAGATTACACTACTGACACTCAAAAGTTGATAGGCAAGATATATATAGCATATTGTTTTACGAGTGACGAAAATAATATTTTTTAAAGTGAGAGAACAGTTTAATGTTCGCGAGCTTCAAAAAATGCTTTCGACGAGTGAAACACTATACTTTTTCTACAACCCCGTTTATATCATAATTATTTGCTAAAGAATGTGTTTTATAACTGGAATACAACAAAAACAAAAAATAAAAAAGTCTTAAAACAAATATATCTTGCTGTCTGGCTTCATCCAATCCAATAGAAGAAAAACTTTTTGAAGAAGAAAAACATCGCCTGGAGATATAAAAGTATACAAGACAATGTTGGGAAAGGCCCCGTTATTTCTAACTCGCACAAGCCTGTGGCGTTTGAGGGTTAATCGTAGGGTGGCAACCAGGGTGGTGGTAAGACATTTCTTAGTAAATAATACTTGAAAAAACATATCACTTTCTACTAGGGAGCATGTATTGCTGTAGATATCGCCACAGTATTTCTTTACTAAATAATTATAAAACAAATAGAACCACTCATTATAATGAACATGTTTACTGCGCTAAAAAAAACGCACATGTCTAGAAAATTTCTCTTCTCAAAACGCCCCCGAGTCAAAAGATAGACCGATAGTCTCCAACGTTAAGGATTATATTTTTCCCCCGCGGTGTTCATGACTACATAATATAATGAGACAGTCCGCTAGATCATTTTGACGATAGTACCTTTAGTACAGTCAATAAAGGAAAAGTGTTTAAATTTGAAAAATCATCTCTAATACATTTTAGAAGAAGTCGTAGGTAGCTATGTTAAATTATTATATTATTTAAAAGTTGGATTAGCACCTATTTTCTTGTTTTCTTCACCAGAAATTGGTCTGCTCTCGCCTGTAAAATTCATTATTAATAACCTCTTCTTTCTTCCACTATATGTCCATCCTTACTAATTATCATTACTTCAATAGTTCTTTCTAGTTATCTGAATAGTGAAGATAAAATTAACATTGTTCTCATTGTTGGAGACAATTATAAAACATGCAGGGAAGCAGTAGAAATCTTTAATTATAGGCACCCTAATAAAATAAACCTACACTTCAAAACTATATGATATGTAATAAATAAATTCAAGAGTTCTGGAAGTAATGAAAATAAATTTAGAAAGAAACATTGGCATGGGTTACAATTGAAGATATTGAAAATGAAGTTACAGGAATTTTAAATTCAAATAAATTTAAATTGGAATTGGAAGATGACAGATTTATAACTAATGTGTGAAATGGCATTTATAATGACAGAATTGTTGTACCATACTTTTTTCGTTATAACTTGAATGTGGAAAGGTACCTACAATTTCTTGATGACCTACCACCAAATATGGTACAAACATGTCACTATAAAAAATATTCGGGAGTTTCTTCTTCACATTTTTAACGGTAAAGTAATCGGGAGGTATATGGAGTTTCTTTGGCCCCCAATGTCTCCAGACATTACCCGTCTTGACTTCTTTTTGAGAGGCTACTTAAAAACATGGCCGAATCCAGCCGATTTTCAAGAGGGGCCTGTCTTCCACCCGGGTGGGGTTGGGTCGGCAGGCTATGGAATATATTAAAAAACGTGACCTAGGGCCCCCCTGGACCCGCGCTTGCTTAAAAAACAAGGTATACCTTAAGGGGGGGTCACTTTAAAGCAGGAAAAAAGGCCTTCTTTATGATTTTTTTCTCTGAAACTATGTAAGTTACATACACACAGTTTTAGAGAATCATTAAGCATTAGTAACCTTTTTGCATAAAAATTTTTTTTTAAATCATATCTCGCATAATATTGAAACCCGTAGCATAACAAACAATAATATCATAAGGGCATCTAATTTTTCCTGAAAAAAAATCGAAAAAACACAATGCAAAGTAATATTTTTTTAACAAAATGCATTCGTGCAGGTGCAAAAATCCTCGTCTTCGACTCGGTTTTTTGTTGCTACCAGCACTCATGCTTGTTGTTAAAATATTACTTAGCAACACGTGTTTTTTCGATTTTTTTCGGATAAATTAGATGCCCTTATGATATTACTTACGAAAAAATTTCATTTCGATCTTTTCAAAATAGAAGTTATATTTTTTTCCTCAAATTAAACAAATTTTATTGTTTTATTGCCTGGTTTAAAACTACTCTTAAATTTGTGTAAATAAAACATTTTGTTTAATGCCATGATTGGTTTTAGCTTTAACGTATTCATTAGTTGGACGAGAGGCGATTTTTTTTTGGTTCGTTCAATATTTAGATTTAATCTTTTTGATGATTTGTGGACTTTCGCGATTTTGATAGGAAATAGTTGTCGCTCGAGGTGTAAGCAATTTTACATCATGCCTTGGAACTTGACAGCGTTCCCAAAAAATATCTTAACTATTATTTCAGTACATATTTCAATGTTTATTTACACAACCGAGTAATCCTAAACAGAATATTTGACATGTTATTTAAAATGAATCCCCTTATCTTATCAAAACAATTTGAAAATTTTACTAACCTCAAATTTTAAAGCAAAAAGGCGGGACTAAGCCATTTAGATTCCAGATTTCGATATAGAGTGAAAGAACCCCTTCAAGGAACTCCAAAAATCATTCATAGTTAGTGTCTTTTCTACCAAAACAAGATTTTAATCATATTTCCACAGCTCTCAAACCAAGTAGAATACAATATTTGACAATACCAGATGTTGCGCATCTCCCATGGGGATGATTATTTAATAAAGGGATGTATTAATCATCTGTCGAGCTAGTGGTAGTCCCAGTGGGTAGGGCTGCTGTGTATAATTGGCGTATTGTCACAACATAGTAACCAAACCAGTAAGACGGAGCACCCTGTGAAGAAGACCACACATTCTTTACACACGATTCTTGGAATTTCAGTGACTTACCTTGTCTTACCTCTCGGGAATGGGTATGGATATTGATAGCCATGAGAATTTTATTCGAGGTTTATTTCAAAGATTTTTAAAAAGAAATCAGTCAGTGCGATGTGTCAATTATTTATATTTTTCAGACAGAATTACCCTTTTTAATTTTTTAATTCATATACATAAAAATCAATTGCCGACTTATAGTGGAGTCAAATTAGACGAAAATATTTTTTTTGTTTAGTTTATTATTTATTATCTTTTGGTAGTGTGTTACATTTTTCTAGGACATTTCATTTCCTTTTCAGGGCAGGACGAAAATTCTAATTTCACTCCACTACTAACCATAGGCGGATCCAGGGGGAGGGCTGTGGGGGCTGCAGCCCCCCCCCCCTTTAGGTTACGTTTTTTAATATATTCCATAGCCGTCCGACCCTCAACCCCAACTGATGTGGAAGGCAGCCCCCCCTTGACAATCGGCTGGATCCGCCCATGCTACTAACAAATTATGATAATCTCAAAGCAACACCCTATAAAATGTTATTTCCACATAAAATTATGTTATTGAAATTATCTAGTACAGTAGAATTTCGTTGGTCCCAGCCTTTTCCTATCTCTGCGATCAGTGGCGTAGTCAGGAATTTTTTTCGGAGGGGCCCACCATTTCTCGTAGATAATACTTACTATAAATACTTTTTTCAGCACGGATGGGGTAAATATACAGGGTGACCCAGGGTTAAACCGTCAAACGTTCAGGATCGGTTTATCAGAAAAAAATAAGATTTTTTATTCCCATAATCCTGGGTCCTAACTTGTTTTGATTTTAGAAGAAAAGAGTTTTTTAAGAATTGCTCAAAAAACAATTTGGTTGATTTTGATAAAACTTGACACGCTTATTTGCGGCAATAATTTAAATATTATTAGAATTAAATTATTAATTCCAGTGACGTTCCACAAGGTAATTTAATTTATATTGGGACAAATCATTGTACGCCACTGTTTTTTTGTATGTTCGTTACTTTTCTTGGATTAAACAGTTGAACACACACATTTTTTGCTTCTTCAATTTTATTCTTATCTCGCTTAGTTTTTGAGAAAAAAATTAAAAACTCGGAAATAAAAATCTTATTTTTTCCTGAAAACCCGATCCTGAATGTTTAACGTTTAACTCTAGGTCACCCTGTATACAATGTAGGCTATTTAAATACATTATTTTATTTAACAACAATTTGTTAATTATTAAGATAAGATTAAAAGACAACTAATTATTAATATAAGATTGAACTTTGAATGAGCATTATTCAAATGCAATTCTGCGAGTTTGTCTGACATCAAAGCAAGACCTGTTAATCAATTGGTAGATGTATTATTCCGAAAATATGTTTTCAGTCTTTTCATCGTTGAGAAACTTCGTTCAGTTCGTTCTACAAGGGCGGTGGTAACGGGTAAAACGGCTAAAATTTGGAATAGCGTAAAAATGTTCGTAAACAAACTAGGATCTGCTACATTTAAAGCGTCGACTGCACTTTGAGGAGGACAGGAATCTACTTTTTGGCATTTCACTGTACAAATATCCCATTCACTGCGTAGAATAACCGTGTATATTGTTTGTAAATCATCTGAATATAACTTAATCGCTGCCCCAAAAAGGTAAAATAATTATGATTTATATAGTTACCACATTTTCTTACAAACTTATAGAAGTTTCAGGTGGGGACAGCCCCCTCCCCCCTTGGCTACGCCACTATCTGCGATGGTCAAAACCAATTTTTTATTAGCATATTTTTCTCCCCTCGTATCAGGATCCCAGGACGTATGTGTAACTTACGTGTGCATTTAAAAATCGTTCGCGTTCAATTACACGCTATCTCTCCTATTTCATTCTCTCCACTCTCAATTTAGTTTCTCTCCATTACCAATGAGGGCGTTCCACTATAGGCCGTCGCTAATTTTTATGGTTTGTTTTGACAATAGTGCGGCATTCGTGACGAATCTAATTGCGCTTTGGCATTGCCGCGGTGGCTAATTGTTCCATAATTTATCCGTAATGTTGACGGGTTCTCACACTAAATTGACTTTTATGCACCGTTGCTGATTTGGGAAAATGCGAATGTGAATGTAGATCGAAAAGATACAACAAAAATGCTCGAATTAGCGAAATAAAATACGCTTCTCTTTTGTTTCAGACTAAATATTATTTCGTTAAGTGTAAGTACAACTTTCACAGAAAATTTTAACTCTGATACTTTTGGGGGTACGTATTGTCATGATACAAAAAAAGAACCTTTTGCTTAGAATGAATCAATAATTTATCCTATTAAGTATTGTCACAAATCTCATATGTAATTAAAATATTAATTTCGGAAAAACTAGGTAACAAAGTCAAAAACATTTAAGAATTTTATTTACCGAAATTATTTTATTTAAACTTATTTACACAATAGAAAACTTAATTTACACAATAGAAAGACGAAAACCGATGTTAGATTGCCTAATTGAGATCCTATTACTGAGATAAATGTAGAACAATTTATTGAAACTATGAACTCTGCAACTGTCAGCGAAACTTTCATAAAAACTCTTTGTGGCGGAAGTTGGTTCAAATCGTAATATTTTAAAGTGAGGAATTTACCATATTTCCGAAAATATGACACATAGAGAATTTTTGTTTGGACGAAAATGAAGATCAGTTCATTACCTACAAAAATGATCATCACTGTAAGAAAGCATTTCACATTAATGCGTTGATACTACTTTAAATACTTTCAAAAAAAGTCTGTAGGTGCGAAAAAAAAATGAACCCACGAGAACGAAATTGAAATTGCAGCAACTGTAATCATTATTCCGAAAACGAGTCCTATCAAAATTAACGATCGCTATCAACGAATTCACAATGATGGGAACAAGAGAACAAGAGACATAAAGGTAGGATCAGAACGACAAAACGAGGGACGATTGCAAAATACGATAAATAATCGGAATGGTAGGATGGAAGGCGCGTGTCTTATTCCGAATCGCCGGCGACACCAGCGCCACGGGCTGCAATAAAATTATCAACGCTTCGCCTACCGAATACGAATAGCTCATCTCTAATAAAGACCGTGTAAGATGCGAAATTACGAGGGAAGCTTATATATTTTCCGATTGTCACAAAAATTATTTATTGAATTTTATGCGTAAAGGGAGACGTTTGGTAACGTAAAAAAAACACAAATTTTATAACCTTTAAAACCACTTTCCTACACCAGCCATCATCTCATTCATTTATTTCTACCTACCATACCATTACATGCCTAATCACCACACTTAACATTTTCGGTTCTAACCTCAAAAACCATTAACGCATCATCACCTGTCACTTTTGATTTTAATTACAGACCGTCGGGCAACTGTTGATACAACAGAAACCATCAGTCGGTCGCTACCGATCGAGGCAGCGCCATCTAGTATTGGAGGTATTGAGAAATATGTTTTTGCCAATCTTAAGAACTTAATTGGATTAATTGTGACTCCTGAATAGGCGTAAAGAATAAACTATCTTGGATTATACTAAAGTACAGCCACTGAATATTAAAATAACTAGTAAATACTCGCCATACCCCAAAAATATATAACCAGTACATGGCCAGTAAACGCCCTGTGTCCACCTATTCAAACAAGACCTGCCACAATGAATTTTGTACCAGTGGATAGTACGTAGCAATGCAAAATAAATCATTACTAACAGTACCAAAGTATTTATTTCGTACCGATCCTACTAATAATCCATCCGCTACCGATGATGGGGCAGCGTCATCTCGCGTAAAATAGTGACACTAAAGCGCGTGTGTGGGCGTGTCGACGTCATCAGTCCGCCCCTGCATTAACTCGGTGCCGTCTTGTAATTATCCCTGGCGCCGGTACTGTCAAATAGAATGACGGTTTAATTTTAATACTCCCTTTCTTGAATTCTTTGGTTTTTACTGATGGATTTGTGGTGTGCTATGAAACGCTACCTGCGTTTTTGGTTTTTGGGTTGGTTAATGGATTCGGGGTAATCGAATGAGACGTGGGATTTGGCGGTTTTTAATTTTTAAGATATCAGGGTTACTAGAAAAAATACCAATTCAAAATGCATATGCCTCAAAATTAAAATATATTGTTGAAGGTGTCAAAATGTAAAAATACTCGAGCACTACTTAATAAGTTAGTAGAAAGATTAATAAAACAATAACTTTTAGGCAAACTTTATCAACATTGGTCTCAAAATACGCTTCAATTTCTAAATCACTTCTTCATTGGGGCCAAATCCCTTTTTCTGGGGCGTTCTTTTTATGTCAGTAAACTGAGGAAGAGGAAAAACAATACAAAGAAATATGGACAATATACTTTAAGGAATAACTAAATGAACCAGTGATAGAAGATGAAATAGGAGAAGAAGCAAAAGAATACCCAACATTAGAGGAAGTAAGAGACATTATCAAGAGATGTAGTAACATGAAAGAATACATATATTGGTTAAGAAAATATGGGAAGAGTAGAAATTGCAGATAAATGGGAAATTGGACAAATTACAACAATACACAAAAAAGGAGACCCAGTAAGAATGTAAGTAAGAACTATAGAGACATTACACTATTAAACGTAGCCTATAAAATATTATCATCACCAATACAAAGACCACTAATAACTGAAACTCAAAATATCATAGGACAAATATGGACAATGTGGATTCATAAGAGGCAGATCAACAACGGATGCAATGAAAGCCTTAAAAGAACAAGGAGTAAGTAAAAAATTAAGAAACCTTTTATTAGATGTGCTACCATCTATGGTTAGAAGAGAGTTTTTATTGGATTCGAAATGCCTAACTGACGAAGCCGAAAGGAATAAACCGGTCTTAGGATGTCGAATTTGATAAATTAAATTCCTTACTAACGTTTTATTAGGTTGACAACAATGAGACAATCAAAAGTTAGTATCCTGACACAAAAAAGAGAAACGGAAGAATTCTAAATAAAGATGTAAGACAAGGAGACTCGCTATCAGCTACGTTGTTCAATCTAGCTCTAGAAGTCGTTTTAAGAAATAAATTCAGTAAAACTATTAATGAAAATTAATTAGAAATTACATATATTTTCATAATTGAAACAATGGTATGAACAACAAAATCAAATACACAATTTTAATCTTCTTCTGAGGTCCATTAATTTTGACCTGGACTTTTGCATTCTAGTCCAATGTGCGAGCGTCCAATCCTCAACACGGCCTTCTAGGACGAGAACGAAGAAGCTTCGCATTCTTTTTTGACAGCCAATTAATGTTGTAAGAGAAGTTAATTTTTTTCCCCATCTCTCTGTACCCTGCTCATCTCAATTGACGTTTTAAAAACTCGTTATTGAAACGTCAATTAATCTAAGATCCGATGTGACAATTCGGTCTGATGGATTTTCAGAACAGATCAGAACACAAAGTTTAAATTTTGGTAACAGGGCCTGTCTGGCCCGACAATAATGGTCGGCTATCTCTATCTCGCACGGAAATAGTCACTAGATCTATTAGGAAATTAAACAAATGAAGCTTTTGAGAGTGTGTGACTTTTCCAGAGGTTGTTTTTCCAGAAGAACGCTCTTGGTATACCCATTGATGAATAGCACTATGAAGACCGTTTATAAAACTCTCGTACCTTATCTACATTAAACGTTTACCTAAAAAATAGCTTACAAAACAACTCTCAAATCAAAAAAATCAGTGAAGTCAGAGTTTTCAGATCTTCTTTAAGACAAAAACAAATTTTTCTAGGTCTACCCTTCTACTAAAAATACCGTAATTTGCATACAATTCATTATTCTGTTTTTTCTGTTATTCCGTCCTCAACATTCTTCTTGGTCTTTTTCATGTACTCTTGTTTCATTTATTTTTTTTGTGAAAATACAACAATCTTTAATCCTTCTCTAAACGTTTTATTTCTTGTTCAAATTCTTCTAAAACTATTCTCCTATTTTCTCATTTTATATTTTTCCATAATTCACTACCAAAATGTATTTCTAGTCTGTCTACATCCTTTTTTACCTCAATTTCCTTTTTTTATTTAAAAAACTATTAAAAGTCATAATGTTGAGTCCGGTCCTGTCATAATTTTATTGTTCCTAACAGCCTGTATTTTGTGAAGAACATTTTCGTTAGCCCGTCTTATCTGATAGATTATAATAATCTGTGGTTATGTAGCGAACTTCTGGGATTATTAATATTTTCTTCGTCGCCCATTAGTATTAGTTGTTTTAGAATAGTATCAGATTTCTGTACAGGGCGATAAGATTGATAAGTTGAAGGGTCTTTTTTATTCGAAATTAATGTTTGGATTGGGAATTTTAAATCAAATTACGAGATCGGTTATCAGGTGATATTTAAAAAATAATAATAACAAAACAGCGTGTAATAAATAAAAATAACATTAACTCGGTATCATTATATGGGGTGCAAGGGTTTAGAAGTCCATAACTTTTAAGGTTTATTTATCATTATTAGTAGATGAAAAAATTTGTACTTGTTGGTACAGACCTAATCTATGTTCTTATGTTCTCACTTTTTCTAAATTTGCTTTGGTTCTTTTCTAAAAAAAAATGTTAAAAATCATCCAAAAACATGGAATTTTGCTCTAAAAATGAAAATTGAACCTAAAAAGTTAGGGACTACGAAACCCTTGCATACAATGTTTTATAGTGATGAAGGTAAAAGGGACGAAACGTCTTATTTGTCAGAGAATGTCAATTTCTGATCTAAAATAATTAAACCTTGATATTCCGCAGTCATTTTCTTGAGTGTACTAAAAATCTCTCTAGCGTCATTACATCCAATTTAAATGCCATCTTCAATTAATTTTTGGTGGTAATAACGTTTAAGAAGCCGCTTTCTTAATTACCCTCGAAAACGCCCATCAATTAGAAAGAAGGGTTGCACGCCAGAGACATGTATAATTTTTTTCTCGCGTTCCGAAATATTTAACGGACGCTATGCTAATGACATCCTGCATCTAAGAGGAACTCTGTTTTTTCGACCCAATCATTCCACCAAAAATTGCAGTATTGATAGAATTTACCTCGAGACCCATAGTATGTTATTCCGAGGAGCACTTGGAAAAAACATACGGATTTGGGCTCCGTGCTCGCCAGTATCCTTATTTAATTTGGCGTCCCTTGTTACATCCAGATTTTTATCGCTCTTTCTTCACATCTCTTATTTTAGTCAACACAGCATTTCCCCTTCGCCCCATTAAAACTAAACGTCATAAACCTTCGACAACTAAAGGAATAAGAATCTTTTCTAAAAATATGAGGTCAGTTAGGTGTATTAAAAAATACTCAGATAACCCCCTTATATTAAACTACATCAACAACTCTAGAATACTGTATCGGAAAATTATCAAATCTACTAAGAAAAACTATTATAAAAATCGCATCTCAAGTGCTAAAACCTCTTCCAAAGAAACCTGGTCTATTATAAATGACTTAACAAATAAAACCCGTTCTTCAAACACTGTTAATCCTAGTCCTGATGAACTAAACAATTATTTTGTTAATGTAAATAACAATATCAGCTCTAACATAGCTCCGGGTCAGGAGGCTCTCTCCTTCCTCCTACCTACTAAAAGGATCACTAAAAGTTTCTTCCTAGAACCAGTAGATAAGCACGAACTACTGCAAACCATAAACAGCATTCAAAATAAATCTTCCCCTGGAAATAATGGCTTGTCCACTAAAATATTTTCAAATATACCTGATGTAGTAATTAACAGTTAACTTCGCTGATTAATGAATCCTTCGAATCTGGTATCTTTCCGATCTGTCTAAAAACAGTTATAATAATACCACTTCATAAGGGTGGCGACAAAAACGAAACCTGCAACTATAGACCTATTGCTTTATTACCTAGATTATCGAAGATAATAGAACGGCTAATGAAAAATCGCCTACTGTCCTTTCTTCCCAAACAAAACATCCTAACACCTCATCAGTATGATTCCCTACTTAAAAAATGCACTAGTGACGTAATGTTTTCCGTTCTTAATGAAATATATACATCACTTAATGATAAACTTTTCACAGCTTCAGTATTTTGTGACTTCGCAAAGGCCTTTGATTGTGTTAATCATGAAATTTTAATTAAGAAACTACAAATTTATGGCGTACGGGGTTCTCCTTTGCAATGGTTTAAAACTTACCTAGAAAATAGAAATCAGCAGGTGCGTGCTAATGGTAAGGATTCTTCAAATCTGCCAATTAGCATTGGAGTACCTCAAGGTTCAGTATTAGGTCCAATTTTATTTTTATTATTCATCAACGATATCACAGACTTAAAAATAAGTGGAAGAATTACTTTATTTGCGGATGACACGAGTGTAACCTGGAGTATCTCTGATAAACATTACAATCTAGCAGTGGCGGCTGGTCCAAGGAGGCAAATAAATTGCTTAAATCAGTCCTCTGTTTGTGGCTTTGTGAGTGTTTGTGTTTACATCGTGCGTATTTTTAATTTTTTGATATCTTTGATAGCTTACTGGCATGTTTTTTCTCACTAAAAATATTTCTGTACAGTACATATTCTACGCTTTAAAGAAATTTTCGTTATTTGTAACATTTGGTGGAATAATCAGGACCCCCGTGAATACGGCTGGCAATACACAGAGTTCTGTGTTTATTTTGTGAAATATGGCTCGCGCTCTGGAATATGGGTCTAAATAAGGCGTAGAAATTTCGTAATTAGGCGCGACCTAATTTTTCGACGACTAGTCTGAGTGGCTCTAAGTCGTTCGTGCCCTAAGCGGCATCTTCGAAAGGGGTTTCTATGGAATTTAAGTTTTTTTCGCTAATTAAACATTGGGGTGGTCTTGATGATTAATTGTTTACAGGGTAAATCGCGAGCGTCTTTGAATATTTATCTTTAACGCTCTTTTCTTCTCCTGAAGCTAGCCAAAAGAGTTTAGCTTACCTTTTTCGTTTAATAATATACTTTTGCATTCTTTATCGAACCATTCTTCTTCCCTATTCTTCATTATTTGTCCTGGAGCTTTCGCGAGCGTGTTTAAAATAATGGTTTTTTATTAGTTTCTTTGATCTTTCTTGCTTACTTAATAACAATTTTCGATATTGTCAAAAAATGAAGATACTTTACTCTTGAGCAAAATTTATATTTTTTACCGAACTTCTTCTTTATTTATTGGCATAATTTAAGTATAGATTTATCTAAATTTGACAGATAGTTCCTTCATTTATGTTAATTAAATATGTATACATTGAATATTGATCGGCGTAGCAAACCGCCCCCGTATGTAGATCGAATTGGTCATAAAAGATAACAAAAAAAATATCTTTTCCAACATACACGACATACAGTTTCTCTTCGTGTCATAAAAACGAAATTACCCTGCAAAGTAAACGCAACAAAACAAAGAGGGCTATACTTTAAACGATAAGGGGGAGATAGAAAATCTTCAATAGATCCCATGTGTGGAAATCTCTTGTGGGTTTATGTTCGACTTTATCAACAGATGTGGTTATTGCCCAAACCGCAGCGGCGCTAGTTCCGAGACAATGTAATTCGAACACCAAATTACCTAATTTTATTATCCGTTAAAAGCTGATAAATCTGTCTGCGGGAGTATAAATTTTTGTATTGTGTAATCTCGATTTTTGTTTTGATTTATGGCTGTGGCGACATTGTCAAATGTAACTATTTATATTAAGTAGACATACAAAGGTACACAAATGTATAACTAAGTTACAATATCCAAACTGCCTAAGGTTGTGAAATAAAATCACACTTGTTCCCAAGAACAAAGACATTAAAAATGTCCTACACTGCACTAGCGTCTGGACTTCAACAACTACTCCTTGGGCTATATGCCCCCTTAGGTATTGAATTACGAAAAGTCCAGACGTGGTTTGGCGCCCGACCAAGTCCGGGCTTTAAACCAAAAACTTCGATTTTATTATTAAAGGAGCTTGCCATTCTTAGACCGGTTTCGGAATTATTGTTCCTCATCAGTAAGAAGCAGGCTAGCTCGACATCCTATCGCTAAAGGATGTCTGAAAATGAATTCGACTCGCCTCGTTCTTGATAAAAGTGTTTGCGATACAACACGTATATCACGAACGAGGAGAGCCCAACGCCATCTTCACTTTCATAATAAAATCAAAGCTTGCAAAACTATAACGACGGTGGAATTTTTTGAACCATAAAAATACCAAAAAAGGACCATGGGCGTAACAAAACTGTCGTAATTCAATACCTGGGGGGGCATATAGCCCAAGGAGTAGTTGTTGAAGTCCAGACGCTGGTGCAGTGTAGAACATTTTTAATGTCTTGGTTCTTGGGAACAAGTGTGATTTTATTTCACAACCTTAGGCAGTTTATGGTTCAAAAAATTCCACCGTCGTTATAGTTTTACAATATCCATATAAATATGGCGTTTAAAATAGGTGAGAAAGTGATCGAACACTTTTTATTTTTCACTACTTCCTTCCTTCCAAAATTATAATTATAGTCCACTCAAATTAGCTCCAAAAGTAGGTCGATCTGATTGGTGGCTTACCACACTTGTGGGCCAAGTGCTTTTTCTATGTAAAAAATGCGCTGATTTCGAAGAAACTAGTCCCCGGACGCGATTCCTCCCGCTTTTTCTATTTTCTACAATATGCACTTGGTCTCGAATGTTTATTTTCAAAATTTATTGTTTTTTAGGCAGAAAATTTCTACACTAGGGGGACTGAATCACCCATTACACGAATTTTACTTTTTTTTATCTAACATCTAGAATATCTAATCTTTTTTTTCACCCTCCTGTCTTTCAGACATTCGCTTTTCATTTTGTTAAACCTATTTTACACCTTTCTGTGCATTAAAAAAATTCGTAAATATTATCATCTATTCCAGATTCACTAGAAACTTGATTTACATTAACGCTCTGTATCCACGTTACATTGCACATTGGCCCAATTAGTTCCTATTGTCGCCAGAGTTGGCAGCACACGCACACGGGTTCCGGCAGAGACATGATCCGAAGAGGATACGTCAGGATACAAATTCATGTTTGGGAGGCCGCGTGTCGCTTGTAACTCGATATCAGTGTGATGCAACAATGGAGGCGAAGAATGGACTACAAATTGGAACACACACCAATCGAAATTAAATACGTATTTTGTTTACAGCTTCAAAATTAAGTACTTACAATTTTTAACGTCTCTTAAGCTAGCAGAATAAAGTCAGCAGAATTAAAAATCAATACATGGACAATTAAAGGCTCATTTAAAGGCTAATTAAATGCCCTAATTTAAAATTTTCTGCTCTGCGAATTTTGGCAATAATGAGTGTTCTGCTACCTTTAACTTAAACGAGTAGAACATGACCGAAAAAGTGGTTGAAACAATCGATTTATTTTTACCGCAGACCTTTCCACCACGTCGCGACTTTTCCATTTTCGCAAAGAAATAAATCGAGCCTGAAATTAGAGCCTTTAATGAGCCGTTAATAACTGTGCAAAGAAAATTGCAATTTTTATTGTTTCAACCACTTTTTCGGTCATGTTCTGCTCACTTAAGTTTGTAAGTTTGTAAACATCTGCAGGATTAGCATTAAGAGGCATACTAGTGACGCTTGTTTCCTACTTTTCCTTATTCGGCAATTTTAATACTTCAATTTTTACATTTAGAGCAAAAATCCCAATTTTATTACAACGCCCACTTGACTTATTGCAATCCCACAATTAGATTTCGTTAAAGCGATCGAATTTTATTTAGAATTTATTTATTCTTTTTTTTACAAGAGACGACGAAGGGCGTAAAGTAAAATTCTGCGATGTAGCCCAGCGTTTATGTGGACCCATAAATCAGTAGCGCTTCTGGCAAATTTATGGCGAAGATAAAGTCACCCGGAATCGGGAGCTTTTTATGGTGGAGGCCGTGAAATGTAGATGCCGCCTCTCCTTCCTCCAACCCCCTTCCGATGCTCTCGTTCCCGATAGTGGGTCTCATCCTCGTTCTGTCCCCAACATTGACGTAGTTGATAGAAAAAAAAATGTTAGAATTACCAGTGATTATAAATCTACGAGGTAGAAAAATTAGACAGTTGTAATATTTTTCTTTAGTCTCAAGTTCTTTTTATCGTTTTCTACTTTGAGCCACGTATTTCAATTTCGATCCAGGATTCGCTTAATATCTCATTTGTGAACATCCTCTTCCTGTGTGTCCTATAATAATAATATTCCAGCCGCACCTTCTTGTCTGATAATACGCCATGCGAAGGATGTTTCTCCTTCAACTTCTGTTCATCCAAGTATTTATTTTCTTGGAAGTGTCTGGTAGTGTATCCTGCAAAATATTCAGTAAAAGTTGTAAAATTTATAAAAAAAATGTGTAGTTTTTGAACGGAAATATAACTATACAAATACCATCTGTACAAGTAAGCAATTATTTATGCTTCCAAGGCTCTTGTTAAATTGCACAAAATAGGGACTAAGACAAATTTTGTTTCTATCCAGAATTTGTAATAGGATTTTTGTATAAAGGCAGTGTGTTATATTATATTTTACCAAATAGAAAGATTATTTAGAAGATGACCAGTGGACCTGGAGACAACTTAAATTATTTCAGGAATCGAAAAAATTAAAAAGCTAAATTTATTTTAAAATGATTAGAGAGAATTCAACGTCTGTGGAAAAATTTTATGCCTCTATTAATAGATATCTTCAGTTTTATAAAAATCTGTGGGAATTTTAGAAATTATAACTTCCGGTCAAATTTTCTATGAGAATGTTTCCTGAGAAAGCTTAGAGTCTCCTCTTTAAAATGCTTTCTTTTTTCTCCTTTGTGTATAGTTTAGGCAAAGATACTTTAGTTTTTCCGAACGCCTCGCCTGAATATTTGTATGCGCACGTAGAGTTTTCGAATTTGCTTTCTTATTTTTAATAATTTTTTATAGTAATCCAATTTTTTTTAAATAACTTATTTAATTTTTAGTAAAATTTTCCACTCTTTCGCGTGGTGCTATTAGTTTTTCGAAATTTTTTTTTTCGAGATATAACGGAAAAACCAAATTTTAGTTAGCATACACTTTAGAGCAGCAAGGAAGATAATTAAAAATAAAAGAAAAAAGTAGATAATTCCGATACTGATTATAAAAAAGATAAATAAAGAATCAAAAAAGTAGGATCCAAATTAAAAATAAACAAAAAGCTGCTTTTCAAAAGAGTTTGGAGGCTGTAAATGTTGTTAGTGCGTGGATAGGGGACAACTGATTTCCCTTATGAAATGGAAGGGGAACAATTGAGTTTATGCCAATGAATTTACTGTCAAATGTCTTTAAGCAATAATTAAAATCTACGAGAAAAAAATCACTTGACTTTTGGATTTTTTATATATATTTGAACCATTTAAAGCCAATTACTGTTAAATAAATATTCCATAATTACTTTAAACCAGGGGAACGAAATTTTTGGGATTTAAATATAAAACGTTTGCTTTGTATCAAACAAAAAGCACCACTAAAAAAATTATTCAAATAAAATTGTTTTTTGTGACAATATTATTTCTTTGAATGAAACAAACTTCATTAAAATACAAAGAAATACGTATTTATAAAAAAAATTGTTTCAAAGTGCTGCGTTTCAATTCATATGTATCTTCAGTCATCTTCAGGTGAGTAATCAATATATTTTTTAAATATTTTTTCTGTTATTTACGCAATCATAAATTTTATAGTTTTGTTTTATAAAGATATTTACTGGTTTTTTAATAAATATAATTTATTATTTTTTACTAACTATACTTAAATTAAATTAATTTTTAAAAATAAACCCAAATGAACGAACACCACTGACAACTAAAAGGAAAAATCTCGACAATACGCCAATGCCGGCAAATATGATTTTAAATTCTGACCAGCCGATATTGGACCTTCAGAAACACCTCCAGATCGATCTTATCCCGTTTCAGGAATTTATGGGATGGTCCCTGCTTATTTGGGTTTTATTTCGGCTTTCGCAAGTTGACGTCCCGATCCCGATGGCGCAGATAAGCCCGGAGAGTAATGTGTTTCAAGGAAGTCCCTAGTCGGTTGTTCCGAATTTTCGAGAGATGGGAAATTTTTCGCGCTCCGAGGGAAATTTATATGACTAGTTTCCCAAAATACAAGACTTTTTGTTCTAATTTATGTAGCGAAGTTTAATTTTTTTAATTTACATTACTTATAGATCCGTTAACAACATTTCTGGGGCACGTACTTTCATCCAAGTAGATTTTTTACTAAATTTACAGTTGTATGATATATACCACTTGAATCATAAATAACTATTTAACTACTTTTAAATAAATTACCTCTTAATATACCAAGCAAATAGTATTCACCCTAAATTAATGGTTTTTAAATCTAAATCACAACTCGGCGGTTGTTTATTATCGCTGTCAGGATGCAACAACACACCGACCAGCAGGATTCCTGCTGCGCGAATCTAATAACCCACCGAGCCCTTATTTAGGGGAGGACAAACACCCTCTTGCCCTAGGGACGCATTTCCTGCGATATCACTTCAATTTTATTTGGGCAATTTAGTTCCCGAGCCACCACTTGATTATAGATTACGTTTCAACTGTGATTCAATCAAATCAAAACGTTTAAGTTAAACATCAGTCTTATTTGGTGGTTGGGTGTTTTCTTTATGAATATAGGGTGCGGCCCGCAGTCTTATTTTCATATAGCGTCCTTGCAATATTAACTTATAACAATTTTATTTACCAAAATTATTTTATTTTAAATTTATTTACACAACAGAAAACTTTAAATATAATCAGTTAATCAAACTGGGTCTCATTGCAAAATTTTATGTCCATGAAGCTGGCAGAGCAAGGTCAGCAGAACAAAACAAACATTTATAATTAAGTACTAATTAAGTGCTAATTTAATGCCCTAATGAAAAATTTAATGCTCCTTTTTTCTTATAAAAAACGCATGTTCTGCTAGCTACTGATGAACCTAGCAGAGCAACTGTTTAAATGTTTTTAAAAATTAATGAAACATAATGTAAATAAGTTAAATAATTAAGTGCTAATTTAATGCCCTAATTAAAAATTTATTGCTCCTTTTTTTCTTAAGAAAAACGCATGTTCTGCTAGCTACAGATTAACCTAGCAGAGCAGACTATTTAAATGTTGTTAAAAATTAATGAAATATGATGTAAATAAGTTAAATAATTAAGTGCTAATTTAATGCCCTAATTAAAAATTTATTGCTCCTTTTTTTTCTTAAGAAAAACGCATGATCTGCTAGCTACAGATTAACCTAGCAGAGCATACTATTTAAATGTTGTTAAAAATTAATGAAACATGATGTAAAGTAAAATAATTAAGTGCTAATTTAATTACTTATTGACAAATTATTTACTACTGTTGGAAACCTTTATTAATTTTATTTATTCACACCATCTTAAATTGATTGTTAACGTCCTCAGGGATGTTACCCGTTACAATACATTTTATTAAAAAATATTACAGCTATAAAGCTAGCGCATCTTTTATAATTTTCAATTGTCTTAGATCCGCTAAAATTTTGGAATTCAGTAGTAATTATTTATTGCTCAATAAAATGAGAATTGCATAATTGCACTGAGGCACCCCATACCTTTACAACTGGGTGGCAAAAGTGGAGTACCTGCCTAAAGCGGTAGGTCGATACTTGTAAATTGAAACAAAAGAGTAGAGACAATTCCAGAGCACATGCCGCGAATTGCGCCACACAAAGGAGACACATTGTTTCGAGTGGCGTTTGTTTCAAAATTGCAAGCATCACCAGGACCGTTTTAAATAATTTTCTTTTAAAAAATACTCAATCAATAAAACGTTCCACAGATGCGATATCAGTTGCGGAACAATGGCAGAAAGAAATGTGTTTCAAATGGAGTTCTTTCAATGACACTAAACGTTTGTATTTATTAATATTAAAAATAAACAATTTACAAATTTTGTTTCAACTCCTCATTTATTAATAATTTATTTTTGTTATAATTTTCAATTATTTTGTTTATAATATATTTGTAACGTCATAAATTATGGGTTCTTAATAGTAAACCAATCTCTACGAACATTAATATTACGAACAACTAGCGTAGATGTTTAACTCTTCGCGCCGCGCCCATAGCCCATATAAGTGCAACCACATGCAGAGGTTAGGTGTTCCGATACAATTTGTGTTTTGTGGACAGTAAAATAATAATTATTGTGCCAAATAGTTAATTCTGGACTGGAGATCGACAAAGAAAGGAAGGTACATTCTGATAGTTACAAAAAAACACTGGGGATACCGCTTGGTAAATATTATTTTGGCACACATTATACCTATACTAAAATTCTATGTCTAAGATGTTAAAATAAAAAATTGCTGTTTTTTAACTTAAATATATATTTTAGGTTGATATGGATTATAATGTCGCGTTCGAAAGTGGGGAATTCTTTTTAAAAAATTGGGAAAAATGTTTTCCGCAAATACTGGCATTTTTGCAGAAAGGATAAATCTGCTAGAGCCCTATTAGATAACGCCTTCAAGGAAACGTGCGACGAAAGTAAGTTCAAATTATAATATGCCAAAAAGTAGCATATTAATTTTGTATTTTTTAGATGGAAAATATGCTTCACTTTTATATTTGGTACCATCGACCAAATTTTGTTCCAAAAATTCATTTGGAATTATAAAATTTACAATAAAGGACTCCCAGGAATCATTTTTGTTTTGTGCTAAAACCCAACAAGAGCTGGAAATTGAGAAAATCAGCAATTCAAACCTTTATTTTATGCCTTGGACACGACATCTCTAAAACTTCAAATATTTGCGCCTACTTTGACGAAATTCATTTTAAATGTTTTAAAATTATTTACTTGTTCAATTTAGATTTTTCACAAGATAGCAAAATGTTTTGGAACTTTTTGGAAAAGTGTTTTTATAAACATGCTGTTCCCTTTGAAAGCCCTATGGTATACATTATTTGTGAATCAATAACATTAGAACAATAAAAAATAACTACCTAATACATTTTTTGTATAATCCTCTTCCAGTTGGTTGAATCTTGATTGTTCATATGGGAAATTCGAAAATATAGGTTTTGGCAAAACGCGACAAATGAGTAGACATAGATGAGCCAATGATTAGTAGGTAGGTGTTTTAAATTTTTTTAGAAATATCGTTTTGTTTTAATATTTTTGATAAAGTAATTACCAGTATACCTAATTTAGCGAGGTCTGATAAATAAAACTTAATAATAGTAATAAGTGGTGATTATGAATCTACGCTCACTATTTATTGTTTTAATGTACTGGTGCTTTTTATTTATGGTTTTAATGTACAAAAATCATAGATGTATACTTACTTTTCATTGTTTTTAAAAACATTAACCATCGATTAATATTCATCGTTCGTAACATTGATACCGGCGATCATAAATCTATGCTCATATATTATTGATTTACGTACACAAACTATAGTTTGTAAAGCAGATTATAGTTTATCCAACTGCTGAGATTGTGACTCTTCTAGTACACAGATTCGCATTGAAGGTTTGAACTACCTAACTAAGTAGTTCATATAAAAGAAAATCCTATTTAAAAGTGAATCTGTTACAAATTCAGCTTTTGAGCGTAAACACGCACTGTGCAGATGTTTCCGCTGTGTTTACATTGCTTGCCTTTAAGTTGGATCAACTTTAGCAAAATTTATGCAAAACAAAGATTTTGAAGTACAATATTTATGATCTTGATCATTCATTACTCGTATAATCAAATAGCAGCTTAAAATTACGATCAAATGATTGAAAACGGACCTGCGAAGTTATTGTTTTGTTTCAAGTGGCGTTTGTTTCAAAGTAAGAAGGATCGTGGACCACCACGCCAGCTGGGATCCTTAAAATAATTGTTTAGGATATAGATACGGCACGCGAACGCGCGAATGTGCTGCCAAAGGTCCTTAAATTCGAGAGGTGTACTTTATAGGTATTGTTTCTGATTAAGTAGGATGGATTTTTTTAGGTAAATTTGTCTAAGGGGTGTAAAGTCCACGTGTGTGGGATTTTAAATGAACGATGGTTTTAATTTAATAGTTTATTCAGGAAATTTGAAACGTAGCTGACAAAAATCGAGTACGTAAATAAATATCACATCTAGAAACATAGAAACAAACAAACCAAAAACGCGACCAAATATTTGAATTTCAATTACTTCGAAATCTTATCTTACAGATAATTCAGCAGAACGGGTAACCCGAAGGGAAGGGGGATGCTCCCCGATTCTCCGGCCAGCCGCAGCATTTCAGGACTTTCCAGCTTTCAGGACCTGAAAAGGACGCGGCGTTGGAGGGAGAGAGGGGCGAGAGGATGCTTTCAGGAGATCGCATCTCTCCGAATGGAGGCCGATATGACAAGATGGCCGAGATATGACGTCATTGCCTCCTCCCAGTATTGATCAAGGGAGGCAGACAAAGCGTCGTTTTGCTTTAGACGGTTTTGGTTTTCTTGAGACGCTGAAAGGAGTTCTCTAGGATTTCGGGAACGATACGGAAGGATAAGGATACTTGAACGGAGGATTTAATGTATTTAATTTTAAACTGAAACTCGTTTTGAGGTTATGTAATGAAAATTTGTTAAATACATACTGGGACAAAATAGAAATATAGCATTTTATTCATAATGTAGCATTCGATAGTTAAAGAAATAATTTATAAGTTAACCAAATTTTGCAGTTAAACAAATGAATTTAAAAAAAAGGATGTCAGGATCTAGGGACGAGTTGGGGTAAGGGACAGGGAGGTGAAACGGTTTTTCAACTTTTATCGATGGCGAGCTATAAATTATTTGTAATAACAGGTTTTCTGTTTCAAAAAATATTACAGAGCAAACATATTGTTATAATGTTACATAAGAGTATAGAATAATATTTTAAAAGAGATCAGCATATTATAAATTTAAATAATGTGGGGGATTTGAAATGGAATTTTAACATTATCAAAATTATAACATTTAGATAAAATTCAATTAAAAATTAATGAAACCAAATACCCAGACTATGCACAATCCAATATGTCTTCTTAAAAACATCTTATCAGGTTAAATATTAAATGAAACATCACCTAAAAATAAAGAAATAGCATTATTAAAATAAAATTTAAAAGAATAAACAAAATTCTATTTTATTAGTAAAGATAAAAGTTAAAAGTTAACTTACCGAAGGGAATGATTTAATGTGAGATCAATATTACAGTGAAAATTCTTTTGAAGAGCTCTGATATCAACCTAAAAATACTTAAAAATAATACTCAAAATTCAAAATTTTACCAACAATTTAATTTCGGGACAATCGATATAACAAAATATAATTTCGGGACAATCAGTATAACAAAATGAAATAAAAAGGTGTGACAACTGTTTAAAATGAAATTCAGAGTAACCAACATTGGTTACTAAATTATTAATTAATGAAATGTATAAAAATAGACACCAGAATATAAAGGAAAAGCATGTTAATTGTTACAATTAAAATTATAAAAATCAAAAAACATAAAATTGATAATAAAATATCATAGAATCAAAAATTTGAAATAATTAGAATGAATTCAGAAATAATTTGAGAGTTTTTGTTTTACTTTATAAGGTAACATAGCAACAGAAAAAAAGAGATAGTAAGTTTTGAAAAATGGTAGAGAGAGTCTAGTATAGAAATTTGGGAAATTTTACAAGAAAAAGTTAATAAAATAAAAAGCATTTATATTCTGGAAGTCTAATTATAACTGCGACTTTGTTTAATGATTAGTAAGTGGATAATATCAAATAATATAAAAAAAAAACTTGCCTGGAAGGTATTGGGCTTATTTTGTGTATCCTGAGGATTGTGTTCTGAACAATTTGCTCAACCGAGCATATATCACCTGAAGAATCAACAAAAATTGGAAGCATCACATCGAAGTCTAGTTACAACATATCACTGGTTGTACGAGTTAGAAGAAGAAGAAACACTAATATTTGAAGGTATAAACTCATTATATCATTTACAACGTGCTTCATACTAAAAATAACGTGTGGGACACGTGCTTTTGTGGTTAAGACAGACAGATTACTCACTGTCTTAGTAAATCGGTGTGCCAACCTTAGTTTTAAAAAAATTTATTGCGCCAAATTTCAAATCATTTTAGAAACAAGATATCATTGAATGAATGTGTGTGAGTGCAAGTAATTCACATTAGTAATTTTAGTCTGATCTTTGTTCATGTTTTTCTATATTCTCTATTAAAATAAACTCATCTAATTGTTGAACCAACGTTTTATTTTCTTGAAAAGTACAGGGAATATCAGTAGTATAGATTAAAAGGGAGCTCTAAGAACTTGAACTCACAATAAAAGGATCCCTGAGATAAAAAAGATTTAAGGATACATCACAGCAATTTGAACATAATCGTGGCGATATTCACAAATTATTTAAAAATTATATAACAAATTAAATCTACAAATTAACAAAAACATTTACCTGAAATTAAATCAAATCAAAATCAAAATTATAAAAATTTTATAATAAATAAAATAAAAGTTGAAAATCTAAAGTAATAACAATTGAAATATTATTACAATATTTATAATTCACTATAGAAGAAAGCTACACCTGTAAAAATGAATCAAGAAAATTTTCTATTAAAAGAAAGCAATAAGATGGTAAATGGATTCAAGGACGAGGGAGAATTGATCCTCACGTTCTACAGATCTATCTAACATAACCCCATTTGGAGCAAAGAATTACAGAGAAAAGTATGGGAATAACTTGATAATAGTTTTGGAATGTATCAAGAAGTTTTTGATACTCATTTCAAATACTTACTTTAATCAAGTCATTCATGTAATATATTTCATATATCGCTCTTAAACGGGTGTGTAAAGAGCTTTCAAATATCTTTAATATGAAATATGACTCGGCCCTATATCCTAGATATATTTTTGAATTGACAAGATTCGCGACCGAGCTGCTGATGTTTCGTCGACGCTCTATTTTTAAAGGCCCTGTATTTGATACCGATTTATCCGGATTTTATTGTATATCGATATATCGATCTTTTTCAGAAATAATAGAGGGAGTGACTTTATCCTGTATTTCTTTGTCATTTCTAAATACTTCAACTGTCAATTTCCAGTTTCTTGTTTTAATACCTACTTTGTTTATTCTTCAATTATTTCCTATCCATTGTTCCTCGTTTTATCCACAATTGCCTTTAGTGTTTCTATTTCGCCTGCATACTTTCGTTGGTTAAGTATCTCAGATTTGATTAATTTATCAATTCTTATTTAAGTGATTAAAAAATAACAAAAATATTAGAAGTTTGTACGCCTCTGCTAAAAAGATCTTTCCCCTTTTAGCCCCGAGCTAAAAAGTAAGAAAAAACTGCAACACACGGTTTGTTATTATATTGTAAATTTGTATAATTTTTTATTTGCATCACCGGGAGCCGTAGATAATTGAATGTTTTTTTTACTCTACACTTTCATTAGAAGCAACCATGTCGAGAAGTTTTATGTAATTTTTTTTGTAATTACTGAATAAAAAGGACGTGCTTACCGACAGCTCTGCCGTAAGTCCAATTAAGTCAATCACTAATAAAGTATTATTAAAATAATTCTAATGCGTTAGTTGATTTTATCTATTTTTTATGCTGGTTTTTTAATTTGTAATGCAATACTATCAAGTCCTGTTGTGCTATTGTTTTTTAGAGTTAATGTATAATAATGGAAAATGTACCAAAATTATTTTAATTTTTCAAAATAATCCCCTTCTAAGTTACCACATCATCATAAAACCATTTGTTAGTGTCAAAATTGCGTCTTTTTAAATTTTAAAACGGAAAATAATCGCTAGAGGTCAGTAAGGTTGATGGTCAATTTCTGAGAAACCGATGTCTTTCAGAGCTTGCTTCGCAACATGAGAAGTGTATGTCTTGATGAAACGGAATTGCAAGTCTACAAGAGAGGGAAGAGAAAAAGAGGCAAACCAAGGAAACTATGGATATAGAAAATAGAAGATATATAGCAAGCGTATGACAGAACTGTAAAATCTACCAAAGATCGGAAAACCTAAAAGAATTAGATGGTGTAAAACTGATGCAAGAAAAAGAAGAAGATGAAGAAGGAGAGGGTAAAAACATAGTGAAGCATCGCATCAAGCATCGCATCAAGCCTTGCCTCAAGCATCACTCAAGCCAGGCATCATTGGTGCAATCATACATCACTTTTCGGGCATCATTCCTGAGTCTTGAAAATCAAATTGATTTGATTCCTCGCAAAAGGGCGATGCTCGATGCGATACTTTAGTCGATGCTCGATTCTTTACTATGAATGATTAACGTTTAATACATGTATTTGTTTTTGATGCTTCATGCGATGCTTGATGCGATGATTCACTATGTTTTTACCCTTAGAGTAAGATTAATTGCTGATTATATTACTTACACTCACAGTTTAGATAAAAATATCAATAATTAATCCTACAAAATATATATAAATAAAATTCCGTCACCTAAATGAGAAATGAAAGAAACACCCTTAAGAGACACGATTCGAGGGTGACTTAATCTGTTTCTGGTCGCTTAGATAAGGCAATCGCCCAGCCAGATCGCATAGCGCCCTTTCGTTTTTCGCTTATGCCCTTCGGTCCTGTGGGAGCATCCCCCGGAATCACACTCTATATTATTTACGGTCCACACCATCAATTAAACCGTTATCTAAAAATTGTTATAAAATAATAACTGGCCGGGGTTAGATGGAACACGCGGGGTGGAAATGATTTACTGATGATTGTAATTTACGGTGGAAATGAAGATTTAAATTAACTGTGCAGATACCTTAATTTTAACAAGCGAAGTTTGAGGAAAATAGGAACTTGAATTATGAATTGTTGATAATAAAAAGAAAAAATGGACGAACCTACAATTTTTTCGCAGATTACCAAGCTTATTAGACAAACGGTACGCTACCGGCAGGTCTTGGAATTGTATTCTCGTTTTTTTCTTATATACTTTATGATCAAACAAACAAACAAATAATTTAATTTTATAGTAGAATACATAAACATTAGGTGGGTCTTCTTCTAAAAAATTATAGTTCGCAGAGGCGATGTAGGAAAATGTTCACATTAAGATATCATCCTCAAAAGCTTGAAAGCTTATAGAAGCTTGAAAGCTTGGCTTGTAAGAAAAGCATGGCTATCGTACCGTTTGAAGGTTATTACTTTCTAAAAAATTGTATAGTGGCACCATCTATATGTGATCCTACGCACCTATTGAGTAACCAGTGCTTAGTTGTATAAATTTTTTGAATGATTTTATATTATATTCATACTTTTATCAAAAAGAACTAAATTTAAATTTTTTTTATTCGTTTTTTACTTAAAAATATACTTTTATTCTGGAAATTAGATTTCGTTGTGAAATAAATCGAGTTGTTCATCATTAATGCATTTCTTCATGAACTTCTTAATTATTAATTATTAAAAGCTTCTGTTTCTACATACTACCTAATTAATTATTTCGTCTGATCATTTATGGAGATACGCTACTGATTTAAGAGACATCGCTAGGGAGATAATTGAACTGGCTCTTCTTGCATAAATTAAGCCTTGTGGAATGGTATTCTTAGAAAAAGGAGTGTCTGGTTGGACATTCTTTCAATTTATACCATCCTTTTTGTCACCAGATGTAACTCTTTCCCTTTTTTTTGTTTTAGTTTAAACGCGCGATGAACGCTGATAGTTAAGGGCTTGTTTAACATGTAGAAATCACAATAAAAAATACAAAAGAATAAAATATTAAACATCTAATGGTTTATAAAGAAAGGCCTATTTCTGTCCTGCCATCAATTTAGCAAAGTTTTTGAAAAAATTTTAAAAACAATTAACGATGCTATTCATTCCTTAAATAGAAACATTTATGAATCCTTGGACTCAAGTACTCCGTCTATAGCTGTCTTTTTAGACCTAAAAAGGCATTCGATACTTTTAGACTCACTAGAAGATATGGGTGGACAAGTTATTATTTGAAAGTTATCTAACAAGCACAGACACAAAAATTACATGCGGTGAACCTTAAGGAACAGTACTGGGGCCTGTATTATTCGTCATCTACTTAAACAATCTATTCTTACAAGAAACAATCGGTAAAATTATTAGTTTCGCGGATGACACTTATTATTATTATTATTAATAGGGTAGATACAGATAATGGCGAGCAAGAAATCAAAATCGTTATGATTCAGAAGACACGATTTTAATATTAAAAATATTTAATATCCGAGGTTATTTTTCTGGTACAAAGCAAAAAATCATCGTTATCGTTCACAACATCAACTCTAATCTCGACGGACGGAGCGTCTGCGACCGTTTCTCTTTCAAGTCACGTGACCGACGCAAGTCGGTCACTTAATCTACTATTTATGTGACTTTGGGGTGGAAGCACACGTTCGACTCTAATGCCCTTCGTTTTCTGGCTAGTGGCCCTGCGTTGGATCCGCAGCGCTGCGAAAAGGCTAATGTCGGGATTAAATTTACACTTCCGATAATCCCACCTAAGTGTGGGATACAAATCGGATGTATGGTCGGAACAAAAGGACTCTTTGATAAATGTGTATATGTGGAGGATTGGGATCCTGATCAGGTTACAAGGATTATTTCTATATACGCATTGCGGCATTTATAGCTATTGTAAGGCGGTAGAAATTATCGTCCCTATGATTTTTTTAATATTACAATTTATCAGAAAATATGGATATTGGTAAACCTGCTATTTATAGGACATAAAATCGATTTTGTAAGGAAAATACATGGATTGGTGTTTAAAAAGTATAAATAATATTTATAATAACAATAATAGTAATAAGGTTTTTATTGTTTTCTTTGGTATAAATATAAAAACAAAAAAATATTTGTAAACTTAACTTTCAAACAATGTGTATTAAAAATTAAAAAAAGCTTACCTAATAAAAATACTTACAATTAATAATTGAGTATTTGGAAATTATTATATTCGAATGAAATACATACTTTACTGATGCGAAATGGTCCATAACATTTTTAAATATTCTGAATGGTTGCAAATATAATAAATAAATATATTTATTGTCATAAATATAGTCATTTATGATATATTTTTTTTAAATTTATTAATTGTCATAAATAATTTATTTAATTTAGTTGAGCGCCAAAAAAAAAATTAATTTAATTTAATTTCTCAGGGATCAAGTTAATTATCTGTACTTTGTGTGGGTTCTGCCAAAGTACAGATTTATTTTAAAATAAAAAAAATCTTGTTTTCATATAATTTTGATTATCTAAACTTTATTGCTCAATTTAAAAAAATTAACCACCCTCGTAATAATTTCCTGATTTTAACTCCCCTTAAAGAAAAAATATTGTTTAACCTTTTTTCCCCAGTATAAAATCCTCACTCATTCCTTATTGCTAAAAGAAAAATTGCCATCGAGCTGTCAAAAATATTGTAAAAAAAATATTCACAATGAAATCTTTGTAAAATATTTCAAAACCCCAGTAAAGCCAGTAAATTTAAATCAACACACTAAAAATCCAAAAATACCTTTCCTAAAACTGTCCACCACTTCACAGTCCAAAAGAAAACCTGCTTTCTTTCTTTAACTTTCTTTGAATAACATTGTATACCAATGAACTTTTTACAGAAAGGAACACTTATAGTCTACAAAATCATTTTTCTCCCCAATTTCAACAACCTTTTTTTCAAAAAAAAAATCAAGTTACAAAATTTTAGTTACATTCAAAATTCCTTTAACTTATGTTGGTATTCAAATATGAAGTTTGATAATTTTTGACATTTAATTTTGACATTTTTTTAATACCATAACATTATATGTTATTATTATTATTATTATTTAACAAAAACTGAAAAATCCATTTTGAATTTTTAACTCTTCCTTAATTAGAATTATATTTAAATCCTAAAAAACTCACTTTTTTCCTAAAAAATGGCCCAAACATATTTTTTAGGTAATTTTGACATTGCCAATCGTTTCTTATACAAAATATTCATTCTGCGTAAACCAAATTTTAATTTTTTGGATTTTTTTTTGTAGATTCTAGGTTCATTTATATCCTAAAAAACTCACTTTTTCCCTCGAAAATTGCCCAAACATTTTTTTTTTCGGTAATTTTGATATTGCCAATAGTATCTTAGAAAAATTCATTCTGCGTAAACTAAATTTTAATTTTTTTGAATTTTATTTTTGTAGATTCTAGGTCCATTTATATCCTATGTGGTGGGTCTGTATTTAAAAAAACATAGTTTATGATGGTCCTGAATGGATGAAACGTCGAAAAATGAATTTTCCCGTTACAGTTCATCAAAAAATTAATTTACAACAATTTTTTTTAATATTTGTTGTAATACCTAAGGAAGGTTTTTGTCGAATATGTTGGCAATACCCTCAAATACAAATAGTTGGTTGCTGTATATGCAATATTTTTGAAAACTTTGTTCTTCCTTTTTTATGTGAGAACTCTATTTCTCACTGTTGATTAACAAATCATCCTAACAATGCTGATCTAATTACAAATGTAAAAAAGTCAACAACGCGACCTATGTACGGGGTGTGTCACAGAGACATCCACGAGCATAAGTCTACTGTCACTATGATTGATCGACGACGTATGGAATATAGGGAGCGTGGCGTGGAGTTTATTTAGCCCTGTGTGAAAATCCCTACGAAGAAAGACTCACTTTGGACCATACTAACACAACGTTTACACTTTATTGTAATAAAATTAAGATTAAAATGTATCTAGTGGGTATATGATCTTCAAAATTTTACTCGTACTTTTAATTTTTTTTTTAATAAAATAAATTTTATTAGATCACATCTAAAGTGTTTGAAAAGATTCTACTAACAAGACTGACACCTGTGCTAGAAGAAAGTAGAATAATTCCAATTAATGCAGATAAAGGTAAACCACGTACTCAAAAGACTGCAAGCTGAAAAGCAAGTACAGGAATCAATTGAAAACCTACTTAAATGAAGTTGTAGCTGCGTAAATTATTTTATACAGCTACAACTTATTAATCGCTAGTGTTCATGGTCCTTTAGAACGAACATTGGGTAATCGAAAAATTGTTTCTTTATTCTCGCGTGATTGTAGCTCGAATATTTATAATTTCGGCTTTTAAAAGTTCATATTGAGAATGGATTTTTATCTTCGGTAATTTAGACTGTTTGCACTAGTAATTTTCTCAATTTTGCAACAGCACTTGGTAGTTGGAAGGACGGTCAACGTTCAATGCAGAATAATTTTTGAGAAAATGGGGAATTTTAGATTATAAACTCCTAAATATCGCACCGATGGATTGTGTAAGCAAAAAAAATAAAATAAAATGAAATTAATTCATATACTACAATTAATTGTCAAATGTATGTCACTCATAACCGATCTGAGAACTGTGTAAACGTTTTCTATGAGCAACCCCAAGTTCGGACGGGTCTAATCCGAATGGATTCGCGATTTGAGCTGATGCTGTGTTCAGACAACTAGGGATAATGTATAAGTGGGTTCATTTAGCATCTATCATCGCATTAAGTGCCAACTATTGTGGGCTTTTTGTGCAAAGGGTGTTTTGTTTTGCTTGCTCTAAATCAACTCCAATGTATATTATAATCTTGAATCATGAATGTATTCTAGAGTATTTGTTTTTAAAATAAAAGTTTTCTAAATATTTTTAAACAAAAAATTTGTTCCAAAATCATCATTAAATTTGTTAAGAACGCAGCAATTTCACGCTCCGGCGCTTCCATCTAACGCTAACTAGGAAAATACCTACAAATACCCAGTAAAACGATAAATGATTTGTTAACTAGCGTAGTACCCAGTGAGTGCTAGAGTAAGGAGTACCAAGTCAGATAGTACCAGCCCATCCCATCACCCTAGGGTCTATTTTATCGCTCCTACCCTGTACTTAAACAAAAACAACGAACAACGATGGTAGAAAAAGAGGAATATTGTTATGGACAGAGCTGGACTGGAAATGTACTGATCTTTTGGGTTATTAAATAAATAAAATAACTTTTTGTTGATACCTAGTTAGACTTTTTCTTAGAATAAAACCGTAAGGAACTCAAAGATATTATTTTATTGTTTATAAATTAATCAAAATATACACTATAAACAAGCAAAAATTCTGCTATCGCCGGTAGGATGGTCTCACTATAAAAAAACCACAA
This sequence comes from Crepidodera aurea, assembly GCA_949320105.2. Taxonomy (NCBI): domain Eukaryota; kingdom Metazoa; phylum Arthropoda; class Insecta; order Coleoptera; family Chrysomelidae; genus Crepidodera; species Crepidodera aurea. The sequence continues at coordinate 15,974,012 of OX439477.1, read as the reverse complement.
TATCGACTGCCACGATGGCATTGGTCAAAAGAAGCTGCATGAAACACTACTCATCAAAATGCGAGAAATCCTCAATTTATTTTGCTACGATCAAACCTTTCATTTATAAACAGTTGATAAAACTGTCGATTATCAATTTTAAAAAGCCTTCTTTTTTAACTATTTTATCCATTTACTTCAAACATCTTTCGTGTCTGGCTAATATATTATATAAAAAAATTTATTTATCCAAAACAAATCAAAAATCAAATGCTTATTTAAAACCAGTTGAGAATGCTCTACTAGCATTGCCATAAACAGAACAAATTGTAATGACATTATTAATAAAATTTTAGATTGACAGTTCTCAGTTCTCATTCTAACCAACACAGCCACAGTCTACTCACTTTTACCAAAATAGTCATTCACTATGCGTCTACTTTGAATTCAATGTCATTTTAAACTTCAAAATTTTCATATTTTGGACCCCATTTTGAAGTGGTACGGAGGGGCACATCAAACCCTCTTACTTTTTGAAGCTCTATCAAAATCTGACACAGATCGAATTCAGATACCAAACAATTTGTTCGATGAAAATTCGTTCCAGGTTTATTTTTTTTTAACTTAATAACCTTCATATTAATTGCTGATATTATTTTATCGTCTATGTTATCTACCCAATATTCTTTCACTCCATGCATTGGTTCTTTTTCTATCATCAGCTGTAAACGTTGATTATTTTTAATCATTAAATTAAATTTTAAATCTCCCCTTCTTCCCATGATAGTTATTTGTTTTACTAGGCAGAAAAGCACAAGATTTAAAGCCGCGGCTGGTGTTTCATAGCCTGTCTCGCAAGCTCGCTCGGTCATAAAACGATTCGTTCAATAAAGCCCTTGTTTAGACAAAAATATATGTAAAAGCAGAAATAACAATAGAACATTTCTAGGTTGCGAAGTTCGGTCCTGAAAAAAATAAATTAAAGTCTGGCTATAATGGCTCGTGGCTGCGTTTTTTATAAGCGAATGAAAGTTTAAAAATTCTAATACGTCATTTAGATAGGATCTAAGCTCCGGCGTGCATGTATTTAGTGGTCGGCGGTCAGAACTTGAGAAAATGGTGCTTGACTACACGAAAACCTAATAATTCATTACGAACATGGAACAACCGTCAACTCTTTCAGAAATATTACAATCAAGGCTGAATTTTAATCATTGACTTGGTAAGCGTGATCGCGAACTGGCGAACACGGAGGAATTAGGCATTTTTTGCATATCTGCCGTTACTTTTTCAAAAAGGATTATCCCTTTTTGTATTACTCGTCCTGAAAGTTTAGAACCTGAATTTATATAATTGCTCGATTTTAGGCTTTTCTGAACAAGCTATTAGTTGATTGTCAACTTTCCAAAAATAAAAAATCATTTTCACGTTTCGACATTTATTGACATCATCCAGAGACTTTAAAATACTTAGCAAAACTAAAGAAGTTAACTCTAATGTGTTAAATACACATATGGAAGTTCCACAAGGGTCAATTTTGAGGCCAATATTGTTTGTCTTATATGTCAACAGTGTAGACTCTTTGTAACATTATGTTGCATATGCTGATAATTTTTCTGTGATCATTTCATCAAATAACAGTGATGCATTAAAAGTTAGAACGTTTTCTCTTCTGGAAAAAACGTCTAAATATTTTAATAGTCGAGATTTGTTTTTTAACACTAATAAAAGAATATTTTGGATGATTTTAGCATTGATGTTGGTAATTCCAGTCTTGATAATACACATAAAAGTATTCGTTTTCTTGGGATTCATATTGATGAATTTCTTAATGACTGTTTTTATTCGTTTATTTTAAATCGCTTTAACATACAACACAGCTCCATCCATAAATCCGTTTAAAAATGACAAATAATGTCAAATTCTAAACGTTACCCTTATATAAATAATCTTAAATGCCTACTACTAGATAGGCAACTTATATTACGTTGGTAGGTATACAATCAATTATATCAATATTTGACGTTTAAATGTAAAAGAAAATATTGAACTTTAGAGTGTAAAGTGGCTTTCTCTGTTTTTACCACAAAATGATTCAAAAAATAATCTTTCCAAATATCCCTCATCCTGTCAAATTTTATAGATTAAATTTGGAGGACTCGTTGTATTACCTTTGATTAAATTGTTTACAGAGTGAACAAAAATAAAATCTCTGTGCCTCAAGGAACGAAACAAAGTCTCCATTGCCTTTTCTCCCCATTTGAGGACCAAATGTACCCTGAAACTAAGAAAAAAAATATTAAATATACATCCATTCCAATATCAAAATCTAATTTAAATGGAAAATAATCGGAGCATATGCTAGAAGGGCGATTCATCTATAAAGTTCGTTCTCTCCGCTATAATGCTAATATGTTCAGTTTAGCGGAGAGCAAACTATTTAAGCTTTAGCACACGCACCGATGGGGTGGATTAGGAGCGGGGGGTGCGAAAATCGGTAGTTTCACTTTTACACCAGTAACCACGACAATACGCGGAGCGGTGGATGCCCTAATCCCTTTTTCCTCTTTCAGTGATCGCTTCGCTGACCCTTAATGCTTATGTGGGGCCCTTGTAGCTCGAACAGTGGCGCGGGAACTAATTTTCTAGAAGCGTGCTCTATTTTATTAAATAAATAATTTCTGCTGTGTGTTTTTTTGAAAAGTCTGCCACGAGTTATTCTTGCCAAAGATATTCTTCGTGGGATTATATAATCCGCTTTGGATGCCGGCTAACCATAGTGAAGAATGGTCGTGGGTTAGTGAAGGAGGTTAATTAAAAATGGGCGCCAGGAGATTACTTACCCGCATCCAAAATAAAAGATCAATTTAACCACTCAACCTCCAGAGTGAATCAAAATGAACCCACTAAATAAACAACTACGTTGCCGAGTTTAGACGTTACAAGTCTAAATCACTAAAAACTAAATTTCAATGGACTGATTCCTGACTGCGCCAATTTCTTTCCATAAATTCGAATAAAGGCCAAACCAGCAATTTCCTTGAGAGGTAGTTCCCATCCACGGTGAACGGGTTTAATTGAAAACATATTTGAAATGCTTCCAAGATACCAACTATCCGATATCACCCGATGCCCAAATTTCGATTTTTATTTGGTCGGTACACCCTATATATTTTAACTCTACTGTATCATATTTAAAAATCGAAAAAACAAGAAATCGATCAATTTAGTTTTTAGCAAAAAAATTTAAAATTCTAGTATCTTTGCCCCAAACATTCCAGTCAAAATCTGTTTAGGGGGTTATGTATGACCTTCTTGAGCGCGTTGGCACTTGATACCTACTCTGACAAAATTTTATCCAAAAAAATTAAGACGTGTCCCAAAATAGTACAACTAGTTCTTAAAAAATTAAGAATATTTTAAATAAATTCAAGTATAAAATTATTACATGCCGGAATCTACGCCACTGCTTTTTCAATTCCACCCACCATTCATCCCCTATCTCGTGTGAACTAACTTGTTAATCGCATTTATTAAACCAGATTCGGAGTCAATTACTTTGATACTTTATACTATGACTCCCTAATAAATTTACTTATGATTGTTATAATCTGTCAAGTGAATAAAACTTTTGAGGTGTTATTGTCCAATTTAAACTAACCAAAGATGTTCTTTTGGGATATTTTTTACTGAACGTCTAATATATAAGGATAAAACGGAGGTTTTTTAAATTAATTTTTTTCTTGCTTTCTTTCTTTCTTTCTTTCTTCCTTCCTTTCTTCCTTTTTTTCTTTCTTTCGTCCTTTCTTCCTTTCTTTCTTTCTTTCTTTCTTTCTTTCTTTCTTTCTTCCTTTCTTTCTCTCTTTCTTTCTTTATTACTTAAAACACTCAAAAACATCTTAAATGGGTCTCAACTCATAATTAAAGTTTTTTCCGAAACAATGTTTTTTTTCATATTCTGTTTGTAAAATAAATTTGTAGACTACCATCCAGATACCACATGTAAAAACGATATCTAAACATAGCAATTTGTTAAATGAAATCTGATTTTTATGCCATATAATTCCCATTGTTCAAAATTAAATCAAAATAAAATTACCACCCCAAATTATCAAAATTTGCGTACAAAAATGCCGTAACTTTAATCCATTGTCCATATCTCTAAAAAGCTCATGCATGAGTACTGATAAGGGCTGCCAGTAGATATAAGCGGACCAGAAGGCATAGAGAACTGGCCAAAAATTGTATCTATATGTTTTGGAGACTTTTACCATGACAACGGTTATGATGTTTAACAAATAGTTTCCTTCAAACCCCTACTTTCATTTTATACAGGGTGCGCCAATTATTTCCACTCGATCTCTAGCACCGAAACTAAAAGAGATATCAACAAGATTTTTTGTAGGGGTAGACAGTGTCACTCAGACTACAATTTTAAAATATTTTGATGTATACAGGGTGGCTAATTTTTGTGGAATGAAAATTAATTTGGTTTTTTAAATTGAACACCCTATACAATTATGTCTTCTGATTCTACTTAATATTAGATTTACGGTAGTTTTTTGTATTTTTTAAAAAATTCCTCAAAAAAGCTACTATTATGTAAATGAAACATGCACCTATCACAATAATCACACAACATCTTCACCTGTTGCACAGGGTGTTTGCCGATGGCGTGCCAATAGTCTAGTTTTCAAATGGCAATAACTTAATTTTTTCAAATGGGACACCCTGTATATTTTTCTTCAGTTAGAAGCTCTCTCTAATACGCATTAAAAAAATATAGGGTTTTGCACATCTAACTTTACTATTTACTTTAATAAGTGACAAACAACATATTTTACACAATTTTTAATAAGTACAAAATTTTACAAAGTTTAATCGTAAGAAAACTACAATAGTGAAAGTTAAAATTTATAGTAGGTGTTCAAAATGTCTTCCATTTTCATTTATACATTTTCTTGCCCTTTTTTTCATTGAAATGCTGCAGTAATTCTTTCTTTCATATTTTCTTTTGTGGTAACCTCTTCTTTGTAAACCATATTTTTAATAAAACCCCACAAGAAAAAATCGCAAGGTGTAAGGCAAGGCGATCTAGTAGGCCAATTTATAGGTCCTCCCCTTCCTATCCAACTATCCTGAAATTCCCTATTTAACCAATTGCGAACATCTAATAGGTAATGTGGTGTGGCACCATCTAATTGAAACCACATTCCGTTGCGATAATATTGAGGCACATTTTGCGATAAGTTGCGAAAATCATGTTCTAAAAAATCTAAAAATATAGCTCCATTTACAGTCCCATCAAAGAAATAGGGACCAATTACATAATCACCTATTATTCCCGCCCACACATTCAAAGACCATCGATACTGTGATGTGGTTCTAAATAAATGTTCATTGTGGTCCGAATAATAATGGAAGTTGTGTCTATTTACACAACCGTTCTTATGAAACGTGGCTTCGTCGGAGAATAAAACTTTGTTTAAAAAGTTACGGTCTGTATTTATCTTGTTTATTAACCATCTACAGTATTCCACTCTACGCGCGAAATCACGTGGTAACAATTCTTGGTGAAGCTGGATATGATAGGGGCGATATTTATTCATTTTTATTATGCGTCCAATTGTGGTATTGGAAATATCTAACTGATTGCTTAATTGCCTTGTGCTTATATTGGTATATTCAACTATACTGATCATTACCTTATATTCGTTGTCAATACTAACAGCTGTAGTTTCACGTGAATGTTTTTCATACTTGACGGTTCCTGTTCTATCAAATCTATTCTTTAAATTCTCAAAAGTGTCCTTTTGTGGATGACGTCTTTCTGGGTATCTTTGACGATAGACCCTACTAGCAAGAAACGCATTTTTTTGACGTTCACCCAGTATCCATATCATATCAATATTTTCTTGAACACTATAATTCTTATTAAAATCCATTTTTTATACACAATACCGATTAAATATAGTAGACGTGATACAATACAAAATTTTATGTTGACAATTAATGCCATAACAAAATATACCTAGTGTCATTTTCATAGGTAACTTGATTTCTTATTAAAAATTGTGTAAAATATGTTGTTTGTCACTTAACGTTAATTATTAAAGTAAATAGTAAAGTTAGATGTGCAAAACCCTATATTTTTTTAATGCGTATTAGGGAGAGCTTCTAACTGAAGAAAAATATACAGGGTGTCCCATTTGAAAAAATTAAGTTATTGCCATTTGAAAACTAGACTATTGGCACGCCATCGGCAAACACCCTGTGCAACAGGTGAAGATGTTGTGTGATTATTGTGATAGGTGCATGTTTCATTTTTATAATAGTAGCTTTTTTGAGGAATTTTTTAAAAAATGTTGTTTTTGTGCTAATATTTCTGAAGTGCTGTTCTCTCTATAAATCTGCTTAAAATAGGAATAACTTGTCAACGCCGCGTCGGATTTACAAATACAAAAAACTACCGTAAATCTAATATTAAGTAGAATCAAAAGACATAATCGTATACAGGGCACTGTCTACCCCTACAAAAAATCTTGTTGATATCTCTTTTAGTTTCGGTGCTAGAGATCGAGTGGAAATAATTGGCGCACCCTGTATAACTAGATGATCAATGAACAATTTTGAAGGTACTACTGCAAACTGAACTTTTACTCAATTGACAGGCCTAGATACTGTATGGCTTTGGCAGGAGACCGGCAGCATTTCCCAATTGGAGCGTGATTGTATCTCTCTTTCTTTGTCCTCTGACTGTTAATGATGTATTAATTGTTCCTTTGTGTCTGCTGTACCTATTCACACAAGATCATCTGCAAACACGACTATCTCTTCCCAATGATAGTCTAAAGAGCCTTTCATTCAGAATATTCCACAGAGTCGGCCCAAAGACGGACCCCTGTGAGACTTCATTTTCAGACATCTAGAAGACATATTGGTCATAATTATTATTTTCCACAGCTTATAACAAAGCATAATTACGACTATATGCGCTTTTTGTTAGATTATTGATCACTTTTCGGGGACCCTCATCCACTGTGCAGTTTTATGAATAGCATTTGTTTAGCGGTAACTGATAAGAATTAAACGGCGGAGTGACGTCACGCGTTTGTCCCCCTTCTACCCCCAGTCGACATATCATAATTGATTTAGTGCTGTGGAACCGACATTCATCCGTGCACAGATAAAAAAATTAATAGCCGGTTAGCCGGATAACCCTGCAACGATGAAATTTTGAAATATTAACCCGAAAATCTGTGCGTGTATGAAGGTGCGCTCAGTTAAAATATATGTATCAAGAGTATAGAGAAAAAATAGGTAAAAGAAAAACTCTATTTTTTTTTTGTAATCCTGCTGTGGAAAGGCCGTCAACTTTTCTGTCGGTTTGGGTTTGAGACGTGTAATTAAGTCATTTGCGCTAGCAATTTTTTGCACTGAATTATTATATACCTCTAATTTCCAAGATTCGTCTCCCGCTGGCCCTCTGTTTTGGGCGATTCCAAATCCCCTGTATATTTGGAGACCCAAACTTTTTAGGCGACACCCTGTAGATGCCTCTGTTCCAACTTAGCGTAACTTAAGCTGGCAATGATGATTATGTGGACAGAGAGCATATTAATGCAGTATTATAACAGCGTTGGATTGGAAGAGGAAGTCTGTTTCCATGGCCTGCGCGATCACCAGACTTAAATTGTTTTGATTTTCAGACTCAACCTACGACCAGAGAGATATGAAAAACCGGATTCGTAATGCATTACGTAACATACCGAGAGCCGAAATTGAAGCTGCAGGTTTGTCTATCCATAAGAGGCTTCAGCAATGCCTAGAGCGTAATGATCAGCATTTACGGGGGCAATAAAAACCTTTTTCTTTAAATCGGTCCTTTTTAGGGCCACAACTTACATAATAAAAGGAATTAATTAATTTAAAAAATAAAAATTTAAGGGATTTCCGTATAAAATTTTCTCTGGCCTAAATTTTAGGTTAGGAACCAGATATCGAGATGCGGTTTTCGGGAGCTTGTTTAGGCATCATTTAGCTACTTTTTCATGAAAAAGAAATCATACCAATGCATTTAATTTTTTTGAGAAAATTAACCATTTCTGTCGAAATGTCGAAAAAATCCCTCTAGCGGCGACATCTGAAACTAACAAAACTTCAAATATTATAGCATTTGTAGCCCAAGAATAGCTCTTTTCAACTAGCCCAAGTTTGTTAAAATCGGCTCAGCCGTTTCGAATATACAGGGTGTTTTTTACTGAAACTTTTGAATACCCCCCACCACTTTATTTTTAGAGATACAGCAAAAATTGTCAAACAAAAAAGGTTCAGATTATCTTCTACGTTAAAGATCAGGTATTTTTTTGTTAGGTTAATATAGCGGAATTCACAGAAACATAACTCTCTTAGATTCAAGATTGCAGTTACGCCCCCTAGCGGTCATTTCATCTTGACCGTTTTAGTAATAATTTTTTTTTCCGCAAGTCTCTACGATGGATAGTTTCCCAGATACAGTACCTCGCATTCTTATTTGGCCACCCTGTACATATAAGATTACTTGCAGTACATACGAAAAGGTGTTTCTATATTTATCCTTCGCCCAATAATAAAACCAAGGTTTAGTTTGGATACCCTAGATTTTCCTTTTGTCATCAAAATACCCTTTAGAACAAATTTTCCTGTTATTCATCCTGTAAGCACGATAAGCCATGTTCCGACATTCCTTCTTCGATTTTCCTGTCCAGTTTTAACAAAGAATCGTAGCCTGTTCGGCGGATCATGCAGGCAGGCATTTGTTCGCGAACCGCGTCCGCATCGCCTCTAGCGATAGAATATGGTCCAGTTCACAAAGTTAGCTAGACACATTTGTACCATAATTTTGTTCTTATGGTTTTCCTCTATTTGATTTTTTTTAGTAATCCTATTTATCGTTTACAAAACTCCTACCACAGTCAAGTATGTTCTTTTTTTAATTCTAGCAATAAAAACAAGTATAATGTAAGTGTAAAACTTCTCAGGTGCTTGATATAAAGGTTACTCCCTGTATATTGATCCACAATTTTTTTTTAAACTTTATTAGCAAATAGAACAAAACATTCTAAGGGCTAATGTGATGACTTAAGAACTAGCTTTTGTAGTTCATCTATGACGTGATAGAGCCTTCTCCAGAGAGGAGGCTTGCTTAATAATTATTCAGATCAATAGGCCAGTTCCTCTTGAGTCTTCTATGAATCTGTTGCTCTAGTAGTGGGTGCAGGAGTGTGTTTGCATGATTTTGAAGTTTGTTGTGGTGTAGTCTGCTTTTATCTTTGATGACATCCACGACCATTGGTACGTTGAGGTCTTCATGAAGTGTTTGGTTTGACACATACCAGGGAGCATAAATTTCATGTTTGCAGCTCAATAGATTTGGGCTATTGAGTATATATCTCCATTACCCAACCGCTCAAAATTTTCCTTATTAATATTTTTTTTGTCAGTAGCCATAATAGTAATTTACATTGTTTACAGTGTTTTTTATTTCGACTTTTCCTCTTTTTTTTGTATTTTTTTCCTTTGAGATACCACTTGCCTCTATTTGCCACAGAAGGAGGTAAAGCAAGTATGAAAAAAATTCAAAAAATTGTGTTAAAAGTTAATTTAAATTTTTTATATTTTACCACAAAAAAAAAGTTTAATAAATTGAAAACGAGCTCATTTATACTTGTGTCCAGCTTCAACAGTGAGTTGCACTACCAACGTAGCCCCTTTCCTGCGAGCGTTCCGAGGCGTCGACAGGAAATGACGCCGCAGTTTCATCTCCGGTCCATTTCCGGTCTTGGCGGCGCTAATGTGCGCTTAGCCGCTAGCTATGCCAGCTAGCAGCTAGCGGGGTGTGAGAGGGGCCTCGCTTAGATATTCTTCTTTAATTTAAGGGGTGCTTTATGTTTCGGCACCTTTTTTTATTATTTTGTGCGGTAAAGCGGCGATATGAAAAATGTGTTTCGCATTGTATCTGATTTAATGAAGGTCTTTTGAATTTCGGAATATTGTGGTCTCGATTTTATTTGTTTTATTGAAAATATGTTGAAGGTCGATTTCTACTTTGTAAATGTTTATTCAAATTAGTTTAAAATCCAAAACGTGTAATTCAAAATTAGTTTTCTAGTAGATTTGGCTACGACAGAGTACAATAAGCAACCTGCTTAGGTGGTTTGGTTCCTACATCAGCAACATATCCCAATCTATATCCATCGGAAAGTTTCGTTCTCCTATTTCTAGAATAACCTCAGGGGTTCCTCAAGGGTCACACCTGGCCCTTCTTCTGTTCAACATATACATTAACGATATCTCCTCTTGTTTCATTAATACAAAATTCTTGGAGTTTGCTGACGACATGAAATTTTTTCGAAAAATATCTAACTCTTCCGATAAACTTCTGATCCAAGAAGATTTAAATCGTCTGACTCTGTATTGCCAGCAAAACCCAAAAAACTGTCAATGTATAACATTCCTAAGAAATAAAGACACTATCGATACTAAATATTTTTGATTTGATACTGAACGCTTAAACGGTTTATGGTTCTACAACAAATTGTATCAATACACTAGAGCTCTCAGGTGTAGAGCGTTTGGCGGTCGAATATCGCAACACGCTGTATGTGTAATGTAAATGTGAATGAAATGTCAAGTTTGAAAAACCCTAAAGATTTAAACTGCTGGTATATTCCAACCAGAATCAATTTGTCACTTCGGAATACATTTTCCAATCTACTTCAACTAATTTTAGTGATTTGATACGAACTGACATATATTGGCAAAGAACGATGCGAAACGATATGGATACGATAAATTCTATAAACAATATCAAAGTACAGAATACAGAACGGAGCGTAGATAGAGTAAGTCATTATACATCAGATCATTCTCATGATGTGTTAGTAGGCTTTGAATAATTCATGGCTCATAGCTTCGGCTTATGCAATCTGGTTATGGCGTATGCTAATATACATAGACTCCTTGATTAATTGCATTTTGATTTTCAGATTATCGGTCATTTGCTATTCATATTTGGATTAGGCGGACGGTATGCGTCCGATAGATGGCGTATTATAGAGCATTTGCATCTTTGAGCACGTCTAGTTGGTTAGGGTATGAATGGATGATTGTCTCATTAAGTTTTGAATAATGACGGGTTAAAAGGGTGATTATTAAGGTTAGTTCTCGATATTTTCCAGCGATTTTAGGGCAATGAATTTAATAAATAGGGTTTGGAAATAACTCCGTTATAGAAACAAATTTTAGTTTTGTTTATTTTTAACCGTTCGTATTGGAATCAATCAATTGAAGTCAAATCTTGTAAATTTGGTGGGAATTCAATGTGTCCAAAGTCTAATTTCAATTTCTATAAATCTCCAGCGTCTTGAGAAAGTTATTAAATCAAAATAAATAACAGATTTCACTTTAATTCACTGCAACTGCCAAAAAAACATTAAAAGCCACTATAAAAGCCTTTTGCGAACACTTCACGTCCCATTCATAAAACGAAACAGTAAAACTGATTTTTAGTATGGCGTTGACTACAAAAAAGATTTATAATCGGTCGTTTCTTCACAGTTTCTCCTTTGTCCGTTTATTTAAAATCTATTAATAAAAAACTACAATGGACTCTCCAACTGTTTATTTACATCATTGAAACCGAATATATTCCCATCAGCCTTTTTGTGGCACCTCAATAAAATGAAAAAAAAATAATAAAAGAAAAAATAATGGACACTTTTTCTCAAGAGCGGCAACGTTTACACGACTTTTCGGCGTATGATCTGACTTAACCTCAATTAGAATTAACGGACGGAAGACTAAAAGGTGTTTCAAGTAATGTAAATAACTTAAAGACGTCTGACTTAAATTTTACAAACTCCACAAATAATATTCTGAAAATGGATGTAAGAGCTAAGTCAAATTTTTTGAATTTTTTCGATTTTATACATAAAGAGAAGCTTGTAAATTTTTCAATCAATTTGGGCTGGAGCTTCGCGAGATATGTGCCAAAAGCGGTATTTTTCTAGTGGATTGCTGCTATTTTTTAAATTTTTTAAATAGTGCAGCAATATTTTTTAAATAATTTAGTACCTACTTTGTGTTTTTATTTTGTCTCAAAATAATTACATCTTATTGGTTGTCCTTTTTTTTCTTTCAGTTTTCAGTTCTTAGTGTAAACGTGGTCCATTTTCTCAAGACTCTCTCCTGTGCCTTATAAACACCTTCTGGCATTGTGTTCATGCAGAATTGATACGTTTTGTAAGGATGTAAAGCATAATGTAGTTAAATAAATATAAATAATAGAGAGAGGGCTCCTCTGCCTCAGTCAGGTGACAGTGTGGCGCGACCCACGCATCGGGGGGCTCTTTATGGGTTTCCTTTCATTGTTGGAGAAAGAGGTTGTTCTATAAAGTGACAACTTTTTTATTTCGAATTAAAGAATTGTCTGTATTTAAAAATAGAGCCAAAGAAAAACGTTTTAAAAAATTGTAACCAACTAAATAAATTAAGCTGATGACAAGTTTTAAATAATCATAAATTTGATCTTGCAGTTAAAGGCATTTAAGCGAAAAAAATAGGAAGAGTCTCGGGGTCCGCAAATTAAATGTAATGCGGGTCCGCAAATACAAATTGAAGGGACAATTTGCGGACCCTGATTTGCTAACAATCGGAATCCGCACCTGTTGTTAGCTGGCGGCGGAAGATGGCCGAAACATAACCTATGTGAATATGTGATGTATACCATCCTTTTCTACTTCACTACTTCAGTAAATGCAACATTTTCTGATGAATGTAGTGAAGACGGAAATATAATTTTTAATACACAGATGAGTGATAAGGATATTAAAATCCAAAATGCTCAATCTCAAGTGATAGAAGATGTTCTATCTTCTATCAAAAAATGTAGATTTATCAATTATTAAGTTACTATTTAAACTTAAAATAAGGGGCAGGCCAAAGGCATAGAAAAACAGCTGTTGGTTTGAAGAAGATATTCCTGAAGGAACCCTATCAAAAATTATCTACTTTTGAAGTCTGAACAACATTTTTAATGTACGCCAATGACCCGAAATAAATAAATACATAAAATTTATCCTTCTCCACGGGTTATTGAAGGCTGGTAGCCTTTATTATAAATCAAACTTTGTAGTTGGAAAAAATCATCAGGTAGCTTATGGGTTTTTGTATCCCAGGGTACTTTGGCGTGAGACACTTTTTAAAATGCACCCAAAACTGGACACCCAGCAATAAGTGCGTTTGGGCCTACATAAATTAAAAGTGGGTGGTAGTTTTTTAGTTTCCTTAACTTGTCGTTTTTGGGGGTCGTAAAAATATATTGGGACATTAATATCCATAAAAATTGTTTATGAGGAAATATTTATATTGTATTAGAAAATTATTAAATTTGAAACATTATTTAATGTAACACACCTACGAGGGTAATAAAAATATTTTTGTCATGAAATTTTGACACGTATCATTTGAAGAAGAAAGTCATATAGATTTGTCAATAGTGGCCCCATCTATTGGTCATCCTCCGAACTTATTAAGTGACCAGGTATGTATAATGAATTTTCATTAAAAAAAATTCATTTTCCCAATACTTTTTTGCATCCCTATAGCGCTCAGATGCTTATGATTAAATCTATTCATCTTTTTAATATATAACCTTCACCATCGCCCGTCATATATCCAAATAATAGTACAATGACATTAGCATCCCATTCTTCGAGGGCCTCGATCTTAGGAGTCAAGTGACAAGACTATCCAACGCGTTATCAGTCCTCATGCAGAGATTGTCACGGCTTCCGTCATATCAAGCGGGGAGGCGAGACGGAAGGGATGACGGGATAAGGGGCGGCTTTTGTCGTGGGGGAGGGGTGGTGGCAATCGGTTATCGGATTAGCGTTATCTTAACGATATAGACGGTGTCAAGGCGCGCGTGTCTGCTGCCGCTGGGATGCTTGATGCCGCCCCCTTTAAACGGTGCCCTGATGATGGGTTTACGTTAAACGTGTATACTGTAGCGATCGGGGTTGGTGGAGTTTGATGATATACGCTTTGGGGGTGAATCTAATATATGAGTCATTTTTAATCGGATCTTTTTTTAAGATTTTATATTGTAACAAAAATAAACCGCGCCGTTTAAACATTAGGTTAAAAGTAAATTAAATAAATGAATGAAGGGTGAATATTTTGAAAATCATTTAATTTCATTTAAAACTTTTCAATATCACTAAATTGTATTTCATGTCATTACCTTAACATATGCTTTCAATTTACTGAAAAATATATATATAAAACAGAACGAGGCGTCACATATCGTTTTGGGTAAAGGTAGGTACGTCTAGCAAAGCCGGTAGTGGATAAAACGAAGATAAGGATGCCACGATATGACGCTCAGTTAAGTCCAAATGTTGTGTGTACGTTTTAATTAGAAAAGGACACGTAAAAAATTGCGGAACTTTGTTAGACTACCAAAAAAATGAAGCGGCTCGGCGTCTGTTTTTTCATGTTATGTAACATGCCGTGCTTTATTTTTAGTTGACAGGTGCCTAGTGGACAAAGAACAAAACCTGAATGGCAAACGTGGTACAATGAAAAAGTGATTTAAAATATACATTTAAAGTCTAGTGGCTTTAGATCAACCAAAAGGGGTAACAACGTTATAGGAGCCTGCTAGCTTAAATTTTCGAAAAATTCTTCGAAACTAGACAACAAATTTACATAAACAATGTCAATACCAGTCATGAAATTTTACTACACAGACGCATCAGATTCATGTTCAGACAAAATATTTCCTTGTTTAAAAAAGAAAATTCAGTAGGGACCCCCCCAAAGTCCGGCAATGAGAGGATATTTCTCATATCTGAGTATATTTTAATTTTTTTAAATTTTTTTGTAGATTCTAGGTCCATTTATATCCTGAAAAACTCACTTTTACCTTCAAAAATGGCCCAAACATTTTTTTTTCGGTAATTTTGACATTGCCAATCGTTTCTAATACAAAATTGATTCTGCGTAAACCAAATTTTAATTTTTTTGAATTTTTTTTGTAGATTCTAGGTCCATTTATAACCTAAAAAACTCACTTTTCCCCCCAAAAATGACCCAAACATTTTTTTTCGGTAATTTTGGCATTGCGAATCGTTTCTTAGACAAAATTCGTTCTACGTAAACCAAATATTAATTTTTTTGAATTTTTTTATAGATTCTAGGACCATTTATATCCTAAAAACCTCTTTTTTTCCCTCAAAAATTGCCCAAACATTTTTTTTCGGTAATTATGGCATTGCGAATCGTTTCTTAGACAAAATTCATTCTACGTAAACCAAATATTAATTTTTTTGAATTTTTGTATAGATTCTAGGACCATTTATATCCTAAAAACCTCATCTTTTCCCTCAAAAATTGCCCAAACATTTTTTTTCGGTAATTTTGATATTGCCAACCGTTTCATATACAAAATTCATTCTGCGTAAACCAAATTTTAATTTTTTTGAATTTTTTGTAGATTCTAGGTCCATTTAAATCAAACAACCCAAAATATTAAACTTTTATAGCCGACGACGTCCCCCCCACACAATCTTTGAGCTGGAGCCACACTTGTGTAAAGGGAACCCTCGAGGAGTGCCGGGAAACATTCACTTAAATAGAAAAAAGTGAGATCGATCCCCACGGCCGCCTGACCTTAAACGAGTTTTTTCATAGGCAAACTCTGAGTCAGTAACATCCATTTAGTAGATACTTACCACCATTCCATCTACCTATATCCTCTCAGATCCTTCCAACGCAGCTGATAGCCTATATATAGTGGACCGATACCCCAGGGAGAATGAAAGACAATATTTTGTCATCTTTTTTTTCCAATAAATCATAAGTTTGGTTCCTTTTTCTAATTTTAATAGTCAAATTTTTCATTATTTAATAATTACAAAATTTCTCAATGTAAATTCTTTTGTTAATTTTATTTGAAGTATTTTGTACAATACGGTCCTGAACATTAGCAATTACAGGAGCGTCTCGTGACAGTATGAATATGGCTGCTGGCTGCAGCATCGGCATATTGGCAATAATTCACATGCGCAAACAGAGCCAAAAATATATTTACTTGAAATATTGCTTTGTACACCATTTTTCTGAACTGAGCTGACCTGACGTACGCTTATCTTACCTAACCTCACCCTGTAAATTATTGATCTTTTACATTTTATTAATTTTTACTTGCGTACAATCACCGATACCTGCAACCAGCAGCCAAATTCATACTGTCGGGAGATGCATCCCATATTACTTAATGACATTACGAGTTTCTTCTTTACCTGCTAAAATGAGGTCTTAAGCAATCAGTAATTCAGCAACAAATATTTTTTTTTCAAACTAACAATTTTAATTAATTTAATTTACTCCAATATTTAAAAAGTTATTTAATTGGAGTTAAAACATTAATTTTTGAATTTTTAATCAGAAAATGGTGCTTGTATTATTAATTACACTTCTAAATAAAGGCCACTGCTGTCACAAGAAAGCAGAATTTTAGCAATAAAAATTTGGTAAATATTGCTCAAGTGTTACTAGATAATTATTAATTGTTTATTAATTCGGTTACAAATATATCAACATATTATAAACATTACGCCCAAACCACTAACAAAATTGAAAATGCAAAATTAAAGTGAGGTTATGTTTTTGTTTTGTATCTAACCAACTCTTGTCACTGCACGTGTAAAATTTAATTATAACAGTTTTGATTTTCTAATCATTATACGGAAATTGATAAAGAGAAGCAGTGCTATCTACAATTAATGTCATCAATAGTTTTATTGGTAAGTAATAGTTTTTCTACCTTCTTTTTTAGCACTGAAGTTTTCTGATTTAAAGGGTGCATTTTGAATATATCAATCCAAAATAATTACTATACAATGATAAGAGATGTTCATTGATTTAAATAAAGTAACATTGTTACATAACTCTTCAACTATTAAAATTATATTATTAGGTACTTAAATAAAAGGGTTTGTAGCTGTAGTCCTTAAACGTATCTAGTTAATTACGAAAAAAGAAACATGTCTTTATATAACTCAATAATAGTATTAAAGTATAACAGAAAACTTACTTGTGGTGTTATTTACATAATCTTTATTTACTGTTTGCCCATACTAACATACTATCACCTGTTAAATTAATTGCATTCATACCATTTACATCCTATATAATAACTCTCTGAACATTAATTTTTTTTACAGAATTTCTAAACATTCTTAAATAAAACAAAGATTTTCAAGTAAAACTGCAAAATATGGCAGATTCAATAGATGACCTGTTTGACTGCTTTGAAGAAGAGTCTATTAAAGAAGAATTGGATACAATTCAAAATGGTGAAGTAGATGCAAACTCTGCTTCAGAAAATCTTAAGAGAAAAAGTGAGGGAAATGTAGAACAGTCAGCCGCAAAAAAGCATAAAACCGAGGATGAAGTCGAAGTTAGTGACATCAACTTTGAAGAGCTAAAAAATCGGATAGTTGTTCATACCATAGATACGATAGAATCGTGCACACATGAAGTAGCATGTCCCCCTGGTCAGCCTTTTGTTCCTCTTCAACCTGCAAGAGGAGACCCTGAAAAAGTGTATCCTTTCAAATTAGATCCCTTTCAAGTTGAATCTATACTCTGTATAGAAAACAATCAATCAGTTTTAGTGTCTGCACATACTTCAGCAGGTAAAACTGTTGTGGCCGAATATGCTATTGCAAAAAGTCTGAAAAACAAACAAAGAGTAATCTATACAACCCCTATCAAAGCTTTATCAAACCAGAAATACAGAGAGTTTTTGGACGAATTCAAAGATGTTGGTTTAGTCACTGGTGATGTCACAATAAACCCTTCTGCATCTTGTCTTATCATGACAACAGAGATCTTGCGTAATATGTTGTATAGAGGCTCAGAAATAATGCGAGAAGTCGGTTGGGTTGTTTTTGATGAAATCCATTACATGAGGGATAAAGAGCGAGGTGTAGTATGGGAAGAAACTTTAATTTTACTCCCACACAATGTTCATTTTGTATTTTTATCAGCTACTATTCCAAACGCTAGCCAATTTGCGGAATGGGTATCTCATTTACATCATCAGCCTTGTCATGTTGTTTATACAGATTACAGACCTACTCCTTTGCAACATTTCTTGTATCCTGCAGGAGGAAATGGTATACATATGGTTGTAGATGAATCAGGGACATTTAAAGATGACAGCTTCAATGCAGCAATGGCTGTATTACAA
Organism: Crepidodera aurea; assembly: GCA_949320105.2. Lineage (NCBI taxonomy): Eukaryota > Metazoa > Arthropoda > Insecta > Coleoptera > Chrysomelidae > Crepidodera > Crepidodera aurea. The sequence goes on along the minus strand of OX439477.1, from coordinate 15,955,732 downwards.
GGAGATGCAGGCAAAGGGGACCAAAGAGGCAGAAAAGGAGGTATCGCAAATAAAGATCCAACCCAAACGGACATTTTCAAAGTAGTTAAAATGATTATGGAGAGAAATTTTGCTCCAGTAATAGTATTTTCATTCAGCAAGAAAGATTGTGAGGTTTATGCAATGCAGATGACTAAACTAGACTTTAATACAACCCAGGAGAAACAATTGGTAGATGAAGTTTTTAACAATGCAATGGATGTCTTAACAGAAGAAGACAAGCAGTTACCTCAGGTGGAAAATCTCTTACCTTTGCTACGAAGAGGTATAGGTATCCATCATGGAGGTCTACTCCCAATTTTAAAAGAAACTATTGAAATTCTCTTTGGCGAAGGTTTAATAAAAGCTTTGTTTGCAACAGAAACATTTGCTATGGGTCTTAACATGCCAGCAAGGACAGTTTTATTTACTGGCATGAGGAAGTTTGATGGTAGTGCATACCGTTGGATAACATCTGGTGAATATATCCAGATGTCAGGAAGAGCTGGGCGAAGAGGTCTGGATGATAAGGGTATAGTAATCTTAATGGTTGATGAAAAAGTACCTCCAGCTGCTGGTAGGAATATTGTTAAAGGATTACCTGATCCTATAAATTCAGCTTTTCATTTAACTTACAATATGGTACTTAATCTATTAAGAGTAGAGGAAATCAATCCAGAATATATGTTAGAGAGGTCATTCTTCCAGTTTCAAAATCAAGCCGCTATTCCTGGTTACTATGAAGATTACCAACAAAAATTAGATCATCTAAACTCATTTGAAATAGATAATGAAGATGAGATAGCTTCTTATTACAATATAAGACAAGAATTGCAAACATTAAGTATACAGTTTAGAATATACTTGACCAAACCTGAATATTTAATTCCTTTTCTTCAACCAGGGAGATTGTTAAAAATAAAAAGCCCAGAAGATGAATATGATTGGGGTGCAGTTGTTAACTTTAAAAAAGTACAAGAAATCATACCGGGGAAGAAAACAAGACAAGGTCAGACTAAAACACAGACCAAGATCAAGGTGGATATCCTTCTACATGTCATATCAGAGAATTCTGATGAATTTCTAATACCTAAACCCTGCTTGGACAACCAGAAGGGAGGCGAAATTGAAGTAGTCAGTGTAGACTCTACTTTAATTTCACACATATCATCAGTAAGATTATTTTGCCCTAGTGACTTAAGATCTAAAGATAGCCGAAAAGGGATGTATAAAGCAGTTAAAGAAGTTAAAAAACGGTTTCCAGAAGGTCCGCCACTGCTCAACCCTGTTACAGACATGAAAATCAAGAACGAAGAGTTTCTAGACATTGTAAATAAGATAGAAATTTTAGAGACGAAGATGTATGAACACCCTATTCACAAGCATCCAAATTTAAATGAAGACTATGCAAAATATGAAAAAAAAGTCATAGCTGTCAAAGAATATGAAGTCGCCAAGAAACAATTAATGGATGCTAAGTCAATTTTGCAACTAGACGAACTAAAATGTAGAAAAAGAGTATTAAGGAGATTAGGGTTTTGTACGAATACCGATGTTATTCAGTTAAAGGGAAGAGTCGCTTGTGAACTGAGTTCTGCCGATGAACTCCTGATAACAGAAATGATCTTTAACGGTATTTTCGGTACCTTAACCCCACCACAAAGCACAGCTTTACTTAGCTGTTTTGTTTGTGATGAGAAAAGCAATGAAACTCCAAAATTATCTGAAGAACTTTCGGGTCCTTTGCGTCAAATGCAAGATCTAGCTAGAAGAATAGCTAAAGTTAGCACAGAAGCTAAGTTACCGATAGACGAAGATATCTATGTGGAGAAGTTTAAACCGTTCTTAATGGACGTTGTTTATGCTTGGTGTAATGGTAGTCCTTTTAAAACTATTTGCGAAATGACTGATATTTTTGAGGGATCTATAGTAAGGTGCATGCGCAGATTGGAAGAGTTGTTGAGGCAAATGGTTCAAGCTTCAAAAACTATTGGGAATACAGATTTGGAAGATAAATTTAATACAGCTATTAAATTGATAAAGAGGGATATCGTGTTTTCTTCGAGTCTGTACTTGTAATTTTTTTATTCTATTTTTTGTTTGTGAATAATCATTTTGTTTTCTACAATAAATTAATTATAATTACACTGAACAGTTTTAGTATTTTATAAAGTTTCCCAATTTTTTTAATATAATTTTGGCCTTTCTGATGGGTAGAAAATCAACTTTTATATCTTTTAATATATGTTCCACGCTTTTCAAGGTATTTTAATAATAATTTTCATTAACGTTTTGTATGACAAAAATACAAAAAACTATTGTGGTAAATAAAGGAGAAAGACAGTTTCCCAATACTACGCTACTGGAATCTAAATATATTTCGTAACAAACTTTACAAGTCGAACACTAACTTGGAGGCATCCTTAAAACATAGAAGCTTTTGTAAGAGACACATAGATAGTCCCTTATATTATGTAAATTTCTATTTGTGAATTGGTAATTATAATAATTATAAGTTATCTTTGAGACTGATCTAAACAGCATAATTATTATGCGCAGCCTCCACTTGCTCAAGTGGGTGGTCTGTAGTAACGAATCCGGCTCAAAATGAAAATAAATGTATTGCTGTTTTGAGGGCATCTACCTATATAATAACAAACAGTGTGTTACCTTTCGTCTAAAAGGGTTATATAAAGTTCCTAATTTAAAGACAAAGCATTTTTTGCTCAGCAGTAGCTACTCAATACACCATATAATATAGAAATATTTCATTTTATTTTACCATTGAGATGTATATTTTTAAATTACTAAAATCAAAACAAAAGTTAATTTGTCAAAAAAAAAAAAAGACTGGTGGCGACATCTGTCACAAAGTAGTCGAATTTCAATGGATACTCGGTCGATAATAAAATAAAGATGCGTTTTGTTGATCGATTAATTAAGGAAGTTCGCGAATTTATTACTTATTTAATGATTTTCTAATTTCCTTGTTTTAGTCGAGGATACTCCAGTTTCAATTCCGTATAGTTATATAAAGCAACATTCTTCGAGAATCTCTGGTTCTTCTGTTCTTCATTTGTATGATACTTGACAAATGACGGTGTCATCAGGATATGACATTGACACACATTGACGTTCGTTGTTGTCAAAAATGACGCAATGAATTAATGAAAAATGTGTTTATGTGCCAAAAATGTATATTAAAAACCGGACGTAATAAAAGATTTTAACGAAAATAGACAATCTTCAACATGAGCGACAGCCCAAGAACCTTAAGCAATGAAGCTATGGAGAAAATAATCGGAAATATGACTGCAGAAATGCAAAATATTGACGGCCAATATGTTCCTTTAGGCTTCACTCCACCACCATCAACTTCAGAGCCCTTAAATTGGACTCAACACCCGCAGCCCAGTTACATAAACAGATTTTCGCCTAATGTAGAACAGTACCCTCAACAGACTTTTAACTTTTTGCCCCAAACCCCCCAGATGTTCGAACCGAATGGCTACAAAAAGAACTTACCTGATTATGATCTCTATAAAATACAAAACGGTAATCCTGATTTAGGACTCTTCGAAACCGAATATTCCTATATGCCTCAAATAATGAATCCTCTCCCTGATCATCCGTTGCTTCATCATGATTCTGTCCCTGTTTCCAATCCTACTCAATTGATAGACTTAGTTGGTAACTGGATGGGACCGAATAACAGTGGTACCTACAGCCCTTTTGGTACTTCTGAATATAAGCCAAATGTTTTTGATTTACCAACTGATCTCAACAATGGTACAAATTTGCATATGATGGACGAACCTAGGTTTAAAAGTGATACAATGGAGGATGTACAATTCCAATTTAACAGGGATACTCGGAAACCTAGGATAGTTGCCGAGGTTAAACCAATGAGGCCAAGTTATTCTGATGTTTTGACTAAGCCTGTGGCACAGACTGTTACTAAATCAATGAAAAATGAAACTAAAGAAAATAAACCAAAAAAAGAGAGTAAGAAGAACAGTAAGAATGAAAAAAATCAGAAAGTTAACAGTCCTTTAGGAAAGAGCAATGCTAATAATGATATTAAGGAATCATCTGCTGAGAAAAGTAATAGTCAAACAAAACAAGACAAAAAAACTGCCAAAGGTAAATCTTTTTAATATTTCAAAATATCATTAATTTTTAACAGTTAAAATATATCTGTTTCAAGGTATTATTGTGATATAGTTAAAGGTCTTAAACATAAGTATATTAATTGTTTGTTATCTGAATTCGATATGTGTGTGTGTATGTTGATTCTTTGTGTTTATGAATTTTAAGGCTTCAGATTTTGATAGATCATCAAAAAGTAAGCTTAGGGTTTGATGTGCCCCTCCATACCTCTTTGGGAACACCTTCACAGTGGGGTCCAAAATATGAAAATTTTGAAGTTTAAAATGACATTGAAATTAAAGTAGACACATAGTGAATGATGACTTTGGTAAAAGTGAGTAGACTGAGGCTGTGTTGATTAGAATGAGAACTGTGTCAATCTAAAATTTTATTAATACTTTCATTACAATGAAGAGCATTCTCAACTGGTTTTTTTTTACTTTTGGTTTTGCTTGTTTTATAATTGCTTTGTCAACAAGTTTGTGGCAGGCAATAAAGTAATTTAATTTTTAATGAAATAATGTGTCATTTTCATATTTTTAAATGATTGATTAGGGGATGAAAAAAATGATTTGTTTAAAAAAATATAACAACAATTCAATGCTTTAAGTATGCAAATTTTGGACAGTGAAATAAAATGTAGGTGTCTAAAACTTGTCTCCTTTAAATGTTCAGAAAAATCACACAAGTAGTCACCAGTTATAATTTCAATAAAAAAAGTAATATATATATACAATAATAAAGATAATAAAGAGTGTAATGCTTATAAAAAAATTAAAAATTGATCATGTTTATTACCTACTCTTGTTGATTTTGAATCAATAATAATGAATAACAACTTCTTCTACTAATAATATAAGTAATTCTGAAGTTTCCAAACCCGAGAATACATTTTTTCATAGATACAGAAACCTCCATGGTGAATGTGTTGGTACATTTCTTCATTCTGTTCTTTAATGTAAAGTTGTTTCCTTTGATTCCTGTTTTTATTATTTTTGTAAAAATATGCAAGTATTATGTATTACAATTTTTCTTTAGGTAATAATTTCAATAGAAAATGGGCTTCTCTAGAAAACATTTCCGACTCACAAATCAAAGTTGAGGAAACCAAGAAAAAGAAAAATGATGAAAAGAATACAAATCAAAAATATTCTAAAAAATACAACAAGTTCGTTAATGAGATGAGCATCGAAGAAAATGTTTCGAAGTGTGATGGCAATAATTTGTGTAAAAATTTAAAGAAGACCACCAAACCAATAGTCAGACCAAAAGCTAACGATTCGTTTGGAAGCAGTGATAGACCTCCTGGAAAAAGAATACAGAGGTCTAGGAAAAAGGAAAATCATGTTCCATTTGGTAAGACTACCTATATATTTTCACTTATAAATACAATGCATATCTCTGATTTTCGAAAGTGAATAAATATTGAATCTTTAAAGAAAAATAATTGTAATTAAAACAAAATGAAGTAGTTCATTTCTTATTTTTTGAATCTCATTGTATATTCAATATTAAGAAAAAAATATGTATGTTAATTTAAAAAAATAATTGTTTAGTTGAATTTGTCAATAAAAAATTATTGTCCTAAGATAACGAAATGGTAATGTCATTTTTAAAACGTTACTCATTCAAATTTTTATCACTCGCCATTCTGAGTTTGTTTATATATTTTTAGTCTGCTTTAGAAACAAAAAAGGTACTTTTATAGATTTTCTAGAGAATTTTAACGAAATTGAATTTAATTGAAATGATTTTTGTGAAAATTTAAATAACAGTACTCGAGTACTGGCTATTTAAAATTTGAAGCAATTTATTATAAAAATTTTTATCAAAAACATTTCTCAAATGTGACATATCATTCAATGTCAATGGTGATTATCTGTTTGTTAGTCATAATGAATTCGAATAAATTTGAATGGAAAATAAAGCATTTCTGTCTGTTTGGTTAAATCTCTATGAAAGACAAAATAATTTTGATATATTATCAATTTTTGCAAGACTTGAAGGCCCAATTTTGTTTATTTTAGGAGTTTTTGGACAAAAATTGAAACAGTATACCAAAGGCTGGTGGAAGATTTTTACTGTTTTTCTATTATGGTTATTCCATTTGATCTCTGATATCTGTCAACTAAGTTTACACATTAGTCGTGACATGTAAGTACAAAAATACTGCATTGTCATTATTTAAATCGTTTAGCTTAAAAACGAGCAAAAAACGAATTCTTAAAAAAATTCCATTTCAAAACTATTTGCAGATTTGGTTAGGTCATTTTTAATTATTATGTTATACTTTGTGATTGATAATTTATTTTAAAGTAAGCAAACAAATTTTCCATATCTCAAATGTTTATTTTTTAAAATTAAATATCGAAAAAATCTCAAAGTCGGTACCAACAATTGTAATGCAATCGCGTCCAAATCGAAAACAACTACTCCTGGGACAAAAGCCCCAACAGGCGTTGAATTGCATCGATTTAAACGCGAGCTGGAAGGTTGTTAACCAAACCAACACTTTGATTTTACTATTTGAGGAGTTTGTCATTCCCAGACCGGTTTCGTCATTTTTGTGCCTCATCAGTGAGAAGTGTTGACTTCTCTATTCAATGGTATAAATAGATTTAAATGAACTTCATTACCATCAATGTATTATAGTAGGCTTACGTTATTTTATTGATATTTAATAATGAAGATACTAATTGTATGCAATAAAATTAATGACCTTATTATTTTCTCTTTAAATTTCTCAAAAATGGAGCTTCCCAGATTTTTTTTCGTACAGCCCCAAAAGAAGTACTGTACTTCATTTCTAAGTTCTTGAAGCATAATTTAAGCCAATTTTATTTTCTATTTTGGGGTAAAACTTGTGATGGATACTGTAATGTAATATAAATCACCTCTTAGGGCTTCGCTTACTTGGGCTTGGATCTGTTTACACTGGACCATAGTGTTGACCGCTTCGACGACTCTCTTACTAAAAATCCGCGTCTTCAAATGGCTCCATGACAAATTTAAAGGCAGAAAAAAGACAGAGAGCGTAGAAGACACACCTCGTTTTACACATAGTGGCCTTCAGAACAATATTAATATGCCTACGACTGGCGACGAAGCCATGAAAAGGTTATTGGCGTGCAAAGGGAAAGATCCATATAGTATACTTGGGGTAGCGCCTACTTGTACAGATGACGATATTAAAAGGTTAGTATACTGTTTACATTTTAACCGAATAATTACTGTCCTTTTAAGTCAAATTATCTCCAATTTAAACGAAACTTATTCTTATTTACATCTACTCTAAAAGAATAAGAAATTGCCATCAAAACAGCCAGAGTATGTAAACTTAAACAGAGAATACTTAAAGTTTAACAGTCAATTATACCAGCAAAAGTGCCCAATATAAGCCAGTTGGTATACAGAAAAGTAAATAAAGCGTTATAAAAGTTTTCTTCTAGTTTAAACGGAATTTTATTTTGTAATTGGCGATCCATCAAGACGTTTACACTTCAAAAATGAAGAATTTTTCCCTCATTTGATATAGAAAATCTCATTAAATTTAGTTAGTAAATTGTTCAATTTCATTATTTCTTAGTGTATCAATTTGAAAACAGAATACGCCAGAAAAAATGTTTCTTTTTGCAGGTATTATAAAAGACAAGCTTTCTTGGTACATCCTGATAAAAACAATCAGCCAGGAGCCGAAGAAGCTTTTAAAATTTTAGTACACGCTTTTGACATGATCGGAGAACCAGAAAGGAGGGCAGCTTACGACAGAGGTGAGTAATTAATGAAAAAAAAATTTTTTTCTGATTCTGGTTTTGCCAATTACCATTTTTTCCAAAAGTTTATGTAAAATAAAAGTAATTAATAACAAAACTCAGTGCCATTTATCCTTTCTCTCTAAATTTCTTCAGGATCAGTAATAGATTGTTTACATTTCTCTTAAAAATCCACCTAGTTTTATTAGTTGCCGAGTTATGAGACTTTGATGTGCTACCATCTATGATTAGAAGAGAGTATTGACAATTTTTAAAGCAAAAAATTCCCGATGTATTGGGGTTGCATACACAATTTGCATTGTGTGTTGCAAAGCTTTTATTTGACTGATCCTAGTCTAACTGACGAAGCCGAAAGGCAGAAACCGGTCTTAGGATGTCGAATCTGATAAATTAAATTCCTTACTCGTTTGCTAACGAAGTACATTTATTATAGCGTAGGTTGCCAATTGGAGGCCAGATTGCCATACTTATAATAATAATAATAATAAACTCCCTTCAATTCACTCCTTACGAGTGAACCCCAGAAGCTCTGCACTCTTTGACTAGATAATATAAATCAACCTTAAGAAATGAATTATCCAATGATTAAAATGTATATTTACAAAACGGTTTTTCCAGTCTGATGGTATTTCTTTATTATTTATTTTATTTAATATATGTGTTTTTATTCTTTTAATTTTTGCCATTCATTCATTCATTCATTCAGACTATACTGAGCGGAACTAATTGCGATTTACTGAATAGTATTTTATTTCTTCTCATTTATTTGTTTATTATTTTAGGCGTTGTAGAATCTGCGCAAGTGGTTCAAGCTTGGAGCGAGCTGACAGAGCTCCTCCAACAGCTTCAACAAAAAGTAGAAGCAGCTGCTAACACCATCCGATGTAGTTCTTGTGGCCTTAGACACAAACGTGTCAAAGTGGACCGACCAAGTTATGCAGCGCGTAACTGCAACATGTGCAAAATCCACCATTCGGCGCGAGAAGGTAAGAAGTTCGAAACTCGAAGTCTCTATAATGATTTTCTCTATTTTATTGTTAACTTATTCGCATTTTTCCTAATTCAAGGTGATATTTGGGCCGAGGCAAAAGTTATGGGCTTCCTTTGGCATTATTATGCTTGTATGGAGGGCGCAGTGTATGATATAACAGAATGGGCGGGATGTCAAAAAGATAATCTCAAACATCTTAGGCCAGACTCTCACCATGTACAATATAGGTAAGTGGGTAAAATTCACAGAATGGAACAGATTGAAAATTTATAAAAATTATCTTAATTAATTGTATCAAACTTATTTGTACACGTAATAGAAATTAGAAACTTAAAAAAATATGTAAAGGTAATAATTTATAATAGATTTTTTTTTCAATTTTAGGATAGCACTTGGAAAGCAGAACCAACCGCGAAGGCATACACCTGCACCCCATGCCGACAGGCCCGATTTGGAAAATTTACTCAATACTCTCTATGGACAAACTGAGGGGACTCAAAGTACCCGCCGTAGGAATAAGAAAGGCAACAAATGAAACTCTCCAATATATATTAGGATATTTTCTTTTTTTGCAAGAAAAATGCTAAATATATTATAAAGCGCTTTAAGAATAAAAACATGTTTTAAGAAGAGGCTTATTTTGTTGCTTCCAAAATTTAATGAATGAAATAAATTTTTTTACAGATAAAATATTTACAACTCAGTCACTATTTTAAAAAAACTAGTTTCATATAATTCATTCCAATGCACCATCTAAAAAACACAAATTAGGTATATTTTCAATAGCAGTTTCAACATCTCTTTTTAAAACAGTTTTTCTTTTGCCATTCCCAAGATTTTTTCCAGCTTCCTTTGCTAAAAATTCAATGAACATTTCCTAAAAGAAGAAATACAAATAAGTTTGTATCAATAATGATGTGATAAAGATTTATATATAATAAACAATAATGAATTTAGTGACAAAGTTGCCATATGTGATAGTTGCCAGGTTACTCAATATTAACTGAAAATTGCGCAGGTTTAAAGGTCCCAATACACTGCGATGTTAAAGCATATGCCGATTTAATCGAAAAATTGCTGCTGCCACAGCCAACGCATGTTTTCGCTCCAAATAAAGGAGTGTATGGGTAACTCGTTCATACGATCTTACGTGCACGATTTTACTAGTGCGATTAAAATTGTAAGTTAACATCGCACTGTATTGGGGCCTTAAGTTCTTGGAACATTGTATGCATTAACTGAGAAAAATAATGTATTAAAAGGTTTTGTTTGTTTAGTCAATTTTCTTACTGTTGCTTTAGTAACAAGAAAAATAGAATCTTGTGATATCAGTGAACATTCTGGGTCTAATTTCATCATATTTTTAATTCGGGCTAAAGGTAAACGTAAGTATTTCCTCTGATTTGTATTATCTGACGGTACTTTTTGTGGAGATTCAAGTTCTGCATTGGTTTCATTAGAAATATTAGACAAATCTAAATCATCGGTTTCTTCCACATCCATTTTTATAAATTTTCTTTAAAATTATAGTTAAAGCTATATATTTACTCTGCTGTCAAAAAATTACAAACTTAGGTTACTTCTGTTTAAATTAAATGACTCGACACACTTACCTATCTAGCCAATCTTCTTTTTTTATAGTCACCTGATATAACAGTGACAAGTTAACTCTTCTTTTTCTTAATATCTCAAAAGGTTCCAAATGCTTATTATAACAAAGTCATACAAAACTTAATGAAAAGAAGCAGAAAAATAACCAATATTGTTTAGTAAACGTTTGGGTATTTATTTTAAGTAGATTTATGGTTTTATTATAAGAAGAATCCTAAAAGAAATTTTATTTTATAGCTTAATTATGGCTAAGCACCATCCTGACTTGATTTTCTGCAGAAAACAACCTGGTGTAGCTATAGGCAGATTGTGCGAAAAATGCGATGGTAAATGTGTTATTTGTGACTCTTATGTGAGACCCTGTACCCTAGTAAGAATATGTGATGAGTGCAACTATGGTTCATACCAAGGAAGATGTGTTATCTGTGGAGGTCCTGGAGTGTCAGATGCTTATTATTGTAAAGAATGTACGATTCAAGAAAAAGACCGAGATGGTTGTCCTAAAATTGTTAATTTGGGTAGTTCAAAGACTGATTTGTTTTATGAAAGAAAGAAGTATGGGTTTAAGAGACGTTAATTTTTATTTTTAAATATTGTAATTAAAATACATTATAAAGAATGCTTTTTTTATAATTTATAAATAAAACTAGTTTAAGAAGACACCTATTTCTTATTTCCTCCTACTTACTAAATTAAAAAAGCCTCCGAGAAAAGTGTAAAATTAAACCTCTTTGATCTTCTGCTTTCCTGATACAGAAATCTGAATTTGTTGAATTTTATGACTAAAAATGTTACCAATAAAAATTTAAAATTAAACCTACTCGAATTTCTGTTCTCCTGATGCAAAATCCGAATTTTTGTTAAATTTATGAATTAAGATTTCTTCGAGAAAAATATGAAATTAAACCTTCTCGCACTTCTACTCTCCTGATACAAAATCTGAATTTGTGTTAAATTTACGAATTACGATTTCTTCGAGAAAAATATGAAATTAAACCTTCTCGCACTTCTACTCTCCTGATACAAAATCTGAATATGTGTTAAATTTATGAATTACGATTTCTTCGAGAAAAATATGAAATTAAACCTTCTCGCACTTCTACTCTCCTGATACAAAATCTGAATTTGTGTTAAATTTACGAATTACGATTTCTTCGAGAAAAATATGAAATTAAACCTTCTCAAACTTCTACTCTCCTGATACAAAATCTGAATTTGTGTTAAATTTATGAATTACGATTTCTTCGAGAAAAATATGAAATTAAACCTTCTCGCACTTCTACTCTCCTGATACAAAATCTGAATTTGTGTTAAATTTACGAATTACGATTTCTTCGAGAAAAATATGAAATTAAACCTTCTCGCACTTCTACTCTCCTGATACAAAATCTGAATTTGTGTCAAATTTATGAATTACGATTTATTCGAGAAAAATATGAAATTAAACCTTCTCGCACTTCTACTCTCCTGATACAAAATCTGAATTTGTGTTAAATTTACGAATTACGATTTCTTCGAGAAAAATATGAAATTAAACCTTCTCGCACTTCTACTCTCCTGATACAAAATCTCAATTTGTGTTAAATTTACGAATTATGATTTCTTCGAGAAAAATATGAAATTAAACCTTCTCGCACTTCTACTCTCCTGATACAAAATCTGAATTGGTGTTAAATTTACGAATTATGATTTCTTCGAGAAAAGTATGAAATTAAACCTTCTCGCACTTCTACTCTCCTGATACAAAATCTGAATTTGTGTTAAATTTACGAATTACGATTTCTTCGAGAAAAATATGAAATTAAACCTTCTCGCACTTCTACTCTCCTGATACAAAATCTGAATTTGTGTCAAATTTATGAATTACGATTTATTCGAGAAAAATATGAAATTAAACCTTCTCGCACTTCTACTCTCCTGATACAAAATCTGAATTTGTGTTAAATTTACGAATTACGATTTCTTCGAGAAAAATATGAAATTAAACCTTCTCGCACTTCTACTCTCCTGATACAAAATCTGAATTTGTGTTAAATTTACGAATTATGATTTATTCGAGAAAAATATGAAATTAAACCTTCTCGCACTGCTACTCTCCTGATACAAAATCTGAATTTGTGTTAAATTTACGAATTATGATTTCTTCGAGAAAAATATGAAATTAAACCTTCTCGCACTTCTACTCTCCTGATACAAAATCTGAATTTGTGTTAAATTTACGAATTATGATTTCTTCGAGAAAAATATGAAATTAAACCTTCTCGCACTTCTACTCTCCTGATACAAAATCTGAATTTGTGTTAAATTTACGAATTACGATTTCTTCGAGAAAAATATGAAATTAAACCTTCTCGCACTTCTACTCTCCTGATACAAAATCTGAATTTGTGTTAAATTTATGAATTACGATTTCTTCAAGAAAAATATGAAATTTAACCTTCTCGCACTTCTACTCTCCTGATACAAAATCTGAATTTGTGTTAAATTTATGAATTACGATTTCTTCAAGAAAAATATGAAATTTAACCTTCTCGCACTTCTACTCTCCTGATACAAAATCTGAATTTGTGTTAAATTTACGAATTACGATTTCTTCGAGAAGAATATGAAATTAAACCTACTCGCACTTCTACTCTCCTGATACAAAATCTGAATTTGTGTTAAATTTATGGATTACGATTTCTTCGAGAAAAATATGAAATTAAACCTTCTCGCACTTCTACTCTCCAGATGCAAAATCTGAATTTGTGTTAAATTTAGGAATTACGATTTCTACGAGAAAAATATGAAATTAAACCTCCTCGCATTTCGCGCCAAAAAGTGAAAAAATGTCTTTCAAAAACTTTAAACGCAAATATCTCGAAAAGTTTTCTTACACACACGTTCTAGAAGAGCAAAAAAAGTTCAAACGCAAATTTCTTTTCAATTTCTCAAAATTTTAGGCAATGATAAATAAAACGAGCTTGTTATAAATTGTAATTTTATTATTAAATTATAATCAAACATTTAAATCACATAGAATACAAAAAATATATTGTCTTATCATAAAAAAAACAAACTAAATTAAAGCACAACTTTCCCAAAAGTCTCTAATAACGACAACCGACCTTCCTAAAATTTATTAAAATAAAAAAAATCATTAAAAACAAAAATTCACAGCTGAATTATTATCCACAGTTAACAATGCCACCCCTCATTTTATTCTATTATAGGCAACGGGATATACACAGTGATATTGTCGGCTTAAAAATGTTTTAGGCATATTTTAGGTTTAATGATGAAAAATCAAGATAATCCATATTTTCACAATCGAATGTCTACAATTGACCATATTTCACCTGAAGAAGATGAGGCATTTGTCGTTATGCCATTGGCACCACTTGCTGTCAATTTAATGTCACCTATCAATTGTTAATGACAATTCTTTGATATATATTTAAATATTTGAAGTATTTCAAATTTTTCAAGTTATTCTTGTTAAGTTTGGATGTTTGATAGGGTATGAGTATTGTTTCATTACTTTTATTATATATTTATTGATCCAAATGGTCCCTAAGACATCCAGGGGCAAAGTGTTCTGTGTCCCATTGCAGAAAATTTGAAATACTTTAAATATTTAAATATAAATAACAAAGAATTGACATTGGAATTGATAGGTGACATTAAATTGACAGCAAGTGGTGCCAACGGCATAACTAAAAATGCCTCATCTTTTTCAGGTGAAATATGGTCAATTAACCGAAATCTTCATTCGTTTCTTGAGCAATACCTGACAATACTGACATGTGACAGATGTAAAATTAAAAAAAAAATTTGGAAGATCTACAGTGACATTATTAACCAAATAAAAAATAATTTGAAAGATATTTCATTAAAACAAATTAAACTTTTTCTTTTTCTTCTTCTCCAAAGTGTTCATACTAGTTTCAGTCTCGTCTACGTCTTTATCTACATCTATTTTTTCCTTAGATTTGTTCTTCAATTTTTTCTTTTCCTTTTTCTTTTCTTTTTTGGACTTTTCCGTTTTGGGCTTCGATTTTTCCGACTGGCTGTCTCTGCTCAAAGTGAACAGATTGATGTGATTGGTAATGCTGTCGTCTTCTTCGGCTTCACGTACTCTGTCCTTTTCTAAACACTCCACTATTTCGTTTCGTCGTTCTACTATTTCCACTAATCTGAAAATAAAAATTGAAGAGTATTAAATAAAACTAGGAAAGAGGCCAAAGTTATTATAAAATTTAGAAATTATAAGTGACATTTTACATATTAGTAACACGATAAATTTTAAAGCCCAAAAAGTACAATTTGACATTAAAAGTGACATTTGACAGATGTTTAGCATAGGTCGAACCAATCTATTCAAGGAGTTAAAATATTATTAGCAAGAGATCATTTACCTCTGTATCAGTTCCTCCTCATGGGCTTTATCAGAATCGGTTTTGTTTGCTTCTGGTTGTATCATTAGGCATCTAATTTGATATTCTATGTCTGCGTGTTCTTCCTCGAGTCTCTGTTGTCTTCGCCTAAACGTTAAAACAAAATTCGTTGAAAATATTTAATAACTAAAACATACAATCATTTTTTTACTGAAAATATAAAGTGACATTTGACAACGTTAAATTACTATAGATTGTTACAAATGTCAATTGTCAGTAGGGGGTTTATATGACAGTCACAAAATTCGTAATCTTTAAACGAAGAAAGGAGGGAAGAAGTCTGTAGAGGAGATAAAGAAAAGTTGTTATAAATCACAATATAAATATAAATATAAATCTCAATGTTATTAAAGTATGATAAATAAATTACAAGTTAAAAACAATAACCTAGAACAGAGGTGTCCGGTTATTTCTTAGACAGCATTTGGTGCTACTGACACCTAATGGCAAAAATACGAACTATAATTGAAACCACGGCACTAATTTTAAACAATAAATAAATTGATCCGACGCGAAGTGTAAATAATATTGTAATACTTACAAATACATGAGTTCGGTCTGCTTTCTGAATAGCTCATTCTTTTCATTAACAAGTTCAAAAAGTTGAAGAATTAGGTCTTCTACTTCGATAGGTATATCGTCATCTACGAAAGAAATGGAAGAAAAGTTTATTTTCAATTGAATAAAATATTATTTCCTAAATTCTTACCTAGATTAGCAGAATCGGTATTTGGCGTACCCTCGCATTTTTCTCTAATGATCTGTTCCAACCTAACACCTTGCTTTTCTAAACCTTGCTGTTGTATTTCTATAAATTCCAGTTCCTTTTTAATTTCCGCCATAGGTAGACATTTTAGTGGTCGCCGTTGGGGAGGAACTGGTTTCGCAGGCGCTTGTCCTTTCTTCCTTTTCCATTTTCCGTACGTGCTTTTATTGAGAACTGATACCTTGTTTGGATCTTCAGTGTCTGAAATAAACAAGTTATTACTTGAGAAAATATCTAATTATTTGTGTTAATGGCTATAATTTTCATTCTTTTTAACTATTTTTTTATCCCATGGATTTTTTATAATCTGCGTTAGAAGAAAACAAGAGAAATGAAGAAAAAAGATGAGGTTTAGAAAGAAAGCTTCCAATTTACATATTAAACCAAGAACAGAAGATTATGTTAAAAAGGTAAAAAGAAAAAAAAAAGAAGATGAGGTCAACAACAGAAGAATGGCATAGGTAAAAGCCAGCAGAGGAAAACAATAGAAATAAAGAATAGAATGGAAGATGAGGTAAAGCGCCTATAAGAACGTTTCCGATTCATATATTAAAGCAATTCCAGAAGAATTTGAAGAAGAGAAGATAGGGTTTGTGTTTAGGAAGAACGTTTTCGATTTACATATTAAAACAAAGCTGATAAAGATAGACAAAATATCCGATAAAGCTAGAAAAAAGGAGACAGTAGGGACTGAATGAAAAGAAGATGAAGAGAAAATGAAGAATATTATTTTCCAAAATATAATTTTTTACTTTGTCTTATTATTTAAAGCCAACCAAAAAGTTAAGGTTTTTATAAGAGATTTGCAAAATATAAACCTGGTTTGCCATGAGGATTGCACCTAACTTCATAGTTAATCTTTTACAAAGCATAAACTTACTTTGTAAATTCCTGTTGGCTTCATCCTTGCCAGTTTTCTCTTGATTTAAGTCATCTTGATTTGCTGATTCTTTAGGTAATTTCGTGGACGATTTTTCTTCGTTTTTATCGGGAGGATTGGGCGTGGAGGTAAAATTCGGTGGCGGTGGAGCTCTTCTGTCTTTCCTGAATTTTGGAGTAGATTTCGGTGAGTGTGGCTAAACAAAAGTATAATTTAAAATTAAATAAAACATTTATTGGTGTCATCTGACCAAAACCGTACAATAAAGTCAAGGAAATATGGCCATAAAATTAATTAATAAACATTGTTCCTATTAATAATTATAATTTATAATGCATACTGCATATTAAAAGATAATTAGCGGTATTATAAAAATGGTTAAAGAATTTTTATACAGTGAAGGTCAAAATGTTTTATTCGAGCAAATCTACGAAAATCAACTTACCACACTATGAGATGGCGTAGAGGCTACAGAACTACTATTCGATCCAATCGAAATTCCGGGTATAGGAGGTTTTGGGGCTGGTCTCTTCTTTCTAGCACTTCCATAGTGACTATCACTAGATATCGACGAGTTGGAACCTCCAAAATTGTGGCTGGATATCGATAAGCTGTTTGGTTCCCTGGGTTTTAATTCTGATAGACGACTTGAAGTCCTGGTGACACGATATTTTAACATTTTTATGTGTTTGAATTTGGTTTTATCGATTTTATTTTATTTCTGGCAACATTAATTAAACAAAGTACTAGAGCTAGTCAAATTAATCTTGTCATTTGATGCCCGGATGCCTCAGGGCAAAAGCAAAGATCGACTGTGTTTACGCATCTTGTCTGGGGATGTAACAAGCCGTCCGAAACAAAAATTCTTCAGAAATAAAAGAAACAAAAGATAGGGCAAGGTGGTTTTTGTTAAATTATACCGAGTGACCCATTTTTGTTACATTTTTAGATTCGCCATTAAATTGTTTCTTAGACTTATCTGTAATAGTTTTTGTGTCAAAATAGCGTCGTGCAGAGATCCACAAACAAATTCA
Source organism: Crepidodera aurea (assembly GCA_949320105.2). Lineage (NCBI taxonomy): Eukaryota > Metazoa > Arthropoda > Insecta > Coleoptera > Chrysomelidae > Crepidodera > Crepidodera aurea. Next base: position 15,938,074 of record OX439477.1, on the reverse strand, counting down.
TAAATTCAGAACTATTCAAGATAACTTAATCAACTTTTTTCCAGTCGATTCCTTAAGCTTTAGCGCACCTTTTGAGATGTAGGCGAACTCGGAGTCGATGTTCTATCGCCTACTACGATTTTTTGAAAATGACAAAATAGAAATAGCAATAACTCGATTTTTTCAAATGCATCACCCTATATTTTTTAAGAGCATTTTGCTGATATAGGATTTGTGGGGTCTACTTTGTAAAAGTTGCGAGATATATTGCAATGAAATGTTGACGGTTTGTTGATTTTTAATATTTTGAAATATATATGAAAAGCTAATTTAACATTACTTTGGCGAATCCTTAAGATTAATTTGATTAGCTGCACAGTGATTTATTTTTAAATGTTTAAAACGTAAAAAATGGCTACTGTATCATTGATCAAGACCTACATAATATACAGGGAGAATCAAGAAGAACTACACAAAAATAATACAAGATTAATAAGTTTGTAGCAAGAACGTCAATTTAAAATTTAGAATTCAACGGTAAATTTTTTTTATTGAATTTTAAACTCAGTTAAATACTTGTCATCTGTCATTTGTCAATTGTCAACATCAATCTTACCTATCAACCTATCAATAACGTCAATTTAAAATTTAGAATTCAACGGTAATTTTTTTTATTGAATATTAAACTCAGTTAAATACTTGTCATCTGTCATTTGTCAATTGTCAAAATCAATCTTACCTATCAACCATATTAAGCCTATTTAACCTCAGAAAACCAACACAGTATTGACATTTAAAACACTCTCAAATGACTAAATGATTTTATCCAGTACGTAATTATTTTTAAAATTCAAACACCATGAATTATGCATATTTGTTTTTTTATAACAAAACATCACGTTTTTCGGTTTCCGGTAGCAAAAAAAAAACCGGAAATTATGCAAAATTTAGACTCTTTGAATACCATAATAACAACTAAATGTGCGAAGAAATGAAACCAAACATGTAAATTACAATCTTTTTGTACTTATCTCCTCATTATCCACAAATAATCTTTAGAATTACAAAATATAAACACCTCGTTATCAAATTATAAATTTGCAAATGGGCACACACGATACAGCGGCCATTTTCAGCGTATAAACAACCGCAGAAATTGTTGTCACTTAACTGAGGATAACTCAAAACGGTGTATTCAATTAGTGAGTCACTACAATAAAAAGTATAACGTTACACACAAAAGGGAAGAGTTGTTTTTCCCGTTTTTTTTTTCAACAACTATTTGATGTATTAGCAAATTAATCACCCGGTGGTTACTAGTAAATCATGTGCCTCAGATTGTTAAAGTAGTGTAGTACCGATGATGCCGGTATATGCACTTAGACTACTAGATGTACTTTGTTTTTGTTTTGTGTAATTGCTGTTATTTATTAGTCTGTGGGCCGAGTTGAACTTTCTGATTATCGAGTTTATGTAAGCAAATGTAGTAGGGAATCTAGACCGAGTAAAATCTGGTTTGTAGTTAATGTATAGTAGGAAAATTTTGTACCGGTATTAGCCCTCCATCCCTACACTTCTATGGGTCGTAGTCTATATTTTTTAATTATTTTTTCTCGCTTGTTTTGAAGTTTATTTGAAAAAACTTGTACATCACCCAACGACTCGATCAAACGTGAATTTGAATATAAACAATTATTTTCTGTAAATTTATAGAATTAGAAAAATCCTCCGAAAAAGTTGCAAAATATTCGAATAAAAAATCAATGTTTTCAATACCATTTGCAGAAGCTCAATTATTAAATTTATTAAATAAACAAAAGTCCTCAGGGGCAACTCTATGCATGCGAGTAATACGATGTATGGCAAACATTTCACAAAGTAATTCCTATAAACCATATTTTAAAAATTATGGAATAGTCCCACTTCCATCTTTGTACGTTTTTGAAATTTAGATTTATAATATTCCCGTTTATTTTATTAAAATTTAATTAATCTCTATACATTTTTCATTGAATTCTAAAAAAAGGACCATTAAGTACCATCCTGTATATACAGTATGTCTCAGTAAGTTGGAACCATATGGGAAACTTTTTTATTATTAATTTTAGGAAAAAAAGTTATTCTTTATAAAAAGTTCTGCATGTTTCAAAATGTAAAATAGGATCATCAGATATCAAATTTTCTTAGTCGTATACGAGATTTGTCAAAAAATTAGAATTTTGCTCAAGAGAAAAGTACCTTTATTTTTGAAGTATGAAAAAGAAGTTATTAAAAAAATTTGTTTATAAGGACATTTTACGTCAACATACCGATTTTGAACAAGATATTCCAACTTTAAGAAACTTTTTATTTTTAATATTTTTTGATACACCCCCGTAACTGACAATTGTGAATTCATTGAAAAATTAAATCAATATTAAAAGAATTTTTCATTTGTTGTCAACTTTTTCAGGCATACTAACCACACCATCGAACAATATTAACAAAATGATGAATTAAAAATTATTAGTTACGGGGGTGTATCAAAAAATGTTAAAAATGAAAAAAAATTTAAAGTTGGAATATCTTCTTCAAAATCGCTATGTTGACGTAGAATGTCATTAGAAACAAATTTTTTTAATAACTTTTTTTCATATTTCAAAAATAAAGGTACTTTACTCTTGAGCAAAATTCAAATTTTTTAACAAATCCCGTATACGATAAATTTTATATCTGATGGTTACATTTTAGGTTTTAGACCATGCGCAACTTTTTATAAAGAATAACTTTTTTTCCTAAAATTAATAATAAAAAAGTTTCCCAACTTACTGAGACATACTGTATAAAAAAATTAAATCAGTTTCTACTTAACTATACCACCATTCTCCACGGAGTACGCTTCTTGCATTACATATATTACAGGAAAGAAGATGAAACTCCCTTATTATTAAGCTCAGCTCCGACATGAACGATCTAATGATACCCTATCGGATCAAGACTACAATTTACCTACATAGATAAACACCAATCACGGTTATTGTGGGGATTGCGATAGTAAGTGAGCCGAGGTATGTATGTAAGTAATTCTTTAAGAAATCTTACAGTTTCGACTGAAACTGACCAGATTTAACTAGCGTGGATCAGAGGATCACCAAAACAGAAAGTTTATATCAGAAGTCCACAAATATAAATTTTATATTGTGTATTATAATCTACAGTTTTCTATAGTCACTAACACTACCTGCATAAAAAATATTGATTTCAACGAACACAAAATAAAATCTTTGAAAATTAAAACTTACAATTTCATAATTTATTTCAAATTTAGCGCTCAACGTGGGGCCCTAAAATAAAATTGTAAGTTATAATTTAAAAAAAAATGGATTTAAGAGATGAAAAAAAAAACAGGATTAAGAGGACAACAAGAAGAAGACTAAAGGAGTATAAATGGACAGGATGTAATGGAAGAGCAAGAAACAATTATTATACAACAAGATTTAAATGAAGAACAAGGGGTAGATCATGTTGCAGAGGTAGCAGAAATGAATGTTAGGGGAATGGGAGACATAATGTCTGAAAGAAGTAGTCCTATGATGTTTTAATAAAAATGATGACTGATATGAGAAAGGAAATAATAATAAAAACAAACAAGAAATGGAACGTATAGAAAATAGAATAGAAGAAATAACACAAGACTTAATCTATACAGATAAAAACATAGAAGAAACAAGGAAAGATATTAGAAGAGAAATGATTGAAAGAATAACAGAGGCAGAAGAGTTACAGGAGCAGAAAATTAAGAAAGTAATAGAAACGGAGTGTGTTGAAGAAATATGTCAAATAAAAGAGGATGCAATTTGTTGAATTAACTAATATAAATAAATTCGGTTGGTCGGTTTGGTTTTCCCGTCAGGAATTGAGTTCTTGAATTAATAAGTAATTTCAAGGAATATAAAAAACTCACCTAGTATCTCTCGGAAACGGTACAGGTTTTTTCGTCACCTCTTCAGGTTTCTCGTCATCGTCACTCCAAGGAGAAAGACTGAATTTAGGAGCGCTAATTTTCTTTCTCCTGGTGGCCGGTACAGGAGGTTTGTCATCATCTTCATCATCGGATTCAAACGGATTCAAAGATATTCTTTGTATCATCGTTGGATTGTCATGCACTGATCTAGCAGCAGAAGCATCGATGCATTTCTTTTTAAATCTAGGGCTAGGTATAGGTTTCCTCAGAAGTGCTTCTAGATCTTCTTCATCATCGTCATCATCATCATCGCTGCCAAACGGGTTTAGAGATGCTTTAGGTGGAGATACTTCTACTTCATCGTCAAAGGGATTTAAGTCTTCGGGATAACTTTCGATTTTTTCTAAAACCGGTCTAAATTCTGATTTTCGAGGAGATTTCCCTTCGATTATCTCATTTTTCGGTTCTGGTTCTTTATCTATTCTATCTTTAACTAAATTATTTACAGCTTCAACTGGTTTATGCTCAGATACCTTAACACTATGGTTAACCGTTTCAACGACTTTTTCTTCCTCTAAATTATCTTTATAACTGACACTTTCGATATTTTCTTCAGTCTTTGATTCTAATTCAAATGAACCTTTTACATTAAAGTTCGTCGTTTCAGCTGTTTCGTTAGTATCTTCAGCTGGTTCTTCATCAATAAAAGAAATATCATTTGGTTCTGAATGAGAAGAAAGAATTTTAGAGTCCTCATTTTGTTGTGACGTATCCTGAAGAGGAACATCATTTTCTTGCGGTTCAAAAGGTTCAATCTTAGAAGTATGACTTTTTGATTCTTTGTCTGTTTCTTCGAAGGACTCCATTTGGGAGAAATTGCTAGGTTCTGACGTTTCATCGAGATAAGAACCAGTTTTGGAGAAATTGCTGTGCTCTGAAGAATCTTGAAGGGAAATTATAGTTGTATTAATAGCTTCTATTGCTTCATCTATTTTTGACGTACTATCCTCTATGGAATCATCAATAATTATGATATTTTCTTTAGATTCATTAGATGATGGTATACTATGGTCTAGAGAAGTGTCTGATATGGTGATTATACTAGTATCTTGATTTTCAACTACGTTATTATCACCTCGATCTAGCTTTAAAGATATGGAAGTGGTGAATTGTTTTTTAAGCAAGTGTTCGCTATTAGGAAAATCTTTGCCACTACTAGCTTTTGACTCTTGGTCTTCGCTGTGCTTGGTATCTTCTTTAATTTCACTTACTACACGTTTAATACTAATTGGAATGGATGCGTTAGGCGACAGAGGCACTTTTTTGCTATTTACATCAGCCTTTAGATCATTTTCGAATAAACGCATTCGACTTTTTACTACAGACTCTTTGGTAACGACATTCTGAGATTCTAGATTGCCACTAAAACTATTTATAACACTAACGTCTTTACTTGGAAAACCACTATCGTACTGAATACTGTTCTGCGCACTTATCACTGGTAGTTGAGTTACTGGTAGATCTGGAGGTTTAGCATCTTCCTTACTGGATGTTTCCTCATTACCGGAGTCACTGGATTCTACTATCTGGCTTTGAAAGAAGTTCGATCTTGCCGAATCGAATTCCCTAGTTAAAGTTTGCACTTTTTCGATGTCGGCGTTTTCCAGCGCCGTTTCGAACATTGCACTAAACTCATCAGGTTCATTGCTGACTATTTTTAAGTTTGCAGTCTTCTCTTCATCGCTCATGCTGCGCTGCAGCACAGCATTCTGCGCTGACGATTTGGACATGACTTTTTCTTCATCGGGACATATTTCGCAGCAATATTCGTTATTTTCTGTTTCGTAATAGTTCGCTATGGTTAGTTGACTACTACAACGTGCGCAGCGGAAGCAGGTCCTGTGGAATAGCGATTTTCCAACGTTGAATCGTTCGGCTATGAAAACTGGTAGGCCGCACTTGGTACAAGGTTCTCGACGGAGATTCGTACCTGTAAGGGCCACCTGTAAAAAAAGTTTGGTGAAAATATTTGAATGATTTTTCTTTACAAAAATGTAAATAAAAAAATTCAAAATACATGCATGACCAAATTATGATTTGATTTTTTTTACCTTTAACAAAAAATTTCAGGTTTGTATTGCCCGATAATGTCCAAACTTTCTTCCTATGGAAAAAATAAACAGTGTGGGTTAAAAAAAAGCTGAAGCTCCAACAATGTCTTGCGAATTTTTGTGCAATGTAACTACTTTACTTACTTGACGCGGTTTTTATTCCTTTGTTAGATTTAGAGTAATTCTACTTGTTTTTTGTCATAGTTTATCAGTTTTTTTTATTTAAAACGATAAAAATAATTAAAACAAATAGTCACTTTGCGTTCTATATCAAATTTGTAACAACATTTTTAACATATTGATGATATTTTCGTCACATTCATTCATTGTCTCGAACGTCACTAGAATTATTTTAAAAATAAATCGTATCAGTAAAATACTTTATTATCATAGTTACGCTATCAATAAACAGGGTCATAACTCACTTGGGATATTAGAGGTGCCTTAATTTCCCGTTGTCAGGCTTAATTCCCGTTGTTAGGATATTTTGACGTCAGTGTTTCATTATATTTAGTGAATATCATTGCTGCTTATTTTATTAAAATCGATCAGAAATAAAATAAACTATGTACCTCGGGATGCAAACTTTGCCTTCGGGAATTAAGGCCTTATAATTCCCTGGATACATAAATTACTATAACAAAAATTTGAAGTATGTATTTTGTTGAAAAATACTAAAAAATAAAATAAATTTGTGACCGCTTTCCTAATAAAAGTTTATTGTACTAAAAAAAAAAAACGATATCTCGCAGTACCTATGAAAAAAAATTAGTCAAGTGGTCACTTATAAATCTTCTGAAATATGAATGTTACAATGCGGAACAATCTACATAAATTATGCAGTAAATCTATTCTATTTCTACTATATACAAGACGTTTTACAAAGGATGACTACAATCGGTTTCTGTTTGAAGTAATATGATTTTGCTGAAAACAATTTGATTGCTCTTTCTAGAACACCTTGTATGCATGCTACTACAATTAATATTTTCATGCTTAGAATTAAGAATACAGAAAGATCAAGAAAGAAATAAGAATGCCGGCACCTAAAAATATTTTAATATTGGAGATAAAAGCGTTTATTAATTATTAATAGTTGTGTTCAATATTATTTGGTGTCTTTTCTTATTGGAATAACATATTGACTTGCTGTGATATGTTTAAAAAAAAAACAACTGATTTTTGTGTTACAATGTCAAAATAATTATAATTTTTGTTTGAAATTTGACATTTCTTACACTTGTGTTTTAGTGTATTCTATATTACACTGATAGAACCGATCAGCTATTCGCAACTTTCAAATTCAATGAAAAAGTGGTTTAGTTTATCATAACTCAACACTTTGTGTTTATAAATTCTACATGTTATTTTGCTTCGAAAAGTATTGTGTATATTTTATTTATTTTAGTACTTCTTACACTATACAAATGCAATGAAACGCGTTTTTTTAAAATTGTGTAGCTCGGTACTACACTTTCTAACACAACCTCCATTGGAATTGACAAACTATAAAACTATAAGTAGAATTAGTATTTTTTTCGGACTCTTAGGCCTCTTTTATGCACGCGTTTTTTGTCGCTTGCCGCCGAGCGACAGAAAACGCGGCGTTTTCTAAAAGCACGTTGTTAAATGTGCGCTTTTATGCATCGACGTCAATCAGCCACTCCCCGCCTGTGTCGCGGCGTTCTCAAATCCTGTCGCGTGGAATTACAAAACGAGTCGCGACAGACGTTTTAAACTACATTGATTTCAATTGGTGCTTTTATGCAGCGCGTGTTATTATCGCTGCTGCCAATATTTATAGGTCATACCAGCAAGTTCTCAGATGGAATCAGAGGATTCCATTATGTCCCAAGTAGAATCGATATTATCATTGCTTTAAAATAAATGTGTCTCTACACTATTATATTATACTTATTTTCTCAATATTGGTCTACTTTTGTTTGTACTTACCTTGACGTCATTATCAACATTTCCCCTGGTTCAAATATAAAAACGCCGCGTTTTCTGTCTAAATTTTAATTTTATTTTGTTATCTTGCAGAATTATGTAAATAGTAAATAGATAAAAAAATTCCATCCCCCAAAAATATACAAAATATATAAAAAGTACATTTGAAATTAAATTTGCAGCCACAACCAAACCCACACTGTTTATATCTCTATTCGTATTGTCTGTGCAACTATTCACAAAGAAGGTGACAAAGAAAAATTAGACAAAAAAATATACTTTACAAAGGTGTCTAACAAAACAGTAAGCGGCTCAATGTTTAAAAAACTTCTGAAGTAGGTGAAAAACTTTTACCGAAATGCCAGTATCGAATTTTCTCAAAAATTTGGTCAAAATACAAAAACATTAAACTATAAATAATGTTCTGTTAACTCTTAGGGGCTAGGTGGATACAAAACTGTCCCACCTTTTCGATATTTAAAGATGCACGGTGGGACAATTTCTATATCACCTCAAACAGTTCAAATTACGTAGCTAATAAAGGTTAACATTTTATACCAAATAACAAAATCGCGCACGATGACAACAAAGATTTATTTACGTCAAAATATGTTGTATGTATGGCTTACTTTTGAAAGCATTTTTTTATTATATTTTTCTGTGCAACTCGAGGTTTTCTTGTTGACAAAATTATGTACAGGGTGTCCCAAATTGGTGTGTTTTGCAGGGTATCTCGTAAACTAGAAGAGATAGAAGAAAAGCAGTTAAGATGTTATGACTTCTTTTTTTGTTAAAGTAACGATATCCTAATTAAATCTTTAGTAACTCCCTGCAGTTGGAAGATACAGGGCGATTATTGAAAACTGTCGAAAACTACAAGGTACTATAACTTCTTAATTAAGAAAAATATAAAAAAACGTTATAAAAACTGTTGATAGATATAATATTAAAGAGTTCAGTGGCGCACAGATTATTTTTTTTAGGGGGCTCACTAAGGAAATATAATGCAAACTTGTTTTTTTAAATGGAACACCCTGTATATTTTGACGTTTTTCATTGCCTTTTTTATCTCATTCACCTGATATGACATATTATATATCTATTTTCAATGGTTGGAGCTACAGTGCAAATAAACCATTTTGGATGTTATCAGGTGAAACACTCTTAAAAAATTGAACACTCAGTAACGAAATTTAACATTTTATTATAAGGATACTGATGTGTGACAATTTTATTTATCAAAATTATAATTAATAAAAAATAAAACCAGATTAAAAAAATAAAAACAATAAACTTATGAAACAACAAGAAACATTGTAACAACTAATCTACCTATAACTAATTTTATTAGAATGTGAAAATTACATTAAATGTTCAAAATGTCCTCCGTTTTGTTGTAGTAATAATTGACATCTTTTTCTTACTGATCTTACACAATTGAGTATGTGCACTGGCTTTATTTTTCTAAATGCGGCATGAATATTTTGTAATAAATCTTCCCTACTCTCGAAGTTAGTCTTGTAAATATTATTTTATGATTTTATTTTTGGTAATGCTGAATTGGTTGGAGATTATTTAAACGAAAAACTTTTTAATCGATGAAAACGGAGAGCATTTTGAACATTTAATGTAATTTTTACATTCTAATAAAATTAGTTATAGGTAGATTAGTTGTTACAATGTTTCTTGTTGTTTCATAAGTTTATTGTTTTTATTTTTTTAATCTGGTTTTATTTTTTATTAATTATAATTTTGATAAATAAAATTGTCACACATCAGTATCCTTATAATAAAATGTTAAATTTCGTTACTGAGTGTTCAATTTTTTAAGGGTGTTTCACCTGATAACATCCATAAATGGTTTATTTGCACTGTAGCTCCAACCATTGAAAATAGATATATAATATGTCATATCAGGTGAATGAGAATTAAAAAAGGAAACGAAAAACGTCAAAATATACAGGGTGTCCCATTTAAAAAACATAAGTTTGCATTATATTTCCTTAGTGAGCCCCCTAAAAAAATAATCTGTGCGCCACTGAACTCTTTAATATTATATCTATCAAAAGTTTTTATAACGTTTTTTTATATTTTTCTTAATTAAGAAGTTATAGTACCTTGTAGTTTTCGACAGTTTTCAATAATCGCCCTGTATCTTCCAACTGCAGGGAGTTACTAAAGATTTAATTAGGCTATCGTTACTTTAACAAAAAAAGAAGTCATAACATCTTAACTGCTTTTCTTCTATCTCTTCTAGTTTACGAGATACCCTGCAAAACACACCAATTTGGGACACCCTGTACTTCAAAGGGTTGATAGGCATCGATCATGATATGAAATAAAGTTTATTTCAGTTTCAGGAATCAAGATATTATTCTTTCTAGACCTACTTGACTTGATATTGTGCCGTGATCTATGTTATAATTTCCAATTAAGTTTTATATAGGGTGTTTCTTAGGTAAATGTATAAACATTAATTGCAAATGGGGGACACGTAGGTGATTTTAAATAATCTATTGTTAAAGGCTCTCCGAGATACTGAATAATGTATCGATTTTTTTCCAATTTGTTGTTTCGAGTTTGGAACCAACTTGTATATATTTTTTATTAATGGTAGAGTTATTGTTGCGTTTGAACGTCATCCTCATCCAACAATTCGGCGTCTTCAAACTTTTTCGGTCTACTTCCACGTTTTTCGTTTCTCACTTTCAATTCGCCACTTTTAAATTTTTTAAACCACTTAACGCACTGTCGTTCACTAAAAGCTTGATTGACAACGAGAGCAAATTCCGATATTGTTTTGAAATTCACGATTACATTTATCAACGAAACATCCTGTATAGTATCTTGAAGGCAACCAGAAATTAATAATCTATTGGATATTTTTTCTTCGGTAAAAAGCAGAATAGATAAAAATCGAGCCAAAATATAATTTCAAAGATTAAAATAAAAGCAACTCGTAAATCTTAATAACTTAAATTTTGTGACATATACAGTGTGTCCAATTAAGTCGGGACCATATGGGAAACTTTTTTATTCTTAGTTTTATGAAAAAAGTTATTCTTTATAAAAAGTTGTGCATGGTCTAAAAACTAAAATACAACTATCAGATATCAAATTTGTTTAGTCGTATACAAGGTTTGTCAAAAAATATGAATTTTGCTCAAGAGTAAAGTAAGTACCATTATTTTTGAAATATGAAAAAAAAGTTATTAAAAAAACTTGTTTCTAATGACATTTTACGTCAACATACAGATTTTGAACAAGATATTCCTTCATATACTTCAAAAATAAAGGTACTTTTCTCTTGAGCAAAATTCATATTTTTTGACAAACCTCGTATAGGACTAAATAAATTTGATATCTGATGGTTGCGTTTTAGGTTTTAGACCATTCACGACTTTTTATCAAAAATAACTTTTTTCCTAAAACAAATAATAAAAAAGTTTTCCATTTCTGAATTAAAAAGGAATATAAAAGTTCATCGAATTATTTCACTTCCACGGGCCACCCTATATAATAATTTCTAACACAATTACGTGTCACTATTGCGTGAATGTGAAAATTCTGTGCTACTTACACTCGAATCTCGATTTCTATCCATTTGAATTATAAGACACCTCGTATAAGTACAATTACTACCATGCAATAAGCTTAACAAGTTGTTAAATTTCAAACCAATGATGATACATGCAAAAGTCTACTGGTTATATACAGGGTGATTCAATAAATATTCAAAATATTATGCATTCTGAAAATGGTCCAAGAAACAAAATAAATAAAATCAAAGGATGGAATTTGTTGATATAATCTATTTAAAAAATTTATTAGAGATTTTGTCGTGACTAAACTTGTAATTAATAGTCACAAAGTACACACATAATTTCCAAAAATATCAATAAATCAATGTTAACTTGCTGCTCATTACTTCTCTATCTCCGTAAAAAACAATAAAGACGCTTATGTACTACTGTCATCATAACTCCCTTTTCCCCGAACTTTGCTGTAATTTTTTTGTGTTCCCAGATGTAAAAACTAATACACAAAAAGTGGTATTTTGACATCTTCTTAACAAATTAATCGAATTTTTGAAATTACAAGCCCGCCTAACCCCTTTAGCCTCAAAATAATTGTTAATTGAATCATTCTGTATTAGTGTGAGAGAAATGTAAAAGCAATAAAGCATTCAATGTCTTTATTAAGTTGCCAAACGAAATTACATGAAAATACAAAATGTCCATTAAGAGGTTCGACTCAATTTTAGATAGGAATTGTAATAGTTTAGGAGAAATTTGTTTTGGTCAGATAAGAAGACATTTTTTGAATCTCTATTAGATTTTTAATAATTTGAAATATTGACTTTTTACCTATTTAAATTGATACCGATCCTCTTAATTTCTTATGAAACGAATCTGTTTTAAATTAAAAAAAAAAACTAAACCTGTGAAAGATTAGTTAAAGAAGAAGGTAGAAAAATTAAAAGGCTAGTAAAAACTACAGAAAAAATATTTTCATATTTAAAATTTAGATATTGTTAATATCTTATATTTAGTTTTTTGGCACAATTGAAGGTTTTAAATGAGTAACTTCATCTGTGGTATAGAAAGTTCAAATCTTTTTGATTTATGATTGATAGAAAAATGACTATGACACAAATGAACGAAAACATCACAACGCATTGCACAAAAATACACAAAATATAGAAATAAAAAAAAAAGATTAAAAAGCACCTTTATTTCATAATACATATATATTTAAAATAGTATCTGAGATAATTTTGCCTTTCCTCTTTTAAAACATATAACAAACAAATGAATGAATCAAACAGATTAGTGTTAACTTACCTTGGTAGGTGGACTTGTAGAAGCTGGTGATACAATACCGTGATCGGTGGAAGACTGTGGTCTTTTTGGAGCAATTCTTGCTGGGGAAGCACCTGCAACAAATAATTTCATTTTTACTATACTATATTTGCAAATAGCCTAGTCCAAAGATAGCCCTGTATAGGTCAAATTCTATTTTTTTACATTTTATATTGAAATCGACGAAACCACTCCATCAATGCAACACCCTGTATATATCGAAATAACAGGGTTAACTAGAGCTTTAAATATTTTCAAAGGTAATACCACGAGTCCTCCAAATTTTATCGATTAAATTTTTGGTTTTCACGAAAACGGCTTTATTTGGAAAAACCACGAAAACAAACTGATTTTATCTTAAATCAGTTTGTTTGAGTATTTGAAAGGATTATTTTTTGAATCATTTTGTATTAAAAACAGAGAACATAGTCATTTATGCAAAAGACACTTTACACACAAATATTGAAAATTTTCTTTACCAATTTAAATTGAAACCTGTGCTGTTATAGTTTTACATACAGGGCCACCAAGGCGATTTTTTGACTGGCTACCCCGCGAAACGGCGCCGTAAATAAAAGCGAAGAAGAAGAATGAAATGAAGTCTTTCTTAATTTAATTAATTTTAAGTTTAGTGTTAAAGTGAGGTATGTAAAAATGTTAAAGGCGTTTTGAAATAAACTAATAAAAACAGGTTAGTTTACAAATACATTTTGAAATTTGGTTATTAACATAGATTTGCAATACATTTTAGTATAATAATAATTGATAAATGTTTACATTTGACATCTCAAAAAAGGTAAACACAGTTTAATCAAAAAACAAAAACGACGAAGCGGTTTTATCAGTATAAAACACAATGATTGGTTAGGATCCTGAGCTGTTATTGGCTGAAACCACAAAATCTGACTGTATTGACAGATGAAAAAAATAATCAGTACTAAATAATATTATTATTGCCTATTTTAGTAAGAATGCTGTAATCTAAACAATTAACGAACACAGATTCTTTAACTCTAAAAAAATAATCATTTGTTATCCGTATGGACACGAGACATGTTTTGCGGCTTCTTTAATTTTTTCACTGATAAATATCGTCTTATTTTTATTGATACTAATGAGTTTTTTTACCATATTATCATTAATTTGTGAAATACAGCTTAAAAAGTATAATTATTATTTATTTTTAAAATCACAATATTTTCTAATCCATTGTTTCCAGACCTAAGAAGGAGTGATTTGTATTTGAAGTATATAAAATTATAATTTTCGCTTCTTACCTAGACAATTTTGCAGCAAATTTTGTTCGAATGATATAAAATCTACCGGTCAACTGAAATATGTTGATAAAACATCTCTCGCTCTGTAAACCAAACAACCGGATATATGGAGAGATAATGGGACTTTTGATCCATTATGTTCTTTAATCGTAATAACCCATTTCAACACCGGATATTTTGAAATTCGTTGTAATTTGGTGTCCTTCCAATACGTGAAATATGGAAATATAGGAATCTACCTACGCCCGAATTGGCAGAATGCCAAACTATGTCAAGTATTATATCAAGTTCAAGAACGAATTTCGTAATGTCGACACTAGAATTGGTTTTAAATTATATTAAAAACACTGTTATTTGGATAACTGGTGCATTCAATATTAAAACTCAGTTAACTAAAAAAAAAGAATTGTAGCTAACAAGGCGCTCGTTATTTGAAGTTAAATTAACTTGTCTCTTTAACTTCAGAAATAATGAGAATCACGAGTTGGGTCCAGAAAAATAATTCATAATTCAGATTGCTCATTCCATAAAGACGAATTAAGTTCATAGTCGGTTAATTTTAAGTTTTAAAAAACGATGCTATACAAATTAAGCATAAATTAACTTAAATATTAAGAGCATTCACTACCTTGGTGAAACTGGCTGTGCTTTCTCATGTCCCAGAAATTTTTTTCAGTGAAAACCGTTTATCACAAAAAAAAGTCTCATTTTTTGTAATTCCGGAAAGTCAATGATTTCCTTCTACGTTAAAAAAATGGAATGAACCTACACAATCGTAAAAATAATGACTTTCCGCTATTCTTATATACCACCTGATTAGCAAAAAAATAACAAATTTCATGAAATATTTTCTGTTTTTGAATAAAAACGCAGCCAAGATTTGAAAATCTTCATCTGGTTTATGCTGCCACCTTTCCTAAGTTTGTAGAATTCAAACATTCTTGGATAGAAATGAAACGCCGCATATTGTCATTATTACTACGCGACCTAGTTTCGAGAACAATATTTGTCGCTGTCTTTGTTTAAGGCCTACTCTACCCGAATTACATGATCGTCGCCTTATGTCTCGGTGTGTCTCAGATTAATATACAATCCTATTAGTTTAATTTTAACCCTTTTTCAGGGGCGTCCCACAAATTATTTTGGATTTTATTGATCGGTGTGGTAGAACTTTCTTACTTTCTTGTTTTAACTTTATTTAAGGTTTTAAAGTTAGTACTTTTTTGAAATTTATTAGTTTTTAAACTTTTTTTAATTATATTTTATTAAATTTGAGTGTTGGAGAAAGTCTCCAACACGTTGATTTTAATTAATTTAAAATAAATACAACCTCACAATTATCGGGAAAATCGCTGAAACCCGTTTTTAATTTTTTCTCCGCTAAAATATGTTTTTTATGAAACTTTAAGTAAGCTGTAATTTTTTCAGAGCAAAATATTTATTTTTCGATTTTATACGAATTTAAATTAAAAAAGCCTAATTTTCAATCGAAAAAATTATTTTACAAATTTTCATTTTTTAACCTTTATCAGTGCTCATTTACTTCGTGGAAACCTCGACTTTAAGATGGCGTGAAAAAAATATATGTAATAGATATGGAAAAATTAGTTTTTTTTAAATTTAAGTTCGTATGGGGATAAAAATACGTATCTAGGTGTAAAGTGAGTTAGTGTGGTGAAGGGGATAATTAGGGCAATTGTTGATTGGTGTTGTGAGTCATACAGTTGAACAAAATTATGGTCCGAAAAACAGAAAGGGAGAGAACAGTAAACGAGAAAAATGCTTGAGTACCAAAAGATTGTCCCGACGCCGACGTCGAGTAATGTTAAGGTCGGAATTTGATTATTTTTAAAATTTTTATAATGCAGTTTGTTTTGACAGAAAAAAAAATAGTTTCCTGGATTCATTATAATAGATTTCTAACTGAAAGTGCTGCTATTGTTTATTTAAAAATAAATAGATGTTCTGAGCAAATTTCCTCGGCTCTATTTTCAAAATTTTTATATAATTGTATTTTTTTTCATAATAATTAATTTGAATTACATTTTTTTTAATCCAAAAATTTTTCGATATAATATAAGGATGAAATGGAATTATTAAAGACAATTGTTACATATCGCTGTTTCTGTAAATTATTTACAGAAAAAAAAATGTTGGTCAAAATTTGTTTATAACAAATTGTTAACTCGTAATACATAAGAAATGCTTTTTCGTTATATGGAGCCCGAAAGGTTGTCTAGTTGAAGAGGTGACATATATCATTTTCAAATACAAAATGTACTTATTTCTCATGTTTTTTTAGATTTATAAAGTTGAAATTTTTTTTTGTTCAATTATTTACTACCGGAGTTAGTGCATCCAAGAACAGCAAGTGGTTGGAAATAATGAACAATTCCCTACAACACCTGAGGATTATTGAGTGAAATTCCAATAAATATCGATTTTTTCCACCACGTTTATTTTATTCTCCCATTTTCTATTCCATTATTTTTGGGTTACAATTTATTGATTACTATTTTAAATCAAGGGTACTTATCAATGAATATAATTGCTTAAAAAAATTAAAAACAAGCTTTTATACAAGTGCAATAAAAATAAAAAAATTAAAAATATTTTGACAAAAACAAGATTTTATAAAATGCATTGAAGAAAAAATAATTTCTTTAATTGTTAGACCTAGGTTTTTCTGTAAGTAACAGATTCAAAATCTTGCATTTTTGTAGGTTGAATCAAAGAAAACACACCTCAATTCATTACCTATTTAAAACATTGGGTGGTTTTGGTCACCTAATTTTTATGTTCTGCGCGCCACTGGCCACTGGCATAAATGATTTATTTATTCGGTGGCAATATCTTTTGGTAAATGTATTTTCCTGTGTTGCCAAAATAGGGCTACTTATGCTGCGCTGGTCAAGGGGAAATATCGTATGAAGTTATGACGCGTTAATGAAACCCCTTAAATATTACTTTTACTATTAAGAATGAAAAACTTGATAAATAATTTGAATATGCGCAAAAACAAATTAAAACAAAGGCGATAAAAAAGCACTGGACTGAAATCATTAAATCACACCGAAGACAGTGAAAGAACATTGACTTTTGACCAAAAAACTCAAGACAGTAAAAGCGATTTTTATCGTTTTAACAGTTAGAAATCTCACTATTTACAAACAAAGGAGTTCAAAGTTCTCATCTTGTAAATTTAAATTAATGACTTCGATCTATACCAAAGCCTATTATATGATTCACTTTCGCAAAATTCTCACCATTATTAATTAGCAAAAATTATGCATATACATTTTTCTTTTATCTTTCGTCTTACGTATTCGACCAAAGTTTCTAAATAATTGCACCTTTGATGGACTTCTATACAGATTGAAATTCATACACAGGACCAGGACCAAACCGATTTTAAATACCCGAATTCTTGAAAAATTTCTTAACAGTATGTGGATGGTCGGAAAATGTATGGTTAATAATAAGTAGTCATATAACTGAACAAAAAAAAAATAGAAAAACTATTGGAAATTGTTGTTGGGGGTGCCTAGGATGTGTAAAAAAATCGAGACCAGTGTGGGTGTTATATCAAAGACTACAGAAGTAATTTGAGTGGACTACATAATTATGTTTAATAAAATAAACGAAAAATACTATCGCTAGATTTTCTGGAAGAACCGGAAATAATGGAGATAAGAAAACTGATAATGAAAGTTCTATAAATCTACTTTAACAGAATCATTTTTTTGTAGAATAACCTGATACGAATATTAAAAATAAATTTCCTGTATCCAGACTTTCACAAAGGCAAAAAGCCGTGGATTTTTAGCTATCGCGGTATAGTTTCTCCGCAATTCAACTATCTAATACGTACTTCCTAAACGCTAATTCAATCCCAGTCTGTGATTAAAATCTCGCGATTTCAATCAGCGTTTAAGCTCGCTGAAAAATGATTTAATAACATTATTTAAGGCTAGGCCAAAGATATATCATCAACGGACGATTAGAAAGCGAAGATAAATGATTTAACACTTCTTAAGAAACTTGATGTATTTATACGTATATTGAAGTGTTTGTGTACTGTCTTCGGCATGAGATTCATCAACCCGAAATTAGTAGCATAATATTCTTTTGGTTGAAAACATTCAATATCCCAACATCCTCTTGGACCTATTTACAATGCACCAAAGCGTTAAGCATCATCGGTGTTTGTACGCGTGTTTAAAATCAGCAGCAGGGTCCGAACAACTGCCGAATTTGGGCGGTCAGGGCGTTCAGCATCTTCGGTGTTTGTACGCGCGTTTAAAATAAGCAGCAGAGTCCGAACAACTGCCGAATTAGGGCGATCAGAGCGTTCAGCATCATCGGTGTTTGTACGCGCATTCAAATTAAGCAGCCGAGTCCGAACAACTGCCGAATTTGGGCGGCCAGAGCGTTCAGCATCTTCGGTGTTTGTACGGTCGCATTAAAAAGCTTTATCAACACACGAAATTCAGAATTTTCCATTCTTTTGAATATTACAAAAGTAGTGTTACTAAACCCACGTAACTTGTCAGATTGTCATTACATTTCGGCACGTATCATTTGAACGTTATTACTTTCTAAAAAGCGTATTGATTTGCCAATAGTGGCACCATCTATATGTCACCCTACTAACTGATTGAGTATTGATAGGGATTCTCACAAAAAGCAAATACATTTTAATCTGAGATGTTCTCACTTTTTTTTTTAGGTGGACATTTCAGAGAAGATGTTCGCTTTTGTTAGTTTTATGATCTTTACCTGTAACAAGGATATCAAAATCATCAGTGTAGCTGATATTCTAGAATAATGATAACCAGTAGAAGAAGTTTTGATTCAGTTCCTTGTGGAATACCCTGTTTTAATTTTTCATGACTTAAAATAAGCTTCTTCTTCCATTAATCATTTTTAGAACTGAAGAAGTAGAAAAAAAATTGTATTTTCGATTTCATATTCAAGAATTACGGAAAATATTAGTATTATTATATTATAAAAATAAACAATAATTAATTTGTTTTTCACACCATAACGTAATGGGCTCGCTATCCTCACGCTTTGTTGGTTTATTTAAAATGATTAAAATCTCTGAAATATAATTTAAAATTATAATAATCAAAATAATTTCATTAAAGAAATTATACAATGCGATAATAATTCAGTGTGAAAAAACTTGCTAGTGCTCTAATTATTGCGTAATAGTTATAATGGATTGTGATGAATGCATTTTTTCCATCTGTTATACAACTTCGATTGTTTACAGGGTATTTCAGCCTATACAGGGTCCGGCAAACCTCTGACATAGATCTATAACTGTTTTTTGCATAGTTTAGTAATGGACCACCCAGTATACATAAAAATAATTTTAAAATGTTTATTTTAACCACCATTAATAGATACCTTTCAAATAAATCTATAAGTTTTACATAATAATAGGTTTGCCGGACCCTGTATTGATTAACCAGAAGTTGGTGACACTAAAGAGTTTTTTTTATTGTGAATATTTTGCTACAATTTCCCAACATTGAATGTACATAATTCCAGGTGATTCGAAAGTCTCTTTAACCCGCGGGGTCAGTGGTTATATGCAAAAAAGGCCACACCGTCTGGTGGTCTGTTTAAGACCACCCAATAAATTTGGCACTTTAAGTTCAACTTGTTTTTTTTTTTATTCTCAAGTTCAAGTCTGCTTTCACTATCAGAAGCCGTGAGTGTTGAGAGAAAGCGTTTTATTCTAGAATTGTGGATTTAATGTTGAAAATTAACGACAGCGTTAATTTTTAGTCTCGAGATAACTCGTAATTAGCGTGATTGAGAATTTTTGAAAAACTTTTAGAGATTTATCATACATTAGAATTCTAAAAGCCGGGGATCTGAAGAGGTCAATTTTAGAGAGTAACAAGTTTAGAAACACAAATCTTAGTTAGACAAGTATGTTCTCTGTTTATCAAACGAAGGGAAGGACATTTTCGAAAATATAACGCGCTGAGTCAGGCCAAGGAAACCCAGTAATATAAAGGCGTAGGAATTGGTATTAAAAGAAGAAATAAAACTAGTGCCTTTCAGTTTAGGATATTGGAGTCACAACATATTTGTACCAATGAAATTTGATAGTTTTCTTAGATTTAGTGATCTTTGTTTAGTAAAGAGGCCATTAAATTCCTATATATATATATATTGCAAAACTAGTAATAAAAAACGCACATATTGTTCTAAACGAATCAATAATTTATGTGTTACGTAACAACTGGACGTGTTTTATTAACGAAGGAAAAAAGGCAACATGTGAATGTAAGTGACATAGATTCGTGCATTCTGCATTCTCTATTTCAAGAACATTAGATATTTAAATGGAAAATGATTATCCCAGATGGCTTAGCTGATTTCGCAAGTTGACGATCAGCCGAGATGCTATCAGAGATGAGCAATAATAAATTAACTGATTGAAATAGAATTTCACAACTAGATATAGTAAAAAACGAGTGTGAAATGCATTTATAGTAACCCGAAGAAGTTTACATGAATGCTGGTATTGTGCAAGAACATCTTGTGCTTATAGGTATTAAACATTCTACTATTTTTCACTCGTATTTCAGGACCATTGATTATGTTATAGTAGAGCGATCATTATTTAGTGGTAGCCAATATAAAAGCAGACAAAAATGAAAAAGAACTTATACAAGGCGAGGAAAAAGTTAAAGCAGAAACAATAAAGTCATATAAGTTGAAGGAAGAACAGATAGCAAGATTATATCGTGAAAAAGTTGAGGATAAATTAAAACAAATTCAAGGAGACCTAAGCGACATGGATTTGAAAAAAATCTGGACAGAGACATGTGGGACATGTAGAAGAAATAGTCATAAAAAGCAAACAGCATGGTGAACAGAAGATATCAAGCAAGCAAGTCAAAATAAAAAAAGAAAAATGGCGCAAATATTTAAATAATAGAACAGAAATGAACTTTATTGCTTACAAACAACAAAGAGTAAAAGTGAAAAATTTAGTATTACTAGCTAAAAAAAGAACGTGAACAGAATTTGGTGAAAAATTAGAAAAATATAGCAAAAGCAACCAGAAATTGTTTTTTAGAGTGTTAAAAAATCTTAGAAATAACAGTAAGAAGGTACAAACACTAACAATTAAAAATAAAAAGTGAGAAATACTAAGAAAAGAGGAAGACGTAATGGCACGGTGGAAACAGTATTTCTGTTTAATTTTCAACGACAAAATTAAACATATTATTCTAACCTTCAATCGTATTACAAACCGGCAACACGGCACGGTACCAAATATTTAAAAACATATCCAACATGCGGCCAGTCACGTAGCGCCTTAACGGATCTTGAAACTATAATCATTTTGTCACGTAGCCCACAACGGAAAAACTTTAAAATAAATTTCAATTTTGTGTCTCCAACGCGAGAGACAAAGATGGACATACCAAAACCACCCGGTCTAGCCAAAAATCGACTCGCCCACATAGTAACAATTCTTCTAGAAGATTCGGACGCGGCGGGGTTAAGTTTAAACGGCTAGACTTGATGAAATTTTAAATCAGTATTCATCGATACTCCGGGGATGTCACCTCTTCATTTCTTTATCGAATCATTGCCACACGCGCATCATGTAAATTAAGTTAACAAATTTTGTTCGGTTCATTTTACAATTATAAAAAGATATTTTCTGAATGATGTGATTCATTTACTTTAAACACTAATATTGTTTAGTAAATTAAACATGTGTTTCATTGTTAATTTGTGCGTTGTTTTTCGTTAGTATTTTAATAAAACGTTAATTGCAAGGTGTTCGTTTTTCTTGAAGTTCTACAGACAGCAAAACCTAAAGATATACAGTCCAACTGAATTACTGAAATTTGTTTAAAAAATCGGCGTTTCTAAACATCGGCCGACTTGGTAAACGAATGCAAAAGAAGTTCTCTACATCAGAGTCCTTAACAATTTCCAAGAACTATTAAATAGCGAATAGCAAACAGAAAACAACGAGACAGAAGCAAACCTAGAAGGAGAAGTTGTAGATAATAACGAGGAAAATATAATATTAAAGGAATTAATCGAAGCCATTAAAGAACTAAAGAATGGAAAGGCATATTAGTAACAGGAAGTGAGAGCGATTTAAAAGAAAACTTGAAAATATGGAACCAAGTGCTAACGAACAATGGGATGAAAATGAATATAGCGAAAACGAAAGTAATGTTAATATCCAAAGAAAACAAGGCAATGGAGATAACAATAAATGATGATCAGCTAGAACAAGTAGATAGTTTTCAATATTTGGGAATTACATTAAAAGGAAATGAAAAACAGGAGATAGAAATGAACAATAGGATAGAAAAAGTCTACTACGCGCTAAACAAGAGCTTATTAAATAAGAAAGAGGTATCAAGAAAAACGAAGATAAATGTATACAAAGCCCTATTTTAACATACGGTTGCGAATCCTGGGTACTAACGAAACAACAAAAGAGTAAAATTGGGGCAGCTGAGATGAAGTATTTAAGGAAGGTTAGAGGAGTAACAAAACTACATAGAATTAGGAACGAGGATATAAGAAAAGAGAAATAAAAGCAATAGAAGGATTCATTGAGACACGTCAACTTGGATGGTGGGGACACCTACAAAGAATGAATGACTCGACTCAAGTGAGGGAATCGAAAACACAGAGAAAAAGAAGGAAAGGTAGACCAAAAGAAACTAGGAAAAATTCTGGAGAAAAGGGGACTTGAATGGCGAGATGCAAAGGTTCTGGCACAGAACAGAGAAGAGTGGAAAAGGTGGATAAATGCGGATAAATTTGGATAAAATCCCTACACCCTTTGGGTAGAAGGGGATTGATTATATATATTTCAGGACCGACGCTTTTATAAGTATAAAGTTTGTTAGTTAACGATTATCAAATAAAGTTTTATCACATGTAGTGCTGAAATAGAAGTAAAAACTGATGTACTGTTCCTGCTGTCCCATTGTTAATAAATATCTATAAAAAAATAAAGTTTGGGTAAACAGATATTCCGGTGTCTAACCAACAACTAATATTCTACAATTTTTCTGGCGACATTGTTTAGTTATCTAGTTCACAATTTAGACAAAGATACTATTTCTTACGGCCATTAAGAAATGTATTTTTAACTGTATCCTACTGTAACGCAAAATACTTTTTAAATATTTAAGTAAACCACATAAACGCTGACACAAATTCTTAAAATGATTTACACCAAAATCGTGAACAGGCTATGCCTTCCAGCAATTAAAAAATTTAAAGATAAACGCCAGATAAAAATCTAGAAGTTAACGCCCCTCGGGATAATTTTAATTAACCCTTTGACCGCATGTGCGGATCACGATTTTCCGTTGTTTCATTTCGAGAGACCCACATACGTAAAAGTTTACGTGACGTTTCCGAGAAAAAGCCATCATTAAGACGAATACATACGAATGTGTTAATTATTTACGGAGAAATGTTTAAATTAACATGATATATGTGCTTGTGTAGGGTTTTTTCGTAGGTATGGCACAATTTGTCTAACCCGTGACATAAGAAAGTTGTACGGCATCGCTTTCAAATTTAAAAAAAGTGTTTTGACAAGTGTATTAATCCCTTAAAGTACATATTTTTTTTTAAATAAACCGAAACCGAAAGAAGAGTATTTTGTCTTTAAGAAAACACATTTTAGAACCTTGTTTTGGCAAAAATACAAAATTAATGAATTGGTGTTTCGAAAAAAATGTTTTTATCAAAGGTAATACCAAGAGATTAAATTTTTGGTTTTCACGAGGACGGCTTTATTTGGAAAAACCACGAAATAGCGAATTGAAATTAGACGAAAATATTCTGAAAATGGATGTAAGAGCCTAAGTCAATTTTTTTTCGATTTTATAACATAAAGAGAAGCTTGTAAAAAAAATTTCAATAAATTTGTGCTGAAGTTTCGCGAGATATGTGCCAAAAACGGCATTTTTGGTATTTTTCGAGTGGATTGCTTCACTATTTTTTAAATATCTCCGGGTCTAAGAGTCGTGGAAAAATAAAAAAAAATTAAAATGACCGTGATGAAGTAGAGTATCGATCCGTATAGTAGGTTTTTTTAAAAAATGCATCCTAACCTCAAAAAACGAATTCGCGCACATTATTTTTTTTTACTGAATTGGCAATAAATAACCAAAGAATCCTCGAATTTTCTTAAAAATTGAAGAAAATATGTATTTTAAGTGTCGGGAAGACATGATAAAAATTAAAAAAAAAAGTATTTGTCCAGCCAAAAATCGGCATTTTTCGAAAAAAAATTGAATTGACCGCCATTTTTGGAAAAACAATAGTAGAGAAAAATTTTTTATCTTAAAAAGAAGGATTTTGTGTGTACTTTTGTCTAAGAAAATCCAACATTTTATTTCTTTATTTAAAGTGCCCAATTTAGGAAATTCTAGTTTCATTTTTTTCCAATTTTTTTATCGCGATATTTATGCTTGATTCTCTTTACTGTATTTCAGTCCAAAAAATGTTTAAAAATATAAAAAAAATATTTCAGGTTCTAAAGTATTATTTTTGTGAACGAATCAATATAAATCAATATAAATTTATTGACAATTTTTTTACAAGCTTCTCTTTATGTATAAATCCAAAAAAATTAAAAAATTTGACTTAGCTCTTACATCCATATAAAATTCTAATTTGACTCCGAAAAAAATAATAGTAAAAATATTTATTTATACTTTTTCATCAGAAATAATAACAGGAGTATATATATTAAAAAAATTATTCAAAATTTTCTTTTGTGTGATATATTTCGAAGCAAAGTGCAGCCACATAGCCCAACATTGCAAGTATTTGATTTTGCTTTAAGTTTTGCAGTAAAAAATTTTTTTAACAATTTTTTTTATTCGAGAAATTCGACTGACAATTTTTTATACATTTTTTGTTACTTTTGGCAGTTTTTTCTTAAAGTTGTCAATAAAATATCCTATTTTTTAATTCTTTTTTTTTCCAATTTCTTTCTATTGATATTTTTTTGGCGGAAATTTCTTTAAAAAAAATGGGAAAAGTGGTGTAAAAAGTCGGGAATATTGTAAAAAGGAGTGAAAAATTACGTACATAATAGGTGTTTTTACGAAAATAGAATATTTGTGAAATTGAAAAATACGACTAAATAAGAAATTTTTCCAGATCACTTCCAATTTTTTTTACAAGAAAATGAATTATTCCAGTTCAAATAATGCTACAAATATACTTATAGATCAACATGTGTCCCTTTAAAACTTTTTAAGGTAGTACCCTCGATACCACTGTATTATTTATATTTGGCTAACGCTGCCTAAAAGCAAAAGCGACAGAAGTACGCTTTCAGTAACTGTCTTTCGGTGCTGTCAAATGCATTAGTATGCATATGGGTTTGACATTAGGTTATAAATAACTCAAGTACTCCAGAAATTAGAAGTATTTAGATTACAAACAGTGCCGGTCCTAGACATTTTTCTAGTGGATGCGAACAATTCACTAGAGCCTCTCATAACAGTGGCGTAGCTTGGGGGGCGTTATACGGGGGGGTCAAAGAAAATTTTTCAAATTTGAGTAGCCTAAAACGCTGTTTTGGACTGTATAGGGTGGTTCATAACTATTAGAACATAGGCTAAGGGCAAGTTATTGGGACCAAAATATTGCGATAGAACCAAATATACCTTAATAAAATATTGCTGTGGAATAAGATACATGGCGTTAAAGTTGATTTTTTTTTACGTTTTTTTC
Organism: Crepidodera aurea; assembly: GCA_949320105.2. Lineage (NCBI taxonomy): Eukaryota > Metazoa > Arthropoda > Insecta > Coleoptera > Chrysomelidae > Crepidodera > Crepidodera aurea. Next base: position 15,912,180 of record OX439477.1, on the reverse strand, counting down.
TGATAATGTCCTTGTATATTTATCAATTGTTATCAAAATCGGCACAGAGGCATAACTTTGGACAAGGAATATTATGTAATGTATTATTTCACATTTTGTTATAGGGGGCGCCACGTGAATGGTTCCTGATGATGAAATTAAGTGGTATCTTTTTTTGATGAAACTTTTTAGTGATTTTGATTAGAAAATATGACGTAAACATCATTTCTACATAATATTAGTACTCTTGTTTATACACGATAATTTCACCCGTTTTCGAGAAAAACGCAATTGAACAGGTAATTTTATAATGTTTCCTTCGATATCCTTTATTACAAGAATTAGAAAAGGCATAGAGGTCGGAGGAGGCCACATAGAACATTTAATTTAAGTTTGCTCTTTTTATGTAAAATTATTTTTAATTCTGCTTTATAAACCGTTGTAATAAAAGCCTTATGTCACAAGTTTTTTATTGTCTGTTATTTGAAATCCCCTTCTCAGAACTGTTCAATCCCGTTTTCTCGAAAACGGTTGAAATTATCGTGTTTCAACAAGAGTATCATTATTACGTAGAAAAGATGTTTACGTCAGATTTTCTAATCAAAATCACTAAAAAGTTTCGCCAAAAAAAGATACCACTTAATTTCATCATCAGGAATCATTCACGTGGCGCCCCCTATAACAAAATGTGAAATAATACATAAAATAATATTCCTTGTCCAAAGTTATGACTCTGTGCCGATTTTGATAACAATTGATAAATATACAGGGACATCATCAGAAAAAAACGAAAAAAAAATTTCAACTTTAACGTCCTTTATCTTATTCCACAGCAATATTTTATTAAGGTATATTTGGTCCTATCGCCATATTTTGGTCCAAATAACCTGCCCCAATAGTTATGAACCACGCTCTACATTACATTCAGAAAGAAATTTCAAGCTGTGGCGCCCCCTTGGCCGCGGCGCCCGCCTCCTTCGCGTATGCCTTAAACCGGCCCTGATTACAAAGCATAGATTACGGTTCAAAATTCTAAACGAACTTACCTTCTCGTACGGCAAACGCCTGGTAAAACTGTGACAAATATGTGAGAATGGATAGACGATCCGGTACAGAATATTCTACCATGTCCTCAGGTTCTAGAAGTGCCGGAATGCCCAAGAATTGCTCTGCAATTCTGAAGGCTAGTTCGTTGTTGTGATAGACGTCGTCTTTGTTGAGTTTAGAAAAATCTCTGAAACAAGAAAAAAATAATTTATTCAAAGCTGGTTTAGAGCAATGACATCTATGAATGGATATTTTTGGAAAATCAAAGGTAAAGCAAAAACCTGCTTAATTAACGCATGGCGACCCATTTGAGTCCTCGAAATTCTGAAGTAAATGCTCTGGAAAAAAGGGAATACCTACTTAATTGGAAAGAAGATCGGTCAAGGTTCGTACAGATGTCTGGTCTTTGGGTATAATTCTATTTATAATGTTTATGATGATGTTTTATGATGCCTTTCATGCGCTTATCATTCATTGTATTTATTGAATAAATAAATAAATCTATGTGTATCAAATTTTTACTTAACATTCAGAAATTAAATGTTGCGTCAGACTCTAAAATTGCGATTGTGTGTATATTCAAAATATAATAATTTGAGATTATTAAAAACTTTCTAATTGCTGAAATGTAATTAACGTTTTAATTTATAGTTATAAAAAACTATTTAATAATCATTAATATGCAAAAGGTTTTTATTTTATTGATATCGGATATAATTTCCTAACACATGTTTCGTATTTGTATACAAGTTTTTTTCTCATGCAATCTAAAATTCTAAAATAGAGGAAGTTTAAATAATTATGACAATTTTAATAAAAAAAATATTAGAAAATCATGTTTCATTGTATCGTTTTTAGTAAAAATTATTTCGACAATAAAAATAAAGATTAAATATTTCCTAACTTATTTCTTTAACATACTAGTGCAACTAATACAGACAGTGATTAATAAAATGTTATGTATAGTAGAACCCACCGCTTTATGAGAAAGAAAAACGCTATAAAAACAGCAAAGGATACCGCCAATAAAAGGAATGCTCATTGATCTGGACATTTTTGAGCACTTTAATGTCGCAAACACCATACACTATCCATATACATAAAAATAAAATGATATTTTGGCTATTAGGATCACTGTGCAAAGATTCAATAACCAACTTACTGGAGATCGTTAGGGGTAATTTGCGTAAAATTTCTATATTGATTAACTTTCTTTAATATGAATTTATATTTTAATTTCTATAACGCATATTAGATTTGAATAGAGGTTGACCACTCCACCTGGCCCATAGGTTTATTTTCTGATCTCTTATGAGATTCACAAACGTTGCTAATTAAAATTTTGTCTCAAATTTTAATTCTAAAATTAAAAACACGGTGAATAAAGTCATAAAAATTATAAATGAATTAAGCTTACCTACCCTATCTCAATCCTCACCATCGGATTCACTGTCATCAACATTGATAATAAATTTGGTCGGACTCGTTATATAAGAATTTTCTTCTTTGATAACATGTTTGATTTTTTTCTGCCAATCATCAGCTGAAATTTTGTTAATTTCTTCTTTTACCAAATTTGCTATCCACCCGTCAAATTTGGGAAACACGTTATGACGCCTTATTCTTTTTTTAAGTTGTCCCCAAATTAATTCTATGGGGTTAAATCCACAAAAATAGGGCGGAAGGCGCAATTCCTCGTGGCCCCTTTTTGATGTCATCTCATCAATAAAGAATTGTATAATATATATGTAAAGATGCCCAAACGATATGTATAAATGTTTAGGACTACCATTGAAAAAACATTTTTTTTAACAATTTTTCACATTAGCACTCTTTATAGAATTATAAAGAATGGTCCAAAAAATCGTAAAGAGAGGTGTGTTAAAACTTTAGATCCTTCAATATCAAAATTAACTGGTAGTAGACAGTGGATAGTATATTTTCTTTACTAGAAAGTAAAAGGCCAGATTTAAGAAAATTGGATCATAAAATGGAGGATACAATATTTGGAAAAATTAAGGCATCTCGAAGTAGTAACAGAAAAATATACTATTTAGATGAAACGTGGTTCGATACCCACGATACGCTAAAGAAAGGATGGACTGACGGAACAAGAAGATGTTCAGTAAATGTTCCTTGTAACAAAGGAACTCTATTTACAATTCTTCACTGTGGATCGGATTCAGGATGGGTAGAAAATTGCCTCAAACTCTCTGGAAAAAATTTGGAAGATTGTAATTTAGATTACCACAAAAATATGTCTGGAGAAAGTTTTGAAGATTGGTATTAAAATCAGCTGTTAAACAATATTGAAGATAATAGCATCATAGTAATGGATAATGCTTCATATCATTCCCTCTTAATAGAAAAAGTTCCCAATAGCAACTCAAATAAGTCGGAGATTCAGGAATTTTTAAGAAATCATGATCTTTATTTCGAAAAAAATTATACAAAAAAACAATTGCCTGAAGTATTAGGCACACAATCCTTTGAAAAAAAATTCTTTATTAACAAAATGGCATCAAAAAGGGGCCACGAGGTATTGCGCCTTCCGCCCTATTTTTGTGTATTTAACCCCATACAATTATAGATGTGCTACCATCTATGGTAAGAAGAGAGTATTGACATTAAATTTTGACTGAATCTAGTCATTCTCTTCTTTTATATCCCTTTCAGAGATTAATACAAAGTGAGTAAACCAGTAGGGAATTTTAATTTAGTAGATTCGACATCCTAAGACCGGTTTCTGTCTTTCGACTTCATCAGTTAGGCTTTTCGAATCCAATAAATAAAATTCCAAACTCGTACAAGTCAATAGCTATATCCGCTATAAGATAACATTTTTAGATGTGCTACCATCTATGGTAAGAAGAGAGTATTGACATTAAATTTTGACTGAATCTAGTCAAGATGTCACTCTCTTCTTTTATATCCCTTTCAGAGATTAATAGATGGTAGCACATCTAAAAATGTTATCTTATAGCGGATATAGCTATTGACTTGTACGAGTTTGGAATTTTATTTATTGGATTCGAAAAGCCTAACTGATGAAGTCGAAAGACAGAAACCGGTCTTAGGATGTCGAATCTAATAAATTAAAATTCCCTACTGGTTTACCCATACAATTAATTTGGGGACAACTTAAAAAAAGAATAAGGCGTCATAACGTGTTTCCCAAATTTGACGGGTTGGTAGCAAATTTGGTAAAAGAAGAAATGAACAAAATTTCAGCTGATGAAGAAAATTCTTATATAATGAGTCCGACCAAATTGATCATCAATGTTGATGACAGTGAGGGTTGAGATAGGTTAGGAAAGCTTAATTAATTTATAATATTTATGACTTATTCACCGTGTTTTTGATTTTAGAATTAAAATTTGAGACAAAATTTTAATTAGCAACGTTTGTGAATCTCACAATGAACCTATGGGCCAGGTGGAGTGGTCAACCTCTATTTAAATCTAATATGCGTTATAGAAATTAAACTGTAAATTCATATTAAAGAAAGTTAATCAATATAGAAATTTTACGCAAATTACCCCTAACGATCTCCAGTAAGTTGGTTATTGAATCTTTGCACAGTGATCCTAATAATTTTTATGTATATGGACAGTGTACGGTGTTTTCGAAATTAAATTACTAAAAATGTCCAGATCAATCAGTATTTCTTCTATTGGCGGTATCCTTTGCTGTTTTTATAGTGTTTTTTCTTTCTCATAAAGCGGTGGGTTCTACTATACTATCCTATACAGATTTTGTTTGAAGAAAAAACAAAACGGAAATGTTTCCCTTACTCAAATTTTGACGTGCAATAAAGGATTAAAAAAAATGTGAGAATTATTATGGTTGCGACGTGTAGTTTTGATGCAATTTTAAAAAAGCTGAAAAGTTAAATATACTTAAGGTCGTAGAGGAAGTGTTTATGATCTAGCAATCTAATTTTTTTGCATAAATTACATAAAACAGATGAAAAAATGAGCTGCTACACAAGTAATGTGGATTTTTAAATATTGACTTAAACTCTGAACTTCAATGGCTCGTAAAAGAGATCCTGATGAACATAGGGACCTTCGTGCGCAAGGTTGTGTCGAACAATAATAAACTATCACTATTTTGTCCAGAGAAAATAGATTCAAAAGGTGAAACTTGAAACTCTTCGTATTATTAAAGAGAACAACCGTTGGACCAAACTTGTTTAAGTATTTTATGGCAGTGTGTGTGTGTGTGTGTGTGTGTTTCTAAACATTACAACATATTGTTTACTATATGGCGTTAGATTTTTGTTGAATACAAACAATGCAAGGCTGCCAAGGAATGCAATTAATTCGGTCAACGCGTTTTGCATATACGTACGAAGTGACAATAAAAACAGGAAAATCAAGCGATAGATTTATCTTATTTTTTTAAATATACAGGGTGTAATTGAAATGTGTATAAATATTTGAATATGTGATACCCAATACCGTTAAAACCATAGATTTAGAACAATAAGATCGAGTTTGTTGACATTTCGGCTGGGGACAACAACACGTTACAGTCTAAACGCTGTGTTATTGAATTTATATTATAAGTTTCAATGTTGTCAAAGTTATCATAATTTTTTTCCGTTATTACCAAAATCCTAAATCTATGTAAAAATTATCTTGAAAAATTAGATATTTTGATTCGCTAAAATAATTGTACATCTACGAACTCTAATTTTCGTAAGTATTAACACAACAAATCATATTGATAGATAAATATTGACAAAGATACTTTACCACGATTTAAGTTTAGACCATTTCCACGAAAAATTGTTAGACGCGGCAACTGTATACTGGTTCTACTATACTGTGGTTATATCGTTATGAATCAAATCAGGGGATAGAATGTTTCGTAGTAAAATTGTGCGGCCATTTTCTACATACTTTGATTGTTTATTATTGTGTGATTTTTAGGTTATATTATTATAATTTTCTTTTTCACATTGAATTTATTGGTTTAAGTTGATTTATTAGATAAATATAGTTTATTAGTGTTTGAATGCAGCAAAATAGTTTATTTAAATCATTTCATGGGTAAGTTACATTTTATTATTATGAAGAAAGCTCAGGGGCGTAGAATTAGTATTTTATCGACTGTATAAACTCTTTGATAATGCCTAAAGGATTGTTTTAACTTATTGCAACGACTTATAATTATGTAGGTTTCTTATATTTTGTTAAAAATTAAATCACATTTTGTTTTTCTGTCAAACTACCTAAGTAGTTAGGTAATATTTTTCATTTAAACAATTATACGAAGGAGAAATATTTGATACTCTTTGTTAGGATTTGATGCAGTGAAGTTTATATAGTTCTTCCATTATCAATTGCAGAATATAAAAACTCGTTCTGAACCCTCACCGACAATTCTGTTTGATCTGCCACAGGCGCGCGTAGATACCTCATTTTATAAATTTATTATTTTTAAAAATATGTGATATGTGAGAAAGTATTATTATTATTGTTATTATTATTATTATTATTATTATTATTATTATTATTATTATTATTATTATTATTTCTGGGTGTCTCAGGTTCTCCTGGTATTTTGGTCGAGGTACGGGTTTTTACCAAGCACTCTCGCCTCGACAAAACTTGACGCAATGTTTCTAAACTGGTATAATTGTATTCTGGATAATCTGCTAGCTTTTGCTGGATTACTTCCAATGTCGCAACCGTGTTCTCCTTATATAAACTATAAATTGTCCTACGTATAAAATCTTGAGTAGTTTTGTCAACTGATTTCAGTTTTTCTTTACATGTTTTTCGGTTCTGTGAATGATCCACAGTAACCCCTTTCATGACTACTCGATAAACGGAAAATTTATTTATTTTAGTTAATTCGGCAATTCTTATTATGATAGCATTATCAGATCACATTCGAATATATTTAAAATAACTTGTTGTGTTTGTATATCTAAATCTTTATTGTTAAATATATACCTGTCTTGAATCTCACTACACTGTGTAATTTCATTATCTCCATTCGCCCATGGTCTCCAGAACGCCATATTTATTTAAAGAAATTTCTAAATTAAACCCACTAACAAACTCGCGAGACTACCCCACTGATATGTTTTGGAACAAAAACGAGATGATTTATAGCTGTTGTGCCTTCGTAAACCTTCGGCCAATACCGTGCATTTAAGTTTACGATTCGATGTTTTCATTGGTAAACAACGAATATGATGGATTTTGACACACATCAATCAAGTCAACGTGGACTGACGGTTCGTTTGATATTTTATAATATATATTTTATATATTTTATAAGGGGAATAAACATTATTTTTTGTTTCTTAGTTTGGCATGAGTGCCGTGCGTATATATTAAATATTGATCACTCCTTAAATAACTGTGTTCTGCAATTGATAATGGAAGAACTATACCTACAAATGCTTATATTTGTTCTTCATTTCCGTGACAATGACTTTGAATATAAACCAAGTGGAAGGAAATATTTGAAAACAGATGCAAAACCAATATCGAGGTAATATACCTATGTTTATTTGTTTTTTAATAAATTTAAGCTATAAGATTTAAAAATACTTTTGCGAAGCTCTACTAGAATACAAACATTTTTCACTTAAAATATAAGGTACTTCCAGTAATATTGTTTAAACATTATGGCTTAAATTTATGTAATGTAAAAGGTCAAACCAATCTTTTGAGAATATGTTGAATATTTTAAGCAATCAAAAACATTTCCATAATACCGACTGCTTAAACTCTAGTGATTTCCCATTAATCTTAACTTTACTTGAAAATTTTTGTGTTCTGTAAATGTAGTTTTAACTAATTACTTATTTGATTAGATTTGTATGTCGTTTCACTGTGAATGCCTTCTCGTCTGCTTCGTGGATTATGAATGTATATAATTTTAATGTAGCGTAGTGGAGAAAAATAAAATAAAACGAGGCTTGCCTCACAAAAAAATATGTAGAAATTTGTTACTTCTGCCAACGTTTTCGTTAGTTGATATTTACTAACTAATTTTTTTCTGTTATAGGATCGATATATCTTATAAGATTAAAACGGTTTATATATTTTTCAGGATTTATCTAAACGTAGAAGGTTCCTACTATACCAACATTTTTTTTTATTTCAGGATGATACAACTAATAATTCATCAGTGTTTAATTTGTAGTTAGTTCCCTATTCCTACCTCAATCCCGAATAGTCTGATAGCAGAACAGCCTGATAAAAACAACATTTTTTTACGATTAATTTGATTAAATAAATATATTTTAAATTTCCTATGTAACCGGTAAAATTACAATCGTTAAAAAAAATAAATATATTGTGTCACATCCCATTTCCCTCTGTAACGGTACGCCCATGCATCGCAGCATAAATTCGTTGCCATGTTCTAGACTTTTATATATCTATCTCACTTCATCCTTGGGCACGGAATATTTGAAACTTATGAATGACTTGTTGGGGATGTGGTTAAAACCCATAGATAGATAGATCTTTATTAACTACTTTTAAAGATGGTAATGGCATGATTTTAAGTTTTATGAAAAACTGTTGACAATGATCTCTAAAACCCAGACCGGCGAGCGCCCTTATTGCCTTTTTTTGCATTCTAAATATGATTAACGCATGGGAGGAATTACCCCAAAGGGTGATGCCATAGCTAATGTGCGAATGAAAGAGTGAAAAATATGTAGTTTTAAGAGTACTAGAATTAGTAATTGTTTTCAACTGTCGTAAAATAAATAAGGAACTCGAAAGTTTTTTAACTAAATGATCAATATGTGCCTGCCAGCTTAATCTGTTGTCAAGGACTATTCCAAGTAGTTTTACACTTTTTGTTTCTTGGATAACTGAGAATTGGTTAGTTGCTGATATTTGCATGATTTGAGTTTTATCATTATTTAATTTTAGTTTGTTTGTTGAAAAACCATTCATTTGCCTTGTCGGTTACATAATCTAGAGAGGCGGCTAAATTGACGTCGTCTTTTTGTGAAATGACAAAAGTGGTATCGTCTGCAAACATAGCTGACTTCGAAGGTGACATGAAACAGCTCAGATCATTAATATAAATGATGAAAAGAAGGGGGCCTAGAACCGATCCTTGAGGCACACCATGACTTACAGACTGAAAATCTGATGTTATACCATTTGCTGTAACACATTGTTTTCTGTTGGAAAGATAAGAACTTATAAGTTTCAACGGAATTCCTCTGACACCATAGTAACTTAATTTTTCTATGAGAATGTCATGTGAAACGCAGTCAAAGGCTTTCGAAAGATCGCACAGCATTATAGCTGTACGATTGCCATGTTCAAGAGAGTCTACTACGTCACTCACAACTTTTAGAACTGCCTGAGTTGTTGAGCGGGAATTTCTAAAGCCAAATTGGGAATTATTGAGAAATCGTTTGAGTCAAAATAGTCATACAACTGTATTTTGACTAATTTTTCAATGACTTTACTAAATATTGAGATAATACTAATAGGTCGATAATTGTCGATTACAAAAGTATCGCCTTTTTTAAAAAGAGGTAGCACTTTGGATAATTTAAAAATATCGGGATATATACCAGTATTAAACATGAGATTTATGAGTTCAGTAAAAGGTTTTACAGCAATAAAATTTGCTTCCTTCAAGATTCGACTATTAAGTTCATGAATATCAAGACAATTAGAGTTATTTAAAGATTTAATGACTGAGGAGACATCAAGATAAGTAACTGGGTGCAAATAGAATGAACTGCACGGGGCTGGAAAAGTTTTAAAACTTAAGAGTTCGTCATTGGTAATGTTAGGTAGAGATTGAATAATATTTACCGCGATTTCGCAAAAAAAGTTATTTATTTCATGTGGTGACAATTCAGGAGTTATTACGGATTGCTTATTAGATTTATTTCTTTCATAGTTAATGACTTTCCAACAAGCCTTTGCTCTATTTTCAGATGACATTATAAAATTGTCGTATGCAGATTTTTTAGCGATTTTTAGCTCGTTATTATAGTCTTGCCTTAATACCCTATATGTTTTTTGGTCGTCTGGATGTTTTGTTACATCTGCTATTAACTTCACAGAAGAAAGTTGATTTCTTAAGTATTTCAAGTCATCCGTGAACCAAGATACTGGCGAGTGTCTGATGATTTGATTAGCTTTTCTTAGAGGAAAACATTTTAAACTTAAATTATGGAAAGTATTGACAAGAAAAGTGGCCAAAAGGTCTACATCTGATAAACCTATGTTAAAAAGACTCCAGTCTACAATGGCTAAATGATGTTTAAATTTATCTATTCCTTTATTTGAAATAAAACGTCTCTTAACAGATTGAACTGAATTAATAGGGTTCATACTGTCTATGACAATGTATTGAGCCCGATGGTCAGAAAAACAAGGCTCGAAGACACCGACCAAAAATCTTTGTTCCGCTATATTGGTAATTATATTATCAATACAGTTGGACGATGTAGCTGTAATCCTCGTATCCTCTAAAATTGTGATCACCATGCCGTACGATTGCAACAGACATTTTATGTTATTCAAGATGCATGTTTCTATTTTAAAATTTAAATTGAAGTCGCCTAAAATTACCAGTTTTTCATGATTTTTTAATAAGTTGTTCAATACATGTTCAAAATTCAAAAGAAACACATCGATGTTGCCTTTACCAGATCTGTATACTGCTATAACCGCTGTCAATATGGAAACAGTTTACGGAATTCTCTAAGGCAAAGAAATACGAGCTTTTGGAAACTAAAAGTTTAGAGCAACTAAACCTAATTCTGAAAGATTGGGCGTGCAATATGAAGAAAGAAAACGGTGAAAATTACAAAGGACTAGTGGTGAAGACAATGTGGAACACCGTTGCAAAAAAAATGCAACAGATGAAGAGGAAAATAATTTTTGATCAATTTAAAGATATCATCTTCAAGTCTAGTAGGGAAGCTCGTAATGCGAAACGAAAGAATTTGCAGATGTGCGCCAATAAAAGGAATAGGTAGTATGTTTTGTAAGTTATGTGTATGCAGAATAATCTGTTACTCATGAAATAGTCTTGTCAAATACCGTTCGGGCATCTAATTTTTCCTGTGAAAAAAATCGAAAAACCACAATGCAAAGTAATATTTTTTTAACAAAATGCATTCGTACAGGTACCACCAGCACTCATGCTTCTTGTTAAAATATTACTTAGCAACGTATTTTTTCGATTTTTTTCAGAAGAATTAGATGCCCTAATGAAATTACTTACGAATAAATCTGGTCTGATGTAAATTATAACCGATGCTTCAAAAAAAACTTACATTCCGAGATAAGAAATTCGAATTAAATAAAATAGAGTGGTGTAGTGTTGATTTCTTCAAGGAATCTTCAAAAAATTATTGTTCAGATTAAATTAAATTAAAAAAAAATAATAATTTACATAAGCTTATTGCAACTCCAAGTTTACACAGTTTAAATATTTTTACACGTTTCAATTACACCCTGTATATACATAAATGCACACAAATCCTTGATTTCCTTAATGGTATTTCAAAAGATCGTTCGACCAGATTAATTAAATTAGAAAAAATCAATTAAGTTAGTCGTACACTATGTTCATGCATGTTAAGCAATTTCAGCGAGAAAGAGTAAATTCCATATTCTGATATCGTTCTTGAAAATTCATGAACAAATTTTGTTTTTTCATTTAAAAATCATGTTTTAAAAAGTGTTTCGGTTAATAACGTCGATTTTTTCGCAACATTAAAGCCTTTATTTACATCACAAAATTAATTACGATAATAATCAAAGTATTGGCCATCGTTAGTTATGACTTTTTCCCATCTTTCTGTGAAATAATGGATTCCGCACTAGAAAAACTTTTTGTCTTTTGAGGTCAACCATTCATCAGCCCAAATTTTCACTTCTTCGTAAGAATGTAAGTGTTGTTCTGAAAAGTCCGAGCTGCATCTATCGAAATAAATTGTAGTCTGAAGGGGCTAAGTCCGGTGAATACGGCGGATGTTTAAAAATAAAAATAAATTCCTCTTATGGCCTTTAGATAACCTGTAAGTCGGGAAAATGATGCGAAATTGTATTTTTAGAAAGGAAGTAATCAAGAATCGTTGTTAAGATGATTACTTCCCGATATATTTTCAATTACAAAAAGTACCTATAAGGTAATGGGAAGTAATTAACTAAACCGAATCGAAGTTAACAAAATATTATCTTGAATCTTGGATGCAGTCTACAAGTTTATGGATAATAAAGACGACATGACTACCTTGATCATCGAAGGATTTTTTTTTGTTCGGTTCGTACCTTTTAAGGAGATGGAATATTTTTTACAACCGTATCCCAATTAAGATTATGATAATTATCAAGGTGGTAGAAATCACGTTTGTTTCAGCTCATACAGGGTGGACCGTTAATTAATTCGGGGGTACCTAAAAGATTAGCTTAAAAAAATTCGAGCTCAATATACGATTATAGAGAAACTTTCTCCGTAAAACACCGACGAGGAAATGTATGCAGCGCCGCCATTTTTCATTAAAAAATATGTCAGACATTCGTCAAACTATGATCTACATTATGTAAAAAAAATAAATAAAAATCATTTTCACTTCAGAGTTTATGAATTTAGAAAAAAAACCATTTTCCGAGCGGCCAAGGTGGCCAGACACCTTAGCGGTTTTAATTCGTCTATATAAAGATGTAACTGGAAGCCACTTTTCGATCCAACAAATCCAGTTTCAACAAGATTGGAGTTTTTTTCATATAATTTTCCGGCGGGTTACTTCTCGACACCAAAGTTACCGTATACCTAAATTTGCCGAAGGGTCTTAATAATCCGACAGGTTTTCTCGACAATACGTAAAACCAGGTAATTAAGTTCTAATGATCATAATACCTAAATTGAATTGAAAAGCCAAATGTTCAAAAAAATCCGAAAGAAGTTTATGTTGATTTTGAAATAGGGATTCATTTAGCTTTGAAAATTGTTTGGCGATATTTGGGATAATACTGGTGTCGAAAAAGGTTGTTCAATTATTTCCTACCTTAACAGAGATTGGCTGTCGACCTCACTGTGCGACGTAATGATTGACCATTTTAGAAGTAAAAAAGTTTGTTAGTTCACGATTAGATTAAAGTTCTATCCAAATTAATGCAAAGTAAACTTCACAAAAACCAGCATGCTTACCAAACCGGAAAATCCTGTGAAACAGCACTCCATGGACTCGTTTCAAAGATAGAGGCTGCACACAGAAATAAAGAAATAGCTTTAGGAGCATTTCTGGATATAGAGGGTGCATTCGACCTCACCTCTTTTAGAACCATGGGTGCAGCTGTAGCAAAGCGTGGCGTAGACGACACCACATGCAGGTGGATACAAACCATGCTATGCAATCGATCAGCTGAAGCAACGTTGTTGGGAGAGAACATGGAGGTGTCAATTTCCAAGGGATGCCCACAGGGAGGAGTCTTAGCACCTCTACTGTGGGATTTGGTAATTGACGAGCTCCTGGTACAGCTCAGTAATGCAGGATATTATACCCAGGGGTATGCAGACGATGTACTCATACTTGTAGTGGGGAATTTTAAAAATATTGTTTCAGACCTTATGCAACAGGCGCTGAATATCGTGGAGAGGAGGTGTCTAAAGGAAAACCTTATAGTTAATCCTAACAAAACAGCACTAATTGCCGTCACGAAAAGGAAGAAGTTGGATAGTCTCAGACAACCCAAACTGTTCAACACTCAACTACAATTAACCCAGGAGGTGAAGTATCTAGGTATAATCCTTGATGCTAAACTAATCTGGAACAAGCATTTGGAAAAAACCATTAATAAGGGTAAAATGGCACTAATGGCTGCCAAAAGGGCCATAGGCACTAAATGGGGCGTATGGTACACTGGTTGTACACTGCAGTAGTAAGACCCATGTTAACCTATGGCTCCTTAGTGTGGTGGCCTAAAGTAATACAAAGGAAGGCGATACTGGAGCTTGCTAAACTCCAGCGTTTAGCCTGCATTTGCATTACAGGATCCATGAGGAGCACTCCAACAGCAGCAATGGAAACCATACTAAACCTTCCGCCACTTGATATTTATATCAGAGAAGAGGCGAGAATGGGGGCATTCAGATTGGAATGCAATGGCTACTGGGATCCTTATGAACAAGGACACAGTAGAATCACAAAAATCATCACAAACTCGTTGATGGAGATGAGAAGTGATGAAATGGCACCAAAAAACAACTTTACAAAGCCCTTCAGCGTTCAGCTGAGTTGGGAAGGTGAAGAAGCAAACAACTTTCGGGAAGGAACATTGGTTTGGTATACTGATGGGTCAAAAACCGCAAGTGGAACTGGAGCTGGAATATATGGTGAAACACCCAGATGCAACCTAAACGCACCATTGGGGAATTACGCATCAGTATTTCAAGCAGAAGTACATGCTATAGAGCTTTGTTTGAGGGAGAATATTGACAGGGGGTATAGGGGGAAAAAAATCCTCATTTACTCTGACAGTCAAGCTGCCCTACAGGCCTTATCATGTAACAAAATCAGATCAAAATTGGTCTGGAACTGCCTACAAACCCTGCTCGTTCTGGCCAACCAAAATAAGGTAACACTTAGATGGGTCCCAGGGCATAAAGGGATAAAAGGCAACGAGGAAGCAGACGCCCTGGCAAGGAAAGCCTCAGCGACCGTCTTTACTGGTCCTGAACCGGCGTTTGGCATTCCTAAATCCTCGGTACGACTTTCGCTGACTAGGTGGATGTTAAAAGAACACCGGTCACGCTGGGATCTCGTGCTGGGCCAACAAAACAGTAAACGAATGGTTAAAGCGCCATCAAAAGTACTGACAGGTGATATTCTGAATCTAAGTAGAAATCAAATAAAGCATGTCACGGGACCATATGTAGCCATATGTAGACTATGCAATGAGGAAGATGAAACAGGCTCCCATATCATACTAGAGTGCCAGGCACTCACACACTGGAGGTATAACCTACTGGGGCCGGTAAACCCACAGAAGGAATTTCCAAAAGAAAATCTGGTGAAAAGGCTACTCAGCCTGATAAAGGTAACAAACCTCTTCACCTGAACATAACGATGTAACTAAGTCTTAAGGCTGCAGTATTGAGGCATTTAAAAACCTCAGTCAGGCACATCGTCTTAATCAAATCAAATCAAACGAAATGATTGAACAACATTCTTAAGTCGTTTTTTAATATATTTAATGTTGGCTCAGTGTCAAATTTCGCCCAAAATGCGATTAGATGAATTGCATTACGGACAAGACAATTAATTTAATGCTTTTTAATGTTAAATTGAAGAAAATGAAAGCTGCAACGTTAAAAAATCAGGCTATCGTCAACAAAACAATCTGGACATTTAGGTTTCATCCTTGAAAGATAGAAACATTTTGAATTTTGATCGCTGTTGCTTTATTGGCGGCGTCGGCGTCGGGACATGTGTCGAGGTAAAAATATCAAATTTTAGATTTAAAATCTAATTTTATAGAATTCAAAAGTTTCAGCTATTTTTCTTTTCAAGAGATTTTTTTTATTTACGATTTTGTTTCACTAGATAAAGTTAAAAAAATACATAAAAATACTTACATGAGATCAGGTCTAAAGTGATGTATAATGGCACAAAAAGCTAGTCCGTCTCTCCAAGATGTAGTCATATTATCTATTTTTACTCCAGGGTACCCCTCTGTCATCTTGCGGCACCATAGTTCCAAACCCTTCGTACCCCTTCTTTCGTTCATCGTAAATGGGGTTCTGAAAATCATAACGAAATTTTGTTAATAAAAAAATCAAATTTTAAACGATAATAAAAATGTTTGGTTACATTTCAAACGAGTATATTTGTCAAATTAGACGTTTCGGAATAGACAAGCAGAGTATTTTTAAAGGGACACGAAGAAGAGAGTGACATCTTGACCAGAATCGTCAAAAAACTTTGCAATAACCCCCAACGCAAGTTGGGAATTGGTTGCTTTGGTTTATTGAGATAAACTAATATTTTTCAGGATGTACCATTATCGAAAAAAAATTTCCATGTACCCACTGACAAAAATCAAAATATAGACGGTATTCTTATGTCAAAATAAGATATTTAAACAATGTTTTATTTATAAATAACTAGGTGAAATATATAAAGTACAAAAAATTTATTATATTTCGTATATCCGTCTAATATAATCATCGGGAAGTTTAGAAATTCCATTGATTCTCATTCATAAATAAGCACCGCAATCATCGATCCGTGACAAAGCCGATAAATGCATATAAAAACGTCTGAATGACAGTTAAAATAGAGCAATCGCCCGACATTATGAACCGATACGAATGGCGAAATGCAAATCTAACGGCACAAATGCAGCGGAACATTGCGAGTGATCTGTAAAAGTCAGTGGCGTAGATTTACCTTCTTATTTTAAATTGGTTCTAGTCTTAAAAGTTATTTATTATTATTAAAAACGTTGACAGAAAAACAAGTTATAAAAATAGTACAGAATATTTCGTACCAAATTGGTGAGTGGTTTCATACTAACTTTGATTTTGTTATTTAAGTGAAGATGGCGTTCGTTCGAAACACTTGCTTCTACGCAAACAGTTCCACTATGAGCTAGTCTTCAGACATGGCTTGGATGCCGTGTCGAGCTGTCTACTTCAGTAGATGAAGCTCTTTGAATAACAAAATCATAGTCCATAGTATGGTTTTCAACATGCATCTGGACCGATGTAATTCAATCCCTGTGGGGGCAAGTAGCTCAAGGAGTAGTTGTTTAAGTCCACATGCGGTGCAACCCTCGATAGATTTGATATATATCGGAAAAATTTGTTGAAGTCGCAAATACAATTGCATTTTTTTATAATAAATAAAATTGATGTCAAATTTACTATTTTTTTTAAATTTTAGTATTTTTTCATATTTTTTTGTTTTTGTTAGTTTTTTCTTGTTACGTCGCTGAAAATGATCTTCGGTTTGCTTACGATGAAGAAAATTGTAAAATCTTAACCACATAATGTTGTGTTGTGTGTGTTGGACGAAGACAGAACGATGAACAAAACTACAAAAACACCGTACGATATATTTTTTTAATCCAATTCTAGATAAATTAAGTATCATGTAGTTCTGGACAGGACCGGAGTTCAATGAGATCAGACAAACTTTAAAATATACAGATATCCTTCCATTTTCGTTCTCAATTTCATTTTGACTCTCACATATTTCACTATGAATACTGGCCATGTCTTCATCCTCACAATCAATTTCAGTCAAATTGGACCATTTTTTTCCTGTTTTTTATGAAATTGAGCCTTTTATAAAAAACGTTAGAGGACACTTCACTACATATTTGTGACAATTTTAAGCATTCACTACTCATTTCCTTAAACTTTTGGTGATTTGCTAATCTCTGATTATTTTTAGGACTTTCAAGCACCTTAATACCAACTGAATTATTAATATCATTGTTTATAGTTGAACAGGAAGAAAACTGACTCAATTGAAAATAATTTCGTGTCCATCTTTTTAAGCATATTGTTTAAGAAAACAATAGTAGTTTTACCAGTGATCTAAATTTAAAAATACACTTGCAACTATCTGCAGTAACATTGGCATTTAAAAAAGTGCCAGTGATAGATGCTGACTCTAACTGTTGTTTTACTTTTGTAAAGGCATAATTAGTTAAATATTTACTATATAAATAATCGGCAACGGTTGATTCTGCCGTCGACGGTTCTGCTAGATACACATATGGGAGTTCTACAAGGGTCAATCTTGTGGCCAATATTGTTAGGTTAATACGTAATAGTCAATATACTCCATACGCTGATGATTTTTCTGTAGTCATTTCATCATACACTGACGAATCTTATTCATTTATGTTGTTCATAGTGGTTTCTTCTTGTAATTCAAAAGGCCTTTTTTCATTCAAATAAATGGTTTTATTTCCAATAGAAGAGTAAATAATTCCTTCTTCTATTCGATAACTTTTAATTGATCTTAAATATTATTTTTTCCAACATACAATGCCTTTCCTATTTCCTAATCTGTTTTTTCAGCGAAACCCCATCTCAGTGATCACCCATCCACAGACTAACTGTTACAAAACAATTTAAACAAGAGACCGTAACATAAAATGCAATTTTATTGTAGAATTTGATTTTAGTTTAGCGATATACCATCTAGCTTAGTACGGTTCTGATATTTTTACTGAAACGTTGACCGTTACATCCCAAGTACACATCGTGACCAGCTCACGTCCAATCCGATCAAGATGGCTTTGAAAGTAAAACAGCTGAGTGCTTGAGGTCGCTAGTTTGTTTTTGATTGCCGTACAGCTACAACATCTAGTTTTCTTTAAGTCTCAGGTGACTTCTAATCGCAGTTTCTTTCTAATATATAAGCCTGTTTTCATATAAAATGGAATTTAGATTTTTTCATTATTAATAATTGAGTAGTAGTTGCTCATAAGTGTTAGTGAAAATAAATAGTACATTTATTAATATTGAATTATTCATCATAAAGTTCAATTCTTCAAACTCTTCTTCTTCTTCCCCTTCTTCATCTTCTTCCTCGTCACTATCCTTGGCCTCGTTGGAAGTGCCTTTTTGTAAAGTACCTATTATTTTCATAATTTGTGATTTTTCACTTTCTCCATTGCCTTTCCCCGCAGAGCCACCCCTGGGTAATTCTGATGCCAGAATTGAATTCGGCATCCCCGAAAACCCCCGATTAACGATTTTCGAGCGATTTTTCCGAGTTTTCAGTCGTTCTTATAATGGTGCAAGTAATTATGCAATTGCAAAATGCATTTATTGCACCAGAATGCATTTTTCGAAAAATAGCATAACCACACCATATATACTTTTTTCCTTGGAGCTTTCTGAACACAATGCAGAAAATCGCATCTCGATATCTGCTGCCCCTAAAAATTTCTTTATTTCGGTCGATTTTGATCTAAATGCCCTGAACTATGTAAGTAAAAACAATCCAAACAAAAATTCAAAATACTAAATATTCAAGTGCACTTCAAGAAATTAAAGTTTTTGGGAATGTTAATAACCTGTATGTAATAACTATAACTTGGAACAAATTTTGAATAATATCAAATCTTGACACTTAAGTAAAGTATTAATACTTGCCTTACTAAACAACTGAATGAAGATTCTTGGGAGATCATTAAGAGATGCATCTTTTTTTTTGTTTTCTCAAAAAATCAATAATAAAATCACTGATACACCTGACGGCACACAGTATGTGTGTTTAGGTCTCGAACCGTTGTTATGGTAGTTTGCAAACGATGGGATTGTAACTGTTCCAATCGAGTCTGTTCACTTTTATTGGTTGACGTAATAGAAAAGATTGGGATCTGTTTTGAACTTTTTCCACAGCCAGAGCCAGAGGCAATGAACAGGTCTATAAACCCGGTGATTATTCATCAGAATGTTTTTTTTTTACCAAAGGTAATAAAATATGTATTCTTTTGATAAGGTTCTTCTTTACTCGATACACTGGATAAACTTATTTGTTTTAACATGTTACCCATTTTTTTTAGGTCAGTCAATACTTCAAATCTACTCTTATTCTTATATTTATTTACTCTTAGTATATCTTGATAGATGAGGGTATAGAAAAGATTCGGGCAAATTCTGACTACTGTTTACTCTCCTATATCTTGCGTTTCTTTGTTTTAATGCCGGTGTTTACGCACCTAGCGGAGCGGAGTTAGTGTGTAACATATACATTTTACGTAACTGGACTAACAGAGCAAGTGTGGACTATGAAATACAGATCAATATTGGCTTTCTTAATTTATAACCAATCCACCTCTCTTGAGGAAGTCAACTCAGACGGGAAACAATTCTATTGGTCAGAGGTTAACTCCTTTAAAAATACCACAAAAACCACCAAGACTGAATTCATCCAACAACAAATTTATATTACAACAGTGGTCCAAAATGTTGACCATTGACTTGAGCACAAAGTTTTCTCATTAAAAAACGTGTTTTTTGGGAATAATTTAAGGTTTAATTGAATGTGTTCTATTGTAGCTTTAAGTCTTGCTATTAAATCTTCTTTCGTTTCCACTCAAATAAAAAAAGTCGATTGAGTTTAAATCGGGTGGCCGGGAAGGCCAAATTAGAGGTCCACCTTCCATTTTCCCTTAAAAAGGTTACATGAAATAACTGTAAAACTATACAAAAAAAACATGTACAATCATTTGTTTAGTATAAGAAATTTATAAATTGTATAACTCAGAATGTACTAGCTATAGAGAAACTCAGCAACGAAGAATACAAGAACAAAATCAAAAGAAGTGATGGAAGAGGTAAAGTAAATATAAAAGAAAGTCTGAATAAAATTTTTTATGTACGATTGAACAATAAAACGCTCTTTATAGAACACTATCTCGCAAGCTCGCTCGGCCATAAAACGATTCGTTCAATAAATCCCACTTGATTTGGATTTTGATAGATTGTACATTTGTGATATTTTCAACTTTTCACAAAGATTACTTATTTTTTGTACACTAATGGAAGCAGTTTTCGTTTGAGTCTGGCAAGCACTTTCGGTCTAAGGAGTTGCCATCTTCAGGAATTATATATTATCTGGAATTGCCCTATTTCCAGTTAACCTACGTACAGTTCACTATGAAACACCGTGTAGAACGACAATCATTATGTTTACCATGTAAACAACTCTCACTTCAGCAATTTTTTTAAGTTTGACTACGATACTGCTAATTGTTGCATTACCATTTTTATAGTCTGACACCTGCACTCGAACATATTAGTTTCGAGAGGTACTCTTTCATGTCGACAATGTTGGCACTACTTACATGCGTCTACTAGATTGCGACACGATCGCCTCTTCTTCTGCGTTTTATCTCTGCAAGATCATTTATTCATTTGTTTCTCTCTAATGTTACAACTTTAATGGTTTTTCTTTATTTATAAGACGCTCTTCACCGCTAAAAAGTTGTAATGTTAATAAGTAGAAGGTGGTTTTCATATGTTTAATAAATTTCTTAATTTAGAGATGCACAGGGCCGGTTCCAGAGTTTTTAGGGTCAGGCGTCTTTTAAAATTGTCCAATAAAGTTGGCCATAGTCGCCCTTTGGCAAATAAATTTGAACGTTATTGGGTTCTTGGTTTTATTCACACTAACATTTGAACTTTCTAAAAGTCATTTTGAAAACTGCATCCTAGTTTCCATCCCATTACAATCGTTTTAACATATCCAACACTAATGGAAGTTTCATGTAACCTCTACATGGTTCATAATACGAGTAAACCATGTACTTTTTTTACAGAAATTAAGGACATGTTTGACTCGTGATATCCCACGGACACTACGGCAGAGATAACGAATACCTGTTCGGCTCATTTGGAAGAGTCAACTAATGTCTTTGTGGTTTTGTGTTTGTTCTACACGTTCGTGAGAAAAAAGTGAAAAGAAAATACTAAGACCAATGAACCGATTTAAAAATCGGTTTTTCATTAAAGTAAAAATTTAAAAAGAAACTTGGAATTCATCAAATCACAAAAAAAAAACAAAATATTAGGGAAAATCTTATACAATTAATTTTTTTTTTTGAAAATGTGTAAAAATTCACCAAAACTAAGAATACAAAAGTCAAAATCAGCTTACTCATTGCTAAGGTTCATAAAAATGGCCTGTTCGTAATGACTTTTTAGTGAATTTCTTCCTTTTTTCAGGAAATTGAAAATAGCCCAATTCTTTTCTCAATATGATCGGGTTTGATTCAAAATGAGTGTATTAACGACTAAATAAATAATCGTTCTAGTATCTACAGTTGTGTTTCACTCCTAAGCATTGAGCTTTAAATAAAACTACCTCGTAGGAATATTGAAAGCAGAAAATACAATCAACAGCCGCCTTTCAAATTATTCTGCAAACACTTTCTTTAAGCAGCCCACACTTACGCTGCTAATTATTTAAACAAATAAAACGTATTTACAAGCACTCTTGGCCAAGGTATTTTGAATATTGATAGATTATCCGAGAGGCAGAAGAACTACAAAAAGTAAATGATGAATTAATCGATGTGGCTAATGTTCCGAAGCGAGAGACAGAGTAAATTTAAACAATATTTTACAAATTTTTGTTTTATTTTCGAAATACTACGAGTAGAACTCTTGTGCGAGACAATGATTTTTCTAAAGAGCATGCAAAAAATTCTTCAGCTACTACCATTGTGTAAGGATAATAAAATCCTGATTGAATTTTGAAAATATAAAATCTGTTCAACAGATGTTTATTATTACATACGTAAGTGCAATTTTACAGACAACTTTAATGGGTGAAGGAAGTATATGATAAAGGCCATGTGAAAGAAGATGTAGAGGGCGTATCTGTACAGCATTAGAAATTGAGTACTTCATAAAATCGTCAATAGATGCCGCGCGAGATTGCATCAAACGCTTTTTACTAGAGCGTGACTACTATATTGTCCTTATACAATGCTACTACCATTACAGCCCATTCAATAGGGTATCATTTTATAGCCTCTCTCGCAAGCTCGCTCGGCCATAAAACGATTCGTTCAATAAAGCCTTTGTTTATGTACTTGTAATATAAGTAGCTATTATAAATAGAATTCTCTATTAAATAGTCGACACTTTTTGGCTCCTGTTATCGCAGCAATATTTTTTAAAAATTAATATTTATTTATCCCATAATTTTTTTTAACGTTGTAACTTGCAATTCTACCGTTACCGTAATATTAGACACGCCATAAAGTAATTGCAACAATGTTGCATTTACGATTTAATCATTACTCATTTAGGACACATTTAAAGGCAATACACGGTGACAGTAATGCTTTATAAAATACGTGTTTAGGCAACGCATGACATATTTTGAGATTATCAGTTGTTGTAGTATTATGATCTTCCATTTCGCGTATCGGAATGTCGGGAGAGTAGGAAGTTTGTCTGGAAAATTAATACAAATGGGCTTGTGCGAGTTCTAGAATTTTTATTAAACTAATCATTGCTTTCTTATGTAGGTATAGTCGAACTCAATCCTTTATTAGAATGAAAAAACAGCAAAGGATTACCGCCAATAGAACAAATGCTCATGAATCTGGACTTTAAAGTCGAAAACACGGTACACTGTTTCATATACATAAAAATAAAATAATATTTTGGCTGTTAGGACCACTGTGCAAAGATTCAATAACCAGCTTAGCTGGATATCGTTATAGGGGAGAATGGCGTATAACTATTAATTATGAGTTTAATATGAATTTACATTTTAATTTCTATAACGCATATTAGATTTGAATTACTAATTAAAATTTTGTCTTAAATTAATTTAACTAAACTGTGGGGTGTGAGGTTACACTCATAAGAGGCGACAATGGAAGTGTGGTTATAGTTTTTACATTTTCAATTGCAGAAACAAAATTCTCAGATGTGCAGACAGGTTACTTTGGCGGCTTGTAGATGTGCCGACAAGTGGCTTTGTCGGTATTAGCGGCATGTAGATGTGCCGACAAGTGTCTTTGTCGGTATTAGCGGCATGTAGATGTGCCGACAAGTGTCTTTGTCGGTATTAGCGGCATGTAGATGTGCCGACAAGTGGCTTTGTCGGTATTACCGACTTGTATAAAGCGGGATCATTTTGTTCTGCAATTAAAGTAGGAAGTAGAAAGTTAGACAAATATTGTCTTCAGTAGTGAGGGCTAGGAAAATATTCATACAGTGATACACTGTGCTTGTGTTCGCACTTGATTTTTGATTTAGTGAATAGTATATGAATAGGTGATTCGTGGCGTTAGTTTATTTCAATTAATATTATTTTTGGCTTCCGTGTATATACATACTTTTTTTATTTTGAAACATTGTTACAGTGTACTTCTTATTTATTTATTTGGTGTCAATTTCAATATGTTTCGTCCTTGGGAAAATACAGTTTCTTTAAGTGGATCTAAAGAATCGGAACAATCACTAAATGATATTCCAATGGATTATGTGGTATCAGGTTGTAGTCCCAAAGATTCCTGGCATCAAAAAGGGACCACGAGGTATTGCGCCTTCCGCCCTATTTTTGTGTATTTAACCCCATAGAATTAATTTGGGGACAACTTAAAAAAAGAATAAGGCGTCATAACGTGTTTCCCAAATTTGATGGGTTGATAGCGAATTTGGTAAAAGAAGAAATTAACAAAATTTCAGCTGATGATTGGCAGAAAAAAATGTCATCAAAGAAGAAAATTCTTATATAACGAGTCCGACCAAATTTATTATCAATGTTGATGACAGTGATTCCGATGATGTGGGTTGAGATAGGGTAGGTAAGCTTAATTAATTTATAATATTTATGACTTTATTCACCGTGTTTTTAATTTTAGAATTAAAATTTGAGACAAAATTTTAATTAGCAACGTTTCTGAATCTCACAAGAGATCAGAAAATGAAGCTATAGGCCAGGTGGAGTGGTCAACCTCTATTCAAATCTAATATGCGTTATAGAAATTAAAATGTAAATTCATATTAAAGAAAGTTAATCAATATAGAAATTGTACGCAAATTACCCCTAACGATCTCCAGTAACTTGGTTATTGAATCTTTGCACAGTGGTCCTAATAGACAAAATATCATTTTATTTTTATGTATATGGACAGTGTACGGTGTTTTCGACATTAAAATACTCAAAAATGTCCAGATCAATCAGTATTTCTTCTATTGGCGGTATACTTTGCTGTTTTTATAGCGTTTTTTCTTTCTCATAAAGCGGTGGGTTCTACTATACATTGATAATTCTTTTTGCTTTACTCTACCCTTTTTATTTGAAATATCTTTTTCCCTTTCCTTCTCCCGTTTTTGGAATTTGTTTCTCTATAAAATCCGTTATATTTAGGAATTTTCGTTAAAAGTTCAATAACATTGGGTGTTTCTTGGAAAAATGGACAAGGACGATCTGTACCTGCTGACTGTATTTTTCTCTGATATGTTTTTCATCCTTCTTTCGCAAATTGAACCACATTATAAATGGTAATAGTCTTCTAGTAGTTTATAGTAGCTCTATTGCGTGATTTAAAACTACCAAAAACTGCTTTATGAGAATGAAAAAAAGCTATAAAAATAGCAAAGGATACCGACAATAGAACAAATACTGATGCATCTGGACATATTTGAGTACTTTAATTTCGAAAACACCGCACACTGTCCCTATACATAAAAATAAAATAATATTTTGGCTATTAGAATCACTGTACAAAAATCAATAACCAACTTAACTAGAGATCCTAATAGGGGCAAATGGCGTAAAATTTCTATATTGGGTAGATAACTTTCTTTAATATGAATTTACATTTTAATTTCTATAAAATATACTATCCACTGTTGGAAACTCATTTCTTTGGTAAGATTCATAAATAATGGTACGAATTAATTTTGATATTGAAGGGAATTGTACCCCCTGCAAAAGTAAAACTTATTAATAATGAACCACGCTCTACATAACTGATATGACCAACCGTTTGTGATGTTATTTTGAAACACATTAATTATACAAAGATCTACGGGTGCAGCATCAAAGTGAAATTGCGAATCTCAATTCCTGTTTCCTGCAAATCATTTAATTGCGCAAACATCAGGTGCAACTTCATTAATAAAAGATATTAAAGAGAGATTAATCAATCTAAAAAAAAATCTTATATAACCTCTCGTGACAGTATACGCAGTACGCAGTTTTCGAATAAGAGAAAAAATTCGAAACGGTGCACATGTCATGAATAAGAAAATACATTAATAACATGTGACAGAACTGTTGTTTTTCTCTTCCACAGCCACCTACCTTACCATTTTGAGATAATTACTGCTAGGCTGGGCTCGGTTTGTAAAACTTCTTTCTATCGTAATGGCTATTCTGTGTGTCATAAATCAGTTTGATGACTTGGAAAGTGTATAAGATTAGGCAGCCTCACAAACTATGTATTTATTGATGTAAACAAACACTTAAATAATTCTAGAATAGGTATGACTAAAAAGCATTCATTTTATACACTTATCTGTAAAGTTAAATGGGATACTTATAGTCTATTTATCATATATAAATAGTACGAATTCGTGAGTCAGGCTATTGAGACAAATAATTACCGATGGCGGCGCCACAGTCGTCGATCAGCTGTTCACACGAAACGCGTAATTTTTGGTAAATAGTGCATTAAGTTATACTGAGTGAATGGTTTATTTGTAGTATTTTAAGACTTTTTGTGATTGTTTGAGGTTTTTGATTTGGAAATTACCATAATATACCTGTACATGTAAGTATTTAGACTTAATTGAACCTGTTTTTTGTGTCGTTATTCTAAAATTGAGGATATTTATTTAGCATATCTTACGTTTTTCAGAAATTTATTGTTTACTTCTGTTTCTGTGTGCTTTTTTTGTGTTTCAGGATGAATATAGCCTAGAGGTATTATCATCTTCACCTCTACTAATAAAGAATGATATTGGAAGGGAGCTAAATCATATGACAAAGAAACATACAACAGTTTTCTGCTGATAAATTTTATTTCAATTTTTTCAGGATAATAATTGTAATTGTAAAAGTGATTTAAATAAAAAATGATTTCTAAGAACCTACTTTTGATTGATTTATGGTAACATATATCCTATTCGTTGTTTCAAAATTATTTTTTTAAATCAATATCAAATTAAAATACAAAAAATTAAGAAAATTTTTTCTTGGCTTAAAACACTTCATAGGCCATCAAATGTATCTGTTGCAAAACTTTTTGTTTTGTTTATCTACTTTGTTTTTTTCAAAATAAACACAAAATGTATATTTTTTAATCCTTTATTTTAACATAAGTTCAAAGCTAACTTTGAATTATTCAGTTTTAGTAGTATTTAACATTTTATTATAATAATTCATTACTAATTGTAACTGTATAATTATTGAAAACAGGTGTTGTACAAGAGGGGAACGTAATAATGGTGTTTTTAAAATTATGACGTGACAAAGGTTTTATTTTACTGAATATTACCTTTAGAAAAATGATAAGTTGAAATCTCAGCAATGATGTGCACACCTAATTAGATTTTAAGTTTACATATATAAAAGTACAACTGTACACAGTTTGTAAGGGCAAGTTTACTTAGTTTATAGGCAACACTTTGCTGTCTTCTAACTAACCATCATTCCTTGCACATTTAATGGTTTTAACATCAAGTGGCTTACTGGGCAAATGATGTGATGGCACACACTTTTTGCACTACTTGGGTGCTATTTTGTTTGAAATAATTCCTAAAAACATTTCAGTAGTAATCAAGAAATAATCTCAGAAATGCTAATCTTTATCTTACCTGATTTTGTAATATAATCTTTAGATTTAAAATTGATTACACTTTTCTCGGAATTTACGACGATCAACTTCCTCGATGACACCTTTTTTGTTGCTTCTTGGGTGGATCATAATGGAAGTGTAATTCCAGATTTTTAGATTTCCTAGAGGTATACCCATAAACGCAATAGTTTGTATTATTTTTATTGGGCATTTTTAACGTTTAACTAACAAATAACAGCAAAATACACGAAGCACAAAATCAAAACACACGTTCGACTTCCAGGTAAACAAACAAAATTATGCTTTTCGTGAAGGTTCAAATTAATACCGGTGGTGTCGCTTCAAAGTTGTGCTCGTCTCAATAAAACCTCAGGCAGCGATTTTTTATTCTATTGTGTATTTTTATGTACGAGATCGTATTAAAGCAATAGGCAAAACATATTTTAGTAAACCGTTAATAGTTATTTATGCACCAAGTGCGTTATATATACTAGAATCAAAAATGATTGAGAGTTTTATTGGCCCTTGGCATATTGAATGCAGTGCTTATTAATTTTTGAAAGAGTTAAGGACTAACCCAAATAAATAGTTAATTATTTTACAATTGTTTTTACATTATTTTTAATTTTTCTAGAACATAAAATATCGTCTAATGTTTTTACCAACAACTGTATAAGTTTCTGTATTAAATCTGACAATTAATCAAATTTTAATTTTTGAATCTTCGGAATTTCCCACTTGGATATTTACAGTTGGATTCTAATTAACATTGTTCTTCCTAAAGTAGTTCAACAGAAGACCGAAAAAAAAAACACTTGGAATAAATAGAAATTGAACACAAAATATTAACCTTTTTGTGAATGTTAACTACTGACCTAACGATGAATACCTACTACCAATTTTTTCTCTTCGTCGATATTAATCAGAAAATGTCCAATCACTTTACGATCCATTACCTCTTACAACTCGTTTTTTTTTCTATCGGCAATATAGGTTATGGTTTACACTTTTTATGCTAACCAGAATTTTGATAACTTCATGGTCTAGAAGATTTAAATGTCATTAAAATTGGCAGTTTTTGTTGAAAATATAGGTCAGTTTCACGTTATTTTATTTTTAATGGATATTGAAGGAAAACAAAAATGAAAATACACGACACCTTGATGAGACCACTTAATAAACAAACTACTGATTTAAAATAATAACAAAAAATCAATAAATAATTTAATTTTCAAATCGAAATACTTACTACAGAAGCTTCTCTCAAATACAAAACGATAAAGTGTCGGCAACATATCAACACATCTCAGGATTGTGAAATTAAGTTTTTTAAAATTTTTCAAAGTTATGAAACGAGGTATTTGGATATGGTTGGACAAGACTTGGTATGACATACACAATGTGATAAAGAAGAGTTGGTCAGATGAGACTTTCAAAATTATTGGTCTTGATCCTAGAGAAGATGTCAGACCTATGATTGACAGTCAGAGCTGGGTAAAGCACTTTTGGAAAGTGCTTTACTAAAGTGCTTGAAGCACATTCGGTGCTTTAAGCCCTGTGCTTCAACTACTTCTGAAAAAGAGTATTTGGTGCTTTGTAATTAAAGCATTTCAAGCCTTTCGGAGAATTTTGGAAGTGCTTGAATTACTTTCAAAGTGCTTTAATTATTTTAAGTGATTCAATTACTTTCAAAGTGCTTCAATTACTTTCAAAGTGCTTCAATTACTTTCAAAGTGCTTCAGTTACATTTGTAGTAATTGAAATTAAACCTTTTCAGACCTTTTCAGAAATTAAGGCACTTTTAAAAGTTCTCGAATTATTTTCTTAGACAAGTCTCAGCTTGAAAATTTGGAAAAAAATCTATGCGTCTGCGATTTTAGCTCGATACCAGTAGTATTGCGTCTATTGTGTAACAGTATACACGCGCGTGTTTGTTTTGTATTCCTATTCTTTTAAGAAAAAAAGAGAATTTTGTTTTTTTATGTTTGTTTTGTATTCCTATTCTTTTAAGAAAAAAGAGAATTTTGTTTTGTTATGTTACTTTGTTTTGTTTGTTTTGTATTCCTATTATTTTAAGAAAAAAAGAGAATTTTGTCTTATTATGTTACTTTGTTTTGTATTCCTATTCTTTTAATATAAAATACCTTACTATCACTAGTTTTCTTAAAATTATTATTTTTTAAAACGACTTTTAAAGCTCGTTTAAAAGGCTTCAAGCACTTTTAAAGAGCTTCAAGCACTCTTAAAGGGCTTTAAGCACTTTCAAAGTGCTTTAAGCTTGGAGCTTTATCAAATATTTTTAACGTTTCAAGGGCTTCAAATATTTTATGAGTATTTGATGCTTGATACTTCGTGCTTGATGCTTGACAGTAAAAGCACTTTTAAAATAAAAAGTATTTGGTACGTTCAATTCTAAAGCACTCGATTGAAGTGCTTTCTGCTTGGTAATTGAAGCACTTTCCAAAAGTGCTTTACCCAGCTCTGTTGACAGTATTGTAGTTGTTGCAAATTCTGAAAAAGGGTGAGTTTTTCTGAACATTCTTTGATTAGAATTTACTGTTGGAACATGAAGATTGAGCATTCACGTGGAAAGTGAATTATTATTGTCCATTTATGGTGCTTTAATATTCGTATGTACACAAATATCTAGTTTATTTATTGAACTACTAAAACCATAGAGGTAGTTTTACTGTTAATAAAAATGAGGTGTAACATAAAAAACTTCTTTTCTACGTACCAGTTCTAACAGACATTATCCTAATCCTACAAATAAAACCTAGAAACAAATTATTTATTCAAGTCAGTCGTGACCATCTCATATTTAATGTTCTTTGTCAAATACGTTCTCGAGTTTGTTCGTTAATTATTTAAGGAAATATTTTTTATGTACACACATTCGTAATATCTTTTCTAGGATTTATAATGCGGAGAAGAATAGATGTCGAGCTGTAAAAAGATTAGCGTCAAAAAGAAACCAAATAAAATAAAATTACAGTTTAATGTTAATTCGAGCTAACGAAATGTACTGTTTCAAAAATCTGTTTAAATAAGCGCGAGTTGGGAAAATTTCCTAGGGTGTAAACACTACAACCATTGACAAGCCATGAATTATTTTTATTTTCTTAATTTTCACAGAAAAGGGGACATCCGAATTAGACTCCAACTTTTACCTCACCAAGAAATGTTACTTATAATAAACAATTGTTGAATCCTTAAAAGAAAACATGCCGAAAACTATTCACAAAGATACTAGAGGTCCATGTCGGCATGCATGGAATCAATGAAGAGGTAAATCAAACTTCTATTTCATATTCACCCTGTTATATTAGAAGTACAAATGGAAAACTGCCGTTTCTCAATAGATTCCAGCAGTAAATGCTGGTCAAAATTGGCGGATCATATACGTCAGATGGTATAGTCGAACTCAATCCTTTATGAGAATGAAATAACAGCAAATGATTACCGCCAATAGAACAAATACTCATGAATCTGGACATTTTTGAGCACTTTAAAGTCGAAAACACGGTACACTGTCCATATACATAAAAATAAAATAATATTTTGGCTATTAGGACCACTGTGCAAAGATTCAATAACCAACTTAGCTGGATATCGTTATAGGGGAGAATGGCGTATAATTATTAATTATGAGTTTAATATGAATTTACATTTTAATTTCTATAACGCATATTAGATTTGAATTACTAATTAAAATTTTGTCTTAAATTAATTTAACTAAACTGGGGGGTGTAAGGTTACACTCATAAGAGGCGACAATGGAAGTGTGGTTATAGTTTTTACATTTTCAATTGCAGAAACAAAATTCTCAGATGTGCAGACAGGTTACTTTGGCGACTTGTAGATGTGCCGACAAGTGGCTTTGTCGGTATTAGCGGCATGTAGATGTGCCGACAAGTGTCTTTGTCGGTCTTAGCGGCATGTAGATGTGCCGACAAGTGGCTTTGTCGGTATTAGCGGCATGTAGATGTGCCGACAAGTGGCTTTGTCGGTATTAGCGACTTGAATAAAGCGGGATCATTTTGTTCTGCAATTAAAGTAGGAAGTAGGAAGTTATAGTTCTTCCATTTTCAATTGCAGAAATATAAAAACTTGTTCCTTTGACGGCTTGTCGGCACATCTACAAGCCGCCAAAGCCGATCAAAGCAACTTACCGACACATCTGGGAATTTTGTTTTTATATTTCTGCAATTGATAATGGAAGAACTATAGACAAATATTGTCTTCAGTAGTGAGGGCTAGGAAAATATTTATACAGTGATACACTGTGCTTGTGTTCGCACTTGATTTTTGATTTAGTGAATAGTAGGTGGTAGGTGATTCGTGGCGTTAGTTTATTTCAATTAATATTATTTGTGGCTTCCGTGTGTATACATAATTTTTTTTATTTTGAAACATTGTTACAGTGTACTTCTTATTTATTTATTCGGTGTCTATTTCAATATGTTTCGTCCTTGGGAAAATACAGTTTTTTTTAAGTGGATCTAAAGAATCGGAACAATCACTAAATGATATTCCAATAGATTATGTGGTATCAGGTTGTAGTCCCAAAGATTCTTGGCATCAAAAGGGGGCCACGAGGTATTGCGCCTTCCGCCCTATTTTTGTGTATTTAACCCCATAGAATTAATTTGGGGACAACTTAAAAAAAGAATAAGGCGTCATAACGTGTTTCCCAAATTTTATGGGTTGATAGCAAATTTGGTAAAAGAAGAAATTAACAAAATTTCAGCTGATGATTGGCAGAAAAAAATCAAACATGTTATCAAAGAAGAAAATTCTTATATAACGAGTCCGACCAAATTGATTATCAATGTTGATTACAGTGAATCCAATGGTGAGGGTTGAGATAGGGTAGGTAAGCTTAATTAATTTATAATATTTATGACTTTATTCACCGTGTTTTTAATTTTAGAATTAAAATTTGAGACAAAATTTTAATTAGTAACGTTTCTGAATCTCACAAGAGATCAGAAAATGAAGCTATAGGCCAGGTGGAGTGGTCAATCTCTATTCAAATCTAATATGCGTTATAGAAATTAAAATGTAAATTCATATTAAAGAAAGTTAATCAATATAGAAATTTTACGCAAATTACCCCTAACGATCTCCAGTAACTTGGTTATTGAATCTTTGCACAGTGGTCCTAATAGACAAAATATCATTTTATTTTTATGTATATGGACAGTGTACGGCGTTTTCGACATTAAAGAACTCAAAAATGTCCAGATCAATAAGCATATCTTCTATTGGCGGTATCCTTTGCTGTTTTTATAGCGTTTTTTCTTTCTCATAAAGCGGTGGGTTCTACTGTAAGGTTAAAGTTGAACATTTGTCGGTGTCATATAGGTACTGTCGTGCGCGAATATGTCAAAGCTCTCGAATCAACATTATCTTAGTTTTCAAAACCCATTCAGGAAAGTTGAAATAAGCCTGTCGGATTCAAAAATAAAATAATAAATAAATAAATAAAATAGCATAGTTAATTCAGTCGGTCAACTTTCTTGACAAAAAGGATATACTCGTAAAGGAAGTGGGTCACATTGAAAAAGACATTACACTATAACCACTAATCGATCTTTTTTCTATTTACTTGCATTAACTTTTCGCTTTTTATCAACAATTAACGATCCATTGTTCGATATAAACAATGAAATAATAAACTAGAGAAGGTCATTTTCTATCTCCTTAACCTTTCGAGAAGGTTTTCGTTTCAAAACATTCTCGTTCTCTTCTGTCTGCAAAAGACTTCTGTAATCAATTAATTATAGCGTAAAATTGTGGTGATATAAAAAATCATTCGTGCGTATTTTTTGTTCATTAAATATAAATGGTTTGGTGTTAATTTAATAATATTATTCGATGTACGACATTGCTTCCGCGGTTTTTTTTCGAAATGTTTGGGTTTATTGAATACAATGCGACTTACTTTTAAAAATCGTTAATATAATTTAAATTTATACTATCACTTCCTACACAACCCACCAATTAAAAATATGGATGGAACTTGTGCAAGAAACAATATACAAAAACATCTAGAAAATACATTCATGCCTAACGAAGGAGATGAACTTATAGAAGAGGAAAATCCTACTATAGAAGAAAGGGAATCATGATTACCTCATCAAAAGAAATAAGTACAGAAATAAAAGAAAACATAAACGGGAGAGATACTAAAACAAATTCCGAGGAAAGCTATAGTACGTATGTGGAAAGTATCAGAAGTCATCATGATACCAAAACCAGGGAAACCACCACATGAAATTACGTCTTACAGGCCTATATCCCTACTTTCTGTAATCTCGAAACTGTAGGAAAAAATATTAGTAAAAAGACTAAAGCCTATTATAGAAGAAAAGAAACTAATTCCATCACACCATCAGTTTGGATTTAGAGAAAACCATTCAACTATAGACCAAGTCCATAGAATAACTAGTATCATCGAAAAAACCTTAGAAGAAAAAAGTTAGCTCTACTGCCTTCCTTGATGTAGCGCAAGCTTTCGATATAGTTTGGCATGAAGGACAAACACAAAATGAATCGATTACTGCCAAAACAGTATTCAGAAGTACTAGCATCATATATATCAGAAAGATACTTTGGGATTAAACAGGAAGAAGCATACTCTAAAATTAAAGAAATTAAGGCAGGAGTACCACAAGGAAGTGTATTAGGGCCAGTCCTATTCCCATTACACACTAGTGATATTCCTGAATTAGAGCAAAATACAATTGCCACGGGGTATTTTAATATATAAAAAAATACTATCACTGTCTCTGGAACATTTGTGATAGATATCGTCGACATACATCGATCTGGTTTTCAACTTTACAAACGACAAATAAATTCTACCTGTGTGCATGATTACTAAACTGTGAAATGATACAGTTAAGTCTCGGTGTTGTTATTGTTTTGATTTTAGTTTCCTGTGTGAGTCAACCATTTGTGATAAGAACCACCATTACGTTTTTAAACATTAAAGGTAATCAAGTAATATCAGAGCCAAAACTCTCATACAGATTTATTTGTAATACTTTACAAATACTTTATTGCTGGTTTTAGATGAAAAAAAAACATTCATTCAGATATATTTTTGAAGATAAATCAATGCAACGGTATTTGGATGTTCTGTGAAAATGTTGAAAATATAAAAATACTCCACATATTTACCAGTTATGTCAGGAATTCAACCAACATCTAGATATTTTTACATGAGGTTTTTCCAATTATATTTTTTATGGTCCTTCGAGAAACTTCAAATTACCTATAGTTTAACTATTTTCTATTGCAGAGCCAAATTTATCCCGCTCTATTGTGAATATATGTATATAAAAAAACACAGCTAATGCGAAATTATGGGATAGGTGTCAATATGCAAAATTAATCAATTAGAACAAAGCTTGAAGAGGCATTCGACTGGCTAAGAAATTTCGACTATAAATAATTTTTTTATCTCTGCAGTATAGTCCTAATACTGTTTGTTCCCTGTGGTAACCCAAAATTTAGTTTTCTTGAAACCCTTTAAACATTTGGAGAATGTGGATAATCGGGCTTTGTAGTAGCCGTAATTGAAATAAGATTGTTTGTTTCACATTACCGATGTTTATTTTTAATTGCCCCTATAAAATAATAAAGTCACGCTACTGATTTTCTCAGATAAATTAGAACCTCCAGGTGTGCATTAGGTCTAAGTCTTATGCTTGCGTCATCCTCTGGTAAGTTTTGTAAACAATTGCATGTTGTTTGTGGTATTTTATATGTTAAAAAAACCTATTACAGTGAAACTCGTTTTGTACAAAACTAAATACAAAAATGTTTAACAATAACAATAATTAAATGTTGACATGGGACGTTAATGAGTGTATTATGACATTTTTATCTAGAGAGAGTGGGTTTAGTAAACCTTGACGCTTTATTTAAATGATAGGTAAATATTTTAGTGAGGATTATAAGTCTTTTTGTTAAAATCGTTGATTTGTTGCACAGGTGATTTTTAAGTTAAGGTTATGCGGAGGTGTTTTCAATGTTATTTGCGCTAAAAGTGTTATTGGTTAGGATTTTTATGATTTATTGCATATACTCAGTCTTCATTTATGCTAGAATTCAACTAGATGTCATAATTGTTAAATTGAAAAAACATCAATGGAATTTTTGGAATGTAATATTTATTTTAGATTTTAGACCACCCTGTACAAAATAAAAATTTCAAATCGAGTCTAAAAAAACTTCAGTCCTTTGTCTTTGTACATTGGTAATTTTAAAGCTTTAACGTTAAATCTGAAAAAGTTGCGATTTTTAAAAAGGGATGCGCAAATTCAAATATTTTTGGGAAAAAGGTGGTTTTCTCCGAGTTGACTGGGAGTTTTACAAAAAAAATTTGGGGGTGTGTGGTACTATGTTTTACACAATAAGAGTTATAGTGTATGAAGCGTTGGGCCACGCTGTATATTCCGCATAACTCCTGCATCCATAATTAGCAAAATGATCGCGTTTAATTAGATCAGTTTTAAATTTCTAATAACAGTGACTAATACTAATCAATTAATTTATTGAACCAACTTTCATTACCATATTAGAAATTTAATTACCACCAATTGCGGTAATTTAAAAAAATTAAATTAGAAAAAAATTTTTCAAGGAAATTACCTAAAAAAACATAGCGGACGGTAATTATAGAAGGTTGGTGACCTATGAAAAAAAAATTGTGTAATTACTTTTGCTGCATTAAAAATAAAGATAATATCTGGTCTTGAAGTTGATTATTTTTTTCCAAATATGGAATCAGTGAATTGAAATTTGGAAATTGCGGTTTTTTTATTTTTTAGCAACCGAAATGTCGGTTTCAGTTACGCGATATAAATTGAATGAGCTGAAAAAACCGATAAAAACATTAAGCGTATAAGCGGAGATATTTTCTTTTACTTACTGGTCGTTCAACAGGTAGTGTAACAAAGAATATACACGGTACGATACTGTTCTGCATGTCATAAATTACTCCAGACAACTGAATAGCAATAAAAATAATGTACGATGATGCAATAGGCGGAAACTGGAGAGATGTGACTGCAAAAATTTAAGAATCAATCACGTGTCCAAATTTATTTCAAACGTTTTTAGTTTCGAAGAAATAGTCACTTTAACTGAAGCGAATTTAATCATTTTTGAAATTTAAACGCTCACGATACCTTCCCAGATTAATGATATCCTTCGCGAACCACAAAATCTTCAAAACCGCAGACCAGAAGCCGTTCCTCATCATCAAAATATTACGTTACCGTCTTAGATTACCATCAAGTTGCTTAGGTTACGAATACGACACGACCTGGTTGCTTCTCGATTCCCGGCCCCAAGTATTGATATCAAAATCATCGACATTTTTTAGCGATAATCCGAATATAGCCTACGTGCCAGTGGAAGCATAAAATTTAAGAGAGGGGATAGTTTAACTATTTTCAATTACAGAACAAAATTTATCCCGCATGTGGACTTGATTGACAGGTGTCAGTATGCAGATTTAACCAATTAGAACAAAGCTCCTCGCTTGGAGAGGCATACGACTGGTTAAGAAATTTCGACTTAACTCGTTTTGTTTTTTATAAATTAACATTATTTTGCAATCATACCTAACGGTTAAACTTAAAGGAATGAAGCTATAGTAACTTCATATGAGCTTATGAAGGACTACCTTTCAAATCGAAATCAGAGAGTTAAAATAAACGGAAAATTGAGCGAAGAACGAGTTCTCAAATATGGAGTGCCGCAGGGTACAGTATTGGGTCCGATATTGTTTGTAATATACATCAATGATCTATTCAACATTTAGACTTGTGGAGATGTTGTGAGTTTCGCAGATGATACTGCACTCATTTTCAATGGAAATACTTGGGAAGCACTAAAAGAAATAGCCGAAAGAGAAATGAGCAAAATTTTCCACTTTCTCAAAACCTATATGTGTTTGTTAATATTACCACAAACAAGTAGTTATCTACTTTTAGCGGCTGTCTTCATTGTTTATTTCCTAATCTTACTCTGAAATGTACCTCTACTACTATATTGATAAATAAACAATATTATTATTATTATTAATGGAAAGTCACCAACTTCCTTACGGTAACCACCCAATTCAGATTGCTAATGTATACTGGCACGCTGTATAGAAGTTAAAACAAAATCTCACGAGTATTGAAAAGTGCAAGTCAGTGTTACTTAACTCCAAGTTAACTGGAAATTAATTTCAGGTCAGGAGATGCATCTAAAGGTATCACGATTTCGCAGCCGCCTCAGATGTTGGATGCTCACGTGAGAATCTTCTAGAAGACGCTTACCGATATCATGATTCTTAGTTTCAGTTTGTTTAAAGTGGCCGTGACACTAATGACATGCTTTAACCTAGTGACATTAGATCACAATTTGGGTTGTGGTGTGGCAAATATAACGCTTTCCGGCTTTATCATTTCTTCTTTTATAAGGATTGTTGGAGGAATTTCATTGAAATTTTTGGTTAAAATTCCACAGGTACTGACATATTTTATATGTCTAAGAAAAGTTAGGTCTCAATGATGAGAGCGAAAAACATTTTATTTTTTTAATTTCTCCCCTTTTGACACCCGTCAACAGGGTAGCCAATCCACGCCCCCTTTTTGACACCTGTCACATGTCAACAGGGTTGCCAACTTACAGGGAATACAGCCTAGAAATGCTTAATTCTGCACAATCTAATTATTTTGCAGTTAGTAGGCTCTTTGGAGCACCCCCACTTCTCCACTTTTAGGACCCGCCCCCTTTTGACACCCGTCAACAGGGAAGCCAACCCACGTCCCCTTTTGACACCTGTCACATGTCAATAGGGTTGCCAACGTACAGGGAATACAGCCTAGAAATGCTAAATTCTGCACAATCTAATTATTTTTTGTACCCCGATGTTTGAAACTATACAGTTTTTCAATAATAAAGTGATAAAAACAGAAAATGTAAGTCATAGCCGAGAATTTTAGGACACGCCATCCCAAACATCAAGATATATTTAAAAAAAAAGTTATTTCTCCACTATATAATTATATCACCTTGTTTAAAAATCACATTTCGTTTTCCCTGTATTATACGAATGACACCTTGTCTAGTTTTCTATTTGGGAAAGGTCGTCGTCCCCTTTATTTAAATTTCTAATCATAAAACTTCGTCTTAATGCTTTAACTTGTATTCCACAATCTAAGACATCTCGAAAAACCTGCTTAGCGTCTGTCTCAGTAATAATTCAAATAATTTATGTACCCCTAATTAGGTAATTAAATGAATTATGGGACTAATCAAGCTTTAATTAGTTTTTTTTTCGTCTATCTTGCTCGTTGACGAAAAATACGACTTAAGTTCGCGTTAATTATTGTGAGATGAGATGTTACTGTCTGCATTTAACATTAATAAATAAATCTATATTTTATACAACTTTTTTTTCTCATTTAACAATTTTGTCGGTAACGGTTAGCAAAAAAATCCCGCATACTATACTATACAGTGTTTAGAATAAATTATGAAATTTTATTAACAAAAACTTCTTAATATTGTAGTTAGGAGAGCTAACAAATAAATATGCTTGGCTTGAAGTTTCCCTAGATTTACACAAAGATAAGGATAGAAAAATCAATGGGTAAAATTAATTTTAGAATTTAAAATAACACTTCAAAAAACATCTGACTTGTCCTTTTATTCCATTTAGATTTAATTATTAATTAAAATTCTCTGTAAATTATTGTATCCTTATCTATATAAATAATAAATACCTGGAATATATTGTTATTATTATTATTATGCCATGAATTAATAATTAATGACCATATTGGAAAAACGTTAAACAAAAATGCGTGTGCCTACATTCCGTAGCGAAAATTTATCGTTTTTATCAATGTGGAATTATAAAGGAACAAGAAACCCGGAATTGGGATACCAAATCACACAAGCAAATCCCATTCTCAATATTTTCTCACTCTTGATTTGCTCTGGAAGGCGTGAAAGATCAAGAGCGGCGTTTTGACTGATGTCTATAGTGTTTCTCAACGCTACATTTAAGAGAGTACCAATAGATTTCAGCTTATCTGGATATCAACTGTAGATGTAAGTTTTTTTGTAGACATTTTAGACCCAGACATTGTCGATCTTTTTTATTTTGTACTTCATTCATCTAATTTTTGCATTTTTTTCTCTTCGATCTGCTTTACTCATATCCTTCTACTTATTATATCGAAATATTACCGTTAATTTTTAGTTAAGTGTAAAATAATCATCATTATATAAATCTACGCAATGACAGCTACATGCACATAAAAAAAAGAAGTGTTAATTAACACCTTCACTGCTTGTGCTATTTTGTGAAACATCATTCTGTATAATTAAGTTCGTGCCGCTCGGAAACTGTTTAGTATTTGGATAAATACATGAATAATACTTACGGTTATCAAACGGTTATTAACGTCTCTATCTGAAAAAAAGAAAATTATAGATTAGTACAAAAGATAATTATTGAATTGAAAAAAAAAAGAGGAAGGTTTTGTGTATTTGGTCAATTATTTTGCAATCAAATTGTAGA
The DNA here is from genome assembly GCA_949320105.2 of Crepidodera aurea. Lineage (NCBI taxonomy): Eukaryota > Metazoa > Arthropoda > Insecta > Coleoptera > Chrysomelidae > Crepidodera > Crepidodera aurea. The sequence goes on along the minus strand of OX439477.1, from coordinate 15,872,235 downwards.
CAAAATAATTGATATAATCATAAGCTGTGATAGAAAAAAATATAAATTCCATTATTTTAGTAATAATTTTTTTTAAATTATTTGTTAATTTTAAGCATTTTTAAAGTCGACAAAATTTAAATGCAATATTTTATTTTTTTTGTTGTTTAAAAGTGGTTTGTATCCTCTGGTACACTTTATCCAGGACAGCTGCAATCAAAACTGGGCTGCAATCAAAGCTGGCCCAGCCATTTCAGCCCGGACCAAAAATACCTATTGGATAATTTACTAACAATTTATTAGAAATTTGCCCCACAAGAAAAAAAATTATTAACCTTGCCTTTCAAAAGTAATAAACTAATATGCTAGCTTCAACTTAAACCTGCACCGGACCTGATAAAACCTTATAGAACATTTACTAAATTTTAATTAGAATTTACTAAATATTTATTAGAAATGTACCCCACAAGAAAAAATTTATTAACCGTGTCTTTCAAAAGTAATAAACTAATATGCAAGCTTCAACTTGAACTTGCACCGGACCTGATAAAACCTTGTAGAACATTTAAAAAATATATTCACTTTAACTCATTTTTTCCGTTCTTTTCAAATATCCATTCCAATTTTAAAAAATCTGATGTACAGGGTGTTGTTTTGAGGATTTTCAAATTCTTGTTAATCCGGATCTGGATTTTAATTGTAGTTCTTACACTATGGGATTGGGCCATCAACACAATATCCCTGTATAGTTTGTCCATTTTCAATTGCAGAACAAAATAATTCCGCTTTATACAAGCCGCAATTGAAAATGGAAAAAGATACCAAGTATGAGAGAAATATACAGTTCTAAAGTTACGGCTTATGAAAATATTGGCCGGAATGGATGAAACACCCCGTATCTCGGTTACTAAAAGCGTTAGACCCAGTAACTATTGTTATTTGGAATCAGCTAAGTGTACTCTATTTACAATTAACGTATGTCGGTTTACCTATGAAATACCCTGTATAATTAATAAAATCTGCATTTCCGCTTGCTTTTTGAAATTTTACAATGTTTAATTCTAATTAGGTTTTTTCATTTACATAGCCGGTTGAAGCTAGATTATTTTGTTTAAAACTTACTTCATACAAACTTAATATTCTAATTAAAATTTAGTAAATGTTTTACAAGGTTTTATCAGGTCCGGTGCAGGTTCAAGTTGAAGGTGGCATATTAGTTATAACTTTTGAAAGGCAAGGTTAATAAACATTTTTCTTGTGGAGTAAATTTCTAATAAATTGTTAGTCAATTATCCAATAGGTCCGGGCTGAAATGGCTGGGCCAGCTTCAAGATACCTGAAAACTGCTTGATGTGAAGGTTTCAATTAACCTGACTTAAACGGCTTTCTAAAGACAGAATTTTAAAATCTTGATCGGTTTTCAATTATTCAACTAGCTTCATATGATGCATCTCTAATTCCTCTCTGATCCAAATACACCCAGTATCTTAAAACAACCGACACGATTACGTAACGTTATTGTAGTGTAATTAGACAAACTTTCACTTAGAAGATTGATTTTCAGTGGTCATTGTTTATTCCGCGTTATACAATTGATTTATTGGTTAAAACTTCGTGACAGACGTATTTAGAGGCTGTGCCCAAAATTAAACAACAGACTATCTCGTCCTACAGACAAGAAACAAACAAGGGGTGTGGTTCGGAAACCCACCGTATTATATCACCGAATTTCTTTTGTTTCTTCATACTATCCAAATGAACGAGATTTGTATGCACGAAAAAATTCGTACACAGGGCACAGTATATATTTCTATGTATATCGGTTTTAGTTGGTAATAAGGTTTTGTTTTAAATCGTATGCAGGAGGATAAATTGCTTTATGGTTAAGGATACATTTGAATATAATGTTAAATTAGATCATTTTTGATAAGTTGTGAAATGATTTGGTACAGAATCACTTTGAAGTATTATTTTTTATTAAATTTACCAAATATACACCTGTGATTATGTACAACGAAGCTGTTGTGTTATTTATGTTTTATACAGGGTGCGCCAACAAGATTTTTTGTAGGGGTAGACAGTGTCACTCGGACTACAATTTTAAAATATTTTTGTTGGCTAATTTTTGTGGAATGAAAATTAATTTGGTTTTTTTAAATTGAACACCCTGTATACGATTATGTCTTCTGATTCTACTTAAAATTAGATTTACGGTAGTTTTTTTATTTGTAAATCCGACGCGGCGTTGACAAGTTGTTCCTATTTTAAGCAGATCTAATGAAAAAACAGCACTTCAGAAATATTAGCACAAAAACCACATTTTTTAAAAAATTCCTCAAAAAAGCTACTGTGATGTAAATGAAACATGCACATATCACAATAATCACACAACATCTTCACCTGTTGCACAGGGTGTTTGCCGATGGCGTGCCAATAGTCTAGTTTTCAAATGGCTATAACTTAATTTTTTCAAATGGGACACCCTGTATATTTTTCTTCAGTTAGAAGCTCTCCCTAATACGCATTAAAAAAATATAGGGTTTTGCACATCTAACTTTACTATTTACTTTAATAATTGACGTTAAGTGACAAACAACATATTTTACACAATTTTTAATAAGAAATCAAGTTACCTATGAAAATGACAGTAGGTATATTTTGTTATGGCATTAATTATCAGCATAAAATTTTGTATTGTATCACGTCTACTATATTTAATCGGTATTGTGTATAAAAAATGGATTTTAATAAGAATTATAGTGTTCAAGAAAATATTGATATGATATGGATACTGGGTGAATGTCAAAAAAATGCGTTTCTTGCTAGTAGGGTCTATCGTCAAAGACACCCAGAAAGACGTCATCCACAAAAGGATACTTTTGAGAATTTAAAGAATAGATTTGATAGAACAGGAACCGTCAAGTATGAAAAACATTCACGTGAAACTACAGCTGTTACTATTGACAACGAATATAAGGTAATGATCAGTATAGTTGAAGATCCCAATAACAAGGCAATTAAGCAATCAATCAGTTAGATATTTCCAATACCACAATTAGACGCATAATAAAAAAGAATAAATATCACCCCTATCATATCCAGCTTCACCAAGAATTGTTACCACGTGATTTCGCGCGTAGAGTGAAATACTGTAGATGGTTAATAAACAAGATAAATACAGAGCGTAACTTTTTAAACAAAGTTTTGTTCTCCGACGAAGCCACGTTTCATAAGAACGGTTGTGTAAATAGACACAACTTCCATTATCATTCGGACCACAATGAACATTTATTTAGAACCACATCACAGTATCGATGGTCTTTGAATGTGTGGGCGGGAATAATAGGTGATTATGTAATTGGTCCCTATTTCTTTGATGGGAGTGTAAATGGAGCTATATTTTTAGATTTTTTAGAACATGATTTTCGCAACTTATTGCAAAATGTGCCTCAATATTATCGCAACGGAATGTGGTTTCAATTAGATGGTGCCCACCACATTACCTATTAGATGTTCGCAATTGGTTAAATAGGGAATTTCAGGATCGTTGGATAGGAAGGGGAGGACCTATAAATTGGCCTACTAGATCGCCTTGCCTTACAACTTGCGATTTTTTCTTGTGGGGTTTTATTAAAAATATTGTTTACAAAGAAGAGGTTACCACAAAAGAAAATATGAAAGAAAGAATTAATGCAGCATTTATACAGGTGACCCCTGCAATGCTAAAAAAAAGGGCAAGAAAATGTATAAATGAAAATGGAAGACATTTTGAACACCTACTATAAATTTTAACTTTCACTATTGTAGTTTTCTTACGATTAAACTTTGTAAAATTTTGTACTTATTAAAAATTGTGTAAAATATGTTGTTTGTCACTTAACGTCAATTATTAAAGTAAATAGTAAAGTTAGATGTGCAAAACCTTATATTTTTTTAATGCGTATTAGGGAGAGCTTCTAACTGAAGAAAAATATACAGGGTGTCCCATCTGAAAAAATTAAGTTATTGCCATTTGAAAACTAGACTATTGGCACGCCATCGGCAAACACCCTGTGCAACAGGTGAAGATGTTGTGTGATTATTGTGATAGGTGCATGTTTCATTTACATCATAGTAGCTTTTTTGAGGAAGTTTTTACAAAATGTGGATTTTGTGCTAATATTTCTGAAGTGCTGTTTTTTCATTAAATCTGCTTAAAATAGGAATAACTTGTCAACGCCGCGTCGGACTTACAAATACAAAAAACTACCGTAAATCTAATATTAAATAGAATCAGAAGACATAATCGTATATAGGGTGTTCAATTTAAAAAAACCAAATTAATTTTCATTCCACAAAAATTAGCCACCATGTATACATCAAAATATTTTAAAATTGTAGTCCGAGTGACACTGTCTACCCCTACAAAAAATCTTGTTGATATCTCTTTTAGTTTCGGTGCTAGAGATCGAGTGGAAATAATTGGCGCACCCTGTATGGTTTACATTAATAGAATTTTACCGTTCGCACATATACGTTGATTTATTTTGTTGTAGTGTATGCTTTTAAAGTAGAAAACTTGGTTTATTTCTGTTGTACCGATGCGTGTGTAGTCTGCTAAAGTTGTAAACGTTCTGTTCGTTTTTTATGCCCTTAACAAGGGACCTGACAATATCGACATCTGTTTTTTATTTTACTAAGAATTTGGATTCTTACCTACTTTTAGGTCTACTGCTGGAAATGAACTAAAGAATTTCCAACAAGTTCTAACTGATGAGAAAGTGGACAAGAGAAAAGCTGCATTGGAAACTCGAAAGAAGATCAGAGTCAAATGCAAGAGGAACTAGCAGAATCATTAGCAGTGACTCGATAAACTGTTTTAGTATGATTCAGACATGGGAATGATTCAAAAACAAAGAAATTGGGTCGGATTCTAATTGTAGATGAGAAAACGTCTACAAATAGACCTAAACTGAAATTAAAATATATTAATGAAAATTATTGTTTGTAAAAAATTAAAACTGTAGATTATAAATCGAACTTTGACCTTCAAAAAATTTGCATTAATAAACATCCATAATTGCTACCTAAAATAAAACATTAATAAAGACCTTCAATCAGTAACCTACATTGTGTATCTACAGTTTTGTTTACAACGTGTGTGGCAGACTCGAATGACCAGGCAACGTTTTAAAATATAATTTAAAAGAATTGAGAATTGACCACACCTTTTTGCGCTATCAGCATCTGACATGTTATCAAACAAAGTTGGGTAAATAACAAAGGACCCCGCACGGAATACACAGGATTTTGGTTAATTGCGGAATTTATTGAAAGTCTAGTATGTTGTAGATCATGACCTGTCGGTAACACTTTAAATGAACCATAACCAAATCGCATGATTAGTTTCGGAGAAACATGGTGATTTTAAAAGTAGTTACAAAAACAGAAAATAAAGGTAAATTATTATAAAATGTGTTTTTAAAAATTCTTTCATTTTATTAATTTTTCAGTGCTCACCCATCGATTTTATGATCATTTTATTCACTAGACATCATGCACGATAAATATTTAATTCAAATTAAACCATTATTCAATACCTTACACAACAATTCAATATTGTCAAGTAAACTATTAACCAGTCCGAATATTTATTATCGTTGTAAAATACGACTTTGTTTTCTATAGAATAAATTTTTATTGCAATCCTGCTCTACCCACCCTGTAGGTCGCCTCGGATCATAATCTATTGACGTACGGCAAAGTAATAAGTTTAAATTGATTTATATTGACGTGATATATATGTTTCCTATGATTTTTATTACCATGCAATTATTGTTATTCACATTTGAATAAGTTATAGTTTTGTTGAGACAATACTGAAAATATAAAAATATGGATTCGTAATACTGGATTTGTTCTTTTAAAATTAAATTAAAACTATTTTTGGTAATATAAAAGTCAAGCGGTGACAGATCTGGCGCAGGAGCTGGCCATTCAAGTACTTAATAGAAAATGGATTCATATCGGTTTTGATATATTTTTAGTTATTTTACTCTATCCAATAATTAAAATTAATAAAAAAAATTATATGAATTATTTAATAGTTTTTAAATGATTTGATATAAAAATTTTAATAATAAAACAAAAAAACACTGAACATTATTTGTAAAATGAGTGAGTTATTGGCCTTTCAAGAAATATCGTAGACAATTGATATTTATAAAATGAAACGTTATAAATTTAAAATTATTTAATAAAATTAATAACGGTACTTAAAAGTTTGATTTCCATCAAAATTTAATTCTACTGATTTTAACCTAGATTCCAAATCCGCTTAAATATTTACAATTTTTCGAGACCAAAATTTGCATGACGCCAATATAATCGAACGCAAAAATTTTAAATTATGCAAAAATGTAAAAACAGGTAAAGCATGTATTTGTTTTTCTTTCAGCCTTTTAATACAAAATATAAGTCAGGATTTAAATATTAATTGTCAAAAGTAAAGAATGTCATAAATATGTTGGTCAAATGTAAATTTTTGCAAAATAAAATACACCGAAAACTAAATTAATTTTGTCAAAATACATACACTGAAGGGTCCAGATGTTCGATTAACAGTTTTTAAAATGTATATGTAAATATTGCACAATAAATTATTAATTTTTGTAACTCTGATGTTAGCCGAATTTCTGGATTTTTACCGTTTGTTTTCGCTCATATTTTGCTTTTAATAATACAATTAATATTATTCAGTGTATGTTATATATTTTTTTATTAGAGTTCTTAGATTCAGGGATTTGTTGAATATGATATCGTCGAAACTGACACTCCTAAAGAATCACCTTGTATAATAAAAAATTATCCAAAGACTTAAATACGATTTCAGCCAGTGGTGATAATATAATGAAAGGAATATCTTAAACCAGGTCAAGCGTAACTTAAAACAATTTTTTTAAAGTATTTAAAAAGTCATTTTCGAATACTTCTAGAAGTTGCGAAGGTTTATTGCGAGAAAAAAGTTTTCTTAAATTGCTTAACGAGGGACATTAACACAAATAATTGCATTTCAAATTAATTTCATGAACAAGAAAGTGACATACATTTTAAAACAAGCATTAAACAAGCAAACAGAAAAAAAATGAAAACTGAAGAATTTCATGAATTTTCAAACTGGTATTTCAAAAAGTGTAGCAAAAATTATAATTTTCAAATACCGACATTCGCTAGAGAAGGAATTTGTCCTACAAGATCGGCCGATCTAAACCACCGTCTTTTTTATATGGAGATGCGTGAAGTTCTTTGTGTAGGTACTTAAATATCATGGAAACTGAAGCAGATTTAATAGCGGGAATTGAAACTGCGACAAAATACATTCAGTGAAATCCAAAATTTTTCCAAAAAAAAATGTAAGCGAAGTATTTGATTAACAAAACACAATCTCTTGTTTTTTTTTGGAAAAAATTAATATGGAATTACATAAATCTTGAATCGATTTATATTTATAACGCAACTAAAATAACCACAAAGTTTTTGTTGCAATTTACGATAAAAGAAAGTATAGAATTTGCTAACAACAATAATTCAAAGGTGTGTGTCCATCAATTCGAAAGGAAAGTTAAATGCCCAGTAAACCACATTTTTCCTTTTAGGAATAAAAGAGAAACGAAACCAAAAAAAAAAAGTATATCGAGCAGGAATTAGAAGTGAAATTTTCTCTGCTTATCGATGGATGCGTTTTTGCTTTAGTTTTTACAATTTCGCTTTCTAGCGTTTTCTATTTAATCATAAAATTTGGTGAAAGAAGAAAGTAGGGACTATCCCAGCCAGCAACAATACGTCATTTTCACGTGATACAGACGTCATCTGTTACGTCGAAACGACCAAATATTCGACGTCAAATGAAGGACCATTCTACGTCAATTTGTCACATCGAATCGACGTCGACAAGTGACCAAGAATCGACGTCTATAAGTGACCAAGAAATGACATCGACAAGATACCAAAAATCGACGTCACCAAAAAGGTTATGTGATACTAAATAATTCTACCCATACGAATCAAATTTATTTAAAAAAAAACATATTTTGACAAAATTTATTATTTTGATAAAATTCAGTAGAATTATGTTTATTTAAATATAATTGGATTTTCATCTTAATTATGTAGTGCAAAAAAATATGATTTGAAAAGTTCATTTAGGTAGATTTTTTTTTAATTTATCCATCCACTTTCACTGCATTGTGTTAACATTTAAACGCCTCGGTTTTTTAATTACGCTATTACATTTTAAAGAGAGCCAAGTTATATTTTAGCACGATCTATCCATTGAATAAATAAAAATAATACAACAGATATTATCTAAATCGTTGCCATGAATCATGAAATACTCGACTTCTTGGAATGCGCGGTGGTTGAAAAATACATGAATATGAGGAATTTGATCGGCTTGCCAAGATTAAAATTATCTGATGAACTCATTGTATCAAGTGGGCTAGATGTGAATCCAGCGTATATGACATGTTAGGCGAGTTGTTTGGTGATAAAATAATTTAAAACCGAGCAACCATTACTAAGGATCTGTAAGAATTTTTAATTAATATTTTACTAACTTTTCAACTAACGGGCATTATTTGAATTTTTTTGTCCGACTTTCGGGGACATATATTTCCGATGGTTTGCGAATTAGGACAAGAAAATTGTGGAAGAAATGTGGAAACACACATAATAGAGAAATAAAAACAAATTTAGCATTGAAAAAGTCTTTCCCAAAGACTAAGGGAGAGTTTATTTAGAAGAATAGTTAATAATAACATAATAATAATAAAAAAGAATATTTATAACAATAGACGGCTTGCGCGAAGATCGTTGTTTGGGCGCATTGCTGCCAGGCAGCAAATACTTCAAGATCACATATAGTTACTATCTGAATCAACTCTTTTGGTTTTAGAATGCAATAGTTACAACATAAAAAAATGGGCAGTACATTCCAGAGTACTCGTGGGTGAAAGCTCATTTTGAAAGTACCACATATATCTACACCATCAATCTTCTTCTTCCCCTTTGGCTTCCTGATGAAGATCTTCATCCACGATTGTAGGCGCCGTTATCGATAGAACGTCAAGACGTGTCTCAATTTCTTGGAATGTTATACTACCATCCAACATTCATCTTTTAATGTTTCTGTCCGTTTTAAACTCTACAAATGAATTGAAGACTGCGGCTCTTGAAAGATGTCATCTGAGGAAACCATCCAGCTACCAAAATATACAGTCCACTTTTGTACAGACTAAATAGTAGTCAATTTTAAGGGAATAAATAACTGAATATTTTCCGACAAATTCTATATTAGTACATGTTTTACCAACTAAATGGAGTAACCGGTTTTGGGATGACGAATTGAATAAATAAAATTCCAAACTCCATATTTTTTTAACGAACTTAAACTATTTTGATTATTTTTAAAAAAATTCAAAACGAGAATATCCTGTGCCTAATTTAATTCCGAAAATAAATAAATGTACCTTATATATGCAATACATCGTTGTAACTTTTATCGTTTTTTATAGTTGTCTTACTTTATTTATAAACGACCTTGGATGCTTTATTTGCTTAGGTATAAAAGAACAAGGTTGGAACAACGTGTATGAGTAGCCACATCTAGATTTACCTACAGGGTGAACACTTTTTAAAATACATCGAACGAAATTTACGAAATCCAGTTACAAATATCCAAATCATTGTTTGTGAATTTAAAAATTGATTTTTTTATGTTACTTTACATTTGAACATTTTTTAATGTTTAAATCAATTTTAAAGGTTATCTGTGATAACGTCTACATCTTAACCTGTTATTTTGAAGCCCTTTAGTGCATAATAGGGTTACATGCTATACTTTATCTACGACCAATATTTTTAATTAAAGAAATTAATTTGGTTTCCAGATTATGAGTTTCCGTTTCAGCATTTCCACACTCTGTCCGTAAAAAGGTTTTTTCACCTCTGTAATAAAAAAACCTATATATAGCTCAATCAACTAATTTTATATTCAAATTGTCCGCCCTGTATATCTGCATCTGCACGACAAGTTATCTGATATCTTCGTAGAATATCTGTGCTCTATTTATTATGTTTATTAAGCTTGTCGGTTATTGTTATTATGAATGTATTAGATATGTACAATAGATATGTTGGTTACCTAATAAAAAAATTAGGAAACATAAGTGTGTAATTAAAGAATTAGGATCGCGATTAGTTCATTTGTTAAATAACTAATTAGATGTGGTTAGTTGTGAGGCAAGAGTATGACGCATAGGGCCACGAAAATAATGTATGTCCATGAATTTTAATGGTTGTAACAAATTCATTTATTTATTTAGAGAACTATCCCTTTTATCCTTTTACCTACTTACTAATAGGATGGCATATAGATGGTGCCACCATTGATGAATGATTTTAGGAGGCACTAACCTTCAGATGATGCGTGTCAAAATTTCAAGACAATCTGACGATTAGTTCACAAGTTACAGTAATTTTAGTGGCGCTACTTTTGTCATTTTCAAAAGAATGGAAAAAATACTTGAATTGTATAGTCTGTCCACGTAATAATAAGAAAGAAAGGAACACACCGTCAAAGGTACCGCTGAGACCGAAGCGCTCGGCTTTCCTTTGAAGAAAGGAGCCATGTGATTTATGACTGTATTTCTCTTTAAGGTCGCCGGCGCTGCGGCGTCACACTGAAAGAAATAAACGAAAAGTAGCGAAGTTTATATGGGGAAGTAATCCTTTTTTGTCCATTTTTTAACTCGGCGGCATTTCCTTTTTTGTCTTAAAGTTCGAATAGACTATAGAGAGATTCAGAGCGCTTTTTGAAGCTGTTTAAGAGCATTAAAAAGAACTTTTACATAGGTTTTGTGACAATTGATAAACGATGGCTTCATCACTATAATCGAGAGTCAAATGGCCAGTCATCTAAGTGGACAGAAACTGGTGAAAGCCGCCTAAAGCGACCAAAAACGTAAATATCAGCTAGTAAGGTTTTGGTCTCATTTATAAACAATATTAACCAGATTATTTAAATGTTAACGCCGCTCCTTCAAATATATGCATTGTATCTTAAATAAATTAAGTACATTGACCCATTACATATTGACTTTTCCTTCCATTTTTTATACATTAATTATTACAACCAGTATGGTTATTTACATAAATAGTCAAGTTTCCTTTGCTTATCTTTTAGGTACCTGCATATAATGATAACAGAATTAGTATCCCTGACATGTAGCCTTGAACAATGTCTGTAAATATTGATAAATTTTGGTTAGTATTAAGTGATTAATAGGAATATTTATTTTATAACAATGTATGCAGGTTTTTAGTTAATTATATGGATAGCAGGTTTTGGTTTGAAATCATTGCACATCATTATATAATTAACACTGGAAAATAATTTAATTATTTAAATATATAGAATCCAAAGCTAGTTCTAAGTATTTATATAGCAGAAGAAACTATTTGGAGGTAGTCAAGGAGGATAAGAGCAAAATAGAGAATAAGGATGTGAGAAAAATAGAGAATAAACATTTACAGGTTTGAGGTAAAAATGGAAAAAAATTCAGTAAAGAAAATTAAGGCAAATTAATGGACACCAAATTCTTTGCTACTGAAAATTCATGAGCCATTAATGCCTGTAGGGTGTGGTGTCTGAAAAAACTCACTAGGGTCTAAAAAAATCTGTTGAGTTTGTTCAAACAGCTGTTATTTTTGAGATACTTAATATTGTTTCACTTTTCTAATATTTTTTTATAAACTTTGAGAGTCTAGTAGTAAATTAGAGCTCACTTTAGCAGAAAAAATCGCTAATTATATCCAGTGGCGCGCGGTAGGTTGGGATTGAGTCCTTTTCCCCCAATCTTCTACGTCAATAGCTTCACAACTTGTGGTCTAGAAAAACACGAATACAGCGCGCTGGGGAAATTCGAGAGAAGAAATACCATGGCAAAAATAAGATTAGTACGAAGAAGATAGGTGAAAACTAACCTTGCAAGGGCATGAGGAATGAAAAAAAGAAAAATATTTGTTAATTTTTAATACTATAATAAAATGAATGTTTTAAGAAAGTTTTTTAATAATTTTATCTTTATCTAAAACCACTAGAAGTTCCAAAATGTCAAAAAAAAAACCCGAAGAAAAATAAGATTAGTACGAAGAAGATAGGTGAAAACTAACCTTGCAAGGGCATGAGGAATGAAAAAAAGAAAAATATTTGTTAATTTTTAATACTATAATAAAATGAATGTTTTAAGAAAGTTTTTTAATAATTTTATCTTTATCTAAAACCACTAGAAGTTCGAAAAATGTAAAAAAAAAAACCCGAAGATTATCAGTATCACATTAAACTTTCCAAAAAATCAACAAGTCTCGAAGCAAACATAAACACCAAAGTTTACTATATAAACAATGTTTTCTAACACGATTATATATGCATCTGTTTCTTCGAGAGTAAAAATACCTCAATCTTTTCATTTGATGACAGTTTAAACGCAGAACTGAGTGATTTATTTTGATTTCTTCCGTTGTATTATCAGATGTTAATATATGGGAGATGCGACTAACCCAGTTTCTTCGACGTACTTCCTTGTAGAATAAGAACAGTGACGTGACAAAAGAAAATCTTTTATTTGGTATTTTGTAGTAAGAAAATAAGTGATATGAACATAACCAATTATTTTTATGCACGATCGGGCTCCAAAGCATCTTTTATAGTCTTCAAAAACGGACAGGTATATACAGGGCGTTTATAACATAATCAGCATTCAGCAGGTCTGTCCCAGGAATGAATTCGGCACTGCAGCCCGCATGGAATCACATATATTTTGAATTATAAATATAACAAGAAAAACATATTCTTACATTTGCTCTTTTTCACACTTTTTCTTATAAATTCCTACAGTAATGTTTGTTTTTTTCGAATTTAGTCATGTAAAGGTTTGCAATAAACGACGATAAGTAATTACTCATTGACAACACGAAGTTCGTGGCATTTGTTTCAATACTAAAAATGTTTGTGTTTTTACTGATTTTTCTGGTTTATTTTCCCATATTTTTTATTCTTGTTACTTGATCAAATGCTTTCTCCATGTCAATAAATGTTAATTTCTCTAACCGAAGATTTAATTATATAAATTATTTAAGAACATAGCTCAGATTGGAAGTATTAACATTTCCAATTTCTTTTATGACAAAAAAATTTGCCACGTTGCAAAAATATTATTTACGTTAATGCAATTCTTTTCCTGATGAGATCACCTAATTTATATTTAATGGCATCCATTTTTCTTCCTTACTGTTATTAGTTAATAAAAAACATAATGAACATCGAAAGGTTATTGTTAATATTCACACGCCTTTTTTTATTTATTGGAGGTCAAGAAGATCCGTTTAAAATCGATAATAACTACTGGAAAAATGCACAATAATATGGTTTATTTATTACTTATTCTATGAGCCATAATTGTCATCTCGTTGATTCGTTAATTGTTTCTGACTTTCTTTATCCATCGTCTACGTAATTTCTAAAAATAGAAACAATTACTCGGATATTCATGTATGTGTTTTTTAAAGGGATAGTCAATTACCATGTATTTAAATTTCTCTAAATAAAAGTAGAGAATATTTGTTTTTAAAATGTAATCGCGAACTTGTAAGATGGGAATTGTTAACAAAATTGTATCTATATTTTCGTTGTCAAATTAATTAAACGGCACATATATTGTTATAGTTTGTGAAAATATTGTACATTGTATTTAAATACTAGTACTTTTGACTGAAAGCGGCAACGCCGCAAATACGTTCGTTTGTTCAACCACCAGGCAATTGTACCCTCGTTTTAATATTAAATCTTAAACTAAGTTACAAAACCGAATTTAAGATAGTAAATTCTTTTAAAATCCGAAATAAAAAATGCAGTCCTCGAATTAAAAAAAATTAGGTTGATGGTGGTCCTGAGGATGCGAAACGTCGTATCGAAAATTTTAGATTTCGGGGTTAAAGCCTACATTATTTCAATAAAAAAATGTATTTTAACACTTTTCGATATGTTTATAAATAAACCACTTGAGCGCGAAAAACGAAAATATATTTTTATTTTGGCTGTATGACTCTGACAGGAATATTTTGTGATGAAAATGCTGTTGGGTATTTTTTCCATGGAATTCTAATATTTGTGTAATTTGTCACGTACGTTTCGACTTGATCAAAGTCTTCGTCAGTGAGAGAATCTAAGTTTTTCCAAAAATCTGGAAAACATTTACATTCAATGATTTTCTCTATAAATTATTTATTAAAATAGTTCACAAGGAACCTACCGAAGCAAAAGACAAGTCACATACACATTTTTTAGAGAATCATCACTTAAAAAGACTGGTAAATATAAAACCCATGACGATTTGGGAAATTATCTTCAGGTTCTTAAAAAAAATCTTAAAACGTAAACCTACAGCGTGTGAACCCATTTATGGGGATGGGACCGGTTTTTTGTAATCGTATAATAATTAAGCGGGATTTTAGAATAGCTAGTTTTTATTGGATATACCTAAATTATTTACTAGGTTTGTTTGTGTACGTTTTATGGAACTAGTTTAACAAGATAACAGGTAAAGTTTGTTTCGATGTTATTTTTTGTAGAATAATCACGTTTTGGAATAAAACGACCGAGATGTTTTTTACAAAATCTCAACTGGTTGGATTGGTAAACAATATACAGGGTGTAACAAAAAGGTAGGCCATAAATTGAACCACATATTCTGGGGTCAAAAATAACTTACCTTAATGCAAATGTGCTCACAAAAAAGTTACAGCCCTTGGAAAGTACAAAATGAAAATCAATTTTTTCCAATATTTCATGAACAACATTTTGTAATGGAAATGGATACATACATGGCTCTCTTATCGTTCAAAACTCCCCTATGGGCTGTACAGATTTCGTGGTTTTATATGAAAAAGATGCTCTTATAATAAGAAAGCCATCTATCGATTTTCATTACAAAATGTTAACAGTTCATGAAATATTGGAAAAAATCGAACCGCAAACAAGTATAGTTAAATATACAGAATTTTTAATTCATTTCTATAACTCATAGATAGTGGCTTTGTACTTCAAATACTTTTTTAATAAAATAAGTGGTTTTACTACCCATTAAAAAGAGTATTTACAGAATTTTTCTTCAATTTATTATGCTACAGAGTTTAAAACTCTTACGAAAAAGAAAAACTGAAGAAACAATAAATATTATTATTTAAATTCTAGTTCAGAATCACTATCGTCCTCATTTAAATTGATAACCAAGGGCGCAACGGTGGTATTAGCATTTCGACATGTATCTTCAACCTTAACAGTAGGGGAGTAGGGGAGGCCAAGCGGGGATTTTCCGCGTTACTCGAGCGCGTCAGAAATACATATGGGGAGAAACCTTGCACCCTGTAATGTACCCCTACCATATATGAACCCGTAATACAGGGGGGTGCATTGAGGGCAGCCCGTCAGATTAGTAAAAAAAATCGATCCTTAGAAAAACTCGAGCGCGACAGATTAAGAAAAGGTAAGTTAAGTACATCCAGAAAAGTGTATATTTCAATAATCTGTCAATTTGAGCGTGGCATAAGGAAATGGGCGAGTCACAAATTTGTAAAAAAAACGGTCCATTGTGGCTAAACGGTTAATATTTTGAAAATTTTGTTTATTCATGGATATGTGGGTTGATAAAGGCTACATTTTAAAATTATTTTGAAATATACAGGTTGTCCCAAAAAAGTGTGGCGTATCAAAGTTATATTATTTCTTATGGAATACCCT
This sequence comes from Crepidodera aurea, assembly GCA_949320105.2. NCBI lineage: Eukaryota > Metazoa > Arthropoda > Insecta > Coleoptera > Chrysomelidae > Crepidodera > Crepidodera aurea. The sequence continues at coordinate 15,856,421 of OX439477.1, read as the reverse complement.
ATATTTTATGGCATGTATAGATTATACGTTAAAAATAAGATAAACTTTCTTAAGTATTCCCTATATCTTAGCTTTTTAGTTTTCGAGATATTTTGATATTTCTAAAAATGGAAGCACTTACAAGAAAACCAATAACTTGGAAATCTATGGAATCAGCCAAATCCTATTTTAACTGAAAAAAATTAGACTAACAATTGAAAGCAATAATTTATTTAGCGTTGTTTAAAATTATACAGTGCGTCCAAAACGGGGCGATTTTCTAATGACATATTCAAACGACAATATCGTTCTTATTTTAAATAGGACACCCTGTATTTTATAATCCTATTATGTAGCAAATTCCATTGCCTTTTAAAAATTATAAAGGTCTACTATGCCTAGATCTATTAATTTTGGAGTTATTTTATTTTTGTTAAATTTTACGTTATTTTTCCACGGTAATGCCTAAATATAACACCCTGTATTTGATCAGCTTAGACTATGATCCGAAAAAATTATCTTTGAAACTATGTGTTAGGTTTTAACATCATTAAAAATATTTCGCGATGCATCAAAATCTGTATGGTTAACCGTCAAACTAATCCATTATTATGAAAAGTGGATTCATTTGAAAACAGCATATTATAAAAAAAATCATCTTCACTAACCTTCTCCAATGCCCATAAACAATTTAAACAAAAATCTATCCGTCTTTTCCTTACAGATTTTGATGCATCTCGAAACATTTTTAATACTGTCAAAACCAAACACATAGTTTCAAAGATAATTTTTTCTGATCATAGTCCAAGCTGATCAAATACAGGGTGTTATATTTAGGCGTTACGGTAGAAAAATAATGTAAAATATAACAAAAATTTAAATAACTCCAAAATTAATAGATTTGGGACAACCTGTATATTTCAAAATAATTTTAAAATGTAGCCTTTATCAATCCACCTATCCATGAAAAAATAAAATTTTTAAAATATTAACCGTTTAGCCATAATGGACCATATTACTGTTTTTTTTACATTTTTGAAAATTTTTACACGCTCTTCGCCCCACTAAAATGGAAAACTTAACATACATTTTTTTCGTTTTAGACCCTAATCTTCACAATTCAATAGGTCTCCATGACGCTTTAGTAACTGCAAATTTAGCATCTCGGCCTCCCCTACTATTACAAGGTTATACAGTTTTTTACAAATTGGTGGTTTGTTCTGTCAATATATTAATTTTAAATTCCAGTTGTCAACACGTATTTGTATTGAAAAATGACTTTGAAATTACGCTTATCGATTCAATAACAACCAAACAAAATAAAAATCGACCTTAACCTTCTCTAACCGGCCCAAATCGACTAAATAATAGAGAGGAAATCCAAAAATACTACCCTTACATCATAAAATCGATTCCGTAGCATAACCTCACATATAAATAATATAAAAAACACTAAATATAAATTAAAAATCCACCTACTTAATTTAGTTATCTGTAAATTACAAATTCACAAACCAACTCAGTTATGTCTTAACAAAACAATCAACAATGTTAAAAACCGTCAAAAATAACAAAATTACCGAAAAAATGGTCACGTGTCAATTATCACGGTGTGCTGCGCCGAAACCACGAATTTGCGATGTTGCACACATACGGAGCACTGCGATAGTATTGGGTGAAAATAAACGGCTGTGACCAAACGACTGGTTACGGTTACGGTTGAAGACTGGTTGGAATGACTCAGTGAAACTCGGTTTGGTTTATCGTTGTCGGGTGTGTTTTGGTGCGCCATTGCTAAATGTGTAGGAAAATCAGGAGATCTAGTGATTTTTGTAAATTCGGAATCATCTATAGTCTGTCCACGTCAGAAAGCGCTCGGCTTTCCTTTGAAGAAAGGAACCATGGGATTTAAGGTCGACGGCGCTGCGGGGGAAGTAATCCTTGTTTGTCAATTTTTTTAATTCGGCGGCATCCCCTTTCTTGTTGTCTTAAAGTTGTTCTTTTTTAACACTTTGAAGTCGGATTTTTTTTTATCAAATTGGTTAAGATGTTTATATATTCTTTGTGGTTAGTAGGGATGGTATTGGTGAAAAAACAAAAACCGCCATTTTGAATAAGACATATGTCCCAGTCAAGACATTTATGATGAGACAGAATTTGAAATATTTTGTACAAAATGGGTTCAATTTGAACCAGCAGCAGTTTAGAAATTTGTGTGGGATATATATGAGAGGCTTCAAAGGGTTAATTTTGATCGGACTCAAAAATGCAATAAAAATGAATTTGATCTGCAATTCTACTGGCTCAATAACAAAAATTTAGCCTACATGAGACTAATGATCATATCAGTTGATTACATTGACACGGATTATAAGAAGAATGGTGGTTGGGAAATCTCCGATTAAAAAGTTAGACAATGTTTAGCCTAATTTCTATAACACTCGTGACAAAAAAAGGAGTATGTACAAAACTACTTCAGTTCCTTACATATTTGATATTCGTTATATTTCTTAGGATTTATTCTTTGAAAATCTGGCAACATTGCATTTTGTATTTACCATGTAAGTGGATTGGATATATTACGAGGTGAGCCAGATAATTATAAGGAAGATTATATTAAATCTTCAAAAGGGCCTTAGTGAACGTATTTAAATTGTTATGGTATTAAAAGATGACACAAAATTAACCTAAAAGTATGAAATTAAAATTATCAAAATTAAATGTCAAAAATTATCAAACCTCATATATGAATACCAATATAAGTTAAAGGAATTTTGAATGTAACTTGATTTTTTTTTGAAAAAAAAAAGGTTGAAAAAATTGAAATTGGGGAGAAAAAAAATTGAAAAAGAGAGTCCTGTTGCAAAAAGTTAATTGGTACTTTCCCATAACAGAAGTAAAAAATGGTATGTAATAAAATGTTTTAATGTAAAACAACATTTGGAAGAGAGGAGGAAATTTGGAAAAAGACATTTGTGGAGTAGAAAAGGACAATGTTATTCAAGGAAAGTAAAAAAAAGAAAGCAGGTTTTTTTTGGACTGTGAAGTGGTGGACAGTTTTAGGAAAGGTATTTTTGGAACTGGTATTTAATTAATGTTGATTTGTTTTTTAATTTTAGTGTGTTGATTTAAATTTACTGGCTGTGGGAAAATATTGTTCTTGGGGAATAGTTTTAATTTGTTAAATTGGGGTTTTGCAATATTTTACGAAGATTTCTTTGTGATTACTTCGACGACAATTTTTCTTTTAGCAATAAGGAATGAGTGAGGATTTTTTGAAAGAAATTTTTAATTAAATCTAGATAGTATTTTTTCAGAATTGTTCAAATAAATTCTTTATTATTATTCCTGTATTCCAGTATAAATACAACGACAAATATAATTTTTCTTTAGGCGGAGTTAAAATTAGGAAATTTTTACGAGTGGTTAATTTTTTTAAATTGGGCAATAAAGTTTAGATAATCAAAATTATAGGAGGGAAATTATGTGTAAATACAATGCTATAATTTTTATTAAAGAGAAAACAAGTTACAAGATTTTTTTTTATTTTAAAATAAATTTGTACTTTGGCAGAACCCACTCAAAGTGCAGATAACTAACTTGATCACTGAGAAATTAAATTAAATTAAAAAAAAATCTTTTGGCGCTTAACTAAATTATTTATGACAATTAATAAATTATAAAAAAAATAAACTAACCAAATTTATCTACGGTTAATCTTTTATCCTTATCTTTATTATTGATTCTGAAAAGGAAAATACAAATTATCAATAATGTATTGAATAGTTTTTTCTTTAATCAACAATATTTCTTGGACAATTCAAGTTTTTAAATCTTCTAAGTTTTTATCGATATAATTTTTCTTTGAAATAACCCCGACAGAAATAGTCAAACGGGGTAAAATCAGGTAATCGATACCATTCCTCCTTCCAACCCATCTGTTAGGAAATGTTTAATTTGAATAATCTTGAATTTAACAATTTTTATTTTTTAATTTTTTGACTTGAAACATTATCTTCTTGATTTAAAAAAATATATTTATTTTTTGAATTCACCCTGTACCTTCTCGTCCGTTTTATCAGGTAAACCTTTTGTTGCGTTAACATGGGAACTTTGTGACAAGGAGTCGAGGTCTGAACCATTTCTGATCCCATGTCAGTACGTATATCTACCATAGTACTGTATAGGTATACTATACCCATTAAGTGACCCTGCAGCGGTGACTCGAGAAGCGCCAAACATCACAAAAGATTGCCCAAATAAAGTTCTTTTAGTAGATGAAGGACCGGTTCCAGGAGGTATATTTTGTAAAAATACACATTTGATTTTTTTTAATAATCAATAGGACTCTGACTTCCCACAAAACATGAGTAAATAACCTACGGGATTAATTTAAAAGATGTTGGTATAAGCAAAAGGCCTAGTCTAAAAAGTGCCCTGTATATGTCAAATTCTATTTTTTTTAGTGAATTGAAGTAATTGTCAAAAAAATACGTCGTAATTTATTCGTACAACTTAATGTCTCTCTAATTTGATATTGTCAAAAATTAATTCATTTCAATAATAAAAAAATCGAAAAATGGACAAAAAATTTCATACTCCAGAATATTAATAATTCTTCTGTCAAATTTCAGAAAAATGTTGTAGAAATAAAGTAAAAGAATACAATGTATGTATGTGTTTTTTAGAAATTAAAATTAGACGCTGTACCTCTGAGGTGTATTTTCTACTTTTTACTACACTATGAAATTTTATGAGCAATATTATTTAAAAAAAAAATCCAATTATCAAAAATGCATCTTAATAGAAGTGGGCGACAATGGCTAGAATGTAGAACTTTATATCAACTTGTGTAGGCACAAATAAAATGGTAAAGCCGTTCCTGTCCGTTTCTGTTTTCAGGGTAGCGGTTCAAAGGACTATAAAAAGAAAATAGGCACAAAAACATCGAGATCGCTCCTATTGTTTGTTGTTTAACGTGTTTTAACTTGCATGAATGTCGTGGCATTGGTTCTCTGCTTCTTTATTTTAAGTTTGGGTCTTGTTTCACACTGGACATGGGTTCTCTTAGGTACCTTTGGTCCTATACTTATCAAAGATGAGTACTCTGTATTTTCTATTAAGGTAAAATTATTATGGGAGTGGGATGAAGAGAGAGCGTTTATTTTTATTTACTTGACGACGTTTTGTACGTATTAATGAAACATGTCGCTACATTAAACGAAGAAAATGACAGAAAGCAATTATTTAACTAATAATAGAGGCACACAAAAAAGTTCTCTCCCGATTGACCTCCTAAACAGTAATCGAATGAGCTCCAACACATTGGAATCTGATGTTATTTTTCACATCATTGATCTCCTTGGATTTCGAACTACCGCTACTTAGGCTCATGCGAATTTTGCTCTTTTTTAATTCCGTAAATGATAATGAGGGTTTATATACTCTCAACTGACCCCGATACAAGTAATAAATCAGAAAACGTAGACGCGTGTCCAAAAACTATTAATTACGTGCAACGAATTATATCTATCCTATCCAAATAACAAAAATTTTATACCTGCTTTAAAATCGTCTCTAGCGATGAAATTGCCACACAACCCGTTAAACTTTCGTTTATTTGGGATCTGAGGTAATCTCTGATCGTCACTGGTCTTGTACAAATATCCTAGGTTGTAAAAGTTTATTAGTTTAAGAGCGTTCTAACGGTATTCCGGGACGGACAGGCGAGACTTGGTGCTCTTTCTGTTCAAGCCGTGCTGCACTTTGCATCAGGAAGTACTATTTTAATAGTCGTGTACGGGAAGAAATTATCTTTCTTCAGAGACGTACCTCGGAACTTTATCTCGCAACAACGGCTATAAAAACAATAAAAATTTAATTTTTATTAACTAGCAAAACTAAAACGAGTACCAAAAACCATAAAATGTAATGCGAACCGAAGGAGAAGATATACATCTAAATTAAAGTTTAAGGAAACTAAAGATAAATTTGTGAGACATTTTTGGTGATACAAATGCGCTAGTTACAATAACTCAAGCATGTATAGAAAAAGAAGAACACTTTGGTATTCGAGCAAGCTTCAATTAATGGATGGTTTCTACAAGGTTCGCGACTTTTCTTAAGAAAGACCAGTTAAAAGTGGAATTCCACAGGGATCGGTATTGGGCCCACTACTATTTACAATCTACACTTCCACGTATCCAGTAAAATATCGCAGACAATCCAATTACAAGTCATCAGTCTGTCCAAAATGACTTATCTTCGATACATCAGTGGTTATCAGAATAGCTACTTCCATCCAAGTCTAATAATTGTAGCTTTCCGAATAGTAAAATATAATTTTGGTGATCTAAAAACAACTTTCACCCTAAACACAGATACAAGACTTAGAGGACACCAGTTCAAGTTGAAGAAGGAACATTTAACGGCTAGAGCAAGGCAAAACTTTTTACCCAACATAATTTTTTATACCTGGAATAATGTGTCAACATCTTCAAAAATAGACTAGATCAATCCAACATATTTAGTAATTTCTGACCTTAATTTCATACTTTAGAATGTTTGTATTTGTGAAACTTACTCTCCTTGTGAGCCTGCTCCTTTGCCTTAACAATGTGTAATAATAACAATAATTAACTACGTAAATAAAGAAATAAAAAACTTTTACCAGGAGGCACAGAAAAGCAAAAGGAGATAAACTGACATTTTCAATCGAGAATGATGCAGATACAAATGTCCAAATTTATTGCATGATTCAGGAGTTTCCTAGCACAATCTTTTGTATATGAGTTGTATTTTGTAGCCACGAGTGTAGCAAATGGTACTGGTGGCTGGTACTGGTACAGGTGGCTGATTTTCTGGCTCAAATTCTTGGGGAGATGTCGCAGAATAATAAGTTCCTTCATATTGTCATTAAGGGCTACTTTTATAAAGTGGGGTTAACTTCTACTTTTGAGTTAACTCAACATACATATGTCGCATTTTATAAAGTCGAGTTAACCATATGTATAGGGTTACCTTAAATTTAACTCGAGTTACTGCAGTCATATAAGGGTTAACCCAAAATTATTTTACCCCATAGACGTAGTGGTTATCTCTAGGTTTTGGTGTTGAAGATACAAATACAGCAGTGCTTAAATTGAAGTTTCAAATACTATTTGATGATATTAACTGTATTTTCGAAGAAATTATAAGTGATGAAGAAGAGGATTTTATCGATTTAATTAAAGAGCCAAGGATAAATAGAATGTTCCATGATCGACCTAATCATATGGCCTTGTGGAGTGATAAAGAGTTTGTTCATAGATTTAGAATTTCTAAACAATCAATAGAAATGGTACTACAAAGAATTCATGGTTTGTTAGAACAATGCAAATGTTTACAAACATAAATAGTTATTGACTGTCAAGTTAGGATTATTCTTCTTTTTCACATATATTGAGGAACGACGTAGGTTTATAATGGGGGTAACCCAAGTTTTATAAAAGAGCGAATTTTCTTTACAATTTTAACACGTAGTTTAACTCTAGCGTTAAGCCGCAGATTAACCCAAATGTTAATCCCACTTTATAAAAGAGGGCCTAAGTGGTAAAAGTATGTTCTCTTGATAGATTTGTCCAACTGGTTGCTCGTCTTGAACATTGTGAAAGAATTAAGATCTAACATGTCAAAAAGGTGAACAAATATATTCATTGGATACCCTTGTGTTTTTCTGAAAGTTATTTCTCTGGGAAATATTCGTCCCGTGTCAGCGATTGGAGGTTAACTGAATAATACTACCTGAATTGATAATATAACGGATTTTTATTACGAAACACCCTGTACGCTACAGGAAAGGATCAATTTATTTTAACAACCGTCAAATAAACGGTTCTTCCACACAACCGAATTCGCATAAAAATTAATTCTTTGTCAGAGTACCGCATTTTTTCTCATTGTGTTTTTGTTTAAGAACAACCGAACAACGTAATTTTGCCGAGTCTAGAACGAAACAATTTCGGTAAATAACTTGTAATTTGCGAAAAAGAAGTTGTACACGCTAACGAAAATGTCCCCTGGGCTTTGTGTTATTAAAATAATTCCCTTTTTGTGACCACCTGCTTTGTTTTGAGAGAGTCACAGCACGAAGTACGCCAGTGACGTGACTTTTGGTAAAATATGGTAAATATAAAATTTGAGAGGACGTGTGGTATTTGGAAGGAGTTTTTTGAATAATTTTGTATTAAAAACAGAGAATATAGTCATTTATGCAAAAACCACTTTACACACAAATGTTCAATATTTTCTTTATCAATTTAAATTGAAACATCAAAAAATATTGAGTTGTTTAAATACAGGGCCACCAAGGCATACGTGATTGCGTTTGGCTTAATTCGGATATAGAGTTTGACATTTGTCAGTTTTAAAGAGATTTATGGATTTTTAAGTATTTGGGTATTCAAAAATTGATGTTGTGTGTGTGAATAAACGAATAAACAGGTTAGTTTACAAATAAATTTTGAAATTTGTATATTAACATAGATTAGCAATACATTTTAGTATAATAATAATTGATAATGCTAAATAAACGTTGTTAATAAATTAATAAATTCGACATAATCTGAAGTGAAATGGAAATGTCATTTTACCTATAAACGTCAAAAAATTTCCAGTTTAATTTCATGCTCCTTCCCCCAAGGAGGAGACAAAAATAAAGGCTTTTAATTGGTGGAAAATGTTAGGTGTGGAATTTTCTTAAAAATGTACCAAGAATCTCCCCGTAAAATATCGACTATCAATTAGGAAACACCCTGTATTCCCAAGACCTTATATTATTATATAGTTTTAGAATTTTTATAAATATTCTCATGTTGACCCGCTTTGGAGGCTTAGCTATAACGATTTTTTTTTACAATATGTAATTGAGCAAAAATATCTAATAAAAAGTCCAAAATTACCGGTTACGTCACATTGTGACATATTTCCTGACAATAATAGATCGTTTCGTGTAAGTGTTATTACAAGTAACGGTTCTTCCTCTTCTTAATGTGCAGAAAAAGTTGTTTGTGTGGCATATACAAACACACACGGACGTGGAGCATCATAGAAGGTGGAAAGATGTGATTAGGTCCATATTTGTAACTCGTGACCGATCTGTATGTTTGTATACGTTTTTGTTCTTTCGTAAATCCATTTAATTCACATTATAATTATATATTATATATATTTTTTTTTATTTTCAAAATTAATGCCCTCCAAATTCTATGGCACCTGATATTCTCAAAATAATCTCATCTGTCTCGTAATAGGTAGTTTATTTAAGAAATGAATTTTGAACTAACCCTTTGCCCTTTTTATGGTCTCTAGACAAGAAAGAACCATCATCAACATCTAAGATGCTTTTGGTTTCTCGACAGCAGCGGGTGGTCCATCTCGAGGGCAAAAACTTGCCTCACAGGAAGTAATCCCACACCTTCAGTGGTTCTTATTCTTTTAGTGTTGCCAAGTATGACTATTTTTCAAAGACTCTGCTACATCCTGCGGAAACTAGGTATCATCCTACTAACTCAATTATGTTTAGCAAAATAGAGCCCATTTTAGAAAAAACATCGCTACTTATATCCATGGTTTGACCCCTTTCACCCCCAATTTTCTATGTCAGTAAGTGTGTAAGAAAATAAATAATATTAAAAAAGTCAAATATAATAATTTCATAATCATCACAAATGGCGTGGGGCTCTAAAATAAAGAGGCAATTAAAATAAAAGAATAAAATAAAGAATTTAAATAATTTTTTTAAATTAAACCAAAATGGATCTAAGAAGTGGAAACGTTAAAACATGATCAGAAGGAAAGGATACAAGGAAATAGAAACGAATATCATTGAAGAGAAAGAAACCAATAGAAGCACAGGAAGAAGTAGAAAGTATAGACGAGATAATAACAAAAGATCAAGAAGAAGACACAATGATGTTAGTCTTTCTGAAAAGAGGACAAGAAGATCTGAAAGTAAAATCTTATAATTTCTTAATCATCACAATATATTTTATAGAAGTTAGCACACACATTGTAAAAAAAACAACCTACATTTATTCAACATATTTTCCCGGTGTGTGAGTTGGCAACGGGGTTTTTTGGTTTCTCGGTACCCACTTATATAACAAGTTTTATTTCGGGTACTCGTTCCAAAGAGGAGAAGAGTAAGGCCCTACGGGTAATTATAGTCTTAACTACTATTGTTGGATCTCCACCGAGTCGTTAAGATTCTGAATTTGAGACGTGAAGAGGCACCTGTGTTGATGTTTTCATTGTGAGTTGAATGATGTCGGCGGATGATTGTCTTGAAACGTTCGGTACCCGAAACTTAATCGAATACTCATTTGTAATGGTACTGTGTGGTCTGCTAGGATCGGTACTTGCTTACAGGGGGAAACAGATCAGCACAACTATATAGGGCGCTAAAACGTTATGATCATTTTGATCAATAAAAATGCATACATAAATAATAACTTACTCGAAACACATTTCACTACTCGCAAGAGATTCAAAGGCGTCAAATTCAGCAGGAAGGAATATTGAATATCAAAATAATGATTTGACAGTATTTGAGAGTTTTTCAACTATAACATTTTAGTGTTTGAATTATTTGTTTCTCAATTTTTAAAGTAGACGTTTCTTATATGTTAATTTTTTTCTTCTTTCTTTCTTTTCTTATATTGATTTTATTTGTAACTAGCGGATGGTTTTTCGGGATGTATTTAACAACAATTTCTTTTTATTTAAGTCAACTTTGCTATTCAAGTGTATAATAAACGACCTTTTGTTAAGAATCAAATCGATAAAATGGTTTATAAAAGTAAAATAGAACAAAAGAATGGAATAAATAATTCAAATTTTGATATTTTTTAATAAAACTCACGTAAAAGATAGATATAAATATCTTAGTTTACATAACATTTCCTACAGATCGTTAGAACCTACTCAAAAGGAAGTATCTATCATGTTATGTCACTTGTACTGCATATTTATCACATTATTATCGATAATATTGGTATTCAAACAACACCATTCTTCATTGTTTATCCAAAAGACATGCCCGTGTATAGATAATCAGAGGGTTCAGGTTACTGCACTTTAACAAAAATTAAACTATTAATGGCTCCGACATGCCATTATAAATTTATAATTATTGATAAATCGTAATGAGAATGGATGCAGACATGATGAAAAAGTGAAAAACATCGAAGGTGCATGAATGGGGTAAATAGTCAAAATTAAATTAAAAGCTGAAAAAAATAAACGATCAGATTCTGTAAAAAAATTTGGTTAGTAAATTTAAATTTTGACGAAAAATTAGATCAGTGTGAAAAAAAATAGAAAAGGCGAGTCTTTTTCGAAAAATTATATTCTGTACAAAGAACAAAATTTTGTTATAAAATAAAATAAAATTTTAATTTTTATTAGGAAAATTGAACTTTTCACGAAAATAGCGGCAAATAGTGACTTTTTTGCCTAACTAATTTGATTATTTAAAATCGCTTTAACGCCTTCAACACACACATAATCAACCCAGCATCAGTTTTAGAATACGCCCTAAACACTTCAAATTACATTAAAACTGACAAATGTCAGTCTGAACGAATTAAGCCAAACGCAATCGCGCTTGCCTTGGTGGCCCTGTATTTAAATATATAACAGCTCAATATTTGATTTTTCAATATAAAAATTGGAGACGAATAGATTTATGTAAAACCACCTCTCTCGAGAGTAAGCCCTACAGCTTCCGGCCGGGAAATAACTCTATTTGTCAGGGAAGAAATGATATCACTTTTTAAGATAACAAAGTTGAAATTAATAAATAGAAAACGTATTTCTACGCCACTGATTTTAATTTGATCTTGACCTCTCCACAGGGCCTTACAATAGACTGGCGCCAAGTCGGTTTTCGGCAGAGATCCAAATTTAAGGCGTTTACTCACAGCCTGAGGGTTTTTTCGAACCTTTTTAGTGATAAATCAATCATTTTACTAAATTACGAGTTATAACTCTTAGAGGTACCACGTCCCGTACCCCGTAGGCAGGTGTGAAAAAGTACTTACACCTTCTGCTTCGAAAGGTAGGTGGTAAGAATCAAATTAATAACATTTTAAAATAGTATTATGCATAGCTAGTAGCCAAAGTGGTGTAGGTATTTCTTGACGATGTTAAAATAGGAAGGACCTATTTGTATTTATAAGCAGAAAGAAGAATAGGAAGCAAGATAAAGGACATTTAAATTGATGGATATTTTTGCGACTCCTATATTTTATTTTGAAGTACGCTTTGGGATTTGGGTCAATTAAAACACTTCAATGGATTAAATTTAACAATTTGTCGACGTTTCGACCTCTAAAAAACCATCCTCAAGACATTAAAACTTAATATTTGTATACAAGTATGTTCAAAATCCCATGTATAGACAGGGTGATCAAATTGTGTGATGTATCAATTATTATAGAACGAGGGTCCCCAAGCTTTCTTTCAAAAAATTTCACAGGCTTGTATTTTTATCTGGAAGTAGCTTCTGGACTAAAAATACACTTCGGTTTGTTGGAAATCACTGTAAAACCAAATTTTAGATATTCAGCATTGTCAGACGTAGCTTTAATTATTTTTTTTAAAACACAGCCATATTGATTAATAAAATAATAACTCGTAATTCGTAATTTTTCTAGCTCTAATCTATTGAGAAAACCAATTTATTATTCTTATTTGTCAACATAACATCAACAAACCAACAATCATATTTAAACGTTTATTATTCACTTACTAACATCTATTCCCAACGTATCTTTTTTTGCAAAATAATGAGGATGACATGGTACACATAATAAGCATTTTACCTTCTAGGCTGCCAAAGTTCTCACGAACTTTTTGCATACATACAGGAAAATTAGCTAGAAGTCACAAATTCACGTAGTTAAAAGAGCGAAGACTTCATTTTCACACCGTTTTCTACGCTAAATCGAGCAATAGCACTTTTTCCAAGCCGTTAGACGTTTCTCCGTTACCTGAAGATGAATTGTAATTATCTCTAAATGTACAAAGCCGATAGATTATAAATTTAGCAATAAAAAATATTCAAAAAGACTATTTTCTGAGTTTTCCGATCTTTTTTTTTGTGTTTGGGGGGAAATGCTCAAACACACCACCGCTTAAGTTCTATCGCGAATAGTTGGACTCCGGGCTTATAGGTGGAAGTCCCGTCCTACCAACTAAAACCTCCCTTTCTGCATCCGCTCAGTTATGTCGTGTCATCAGAGTAACTGAAAAGCCTGTAAACCTCCACCCTCCATTATTACTGTTGAAAGACTCTTTCTTCTTCCTTTTTTTTATTTCTTTTACGTTCTAACATGCTATTCACTACATTATCAGCTCCTATGTTTTCCCCTAATTCAATTCTGAAATGATGTTTCCCTCCCTCCCATCTATTGCATGCAAAAATTGTATGAGCGGGACTGTCAATCTCTCCGCAATAAAGGCATACTTCGTCATCCACTTTACCAATTCGGAACGTGTATAAAAGAGCCATGGCCAGTGAGGAATTTCCTTTGTCCAATGTGCAACATCTTTAGTGGCATCCCATCTCTGTTTACAAGTTGTGATAGATGTTGCCCTTTCTCTATATTTAGCTGTGTTCAGATGTTCTCCTTCTTTGTTGAAAAGCTCTATTCTTTCTCGGACTAGCAGGTCTATGGGTATCACTCCTGCAATAACTTGCAGCGCTTTTAAGGAGGTAGTCCTATAAGCCGCCGTTACCCTTAACAGCGATTTCCTCTGAGTTGCTTCCAATATTTTCCTTCGTCCTGTAATCCCTGGTACTCCTTATATGAGTTTTCCGATCTAATGATCTTGATTTGTTCGCATCTAGATAAATGAACTTAATATCTAGAAAATTTGTTTTTATAACCCCTTTTCATGCACGGCATTGCGTTTTATCGGTTCAACGCCGACTGCGCGACTTTAAGCGGTTGTAAATCATATTTAAAGAGTGGTCCCAATGATTTTCAGCGCGTAAAAGGGTGCCGCTATGGATGAGAGAGTCCTAATCGATTTGAATCTTCGATACTTCGGATCTCTTGATGAATGATAATAGTATCCAGTTCGGTATGCAAATTAAAAATGTAGTGTTTTGATAATACGGCCTTTTTATTTATATTGAGCACCAAATATTACAATCTCAGGGTAGACAAAATGTTACGAAATTTCTTGAAATCTATTGACAACGTCCTGTCAAAATCTCCCGATCACAGAATAATGTCATTTCGTCCACGAACATAACTTCAAATTGTTACATACTACATAACCCCCCCCCCCAACATTTCAAAAAAATTTTAAACCCAGTACAAAAAAATTTTAAATGTAGGCACTGTTTCATACCTTTTGTTATAAAACATTTTTAACAGCATTATTTTCAAAATATGGGAATAATAACTCAACGTGATATTTTCTCCTACATCTTCCTGTTTTAGTCCTTTTAAATTTTACATGTTTTCTTGTAAATGTTCTTTCCATTTTTGTTCCTTGATTCTTTAATATTTTACACAATTTTTCTAAATTATCTCTATAGTTAGATATTGTTTTTCTGTTTAGATCCAAAATTTCTGGTTAAATCTTCAAAATGTTCACACATCTCCTCGCTGACACTCTACCATGTTGCTGCCTGTCCTTTAATAGTCTTTTCTACCTATTTTCTCCATTTTTCTATTTCTCCTAGTACCTTCATTTTTTCTTCTATCCCTTTTATGTACTTCACTGGATCAAAGAATTGCAAATCATTTTCATTATCATTTCCCATTGTTATAATTTTTTGTCCACTTGAAACTTGATTTTTCTTTCATTTTTCTTCTAATTCTTTGAACGATTCTGTGCGTTCCTTCTTATTTTCCTGAATATCTATTTTCAATTCTTCTTGATCCTGTCCACTATTCTAGGTACTGCATTAATAGCAAATTCTACTTCTTCTCTAGTTTTTTCTATTTTTCTATCTGTTTCCTTTTCTTGTTTCTCTAATCTCACTTCAACTCTTTCAATTTCTCTTCTTATTAACATTATCATTTCCTCATTATATTCTTCTTGAATTGATTTCCCATCTCCGTTCTTATATCTACAATTTATTTTTTAACATTTTCTTCCATATTTATTTTTATCTCTTCTTTTCTAGAATTTCCATCAATTTTTCTTGATCTTGTCTTCTCTCTTCACTCATTTTCATTAACATCTGCATTAATTCATCCATTTGATTTCTTTCTTCATTAATTGTCGTTTTTGTAACAGCCTTTTCTATATTACTTCTCGGTTGTATTTCTTCTTCACTATCATTATTATTGTCCTTGTCAACATCCTCCACAGTTCTTTGTAAAATTTCAACCATATCTCCTTGACATGCTGGAATTGCTTCTTTTCTAGTTTTCTACATTGTTTTATGTCCACTTCTTAAATACATTATCTGTTATCAATGAACCAAATTTATCCCAAAACTTGATTTTGTAATTTTAGCTTTATAAATCGATCAAAAGAAAGCCCCACGTTGGGCGCCATATGTTTTGATAATACGTCCTGTTTATTTATATTGAACACCAACTATTACATTCTCAGGGTTTAATTGTAGGTTCTTGACAACCTCCTGTCAAAAACTCCCGATCATTTCCTCCACGAACATAACTTCAAATTGTTACACACTAAATTTTCGGAAAGACTGAGTTTTGTGTCAAATGTCGATATTACCGATTTGTCGTTTGCTCTAAGACTTATTTAAAAAACGCAGTTCTCTTACATACGTACATTATAAAGAGAATGTTTATTATGTTCTTATGAAATCGTAAAAGCTATAAAAATAATAATTCGTATAATAAAACATGCAATCATGTATTTCTTTGTCTTCGTGGACGGAGAGCTAAATAAAGGAAGTGGCATTATATTCTAAGAAAACTAACAGTTTCATTATCGTGCAACTATTTTTTTTGTTCTGAACAATCAAGAAAATTATCATGTATGCATCCATACACATTGAGTGTAGAATAAAGTTATTAGAAGTTCTTTGTTTATATGCTTTTGGTATTAATTGTTCTATACAGCTTGGCCTTTGTTTCGTCTAACGGAAAATTATTTCAAAAATTCAAATTTAATTAAATGTTCGTTGGTCAAATGCTCTAAGTATGTGTTGACTTAAGAAGCAGCATTAACGCCCGCAGCTGCTAAAACCATGTTGACACTGCTATTTTCAGTAGAGATGCTGTCACATTGTTATTTTTAAGTTGCCGGTGGTGTTACCCTTCTAGAGACTCTGCATCAATTATACAGGATTTTTCTTCTCTTTCTGGACCCGTCTGATCTAGGTAAGGTCTCGATATCGTTGAAGCCTACTGGCGTATTACGTTTACTGCTTATTTTGTTTGTTAAAACTTTCTGAGTCTATTGTTGGTTGCCCAAAAAGCGTCTGCCTCTTGAGGTTCCAATACCTGGCATTCGTACACTACATGTTTCACTCTCTCTGGTTCCTTGTTGCACTTAAAGTCTCCAGTGTATTTTGTTTAGGAACTCTTTTACCTATTATTAATATCAGCTTACTTTTGTCCAATAGGAGCAGTTCAGCTGTTGTTCTGTATGTAGGATTTTCCGTGTTGCCGCTGTATCAATTATAGAGCATTACTCTATGCTGAGGGTGCACATTGTTTCTCGAGCTTGAGTTTTCCCTCATTTTGGCGCATATACAATTAACAAGATTAGTTTTTCGAGTACTGATCTATATATTTGCGCAGTAGGAATATGCTAATATCCGTTCAGATAGCGAAGTACACAATTTTAACAATACCCAATGCGTTTTAATCTGTAAAGGAATTCACTTCCTGTTCCCACGTCTCATTCTTATACAGAGCGTTTACGGTACTTTAGTCGTTTTCATTTAAAACATCACTCGCAACAAATAGGCAGTATCTGAAGTAGATACAAAAAGATCGATATACGTACTTACTCTTTTTCTTTTTATTCTTAGAGTTAGCTTTGTTTTATTTTTAGTTTCAATTGAACAAATTACTTTTATATTATTTTATTTTAAAAAAAGTTAGATTTTCTAACATTCGAAGATAAAAATAATGTAATATCCTGAAATATTTGTTGGTGTCCCGCTAATATCCAGAAAGACAACAGACCTTCAGAGCCAGCAAAAAGGTAAACGGATGACATTCAATTTCTACAAAAAGAATGCGCTAAAATTTCCAATTCGATAATAAAAACGCATTAAAAAGAAAAAAAGCATTCAACCATAACTTCTTTACTTATTTTGTTGGACACTTGGTAAAAAAGTCAAGGTGTTGACATTCGCTTTTTCTCGTTTTGAGCACCTCGAGGTGTAATTTGTAATTTCAAAGGTAGGCACTCTGGGCACGGTGGGTCAGTAGGTCGTACCTTGAACGCTGATGTCGCTATAAAAACAAAGGACGCAGTATATTTATAAAAACATAAATGTGTTAAGTACATAGACAATTCGCTTTCCTAATTTTTGCAGAAGGCATAATGAGTAAAGAGAAAGCATTCAAAAGTGGGAAAACATACCCGTCTCCCTAAAAGTTATCAATCATTTTCTTTTTTAGTGACCTGTAAATTAGACTTAAATAAAACAAACTTACCAAATTTATTAGAACTACACTTGGAGAACAGGGACGAACTAGCCCTATTTAAATTGGGCTAACAAATCAATCGAATATTTTATTTGTTATCGATAAATCTAGCAGTTTTAGAGAAAAATCCTACAGAATTCAGAATTTTTAAATCGACAATTCCACTCATGTGTAAAAAAATGTGCAAATAATATTTATATGTCATAGATATGTTATCAAATATATTGGATGAAACATGACTTTGATAATAGTTGAACTATGGTGACATTTCTATGATGAAAACAGAACATATCATTATAGTTTGGAAGAAAATGGCGACCAACAAGTTAAGTTCGTCACTAAGTTGCAGAGGTGATTATGATACCCAAACCATACAAAAAACCTGAAGAAGTTTCATCTTACCGACCGATCTCACTATTACCTGTAATATCAAAATTATTCGAAAAACTTCTACTGAAAAGGCTAAAGCCAATAATAGAGGAAAGGAAGCTAATACCTGATCACCAGTTTGGATTTCGTGAAAACCACTCAACGATAGACCAGGTCCACAGAATAACCAACATCATAGAAAAAACGCTAGAAGAAAGGAAAGTCTGTTCTACAATCTTCCTAGATGTAGCACAGGCTTTCTATAAAGTAAGAATAAAACAGGAAGAAGCTTATTCCGAACTCAGAGAAATCAACGCGGGAGTGCCACAGGGAGGTGTATTAGGACCGGTCCTGTACCTTTTGTACACTAATGATATCCCTGTTTTAGAGCATAACACTATACCCACTTTCGCTGATGACACAGCCATCTTAGCAGTCGGAAATAGTTACTATCCAGTTCCTTATTTTGTAATGTGCAGTTGCCCACATTATCCACTGGAATTCTGACCCCATAGATAATTCCTGCAAGTTTATGTCTCATGTTTACTGCACGTTATTAGAACATTATCGTAAAAAATAATGCTCGATTGAGAAAGTGATAATAACTCGAATATTTCGTATTTTGGTGCGTAAAAGAATAAAAACAGTTTTGCGTGTACCTTGATGGGCATAATGGGCTTAAATTGTGGTGGACTACTTTTACTAAAAACGACGCAATTCCGGCGGAAGTAGGCGCGGCGTCATTAGCAATTACGAAATTTATATACCGTGAATTTTCTGAAATGCTTTGGTGATCACTGTGATCAGAACATGCATCATGCGGGGTACATTGTTGTCTGTAGAGATTTTTCACTCTTGAGTTAATAAAAGATAGAAATCGTTGAACTCAGAACACCTCCAAGTCTGTTCGAAAAATATATATTTTTGGAAATTAAATTGAGGTCATGCACCTGCGCGAAATAATATTTTTTTATTTGAATTGCACTCGAATATATAATTATTATTTACTATTCATTAAATTGTTATAGTGGAACAACGTGGATTTAAAATGCAGTGAAATCGTGAGTAAAATAATAAAAATGGAAAGTAACTAACGAGGTAAACATAACTCAAAGGCTTGCCACACACGAACGGACTTTTTGATATCCCGAGGATAGTTTTTACAAAAAAAAAAAAAAATCGGCGTTTTCAGCAACTACTACAGCTGCAGTAAATAGTTCAATTCAATTGCACTAATTTAAATTTATACAAAAATTACATTATAAATGATTTAGAGAATAAGAAACAGGTAGATGCCATTTATACAGATTTAGCGAAAGCGTTTGATCGTGTAAATCATGAACTATTAATCGCAATTTGTATAAATGGTCAAGTTTCGGAATGGATTAGAAGTTATCTCACTGGAAGAGTACAATATGCTAAATACGGAAATTCCATTTCTATGCCAGTTACAGTAACCTCAGGAGTACCTCAAGGGTCCAATTTAGGACCGATATAATTCAATTTATTCATTAATGATGTATAATAGACTGTAGTATCTTTAAGAGTGAATTTCTTCTGTTTGCGGACGATCTTAAGATGTTCCTTATAATTAATAGTGCAAGAGATGCTGAATCATTGCAAGATGTCCTAAATAATTTTTCAAGATGGTGCGATATTAATATGTTAAGTTAAACATTGATAAGTGTCATAAGATCACTTTCAGCAGAATCATATTTGATTCGAAAATGTCCTTGTGTGTGTGGAGGGGGGGGGGGGGGGAGAATGGCATCGGAACTAGTCCATTAGCCACAGAATACTTATACTGTATAATATAAATGTAATTTTATTATTTGTATATGTTTGATTAATAAATCGAATATATCCTTGTTATTGGTGGCTAGTAGGGTTGATAAATTTACTTTCTTAAAATACAGATTTGAGATCTTTTCTGTGAAAAATGTCCTTCAAACAGCATATAAATGATGTAGCTTTACGCTCCTTGAAAATGTTAGGATTGATTCTCAGGAGCGCTCTGGATACGAAAACAAAAGTTAAAATCGGCTATCATGTTACACCAGTGATACAAGGCGGTCAACGACACGGCGACAATTATCGTGTTGCAATAAATAAAGTGTCTCAATGCACCAACAATGTAGGTCAACAGAATATTGCACTGTTTCAGGAAAATTGTGCCAGATCGCAAAATAAACAAGCACTATACAATGCTTGGAAAAATTCCGAAAATGAAAAAAGTTGTTTAGTTTAGTTAGAATTAAATTGCTCATTGGTCACTGTTGACCAGATTGTAATATACTAAATGCCTTTATGGGTGTTTAATAATAAAAAAAAATCTTAGGAACTTTAATTCTTTCAAAGTGACCAATGTCAAACTTCTATATTGCTCACTGGTAAGGTCCATTACTGGATACAACTCTACTGTATGGAGCCCATACTATAGTACTGATAGCAAGTTGCTTGAAGGCATTCAGAAGAAGTTTTTGAGGTACTTACTGTGCCTATAGATTAGGTTATGCAAGAGGAGAATATGAATATAAAACTATCATGGAAAATCTAAACTTGAACACATTAGAACATAGAAGGTTGGAAGCAAGTCTCATATTTTTATATAAAATCATTAATGGAAATATAAATTCACCAGAAATCTTAGAGCTTGTAACATTTAATGTGAACGAGAGAAGAACACGAAATTCCGAATTATTTCATATTCCTCTTTACCATACTAATTATGGACAAAATGAATCGATTGTTAGAATGCTGAACCAATAACCAATAAATAAGCACAGTTCTAAAATAGATTTCTTTCATATGTCGAACACGTCTTTAAAAAGAGTTGTAAAAACAATATAAATACATTTTCATTTATTTTTTCTCTATAATATATATTTATTGTATTTGTAGAATTAAGTAGTAAGTAAGGCAATTTGTACTGTGATTACAATGTAAAAGATTTTTGTTAAATTGACAATGTCGTAAATAAATATATAAATAAATTATTAGGACAATTTGATATTATTCGCCTATTATAAATAAACTTAAAAAAACCTGCTGTGTAGTAAATGTAAAAGAAGCTTAAAATATGTATCCAATAAGGGAAAACCAAAAGAAACTTTTAGAAATTAATATTTATTATTCTAAAGCACATATACTTGATATAAATACATAAATAAATCGAAAGTAAAATTTATTGTCAACAAAATCCATTACAATTAATACATTTTCACTTGGTCTTGACTTACTTCGAACCAAATTGTTTTAAAAACGAACAAAAAAATTTTAACACGACATTTCTCTTCTGTTCTCTCTCATAAATAAACACTCTTAATTTCAAAGAATATTGTTTTGCAATTGTAGATGCGTATAAACATTTTTAAGGTGCAATGACATTAAAAATTGGTTGGACGACAAAATTTATTGAGATTTTTGTCATCCATCAGACATTCTCCTTAGTGGTTACGCAGTAGATCGTTGGAGAAAAATATTGTTTTGGGAAGTTCCAAATAATACCAAATTTGGAGACCCAAACTTATTAGGCCACACCCTGCAGATGGGCCTGTCCCAACTTATTGTAGATTTAAGTTAGCTGAGAAATTGTGTGGACTGTATATAGGTTGTAGCGAAATTATACACTGATTACTTGAATTTTATATATTAACGATAACTTCGTAAAAAACAAAAACACTTTTTAACAAACATAGAATATAACAAAATTCAAAACTGTGTTTGCAATTGCTCAAGAAATAACTGAATGTGAATATGGGTATGTATGTAATATCATGCAATTTGTATAAGTTAAAAATGATTGCGACCTGTTCATACGGAGATAGAAGTTCTACTGGTTTAAATTTATTACGTATAGACAGTCCAAAGATTACGACCTGATCCACACGGATTCTGATGTTGTACTGATTTGATTTTAGATTTATTTGAAACGCTTGCCGTTGGACGAAATCCCTTCGGCCAATTACCGCTAACCGTTTGCGGCTTTATTGTTGTGCCTTTTTTTTTATCTATTTGGCAACTTGCAGTCTCGCCAATGTGTCGCGATGTATGTAAAGGCGGTTGCCGACAAGGGCGGCTTTTAGCATTGAAGTTTTATCTCGTCGGTGAGTTACTTCCGCGTTGATTATCTGCGCGATGGCCTTGATTCACGATGCGTGTTGTACTGTTGCTATGCTGGGCACTTAGGTGTGCGGTTTGGTTATTTTTATTTCCTTTGTCGCCATGGGCGTAGGTAAAAATGTTCGATTTCGAACAAATATTTTTTGTGACAAAACGAGTAAAGTAAAGTTCGTGTAGATATTTTCAGGCCTCGACTACCGCTTTCTACATGGCTTAATGGAAAAACTAAGTTAATCTAACAAAAAACAATGTAGATTCAGAAAACACTTTATATTTAATTGAAAAAAACAAAAACAAAAAAAAGTTATCGGAATTTGAGAAAGGACGAAATTTCCTAGTTAGGGCATATTTTCGGAGTGGCGAACGTTAAAGTTTTTTTTACAAATATAAAAAATCTAACATCTTCATTATCCCTTAATAATTAGGAAGAAAGAATTGAGGAAGTGTTAAACAATAATTTCTTCATGCTCTCTTGTCACATTAGGTGTTCCTTTGTATTCAATGCAAAGAGGAATGGCAGGGTACTTACTGTATGATCGTACTCACTGTTTTTTTGATCAATAGATGCTTTGTATTCGGAGAAAGTTACAAATTGATGATCTTTTGACAGAAGGTGTTCCTACCTATTATGTCTTTTATAGATGTAATGACGAATGACGACATTTTAGAAAGAATAATTGAAGAAATTTATTAACAAATACCACCGGTTTAAGATCCAGTAGCTGGGATTGTTTCGATGTTAGAATTATCTGTCGAAAAAAATTAAGGGATCGATCCACAAGCTTCAAATCAACTTAAATGGAATGTTACAGATGGTTAAAAAAATTGAGGTAGCAAAGTACAAATTAAGATACTTGGGTGGCACAGGAATATTTCAAGGAAAAAAATACAAATCCAACTAAGCCGTGCAAGACCAGCCAGAGAAACAAAACTGGAACGCCAATGAGGATACCCCAGAAGAGTTCGCATGAAAAACAAAAGTAAAGGGAAAAGGGAAGAAAAAAAAGGACCAGAGTGACAATGAAATCCTTCAAAATTGTTCGTGTTGACGTCGAAAGAAGTATGAAGTAATAACGAACGAAGGTTACCGCTTTTGTGCTAAGTTACTTTAATGCTTTCCCGGGAGATAAAGGACGTTCCCGGACTTCCCACACCTTCGCCACCACTACGTAGGACATGCATACTCTTTTTTATACTGCTAAATACAGTCCATTTGATCTCTAGTTTAATTGAGCTAATCGTAAACTTTGGTCCTTCGAGCCGGATTCAGAACATGCGACCCTTCTGAACGTAAATCTCAAAATAAGTGTTTTTCGGTTAAAGATGACCCGCAAATTCAAAACACGTTAGAATGAAATCCCCAAATAGTTTAATAGCTAAATCACATTAAAACGGTCCACTAATTCTTCTTAAATTTTTAATATCTACAAGGGATTATTTCCCCAAATGGAAGCAATCAATTTGCTATAAATACCCCAAAGCAGATTTTCACTAACGGCTATTGGCCGCTTTCAAAAACCCAGAGTGCATTTATGCTTTTCCCAACTTCTTCTTGGATAATTTATTTCTTTCTTGTAGGTCCATTACTGAATTTAATTGTTCTTCATGTGTGCATATTCCTTATTTAGAAATTTGTCCAAATAATTCTCCAATAATTCCTGAAAATATTGTTCCTCTCTTTCAGTTCTCTTTTTTTTATATTTTTTAACATTGCTATTGTGTTCTATTTTATATTTCTTCGACAAAATTCAAAGAAATGTTTTAGAAGTTGAGTTTAAAGTTAATGACACCAGCAAAAGTGCATAATATAAGCCAATTGGTAAAAAAGAACTGTATAAAGTAAAAAAATTATATACTGTCCCCTTTTTAGTGCGTATAAATAAAGAACTATAAAATCTATTTAATATTTAACATTATAAGATACACAGTTATTCCCAGTGTGTAGTTACCATCTAGAATCTCCGTCTTAAATTATTTTGTAACTCATTATCGATTATTTCTTCGTACCTTTTGCTCTTTTAATTCTCTGCTATAGTTTCAAATTTAACTTTTTTTGTTGCTTCTTTTTTGTTTTTGTTATTTATTTTCGTTCAGATAATCTATTTTATAATTAGAAATATCGCCATGGTAAAAGATCATGTGACTTTATTGAGAAATATCCAGTCTGTAAGAACAGCATCTGTTTAGAAAACATTTTTTTTCCTAGGCGACAAAGAAAAAAAGAAAATCCCACAAAGACCGGACGTACGAGGTTGTCACACATTTCAAAAATGGTTAAAGTGAAACCAAGCCAGTTTAGTTTCTGTAACAAGCGGAACTCTACAATTTTCAAATCAATTACCGATTGCTCGATACGAGAGAGAGACCTATAATTAAACAACTAAAAAGAATAGCAACAATTTAATAACGAATTAACAATTATCTATTAGAAACTAGTTTCTATTTCATTTTGAGCGCTATCGACAGCGGTACTTAGAGATATAGGTTATTTTTTTTCTTGCGGAAGGTCGGAAAATAGTCGATATACGAGGAAAGGCTGATAGATATTATAAAACAAAACATAACGCCGCCCCTGTGCTCAAAAAGGGCAATCAAAATAAATAAAAATATTCAGTAGTAATAAAGTCTATTCGAACTTTAAGACAGCAAGAAAGGAGATGCCGCCGCAGCGCCGGCGACCTTAAAGAGAAATACAGTCATGAATCCCTTCTTCAAAGGAAAGCCGAGCGCTTCGGTCTCAGCGGTACCTTTGACGGTGTGTTCCTTTCTTTCTGACTTATTACGTGGGCAGATTATACCACAAGTGATTGAATTTTCGCGAGATAATGCATGATAAGCCTCTGTAGTTTCAGTATCAACATTTTTTAGACTTTTTCTAAATTGTTTCTGCAGATGTTTCAACTCTAGCACGCGAAAATAAATTTATCAAATATTCACTAATTGTTTAAATATCAATCAATAAGGACCGGCTCATTTGATGTTTTTTAAAGCGATGGGTGGCAATAAATAATCATTCAATACAGTCTGCATTAGTTAATATAGGAATTAAGAGACAGGAATAATAAAAAGGTCTATGATTAAGTAACTAAAAAACATCGGAACATATTTATTAGCAGTTATTGATATTGATTAAAAAATTGTTGTTTATGAATTGATGTTTCCAATTATTCAGTCCTTGAACCTAAAGATTTTAATCGGCGTGTCATTCGGCCATAGGAAAATCGATTGTTCAGGAGTTGTAACTGGTTCTATGTGTCGAAAGGTTTGTTCTAGAAAAAATAAAATATTTTAAAATTATTATTTATAAAAATAAAATTTTCTTAACATCTTCTCCAAATATTACTGATCTACAGCAGTTAGTTTTGAAATAGCGAAGAGATAAAGTCGAGGATGTCAAATCCACAAAAATCTAAATTTCAACTTTGTCCCCTGGTATCTTCAAAACCAATCAAGATTTTAAGATGCGGTCTTCTCCAAAACTTTTCTACATCTTTTCTTAACATCTTCTCCAAATATTAATGAATAGTGAAGAGATAAAGTCGAAGATGTCAAATCCACAAAGATCTAAATTTCAACTTTGTTCCCTCGTATCTTCAGAACCAATTAAGATTTTAAGATGCGCTCTTCATCAAGACATTTTTACATCTTTTCTTAACATCTTCTCAAAATATTAATGATCTACATCTGTTAGTTTTGAAATAGTAAAGAGATAAAGTTAATGATGTCAAATCCCTAAAAATCTAAATTTCAACTTTGTCCCCTCGTATCTTCAAAACCAATCAAGATTTGAAGATGCGCTCTTCATCAAGACATTTTACATGTTTTCTTAACATCTTCTCCACATATTACTGATCTACTGCTGTTAGTTTTGAAATAGTAAAGAGATAAAATCTAGGATATCAAATCCATAAAAATCTAAATTTCAACTTTGTCCCCTCGTATCTTCAAAACCAATCAAGATTTTAAGATGCGATCATCAAAACATTTCTACATCTTTTTTTAACATCTCCTCCAAATATTAATGATCTACAGCTATTAGTTTTGAAATAGTAAAGAGATAAAGTCGATGATGTCAAATCCCCAAAAATCTAAATTTCAACTTTGTCCCCTCGTATCTTCAAAACCAATCAAGATTTTAAGATGCGGTCTTCATCAAGACATTTTGACATATTTTCTTAACATCTCATCCAAATATTAATGATCTACTGCTTTTAGTTTTGAAATAGTGTAGACATAAAACATTTTTACATCTTCCAATTTAATTTACCATTTCATTTTAAAAAAATATTACTATGTGTAAACCACCGAAACGAAATAATTTTTATTTTCGCACATCTTCGAAATAAGTAGAGCTAAAACAAATCTTACTCATTAAAGCTAAAAATTCATTAAGAGTCTCGGAATTCCTTTCTGTACAAGAAAAAATAAAATCTTGTACACCGCAAAATTCTTTCAGACTCTTTACAGCATTCACCAATCCTTGAAATAGGTCCCTATCGTATACAATATCAGCGGCTATGACTTTGTGTACGGTTCCTAAGCCTTTACAAATATCTGTGTTAAAATCTTCCCAAGGAAGGTTCAATATGGTTATGTTTTTATGTGTATATAGACATCTAAAAAATAAGAATATAAAGAGTGGGTTTATTAAATAAGAAGTAGATCATACATACCTGTTTTTTAAACTGCTATTCATATTACCTAAATTTTCAGTGTCCGCTGAAATAGTCGATAAATTAATATTTAAATTTTCACGTAAATTATCTAAAACTGTTTCGTGACAATCTGTGAGATAAATACATTTTGGATAACAGGTTTTTTCTAAAACTAAACCTGTTAAACCGATTCCAGAGCCTAACTCAAGGACAGTTTTGTTGTTGAAATATGTTTTGTTTTGAATTATCCATTCTGATAATGCTAGGGAAGCCTAAAATAAATATTTTTGCTCAGCTATTATTTGCACATAGGATGTGAAATAAAATCACACAAGCTCCCAAGAACAAGGACATTAAAAATGTCCTACACTGTACCAGCGTCTGGACTTCAACAACTACTCCTTGGACTATATGTCCCACCAGATATTGAATTACGAAAGTCCAGACGTGGTTTGGTGCCCGTCCAAGTCGGGGCTTTAACCCAAAAACTTCGATTTTGTCATTAAAGGAGCTTGCCATTCTTAGACCGGTTTCGGCATTATTGTGCCTCATCAGTAAGAAGCAGGCTAGCTCGACATCCTGTCACTAAAGGATGTCTGAAAATGAATTCGACACTTTAGTGACAGGATGTCGAGCTAGCCTGCTTCTTACTGATGAGGCACAATAATGCCGAAACCGGTCTAAGAATGGCAAGCTCCTTTAATAACAAAAATCGAAGCTTTTGGGTTAAAGCCCCGACTTGGTCGGGTACCAAACCACGTCTGGACTTTCGTAATTCAATACCTGGTGGGGCATATAGTCCAAGGAGTAGTTGTTGAAGTCCAGACGCTGGTGCAATGTCCTTGTTCTTGGGAACTTCTGTGATTTTATTTCACATCCTTTGTGCAGTTTTGTCACTCCCATGGTCCTTTTTTGGTATTTTTATGGTTCAAAAAAATTCCACCTTCTTACAGCTATTATTTAATTGTTGTAAAAATCTTTTTTAACTAAACATTTTACCTGCCAAGTTATCAACCCAGTTGTCCCATCTGAAATAAAACTATTGCTTTCTTTCAGTGTAATAATTTCTTCCTCTTTATCGTCTAAAAAATAATGTTTGTAATTTTCTTGAGAAATGCCTCCTGCTGCCACCAAGCGGCCGTACGCTGAATATACTTCATCGTGAATTGTAGATTCCTGCACCGATTGTGTTTGTAGACTCTCCAATTTATCTATAATGCGTTTTAGAAACAGTTTTTGATAATTTATTTGTATCGGATATTTTATTACTATTTCCGAGTTTACTGTGTTGTTTAAAATATATTCTTGTTGGTTTTCTGATAAGAATGAGTCGAAAATATTCTGAAATTTTTTATAACGGTGTTAAATGATAGTTTTTAGGTTAGAATTATGTACATACCTGCCAGTCGAAATTTAACAGAGGGAATGCGCACAAGAATTGTTTCGATATTATCCTTATTTTTATAAAATATATATCGTCATTCATTTTTATTTTTAAATTGACATGTAGCAACTAACTACTGCTGTTTCTCTGATATAAATTCAAACGAAAAACATGTGGTATGGTTAAAAATAAATTTGAGGTTTGTCTACTCACTTTTAGGGGGCGCAACGGAATTGAGTTGCCATATTTTATCCGATTTGTATAATATACAAATTTAAAATGCTTTGATTCACATTTTTCAGAGTCAGATTTTTCACCGACAACTCATATATATATATAAAAATAATGGAAATACTGCGGTGTTGTTTTTGGGATTTATGTCTTGGATTAAAGAAAACATTATTTCTTGAAAGCCAACGTTTCGTCAATTTATTTTGACATCTTCAGGGCAATAAGAAGAGTTTTCCGATCGTTTAACACTATATAACTATAATTAATCGATATTTAATTTCGTCAAAAACGTATTAAAATTACTTACTACATTTTTTTCCGTCTGGGCCCGTCTGATTCAAGATCTCCGATATCGCTTAAGCCTATTGGCTTATTGTGTTTATTGTCCATCTATTACTCCACCTAGTCCAGTATTTTTGTACCCTGTACTAGTTTGTACAGTACTTGTACTGGATGTCTGTTAAAACTTTTTGCGTCTATGTTGGTTGCCCAAAAAGTTTCACTGTTCCTTATTACATATTCTGCAACTAAGGTCTCCATTGTACAGTCCAATTTTTTTAAGAACTCTTTTACTGGTGTATGATCAGTCATGAGCCCTGTTATCACTCTCAGCTTACTTCTGCTCAGTAAGAGTAGTTCAGCTGTTCTTTTAGAGCACAGTCTTCCTATGAAGGATTTTCCGAGCTTTTGTCCTGACACATTTTGCCAGTGTTAAAGGTGTCTTTCCCTGATCCAGGTTTTGCAAGTTGATCAGCTTTTTCATTCCCATCGATACCCCGATGTCCAGGTACCCAGACCAGCACTACTCTGTTCTAGTCTCCTAGGTCTTTCAGTTCTTGGATGCATTCCCATACCAGTTTAGACGTCACTTCCTGACTTTAAATTGCCTTCAGTGCCGCCTGACTGTCTGACATGATTAGGATCTGTTGGTTTTTGAGACCTCTCCTATTCCTTTCTTTGACGCATTGCAGAATTGCGTATATCTCCGCTTCAAAAAGCATTTCTATCTAAAGCATAGCTGTGGCTAACTCTTAGATTTTTGGAGTATATCCTTGCTCCTACTCCCTCCTTGATTTTGGACCCGTCTGTATACCTTACCTTGAAGGTTGTAGGGTTTTTTGTCAGTCCATTCAGTCCTGTCTATAATTGACACTCCGAATGGGCGTTGAAGGTATATTGTTTTGTCCTATGGTCAGTCTCCATATTGAATATGTCGTTTGACACAGTTCTGACAATACTCATATGTCCTGTTCCCTCCATTCTGGGGTTCAGTAAGTTTTTCAGCCTGGAAGCACTCAGTCTTGCCTCCTCTTGCACCACTAGGTGCAGAAGAGGCAGACCTAGCAGTGTTTCCATGGCCGCTGTGGGCGTGGTTTTCATTGCCCCTGTTATGCCAAGACATGCACCTTGCTTAGTCTTGATTTGGCAGCTCCTTGTAGTGTCTTTGGCCACTAGGTTAAGTGCCTGCGTCATACGATCTCTTGCCGTTGTGTTAAATTTACCCTGCACGATGATGCCCAGATCATCTGCATATCTAACAGTTGTATGCCCATTTTCTTTAAGAGTCCCTATCAGCCCGTCCATTACCAGGTTCCACAGGAGGGGAGACAATACTCCTCATCCCTGTGGGCATCCTCTCCAAGTATGATTGCCTTTATCACCTGATTCCTTAGCATAGAGTATATCCAGGACAGACAAGATTCCTCGATTCCTTTATGCTTTAGAGCTTTGGTGATAGAATCCAAGGAAGTGTTTTCAAAGAAATGTCCAGAAATGCCGCTAACATCACCTCCTTGTTTGTAATTGTGCTATCCACTCTCTCAACGAGTTTGTGAAGAGCTGTTTCTGTTGAACACCCTGCTTTATATGCATGCTGTTCTTGATGTAGTGGGCTTTTTTTAGACATTTACAAATCTGTTTAAAAACAAGTGTTGTAACTAATACATTCTGGGTTTTTTGTATTATTGATAAAACCCTTTTATTACTTATTTATTTAAATTATATCAGATAATTTATTGTAACCGTAAAATACCTTTTTGCTCAAAAATGTAATTTATTAATACATTAAATTTATGTTATTGCTGACTATCTAAATGTATGCAAAACGTAGTCCAGTAATTGTAACGAAATAAAAAGGTATAATTTTGCAACGCGTCATACACATTTAATACAAATTTTTTAAAAAGATGGTCACGAATCTGAAATATTTATCGATCCTATTTCTCTCCTAATCGACTCCACCCCAAACGCAAAAAAAAATTTTTTTTCACCCTTTTCACGAAAAAGGGATGTATAAAAATTGGTTTAAATATAATAAATATCAACAAGTTTTAAAATTATAAGCAATTTTGTAATTTTTGTTGAAGGTCGGTTCCCTAATCGCCATAATTTTTAGCTAGTTTCAACCTGATAAAGGTTTAATTGTTTTAACAATATCGATTTCGAAATTTACTCAGTATTTAGTACGTTTCCTGCACTATTGCAAATTTTATTATTCTAAGTTTGGTGACGTTACTGGTTATAATTTGTGCCGAAAAAAACCATAAATTTCCAACTTATCTTCATTTTAACTATATTATGATCTTTGGTGGTCCAATATCAGCAGACATGGTTTTTTTAAAAACTATCGGAATTGTCCTTCTAATAACTAAAAATATATACAGTCAAGAAACAGTTGAGAGTTTAAAAAATATAATTAATACTGGTATAGAGGATTCCCTAAAATATAAAGTACCCACAGATGCTAGAAGGTACAAGCCAACTGATACTAACACAAAAGGTGAGTGAACAACTATTTCATTTATTAATAGGTATTGTAATAATATTAGCTATTATTACTTTATAATTTAATTTAATTTATTTTTAAATAAATGTTTTGTGATTTTAATATTTTTGTGAATATCGCCACGACTATGCTCAATTTTTTTAATCTCAGGGATTATTTAATTGTGAGTTCAAGTTCTTAGAGCTCCCTTTTAATCCACGCTACTGATATACCCTGTACTTTTCAATAAAATAAAATGTTGGTTCAACAATTAAATGAGTTTATTTTAATAGAGAATATAGAAAAACATGAACAGAGATCAGACTAAATTTAATAATATGAGTTACTTGCACGCCCACACATTCACTCAATGATATCTTATTTCTAAAAACAAATTAAAAAATTATTCTTCCTATGACAGTAATTGATATATCTGTCTTAGCCGCAAAACGCACGTTCCACACGTTATTTTTAATATGAAACAAGTTACATTTGATATAATGAATTTATACCTTCAACAATCAGTTTTACTTCCTCTTCTAACTCGTACAACCAGTGATATGTTACAACTAGACTTCTAGTTAGGTGATGTTTCCAAATTTCTGTTGATTCTGTAAGTGATAGATGCTCGATTGAACACGTTGTTGAAACCAATATCCAGATGATACACAAATTAAGCCCAAGGTAAGTCCCAGGTAAGTTGTTGTATAAATATTGTTTAATATTATCCACTTATTAATCACAAAACAAAGTCGCAGTACTAATTGGACTTCCAGAATATAAATGTCTTTTTAATTTTGTACCTTCTTCTTGCAAAATTTTATTTAAACTTTTAAATAAAATATCTTCTCAAATTTGTTTATACTAAAAACTCCTTTCTACCATTTTATCAACTAACTTTTAAAACTTTCTTAATTTTTATAATTTAAAAAAAAAATCTTAAAATTTCTATACTAGCCTCTCTTTTTCATTTCATCAAACTTACTACCATCTTTTTTTCTGTTGATATGTTACCTTCTGACGTCATACAGAAACTCCCAAATTGTTTCTGAATTTGTTCTAATTATTTCAAAATTTTGATTCTATTATATTTTATTATCAATTTTATGTGTTTTGATTTTCATAATTTTAATTATAACAATTAACATACTTCTCCTTTATATTCTGGTGTCTAATTTTATACATTTTATTAATTTCTAATTTAGTTACCAAAGTTGGTATCTTTGGATTTCATTTTAAACAGTTGTCAAAACTTTTATTTTATTTTGCTGTACAGGTTGTCCTGACATTATAATTTGTTATAAAGATTGTCCCGAAAATAAATTGTTAATAAAATTTTGAATTTTGAATATTATTTACTTTTGGTTTTAATTTTTAGGTTAATATCAGAGCTTTTAAGAAGGATTTTAACTGTAATATTGATCTCACATTAAATCATTCCCTTAGGTAAGTTAAACTTTAACTTTTTTCTTTATCAATAAAATAACATTTTGTTTATTCTTTTAAATTTTATTTTAATAATACTATTTCTTTATTTTTAGGTGATGTTTCATTTAATATTTAACCTGCCAAGATGTTTTTAAGAGGAAATATTGAATTGGGCATAGTCTGAGTATTTGGTTTTCTTTAATTTTTAATTTAATTTCATCTAAATGTTATAATTTTAATAACGTTAAAATTCCATTTCAAATTCCCTCACATTATTTAAACTTATAATATGCTGGTCTCTTTTAAAATATTAATCTATACTCTTATGTAACATTATTAACTTCACAGTATATTCTTAAAACGATTTATAAGATTCAGTTCCCAAGAGAGAGAGAAGAAGTTAAGATCATATTCAGTGATATTTGAAACTAAACACAGCAGAATTTTTCTAAAAGCAAATAGATTCATGGAAATAGGAGTCGTGTTAAAAACTTTGCGGTGGCTATCAGTGTGCTTAATAACTTATCACCTTTATACCATGAATTCTTTGTGTTTTAAAGGTTTTGATATGTACAATAAATTACCTAACAAAATTAAATCTAGTCCATCATTAAGTATTTTTAAAAAACAGTTATTGGAATCCATCCAAAACATTAGACAGAATATATTTTGTCAAGATAATTTTAATAATAAAGTATTTCTATGTTGTTTTTATTTACCTAACATTGTATTGGAGCTATACTTATTTTTCATAGTGTTTTTGTATTACAATGTATATTTTCTAATAAATATTCAAATAAATATTTTTCTTAAATTACACGCCATCTTACAACACAATTTCACGATGATGATATGATGTTTTGTTAAAAAATATATTTTTCTGTAGATTATGGTTCGTATGATTTCGTAATCATTGGTGGAGGAGCAACAGGATCTGTGCTTGCCAGTCGGCTGTCGGAAATAAAAAATTTCACTGTATTGGTTCTTGAAGCTGGAGAATTTGCTAATAATGGTATTTTGCAAATTCCTCGTTACGCTCAAACTGGGTGGCTTTCGGATTACAACTGGGGATTTAAATCTATTCCACAAACCACTGCGTGTCTTGGTAAGCATCTTTAATATACCGGGGGGCCACAAGACGCATTTACAGGCCAAAAATATAAATTGCTGTAATCCAAAATTATGTTACTGCCTACCTACTTTTTTGGCACAAAAAAAAACATGCGGCCACATATGTTCAACTTCAAAATGTTATATAGGGTACCCAATTTTAAATTTTGAGAAATAAGGTTATATTATATTTTACTTAGTCCTAAATTTAAATCAGAAAATCTCCCGTTTGATTTATTTCAGTAGAAATTGTCCACATCGGTGTTCCAGGGTTAAAAAGGGAACACTTTACCGCACAATTGGACATGCTGTAGATAAATAAATATATTAACATTAAATCTTTTTTAGGCACAGTCAATAATCAATGCCAGTATCCAAGAGGCCGAGGCGTAGGAGGTACCACTTTGATGAACGGCATCGTTTACGATAGAGGACCGCCTGAGAACTACAACATATATGCCAGACTAGTTAATGATGATAGTTGGTCCTACAGAAAAGTTCTAAAGTACTTTAAAAAATCCGAAAACTTTCATTGGACCAATCCAAAGGCACCTGTCGATATTGAGTACCACGGCAAAAATGGTTTACTAGATGTTCAACAACAAATACCAGATATTAGACTCAATGATTTATTTTTACAAGCTAACAGACAGTTAGAGATACCGATAACAGATTACAATGGACCCAATCGTCTAGGTGGTACTATCGCCCAAATTTATACCAGAAAAGGGCGTCGGTTAGACTTTGGTACTGCCTTTGTGAAGCCGTTCCTTAACAGAGACAATTTGAAGGTACTAACGGGCAGTTACGTAACTAAAATCGTTTTTAACGATAAGAAAGAAGCAGAGCGAGTAGTATATACTAAAGATGGCAGTACTTACAGCGTAAAAGCTAATAAAGAAATACTTCTTTCAGCTGGAACTGTATCGAGCCCACAGATATTAATGTTATCAGGTATAGGTCCCAAGAAACACCTGCAAAAACATGGTATAAAAGTACTTGAAGATCTAGAAGTTGGTACTAGGTTCTTAGACCAAGCGGGCACTAAAAATTTTATGTTTAGTACTAATTACTCAGCATCTTCTCAGACTCTAACAGAACAGATTCATGATTTCTTAGAAGGTACTGGTATTTTAACATCAGCTACTATTTCTCAAGGAATCAGTTTCTTAAGGGTTTTAGTACCAAACAAAGGAATATCAGATCTAGAGATAATTTGTGATCTTAGCTCTCCTGGTGAACTAGACAAAAGAGCAAATGGTTGGAAGAATGAAACCTACCAAGAATTATGGGGGAACAACAAATTAGCAGTATCATTTTCTTTAAGAAGCTTATACACCAAGTCAGTTGGTACCCTACGTCTAAAAACAAGCGATCCTTTCGACTACCCTCTCATCGATCCTAGATATTTATCTGATCCTAATAATGAAGACATTGAGGTTTTGTATCGAGGTCTACACTTAGTTTTTAAGCTAGCAGGTACTCCTGCATTCAAAAAAATTAATTTGACGTACACCACCGAGCCTTTATCAGCTTGTAAAGATCATAAATTCAAATCAAAAGACTACTGGTACTGTTTTCTTAGACAAGTAACTTTAACTGCTGCGCATCCAGTTGGTACATGCAGCATGGGTACTGATAAATCCAAGGGAGCAGTAGTGGACTCACAATTAAGGGTGTACGGAGTTAAAGGATTGAGGGTGGTTGATGCTAGTGTATTTCCAGAACCAGTTGCAGGACATACGAGTGTTCCATGTGCTATGCTTGGCGAAAAAATATCTGATATTATTATCAAAAAGTATGCCAAGCATTCATGTCATCTAAAATAAACCAAACTTATGTCTTTAAACTTGGGGATACAATTTTATAATAACATCACCTAAAATAAAATGTACTTAATATATTTCCTTTTTTGTAAGCTGTTTCGAGTTATTTAAAATTTCTCAAAAAAAAAATACACAAATAAAGCTATGTTACATAAGGTTAAAGGTTAAAATATAAAATGTATTTGCTCTTTATTTTTTTATCTACTTTTAATGCTCTTTTCATTGAGCGTACGTTTGTGAAATTAGCTTAATGCATATGGAAGTTACAGCCTTTTTCCTGTTAACGAAAGGCTAACCAGATGTTATACAAAAAACCAAAAGTTGTAGATTAAGACCAGTAGTTTCTCAGATTGATAATTTTCACTAACCTGAATTTGAGGATATTTTATAAAAGCGCAATTATAATTAGTAAATAATAGATGGCGCAACCTAACGAAAAACTACACACAAAGTAGTTTCTTTTGGCCGTTTTTTAGTGCATTCTGTGAGTCGGAAAAAACCTCGAAAAACACAAATAATTTTTGATGCCCCAAAGTACGTCCGGCGCCGTTTTCGATCCTGATGATAACCTGATGAAAAGTCCATAATTTTCTATGCTTTCTAAGATTTTATTTCTGCTCGATTTTAATAAAGACGTATATTCACCCAAAGCAGCAATGACATTCACTAAATACAATGAAACACTGACAGCAATATCAAAAAATAGGGAATTAAGAAACCTTTAACATCCCAAGGGAGTTATAAACCTGTTTATTGATAGCGTAACCATGACGATATAAGCTTATAATATCCCAGTCAGAAATAGTTCCCGAAGGCAAAGTTTGCGTCCCGAGGGCCTCTGGTCCGAGGGACAGCAATTGCCTGATTCAACAAACGTCAAAATATCAAAAAATCGGGAATTAAGGTATCTCTAACATCCCAAGTAGTGGAGTGAAATTAGAATTTTACATGGATGTAAGAGCTAAGTCAAATAATCTATGTACCTCGGGAATTAATGAGCCTTAATTACTTCAGGCAATTGCAGTCCCTCGGGCCAGAGGCCCTCTGGATGCAAACTTTGCCTTCGGGAATTAAGGCTCTTATAATTCCCTTGATACAAAAATTACTATATTAAACGATATTTAATTTCGTCATTTTAGACATTACATTTTTCAAATATTTACAAATCTGTTTGAAAACTAGTATTGTATCTAATCAGCTGTATACATTCTTGATTTTTTTTTGTATTATTGATAAAACCCTTTTTTACTTATTTATTTAAATTATATTAGATAATTTATTCTAAAAGTCAAATACCTTTTTGCTCAAAAATGCAATTTATGAATACA
The DNA here is from genome assembly GCA_949320105.2 of Crepidodera aurea. Classification (NCBI taxonomy): domain Eukaryota; kingdom Metazoa; phylum Arthropoda; class Insecta; order Coleoptera; family Chrysomelidae; genus Crepidodera; species Crepidodera aurea. The sequence goes on along the minus strand of OX439477.1, from coordinate 15,819,586 downwards.
TTAAATTTATGTTATTGCTGATTATCTAAATGTATGCAAAACGTAGTCCAGTAATTGTAACGAAATAAAAAGGCACAATTTTGCAACCCATCATTTAATACAAACTTTTTAAAAAGATGGACACGAATCTGAAATATTTATCGATCCTATTTTTTACTTCTTTTTAAGACCGCAAGTGCTGGTTAGCTAGGCAGCTAGGCCGTGTGCCATTGATCGAAATAAGTGATAGTCAGAGGGAGCAACATCTAGAGAATACGGAGAGTGGGGTAGGACTTTCCATTTCAACGTTTCCAAGTATGTCTTGGCCCCTTTCTCAACATGAGCTCGTCCTCATTGTCTAGGTACAAAATCACTTTATAATTGCATTCGATAACGATTGCCTGTTATTGTGTCAGTCGGTTTTAAGAGCTCATAAGCATAACCTGGACCGTGTATATTTTTGGCCGTCGGTGTAGAAGCATGACCGGGATATCCCCACGATTTTCTGCGCCACAATGCCGTGCAGAAATCTCTTCAGAAGAGCGACCTCACCATAAGGATTCGAGGTTCGTAAACTGACAATTTCAATCGAAAATAACCTTTCGATGCAGATACAATTCGAGACTAATGCTTCTATGGGGTTATGTTGACAAACCCCCAAGTTTGTTGAATATATTTTGACCGAGTATATATTATACAGGGTGTTTCATAGTTAAACCGACATACGTTAACTGTAAACAGAGGGAACTTAGGCGATTCCAAATAACCTCTGTTAATTGGTCTAACGCCTTTAATAACCGAGATACGGGGTGTTTTATCCAATTCGGCCAATATTTTGATAAGCCGTAACTTTAGAACCACCCTGTAGATTTCTCTCACCCTTGGTACAGGTATAGTGTGTTAATAGCCCAATCCTGTAGTGTAAGAATACAATTAAAATCCAGATCCGGATTATGAAGAATTTATAAAATTTGAAAATCCCCAAAACAACACCCTGTATATCAGATTCTTTAAAATTGGGATGGATATTTGAAAAGAACGGAAAAAAATGAGTTAAAGTGAAAAATTTTTTTAAGTGCACATCCCATTCTACTACTGGAGTTTTAACGTCAAATTACATCAAATGCATTTTTTTCATTTTCACAAGCAGTAACTTTGGAAATACCTGATAGATTTCTTTCATATTTGGTACAGGTATCATTTTTAGTAGCCCAATCGTATAATGTAAGGACTATACTACAGCTAAAATCCAGATACGGATTAAGAAAAATTTGTAAAATTTGAAAATCCCCAACGCAACACGCTGTACATCAAATATTTTTTAAATTGGATCAGACATTCGAAACGAATGGAAAAAAGTGAGATATTCTGCCATATTTTTATAAATGCACATCTCGTTCTACATATTACTAAACTTTTAAAGTAAATTCAATTAATGCAATACATATTGTCGTTTTCATACGCCGTAACTTTGAAAACACCCTGTAGATTTATTTCATATTTGGTACAGGTAGATTGTTTAAATAGCCCAATCATACAATACAAGAATAAAGTTAAAATTCAGATCCGGATTAAGAAAAATTTGTAAAAGTTGATAATCTCTAAAATAGCACCCTGTATATCAGATTTTTTAAAATGTAATCGGATACCTATTTGAAAAAAAAAAAGAAAAAAGATGTGTTATTGCCGAAGCTTACTTGATAGTTTAATAAGTTTTGTATCCGGAATTAATCCGAAAAATTAAATCTGTATTTTTTGTTTGTAGAACGATCTTGTGCACTTATAAAAATATTTTAGTATAACACATCTTTTGTCTTTATTTTTTCTTTTTTTAAATAGGTATCATTTAAAAAAATCTGATATACAGGATGCTATTTTAGAGATTACTTTTACAAATTTTTCTTAATCCGGATCTGGATTTTAATTTTAGTTCTTGTATTGTACGTTTGGGCTATTTAAACAATCTACCTGTACCAAATATTAAAGAAATGTACAGAGTGTTTCCAAAGTTATGGCTTATGAAAGTGACAATATGTATTGCATTAATTGAATTTACTTTAATAGTTTAGTAATATGTAGAACAAGATGTGCATTTATAAAAATATGTCAGAACATCTCAGTTTTTCCATTCGTTTCGAATGTCTGATCCAATTTAAAAAATATCCGATATACAGCGTGTTGCGTTGGGGATTTTCAAATTTTATAAATTTTTCTTAATCCGTATCTGGATTTTAACTGTAGTATAGTCCTTGTACTATACGATTGGGCTACTAAAAATGATACCTGTACCAAATATGAAAGAAATCTACCGGGTATTTCGAAAGTTACTACTTGTTAAAATGAAAAAAATGCGTTTGATGTAATTTGACGTTAAAACTCCAGTAGTAGAATGGGAAGTGCACTTAAAAAAATTCACTTTTAACTCATTTTTTTCCGTTCTTTTCAAATATCCATCCCAATTTTAAAAAATCTGATATACAAGGTGTTGTTTTGGGGATTTTCAAATTTTAGAAATTCTTCTTAATCCGGATCTGGATTTTAATTGTAGTTCTTACACTATAGGATTGGGCTATTAACACACTATACCTATACCAAGTATGAGAGAAATCTACAGGGTGGTTCTAAAGTTACGGCTTATCAAAATATTGGCCGAAATGGATGAAACACCCCGTATCTCGGTTATTAAAGGCGTTAGACCGATTAACCAAGGTTATTTGGAATCACCTAAGTTCCCTCTATATACAGTTAACGTATGTCGGTTTAACTATGAAATACCCTGTATAAACCTACTTAAAGTTGTATGATGCCTTTAAAGGTTTAAATATACATTTCGAAGATTACTTGGTGTTTTGTTACTTTTCCTGCACTATTGCACATGTTTTTATGGTGGTGACGTTACAGGTTATAAAGTGTGCAGAAAAAATCCATAACTTTATAAAACTTATATTTATTTTAACTATATTATGATCTTAGATAGTCCAATATCAAATATGGTTTTTTTAAAAATTATCGGAATTGTCCTTCTAATAACTAAAAATATATACAGTCAAGAAACAGTTGAGAGTTTTAAAAATATAATTAATACTGGTATAGAAGATTCTCTAAAATATAAAGTACCCACAGATGCCAGAAGGTACAAGCCCACTGATACTACTATAAAAGGTGAGTAAGAAATATCACGTGGATTGGGCACATTTTTTGTGAACAACATAAACGTTATTTAATAAATGCAGTATCAAAAAATGCTATTTTAAGAAGTAACAATACAAGGATTAATAATTTCTTACATATTTTATTATTTGAAACTAAACACTGGGGAATTTTATCTTTTTTTTTTACGTTTAAAATTTTTTTTATAGGAACAAACACAGAACACAATTTCACGATGACGATATGATGTTTTGTTAAAAAATATATTTTTCTTTAGATTATGGTTCGTATGATTTCGTAATCATTGGTGGAGGAACAACAGGATCTGTACTCGCCAGTCGGCTATCGGAAATAAAAAATTTCACTGTATTGGTTCTTGAAGCTGGAGAATTTGCTAATAATGGTATTTTGCAAATTCCTCGTTACGCTCAAACTGGGTGGCTTTCGGATTACAACTGGGGATTTAAATCTATTCCACAAACTACTGCGTGTCTTGGTAAGCATCTTTAATACACCGGGTGACCCAAGACGCATTTACTGATCAAAAAAGTAAATTGCTATAATTCAAAATTCTGCTACTATTTAACAGCCAAAGTAATGCCTCCTTCAAAACCTTTCTCAGTAAACGTTCACAGAATACTAAGGTTCATAGCTCTAAATCGAGTAATAAAAATGTAAACAGCGGTGTTCCGCAGGGCAGTGTCTTGGGACCGCTCTTATTTATTTTATATCTCAATGACATTAGGTATGTGAAGGATTGTGAGGAGCATAGTGTATTTGCGGATGATAGTATGATTGCAGCGTTAGATGAAATACTAGAAAGACTTTCTAAATGCTAATCGCCTCAAACTGAATGTAAGTAAAACAAAGGGGATGATTATTACTACTGAATATAAGTATAGGCAAATAGATACAAGACATCTGTATCTGTATCTGTAAATCTAGAAGGGTGGGTTACCCCACAGCACGTAGGCCACATTTGGCCCATTGTGCGTCCTTCTGAGGTTGAGCCTTCCTTCTAGCTCGTCAGCCAGCCTACTTGTTTAAAGTAGGCGATGACGTCGCCTGAAGGTAGCTCCCTCATGTTGGCATGTGTTAGCCACCGCTCGCCGAAAAGAAAATGTCTCATTTGTGAGAGTGTCGGGCATTCGCAAAGAATGTGTTCGACAGTCTCGTCTTCCTGTTCACATCCTCTACACAGTGGAGTGTCAGATAACCCCATCCTGTAGAGGTGTTTTCGTAGATGACAGTGGCCAGTCAGGATACCTGTGGCTGTGCGCAGGTTCTGTCTGTTCATAGTCATGTATTTTTTGGCTGTTTCGCTGTTCGGATACTGTAATAGTTCCTTGGCTAGCTTGCAACCTGTTTCGTCGTCCCATCTACCCTTAAACTTGTCAAGGGAGTGTTTCTTCAGTAGTAGCCACAGCTGATGCCGATAAGCTTATGAAAGTGCCAGGTCCCAAAGGTTTTTGGGAGGCTGCTTTCTTAGCTAGAGAGTCAGCTGCACGGTTGCCTTTTGATTTTCCATGACCTTTGATCCAAGCTAACGTGACCACGTTGTCGTTGCAAGCTTCGATCAGGGCCTGGTGACATTCTAGTACTAGACCTGATGTAATCCGTGGTCTATCCAGAGCTAGTAGTGCCTGTCTGCTGTCCGTGAGGATGTAAATATTATTACCAGTAATGTTCCTACTGGTAGTCTCTTTTGCGGCGATTGAGATAGCAGTGAGCTCTGTTTGAGCTACACTGGCATTAGAACCCATTGCCCATTTTATATTGAGATTCAGGGATCTGGAATAGATTCCACAGCCTGATCCCTCATTTGTTTTAGACCCATCGGTGTAGATGCACAAGGCACCTGCTGCCAATGTAGCCTCTTGTACGTTTTTTGTTATTACCCTGTAGGGTCTGTAAAAGGCATATCTTGGTGCAATCGAATCTGTGTTGGCTTGTAGCAGTGGGACCTCTCCAAGGACCTCGTGCCACAAGTTACACCTCGACTGACCAGATCCTACGTCAGGTTGTATACCTGTAGAGCGTAGCCGTGTCATGGTCATCACTACAGCCTCCTTAATAAATATATCAAGGGGGGTGAGACCAAGGATCACCTCCATTGCTCTAGTTGGTGTGGTTCTCATGCCCCCCGTTATGTTGAGGCATGCTATTCTTTGGATTTGATCCAATTTGCGTACGACTGTCCGCTGGCTAGTTTTGACTCCCCAGGCAATCGCACCGTACGTTAGCATAGGTCTTATGATTGCAGTGTAGATCCAGGCCGTAACCTTGGGTGACATTCCCCAGGTGCGGCCAATGGTTCTACGGCACTGTTCATAAGATATGTATGCTCTTTTGACTCTGTTTTCTAGGTGAGAGTTCCATGTTAACTTGCTGTCAAAGGTGACCCCCAAATATTTCACCTCTGCAGAAAAGTTCAATTTAGTATTTAGGAGCTTTGGGGCCTCGATGTTTGCAAGCTTCCTTTTATACGTGAAAAGAACCATCTCTGTCTTTTTTGGGTTTATTGACAGTGAGTGGTCTTTGCACCACTGTTCTATGATATTGAGGGCCTCTTGCATTCTAGCACAGAGTATTCCTTCAAATCTTCCTGTTTGCAGAATCACTAGGTCGTCTGCATAAGCTATAGTGTAGAAGCTGTCATCGTTGAGGCGATTGACTAAGGTGTCTAGGACCATGTTCCACAGTAGTGGTGAGAGCACCCCTCCCTGTGGACAACCTTTTACAACCATGCCTCTTATGGTAACATCATCTACACTGATTTTTATTGCTCTCTTTGAGAGCATGTTATATATCCATCCATTTATTGTGTTGGGGATATTTTTATTAGCTAAGGCATTTGCTATTTTGGGAAAGGTGGTTTTGTCGAACGCACCTTCAATGTCTATGAATACACCCAAGGTGGACTCTTTTGAGTCCAGCGATCTTTCGATGTAACCGGCCACAAGGTGGAGGGCTGAATCAGTAGACTTTCCTGGGGTGTACGCATGTTGATTTGGATGTAGTGGGTTTTGTATTATCGCTACATCTCTTATATATCTTTCACATAGCCTCTCTAAAGTTTTCATTGAAAACGATGTGAGGCTAATCGGTCGATATGCTTTTGGAATGGAGTAATCCAATCTTCCTGGTTTTGGTATAAAGACAACCTTGACTTCTCTCCAGCTTTTTGGAATATACCTCAGTGCCAGGGAGGATCTGAGGATTCCTGCCAGGTGCGGCATTAATGCGTCCAGGCCCCACTGAAGTAGGGCTGGATAAATGCCGTCAGTTCCTGGTGATTTAAAAGGGGAGAAGCTCGAGATGGCCCACCTTAATTTGTCCTCATCGACGATCTGGTCTGCTATTCTCCAGTCATCTTCTGTGAGGTTTTGTTGCTTCTCTTCCTCCCAGATTGCCAGATTAGTGGTTCTGGAGTCAGGGAAGTGTGTTGACATTAGTAGTTCAAGACTTTCCTTGAGGTTGGCAGTTCTAGTGCCATCCTCTTTGGTTAGTGTACCGATATGGCGATAAGGGTCTTTTGAGAGAGCTTTTTGGAGTCTAGCTGCTTGAGGAAAATCTTCGATTTCCTCACAGTAGTTCTTCCAAGCTTCTCTTTGTTTTTGTCTGACGACTTTTTTGTACTCTCTGAGGTGAGACCTATATGTGTCCCAGTCCTCTTCAAGTTTGGTATTTTTTGCCTTATTAAAAGATGTCCTTGCCATCTTCCTGAGCTGATCCAACTCTTGGCACCACCAGGAGGTGGTTCTACCGTTGAGTTCGACCCGCTTGAGGGGGCAGGCCTTCTTATAGGCGTGATTTATAGCATTATGGATAGTTACAGAGTAATTTTCCAGTTTGCTCATATTATTAGGTAACACAGCCTCTACTGCTTGCAGAGCCCCTTCCAAAAGGTGGACATATTTTGTCCGATCCGTTTTCCTGGGGTCGCGAGATAGTATGGAGGTTGTGAGCGATAAATTTAATTCATATTTTATCCAGCGATGCTCTGACATTGAGACGTCGTCAGATACATGCCAGCCGGATATTATTGTTGATGTTTTTATGGTAGATAGGGTTATATCTATTCGCGTTTGGCTACGAGAGTTTATAAAAGTTGGTTCAATACCTCTATTTAGAATGCAAAGATTCTTGTTTATTATGTAGTCATAAAGTGACTTACCTCTAGTGTTAATGTCTTTGCTGCCCCAGCTTACATGGTGTGCGTTGGAGTCGCAGCCTATCACCAGTTCAAGCTTTTGAGTGAGGCAGTGTTCCACAAGGTCCTCCAGTTCTTTGTTAGGTGGTGGTTTGACTGCGTCAGAAGGGAGGTATGCGGATGCTAGAATTAACACTTGCTATAAGATACAAGACATATCAATGTGGAAATATTTGGAGAGCAAATTGAAATTGTTACTGAGTTAAAGTACCTTGGTTTCCAGATAGATCACACATTGAGTATGAAAAAGCATTTTAACTACATTTATGGCAAAATATCAAAAAAGTTGTATTTTTTCAGTAGATTACGAAGGAATGTGTCGTTCAATACAGCAATATTAGTGTATGAAACTATTATCCAGCCACATCTAGATTATTGTAGTAGCTTGTTAATGCTATTCTATGCAAATAGTATTACCTCTTTGCAAAAACTACAAAACAGAGGAATGCGCTTACTATTAGAATGAAATCGGTATACTCCAATTAAGTTAATGTTGGATTCGTTAGAGTGGCTGTCGGTAAAAGATCGAATTTTTTATTCAGCGATGATATTTATATTTAAAATAACACATTTCCACAGCCCAACTTACTTCAACCAATTTATCAAATACAACAGCGAAATTCACACATACCCAACTAGAAATAACACAAACTTTTACGTTACTCGTACTAACTATTCACGAACACAGAACTCTTTAACAAACTTCCCAATGAGCTGAAAGATTGTAATACCGTGTATAACTTTAAGTCAGAACTTTTTAAGTATTTAAGACGTAAGTAAATTTTCCTTCAAATATTCTGTTCAAATACTTTTCAGATTTTTAAATTTTACTTTTTTAAACTGTCTCACCTACATAACTATTGTGTAGTTGATTTGTAAATTAGGAATACCTATTTAATAAAGACTATTATTATTATTATTATTATTATTATAATATAGGACATCATATTTTATTTTTTTTAGGAAAGCATAAAACAACTTTATTTTGATGTTATTTTAATCTTTCTCGGCTCATAACTGCCTTATCAACTCTTTAGTCCTTGCAGATTTATTTATTTAATTTGTAGAGAATTATTTCAAAATCAGAAGTAGAAATTGTCCATATCGGTGTTCTAGGGTTAAAAAGTACAACATGCTGTAACATATTAACAACATTAAAACTTTTTTAGGCACTGTCAATAATCAATGCCAGTATCCAAGAGGCCGAGGCGTAGGAGGCACCACTTTAATGAACGGTCTCATTTACGATAAAGGACCACCTGAGAACTACAACATATATGCCAGACTAGTTAATGATGATAGTTGGTCGTACAGAAAAGTTCTAAAGTACTTAAAAAAATCCGAAAACTTTCATTGGACCAATCCAAAGGCACCGGTCGATATTGAGTACCACGGCAAAAATGGTTTACTAGATGTTCAACAACAAATACCAGATATTAGACTAAATGATTTATATTTACAAGCTCATAGAGAGTTAGGAGTACCGATAACAGACTACAATGGACCTAATCGTCTAGGTGGTACTATTGCGCAAATTTATACCAGAAAAGGGCGTCGGTTAGACTTTGGTACTGCCTTTGTCAAGCCGTTTCTTAACAGAGACAATTTGAAGGTACTAACGGGAAGTTACGTCACTAAAATCGTTTTTAACGATAAGAAAGAAGCAGAGCGAGTAGTATATACTAAAGATGGCAGTACTTACAGCGTAAAAGCTAATAAAGAAATACTTCTTTCAGCTGGAACTATATCGAGCCCACAGATATTAATGTTATCAGGTATAGGTCCCAAGAAACACCTGCAACAACATGGTATAAAAGTAGTTGAAGATCTAGAAGTTGGTACTAGATTCTTAGACCAAGCGGGCACTAAAAATTTTATGTTTAGTACTAATTACTCAGCATCTTCTCAGACTCTGACGGAACAAATTCATGATTTCTTAAAAGGTACTGGTATTTTAACATCAGCTACTATTTCTCAAGGAATCAGTTTCTTAAGGGTTTTAGTACCAAACAAAGGAATATCAGATTTAGAGATAATTTGTGATATTAGCTCTCCTGATGAACTAGATAAAAGAGCAAATGGTTGGAAGAACAAAACCTACCAAGAATTATGGGGTAACAGCAAATTAGCAGTATCATTTTCTTTAAGAAGCTTGTACACCAAGTCAGTTGGTACCATACGTTTAAAATCTAGCGATCCTTTCGACTACCCTCTTATCGATCCTAGATATTTATCTGATCCTAATAATGAAGACATTGAGGTTTTGTATCGAGGTCTACAATTCGTTTTTAAGCTAGCAGGTACTCCTGCATTCAAAAAAATCAACTTGACGTATACCACTGAGCAATTATCAGCTTGTAAAGATCATAAATTCAAATCGAAAGACTACTGGTACTGCTTTCTTAGACAAGTAGCTTTAACTGCTGCGCATCCAGTAGGTACATGCAGTATGGGTACTGATAGATCCAAGGGAGCAGTAGTGGACTCACAATTAAGGGTGTACGGTGTTAAAGGATTGAGGGTGGTCGATGCTAGTGTATTTCCAGAACCACTTGCAGGACATACGAGTATGCCATGTGTTATGCTTGGCGAAAAAATATCTGATATTATTACCAAAAAATATACCAAGCATTCATGTCACCTATAATAAACCAAACTTATATTGGGTTTTAACAGGGATTAAAATAAGGATAGTCTATTGTCCAATAAAAACCGGGCGGCACAGACAAAATTCTTAATTTTAACATACCTTTTAACTACCGGCTATTTAAAATCACAGATTTTGTTTGAGCCGCCTGTGCTGTAAAACTCCCATAAAATAACGCATTAAAATTAGTTAATTGTTTTTTAGACATTTACAAATCAGTTTAATAACAAGTATTGTATCTAATCAGCTGTATGCATTCTGGTTTTTCTTGTATTATTAATAAAGTTCATTTTTACTTATTTATTTAAATTAACGTAAAATACCTTCTTGCTCAAAAATGCAATTTATTACTACGTTAAATTTATGATATTGCTGACTATCTAAATGTATGCAAAACGTAGTCCAGTAGTTGTAACGAAATAAAAAGGTATATTTTTGCAAAGCACAAAGTTTTTAAAAAGATGATCACGAATCTGAAACATTTATCGATCCTATTTCTTATTTCTTTATAAATCAAATCAAATTTTTATTGGTGATATTATACAATAAGTATTTACACAACTTGCAAGTATGAAAATTGGTTTAAATATAATAAAAAATCAACAGGTTTTAAGGTTATAAGCAATTTTATACTTTTTGATGGATGTCGGTTCCCTAAACGCGTTTTCACAAAAGGTAAATTCACTGCTAACTTTTGACTAACTTTTAACAATATAGATTTTGAAAATAATTCGGTATTTTGGTACTTTACCTGGACTATTGCACATTTTATTTGGTGACGTTATTGGTTATAATTTGTGCGGAAAAATCCGATAAATTTCCAACTTATGTTCATTTTAACTGTATTACGATCTTTGGTGGTCCAATACCAAACATGGATTTTTTTAAAATTCTCGGAATTGTACTTCTAATAACTAAAAATATATACAGTCAAGAAACAGTTGAGAGTTTAAAAAATATAATTAATACTGGTATAGAGGATTCTCTAAAATATAAAGCACCCACAGATGCCAGAAGGTACAAGCCGACTGATACTACCATAAAAGGTGAGTATAGTTATTTTCCTAACAAGTGCGCAAACTGTTACTTTTCCGCCCGCAAATACAGTTAGACGAAACACGCGAAGCTTCATATCAGATAACAACAACAAATCAAAAAATTACAATTTAATGAATAAATAAAGATTAATATACATTACAAATGCTCGCTTATTTTTAAATAATTGAATCCTACTAATAAGCTTTGTATAAGACAATTTTTAGATTCAAGAATGCTTACTTTTGCTGCTATTATATAAAAAATAAATTATATAACATAAATATCTTCTCTACTCAGAGATAATCGACAATGTTCAGACGGATATACTCAGTGATCATCAGTAAATAAAATGTAGTGTACCTCAATGCACTGTTTTGGGGCCTGTATTATTTAACCTACATCTAAATGATTTACCTGAAAATTTACAAGAAAAAATAAATTTCTTGGTTATGGCAAGTTAATTTTGACAAACTCATTTTATTTCAAAATATTTAAAACTTCAATAATTTAATATCTATTTAAATAAATTATGTAAATATTTCAAAACTTATTTATATAATTGACAAGAGACATAAGAGCCCTTTTAAAACATGTCATAAATTGCTAAAACAAAAAAGATTAAAGGTGACGTTCCTACTTTGACAAGTATGATTTCTGAAGTTTGACAATTATGACAAAATATGCGCATTTGGAAATAAAAATCAATCTGCCTTAGAATTCTTGCAAGAGTAGATATGCAACAGAAATAATTGAATAGTTCACACTTTATATTGATAAACAGGTAGTGATATTGCTGTTTAATTAAAAAATTTAATTTATTTGGTAGAAATTTTTGTTTTATTTCTGTTTTTTTGTAACTTTCAGTTTGGTTCTCGTTTTTGTTTAAATTTGATGCGATGATATGATATTTTGTTAAAAAATATATTTTTCTTTAGATTATGGCTCATACGATTTCGTAATCATTGGTGGAGGAACAACAGGATCTGTACTCGCCAGTCGGCTATCGGAAATAAAAAATTTCACTGTATTGGTTCTTGAAGCTGGAGAATTTGCTAATAATGGTATTTTGCAAATTCCTCGTTACACTCTAACTGGGTGGCTTTCGGATTACAACTGGGGATTTAAAACTATTCCACAAACCAATGCGTGTCTTGGTAAGTATCTTTAATGCTACTATTCAACGGCCAAAAGTAATGTCTACATTTGGTACAAAAAGTCACATCCAGCCACATTTAGCCAGCCAAATTTTATATAAAGTTACCAAATTTTAATTTTTTTAGGAAATCATAAAACAACTTTATTCTCTTGTGGAAAATAAAATATTATTATTAATAGAAGAAAAAAAAAGAAATGTTAAAAGTCCGGGTTTTGCTTACCCTATGTCCTGTTTGTTAAAAAATAATTCAATTCATTGAAATTAGATCATGTACGAAAACTGCCACTAGAATCAGAAATACTTAAATACCTAAAGTTAAATCAGTAAATCTCCCGTTTAATTTACTTCAGTAGAAATTGTCCACATCGGCGTTCCAGAGTTAAAAAGTGAATACTTTACCGCACAATTGGACATGCATAAATAAATATATTAACAACATTAAAACTTTTTTAGGTACTGTCAATAATCAATGCCAGTATCCAAGAGGCCGAGGCGTAGGAGGTACCACTTTGATGAACGGACTCCTTTCCGATAGAGGACCACCTGAGAACTACAACATATATGCCAGATTAGTTAATGATGATAGTTGGTCCTACAGAAAAGTTCTAAAGTACTTTAAAAAATCCGAAAACTTTCATTGGACCAATCCAAACGCACCGGTCGATATTGAGTACCACGGCAAACATGGTTTACTAGATGTTCAACAACAAATACCAGATATTAGACTCAACGATTTATATTTACAAGCTAATAGACAATTAGGAGTACCGATAACGGACTACAATGGACCTAATCGTCTAGGTGCTACTATTAATCAAATTTATACCAGAAAAGGGCGTCGGTTAGACTTTGGTACTGCCTTTGTGAAGCCGTTCCTTAACAGAGAGAATTTGAAGGTACTAACGGGAAGTTACGTCACTAAAATCGTTTTTAACGATAAGAAAGAAGCAGAGCGAGTTGTATATACTAAAGATGGCAGTACTTACAGCGTAAAAGCTAATAAAGAAATACTTCTTTCGGCTGGAACTGTTTCCAGTCCTCAGATATTAATGTTATCAGGAATAGGTCCCAAGAAACACCTGCAACAACATGGCATAAAAGTACTTGAAGATCTAGAAGTTGGTACTAGGTTCCTAGATCAAGCTGGTACTAAAAATTTTTTGTTTAGTACTAACTACTCAGCGTCTTCTCAGACTCTAACACAACAAATTCATGATTTCTTAAAAGGTACTGGTATTTTAACATCAGCTTCTATTTCTCAAGGACTTAGTTTCTTAAGGGTTTTAGTACCAAACAAAGGAATATCTGATCTTGAAATAATTAGTGATCTTAGCTCTCCTGGTGAACTAGATAAAAAAGCAAACAATTGGAAGAACGAAACCTACCAAGAATTATGGAGTAACAACAAATTAGCAGTATCATTTGTTTTGAGAAACTTGTACACCAAATCAGTTGGTACCCTACGTTTAAAATCTAGTGATCCTTTCGACTACCCTCTTATCGATCCTAGATATTTATCTGATCCTAATAATGAAGATATTGAGGTTTTGTATCGAGGTCTACAATTCGTTTTTAAGCTAGCAGATACTCCTGCATTCAAAAAAATCAACTTGACATATACAACTGAGCCATTATCAGCTTGTAAACATCACAAATTCAAATCGAAAGACTACTGGTACTGTTTTTTCAGACAAGTAACTTTAACTGGTACGCATACAGTTGGTACATGCAGCATGGGTACTGATAGATCCAAGGGAGCAGTGGTGGACTCAGAATTAAGGGTGTACGGAGTTAAAGGATTGAGGGTGGTTGATGCTAGTATATTTCCAGAACCAATTGCAGGACATACGAGTATTCCATGTGTTATGCTTGGCGAAAAAATGTCTGATGTTATTATCAAAAAATATACCAAGCATTCATGTCAACTGAAATAGATCAAACTAATACCGGATATATCTCGGAAAACGTATGTCTTAGAACTTGTGGATACAATGTTTACTTTATTATAAAAAAAATCCTATTAAAGAAAAATTCCAAGGACATAAAGTTGCTGAGATATGGCCGGTCGTCACCTTTACTAAATACTGAGTATGTACAACGTGTCAGATTTACTGCTATAATACATTAAATTCAGAATGACTAAAAATTGCATGTTTTTTCTTGTTTTATTTATTTTTGAGGAAATGGTACCTAATTACTAAATAATAATAAACGAAGATATGCTTAAACTTAAACGAAAAACCATGTAGTAATGTTAACAATAAAGTGGTTTGTCTACTCACTTCTATGGCGAATTAAGAGTAGCTCTGGAAACTGCAGCACGAAAGATTTCTGCAGACGAGCGGTCGAACCATCTCCTCAAATCTTTCAGCCATGAGTTCTGGCGTCTTCCTTCTGATCTTTTCCCCTGTACTTTGCCCTCTATTATGATGCGTAGTATTTCGTATTTATCACCTCTCATCGCATGACCCAGATATTGCGTTTTTCTTTCCTTCATGGTATTCAGTAATTCTTTTTGTTTGTGCATGCGCTGGAGTACTTCATCGTTGGTGATCCTTTGTACCCATGAAATTCGCAGCATCCGTCTATACACATACATTTCGAAGGCTTCTATTCTCTTTTCGGTCTGTCAATTTAGTGTCCAGCTTTCACATCCGTAGAGCAGGACAGAGAATACGTAACATCTGATCATTCGAATTCCAAACTAAGGTCTTGTCTTGTAAAAAATGTCTTCATATTCATGAAGATTTTCCTCGCTTGCTCAATCCTTGAAAGTATTTCCCTTTTCGGGTCACACTGAATATTGATGTTAGCTCCCAGATATTTTATTGAGGTTTTTTTTTTGCGGAGGTGAAGTAAAACCCTTTATGGGGAAGTTGTGAGCCTAAAATCTCAAGGTCTACTGTGAGACTCTCCTTTCAAAGCATACTCACTAAAAAAACTTCACCCCCTGGTTGGGTCCGTCTGACCGAAGCCTCCGGTGACACTTAGGCCTGTCGGCCCATTGTATCTTCCCTCTCTGTTTACAATACCCAGTCCAGTACAAGCTTGTACAGGTCCTGTACTGAGTGGGAGTTGTATAGTTGTGGGTCACCTATTGGCTGCCCAAAAATTTGCTGTCTTTTGCGGTCCAGTGCCTCGCATCTACACAGTATATGTGTCACTGTTTCTGTTTCCTTACCGCAAGTCTGAAGGTAAGGTCACCATTGTACAGTCCCATCTTATTGAGGTGCCCCTTAACTGGCGCGTGGCCAGTAAGGAGTCCCATAATTGTTTTCAGCTGGCTCCTGTTCATCTTTAACAGGTCTGCCGCTCTTTTGTGGCACGGTCCTTTGATGTATTCTTTCCCGTGTTTGTTTCCCGGGACGTTTTCCCAGTAATTTTTATGTTTCTCCCAGATCCAGTTTATTACAGACACTCTTGCTGTACGCTTTGGTACCTCTAGTGTCCGTCTATGGTTTGGGAGGTTTTCCGAGCCTCTTCTTGCGAATTCGTCTGCTTTCTCGTTACCTACAATTCCCTGATGTCCCGGCACCCATATCAGCTTGACGTGATTACGGTCTGCCAGCGATCTCGCGCATTGGAGAATAGCATATACCTCTACCTGAAAGACAGAAGTGTGAGTACCCAATGAGAGACTGATGCCAGTCTGCGGTTTCCTGGAGAACACACCCGAGCCCGCTCCATTCTCAGTCTTGGATCCATCTGTGTACCAGATTTTCCCTTGTAGAATGTTCCTGAGCTGTGAGTCGTCCCATTCAGTTCTATCTGGCACCACTACTTTGATTGGGTTGTTGAAGTCGTACCTTTTCGGAATATGATCTGTTCTCGTCCCTATTACGTTCCCGGTCACTATTCCGACGATACCTAGTGGAGAGGAGGCAATCCCAATAGTGTCTCCATGGCTAGAGTAGACGTTGACTTTATTGCCCCCGTGCTTCCAAGACATGCAAGTCTCTGCACCTTGCTTAGTCTTGTGATGGCTCCTCTCTGATGATGCGTCTTTGGCCACCACACCAGAGAGGCGTAGGTAATGGAGGGCATGACCACCTTGTTGTACAGCCAGTGCAACATTTGTGGTCTTAATCCCCATTTTTTCCCAAAAGAGCTACAACTAGTGAAGTCGCCACCTTTTTGCTGGTTTTTTCCAGATGTTGGTTCCAAGTCAACTTGGAGTCAAGAACTACTCTGAGATATTTGACTTCTCCCTTGAGCTGTATGTCTTCCCCTCGAAGTCTTATAGGTCCAAGACTATCCGAGTTGCGTCTTCGGGTGAACACTATGATGTCCGCCTTGCTGGGATTGATATTCAACCCCTGCGAGTCCGTCCATCTTATTGCCAGGTTGAGAGCCTCCTAAATGCGATCTCTAACCGTCGTGTTATATTTTCCTTGTACAAGGACTACTATATCATCGGCATACCCAAGGGCTCGATGACCTGCATCTTTTAGTGTACCCAGCAGCCCATCCGCTATCAGATTCCACAAAAGAGGGGACAGAACCCCTGCGGACATCCTCTAGTCGTTCTGGCTACTAAGGTCTCTTTCATTGAGGTTACTTGTTCGATTGTTTATCCATTGACAGGCAGGTGTGCATTTATCACACTATCTGCATAGACATAATCAAGTATGCAACATCGTTCATCAGAAACTGGCCAACAAGTTCGGGCTTCTTAACACCTATACACCGTACTACAAGTACCAGCCGTAGAAGGAGGTCCCTTAAATTAGCACGACAGAAATAGCACACATTAAAGAAACTAGAGTACTAAATTCGGGCCTATTTAGTACGAAAAAAAAATGTATAACTCTATTTTTTTAAAAATGTGTGCTAGCTTAAGATTTAAGCTGACATACTCTCGTTAGAAACGGTCAAGTCATGAAAAATCTGGTGTCTCATATTTAGTGCTAATTTAGTATATACATAACACTTCTCAAAAAATGAACAATACTGTATTTATTATGGAAAAAGAATAAAAATGCGCTAACTTAAGACTTAAATTAGCACACATACATCGAATCGATGGCGAAAAAACTGAATTCGCATGTGCATATTTAGTCCTAGTTTAGTACTATAAGAACAATGACTTAAAAATTATCAGAATTTAATTAGCACGGTATTTAAGTTGGCACACATCGTCACCGATGACAGGACGAAACTAGAGTACTAAATTAGGACACATTAAGTGCTTAAGATTCAAGTCAGCACACATGCATCAAACTTCTCGTAATTTTCGAAAATCCCGCGTCTCGTATTTAGTGCTAATTAGTATTAGTTTTTTTGAGTAGGGAGTAGGAGCATGGATATAATCCAAACATACCAGAAATGCTACGTTATTTCAAGCGGAGATATATGCAATTTTGCAAAGCGCTAGAGGAAATAATATAAGAGGTCTTAAAACCCAACAGATTCTAATTATGTCAGACATCACTAAAGGCACTGTCAAGTCAGGAAGTGTTGAACTGGCCTGGATGCCGGTACACCAGGGTATGAATGGTAATGAGAAAGCAAAAAGGGGACCAGGTGAAATTCCCGGAACACCGAAATGTGCGATCCGAGTGACCATAAAAAACTGGATCAGGGATTTGCTCTTGTATTAACAGATTTTAACATGTAGGTATAATCGATATTTAATTTCGATAAAAATGTATTAAAATTACTTGTTTGCGTTTCCAATTTACAAATCCAGTGTTGTATCTAATCAGCTGTATATACATCATGGGTTTTTTTTTAATATTGATAAATCCCTTTTTTACTTATTTATTTAAATTATACCAGATAATGTATTGCAAAAGTAAAGTACCTTTTGGTCAGAAATGCAATTATTTGTGGTATTAATGACTATCTAAATGTATGCAAAACGTAGTCCAGTAAATAAAAAGATGTTCACAAATCCGAAATATATACTGTCATCAATAACAAAAGAAAAATTGAGAGCGTTTTTAAAAAATAATAAAATTTTTATATAATATACAATGTTGTGTATACCAGGTGTCCGCGCGAATTATATCTGGTGTTTTAAAAGATACCGGCTTGAAATTTGGGAATGTCATTAAGAAAGTATGGGGAAAATTAATTGTATATGAGATGCAACACCCCAACGTGATATTCACCGCCCCCAGCCTCCCCCGGTCCAAAAATTTAAATGACGCCCTGCAGTTTTTTTAGTATCTCTATGTGAAAAAATGACTTAATTACATAATGAACTTTGTAAGATATTTACAGCTAAAGGTTCAGATACCAGATATTCAATATCGAAAGCAAAAAATAGCAAGCCATGAAGGCAGCCTCGTTGTACAGGGTGGCCAAATAAGAATGCGAGGTACTGTATCTGGGAAATTATCCATCGTAGAGGCCGTATAAAATTTTCTTTGGTTTAAATTTTAGGTTAGGAACAAGATATCGAGATGCGGTTTTCGCGAGCTTATTTAGGCATCATTTAGCTACTTTTTCATGAAAAAGAAATCATACCAATGTATTTAATTTTTTTGAGAAAATTAAACATTTCTGTAGAAATGTCGAAAAAAGCCCTCTGTCGGCGACATGTGAAGCTAACAAAACTTCAAATATTATAACATTTGTAGCCCAAGAATAGCTCTTTTCAACTAGCCCAAGTTTGTTCAAATCGGCTCAGCCGTTTCGAATATACAGGGTATTTTTGACTGAAACCTTTGAATACCCCACCACTTTATTTTTAGAGATACAGTAAAAATTGTCAAACAAAAAAGGTTCAGATTATCCTCTAATTTAAAGATCAGGTATTTTTTTGTTACGTTAATATAGCGGAATTCACAGAAACATCCCTTTCTTAGATTCAAGATTGCAGTTACGCCCCCTAGCGGCCGTTTCAGAAGCTTGAAAATATTTTCCAGGTTTTTCTCTTGGCCGTTTTAGTAATAACTTTTTTTCCGCAAGCCTCTACGATGGATAGTTTCCCAGATACAGTATCTTGCATTCTTATTTGGCCACCCTGTACACTGTAAAAAATAGGGTGAAAATTACATTAAACTTGTCAAAAAAAAACATAATTTTTAACGTATTTTTATGTTATAAAATAAAATACGTTGAATTTAACGATATTCTAATAAAATAGTGTATTTTTACTTAAATATCCTACCGCATTATGTATTATTACTGTGATATAGGTAAAATCACTAACTAAATTAAAAATTGTGGAGTATTACACGTAAATTATCGTAATTTTTCGGTAAATCTGTTAATTTTACGTGATTGAGCGTGTACTATCTTGATCATGGGAATTCTCATTTGTAATTTTACGACTATATATGTAATTTTATGTACAATTACGTTAAATTTCGGTTTAAATATGTTACAACCGCAATTTAACGTAAAATGCAAAATTCCCTGACTTTGTCAACAGTTTTTGAATCCCTGACTTTTCCCAGTTGTCCAGGTTTTCCAGGTCTGTGGGAACCCTGTTTATGACGCACTCGTCATTTTTAATTTTTTTTTCTTATTGAAGATGGTCTTGCGATATTCTGAAATAAAAATATAGACAAATACAAATTTCAGGGGTGTATAAAAATTCGTTTAAATACAATTTTTTTTTTTATTGGAGGTCGATTTTCTAAGCGCGTTTCCACAAAAGGTCAATTTACTGCTAAATTTTGATTGAAAGTTTCAGCATCATAAAGGTTTGGCTATTTTAACAATATACATTTTGAAAATAATCCTGTATTTTGGTACTTTACCTGCACTATTGCACATTTTAGTATTCTGAGTTTGGTGACGTTATTGGTTATAATTTGTGCGGAAAAATCCCATAAATTTCCAACTTACGTTTATTTTAACTGTATTACGATCTTTGGTGGTCCAATATCAAACATGGATTTTTTAAAAATTCTCGGAATTGTACTCCTAATAACTAAAAATATATACAGTCAAGAAACAGTTGAGAATTTTAAAAATATAATTAATACTGGTTTAGAGGATTGTCTAAAATATAAGGCACCCACAGATGCCAGAAGGTACAAGCCCACTGATACTACTATAAAAGGTGAGTAAGAAATATCAAGTGAGTTAGGCACATCTTTCTGAACAACTATTTCATTTATAGCTAGGTAGAGTCTTAAAACGATTTATAAGATTCAGTCCGTCTTAAGAGTACACTTAATAAGTACTATAATATAAAGGATTAATAATTTCCTATATATTTTGATACTTGGAATTGAAATTAACCACTGGGGAATTACAGCACATTTGTATTGCTTTCATAATTTCATCGTTTGTCACACTTAACATTTTTTATAGACATCTTGAAACCGCGACTTTTGCATAGGCGGCAAGCCGCGGCTCGATATATAATTTATTACTTAGTCTTTAGTCTTAAAATGGAGGTGGAAGGGATAGCAACGTCAATACCGTTTGCACCCATTGTTCAAACGCAACCTCTCTCTGTGAGTCGCGCTCGAATAATCGCGTATATGGGTTATGCTCCATATGAATCTATAGTGTAGTAGAGAGAAAGAAAAAACGCTATAAAAACAGCAAAGGATACCGCCAATAGAAGAAATGCTAATTGATCTGGACATTTTTGAGTTCTTTAATGTCGAAAACGCCGTACACTGTCCATATACATAAAAATAAAATGATATTTTGGCTATTAGGACCACTGTGCAAAGATTCAATAACCAACTTACTGGAGATCGTTAGTGGTAATTTGCGTAAAATTTCTATATTGATTAACTTTCTTTAATATGAATTTACATTTTAATTTCTATAACGCATATTAGATTTCAATAGAGGTTGACCACTCCACCTCGCCCATAAGTTCATTTTCTGATCTCTTGTGAGATTCACAAACGTTGCTAATTAAAATTTTTGTCTCAAATTTTAATTCTAAAATTAAAAACACGGTGAATAAAGTCATAAATATTATAAATTAATTAAGCTTACCTACCCTATCTCAACCCTCACCATTGGATTCACTGTAATCAACATTGATAATCAATTTGGTCGGACTCGTTATATAAGAATTTTCTTCTTTGATAACATGTTTGATTTTTGTCTGCCAATCATCAGCTGAACTTTTGTTAATTTCTTCTTTTACCAAATTTGCTATCAACCCGTCAAATTTGGGAAACACGTTATGACGCCTTATTCTTTTTTAATTTGTCCCCAAATTAATTCGGTGGGGTTAAATACGCAAAAATAGGGCGGAAGGCGCAATACCTCGTGGCCCCTTTTTGATGCCATTTCATCAATAAAAAGTTTTATAATATATATGTAAAGATGCCCAAACGATATGTATAAATGTTTAGAAGTGCCATTTCAAGTTGACATTTTTACTTGATTCCTTTTTCAAGTTAGAAAAATGGCGTCGAATGATGTAATTCCTGCTGGAATAAAAGTTGTAAATAAGCTAATTGTGGATGGATTACTAAAAATCAGAGAAAAAATTTCAAGTTGAAATTTTTATACAAAATAACCTCACAATTAGAACCCTCCGTGGATGGTTCACACTAGCGTCAGCGTCTAATTGGTATTTGAGGTATTTTTATTTTACAACTTTTATTCCAGCAGGAATCACATCATTTGACGCAATTTTTGTAACTTGAAACAGGAATCATTTAAATAAAAATGTCAACTTGAAATGACTTGAATCAAATATTCAAATAGTATGAACGTTCACTTGAATCCAGGTTACTCCTTTCAAATTACTTGAATTCAAGTAACTTGTAAAGTCTGAACGCCGCTTTATAGAAATTAAAATGTAAATTCATATTAAAGAAAGTTAATCAATATAGAAATTTTACGCAAATTACCCCTAACGAACTCCAGCTAAGTTGGTTATTGAATCTTTGCACAGTGGTCCTAATAGCCAAAATATCATTTTATTTTTATGTATATGGATAGTGTACGGTTTTTTCGACATTAAAGTACTCAAAAATGTCCAGATCAATTAGCATTTCTTCTATTGGCGGTATCCTTTGCTGTTTTTTCTTTCTCATAAAGCGGTGGGTTCTACTATAACACTGGACGGAAAAGTCGCGGGTTGTCGCGGCCAGTACTTTTGCAGCGCGCGACCTCGCTACTTTGTCGCATCAATGGGTTTTGCGCCATACATTTATACATCAATTGTTGTCGCATGCGACTTCTCGCGGCATGCCTCGCGCGACTTGTCGCGCTAGTTGGTTATCTGCCTTACAACACAATTTCACGATGATGATATAATCTTTTGTTAAAAAATATATTTATCTTTAGATTATGGTTCGTATGATTTCGTAATCATTGGTGGAGGAGCAACAGGATCTGTACTAGCAAGTCGGCTGTCGGAAATAAGAAATTTCACTGTATTGGTTCTTGAAGCTGGAGAATTTGCTAACAATAAGAGTATTTTCCAAATTCCTATTTACGCTCAAACTGGGTGGCTTTCGGATTACAACTGGGGATTTAAATCTATTCCACAAACCACTGCGTGTCTTGGTAAGCATCTTTTATTTACAAAAATGTAAAGTGGTGTAATCCAAAATTCTGTTACTATTCAACAGCCAGTCTTGGTATAAAAAAAAATCATATTTTACATGGGACATTCTATATTTTAAATTCTTACGAAAGCATCTATACCTACAACAACTTTATTTTATTTATTATTAATAGAACGGAAAGCGTTGTTAAAAGTCTTACGAAATAAAGTACATTTCATTTCAATTAATGTATAAAACTTTCGAGTTATAACTCACTCTTTACACTTTTTAAAAAAATTATTAAATATGAAAATAATTCAAAATTTCACACGTCTTCTTCTATTTTTTATAAGTTTATCAGAGTATTCGTATGGTTTGGCCTATATAAAAAGATTTGAATGTATCCTAAATGTTCCTTATAAGCGCCAACGGATCTGATTATTTTTGTTAATTTGTTATTTCTCTTATCATCAAAATGTACACAAAATTTTCTTTCTCGGCTTTATGCCTTGTGATCATCAAATAACTCTTTAGTCCCCATATTCTATTTAGAGCTACAGATTTATACAGTCAATTTTTATATTATTACTTTAAAATCAGAAGTACTTTAACCCTTTTAGAAAATCGATTTACTTAATTAGAAATTATCCATATCGGTGTTCCAGGGTTTAAAAGTGAATATTTTACCGCACAATTGGACATACTGTATATAAACAAATATATTAACAACAAACTTTTTTAGGTACTATCAATAATCAATGCCAGCAACCAAGAGGTCGAGGCGTAGGAGGTGCCACTTTAATAAACGGCATCGTTTACGATAGAGGACCGCCTGAGAACTACAACATATATGCCAGATTAGTTAAAGATGATAGTTGGTCCTACAGAAAAATTCTTAAGTACTTCAAAAAAACAGAAAACTTTCATTGGACCAATCCAAAGGCACCGGTGGATATTGAGTACCACGGCAAACATGGTTTACTAGATGTTCAACAACAAATACCGGATATTAGACTCAACGATTTATATTTACAAGCTCATAGAGAGTTAGGAGTACCGATAACAGACTACAATGGACCTAATCGTCTAGGTGGTTCTATTGCTCAAATTTATACCAGAAAAGGGCGTCGCTTAGACTTTGGTACTGCCTTTGTGAAGCCGTTCCTTAACAGAGACAATTTAAAGGTACTAACGGGCAGTTACGTAACTAAAATCGTTTTTAACGATAAGAAAGAAGCAGAGCGAGTAGTATATACTAAAGACGGCAATACTTACAGCGTAAAAGCTAATAAAGAAATACTTCTTTCAGCTGGAACTGTATCGAGCCCACAGATATTAATGTTATCAGGTATAGGTCCCAAGAAACACTTGCAACAACATGGCATAAAAGTACTTGAAGATCTAGAAGTTGGTACTAGGTTCTTAGACCCAGCGGGCACTAAAAATTTTATATTTAGTACTAATTACTCAGCATCTTCTCAGACTCTAACAGAAGAAATTCATGATTTCTTAAATGGTACTGGTGTTTTAACAGCAGGTACTGTTTCTCAAGGAATCAGTTTCTTAAAGGTTTTAATACCACACAAAGGAATGTCAGATCTTGAGATAATTTTTGATATTGCCTCTCCTGGTGAAATAGATAAAAGATCAAACAATTGGAAAAATGAAACCTACCAAGAAATATGGAGTAACAACAAATTAGCAGTATCATTTTTTTTAAGAAGCTTGTACACAAAGTCAGTTGGTACCATACGTTTAAAATCTAGCGATCCTTTCGACTACCCTCTTATCGATCCTAGATATTTGTCTGATCCTAATAATGAAGACATTGAAGTATTGTATCGAGGTATAGAATTCGTTTTTAAGCTAGCAGGTACTCCTGCATTCAAAAAACTCAACATGACGTATACCACTCAGCCATTATCAGCTTGTAAAGATCACAAATTCAAATCGAAAGACTATTGGTACTGTTTTATTAGACAATTAACTTTAACTGCTACGCATCCAGTTGGTACATGCAGCATGGGTACTGATAGATACAAGGGAGCAGTAGTGGACTCAGAATTAAAGGTGTACGGTGTTAAAGGATTAAGAGTGGTTGATGCTAGTGTATTTCCAGAGCCACTTGCAGGACATACGAGTATTCCATGTTCTATGCTTGGCGAAAAAATGTCTGATGTTATTATCAAAAAATATGTCAAGCATTCATGTCATCTAAAATAAACCAAACTTATATTGGGCGATTCCTTAAGGGTGACAATCGTACATACCTATGTCCTAGATCTTGGGGAAGAATTGGCTAAAATAAAATATTAAAATATATTTCTTTTTTGTAAGCTGATTCCATTTGAAATTTCTCAAAAAAATACATAAATAAGGCTAAATTACATAACGCCCTCTAGTTGCCAGTTGAAATATAAAATGTATTGTCACTATTTATATTTTAGGTTACAGCCTTTTTTTTATTGTTGATAATTTTTACTAATATTTTATAAAAACACAATTATAATTTGTAAATAATAGATTGCACAACCGGAAAACTATACACAAAATATTTTCAAGCATTTTGTTTGGCCGACTTTTTTATAAAAAAAATTATCATAGGTTCCAGAGCGGTTGGCGAGATATGGCCGATCGCCACCTTTATCGAATCACCCGCTATAAACAAGATTCACTGCTATAATATATATAACAGTTTTACAATTCAGAATGAATAAAAATTGCATGTTTTTGACCAGTTTTCGTTTTATTTAAATATTTTTTTTGTTTTATTTATTTTTGAGGAGATAATAATAATAATAAAAATGTAGCTATCCCATCCGACTACAATATTACACAGAAAGAAACCGAAAAACAACTGAAGTACAAGGACCTGCAAATGGAGATTGAAAGAATGTGGAACATACAAACTAACAATATAATCTAAATTAAATTATTTTATTTTTTTGTTTGAAAGCCAAGTTGCAAGTTGCGATATTTAATTATAATAAACTATAATTAAAATAATTTGTAATTTGAGTAAAATAAAAACGTAAAATGAAAACCCTTGTTTCGAATTAAATCATTAATCTTTGCATTTATCCAACATAAAAAAGCTTTTAATTTCATTACCTATAAATAACAATATATTATATATAACACATCATTAAAAAGAATAAATAAGTAAAAAAAACTAAGATTTACTAATACAATTTTAATGTATATAAAGGTAAATGAAAACAGTGTAGAATATTTACAGTTTATCTATTTTCAATTGTCGAAGCATCTTGTCGACACATCAAATCAACTTGTCGGCAAATCTGGGAATTTTGTTTTTATATTTATGCATTAGAAAATGGATAAACTATAAATGGATTGTTTTTTAACAGTATAAAAATTTTTTGTTACGTATGATTTACCAAGGTAAGTTAAAAATTGCAAAATACGATAATATCTCTATGTACTGCGAAGTTATTTTTTCTTCTTCTTTTTTCGTTTATTTCTTCTTTAAATATTCCATATTTAATGGCTCTTTGAATTTTAAGATACTGGATAAAACGGTTTACACATTTCGTAAATTAAGAACCCCACTTTAATATTAGATACAGGTTTTTTAAAAAAATGGAAAATGAAGAAAAAATTAAGTAACGAGAAATATTTTCAATTTCAAGGTAAATACTTTCATAATTTCAGTTTACCAAATATCTGCGTGCGTAAAGTGCATACTTTAGGCACGACCGAAGTTTTACTTTTTTTCACTAGTGCGTAAAGTAAAATAAGTTAAAAATTGTACATAGCAACAAAATAAGACATTTTAAGTTACCATTTATGAGATTCTTTTCTAAGACCAGTAAATTATTTTTGCTTATATTTAATGTGCAACAAATTATTAACAGTTTTTTATTTTTATAATTTTCTGTATAATTCTGTATAATTTCTGTATAATTTTTAGAATTACACGAGAAGGCGCGGTTTTTCAGGTTTGTCGTTTACAAATAACGACGAAAATTTATTTTACTTAGTAAAATAAGAAAAATATGTCATTCTTAATCATTTTATCATAGTAAAAAAAATATATACGCGGCTTGGTGCGCAATTTGTCCATTCATGCGTAAAATGCTTTTTACAACACTTGTTACGTAATATACTATTACACACTAGTGTTACTTGCAATGTTAGGCTATGTGCTGCACCTTGCTTCGAAATATATCAAACAAAAGAAAATTTGGAATAATTTTTTTAAATATATACTACTATTACAATTATTTTTGTTGAAAAAGTATAAATAAATTATTTTTACTGATAAATTTTTTTTTTCGTATCAGCACTTCGACAATAAAGGTAAGAGAAGTCGATGTATGTGCAAGATTGCAATATTCGGTTTTTTCTGCAATGCAGATCAAAATCCAAAATTAAAATTAAAAGTTTCGATTAATTTGGTATTTTTTTTTTATTTTTTGCCAAAACAAGGATCTAAAATGTTTTTTCTTAAATAATACAAAAAATCATTTTTTCCCAGGGATTTAGAGGATTAGCGATAACATTTCGCAGCAGAGTAACGCGACGCCGTTGTATGAACAAAATGTAAATATTGTTTTAAAATTAAATACTTAAAATTAAACATTCTCAAAATAATTACAAGGTTGTCACAGCTATTGAAGAAAATCACACAAACATGTAAAAGGTGCCTTTATTATCCATAAACAAGTATGTATTGTATAATACTTCTGCGTGTCTTGGTAAGCATCTTTAATTTGGGCGGATGTAATTTCGGCCGGAAAAAGGGCAGGTACTAAAAGCCGGTAGGTAAATTCGGCCGGAGGTTTTAAGTTGCTTCCTTATCTCATAGGTATTTTCGGCCGCAAATCAAATAAAATAACAGAATGCTTTATATTAAAATATTTCTTTATTTCACGAAGATAATACGGAGGCTCTGCCTCAGACATCAAAACAACAACAGCCTGCGGCTATTGATAAAAAAATTATACCTCAGCGGGCTACGCAGTCCTTTGCTCCGGCTACGCAGTCCGGCGTTGAAGCTGACGGCGTTGAGGGCCCCTCGGCCGAAATTACCCCTGTCATAAATGGTACCCCTTGATTTATGCAGGTAGGCCAAGGGATTACCGGCCGAAATTACGCCCGCCGTTTAATTTACCGGGTGGCTCAAGACGCATTTACCGGTCAAAAATGTAAATTGTTGTAATTCAAAATTCTGCTACTATTCAACAGCCAAAAAATTATCATATCCGGCCACATACGTCCAAATCCAAAATTTTACATGGGGCATTCTATATTTTAAATTCTTACGAAAGCATCTATACCTACAACAACTTTATTTTATTATTAATAAAGTACATTTCATTTCAATTAATGTATAAAACTTCCGAGTTCAACGGCGGCTCCAAGCCCCCCTCCCCCCCAAAGTCCGGCAATGAGAGGATATTGCCCATATCTGCGTAAACCAGGTTTTAATTTTTTTGTAAACTGTAGATCCATTTATATCCTAAAAAACCCCCAAAAATGGCCCAAACATTTTTTTTCGGTAATTTTGATACCGCCAATCGTTTCTTATACAAAATTCATTCTGCGTAAACCAAATTTTAATTTTTTTGTAGGTTCTAGGTCCATTTATATCATGAAAACCTCACTTTTACCCTCAAAAATGGCCCAAACATTTTTTTTCGGTAATTTCGGCATTGCCAATCGTTTTTTAGACAAAATTAATTCTGCGTAAACCAAATTTTAATTTTATTGACGTTTTTTATAGATTCTGTCCATTTATATCCTAAAAAACTTACTTTTTCCCCAAAAAATGGCCCAAACATTTTTTTTCGGTAATTTCGGCATTGCCAATCGTTTTTTAGACAAAATTAATTCTGCGTAAACCAAATTTTAATTTTTTTGAATTTTTTTTGTAAATTGTAAATTATATCCTAAAAAACTCACTTTTTCCCCAAAAATGGTCCAAACATTTGTTTTTCGGTAATTTGGATACCGCCAATCGTTTCTTATACAAAATTCATTCTGCGTAAACCAAATTTTGATTTTTTTGAATTTTTTTTTGTAGGTTCTAGGTCCATTTATATCCTGAAAAACTCACTTTTCCCCTCAAAAATGGCCCAAACATTTTTTTTTCGGTAATTTCGGCATTGCCAATCGT
This sequence comes from Crepidodera aurea, assembly GCA_949320105.2. Classification (NCBI taxonomy): domain Eukaryota; kingdom Metazoa; phylum Arthropoda; class Insecta; order Coleoptera; family Chrysomelidae; genus Crepidodera; species Crepidodera aurea. The sequence continues at coordinate 15,790,837 of OX439477.1, read as the reverse complement.
TTTTAGACAAAATTCATTGCGTAAACCAAATTTAAATTTTTTGAATTTTTTTATCAACAAACCCTAACAGCCGACGACGTTGCCCCCCTCTCCAATCTGTGGGCTGGATCCGCCCTTCTAAAATGTGTTTTCTTAAATAAAAAAAAATCATTTTTTCCCAGGAATTTAGAGTATTAACGATAACATTTAGCATCAGCACAGTAACGCGATGCCGTTGTATGAACAAAATGTAAATATTGGTTTAAAATTAAATACTTAAAATTAAATCATTACCTACAAGATTGTATCATGGCCATGAAAAAAAACAACTCTACACAAACATGTAAAATGTGCCTTTATTAATCGCGGCCCAGTTGTCAGAGTTTGACCTCGCACAAAATGTGATATCGATGAAACTTGGCATTTAAGTACTTGAATGGGTGTATGCCAACTTCACAATTTCGAAAATAAAATCGAAAATTTGGTTCTTCCATTGTATCTCGAAAAAAAAATCGAAAAACTAATAGCACCACGTGAAAGAGCGAAAAATTTTACTAGTTATATTATAAGTTATTTTAAAAAAATTTGTATTGCTATAAAAAATTGTTAAAAATAAGAAAGCAAATTCAAAAACTCTACGCGCGTCGAGCCGTTGAATACAAATATTCAGGCGAAGCGTTCGGAAAAACTAATAGTATATTATATTATAAGGATTAAAAGTGCAAAATTGCGCGAAAAAATAGGCACTTTTAGTCCGTATGATATATACTATTTTTTCTCCAACCAAGTCAAAATTAAAATAAATTTAGTTTTATTCAAAAATCGTTAATAATTTGGTAATAAATTTGAACACCTATTAATTATAACAGCGATAGCAAGTCGGTAGTCATGGATATCTGGTATTATTGGTAAATATTGATTGTCAAGTAGACGTCAGTAGACGTACTAATCATATAATTTTTGTAGTAGTTTTTACGCTGCTTTCAAAATGAATCCCGAACACGATGAAAATATACCTGCGGATATATTGGAAAGTGCCGAAGCAGTATATCTAAATCTTTTGCCACCCAAATCTCGCCAAGTTTATGAACTTGCATATCAGCGATTCATGGATTGGTGTAAAGAAAAAAATGTGCAAAACTATGCGGAGAGTGTTCTTATGGTGTATTTCTCAAATTTAACGAAGACCGTCAAGCCATCCACTCTTTGGTCACAGTATTCAATGTTGCGATCCACACTGGATATCAAAAATGGTGTGGATATTAGTAAATATTCAAAATTACGAGCATTGTTAGAAAGGCAAAGTGATGGATATATACCTAAAAAGTCTAGGGTTTTTACAAAGGAGGAAGTGGATCGGTTCCTGGATATGGCACCTGATAATGTATATTTGATGATAAAGGTTGTTCTAGTATTAGGAATTGGAGGTGCTATGCGTTGTGACGAACTATTTCATTTGAAAATTGATGACATTGAAGATATGGACTCGGTCCTGGTCGTAAAAATTTTGCAGACAAAAAACAAGAAACCTCGTTGGTTTACCATTATAGGCGATAATTATTTGCGTTTATTTCGAAAATATGTTGCACTACGGCCATCAAATATACAGGAACGTCGTTTATTTTTGAAGTATGTTAATGGGAAGTGTCAAAGAATGGTTGTTGGTATTCACAAAATTAGTGCCGTGCCGCAAGAAATTGCAAAATTTTTGAATTTAGAAAATTGGAAGGAGCATACTGGACATTCGCTAAGAAGAACATCTGCTACACTTCTTATTGATGGTGGCGGTGACCTCACTTGTCTTAACAGACATGGAGGTTGGAAATCGAGTACGGTAGCAGAAGGATATATTGAAGAATCACGTATCAACAAAGAGAATACTGCCAGAAAAATATTGCAACCTGACAAAGAAGGTACAAGTACCTGTTCAGATATTTCCTCGAATGTTTCATCAACAGTTACGGAGAATATTTTGAGTTGTTCTAACATTAATGAAAATCTTTTGAATTGTTCGAAAATTGTTAGCGATAATTTCAGTGGTGCTTTGAATTTTGGCAATAATTGTTCCAATTGTACATTCAATATCACTATAAATAACAAATAAATACCTATATATAGTTGCCCAATTAGTTTGTTTTACTAAGTTTGTAAGAGACAATGTTTTTTTCTTCAAATTTCAATTAGAGAGCTCAAATGCAATTACTTTTAGTCCTAGGATTAAAAGTATCGTTTTTAATCCTAGGATTAAAAGTGTTGCTAAGCAACGAGAAAATTTTTGTACGGTAAGGGAATTGATAGCTTTTGCACCTGAAAATAGTACAAAAATGTCAACATTTTTTGATGGTTGGAGAAAAAGTATCTTTGTGTAAAAGGTATGCAAAGAAAAAAAAAGAAAGCATTTTAGGGGAGACTCTAAGCTTTCTCAGTAAGCCATTAGTTTTTATTTTTTTTTGTTTTGTTTTTTGTTTTTGAAAATTTGACAGGAGGTTATAACTTCTAAAATTCTCACTGATTTTTATAAAATCCTTGTACACTTATCATCATTATACTTTTATTTTTGATTGAAATATAATTAAAATGATGAACATTATCTCTGTTTAGTAAAACTTATGTTTTAAAATTATCAATTTTTTACAATATTCATTCGAGGCAATTTTTATTTTCAAAATAGTGTTTATATAAATCATAATTTTTTTTTTTTAAAATAAAGTTAAAAATAATTTAGAAATTAATTTATATAAAATAAACACTATTTTGATTTGTGAATTGTGAAGTTAGCATACACTTTAGAGCAGCAAAGATTTTTTTAGTTTCATCGATATCACAATATCTTTAAAACTGCAAAATAAAAATGTTAATATACCAATAACTGTTTAAAATTCCTGTACTCGTAGTATTGCAACAATAAATATTTTTGAAAATATACGCCCGTCTCCTACAGTACATTTATAAGAAGATAAATGGGGTCAACGTGTTAATTAAGTGGAAAACCTAAAAACCTTAATTCAGAGGATCCTGGGAGTGTACATAACATAAATATCATACGTAAGTTTACAACATAAGCTTAATAATAAACAATTGAAACATTATCAGGAATTCAAATCCAAACAAAAAATGGGGCAATACAATGGAAGAGTTATGTAAAATAAATTTACAATTAATATGTAATACTCTTTAAAAAAATAGAAAATTTATATTTAAAAGGAACTGATTTTAGGTAAACTCCAGTTTCTAAGGTGATGCTTAACAAACAATAAAATGAAATTTACAATTATAACATTCTTAATAATTTCTATTTGTGGAAATTCAAATGTTTCTGCACAATCCAATGATAGTATCATAGAATATTATACAGAGTTGATTACGGAGGCCGCACAAAGAATTACTACGCACGTTTTTCCTACCGATGCTAAAAGCTTTGAAGCTCCCGAGGAACCAATAAAAGGTCAGTACTAATTATAATTATAAATAAGTCTTTACATGAGTTCATGCTTTTGCTTGCCTTTCTAGAATGTTGCCAAATTTCTCTGGAGGTAATGTTCATACGGCCTAGTTCCGTCTTTATCCTTTTGTGATTCTTTCAGCTGTTCTTTTGGAACAAGGTCTTCCTATGTAGGATTTTCCATGTTTTTGTCCTGACACATTTTTCCAGTGTTGCAAGTATCTTTCCTGGTCCTGTTTTTTATGGACCCTCGGATCGCGCATTTCGGTGCTCTGTTCTGTTACGGGTATTTCTTCCGATCCCCGTTTTTGCAAGTTAGTCAGCTTTCTCATTACCATAGGTACCCTTATATCCAGACCAGTTCAATTTTGTTCTGGTCTCCCAGGATGTCACTTTCTGACTTGACAGTGTCTTCAGCGCCACCTGACGGTCTGACATAATTATGATAATTATAGCGCATGGCAGAATTGCATATATCTCCGCTAGAAATATCGTAGCATTGCTAACTCTTAGATTTTTGGAGTATATCTCTGCTCCTACTCCTACTAGTGTTTTTATCATTCCATTCAGTCTGTCTGCAATTGTCACTTTCTATGGACTGTTAAAACTGTATTGTCTCGTCGTATGGTCTGTTTCCACTTTACAGCCTGTATGCACCCATTCTTTCCTCCCTTCTTGCACGACAGGTCAAAGTTGTTCAAATGCTATTAAAAACAAGTTGCTTCTTCGTTGGCATTGTAAATGCTGGTATCACGATCAGATTGTGTCTCTTTCTTTTGAATAGTTACAAGTGTGGTCTTCATTTTGGACACTGCTACAGCAACAATATTGTTACTAAACATAAATAGAAATACGAAAACAGTTATAAGTATAAAGTGATAATTAATAGTTCCATTTTTTTTTAGAATATGATGATGATTTATACGATTTCATCATCATTGGTGCTGGTGTTACTGGTTGTGCCTTAGCAAATCGATTATCAGAAATAGGACAATGGAATATTTTACTAATAGAAGCTGGAAACTTTTCCGATAATGGTATAACAAAGATACCCAACATGTTTATATACAATCTCTTCTCAGATTACAACTGGGCTTTTAAAACTGTACCACAAACGACCGCATGTCTAGGTAAGTTTTATTGTTAATTATTGAAAAGATAACATGGCAGCTAATTAATGCAGAAGTGGAAAAAATCGAGAATGTTACAAAGATATAAAATTACCATCATTACCTTAATGAAGTTTGTGTGTACACATTAGTTCAGTACGTTTTCAAAAGATGAATGGTTCATATTAACTGCCGATTTTGTAACTGGAGATGAGAAGTGGATATTCCCCAAGCCGAACTTACATGGTTCTAAGATCAAGCTCTGTACCTGAAGGGGGCCAAAAAGGTGTTGTTGTTTCCTATGAGCTATTGAAACCTGGCGATACCAATAGTAAGAAAAAAATATTTGCAAGCTCTCAAATGGGATGTTTTAACGCACCCACAGTATTCTCCGGAAATTGCTCCTATTGATTACTGGTTGTTCAGAAGGATGCAGTACGATTTGGCAGACTACTGGTTCACTTCTTTCGCAGAAATCGAAAATATGAGTCATTTTTTCGAGATGATATTCGAAATTTGCTTGAGAGATGGGAGAAAGAAGTAGCCAGCGATGGAAAATATTTTAATTGATTTTGTTTTTGAACACAAAAAAACGGACCGAACTAATTTGTACTCCCAATAGTAAAAATATTGTTTTATTAACCTCTGGTACCAGTTATGACTCATTAAAAAGCATTAAATTATCCTTAAAACTTTCAGTTTAAGTTCAAGTGTAGATGGAACTAAGGGGTGGAGCAAATGTTTCAAAAAAATAAAAAAATGTGTTTTTTTCAGGTATTACTAACCAAACTTGCAGAGTTTCCCGCGGAAAAGGTGTAGGAGGTACCACTTTAATTAATTCATTGCAGTACGTCAGAGCTCACCCGGAAAATTATAACCAATGGGCTAAAAGCCTTCGTGACAGCAGTTGGTCCTATGAAAATATCCTTAAATATTTTAAAAAATCGGAACATTTTCATTGGACAAATCCTAAAGCCCCTGTAGATTTAAAATACCACGGTAACGATGGCTTGCTACAAGTTCAACATAAACTACCAGATTATCCTCTAAATGATATTTTTATTGAAGCAAATAAACAACTGGGGTATGATATAACAGATTATAACAGTCCTAGACAAATAGGTAGTTGTATCACACAATTGTACACTAAAAACGGTACTAGGCATGACATGGGTACTGCTTATATAACCCCGTTTTTAGACAGACCTAATTTAAAAGTAATAACAAACAGTTATGTGACCAAAATCGAAATTGATGAGACCACTAAAACAGCAACTGGTGTACTATTCGCAAACGAAGGTACTACTTATAGAGTACGAGCAAGACAAGAAATTATATTATCTGCAGGAGCTATTAACAGTCCTCAAATTTTAATGCTGTCTGGCATAGGACCCAAAGAGCATCTGCAAGATCTAGACATAGATGTTATAGAAGACCTTCAAGTTGGTAGTCATTCGAAAGATCATACTTTGACTCACCTTTTTTTGTTTTCTTCAAACCTAACTATACCCGCGGACCCTTTGGTACAACAACTCGAGGAGTACTTTAACGGATATGGGCCTCTAACTGGAGCTGGTACTCAGGCTCAAGGTATCGGCTTCTACAATGTGAACTGTAAAAAATGTAATATTGCTAATGTAGCAATTTTTTCTGATTACAAAAATGTATCAGTAGTGGAACAATTATTAGCAGGATATAATGATGAAACTATTGAAGTGTTCACAAAGACGGAAATATCTAATGCTATTAGATTCAATTTGTTATACTTAAATCCAAAGTCTTTTGGTACCATAAGGTTGAAGAGTAAAAATCCTTTCGATTATCCTTTGATAGATCCAATGATGTTGTCTGACAGTGGCGATGAGGATATAAGATCAATGTATTTGGGTATTAAACAGATGTTTAGAATAGCACAGACAGAATCGTTTAGAAGTATTAACCTTACATATGCAGGTGAACCTTTACCAGCATGTAGTGATTATACATTCAAATCTAAAGATTATTGGTACTGCTATTTAAGACAAACTACGGTGACTGGATACCATCCAATGAGTACCTGTCCTATGGGTATTAGTAAAACTACAGGGAGTGTTGTGGATACCAATCTAAAAGTACATGGAGTCAAAAATTTAAGGGTCGCAGATGCCAGTGTTTTTCCTGCCACAATTTCAGGGTATCCGTCAATGGTATGTCTTATGATTGGAGAAAAAATTAGTGATGTAATCAAAGCGGAATATTTGTAAAAAAATCTTCAAATTCAGTTATTTATTAAAAAAATTAAAATTGTTAACTTGTTTTTATTCCCTACCCACTATTTAAAATATACTTAACAGGACAGTTTCCGATGCGAGCTCGCAGGGCAAATGGTATAAGCCGAATAAGTAATGATCACAAATCACGAGTAGAATAATATACTTTTTATACGACTCTTTATCACAAATGAGTTTAAAGAATATTGAAGTGTGTATAGACGCTTGTAGTACCTACATTATTTATTCTAATAAATAGTGCAGTTGCCAGAGAAGAATATTGACCAAAAGCTCGCACAAAATGTGATCTCGATGAAACTTGACACTTAAGTACTTGAAAGGGTTTAGAAAACGATAAAAAAATCTTTGCTGCTCTAAAGTGTCTGCCACCTTCACAATTTCGAAAACAAAAATTTGGTTTTTTGCTGCTTAAAATATTTGTATATTTTTCCGAATCACAGAATGCACTAAGCAACCGGCAGGTCCGTCTGCCATTTTGTTTTTGAGTACGTATAATAATGTATTTTGACATACCAAAACGGTAGCCTTCCTAAAATACTCTTTTTAGTTCACCAAATTAACACACCTGTCTTACCTGAGCGACGCTGAGGGTATAGGTGACCCAATGAGAAAATTTTAGACTTTCCTAAAGTATGTGTCTTCTGCTGTTTACTGGCTCTTAGACTACAAATAAAGTTGTGTTTTTTCCTTAATTTATATATTTGTGTAAAACACATGTTGATTTATTTTTTTAGATGTTTTTATATTGTATTATGAACAACTAATATGTTTTTAATAGACTGTTGCATTCATTTGCAAAAGGATTATGCGATGTAAAAAATGTGTGTAAATATTTACCTGCATGCAAAATATGTGACGAAAGAAATCAAGAACTAATAAATATAACACCAGAATCGGTCAAAAAACTTGGGAATCGGGAATTTTTGCGTTGTAAAATTGTCAAAACTTCGGGAATTCGTTTATCAGTTTTGATGACAGATTGTAGCCGGTTTTTTATTTATAAAAAAGCTACATGTTACTATTTAAGCATAAATATTTTAACAAATTTATAAAGTAATGTTACAAACGTTATGGGAACACGCGACATTTTTTTCCATAGAGGCCACTTCGGTCATATATGACTTTTACATCGTATAGTTCATGTAATACATATAGTAGCCCCAATTTAACAGCTTTAAAGCGGCGCCTTTGTTGCTACCTAAAAAACTTCTAACCTACCGGCATCCTTTGAGACTGTCGCAAAGGGTGCCCCTACGTTGCCGGGGACGCAAGGACCAGTTAAACTATGATTTAGTCGAGCCTTTAGTTGCTTCGATTACATCTTAGTGAATGCAAGTTTCTAATTTATCAACTCGAGAAATATTCTCTGGCTCCCGAGCTATATATTAAAGTAGATCACTCGGGCATCGACTTTAAAGAAATTTTTAGATGGCTGGACTATAGGGATTACTTAAACTATACCGTATTAGTTAAATCTACATAACTCTACTTGGATTATTATATAGGATTATACTAGTGTAGCCTCCAGGGAATCTTTGTAGCATATATTTTGTCTTCTGAATAATTAATAAAGTTCTACTACACAAAATAGAAACGGTTAATTTTTGACATACAAAAATTCGTAAAAAAACCCGAAAACTTTAATTAAAAAGGCATTGTCGTGTCTAGGGCAAGGCACCCGGGGCCCACGCCAGGGACGCAATTTGATGCCAATATTTGATAGGTAGGTACTTATTTAGTTTTAATTTTTTCTTTTCAGAGAATCTTGGGATGCAAAAATATTATTGTACGGTACTTAACATCAATATTATACACAACATAAGCTTAATAATAAACAATTGAAACATTATCAGGAATTCAAATCCAAATAAATAATGGAGCAAAAAACAATAAAACCCTTTAAAAAAACAGAAAATTTATATTTAAACGGAAATGATTTTCTCCACGGCCACTACTGAATGTAGTTATTCTGAAACCACTTATAATAACAGAAAAGAAACATTCTCGCTCTTGAGATTGAAAGAAAATTCTGAAACATTTGGCTCTTATGTATTTTATATGTATTACATTCTATCACTAGAGATAGAATCTGTATTCCGTGATTGTTTACAAAAATAAGGTTTGCCGTGAATGTCAAATTAACTGTCAGTATTAGTTGACGTGGTCTTAATATTAGTTTGTAGGAGGTACCACTTTAATTAATTCTTTGCAGTACGTTAGAGCTAACCCAGAAAATTACAACCAATGGGCTAAAAGACTTTGTGACAGCAGTTGGTCATATGAAAATATCCTTAAATATTTTAAAAAATCGGAACATTTTCACTGGACAAATCCTAAAGCCCCTGTAGATTTAGAATACCACGGTAACGACGGATTGCTAAAAGTTCAAAATAGAATACCAGATCATCCTCTAAATGATATTTTTATAGAAGCAAATAAACAACTGGGGTATGATATAACAGATTATAACAGTCCCAGACAAATAGGTGGTAGTATTGTAGTACACTAATAACGGTACTAGGGATGACATGGGTACTGCTTATATAACACCGTTTTTAAACAGACCTAATTTAAAAGTACTAACAGTTATGTGACTAAAATCGAAATTGATGAGACTACTAAAACAGCGACTAGTGTACTATTCGCAAACGAAGGTATTACTTATAGAGTACGAGGAAGAAAAGAAATTATATTATCTGCAGGAGCTATTGACAGTCCTCAAATTCTAATGCTATCTGGCATAGGGCCCAAACAGCATCTGCAAGATCTAGACATAGATGTTATAGAAGACCTTCAAGTTGGAAGTCATTCGAAAGACCATACTTTGGCTCCGCTTTTTTTGTTTTCTTCAAACCTAACCATACCTGACGAACCTTTGGTACAACAAATCGAGGAATACCTTAACGGCTATGGGCCTCTAACTACAGCTGGTACTCAGGCTCAAGGTATTGGCTTCTACAATGTGAACTGTAAAACATGCAATGTTGCTAATGTAGCAATTTTTTTTGATTACCAAAATGTAACAGAAGTGGAACAAATATTATTAGGTTATAATAATGAAACTTTTGAAGCATTCACGAAAACGGAAATATCTAATGCTGTTCTTTTTGTTCTTTTTGTTATACTTAAATCCAAAGTCTGATGGTACCATAAGGTTGAAGAGTAAAAATCCTTTTGATTATCCTTTGATAGATCCGAGGATGTTGTCTGAGAGTTGCGATGAGGATATAAGATCAATGTATCTGGGTATTCAACAGATTTTTAGAATAACAGATACTCAATCGTATAGAAGTATTAACCTTACATATGCAGGTGAACATTTACCAGCATGTAGTGATTATGAATTCAAATCTAAAGATTATTGGTACTGCTTTTTAAGACAAACTACGATGACTGGATACCATCCAATAAGTACCTGTCCTATGGGAGTTAGCAAAAAAACAGGGAGTGTTGTGGATACCAAGGTACATGGAATCAAAAAATTAAGGGTTGCAGATGCCAGTGTCTTTCCTTCCGCCATTTCAGGGTATCCGTCAATGGTCTGTCTTATGATTGGAGAAAAAATTAGTGATGTAATCAACGCGGAATATTTGTAAAAATAAGAGAGAGATTGGTAGAAAACTTAAAATAAACAAGCTTATATGTATTAACAGGATATTTGTTTATTAAAAAAAATAAAATTATTAACTTATTTTTATTTTTACTTCCCTACCCACTTTTTAAAATATACTTAACTAGATAGTTTGCGAAGCGAGGTCGCAGAGCAAGTGGCGTAAACAGAATAAGTTATGGTCACAAAGCGCGAGTAGAATAATATACTTTTTATACTACTCTTTATCACAAGTGAGTTTATAGAATTAAGCCAGCAAGAAGCCACAAAACGGATAGTTGACGAGCGGCGCGACCTCGACGTTAAAATCCGCAAAATCTGCATCCCAGTGAAAAAAGAAATAGAAAAAAAGGGTAGGGGTAGTAGTTTAATAAATCCCCAGAAAACTACAATGGATGGGCTAAAATACCTGAAGATTCATCTTGGGAATACAAAAAGATTCTTCAGGAAGTCTAAAAACCTTCATTGGACTGATACACTTCTGTTGATTTACAGTACAACGGTACAGAGGGTCTGCTACATGTCCAGCATTCTAACTTTGCTGATATTTTTTTTGAAGCTAATAAACAACAAGATTTTAAAAATCGATCTCAAACAAAACTGTTCTACATCCCTTCTTAACTTCTCTTCCAAAAATTAAGCATCTACAGGTATTAGTTTAAAAGCAGTACAGCAACAAAAAATAGAATGTTACTCTCAATGTAGCTTTTATAGGTATATTGTTAAAATTATTCTAACTCTTCCATCGCTTGTCCCCTTTTAATTTTACCTTTTATCTTTATTTGATTTTCCCATAACTATTCCATGGCTCTCTATTATGAGATTGTCCTTCTTTCCTTTTTCACAGAGGGCACTTATTGCCATGCATTCTGATTTATCTGAATTAATTTCAAGCTACCACAAGATGTGATGACTTTTTACGTAAATCGTTCTGTTTGCACTTTTTCTTATCACCTACTGTATTACAAAGTTGTATAATACGGTAGAGGGGAGTTCTCCTTGCTTTAAACCTCGTTTAATCTTATAAACTACAATAAACTCGTTAAATAACGATATTACCCTTATTCTATTTGATAACCTAACAGTCTACACAAAAATGACCCATTTTAAAAAACAATAAATATAAAAAATGTTTATTAAATTACATTTTTTTTAATATACGCCAATTAAAAAACAAAAGTTTTAATGACTTTATTTTAAACACATTTTTATTCGTTTTTTTTAAACGTATTAATTATGCATGTAACATTTATAATTTTATTAGGAGTTTTAACAATTTGTCGTCCTCGTTAGTAAATTATTCAACAAGATGTTCATAACTACCAATTTCCAACTGATGCTAGGATCCACGAATCATAATGTAAATGTTTAAAGGGTAAAACAAAAAATTTTTATTTAAACGGAACTGATTTTAAGTAAATCCAGTTACTAAGGTGAAGTTTAACAAAATATAATGAAATTTACAATTATAACATTATTAATAATTTCTATTTGTGGAAATTCAAATATTTCTGCACAATCCAATGTTAGTATCATAGAATATTATGTTGGGTTGATTATGGAGGCCGTACAAAGAATTGCCACGCACGTTTTTCCTACCGATGCTAAAAGTTTTGAAGCTCCCGAGGAACCAATAAAAGGTCAGTATTAACAACACAATAATTTACATCTTTGCATGCGTTCATGTTTTTGCTTGTTTTTTCAGAATATTACCAATAACTTTATCCTAAGTTAAACTGGACATTCCAATTTTCCAAAGTTTGTTGTGTCTCTTTTGTCTTTCTTCTTTTTTATTGTAAATAATCGAACTGATATAATTGTATTTTTTGAATAAATTCTCTTCAAGATAGGAAGATCGTCCCCAAAATCAGATGTTGAACACATGCACTTTGAAAGGTTATTCAAATGTTTACGCACGTTTTGGCAGAATAAACACGACACAGTTTGTTATACCAAACATTTTGATTGATGCTCCAGTGGCCAGTATTTTTAAAAAACCTCGTCAGCTCCAGTTTCACTTATTTCGTCAAATTTCTCAGGAGCTAATATTCATACGGCCTAGTTCTATTTTTATTTTCTTATGATTCTCTTCTCCTATTATTTTCTCTAGCATATTGCAGAATTGCAAATATTTCCGCTTGAAATACCGTAGCATTTCTGTTTAACTATACCAGATCTTAGCTTGTAGGTTGTAGTGTTTTTTGTCAGTCCATTGAGTCCTGTCTGTAATTGACACTCCTCTGTATGGACTATTAAAGTTGTATTGTTTCGTCATATGGTCTGTCTTCATATTAAATGTGTCACTTGACTTAAATGCTGGTGTCACGATCGGATTGTGTGTCTCTTTCGTTGCTGGTGTGGTCTTCATTTTAGGCAATTTCTACTGCTGGTCTTGCAGCAACAATATTGTTACTAAATTTAAATACTAATACAAAAACAGTTGTATGATATTATAAAGTGATAATTACTTGTTCCAATTTTTTTTTAGAATATGATGATGGTTCATACGATTTCGTCATCATTGGTGCTGGTGTTACTGGTTGCGCCTTAGCAAATCGATTATCAGAAATAGGACAATGGAATATTTTACTAATAGAAGCTGGAAACTTTTCCGATAACGGTATAGTCAGGATACCCAACTTGTTTACACTTAATCTCTTCTCTGATTACAACTGGGGTTTTAAAACTGTTCCGCAAAAGACCGCATGTCTAGGTAAGTTTTATTATTAATCATTGAAAAGATAACATAGCAACTCATTAATGCACAAATGGAAAAAACGTCGAGCATATTACAAAGATATAAAATTACCAGCAGATAATCTTGATTGCGAGAAATAACAGCAAAGACATGATAAAGTTATACTTCTTTATGGCAACGCTCGGCCTCATGTTGCAAAAGTCGTAAAAAAATATTTGCAAACGCTTAAATGGGATGTTTTACCGCACCCGGACATTATTCCTACTGATTACTGGTTGTTCAGAAGGGTGCAGCACGATTTGGCAGGTCGAGTCATTTTTTCGAGATGGAATTCGAAAATTGCCTGAGCGATTGAAAATACTTTAATTGATTTTGTTTTTGAACACAAAAAAACGGACCGAACTAACTTGTACCCCAATAGCAAAAAATATTGTTTTATTAAATGATTACCATTATGACTTAACATAAAAAACATTAAATTCTCCTTTAGTTTAAAATCAAGAAAATCCTTCAAATGTAGGTGAAACTAAGGGGTGGAGCAAATGTTAATCATTTTTCAAAAAAGATAAAAAATGTTTAAAGTAAGATGTTTTTCAGGTATTACTAACCAAACTTGCAGAGTTCCCCGCGGAAAAGGTGTAGGAGGTACCACTTTAATTAATGGTTTGCAGTACATCAGAGCTAACCCAGAAAATTACAACCAATGGGCTCAAAGACTTTGTGACAGCAGTTGGTCATATGAAAATATCCTCAAATATTTTAAAAAATCGGAACATTTCCACTGGACAAATCCTAAAGCCCCTGTAGATTTAAAATACCATGGTAACGACGGCTTGCTACAAGTTCAAAATAAAATGCCAGATTATCCTTTAAATAGAATTTTTATAGAAGCAAATAAACAACTAGGGTATAATATAACAGATTATAACAGTCCCAGACAAATAGGTGGTAGTATCTTACAACTGTACACTAAAAAGGGTACTAGGGATGACATGGGTACTGCTTATATAACCCCGTTTTTAAACAGGCCTAATTTAAAAGTACTAACAAACAGTTATGTGACCAAAATCGAAATTGATGAGACTATTAAAACAGCGACTGGTGTACTATTCGCAAACGAAGGTAATACTTATAGAGTACGAGCAAGAAAAGAAATTATATTATCTGCAGGAGCTATTAACAGTCCTCAAATTTTAATGCTATCTGGCATAGGACCCAAAAAACATCTGCAAGATCTAGACATAGATGTTATAGAAGACCTTCAAGTAGGTAGTCATTTGAAAGAACATACTTTGGATCCGCTTTTTTTGTTTTCTTCAAACCTAACCATACCTGACGAACCTTTGGTACAACAAATAGAGGAATACTTAAACGGATATGGGACTCTAACTGCAGCTGGTAATCAGGCTCAAGGTATCGGCTTCTACAATGTGAACTGTAAAAAATGCAATGTTGCTAATGTAGCAATCTATTCTGATTACAGAAATGTAACACAACTGGAACAAACAGTAATGGGTTATACTGATGAAACTCTTGAAGCGTTCACAAAGACGGAAATATCTAATGCTGTTAGGTTCTTTTTGTTATTCTTAAATCCAAAGTCTGTTGGTACCATAAGGTTGAAGAGTAAAAACCCTTTTGATTATCCTTTGATAGATCCGAGGATGTTGTCTGACAATGAGGATATAAGATCAATGTATTTGGGTATTAAACAGATTTTTAGATTAGCAGAGACTCGATCGTATAAAAGTATTAACCTTACATATGTAGGTGAACCTTTGCCAGCATGTAGTGATTATAAATTCAAATCTAAAGATTATTGGTACTGCTTTTTACGACAAACTACGATGACTGGATATCATCCAATGAGTACCTGTCCTATGGGTCTTAGTAAAAAAACAGGGAGTGTTGTGGATACCAATCTAAAGGTACATGGAATCAAAAAATTAAGGGTAGCAGATGCCAGTGTCTTTCCTACCGCCATTTCAGGGTATCCGTCAATGGTCTGTCTTATGATTGGAGAAAAAATTAGTGACGTAATCAAAGCGGAATATTTGTAAAAATAAATGTGTGAAAGCGATTTGGTATAAAAATATCTTCAAATTTAATTATAGAGAGAGTGATAGAAAGCTTAAAATAAACAAATATATCTAGATATTAACAGGACACTAAAAAAATAAAATTGTTAACTTGTTTTTATTTTTACTTCCCTACCCACTTTTTAAAATATACTTAACCGGACAGTTTGCGAAAAGTTGTAGCATTGGTTAACAATTTGTAAGTAGGTTTAGGTTGTTTTAAATTTTTACTGTTTTGAAAAATTGATCATCTACAACAGTTAGTTTTATAGTAGTAAAGCAACAAAAATTAGAATGTCAAATCGACGAAAATCCAAACTTCGACTTTGTCGCTTCCTCATTTAAAGATCAATCAAGATATTAAAAATCAATCTTTAACTGCAAAATTTTCCACCTTCCTCCGGTTTCTCCTTAATTGCTTTTTTCCCTTACGTCCTACGGCAAAGACATTTAGTTGTGCACTTTGTTGTAGAGCGTTAAATTTCCTACAATTTTGACTATTCAAACATGTTTGTGTGTCAATTCTTTACCGAGATATGGAGCTTCGACATACATACCGCTTTATCGTTTACACTGTGAAGTTACCTTTTTTATTATACAGGGTGCTGTCAAAATTGGAATAATTCCTTTTTTTCAAATTTTACAAAGTTATGTGCAACTTCCGGTATATCCGGAAGTAGAATGGTGACGGCAATATTTTCATTAAATAGCTCATTATTCAAAACCCCTTCATGCCAATTTTCATAATTCAGATACCTTTAGTTCTCGAGATATTTCTAATTGACCGTTTATCTGCCGCACCCTGTATATTGTTAAAATTATTGCGACTCTTCCTGCGCTTGTGACTTCCCTTTTAATTTTGAAACAAAACAATACATTGGGAGAACAGACCATTAAAAGATACGAAAAGTAATAAATGCTTAAATGAACAAATATGTATATTTAAATATTTAAAAATTAATACATAACCTATTGCACTGTAAACCATAATTTTTCCACGCAGGGCCTGATGATGGCGATTTAATCTCCGAAACCGGTCGCACCTTCAATAAATATAACTTGTGAGATAAAAAGGACTTTTTCTTCCATACCTTCAATAAAACATAAAAATTATATTTTATCAAATCGGCGTTGCCAGATCTAATGTTATTTTTGTTTTTGACGTGCGTTGACCAAAATTGTTTCGTTAAAAAAAGTTTTAACCAAAATTTTAACTGAACCTGGCGATTAACGTTTCAATTTAGTTCCAAAATTTAATGTACAATGTAAAAATGAATCCATTTCAAAGAGTATAATAACAAAAAAAAGGTAAGTGTTACATCTTTAAACATTGAAAATATGTATGCAATAATTGATAAGTGTAATGAAGAAATGCCTTGAAAAAATTACACCCTCAATATGTTGCAATTTTTCACTTGCGAGCAGCTGCATATTTTTAAGTTCGAAAATCGTTAACTTCGTTAGTGATTTTTTACAAGAATCCAATAAATAAATTATAAAAATTGGAAATTAATTAAAATATACAGGCCTAAAAACAAATCTACTAAATTATAGACTAATAATAGAATAATAATAATATACGCCCTTCAATTCACCCACTTACGAGTGAACCCCAGAAGATCTGCAGATGGGGGAGAGAGACAGCTATTAGATGAAAAATTAGCATAAAAGCCTCACAACACCATCACCAACAACGATGGTAATACATTTTTGAAAGATGCACATTTGAATAAAATTAACTATTAGAAGTTCTGTATAAATTAAACATTTAAATTAAAAAACAGCTGACTGTTAAAAAGACGTGTTAAATGACCAAATTTCTAATAATCACCAAATTTAAAATATTTTAGTTGTGCACGAAAGTAATCGTCGCATAAATAAATAAATGAAAGTGGTAATACTAAATGTTATTTTATTTAACTAACTTTATATATTATTGCTGAAAAAAATATGGAGATGTATTTCAAAATAATTTTATTTTTGTTTAAACTAACAGGAATTTGTGGTGCTGTAGAAAGTTCCATTTTACTAAATTATTATAAGAACATTATACATATGGGCATACACTGTTCTGTAAGTTTTCAATTACCAACTGATGCCAGGATGTACGAAGCAAAATCATCACCTATAAGAGGTAAACAATGCATTGTTTAAAAGAGTTTAAAACAATTGGAAATTCGCAAACGTTCTACCATATCTTAGTAAAACGATAGGAAGCTTAGGAGTAAGTTTTGACAACTCAACGAATTCCCAACTTGCATTGGGGGTTGGAAAACCAATTTGCATTGGGGTTTAAAACATTTTTTGACCGATTCTGGTCCGGATCCCGTTAAGGGAAAAATACAAAGTAAGCAATACAAATGAACAATAAATAATAATGTAGAAATCTTCCATAAATATATCGATTTTAAATGGTCCTAAAGTTTCCAAACTTATTGAAATTATTCCTTATCACAAATGTTGTTAAAAGAACATTTTTGAGAACAGGATGGGGTCTGCTGAAAGTATCAGAAAATCCTAGAACTTTTTTCATAGATTTATTTATTTTATTACTGTTTGGATTATCCCCAAATAAACAGCGATTATGAGTATAAGTAACTGTAATTTAATTTTTTTAGAATATGGTACTTTCGATTTCGTAATAATTGGTTGTGGGACAGTTGGTTCCGTTCTAGCAAGCAGGCTAACAGAAATAAACCATTTTAAAGTATTGGCCTTGGAAGCTGGGGAATATTCCGATAATGGGTTTACACAGTTTACCAGATTAGCTTTTCCATTCCACCAATTTACGAAATATAATTGGGGATACAGCACAGTTCGCAGTACAACAGCTTGTCTAGGTAAAAAAAAATCTTTATGAAAAAGCTTTCCAAGCGAGATAGTTTGGTAGGTCCTTATAAATGTCCAGGAAAGTTATACTTAACGAATGTGACTTCGAACTTCTTTTTTATCGTTTTCTACACCACTAAGGCTCGATGCAGACGGGCGAGTTCTATCGCTGCGAGCTCGCCGTCCCACTATGCACACGGGCGAAGCTTTTCTCGAAGATCGCAACTATGAATCATCAGTACGTTGTCGACTTCAAACATGGATGCATCAAGACGTGTTGCAGTGGCGTACTTTACTTACCATAACTTGTAATATAACTATTAGAAAGAATTTAGGTTAAAAAAACTTGTATCAGTTATCAGTTTTGTATCCAATTATACAAGACGATCCATTATACAAATAGGATACATAAGATTACCAAATTATACACGTTTTGTATCCAATTATACGATCTGGCAGCCCTGAGTACGAACCACCACTGATTAATTTCTAGATGCGAGCACAAGCGGCCTACAGGTACTGCTTAACCGCCGGCGAGGAATTCTCGCCGCGAGATCGCGGCGAGTTCGCTGCGAGCTCTCCTACGTGTGAATCGCACCATTTGTTTCTTTGGTCCGCTACTTCGCGCGAGAAAAGTTCGCGGCGAGCTCGCAGCGATAGAACTCGCCCGTCTGCATCGAGCCTAAGAGCAACATTTTATGACAGATTTTTTATTTTATAATAAAAAATTGTTGGTTGAAAAACAATATTTCTCTTTTTATAGATAAATTTGTGACTGCAAAACAGCCACAAAAATTGTAAATTAAATTAAATCAAAGATTATGACATCTGTAAAAATGGGGGGTGGGTGGCTCAGCGGTAGAGCACTGGACTCCAAGGAATCCAAGGGTTGTGGGTTCGAATCACACCAAAGGCAGAAATCATTTTCTGGTTTTTAATTAATAAAAAATTTAGAAATTGATTTTCATATACTAGGTGTGATTCCTCACTCGACCATTCACTGTTGGGTTCTAATTAACAGTGCTGTTCCTAAAGTGGCGCTGGGAAACAGTAACAAAGCCTACACAGAACACGAGGCTAATGGCCATAGTAGTCGATGCCGTTGACACAGAAGTAAAAAAAAAAAAAAAAATTCGAGTTTTGGGGCCTCGTTTTTCTGTTGGTCTTAGGGCCCCCTCTGTCGAACTTACGCCACTCCTTATACGTAAATATATATTTTAGGTTATGTTAACGAAAGTTGTATCGTACCTTCAGGAAAAGGTGTAGGTGGTGGAAGTCTTATAAATGGAGCAGTATACAGTCGAGGAGACTTCTTAGATTTTAACGAATGGGCAGAAATAACCCAAGATCCCAGCTGGTCATACGAGAATGTTCTCGAGTATTTCAAAAAAAGCGAAAATTTTCATTGGACGAATCCAATCGCGCCAGTGGACATCGATTACCATGGATCAAGTGGTCCAATGAATGTTCAACATCGTATACCCCATTCTAACTTAACTGACTTATTTTTAGCAGCTAATGAAGAATTAGGATATAAAATAACTGATTACAATGGAGCAGATCCTTTTGGTTCCTCAATATTTCAGTATTTTACAAAAATAGGCAGACGCCAAGATATGGGAACAGTTTTTATTAAGCCCAATCTAAAGAGGCCCAATCTGAAAGTTCTAACCGGTAGTTATGTAATTAAAATAGAAATAGACCCCATAACTAAAGTAGCTGAAAGTGTAGTATTTACCAATTCTGGTCATACCTATAGAGTTAAAGCTCGTAAGGAAGTTATACTATCAGCTGGTACCATCTCTAGCCCACATATTCTTATGCTTTCTGGTGTAGGTCCTAAGCAACATCTAGAAAGTCTTGGAATACCAGTTGTAGCTAATTTAAAATTTTAAAATTTTCAGGAAATACCAATAATTACAAAACTTAGGGTGGAGATTCCTTGATTTTTTTGTAAACCTTCGAAATGTAGTTATTCTGTTAATTTTAAATGGAAAATCACAAAAAGAAATATCAGCGCCATTCTGCATTATATCTATGAAAATTTGCTCCTATTTGTTTTAATAAATATCAAGTAGTTTTTAAATAATATGGTTTCCCATTTTTTCTTAAATATCTTTGTAAAGTGCTGCCACATCGTTACATACATTTAAAGCTGTCGAGAAATATTCCATCGCCAAGTGTTCCCAGTGGCGCGCATATAAATACAATAGAAGTCAAATTTGCTTCTCACACGAACTCCGGTTGCCACTTAAGAAATTGGATGGGACCTGGTGAAAATATCAGAAAACCGTAGAACTTTTTTACACTGATTTATGATCCAATTATCGTCGATTATTATATATTATGTAGTTTCAAAATTCACTGATCGAAAATTACTGTTTTGGGTTATCCACAAATAAATAGCGATTCTGAGTAGTGTTTTAATTTTTTTAGAATATGGTACTTTCGATTTCGTAATAAATGGTTGTGGGACAGCTGGTTCCGTTCTAGCAAGCAGGCTAACAGAAATAAACCATTTTAAAGTGTTGGCCTTAGAAGCTGGGGAATATTCCGATAATGGGTTTATACAGTTTACCAGATTATCTTTTCCATTCCATCTATTTACGAAATATAATTGGGGATACAACACAGTTAGCAGTAGAACAGCTTGTCTAGGTAAAAGAAAATCAAAGCAGAGTATTTTTTTTTATTTATCCGCGATAGGGAGTTAAAGTATGCTTTATGTCCAGGAAAGTCATACTTAACCAATATGACTTCGAACTTCTTTTTTATCGTTTTCTACACCCCTAAGAGCAACATTTTATGACAGATTTTTTATTTTATAATAAAAAATTGTTGGTTGAAAAATAATATTTTTCTTTTTATAGATAAATTTGTAAATGCAAAACAGCCACAAAAATTGTAAATTAAATTAAATCGAAGATTGTGACATCTGTAGCATTTAACTATTATTTATTATAATAAATGTTTTAATAACCAAAAATTTCAAGTTTTGGGGCATCGTTTTTCTGTTGGTCTTAGGGGGCTCCCTCTGTCCAACTTACGCCACTCCTTATACGTAAATATATATTTTAGGTTACGTTAACGAAAGTTGTATCGTACCTTCAGGAAAAGGTGTAGGTGGTGGAAGTCTTATAAATGGAGCAGTATATAGTCGAGGAGACTTCTTAGATTTTAACGAATGGGCAGAAATAACCCAAGATCCCAGCTGGTCATACGAGAATGTTCTAGAGTATTTCAAAAAAAGCGAAAATTTTCATTGGACGAATCCAATCGCGCCAGTGGACATCGATTACCATGGATCAAGTGGTCCAATGAATGTTCAACATCGTATACCCCATTCTAACTTAACTGACTTATTTTTAGCAGCTAATGAAGAATTAGGATATAAAATAACTGATTACAATGGAGCAGATCCTTTTGGTTCCTCAATATTTCAGTATTTTACAAAAATAGGCAGACGCCAAGATATGGGAACAGTTTTTATTAAGCCCAATCTAAAGAGGCCCAATCTGAAAGTTCTAACCGGTAGTTATGTAATTAAAATAGAAATAGACCCCATAACTAAAGTAGCTGAAAGTGTAGTATTTACCAATTCTGGTCATACCTATAGAGTTAAAGCTCGTAAGGAAGTTATACTATCAGCTGGTACCATCTCTAGCCCACATATTCTTATGCTTTCTGGTGTAGGTCCTAAGCAACATCTAGAAAGTCTTGGAATACCAGTTGTAGCTAATTTAAAAGTAGGACATAACCTCGTGGATCATCCTAGCATAAATCTGCAGTTTTCGTCAAATGTATATGCTCCTTTGGAATCGTTAGAAGACCAAATTAGGGACTATATAAATGGTATAGGTACTTTAACGGCACCTACCAAGGATCAAAGTGTAGGTTTCTACGAACTCTATTCTGGTGCATACTTGGAACTTTTTCTTAATATTGTTGACCCCCAATTTACTAGTAAGAGTAAATTTCTCACGAAGTTTAAAGATGAGTTTGTGGATAATATGTTCGATACTAACGCAACTAATCTTAATTTTATTTATGGCAACTTGAAACCTAAATCTAGAGGAACTGTTAGATTAAAGAGTACTGATCCATTTGAGTACCCATTGATAGATCTTAATTTCCTGTCTGATGCTAACGATGAGGATATTGAAATGTTGTACAAATCAACAGAATTTCTATTTTCATTATCACAAACTTCGGCTTATAAGAAGTTAGGTTTGCAGTACGTATCTAAACCTTTGAAACCTTGCAAGATGCATCCCTACAAGTCTAAAGACTATTGGTATTGTTATATAAGACAAGTATGTCAAAGTTCATTTCATCCTGTAGGAACATGTGCCATGGGAGCTAAGAAGGAGAGTGGAGCTGTTGTGAATAGTAATCTTTTTGGTATTGAAAAATTAAGAGTTGTCGATGCAAGTATTTTCCCGAAAATTACTAAGGGACATACTTGCATGCCTGTGGTAATGGTAGCAGAAAAAATTTCTGATTTAATAAAGCTAGATTATAGTGTATTATGATTATAGTAAATAAATTTTTAAAATTTACATAAAAAAAACTTATTTTATTTTTAATTGATGACTTTGTGTCAGTGACTTTCAAACATTCAATATATAGTGGGACAAAAAGACAAATTTCTAAGCCTCCTTAATTCATAATGACATACAGTTAAATACAATAAAATACAAAATAATAAGAAACATTTTGAATATGTAATCAACCATTGGATTCTATCATGGTAATACAATATGTTCTGGGAGTCTGTAGTAAAAACTTTTTCAGGTACGATTTGAATGTTTTTTTGTTGGTAATATATTTTTTTTAAAGCCCGGCCAGAAATTAGTACTTTCCGGTTTATTTTTAGGTCAGAAAATCTTATTTTGTCGGACCGAGCCAGAAAATTATTGTGATAGTCCGGTAAAAGCTTTTACAGGACTCATTTTTATTTACTTTCCGGCCTATCTTTAATGAAAAAAATAATAATATAGTTAGTCTAAGATAGCGGTCAATTGGTTTCTATAGTAACCGAGTTTTGTATTATTTAAAACTATAAAATAACTTGACATATTTTGACGTTTAGATGAAAACGTGACATTTATTATAAAATGGATATTTGCATTTGATTGTGAATTAATGGAAGATGAAATTATACCAGATGAAATTGTTAAGGCGGCTACGCAAGCAACGTTTGTTTTATTATTAAATTAGTTAATAAAGAGTTCTTGTTATAAAAATGTAAACTGAATAATATGATGTTTATAGTACAACACTGCACGTTTTAAAAAAAATATTGTACGTAATACGTCCCAAAAGTGCTTTTACTGGACTCGCAGGCTTGCAGGACTCGCCTGCGGCTCGCCCTGCAATTTGCCCACTCGTCCAGTAAAAGACCACTTTCGGGACTTGTTACGTAAACTACTGTTATGCTTCCAGGGATGGTGTTATACATTTTAGTGCCTATATAGGAGTAGATCCTCTATGACGGATTAATAATGGACGTTTGAACAGTAGAAACACCGTGTATAAAATAAAAATAAAAAAATTGCATAAAAATTAAACATTTAAATTAAAAAATAGCTGTTAAAACGGTGTGTTAAATGACCAAATTTCTAATAATCGCCTAATTTAAAATATTTTAGTTATGCATAAAAGTAATCGTCGCATAAATAAGTAAAAGTAATAATACTAAATATTTTTAACTACCTTTTTTAAAAGATTACTGCTGAAAAAAATATGAAGATGTGTTTTCAAATAATTTTATTTTTGTTTAAACTAACAGGAATTTGTAGTGCTGTAGAAAGTTCCATTTTGCAGAATTATTATAAGAACATTATACAAATGGGCATACAACGTTCTGCAAGTTTTCAATTACCAACTGATGCTAGGATGTACGAAACAAAATCATCACATATAAGAGGTAAACAATGCATTATTTAAAAGATTTTAAAACAATTGGAAATTCGCAAATGTTCTACCATATCTTAGTAAAACTGATAAATGAACCTTACAAGTTAGTTTTTACAACTTTCAAAGCAACGAATTCCCAAATTGCGTTGGGGGTTGAAACGTTTTTTAACCGATTGTGGTCAAGTTGTCACTCTCTTCTTCGTATCCCGTTAAGGGAAAAGTAAGCAATACAAATGGGCCATAAATAAAAATATATATATCTTCCATAACTATTCGTATATAAAAAATATCGATTTTAAATGATCCTACCTAAAGTTCTCAATAGTATCCAAATCATTATCACAGATTTTATTAAAAGAAAAATTTTAAGAATAGAGAAGATGGAATAAATCAAGTAATGGCTAGTACACACTCGTAGACAAAATCTTGCGACTGTCTATAGACAAAATCTTGCAACTGTCTATAGAGAAATTGCCGATTTTGTCTGTAGACTGTTGCGGAACAAATCCAAGATGATCTAGAACATTTGTCACGCGTCCACACCTGCACAGCTTAGTCAAACTAGTTTCCGCTATAATAAATAATAATAATACTAAATTGTGGATGTTTTATTCGACTTCAGAAGCCGAGGTTTCATATTTTTTTCCAATGTCTTTCAATGTCAGCCTCTTCTTATTGCGGTTTTTATAATCCTCGGATACGACATCCCATAAACAATTTGAAGCATGACAATCTTCAATTAATAATAATGGCTTTTTCGAGGACCACATTATGTATGTATTTCAAAACGAACAATCTACAAATACAACCGGAATGGGCGACACAGGCAGTTTCAAACACGTCCACACTACGAAATGTTGTTTTCAAGTTTTCCATCCGAAACTGAGATCATAGACTTGTGATTTTTGTCTACAGGTAGTTGCAGAACATGCCATTTGTTCCTGATTTGTCTATAGACAATCGCAGAACTTTGTCTTTAGACACGAGTTGCGCCATTTTGTCTACGAGTATGTACTAGCCTTAAGAGCAAACCGAACCCCTTGAAAAATTTTAATAACCTTTTACGCCTTTAGTTTTAGTCTGATTTTTGTGAAATTTTCAGGAAATACCAATAATTACAAAACTTAGGGTGGAGATTCCTTGATTTTTTTGTAAACCTTCGAAATGTAGTTATTCTGTTAATTTTAAATGGAAAATCACAAAAAGAAATATCAGCGCCATTCTGCATTATATCTATGAAAATTTGCTCCTATTTGTTTTAATAAATATCAAGTAGTTTTTAAATAATATGGTTTCCCATTTTTTCTTAAATATCTTTGTAAAGTGCTGCCACATCGTTACATACATTTAAAGCTGTCGAGAAATATTCCATCGCCAAGTGTTCCCAGTGGCGCGCATATAAATACAATAGAAGTCAAATTTGCTTCTCACACGAACTCCGGTTGCCACTTAAGAAATTGGATGGGACCTGGTGAAAATATCAGAAAACCGTAGAACTTTTTTACACTGATTTATGATCCAATTATCGTCGATTATTATATATTATGTAGTTTCAAAATTCACTGATCGAAAATTACTGTTTTGGGTTATCCACAAATAAATAGCGATTCTGAGTAGTGTTTTAATTTTTTTAGAATATGGTACTTTCGATTTCGTAATAATTGGTTGTGGGACAGCTGGTTCCGTTCTAGCAAGCAGGCTAACAGAAATAAACCATTTTAAAGTGTTGGCCTTAGAAGCTGGGGAATATTCCGATAATGGGTTTATACAGTTTACCAGATTATCTTTTCCATTCCATCTATTTACGAAATATAATTGGGGATACAACACAGTTAGCAGTAGAACAGCTTGTCTAGGTAAAAGAAAATCAAAGCAGAGTATTTTTTTTTATTTATCCGCGATAGGGAGTTAAAGTATGCTTTATGTCCAGGAAAGTCATACTTAACCAATATGACTTCGAACTTCTTTTTTATCGTTTTCTACACCCCTAAGAGCAACATTTTAGTACAGATTTTTTATTTTATAATAAAAAATTGTTGGTTGAAAAATAATATTTTTCTTGTTATAGATAAATTTGTAAATGCAAAACAGCCACAAAAATTGTAAATTAAATTAAATCGAAGATTGTGACATCTGTAGCATTTAACTATTATTTATTATAATAAATGTTTTAATAACCAAAAATTTCGAGTTTTGGGGCATCGTTTTTCTGTTGGTCTTAGGGGGCTCCCTCTGTCCAACTTACGCCACTCCTTATACGTAAATATATATTTTAGGTTACGTTAACGAAAGTTGTATCGTACCTTCAGGAAAAGGTGTAGGTGGTGGAAGTCTTATAAATGGAGCAGTATATAGTCGAGGAGACTTCTTAGATTTTAACGAATGGGCAGAAATAACCCAAGATCCCAGCTGGTCATACGAGAATGTTCTCGAGTATTTCAAAAAAACCGAAAATTTTCATTGGACGAATCCAATCGCGCCAGTGGATATCGATTACCATGGAACAACTGGTCCAATGAATGTTCAACATCGTATACCCCATTCTAACTTAACTGACTTATTTTTAGCAGCTAATGAAGAATTAGGATATAAAATAACTGATTACAATGGAGCAGATCCTTTTGGTTCCTCAATATTTCAGTATTTTACAAAAAGAGGCAGACGCCAAGATATGGGAACAGTTTTTATTAAGCCCAATCTAAAGAGGCCCAATCTGAAAGTTCTAACCGGTAGTTATGTAATTAAAATAGAAATAGACCCCATAACTAAAGTAGCTGAAAGTGTAGTATTTACCAATTCTGGTCATACCTATAGAGTTAAAGCTCGTAAGGAAGTTATACTATCAGCTGGTACCATCTCTAGCCCACATATTCTTATGCTTTCTGGTGTAGGTCCTAAGCAACATCTAGAAAGTCTTGGAATACCAGTTGTAGCTGATTTAAAAGTAGGAGATAACCTCGTGGATCATCCTAGCGTAAATCTGCAGTTTTCTTCAAATGTATATCCCCCTTTGGAATCGTTAGAAGACCAAATTAGGGACTATATAAATGGTATGGGTACCTTAACGGCACTTACCACGGATCAAAGTGTAGGTTTCTACGAACTCTATCCTGGTGCATACTTGGAAATTTTTCTTGATATCGTTGTCCCCCAATTTACTAGTCTGAGTAAATTTCTCACAAAGTTAAAAGATTGTGGATTGTGGATACTATGTTCGATACTAACGCAACTAATCTTAATTTTATTTATGGCAACTTGAAACCTAAATCTAGAGGGACTGTTAGATTAAAGAGTACTGATCCATTTGAGTACCCACTGATAGATCTTAATCTCCTGTCTGATGCTAACGATGAGGATATTGAAATGTTGTACAAATCAACAGAATTTCTATTTTCATTATCACAAACTTCGGCGTATAAGAAGTTAGGTTTGCAGTACGTATCTAAACCTTTGGAACCTTGGAAGATGCATCCCTACAAGTCTAAAGACTATTGGTATTGTTATATAAGACAAATATGTCAAAGTTCATTTCACCTTGTAGGAACATGCGCCATGGGAGCTAAAAAGGAGAATGGAGCTGTTGTGGATAGTAATCTTAAAGTTTTTGGTATTGAAAAATTAAGAGTTGTCGATGCAAGTATTTTCCCGACAAATACTAAGGGACATACTTGCATGCCTGTGGTAATGATAGCAGAAAAAATTTCTGATTTAATAAAGCTAGATTATAGTGTATAAAGGAGTAAATAAATTTAAAAAATTTACATAAAAAAAATCTTATTATTTTATTTTTAATTGATGACTTTGTGTCAGTGACTTTCAAACATTCAATATATATAGTGGGACAAAAAGACAAATTTCTAAGCTTCCTTAATTCATAATGACATACAGTTAAATGAAATAAAATACAAAAAAAATAAGAAACAATTTGAATATGTAAAAACAGGGTACAGTTATCTATTTGTTTATTTTTAATCAACCATTAGATTCTATCATGGTAATAAAATATGTTCTGAGAGTCTGTAGTAAAAACTTTTTCCGGTACGATTTAAATGTTTTTTGTTGATAATATATTGTACTTTATTGTACTGTAATCTGAGGTTGTTTAATTGTAGATGCATAGCAATTAGTTTATAATAGTGTATAGTAAAATGATCCTATTTTAATAATAAAACATAAAAATAAATTATAGTTAGGTTAGACAGTTAAAGATAAAGAAAAAGAATCAGATTGTAACCAAAAAATTAGAAAAGTCAATTTTGAAAGATATAAAAAAATAGAAATCGAGTAGAGAAAAAAAAGAGGGTTGGTTGTTGGAGGGCAGAGAAAAAAAAGATTGTCAAGAAATTGAAAAGTTAAAAGAGATTTGAAAAAGTAAAAAGAAAGTTTTTTTTTTGAAATATTGAAAAGGAGAATTGAAGTATGCTAGTAAATAATAAATAAAGTATTTACGAAGCAGAAGAGGGAGTGAAGAATATTAAAGGAGTGGTTAAAGGTCAGAACTCTAGTCAGGAGGTAGAGGTTGAGTGGAGATTTGGAAAAAAGGCGTGAAAGGTGGAAAGTTGGAAGAAGTCGAGGGAGTCAAGGTCGGAATTCCGGCCAGGAAATAAGAGGGGAGATTAAAAAAAAAAGGTGGGAAGGAGAAGAAGATAAGTAACAATAATTTTTTTTTGTAAATTTTTTTTGTAGTAGTGATTGATTGATTTATTTGGTTATAGGTACAAAATTATTAATAAACAACTTCAGATTATTTCTATAAAACAGGGTGACATACTTTTGATTTTTTAAATTGGATCATTTTAAATTTTAAATTTTGTTTCGTTTTTTTTAGTGTAAATTTAATTTTTTTCATTTGTTTTATTTTTTAAAAATAAATTTTTAAAAAAATTATAAAATTGTGTTAAAAAAAATTATATATTATTATTATTAGGAATCCAAGCCCTATAGTTTCAAAATTATAAATAAATTTTTAAATTTCTTATGTTTTTAAAACAAGACAATATTTTATGCTTCCAGGGATGGTGTTATACGTTTTAGTGCCGATATAGGAGTAGCTACTCTGTGACAGATTAATAATGGGTGTTTGAACAGTAGAAACACCGTGTATAAATAAAAATTGAACATTTAAATTAAAAAACAGCTGTTAAAAAGGCGTGATAAATGACCAAATTTCTAGTAATCACCTAATTTAAAATATTTTAGTTGTGCATAAAAGTAATCGTCGCATAAATAAGCAAAAGTAATAATACTAAATATTTTTTAACTACCTGTTTTAAAATATTATTGCAGAAAAAAATATGAAGATGTGTTTTCAAATAATTTTATTTTTGTTTAAACTAACAGGAATTTGTAGTGCTGTAGAAAGTTCCATTTTACTAAATTATTATAAGAACATTATACAAATGGGCATACAACGTTCTGCAAGTTTTCAATTACCAACTGATGCTAGGATGTACGAAACAAAATCATCCCATATAAGAGGTAAACAATGCATTATTTAAAAGATTTTAAAACAATTGGAAATTCGCAAATGTTCTACCATATCTTAGTAAAACGATAAATGAAGCTTAGGAGTAAGTTTTGACAACTCAACGAATTCCCAACTTGCATTGGGGGTTGGAAAACCAATTTGCATTGGGGTTTGGAACATTTTTTGACCGATTCTGGTCCGGATCCCGTTAAGGGAAAAATACAAAGTAAGCAATACAAATTAACAATAAATAAAAATGTAGAAATCTTCCATAACTATATCGATTTTAAATGATCCTAAAGTTTCCAACATTATTGAAATTATTCCTTATCACAAATGTTGTTAAAAGAAAATTTTTGAGAACAGGATGGGGTCTGATGAAAGTATCAGAAAATCCTAGAACTTTTTTCATAGATTTATTTATTTATTTTATTACTGTTTGGATTATCCCCAAATAAACAGCCATTATGAATATAAGTAAATGTTTTAATTTTTTTAGAATATGGTACTTTCGATTTCGTAATAATTGGTTGTGGGGCAGCTGGTTCCGTTCTAGCAAGCAGGCTAACAGAAATAAACCATTTTAAAGTATTGGCCTTAGAAGCTGGGGAATATTCCGATAATGGGTTTATACAGTTTACCAGATTATTTAATCCATTCCACCAATTTACGAAATATAATTGGGGATACAGCACAGTTCGCAGTACAACAGCTTGTCTAGGTAAAAGAAAATCAAAGCAGAGTATGTTTTTTTATTTATCCGCGACAGGGAGTTACAGTATGCCTTATGAAAAAGCTTTCCAAGCGAGATAGGTCCTCATAAATATCCAGGAAAGTCATACTTAACGAATATGACTTGGAACTTCTTTTTTATCGTTTTCTACACCCCTAAGAGCAACATTTTATGACAGATTTTTTATTTTATAATAAAAAATTGTTGGTTGAAAAATAATATTTCTCTTTTTTTAGATAAATTTGTGAATGCAAAACAGCCACAAAAATTGTAAATTAAATTAAATCAAAGATTATGACATCTGTAGCATTTAACTATTATTTATTATAATAAATGTTTTAATAACCAAAAATTTCGAGTTTTGGGGCCTCGTTTTTCTGTTGGTCTTAGGGCCCCCTCTGTCGAACTTACGCCACTCCTTATACGTAAATATATATTTTAGGTTATGTTAACGAAAGTTGTATCGTACCTTCAGGAAAAGGTGTAGGTGGTGGAAGTCTTATAAATGGAGCAGTATATAGTCGAGGAGACTTCTTAGATTTTAACGAATGGGCAGAAATAACCCAAGATCCCAGCTGGTCATACGAGAATGTTCTAGAGTATTTCAAAAAAAGCGAAAATTTTCATTGGACGAATCCAATCGCGCCGATGGATATCTATTACCATGGAACGAGTGGTCCAATTAATGTTCAACATCGCATACCCCATTCTAACTTAACCGACTTATTTTTAGCAGCTAATGAAGAATTAGGATATAAAATAACTGATTACAATGGAGCAGATCCTTTTGGTTCCTCAATATTTCAGTATTTTACAAAAAGAGGCAGACGCCAAGATATGGGAACAGTTTTTATTAAGCCCAATCTAAAGAGGCCCAATCTGAAAGTTCTAACCGGTAGTTATGTAATTAAAATAGAAATAGATCCCATAAGTAAAGTACCTAAAAGTGTAGTATTTACCAATTCTGGTCATACCTATAGAGTTAAAGCTCGTAAGGAAGTTATACTATCAGCTGGTACGATCTCTAGCCCACATATTCTTATGCTTTCTGGCGTAGGTCCTAAGCAACATCTAGAAAGTCTTGGAATACCAGTTGTAGCTGATTTAAAAGTAGGAGATAACCTCGTGGATCATCCTAGCGTAAATCTGCAGTTTTCTACAAATCTTTATCCTCCTTTGGAATCGTTAGAAGACCAAATTAGGAACTATATAAATGGTATGGGTACCTTAACGGCACCCTCCATAGATCAAAGTGTAGGTTTCTACGAACTCTATCCTGGTGCATACTTGGAACTTTTTCTTAATATCGCTGACCCCCAATTTACTAGTAAGAGTAAATTTCTCACGAAGTTTAAAGATGGGATTGTAAATACTATGTTCGATACTAACGCAACTTATCTTAATTTTATTTCTGCTAACTTGAAACCTAAATCTAGAGGAACTGTTAGATTAAAGAGTACTGATCCATTTGAGTACCCACTGATAGATCTTAATCTCCTGTCTGATGCTAACGATGAGGATATTGAAATGTTGTACAAATCAATACAATTTCTATTTTCATTATCACAAACTTCGGCGTATAAGAAGTTAGATTTGCAGTACGCATCTAAACCTTTAGAACCCTGCAAGATGCTTCCCTACAAATCTAAAGACTATTGGTATTGTCACATAAGACAAATATGTCAAACTGTATTTCATCCTGTAGGAACATGCGCTATGGGAGCTAAGAAGGAGAGTGGAGCTGTTGTGGATAGTAATCTTAAAGTTTTTGGTATTGAAAAATTAAGAGTTGTCGATGCAAGTATTTTCCCGACAATTACTAAGGGACATACTTGCATGCCTGTGGTAATGATAGCAGAAAAAATTTCTGATTTAATAAAGCTAGCTTATAGAGTTTAAAAAATTATATACAGAACTCAGAAAATTATAAATAAATTTTAAAAATTTACATAAAAAAACTTCTTATTTTATTTTTAATTGACGACTTTGTGCCAGTGATTTTCAAACACAAAACATTCACTATATAGTGTCTAAGGGCAAAATAGATTTCTAAGCCTTTTCAATTCCTATTTGTTTTATAGGTTTCAGTTTCTGAAAAAATATAATTACTGTTGTACGTAAATATACCCTAAAAAATAAATGTTAGTTTACTTTTTTACCGGCCACCCTAGAATTGACCATCATTAGCTGAGTCTGGCAAGGCTTTCGGGGTGTTCCACATTAGCCAGATTGCATTTTAAGCTGTATATAAGAATTTTAATTTTGTTTTCAAATAACACTTTTAAGAAGACAAAATTTGATTTTTTTGTCGAATGTGGTTTCGTGTAAATAAGTGCAGTACGACTCTGTTATTTTTAGCTCACAGGACATATGGTACATCTATAAATGACCGACCTGTAGGTCAACAAGATAACAATTGAAAACTGGTCTAATCATTGATTATTTTTATGGATCAATCAAATAACAAGTTTTTTGAATACCTAGTATAAAACAAGTATTTTCGAAATTTTTAAAGCTCTATTAATAAAACAGTAGTTTGTGTTTCGTTCCAGATAAAGGCATGAGAAAAAGTTTTTAAAATAATTTTATTATTCTGGATATAATTCAATAAAAATGACTACGTGTTTTAAAATATTTCTGCTCCTTTTTTTTACAATAAATATGAGTAAGGGAGAACAATCTTTGGAGGATTACAAAAAATTGATTAACGATGGTATTCAAAATGCTCAAAATTATCAGTTACAAAGTGATGCAAAAATGTACCAAGGAAGCGAAGATCTCGTAAAAGGTAAGAAAAAGTATTTATTAACAAAAAATTTATCATTAAATTCCACAATTTTTTAATGCTATTTTTATAAAAGCAAACTGGTATATTTTACAGCAAAACTCAATCGATTTACTTAAAATTAACACAAAAATATCGAAATAGTCGAATCAATGAAAATGTTTTAAATTTAAAATTTTTTAACACATTTAAAGATTTTATTAATTATATCTACGTTTCGAAAATAAAATATTATCATTAGTTTTAGGTATCGCCGATTGTAAATAGGTTTTTTATTATTATTATTATGATAAAATTATTTGAAATTTTTAACAGAAATTTTAATTTGAAATCCTAAATTTCGTTATCATAAACCGGACATTTTTTAAAATTTTATTCGAAATTTTTTTAATTTTTTTTAAATAGATTTAAACCAGAAGATAAAGTTGATTTATAAAATTAATCATTGAAAATTTAAAAGTCTTACAAGGAATAATTTCCAATAATACCAAATATACAGTGTGCCTTTTTTTTCTGGGAATATCAATAATCTACAATTGTTCATAATTTTTTGCTACTTATTCACAAGTTTGTACGTATTTTTCCCTCCGTCCAAATCATTACTTTTTGTTCTCCCTATATTCCATATAATGTTTTAAAAATTTTGTACCTGATTATGTATCAAAAAGAGCTTTTTATCAAGAATAATTTTTTTTTGTGAAATGTAAGATAAACTTTTTCTCCATTTATATAAAAATTTTTGGGACACACTGTATAAACCACAGTCCCAAAAGTACATTGAATATCGTGGTCCACCCTATATACAATCAGATTTAATTAAAAACCATTGCCTCGTTTTTTAATAGTCAAATAATTAATTTTAATCCAAATTAACGTGTTTTTTTTTTAATTTTGAAAACATTTAATTTTTTTAAATTATGTAATTTTCTACTTTATTTAGAACCATTATAACAAAATTAAAAATTAAGGGTAGGAGACGTTAATATTTATTTTAATTTATTTTTTAGAGTATGGAACATATGACTTTGTAATAATTGGAGGAGGTACAAGTGGTTCTGTGGTGGCAAGTCGACTTTCTGAGATGAATTATCAAGTTCTACTACTTGAAGCTGGATATTTTTCTAATAATACTTTTGAACAATTTTTAAGATTTTCTCATCCTTTTCACATGTATTCTGACTTAAATTGGGGATACAAAAGTGTTCCACAAAAAAATGGCTGTCTAGGTAAGTTTATTTTTGGATTATACAAAATATGAAAATAATATCTTTTATTATAAATACACTGTGATACATTTAAAATGGAAGCAGCCCTTGATAACTAGTATTTTTTTGAAATGATTCGACTGACATTTTTTGGGGACATAAGGGGGCAAAATGTCTCTAGTGTTGTACGAAATTTCAGACATTCACCATTTTCAAGGCCTGCTTTAATGATTTTTCAGTGCCGAAAATATCAAAATAATATTAGCAATTTTTTTTATAATAAATCTGGTAAAATTCGTTAAAATGTGTTCAATAATAAAAAAGTTCTAAGAATTTTGTTATTATTTCACCACATTACTCTAATAAATCAAAAGAATTTTGACATTTTATTTAATTTTTAAAATTTTATGTGATCGAAATTTTGTACTGTAAGCGATTTTTTTCTTTAGGTTTTATCAAGGAATCCTGTTTAGTGCCACGCGGTAAAGGCGTAGGAGGTAACACCCTAATAAACGACGCTGTCTACGCTAGAGGGCATGCACAAAACTTCAACCAATGGGCCAAAATAGCAAACGACCCAAGCTGGTCGTACCCTAAAGTACTACAATTTTTCAAAAAATCCGAAAGCTTCCGTAACACTAACCCCAAAGCAAATACGGTGCTGTCTTACCACGGGAAAGAAGGTGAACTCAATGTCCAACATAGAGTACCAGATTCCTTCCTCACAGATCCATTTTTGGAAGCAAATAAAGAATTGGGATACAATTCAACTGAACCTAACAGACCTAATACAATTGGCGCCTCAATTTTACAGTACTACTCTAAAAATGGACGTAGACAAGATTTTGGATCGGTATTCCTAAAACCTTATTTGGACAGATCAAATTTAAAAGTACTAACAGGAAGCTATGTAACTAATGTAGTAATCAACCCTAAAACTAAGCAAGCTCATAGCGTGGTTTTTACAAATTCTGGTAGTACTTATAGAGTAAAAGTTAACATTGAAATCATACTATCAGCAGGAGTAATTTCTAGCCCTCAAATTTTAATGTTGTCCGGTATAGGACCTAAGAAGCACTTAGAAGAACTTGGTATAGATCTCGTACAAGAATTAGAAGTTGGCAGTACCTTAAGAGATCAACCTTTTGTTGATCTGAAGTTCTCTTCCAACATTGCAGTACCTCAAGAGAGTTTAGACGACCAAATTAAAGACTTTTTGAAAGGTGAAGGGACACTTACAGCCCCAATGGTAAATCAAGGTTTAGGTTTTTATAAAATCAACAAACCCGTCGGTCCTTCTCCTAATGTGCAAGTATTGGCTGATGTTATTGATTACTCTGATATAGAAAAGAACCTTTTGGGTTACAAACCCGACATTTATGATTCTCTATGGGGTTCTAATAACACCCATCTATATTTTGTTGCAGAAAATCTTCTACCAAAATCTGTAGGTACTCTTAGATTAAAAAGTGCTAGTCCATATGACTACCCTTTGATAGATCTCGGGATACTTTCTGATCCGAATAACGAGGATATTGAGGTATTGTATCAGGCCATAGAGTTTATTTTTAAAATGAGCGAAACCCAAGCTTACCAGAACTTGGGATTAAAGTACCTGTCAAAACCACTACCACCATGTAAAAACTTTGAGTTTAAATCTAAGGAATACTGGTACTGTTTTATCAGGCAGGTCGGCCAAACTGCTTTCCACCCGGTGGGTACTTGTCCAATGGGTTCTAGCAAAGAAAGTGGCGCAGTGGTTGACTCTAACCTTAAAGTTTTTGGAATCAACGGTTTAAGAGTGATTGACGCCTCAGTGTTTCCCACTCAAGTTGCTGGATATCCTGATGTAGTTGCGCTTATGATTGCTGAGAAAGTTTCTGATATTATAAAATTTGAACATTTTAGTAAACTACCTGACGAAGAAGTGACAAGCAGTTAGATTTTTTGTATTTGATATTTTTATTCTTGAGTGTAATTAATTTTAATTTTCAATAAAATGGGCGGTAAGGTAAGATATTTCAAAAAGTAGATGACGTTTCGAAAAAAATAATATTTGATCCTAGCATACGCCGTTGTTCTTAATTGATATTTGTATTTTATTTTTTGTTTCTGATTAGTAAAGTATTAAAAAATATTTTTGTTTTACTTTCTATAGTTTAGATTCCAATTATATTCGTATTCGTAAATCTCTATATACAGTATGTCTCAGTAAGTTGGAACCATATGGGAAACTTTTTTATTATTCATTTTAGGAAAAAAGTTATTCTTTATAAAAAGTCGTGCATGGTCTAAAACCTAAAATGCAACCGTCAGATATAAAAAATTTTCAGTTGTATACGAGATTTGTCAAAAAATATGAATTTTGCTCAAGAGTAAAGTACCTTTATTTTTGAAATATGAAAAAAAGTTATTAAAAAACCGATTTTGAAGAAGATATTCCAACTTTAAGAAAATTTTCATTTTTAACATTTTTTGATACACCCCCGTAACTGCATCACATTATAATCAATAAACAGGAATTTTTGCAAAATATTTAGTGGGATAGAAGGAAAATCAAATTTTTTTTTTCCTTTTTCCTTATAAATGGAAGTCTGGTATGGGTTTGTAAGGTCCCTGTGAACATTCTTAAATTTTTCAATAAATTCAAAATTGTCAGTTACGGGGGTGTATCAAAAAATGTTAAAAATGAAAATTTTCTTACAGTTGGAATATCTTCTTCAAAATCGGTATGTTGACGTAAAATGTCATTATAAACAAGTTTTTTTAATAACTTCTTTTTCATACTTCAAAAATAAAGGTACTTTTCTCTTAAGCAAAATTCATATTTTTTGACAAACCTCGTATACGACTAAAAAAATTTGATATCTGATGATCGTATTTTACATTTTGGAACAGGCAGAACTTTTTATAAAGAATAACTTTTTTCCTAAAACTAATAATAAAAAAGTTTCCCACATGGTTCCAACTTACTGAGACATACTGTAGATAGGGTAATTCACAAATAAAGTAGATTTAATATTTTTCCGTTAATAATTTAAAATATACATGGCTGGAAATAGAGGTATAGCATACATAAATTAGAGATGACTTGACTACTTTGACAGGTATGATTTCAGAAATTTGACAATTAAGGCGCATTTGGAAATAAACCTTGACCTGTCTCAGAACTTTTGCAAGAGTCAATGCGCAACTGAAATAATTAAATATTAATTATACTTGTCGTAAATATTATTAATTCAAAATACAGAAAGAAATTCTCAATGCGCCCTCGTATAAAATATTTATAATATTGAAAAACTAACAATAAAGTAAATAATGAAAATTCTATTTAGCAAATACTTTTGTTTTTAGTTAAAAGTATGTTAACTACATAAGAATAATGAGTGAAAAAAAGTTTTCTATTGAAACACTTATGATAAGGGTAATGAGTTCGAAAAATTGTTAATTATCAGTATTTTCAGTTAAACGTCCTTAACGTGTATTTATTTATACTTCAGGTAATTTAATCTTACATAAATAACAGCCTAGTTTTGAACTATTTTATTTTTAAAATGATTTCAGTTGGAAAAAGATTGTTTTTATTTTTTGTGGTAAAAATCGTTTTTAGCGAATCACCTGAGGTTGAAAGGTTGGAAAATATTATCAAACTAGGTATTCAAAATGCCATTAAATATGAGTTACCAAGTGACGCAAGAATGTATGAACCAAAAGGAAAAAATGCATTAAAAGGTAAGTCGCAAAGGAACGCAAAGGAAAAGACACTTTACTCCAGTGTAAAAAAAAAAATTTTTAACACCTCCAACAAAAATCCACCAATTAGTAATAAAGAATATAATGTTTCAAATATATTGAGCGATCTTATATTTTTGAAACACCCACTAACAAAGCTAAAATAGCCATTAGATTAAAAATGAAAATTCAAAGGAGGTGAGAAGAAAAAGAATGATATTCCTCTACCTCCAAAAGTTCAATATTTGATTTTGCTTTAATGCACACAGTAGGAAAAGATAAATTAACGAAACTTACGTTGCTGCAACTTGAGGTACCAGGAATAGTTCGTTAGTACACTATATTTTATATACACACCAGTTTAAAACACACTAATTTGATAAAACTTAAACACCCACGCATAAGTATCCATTTTTTAAATAGTTTACACCGAATATTGCAAATAATTACAAACAGTTATTTAAATTCACATTAAAATATACTCGAAAAGTTAAAGCTACACATTTATAAGTAATATTAAAGTAGAAAAATGAAAAATTTACATACCATTTTCTAAAATTAAATCAAAAAACCGTAACAAGACAAACGACCTAACTAAAAAACGAATCATTATTGCTTCACTTCGAAATTGCAAAAATCTTCTATCTCTTCTGTCTATAGGCAACACTGTGAATAAGACAGAGATGCATTCATTTGGATTCCTAGATGACGTAACTTAAATCGGCCTGCTTTGATGCAATATCTAGCCAAGGATGATAAACTAGAGAGAAAGATGGGTCACTTCTATAAGAAGCAATGTAACTGTATTTTATGACATCACGAAATACTTATTAGTTATACCGGGTGCTAATTGTGTTGTTTGTGGCTGTAATGCACAGTACTCTGTTTATAAGAAGGCAGGGCTGGTGTGTAATTTCACATTAACTACAGAAAATAGTTAAAGTATAGTTAACTGCAAATACACCACAAGTTCATTTTTGTTTTGTTTACATTTTTACGTATGTTTGATGTTATGTACAGTAGTTCATGACGTCATTTACAGTCTGACAGATTGAGTTAAGTGGCTCATCCTTCTCTCTAGTTTATCATCCTTGATATCTAGCAGGTGTTCAGTGCCGGCTTAAGAGCAGAATGTTGTGTGTGCAAAAATGAGTTTCGACGCCCCTAGCGCTATAAAAATTTATCCAATTTAAGAGTTGTTTTGTAATTATTTCCTATTTCCCCAAAGTAGCCTTATTCGAGGATTTCATAAAATTTAGAGCCTGGTTTTTTCAGGAAATTAACTTTTTTTAACTTTCTTTAATTTTTTTAGAATACGGTACATTTGATTTCATTATTATTGGAGGAGGAACCAGTGGTACCGTAATTGCAAATCGCCTAACAGAAATTGAAGACTTGACTGTCTTAGTAGTGGAAGCTGGAAACTTTTCTGATAATGGATTTATACAATTTCCTAAATTCTATCCCCTCCATAGTTTCTCAGAGTATAGTTGGGGCTACAAAACTGTACCTCAAAGTACTGCCTGCTTAGGTAGATTTTTTAAAATGCGATTATTATTAAAATAAATTACTACCCTGTTCAAATTTCGTAGGTACCACAAACCAGGTCTGTATGATACATCGTGGCAAAGGTGTTGGCGGTACAAGTTTGATGAACGGTGCTATCTACAGCCGAGGACATCCAGAAAACTACAACCAATGGTCTAAAATAGTTAAAAACACAACTTGGTCGTACAAAAACGTCTTGAAATACTTCAAGAAGTCCGAAAAGTTTCATTGGACCAATAAGAAAGCACCTGTAGATCTAGACTCACATGGTACTGCAGGATTATTAGAGGTTCAGCAAAAAGTACCAAATTTTTTTCTTAACGATGTTTTTATTAAAGCTAATAAAAAACTAGGATTTGATATTACCGATTACAATAGCCCTAAACAAATTGGTACCTCTATCTTTCAACTTTACACCAAAAACGGTATCAGGGAAGACTTGGGTTCCATTTTTATAACTCCTTTCCTAAACAGACCCAACCTGAAAGTTTCTACAGAAAGTTTCGTTACCAAAATTGAATTTAATAAGTTAACAAAAACTGCAGAAAGTGTTATTTTTTCTAAAGGAGGAAGTACCTATAGAGCAAAAGCAAAAAAAGAGCTCATATTAGCAGCAGGAGCCATATCTAGTCCCCAAATACTTATGCTATCTGGTATTGGACCAAAAGAACATTTAGAAGATTTAGGAATACCGCTTATCGAAGATCTGGAAGTTGGATGTAAGCTTAAAGATCATCCAGCTAGCAGAGCTTTAATTTTTTCTTCCAACATAACAATTCCTACTCAAAGTTTAACTGAACAGGTAAAAGATTATTTAAAAGGGAAAGGGACTTTAACAGCATCGAGTATAGCTCAAGCTATAGGCTTCTATGAAATAAACAATAGCGATAAAGGAGTACCAAATTTAGAAATTATATCAGATTTAGCACAACCTACAGAAATAGAGAAAAAGTATTTTGGTTGGTCAGACATGATTTACAAATCTTACTGGGAAAAAACCAAAAATGCAGTAGCATTTTTGGTATGCAATTTAGCTCCTAAATCTTTTGGAACCATCAGATTAAAGTCCAATGATCCTTTTGAATTCCCTTTAATAGATTCAAGATTATTATCGGATACCAACAATGAAGATATAGATGTAATGTATCGAGGAATAAAACTGGTTTTTAAGTTGATACAAACAGAACCTTACAAAAAATTAAATTTGCAATATTTAAGTGACCCATTACCACCATGTAAACATCTAAAATTCAAGTCTAAAGGTTACTGGTACTGTTTTTTGAGGCAGATGACATTGACTGCGTACCATCCTGTTAGTACTTGTCCAATGGGTATCGATCGACAAAAAGGAGCTGTTGTTGATTCTAATTTAAAAGTTTTCGGTGTTAATGGATTAAGGATAGCTGATACAAGTGTTTTTCCAGCACCTGTTGCTGGGCATCCTAGTATACCTTGTTTGATGGTGGGGGAAAAAGTTGCTGATTTTGTTAAAATCGAGCATTTGAAGTATTGTCCCAATAATTGAAGAAGAGGTTATAAAATTGTTAAACGTAGAGTAAAAAATAAAGGATTAAACATTTCAGTAATAGATTTTATTATTTATATTTTACAATCTTTTAAACACCGAATTTTAAATTCTTAATTGGCTTTATGCTTGATGTAGATTTAGCTCGCTGGTATATAGCAAACACAGGATGGGTCAAAGGACGCTACCCTGCGGCACACCCGCTTTTATCTCTTTCAGGCCTGAGTATTTCTCTTCGTGCTTGATTCTAAACAATCTGTCGGATATACAGGGTGGTCCTTAAGTAATTGTACATAGAAGTATGGTAGATTCTTCACTTTAAAATATTACGATTTGACCCAACTTGCTCTAATAAAATGTTGCTAATAAGGAATATACAGGGTGTTAAAGGTTAAATTTTAAGATTTATTTTTTGCAATAACTTTAGCGTTTTTGGATATTTATACATAAAAATTTGGAATTGGGGGTTTCTGGGCACGAGAAATCAGAATCTGGTACCTACTTCGATGTAATTTGTAGAGGGCGCTAGTTATGCCACATTTGTGGCATAAATGTGCGATAAACTTTTTTGCTATTTAAGTTAGCGCTATTTTTGTAAAAGAATATTAAATACACGTTATTTTAATAGAAAAAAAGCATACTTGTTATTAACCTTAAAACTTAACGGTTTACGAGATAATCACATTTTAGGGATCAGCTGCATGATTATACTGGTAGGCAAAAAAAAATTATTTTCTGACTCTGGCACCATTCTTGCTGATTCTTATGTAAAATGACCTCCTGAATCCGAATATGACCTTAGTTTTCCCCCATCGCTCACCGTTATCGGGGGTGGCCCCCCACCTATTTTTATCGCTTTTCGATAATTTGGAGGGATGAAAAAAAAAACCTTTAACACCCTGTATATTCCTTATTAGCAACATTTTATTAGAGCAAGTTGGGTCAAATCTTAATATTTTAAAGTGAGGAATCTACCATACTTCTATGTACAATTACTTAAGGACCACCCTGTATATGAGGTTAGTATGTCAACGTATTGTTCTGGTAGCATTTTGTTTAGTTTGTATATCAAGCATTCGTGCCATACTTTGTCGAACACTTGTGCGACATCCAAAAAGAGTCGTTTTTCTTCTAAAGCACGTTCAATAATGTTTGTTATTCTATGCACTTGGTCTATTGTTGAGTGCTTTTGCCTGAACCCAAACTGAAAATCTGGGATTAAGTTACCATTTTCTATTAGCGGCCGCAGTCTTTTTAAAAGTAATTTCTCAAAAAGTTTTGAAACTATTGGCAGAAGAGAAATCGGTCTATAGGATTTGACATCATTAGGTTGTTTTCCAGGTTTTGGCAACATGATCACTTCTGCAACTTTCCAGCACGTAGGAACATGTTTCAATCTGAAGGCTGCATTAATAAGGTACATGAGTATAACTATGCCCTTCCTAGGCAATTGCTTCAGTATCTCGCGAGATATTTAGAAATAAAGAACCATTAATACTTTGTTCAGCGATGATAATGGGAGAATTATCGTCGAACTACTAATTTATAAGTTGAAACGACATGTTGTCTTGTAGGAGAGTAAGATTACTACTGATTAATTAAATGTTATACCGACCGCGTCCGTGAACTCGCGTGTAGTAACTGCCAAGCATGACGTAAAAGCCAGTTGCTTTTGAGAAGTTCTCGCTTTTGCATCAAATACATTTCCTAGAGGTATTTTCAGAATAAAATGACACCAAAGCGCCAAAAAAATTATAATATAAGAACATTGGAAAAATAAAACAAATTTTCTATCAACACGTTTTATTAATATTTACACAAAATGCTAATTTTTGTATATAAAATTTGAATACCTGTTATCAAAAATATCATAAAAATATTGCCGAATTAGTGCAACAAGATTACACTTTGTAGAGATCACTAGAAATTTTATTATTTATGCCTTGTGGTTATTTTTTTGCCAAAGGGAACGTTTTCATTTTTTTTTTAAATTTAAAGCACTTCGGAGATTGTTTTTAAATCTATTCGAGCAGTTTTTAGACACATTTAAATATATCATTAAAAAAAATCAATATAAAATATTTGTTTTCTCAATTTTTTACCGAACCATATTTTGCAGTGTTACAGATTTTCTCATTTAAAATATTTTATATTTTGTTGAATAAATATATCTAGGGTAAAAGATGTGTGCTAGCCATATTTTGAAGAGTATTTAATTTTCTACTGCTACAAGCTGGTTAATTGGCAGAAAATCGAAAGCGACACTAAAAATAAACTTCTCTGATGATGATATATTTGTAACGTTTCTGGGAATGATCTGCTTATTATGAAAATTTGAACTTCGTCATAACTGAAG
Source organism: Crepidodera aurea (assembly GCA_949320105.2). Lineage (NCBI taxonomy): Eukaryota > Metazoa > Arthropoda > Insecta > Coleoptera > Chrysomelidae > Crepidodera > Crepidodera aurea. Next base: position 15,747,552 of record OX439477.1, on the reverse strand, counting down.
TTTCAGAGGAAAATCCCAAAAAACAACAAAAATTACAAAGATAGGGAAAAAAGTTTAATTTAAATTCAGTTTTTTAAATAAAAAAGATTAAACTCTGTAATAACAGATACGAAACGTTTGTGTTTACAATATTTCGTGTGAATTAAATAAGTTCTATATCGGAGAAACATTTATACCATTTCAAATAAGACTTAATGAGCATCAATCGTACATTAAAAAAATTCCAAAAATTCAGAGATATTTTAAAATGCTTCGAATTTTTTTGCTTTATTTTTTAAACATGTTATCAATAAGATTTTGAATTATTGTGCCATTTTTTAGTTACTTTTTTCAATAAAAAAATATTTATTTCATACTACTCTAATTAGTTGAAACATTTTTTTTGCGACGTTGCCATTCCTCTACTTTTACTCGCTTTTTCGTCAGATCTGGGGAAAACGGTATTGTATTAAATACGTAAACAAAAATCATGCGCAGAGACGTTGTCTCATCCATCTACTTACCCGACTTGGTAAATAATATATCAATTAAGAAGAAAATCATTGATTTTTTATTTTAGATACACTCTGACAACGCAATTGACTCAATTATTTGCGCGCGTTACGGACAAAGGCACTTACTTTCCCAATTTTATTTTTTTTGCACACTTTTTTTTCAATGTGGCATAACCTTAATAAAATTGGGCATGATAAAATTTGAATAAGCTTAAAACCAAAATAACTTGTTTTAAACTAATTAATTTTTTGTAAACAAGGTTTCGAATATTTTTTATTTTTTTTAATATTTATCTTTTTTTCGACGGTGTAGATTCATTAAAATAAAAATGATTCACCCTGTAGCGGATCGATTGGACGAAGATATTCTATTGAACGGCCAGCTCGCTATTCCGATTTAAGCCACTTAGATTTTTCCTTTGACAGTATCTCTTGATCAAATATCTAATAGCGAAAGTTGTTTATAAAAAAAATTGATATATTTTTTTCAAAATATGCTTAACAATCATCTCTGATTAACCCATAATTATAATCCTAATATAATAATTAATAAAATAACTATGTACATTTTTTTTTAATAAAAATTTATTATATCACAATTTAAGCCTATATAGTACAAAATATAAATGGGAGAGTATTTCGAGATATTACAAAAACTGTGCGCTTAGATATTTTTTTTAGTATTTAAATAAAAAAATAAAATTATTATTATATTCCATAGGCGGGTATAGACAAAGAAAATATTTGATATTTAATTTTATGTCACTTAATTTATGAACACTCTTTAGAGTGTGGAAGGTGGTAGAGGACAAAAAAAATTTTCTTGTCCTATTTACAACTTCAAATTTATTTAGTAGTTCATAGTGGTTTGTTCTCTTAAATGTTCTTTTTTCTGGATATTAAAATCACCTTTTTATATTGAAATGATTTTAATTTGAAGTTTCTTTTTTTTATATTTAATTTAATTATTAAAAAAAAGTCGAAACGTCAAATTAAAAACATTTTAATATGAAAAAGTGGTTTATTTGAATTATTTCCCAACACCGTCTTTTGAGTATCCCTGAAGATGGAATAACGCCGAAACTAGTCGAAATATAATATAAAAATATTTTTTTTTTATTGGAAGGGATCAAAATTTTTTGAAAATATGTTGAATCTGTTTTACATTAATTATTTTCTTTGTCTACTAATAAATTGTAGTTCACCACTCAAACTAGCTAAATAAAAAAATAGCAAAACAAAATGGAGATCATAAATTTTTTTTCATTGGGACGTTGCAAAATTTTTAATTAAAATATATTTTCGAGCGACAAACTATGAATGTATGTAGTTATTTAAAAATCAGAAACAAACTATTCAATAACAATATTTAACAGCCAGTTTTTATTTTTAATTCAATTGTAAATATTTGCATTTTTTTGTTATTGGTGCAATTACTTTTATCTTTATTTTACAAACAATTTTTTATCCGGTGGTAATTAAATGTGAATTTATTTTTGATTTTATATAGAATCTGAAAATAATTCGTAGGAGGAAAAGTAGTACTTACTTACCTTAAATTAGAAACAAAATATACTTTTTTTCAAAAAAAAATATATAACACGTCGTTCTAATACATACAGCGTGTTCCATTGTGAAATGCGCTTACATTAAACGGAGGTAGATGCCACACAGGTGGTTCTAAATATTTATTGGAACTTGATAACAAAGATATCGGGTGTTTTATCCATTTTCCCAATTTCTTTAATTTATCTTAACTTACGAACTGCACTGTATTTATTTTTAATATCTGGTAGCGAAAAAATTAAGTCAACTGTCTAGAGTTTGTTGTTGTTTATTCAAGGTATTGAGAGCGCAGTACGATTAAACAGGTGGAAAAGAGACGATGCTAACATTAAAAAGCGCCCAAGAAGTGACATTTGACCTAAAGGAAAAAAAATGTACGTTAAACGAAAAAAATGTATGTTAAAGGAAAAAAATGTACGTTAAAGGAAAAAAATGTACGTAAAACGGAAATAAATGTATGTTAAAGGAAAAAAATGTACGTAAAACGGAAATAAATGTATGTTAAAGGAAAAAAATGTACGTAAAACGTAGAAAAATGTATTACGTTAAAGGAAAAAAAATGTATATTAAAGGAAAAAAATGTCCGTAAAACGGAAAAAAATGTACGTTAAAAGAAAAAAATGTACGTAAAACAAAAAAAATGTATGTTAAAGGAAAAACATGTATGTTAAAGGAAAAAATGTACGTAAAACGAAAAAAAATGTATTACGTTAAAGGAAAAAAAATGTACGTTAAAGGAAGACCAAGTAAATTAAAGGAAGAACATGTACGTTAAAAAAAATGTACGTTAAAGGAAGAAAATGTACGTTAAAGGAAGAAAATGTACGTTAAAGGAAGAATATGTACGTTAAAGGAAGAACATGTACGTTAAAAGAATTTACGATAAATGAAGAAAATGTACGTTAAAGAAAAACATGTAACGTAAAGGAAAAAAAATGTACGTTAAAAGAAAAAAATGTACGTTAAAGGAAAAAGACATATGTAAAACGTTAAACATTAGAGGCGTACATTAAACGTTAATAACTTGCAAAAATGTGACGTTCGAGACATTTTTTATTATTTAAAGCACTTTTTTGGCATTTAATTAAAACACTTTTTTGACATTTAATTTAAAGCACTTTTTCGACATTTAACGTTAAAGGCAAGTTTTTAACGTTGAAGTAACGTTCTTCGACGTTAGGCGTAAGTTAAACGTTAAACCGTGCAGTAAACGTCAAAAAACGTGCTCAGAGATATTTTTCAATGCTTACCCCATCTCTCTTACACCCATTCAACCATACATCCTCTCCCTCCAACACGTTTAAGTACCTATTAGATTCCAGAAAGCATGTAGGTGTGAAAAATAATTTTTGACACACAGTCATTCGTCAGATAAAAAAATTGACATACTTTAAAAGTATTTTTTTTTAAATTAAAGTGGTGAACTCAATTCCGATTTAACCTAAATCTATAAAAACAAAATTATCTACACTTCCAACTCCTCCATAGTTTTAGATAACCTATTATTGTCTATCCTCCTTCTCTGGCTCCGCCTTACGGCGTCAGCCCTTCTGTACGGCTCGCTCTTCAAACCCAGCAGGATGTCTTCCAAGGCTCCGTTGTAAACCTCGTCCTGTTGCAGCAACTTCTTCTCCTGTACCATTCTTGTTTTTGTCTTTAATTCATTTATCACAGCGTCCTGTACAATTTTTATCTTGTAAGAGATTGTTTTTTTTTGTTTCGGTTGGAGAGAATTTGGTTATTTGTTTTTTGTAAAAATTTTCGAATGTGCAATTTACAATGGCCACTAAAGAAAATTAGTTTTGTGTTGTGGTGTGCTAGAAAGCGCGGTGGTCGTACTTCGTCTTTTTGATTTAACAGTTGAGATTTTTTGATTACTATAGTAAAATCGCGATCGACACGGAGTAATAAATCAAAATTTTATGAGAGTTTTACAGCACGGGCGGCTCAAACAAAATCTGCGATTTTAAATAGCCGGTAGTTAAAAGGTGTGTTAAAATTAAGAATTTTGTCTGTGCCGCCCGGTTTTGTTGGACATAAACAGTAGTTCATTTAAAAAATAATAATTTTATTGTGCACTGACAGCAGACAAGCTCTACTAGTTTTGTTTCGTCATACATCCGTTATCCCGATGGCCAAAATCAACGAGTTAAAGTTCGAATTACTTCCTCAAGCCCCTCCGGTTTACTTTGTTTCCAAACATGGAAAAATGGTTTCGGTGGTGTTTTGGGCGATTCCAAATCCCCTGTATATTTGGAGACCCAAACTTTTTAGGCGACACCCTGTAGAGGCCTCTGTTTCCAACTTAGCGTAACTTAAGCTGGCAATGATGATGATGTGGTTAAAAGGAGGCTATGTAGAACGATAAAGATATTTTTTCACAATTTTTTTTTCACCAAATATAATTAAAAATACATTATTCGTAAGCAAAATCAAAATAAATGGCAAATGTTTATTTCCACTTGAAAAATTTCGAAAAAAAAACTCAAAATCCAATCAAAAAGATGAAGTTCAACCGAAGCATGATATACAGTGTGTTAATTTCTGAAAGTATGAGTTATACTGTGATAATAGATGGCATTTTTTTTCTAAATACGCGACACTAAGCGTTACACTAATCTTCGAGTATCTTTGCCAAAAAGTTTGGCAATTTTGGCGGCTGAAAAAATATGAAAAATAACAAAAGATTGTTTGTTTGATCAATGGCGACTATTCTCATGCCAAAAATACACAAATTTAGTCACAGTACGTTTCGGTTAATCGATCCTGTAAAATACTGTTAAGATAATGCGGTTAGTGCTAAATTAGTCAATTAGTAAGTTTAATTGTGTAACTGAATCTTTCAATGTTTAACAAACAAATAATTTCCATGTCGTTAATTTGTTAATTTAATTCAACGAACTGTTGCTTAGTGCAGGAGGTTATTTTTAATCAAAGTTAAACGTCCTTCGAATTCAAGTTGATAAGGACTTTTAAAAAATAACTGGCATGTTAATTTTACAAGTGACTTATATTAAAACATCGTAGTGTCTTCAGTTACAAAATATTGCCTACGCTAATAGATTTTGTATCTAATTATAAAAGTATATTGATTTAAAGTAGCCACCATAAGTAATTTTGGAATAAGAATGTGCGTGTTAAGTAGAAAAATTCTACAAAATTTCGATAATTATTGTTTATAAAATTTTCTTCCGTAAAATTCTTTTAGACATTATTTTTTCGATAAAAAATTCTGACAAATGTTCTTACAATTTCTTTTCGGCAAATATTCTTCAAGAAAGTTGTTTTCAACAACAAAAGTCTGACAAAATTTATACATTTTTTTACTATTCGTGTCAAAATTTAAGTTGCTTTTAAAATTTTGTGAGATACAAAAAAATTGCAAATAAATTGTCCATAAAAATATTATTGAAGAAACATAGTTAAAGTCAAAAAAAAATAAAAATTTAAAAAATGTAAAAAAAAAACTTTAAAAGCAACTTACATTTGACTCGAATACAAAAAATTGTTGAATGAATTGTAAAAAAAATTGTCCAGAAAAATTTAATTCATTTTTTTTGAAAATTTAATCGAAAAACATTAAAAAAGGAAATGGTAAAAAATGTGTTGGTTATAAATTTTGTTGAAAATTTTATTGAAGAATATTTGCAAAAAAAAAAAATTATAAAAACATTTGTCAGAATTTTTTATCGAAAAAAAAGCGTCTAAAAGAATTTTCTTCCATAAAAATATTGAAGAAAAAAGTTAAAAGTAAAAAAAATAAATAAAAATATTTAAAAAATGTAAAAAAAATATTAAAAGCAACTTAAATTTTGACTCAAATACAAAAAATTGTTGAATGAATTGTAAAAAAAAAAATTGTCCAGAAAAATTTAATTAATTTTTTTTGGAAAATTTAATCCAAAAACATTAAAAAAAGGAAATAGTAAAAAATGTGTTGAGTCGAAAATTTTGTTGAAGAATATTTGCCGAAAAAAATTCTTTTAGGCACTTTTTTTCGATAAAAAATTCTGACAAATGTTTTTACAATTTTTTTTCGACATTTTTTACTATTTCCTATTTTTAATGTTTTTCGATTAAATTTTCCAAAAAAATTAATTAAATTTTTCTGGACAATTTTTTTTACAATTCATTCAACAATTCTTTATATTCGAGTAATTTTTTAAATTTTTTTAATTTTATTTTTTTTACCTAACTATGTTTCTTCAATAATATTTTTATGGACAATTTGTTTGCAATTTTGCTGCAATTTTTTTGTATCTGACAAAATTTTATGGAAGAAAATTCTTTTAGACACTTTTTTTTCGATAAAAAATGCTGACAAATATTTTTCCAATTTTTTTTTCGGCAAATATTCTTTAACAAAATTTATTCTCAACACATTTTTTACTATTTTGGACCAGTGCTGAAGCCTTTGAAAATGGTAAAAAGTGAAAAAAATATGAAACCCATTGGAAAAGGAAGGGAATATAACAAAAATGAAAGGAAAAATAATTTACGGGCGATCTGAGGTCGGGAAGTGGAAGGGGGTGAATTTTTAAGGGTAAAAAACTATTTATTTCGATTTCCGGCAAAAACTAGAAGTCCTATGGAAAAAAGTTATATGGCAAAGTTGTAGGTAATAAAAAGATCTACAATTTTTGTATTTACACTTTTTCACATAACCATAACCATAAATTTTCGATTGAAACTTTTTTGATATTAAGTCAAAGGTGAAAAAATAAATATTTTAAATCAAAAAAATTACAGTGTGTTTGGGACAAAATCCGTAAGTTTTCACCAAATTTCGTGAAAAAAAATTTTTTTTTGTAAAAGATATAATAAAAATAATAAAAAACCAAAAACTTGGTTATTCGAATTTTTCACATAAATTTTGAGGTTATGTGAAAAAAGTATAAATACTAAAGTTGTAGATCTTTTTATTTCCTACAACTTTGCCATTTAACTTTTTTCCATAGGACCTGTATTTTTGCCGGAAATTGAGATAAACAGTTTTTTACCCTTAAAAACTCACCCCCTTCCACTTCGCGACCTCAGATCGCCCGTAAATTATTTTTCCTTTCATTTTTGTTATATTCTCTTCCTTTTCCAATGGATTTCATCCTATTATTTTTTTTGGTTTCAAAAATTATCGACCCTGGTCTATTTCCTTTTTTTAATGTTTGTCGATTAAATTTCCCAAAAAAAAAATAATTTATTTTTTCTGGACATTTTTTTTACAGTTCATTCAACAATTTTTTGTATTCGACACAAAATTTTAGTCGACAATTTTTTTCCACAAAATGATTCTTAACAATTTTTTATATCTGGCACTTTTTTTTCGCTAACAAATTCCAACAAATATTTTTAGGAAAAGGTTTTCCTAATTCTAAAAATTATCTTCGTGGTGACTACTTTTAAATAGGAATTTTAAAAATTTTCTCTACTTAGAAAAATTTATAAAAACCAGCCATTTCTTTTTAAATGTGTAGGTATATTTCTAAAAGATAAAATATAAAAATTTACAAGCACTGCAAAGCATATGAAACTAAGAAACAAACAAAAAATATTTCAATTTTTTCGTTTCGATGAATTTATTTTTTTAGCTAAGCGCAAACAAAGAAAAAATACAAACAGAAAACTAAAAAGCAAGCACTAAGCGATATAAAATAAGAACCCAACTATCAAAGTTACAAAAAAAGACCCCGAACCTGAGCAATAATAAATTAAATCCATAACGTACCTGCTGCTTTTTCTGATTTATTTTATTTCTTTTTTGCACATCTTCACTCGTTTTATTATTCGCATTCAGTGCTGCGAGTTCTAACCTCCTTCGTTGTTCGTTTTCTTGATCTGAAGTCTGAAAACAATTAGATCAAGTATACATTGGACAACTGACAGTTGACAAGGCAGCTGACAGTTGACAAACAGCCAAACAGCTGACAGTTGACAAGGCAGCTGACAGTAGACAAGACAGCTGACATTTGGCATTAGATCAAGTATACTTTGGACAAACCGATAAACAAAAGAACTAAAGAGCATACGCGAAAGTTTTTTTTTACCTTAAAGGCTTTAACAAATCGCACCAACAACGAAAAGAACGAATTAGCGTCGGTGGTTCTTGGAGATTCTGCGAAAAATTCTACACACTCTCTAAAGGCTTCTTGCGCCATCTTAGAGTCGCTCTTCAGTCTTCTAAGTTTGTCTTCGGCGTTTGCCAGGAAATCCCTGACGACTAGACTGTGACTCCCTCTACCGCGAATTTCAGCTTCTTTTCGAACAGCTTCCATACCTTTTTCCAGTTCGGTCACGTCCGTGTTGATGTTTTCTAGAGAAACTACAGGAAAAAAAAATGAAATATCAAAAAAGCCACTCTATTTTAAATTTTAACTCACCTACGGCCGCTTTCTCTATATAATGAAGCTCGGCATCGAAATTCAGCAGTTCGGGGAATTTCTGCCTGATCGTGGCAACAATGTAATGTAAAAGGCACAATCTTTTATCGGTAGATTTCGTATCTAAAAGAGTATCTAACGATTGAAGTTTAAATCCGTAAGCGGGGCCCCTTTTACTACTGTTTAAATAATTTCCAAACGCCAGGATTATTTCTAGTACGGATCTGAGTTTTTTTGAATTTTTCACAGAGTTCGATCCTGATATTATTGCGTGTACTTGCTGAAAACGAAGATACATTTATTAAAAATTGAAAATCTAGGTCAAACAGATGATTATATCAACTGACAGTTGACAAGACAGCTGAGAGTTGACAAGACATCTGACAAGGCCGCTGACATTTGATATTAATACTACAACTTATGAGTTTTTAAACAACTTACGGGTGTTACAAGATGGATATTATCAAAGAAATTGCCGATATAACTCATGATCGCTAATTTCGCAGATATCCTTTCGATTTTCGTTAATTGCAATAGGAATTTGTCTTCTTCCGTCAAAAGGTTGACATTCTTCTTTTCGTTAACGTATTCTCTGTACGCTTTAGTCTCTTGTTCGCTTGGTACCATTCTCTGAAGAAGTTCGACGTTTTCTAAAGAAAGTTGTTTCAAATCTAACATGTTTATAGCGTTGATTACTTTGTCCGGGGTCATTTCTAGTTTCCGCCTAGATATAGCTAAAAGAGAGGAAAAATTCTTATTATTTTTAGCAAATTATGTATTACAAACAATCCTTTTACCTATATTTCTTAACCTAGTGTGTTCTAGCAATGTGACATTCTCAGGTTTCTTTCCTCGTTTACTGGGGAAAGTTTGAAGTCCATCGGTTTCGTTAACCCCATTAGACACTAGATTTGTACTGCCAATTTTGAATCTGTCAAAAATTATACATTATATATACACAACAGCAACTTATCCAATTATCGTATTAAACAGTTGAATATGTCAAATTGTTAACACATGACAGGAGGGGGTTCTTGACACATGACAAGTGGCGTTGTTGACACATGACAAGTGGCGTTTGTTGACACATGACAAGTGGCGTTTGTTGACAATGACAAGTGGCGTTTGTTGACACATGACAAGTGGCGTTGTTGACACATGACAACTTACGTCGTTGAAGGATATAGCAAATACTAAGCATATTTAGGTTAACGTAATATATCATTTTTCTTTTCTTTTTTTGCAAAACTTATCACTTACATTTTTTTAGATAACGATATTTATTTTTTACAAAATTTTCAGACAACTTACCTCTCCTCAAAATCGTTAAAATCTATGCACCCATGCAACCTGTCGTCGTCCAACTCATTGAATATCGTCCCCCTGACTTGATTCGGTTTCAGCGCTATCCAGTTGACAGTTGGTAGCTTGTATTTCGTTTGTACTTTTCGTTTAATCGTCATCGCCCCATCCGGAGCCTGCATGAATCCAGCCGGAGGGGGTGGAATGTTTCCAGAAGGTCTCAGAGGAGGTGGAGGCGGACAAGGAGGTGGAGGCGGCGCAGCCGGTGCGACAGGGGGACAGGGTGGCGGACAAGGAGGTGGAGCGGGTACTATCGGGGCTTCTATAGGTTGTTTTGCTAAATCGGCAATGCCAGACACTAAAAAAAGAAGGAAATGTCGATATGGCATTTCTACAAGAAGTAATTATATCTTACTCGATGACCCTCTTGGTAAACTGTTCATATGTTCCAATTCGGCCATTTTAGATTCAAACATCGACTGTCTATTCCTCGATTCTTGTACTACTCTTCTCAAGGTTGATACTTCTTCATCAGCTTTCTTTTTCACTTCAACTAATTCATCTCTTTCTTGCCTAACTTGTATCAGTTCAGTTTCTAGACTAGCAATTTTTTCTAAAGCTCTGTGTTCGACATCCTGCAGCCTTTCGTGCATCTACAAAATTGTAAATTCGTGAAACAATTGATTTAACATTGTTAAATCTTAAAATACCTGAGCAACTTCATCTTCCAGCTCAGAAACTTTCTCCAATGCTGCTGTTTTAGTTTCGCTATCTTCCATCAAAGCTGCTACGTCGAAGACGTTGTCCAAATACGCTGATATCTGAACCTGCAGCTCCTCACTTTCAGTAAACCTTAATTTTTCTAGATAATTATCGAGACCTAAAGCTGTAAATTCGTATTGAAGGTGTACCCTAAAGTTCATATCTTCGACGGAATGCACTATAATATTTACAAATTGCATACACGCCACCTATAAATATAATAGGATATTATTATTCATACGTGGTAAAGTTTGCGAGTCTCAAAATGGATCCTTGTGGAACCCTCGATGAACTTACCATAAATTCGATATGAAAGACTTCGAAATTGAGAAAGTAATCCATGAGAGTTTGAAAACGGTGGGCTTCGTGGCAAACTTCTTTAAAGTTATCGAAGGCCGATAAAATAATTTCGTGACCTCCCTTGACTAGACATATGGCGGCTAAAAGTTCTAAAACTAGGGCTTTAGTACGTAGGCTTTTGTGGATAAGGCTTAATGATATGCAATTGATTGCTTCTCGATGCTGGATGACCATGTTGAATCCATACTAAAAAAAATGGAAATATTAAGGGTTAGTAGACATTTGTTAGTAACCAAAATGTTAAAACTTACCTTATTGTTCATAATAGCTCTCATACACATTATACAAACATGAATATCATCTTTGGAGTGTCCCATATTTAACTTAGCAACGTGCTTGGACCTCCTTCTAAGACTTGGACTGTCCTGCATGTCCAACGGAGCCCTGATGTAACCGTTGCTTTTTTCCAAATTGATTTGAGCATTATTTAAACTCCTATCTCCTGCTGTACCTAATTTTTCTTCTGATGATGATCGAGATTCTGCTATTCTTTGTTCGTGTCTCATCATTCCCAAACGAAAGCTGAGGTAATCTATTAGGACGTCAAGGCCGAGGTTTTCTTCGTTTAAAAATTCCCTAACCCATCTGGAAGCGTTTTATAATGATAGTAAACACTACTGACAGTTAATAAAAAAATAAATTATATAGTAAGCAAACGACAATTCGATTTCACAACCTAAGGCCGGTTTCTCCCTTTCGGCTTCGTCAGTTAGGCTTTTAAAGTTATTAAAACTTATGCTTCATTTATCAAAAATAATGTACCTAAATAAAAATAGACTGTTACTTAGGTAATTGTTTTACTTACTCTATATGATTTGTACGTAATGATATTTCTAAATCTCTAAGAACTTGCGTTGAAGTTGAATCCACAACCATTTTTCTTTTCTGAAACAAAAAGTTTTTTTTTTACTTTTTCATCACATGTAAGCATTGCCTTATACAGGGTGTCCCACGACGATTAAGGCAAGTAATATATCAGAATTGGGCAGTAGTAGAGAATTATAATTTTGGGGGTGTAAATTAGAGCAAATGTTGCTTTTCTTGTTATTGTGTTACCCAATGAGGTATTTGTTTTTGGTCATGTGACGTCGCATTCAAAATTATTAATGGGACAACCTGCCTTTCTGTGTTCCTCCCGATAAAACAATTCCAAGAAACTAGCACACTTGGGGGTCTAAAGTGATTAATTCAAGAGCTACAGGTACTTAAAGGATTGTAAGTTAAAAATCATCAATTTGAACATCTCCTTTAAGATTGTAAGTTTTTTTTGTGACAGTTAATTTGAATTTTTATTAAAAATTATAATATTGGTTTGTCTTAATCATTACGTACGAATGTAAGATTGCCGAAAATTACAGGGGATTCAATAATTAATTTTTTAACTTACAATCCTTTAAGTACCTGTAGCTCTTGAATTAATCACTTTAGACCCCAAGTGTGCTAGTTTGTTGGAATTGTTTTATCGGGAGGAACACAGACAGGCACAAATATACAGGTTGTCCCATTAATAATTTTGAATGCTACATCACGTGACCAAAAACCAATACCTCATTGGATAACACAATAACAAGAAAAGCAACATTTGCTCTAATTTACAACCCCAAAATTATAATTCTCTACTATATAATATACCTCGTAGGCGTAAAATTTTGAAGAATCTTTGTTAATATTCCATATATTTTTTTTGTTCTTTCATTATCCTCGTGCTATGCGTAGTCTTTGTATCTGTTTCCCAGTGCCACTTTGGGTACATCACTGTTAATTAGAACCTAACAGTGAATGATGAATGGTGTATGAAAATCAATTTCTAATTAATGAAAAATCAAAAAAGTTATTTTTGTTATAAATGGGATTCTAAGCCATTCATTAAAATTGTGATAAAAATAGTTCTCGTGTAAGTTCTCCTGGATAAATTCAACTCTATCCTGTAGAAATTGTTCTATTTGAAAACAAAATTATCTGTATGTTTTTTGGCGATAGCGTTTTATGTTGTTGTATCTATTGCAAACGGTGATTAATAATTTCCAGAACGCCATATTTCTTTCCCCAATGAATCATAAAAAAAGCAAACAATATATAATTATTTCAATATACCGGGTATCCCAAAAAAATAGTGTTAAATACAACACGATTTTTCCATAAAACTGACTGCATTTTCTAAAATACCAAAAAAAGCCGGGAGAAACTGTACTAAATTCAAATTTAAAAGAAAAATACAGGGTGTCCCATTTATAAAATATAACTTTGAGCTACCACCAAGTATTGAAACGCCTTGTATATTTAATAATTATTTTTAAATTTAGACCTTTAGTCCAATAAATTAACGCCAGAAAATCCCCAAACATGGGCATCAAGTCTGTCCGTCAAATTTTTTTTTTACTTTGCAGGTATAGTAGAACCCACCGCTTTATGAGAAAGAAAAAACAGCAAAGGATACCGCCAATAGAAGAAATGCTAATTGATCTGGACATTTTTGAGAACTTTAATGTCGAAAACACCGTACACTATCCATATACATAAAAATAAAATGATATTTTGGCTATTAGGACCACTGTGCAAAGATTCAATAACCAAATTAGCTGGAGATCGTTAGGGGTAATTTGCGTAAAATTTCTATATTGATTAACGTTCTTTAATATGAATTTACATTTTAATTTCTATAAAGCGGCGTTCAGACTTTACAAGTTACTTGAATTCAAGTAACTTGAAAGGAGTAACCTGAATTCAAGTGAACGTTCATACTATTTCAATATTTGATTCAAGTCATTTCAAGTTGACATTTTTATTTAAATGATTCCTGTTTCAAGTTACAAAAATTGTTGTAAGTTGTAAATCAGCTAATTGTGGATGGATTCCTAAAAATCAGAGAAAAAATTCTACACTTTATTTTACAAAAAAATACCTCAAATACCAATCCACGGAGGGTTCTAATTGTGAGGTTATTTTGTATAAAAATTACAACTTGAAATTTTTTCTCGTATTTTTAGTAATCCATCCACAATTAGCTTATTTACAACTTTTATTCCAGCAGGAATTACATCATTCAACGCCATTTTTCTAACTTGAAAAAGGAATCAAGTAAAAATGTCAACTTGAAATGACACTTCTAAACATTTGTACATATCGTTTGGGCATCTTTACATATATATTTTATAAAACTTTTTATTGATGAAATGGCATCAAAAAGGGGCCACGAGGTATTGCGCCTTCCGCCCTATTTTTGTGTATTTAACCCCACAGAATTAATTTGGGGACAAATTAAAAAAGAATAAGGCGTTATTTTTTATATATAATTTGGTAAAAGAAGAAATTAACAAAAGTTCAGCTGATGATTGGCAGACAAAAATCAAACATGTTATCAAAGAAGAAAATTCTTATATAACGAGTCCGACCAAATTGATTATCAATGTTGATGACAGTGAATGCAATGGTGAGGGTTGAGATAGGGTAGGTAAGCTTAATTAATTTATAATATTTATGACTTTATTCACCGTGTTTTTAATTTTAGAATTAAAATTTGAGACAAAAATTTTAATTAGCAACGTTTGTGAATCTCACAAGAGATCAGAAAATGAACCTATGGGCGAGGTGGAGTGGTCAACCTCTATTGAAATCTAATATGCGTTATAGAAATTAAAATGTAAATTCATATTAAAGAAAGTTAATCAATATAGAAATTTTACGCAAATTACCCCTAACGATCTCCAGCTAAGTTGGTTATTGAATCTTTGCACAGTGGTCCTAATAGCCAAAATATTATTTTATTTTTATGTATATGGACAGTGTACGGCGTTTTCGACATTAAAGAACTCAAAAATGTCCAGATCAATTAGCATTCATTCTATTGGCGGTATCCTTTGCTGTTTTTATAGCGTTTTTTCTTTCTCATAAAGCGGTGGGTTCTACTATACATTTCGACGATATCTGCCGAAATATGACCCTTAGAGCATTTTTGTTTAGACAAAAAATGAAGAGCAGTTCATTACCTACAAAAGTTGTCTCTATGATTTTTTTCGCTATACAAGGGGACAAGCTAAGCTTTCTAATGATGTGCGTTGAAAACCGATATGGACCTTGATTATCTATTAATTCTCGATAGACACGAGTATTTTCGAAAACTCCGGAAATCAAAAAAAAACGCCCTAAAAAAACATGTTGTTTATGAAAATACACAAAAATAATTTATTGAATATTTCTGAATATATTTAACACCTTGCAAAGCCCCATTATCCAAAAGGATTCGGTGAAATTAGTCTTGATAAAAAAAATATGAATAAATTTATGGGAGGGTCAAAATATCGAGCAAGTTCCTTCTTTCATCTGAACTTTGAATCATGAAAAAATATTAATTTTTACGTGATTTATAGAAAAATTTGTAATCCGCTTGGGAGTGTCATTCCTTTAGAGCGTGCTCTCTAAATGCAGGGCAGGAGCTAAAAATGGGGGTGCGTTTTGGAGCCGGTTATGTCCAAAAGTATCATATTTTTGACAAAAATGATGAGGATCATTTTTGTAGGTAATGAACTGATCTTCATTTTCGTCCAAACAAAGTGTCATATTTTCGGACATATCAGCGAAAATAGGCGAAAAAAAAACACATTTTTGAGACCAATGGGCCATTGGGCCATCGGGAGTGAATGTACCCATGAATACCTGCAAATTAAAAAAAAAATGGTGCCGGACGTTTATTGGACTACTTCTCGTAACTAATATTACGGAGATAACGAAGGTTTGGAACACCCGTTACGTATTTTACATGTTCTCATGTTACGAAAACAGCGATATTTAATTTGATAGCAACTTTTTTCATTCTGTAATAAATAATAACACTAAAGCGAAGAGGCAGTTATAATAAAAATCGTTCGTTAATGAAAAATAAACATTCATTTTTATTATCGTACGTATCAGCAACAGTTAAAGTCAATGATCGAATTGAATTTTATTTATAACTATTATAGCGTGAATTTAAGCTGTAGAGTAGGTTTTTTCATTTATGAAATAAATAATTTGATTTTAAAATCGGCAAACAACTCAAGGTAATATTGAAATTGTTTATTCTAGATCTAGATTATATGAAAAAAACAGAATGCGATATACAATGATGAGTAAACACTTCCGATAAAGGTAACAAATATGGCCTGACTGTCTACAAGATTATAATAAAGATTATTTTACTCATAAGCATTGGTGTCATATTTTCAAAGCGAAATTATGATGGATCAAACAATATTGAAAATCAAGTCAAAGAGTTTTTATTAAACAGTTTGAGTTCCTCATGATCTAAAAAAATTACAAAATTTCTATTTAAATAAATAAGACCCATCCACATTTACTGGCACTATTTTCACAAATTGTATTTAAATTATTGAACCAATTTTCCGAGTTTTGTTCCCAGTCCGGCCCTGTCAGATATGCTATTAATTAATACCTTTATTCGGATCTCACTAAATATAACTTTAATTGTGTCCATATCACATCACGCAACTGCATTTGTACAATTATACGAAACCCATTATTAGAATCTGTTTACTTCACGCTGTCTATCTCCCATTTTTAATTTTTTTATTTTTTTCAAAATGATTATTCAAAAAGAGTCACAAATCGACATCCGGAACACCTGTAATGGACGGCCATCACGGAAACAGTGGGAATTAAAACGTACATGGAAGAGTTTTGAATGGTTCATTGGTTATTTTCAGTAGAGAGGTCGTTGTGACCAACATATATGTACAAAATTGTTTTTTAGAGTAGACAGTGGCATACTAATTCGAATCACACAAATTATTTCTCTGCCAGCCACTTAAGTTTTGATTTTTTTAGTTAACTATGAAACAAAATGACTACCTATAAATTCGTAAATCAACACACTGATACACTTTTACTCCCTTGGGAATAAACAAGCCACTTTGGTCTCCGTTTTGCAAGGAATCTATTTTAGTCCCTAAGTACAAAAAATAAAACACAAACTTTTTATATTTTCCTTCTGTCACTCAGCAAGACGTTACTTTCATTTATTTCATCCCCTTTTTAAATAAATATTCTTTCAAAATCTTGGTTTTGTTTTGAACTTAGACGAGATGTCGGCGTATGTCGCCCCCTCATATGCCTTGTTAAACTGAGATCAATCAACCATACCACAGGGGTCTAACAATAAGTTGTGTGTAAACCCCGACCGTGACATTGTCGCCGTCAGTCTCGTATATAATTTTGACAAGCTGTCTGAAGTAGGTACGAAGTTTTTATACGTTTACACAAGAAATGTATTGAGATATTTCACGTTTATAGTGGAGTGAAATTAGAATTTTATATGGATGTAAGAGCTAAGTCAATTTTTTTTAATATTTTCGATTTTATACATAAAGAGAAGGTTGTAAAAAAAATTTCAATAAATTTGGGTTGGAGCTTCGCGAGATATGTGCCAAAAACGGCATTTTTGGTATTTTTCGAGTGGATTGCTGCACTATTTTTTAAATATCTCCGGCTCTAAGAGTCGTGGATAAATAAAAAAAATTAAAATGACCGTGATGAAGCAGAGTATCGATCCGTATAGTAGGGGTTTTTTAAAAATGCATCCTAACCTCAAAAAACGAATTCGCGCATATTATTTTTTTTACTGAATTTGCAATAAATAACCAAAGAATCCAAGAATTTTCTTAAAAATTGGAGAAAATATGTATTTTTATGTGGGGAAGACATGGTAAAAATTAAAAAAAAATGTATTTGGCCAGCCAAAATCGGCATTTTTCGAAAAAAAACAATTGAATTGGTCGCCATTTTTTGAAAAAAAATAGTCGAGAAAAATTTTTTATCTTAAAAAGAAGGATTTTGTGTGTACTTTTGTCTAAGAAAATCCAATATTTTATTTCTTTATTTAAAGTGCCCAATTTAGGGAATATTAAAAAAAAATTCGATTTTCATTTTTTATATTGATTTATATTGATTTGTTCCCTCACAAAAATCTTTCTTTAGAACCTGAAATATTTTTTATTTTTTTAAACATTTTTTGGACTGGATACAGTTTTTCTAAGAGGATCAAGCATAAATATCGCGATAAAAAATTGGAAAAAATGAAAATCGAATTTTTATTTTTTTATTATTCCCTAAATTGGGCACTTTACATAAAGAAATTAAATGTTGTATTTTCTTAGACAAAAATACACACAAAATCCTTCTTTTTAAGATAAAAAATTTTTCTCTACTATTGTTTTTCCAAAAATGGCGGCCAATTCAATTTTTTTTCGAAAAATGCCGATTTTGGCGGGCCAAATACATTTTTTTTTAATTTTTACCATGTCTTCCCCACATAAAAATACATATTTTCTCCAATTTTTAAGAAAATTCGAGGATTCTTTGGTTATTTATTGCCAATTCAGTAAAAAAATAATGTGCGCGAATTCGTTTTTTGAGGTTTAAAAAAACCCTCTATACGGATCGATACTTTACTTCATCACGGTCATTATAATTGTTTTTTCACGACTTTTAGAGCCGGAGATATTTAAAAAATACCATATATTGGCACATATCTCGCGAAGCTCCAGCTCAAATTTATTGAAATTTTTTTTACAAGCTTCTCTTTATGTATAAAATAGAAAAAAATTAAAAAAATTTGACTTAGCTCTTACATCCATTCTCAGAATATTTTCGTCTAATTTCACCCCACTATTAATTATTTGGAAATGTTTTAGTGACAAAAACAGTTGCATTAAGACAAAAAACACTAACGCGAGGAATAATAATTTAATTTTGTTCATACTGACCAACCCATCTTTAAAACGATCTCCTTTCTTCAAAGGCGAATTTAAATAAATCATAATAATCTTAATTTTAATTTTTTTCACCAAATAAGTAACAGATAACACATAATTTCCAGTAGGTTACCAAAAAGTCATAATAATAATAAAAATCTGAGTGCTTTGACCGAACATTAAATGTATCACTTGTAAAATCTCAGTGCTTTGACATGTTCGGTCTCTGTATCACTTGTGTAAACGTAGCCGTCGTTAGGACTTATGCGCTTTCACGTAGCCCAAGCGTGTAAACACGTGGAGTAGGCATTGTTGAGGGATACAGCCTGTGCAATTGAAATAATAATAAACAACCCTTTAGATGAAAAATCAAAATGTTCAATTATAAGAAAAAACTAAAATATTATAATGATTATATGGGATGGGTTTGATGTTAAGAAAGGTTAAGATGACATTTGGATTAGGAAGTTTGTTTGTTTAAAGGGAAAAATTGTGTGGAGTTGACTTTAAAAAATTTGACAGTTTTGTTTGATTTAGATTGAAAAAATGTCAATGTTACAATTCAAAAATAAACAAAACTAAAATTTAAAATTTTATAATTATTAAATACATTATAATATATAATGTAGACTTTTAGTTTCTAAGATTAATATCATAATGTTTGTAAAAAAAAAAAATATTTTCTTACCCTATGACTCCTGGATGCCTTAGGATCAAGGTATGTTCGTAGTTTATTTAAATAATAGGAAGGAGGGTCCTTGGCCTGAACCATTTCCTGAAAAAAAAATATTGTTAAAAAACTTACTAAACAAATTGTTGGAATCGCAAACGTAATTGTTGGGACAAATGGGAAAATGTACTTGGTTTGCCCTATATGTTACATAATTATAAATAGTTGTTAATAGGGCGTTTTATGAGTAATGGGCTATAGATTAACTGAAAAATTACATTTAATTACAAAAATTGTGCTTCCTTGTAAATTATTTGACACTGTTTAATATTTCTTTTTCAAATTTGGCTGGAGCTTTAAGTACTCTATAAAATATTAAAATATAAAAAAAAGAGTTTCTATTACCAAAGACGTGCGGTAGGGGCATAGGAAGAGTTTAACATCTCTAAATTCTACGCCACTGTAGTATTATTTTTATATTTTATAAGATATTTGCGCTTGAAATACGGCTGCTCTTAAGATATATTTAAAAAAGTAATGGGGGAATAAATAAAATTAATTTTATCAACAAAATTCGTAGTAAACATGTAAACCAAAACATTACAAATGCCATAAGGCGGAAACTTTTAAAATCATCGCGTAAACAATAAATAGCAAAATAGGACAATCTAATCACATATACCGAGTAACCAATATCTCAAATCGTGACCTTAGAGGAAACAACATTATATTTGAGTTACACTTAACTTTATGACCTTTGGTAAATAACAGTAATGTTGGATCATCACCTTTTTTATTACCTATTTACCTAATAGACTACTAATTTTGGTATTATGTTTTGTTAGAGTAGTAAAAATGAAATATTTTGTAATTTTATTTGTAGGCTAGTATTCCAAATGCTTTTTACATTTTTTTTAAGTAATAAAGGTCACACTAAGTCAAATTAATCAAATCCACACCTAAAATCTGACCAAAGAAAGATGAATAGTAAAGAAGAGACAGTTGCTCCTAAATATTATCGGGGGTAATACCACTAGAGCTCAGATTTGGCCAGATATTAAATTGCATATACAGGGTGTCCCACGACGTACTGTACACAGTCCAACCATAAGTACTATGCACCGAGGCCATTTCATATCTGGTATTAAAAAATGGCTTGTTGCGTTTTTGACGGATATACAGGGTGATATTTGAAAATATGGGAATTATTCTACGTTAAGTATATCTAAAAGTAAAAATCTCAGACCAATAAAATTTGGCACACTGAGTGTGCTCCCTGAGCTCAATAAAATAGGTTTTAAAAAATTTTAATTTCAGGTCCGGACTTAGTTTTTTATTGGTTTTTTGAAAACAACACCCTGTAAGGCAGACCAGACAATTTTTATTTTTCTCACTTTAAAGCTTAAGGATGATACTAAGCAACAGTTAAAAAAAATTGAATGCGCAACTTTTTGTTTTCTGCAGAAAAAAATAAAAGTTTGAAAAATAGTATAATTTTAATGTATTCACATTCTTCTTATGACTGATGCGGCACTACATTGATAGCACATCATCATTTTTCAACAAAAATCATAAGGACAGTTCATTTTACTCGATATAAAGTATGATTCAATCAACCATTGAAATTCCAGGGCCGTATTTATTTTTTGCAGCCTCTGTACCAGTTGGGGGTGATATGGATGGAGGAGATCTTTCTTTAACGTCCTGAAAACTGTGGAAATATTCAAAATACTGGATATTCGCCGGGTACTTAGCTTCTCATTTTGATTTACCATTTCCAAAATACCCTCTTTTTGGTCTTCTGTCAGTCGCTCACCACGTTCTTTCACAAACTGTCAAAATGGACGTCAAAGCGAATTCAAAGCCTAGTATTTGCACAATAATCAAAAGTAATAGTTTTTTCTTTGACGTTGCAGAAAGAAAATTTGTACAACTCGCTTACAGGGTGTTGCTATTACAGGATCAATAAAAACTTTAAAAAAATTAATACGGCCCTGGAATTTCAATAGTTGATTGATTAATATATCGAGTAAAAGGAACTGTCCTTATGATTTTTGTTCAAAAATGATGATGTGCTATCAATGTAGTGCCGCATCAGTCATAAGAAGAATGTGAATCCAATAAAATTATACTATTTTTTAAAGTTTTATTTTTTTCTTCAGAAAACAAAAAGTTGCGCATTCATTTTTTTTTTGTTGTTGCTCCTTAATCTTTAAAGTGAGAAAAATAAAAATTGTCTGATCTGGCTTACAGGGTGTTGTTTTCAAAAAACAAATAAAAATCTAAAAAAAACTAAGTCCGGACCTGAAATTAAAATTTTTCTAAAACCTATTTTATTGATCTCAGGGAGCACACTCAGTATCCCAAATTTGATTGGTCTGAGATTTTTACTTTTAGATATACTTAACGTAGAATAATTCACATATTTTCAAATATCACCCTGTATATCCGTCAAAAACGCAACAGGCAATTTTTTAATACCAGATATGAAATGGCCTCGGTCCATAGTACTTATGGTTGGACTGTGTACAGTACGTCGTGGGACACCCTGTATGAAAGTAAATACGAGAAATCAAACGTATAAAAAATATCCTGCCCAAAATCTGAGCTCGAGCTGGTATTTGGTAAGACGATTCCATGACGTGACACATAAATAAATAAAAAACACAACGTTAACCGGGCAACGTGGTATTATCGATTTTTTATCCAGTTATATTTTCTCTTCCTTCCTCATAGGCTAAATATCCGATAGCAAACTACAATTTTTGAATTTTCATGACATTTTTTACATATGAATGGAATTGTCGAAATTATTTACTATTAGAAACCCTGTCAATGGCGTAAACAATATTTTTCACATTATCCAATCATTGGTCAAAATTTTGGATTTTTGTTTTAAAAATTTCGATCTTTGTTACGTCATAACTCTAAAACTAACATCTGTATATCTTCAATCTTTTGAAGGATTGGTAAGAAAGGATGTAGAAATGTATTGTCGAAGACCGTTAGATAAAGTCTTCATTGGTTTTGGCGGAAGAGGGCGACAAATTTAAATTTTGGAAACTTTGAAAAATATATCTTTTTTATATTTTCTTGAAAACTATTATTTGAAAAAATTAGATTGATGAGATTATTATTATGAGAAGTACATTCGAGCAGATATTGAGAAATTTTTTTTACATTCTCTAAAAGAGAAATAACATACAGATATTCTGAAACACTGAAGGGATTTAGTGTTAAAATAGAGTTTCCCTTATTTAATTTCAAGTATTTATCAACACGTCCTCGTATTCATAACATTTTTTTAAATATAGAACCACGATTATTTTATCATTGACCGTTAATGAATTATCATAAAACAGAATATTATCAATAAAAATTTCATTCAAAAAATAATCTCCCACAATTACAATTAGGTAAATATATTAAAAAATATACGAAAATACAGTGTGACTCATTACTCTGGTTACTGACGTGTGACTAATTAAAATCGTTATATCATCATTTTGACGGTCAAGTATAGTTATATCAGTTTGATGTTATATACCTACAGGGCGTTTCTAAATGACGCTTACAACTTTTAAATCAATTTATTGATTCGTTTAAGAGTTTATTTTTCTTAATTTAAACACTGTGTTTAGAAAAGTTGGTAATAATTCCTAATATCATTTTATCCAGTTTTGCCAGATGTATCTTCAGGTAAATGTTTTAACCGTCAATTAGAAACACCCTGTATAAAACATACGATAAGGCGTATATAGTCGACCTCAACACGTGATCAAAGTAAAATGCCGAAATTAAAAAAAAGTTAATCCTTCTGCTATTGGTCGGATGCAGCCTTTGGACAGTTGATTATTACAGTATTCCACATAGCACAAACAAAAGTGATTGTCCATATGTTTGAATTGATTTTAAAATGGGGCCAACATGGCTATACTGTACTTTGTTGGCCGCCATACTTCTGCATATTCAACACTATTAAAATGATTTGGGAACAATTAAAACAAAGAGTACGTCGCAAAATGCATGGTCTTAATTTGATAAGAAGTTAATTCACCTAATAAAATCCTGAATTCATTCAAATTGAGTTGAATACTGACAGACTCTCCGAGGGATTAATTTATTTTTAAATTTCGGCATTTTACTTTAGACGTAAAGTGTTGGGGTCGACCATAATCGCCAAAAAACCTGATTTTAATCGTGCTTTGAGGTTGAATCATCTAGCCGGTGGTCAAACGATATGATTAATAGAAATTTTATAAAATTGCCAATTGAGAAAATAATTATAATTTTATTTACTAAAAAAATAATTATTTCAATGCTAAAACCCGCGTTCCAACTATTACGAACAATTTTATAGATTTTTTATTCGAGTCAATAAAAAAGTATGTCAAACGCATGGCCACCTCGACGTGAAACGGTTAAATTGAGTCATCCGTCCACTTGGGTAAATCCGAGACAAACTCACTTTTTTTTACGGTACACTCTCGCTTTCAAGTTGTGTAATATATACAGGGTGGGCCAAACTTCTGACATCGGAGGTTTACGTCGTTGTGGTAAGAGATATTTGTGTGTGCTAGTACAGTTACTGGGTGCACATTTTGAAAATAGTTTCGATTATACAGGGTGTTCCAAAAACTCGTGGCAGCACAAACTTACATTTTTTTAAATGGAACATACTATATTTTATTCAAGAATCGAAAAGATCTCACCGATAGCGTCAAAAAAATATAGCATGTTAGTATATTATATGGGTGTTTCAAAAAGATATGGCCAATTATTAGCAAAAATGACCCCATCTTTAAAACAGTAAATCAAAATAAATCAACAGGTTTTTGTATTCAAATGTCATTCCCAAATCGTTGGCTTGCTCACTATTAATTACTTTTTTATCTATGGCTTCTTTAATACAGGGTGAAACTCAAATCAAGCAATATCTCAAAATTTTTAAATGGATCACCCTAAGTCTTTTTACAATTTGTTAGTACAATTAATAACGATATAGTACATTAAGGGTATAAGTTAATGGAAACCTACAAATATTTTATGATAACGAAAAAATCATGTATTTTCTAGCTCACACAAAATTTGTTTTATCTCTTACCACAACGACGTAATCCTCCGATGTCAGAACTTTGGCCCACCCTGTATAAAGATTAGATCATTCCTACAGGCATGATAATTTGAGGAAATGCGGTTTTGGGAATAATCACTGAAATTTTTTGTTTTTATCAACTTTTGCGGCTGAAACAAGGTTTATACATAAATTTTTATTTTCCTGATAAATATTCGTTTATGAGCCATATTATTTAATTATTCAAACTAGTTTGATCAAAATATTTGATATTTCATACTTTAAAATTTTATAGTTTGATTTGATTTGATTCAGAGCATTGCTAGTCTTGATTTGAAATCAAATAAAATTCTTAAAATCAAATCAAACAAAAATAATTCTCAATGTACAGGGTGGCCAAATAAGAATGCGAAGTACTGTATCTGGGAAACTATCCATCGTAGGGGCTTGCGGAAAAAAAATTTATTACTAAAACGGCCAAGATAAAAACCTGGAAAATATTTTCAAGTTTCTGAAATGACCGCTAGGGGGCGTAACTGCAATCTTGAATCTAAGAGAGTTATGTTTCTGTGAATTCCGCTATATTAACCTAACAAACAAATACCTGATCTTTAACGTAGAAGATAATCTGAACCTTTTTTGTTTGACAATTTTTGCTGTATCTCTAAAAATAAAGTGGTGGGGGGTATTCAAAAGTTTCAGTAAAAAACACCCTGTATATTCGAAACGGCTGAGCCGATTTTAACAAACTTGGGCTAGTTGAAAAGAGCTATTCTTGGGCTACAAATGCTATAATATTTGAAGTTTTGTTAGTTTCAGATGTCGCCGCTAGAGGACTTTTTTCGACATTTCGACAAAAATGGTTAATTTTCTCAAAAAAATTAAATGCATTGGTATGATTTCTTTTTCATGAAAAAGTAGCTAAATGATGCCTAAACAAGCTCCCGAAAACCGCATCTCGATATCTTGTTCCTAACCTAAAATTTAGGCCAGAGAAAATTTTATACGGAAATCCCTTAAATTTTTATTTTTTAAACTAATTAATTCCTTTTATTATGTAAGTTGTGGCCCTAAAAAGGACCGATTTAAAGAAAAAGGTTTGTAGTGCCCCCGTAAATGCTGATCATTACGCTCTAGGCATTGCTGAAGCCTCTCATGGATAGACAAACCTGCAGCTTCAATTTCGGCTCTCGGTATGTTACGTAATGCATTACGAATCCGGTTTTTCATATCTCTCTGGTCGTAGGTTGAGTCTGAAAATCAAAACACGTTAAGGCTGGTGATCGCGCAGGCCATGGAAACAGACTTCCTCTTCCAATCCAACGCTGTTATAATACTGCATTAATATGCTCTCGCACAATAATAGCATAATGTGCTGGGCAACCATTCAACTGCAAAAGCAAGTTTTGACGTGTTTCCAGTGTCACATCTGCAATAACAACGATAATTTATTGGCCAAAAAGTCAAGAAAGATATTGCCGCTTAGGGATTGCTCGAAAAAATATGGCCCAATAATTCTGCCTCCCAGTATGCCACACCACACATTTAAACTCCAACGTCTTTGGTGCTGAACTTCACGCAATCAATGCAGATTTTCTGTTGACCAATAATGCATATTGTGCAGATTTTAAAGGTGGCTTCATCGGTCCAAACAATTTGAAATAAAAATCCTTCATTATTGTGCGAGAGCATATTAATGCAGTATTACAACAGCGTTGGATTAGAAGAGGAAGTTTGTTTCCATGGCCTGCGCGATCACCAGACTTAACTTGTCTTGATTTTCAGACTCAACCTACGACCAGAGAGATATGAAAAACCGGATTCGTAATGCATTACGTAACATACCGAGAGCCGAAATTGAAGCTGCAGTTTTGTCTATCCATGAGAAGCTTCAGCAATGCATAGAGCGTGATGATCAGCATTTAGAGCATTTGCGTGGGCACTAAAAACCTTTCCTTTTTATATCGGTCCTTTTTAGGGCCACGACTTACATAATAAAAGGAATTAATTAGTTTAAAAAATAAAAATTTAAGGGATTTCCGTATAAAATTTTCTTTGGCCTAATTTTTAGGTTAGGACCAAGATATCGAGATGCGGTTTTCGGGAGCTTGTTTAGGCATCATTTAGCTACTTTTTCATGAAAAAGAAATCATACCAATGCATTTAATTTTTTTGAGAAAATTAACCATTTCTGTCGAAATGTCGAAAAAGGTCCTCTGGCGGCGACATCTGAAACTAACAAAACTTCAAATAATATAGCATTTGTAGCACAAGAATAGCTCTTTTCAACTAACCCAAATTTGTTAAAATCGGCTCAGCCGTTTCGAATATACAGGGTGTTTTTTACTGAAACTTTTAAATACCCTCCACCACTTTATTTTTAGAGATACTGCAAAAATTGTCAAACAAAAAAGGTTCAGATTATCCTCTACTTTAAAGATCAGGTATTTTTTTGTTAGGTTAATATAGCGGAATTCACAGAAACATAACTTTCTTAGATTCAAGATTGCAGTTACGCCCCCTATCGGTCATTTCAGAAACTTAAAAATATTGTCCAGGTTTTTATCTTGGCCGTTTTAGTAATAACTTTTTTTTCCGCAAGCCTCTACGATGGATAGTTTCCCAGATACAGTACCTCGCATTCTTATTTGGCCACCCTGTACAAGATTCAGAACCTAACAAGGTCAGTCAACAATGAAAATCTGCATAACCAAACTATCTACGAAACCAAAAAGAAATGCAGGAAAAATGGAGAATCCAAATATACAAAAGTTTGGAGAAGCCATAAAATATGAGAATTCTAAGAAGAGTTAAAAGAGATCAGAGATCACAACCGAATTCATAATTTTCCAAATGAAAATTTATCTCAGGAATCAAATACTTGAGTGTTGGACAAATCTATACTTCCAGCCATTGCCAAACTTTTGGAATTTAGAAAAACACCATCTAAGAAAACCAGTCGAAAAAAAATCTTAACAGCCAAACATTAATGAAGGCTGGAAAACTGAGACGTAATGAAAGAAAGGATGATTTCAAATATGATCAAAAAAATCTAGCTCGAAAAGTAGAGTGAACCCATATGTTTTCCAGGAAAACAACACCACAAAGTCATCAGAAGAAATGCATATAAGATGACATTATCCTGGTTAAAAAAATATATAGAAATATAACATATATAATGGTTGTGGCAGACGAAGCAGACTCCACGTTGCTTGCGCGGGACTTTCATCAGAAAATAATATGAATATTATGGATGAAAAAACCTAAAAATCAGTCACTGCCTACAATTTTAGAACAATAATTAATGGTATGTAATTTTCAATGATGTGCCGATTTTAACTGTACTATTATTTCATCAATAAATACTCGGTCACTTCTTATCAGATCTAACCTAACCTACAGATACTTGCGAACAAAGAGACAATCTAGTAGGCTATAAATCTGGACATCTGCTAGCAAAAGCCACCAATTTGGGGCGTTTAATGGAAATTTTCAGACAATTTTTGTATTTAGGAGGCGGTTTAACAGTCGGAAATAATGTACCGAGGGTTTTATTTGACGTTTTTGTCAATTTGGGTTAATTGTGATTTATTACCTAGTTGACATTATTTAGAAATTTATTGGGGTAATAGGGAATTGTGTACGATAAATGTACAAATAATACTTGGAGACCAGATGAAACAAACGAGAAGTTATTGAGGTCAAACCAGCGAAAGGGGAGTCGTAAACCCCCAAAAATAAAATATTTCTTAAAAACAGAGACGTTTTTTAATCTAATTAAGGTTTAAATAAAATAAAATTCAAACAAATACTCTTAAATGGCTTTCGTGAAAATATGAGAACTTAGGGCATTTTTAAGCCACCCCTTAGATCCATTCTCTTAAATAATATTTTGGATAAATTATATTTCAATATCAATAATTCGCCCTTTTCTTCATTTACTAAGTTAATATTGTTGAATTTGGTTTAAATTCTTTCTGTTTTTCATAACTGATATTAAAATTGAATAAAAATGGCTAAAACTTATATTTTACGGCGTTTTCTTCATACTGGATAAAAAATGGAGGCTAGGTATTATTCTCTAGAGTTGATCGTCAATGTGTCGACCAATCAGAAAAGAGTTGTGGATAGGGATTCAAGACACTTTTCATAATATAGATATGTTGAGAGCTATTTGGTTTGATGACTAAGAAACTAGAACAGGCCTTCTGAAAACGTACTTAATTTAATTCCAGTTAAAAAAAATATATTTTCTTAGGGAATCAAACCTTGGTTACTACAGCCATGTCACAGCTGAATCACCTGGGACCAAGCACAACCTCCGAATATTAAAAAAAAGTGAAATACGTTTGTTTAATTCATAGCTTCAAGATCACGCAATTGTGTCAAAGGAATTTTTTTTATAGGTTATCCATAATACGCAATTAACGACATTTTAACTGCTGCATACGAAACACTAAATAATTTATATGTACAGATACCAATTATTGCGTCAATGTATATACTCTAAAAACCTAATAATTTCTATGTTATGATGGAAAATCTAAAAATAACTGGCGTCGGATAGAAAATAAGAACCAGATATTTCCGTCCACTTTATAGATTAAAATTAGTACACCACGAATTGTTGCTTTGTAGTGGAATTAAAACAAAAAATGTTTAAGGTCAATGTTCACGATTTTTAATTTAACCATGTGATTCACTTAAAAATCATGCAGCGTAAGCGCCAGTAGAATGAATGAAAAAACAAAAGGAAAACTATACTTTGTTATATCTATGTGATTCACTTAAAAAACATGCAGCGTAATTAATGAAAAAAACAAAACTATACTTGGCAATATCTAAGGAAGTTTTTTTAGATGAAAACAATATTCTGCAGAAATATATGTCTGTTCCCACATAACACAAAACCAATTTGCGTACTGTCGGGATTCTGCGCAATCTCGATTTAGTGACACCAAATCTAGTCTGCGCAGAATCCCGACAGTACACAAACTGGTTTTGAGTTATGTGGGAACAGACCTTAACTTTCTTCAAGACTTTCAGAATGACCACTCTATAAACCCTTTGTACAATACATCATTATATAGTAATAAATGCGTTTCTAATTATTCTGTCGATATTTCACCATGACCATGATGGTGACCATTAAAAAATTAGGTGGCTCCACACAGTGGCCGTTGTATGAATATATCACCTAGCCACTGCGCAGTTTTGTTGCGGATGCTGGCCTTCTTTGATGTGTGCAGTCGGACCGCTTCCATCATACACCATTCACGTTCACTACAAGCCATCACCCCTCTACACAATGGTGATGGCTCATGATGGGCAAAGTGTGGAGGAGCCATTAGTCTTTCCAAGAAATGTCACAAAAATATTTGACCTCAGATTTTGACATCTTGAAATCTTTTTTGTTTATCCGATGTTCCATTATTTTTTTATGTCATTGTCGATCTTCGATAACGAGTTTCGGAAGTATATGGTTATTTCTCTTTAGGGAGATAAAAAATTACCATGAATGTATAGACATTCAACAAAAGCTTTTTAATAATTTTTTATGGTACAACTTTTGACTTGCATATGAATATAACTTCTGTACGTAACGAAATATGCATTAGGTACCGAACTTACTATATTTTTATTTCTATCAGCCCACCAAAATTACAATTTTCTGTTGATATATCAAGCGAATTCAAGCTATTCAACTGTTGTCCCGTCGAGAAACTAACAAATGCTTACCATATGCTTAAAATTCTACCAGTGTCTTTAATGAATGTCTTTAAAAAGTCCGTAAATGCATCGGAAATGGATGATCAAACTGCAATTTTTTTTTATTTAATCAGTGGCGTACTTGAATTTATTTTTATATACTTGATTCGGGATAAACATACACTACAATTATTCCGGCAAACCTAATAAAAAACATGGACGTGCGATACTTTTTACACCGACTATTTCCCTCATCTTAATTTCCACCAATCAAAAACGCGCAATTTTGAATTACAAATGGTTTCTAGATGAAAAAACTGTATGGCAGCTCCTGTAAGTAGTTTTTTCGAGTTTACCCGCGGCAAAACTTGACAGCTGTTGTCACCAAAAATTACAATACCTTTGATAACAAGTAATTATGGTCTCCTAGGACACCAGAAAACGACGCTAAACAATTTTTCTGATGTTATTGTCAATAAATTTTGTAATATTGTTTCTAAACGTAATCCCGAAAGATTGGGCGTGGAATATGAAGAAAGAAAACGGCGAAAATTACAAAGAACTAGTTGTGAAGACAATGTGGAACACCGTTGCAAAAAATATTCAAGAGATTTATTTTATAAAGTGGAAAATAATTTTTGATCCATTTAAAGATATTATCTTCAAGTCTAGTAGGGAAGCTCGTAATGCGAAACGAAGGAATTTGCAGATGTATGCCAATAAAAGGAAATCGAGCTCTGCTTCATTAAAATTGGAAGAATACTACGCGATGGTTTTATTATGGGACGAAGACACTCCAGCGAAAATTTTACCATATCGCTTCAGTAGAACTTGCCTGGAGAAGTGGAAAAGCACTCAATTGCAAAGTTCATTATTTTAAAGAGGAAGTGGATAATTCTGGGATTAAAACAGGTAGATAACATATTTACATATTTTTTAAAATAACTGATTCTCAAAAATCCTACTTTTTAGGAAGAGTAGAATATAATCCTCTCTTCAATAAAACGGCCCAAGGCGGAGAAAAAAAAATGGCCGATAGTAAATGGCTGGTCCCCAACACGAAGAACCCTACCTTTTGTCCAGTCCGTCTTTTTAAAATTCGAATGGTTAAACGTTCATCTAGAATAACAACTGATAGATTATTCTTAACAGTAAACCCATCATGGAACAAAGAACAATCAAGAGGATGGTACAAAAATACTGGAAAAAAAGAACTTTCGAAATGGACTAAAGAAGCAGCAGAGAAGGCAGGATTAAATACAAAAGAAATAAAAATACAAAAACCATTCTATGCGGTCGACAGCAGTCAGTAACCTGGCTAAAGGAGGGTTGGGTTAAAATTACTGGCCACAGTTCAGCCAACTCAATTAAGCCTTATCTGCAAATGGATAATGAGCATTATTCCAACATCATAAACACCCTTAGAAGTGACGCCTCAGAACCTCCAGCTAAAAAACAGAAAACAAAAGATCCTGCAGCCGCTCCTTGAGCTTCTCACTCTACAGCTGGACCCATCAACAACGTTATCAATGAGTTAACAAAGATTTCAAACAAAAATTGGGACATATCAATTGGACCTACAATACTATCATTTGAGGTATATTTCAGATCTGTGACGTCATCTGAGGCGCTATGACGTCATCAATATGAAAAAAATTAAATTGGTCAGGGGGTAAAAATTAGCTCAAATGAAAGAGATTTTTATCCCAAATTCAACAGTGTACCATAATGTGGGTATTAATATAAAGAATTATACTAACTTATCAAATTAATGTTTATTTTCGACAATAACATAACGTGTTTAAAGTGTGAAATAACGTTATAATAGGTGTTCAAAATGATGTTATAGTCGAACTCAATCCTTTATGAGAATGAAAAAACAGCAAAGGATTACCGCCAATAGAACAAATGCTCATGAATCTGGACATTTTTGAGCACTTTAAAGTCGAAAACACGGTACACTATCCATATACATAAAAATAAAATAATATTTTGGCTATTAGGACCACTGTGCAAAGATTCAATAACCAACTTAGCTGGATATCGTTATAGGAGAGAATGGCGTATAATTATTAATTATGAGTTTAATATGAATTTAGGACATTTTAATTTCTATAACGCATATTAGATTTGAATTACTAATTAAAATTTTGTCTTAAATTAATTTAACTAAACTGTGGGGTGTGAGGTTACACTCATAAGAGGCGACAATGGAAGTGTGGTTATAGTTTTTACATTTTCAATTGCAGAAACAAAATTCTCAGATGTGCAGACAGGTTACTTTGGCGGCTTGTAGATGTGCCGACAAGTGGCTTTGTCGGTATTAGCGGCATGTAGATGTGCCGACAAGTGTCTTTGTCGGTATTAGCGGCATGTAGATGTGCCGACAAGTGGCTTTGTCGGTATTAGCGGCATGTAGATGTGCCGACAAGTGGCTTTGTCGGTATTAGCGACTTGTATAAAGCGGGATCATTTTGTTCTGCAATTAAAGTAGGAAGTAGGAAGTTAGACAAATATGTCTTCAGTAGTGAGGGCTAGGAAAATATTCATACAGTGATACACTGTGCTTGTGTTCGCACTTGATTTTTGATTTAGTGAATAGTAGGTGGTAGGTGATTCGTGGCGTTAGTTTATTTCAATTAATATTATTCTTGGCTTCCGTGTATATACATACTTTTTTTTATTTTGAAACATTGTTACAGTGTACTTCTTATTTATTTATTCGGAGTCAATTTCAATATGTTTCGTCCTTGGGAAAATACAGTTTTTTTTAAGTGGATCTAAAGAATCGGAACAATCACTAACTGATATTCCAATGCATTATGTGGTATCAGGTTGTAGTCCCAAAAATTCCTGGCATCAAAAAGGGGCCACGAGGTATTGCGCCTTCCGTCCTATTTTTGTGTATTTAACCCCATAGAATTAATTTGGGGACAACTTAAAAAAAGAATAAGGCGTCATAACGTGTTTCCCAAATTTGATGGGTTGATAGCAAATTTGGTAAAAGAAGAAATTTAACAAAATTTCAGATGATGATTGGCAGAAAAAAATCAAACATGTCATCAAAAAAGAAAATTCTCCGACCAAATTTATTATCAATGTTGATGACAGTGATTCCGATGGTGAGGGTTGAGATAGGGTAGGTAAGCTTAATTAATTTATAATATTTATGACTTTATTCACCGTGTTTTTAATTTTAGAGATAAAATTTGAGACAAAATTTTAATTAGCAACGTTTCTGAATCTCACAAGAGATCAGAAAATGAAGCTATAGGCAAGGTGGAGTGGTCAACCTCTATTCAAATCTAATATGCGTTATAGAAAACAAAATGTAAATTCATATTAAAGAAAGTTAATCAATATAGAAATTTTACGCAAAGTACCCCTAACGATCTCCAGTAACTTGGTTATTGAATCTTTGCACAGTGGTCCGAATAGACAAAATATCATTTTATTTTTATGTATATGGACAGTGTACGGTGTTTTCGACATTAAAATACTCAAAAATGTCCAGATCAATCAGTATTTCTTCTATTGGCGGTATCCTTTGCTGTTTTTATAGCGTTTTTTCTTTCTCATAAAGCGGTGGGTTCTACTATACTGCATGATAAATGCGTAATTAAATTGACAATTTAGCACATCAATACCCACATTATGGTACACCGTTGAATTTGGGATAAAAATCTCTTTCATTTGAGCTAATTATTACCCCCTTGACCAATTTAATTTTTTTCATATCGATGACGTCACAGCGCCTCAGATGACGTCACAGATCTGAAATATACCTCAAATGATAGTATTGTAGGTACAATTGATATGTCCCAATTTTCAAAAAAAAAATATTCACTAGTTCCTGAGTTACAAGCTGTTAAAAACGTCATGGAACACCCTGTATAATAGGTAGTATGTTTATGTGTATGCAGAATAATCTGTTACTCATGAAATAGTCTTGTCAAATCCAATTTTTCCTGTGAAAAAAATCGAAAAAACAATGCAACGTGTTTTTTCGATTTTTTTCGGAAAAATTAGATGCCCTTATGATATTACTTACGATTAAAGAACAGAGTAAAACATTCAGCAATCTTTTGTCGCCCAAGAAAGACGATAGCAAATATTTTTCTTAATTCTTAATTACATTAACGCACACATTTTTAAAAAAAGAAGCACATTTTAGGACAATAAGATTTTCTAAAAAACTGCATTGTCATTATCGGTATTATAATTGAAATACTAAATAGATTTTTACTCTTAATGTCTTCTAATTTTGTTAAACCCTTTAGGAAAAATTTATATTGCATTTTCTTCGATGCAGGCAGTTTTCCACATCCTGTGCTTCTTGATATTCGAAGAAATCATAATTATTATAGATATTTGAAAGAAATTGTTCTGATAAAAGACTCTGAAACATCGACAGTTCTAAATCTAAAATGTATTAATGGATACACATCAATCTCCAATTCAAATAAATCAACAACGATCACAAAAACCAAATTCCCGTACCAATAAAAAATTCCGAGGTACTCGAATGAAATGTCATTTCTGTGTAAAGTATCTGTTGTTAAGTCCCTGGATGGTATTTGAAGAATGCCGTTCTCCAACTGAAGAATGATAAACGAGTGGGAAGGATACCAGAAGATTATCTATTGAAGACCAACGGAGCTTAAGCCGCATTTAATGTAGACCTTTAAAGATGAATTCGGATGACTCTTTACGTTGTAGAAATAAAATGCAACACCCTCTATATTGTTTCATTTGTTTATACCCTTCAATACCAGTTTAAAGTCACACTTGAGTGTATGTAGTTGAAGGTTTTTAACAAATAAACCTTTTAGTGAAATTACATTATCATTTTTATTAACAAGAATCAATACCGACCAATAATGTTTACTTAATCAAGTATTCGATATGTGGGTCGTTGGTAATTCTTGTAGTATAATAAAATTTTGTGTACAAGACATGTATTCCCATTTTCTATTTATATAAAAATATTTTTTTGTGAACCATAGAAATTTTAAAAAATCTTCAAGATTTCTCCGTCTATGGACCTTTTAGGTTAGGAATACATTTGTTGTGCTAGCCCCTCTAACTACCAGATTTGAGCCGGTTAGATAATTTTTTAAATCAACGAATATCCAAACCTTATAAACGATGATTACTTTCTAGTATTTCCCTCTGTTTAAAACGGTCTCTGTCACGGAATGGTATTCTCAATTAGCTATAAATTAAGAAAATTACATAAGTGCAGGAATTGCAATTGCATCTAGTAGTCTATTAAGCGCTTCAAATCAGAATCGTTTATTTGTTAAAAGGAAATGACAACGTTTTTTTATATTGCATTTTTTTTAAACAGGTTGGTACATGTAGGAAAAACATTTTAATTTAAGATAGTTTTTTTTATATTTTATTTATGGAAGAGTCTCGGGGTCCGCAAATTGCGGACCCCTATTACTAATTAATGCGGGCCCGAAAATACAAATTGAAGGGTCTCTGATTTGCTAATAATCGGGATCCGCACCTGTGGTTAACTGGCGGCGGAAGATGGCCGAAACATAACCTATAACGCGTAACCGGGCGGACGAATTGTTCAATATCTCGGGAAAAAATTAATATTTTTCGATGATTCAAAGTTCATCGGAATGGGAAAACCCGTAGCTACAATTCCATGTGACTTGAAGTCAATTCGTATTTACCAAAAATATTTAAAAAAGCGGTCAATATTTAGAGGCTGCTTCATTAATTTATTCATATTTTCTTTAAAAATAGTCATTTATTCTAATTTTGCCTTGATAATGGGCCTTAGGGGGTCTTGAATGACCACAGAAATTTTTTTGCCATACTTTTCTGGCGTTCTATACTGTATTTGAAAATCAAGAGAGAGTAAATTCCCAGAATAAAAAGTAATTCGGTATGCAAAACTATAGTACAGTACGTGCGGTAAAACTTCAATATTTGTAATGCATTCTAAATTGTTTTTGTTAATTTCAATACAAAATTTATTAAATTTCTTGGACTATCACATTATTTTATGATCTTTCATTGTTACTACAGTAGGCCTAAGAGGATTAACGTGCGTCATAGGCGTAACCAGAATAGAAAGGGATAATTGTTATTTAACGACCTCCGAATGGCAACAGCTTCTAATGACAGATATTTTGACTTAAATAGTTTCTAGAAATGCAGTTATTTGATACTATTAAAAGTGGACGAGTGGACGAGTTTTTTAAAAATGCTATTCGTAAGCTTGTTCACTCATTTTTTATAAACAAGCAAATACCAACTTTAGATAAAGTTTTGCAAGCCATTACGAATGATGTTGATTTACCCACAATAAGCCGGGATAAACTATGGAAAGTGTTACATGAGTTAAACTTTAAATTTGAAAAAATGGGCAGACACTCAATGCTAATTGATTCTGAAGAAATTGTATGTTGGAGAAGACAGTACCTCAGAAGAATACAACAAGTTAAAGCTCAAAATAAAAACATTTATTATTTAGATGAAACATGGGTTAATGAAGGACATTGTGTAGGAAGAGTTTGGAAAGACAAAAATATAAAATCATCCCATCAAGCTTTTCTAGAAGGATATACTACTGGTTTTAAGGAACCTATAGGAAAAGGTAAAAGATTAATTATTTGTCATATAGGCAGTACAAACGGTTTTTTTGAGAATGGTTTACTCTTATTTGAATCAAAAAAAACCGTTGATTATCACGACGAAATGAATGGACACGTGTTTGAGGAATATTTTGAACAGATGATTCAATTCATACCAAAAGGATCGGTTATTGTAATGGACAATGCAAGTTACCACTCCAGATTAGTTGAACCTTTACCAACCACTAAATGGAAAAAGGGTGAAATTGCAAAATGGTTATCTTCTAAAAATTTAGCCTTTGACAATACAATGCTGAGGGCAGAATTGTTAACTATTGCTAAAAAACATAAGCAAAATTATAAAAAATATAATATTGAGGAGATAGCCAAAAAACGAGAAATTGAAATCCTTCGTTTACCACCCTACCATTGTGAGCTGAATCCGATAGAATTAATATGGGCTCAAGTTAAAGGTTATGTTGCCAGAAATAACACTACTTTTAAATTATCAGATGTTAAAAATCTCTTCAATAAGGCAATATCTGAAGTAACAAGTGAAAATTGGCAAAAATGTATTAGACACGTTACAGAAATAGAAAAAAAAATGTGGGAGCTAGATAACATAATTGATATTACTATAGAGCCCATTGTAATTTCTCTAGAATCAGATGGTGAATCTTCTGACACAGAGTGCGAGGAACCATAACTTTAAAATTATTAATTTATGTACTTTAATTTTATTTTTAGATTTTTATTTTTTAAGATTTAATATTGTCGTATTTTTTGCATGTTGCTCGTCAAATTTTATCCTTGCGGTTGGTTTTTTTTTTCTCATATACCTACTTAATTGTTTTTTTAGCTCCTCATATTAATTTATAAATAATTGTAATTATCTGTACATATTATATACATATTTTGTAAATAAACATATGCCTAAAACAAAATGCCTAAAATAATATTGACTTTTTCTTCATTTTACCCAAATTAAATTACTACTTACGAATTATGTTTATCTATCTAAAATTGGTAATCTAGGTATAAATAACTAAAACAAATTAAATATTTCTATTTCCATATTAATTTAATTTTGAAAACGCACGTCTATGGTTTACTGCCTTTAACACTGATAACTGCAAAACATTTCTGGGAATTTACTCTCTCTTGATTTTCAAATACAGTATAATATACAATTGATTTGTTTATTTGCATATTTTAGCCGATTTCGGAGTTCCAGAGAATCTTCGGAACAAGCGCGAATTATAATCTTATGATCCGTTATATTGATTTCCAATGCACATCATTTCAAAGCTTAGATGGTCTACTTTTCGAATATATTTTTTTTTATTATTAATAGAGTCTAATAATTTTCGAGAAATGAGGAAAATTGGTCACACGAGTCAAAACCGGCCTTTTTTTGTTTATCCATTTCTTGTTCCCCGCTCTTTATTTCTTGAGGATTAATAATTAGATGAAAGTAAAGCTTATATTCTGACCTTTCCATTGATATAAGTCAATCCCCATATTCGATTTGTGTTCTAAAATGGTTGTTACTGTCACCAGAGGAATGGGGCTGGAAACGTGAAGGGGAAATGCTATTACCGG
Source organism: Crepidodera aurea (assembly GCA_949320105.2). NCBI lineage: Eukaryota > Metazoa > Arthropoda > Insecta > Coleoptera > Chrysomelidae > Crepidodera > Crepidodera aurea. The sequence goes on along the minus strand of OX439477.1, from coordinate 15,709,298 downwards.
TCCAGACCACACAGGATCCGGCCCCACCAGAACTTTTGAAGATGATTTTTTGTCAGTGTAAGAGAGGCTGCGAAAAGAATTGTTCATGTTTGAAAGTAGATCTGAAATGCTCGTCCATCTGTGGTTCGTGTCAGTTGACACAATATTCAAATTGAAGGTATATTCCCGGAAGAATTAGAGGTGGAAGTAGAAATAGAGGTGGAAGAAGAGACAGAAGGGTTACAAAGCGAGGAGGTAGAAATACAGCTGGAGGAAGAGAGAGAAATGACGACAGGGGGAAGGGTAGAAATGGAGCAAGAGGGATTAGGCGACGAGAATACCGTTGACGATGAAGAATATGTATATGATTCTGATGAGTTGGAGTGGTTGACCACACCCTAAAGCTTGTTATGTATGTTTTATATTCAACCAATTTTTCCAAATAAATGTAATTTTTCAAAGACTTGCGTATTTTTTCCGAAATCCTGCACCCATATTATTCCGAAAAAAGTTTGCAAAAAAATCGCAAAAATGCGAAAATTGTTTGCTTTTAGCCAAAACAACGGGATTCAAGACCTTGGCACAAGGAAAAATAAATTTTTGCAATTTTCTGGTAAATTTGCAACTCAAATTGCACAGAACAATCGCTAATACAATTGAGAGAGCCCAAGCGCTACTTTGCAGGAAAAAAACAGGTGAAATCCGCCAGTAATTGTCGAATAATCAAATATTTCCGAGATTTTCATTTACGGGCTCCGTAATTTAGCGAGAAGAGCAAAGGTGCTGGCGCCATCTGCAATTGGTCTCTAAAGTCCAAAAGATGAAGATCAGTGCATTTCCAACCCCATCGAGTGGAAATTCGGCCAGAAACTACCATATCTATTCAATATGAAAATTATTGATTTTTCGAAGTCTGATTGTGCAAAAAATATTGGCATTGCGAAAAAATTGGTAGGGATCATTTTTGTAGAGAATGAGCTGATCTCCATTTTTTCTCTGAACAAAAATTCTCTAATTGGCATATTTAGCCAGATATTAGCGGGAAACCCATTTTCCAGGTTTTGGGGCCCATTTTCAGCCCCTTTTGGAGCCGGTTATGTCAAAAGTATCATATTTTTGACAAAAGTGATAAGGACCATTTTTGTAGGTAATGAACTGACCTTCGTTTATTGGACTATTAGTCCAGCTTAGGTTTACGCGAAAAAAATTTGTAATGGCGGATGTCTAAAATATACTTTCAAAAAAGTATGTATCTATAAAAAATCTTTTTAAGTATTATAATAATAACAATGATAAAGGGTGGGTTGGTATCTTGGTCTCTGGAAGACTTTCTGTAAATAAATGAGGAAATGACAATGATTTTGAAACTGTAAAATTTGACTTGCATGTTGAGCTGCGCAGTCAATTATTTTAAATAAAAAATGTCTGCAAAATTTTATATTGGCCTGTTTTTTTAAATTCCAAACAAAATACTGAAATTCTTTAAAAAAAAACATTTTATTTGATTGCGCGAAATCGTGGGAATGCTTCTAAATATTTTATTAGTTGAAAATTTGCCAATCTGTAAAAGAGCGAAAGGTTAACGACCAAGACAATTTTCAAATTGCGCGTGACTACAATAAACAATTTAAAATTCGCTATTAACTATTTTGCTTTGTTATTTAACTATTCAACAATTTTTATCAAGTTCACGAATTGAATAATTTCATGTCAAATTAATCAAAATGAAAAAAAATAACCTTTTTTATTTTTGACAGCAAATATGATAACGTTACGACATTAGTTACGACGTGTAGGTATGTATAATATAATATTATATGGATGTAAGAGCTAAGTGAATTTTTTCAACAAATTTGGGCTGGAGCTTCGCGAGATATGTGCCAAAAACGGCATTTTTGGTATTTTTCGAGTGGATTGCTTCACTATTTTGTAAATATTTCCGGCTCTAAGGGTCGTGGAAAAATAAAAAAAAAATAAAACTTCAAAAAACGAATTCGCGCACATTATTTTTTTATTTACTGAATTGGCAATAAATAACCAATTTTGGAAAAATAGTACAGAAAAAAATTTTATCTTAAAAAGAAGGATTATGTGTGTACTTTTGTCTAAGAAAATCCAACATTTTATTTCTTTATTTAAAGTGCCCAATTTAGGGAATAATAAAAAAAATTCGATTTACATTTTTTATATTGATTTATATTGATTCGTTCCCTCACAAAAATCTTACTTTAGAACCTGAAATATATTTTTTATTTTTTTAAACATTTTTTGGACTGAAATACAATTTTTCTAAGAGAATCAAGCATAAATATCGCGATAAAAATTGGAAAAAAATGAAAAGGGAATTTTTATTTTTTTATTATTCCCTAAATTGGGCACTTTGAATAAAGAAATAAAATGTTGCATTTTCTTAGACAAAAGTACACTCAAAATCGTTCTTTTTAAGATAAAAAATTTTTCTCTACTATTGTTTTTCCAAAAATGGCGGCCCATTCAATTTTTTTTTCGAAAAATGCCGATTTTGGCTGGACAAATACATTTTTTTTTAATTTTTGCCATATTTTCTCCAATTTTTAAGAAAATTCGAGGATTCGTTGGTTATTTATTGCCAATTCAGTAAAAAAAAAGAATGTGCGCGAATTCGTTTTTTTTGAGGTTAGGATACATTTTTTAAAAAACCCTACTGTACGGAACGATACTCTACTTCAACACGGTCATTTTAATTTTTATTTTTCCACGACTCTTAGATCTGGATATATTTAAAAAATAGTGAAGCAATCCACTCGAAAAATACCAAATTTATTGACAAATTTTTTACAAGCTTATCTTTATGTATAAAATCGAAAAAATTAAAAAAAATTGACTTAGCCTTACATCCATTTTCAGAATATTTTCGTCTAATTTTATTCAACTATTTTGAAAAATTGAAAAACAAACGCAGGCACATGGTATAAGTAAGAAATAAAGTTTTCTAATCAAAATGAAGTATTATTTAAAAGCTATATTAAATTCAAAATTCAAAAAAAATATCACGACAAGAAATACTTAACTATCCCGGGAATTGTTTAGTTCCCCATCCATTGCTTATTTTTACAATAAGAGTTAATAGAACTACGACAGGTTTGCAGGACCCTGTATACTTATTTTGTGATATTTTCAAAAATGGACTTCTGAGTCCCCAATTTCATAGTTTTAGATGTCCAAAGTTGTTAAAGTTGAAAAATTCTGATGCTGATTATGTATAATAAAAATATCAAAGGACCTAAGATTGATCCTTGAGGTACGCCAATTTCAACAGTTTGGGGAGGGACAACAAAAAATTGAATCATAGGATCTTCTTCGGACTGTCGAATTCTTTGAAGAATTTTTTACAATATGTTCAGCAAATTTGACCAGGACCTTTTTTACCTTTACTTGGTGCTTGGTACTTTCTTGCTTCCTTTTTTTAAATATATTTCTCGATTTTTTTTCAGACAAATACACAAAGAAAATTCAGATGTCTAATAATATAAATTTTTTTTCGATGAAATTGAAAATCCCAATATACCAAATAAAAATTAAATATTTCAAAAAAATTACAAATAATTACGTAATTTTATAGCTCTTACCTGATCACAGATAATGTCCCATTTTTTTTCGTAGTCGTAACTTTTCAGTAATTTCGCTTTGTCGGGCGGTAAGTCCATAGAAGCCTGAAAAATGGAGAAAATAACTTTAAAATTTTATATTTCATACTGATTTCGGGTCTGATTACTATTCGGGACGGTTAAACACAACTTGTATATGCGTCAACATTTTTGAGAGATTTGAAAAACTTGAGGGATTATGGGTCATTTGCAAACGGGAAAATTAGAATTAAAACGGTTGCAAAAAAGTATCCTTGAATTAAAAATGATAATAAAAGTACTTAAAAATACAAAACCATCAACACAGAACTTAAAACACAGGATTTAAAAGAAATAAATGAACTTGATTGTTGCGGAGTAAAAGACAATTTAAACCTCAAACTACATAATTGCAATTAAAAAAAGCCTTTTGAATTTTTTTTTTCTGTATAAATCGAGATCTGTAACAGATTCTTAGTTTATATTGCCGAAGCGCAACTTTTTTCTTGTTTAAAAAAATTAAAAAATAATTATAAAATTGTTCCAATCAGATGCCTGAATTTTCCGAAAAATTTTTGAGTCACGTGACTTAGCTGCAAAATTAATAAGTGATAATTTCCCTGGGTTGACAGCTGTCACGTAAAGATGCCAGATAACAGAAGCGTAGATTATTTTTGACAAATATTTATTTTCAATTTAAAGCCACAATATAACACAGACTTACATTTTTTTCCTATCCTCTAGTACTATAATATTGTGTGATTTTAATAGAATATAATCAGCTTTTATTGCTTCTTGACTTTCTGTTCCAAAACGCGACATTTTCTTTTTGTATTTAATCACAAATTTTACTAGGTACGCCTTTGAGACGTCAAAAAAAGTCATGTCATAGCCATTAGCAAAATAAACTCCTAAACTGTCAAGAATTGTATTTTCTTTTTGAAATAATTTTCTCCCGGGAGCTTGAATCATTCTCCGTAAATTTTTTCGGAAATTATTCAAGCTCTAGCGAGATTATAACTGAAAATATTTAAAACATAATTAAAAAATATTTTTATCAAAATATTCATTTTTTTCGTTTCTTAGCTTAGCTACAAGCTGATTTATTTATTTATTTAAATAACAAAAAAATTAGGGCGCCTCAAGTTCAAACGTTACTCATGGGTAAAGGCTACGATCTATATACTCGAACAGCAATTAGTATAATCATTTTATTTACAGTTTTTTTTTACATTTTAATTACGGTGATGCTAATGAGTTCAAAGTAAACTACTAAACACTATTTCACGCTCCAGTGGCGTACTCACAAGTTAAGAACATCAAACCATCGTTTAGACTACTTGATTTAATAATATGCTGAAAGAAATTATTTGAAGAAACAAATAAAGAAACAGTGGCGTTGCAAAAGGATAAATTGCCGCCAGAACTTAGGAAAGAAGGTAATTTTTTATCACTAGCTCAAATGGTTTCTTTGTTTTGATTATTCTTGCTAGTTGTTAATTTTCCAAGAGCTTTTGTTTAAATTTTACCTAAACCAAATGATTAATATTTATTTTTCAGAGTAAAATATCTCCCTATGTAACGCCCCTGCAAATTATCTGTATAACAAAGAACAGGAGAGAGAGATGGAAGTATTTACGTGTAAAAGTGTCGTCCCGAGAAATTAGTTATGTATTAAGGGTGGGCGTTTTCAAAAGGGCCAGACTAGACGGGGTGTGGTCATGTAAAGGTATACAATTCCGCGGTGCGTGTTAATGATGATTAAAGCTTTTCTGAAAATGGTAATTTTAGCAAAACTATTCCGAAACTCTGCAAGAAAATTTACACACTTCAAAAACTTATATTAGCGTGAAAAGGGCGTTTTTCAGTGGGTGATTGTTTGCAATCTATTCATACATACATTTATGAAGGTTTTATAGAAGAATTAGATGCAATAGATAATGGCAAACCAAAATATAGGATAAATACACATTTAAGGGGGGTGGGTGGCTCAGCGGTAGAGCACTGGACTCATAATCCAAGGGTTGTGGGTTCGAATCACACCAAAGGCAGAAATCTTTTTCTGATTTTTAATTAATTAAAAATTTAGAAATTGATTTTCATGTATCAGGTGTGATTCCTCACTCGACCATTCACTGTTGGGTTCTAATTAACAGTGCTGTTCCTAAAGTGGCGCTGGGAAACAGTAACAAAGCCTACACAGAACACGAGGCTAATGGCCATAGTAGTCGATGCCGTTGACACAGAAATAAAAAAAAAATACACATTTAAGTGCCAGGGTGCTCAGATTAAATCCTTTGTTAAAGCTATGGAGTTGGATCAGTTTTTTGAAAGGGTTAAAGAGAGCACAACAATATTGTTAAAAAAGCCATAAATAATAGAAAAGAAGTTCATGAAAATTGAGAAATAATTCTGCTTGAAGAAACGTGTCCTTGGAAAGATCACCTTGTCTCTTTAGAAGAGGAATTGAGGATGACAGGAGAAATGAAATGTGTACTCTTTCACGATACAGGCTTTGCCAGACTCACAAGTTAATCGAGGAGAGGAACAGTCGAATTTAGCGCGCCTGACGATCATTAGACGAGTCTGGGGGTGTTCCACATTACCCAGATTGTATTTTAAGCTGTTATCATAATATAGGCCATCATTTAAATTTTCATGACTGCGAAAATGAGGGAAATTTTTTTGATGATACTCACAGATTAGCCAGACTATTTTTTAAAATATCTCTTACTACTCAGAACTATTTTTATCACTGAAGAAAAAGCGGAACAAACTAATTTGTACACTCAATAGAAAGGAACAAGAACATACTGAAGATAGGACGGAAGAATAATTGAAACTTCCGACACTCCTCCGAGGTTTTAACAATTTCGAGAAGAACATTTATTTTTTGTGTTACCCTCGTATCTATACTATATTTCAAAAATTAGGAGTTAATAAATAATGTACAATCCTCGTATACTTTTTATTTCTAATATTAGAAAAATTTACATTACTTGATACAAAAAGGCATATTTATAGCTCTTATCAGAAGATCCAATTTGAGGATAAATAAAGGAGGATCCCTTTTACTTTTAAGATAACGGTTTACTACAACTTTATGCAACTTATTTACGTATTCAAAGTTTGTTGAACCCATTCGGAACACACAGTATACATATACTTATATACGTGCAGAGACAAATAGGATGGGATTAATATTATCCAATGTCAACATCTGTGAGCATCTTTTCGGTTTGAAGCTCAAGATTGAATTGTACTATGAATGGGTTTTCCTCGATCCGGTTTTGAAATGAGAGTTTGTTTAGAGTTTTGTATTTATTCAATGAATATAAGTAACATATGACTACGAAATAAATACGAAAGTGAAGTAGATAACTATTAATTAAGGGAAGTGTTCTGCTTTAGTTTATAGCCAGAGTAGAAAGAGTCTAAATTAAAAAATAAAAACGCAATCGCTAAGTGGTAATCTAATAATAGCTACGCGACCAAATGCATTTCACGGTGCGCTGAACTTATCTTATCCAGACCTTAGCTAACAAAAACAAAATTAGGAATGAATATCATACAAATCCATTGATAGCTAACCTATACACCGATCCTATGGTGCCCGCCTTATGCCACCCAACAAGAAACCAAACCATTTACTTATTACTCTGTATATTCGTGAGTAGATTGTACATTTTCAATATTTCTCCTGTAAACAAATATCTTTAGTTAAATTCCTACTCGAAGGTCTTTAAATCACCGAGATTTCTCGCGTTATTTTTTCGAAAATACCCTTCCCTTCGTTTGCCTCCAAGGGCTCTACTACGACCATGTGAGCTTTGATGTTCAAAGATTATGTCTGTTAAATGCTAGTTTTTATACTGAACGGTCATTTTTCATGAAATGTTCGAAGATATGTCGATAAATGAAGCTACTGCGGCATTGCCATTGGTTGATATATGTTATTCAAGAAATTACCTGTATTTGTTGTTATTATTAATTACAATATACAGACAAAACGTATAATCATTTTAATTAATTGAGTAGGTACTGAGACAACTGTTCAAAATATAAGCCAGTTGTGAGATATAATTCAAATAAAAATAGTCTGGCTAATAGATTTATAAATATATACTTATAAATTGTCTTAAAACTCTAAAACGAAAATTATTAAATATGGTGGCTGTAATGTCACTTTTGTGGCTTAAAAGTTGTCCGTTTCTGAATCTGAACATAACTATACTTTTGTTTATATCTTACTCTTCCATATTCATATGATCTGATATTCTTCTCTTGTGTTTGAAAGCTTGAAGAGAAGATCACGATGGTACCGTATCCCACGTACCTGTACAAGAATGTAACGCGGGTATCATTGGCAAATCGTAGAGCAAACTAGTCGCGTAGGCTTCGGGCATTTGCAATCTGGTTTACAACACGAAAAAACTTCAACCATTACAAGTTTACCATTTGAAAATCTATTCATCCTCGAATAGTGTCGGTGGTACGTAACAAAAACGCTAATTGCAACGAACTTGATTTTAGTTTTTACATATGATTGCATTTGGTCATCATTATGTGTCATTTGAAATGCCTCAGTCCAACCAATATCATAGTGGAGATAGATTATACTCCAGTGTAGTCTGCTTTTTCCTTTACAACATTTAAATGATGGGGTAGTAGGGCTTAAACGCGGCCATCCGACCTTACTTCTAGTGGTAGAAGGCCTTGACTGGTCCCTTCTCAAAGAATGCTGAGCAATGACCCTTCAGATCCCCCCTACCCTTAAAACAACTTCAATATCAGTGATGTAATGGTCACTATTTACCGAAAAGAGATGACAGTGTTTTTTGGCAAACACTATTAAGGACATAAAGTATAGTGATGATACAATCATTATGTTTAATAATATAAAGTAGGGTTTACAGTGTGAACTTTACACGATGTTCTAGGGAGCAACCACAGAATAGCCCCATGGAACAAAAACAGCTTTTTGAAGATGTTTGGCGAAGTTTCACAGCAATAAAGCAAAGTTATTACGTCGATATATAACCATGGATCCATCACTTCACACCTGAGACGATGGAATAGTCAAAATAATGGACTGAAAGGGCAGAATCTGCTCCAAGGAAGGCGAAGACAGTTCCACCTGCAGGTAAGGTCATGGCTGCAATTTTTTTAAGATGCGTATTGGATAATTTTCATTGATTATCTTCAGAAAGGAAGATTTAGCCCCCTTCTGTTTCCAAACTTGAAAAAATGGCTCGGTGATAAAATATTTGCCACCGATGAAGAGGTGTAGTCTCGTACATTCGATAGAATAGCGTATGATCCAAGTACCATCAACACTAACGTAAGTTTTGTAAATTAATTCATCCTCAAGACACAATCACCGTTTTCGCCTAATTATATGTTCACGGTGTCTGTATAACCGAGGAGTGAACATTTCTAGAGGAAGACCAAGATATGTGATTAATATGTTTTAGTTTACTTTTTTTGAATTTTTGTTCTCTTGTTTGGTTATTTGCTTTTAATGGGATGTGGTTTTAAAATATGTTACTCTTATCTTTGATACCTATTAAAATTGACTTTTATTTATGATTTATTATTCCTCAACTTTGAGTAAAGGAAGGATTGTCCTTTGATCCTAAAAAACCAAAGTTTCAAATAAAAAATCCTTTGGAAATTCACAATAATTGTTTAATTTTATCGACAATTAAATAACAAGGTGCTTGCAACTGGACTTCAAGTGTTTTCAGAAAACTTCACGCTTTACAATTTCAAAACGGAAGTGAAGTCATACGCCGGACGTACGTCTATACCGAATACAAAAACGTTTGTTCCCTAAAATTGTCCTTGGTAGATAAAATCGAAGTGCCATTCGCGATTTTGAGCAAAAATGGTCAATCGGTGAGAAAACTAAAAATAAGGATCAATGATAATAACAATAAATACGAACTTAATAAAATCGTCTGGATGTATCACTAAGTCAGAGAGCATATATTCTGAGCATATAATCAAAAAGGATCAAAGTGCACTGTGCAATTTACCAATTATTGCCTAGTAAGGACGTACGGCGATTCATTAAATAATAGAAGTGATAAAAGTAACAAATAATCCGTTCTTACTGACAAGAGTTCAATGAAACTCAAATTACAGATTTATAAATGGAGTGATTGTAAATGATTTATTTATCTGTAGGGTGGATATACCGGATGGCCTCGGTATAACTACAACTTCACAAATGGTAAAGGATGTCGTTTGATAAATTGGACCCATCGGTTTCCAGTTTGGTATTATTAAGGATGGTTTGTTGGTAGACGTGTTTTAACAGTTATAGATACAACAGCGACATTCTAGATTATAGAAAAATTACTGACTTCTAATTTCATCTATATGAAGCGGCATTCGAAGTAGCATGTTGAATATTAGTATAATGTGTCCTTCCATTATATTTTCAATGGAATTCTTATTAATTCAAGTGTCATTTTTGTTTCCTGTCCCCGATATAAAATAATACCGTAAATCGAGTTATCGATGTTCAAAATAAATCAAAATTAAGGCTTCCAGCCATCTTATTAATTTCAACATCAGATAGATTTCGTTCCACGAACATTTTTTTACTTGTTATGTCATTGAACCGGGCATTCTGTAACACGAGATCGTACCCCGGTGTTCGAAAGGGAAAATAAAAATGGAAAAAATTAAACTCGAGCGGATGGGCTGTCTAACCGTACCTTATACTCCAGGGTCGGCTTCTGATACACTGAAATTAACTACGATAAGAAAATAAATCGTTTGCATATTCTCATGGATAATACATAATAGGTAAAGATATCATTTCATCGATTTACTTATTTGTTATATTTTTAAATAGGTAAATACATTTTCAGTAGTCTCGATGTAAATGTGAACATGAAGTTCTCTGAAATACGATTGAACAAAAAAACTTATCATTTTATAAACGATTCGTTCAATCAAGCCCTTGTTTATGTACTTCTAATATAAATAGTTATTAAAGCTTATGCAATTCTTTTAAACGTTGGTCTTGATCTGAAGCAGGGACGGCGCGCCCCCAAGTGAAGAGAATTGAAATTTTTAAGTAAAAAAAAACTTAGATAAAATGGGTATTTTAATAACTTGTCTTTTAAATTTTGTTTCATACTACATTTGAAAAATAGGGCGTCGCCGGGTTCCTCCACCTACCTGCGGTAATCGTAATCCGGCAACCGAGTTCCTTCACGGTACCGAAGGGAAAGGGATTATAGGATTATAGGAAGATAATAACAGTCATTTTCTATTTCTAATATATATTACAAAAATCGAAAAATTAATAGGTATGTAAGTACAAACTTGGTATAAAAAAAATAATATACAAAATTATACTAAATGAATATGTTTTTACTTGGTAACGGGTAAATACGAACAACAAATGTTTTTTAGAAATTGATATCTCGTTATTTTCTTAGATACGTATAGGTCTATTTCACTCTGAATGCGGTCTTGTTTTAATTTTAACTCACGACGTATTTTTTTAGGATAATTGTGAGCTGTTTTAATTTTTATGTATGTTTCAATTTGGAAATTAGTGAGGATTTCTAAAAATTTGAAAATATTGGGATGCGATTCATAAAAATGAGAATTAAACCGTGAATGAAAAGATTCACAACTATTTGTTGATCGGAACATTTCGTTTGAAGCACAGGCCCATAATTCAGTAGGAAATATAGCTTCTTCACTAATGTAATTATCAACAATATAGTCGCAAAATTCGAGAATTTTTGCGTTACCACTAGGAATTTTTTCAAATAGCTCTTCAACAAAACAATCTCTCACATCATCTGGATTTAAGAACGACAAGCCAAAAAACAATTTTAAGAATTTTCCTTCTTCAGAGTCCTTTAATTTATATATGGCAGAAAGACCCAAGTTTTGTATCTTTCTGAACCAAGATTGACCAAGATGAAATCTACATCCTATTATTTTACACTGTGGCCAACTATTTTTTACAGCTTTATGTATAGCCAGTTCAAAATCAATAACTATTCCTTTTGGCTCAAATACTAAATTACACTCGATGCATTTTCGTTTAAGAATACTAAATAAATTAATATATGTTAAGGCTTTTTTATTAGGAAGAAGGCAGAAAGCTAGCGGGACATAATGGCCATTTTTATAACCATGAATTGTAAATAGTTGTAAAAAAAATTTGGTACAATTTTCAAAAGTTCCGTCCATAAATATTGTGTCCACAGAACACATAAAAAATAAATTTGTATAACAAGTAAAAATTATAATTTGATGAGTCTGATCTAGAGAAAGTAAAAAATCTTCTCCCTTATTTGTTTTTGGATGTAAATCTGAAATCAATAAAATATGCGTTAGATACTTACAAATAAGTTAAACTCAAAATGTGTTTGCATTACCTTGAACAACTTTAAAAACTTCTTCTTGACTTGTTGGCAAAGGCGGAAGAATTTTTCGTCGGGCAGCATACATATTCTTTCTGAAGCAGTCAATATCATTGGTATTAAGACTACCTGCAAACTCGTTGCATTTAAGTTCTGCATGTATAAGTTTTGCAGGTTTTTCATTTACATCTACCGTAGCTTTTCTCTTTAAAGAGTTGCTTACTGCTTGTCTGCAAACATTTTTGTCCTCTTCATGGTTATGCACTAGTAAACTTTCAATTATTTCATTGTCCTCTAAACTCCTGGAGTACACTTTAGCAGAACACGTTTGTTTTATACATCTCCACCTAACAATACCAGAAACCGCGACATGAGCTTGAAAAAACTTAAAATTTTCCACCAACAGCATTTTTTTGCCTTTTTCACTCAACATAAATTTGACTTCCATCTTTATAAATTACCACTTCAACTGAATTATTAGTTTTTTTTTTTTTTTTTTTTAGTTTATTATTTATTTTCATTAGGTATATATTACATTTTTCTAGGACATTTCATTTTCCTAATTCCCTGCTATAGGAGTTTTCCTCCTTTTCAGGGTGAATTATTAGTAAATAATTTAAGTTTTATACAGTTCCTCCACCTACCTGTTGATGGCAATTAGGGTTTTAAAACCCCCATTAGTACACGCCCCTGGTGGAGGAACACGGCTATGGAAATAATCCCTAGAAACACAAAATGGATTATTATCGCAGGTAAAGTGGAGGAACTCGGTGACACCGGAAAAATAATTATTTCTTAAATATTAGTAGAAAACTCTTGTATTAAAAATATTTAATCCCGGTAATTATTTTATTTCTTCTAATTAAAACAAAAATATGGGTCCGGATCTGTTTCAATTCGCTTAGTTGATTTTATAGAATAGCCGTTGTACGAATGGACGACGTTCATAACCTTATAATAGGGGTTGCATTGTAATATTTGCTAAATTGCTACGAAAGAATCTTAAAAAAGTTGAAAGCAAAAAATTCACTCATTTTCTATTTCTTTTTGGATGAAAAAAAAGTGTAGTTGGGAAAAAAATTTTTAAAAATTTATTTTTAAATATTTAAAAAATTCTGCTACTACTGTCTTAGACATTAATTAACTACTACCAAAGTGGTTGTTTCTAATGTGTTTTTTTAAAAAACAATACAATTTCTTTTTGTTTAATTTTATATTACTCTACTAGTTTGCAGATTTTGAAGGGAATCAATAACACTGATATTTATTTACGATAAAGAAAAAAACAATTTTTAAGTTGAACTACCCTTTATCACAATAACATTAACAATTTTAGCCGACAATCAATATTATAGTTTTACTATTTTGTATGCAGACTTTCTATAAAGTTCTTAGAAACTGAACATTAAAATTACTCGAGTAATAATTGAAGTCGAGATCGTCGATTGTCTTTTACTTGTTTACTGTTAGAAATCACAGATTATACTGTAACTGGATCAATATGCTATTGTTTAACGATATCGGATTACTCAGAATCGCATTGAAAAAGTTCTTTGATTCATGTAATTTTTCTAATCTCAGTTGAATATGTTTACCTTCAGCTCAATATATAGTGCTAGTTCAAAACAGTAGATGGTATAATAACGAATAAAGAATGAAAACGGAAACTTAAATAAATATTATTTCCTATTTAAAGTAAACAGTAGACCAGATTGAGTGGAACCGTTCGCCGCGTGGAAACCAATCATTAATGCGCTGACCGCCTGTTGCATAAATTGCTGGAGTCGTTTATGACATTCAGAACAAGCCTTTAGTCTTTCATAAAAATATCTCAATGTTTTCCCTAATCAAATTGGCAGCGTTATAAGAATTTTTTTTTTACTGCCTACTTTTTCAAACATACTGTATATATAGAGAATAACTCAAATCAGAAAGTTTGTTTGTTTTCCCACAGATTTACGTGGTATTCAAAATTCACTTTTTTTTCTTTAATAATTCTGTTTATCGTTGATTTTCCAACAACAACCATGCTACTAATTAATACAGCTTTGTAATTCTCACCAACATCGTATTTTATTTTTTTTAATCGAGGATATTTCAGTCCAAGTATTCTCATTTTATTTAGAACCTTGAGTCACGCTCTATAGTCATATTATCGCTGAAAGGTCATCTAAAGACGGCTGGCATGTGGAAAAAACACACTAAATGCAAAATTTAAATTAACATTTCTAATCAAGGTGATAGTAACCCACGACAGTCTATTATTTAAACAGTTTATAGGATCGTTATACCAGGCGTTTATGTAGTGTTGGAAATTCGGAAATAATCAATCCTCCAAAAACTATTTTCTTTGCTCTTGTTGTTGTGTCTACAGCACAAACTACAATTTTAAAATAAACTTCTATTATCCCCTTATTTATTTTCGATTTTCCCGAGTATGTTTCACGTATGTCGCCTTTGAAATGGCTGAAAATATATCTCTAACCCTAGTTCTCGTCTTAACAGATGATGTGACAAATATAGAATAAAGGCTGATGTTTTGACCATGAAGAAAGAGTTGGAACTATAAAATAGGGCTGGCAGGTAATAAACAACTGAAATAATATTATAAATCCTCTTAAAATAAATTTGTCGATCTACAGGGTGAGCAGTAAAGAACGGGAAGGTAGTTACCGAAATTAATTCAGTCCGTTGAAGGTTATGAACACATGTTTGGACAGAAAAAAAAGTACCAAACTAATTTGTACTCCCAGTTAAAAAAAAATATAATTTCGCATAGCCAATGATCCAGTGTTGCGGAATTTTTACAAATCATTATCAAAGTTTTGCAATAGTTTTGCTAGGTACTAATATCATGTAAATATTTCGAATTTCTTATAAAAGTTCTATTAAAAAATTCATACAAAACTACTATTGAATAAATTCTTACACCTGCTCTCGATAGCGCGAGGGAATCCCCTTGATTTAAATACTTTCAAGTAGGAATTTAGAATTATACTTGATGAATATACGAAGAATGATGAATATAAGACAAAATAGAGATCAAACATAAAACTGTACACAAGCATTGTTCTTCAGAGTAAATTTAAAAAACTAATACCTAATTTTTTTTATTCAAAATAATTTTCTTTTTGATCCCTTTTTTTGTTTATAATTTATATCAAAGTTAAATATTATATTTCTAACAGCAGGAGGTATCTAGAATAACCTTTCAAATAGTCAACTTCAATGTCTGCTATCACTGTTAGTTTGTTGTTTTTCTCTATTGACATATCTATTGACATTGAATATTTATTATATTTTTTCTTTTAAAAAAATTGTAAAACCACCATTTGTTAAATGGATCACAGTTGTGATGAAAACATAGTTATTTATTAATATATAAATAACGATTTTTATTTCTAACAAAAACAATCAGTTATCTACAATAAATATTTAACAGCTACCAAATTACCATTTGATTGACTTCCGTATTAGTAATAAAACCAATTAAAATATTGTAGGTGTGATACCATCAAAAAGGTAAAGGTAAGTGACCCCGAAATCATAATACCTACTACCTCTTCGTTTTAGAGTGTCTACCGCTCTGTAAACAATACCAAAACTACATTTAATATTCAAAATGAGTCACACTACAGATTTGGGACAAAAAAAAACATGAAATTCATGTGAAGGCCATGGTTAGGTTTTTATTTTATTGTATTTTATTAAAAACAAGAAAAAATGTCAATGGCAGATTTAAGACTATGAGACCAAGGGTATTGTTGAGGTCAATTTTACATTGAAAATTTGATTTTTTAAATGCTAGTAAATGAACCAAAAAGTGAATTTTATTTTAATTTAATTGTTACAAAATTATATCTTTCTTTCTGATCGAAAAAACTAGTTTTATGTAAGTACAATCACCGGTACCTATTTACATAGCGATTGTAAACAAACCAACTTTTGACATTTAAAAGTAATTCAATAACTGCACATATTATTCGAAAAATAATCATAAAAACCGGTCTGTATTTTTTCAATCTTAATAATTTAAAAGAGAACTACGCTTTTGATATTTGAGTGAGTCATAAACTATTGCTTTTAATTTGTTTAAACCATGACATCACTAGTGTGGTCAGATTTCCAACAGTTTTAAATCAATTCAATGAATAAAAAGTTAACTTTGTATACTTGAATTCTTGGAATTTTATATTCAGGATGATTTCATCAATCACCAATAAAAAAGGTCAGTCTAGCAGGTAGAAAACTTATAAAAATAGTAAACAATTTTTAAAAAACCTACCAAAACCTTGGTGAACCTTCTTTCCAGCTCTGTAGGGTCAGGCATTGGTTGTTTAGCTTTAGCTTTAATCGTACTTTGCCTGATACTGGCTTGTCTCCCATGTAATTTTGAAGAAATTACGGTATCAGCTTCTGTTACCGAAGTCTCTTCTTTTGACACTGATAATCCCATGGTTACAAACTGTTAACAACACACAAGTGTACACTTAAATAATATAAAAAAACATTTAAAGGCACATAACCGGTAGTTAAAGTTGAGTTTACATTTCAAAATAGTGCGGCTTTCACATGGGGAGCAACAGGTTTTTATCAGAATTGGAAAAACGAAAACATCTTCTGACATACAGCAGTCTCGCAAAACTGCTGAAAACAGAAAACTTGATGTTAAATTGTTGGTGAATACGAGTACGCATGCGTATTACCGGGAATTTGTATTGTAACCTGTTGCGCCACCTAGCAAAGAAAAGACTAAATATAATATTGTTTTAATTGGATATCTGCAAATTTTATCTAAAAACTGACATCTAGAAGAAAGTGAATTAAACAGTTACTTACGAAAACTTCCGTAAAATGATATATTAGAAGATGTAAGTTTAAATTTAAACAGAATTTAGTATTTAACATAATAAATATAATAACCAGTTGTTTTGAAATTTTATAGTATATATTTCTATATACTTGATTCATAACCTATTAGTGAAACTTTAATTTTGGAGGTATGTACTAATTAATTGTAACTTTTATACTAATATTTTCCTATAGTAGTTCGCTAATCTAAATAACTTGAAAACTGAAGTCAAAAAGAGCTCCTTTAGTTTAACCATACAACGTATTACCTATTCACTCACTTAATTCATAGTTTTATAACGTTGACTTTTATCTTGGTATACGGAAACAAAAAAAGCACTTGAGACAGCTAAGTATTATCAAAACCATTAGTCATCAGGGAAACTCAATGAACTATTATTTAAAAAAATATATGTTAAGAATTTACTTCTTGCTTTTATTATTGATAAGTATACAGTGTGGAACAAGAATTAACTCATCCTACAACAAGTAGATAGTGATTACACAATAACAATACCACAATTCTACTTGTCAAAGAAGATTATCACACTTCAGTCCTACCATTTAGCTTTTAAAGAACGTGATCTAGCTCTAAATAAGTATAAACAACATAAAACTGAAGAGAATTTAAATAAGTCCTGTAAGTAAACAAGTGTGACAACTGAGACTTCCAAAGCCAAACCACCCAAAAATATATATTTTTCTATTAAAAAGTAAAGACAAATATCCATTGCACTCAAATGTGGCCATTTAATTTTATACTTTAATGACAGAATTAGAGCAATTTTAGAAAATTTAAAAAAAATTTAAAATTCGTGTATCCATTTTCTCATCACTATATACAGGCTGATCCAACAAAGCAGGCAAAAGAATGGGTATGAATTAAAAGAAGTCCATTATGTGTTTAAATTTATTTTCTTATAAAAATTACAAAAAATTAAAAACAATAAATACCTAGGTATAATTTTTAGATTTACACCCAGATATTTATTATCAATATTTAATAGTATACTAATATATAACTATATTACACTTAATTGCAAAAATACCTTTTTTAGATATTTTATATTTAAAAATTGACTATTGACTTACGAGTGTTTGGAATTTGATTTATTGGATTCGAAAACTGATGAAGCTGAAAGGTAAAAACCAGTCTTAGGTTGTCGTATCGAATAAATTAAATTGGTAACTCGTTAGCTTAATTTAAAAATTACTTAAACGTACTTAAATATTCCATATACACTTATTTTAATCTTCAGGTACTGATAAAGTGATAAAAAGAATATCCATTGCTATATATATAATTATATACTACACTCTTTAAGAATGAATTGCCGTTCGCATGTTTTTTAATGATTTGTATAAAGGATGGAACTATTTTACTTGCATGCAGTTAGAAAATTATGTACAAATAAAACCAATAAAAAAAAATACATTACTATGGTAAATGTATAGAATCCGAATTTTTTTTTAAATCATAATGTACAATTTATTAAAATTTATACTTTAATTACTCGAAAAACGTAAGATTCCATATTACAGTCTATGTTTTTCGAGTAATTAAAGTATAAATTTTAATAAATAGCTCAAAATTGTAGAAGAAATAAAATGTTATTATTAACAACAATAACGACATAATGAAATAGATAACGGGTAAAAATATATAATATTAAATTGAAAACTTTGTAGAAAAAATTATTCATTACTGAGACTTGTGACCATAGATATTTTTTATCAACTCTTTTAAAATACATACGTCTCTGCGGTTTCGCGTGATCACTGCGTGTCTCCAATGTTTATGTTGGCCTCTTCGATTTGGATAGGGTATAGAGATGGTCCAAGGAAAAGACGAATTATTTTTGGAATCTGCACACCAAAAATATAATTTTGTGCGAATTGTGCAATTTATTGCTCCGTTTTTTTAATAAAAATAAGGTGACAGACTATTTTTTTTCATATATATTTCATGGACCAGCAAATGATTAAAAAAAATTAATTTTTAAAATTACGAAAGTCACTAAAATTGCTTTTATGTTTCTAGATATTCTCCAAAAATAGCTCTAGTTTATTTTATTTTTATCCTATACATTTTTTTAGTGAGGTAGTCAATAGTGTACTAAAGATCAATAAGAACGTTTTTCTCAATATATGAACACACAGTAATTGTTCAACAATAATTTTAGATTAAATTAAAATCTAACTAGGGTGTTTCTTCTTCTTTTTCTTCTTCCTCGCTACTACTAGAATCGTTTTCTCCTCCTTCAGAACTACTACTAGAACTTTGTCTATCAACGTCATCTTTTTCCGCACTCTTAATTATTTCTGATGTATTAACGGATTTTATCTCCGTTTCAGAAAGTTCTGTTGCTTTTTCCATTTCCAATTGTTTTTCCAGGTGCTCCCAAGGATTCTGGGTGCTGGTATGGTCATAAAACATCGACATATCCCTTGTGCCATCCTTACTCATCATAGGGGTGTGATTAGAATTCTAAAAGGATTAATTTTAAAATACATGATATACTTTTTAAACATATTAAAAATATAAAATATGGTGTTGAAATGACGAAAGTCATTTTCTTGTTAATCGCAAACTTCTCCTAATAAAATCACAAAGTTGCAAGAAATATAATGTACCTTTAGGAAATATTAGGAGAATAAAACTATGTATGTGATAACCTAAACAAATATTGTAAAGAGAGAGATTCATAATAACTTTTAAATATAGATTCCATATTTTTGCAATATTTTTTGCTCCATCTAAATTAATAATATTATAATAATAATTAATGTACTTTATTGGATCCCAATAGGCCATCGACCGAGGACCTTCAGCCTGTTTTTATTATATTATTGCACATTTCACTTTATTTCATTACTAATAAAAACATTAATCAATCCACAAACTATTTAAAAATTCACTTTTTTATAGAAACAAACATACAATTACTTAGCCCTTTTGAATAACAAACTTTTTATACTATAACAAGTTTACTATTGTTTATATTTATTATATTTATCAAAGCATAAAAGTAGAAAAAAGTATATTTTATTGGAATAGCCCTATTATTTCTCTTTGAAAATCTCTCAAATCATTCATACCTACTTTAAATGAGGCTTTGCAATAATCAAAACCAAACATTTGCTTCTTAATTATTTTTCCCGTTGTGTTAATCTATGGTACATAATAAACTGACCTGTCTCTGATTGTAAAATTTTGGGCTTCTCTGGCTACCCCAAGAATTATTAAAACTATTATTTGGACTATAAAAAGATCTATTTCGCCCATTATTGCCTCCTGATTGCCGATATGAATTCCTATTGTTAAACTTTCTAGGGCTACTGTGGAACTTAGGGGTTCCATAAGTAGATGGAGAATTCCTATTATAGTTACTATAATAATTAGAACTTGGCGAAGACTCTTGAAAAGATAGGAAGTCTTGAGTGTCTCCAGGTGGTTTCTGTGAATCCGGATTGAAGTATACGAAACCTGGTGAAGTGCTGTAATTTTTATTCCAAGATTGGTTCATTTCTTCTTAGGTTTTTATTAAAATTTAAATAAAAGGTAGCTTGTTTTTGTTGAGGTTAATCAGACACGACAAAAGACACATGACACAAGTGACATTGAGTATATGTCAAATTTCAACATTTCTACACCTGATAATAGGCAACACAAAGTACCTACTTGCTGCATAATGTGTTGTCAGTATTATTTTTTGCGTTGCGTGGGGCAGACAATTTGAGGGAACCAAAATGTATTCTCATTGGCAAATTCCCGTATTTTAAAAAATATATATAGCTCTCTCCTTTGCGCATATTTTTTTGTTCTTCGTATAAACCACTTTTGCAAGGGCGGCAAAGGGGGGGGGGGGCAACGTCGTCGGCTGTTAGGGTTATATAAAAGTTTAATATTTTGGGTTTGTTGATATAAATTGCCGAAAAAAAAATGTTTGGGCCATTTTTGAGGGAAAAGGTGAGTTTTTTAGGATATAAATGGACCTAGAATCTATAAAAAAATTAAAATTTGGTTTACGCAGAATGCATTTTGTATATGAAACGATTGGCAATGTCAAAATTACTGTAAAAAAAATGTTTAGGCCATTTTTGAGGGAAAAAGTGAGTTATTTTAGGGTAAAAATGGACCTAGAATCTACAAAAAAAATTGAAAAAAATTAAAATTTGGTTTACGCATAATGCATTTTGTATAAAAAACGATTGACAATGTCAAAATTACCGTAAAAAATGTTTGGGCCATTTTTGAGGGAAAAAGTGAGTTTTTAGGATATAAATGGACCTAGAATCTACAAAAAAATTCAAAAAATTAAAATTTGGTTTAGGCAGAATGTATTTTGTCTAAGAAACGATTGGCAATGTCAAAATTACCGAATAAAAATGTTTGGGCCATTTTCGAGCGAAAAAGTGAGTTTGTTAGGATATAAATGGACCTAGAATCTACAAAAAAAATTTAAAAAAATTAAAATTTAATTTAATTGGTTTACGCAGATATGAAAAATATCCTCTCATTGCCGGACTTTGGCATAAAGATTTTAGAAAACAAACAAAAATGCGTAAGAAAAAAATATGGTGGGAAAAAAGTCTACAAAATAATAAAGAGGTTTAGAAAATTGTCACATTTTCAAATCGTTTTATTCGACCTTGACCTAAAAAGACAACTTTTTATTTAGAGTAAAACATAATGAAACGTCCTGTAAAATTTTGTATAAATATTTTTACATGACCAATCGATACATTCAAAAAACACATTAATTACCACTCTCTACCTAACTATCTATAGCACCCAATGCATTATCTGCTGATAAATATTTATACTCAAGTATAACGTGTGGCCCGGATCATAGGAGACCATTAAGCGTAATATCTGGACAAAATTATCCACGATATCTTTTATATAATTTAGCCTAGGAACATCTACAAAAGTAGAACCAGAAATATTGTAAGGTCATAAAACACCAACCACTTAATTTATCAGAGACGTACCTACTTTAGCCATTAAGTTCTGTTCTATAGGTATAATGATAAATTGGGTTAAAATAATTAAAAAATCCCTTGAATATAATTTTGAATTATTTATTTAGATATGATATACAGTGTCACATGATATCTTGATATTTCTGGTTCTACTTTACCCATTTATACTGAAGTTTGACTATCTAGCTTACAACAGTTTTTTTTTCAATACAGGTGAACATATTTTTAGATTGCTTGGGGAATTTTTATGTAAATTGAGATTCGGTTTTGTCACGACTGCTGCCAAAACAAAAACGATATCAGACGAACGTTTTTGTTTGCTTGCATTTCAATTTGTTTCGCTCACGTCGATGATATTCTAATTTTGGCCGTGATATTGGCAATCTAACATACCGTGCAACAAATCCGAATTTTATTTTAAATTCTTGACGTATTAGTAATACCAGATGTTAGCGCGATCAAATAAGCAGACCGAACTGCGAGTTCCTCTCTAAATTCAAAGTTTTTGGAAACCAGTGAGATTTCCGTTCGATGTAGATAAATAAAAAAAATTATTCTAGTTTAAGTGCATATTATGCAGATGTCGGTTTTTCGAAGAAAAATTCGAACATGATTAAGTTCTGGATCGGTATTTTTCTGATAGAAACAAAGGTAAGTTTGTTTTGTTTTTGGTTCATTTACGACGGTATAGCGTTAATATTAAAATGAATCAGTTTTGTGTGTTCGATAAAACGTATATAATTTTAATTTCGGTCTCGGAAAATATTATCTTACGTCTAAGTAGCTGAGTGGTTAAACGTTTCGGAAAATGAACGCCCGAATACTCGCGTTTATTAAATTTTACTTCGTCATAAAATAAAGAGTGTGTGAAAAATTTAGTTTCCCGTATTTTTTTACATACTTACTCATTTTGCTGCGTTTCGTTGATATTTGTATTAAATTTTAAAAAACGGCGAATGCGTTGTGATCCTCCACCAATTTTAAAAATTAATCAAGAAGTTTCGCGCCGCCATTTTTCAGCCAATCAGATCAATTTTCTTTATTGGTGTTTGCTTTAATTTTATTTTTTGTGATGGAACGACAAAGAAGGTGGTTTCGCTTAGAACTTTTTTTTATTTTTAAATTGACCATTTAATTTACTTTTTCAACTAATGTTTCATTGATTTAAAAAAAAGAAATATTGAGTTACTTCCCCACTTATAAAAAATCAAAACTGAACTGATAGAGGTAGGCGAGTAGGCAACACCTAATACACTGATGATATAAATGTTGCATACTTTGTAATACAAATTGTGTCTTTAATTATTGTAATTGTTCATACTTAAATAATAATTAATTTCCCTAGTTCATAGTGGTTTTTAACTTTATGTTTTTTTTATTTAAAACATTTTAATATAAACAAGTAGTTATTATTCTCCACAAAGAAGAACATTTAAATAATAATGTTAATGAATTCTTTATATGTATATTAAAGTTAATCTTTTAAGGTATAATTTGCTCCAAATTTATTTTATTACCTGACCATTTTATTTGCAGGGTTTACTAACTTTGCCGTTCAATTATTCTCATCCAGATACAGGTGGGTAAAATAATTTCACCAAGTTTTGTATTATGAATATCATAAAGAAACAAAAGTGACATTTTTTAAATTGAATTTGTTTGTTTGTTTGTTTGTTACTGTTTCACAGTGCCGCTTTAGGAACAGCACTGTTAATTAGAACCCTACACTTGAGTGGGGAATCAAAATCTGGTATATGAAAATCGATTTCAAAATTTGCAATTAATTATTAATTTTTGTCAGCACAACCCTTTAATCATGAGACTCTGAGCTGTTCAGGGCATTAAATTTCAAATAGACTATAGAAACTTTCTAAGATTTTTTTTTTAAAAATTGTAATAATTTGGAAATATTTAAATTTAATAGTTTACACTATATTTTAGGCAGTTGTGATTGTTCTTTAAGGATACTTTCACTTGAATATTTCAAAGGAAATGAATATTTGGTGACATTTTCAGGATACAGTCCACAATATTGGGAAATAGTTCAAATGGAATGGTAAGTGACGAATAAAAATAATAAAATTCGCAAATGTTCTTCCAGTAAAACTGAAAAATGAAGCTTATAAGTGAGTTTTTGGCAATTGCATTGGTGGTTGCATACCCATTTGCGTTAAATTAAATCTTTTAAAGGAAACCGAAGAAGAGAGTGACATCTTGACCAGAATTGGTCAAAAAAAACTTTGCAACCCCCAACGCACATTGGGTTGTCAAAAACTCACTTCCAACCTTCATTTATCAGTTTTTACTAATAGATGGTAGCACATTCGCGAATTTTATCTTATAGCGGATTTTGCTATTGACTTTCACATAACTTTCTTGCAAAATTTTTAGTGTATCAAATAAGACAGGTGAAAAGATTGAAATATGGAGTAGTTACTATACAGACGATGGGTTTATTATTAATGTCGACAGTTTCGTCGAAAATGACATTTACACATTTTTCGTGATATATAGAAATTGTTCAAACTGCACAGTTGCTTTGGAATTTAAAGCTCCAGGTAATAGTATATTTTATTAAGAATCTAAAAACAAGGCTTTCTCTATATTGATACGAAATGTCAAAAGTTATAAATTTTATTTAAACAATTTCAGATGATAACACTGAACATTGCCGAAAATTGCAAATATAATTATTAACAAAATATTCACACTCACTCACTCTCTATAATATAATATTGAACAATAAAAGTAACAAAAATAGTCTAATACTAAACACTGAAAGTTTCAAGTACCTTTGACCTGTATGTGAAAGTCCTTCTAAGCCAAATCAAACTAGTCTTCTCATCTAGACGTCCTCGTACATTAACAGAACTCTTCTAGGTAGTTACAAACTTCCATATATCATTCAACTTAATATTAACATAAGTTATTGTTATTAATCAATTGAAACTTTCTGTTGGTGGTGGATTTAAATTTTTCTTTTTAATCTTTCTCAATTTTCCAAAAAAAACCTTTTGACATCCCCTTTCTTTCAGTAACTCTCAAATCACCTGTCACTATCTTTCTGTTACCTGGTTACCCTCCATATACAAAGTAATTATTTCATTGCAATATATATGCGCATGAGGCGAATCCGAATAACCGGATATGTAGCTTTTTAAAATGTACTTATTTGGTGATATCTTTCGTTAAATAATCAATTTTAATATCACAGGAAAAGCATAGAAAATAATCGATTATACTTCCAAGTTACGAGGCGTATTCTGCGAAACACCACGACAGCGTTTGCTGGAGTGGTGTTTTAGATCATATATGCTTCGCTAGATACGGCATCCTGTATTGTTTGTTTGGTATTAGAGGGGTAATGATGAGAGGGAGTGAAGGGGTAATATGATACAGTGGCGTACCATTTGAAATATTTTGGTACAATGTTATATATTGTCATATTTATTCAACACATATTTCCATTTCATTTCCTAAGGAATGAGTGACTTCCGTGTAGGTTACAATAAAATGGGAATGAATGTGAATCTAAAATAAATAAAATACCATGGAAGACTACGAAAATTGTTTGGAATGGGAATAATCTGAGTGGTTGAATACCATCATCTTGCGCTTCTATTTATTTCAAATGCTATAATATGCTTTAAGTGTCTAGTATTAATTTTGTAGATGTTATGTTTATGCCATACATAATTGTATTATTCATTTGGTAGCCAGCAATATTTGAAAATAATCATACATACATTCTATTCACGTTGTGACTAAATTTTCTTGGCTAATTGTATCATGATATCAATGATCGCCTTTATTGGTTTCAAATCGTCATTGGCAATAATAATTAAACCTAGCAATTATGTCAATTCAATCAACAACTCAAGCGTTGAATACGAGTAAATATTTTTTTATAGCAAATTAAAAATCCCATTGATTATAAACTCGTTAATACAGAAAAAACAAAATGAAAAGTTGGTAGATATATTAATACAAAAGATACGTCAAAATGTACCTTCGTATAGATTGGGTTCAGTAATAAATGAAAAATTTGCTGATGAACATGGTTTATTTTAATAAAACATAAATTGACATATAATAGATACATATTTAAACTAAACGTTAAATTGTCATGAAATTATGACATCTATTTGAAGGTTAGTACTTTATAAAAATCATATGAATTTGTCAATAGTGACACCATCTATATGTCATCCTACGAACTTATTGAGTGACCAGATCTCAGATGGAACATACTTGTAATTGTATTTGTACTTTTTTAGAAAAAATCAAGAGAAACATTCCAGTTTTTGTGGGCATAGTAGCGGTGGTGTCTCTAATGATTATAGCAATGTGCTTTTACAATATCAGATCAAAATGCATATTTAGGTTTATTCAAGAGCTAAAGAGATTGCCGTTTCTCGTAAATTGCACAGACAATCATTTTGTAGAGTTCGAAGCGTATAAGTAGATAAAGGCAATAAAGTGATTCAAAAACTGGACAAATTAAATATTATTGTTTTTTTGGATAACACTTCTCAACATTCCAAAAAAGAGAATGTATTGGGGGAGGGTGACTTTGGACAAAGCCAAAATATTAGCAGGTAAGATGGTACAATTTGAAGCTTCCTAACATTTTTGGGTGATATTTATCAGTCACCCTGTATAATAAATACATGTTTACGAGTTACTGTTTCTTAATTTTATTTTCTTTTTGTAGGATCTCTTGCAAAAAATATCTGCCCTTCTTTAATATTTGACTGATATAGCTATAATGTCGATGTGAAAAATTCTACTACTACTAAAAAAATAGGAGAAAAAGGTTTCAGCTTACGATTCAAATCAATAATTTTATTTTTTTAACTTGCACACTGTCTTTCCAAAAGTTGATAAGTTTGACGCTTCATTTAGAAATCTTCTTGTATAAAGGTGGATCGAGGTTTTATCGAATATTTGTTTCCACCGCCATTTTTTAGGAATAATCATCGAACTAATGTAATCCTAACTGACATCTGCGTTTTTAAACATATATTTTTTCTAAATAATAATAATAATAATTAATAAATAATAATAATAGGCTGCGTTGGCAATCATAATTTCATAAAACTAAAGATGTATAAGTAAAAAAGACATTTGAACTAAATGCAATGGGGGTCTGAAACTACTAGAATTTCTTCAGAGTTCCTCGGAATTCCTCCAGAGTTCGTCGGAATTCTTCCAGAGTTCCTGAATTCCTTCCTAGTTCCTTTGATTTCATCCAGTATATCTCGAAATTCTTCTAGAATTCCTGAATTCTTTCCTGGGATTTCCTTCAGTGTTTCTCGGAACTTTTCCATACTTCCTGAATTCCACCAGTTCCTATGATTTCTTCGGACTTCAAAATCTAAATGTCGGGGAACAAAGAACGTGACGGCTAAATTAAATACTAAACATTTCGTTAATATTTGTATTAAATTTTAAAAAATGGCGAATGCGTTTGATCCTCCACCAATTTTTAAAATTTTAAATGCAATGATACTTCACGAGGGGTCTGAAACTATGTTTAATTTTAAAAAATCTATCAGAGTACCAGAATTTCTTCAGAGTTCCTCGGAATTCTTCCAGAGTTCCTAAATTCCTTCCGAGTTCCTTTAATTGCCTCCAGTACATCTGGGAATTCTTCTAGAATTCCTGAATTCCTTCAGTTCCTATGATTTCTCTGAACTTCAAAATCTAAGTGTCGGGGAACAAAGAACGTAACTCCTAAATTAAATACTAAACTTTTCGTTGATATTTGTATTAAATTTAAAAAAATGGCGAATGCGTTGGATCCTCCACCAATTTTTAAAATTTTAAATGCAATGAGAGTACCAGAATTTCTTCAGTTTCTCGGAATTCCTCCAGAGTTCCTCGGAATTCTTCCAGAGTTCCGGAATTCCTTCCGAGTTTCTTTGATTTCCTCCAGTATATTTTGGAATTCTTCTAGAATTCCTGAATTCTTTCCGAGTTCCTGGGATTTCCTTCAGTGTTTCTCGGAATTCTTCCAGACTTCTTGAATTCCTTCAGTTCCTATGATTTCTCCGGACTTCAAAATCTAAGTGTCGGGGAACAAAGAACGTGACTGCTAAATTAAATACTAAACTTTTCGTTGATATTTGTATGAAATTTTTAAAAATGGCGAATGCGTGTGATCCTCCACCAATTTTTAAAATATTAAATGCAATGAGAGTACCAGAATTTCTTCAGAGTTCCTCGGAATTCTTCCAGAGTTCCTGAATTCCTTCCGAGTTCCTTTAATTGCCTCCAGTACATCTCGGAATTCTTCTAGAATTCCTGAATTCTTTCCGAGTTCCTGGGATTTCCTCCAGTATATCTCGAAATTCTTCCAGACTTCCTGAATTCCTTCCAGACTTCCTGAATCCTTTCAGTTCCTATGATTTCTCCGGACTTCAAAATCTAAGTGTCGGGGAAAAAGGACGTGACTGCTAAATTAAATACTAAACTTTTCGTTGATATTTGTATGAAATTTTAAAAAAAATGGCGAATGCATTTTGATCATCCACCAATTTTTAAAATTTTAGTTGTAAGTTCACATTAATTAGTTTTAGGAGTATACATTGTTTTTATTATTATCTTTTTCCCACACACATGATAATTTGCTTATAGTTGTAATGACTTTTTTGTATAAATGTTGTTAGATGTATAAATAAACAAATGTCAAGCTGTTACATGTTTTATTTTAATAATCTAAAAGATCTCAATTAACCAATTTTTCTCACTCTCTTATCGTTTCAGAGAAGTTTTTAAAAGAGAATTTCACTTTTTGGGGCTAATTTCCTTTTTTACGAAGGTTTTAGAGGAAAGTTTTTTCGATAAAATTGTGTGACAAAAAGTGAAATTCTCTTTCAAAAACTTTAAACGCAAATATCTCCAAAGAAGTAGGAAATCCAAAGAAGTAGGAAAAGTCAAAGTAGGAATTCTTCTTTCAGTCAAGCTAAGCTTTGGCTAGTTCCTAAAAGATGGCGCTTTGGGAGGGCGCTGTAAGTTATCATTCACCGTTTATAAGGCTATGCATTTTAAGGTAACGCGAAATTTAATTTGTTTTTCAGTTTATAAGCTAAACGATTTAAGATACGAAAGATCTGATTTCTGATTGCAAATCTACGTATTTTGTGTCATCTGTGTACCAATATTTAGCTAGATCGAAGCCAAAAAAATATTTTTTTTAAGTGATTTTTTTTATTGATTTAGAGGTCCCACTCTACCCACTTACCAATTTTCTGCCTAATCGGAGAACATTGTATTTTTCCAAAAATACGAATTACGATTTCTAGAAAAATATGAAATTAAACCTCCTCGCACTTCTACTCTCCTGATGCAAAATCTGAATTTGTGTTAAATTTATGAATTACGATTTCTTCGAGAAAAATATGAAATTAAACCTCGCACTTCTACTCTCCTGATGCAAAATCTAAATTTGTGTTAAATTTATGAATTAGATTTCTTCGAGAAAAATATGAAATTAAACCTCCTCGCACTTCTACTCTCCTGATGCAAAATCTGAATTTGTGTTAAATTTATGAATTACGATTTCTACGAGAAAAATATGAAATTAAACCTTCTCGCACTTCTACTCTCCTGATGCAAAATCTGAATTTGTGTTAAATTTATGAATTACGATTTCTACGAGAAAAATATGAAATTAAACCTTCTCGCACTTCTACTCTCCTGATGCAAAATCTGAATTTGTATTAAATTTATGAATTACGATTTCTACGAGAAAAATATGAAATTAAACCTTCTCGCACTTCTACTCTCCTGATGCAAAATCTGAATTTGTGTTAAATTTATGAATTACGATTTCTACGTGAAAAATATGAAATTAAACCTTCTCGCACTTCTACTCTCCTGATGCAAAATCTGAATTTGTGTTAAATTTATGAATTACTATTTCTTCGAGAAAAATATGAAATTAAACCTTCTCGCACTTCTACTCTCCTGATGCAAAATCTAAATTTGTGTTAAATTTATGAATTACGATTTCTACGAGAAAAATATGAAATTAAACCTTCTCGCACTTCTACTCTCCTGATGCAAAATCTGAATTTGTATTAAATTTATAAATTACGATTTCTACGAGAAAAATATGAAATTAAACCTTCTCGCACTTCTACTCTCCTGATGCAAAATCTGAATTTGTGTTAAATTTATGAATTACGATTTCTACGTGAAAAATATGAAATTAAACCTTCTCGCACTTCTACTCTCCTGATGCAAAATCTAAATTTGTGTTAAATTTATGAATTAGATTTCTTCGAGAAAAATATGAAATTAAACCTCCTCGCACTTCTTCTCTCCTGATGCAAAATCTGAATTTGTGTTAAATTTATGAATTACGATTTCTACGAGAAAAATATGAAATTAAACCTTCTCGCACTTCTACTCTCCTGATGCAAAATCTGAATTTGTGTTAAATTTATGAATTACGATTTCTACGAGAAAAATATGAAATTAAACCTTCTCGCACTTCTACTCTCCTGATGCAAAATCTGAATTTGTATTAAATTTATAAATTACGATTTCTACGAGAAAAATATGAAATTAAACCTTCTCGCACTTCTACTCTCCTGATGCAAAATCTGAATTTGTGTTAAATTTATGAATTACGATTTCTACGTGAAAAATATGAAATTAAACCTTCTCGCACTTCTACTCTCCTGATGCAAAATCTGAATTTGTGTTAAATTTATGAATTACTATTTCTTCGAGAAAAATATGAAATTAAACCTTCTCGAACTTCTACTCTCCTGATGCAAAATCTGAATTTGTGTTAAATTTATGAATTACGATTTCTACGAGAAAAATATGAAATTAAACCTTCTCGCACTTCTACTCTCCTGATGCAAAATCTGAATTTGTGTTAAATTTATGAATTACGATTTCTACGTGAAAAATATGAAATTAAACCTTCTCGCACTTCTACTCTCCTGATGCAAAATCTGAATTTGTGTTAAATTTATGAATTACTATTTCTTCGAGAAAAATATGAAATTAAACCTTCTCGAACTTCTACTCTCCTGATGCAAAATCTGAATTTGTGTTAAATTTATGAATTACGATTTCTACGAGAAAAATATGAAATTAAACCTTCTCGCACTTCTACTCTCCTGATGCAAAATCTGAATTTGTGTTAAATTTATGAATTACGATTTCTACGAGAAAAATATGAAATTAAACCTTCTCGCACTTCTACTCTCCTGATGCAAAATCTGAATTTGTGTTAAATTTATGAATTACGATTTCTACGAGAAAAATATGAAATTAAACCTTCTCGCACTTCTACTCTCCTGATGTAAAATCTGAATTTGTGTTAAATTTATGAATTACGATTTCTACGAGAAAAATATGAAATTAAACCTCCTCGCATTTCTACTCTCCTGATGCAAAATCTGAATTTGTGTTAAATTTATGAATTACGATTTCTACGAGAAAAATATGAAATTAAACCTCCTCGCACTTCTACTCTCCTGATGCAAAATCTGAATTTGTGTTAAATTTATGAATTACGATTTCTACGTGAAAAATATGAAATTAAACCTTCTCGCACTTCTACTCTCCTGATGCAAAATCTGAATTTGTATTAAATTTATGAATTACGATTTCTACGTGAAAAATATGAAATTAAACCTTCTCGCACTTCTACTCTCCTGATGCAAAATCTGAATTTGTATTAAATTTATGAATTACGATTTCTACGAGAAAAATATGAAATTAAACCTTCTCGCACTTCTACTCTCCTGATGCAAAATCTGAATTTGTGTTAAATTTATGAATTACGATTTCTACGTGAAAAATATGAAATTAAACCTTCTCGCACTTCTACTCTCCTGATGCAAAATCTGAATTTGTATTAAATTTATGAATTACGATTTCTACGAGAAAAATATGAAATTAAACCTTCTAGCACTTCTACTCTCCTGATGCAAAATCTGAATTTGTGTTAAATTTATGAATTACGATTTCTACGTGAAAAATATGAAATTAAACCTTCTCGCACTTCTACTCTCCTGATGCAAAATCTGAATTTGTGTTAAATTTATGAATTACGATTTCTACGAGAAAAATATGAAATTAAACCTCCTCGCACTTCTACTCTCCTGATGCAAAATCTGAATTTGTGTTAAATTTATGAATTACGATTTCTACGAGAAAAATATGAAATTAAACCTCCTCGCACTTCTACTCTCCTGATGCAAAATCTGAATTTGTGTTAAATTTATGAATTACGATTTCTTCGAGAAAAATATGAAATTAAACCTCGCACTTCTACTCTCCTGATGCAAAATCTAAATTTGTGTTAAATTTATGAATTAGATTTCTTCGAGAAAAATATGAAATTAAACCTCCTCGCACTTCTACTCTCCTGATGCAAAATCTGAATTTGTGTTAAATTTATGAATTACGATTTCTACGAGAAAAATATGAAATTAAACCTTCTCGCACTTCTACTCTCCTGATGCAAAATCTGAATTTGTGTTAAATTTATGAATTACGATTTCTACGAGAAAAATATGAAATTAAACCTTCTCGCACTTCTACTCTCCTGATGCAAAATCTGAATTTGTATTAAATTTATGAATTACGATTTCTACGAGAAAAATATGAAATTAAACCTTCTCGCACTTCTACTCTCCTGATGCAAAATCTGAATTTGTGTTAAATTTATGAATTACGATTTCTACGTGAAAAATATGAAATTAAACCTTCTCGCACTTCTACTCTCCTGATGCAAAATCTGAATTTGTGTTAAATTTATGAATTACTATTTCTTCGAGAAAAATATGAAATTAAACCTTCTCGAACTTCTACTCTCCTGATGCAAAATCTGAATTTGTGTTAAATTTATGAATTACGATTTCTACGAGAAAAATATGAAATTAAACCTTCTCGCACTTCTACTCTCCTGATGCAAAATCTGAATTTGTGTTAAATTTATGAATTACGATTTCTACGTGAAAAATATGAAATTAAACCTTCTCGCACTTCTACTCTCCTGATGCAAAATCTGAATTTGTGTTAAATTTATGAATTACGATTTCTACGAGAAAAATATGAAATTAAACCTTCTCGCACTTCTACTCTCCTGATGCAAAATCTGAATTTGTGTTAAATTTATGAATTACGATTTCTACGAGAAAAATATGAAATTAAACCTCCTCGCACTTCTACTCTCCTGATGCAAAATCTGAATTTGTGTTAAATTTATGAATTACGATTTCTACGAGAAAAATATGAAATTAAACCTCCTCGCACTTCTACTCTCCTGATGCAAAATCTGAATTTGTGTTAAATTTATGAATTACGATTTCTACGTGAAAAATATGAAATTAAACCTTTTCGCACTTCTACTCTCCTGATGCAAAATCTGAATTTGTATTAAATTTATGAATTACGATTTCTACGTGAAAAATATGAAATTAAACCTTCTCGCACTTCTACTCTCCTGATGCAAAATCTGAATTTGTATTAAATTTATGAATTACGATTTCTACGAGAAAAATATGAAATTAAACCTTCTCGCACTTCTACTCTCCTGATGCAAAATCTGAATTTGTGTTAAATTTATGAATTACGATTTCTACGAGAAAAATATGAAATTAAACCTCCTCGCACTTCTACTCTCCTGATGCAAAATCTGAATTTGTGTTAAATTTATGAATTACGATTTCTTCGAGAAAAATATGAAATTAAACCTCGCACTTCTACTCTCCTGATGCAAAATCTAAATTTGTGTTAAATTTATGAATTAGATTTCTTCGAGAAAAATATGAAATTAAACCTCCTCGCACTTCTACTCTCCTGATGCAAAATCTGAATTTGTGTTAAATTTATGAATTACGATTTCTACGAGAAAAATATGAAATTAAACCTTCTCGCACTTCTACTCTCCTGATGCAAAATCTGAATTTGTGTTAAATTTATGAATTACGATTTCTACGAGAAAAATATGAAATTAAACCTTCTCGCACTTCTACTCTCCTGATGCAAAATCTGAATTTGTATTAAATTTATGAATTACGATTTCTACGAGAAAAATATGAAATTAAACCTTCTCGCACTTCTACTCTCCTGATGCAAAATCTGAATTTGTGTTAAATTTATGAATTACGATTTCTACGTGAAAAATATGAAATTAAACCTTCTCGCACTTCTACTCTCCTGATGCAAAATCTGAATTTGTGTTAAATTTATGAATTACTATTTCTTCGAGAAAAATATGAAATTAAACCTTCTCGAACTTCTACTCTCCTGATGCAAAATCTGAATTTGTGTTAAATTTATGAATTACGATTTCTACGAGAAAAATATGAAATTAAACCTTCTCGCACTTCTACTCTCCTGATGCAAAATCTGAATTTGTGTTAAATTTATGAATTACGATTTCTACGTGAAAAATATGAAATTAAACCTTCTCGCACTTCTACTCTCCTGATGCAAAATCTGAATTTGTGTTAAATTTATGAATTACGATTTCTACGAGAAAAATATGAAATTAAACCTTCTCGCACTTCTACTCTCCTGATGCAAAATCTGAATTTGTGTTAAATTTATGAATTACGATTTCTACGAGAAAAATATGAAATTAAACCTCCTCGCACTTCTACTCTCCTGATGCAAAATCTGAATTTGTGTTAAATTTATGAATTACGATTTCTACGAGAAAAATATGAAATTAAACCTCCTCGCACTTCTACTCTCCTGATGCAAAATCTGAATTTGTGTTAAATTTATGAATTACGATTTCTACGTGAAAAATATGAAATTAAACCTTTTCGCACTTCTACTCTCCTGATGCAAAATCTGAATTTGTATTAAATTTATGAATTACGATTTCTACGTGAAAAATATGAAATTAAACCTTCTCGCACTTCTACTCTCCTGATGCAAAATCTGAATTTGTATTAAATTTATGAATTACGATTTCTACGAGAAAAATATGAAATTAAACCTTCTCGCACTTCTACTCTCCTGATGCAAAATCTGAATTTGTGTTAAATTTATGAATTACGATTTCTACGTGAAAAATATGAAATTAAACCTTCTCGCACTTCTACTCTCCTGATGCAAAATCTGAATTTGTATTAAATTTATGAATTACGATTTCTACGAGAAAAATATGAAATTAAACCTTCTAGCACTTCTACTCTCCTGATGCAAAATCTGAATTTGTGTTAAATTTATGAATTACGATTTCTACGTGAAAAATATGAAATTAAACCTTCTCGCACTTCTACTCTCCTGATGCAAAATCTGAATTTGTGTTAAATTTATGAATTACGATTTCTACGAGAAAAATATGAAATTAAACCTCCTCGCACTTCTACTCTCCTGATGCAAAATCTGAATTTGTGTTAAATTTATGAATTACGATTTCTTCGAGAAAAATATGAAATTAAACCTTCTCGCACTTCTACTCTCCTGATGCAAAATCTAAATTTGTGTTAAATTTATGAATTACGATTTCTTCGAGAAAAATATGAAATTAAACCTTCTCGCACTTCTACTCTCCTGATGCAAAATCTGAATTTGTGTTAAATTTATGAATTACGATTTCTACGAGAAAAATATGAAAGTAAACCTCCTCGCACTTCTACTCTCCTGATGCAAAATCTGAATTTGTGTTAAATTTATGAATTACGATTTCTTCGAGAAAAATATGAAATTAAACCTCGCACTTCTACTCTCCTGATGCAAAATCTAAATTTGTGTTAAATTTATGAATTAGATTTCTTCGAGAAAAATATGAAATTAAACCTCCTCGCACTTCTACTCTCCTGATGCAAAATCTGAATTTGTGTTAAATTTATGAATTACGATTTCTACGAGAAAAATATGAAATTAAACCTCCTCGCACTTCTACTCTCCTGATGCAAAATCTGAATTTGTGTTAAATTTATGAATTACGATTTCTTCGAGAAAAATATGAAATTAAACCTCGCACTTCTACTCTCCTGATGCAAAATCTAAATTTGTGTTAAATTTATGAATTAGATTTCTTCGAGAAAAATATGAAATTAAACCTCCTCGCACTTCTACTCTCCTGATGCAAAATCTGAATTTGTGTTAAATTTATGAATTACGATTTCTACGAGAAAAATATGAAATTAAACCTTCTCGCACTTCTACTCTCCTGATGCAAAATCTGAATTTGTGTTAAATTTATGAATTACGATTTCTACGAGAAAAATATGAAATTAAACCTTCTCGCACTTCTACTCTCCTGATGCAAAATCTGAATTTGTATTAAATTTATGAATTACGATTTCTACGAGAAAAATATGAAATTAAACCTTCTCGCACTTCTACTCTCCTGATGCAAAATCTGAATTTGTGTTAAATTTATGAATTACGATTTCTACGTGAAAAATATGAAATTAAACCTTCTCGCACTTCTACTCTCCTGATGCAAAATCTGAATTTGTGTTAAATTTATGAATTACTATTTCTTCGAGAAAAATATGAAATTAAACCTTCTCGAACTTCTACTCTCCTGATGCAAAATCTGAATTTGTGTTAAATTTATGAATTACGATTTCTACGAGAAAAATATGAAATTAAACCTTCTCGCACTTCTACTCTCCTGATGCAAAATCTGAATTTGTGTTAAATTTATGAATTACGATTTCTACGTGAAAAATATGAAATTAAACCTTCTCGCACTTCTACTCTCCTGATGCAAAATCTGAATTTGTGTTAAATTTATGAATTACGATTTCTACGAGAAAAATATGAAATTAAACCTTCTCGCACTTCTACTCTCCTGATGCAAAATCTGAATTTGTGTTAAATTTATGAATTACGATTTCTACGAGAAAAATATGAAATTAAACCTCCTCGCACTTCTACTCTCCTGATGCAAAATCTGAATTTGTGTTAAATTTATGAATTACGATTTCTACGAGAAAAATATGAAATTAAACCTCCTCGCACTTCTACTCTCCTGATGCAAAATCTGAATTTGTGTTAAATTTATGAATTACGATTTCTACGTGAAAAATATGAAATTA
The DNA here is from genome assembly GCA_949320105.2 of Crepidodera aurea. NCBI lineage: Eukaryota > Metazoa > Arthropoda > Insecta > Coleoptera > Chrysomelidae > Crepidodera > Crepidodera aurea. The sequence continues at coordinate 15,672,437 of OX439477.1, read as the reverse complement.
AACCTTTTCGCACTTCTACTCTCCTGATGCAAAATCTGAATTTGTATTAAATTTATGAATTACGATTTCTACGTGAAAAATATGAAATTAAACCTTCTCGCACTTCTACTCTCCTGATGCAAAATCTGAATTTGTATTAAATTTATGAATTACGATTTCTACGAGAAAAATATGAAATTAAACCTTCTCGCACTTCTACTCTCCTGATGCAAAATCTGAATTTGTGTTAAATTTATGAATTACGATTTCTACGTGAAAAATATGAAATTAAACCTTCTCGCACTTCTACTCTCCTGATGCAAAATCTGAATTTGTGTTAAATTTATGAATTACTATTTCTTCGAGAAAAATATGAAATTAAACCTTCTCGAACTTCTACTCTCCTGATGCAAAATCTGAATTTGTGTTAAATTTATGAATTACGATTTCTACGAGAAAAATATGAAATTAAACCTTCTCGCACTTCTACTCTCCTGATGCAAAATCTGAATTTGTGTTAAATTTATGAATTACGATTTCTACGTGAAAAATATGAAATTAAACCTTCTCGCACTTCTACTCTCCTGATGCAAAATCTGAATTTGTGTTAAATTTATGAATTACGATTTCTACGAGAAAAATATGAAATTAAACCTTCTCGCACTTCTACTCTCCTGATGCAAAATCTGAATTTGTGTTAAATTTATGAATTACGATTTCTACGAGAAAAATATGAAATTAAACCTCCTCGCACTTCTACTCTCCTGATGCAAAATCTGAATTTGTGTTAAATTTATGAATTACGATTTCTACGAGAAAAATATGAAATTAAACCTCCTCGCACTTCTACTCTCCTGATGCAAAATCTGAATTTGTGTTAAATTTATGAATTACGATTTCTACGTGAAAAATATGAAATTAAACCTTTTCGCACTTCTACTCTCCTGATGCAAAATCTGAATTTGTATTAAATTTATGAATTACGATTTCTACGTGAAAAATATGAAATTAAACCTTCTCGCACTTCTACTCTCCTGATGCAAAATCTGAATTTGTATTAAATTTATGAATTACGATTTCTACGAGAAAAATATGAAATTAAACCTTCTCGCACTTCTACTCTCCTGATGCAAAATCTGAATTTGTGTTAAATTTATGAATTACGATTTCTACGAGAAAAATATGAAATTAAACCTCCTCGCACTTCTACTCTCCTGATGCAAAATCTGAATTTGTGTTAAATTTATGAATTACGATTTCTTCGAGAAAAATATGAAATTAAACCTCGCACTTCTACTCTCCTGATGCAAAATCTAAATTTGTGTTAAATTTATGAATTAGATTTCTTCGAGAAAAATATGAAATTAAACCTCCTCGCACTTCTACTCTCCTGATGCAAAATCTGAATTTGTGTTAAATTTATGAATTACGATTTCTACGAGAAAAATATGAAATTAAACCTTCTCGCACTTCTACTCTCCTGATGCAAAATCTGAATTTGTGTTAAATTTATGAATTACGATTTCTACGAGAAAAATATGAAATTAAACCTTCTCGCACTTCTACTCTCCTGATGCAAAATCTGAATTTGTATTAAATTTATGAATTACGATTTCTACGAGAAAAATATGAAATTAAACCTTCTCGCACTTCTACTCTCCTGATGCAAAATCTGAATTTGTGTTAAATTTATGAATTACGATTTCTACGTGAAAAATATGAAATTAAACCTTCTCGCACTTCTACTCTCCTGATGCAAAATCTAAATTTGTGTTAAATTTATGAATTACGATTTCTTCGAGAAAAATATGAAATTAAACCTTCTCGCACTTCTACTCTCCTGATGCAAAATCTGAATTTGTGTTAAATTTATGAATTACGATTTCTACGAGAAAAATATGAAAGTAAACCTCCTCGCACTTCTACTCTCCTGATGCAAAATCTGAATTTGTGTTAAATTTATGAATTACGATTTCTTCGAGAAAAATATGAAATTAAACCTCGCACTTCTACTCTCCTGATGCAAAATCTAAATTTGTGTTAAATTTATGAATTAGATTTCTTCGAGAAAAATATGAAATTAAACCTCCTCGCACTTCTACTCTCCTGATGCAAAATCTGAATTTGTGTTAAATTTATGAATTACGATTTCTACGAGAAAAATATGAAATTAAACCTCCTCGCACTTCTACTCTCCTGATGCAAAATCTGAATTTGTGTTAAATTTATGAATTACGATTTCTTCGAGAAAAATATGAAATTAAACCTCGCACTTCTACTCTCCTGATGCAAAATCTAAATTTGTGTTAAATTTATGAATTAGATTTCTTCGAGAAAAATATGAAATTAAACCTCCTCGCACTTCTACTCTCCTGATGCAAAATCTGAATTTGTGTTAAATTTATGAATTACGATTTCTACGAGAAAAATATGAAATTAAACCTTCTCGCACTTCTACTCTCCTGATGCAAAATCTGAATTTGTGTTAAATTTATGAATTACGATTTCTACGAGAAAAATATGAAATTAAACCTTCTCGCACTTCTACTCTCCTGATGCAAAATCTGAATTTGTATTAAATTTATGAATTACGATTTCTACGAGAAAAATATGAAATTAAACCTTCTCGCACTTCTACTCTCCTGATGCAAAATCTGAATTTGTGTTAAATTTATGAATTACGATTTCTACGTGAAAAATATGAAATTAAACCTTCTCGCACTTCTACTCTCCTGATGCAAAATCTGAATTTGTGTTAAATTTATGAATTACTATTTCTTCGAGAAAAATATGAAATTAAACCTTCTCGAACTTCTACTCTCCTGATGCAAAATCTGAATTTGTGTTAAATTTATGAATTACGATTTCTACGAGAAAAATATGAAATTAAACCTTCTCGCACTTCTACTCTCCTGATGCAAAATCTGAATTTGTGTTAAATTTATGAATTACGATTTCTACGTGAAAAATATGAAATTAAACCTTCTCGCACTTCTACTCTCCTGATGCAAAATCTGAATTTGTGTTAAATTTATGAATTACGATTTCTACGAGAAAAATATGAAATTAAACCTTCTCGCACTTCTACTCTCCTGATGCAAAATCTGAATTTGTGTTAAATTTATGAATTACGATTTCTACGAGAAAAATATGAAATTAAACCTCCTCGCACTTCTACTCTCCTGATGCAAAATCTGAATTTGTGTTAAATTTATGAATTACGATTTCTACGAGAAAAATATGAAATTAAACCTCCTCGCACTTCTACTCTCCTGATGCAAAATCTGAATTTGTGTTAAATTTATGAATTACGATTTCTACGTGAAAAATATGAAATTAAACCTTTTCGCACTTCTACTCTCCTGATGCAAAATCTGAATTTGTATTAAATTTATGAATTACGATTTCTACGTGAAAAATATGAAATTAAACCTTCTCGCACTTCTACTCTCCTGATGCAAAATCTGAATTTGTATTAAATTTATGAATTACGATTTCTACGAGAAAAATATGAAATTAAACCTTCTCGCACTTCTACTCTCCTGATGCAAAATCTGAATTTGTGTTAAATTTATGAATTACGATTTCTACGAGAAAAATATGAAATTAAACCTCCTCGCACTTCTACTCTCCTGATGCAAAATCTGAATTTGTGTTAAATTTATGAATTACGATTTCTTCGAGAAAAATATGAAATTAAACCTCGCACTTCTACTCTCCTGATGCAAAATCTAAATTTGTGTTAAATTTATGAATTAGATTTCTTCGAGAAAAATATGAAATTAAACCTCCTCGCACTTCTACTCTCCTGATGCAAAATCTGAATTTGTGTTAAATTTATGAATTACGATTTCTACGAGAAAAATATGAAATTAAACCTTCTCGCACTTCTACTCTCCTGATGCAAAATCTGAATTTGTGTTAAATTTATGAATTACGATTTCTACGAGAAAAATATGAAATTAAACCTTCTCGCACTTCTACTCTCCTGATGCAAAATCTGAATTTGTATTAAATTTATGAATTACGATTTCTACGAGAAAAATATGAAATTAAACCTTCTCGCACTTCTACTCTCCTGATGCAAAATCTGAATTTGTGTTAAATTTATGAATTACGATTTCTACGTGAAAAATATGAAATTAAACCTTCTCGCACTTCTACTCTCCTGATGCAAAATCTGAATTTGTGTTAAATTTATGAATTACTATTTCTTCGAGAAAAATATGAAATTAAACCTTCTCGAACTTCTACTCTCCTGATGCAAAATCTGAATTTGTGTTAAATTTATGAATTACGATTTCTACGAGAAAAATATGAAATTAAACCTTCTCGCACTTCTACTCTCCTGATGCAAAATCTGAATTTGTGTTAAATTTATGAATTACGATTTCTACGTGAAAAATATGAAATTAAACCTTCTCGCACTTCTACTCTCCTGATGCAAAATCTGAATTTGTGTTAAATTTATGAATTACGATTTCTACGAGAAAAATATGAAATTAAACCTTCTCGCACTTCTACTCTCCTGATGCAAAATCTGAATTTGTGTTAAATTTATGAATTACGATTTCTACGAGAAAAATATGAAATTAAACCTCCTCGCACTTCTACTCTCCTGATGCAAAATCTGAATTTGTGTTAAATTTATGAATTACGATTTCTACGAGAAAAATATGAAATTAAACCTCCTCGCACTTCTACTCTCCTGATGCAAAATCTGAATTTGTGTTAAATTTATGAATTACGATTTCTACGTGAAAAATATGAAATTAAACCTTTTCGCACTTCTACTCTCCTGATGCAAAATCTGAATTTGTATTAAATTTATGAATTACGATTTCTACGTGAAAAATATGAAATTAAACCTTCTCGCACTTCTACTCTCCTGATGCAAAATCTGAATTTGTATTAAATTTATGAATTACGATTTCTACGAGAAAAATATGAAATTAAACCTTCTCGCACTTCTACTCTCCTGATGCAAAATCTGAATTTGTGTTAAATTTATGAATTACGATTTCTACGTGAAAAATATGAAATTAAACCTTCTCGCACTTCTACTCTCCTGATGCAAAATCTGAATTTGTATTAAATTTATGAATTACGATTTCTACGAGAAAAATATGAAATTAAACCTTCTAGCACTTCTACTCTCCTGATGCAAAATCTGAATTTGTGTTAAATTTATGAATTACGATTTCTACGTGAAAAATATGAAATTAAACCTTCTCGCACTTCTACTCTCCTGATGCAAAATCTGAATTTGTGTTAAATTTATGAATTACGATTTCTACGAGAAAAATATGAAATTAAACCTCCTCGCACTTCTACTCTCCTGATGCAAAATCTGAATTTGTGTTAAATTTATGAATTACGATTTCTTCGAGAAAAATATGAAATTAAACCTTCTCGCACTTCTACTCTCCTGATGCAAAATCTAAATTTGTGTTAAATTTATGAATTACGATTTCTTCGAGAAAAATATGAAATTAAACCTTCTCGCACTTCTACTCTCCTGATGCAAAATCTGAATTTGTGTTAAATTTATGAATTACGATTTCTACGAGAAAAATATGAAAGTAAACCTCCTCGCACTTCTACTCTCCTGATATAAAATCTGAATTTGTGGGATAAAAGAAAAACAATCAAAGAAGTAGGAAATCCAAAGAAGTAGGAAAAGTCAAAGAAGTAGGAAATCCAAAGAAGTAGGAAAAGTCAAAGAAGTAGGAATTGGAAATTAAAACTCATCGCTCTTCTGTTTTCCTGATACAAAAATACTCATTTTTTTAATTTTACAAATAAAATTGTCTCCAAGAAATTTTTGTCAATCTGAGTTATGAACTACAGATTTCTATTATGGCCTTCTTTTCCACAGGTTTTTTTACAAGTGTGCTTCTAAATTGAGAGCCCTTTCTTCCTGTATAATTAATTTTCAAAATTTTGAAAAACTTAAAAACCTATTTTCCTGTTTTGCGCTCTTTCTAAGCACCAATAAATATATTTTTAGGTATAGGAAAAAATAAAACAATTAAAATCTATTAATTTACTGTTTACTGCACAAAATATATCATCGAACATGTCATTGCGTACAACACTCGATTTTACAGTACACGTCATGTTGCAGGTCAACTGTGATAAATCTCCGACACGTTCAACAGCCATCTTTAAAAAAAAATAGACTATAGAATAGACTCCTGTACAACAGTAAATTAACTATATAGGTATGATACATACAGGGAATATTTTTCTATAAATATTATTAAATATCGGTTTCAGTCATATCAAATCAATTTTTCAAATGTTCATTAAAGAGTATCCAACGATTTTTTATCAAACTGGTTAATTTAAAAAAATTGTGTAACATTTCTTTTGCAGTAATTCATTAAAATTATAGTTTAAAATGGGGTTCTTGGGCCTCTCTTAGTTATAATTTGTAATAATTAAAAGTCGAAAATTTTAAACTAGCGAATTCCTCTTTCAAAGTATAAATTGATATCTTTTTATACTAAATCACTGGTCAAAACAAGTAATTTTTTTAGATGTGCTACCATACCATAGAAGAGAGTTTTGACCCTTTACAAAGCAATGTATTGGGTGTTGCATACACTCAATTTGTATTGTGTGTTGCAAACATTTTATTTTACTGATTCTAGTCAAGATGTCACTCTCTTCTTTGTATTTATTTTATACTATTTATCTTTAATTGCTAAGTAATTTTTTATAGTAGCTTTTCTCAGCAAATGTAAGTCTCAGGGATTCCTGTTGTCAATGTTTCAAAATAGATAGGACGTGGAATTTCTTTTTTATCCCCTGATTTTTACCCATTTGATTAATTTCTATTTATTTATTCTGCAAATATAATAATTTTTAGAAGGAGCAGATTCTTTTTAATAACCACTGGATTCAACCTAACACATTTACCCAATATACAGTGTCATCCCCAAAGTACGCACCATATGGGAAACTTTTTTATTAAGGGTTTTTCGACAAAAAGTTATTCTTCATAAAAGTTTGTGCATCCCCTAACACCAAACATGCACTAACAAAATATAGTAAAACACTCGTAATATACGAGGAGTCTTCAAAAATTCGATTTTGAGACAAGAGTAAAGTAGCCTCCTCGTATATTACGAATGTTTTACTATATTTTGTTGGTGCATGTTTAGTTTTGGAGGATGCACAAACTTTTATCAAGAATAACTTTTTGTCGAAAAACCCTTAATAAAGAAGTTTCCCATATGGTGCGTACTTTGGGGATGACACTGTATACAAGTATTATAAATCTTAATAATTGAGAATTCTACAAGAAGTTCAAAACTTCGTTTTAAAATGTCAGTAGTGCAATTTTGTTTGCTGAAGAAAAATTGATATTACTGAAAATAAAATAAGGAATTACGAGTACAAAAAATACACCCTGTATAAATAATCAAAGAGACGATGGCTGTCGAAGGCGTCTTAGAGTCTCGATGGCAACTTTTCACAAAAATCACCACCCTTTCTATGTATAATACTGCCAATCAGTATCCTCTGTATAAAATTAACACATATTTAATAAAATCTTGATATACAGACCTAATATTTAATATATATAAAAAAAGTAAATTAGTAAAATTTGTACATATTGCACTTTTTTCAATTAATCTATTTATAAATACAGGCTGAACCAACAATGTACCTCCGTATCTTAAAACCTAATTATAGATATCAAAGCCCAGGTACAGTTTTGATTCACTCGGTATAATTCACTCTTAGTAGGAATGATCTCTAATGTAAAAGCGGGGTCGATCAGTTTCGTTTCTATTTTAAATAAAATGGTATACGGATTTTAACCCCGCTTACACAGAAGAGGGTGAAACAACAAAACTTAGTGTTACACAGGAAGACCCAAAAAATTATAATCTCCTTTTTTACGTATTACAAGACATCAAAAAGTTAAAAGATATTTTTTATAATCATTTTTACATACTTTGTTTCGTTGCTTTTTGACATCTCTGCTTAAAAACAAAAAGGAGATGATAAATTTGATGTGCCCCCGTATATGTTTTCTTTACCAAAATGACTAAATCATTACCACAATATATACATTATCATACATGTTTGCAAAGAGATCGTTACACTAATTTAAATTAATTTAATTTATTTTGATTCGATTTTATCTAGTCCATACATTTCTTTGTTATTTATAAATCCAACGTAACTTTTAGCTTGGATAGAACAAACTTATATGACGGCGACATGTTTTTTAAACCTTTTTAATTTAAAATAACTGTTAATTAATACACCTGTGCAGATTATTTTCCTAAAATAACCATTTGCCTGTAACATGTAGGGAAGACTGGGGCAAAACGATTCAGCGGAGCTGTGGGTATTGAAAAACAATATTGTAGAGCATTTTATATTGATTTTGAACTTTATTCTGATTGAATATATTTAATATGACGTTAAATATTATAATAGGATCTGTCCCGATGAGGGAACAAATGCTTTTGGATCATTTTCCCCTGCATTGTATAACCCAACATGTTTTAAAAGAAATTTTATAGAGGTCCATAGAGGTTTTCAGAATGACAGTTTTGAAAATGACCAGCAGGCAAGTTTAAATTTAACATACTGTAATTTATGGATTGGCAGTGCCATTAAATTAGTAAAAAAAAATACATATGACTAAATTTCTAATTTATTTTGTTTTCGTTAAACAAAGCAAAACATTATTCGGGGTACCTTTACATAGTTATTTTAAATTCGATTGGTACACAAATATCAAACTGCTTTCTCCCAAAAAAACTTTCAAATTATGTCGAAAAGGGTGCAAACCCTTTGTAAACATCAAAAAACTACTCTCCGGACTACTTGCCCCCACAGGCATTAAATTACATCAGTCCAAACGCGTGTTGGAACCCAAACTTTCATTCTGTTATTGAAAGAGCATTTCTATTCCGATTTCATCATCGTTCTGTCTCATAAGTAGAAAGAGTACGCATGGGGATAATTTTTTTTGCTATTCTGCACATAAATACACTCCATCTTGAGCTATCCACTTTCTACTAATGAGGCACAAGATGCTGAAAACAGTCTAGAAATGACCAGTTGCTTTAAAGACAGAACCAAAGGGTTAAATTTGTCCCGAAACAGTTTGGGTTCCAACAGGCGCCTGGATTAATGTGGGGGCAAGTAGCCCAAGGAGTAGTTTTAGGATCAGATATAATTCGAAAAATTTTTTTGCGAGCAAGCAGAAATCTGCCATGTACAATTAAATCGGCAACATATGGGAAACTTTTTTATTCTTAGTTTTATGAAAAAAAGTTATTCTTTATAAAAAGTGGTGCATGGTCTAAAACCTAATATGCAACCATCAGATATAAAAAAATTTTGAGTCGTATACGAGATTTGTCAAAAAATATGAATTTTGCTCAAGAGTAAAGTACCTTTATTTTTGAAATATGAAAGAAGTTATTAAAAAAATTTATTTCTAATGGCATTTTACGTCAACATACCGATTTTGAACAAGATATTCCAACTTTTCATTTTTAACATTTTTTGATTCACCCCCGTAACTGATAATTTTGAATTCATTGAAAAATTTAAGAATGTTCACAGAGACCTTACAAACCCATACCAGACTTCCGTTTATAAGCAAAAAGTTAGCCCGGATTAAAATTTTTTGATTTTTCTTCTATCCCACTAAATATTTTGCAAATTTAATTGATTATAATGTGATGAAGAATATTTTTTTAAATCAATAATAAAGGAATTTTTCATTTGTTGTCAACTTTTTCAGACATACTAACCACACCATCGAACAATATTAACAAAATGATGATGAATTCAAAATTATCAGTTACGGGGGTGTATCAAAAAATGTTAAAAATGAAAATTTTCTTGTTCAAAATCGGTATGATGACGTAAAATGCCATTAGAAATAAATTTTTGTTAATAACTTTTTTTCATATTTCAAAAATAAAGGTACTTTACTCTTGAGCAAAATTCATATTTTTTGACAAACCTCGTATACGACTAAAAAAAATTGATATCTGATGGTTGCATATTAGGTTTTAGACCATGCATCACTTTTTATAAAGAATAACTTTTTTTCATAAAACTAAGAATAAAAAAGTTTCCCATATGATGCCGACTTAATTGAACACACTGTATATACAAAGTTTGAGCTGGTTAGATATAAATGGTTGAACTAGTAAAAATCGAAAATAATTATATTTATAAACCTAAATATACAAAATGGAGAAAAATCGCCTAAATTTTCATAAAATTATCTAACCGGCATAAGTTGATTTAAGGTCTATGCTCACCTTTAGGTTAAACCTTTTCTTTTAGCTAAAATAGTTAAAAACTTTTTAAATTAATAAACGTGATGTTCTAAAACAATCGTTAAAAATATCGAACCCACCTCGTATACACAAGATTTTTAAGGATGCAAATTTTTTTAGATGACTAACACCCCGGTATTATTAAATGTTCACACTACGTGTTATCCCATCTAAATATGATATTTTTTAAGGAACGATTAATTAGGAAGGGTGTCGAGTTCTCTAAAAATATAAATAATAAATTTAATTAAAGGGAAAACGGATATTCAATTTGATAACACGAAGAAAAAATCGATTTTTTAATTTCGTTAAGATTTTTCTCCGAAAGCTATAATGATTTCACTGACAAAAAACTGGTAAACAAAAACAGACTATCCTATTAATTCAGCAACAATATCAATTTAGATTAATATTTAATAAAGGAAAATAAATTGAAATACTGGAATCCAACTAATGAATTTTCAACACTTGTCTAAAGCTCGGGCATAAAACCCTCTCACTCTTGCATAAACTTTATGCTTTTGCTAAAAAAATATTTATGTAACGATATCTTTTATACCTTTAAAGATTTCAATAGAAATCAAAACATCAATGTAATAGAAAAATAACCTGTCGGGAATTAAAATCTCCAGTGGATTATCCAGATGAATTATTCTTATAACGGTTCCTTTTACTGTCTTTTGTGAATTTTATGTTATGGTCCAAACGAGGTTTTCTTTTTTTTTAAGTCTCGTTTGGTCCAGAAGTGTTGATAAAGTGATACGCCACTGTAGATTGTTAAAAATAAAGACAAGTTTCCACTTCAACTGCAATTCCTGCAATGATAGCGTACATCATCATCTCTCGTCAACTGTTTTTAGCTTATCAAGAAAAAATTTAGAACACGTATATAGTTAACAGTACAGTCCTTTTTTAAAATTATTATTTTCATTTTTTTTATCGTTAAGCCAATCCATGCAGTCTTTATTTTTACTTAATCTATGACACAACATTTACGAAAAAACTACAATTAGCACGATGGCAGTCCAAAAAATTTGGCAGTGTCAAATATGAAGGGCGAGTTACAAAAGTTGAGACGTTTTTGGGAAATCGACAGTTAAGGGGTAATAAATTTGAGGTTAGGGTAGTATTTTTACTGAGATCTATGTTACTTATTGCTTTCGTCGCAGGACTAAGGACAGTTGACAGATACGTCAATCAACTGTGAGAAATAGATGTTATTTTATAAAAAAATAGAAAAATGGCTTTCGCGTGGTTCGATTATCAAAATCACAACGCATTTTTTCAATAAAACATGAATTTGTGAAACTCGTCCTATCGTCGATATTTAAAAATTTGTGCCAGGTTATTATATTATTTAAATACAAAGACTTTTCTTGCATTAAATATTTTATACTTATAAAAAGTCTTTGATAATTGGTGTTTAGACTGCATGGATTTTTGTAGGGTTCATTAAAAATAACAAACGAATCAAACTAATTTACTGTCTTTTATAAAATAAAACAAAAAATCTTAAAATATTCGTTACTGATTTGAATATAAATTTTTTATTATTTAGAAAGAACACCGCACAAATCTTATGGGAATTGGCTCCCGGTCAAATTGGCTCCAAAGCTCCACATTATTTACTACTTAAAAAGGTAATATTTTCAAAAGTTTAATATTTGCTGCGTTAAAAAAAGTACCCTCTTATGTTTTCGAGGTAGCTGCATTCAAATCTAATGCCGATATAATAATATTGACAGTTGACAGCTGTCAAACTAACTGTCAAACAGCATGTAACAATCAAAATTGATAAAATTAAGATGTAAATATATGTTTTTGAGGTTGCTGAGTTCAAAACTGATGTTAAAAAATCGATATTGACAGTTGACAGCTGTCAAATAACTGTCAAACAGCATGTAACAATCGAAATTGATAAAATTGACATGTAAGCATATGTCTTTAAGGTTGCTTAATTCAAATCTGATGCCAAAAAGACTATATTGACAGTTGAGTACTATCGTTAATTAAATATTTGACTGTGCATGATAATGTGTCAAGATAGAGTAATAATTAGGTGGCAGCAAGCATGCTTCAGTTGTTTTTAAAATATCGTTTTTTTTACCTTCACTTTTGAATTTAGCGATCTCAGAAACTTATGTTTGTATGCGGAGTTCATCCATTTCGATTGTAGCTTGCTTTTTGGCAGCTAGTTTTGACAGCTGTCAACTGTCAATATCTATTTTTTAACATCAGCTTCGAACTCGGCAACCTCAAAAACATATATTTACATATTAATTTTATCAATTTTGATTAATGATTGTTGTTTGACAGCTAGTTGACAGCTGTCAACTGTCAATATCGTCTTTTTGACAACATATTTGAATTGAGCAACCTTAAAAACATATGTTTACATATTAATTTTATCAATTTTGATTGTTACATGCTGTTTGACAGCTGTCAACTGTCAATATTATTATACTGGCATTAGATTTGAGGGTACTTTTTTTTAACGCAGCAAATACTAAACTTTTGAAAAGATTACGAAATACGCAAAATTGAGACTTTTGCTCAGGATGCCGAAACGAACAACATATCCAAATTTCAGCCAATTTGACCGGTAGCCAATTCCCATAACATTTGTGCGGGGTTCTTTAAAATTTTATTAATATTATAATTTGAAGGAAAAGCGTTAAATTTTGAGGGTTTTAAATTTTTTAGAGTAATTGGAAAAATTTACATATAAATGGATATCAATTCATTTGTCGGTTATTTCGAATCAACCCTACAGATAACATCAATTGAAACACTAGGTATCATGATGTAAAATGATGAATTAATGAGTAGTGTGAGACAGAGCCACTGCTGGCAGTGAATACAAACTAACGAGACGATCATTTTTCAAAAATTTCAGTCGGAAAAATGAGCTAAAATTTTTGTACTTTTCAAAGAATTGGTCAACAAAAATATTTTAAATTCTGTGAAGATAAGAAATTCTTCTAATCATTTCGTTCGTGAATATCGTGGTCCAAACGCCGCCTCCCTTTTAGGAAGACCTCAGTTGGTTCATAAGTTTTAAAAAAATGGTGAGAAGAATATCCTGGTTTTTTTTTAGTGGAGAAACTTTCGAAAAATGATTAGACTCGAAACTATAGTCTAAAGGAGTCAACCGACTGCTGAGTGACGACACAACAATTTTCCTGAAGTCTTTTGTACCATAATTATTTGTACACTTACGGGTAAAAGTTAATATGGGTGAAACTCTATCTATATATAATCATTCTCATCTCGACAATAAATAATATATTTTCTGAACAATTTAACCAACAATCTTTCTACAACTGGAAAGGCCATCCGAACATTAAAATCACATCATAATCTTTTTTAACTCTTTTAATATTATAAATTACTGGCAACTTTTCCTATAGTACATAAATATTGCCCATATTTATACCTGATCAAATTAAGGTATTATAGGTTGACTCCTGAGTAAATTAATATGTGCTTTTTGCAAGTCCAAAAGTCATAAAATCACAATAAAATAATACGTCGTATCCTTAGATACAACTAATAATGTTAAACTAATTTTGAAAATGACAACAAATAAATATAAATTCGCAATAAAAATAATGTAAAAAAATATATATAAAATTACAGAAAAAAAAAGTAATCAAATCGATTACAAAAATTATAAAATGAAAGCTTTTAAAGTTAAAACTTGGACTTTTAAGGCAATAGATGGCGCTGAATTATCGTGTGTCTAAACAAAAATACTTCTGTCTCGTTTTTATGAAAATATGTTTATCTACATCGATGAAAAATATGTTTATATGTACGTTATTAATGTAATGCTTTTGCGCAAAACCAACAAAACACTAAAAACTTCACTGATATATAATTTGGGGATTATGACATATCGATCTGTCAATTGTCTTTAAGTCTGTCAGCTGTCACACAAGACCACCCTAATAATTTTTAATTGAAGTGAAATCAAAATGTGGGACAAAAACAGCCGAAATATTTCAAAAAATTAGTCTTTTTATCGCTACCAATTTGAAAACTTTAAAAGGCAAAGGTATCTGGAAATATCAAAGATTATTTTTTCATTAATATCCACCAGAATTTCTGAAATAAATTAGAAAATATCGGAGAAATATTAGAATCATGTATTTAAATTTTGAATATTGTAAAGTGCCAGCGCTGTCATAAAATATTTCTCAAAAAACAATTAGTATTTTTTCCTATTTAACCAATTTTGTATCTATAACGGTTTCCGAAATCCCAATAGTGTTCTTCCAGATCACGTTTCTGTCTCTTGACTTCATCAGTTGGGCATTTGAATCGAATAAACTCTTTACTAACCGATCCATATATTAGTTTTCTCTAATTTATCCAATTCAAAGGCCCAACTCATGAAGCCAAGCGGCAAAAACCTCACCGAGATGCAAACGTTTATTTCTTAATTAAATCAATGTTAGACATTGAATTCATTAACTTAACTAGATAGGGAACGAGAGGCCAGCGCGATCTCCGGACTTAACTCTGCCGGATATATTTTTCAGGGATCTCAAACAACAATATAATTATTTTTATATGAAAAAAAAATTATTTAAAACTGTTTTTTGTCCCATATTTTGTACCAATTCGCCTAAAGGTTATTACATAGCAGGGAGACAATTTACGTCCTTGCTGCTTTATAAAATATTCAAACAGTGACAGTTTTTTTGGTACTTTAGTTATTTCTTGTTTTCTATAATTTAACTAACATATAATTTTTTATTTACGAATTTTACGCCAGACAGTTGCTTAAAAAAATTTAGAACAACTCTACAAATAAAATTTACACATATTTGCCAGTTGGCACATGTCAAAATTTGCGTTTTGCGTTAAGTTTGTATATTGAATCTACAATTTTATTTCTACATAACGCTACTGTGATCTGTCTAAGTTTTATCAATCATCACTCGCTACTGTCATCGGTCACCACTGTCATATGTCACTACTGTCATTTGTCACTACTGTCATCTATCACTAACATGTATGCGTGAAATGCGTAAATAAAAATTAATTTGATTTATTTTAAATGTATTTTAATCACATTTATCAGTAATATTTATGAGGGATTCGAATTTGTTGTTTAAAATCGGTGAAAGATTTTTAGTTTTTTGTTGGTTTTCATTTTCTTACTTAGCTGCAGAAAATCTAAAATGGCGGAAACTATATCGTATAAAAAAATGAGTAGACTATGAACTACACATCCAGTTTTAAACATCAATAGTTTATTTTCAAGGCAGGATAGTCTATTAAAAAGAGGTTATGTTTTTTTTCTCATATATATAGGTGTGTATATATATACTCAATGCGCAATGCCTCATCCTTACTGAAGATGGCACACATCGAAAAAATAGCACAGTTCAACATCGGTATGTCTGAAATCACTTCACTTTTCTCATTTTTTTTTTGTTTTGAATCGGACGGCTGCAGATTTTATCTTCTCTCTTTAAGCTTGATTTGTTTTTTTGAAGTAATTCCGCCCCATTGCCAAAGTACGGTGCTTTAGAATCCAAGAATTAACTACATTGCACGTATCGGACATTTTTTCCCCATCCACAAATTCCAATTTTCATCTTTTTGTTTTCTCTGATCTGTTTTGCACCAGCCCTCAGACTTTATGGATCCGTTTTAAATCGGAAAGGCACCTTGAATGTTTTTTTTTCAGTCCTGTCCAGTCTTACCAATTTAAGTAAGCATATCGCCAAGAAAGTTTCTTATATAAAAGTTTCATAGAGGCTTAAAAAATCTACGTATAGTTTGATTTGAATTAATAAGTCGAGCTACGTCATATTAATGACCTAATGGGTTTCATATTCTTCTATAGGTGCCGTCGTGTTAGTTTTTAGTAAATAAAAAAAAAAAGAGTAATATATATATTTTCACAGCCAGCTTGGTGGTGCCACGTCTTTCTGTCCTTTTTTCTTCTATATACAACTTTTTAAAAATCATACGAACAGTTTTAACTCTGGAGCACCACCCTTTCAAGGGTATCGAGGGTTATGTAGACTATGTCTTTAAGTCGACGTCCCATATTTCTGCTAAGAACGGAGGTAACTTTTTGTTCTTCAACTTCAAGCTGAAGCACATCTTAGAATTCTGGTTACCCAAAGTCCTTAGTTCCGTCAATACTGACAGCAACTTGGCGAAGACCGTACCCGGTTTGGTCTTTCTTCGGTTGTCTACGTACGCCCGCAAGGCTTCTAGGTAAATCTCTTGAATTTTTTCCACTTTCCAACCCTCAATAAGGTCTGGTCGCTCTGAAATAACAAAAAATATATTGTAAAGATATTGCGCCCAACGTGGGGCTTCAAAAGTAGAAACCACACAAATTACTTATTTAAATTGAAAACTAACAGTAATAATAAATAAAATAAAAAATGGAAAAAGAAACAGGAAAGAGATTGTATCATTTAAAGGTTGTAGAACTAAAAGAAGAAAGGAACGTTGATAAACAGGAGGAAAAGAACAAAAAGAAATAGAAAAAAGAAAATGATTGAATTATTGGTAAAGAAAATGACCAAAATCAACAAGAGTACTGAAGTACTGAATTTAGAAGAAAGAAAAT
Organism: Crepidodera aurea; assembly: GCA_949320105.2. NCBI lineage: Eukaryota > Metazoa > Arthropoda > Insecta > Coleoptera > Chrysomelidae > Crepidodera > Crepidodera aurea. The sequence continues at coordinate 15,655,529 of OX439477.1, read as the reverse complement.
ATTGACATATCAGAGGAAGAAAATTTAAAAACAAGAAAGGAAATCAAAGAAAATTTCAAAATATTAAAGGGAAAAATTAAATCCAATATAGAAAATGAGAAAATGCTTAAAGAGGAAATAAAAAAAAGTAGATATCAATAGAGAAAATTACATCAACTCAAGAATAAAGGAAAAATCACAAATTCGCTTATTTAAAAAAATATGTAAAGATAACTTAAAAAAAATTTGATAGTTGTTGATTTTGTTATTTTAAATGTCAAAGTGATAATTTGAAAATAAAGAAACTAAAAAATTAAAACATTCATTTACTCAACCATCTTAAATGGCGCCCAACGTGGGGCTTCAAAAGTAGAAACCACACAAATTACTTATTTAAATTGAATAAATCATTAGAGAATTTTTACTTACCGGAAAAAATGACGATGGCAGTGAGCAGGGCGTACTCAGCATTATCAACTTGCATAGAGTACATGGTCCTGCAAAAATACAACAGATCTTCAATTTGCTCTCCCATACCAGCGAGGTTATAACTGTCTCTCGAATATGGCTGGTTATTGACGAATAGAATTGAATCGGTTTGGTAATCGTATCTCCTTGCCATCCTGAACATCATAACTTCACTTGAACACGCCTGAAAAACCATCAAATAGTTAAAAAAACTATATTTTCATTTTCACTTTTGGAATGTGTTTTTGACACTACATACTTAATAGTTATTTATGTGCCAAGGACGAAAAACTGTCTATTATAGTTAAGGCTACAAATTGATAGCCGAGGCGCAGCAAAGGCTAGCAAGCAGACGTCCAGACGTAGGTGCAGTGTATGACATTTTTAATGTCGTTTTTCTTGGGAGCTTGTGATTTTATTTCACATCATTTGTGCAAGGAAGATATGGCAATTTAAAAATGGGTGTTTAAAGAAACTGGATCGTTCTAGCGTAAATATCTGGAAAAATATGACGTCCACAAAAAAATTTATATACATCCTAATGAGAGAACAACATTGGGAACATCTTAAGACCATCCAGAATCGTTTAACATAAGCAGAAAAAAGTTATGGACAAAATAAATTTTTTTACGCCATTTTTTTAGCGCCATCTAGACTGTGGTATTTGAAAAAAAAATCCTTTTGCAGAAAGAAGTGTGGGATAATTATTTTTGAAGTTTTGGTCTGTTAAAGTTGAGCAAAATTTTTGTTTTTTATAAGACAATTTCAATTTTTGGTCAATAGCGTGAAAAGTATTGATTTTTGAAAAAAATTTAAAGAACAAGACTTTGAGCAAATGTTCTTCAGAATAATTTCCATTTTTTTGTTTTTTCATCTTTTGTCTGTAACGGGATATGGCCGTTTGAAATTGCATACAATTGCAATTATACAGTAATGTTATTTTTTTCGGGTCATATATTGAAAAAACATGTCGATTTTATCAGCCAAAAAAAAGTTACGGTCAAAAAATACATTTTTTTTAATGAAATTGAAAAATCGTAATTTTCTACGCCCTATAACTCGGGAGGGGTTTATTTCCATGAAAAATTGTATTCCACTAAAAGTAATGAACCAAACGGCACTTTTACTGTTTACAATATCTTAACGGCTACTAGATCAATCAATTCAATAGATATTTTAATTTTGTTTTCGTAAATTTCACATTGAATTATGACAGATTGATTGGAGTATACCTGATGAATGAATGAACCAAATGATCCTTTTGTTATTTAAATGTGCCAGTTGGTTCATACATTAAAGAATGATTAAGTTACAATAGGAAAATTTGAAAGTTTACCTTCAAAAGTGATATTTGATCTTCCCGTAGAAGCTTGTCGAAGCCTGGTAACCTTTTCGCGAATTCTACGATGAGCTGTACAGTCAATATCGTAATTTCTGTTATATGTCTAAACCGTACATCACATTGATCTTCGCCTTCCATCGGTGTATTCTAGAAATAAAAATTTTATTTATGAACATTTTTAGTCAAATTTAAGACATATTTATACGAAGCCTTATACAGTCTATTGCCGAATCCGAACAGCAAAGTTAGAGAATTTTGATAAAATGTACTTGAAAACATAAATTAAGCAAGACAATTCCGCTCATATGTAAAAAATGTCATATGAAACTTCAAAAATCGTAGTTTGGTATCGGATATTTAGCCTATGAGGAAGGAAGAGAAAATATAACTGGATAAAAAGTCGATAATACCACGTTGCCCGGTTAACGATGTGTGTTTGTTATTTATTTATGTTATTTATGTGGGTAAAAATGATTCCTAGCTACAATTTAGCCAAAAGCTTCAAATCCTGACCGACAAGAATGTGGTAAATGATGATAATGTGCATTGACTTACCACAATTCGTTTCACGTCTTCTTCTGAAGGATGTTCGTATTCGTTCTGGAAGTACACGAGTCGATGTATAAGTTCCTCTTGTTCTGGAGATATGGGTTTGATACCGTTGGTTGGGGTGCTTTTCTCTGAATCCGAAAGCTGCAAAAAAAGCATCTACAGAGTACATTAGTGGGAGATTAATAGAGGGCGTCACTTAAATACCAAATGATCACAGAAAAGTAATGTCTGATAATACAAAAAAAAAAGAGACGTGTATATTTATTATTTTATATTTTTCATCCAAAATCCACGTTGATAAAAACGCTTGTGAAAAGTTCAGATAAAAATCGAAGTTGACCTGCATATTTTTAAAGTTTTCATCGATGTTACTTTCAATTTCAAAAATTGTGAATTGTGAATTCAATGACACATTTTTAGAGCAATGTTTATTTAACGAGATAAAATCCTGAACAAAATAAAAAAAATAACTAAAAAAATGGGGTTATCATTAAAATTTTAATGATTTAAAATACATTTTACATTACAATTATGTTATCACTTGTAAGAATAGTGATCACGATTAGTAAATGTATTGTTTTTTTTAGAAGAACAAAACAATTATTTACCTCTGGTTCCATTTTTATCATTTCTGGAGATCCATTCGTGGTAGAGTTGGGTTTATCTTTTTCTTTCTGAGCTTTCTTTTCTTTTCGTTTCACTGCACACTGCACTTCTGGTACTACACATTCTGGCCTCATTCCTACGCTCAAACATTTTTTCAAACGACATTCTTGACATTTCCGCCTCATGTACATGTCAATCTCACAATTGTTGCCATATTTACATTGGTAGACAGCGTTCTTCGTTATACTTCTTCTGAAGAAACCTAAATTGCAAATAAAACGATGAGTTATTACTTATAAACGAATCATTTGGACCAAAGTTTTAATTCGATTAATATTTTAGATAATTTTGTCTGTCTTACCTTTACATCCTTCACACGTGAGAGCATTATAGTGATACCCTGACGCCCTGTCGCCGCATACTAAACATAGTTCTTCCTGTTGTCGGGGTGTTGGTCCTTTTTTCTTTTTCGCATCGCAACTGTCAGCACTGTAACCGTTCAAACTGCTTGGAGGTGATAGATCTTCACGACCTGAAACAAAAAAATTACGATTTAGTTTGCAACTAAAAAAATTCTGTGATTGGGCGCTTTCACACTTGGCGACACGACACCGACACGACAACGGCAACGATGCCGGTGGGGTTGAAATAAATGGAGTCCTTTCACATTAGACGACATGCCGTGCTGGTGTCGTCTCCGGTTGCCGTCTTCCCATTCGAGTGGGAAACTCGTGTCGTCCCGAACAAAACGAACTAATTTTTTAAGACCAGACCTGATGTTTTTCTAGCTTCGGTTAATTAGATGGTAGTAGTTATGCCAAAATATAAGACAAATCAATCTAATCGTTCAAAAAAAAATTCAGTCAAAATTCACAACCCCCTATATATCATTAAACAATGGGAGCAGACACTTTTTAATGGTCATTTGATATTTCCCGTAGGGGCCGAGGTAGTAGTATGTACAGTTCCTTATAACTCACCCTGTATAACAAGAAGAGAGTGATACATTTTTAGTGAAGACTTATATACGTATTGATAGATTTCTTGCTAACATTTTTCTCTCAATAATTTTTTATTATTTTCAACACAGGGATTTTTTAAACCAGTTCAATTAAACAAAAAGCCATTTTAAAGCACATATGAAGTAACTGAATTTAGTTGTTGTTTTTACTAATTATTTTGTTTCAAAAATCGGAACACCAGTGGCGAGAATGATACTTGCCCGGCATGCCGGCAGCCGGCAACGACAGTAGCACATGGTTATTATTGGTAGTTACTTAACAAGGTCGTAAATGAATTTTGGACCAATAAACCCTATAATAGATTCTTATTAACTTTTATCTATTATCTATTTTAGTCAATGTATGTATCCATTCCTTACATAATAGTTTTTAAGTTGACTTTATAGTTTCTATTATTATAAAAAACCTTGAAAAAATATCCCATAAACATAACTTAAATAATTTTATGTGGCGCAGTGTACAACGTAAATATTCTTATGGAGATCAATGCGCTGTAAGCTACTCATCTGGTGACAATCTATGTATGCGTCCTTGACTCGGCGAGATTCCGGTCATGTAGACGCCAATTTAGCTGGACAAAATTATGAAGGAACGATTTTTTATTAAATATTTAACTTAAAACGTAATTTTTAATTTAATTGGTCTTCGATGAAACCTAGTTTGTGATATAATTTAAATAAATTAATGATTCACTCAAAAAAAGTATTCCAATTCCGATTCATAACTGCCGTATGTCAATTGTAATGAAAGTGACAGTCGCTGTGTGGACGTAGTGGCTTTCTGTTTATCAACATTGAATTTGCTATGGAAAATAATGAAATACAACGTTCAGACATTTATTAGAGTTATTATTACACCCTGGTGCACTTTATTTTTAGATTTTTTTTGGCTACTACAATTTCCCTCCTGTGATATTACTACTGAAAATACGATAGTCGTGCGGAGTTGCCAATTCAACTTTAATTTCCAAAATATCAGAATCTTTTCATAGCCTGGTTATTTATTTCTTGCGATCTTTTGACTTTCCTCCAGATTTTCCAGTCTGAATGACAATAAATGATTTTTATTTAAGGTGACAATATTTAATTTCTTCATTTTTCTAACCATTATTCCCCAAAACGTTTTCTAACGGATTCATGTCGGAATAAAGGAATAAAGGAAGTTTTGTTTCCACCATATCCCTTAACCTTCCCCTGACATCTACGCTCGAAGATGGTCTCTAACTGTTGGAGCCAAAATGGCGATCCCATTATGGGTGATCTGTATCGGCTACAATTAATTCGTTTGAGCCTTTCATTGTGAGAAAAACGGCCGGAATTCAAGCGAAAAACATTATAAAGTTATTCTTCTTCATGACAACGCTCCGCCTCATGTAGCAAAACTCGTAAAAAAATACTTGGTAACGCTCAAATGGGATGTTTTACCACAACCGCCGTATTGTCTGGACATTGCTCCTTTTGATTACTTGTTGTTTCGAAGGATGCAGCACGATTTAGCAGACCACAGGTTCACTTCTTTCGCAGAAATGAAAAATTGGTTCCAAACTTGGATAGACTCAAAAAACGAGTCATTTTTTCGAGATGGAGTTTCAAAATTGCCTGACAGATGAGAGAAAGTAGTAGGCAGAGATGGAAAATACTTTAGTTGATCAGTTCATTCATTTTGTTTTGAAATCAATAAATTTTTTAACACAAAGAAACATACGAACTACTAATTTGTACTCCCAATAGAAAAATCCATTTGTTTTATGACAACATTGGTGTCTTCTAGTCTTTCGTCCATCTAGATAGATGCTCGTCTCTGAAGCATCATCAGAATTCGTCATCTAGGCGCATTTTTAAACCTTTTGTTTTCTTTTGTGGTTTGGAGAAGTGGAATTTACAAAGTCGAGAGAAGAAGAAAGACATAGACCGGTTTTCTCGAACGTAAACCAGTTGAAAAACGTACTTTTATGTTGGTTTCTAAGGTATACTTACATTTAACTTGCACCGAGTAGTTATTTATAGTATAGAGTCGAAGTTGTAGCATAATAATTCGATGTTGTGTTGCTGCCGGTGGTCGAGACAGGCCATTGTAATCGAAGAAAAGAATTTTTACTACGCCATGGATATGATATATTGCGCTGTAATTCTTTCTAATAGGATGGTGTTGACACGTAAAAAATGTATTTTTAGAAATTTAGAAATTGATTTTCATGTACCAGGCGTGATTCTTTTTCTTGGAGATGGATATTATTACTATTATATTGTCTCTCCATTCACTTCGAATTTTCTGTTATTCGTAGATTTTGTTTGCCAGGTCACAGAATATATCTGTACCTTCTTTGAATAAGCATTTCCATGTTTCCACTAGTATATTATCGTTTTATTCATAGCACTCTTTACTTCCTCTCTGCTTATATCTACTGTTGCTTCACAGGTGAAGTTTTGTTGTTTCATTTAGTAATGGTTTGCACTCCCTCAGCATTCAATTTTTTTTTGGCTTCCTTCTTTTGCTTGATTAACTCCTACTTATTCATTCTGCCACACATCATTCGCCAAAGGTCTCTTTCTTGAACCTCCTCTGCAATTATATCGTTTATCGTTTTTTTTTCTACGTTTCTTAATTATTTTCATAAAACTTTGCTGCTACTTGTAGACAACTTAGAAAGAATTTTAATATTTTTCTTTTATAAAAGTGACAGAGGTCTTATTTTAAATTGCATAATTGCATCATGGGTGAAAGACATGAAGACAGAAATTGACCACATTTGGTCGTATTCTTTAAAAAAATTTACAAAGTTTGTTAGCTATTTTATTTACGAAATAATTTAAACAGAAACTTCTAACTATTGTCATTTTTTATAAGCCGTACGTACTCGAACCAGATAACTGACATCTCGTTAAAATCACGAGGTTATTCAATTGTAACAAATGATCTATGGTCTAGAAGAGTGTGTATAATGTAGTATGGAAATGTCAGGGAGAACATTAAGACGTACGTACATAAGATATTCGAGCTCGTAACCAAGATGGATGGCCGTTATAAAATGATAAATATTTGTACTGGAGGTGCTCCGAGGTTTTACTTATATCTGGGAGGAAATATAAACTAAGATATATGGAAGGTTTTGCGGATAATGAGCTTTTTATATACTTTCTTTACTATTCGTATTTTTATTACGTCTTTTATATGTGGATGTATACAAAAATACATCCTCTAATAAATATTTACAAAATATACTATTATTCATTCATTATAAAAAATTTAATTCTTTAAATCAAAGTCAGGAATGGAAAGATAAGCGAAAGATAAAGATGACATGTTTTGATTGGAGGTAAATAGAGCTCAAACTGGATTATCTTCAAAAAGGGCATGATAGACATGAGAGTCAAAACAATTAATAGTTGAAGGAATGGAAAATACTTCTATTAAGTTTTCTTGGTTTTCAAATCGTACGTTCATATATTTACCAGGTATTTGATTGATTTAATATTATCACATTTTTTAAGGAAATATAAAGACAGATGAATATTCCACTCTGGATTAAATAAAGCGAATTGTATATCGTCCCTGTATGTGCGTATAAAACACAAACACGTTAAGTTAACGCCTTAAATGACATATAACATGATGTTACATCATAAAAATAAGCTATAAAATGATTTCTGAAATAATTAAACAAAAAAGTAAAAAGATATTAATTTTTTTTGCTATCCTGAAAAGTGGCCTTTTTGACATACGACATTTTGCAATTACAGGGACGATATGCGATGGCAATTATGGTAGAAGAATCCATGGTTTTTAGACTCCCCAAACGCCTCTAAAAAACCTATTTCCACGAACTAATTATTTCCGCTTTGTTTAAAATTAGAATAAAAGATAATGATCGGTGTTAATGTGACAAACGATAGGACTTAAATCAGGTCAGTTCAATGGCCGGATAGCCTTAGCAGCAATAAACTGAAAAATAAGAAGACTTGCTGTAAAAAAAATCCAACCAATGTGGTTGTAGCCCAGCAAAGCTACTGGAGAAATCAAAATTATTTTTGGGGATAAAGAGGGTGATCACCGCTTTCTAGATATTTTGCGCTTTAACAATTTATTACAAAATTCTCTTCTTCTGCAGTACTAAATAAGTTTTATCTGTTCCGATTTTCTGTACCATTACTGATGCATTTTATTCGCGACTATACTACATAGAAACGAGTTTTTATTATACAAATAAATGATGTTTATGAGGTTGATATAAAAGCGTATTTTGTGCTTCACGGGAGATTTAACCTGCTTTAATGATTTATAATTGTTTAACAAGCAGCAACTAAATAAAGTAGATCCATAAATTATAAAAAAATTATAATATAAAAAAAAATTTGACACATTTGTCACCCAACGTTGGGATGTTTTTTTCATTGTATATTAACACGTGTATAATAATAATAAAGAACAGGTCATTCATTTTAATAGAAGAAATAGTAAAAATACCTGTATAAAATATTTCTCATCCAAGGTTTTATTGTAACATTATTACTTCATCTGAATAAATTATGTAAGAATTACAGGTAGTCAGTAATAATTATAACAGAAGAAAAACTGATTTAATTTTTTTTATGAGAGATTTTATTATATATATTTTTTGGAAACATTGGATTTCACTCATGCCAAGAAAAAAGTCTGCATTTTTTTGCAGAAAAAATTAATTAACCTTTTTTAAAACACAATCAACATTTAACGTCTTTACAAATGTGCTGTAAAATACTTATTTATTTACTCTATAAAGTGATATTATAATTTCTCTCTCAAGGGGTGTTAATAAAAAACTGGTAAAATAATTAAATTTTTAAAGATTGCACCCCCCTGATTCAGTTCAATGAACTACTTGGATTGTTACTGGTTCAGTGGGCCACTATACTTTTACAACAAGCTGCATCTGTTTCCACAACTGCAGGTACAGATTACACTTACTTTAGAATCTACACACTGAGTTTCTACAAAGTGAAATTTGTCTGATTAAAAGGAAAATTGTCCAATGCTTAAATTTTTGAATGTAAAACTATTTCTATTCGTTTTTGAATTACTGTTAAATTCCATAATGCCACATTAACCTCGTTTACATATTTAGTTTTTAATTATTCCACACGAGAGGGTCTAGCGTCTCAAATAAAAAATTAGTAGTGTATAAATTAATTTCGTATTCTCACTATACACTCACATTTTGTTGACATTACTAGGTAAATAATACCCACATGTCGTTCGGTGCCATATCCTTTCAATTTCGAACAAATACATACGAAACATTCCTAACCGGGCCAACACCCAAAAATGACCAAAGCGAAAGCAATAAACCGATATCCGGCTCTCTCTCCAGTATTCCTGTTTTAAATACGATAAAATGTATTAAAATAACGTAATAAAATATTCCGCTGTTCGGATTCAACTTTCAACTGTCTCTGTAAGCAATTCTAACAGATGAGGCGTCTTCTATGATACCACTAGTATCAGTTTCATCAAAACTTGTAACACCCTGGTCTCTAGCAAATATTTGGAGGTATGTGGACAGGGTACTCCAAAATGAATCGACACTTCCCTATAATAAAACGAGGTACATTTTGTGTGACTGTCCAGATATAGCTGATCTCAGACTTTCTGTATTCACCCAAATGTATTCTCGACTACGCTGGTATAGTTCTTCCATTTTCAATTGCAGAAATATACAAACTTACCGACACATATGGGAATTTTGTTTTTATATTTCTGCAATTGATAATGGAAGAACTATAGACTAGTGTGGATGGGATAACAAAAAATGTCCGGAGACAGCAATGACGCTTCCCAAAAATTTTCATCCGTCCATCTTTTCACATTTTTTAATATCTAATCTAATAAAAAACAGCATGATAGAAGGAAAATCTCAAACATGTTCCCTGCCCTATAAACCTTTTATTATATATAGTCTTCGACCCGGGATAACTTTTAAAAAATTCATGCTTTCGGAAATATTTCCGATAGTAATTCAAGCTCTAGGGAGATTACAAGTGAAAGTATTAATAAAATACTAGATTGGCAGTTCTCATTCTAATCAACACAGCCACAGTCTACTGACTTTTACCAAAATCGTCAATCACTATGTATCTACTTTAAATTCAATGTCATTTTACACTTCAAAATTGACATATTTTGGACCCCATTTTGAAGGTGTTCCCTAAGTGGTACGGAGGGGACATCAAAGCTTACTTTCTGATGCTCTATCAAAATCTAAAGAATTTGTTAGGTGAAAATTGTCCTATGGATTGTTGAACTAGCCTAAGAAATTGCTGAAACATGTGGACAAATCATAGTTCAACATGAGATCGCACTATTTTGTGAAAATGTATTCGGTGGATCAAATAATGTATTCGGTGAAGGATTTTGGATGAAGAAAGACTTTTGTATAGAACTATTTGAAGAGGGTCTTTTAACCAGATACTAGAATATTGTGAATGGTAGAGGCATGTAGAAATATAACTTTCGAAAGGTTAGGATTAACTAAACTAATCGCCTAGAAATGTGCCAAAATATCATTGGTGCTAATTTAGAACTTTCACCTCGACAAAAGTAGGTAGCAAATCATTTTCTTAACATATGGCTAGTAAACTTTACAATATTGGAATTTATTTCCAATTGGCAACACCGCTTCTTCTTTAATCTTCATCCGTGAGCAGTTTTTAAAGGCAGCTATCGATCAAGATGGACATGACCCAAAAACACAAAAAACGTATGTCGCTTTCTTTTCATTTCGATTGGAGTCCTAGTTTTCGCTTTTGACGACCGACTTGGTAGACATTTTCGTTAGTTTGATGTCTGTATCGGCTTAATTAGTCAAAAGTGAAAACATCCATGTGAAAAAAGAAAAACCCTGCCTTTGCTCCCATAATTTCTCTTATTTTGGCTTTATGGATCCGTTAATTTCTGGATATTCTAGCAGATCTTCGCCACTGATCCGTTTTCATCGCCTGAATCTAATTTTCAAGACGTTTTGGTAATTGTCAGCAGTCACAGCCATACGGAAAGATGATTTTGAAGGTGGCGTTATATTTCTGGCATTTTCACCGAACAAATTTGTATTTATGAATTTTAAAATTCTGAGTTCAGATTTTGATCGAAGCAGAAAAAATATTGGAAAGGGTGAAAAAAGTACTCGTAAATGGTGCGGACAAGGAATAGAGTAAAAAATTATCAGCAGATAAGGTAAAAAATTGACAGAAGTTGACAAGACTAAAGTGTGACAGAAAACAGTTGACAAAGTCAAATTTTGATAGAACACAACTTACACAACTGGCAAGATCAAAGTTTAAGAGCAGGTAGCTATCAAAGTCAAAACTTAACAACTGACAAGGTTACAGATTGACAGAAAACAGCTAATAAAGTCAAAGTTTAAGAGAAGACAGACGACATGGTTAAAATTTGACAATACAGATGACAAGGTTAATGTTTGACATAAGACAGCTGACAACGTTAAAGTATGACATCAGATTAAGTTTAATAAAAGTTAGAAAACAGTATTCATCTATTATATATGGTAAATAATTGAATTTAAAGTAGACACACAGTGAATGACGATTTTGGTAAAAGCGAGTAGACTGTGGCTGTGATGATTAGAAAAAGAACTGTCAATCTAAAATTTTATTAATACTTTTACTGCAATTTATTCGGTCTATGGCAATGCTAGAAGATCATTCTCAACTGGTTTTTTCTGTATAAATATTTTTCGACCATAGGACAGAACATTTAAAAAAATTGATTTATCAGTGTATGCAAGCTAGTAAAAGAACAAAGACGAGTTAGTAGTAAAATTACCTATTTTAAATATTTAATAACAACACTGATGGAGTTAAATAATTTTTTAAACAGTAAGAAGGTCAATACTAGACGGCTAGTTATGAAAAATAGCACATGTTACTTTGTTTGAATTTTTTTTTTGTATAAAATAATAAGTATAACCTTGTGTGGGTATGTGACAATGATAAAAATGTGGTGCATTATTATCTTATGTAACGATGAGTATGAGTAATATTTATAATTGTTGAATGTCACTGCCACACGTGTCAATAATGTATACGATATACGTTGACAAATTGCAAAGAGACGCTCTTCTGAAATATTTGCAATTAAAATTACTAGATCTGTTAGAGTTTAACTAAGAAATAATCGGTCATTCTATAAGTCTGTAGGATGCCTAATAAAAAATCAACTTTTTGGTGGAGCCAGATCCGGAGGTTACGGTGGATAGGGAAACAATTGAAAGTGAGATGGAAGACTATGTTACAGAGTGAGCGCTGTACGAGACAACTAACCAGTAGCCAATCGCGACATTCGAACGTATAACTGAAAATATTACAGTATTTTCTATGTATTTATTAACTATTTTCTAACACAAACTAGAATTTTCTAACTCAAGTGGTTCACGAGCCTAACTGTTAAGCTGGCACAACCCTTCTATAACTGTTTCCCCTTTTCTAACTTTTTAATAACTCTCAAATGGTATACATCTATAATTTGATAATGAGCAAATTTGAAGCTTTTATCCTAGGAGATTTTTTTTTCTTTTTGGAACGATTGTGATGGTGTTATTAAATAGTATGTCGATGACAACGCATTTCCAATCAATATTTTGCAATTTCATTGCAAAAAAAAATCTCTTTTTTGTTCTATTTTTAATTTTTTTGAAAGTAGGAATAAGAATAATTTTGAATCGATCGGTTTTGTCTAAATGCCGTGTAGAAAATTTGAATCTTCTGATTAAGCAAAGATGAAAAGAAGAAAGACAAGAAGACAGATAAAAGATGTGCATCCTGCAAACGCTCTATATGCGTAGACCATGATTTTGATGGGCCCCGATTGTACCGGTCATTAATTTAAATTTTTTTTACAAGCTACAAAGCTTTTTTTCATTAACTTTACTTCGTTCAACGATTATTTTGTAATACATTTGTTTAAAAAATAAAAAACAACGACTTTTTTACTATATTTCGAAATTCATTTTTTTCGTAAAACCCATACCGTAATTTCTCAAAATAAATACGTTTTTTTAAAGACCCATGAAAACAATTATTATTCTTTTATAGTGATGCAACAGAAGAAGACACAGCTAAAATTTCAGCCCTTTTTATCGAAAAACAAAAAAGTTATGATTTTTTTTGTAAAAAACGCAGTTTTTTCAAGTTTTGCGGAGTTTTTATGAACGCTGATCTTTATTTTTTTTAACTCAGACTATTCTACAGTTTAAAGTGGTATCTAAAGATGATCTCTGAATTTTTTTGAGACAAAATAATCAATATTTCAATTTTTACAAAGATTTTACTTTCCCGGCCCATCGCCGTATTGTGAACGCGCTAAAAAAAATTGAGATAACGACGGATATATCCATTTTGAGGTCCCCTGAGACGATTAAAACGATTTCCAGATGGAAGTCTGTCCGTCTGTCTGTGTGTCTGTCTGTATTCTTCCACGATAGCGTCCGCACGCTTAATCCGATTGAGCTGAAATTTGGTATATGGATTTCGAGTGATCGGGGATTGAACCCATTAGTTGGTTGAAATCGCCCCACCAGGGGGCGCAGGAGCCCTATGTACATCACGAAAAAAATATAAGACTTAAAGTTTTTATTTGGTATTTAGGTGCCTAACCTAAAAAAAAATTTTTTAAACTAAAAATCGCTACCCTTAGCGTCCAAACGCTTGATCCGATTGAGTTGAAATTTGGTATGTGGGTATCGGATCATCGCGAAATGAATCCGTTTGTTTTTGGTGGCCCACTAGAGGGCGCAGTATCCCTATATACTTTTTTGGGATACCAAATATCATTTGATTTGGACTTTTAACACCAAATTAATTTTTTTAATTTTTATTTTATAACTGCCGGGAAAGTCTTGTGGCGACACAATAGATTTTTTATCACGGGTTCGTACGTACTCCACGAGTCCAGGTATGTTACTCAGGATGAGCATGCAAGGTGAAGGTTAACATACGTGACATTCGACATACGTGTGAAAGATAAAGATACTCTTTTCTCTTTCTGTTAACAAGATGCTTTTTTGATTGTCTCTCCTACTCATGCTCTAATTTCCACGCAAGTTTTTCAATCATTGACTCCTATAGTCCATCATCAATTTTACAATTCGAAGCAGTTCTTTTTTTCTAATTCATTTTTATTCCACTGATACTATAACAACTCAGGGCATTTACCATTCAATTCACGTATCGTTGAAGTCGGCCGTGCTTTGCTTTTTCACGATTGTGCGGCGTACCGTGAGGGACAACATTTGTTCCGTCAATGTCACGTATTCTTCTTTGAATTTTGATTGTAAAAAAAAAAGATTTTTATCGCGAGACGTATCATGGCGTTATTATCAAAAAAATCTAACGATCATTAGTAAGTTTTGAATTCGACAAAAGGATTTTTTTCGAAAGTCATCATTTCTAATACCAATTATTCGTGGTGGTTCCCCGAAGTAGAGGTGGGTCGAGCCGATTGGGAACGGTTATTTTTGTTCAAGTAACGCCAAAACTGTTTTGTAATACGAATGCAATAGTAAAAAGAAATTATTTACTCGAACTGACTAAGCAACAGTTACCTATACAGAAAAAAATATTCGAAACAAGCTCTGGTGAGAAAAACGAATCACAAACCTAATTAGGACCAAAAATTTATGTTGAAAATATTACCCAAAAAGGTGAAAGAATTCTCAACTTACCCAATGTATGGCTGATGTAATTTGCTTGCTAGGAGAGGATGAAGGGGGATAAGGAAAATGCCTTTCTTAAAAACAATGTCTTAAAACAAAAACTATCACGATCCGAAATTTAAACACTCGTTTTTTAATTTAATTAAATTAAATTTTGTTCTGTTGGATGTACTCTCCGTACAAGTATCAAAGGAAAAAGCAACGTTGTATCTCGAAGAATACGAAACATTGGGCACTTTAAATAAAGAAACAAAATGTTGGATTTTCCTAGACAAAAGTACACACAAAATCCTTCTTTTTAGGACAAAATTTTTTTCTATTTAAAGAAACTTTTCACAATATTAGCCATGCTGTGCGAGCGCAACTTGTTCCTATAAACGAAATGGCTAATTATTTATTTCTGATTAATGAGTTGTAAAAATGAAAATAACGAAGAAAAATGAAGGCAAGTTAAAAAGATGGCAGAGGAAGATACTCAGAAGAATTTGTAAAGGAACCAAAATGGAAGACGGAAACTGCAGGAGAAAGTAATCAGAAACTAAAAACACAGTAGTACAATTACGTATATCGTAGCACAGAGGTTAAGATGACTGGGATAAGTCAACATGAAAGACAGTGTAGGAAAGCAAGAAAACAGAGGTAAGAGAAAAAGCGGTGGCTTGAAATGGACATAAGAAAATAGCACAGAAAATAAATAAATAAAATATAATAGTAACCAATAAAAGTTTCATTTTCGCTTACGGATTGATGCTCATTAGGGATATAATGATTTTTAGACAGTCATCTTTGCGTAGAGTACAATAATTAGCCGCTTCTTGAATATGGAGGTAGAGGTGGGGCAAATGATTAAGGAACAGTTATTTCAAGTGGAACAATTACAAATAAAATGAAAGCAATTATACAGTACGTTGATAAATTATGGAATATTTAATTATTTCAGTTGCCGATTAACTTTTGCAAAATCCTCGATATTTATTTTAAAATTTCCGAAATCATATCTGTCACAGTAGTAACGTCACCTCTCATTTTTTTAATAGTATGACGCGTTGTACCTCTTTTGAAAGGGCTTTTAATTCTCCAACCATGTATATTTTCAAATATTTTCTGTATACAGGATGGTCAGTCTATTTTTGTATTATATTAATTTTAACTGGAGCTGGTATTCGTCATTACTGACTCACCCGGTACACGTTCGTGACGTAAAACAGTTTAGTCCCACAGTGCACTATTAAAAAAAAAGGTTCCGCATGTTACAATGTAATAATTGATAATTCAAGAGTAAATTATATCAATTTCAATATCCTATTGGCCTTGGCAATCCATCCAGCTGTGGGTTTGACAGAAGATCACATGTAAATACTCCGTACATAAACTAAAGATCGATTATTAATAGTTACGTAACTTTGAAACCATCAATAAGCAATTATTAACAACAATATAAGAATGGCGTCGTTTCATGGTCAAAGCGTGGAATTTTACCTCAAAAGATGAGATCTACTAATAAAGAACATGAAAAAAATATTATATAATATACCTCAAGGTTCCTTTATATTTTCCTCGTTCAAGTTCAGCCCATTTTCCTGTTTTTTCTCCAATGAGTTAAAACACATTTAATTCTCTATATCCTGTGCCAAAACGTATAATTTTAATTATAGTTTTCCTGCATATTTTAAACATCTAAGTAGGTCATGTAAAACATCGTTTGAAAGGTCACTCAATAAATCTCTGATGTCTCGATTTATAAAAATCCATGAATTTATTAAATATACTATTTCAGTCTCCCAAATAATGTATCATGTATCACTATTTAAAATTGTAATTGTTGAGAAATCAGTTACTAGAGACAAAATCCTCTGTACAGAACATCTCTGAGAAAGCAAATTCCACAACCAATTACAAGAAACGTCCTGTATAACATTATGTAGTCTATTGAAAAAGTTTTCTTCTTATTACGTATATAATTGCGGATATGAACAATCAAACGACTGGTGAGGTAAAGTTCAGGTTGAAGGCCGTCGTGATAATTAAAAAAGGAAAATGATAAAATCTTCAGGACATTGGCGTTTGTTTATAAAAATAATAATAAGAATGATTAAAAACAGAAAATGTGTATGATTTTTTTCATTTATTCCAATAATAAATTTATATTGTTTGTATTCAATGAAACGAAAAAAGTTTCAGTTGATACAACACTTTGTAACTTTTATCGACACAACAGGGTCATGAATAATGTACTTTTTGTTAAGAAATACTTGAAAAATACGATTTAAATTGCTGCACAGTACCTAAACGAAGATGTTGCTTAAAGCGAGAATTTTTGTTAATTTTTATATCACTTTGTATGTTTTTATATTTTGACCTTTAGATTGTAGTCCTTCGAGATAAA
The DNA here is from genome assembly GCA_949320105.2 of Crepidodera aurea. Classification (NCBI taxonomy): domain Eukaryota; kingdom Metazoa; phylum Arthropoda; class Insecta; order Coleoptera; family Chrysomelidae; genus Crepidodera; species Crepidodera aurea. Next base: position 15,638,472 of record OX439477.1, on the reverse strand, counting down.
GAACTCAGCACGTGTTCATACAGTCTTTTACTTTGGAAAAACCAACAAGATTTTACTCCAACGAATATGAGAAATTGAAAAATGTCGAGAAATACATGCTGCAAAACCTTCATTTTGCATTATATGGAAATTACTTCAAAGTAAACACAGTAAAGAGACGAATCCTTTCTTTTACTGGCTTCAGTTTTCCAGAAAATAGTAAGCACTAAGAAATGGTCAGAAAATCTCTCAGTATTTTAGTTCTTCAACAACTATGTAATATTTTTGGGGGGAATATTCAGATGATGCCAATGCTGGAACTTTAACATGTATTTTGTTGAATGCCGTGAGAAAATGTCTCAATGAACAAACCAATATCAGAAGGAGTACCTCAGAAGTCAAGAAACACACGAAGAATATCCTCCGCTTCAAGAGCAAGAACAAGTGATCTCAAATCCAAAATAATCTAACTTCAGGATGAAATTTGTCACATTCAAGATGAAGAAACAAGAAGAGTATGTGATTCTGGGTAGCGAACTTGGTGAAATGCAACTAGACGAAAATGTCTCCAGCAACGAACTGAAATTGAATAAATCTCCAAGAAATTCGTCTGAAGAATAAGGAGAAAAACATTTCAAAGCTTCTCCAACAACGAACAGATAGGTGAAGAAAAAGCAGATCTATCAAGCGAACAGGATGCAGACGTTGATGAGATATCAAAACATTCTTATACCAAAAAATGGGCGGAACTATCTCGTTCTGTAGGAAAATTCAATACTTTTTTTGGAGAAAGATGCAGTAAAATACATCATTTGAGTTTAGATATTTTTTCGCTCGTACAAGAACAATATAATTTCTTTTCTGCCTCATACAATACGTGGGTTGTGTTAAAATAATATGTAGAATATTTAATGTTAAAACCTTCGTCCGATAGATGAATGGAAGTATGGCTCTGAGTCACTCGAGGGGATTTCCCAGTTTTAAAGACTTTTTAGCAAGAATTTGAGTAGGATATTTGGTTGCGGGAAAGATCAGAGGGTGTACTTAATAAAATTATATATATAAAAAAGTTTTTTCTGATCATCCACATACTGCTAAGATTTTTTTTTGTTTAAAAAACGATTAGCCCTTATGTTGGTAAAATATTAAAACCTACTAAACAATTTTTTAAAGCAACGCATTCCTTTCAAACTCGTTAAATTACTCTTTAAAATATCCTTATAAACAACTTTTTTTTTCAGAACTAGTTCCCACGCCGGAAAACTAGTAAAATTGAAGCATTCCTCTGGTTCAAGCGAAAGAAAACAACAGATTTCGTTCAAGGACCCAACTAACTAACTAACTCTTTGCTTGTTACATAAAATTTTATAGACCATAAAGAGTTCAACCGTACCTAAATTGACTCATTTTCAAATAGCGTTTCATACAATATACTTACAAAGTAAGATAGAAGATTGTGGTTCGTTTTGTATTGGTTGCTCGTTTCTTTTTTCTTCCGATTGTTAAATTAGATATGGTTTCGTTTTATTTTTCTGTGTTCTACTTTTACTTAAATAAAAATAAAATATCGTATGTTAATTTAATAGCTATTAGTAGGAGAGCTGGAGCCGAAAAACTCTTTGATCTTTGATATGGACAAACTCGATTAAAACTCATTGTATTACTAAACAGGATTACATATCCGAGCTCACCGACACTTTCAGTGGTGCAGGACTTAGGTACGGATGACCAAAGTGACCATTTTTTTCTTAAACGCAAACTATCGATGATACGTGTGATTTTTTGTAGGGTGGAAGATTATAAGCTACTTATTATATATTACAACTCTCCGACAGCTACGGTGGTGCAAACTTGGTGGCTGACAGGGGTGAAGTTGCCAAAAATTAAAAAAAAAACAAATCACAACTGATAAGTCGGAGAAATTGACTACTGCTTTCTCATTATATAATAAATCATGTGTGAAAATCTCCGACAGCTACGTTGGTGCATAAGGCAGTAAAATGGGATTTTATAGACGCGCCCCCGAGCCTCGCGCCATTCACGTTTATTATATGCATACGTATTTTATCGATAAAAACTCGTACAAATTCAATTTTTTATCTGAAAATTAACATTTTTATGTTTATTGGGTAATTTTATAATAATTTATAACATAGGTACTATATGTATATCATCAGATAGATATAATATTGAATCTCCAAGTATATTATTCAACCACTAAATTCGGTAATATAATCTTCTTTGTTCCAAAGTTGTAAAATTTAAAAATATATAATCTCTAAAAATGAACAGATATACAAAATATTACTGTAAAAGAGTTCTTTGTTTTATTTTGTTGATTTATTATAATATACCTTTATACACAAGCGTCAAGATCAGTAGCTTTTTAAAAACGATTGCTCACATAGATAATTGACACACGCTTGCTTAGACCTAACAAAACAATAATTTATTTTATTAAAATGGCGTGTATTTTTAAATTTTGAAAGGTTGAAAATGAAAAAGTAATATTATTTAATGAAAAGACATTGAAAACCTGCAGAGACAAACTAGAAATTAGAATAACGTGCAATATTAAATATAGTGATGAGGTTCTACCGGAAGAAATTGAAATTGCATGGGTATCATCGAACCTGCTACAGATTGTTTACGACTGCGAATAAATTAGTCATAGAGCAGTATAAAAAAATTAAATGTAATATTAGTAAGTAATTGTCAATTGGTTTGAAGGTCCTAAATTTCCAGAAACAGTTCGGGATATTATAATCGAGAGTGAATCTGAAAATGAGAGTGATTATGAATGCGAAAGTGATGAAAATGACGATCTAAGCGATAATGTTGATGATTTGCTAATATTGTATTTTATTATAAATAACAGTTTGCTAAAACTAAATATATTTACCAAAATCCAGTGTAGTTTACCGTGCCTTTCACTGCAAACAAAGTTTTTCAGCGAATTATGTTAATCTTTTAGAGACATAAGTTGGTTGAATAGACTATTATAGCTAAGTATTCGCAAGTGAAATTAATTATAATGAAATATATAATTCAATTCAACAAAAATGGGGTAAGTTAATTATTACATTAATAAACATAAAAATGTTAATTTTCATATAAAAAATTGAATTTGTACGAGTTTTTATCGATAAAATACGTATGCATATGATAAATGTGAATGGCGCGAGTCTCGGGGGCGCGTCTATAAAATCGCATTTTACTGCCTTATGCACCAACGTAGCTGTCGGAGATTTTCACACATGATTTATTATATAATGAGAAAGCAGTAGTCAATTTCTCCGACATATCAGTTGTGATTTGTTTTTTTTTAATTTTTGGCAACTTCACCCCTGTCAGCCACCAAGTTTGCACCACCGTAGCTGTCGGAGAGTTGGAATATATAATAAGTAGCTTATAATCTCCATCCTAAAAAAAAATCACACGTATCATCGATAGTTTGCGTTTAAGAAAAAAATGGCCACTTTGGTCATCCGTACCTAAGTCCTGCACCACTGAAAGTGTCGGAGAGCTCGGATATGTAATCCTGTTTAGTAATACAATGAGTTTTAACCGAGTTTGTCCATATCAAAGAGTTTTTCGGCTCCAGATCTTAGACTATATTAAGACAACTAGGGTGGAATTTTTTGAACCGTAAAAATTCCAAAAAAAGACTATGGGAGTGACAAAACTGCACAAAGGGTGTGAAATAAAATCACACAAGCTCCCAAGAACAAGGACATTAAAAATGTCCTACACTGCTCCAGCGTCTGGACTTCAACAACTACTCCTTGGGCTATATGCCCCACCAGGTATTGAATTACGAAAGTCCAGACGTAGTTTCGTGCCCGACCAAGTCGGGGCTTTAACCCAAAAACTTCGATTTTGTCATTAAAGGAGCTTGCCATTCTTAGACCGGTTTCGGCATTATTGTGCCTCATCATTAAGAAGCAGGGGCTAGCTCGACATCCTGTCACTAAAGGATGTCTGAAAATGAATTCGACTCGCCTCGTTCTTGATAAAAGTGGTTGCGTTATGGCGATATTCCCAAAAAGATAGCGATGTTCTTAAAGTTGGAAACCCCAACTAATTAAACAGGACTAAATTTTGCATGATTAAATTTTAAATTAACAATTCATCTTCTGTAGGTGGAGATATTACTTCATTGAAAAGGCATGGGGGGTGGGAGTCATCAAAAGTTGCCGAATCCTACATTGAAGAATCTTTGGAAGAAAAGGTTAAGATTGTCCGAAAGGTATTTTTGAATGGCAGAGACGATGTGAATATGGACATCAGCAATCGGAATTGGTGCGACAATGCTAATGTGGAAGTTAGCAACCACAATCCACTCCCTAAAAGTGGAAATTGTAGCAACGATGCTGATGTGGAGGCCAAGAATGATAATAGGTATTTATCCACTCTTCGGAAGTGGCAATTTCCATTTTTATAATTGCAATTTTTATTGAATAAATGTTAAATGTGGAAGCGTATTTTAAATAGCTATAAAGTACGTTACCATTAAGGAATGATGGATTTTATTGACAACTTAAAGTGATAGTTCTAATGGACCATAGTAACAGTATAAAGCGTCAAGTATTAGAAAAAGTCCATAAGAGAGCTTTACCAAAAAAAAAGCTGATAAAGCATCGTCTAATTTGTCAGAAAAACCATCCCAATTTTGTAAGACATCCTATATGAGATATAATCTTCAGATCGAAATTTATAATGTTGCAAAAAGCGACATAAACATCAGGTTTTGATTATTTATTATTAATCACAAATGTACTAACACCTATGCAAACTACATGGATCATATATTCAAACCCACGTCTATGAGATTGGAATAACACAATTTCCAAAAACAAAAACAAACAAAAACTTCTATGACTAATGCTGGAGAGAGTAAAAATCAAACGGAAAGTTTTGAATTTGAAAACCGTGAGATTACTTTATATATATTTTAAGGAGATGAAAAAGTCAACTCAAAATAAAAATGTAAAAATCCACTTTTAATGAATTCAAACCAATATTGATTGAAGTTTGAATCTTTAATTATGTGTCCTAAAAGGTCAAGTACAACTATCAAAATTTAAAGTACCCACCTAACAAAGAATGCACCAAAAAATTTGAGAAAAAATATCTTAGTACATAGTACATAGCCTTCTTTTAGCTCGACAGACTTTTCCCAGCGATGTTAAATATCTTTGATACCCTGTTTATAGTGATAATAGCCATCAACCGCAGACAGAAACTAAACCGACAGGGCTAAATCAGGCGAATAGGGTGGCCATCGCGATAACGGATGTGTGAACTGGTGCATTATATTGATGAAACAAAACTTTCTTTTTCGCCAAATGCTGCAATAAGTTCGCATAATACTAGCCGTTGTTTTTCCTTTCTGAAGGTAATCAATGAAAATTATCCCACGCATATCCCAAAAAATTGATGTCATGACCTTTCCTGCAGATGCAAATTTCTGCGCCTTCTTTGTGACCGATTCAATCTATTGTTTTAACTGTTCCTTCATTTTGGGTGTGAGGTGAAGGATTTTCTGGATTTACTTTACCATTTAGATAAAGTAAATACTTGGTGCAAAAAAAACCGCCTTCTGTTAAATGCTAATAAGTGCTCAATTATGACATTCACTCGAAAACAGAATAAAATCACTTATAATTACTCAATCGACAATCAAATTCTGATCGTGATCTTGGTATTACCTTCGATTATAAATTATCTCTCTCAACTCACATAAATAAAGTCACCAATGAATGTTCGAGAGCCTTAGGTCTCATTGTCAGAAATACTCGGGATTTCACGAATAAGAATACACTGCTCCTGTTATATAATTCGTATGTACGATCTAAAACAGAGTATGCATCTATCATTTGGTGTCCATATTATAATGTTCATTCAAATAGCCTTGAACGAATTCATAGACGCTTTATGAAATATCTCTCTTTCAAGGAAGATGATGCCTACCCTGCTATAGGAATATCCAATACAGCTTTATTAGAGAGACATAACTTTACTTCTCTTGCACAGCTACTTTGATTTTTCTTTATAATTGATCCATGGCGAAATCGACAGTAATGCTGTTTTGAATATGCTCAATTTTCATGTTCCAAAAGTAAATTCAAGGCAGAACAATCTATTTTATCTCGAAGCCCCTAGAACAAATATACAGAAAAACTCACCCTTATTCAGAATTTGAAACAACTACAACGCTATCAATGATAGGTGTGACATCTTCTCTTGCAGCATTGCTTCATTAAAAAAAATCAGATTTGAATATTTTTTGTATTTTATTTACTGATTTATAAATCTCATTTGTATCTGTGAGTTCTCATCCTGTAAATGGATGGATTTCTGTTGGGTGGTGTAAATAAAAAAAATTTTCTAGAGTGAGTTCCTCATTTGACGAGGCCAAAACCATCAGAATTTGAAGCAGAAGTATACCCAGTATATTAATGATCAAAAATTAAAATGAATGAAATGGTAATTTTTTAAATTTTAATTAATTTTGTACATCGCTCGGAGCGGCCAATGTTTTTCGGTATTTACGAGGTCAAAATTTGAAATATTGTGCAACACCCATCGCGCATAAATCACTGCCGACAACTACGATTCATAGAAAAAAATTAAGAATTAAAAAAACAAATCTCATTGAATTATAAAGTATTAGTCATAGTTTTTAATAAAAAGGATTTAATTACAACGACGACGACTTTCAATAAATATGTGAGTTCTTTGTTCCCTACTGTAAACAAAAACAATAATCGAATTATAATATGAAATTAATGCAAATAATTCTAATTATTTAAAGTTAAAACATGCAAATTTATGCGCTGCCCGCGATATACGTACCGTGTATATTTTTGTTCGTTATATATACAGAGTGTAACAAAAATAATTATGATAGGGTAAAGACGACAATATTTGATAGAGAGGGTGGAGAAAGTTGGCATTCCTGTTTTAAATATCAGTTTTGGCGCCCTGTCAGATATTGATGGTATTGTCTAACAATAAATTGAAAATCTGTAATTTTCAATAGTATATTGATGTATATCAAGAAAGATGAGTTTTGTCTGGCTCTAGTTTTAGCGTGTAAAATTTACGCAATTGTGGAATTAAAAACTCAAATGTATTCATGCCGAATATGCAACGTCAACATTCAAATTTCAACCCAAATGCCAATGAATAAATCATAACATTCATATTAGATACAGTGGTTAGCATGGCAGGAACATGAAGTAGAAAATTGCGTTGATAATGGCAAGTTTATCAGTAATTTTTTTTAGTACTCGAGTGTTTAGGCTGTAAAACAAGGTATACCAAAACTAAAATCCTGAAAATTATTCGGAGTTCCTAGGATAAAATAAATTCTTATTGAATCAGAAGTGGGATAGAATCCATTAAAAAGTGAAAATGTAAGTATACAAAAATGTAAAATTTGTGAAAACTACACCGAACATACGCTAGTTTCTGATCCCACCTTTAAAGTCGTTGATGCTTAGATACTGACAAACTGAAAGTGCTGAAAGAACAGTATGAGCATGGCTAATTAAAAAAATAAGTACAGAATGTATCTTCCGCGGCATTAATATTCCCTTTATATTGTTTCAATATTTATTTCTTATTTTGCTATTTCATATTTTCCCTGCTATTTTTCTTAAGAACATCATTTCCACTGATCCGATTTCTGTTTCTGTATTTCAAAATCTACAAACTTTTACAGACAAGAACGAGAAAAAAGGTAAGTTGTTATGTTTTTCTTTGAATTCGGTTTTACTTAAAGTTATTCTCCAGTTTGCGAGCCATATAATTTTCAAAAAAAAGGCGAAAGCAAATTTGTACCTAATGTTGCCCCTACCAATGACCAGTTATTTTTTTAAAGCCGATGTAGAATATTCTAAAGGTGGAAAATGTAACAAAAATCGTGGGCAACTTCCTTGTTTACTTATACCTACATTTCTTCAGTTTCTTTTTTCACTATTTATATTCCTCAGAAGGATAAAAAATATTAACATTGTATGTTATTCAAAGAATTATGAGTTCTATTTTATACTCACTAATATGTGGTCACCGAAGCAGATAAAAAAGACACCCACCTGTAACAAGAAAAAAATTATGTTAGATGAGATCATCAATGATTTAATGCTACAATTTTCAGGAATTCTTAGATATTTACTTAGAAAAGGCGAATTTTCAAACGCTTCTATTTATGGATAGATCGGAATTTTTTTCAAGGATTTATCAGGTTTTTTGACTGATTCTTCTTATTTTAAAGATCGCTATTGACCTAAAAAAATATTATTACAAAAAAAACAAACATTTTTAAGGTCGTCTTCAACTCGAAGCATTACAAAAAATCATTAACCAAGTTTAACGTACTTGTTAATTCATTTTTGAAAACATGTTTAATTGGAATATAAAAAACTTAATATTTGCCGTTTGATTAATTCTTACTTAGATTTTTTATATATTTTTTAAATAATTCGACAAAATATTTAACGGTAAAAACGTTCCATATTAATGGAAAAATTGCTTGGGATGCATAATTTTTTAAATTTGTAGTGTTGTTCCCGCCAATGTATGTGTAATTATTTTGGCAATGATACTTCAGACTCATTTTTATTCTTCATTTGTACACAGCGTGTTTTTAGAAATACAAAAACTGAAAACAATTCCTGTGACAGACTTACGTCGAACTGGTGACTGGTGTAAGTACGTGCTAAGAGAATTTCTCTGGAAACGGGTAAGTATATCTTGAGATATTTTTACCTAGAAACACTAAATCCCCTTCTTTATCGTTTCTGCATAAATTCATTTAGAATTTCCGACCTAGTGGTAAGCCTCAATTAAAAAGTATAAGAATTAAAAGGTGTTATATAGTCGCCATCTCGCCCTATATAACAAATTGAATTAAATTCAAAAATTAAGTCCCCATACAACATTCTCTGTTAGTCAGACTGCTGATGCGCCCTAGAAATTGAATTCTGAATCCGCCCTGTATATTTTACAATGAAGACTCATTATAATATGAATCGACGAGAACATTGATTGTCTAACTTGGCAACGTTGCATAATATTACATTATAATTTTGCAACCATCAACGTTCTGGTTTGCCCCAGAGTAATATGCATGCACAATAGTATAAGGAGTTTTCTATACATATATGCACTGCACCTGCCCCGCTCAGCCACATCTCTCGTGCAACTAACAGAGGTCGCTCAATGTCATGGTCACGGCCGACAAGATCAACATCTGCAAAATGCAACTGCACCGCCTGCTTAGAAAGAGAGAACGATTACGTCCAAACGAAATAGTGTAGAAGACATAATAGATTATTGTATATAAGCAGTCGACTGGTGCCCTATAATCTTTTATAATATCATGTTTTCGCTTAGCGAGTCTGCAGAAGGTGATTCTCTTCATAAATACAATGTTACACGCTTAGCAACACCAAGTGGGTGTTCCTCGAGGCACCGTCTCGGGTCCTTTTAAAATATTCGTGTTTTACATCCATCTCAGAATTTTCAATATCATCACGATTCATCAGAAATATGATAAAATTTCATTTTTAACCCTTTGACTGTCGGCTAAAATACTAGGCCAATCCCCATGTGCCGGTTATAGTACTTAATTATTTATCTTTGGTCTACTAGAATAAAAATTTTCAGAAACCACAACATAATACTGACTGTCTGCTGTGTGCCTTCAAACACAAACCACAAGATGGATCATGCATAGCGCGGGAGCCGCGTTGCCAGCACATGGGTGACATCTAACACAACGTGGTAGTCGCGTTTCCGGCACATGGGTGAAACCTAACACAACGCGGTAGCCGCGTTGCCGGCAGTGAAAGGGTTAATATCGTTTGGTTCCGAATATCTGGATCTATAAACGTGAAAGTTGGTTAAATATACTCTACAAACGTAAAAATAAAAGTTACAATATATATAAACTTCTTTCAGAGTAGCCATCTTTTAAACTCTCATATTATTTTTTACTTTTCTGCAAAAACGGGTCTGGGTTGCGTGTCAACCTCTAAAATTCCAAACTCTTGAAAAATTCCAGCTGAAATTTTAATAAAAAAAAGCCCTAAGCCTCTATCTAATTTTTTTTCACTTAATTGCACCGTCAAAAATAGCCGCCCATGCAGATGACCGTGTTTTGTTTATATCCTTTTTTTGTGGTTCGCTTACCAACCATCTGCCGATAGAAAATTTGATACTCTTGATCGCCTTTTTTTTTCGCCACACTCAAGGTTATGAATTTACGCCGAAAGTCAGATGGTATTTCAATAATTTCATGCATCTGGTCGATTTCCTTAATCGTAATTATATCAGAATAGTAATTTTAGGATGGCCAGAAAAATTACCCGATTTCAACCATGTTGACATTTTTATAAAGAACTTATCAGACCTGATTTAATACTAACCGGAATCTAAGTATTTATAATTATATTATAGATTCTGGAACAGTTGTCATAGCTATATACTATCTTTGAAATGAGCAATAACATCACTCTGTATACATTTGAAAGGGGCATTTTATTTCGAAAATTTAATACCAATAATACCCTAGTAAAAAATTGTTATGACACCTAAATCGTAATTCATCGTTCGCGTGGTTAATTTTTCTTTCGTTTCTCATATACTTCATAACGAGGAACATAATCACTTCATATAAATAACTAAAAAGAAAATGTTATTTTGATATTACCAATGCCGGAGTAACAAATTATTTTAATTTTAAGAATTAAAAAAAGATATTATGGATGAATAGTGTTCATTAAAAGGATCTGTATAAATAAAATATACAAAGAAAATATATGAATAATAAAAAGGTAATATTATACATTTTGATGATACTAAATATTGTTCTCCCCTGGTATTATATATAATAAACAATGAATTTCTCGAACGTTTTCAAAGGAAGGTTTCTGTAAGGATTTTGTTTAATTTAAGCATTTATCACCAGGCACCAGCACCTCCCGGGCAGCATCTTATTTGACATAATTTGGCTTGACATTTCGTACAAGACCCCGCCCTTAATGTATTAATTTGGAAACTGATCACTAAAATTAAATTAAACTTAAAACTTATTTCCAGTCGTATACTGTGTAATTTGATTATGATTTTTGGATGGCTAGCAAATTACCTGATTTTAGGTATATTGATTTTTATAGCCACCTGATCAAAGCTATATTGAAATCTATTTTACAATACTTTATCTTATTTTTAATGTATTAATTTTCATTAGACGTATTTACTAATCCTTTATGATTAAAAGAAGAGCATGCCGTATGCCGTAAGTAAAACGTATTTCTATTATCCTTCCAGCTGTGTAAGTCCATTCAAACTTAAGATGAATGAAAAAAAAGGATCCATTCAAAATACCCCATATCCCGTTTTTCATTTGACCTTGATCTCAATAGAGGGGTTTAAAAATTAGGGTTAATAATATAACATGACCGTAAATAACATGCATTTATTTTGCACAATCGCATAAATGCGGCGTTGCCAGGTGGGTAAACATAAAATGTGTGCATAAATGTAGGTCACATGTGGTATATTAAAAATATTTTGCAGTGTAAATTCTTTAGAAATTCAATTTATGAAGACAGATTTGCGATTCAAAGAAATTATTTTGATTTTATAAATATAAATATAAATACGAGGGTTATACCGAAATATTTTTTCTGAATATATAAAATAATATTTTAATCATATTATATAATTATTTTTTTTTGGTTTAGCTGGAAAAAGGATTTAAGAATTGAAGTCGTTTATAAATAGGAATTTTTTCAAATAATACAATTTCGTGATTGGAAGACCAGAAGTTAAAAACTCAGAATTAAATGTGAAAGTATTAGATTTTGCAATAAAATTCCCATTTCTCATTAAGTGATATTAAACTGAGATTTTTTTTATTAGATTAAAACTGTTAGTTTGAGGATAAAAGTTAATAATATTAATAACATCTCAATTAATTGGGTAAGATACAGAGAGTATGTTTACCAAATATTATACAATTATACAGAGTGGTTAAAAGCACAGGAGGCGATGAGGAAATGACCAAAATGAACAAAACACTCTGTATCTCAGCTATAAGGGATTGTAGACCCATAAAATATGGGTTATTTGGAATCACCTCAGTGACTCTTATGCACTGTTAAAATATTTCCCTTTCCCAATGAAACACCCTGTATATATAAATCAATAAAAAAGAAATATATAAATATCAGTAAAACGATTTTTTTCTTATCTTTCATATTGTTATATTTACTCGTAAGGGGGTGAATTGGCGTATATTATTATTATTATCTCGAGTATGCACAGTGTGGCCTGTTTAGTACGCTCGAATTAACTCGAGCACAAACGTTAAGAGGTTAATTATATTTAAATATTACGCAAGTCAATTAAGATAAAGACTTTTAAAATAATTTGTAAATTTCATCGTTAACGTAACAATATCTCTAACTAAATATAAACAAAGGTAACTCACTCTGACCCAAAAAGAATATTTATTAAAAACCTATTAACGCATTGATAACTAGCCCAATATTGATAAAAAATTATTTATTATCAGAACTGACCCATATTAGTCGATTTTTTAAGCGCCTCAAATCACACACCTAGAATTATATCATTTACGACCAATATTTGTTTTTATTATGTACAGTTCAATAAACTTAAAAATATTGGCATTGTTAATTATGTAAAATCTGCTTATAAGTTCATTTGAATGAGGTTATGTAACGGTTTTATAACAATCTTTTGTGACAAAATGCAATTTAATTGTGAGCATTGTCTAATGGTATAGTAGAAACAGGAGATATAGAATCCCTAATAAAATGTGGCTCCTTTGATACAACCAAAACATGGCCCTGAAATCGAAAAGTTTGAGTCCACTTGTGCATAAATTTAAATTCCCATCAAAGTACCAAATTTAGCCAAAGAAATATTATAAAGATGTCCCTCTAACAACCGTTCTTAGAAAATGTACTAATTTGTAGGATAAAAGATGTTGATGAACAAAAAATTAAATTGCCATTAGAACCATTAATTATGAATCTAAATGAGATAACAGTGACGAAACTGAAGAAATAATTTATTAGATATTTAAGAATATAAATTTTCCGTTTTGTTCTTAACTGTAACAGCGAATTATTTAAATTTTCCCCCTTAAAAACGATTTAAAAAACCGTTGTGTTATATTTTCACTTTTGATAGAAGCTTTACCAATTAAGCAAAGAAGTTAGGAATTTAATTTGTTCGATTCGACATCCTAAGACCGGTTTCTGCCATTGGGCTTCGTCATTTAGGCTTTCCAATTCAACAAATCAAATTTCAAACAAGCGTAAGTCAATAGTTATATCCGCTATAAGAAAATTTGCAGCCCTCAATGCAAATTGACATATTTTTTTAATTTTAGCACATATTTCAAAGTTGTTTCCACCTTGTACTGCTTTGAAATAATTCTCAAAATGATGAAATTGTAAAATGTCCGTTTTAATTTTAACAAATCTATTAAAAAATAACCTAAAACATCTCGGCTTTTTATTTTTCTTTTATGTTTTCTCTACAAGTATAACATAAAATGATAATTGCAACAAATTGTGGCCCAAATTAGTTGTACGTGTTAATTTATTGTTTTTCGAGTATACATTGATTTGTTATTATGTTTTAAAATGGTTGATATGGTGAGTCAGATTAATAAATATAAAGTTGCAAAATAAAAAACGAAGCAGTCGACAAAATTTAAATATAATATAATTGCACAATAACAAAAACAACATTACCTACCTCACATAGTTATATTATCGTTCGTAGACATAAATTTGAGTCAAAAATAATGGACTGAAAAAAGAGATAAGTCGTAAACAGTATTAATTAATTGAAAGACAATAATAATAGGAAAAAAACAAGTTATTAGGTGTGTCAGTACGTTGGAAATAATCCAAGAATTTATATATATATATATATATATCAATGGTAAATTATTTATTAAAATAAATACTCCAAATCAATCTCACACGATTTATTTTAATTTTGAATACTATTAAAAGTAAGAAAACGGGTGTGAACCCTTCCACATCCACAAATACGATGAGAAAATTTTAAATAAAGAGTTAAGAGAATTAAATGAAATTAAACCGGATATGGGCCAAAAAAGATAAATACTCAGAAAAACAACTATTTTATGAATTAACATCAAAAATTTCATCTGCTAATTGTCAAAAATCAACAAAGCGTGTCATATCAGTGGAGAAAAAATTCTCGAAACAGATAGAATAAGGTAAGTTATACCGAAATGCTTATAGAGAAAGATGATGACAATATTTACATTTTTATGTTTTAAATTTTCCTGTCTAACAATCTATTTGAAAGCACGCCATAAAAACTGTAGCTACTGAAACATTTCAATTACAAAAATATTTTTTTATTCGAATACGCCAAACCAGCAACGCTCAAAACGACATCTTGTGGCGCAGACCCTAAGTTAATAGTTAATTTATACTGTTTGTTTACCTAAAATTCCGTTAGAGCGTTGCTCGTGTCAAGTTCAAAACGCTCAAAGGGTTATGTTTGTTTACCTTAACAGTTATGTGTGTTTACCTAAAGCGACATCTTGTGACACGGCCCGTAAGTTAATAGTTGTTTGTTTACCTAAAATTCCGATAGAGTGGCGCTGGTGTCAAGCGAAATCAAAATGGGCAGGAGTATATGTCAAAAAACGCCCAGTTCGATACAGAGCACAACAACAAGAAGAAAAACTTTCCTGTCCTAGTCCTTTTTCGTACTCATATGACTTGCCGCAAACTCCACAATCGTGCCCAGTTTACTTTTACGATTTCCATTAGTTCCACTATTTTGACACTGACAATGGCCGCTGTCATAAAATGTCGAAACGAACAATAAACGCAAATCTGAAATGATAATTTCCGTACAGCATCTGCAACGCAATCTGCATATGTATTTTTCGTCTTGTCATATTTTGCATACAAATTATATTCATTGGACCTCAAAAACGAACGAATTCTTTGACCAGTCTATCCCCTAAAATTGGTTTTGTATTTACGCATTGCATTTTAAATTTTTCGCAAGGGTTATAGGGGTTTGGATGGGTCTAAAATTTAAGCGGGAACGCATTTCGACACATTTATTAAAAGAAAACCGTTGTGAGTTTAACACAAAACAACTTTTGACATTTGTAGGTTATGTTATATTTCTTACACTCACTTACCCTCAAATTCAATGAAAAAGTTCTAATAACACTGGTGTAGCTTATTATAACTCAAAACTTTGTGTTTATAAATTCTACATGCTATTTTGCAGTATTGTGTATATTTTATTTATTTTAGTAATTCTTACACTATACCAATGCAATGTATGAATTCCAATAAAAGAAAATCGATTTGAATTCAAATGAAAATTACAGTAAATTAAATTGAAATCATCGGCTACTATAAATGGAAAAATAAGTTTGTTTTGATAATCAATAAAATGTCGCTTTGTAACATTCAGATATAAAACGGATAAGTCTAAAATAAAATTCCTTTCTTATATTTCTATCGTCATTATTTGGTACTACTCTATCCTGCAAAAATAACAAAATATAAAACTGGTTTCTGACTGGTTATCCTGAACAGATTTTATTCAAATTAGTTAATTAAACAATCCCTAATTAGCTTTACTTTATATACTTTAAGTAATTGGTATATCAGGTCTAAATCATCCCCCATTTTAACAAAGTATGAGCGTCTTGCCGTCATAAAATTCATAAAAAAACGCAATAGAAAATTTGTAAAAAAAATCTTTACATCTACCACTGTCAAAAGTTGAGCTTGATTGTATCTGCAGGGTAGATGGTTTCTTAAAGAAGAAGCAACCAATCACTACTATAAATGATGAACTACAGAGTGGTTTTTGGACCTTTAGATTAGAAATTAATTATCACTGTCGATTAAATCTGAATCAGACAATACGATCCTGAACACAAAAGTCAATATAGTAGATCAAACATGGAAACTTGAGACTAACATACTGCAAGAGTTTCAAAGTAAGCCCTGAGGGTAACCATGTTTCCCAGAATTACGTCATCTTCCAAATCTGTCCTCAAGTGATTATTTCCTCATTCCACTTTTCGCTCTCTAGATCCGTATTTTGGGTGGATCAATCCCACGCTCTTGCACCTTTTCTTGCCCATTGTCAATTCCCTCCTGTAGATCTTCTTTCACTTCCATCAGCCATCCTGATCGGGATATCCCACATCTTCTACTTCTACCTCATGGGTCCCAGTAATTTGCTTTCTAATATAATCCCATCGTTTTTCCTTGTTCTACAATTTCGTTCAGGATGTTTCCACATATTCTAGTGCAAGGTTGAACAACGTTGCTTTACTTCTTTATTAAAGTAAATTCTTCAGTTCTTCCTTTTTGTGTTTTAATTTTGATTAAACTTGCAACTATATTGTATTATATACGCCATTGATATCACCAGAAAGTCTGTCTCCCAAGCATATAACATTGTGTAGCTCTGTTGTTAAAAAAAAACACTACCAGTTTTGGATCTAAATCAGATTTTGTTCAGCAAACTCTTCTTTCACTTTTACATATTTCTTCAGTTAGAATTTAATGGTTCATCAAGATTCTTGTTATTAAAATTGGTGAAAGGATTTCATATAAATACAACCGAAGTGTTTCAAGGTTGTTATACTAGTTTTCTAATAAATGTTCAGCGGATAAGTTCATTATAATATTTATTTTATAAATTAGTAGCCAACATCTCGTTTCGGACTATCAAGGACATGTACCTTTTAATTATCAGTAATTATGCTGCGGTCGTATATCAAATTTGGAACATAATTATAGATTTATTAATAGATAGAAGGAAGTAAATGGGTAGTTCGATGATTTGTTAATTGTTTTGCGAATAAAATTAGAATTTTTAATAGTTGGTTTTATCCAATAATATATTTTAATTGAATACTTAATAGTTTATATAAAAAATAGGCTTGAAAATAAATTTTATAAGGTTTATACGTTAGGTGGTATTGTTCTCTCGGAATTTGCTAGTCACATCTGCGATATTTTACAAAAAACGCCAACTTTTGTAAATAAATAATCTTTAAAAGCAATTATTTTCTATAAAATTTTTCATACCGCTACCACTAGTTCAATAATCAGTTAATATTTTGAATGGCTGATTAAAAACACATTAGGTAAATGGTTTTTCTCGGATATCTTTCAAAAAACATTACCTTACTCAACATATATCGAGTGGGAAAGCGCAATTCCTATTTCAGGTTGCTAAAAACTCCCAAGAAAACATTTACTGATTGGTTTCCACGCGGCGAACGGTTCCACTCAATCTGATCAACTATTTACTTTATATAAAACCCAAATTTTCTCAAAAATTCTGGAAACCTTACCAACCAATTCACGCGCTGAAATCGTGAACATTTGACAAAGTGAAATTCTCGGTATCAAAAATCTGGTCCCGGCTA
The DNA here is from genome assembly GCA_949320105.2 of Crepidodera aurea. Classification (NCBI taxonomy): domain Eukaryota; kingdom Metazoa; phylum Arthropoda; class Insecta; order Coleoptera; family Chrysomelidae; genus Crepidodera; species Crepidodera aurea. The sequence goes on along the minus strand of OX439477.1, from coordinate 15,620,984 downwards.
ATTGCCGCAATCAGAAATCGAACTCACGAGATATCAAAAGGAGAAAAAACAAAAAAGCGATTGCAGGATGTCCTTGATGAGGAAACGTATCTATCCAATCACCGTAATTTAATCGGAAAGTGTGGCAATTAAAAGAATCGAAGAGTTGAGAAAGTGTTCGGGTATTTCTGGCCGTGGTAAGAAAGAGTTGCTAAAAGCGAACAAGTTGTGCAACGGAGAGCACGAGCGCACCAGAGGGGAGAGCCAGCAGGAATGAAAAGGGCCCCACATCAGCGTACAATAGTTTATAGGAAATTGTCTATTACAAAATAGTTCGTCATTTTTTTTCAAAATTAATTTTGATAATTTGACAATTAAAGAATTTTGGAGCCCTTTTTGAAGGTGTTCCCGAAGAGGTACGGAGGGGCACATCAAACCCTAAGCTTACTTTTTGATGATCTATCAAAATCTGAAGTCAGAATTTTAACATTCATAAACACAAAGAATCAACATACACACAGATCGAATTCAGATACCGAACAATTTGTTTGGTGAAAATTGGTTGATTTTAAAAAAAATTGGTTAATTTAATAAAACATGGTTGATTTTTTTAAAAAATTGGTTGATTTAACAAAAAAATTGGTTGATTTTTATAGAAATTTTTGGTTATTTTTAAAAAAAATTTGGTTTATTTTTTAACAATTGTTTCTTCTGTGAAACGTTGAAAATTTAATTAAATTAACCGGTTTCTGCCTTTCGGCTTCATCAGTTAGGTTTTTCGAATCCAATAAATAAAAATTCCAAACTCGTACAAGTCAATAGCTATTGGATTCGAAAAGCCTAACTGATGAAGCCGAAAGGCAGAAACCGGTCTTAGGATGTCGAATCTAATAAATTAAAATTCCTTACTGGTTTACTCAAATTGTAACTATTTACGCCACTAATTCAATTTTTAAATCCAGTGGTTTGTAGTGACCTTTTACCATTTATTTTAATTTTTACTTTTCAAATCCTTTTTACGACCTTTTGAATGATGACTGTGGGAGGGGGGGGGGGCAACGTCGACGGCTGTTAGGGTTATACATACATAAAAGTTTAATATTTTGGGTTTTTTGATTTAAATGGACCTAGAATCTACAAAAAAAATTCAAAAAAAATTAAAATTTGGTTTAAACAGAATGAATTGAGTATAAGAAACGATTGGCAATGTCAAAATTACCGAAAAAAAAGTGAGTTTTTCAGGATATAAATGAACCTAGAATCTACAAAAAAAAATTAAAATTTGGTTTATGCCGAATGAATTTTGCATAAGAAACGATTGGCAATGTCAAAATTACCGAAAAAAAGTGTTTGAGCCATTTTTGGAGGAAAAAGTGAGTTTTTTAGGATATAAATGGACCGAGAATATACAAAAAAAAATCAAAAAAATTAAAATTTGATTTACGTAAAATGAATTTTGTATAAGAAACGATTGGCAATGTGAAAATTACCGAAAAAAAAATGTTAGGGCCATTTTTGAGGGTAAAAGTGAGTTTTTTAGGATATAAATGGACCTAGAATCTGTAAAAAAATTAAAATTTGGTTTACGCAGAATGAATTTTGTCTATGAAATGATTGGCAATGCCAAAATTACCGAAAAAAATATTTGGGCCATTTTTGGGAGAAAAATTGAGTTTTTTAGGATATAAATAGACCTAGACAAAAAAAATTCAAAAAAATTAAAATTTGGAATTTATTTTCGATAAAAATTGTTTTTCGGTATGAACTTTTTATGTTCAATTTTTTTTCGAAAAAACGTGTTTCCACACTTTTTTCCAAACTTGATCTAGTGGATTAAAGTTTTTTTTTCGCCAAAAAATTTTTTCTTAAAAAAAATTTATATTTAATTTGAAGATTTTTAAAATTTTCTCTTTTTGATATACCTAAAGATTACTAGCTTGCTCCAAGCGCGGGTTATTGTAGGTATAGAAAACATGGTAATGCTGGTGGGAATCGTTCTAGGTGTTAAACACAGCACACTGCTGTTAGTCTGTGAATCGGTGACCTATTTACGACCAAGGCGACTGTAAAAGAACATATTTGGAGCAAGGAACTAAACAGTCTTTACAGCTACGTAGTTTTTTGTGTAATGTGAACTAACATTGAGGTCATCGTCTAGACTCTGAAGTCTTGCAAATATTCATATCGACCTCATAAAAGAATAAAATTGTAAGTGATAATTAACGAATATGAACTGGTACAGTCACGTAAGAGTGACTTAGTAGGCAATGTTAGTTTACACTTCACAAAGACAAGTAAACATTTTTGATTGAATACGCTTGATTATACCAGGTTAAGAACGAGTTCGTGGTTTTCGCTACTCAAAAAGCAATTATAGGTCCGTTTTTGTGTTCAAAAATGTATTTAATTCGAAACAAAATGAATGAAGTATTTTCTATCGATGGCTATAACTTTCTCCCATCTCTCAATCTTCGAATTCTATCTCGAAAAAACTACTCGTTTTTTGAGGGGATTCAAGTTTTGGGCCCATTTTCGATTTCTGTGAAAGAAGTGAATCGGTGGCCTGTCAATTCGTGTTCTATCCTTCGGAATAACCAGTAATAAGAAGGGGAAATATACGGATAATACGATAAACCATCCCATTTGCCAAAATTTACTTACCTGACCACCAGACTTTCACTACTTTTTTACTAATGTGCTGTTCAATTTTTGTGTTGTAAAAAATGTGGTGTCAATGTGTTCAACCTGCAGTCAGTACTTCACCTGGTGATGCTAGTAGCACTAGTCGACAATTTTTACATCCTGACGGGAAAAAATTGTACTATATGTTTATACAACCCTTAGGGAACGTGTTCCACCGTATTTAAAATAGTGAGTAACCCTATTTTAGAAAGAAACGAAAAGTCTGGTTCAAGGAAACTAGATGGCTGTGATGTAGAAGAACATGCTTTATATAAAGAGCAAATTGTGCCAACATTAGATTAGGCTTAAAAAGGACGAAACTGGTATCCAATGCTGCAAAGAGACTTTAAGGAAGACTCTTTTACAAAACGGGTTTAAATTTAAAAAACTCAGTAGTAGTAGAACAGTCATAATGGAATCTATGTGCCTTAAGAAATTGACGTATGGTAGCCAGCTTTGGGGCTGCGCCAGTAAAAGTAACATTCAAGTTTTCAAAATAAAGTATTAAGGAATATCATCGATGCACACTGGTACTGTCGCAACAGTGATCTTCATAGGGACCTGGATGTAGAAACTGTTGACAAGACTATATCTAAATCTGCCAGCAGCCATGAACAACGGCTGCTCCAACATGGGAACGTTGAGGTCATCCAGCTCCTCGATAATACCAATTTAGTAAGAAGACTCAAGAGGACCAAACGTTTTGAACTAGTTCAGTGACAGTGCTAGTTACAAACAGAGTATTGTGCGGATTTTGTGTTACACGTTACCGGTAGTGTTACTAAAATTATCAGACCCTAAGGTACACTAGTGAGTAGGACCTTAGTATTTAAGAATTCTAGTTAAGTTAGGTTGGAACAAGATTGCTTATTGATCTTCATGATCAGATTGTAATTATAGAAAACATTCCCACAGAGTGTTTTGCTACGAAAAAAAAAATATTTATTGACCATAAACGAATTTAGAGAAGCCGGTAGAACAGTAGTGTATTTGGATGAAACTTACACTCACCTAACTTGTGCCAGACTAATGCGCCGTCTAATAAAGGAAAACGTATTACTATAAAACACGCAGGAACCGAAAATGGCAACCGGCAAAGAATATTAAGGACTCCTTAGTCAATTATCATGATGATACTACTTTATCTACAGCAATTAGGAAAAAAAATCCCATATGATGCGGACTTTACATGTGACACTGTATATCATATATTATATCTAAATAAATAATTCTAAATTATATTCTAGCGATTTTTTTAAATAATTATTATAACTCAATTTAGTAGGTACGTTTCTGCGTATACCGCCAGCTGATAAATCAATTGGTTAATGTTGATTTATGACCTTTTCTTATATTTCTGGTGTTGATGTTGAGGTCGATGACAATTGACCAAGCTTTCTACACCCAATATTATTATTTGTATAGTAGATGGTAGTTTTTCGCTGTACAAAAATTTTTAAGTGCACCACTGTAGCCGGCCACGATGCCGGTGCCGTGGCGATCTGTGATCTTGACTTGAAAGTGACACCGATTCGTGCCTTAAACTAGGACAAACTACAGGATCGGTTCTACAAATTCAATCGCACCGAAAAAAAAATGATTGTAAAAAACACTACACTCTAAAAAATGGTTGTGGAAAAACTTGATAAGTATGGTAATTTTCACAAAATATACTATGTGACCTACATTTTACATTATATATGCCTTAAGAGTATATTGTAAAATTATTCACAGAATAATGTATGTGAAAAATATCGCCAACGAGAAAATACATTTTGAAAATTATTGGTTTACAGAATTCATTCTGTGCACTACTGGATTTCTATTTTTAGAACTCGGTGTCTCAGAGTTAGGCAAATTAGTTGAGGGTTACGCGAGATTGGAAAGCAGTGATTTATCCACACCCCACAACTATGGAATTCATACAGAGAATGTTCCTTAAGATTCAAGAAAAGTGTCAGCCGTTAAAAAGAAGGTTTTCAATTTCATTAAGATGTTAGTGGCTATGTGAATCATGTATTAGTATTTTTAATATGTATAATAAGAATATTTTTTTTTTCAGTCAAATGATTTTGTGAAGTTTTATTATGCCTAATTTGATTTCAAATGGTTTTGCATAGGAACTTTACAGAGGGCTTCAGATATATTTTGACCTTCCCTATTTTCATTGTTTTTGAAATTCGATAATCAATATTTCTTCTGTATATTGCCGACACCTTCAGGGTATTGTAAATCATGAACAGAAATGGTGTTAGAAGTTGAAAACGAATAAAATAAGGAGGATCAATATTCAAAATTACATGTTTCTTTATATTATGTCCCTGTGAATTCACACCAAACAATTACCAAGTAAATTCACAGATTAATGCAGAAATCACAGTAATTTCGTAAGATTACACAACAAATCTAGTTAGTTTCCATAGTATTTTTATCAGTGTAGATAATAACAAAATAGTTATAAAAAATCGACTGGCTTTACAAAATTTACAAAAAAAAAATCTGGGTAAATAAAAAATAATGTAAAAATTACGAAAATTACGTCAAAGAATTTTGATTCTTGCATTTGTAAATATTAAGCGTATGTAATTACCATATTCAGTGAGACTTTGAACCTTTAAAACTAATATACCGAGTTCCATTTTACTTCGATTTCTTGGTCATAAAGATTCAAACACCCACTAAATATGATACATTTAGAACCATTACCATTAATGTAGGCGCATTTTCCAAAGAAACGTTTTCGCTCTTACTTCAAAAAATATCTACAATCTTAAATTGAAATAAACATTTTTTCTCAATGTATTTTACCACAATCGATTTTTTATTTCACTCAACATTGTTCCATAACTTTACCGTTAATCGATATTTGTATTGTTCCATGTAAATTAACTTAATTTAAATAATGTAATAAAATTCCCCACCCCTCTTCGCACGATTAAACAAAAATTGTAATGATCAATCATTACGTACAGAAAATTATGAGTACCGCCTAGCGACAGGTTTATCCATCATGATAAATAAATTAGACTTATCGGTTAAAACCATTAATAATAATAATAAGGCGCGTTTAAAGTTTTTATTAACATTTATTAGGATTAATTTATTTATTCATACTGGTATAATCAGTAACTTCGTGAAAAAAAGTACAAGGAATGGGGTATTTCACCTGCTCGATCATATATATGTTAACTGTAATACATGTACTTTTGGTAATGAATAATAGAGAAAATACAATAACGGATTTTTAGAAAACATTAAAAAAGATCTTAAACACTAACACGTCAAATAGTTGTATATCAAATCATCAAATTTTACTCGTTCAGGCGCAGTTTTTTAAACTAAAATATACGAAGTGGGTTTCCGTTCTTACCAAGCATTGATATCTCTAGGAATTAATTTTAAACAAGTTTTAATTTGATTCAATTTTTTGTTTTGAAAGATTTAAAACATTTAGTGAGTTACTGTTCTCATCAGGCATTGGTATCTCTCGATTAAAAATTAATTATTTTCAAATTTGTTATTATTTTAAGGAAAAAAGGCCGTTCATTGGGTGTATCTTAGGTCCGGGATAGATGGGAGAGATTGACAACGAAATAATTTCATACTAGTAATACTAGTCAGATGGGGGGAGGTGGGGTTGGTAAATTCTCTTCGCGAATAAAAAGGATAAAATAATAAAATAAATCTTTTTATTTTTCTTCAAACTCGGACAAGCCTTTTGTTGGCTTTTAAAGGATGCTGGTAGGGGGCAAACAGGATGGCGGTAAAAAACAATAGACAAAATATTTTTTTCATGGATTTTGACATGAAAGATTTAGAAAAAGGATAGAAATAATTAAAATTGTGTTTTTTAGGTCACAATAAGTGGGTATAAGTAAATTTTTAAATGTTTTGTCTTGCAGTAGAAGTTTAAAAATCATCAAGTCTAAAAAAACAACATCAAAATCTAAAATAAAAATGTTGGAAAGTTGAAACTCAGTACAAAGAAGAAATCTAGTTGGAGAAAAAGATTGCCGTAGTCAAAATCGCCCAATAATATTTATTCCAGGAATTTTGACATGAAAAATGTAGAATTCTGGGAAAAAAAGAAGAACAACAATAAAAAATGACGTCGAACCTCAAAAATAATATCAAAATTGTGTTTTTTTAGCTCAAAATAGGTGTGTATAAGTAAATTTTCAAATTTTCGGCAACAAACTAGAAACTTTTAAAATAAAAAATGTTGGAAAATTGACATTGAAAATATTTTGTTTGAAAAAAACGACGTGGAATCACAAAATTGTGTTTTTAGCTCAAAATTCGTGAATATTAGTAAATTTTCTGCGATAAAAAAATCGGGATAAAACGTGTTTAACAAGAACGGAATCAAATGAGTTTTGAAATAGATTTGGCAAATTTCTTTTTAATAAACAAATCTCCAAAAACAAACAAACTGATTGATTTTATCCCAAATCAGTTTCTTTAAGTGGTTTTGCCTGAAATAAAGGCGTTTGAGTATGGAGACCAAAAATTTAATCTATAAAATTTGAGAGGACGTGTGGTATTTGGAAGGTTATTGTTTTAAATGCACCAAGACATACGTGATTGTGATTGGCTTAATTCGGATATAGAGTTTGACATTTGCCAGTTTTAAAGAGATTTATGGATTTTTAAGTATTTGGGTATTCAAAAACTGATGTGTGTGTGTGTGAATAAACAAATAAACAGGTTAGTTTACAAATAAATTTTGAAATTTGTATATTAACATAGATTTGCAATACATTTTAGTATAATAATAATTGATAATGCTAAATAAAAGTTGTTAAATGTTTATATTTGACATTTCAAAAAAGGTAAACACAGTTTAATCAAAAAACAATTACGAAGAAGCGGTTTTATCAGTATAAAACACAATGATTAGTTAGGATCCTGAGCTCTTATTGGCCCACCCACAAAATCTGACTGTTTAGACAGATGAAGAAAATAATCAGTATAAAACTCAATGATTGGTTTGTAAGATCAAAAAAATAATCATTTGCTAACGTTACAATCAAGTTCACCCTTAACGAAAGGGTATCGACTAAAATATCAAAAAAATTCTTGAATGCCTACCTGACATGGAACTGGTATCGCTCTTAGCCAAAGTATGTCCGGAAATAATAGCACCGGTCAATCCGTATCCGTTAGGAATGATCAAGCTCCTGTGTCCCTGATGATTCAAATCGAGATCGAAAAATTCCAGATCGACGTCACCGATGTCGGTCGAGGCCAAAGAATTCGCCGGACTCATAACTAAAGTTGATGAAGTCACTTCCGCACTACTTTCCTCGGAATTCACTCTTACCGCTTGCAGTACAGGCCACCGTCGTTTCATTGTCAGGTGATCACCCTGTATGAGGTTTAGGTTCCCCGTTTTTAGGTCCGTAAGGGAACAACACTGGGGTTGAAGGTTAGGGTCCGCAACGTAGCGAATTTTATTTCAAAACAAAGTTCGAGATACTGGTCATAAGATTCATTTTGTATTTTAAGCACACTGGGGTAATTTTGATTTTAGTAGATTAATGTCTGTTTTTACATTTCACTGAAAGTCATTAAACATCATCGACCTGAAGAAATAATAAAAAAAATATATTAAAAAGCTTCTTTTCAGTGTTTGTTTTTATTTAATAACGCGAAATAAACTGTAAGCAAATCATTTTTTACCATTTATAAACGAAGCTACAAATTAAAGGAGGATGGAACTTATTTTAAGGATCATATGTATAGATTGTTACCCTACAGAAACTTTCTATTTAGTACAAGAAACTTTTTATTTAGTTCAAGAAACTTTTTATTTAGTGCAAGAAACTCTTTATTTAATACAAGAAACTTTATTTAGTATAAGAAACTTTTTATTTAGTACAAGAAACTTTTTATTTAGTTCAAGAATCTTTTTATTTAATAGAAGAAACTTTATTTAGTGCAAGACACTTTTTATTAAGTACAAGAGACTTTTTATTTAGTACAAAAAACTTTTTATTAAGTACAAGATACTTTTTAAATAGTACAACAGACTTTTTATTAAGTTCAAGAACTTTTTATTTAGTACAAGAGACTTTTTATTATTTTTTTATCGAATATGTTATATAATCGTAACTTATACAATATTAAAACATTAATATATTTACTTTTTTGGTCTAAAATAGTATATTAGCCTGTAACAAATGGTTCATTTAATTTTAATAATATCAAAAAGCTATTTTAATAAACCAAAATTAGTATCAACACCAATTATTTTCAGCTAATAACCAATTAAGTTATAAATTATTAAAATACCCATCAAAACCGATAAAATTAACGTAAATTTAATGAAAGTAGTCATTTTACAAATAATTAATCTTAATGAAAAAGTTCTTGCTAGGTTTCGAGTCTGCAAAAATTCTTAAGACATCCCTATTAGAAGAAAATTAATATAATTAATAAACGAATTAACTTTCTTGGTGGGAATTTTCAAAGAGCCGTCTAGTGTAGGTCAAAAGTTTATCTAAAAAATATAGTGTGAACGTAAAGATTATGCAATAATGGGTTAATTCGTGTAAATTAATTTTATAGCAAAATAATCGTTATTTGTTGAAAAAAAAATTGTGGGTTAACCAATTATTGCATAACCATTGTAGGGGGGTTTATCTGAAAATGAAAGATAAGTTGATTCTAGCTCGACATTGTGACAATATGTTTTTTTAGTTAAATACGATTAAAAATTAATAAGGTACTAAGAACTCGAATTTGAAACAGCTGTCTCCGATAAATTTATCTTAGACAATTTGAATCAAGTATATGGAATATACAGTGTGTCCAATTAAGTCGGCATCATATGTAAAACTTTTTTATTATTTGTTTTATAAAAAAAAGTTATTCTCGATAAAAAATCGTGCATGGTCTAAAACCTAAAATGCAATCAGATATCAAATATGAAAAAAAAGTTATTAAAAAAACTTGTTTCTAATGACATTTTACGTCAAAATATCTAACAAATCTTGTTTCTAGGTACGACACCTCAATTTTATTTCAGAGATTCTCTATATTGGAATTTGAAAGCATAATTAATATATTTAGAAATGGTAAAAAATGATTTATTCAGAAAGTTTATTGATTATAATTTTAACAAAACTCTCAAGTTTTCGCACATTTACTCAATGTGTCACAATTTCGCACAAAATTATCTACAATACAACGTAGACCCACTGAATTTATCGCCATCGAATCTTATATGTCACGTTATTTGAGAAAGTCAATAAAAAAATGAAAGTGTATCCATTTCATGAAGTCTAGTATTTTAATCAGAAACACAATTTATATCTAATAGTTCTTTTAATAAAAAATATATTTATAGAAATATACTCCAGTATTCAATGCTTGTTCTAGATAAAAGAATAATAGTTTCCAAACGTCATGTCATTGATATCTCTGAATTGCAAGTGGGTTACTGTCTTGTGCGAGAATTGGTATCTTTCTGAACAAAACTGTAAGTATATTACAATAGGGGTCAGTATAAAGAATGTAAGTTAAAAAAGCTTTTATTTGGATTTTTTTATATAACAAGAATATTTTCCCGCGAATTTTTTAGAAAGTTTTTAAAATTTTATTCTAAAAGAAGTTTATAAAGTATAAATTGAATTAAGGACTCACAGTTTAACAGATATTTTATTAATTATTTTTTTACTCAAAAGTTGTGGTTAAACTTTATGAAAAACTATCGTTTTGAATGCAGAACAAAATCAAAATTGGCCTGTTGTAAGTTTGTTATGATTTTACCGTAATTTTATTTTCGGTTTTCAAATGATTTTTTTCTAATGTTTTCAAGGAAGATAAATATTCGAATTCAGCGACAAATATGTTAAAAATAATGCATACTGGTCTCTCTATTTTTTAAAACAGTTTTTCTTAATTTTTTATAGATTGGTGCCTCAATTTAAAAGTTATGAAATTGTTTGCTGGGCACCTAACCAATAAATCTTAAGAGATAATACTAAAAGAAGATTTCACTGTCACTTTCCAAGTACAAGAGCGTCAAATTTATAAAAATAATTACCCTTAAACGTAAAGAAAATAAGTAAAAACACTGATCACAAAAAAGGTATCCAAAATTTTCTCCAACTAATAAAAAAAAACACTTAAAATTTCCACTTTCACTTAAAAAATACGCGATATGAAGTCAGCTTCAAAAAAGGGGTACCGCGATATGTCATATAAAAGGGTAACGAATCCAAATGAAACCACGTGCAAAACTAGGTCTCGACTTCTTCACTCTTCTTTTAATTCCACAACACTAACACTAATGTCGGAGTATCGGAGTAGTGGAGAGGGGCGCGCTGCCAGTGACGTCACAACAGGTTGTTACCTTGTGCTCGCTCTCCCTCCTCGCGCCCCGCCGAATTCCACTAGGTATACCTGGCTGGCAGCTCTCCTCGTTCTGTGCTCGACGTTTCTCGAGTTCCACTGTCACGGCCATCTTGGTGTTTTCTCTGTCTATCGATTACGCTCTCCGATTTTGTTGTGGTGAGGACAGCGGCGTAGAGGGAATTTTGTAAATACATTTTTTTGTGTCTAATTCTTTTCGTTTAATGTTAAATTAGAAAACATTTTTAATCTAAAAAAGTGGTTTTAACATCCATAAACAAGAACATTTACTAATAATTTAATATTCCACAGAAATTATAATTCTTTACCCATCCGTCTATCCCTCGTAAACATTTAAATATGTGAAAGTATTTTATCTCTATTTATAAACGATTATTTCCTTTGAATTCTGAGAGTGGCGCCACGTTATAGTATGTAAAATGTAGTCATGAAAGGGTTTCGTAGTCCCCAACTTTTAAAGTTTATCAAATACTATTAAACGAGCAAGGTTTGTATGTGTGTCTGGAGGATCACAAATTCCACTCGTCAGAATTCAATGAAACTTTTCAGGGTAGACTAATTCCTATCTATAACGATAATATAACCTGTTTCTATAGTAAATTTTTTATTATATATTTTGTTATATCATTTTAAAAACGACTTTCATTTAAGAAAGTCAAAATCTCAATTAAAGCCCACTTTTTCTTTAATATAAGTGGTTTTATTTCCATTAGAAGAGAAACTGATAAATATTAGTTTAATTTGTCAGTTTTTGGCATTGTCAAAAGTAGTTGATGTTGTCAAATCATCGATGGAAATTATATCATATTTTTGTGCGAGGGGTAATCCAAAGTTCAGTAACGTAGTCCCGATACATAATGTTGGTCTAGCAGTGGCCGGCGAAAACCTTGATGGAGTGATGATGCAAAATCGTCATAAGAAAATAACCTATTTGTGTAAATATCAACGTCAATGTTTGACTTTATTTAATTTCGCCATAATAACCTACAAATTTTGACAACTACTGAAACGCACATCTCTGGGTAAACGTTAAGAATATGGGGCCGGCTGGGATTTTCAAAAAATTTTCAGAGATGCTATAAAACATGATAAAATAGAAATTTTTGCGCGGAAAAATATTTTTCACATTTATATATATATATATATATATATATATATATATATATATATATTGGGATACTCACTCACAAGACAAACAAATTCAGTGCGTTGAAACGATTACTTAACATATTTTTTCAATACAAAAGCGTAGGTACATAACTTTTCTACAAATGCCCAAGTAGCAATTTATAACCAGAATAAGCCTGAAAAGTATTAAAAAAGGAAAAAATGTTCATTTGACATACATAAATAATTTGCTTGTCAAATGACAGCCATCTCATAAATTCAAAGTTGAAAATACAACGTTGCCAATTCAATTTCAGAAATCATGGATTTAGATAAATATTTAATGGAATGTTGAGTAACACTGTTAAAATGGACACTTGTCAAAATGTGCTAAAAATATGTGTAATAGTTTTGATTTTAATCGTCTCTTTCGTATTCGTATGTCTATGCTAAACTTTAATATTGAAACTCGGTTTGTTAAATTTAATAAATCTTCGGGCAAATATCGTTTTGGCAAAGAACATCGTGACTTTTTTTTAAATGAAAAATGTAAATGTTTGTTATCGTTATACAAAATGCATGGCAGACAATTAATTCCATCATATTTATTTCTTAAAAAATAAAAATACGCCTCCGTCTATGAACTAGTCACTATTTTACGACTATCACTTGTAAGAATTGTCTATTTTTAACCTGTTCTCCAACAATAATTTTATGCTATAACCTATACAAGTATAAAATTTTAAAATTTTGGTCAGTAACTCATTGATGCACACACAAGTTATACCTTAACTTTTAATGACATGTAGAATATTTAAAAAACGAAATAAAGCTTATATACGGGATGATTAGTATACAGGGTGTTTGCTGTAAAGATAACTGATCTAGAGGGTGTGAAGTTTAAAAAATATTTGTTAAATAAACAGAGGATAAAGAATTTAAGACAAGAATTTCCAGTTATTTGACTGCTTTTTTACTTGGATGAAACATGTTTTAATTAGTAACAGGTAACCGGTATTTCGCTCAAGAAATCTAGTTTTATTTACCAACAGTGTTTATTTATTACTAAAAATTTGCTCATGAAATGTCAGTCTACCGATTTATTTACAAAACTTAATTTTGCTATGCCATAAAAACCACTTTTGCTTTTAAAATATTGCTTAATAATATATTGCTTTTGATTTTTCTATTTTTTATTTTCTTGGTTTTATTTGTTATCGCAACTCGTGCTCTTGTAGCCTTAAGGCCACTGCATACAGCAAGTATGCAGACGGATGGACGAAAAATCGCTGCCTAGTTTATCAAATGTACCAACGCACACAGAAATCCAGCCGTCTAAATACGTCTGCAATTGACATCTGCCAGTAGTCAAAGCTGTCAAATGTCAAACGGTTTTTGATGTTGACATCTGCCAGTAGTCAAAGCTGTCAAACTTCAAACTTAAATGTAAACTCCACATACGTTTAATATCGCGCATGCGCTAGTGGCGCTAATAAAGTTTGTTTACCAGTAGTGAGCTGTCTGTTTTGATTAAAAGTTTTGTTTCCTTTTGTTGAGTTTGTTATGAAACAGTTAATAGAAGCAGTTAGAAGTCACCGTCTTCTTTGGGACCTACGTTTGGCTGAATATCATGACACAAATGCTAGGGAAAAGGCTTGTAAGCTACTATTTTTTTGTTGACTATTCTTCTTAATTGAGTATAGTAGAACCCACCGCTTTATGAGAAAGAAAAAACGCTATAAAAACAGCAAAGGATACCGCCAATAGAAGAAATGCTAATTGATCTGGACATTTTTGAGTTCTTTAATGTCTAAAACGCCGTACACTGTCCATATACGTAAAAATAAAATGATATTTTGGCTATTAGGACCACTGTGCAAAGATTCAATAACCAACTTACTGGAGATCGTTAGGGGTAAGGGGTAATTTGCGTAAAATTTCTATATTGATTAACTTTCTTTAATATGAATTTATATTTTAATTTCTGTAACGCATATTAGATATCAATAGAGGTTGACCACTCCACCTCGCCCATAGGTTCATTTTCTGATCTCTTGTGAGATTCACAAACGTTGCTAATTAAAATTTTTGTCACGGTGAATAAAGTCATAAATATTATAAATTAATTAAGCTTACCTACCCTATCTCAACCCTCATCATTGGATTCACTGTCATCAACATTGATAATCAATTTGGTCGGACACGTTATATAAGAATTTTCTTCTTTGATGACATGTTTGATTTTTGTCTGCCAATCATCAGCTGAACTTTTGTTAATTTCTTCTTTTACCAAATTTGCTATCAACCTGTCAAATTTGGGAAACACGTTATAACGCCTTATTCTTTTTTAATTTGTCTCCAAATTAATTCTGTGGGGTTAAATACACAAAAATAGGGCGGAAGGCGCAATACCTCGTGGCCCCTTTTTGATGCCATTTCATCAATAAAAAGTTTTATAATATATATGTAAAGATGCCCAAACGATATGTATAAATGTTTAGAAGTGCCATTTCAAGTTGACATTTTTACTTGATTCCTTTTTCAAGTTAGAAAAATGGCTTCGAATGATGTAATTCCTGCTGGAATAAAAGTTGTAAATAAGCTAATTGTGGATGGATTTCGGCAAATTAGTCAACCACATTTACGTCTACGGCCTAGCCGTTTTTCGAGTGCCCACGCCGTTGCTAAACTTATCGCATAACCTAATGCACGAAACATTATATCAAAAAATAATAAAATGTAACAGATCAATAATTTACAGGGTGAAGTCAGGTAAGATTAGGGTACGCCAGGCCAGCTTAGCTCAGAAAAATGATGTACAAAGTAATATTTCAAGTAAATATATTGTATTGGCATTTGGCAACACCGTGGGCACTCCAAAAGCAGTTGGGGTTTAGATGCTGACGCTAGTGTGAACCACCCACGGAGGGTTCTAATTGTGAGGTTATTTTGTATAAAAATTTCAACTTGAAATTTTTTCTCTGATTTTTAGTAATCCATCCACAATTAGCTTATTTACAACTTTTATTCCAGCAGGAATTACATCATTCGAAGCCATTTTTCTAACTTGAAAAAGGAATCAAGTAAAAATGTCAACTTGAAATGGCACTTCTAAACATTTATACAATATCGTTTGGGCATCTTTACATATATATTATAAAACTTTTTATTGATGAACTGGCATCAAAAAGGGGCCACGAGGTATTGCGCCTTCCGCCCTATTTTTGTGTATTTAACCCCACAGAATTAATTTGGGGACAAATTAAAAAAGAATAAGGCGTTATAACGTGTTTCCCAAATTTGACGGGTTGATAGCAAATTTGGTAAAAGAAGAAATTAACAAAAGTTCAGCTGATGATTGGCAGACAAAAATCAAACATGTTATCAAAGAAGAAAATTCTTATATAACGAGTCCGACCAAATTGATTATCAATGTTGATGACAGTGAATACAATGGTGAGGGTTGAGATAGGGTAGGTAAGCTTAATTAATTTATAATATTTATGACTTTATTGACCGTGTTTTTAATTTTAGAATTAAAATTTGAGACAAAAATTTTAATTAGCAACGTTTGTGAATCTCACAACAGATCAGAAAATGAACCTTTGGGCGAGGTGGAGTGGTCAACCTCTATTGAAATCTAATATGCGTTACAGAAACTAAAATGTAAATTCATATTAAAGAAAGTTAATCAATATAGAAATTTTACGCAAATTACCCCTAACGATCTCCAGTAAGTTGGTTATTGAATCTTTGCACAGTGGTCCTAATAGCCAAAATATCATTTTATTTTTATGTATATGGATAGTGTACGGTGTTTTCGACATTAAAGTACTCAAAAATGTCCAGATCAATTAGCATTTCTTCTATTGGCGGTATCCTTTGCTGTTTTTTCTTTCTCATAAAGCGGTGGGTTCTACTATACCTCAGGTTATTTTTTAACGATCCCTAGCTTATATGGAACTGAGAACAGATATTTTACTTAGAAAAAGTGTTTTAAATATATTTTGATGTCATCTCACAGTAAACTGAAGACGTCCGTCTGCTGCTGTATGCAGTAGCCTTTAGTGTATCAGCATCAAGTATTCTGAATGTTTCGAAGATGCAGCAGTCATGGATTGATTAGACAGACTGGTATAGTTTTCTTTTTTAGGTTTCTTCTATTATTTTTTTTTTAGATTTTGGTTTATCTGCTTATAAGTATTGGGTGTACCACCCTGTAGAATAGTAAAGTTTATGGACTACGAAACAATTCATTCTTGGTCGATAGTTACTTTGAGATAAAGATCCCCGCTCTGCATTCTTTATGCCGAGAAGAATATAAAGAATTTTTTACACACTTTTTATATAAAAAGTTTTTAATGGATACGGGTAGAATATACTAGATGTCTTATAAACCCTGAGGCGGTGAAAATGACATATTTATGGTTGATATTTAACCAGCTGACCTGAAAAGTGTAGATTTATTTATTTTTATTCATCTATCACATGTTTTCTTAACGTTAAAATTATAAAATAGGACAAAACCTTATACAAATTGCGTAAACGATACTTAGTTATATATTCATCCCATATTAACTTACCCAAATTTATTCAAATTTCGATTGTTAGTTTAACCCAATTCAAAATGTCACGATGTCACTGTTATTAGAAAGAGAGAGAGAGAGAGATCGATAGAACGCTAAAAAACTTGTGCTGAGATCATACTCGGTTCCCATAAAAGAACAATAATAGTTTTTTTTTAGATCTTCACGGTAGATTATAGATTATTGATTATTTCTGTTTTATTTTCGTAGTTTTTAAATCATATGAAATTTATTTCAGTTGTGAAATTAGTTGGAGCTAATTTTGTTTATACAGGATGTTTTTTATAAAATTCAAATCAATGAAAATTAATCAATGCGAGACAAATAAAATATAATTATTTTAATAGATTTTTTAATGATATTTCTGAGTAATTTCTATCATGCCCTTCACTCAGGACGCCGTCATTGGCCTTCACATCCTCCTCGATGCCCATAAAGCTTTTGATCAAGTCTGGCATGCCAGACTTGTCCAGAAGATTCAAAGCATCAATATTCCGCTCCCCAACACCAAATTTACATATTCCTTCCTCTCAACATAAGGATGTCTGTAAAAGTGGAAGCTCTCGCTCTCTCTCTCTGACCCATTTACTCTACTGGCTTGGAGTCCCCCAAGGTTCCGTCCTTGCCCCGCTTCTATACCTCTTATATTCTCTACGCTGACGACACCGCTCCCTCCAACTAACTTCTCAACATCCGCACCCGACAAATTGCTCGATCAGTATACCCGCTGGTGTAGCAGATGGTGGGTTACCCTCAACCCTTTGAAAACACAAGCCATCATCCTTAAACATCATAACGGAGAGCCCATCACACTAAAAGATGAAGTAGGACTACTTAGGGGAGCGATCCACTCGAAGCCAGTGAAAATTAAGAGATCTGATAGAATATGCACTCCAAGTATAATGTACTTTTATATAGATGATCAAATCGTGCCGATTGAACCTTTTCTAGATAAGAAAAAATGATATATTTAACTCTAAATAACATTTGACTTATTGTTAACTTTTCCAGACATTCGCCTCTCTTCCAAATTCTATGAATTGAGGAAAAAGAAGAAATAATTGGCAACTAACAACATCATCTATATTTTAATTTATTTCGCGTCTTTTTTCACAAAAAAAATTCAAGTTGTTCACAAACACACTTCAAACGTTCAAAAACAATTCAAGTGTTTGTTTAAAAACATCTTCAAAACTACCAATTTATTTCATTTGAAATGACAAATGTTTGTAGTAAATTACAATGTACTTACTGTATTCAGCGAATTGGCTAAGGTAGCAAGCTAGTTTTTTTAGAGATTCTTACCTGAAAACAAAAAAAAGAATGTTAAAAGATGATAATATACAAAGCTAAAATAAAAATACTATTTATAAACTTTACAAATGTGAACTTGGAAATGGAGTATGTCCACCCTCTTGGCTTTTAATACCCAAAGTCCAACTGATACCCTCTAAGTTCAATTACCATTTATTTACCATAAGAAACTTCTAAAATTTAGTAAAAGCAATCTATTGTCAAACTGTTTTTAAGTGGGTAAAATTTTTGCTCTACTGAAACTTATATTTAAATAAATCGCAAATAATTTTGGTCCAAGAAAAGTTCCTTGAGGTACACCACCCGCAATTCATTTTATTTTTGTATTATAACTACTAAAAATTAATTTATTCATATTTAAACCATTTCCTTTGCCACTTCGGTTTTTCTTTACTTCTGCAATATTAAGGGACCTGTAAGGGTTTGAGGTGTTGATGGAATAAATTTTGCGATTGATACCAACTTCATTACTGTTCTACCGTTAATGGGATTAAAGCCAGTTTTTTATTTCATCATATTTTTCCAGTCACTCTTATACACCCGCTCATTTACGCTGGATTTAAAACCTCATTTTGCCGTTTAATACCCACGCTACTATAAATCAGGATTTGGATAAAAATATAGCTATAATTTTTTCGGAAGAGTTTCGGGGTCCGCGAATTGCGGACCCCTATTACTAATTGATGCAGGTCTGCAAATACAACTTAAAGGGGCAATTTGCGGACCTGAATTAATCAGTAATCGGAATCCGCACCTGTGGTTAGATGGCGGCGGGAGATGGGCGATACATAACCTATAAAAACCTATAAAATATGCTGTTTTGGCCATTTGTGGATGAAAATTAAATGAAAATCGGGGTCCGCAACTTGCGGACCCCGAGACTCTTCCAATTGTTTTAATCTTCGCATTTTTACCGACTTCTATTTTCTTCAAACAACTCTTAAAATGCGCATCTTTCGGAAGAATCATAATTTTAATAGCTAAAATTGGAAATATCACGCAGTAAAAATGGGGTACTACTATAACTATTATAAAAAAAAGTCTGAAGAAAAATGATTAATAATTTTACTGAAACCGGTTTTGAAAATATTAAAACGACTGGCTTGGAATGTAAACCACAAATAATAATCTAATATTCTATATTATGATTAATATTTATTTAATCCTTTTGTATCCTTCTAAATAATTAATTCCGGGTAGAATACCGAATCATAAAATGAAGATAAACGAACTTACAGTTTGTCAAATAAATACCTGGAATTCAACAAAATACAAAATTCAACTAATTAAAAAATATTGAATTTTTTGTTATTAATTTATTTTCAAAAGTTGTCATTCGAGTTTGTTGTTTACTTGTTTTGGAACGATGTCTTTTTTTAAGGCATATCTGGTAAGGTGAATTAATTTATGTATTTTTTATAAAAAAAATTGTCTCATCCAAATACGCAAATTTTTTAAAAGTTAATTAACAATGTCAAATAACTGTCGATTATTATAATAATTTGTGTGTCTAGTTTTTGTTGACGGAAGATAAAAGATTTAATACGAAAAAAAATTTAAACTTTCCGTAAAAATTACATTCATTTATAACAATATATGATTTATTATAAATAAAGTTTACGAAATACAAACAACCGTATCCAACAAACTCAACTTCGCCATTGAATACTTTAAGAAGAGTCAAAGAAACAAAAAAAAACTTTTCTTTTGTCAATATTTTTTACTGTTATCATATTTCATATATATATATAAATATATAAAAAATTTTTATTAGGAAATTGTTAAATAATAATAGACCTTTAAAACGAGGTATCACTTGTACCGCCTTTAAAATAATGAGAATGCTCTTCTAGCATTGCCATAGACCGAACAACAGTATTAATAAAATTTTAGATTGACAGTTCTTATTCTAATCAACACAGCCACAGTCTACTCACTTTTACCAAAATCGCCATTCACTCCAGATCTGGCAAAATTTTAACGGAACATAGGATTTTCAAAGTATTTCAAGACACGTGCTCTGCTAGCTGAGGGTAGGGATACAACAATGTAGAGTGGTTCAATCGCGCACATTTCTTAGATCCTATGTTCCGTTAAAATTTTGCCACATCTGTGTATTACCAACATTATTAATTTATTTATTTAATATTTATAAGCGTTCATTTTAAAGTTAAAAAGGATATAAAACAATCATATTGAGACAATCTGTAATATTTTTAAACTGCGTCGATATTTGGTGAGATCCGGCAGCGGAATGAGAGGGGCAGCGCGAAAAAAAAAATTGTTTAGTGATTTTATTCGGAACCATAACCTTTAAAGGTTAATGAATGCTCCACAGACCTTGAAACTAACAACTTTTCATTATTGGGAGGCCCAATTACGAATACGCGAATTCGAATTATTTAAAAGAACGTTCACACCTGGCACGGAATAAATTAGCGCGCGCATACATCAACATATTTCTTTTTTCAAATACCTTACATGGAAAAGCAAATTAATATTTAACTATATTTAACGCAGCGTTGAATATGACGCTTTGTTTATTGATTTATTTATTTATGTAAGCGCCAATCGTTGACTTCAGTTTTATTTTTATCTATGCAAAAAAAAATAATAAGCGAAGCCCGAAACTCGTAATCAACTAGTTGAATTATCAGCAGGCGGCCTACTCTAGCCATTAAGTTCTGTTCTATAGGTATAATGATCGTAAGATATTTTAATTCGGACCAGGGAATCTTTTAAGAGACACTCGCTATTTTATTGCTTTTCTACATCTCGAACAATAGGTAATAATGACCCTTAGAGCATTTTTGTTTAGACAAAAAATGAAGAGCAGTTCATTACCTACAAAAGTTGTCCCTATGATTTTTTTCGCTACACTAATATTTTTTGCAAAAACGGCGTTTCAAAAATTTGCAATTTTGAGAATCTGAAAATACGGCGCTTCCTTATCAAAATCTGTGATGCGGGGTCTGAAAATACACTGAAAGACAAAAGATAAGGCAGTAATAACAAACTTTTTTTCACTTTTTGCAATTGATTAATAAGTTTTTTCTCGTGCACTTAATAAAATACTTGATATTATATATATTGATGAAAATGACAGAATGGGATCTTTTATTTAGTACAATTCCTAACCCCAAAAAAATTTTAGCACGAAAAGAAAATAATCCTCAAAAAAATGTCGAATTTTCATAGGGATGAGAATTTTCTCAATTTTCCGGAAAACCAACAAATATGAAAAAAAAGAAAAATGTCATCGGCAGCTAAGCTTTTTAATGATGTGCGTGAAAACCGATATGGTCCTTGATTATCTATTAATTCCCGATAGACCCGAGCATTTTCGAAAATTCCGGAAATCCAAAAAAAAACGACCTAAAAAAACACGTTGTTTATGAAAATACACAAAAATAATTTATTGAATCTTTCTGAATATATTTAACACCTTGCAAATCCCCATTAACTACTTAAATTCTGGCGATTTTGGGGGAGTTATACCGATTTTTGAGTGATTTTCTAAAAAATCCATGTGTCGTATCTCCCTTATTATTAACGATATCGAATGGTACTAAAGGGCATTTTGTAGATTTGGACCAGCAGATTCCGAATCTTTTTTTTGATTTTTAATTTTTGAGCTATCTCTTCGGATAGTCGAGAAATAGGTGTTCGAAAAATGACCTAAATCGTCCTCCTGTAAAATTGAAAAATTTGAAAAAATTTCGATGTCTGTTTTTGATGTTATCTTATAGGTTTTGGTCCGTAGATTTCAAAAATGTCCAGTTTTTTGGTCTAGCTCTCACGGAAGTGCCTCAAAAAAGCTTTCAAAGTTGGAAAATTTTTATGTTTGTTTTTTATGCCATCTTATAGTCCTTGAAGCGTAGATTCCAAAAATGTAAAATAGTCCATCTTATAGTGCTCGACGAGTAGATAAAAAATCACCCATCAATATCAATTTTTACGTTACCGGTTGTCCACATATCGCGGTTTGAAGGATTCGGTGAAATTAGTCTTGATAAAAAAAATCGAGCAAAAACAAACTTTGGCCAGGTTATTTAATAATTCAGAGAAATAGATAAAAGGAAAAAGTGATATTATAGCTATAGGTTCCTTCTTTCATCTGAACTTTAAATCATGAAAAATATTAAGTTTTACGTGATTTATTGAAAAATTTGTAATCCGCTTGGGAGTGTCATTCCTTTAGAGCGTGCTTTCTAAATGCAGGGCAGGAGCTAAAAATGGGTGTGCGTTTTGGCGCCGGTTATGTTGAAAAGTATCATATTCCTCGATATTCTAAAAACATTTCATGTATAGAATCAATATTTTTCCTCTTTTAAAACCCAAAAGAAACTAAATTTGACAACTTTACTTGACGAAACTATTTGTCAAACATCAGAATGGAAACTCATACTTTTTTTGTCCCAATTATTTTATCTTTTTCTGTAAACTCTGGTTTGCAAATATGCTGATTTCAAGCAGGAAGCCACTATTGCAGGAAATTAAAAAACTGAAAATTACACAAAGGATTTATCTTACTCGTTGAAATTAACGTGAATCTGGCATTTTTTCTCACGATAGCGTTACGCGAGGCGTTTTTAAAAATAGATCCCACTTGAAGTGATGATATACATAATATAGATTTTAATTCGAGAACGAAATGTCGACTATCATGGGAAATATACTGATAACCTTTACTTAATTCTGGTAATATGAGATTGTCGTCTATCTTGACATTGTTTCGTTATTTTGCACTTTTTTTTACTTAACTTTGCATTCTGCAAGATTTTATTTGTGAGAGAGTTGCACAATAACTTTTTTATTTCTTGTACAGACTGGGTATAATATATGAATAAAAAATTGCAATGTAAATTAGGGATGCCCGAAATCTGACACAGTCATTATTATTTTTACAATAAAACGCCCTTATTTCGGCTAGGTTCTTGACCCTCAAAAATCTCTACGGTTCATTTGTTTTGCACCACTTTGCGTGGAAACACGATACTATAAGAGGGTGGCAACCTAAGAAAACATCACTGACAAACCACTCGCCACTATTAATCTTACTATGTTCACCAGAAACGGAGTAACGAAATACCGTTATTTCGGAATATTTTAAAATATCAGGTAACATTTTTTGAGGCTAGAGGATAACCTAGTGACAATGCGGAAGGCACAATAAAAACTGGATTCTTTGTAACAATTTTTTTTTAGTTTTATTAACGAATTTTTATCTGTTATAAATTTAAATATGGGTTGTAAAATAATGCAGCGTCAATTATGGCATTTATAACACTCGTATAAAATTATTTAATTAGATAGTCGTTCAAGAAATGTATTTTTTTTTATTATTAAACACCCATCAAGGCATTTAATATATTACAATCTGGTCAACAGTGACCAATGAGCAATTTAATTCTAACTTAATCTAATAGAGTTTGAGACTTAAAACTAAGGTATACTCATCAACGTTCCTTAGGTTCTGTAGAATGGATTGCACTAAATTTTAACGTGCACACAGAAGCTCTGCTTTTGCACTAAAAACACTAAACTAACTCTCAAGTCTTCTTTCTAACCCAGTATTGTCAAGGAGCTGGATAGCCTCGACCTTGACATGATAATGAAGCCTTTCTTCATGACTCTTGGCTAATTTCTTGATGGACTGGTGTGTCCATTTCCAGATCCCTATGGAGGTCACTATTGCGAATGTACCAAGGGGCATCTAGTATCTTCAGTGCTTTGTTTTGAAATCTTTGAATGATTGCTAAGTTGCTTGCTTTGGTGCATCCCCATAGTGTGATAGGTTCATACAGGCTTAAGTATCTGCTTATTATGTAGGGAGTGGAGTTTCTTCCAATTAGCCCGTACATTTTTCTATATGTCAGTTATTCTCTTTTCTTTTTAACATGCACTTCCAGGAGTTTAGCATCTCAGGTAATTCCTAAGTATTTTGCTGTGTTTGAATACGGAATCAGGTTATTGTTTATTCTGACTGGAATATGATCTATCCTTTTGTTTGTAAAGTTAATGTGGAGTGATTTAGTTTCATTAAGTTTAATTTTCCATCCTTCGTCCAGTCATAGATAAGGTGGACAGCAGTTTGCAGCTTGTGGGTTGCTTCCTCATTGCTCTTTCCTACTGCTAGAATGGCAGTGCCGTCGGCGAAGGTGGCTTTGGTATTATTTTCTAACTCTAGAATATCACATGTGTACAGTAAGTATAGGACAGGTCCTAGGACACTTGCTTGTGGTACTCCAGCCTTAATTTCTTTAAGATCGGAATAGGCTTCTTCTTGTATATTGTTTTAGAAGGAATAGCTTGAGCTTATATATTAAGCTTTCGTGCCAAAACACTTGTGCTTCATCAAGAAAGACAGCAGCACAAATGTTTTTCCAAACTGGTGATTAGGGATAATTTATCTTTTTTCGATAAGTGGCTTTAGTCTTTTGAGTAGGAGTTTCTCAAATAGTTTCGTCATAATAGGCAGTAATGAGATCGGTCTGTATCGGTCCTGTGGTGGTTTCCCAGGCTTGGGTATCATTTTAAGAGCAATTTTCCAAAGGCTGGGTACATACTTCAGTCTGAAGGCAGTATTTATTAGGTTAATTAGTTTAATTATTGCTTTTTTGGGTAATTGTTTTAAAATTTCTCCAGTAATTAAGTCAAAACCTTTTTTCGAATTGATATTTTCTTTTATTTCGGTAATTACTTCTTTGGGAGAGGTAAATTCAATTTCTTGGTCAATCTGTGGATGTTCTTCCAGAGTGGGTTCTTCATCTTGATCTTCATGAGGTTGAAAGATTTTTTCTAGATGATTTGCAAATCTTGTTGCTTTTTGTTCATTATTTCTAGCCCATTTACCATCTTCTAATCTGACAGGTGGTATTCGCATTATGGGTCTTTTCAATCTCTTAGTAGCTTTCCAGAGTGAATAATCAGTACTGCTGTCGTCTGTCAATTCTCTTAGGTAAATACCAATCGATTCTTCTTTAATTTGTTGTATTTCTCTTCTGAGTCTTTGGGTAGCATTGTTGAGTACAGTTTTATCTTATGGGGCTCTAATTTGCTGCCATTTTCTTTCAAGCTTTCCTTTTTCAGAGATTAGTTCCCTTATTTCTCTAGGATAGTTGTTTTCTACCGTTCTTCTATTAATAGCAGGTGTAGTTTCCCAATCTGCTTGTTGGATATTATCATTAAGCAATTTCACTTCTTCGTCTAGTTGTTGTTTATTTCTTAAAGGAACAGATAGATTAATTTTTTCTTCAAGGATGATTTTGAAGCTTTTCCAATCTGTTAATTTGTTAGTAATGTATTACAAACGATAAAATTGTGTTTGAACAAAATTTTGGACATAACATATGGACTTAAATAAATATATTTGATGAAACAACATAAAACATTTTAATAATTTTTTTTACATTAACGACATAGTTAAGTAGTGGTGAGAATAATTCAAGGTTTGCACTTATTTAACGTTATTATTTGCCAAACAATCATTGAAATCTTCACCATCAAACTATTGACATTTACATTTAACCGAATTTTATTATCGATTTTATTAATATGCTGATGGGTAACTAGTGTGATAGTGGCCTAAGATTTCGTCCAGACACGAGCACGTTCTTCGAACATGTTTCCGGTATCATACGATCACCTTGTGCATCCGTCAGAAGACGTGATTGTTTATAATAATGTTACTAATACAGTGTCCTGTAACAAATGAACCTAACGAAAATAGTATATATATATATATACGGTACAAGGTATACATTTTTAATATATAAAACAGTATTTTGAAATTGAAGCCTGGAATAAATATTATTCAACTCTAGAGCCAGTACGTGTCAAATCAAGCAGGTTTAATATTTTACCTCATTGAGAGATATTGGGAAAGAAAAACTGTATAAACAATTTCAATTTTTTTATTCTCAATTTCAACACCCTGTGTCTCAAAAATAAGGGCCCTCGGAGCTTATTTTTTAGTGTTATATCACTGCCTGAAATCTAAAAGTTTGAGTCCACGTGGATCCTTATCCTATTTTCTCAAGTAATTCTTCACCGCCTTGTAAATCAGTTAACGAGACATAGATGTGCTCAATTTTGGACAATTTCAGAAATTATTTTCAAGATAGTTTAACTTTAGATACATATTATATATAAAACACAAGTGAATAACAAATTCTAGCAAATTTCCGGCATCAACGGTCCATAACCGACTCGGTATTGTTATTATCTCACTCTAACCTTGTACCGACGAGTACCAAACCAGCAAGCACCAACTGTTTCATTTCCGGTTTTTGATGAATTAAGTACCCCCGTTTACTTCACTATACTCTGGTTGCTTTCGCTTAAGAATATTCGGTCAAATTTCGATAGTTTTATTAAAATTATTTCATATATCAATTTTATAAGTTTAAGTCCGGGATCTGCGGTTCTAAGGGAACCCTAAAATCAGTTCGGTTAGAGTCACATTTAAGCAATATATTCCAGGTGAGGTATATATAAAAAAGTATAGTTAAACCGAAAATATTAAGGGCCTGGAGAACGTTTGAACAATTGGATGTCTTAAAAATGTCGAAAAAAATTTTATTGACTGATTTCATCATCAAAAAGTAATTTTTTTTAGAAAAAATGGGTAATAAATCTACAAAAAAAAAATCGGAAAAATTCCAAATTCAGCACAGAGGGGTGAAGTAAGTATAGAAAATAATTGGATGTTTAAAAATGTCGTAAATTATTTTTCTTCGGATTTCAGCAGCAAAAAGTGATTTTTTTTAGAAAAAGTGGGTAACAAATCTACAAAAAAAAACCTGAAAAATTTCAAATTCAGCTCAGAGGGATAAGGCAAGTATAGAAAATAATTGGAAGTGTTTAAAATGTCGAAAATATTTTTTTTACGGATTTCTGCAACAAAAAGTGTTTTTTGTTTTTAGAAAAAGTGGGTAAAAAATCTACAAAAAAAAACTGAAAAATTCCAAATTCAGTATAAAGGGGTAAAGTAAGTATAGAAAACAATTGGAAGTGTAAAATATCGAAAGTTATTTTTTTTTCGGATTTCAGCAGTAAAAAGTGATTTTTTTTAGAAAAAGTGGGTACAAAAAAAAATCTGAAAAATCCCAAATTCAGCACAGAGGGGTAAAGTAAGCATAAAAAACAATTAGATGTGTTAAAAATGTCATAAATGATTTTTTTACGGATTTCAGCAGAAAAAGTGATTTTTTTTAGAAAAAGTGGGTAACAAATCTACAAAAAAAAATTTGAAAAACCCAAATTCAGCACAGAGGGGTAAATTAAGTATAAAAAACAATTAGATGTGTTAAAAATGTCGAAAATTATTTTTTTTATGGATCTCAGCAGCAAAAAGTGATTTTTTTTAGAATTCGAGTTATTCTGCAACATTTTAATAACGCCGAATCCTCTTAACATTTCCACTCGCTCCAAGTTGACTTTGACTCGATTCATTTTTGTTATTTTTCATGGTTCGATGAAACTGCTAGTTCGGAGCGACCTCCAAGATAATTTTTACCTTCAAAAAGATCATGATTTGGTTAAAAACAGAATAAAAAATGTCGAAAATTGAACTTGGAATTTTTATGAAAAATAATTGTAAGATTTTGGTTTTTGTACAGGAAGTGTGTCAGGTTAAAGATGTTTTATGGATGACTTAAAATGTAAATAGTTTTGTTATTTCGTTGAAACGTTACACTTTGGAGATTATACTGCAATATCTTTCATTTAATAATAATAATAAAAGTGTGGAAGAATATCTAAATTCTCGTAACAAATTGATTATTTTATATAAAATTTACTTCGCCTTATATTCAAACAAACTATAGCACTAATTTATTATGCTGTGGACTTAATTTCATTTCCCCATATCTTTAACCAGTTTTGGATGATATCTAGGGGTTCCTTAAGAGCTTTATGTGACGATAGAACGACAGTATCATCAGCGAAGGTTGTTAAAATGATACGAAGGGTGTAGAAAATTCCAATATGGTGGCAACATACTTTTATCGCCATTTTAACTGTTACCGAAAATTTAAGCTAGGAAGAAAAAGCATTTCTGGTTGATTATTGTAGCCAACTAAGATTAAACAAAACTGAGTAAAAATAAAAACCAAAAAGTAACATTTTAAACCACGCGCTTCATCACAAATTGTTCTCTCTCAAATGCACTTTCAACATAATTCAGCGTGACCGACATTTCAACCCTGACCCGCATCAACGTTGCATAAAATCCGATGCACCCTAAATACGAAATTAAACTGCAATCCGAACTGCACTTCCCTGTTGAAAGGAAGTTGTGATAGGTCGGGTACACATCACCGGCCCACTTTGTCATTTTTGCCTTTATTTCGCGTGCCAAGGGCTTTCTCGAGCGTAATGATTCGATTACGCGTTTTTTTACTTTTGCTCCGACTTGTAAGAGATATTCAGGAAAATAAAGGAAAGAAGAAGACGGTAGAAATATTTTATATTCTTTAAGTAATTCCCCCCAAAAAATTATAAAAATTGGGGCCAACAGGTCCACATACAATGTATACATTTATTGATGAACTTCTATTTGTAACTGTAATGTAATGTTTTTTAATTTTTTCTGTTTCTCACCAACATACAATCATGTTTTTACTTTCTCTCTCTTGGAAAAAGATTGAAACAGAAAATGATTGGAAGTTACTTTTGAATTCGTGGTTTTTACAATAATTACAAAATTTGGCAGGCCACCAGTTCACTTCTTTCACAGAAATTGAAAATTGGCTTACTTGGATCGCCAGTCATTTTTTCGAGATGGCATTCGAAAATTGTCTGAGACATCATAAATCAGAAATCATTTATTCATCACAAAAGAATACACACAGTGAGATGAAAACTACAGAATGTGTAACTTATCGGACTAGTCACAAAGATAATATACAAATACACAGGGTGTCCCGTTGGTAAACGGAAATATTTTAAAGGTAGGTAGAAGTCACAAAGGCGATTCTAAATAACCCA
Organism: Crepidodera aurea; assembly: GCA_949320105.2. Lineage (NCBI taxonomy): Eukaryota > Metazoa > Arthropoda > Insecta > Coleoptera > Chrysomelidae > Crepidodera > Crepidodera aurea. The sequence continues at coordinate 15,591,945 of OX439477.1, read as the reverse complement.
TATATAATGAGGCTCTTGGCTTCCATAACCGAGTTACAGGGTGTTTCATCAATTATGCATAATTATTCATTTGGCCAGAACTTTTGAATCACTTAGTATATCTTTTCCATTTTTGGCATACAGATTACACTTTTCGCAAATAATGTACTGAAATATTGAGAGATATGAAAATACAGGGTCGACTTTAGGAAAAATTGAAACATATTAAAAATATCAAAACAACACCCTCTATAACACAATTTTAATATTTCCATTTTAGATTTGAATAGAGGGGAAAAAACTGAATTGAAACAAGTTGTTGTTTTTATCCCGCCACCGATTCAAATTGGAAAATTTTGAAAGTGAAAGTAAAATTTTCATTTAATTTAGAAAAAACGTATTATGAAACTCATTTTTTCTTTAACAGTTTTAAAAATTCACTGCGATTTACCTATTTCTTGTTTATTTGGCTTAAAATAATTTTACACTGTACTGGTGTACCTACAGGTCCGTACTTAGGAGAAAATATTCAATTAGGTATTTATTATTTAAACGCCCAGTATAAAGTAAAGCGGGACAATAAACGCTTATAGCAACTAATAAACATTTATTAATAATTAACGAAATTGCTCAAAATGTCCACTATTTTGTTTTATGCACTTTATTGCACGTTTAAATGTCCTTTACTGATTTTCTTATAATAAATGGATTGTTTCTCAATTACTCGCAGGCTTCCTTAATTCTTTGAAGCAGTTCTTCTTTATTATTTATTTCTTTAGAATACACCTTGGATTTCAGGTATCCCTATACAGCATAATCCACTGTGCTAAAATAAAATTATACGAGGCAATCGAAAAGTAATCAATTTAATATTTTGTTTAAAGTACGGATCTGCAATATTACTTAAAATGGTGTTAAAACGGACAAATAATAAAAATACGAATAATATAGCACTGTCTAAATGTCGAAAATAAATCCATTTTGAATATTAAACGATAAAAAAAATAATCTCTTTTTTTTTCTCTAAAATTTTACTTTCAGTTTCAAAAAAAAGATAGTGCATAAAACAAAATAGTGGACATTTTGAGCAATTTCGTTAATTACTAATAAATGTTTGTTAGTTACATAGTTACTATGAGCGTTTATTGTCCCGCTTTACTTTATACTGGGCGTTTAAAAAATAAATACCTAAGTACGGGCCTGCAGGTACACCTGTACAGTGTAAAATTATTTTAAGCCGAATAAACAATAAATAGGTAAATGACGCGAAGTGAATTTTTGAAATTGTTAAAGAAAAAATGAGTTTCATAATATGTTTTTTATAATTTAGATGAAAATTTTACTTTCAGTTTCAAAATTAAAAACAACAACTTGTTTCAATTCAGTTTTTTACCCTCTATTCAGATCTAAAATGGAAATGTTAAAATTGTGATATACAGGGTATTGTTTTGTTATTTTTAATATGTTTCAATTTTTCCTAAAGCCGAACCTGGATTTTGATATCTCTCAATATTTCAGTACATTATTCGTGAGAAGTGTAAGCTGTATGCCAAAAATGAAAAAGATATACTAAGTCATTCAAAAGTTCTGGCCAAATGAACAATTATGCATAATTGATAAAACACCCTGTAACTCGGTTATGGAAGCCAAGAGACCCTTTATATATGGGTTATTTAGAACCGCCTCTGTGACCTCTGCTTACCTTTAAAATATTTCCGTTTACCAACGGGACACCCTGTATATAAAATAGATTGAATAAAAGTGATACATATAAAAAGTAGGAGTAATAAAAAGTGGTAAAATGGTACAATTATAACAATGGAACATGTTTTGTATAACTATAATTTAAAAACATATTCAGAAACTCTTCTAGGCTATAGAAAACTTCCTCACACAGAAATGTTGATGTTTTATACCAACGTATTTTGGGGAATTTTGACCAATGAGCAGCCTTGAAAAGGGCTGATAAATATTCTCTGTTTAATTTTCAAAAACAAATTAAACATAAACTCAAATCAACAACATCGCATCAAACAATCCGACAACACCGCGAGACGCACAGAAGCCTTAACGGTTTTGAATTATGCACAGTTTGTCATGTAGGCCCATTTCGATACAGCGTTGAGGCGCAGAATTTTTAACGGATGTTTTTTAGGACATGCAAATTGTCACGTCCGCCATAAATCTCATAACTTCGCAACCAAATTAATCCTTATCTTCTCCAGCGTGAGAGAAAGAGACAGACATAAAAAACTCACCCATTTAATAAAATCGATTCGCCCACGCGATAACAATTAACTTCTAGAATACTCGGACGGGTGGGGAAAAAAGTCGAAAAGGTCCAGACTTCGCGAACTTTTAAATTAGTGCATCATCATCACTCATAGACAAAACACCTAAAACGCGCATTATAAATATTTTCTAAATGATGTGATTATTTTAATTATTTACTAATATGTTTTAGTGATTGTTAACACATACGTTTACTAATAATTTGTGCGTTGTTCGTTCATTACTTACTAAAGTAATTTTATTGTTAATTTGTGAGTTATTTATTTAACATTTTTAATAAACCGTTAAATACAAGGTGTTTGTTGTTTTTGTTAATGGAGTTGGGAAGACAAAAATACTACAGCCCATTTTAAGAAGCTACGATACGGTTTAAAAAGGCAAAGATCATACATCGGTTGTCCTGGTAAACTGGTACACCATAGGGATAGTTCCAGAACCCTCAACATTCTCCTTATTCCTTGTATCGTATGCATGTATCTGATCATTCTTCACAAATGTATTTTCATTATCGTCCCTGTAATTGCAAAATGTCGTATGTCAAAAATTCCGTATGTACGTATAAAACACAAACACGTTAAGTTAACATGATGTTACATCATAAAAATAAGCTATAAACTGATTTCTGAAATAATTAAACAAAAAAGTAAAAAGATATTAGGTTTTTTTGCTCTTCTGAAAAGTGGCCTTTTTGACGTACGACATTTTGCAATTACAGGGACGTTATCTTTTATAAAGATTATCAGGTTCAAACTTATTTTAGATTTTCTGAATAGTGGCCTACAAGATTCTGAAGGGTGAGTTTATGATTTGTTTTTGGGAACAAAATGCTCCTAGGAAGTGAGTTGAGAATGACTTAAGTAAACCAAAAAATCTTCGATTTTTAATTTATTGTAAATTTATTCATATTATTTACGATTTTTTAGATAAAAAAAATATTGTCTAGTTGACTGCTTAGGTCATCATTTTCTAACACGTGTATTGCAAAAAAATGCACTCCGATTTTCATTTTATTATGATAATGTGATATCCAGTGATTTTCTCTTACCGCTTACGTTTTACGTTTTTACGGCTTGTTGTCCTCATTTCACTTCGTTAGCACTTATCGATAACAGATCGCTAATTAGCGATTTAAGTGGCAAATAACATGCCAACGTTTCTTTTTGTTATTCAGACTAGAAAAATATAAAAAAATTTAACGTATTTAATTTTTATATTATGTTGTGGTAAAATATTCTATCCACTCTTGCTTGGTTTACTGGCTTCTATATGATTTTCTTACCTCTCGTACTTTCTTCCCAGTTAGCGATGTTACTCTTTAGTTATCTTTTCTTTCTTGTCCTATACTACTTGGAAGGCATCTTATACTGACGAACTCACCAACTGAATATTTGCCTTTGTATCGCACTAACTGTATTTGGTTTCATGAACTATTCTTTAGTTTGAATGAATGAATGAAGTTTGCTGTACAATCTTCCTATGGCCCATCCACGTTATGGGCCAAGGTAGGCCAATACATTGGTCACCAATATTTGCGTAATGGCGATGCTGGGCTTGACTTTGGCTCCACATACTTGGACCAACTTTCATCAGTGGCGGCGCCACGGGGAGCAAAGGGGGGCAGTATCCCCCCCCCCCGCCCTTTACAAAATGTCGCTTTTAGCGCCCCCTTCGATTTTATAACTATTGATGTAATTGCTGAATACCAGTCTTTTAGTTTATTATTTAGAGAACTTAAAGATAATAATAATAAAATCCCTTTATTTAGTATTGTGATATGCAATACAGTAAACAATTTAAAGAGGCGAAGTCTAGCTTAGCTACTCCACTTAACTCCGTCATACAATAAGAAAATTTGGTTTACGCAGAATAAATTTTGTATAAGAAACGATTGGCAATGTCAAAATTACCGAAAAAAAAATGTTTGGGACATTTTTGAGGGAAAAAGTGAGTTTTACAGGATATAAATAGACCTAGAATTTACAAAAAAAAAATCAAAAAAATTAAAATTTGGTTTACGCGTAATGAATTTTGTATAAGAAACGATTGACAATGTCAAAATTACCGAAAAAAATGTTTGGGCCATTTTTAAAGGAAAAAGTGAGATTTTTAGAATATAAATGGACCTAGAATCTACAAAAAAAATTCAAAAAAATTAAAATTTGGTTTACGCAGAATGAATTTTGTATAAGAAACGATTGGCAATGTCAAAATTACCGAAAAAAAAATGTTTGGGCCATTTTTAAAGGAAAAAGTGAGTTTTTTTGGATATAAATGGACCTAGAATCTACAAAAAAAATTAAAATTTGGTTTGCGCAGAATGAATTTTATCTAAGAAACGATTGGCAATGCCAAAATTACCGAAAAAAATGTTTGGGCCATTTTTCAAGGAAATAGTGAGGTTTTTGGGATATAAATGGATCTATAATCTACAAAAAACATCAAAAAAATTAAAATTTGAATTACACAGAATCAATTTTGTCTAAGAAACGATTGGCAATGGCAAAATTACCGAAAAAAATGTTGGGGCCATTTTTTAGCGAAAAAGTGAGTTTTTTTAGGATATAAGTGGACAAAAAAATTAAAATTTGATTTACGCAGATATAAGAAATATCCTCTCATTGCTTAGATTTTTCTGTCGTTCTGGACGACTTTAAAAATATTACTACTGTAAATAATAACATATATATTCTATTATTTTTTTTTTATGATAAATACAGTATTACTTTAAATACATATGCCCCCTCCGGCCTTAATTTCTAGAACCGCCACTGACTTTCATGACCAACGCAAGCCAACCCCTGTCTACAAGTGGTCCAGCAGGATTATGGGGGGCCTCTAGAGCTTTCGATAGAGTTTGGCATGCTGGGTTAAACTTTAAAATATCTCAAAATAATAGTAGCAAATTCTTTAGTCTTATATTTCAGAGAGAAATTTCGTGGTAAGATTTCTTGTATCCATATTTTCTACATTAGCTGATGAATCTACTTATCACATGAGAAAATCAAAAGTCAGTGAATGTTTTAGAATAAAAGAAAAACCCTTGATGCAAATATAATGAAGTAATTATTTCCAGCAAACAGTACCCATTCCTATCTTAACGTTTAACCATAATTTTGCAAATCATAAAACTAAGTACCTATAACAAACATTAAACGTTCGTTTTCTCAAAGTCTTCTTTTTAAAAGTTGAGCAAAAACTTGCTCGGCCTACTACTTTTATTTTCAACCTGTTGGTCGAGTCGCGCTCTGCTGGAGCAAGTCGGCGCCTCGCTTCATGGTACCATTACCATCGTGTGACGTCACTACTCGATGGTCTCCTTTCTGATACACTCAAATAATGGTACTGACGGTGTTGCCGAATCGTCGATATTTGACTGTGTTTTCGGAATTTTGTAATAAACAGGTGCATCGCGTAATTTGGTCTAGACTAGAGTTATGAATTGGTTCCTAAAGTAAATTTTAAAAATATTTGCCAACAAGGAGTTTCATGATAACAAATGATAATCATGCACATTTATAATATCGCGAAACATTCTTTTTTAATTTCTAAGAGTCCCTCCAGTAACGCCACTGCCACAGATTTCCTAACATTACCTAATAAACCCTTTTTAAATCCCAGTTGCATTCAAATTCTACCTGACAACCGTAAAAACGTTCCAGAAGGCGGAAAGTTAAATTTTAAGAAGCAGATGATACTTTAACCAAACAAAAACGCCGACAAACCTCAAGACAGATGATGGTGGCGGTTCACCCTTCACTCAGGGGTTGTTACCCCTACACCTGCACTAGGCCAAGGCCGTTAAAGCTCTTCGGAATCGAGAATGGAATGGAAAATGCCCGACAGGCCCGACCCGGCCAGGGTTATTGATCCTTTCATGTTTCTAGGGTAAAGAAAATGATTGTGTGGACCTGACCTGAGAGAGCACAGCGCCAGGAAATGGGTCAAATTTTTGTTGTTTTGGTTAGAGATATGTTCGTGGGTTACTGGGTCTAACGGAAATAAACCAGAACGCTAAATAAACTTGTTAGTTGGACTGGAATTCGATGGGAATCGAATTAAATAGAATGGAGGTCATTGCAACAATTTGTTTTTAGGATGTTCCAAGTTTTCGACTAGAAAAAAATGTTTGAAGGTAAACAATCATATTAATAAAATCATGTATACCAGTTTTGAGCTTTCAGTGTATGTTATCGACGTCGTCTCGGGCTACAAGGTTTATGCTTCGTGCAACAAATACACACTTATTGGAATGGTTAAACAAATCACGATTTTTTATCCCAAATTTCTAACTTTTTTTTGAGGAAACCTTATTGATTTTTAGGATGCAATCTGTAAAACTATCGACTTTTGGTCTGTTCAAATAAATAAATAAATTTGGGCTGGAGCTTCGCGAGATATTTGCCAAAAACGGCATTTTTGGTATTTTTCGAGTGGATTGCTTCACTGTTTTTAAATATCTCCGACTCTAAGAGTCGTGAAAAAAAAAATTAAAATGACCGTGATGAAGTAGAGTATCGATCCGTATAGCAGGGTTTTTTAAAAATGCATCCTAACCTCAAAAAACGAATTCGCGCCCATTATTTTTTTTTTACTAAATTGGCAATAAATAACCAAAAAATCCTCGTATTTTCTTAAAAATCGGAGAAAATATGTTTTTTTGTATGTCGAGAAGACATGGTAAAATTAAAAAAAAAAAGTAGTTGTTCAGACAAAATCGGCATTTTTCAAAAAAAATTGAATTGGCCGCCATTTTTGGAAAAACAATAGTAGAGAAAAAATTTTTATCTTAAAAAGAAGGATTTTGTGTGTACTTTTGTCTAATAAAATCCAACATTTTATTTCTTTATTTAAAGTGCCCAATTTAGGGAATAATAAAAAAATAAAAATTCGATTTTCATTTTTTATATTGATTCGTTCCCTCACAAAAAACTTACTTTAAACCTGAAATATTTTTTTAAACATTTTTTGGACTGAAATACAGTTTTTCTAAGAGAATCAAGCATAAATATAGCGATAAAGAAATTGGAAAAAAATGAAAATCGAATTTTTATTTTTTTATTATTTATAAATAACCTTTCAAAATACTACTCGCACTCTCAAATTTTATAGATTAAATTTTAGGTTTCGACACTCATACGCCTTTATTTCAGGCAAAACAACTCCTGGTATTACCTTTGATTAAATATATATTTTTATTAACTTGCAAATGAACTGTCACTCGCTCCTTATTCCCATTAAAAATTAATCTGCAAAATGGTAACAAATGAAAAAGCACGTGCTGAAAAGAAAGTATTTTTACGGGAATTTTAATTTTTTATTTTATTGGAATGCGCTGAATAGTTTTGGTGTACGCAACTTTTACCACAACATTTTAAAAATTTTTTAAATATTTTTCTACAGAATTCTCAGGACTAAATCCTAGTTTGCCCCCTTACCGATACCAATGGTGAACACTTATGTATGCACGTTTCCATTTGCAGTAGTCCAGAAATATATATATATATTTTTAAATAATAAATACTGCATAAATTAAAACTACTATACTGACTTTATTTACCATCGACGTACATAATTCAATTTCGTTTCACGAACCATTTCACGGGGATATTTCACTTAGAAATAGAAATAAATATAACAAAATAACAATAAAACTCCCATAATAAACAATTGAATTCTCGCTTTGGTGCCTTTTGATTGCAGGCTCGGTTAACCAAGTGGAGTTGCACTCGCAAGTCAAGGTTAAAATGCAATTTAACAACATTGTTTCCCGCATCTCAGTGTCGGAACGCGCTCAACTTTTTAGAAATTCAAAAAATAAATAAATAGATAAAACTTTCGAGCACCCCTTGTTTATTTCCAATTTCAATTCCCGACTGTTTCTCGAAAACCCCTCGTAATATAGTGATTTCTCATTCGTAGATACTAAGGAAATCGATAAAATACATATACAGGGTACTCTTTAGACTAGGCCATTCGGGAATATAGATGGGGCTAATTATTTTTGAAAGAAAAAAGTTATTAGCAGTATGAGGATGGTCGAGAAAAATCGCTAAAAACCGTTTTTAATTTTTATCTCCAGTAAAAATAATTTTTTTTTATGAAACTTGGTGAAAACGTTCTTATTTGTGTTTTAAATAAGCTGTAATTTTTTCAAAGCAAAATATTTATTTTAAACAAGTTTAAATTAAAGAAAAAGTCAAATTATTTTTTTCATATAAAATTATAGTCGAGGTTTCAACGAAGAAAATGAACACTGATAAAGTTAAAAAAATTGAAAATTTGTAAACCAACTTTTTCGATTGAAAATTAGGCTATTTTTTAGACCATACTGATATTTTTTTTTGTTTCAGAAAACGATTGGCCCTGGTCTAATTTGGGAATACTATAAGTACGTAATACACGACGATTTTGTAGATGTCCATAAATCCAGCAATAGCCACATGCTCCAACATACTACATTCATATACGCACTGATAAAAAAAAGCAATTCAAGGTAAACCTGAATAAAACATTACGCAAAAAAGTGGAATTATTATTTACAATAATAATCGCGATAGGGTCAACGGCCGCCGGCGATCTTTTCAATTGCGTGGCCTTGTGATAACTTTGGCCAATTGCGATAACAAATTTTAATTTTTACTATTATGTGTGATAAAAGTGTATCATTGTGTCGTCACATTATTCCACTTCGTTAATAAATATTAATAAATATTTTCAATAAAACCTTGGCGGTCGGACGGGCGATAATTATTGAACAGGAAATCTTAGATTTGGTTAATTTTTTGGTTAAACTGAATATTCGAAACCCGATAAAGTACGAGGGTTATGCTGAATCTTTTTTAGTACAACGAAACTTCTAAAACCATGACTCAAAACGTCAGAAAATAGATATTAATGCCAAAAACAAAAAGATATTTCCTTAAAAGAACAAACCAAACGAAAATCAACAGAATAAGGTACCTACAAGAATATCACACTATTGAGAGATGTTTATAGTTTGGATATTTTAATACTTTTAGCAATTTTAGCACGAAAAAATTAGAATAGCTTTACTAATCTAGGAGATAGTTCACCTTTAACGATCTAAAGCACTCTGATCTTAAGGTTTGCTATTTTTTATCAGGTTTTGTTCAAAATAACTGTATATTTATCCCGTAAAGGAATATTAGAATCCACAATTAAAGAAAGAAAATTGTGCTACGCCCATGATTCATTCACTCTCTCGCGGCCATTGTTTTCTGTTTCGTCTTTGCATGGGTATTTTCTAGCATAAAAATATACATCGACACGTTAGCAACAATTTTTTCACAACAGCTTTACCACCAAGTATGAGACTGTTTTGACTGTTTAACACATTATTTATTAATAAATAACACTCTTCTCGCTTTTTAAAATGGTCCGTTAATTTTTATTGACCAAAATTATATTGATTACAACAATTTATTTTTCAAACTATAAGAACGACTTGGGAAAAAATTAAAGAAAAAAGTCTAAATTATGGTGAATGAAAAATAAAAAAAAATCTGTTGTGTCGTCACAAGACTTTTCCGGCAGTTATAAAATAAAAATTAAAAAAATTAATTTGGTGTTCAAATTTTTTAAAGTCCAAATCAAGTGATATTTGGTATCCCAAAAAAAATTCGTTTCCAATTTTTTTAAAGTAAAAATGACATTTTAAATATTATAAAAGGAAAGACATTTCACATGTCAAAAAAAAGTAAAACAATTTTTTAGGGTCGCAATTTTGTTTAAATGTCATTTGCATTTTAAATTTTAAATTTTTTTTCCATTGTTTAGTTTTAAAATTAAGGAATGAAAATTTCACAATACTTTCCCTTTGCGAGGGGCCGGGAAAGTAATATGAACAATAGAAAAAGATTATTTTTAATACTTATTTTATATTTAATCAAGTATTATATATTATTAATTGGAATTTAAAAAAATACTTATCTTAGACTTTGCACCATGTTTGTAAAACTAGAAGTGATGCTTACCTGAAAACAAAAAAATAAATTTAATGTGGTTACAAATTTATTACATAAAAATATACAAGTTATTCCATTTAAATAAAGTAATTTGGTTCAGTCTGTCATTTTATTGCTAATATAGTAAAATATTTTCGAAATGTGGTTCTATATCAACTTCAACTTTTATCCTACAACATTTTTACTGTCTCTTACTATAAAAAAAGCAAGAGAAAGTATTTGCATTTTATTTTTTTACTGTTTAGATTCTTTTCTGGTATTTTCGTCCTTTTCAGGACCTGAATTTTTTTATTTATTAACTACCTAACAACAAATGTCTCTATTGGAGGGTTTGATCTAAGTTAACTCAATATTTTCCAGTTTTTGCAATAAACTTGTCCAATGGACAACATTGCTTGGAAATGTAGCCAATATCATCATAAAATTTTGACTAAAAACATTTATCGTAAAATATTTTGCTGACTATAATAATATATTATATTAAAATTGGAAGAATTGTTTTATTATGGGACGAAGACACTCCGGCGGGACTCCAACGAAAATTTTACCATATCGCTTCAGTAGAACTTGTCTGGAGAGGTGGAGAAGCAGCCAATTGCAGAGTTCATTATTTTAAAGAGCAAGTGAATAATTCTGGGATTAAAACAGGTAGATAACATAGTTACATTTTTCCCCATACTCTAAATTATTTTTTGGATGCCCCTGGTATCAATCTTTTTTTTATTTTAACAGTAGTGACTGACGTTAGGAATGGATGACAATTCCTAACTGTTCTAGTTTATTGTAATTTTGCGTTTTACTCCAATATATCCACCGTTTTAGTTTTAAAGGGGGATTTAATTTTTGGTATGCGTTAATATTTAGATTTTATAGTAAAAATTGTAAAACGAACGTTGACGACAAGTTCGTTTGTATTTTGATTTGGATCTTTTGGAAAGTCGGTAATGTAGATTTTATTCTCGAGTTGCTATTAGGATTGGTCCTAAAGGTCACATGACTGACGCCAAATTTTCCAATTGGTTACGGAAATTCAGAGATTTGGGGAGGATGCGCGGTTTTTGTTTTAGAAAAGGTTTGTTGAAGAACAACTTTCAAATTTAGACAAGCGTCGGTTTATTTTATTCATTTGGAAGAAGCACTTATATAGTGGCAAATTGCCATCCCTAAGTTGTTTGGGGGATTAAAAGTGCCATTCCATCTGCGAACAAATTGTAGGCGACATTTTGGTGTGTTATATACTGTTAAGTATTGGTATAATCGCCTTTGTTCGCTCGACTGTCGTCGGATTATTGGAAGAATTTGCCGTACTTGTAAGACAACTCTACTGCCTAGCTGATTTCTGTTGACTATTGGAAAATTTGATTTGGATTTTATTATTTGGAAAACTTTATTTTGGATTTGGTCTACTGGAAATTAATTTGATTTAGATTTGGTACATAGAAGATTTTAGAAGTCAAACGGTTTGATAAATTTATTTTTTGTATTCTTTCGTTTTGTGGAGTTGCGTTTTTGTAGTTTTCTTTTTATCGCCCTTAATTTTAAGTATTTTATTATTCTAATCAGCATTGGTACCACAGCTAAATGAGAACATTTCTGTTTAGTTAGTTGTTATTGAACCATATTTTTTTTGTTTTTGAAATTGCCATTTGAACATTTTTATATTTAATTTTCGCACTTTTGTATATATTTAATTATTTGTTTGGGATTGGGGTTATTTGTTTTAATAAATCGGTGATATATTAGAGTTTTGTCTTGTATTTACCCCTTTTGTTGATTTTCAGAGGTAAATTAGGTCAGATAAGCTAATTTAAATCAACTGGCGCCTCCCGAAAAAGTAAGTTTTCGATCAATATTATAAATTGGAACCACGACCGTCTCCACTACAGAGCTACGCCGATAGGCATAAGGTTGAGATCGACAACCCACCTTTATATGTAGCCCTATATTGTTTTATAGGCGTATAGGGCGTTACAACATATTTTTTTAAATAATTGATTTTCAAAAATCCTACTTTTTAGGAAGAGTAGAATATAATCCTCTCTTCAATAAAACCACCCATGGTAGAGAAAGAACAAATGGCCGATAGTAAATGGCTGGTCCCCAACACGAAAAACACTACCTTTTTAAAATTCTAGTGGTTAAACGTTCATTTCAACTCATCATAACAACTGATAGATTATTCTTAACAGTAAACCCATCATGGAACAAAGAACAATCAAGTGGATGGTACAAAAACATTCCAGTGGGAAAAAACGAACTTTCGAAATGGACTAAAGAAGCAGCAGAGAAGGTAGGATTAAATACAAAAGAAATAAAAGAAACCACTCTATACGGTCGACCGCAGTCAGTAACCTGGCAAAAGGAAGGGTTGGAGAAAAACAATTAATTAAAATTACTGGCTCAACTCAATTAAGCCTTATCTGCAAATGGATAATGAGCTTTATTCCAACATCATAAACACCCTTAGAAGTGACGCCTCAGAAACTCCAGCTAAAAAACAGAAAACAGAAGATCCTGCAGCCACTCCTCGAGCTTCTCACTCTACAGCTGGACCCATCAACAACATTAATGATTTACCTACACCCAACGTTATCAATGAGTTAACAAAGATTTCAAACAATACTCCTACTGTGTAGCAAAATTGCAATTTATATTTTAATTGTACCATAAATAATTAAGTTTCTTTTTACCCGTTTTTCAGTTTTCAAATTAATACCTACATATTTATTATGTATGCATATATATATATATATATATATATATAATAGGTAGTAATAATAATCTGTTACTTATATAGTCTTGATATTACTTACGAAAAAACATTTTAGTGATACAAAATTGTCCAAAAAAAATATAAAATATTTGGTTGAAGAAAATGTTTGTCTAAAACTTTCTTAAAATAATTTTTATGCTAAATTTTCAAACAGAATTTAAATTTCTTCGGTTTTTGTAACAAACTTGTTCACTTGACAACATCGCTAGGAAATCGGCACCGTCGCCAACCGAGTTATAGTGAATTCAGGCAGGCATCTCCTGACATGGTCACAGAACTGGTTTACTAAATTAGAGCCATCTCTGACCACTCTTACACATTCCTTGCTTCACTGTCCCGCTGGTCTTGTTCTTCTTTTCTAACTTTAACTGCGACACCGTTGCCGCTTGCTTCTTTCATTACGTACGAATTTTGTTTCGGTACGTAAACACACGTTAATCTAAATGTATGTTAAAAATATTAAAAAGGGAAAGCCATTAGAGATTTTTGTTTATTTAACTCACATCTCAAGACTGCAGTGTTTCTGCTTATCAGGCTTCATCAGCTGGGATAGTGTGCTGAATAAACAAATTTCTCATATAAATTCCCTACAAATTTTAGACTATTAGCTCATTGTTGTCTCTTACCTATGGTTATGTTATGAACAATCATATTTATTATTTTCCCCATCTCCTAATTTGTCCACTATTAGTGTTCCACTCCGTAAGTGAATTAAAAAAAAATAAAAAGATAAGTATGACGCCATTTTCCCTATTTTTACGTTTAGACTTCTAATACTATAAGGTTATCACCACGCTGCGATAAAAAAATGTTTTGATAAAGATTTTTATTTAATTCATACACGAGGCAATTAAAAAATAGATTGTCGGAATTAAATTAGATATAAACCATTAAAACTAAAAATTCGTAACACAAAGAAACTATAGCACTTTGAAATCTAAAAGTCTGAGTCCACGTGGACCCTACTCATCCTGTTAGTTGGATATTCAAATGATGCGCCTATTATTCGATTATAGATAGACCTGCACTTATACCCTTATTGTCGGCGTTACTTTCAGACTAACGATAACGTGTGTAGATTTCTCGTAAGGCAGTCGACGTGTTAATACGAAATAATGTGGAATATATCCAATATTTTTTTGGCCAAAATAACATTCGCTATAAACATTTAAACCAGTTTGTTTAAATCGAGCAAACTTAATTGTCGTTTCAAGGCATCTTTTGCTTACAATATCATCATATTATTTTCAATAAATGTGCTATCTTTGATCTGGTCTTTATGCATAATTGAGTAATTAATTTTTTTATGGGTTATTTACAATGAAAATAATAATAATTACAACACGGTGCTATTGTATTCGAATTTATATATTGGCAATATGCCAGCGATTGCGAACTCGCTTGTGTAAGATTAAGACTATTTAAAAGACTTTTTTTAGGTTATATCGGAATGAAATCGTTTAAATTTTCTATAGTCTTATGTAATCAACTGCGGCTTCAAGTGGGGGTAGTAGGGGCAATTTCCCCCCTCATTTTTTTGGAGATTCTAGGTCCATTTATATCCTAAAAAACTCACTTTTTCGCTAAAAAATGGCCCCAACATTTTTTTCGGTAATTTTGCCATTGCCAATAGATTCTTAGACAAAATTGATTCTGTGTAATTCAAATTTTAATTTTTTTGATGTTTTTTGTAGATTCTAGATCCATTTATATCCCAAAAAACTCACCTTTTCCCTGAAAAATGGCCCAAACATTTTTTTCGGTAATTTTGGCATTGCCAATCGTTTCTTAGACAAAATTGATTCTGTGCAATTCAAATTTTAATTTTTTTGATTTTTTTTGTAGATTCCAGATCCATTTATATCCCAACAAACTCACTTTTTCCCTGAAAAATGGCCCAAACATTTTTTTCGGTAATTTTGGCACTGCCAATCGTTTCTTAGACAAAATTGATTCTGTGTAATTCAAATTTTAATTTTTTTGATTTTTTTGTAGATTCTAGATCCATTTATATCCCAAAAAACCCACTTTTTCCCTCAAAACTGGCCCAAACATTTTTTTTCGGTAATTTTGACATTGCCCATCGTTTCTTATACAAACTTCATTCTGCGTAAACCAAATTTTAATTTTTATTAATCAATAATTTGTATTTAAAATTTCAAAAATACAAATACAAACGAGTTTATTTTAAAAAGCAATTCCTCTCCGCTACAAGCAAGAGTGAAACGAATGTAACTCCAAGGAAGAACAAAAAAAAAGCGACGAAAATAAAAAGTGTTTTGAGAAGAAATCGAAGTGAAGCGATCTCAGAAATGGCGGCCAGCAAGTTTTACCGGATAGAACTGATTATGGCAAAAACTGGTATATGTAGTAGGAGATAGATGTGATGGCGAAAGTAGTACTTACTGTGTTGCCAATTTGTGTCAGAGTTGAAGAAAAAACCGTTAATTTTGTTATTTGTTTTAAATTCATTGTGAAAAAAAAATACTGAGAATAAAAAATATATTTTACCAATACCACCAAGTAGTAAAATTATATAAATTGGTTCTCAGACTTAAACTTACATTTTTTTTGTAAATATGTTTGAAGAAAATCGTTAAAATTGTTTTTTTTATTAGAATATACGTTAAATCAAATTTAACCTTCTTATTGGAATGCTGGTGAAAAAAATGATTGATATCCCAGTAGATATTCAGAATTATTAGCATCATATATATCAGAAAGATACTTTAGGATTAAACAGGAAGAAACGTACTCTAAAGTAAAAGAAATTAAGGCGGGAGTACCACAAGGAAGTGTATTAGGGCCAGTCCTATACCTATTATACACTAGTGATATTCCTGAATTAGAGCAAAATACAATTGCCACCTTTGCAGATGACACCGCTATCATTGCAGTAGGGAAAAAATAAATATATGTGGTACCGACTTTGAGCTGTTTTATTCCATAAAACTTTTTGGCCACATTTGAGAAAATGGATAACTTATTCTACTTAATAATATTGATGTTTTTACGCGGTATCTTTTTTGTGAGTGAACATCTAATGTAGATTTGACTTTTTGGAAATACGCGATTGGTGGGAACACTCTGTATACAAAAAAAAATTACTTGAACTCAAAGAACTTCTCCTGCTCAATTGACTCGCCTTTTTACCTTCTCCTAGAAATCATAAAAACACATTTCATCCTCTGTACTTTGCAATTACACATAAGAAAAATAAGTACCCGCTCTCAGTACTTACTCTCCGTGGTAGTACCAAACCAGTCATCATCTTCCGAACTATAATTTCTAGCAATTTTTTTTTATTTCAATTATTGCAGACAGAGCAAAGTTCTCATGCACAATGATCGAATTCATTTTTTCACATTGAAAGGGAATGCAACAATTAATTTTTATTTTTGCATCCATTTACAATTATGAGAAACTATGAACGAAAATATTATTATTATTCTATCAAAGTAAATTTTTTCTCGTATTTATGGCTGTGAGAACTTGATACGATATTATTTTATTTGTTATTAAGATTCCAACATTCCAAATTGAAGATACAATGTGAGGAGAATCAAGGTAAGGATTTGACTTTCACCATGCGAAACCAATGGCGTAACATCAACTTCAGTTTTCGAATAATCTATATGTTTGTATTAGTCAAAAATGTTGGATTAAATGGTGAATTGTATGTAATGAAAACAGACATTTTTTTAAATTATTAAACCATTTTTAAAAAGTATAACGAACAATATAAATACGGAACACAAGTGTAAGAAATTTTGACATTGTAACATAACCTACAAATGTCAATTAGTTTTTTTTTAAACATATATCACAGCAGGTCAATATGTTATTCCGATAAGAAAATATACGAAATATTATTGAACACAACAGTTAATTTAATGCTAAAAGAAAAAGATAAGCCAAATACCTATATTTTACTTTATCGGACAGTTCACCGTCCGAAAAAGGATTATAAAAGGACATATTCGAATAAAAATCTATTTTTGATGTTTTATTGACCACATTAACTTTCTTCCAACTAGTCAAACTGAAATTTTATCTTGTTTCTATGACGGAAAAAAATTGTACCTTCATTTTTATTATTAATCGTGCATTTTTTATAACCCTGCTTGGTCTTTTTTTCCTGCACACCCATGAGGTCTATCTTCTAAACCATAATTATTCATGCAGCATTTTCCGTCTAGTGGTTTTGTTATAAGAGAATGTCAATGTCGACAAATTACAATGGCCGCGTTCGAAACGTTTCATTTCAGAAATGCTCCCATCTATCATACAGGGTGTTCCACTTTTCAATCACACCGAAACTGCATTTCTAAAATTCCTTTAACAAGGTTGCGAATTTTATCTTTTTTTTTTGCAATATTGAAATAAAGGGACACTTTTTTATAAAACTGGACCAATATCAGGATATTTCGATTGGAGTATACATGGCATTGAACAGAAAACTAGCCATAATTTTTCAATAATAAATCCTTCTAATTGTCTTCGTTTTTTGACATTACTTTTTTATTGGACGCCACCCTGTATGTTCTCTTCGTCGTTTACGTAATAATAACGATCGTGGATGCATTGTCGAGGAACGAAGACCAAGGAGCACTTGATGGAGGTCTACGTAATTGCCGGTACGCCCTCTTGTGGCTAGGGAACGATTTAATGCGTGCTTGTGTTTTGTTTTCAAGCAGCGTGCGATGAAAGGAGTTAATGTATTACTGTGGTTTATGTGGTATAAAAGAATTTTTAGGTAGAAAAATCGATATAAGTTATATTCGACTTAATAGAAATGCAGGAGTGTAATAAAAATCAGGAAAATGCAAGAAACCAATAATAATGATCTTGCAAATTAGACATCTGAATTTTGAGCATCTAAGAATATTTGTTACAAGTTTTAGAAATATATTGAAGAAATGAAATATTTTGGAACCAAAATATTTTACTGGGAGTAATAAAACTGTACAAATGATGTGCAATAAGTAAAATCACGGCTCCCAAGAAATACGACATTGGAAAATGTCACACACTGCACCAACGTCTGGACTTCAAACAACGACTCCTTGTGCTATATGCCCCAATAGGTATTGAATTACAGAAGCCCAGACGCGGGTGGAACAACTTTGATTTTGTTACTAAAGGATCCTGTCATTCTTAGACCGGTTTCGGCATTATTGTGCCTCATCAGACATTTTCTAATGTCGTATTTCTTGGGAGCTGTGATTTTACTTATTTCACATCATTTGTTTAGAAATATATTGTTGCCAAGGAGCCAAAACGTTTTACCCGGGTTTCTGCACCTTTGATTTCCATATGGCATATTAAGTACGCTTAATGAATATGCAATTTTTCTACCAACCATCGTTTTTGCAAAAATATCTTCTAGTTTTAGTATTGGCAACTTTTCGACTTTGAAAACTAGTTTTAAGCTAATGCAAACGAACAAGCACAGACTCTTTTAACTACTAGAGTTACGACTCACCCATTCACTATGATTTCATTTTTGAAATAATTCCTAATTTCTCCAAAGATCAATTTCCTGTTCTACTTACTTTCTCTTGTAAATACATACGCAACTTTCGTAGTAACATAGTAAATAGGTTTAGTATTTTCTTACGACAAAATTTTTTTATTTTTCCTGTTCCACATATTTTTGCTTACCTCCTTCTGAGGGTCTGAAGTGCTTACACTGAGAGAACAGTTTATTAACATTAAATAAATTTTATTTATTGTTAACAAATGACATTGTTGGATATGGCCTAACTTATCTATTTTCATGGCAAACTAATGGTATCTTAACGGATCCCAAACAAATATCTATTTCAATATTAAATGATATTGCTTTCGAACTAAAGGCACATTTGTTAAATATTAACAAATATCACTTCAAGTACAATACACCGCTGTTTTCAATAAGTTGCATATGTTTATTATTAAATAATATTACTTACAATTTTAAAAACTGTTCTTGAATGTTAAAGTGTTTATATTGAATATCAATATATATTTTATACACCATCAAAAGGCATTTGTTTGTATTTATCCTAATGTCTTATCTTTAAAAATATGTATCGTATTAATGTCAAATAATTATGTTTCAACTTAAAACATCGTTTTTGTATGATAAGTTTTTATATATTGTACATTACATTATTCATTGTTATTGATGACTTATATCTGTTAATTTTGAATATATTGTTTTTTACCTTAAGATGGATTTTTTTTACATAAAGAAAAAGAGAGATTTTTATCAATTATCATTAAGTCGAAATAGTTTCAGTGGGGCGGAAAGTTGTATGAAAACAATTGTATCTCTCACGAAAAAAATTGATACTACTTTTAAAGAATTCTAACTTTAAAAAGAGTATACTTTTTTTCGTGAGAGACATAATTGCTTTCATATATAACTTTTCACCCCACTCAAACTATGTCGACTAAAATGAAAATTGATAAAAGCTCTCTTTTTCTTTATGTAAAAAAAAATCCATCTTAAGGTAAAATAAAACAACATCAACATCTGGTAAAAACAATATATTCAAAATTAACAAATTATAAGTCATCAATAACAATGAATAATGTAAAGTACAATATATAAAAACTTATCATACAAAAACCATGTTTTAAGTTGAAACATAATTATTTGACATTAACAAAATTGATGTACATATATACACATTTCGCTAAAAAATTGGCATTTACCCCTTTTTCTTTATGTGAAAAAAATGTCCTAACAGCTGTTGTTCCTATTCAAATCGTTTTGTTGAAGACTGATAGAATTCCAAGTATTATTCTGATTTGGAGGTTCTCCTGTTGTCAAAAGAGCATGTTCAAAAATCAAACGTCAAATGATTAGGAAAAACTTTAATAAATATAACATCAGATACAAAAAGGAACATAGGATTCTTAAACTATTTATCACAAAGAAAAATCATATATCCTCAGATTCGGTTTGATATCGTAGATGAAAAACGTGGTATGTTTTGAAGCAAAAGTCTATATACCTTTCTAAACAGAAGCAACATTGTAAAGTTGTCCATTGATGTACACATAAACTTTTTTTATCACTGTTTCACTTCCCTCTACCACAATGAAAGGCTGCACACTTATATCTAGATCTGCCAGTTTCTCAGTCTTTGATTTAATTTTAGATTCTATATCACCAGGTAGCTAAAACAAAAAATAAAATAGTGAATTTGCTAAGTCATAACCACTAAGAGTAAATGCAATTTTAAAATGACACACACATTTCCCCATAAATAATAAAAATACTTTTATTTTTTTTTGGAATTCTAGAAAAATTCCACAGATAGAAATGTAGACTTTTTATTTTTTGTGCTTCAAAACTCATACTCACAATTTGTAATGAAATTTGAAACTCGAATTTTCGGAAGATTGCAGTACCATTTTTGTGAAAATCAACAAAACAATAATATAACCTTCAAATATCGAAAAATTACATTCATTCGTCGGTTGTTCTCACTGGTCTGTTTTTCTCCTATTTGCGATACAAAAACTGTATTCATTTAAGTATTCGGACATGTACGGATCATTAATTAAATGGCAATGGAGAATTAAAAGTACCCGGTAATTTTAACCTAACCTCAGATATGTCCTGTATCGACTTGTGATATTAGTAAATAAAATATAATAATTTTGGAATTACCATGGATAACTTAACAGTTAATAAATATTATTTTACAACATACATTCATATAATAACTAGGTATTAACAAATATTCGAAAATATTGCATATCATGTGACTAAATTCATGACTTTTCATTGGCGCAGCCATGTGTGAATGAAATAATCACTGATATCGAACCGACATTCATGAGCTTCCATTTTTAACGCATGAATCTGGGAACTTGCATTTATATATATATATAACAAAAGAAACCAATTACAGATCCCGAAAACACTCTCATAAAATTCTCAACAGAGGATGCCTCAAATAAAAATAATTACCATCGACAAGATCCACGTCACACAGCCATTTTGTACGTTAATACGCTTAAATCAAAAATAAGAAAACAATGAAAATTTCATTTGCACATGCACTGCGGCCTCATTGCTAAATATTAAGTTTCTACTACATTCGGCATAAAATACAAACCTTGGAATTTTTCCACATAACATCCAATGATTGTTAGAAGTTAGCACCAAATTTTTATCACGAATCTCATCTACTAACTGTTTTAAATAATGATTATCCACTTCTAAAGCATCTTTCCCATCAATATCGAATTGCATTATGGGCCGGATAACCTCACTTTCGTCCGTGTTGACGTGTTTATCGGATAACGATTGATTTTCACAGCAAACCCTTCGTTGCGAACAACTATGGTGGAAGATCGCGGCACATTGAGATTATTGAGAACATTTAACACTTTTTAAGAACACACATTTTAAGCACTTGAGTTTCCCGTCTCTGACTCGGGCGCCATCTTGTCAATTGAATGTATAACGGTTCACAACTGCACCAAATATTTGTTTCTGAGAAACAAACATATCTTATTCATCAAATAACTACATGTTTGCAAATATTTTTTAACCAGAAATAAATGTACATTTAACAATAATATTCTTGATATTTTGGCAGTAAGAAATTAGTTTGTGACAAAATGTAAGAAGTTTTAGACAAACGTATATATTTATATTAAAGAAATCAGCTCGCAACAAATCCTTTGTTATTCGTGAACTACACATTTTCAAATGGTATTGTTGTATTTAATAAGGTTGATTGACTGTAAGAAAATGGAGTTAATATTTAACAAACCATACCCAAACAAACCTATTCGTTAAGCATAAAGTAACCGTTCTCTCAGTGTAATTGCGTTTTCTCAAAAACGGGGGAAATTATAGTGCTTAAACAAAAGCACTAATATTACGAAGAAATGATGTTTACGTCACATTTTCTAATCAAAATCACTAAAAAGTTTCGTGAAAAAATGCTACCACTTAATTTTATCATCAGGAATCATTTACGTGGCGCACCCGGTAACAAAATGTGAAATAATACACAAAATAATATTCCTTGTCCAAAACTATGCCTCTGTGCCGATTTTGATAACAATATACAGTGACATTATCAGAAAAAAACGAAAAAGAAAAATTTCAACTTGATCACCCTGTATGTTATTCCACAGCAATATTTTATTAAGGTATAATTGGTCATATTGCCATATTGTGGTCCAAATACCCTGCTATTAGCCTATGTCCCATTAGTTATGAATCACCCTGTATATAAATTTGCAAAAGCCTTCTGGTTTTAAAATAAATATCGTATTGAGTGAATAAAAATTTAACTTCTAACACCGTTGACAACATTGAATTCTAGCTAGGTAATATCTTAGCAATAAATTTCGTAGCCTTTTGAATTTACATTATAATATTCTAGGTCAAATATATATTGACCTCACCTGGTACATCTTCGCCGTAAGATCGACTGACCACGGTCAACTACACAATGTTTCGCGACACCTGCAGTCGTTCGTAGTAACTATAGTTTAGTGTAGGTAAGTATAGATGCCTCTAGATTGGACTACAGCACGACTAGTCTTCGTTTTTAGGGAGTTATGGGGTCAAATTACCTCCCTAATGTAAATAAAACAGTAAAGGAATAAGAAAAAAGAGTTTTTGTACAAATAAAAATCGATTTTTGTGCTAATTATCTTTGTTTTTTTTGCAGATTTTTAAATGGTCGGTTGGTTCCGTTAGAGTGATTAAATTAGAAAAAGAAACATTTTCCGATGAAAATGATGAAAGTGTAAAAACAAAATGTACGACACATGATCTTTGGCAAAAGTCAGTGCCGGTCCTAGACATTTTTCTAGTGGATGCGAACAATTCACTGGCGTAGCTTGGGGGGCGTAATACCGGTGGGAAAATTTTTAAAATTTGAGTAGCCTAAAATGCTGTGTTGGACTACTTTTTATTACATTAAATTCAGCCAGCTGTGTCGCCCCCCGGCCGCGGCGCTCGTCTGCGCCCGCATCCTTTGCGTATGCCTTAAACCGGCTCTGGCAAAAGTGGACAAAGAACGATATAAACTATAGAGACGTTAGAGTTGGAATTTGAGTCTTTTTATTTGCATATGGGAAAGATCAGAGAAAAAATTCCTGACATCTTTTTAATCCTTTAGTTTTTTACTTCAATATTTAGTAATTTCTGGTGCTTTCCTACTTTTATTTTACCAATGTCTTCTAATAACTAATTTATCAACTCAAAGTTCAATATTATGAGCCATTTTGTAGGAAAATGTAAGTATCAAAATTTGAAAAACTTTGTAAGGACTCACTTTTAATTAATAATTAAGTATAGATGCAATTTCAGTTGTTTCATGCAGCTTCGTCCATATAACCTAGTTTGTTCAGTTGATTTCATTTTTCGACCCAGTTATTTCTCGACAAAAACAGCAAAAATGGCAATACATTCACACTTCAACGAGCTTCAGAACAGGTCCGTGTCTACCAATTAGGTCAGCGAATGAAAAATTCTAGACAACTTTTTTTTTAACTTACAGTAGGATACATAAAAAGAGTCCTACAAAACGAGAAGTACAGGTAAACTCACTTTCTTATTTATTGATGTTTTCTACAGTTTTTTATGGTCAGTAACAATACCCAATAATTCTGAAATTGTTTCTTTCTTTTTAAATTAAAAAAAAAAGAGTTTTTGGCAAATCTTTAAACTTAGAACAAGATCAGGTGAGTACAAATCCAAATTTACCTCAGCAAATCGTTGTAGACAGTAGTTTCAGAATTATTTCCAATTACTTCAAAAGGAAAAAGTGCATTTACATGGTGAAATGGAGTTTTTGACAAATTGCTAGTAAATGTTTAAATCTGGAATGAGATCAGGTGAGTACAATTCCAAATTTACCTCCGCAAACCGTTATAGACATCAGTTTCGGAATTATTTTCCATTATTTCAAAAGGAAAAAGTGTATTTTCTTGGTGAAATTGAGTTTTTGGTTATATTTATATCCAAATGTCACGGCCGTCAGCTGATTCAGGTCAGTGTCCGGTTGGTTCTTAATCCATGTTGTACTTTTTACAAAAAGGTTCCGAGAAAAAGGTTAGTAAATAATTTTATAATCTTACTTCGAAATTTTTTCTTATCGATGTCTGTCCGAATTCATTTGGAGCTAAGTATTATCCCGCGTACAATGTTTATTGCGTTATTCATTTGTTTTGATGCCGTTCTGCTGTAATACGGTTCAATTAACAAGCCTTATGAAACATCCTTTTTATCGTTTCATTTCTTCACGTCTCTATAATTTATGTAAATAGTACATTTTTCACACTAATTGTTGCGATCATTCAATGTTACATTGCGCTATCCAGGATTGGATTAAGGATTTTCTTAAATGGTCAAGCGGTGTAATGGCTACATATTTGTACAGAAAAATAATTAACATTAATAATAGGACATTAACATTAGGAATAAAGGAACCCTCACACTACCTGCTTTTAGGAGAGAATATTTTAGGAGATGCTTTAATTATTTATAGGGTTAAGTGGAAGAACAATATCACTGTCTGTTCTCATGCAGAATATCTATAAAATTCTGAACAGTAAGTGAAAATTCTGAACGGTAAGTGAATTACTTACCGTTCAGAAAATTTTGACGTTAGTAAATGCTACTTACTGTCATCAAAATAGATATGGTAAACAGTCAAAAATGACCAATCGTGCAAAAAAGCAATAAAGACGTTCGTTAATAATAATTATTATTATTATCTATTTTTAGAAAATGTTTTGTAACAAGGTTTTCAGCAATAAAAAAAGAAATTCTCTCAATTTTTGATGCAAGAAATTATTTTTGTTATTAAGAAACACATAAATTGGTCTAATATAATTTGGGAATATTTTAGTCTCACAATTCGAATTTAAACTATTTTATTCAACCCATTTTTTTATTTTTCGGATTTTGTCTCAATATCGCTATAGAAAATGGCTTATTGCAATATTATAAGTTTTTAAATAATTAATAAAAATTTGATTTTTTTCGACTCGCCCCCTATCAAAACATATAAATTTAAAAATAACAAATTAAAAATTCTACAAAAAAAATTCCAAAATAAACAATTTAAGTTCAACAAACGGATTTCAGTTGTTTATCAACAAAATCTCTACCACTAATTTAAGGAAATAAATTACAATGGTAACTGCAATACCAGGAAATCGTACCATTAAAAAAATTATAAAGAACGAGATAACAACTTTGCGGTTGATAAACTTCCAAGTTCAAGGTTGTTTATTTGGATTATTTATTCAACAAATGAACGATGCCCGACAACGACTATATATTTTATTTTGGCAAAATGTTGTTTTATCTCGGCCACCTTGAATTCCTAAATAACAATGTACGAGCATACCGGGATAGATCAACTAATAATATCCCAACAGGACTCGCGAGTAAAATTCTCGTAATCTCAGTACTGACTATAGAGTAGAGTTTGAAATTTAGAGAAAAAACTATGTAGTCCGGTCTAGAATTATACTGATATATTCTAAAAATGTCTATAAAAAGAAACAAAAGCATATTCTTTGATTTTTTAGCGAAACGGTTAGTTTTATGAGAAAAATAGCTTTAACAAAAATTGTAGATCATTTAATTATCTACAAAAATCGTCCTTACATTTTTTTCTCTAAGATTCACCATTTCTGAGAAAAAGCGATTCTTAAATTTACTAAAGTAAAATATTCACACGCCATAGTATTGAAGAAACAAAAAACACAAAAACTATTGTCTCTAGTCTTCTTGACAAACTCAAAATAATATAATAAATAAAAATATGCCGAAACTGGTCGCTAGCCTCTAGCCTCTAGCCCATTGACTATAAGTTTAAGCTTTGCTTTAAATTATTGAACAGACCTGGTAAACGCCTATCGAGTTCCATTTCCTATTTAGCCGTCATCCAGCCATATTATTTTTTTCACTTATCTCCCAGATAGATCAATGCAAATGTGTCAAAAATATTTAGTTTGCTTTATCACCGTCTATACATACACATTGATATGTATGTATTTTTAGAAATTACTCGAAATTTGTGCATAAAAACGTAAACATTTACGAATTTTTCTTGAAAATATACAAATGTTGTTTTTCCAAAGCTTATTATTAATTCTAAATTTATCAGGAAAGTGAGATAAGTAAACTGAAGCAAATCTCTGACTTGAAAAATTATTTTGGAAACGTTATAGATGACGCGCTTTACGTATTTTGATCGAAAAATTCGTCTGATCGAGATAAGTTTGAACGTTGAACTTGAATTACTTAAATTATTTATAATAGATATGACTCAGAAAATTTTATGAACTTACAATAAATATTTGTTTAAATACATACTTTTAGCAAATGAAATCTATTTTGCATGATAATGTTTGACATATTTCGGCGATTCTACTTGTCACCCCCAGAACTTGAAAATAGTTTTTCCGACAAATCTCGGCCGAGTTTGATCCCACAAAATAATATTCTTACCAAAATTGAAGAGCTTGACAAAACACGTAACCTACTTCCAAACAGAACCCGATAACTCAAGTAGTTCGCGAAATATCGCGATTTGAAATTGTAAAAATTAATTAATTATTTCTTGAGAGGGAGTGGAGATGGGGCCTCAATTTTTTGTGAATAAAAGAGTAATAACGAGTACTTTTATGTGCCGGAGGGTGGGGGTGGTGGGACAAGTAAAGGGGGAGATATGGGGGGAAAACAAAAATTTTAATTAATATATTTTTTAAGGTTTTTCAGGGGAATCCCACATTCTGTCCGCAAAAGGATTTTTTCCATCTCGATAATAATAAAAAAACTCTCCATTGCTTGAAATTGAATTAATCTTGGCTGTCGGTATCTGAACCACTGCCTATTCTTAATTTTAAATTTGATAAATATGCACGCACGAGGCCACGCCGTTTTACAACTCTAGCTTGCCCGCCTTTTTCAAATTTATTCGGTTAAAAAAAGACAAAAGCAAAAATATTCAGGACACCATGTGTTAATTTTCACTTAAAAAATTGAATTTGTAAGCATAAAAAATGGATGTTTACTATAATCTCGAGGCCGTCGAATATTTCATTACACGCGGCAGTGACAAAGTCTGCATAAAAATGTCATTTTCGGTTGTTTCTTATTCAAAGATTGTACCAGGAAATGCGAATTTTTAAAGTTTTGATAGATCGCATTGCGCAAAATTTTATTCTTGGCGATTTGTTAATGTCTTGGGGATACATAATTACTATTTTTTTTTTATTTTAAAAAGTTCATTTCAGTGCCATTGTCCCCTATTTCGATTAGGAATTTTTTAAGTTTATTTAATGAAAAACCCTCCTGACTATCTCCGACTGATAGTTTATTTGAAAGAGGCTTTATTATCTATTCAACCAAAAAAAATTTAATATTTCTTTAAAATGTCTGCCATAAGTATCCTTTAGCAATGACAATATCATAAAAGAAAACTTGTTCATTAAGCTAAAAGCGTTTTTTCTGAAACTACATGTGAAATTTTAGATTCCTTGGTAGAACTGTCCAAAAATATACGTGGGTCAAACAAAAATGTATGTTAAAACAAGTTTTAAAGATCACAAATGTGATTATAACAACAGATCTCTGAAAAAATGTTGAGATAAAATGAAATTATTGGAACTAACGTATAACTTTCCAAGAAGTTCGCAAATGGATCAGCAATGTAAACGTTGATCTATGAAAGCGTTTACTGTCAAAGGCTCAGAAAGAATCTTAAGTAAAATGGTATAAATATGTGATAGAGAAATTTAAAAAAGTACGAAAAAAATGTTTTTAACTTCCCCATAATTCGGAAACGGAAACTACAGTGTGGTGCTTCTAAAACGAGCTTATTTTTATTTTACTGTCAGTGTCAAAAAATATCTAAGTAGAAATGTCATTTTCACCTCCTACTATACCTACCTATCGCTGAAATGGATGATTGATTAACGCATTCTTGCATAAATAATATCGTTTATTCACAAATAGTTAGTAATATGTCATTTTCATAGCATGATAAAGGTTCGAAAGTAGAACTTTTTTGTTGGTTAAATGATTTTCTTCTCTAGTAAGCAAAAGTAGTGGTACAAAGTAGCTACTTTCGGCCAAAAGGGGAAAGTATAGCAACTTATCAGACATTTTAGTAGTTTTATCTTGTCTTATTAATGGACATTGAATTTAGACTAAATTGATGACATATAAAAATTGTACCAAACGTCAAATGCATGGCATCGACTACTATATTAAAATATTTTGTGCATTATTAAATTTTAGTTAATTTTAGATTATATAATTCTGAATCTGGATAAATTAATATACCATTAGATGCTCGAGGAGTGGAAAGTACGTACTTCCTCTTCTTCTTTTTCTTCTTGGAAAGAAACACTTTTTCTTACCGTTATCATGGCTGAAATCTCTTCTATTTTTCTATATTGTGGCTACACTCGGCCGGGAAAATCCCAGAAACATTTTAAAAACACCTAATCGAAAATAAATCTCGAAATTCAGGTCAATTTCAACGTTTCTAATGTATCTCTGACTGTGTGTAGAAAATAATTCTGGCAAAACGACGACTGGAGCGTTTTGATATACGACGGAATGCGGGAAACAACCATAAAGAGGCGGATGCATGTTGGAGAGATTTATGTTATCGTTCCGGAGGTCGGGATGTTAGGCACTACCCACGAACATTCGTAACAAAAAAAAAAAACAATGCCGAAATAATTAGTTTGGAGGTCTAGGTATACGGTGTTCCGAATTATCATAAACGTGTTTGTTATTGTGGTAATTATAATCTAGCTCTACATAAAACGGTGCCTTATTATTAGCATATTAGAGTCAATATTTTAATTTTTAATAATTTTTCTTTTATTATTAAATATGCGAAAAACAAACGCATTTCGTCCCCTCAATAATAAGAAATTATCCAAAAAGGGCGAAAATTAGATCTCTTTGAGTGACATAAAATATACATTAGTTGGTATTTATTTAAATTTTAAAAATCTAGTCGATTCGTTCCAACAAAAATTTAAAAACAATGTAACAATGTAGTAGATTAAATTTTTATTAAATAATTATGGAACTTCCTTAAGATTGTCAATTTAATTATTACAGATGGATCAATTTTTTAAATCTTTTAACACAATTATTTTTCGTAAATATTAAAGAAGGTTTGAGACGAAGTAAAAAAGAATAGAAGTGAAATAAGGCATTGATGCAAGTGAGACTCGATTAATGTTAAAGATAGAAGAACAAAACGAAAAAGTACGAATATTAGAACAGGAAAATTCTACATTGAAACAAAAAGTAAAAAATTTGGAAAATAATCATAGAAAAAACAACTTAGTGTTATTTCGACTTGATAAACCACAGGAAGAATTAAATTTGGAATTAATTATTAACGAGATAAAAAAACTTCTTAAAGTGGAACTAAGCGAAGAAGATATAAGCAATTTCTATACTCTGGGAAAATCACAGACAGCTCCCCTAAAATTGAGTTTGTAACATATTTTAAGAAAAAAGAAATATTTCAAAAACGAAAAAACCTCAAAGGATTTACGAAGACCTATCCGAGGAAGATAGGGAAACGTATAAGCAACTGTAACAACATTTAGTACAGTACAGAAAAACAGGGAAATATAAGAAGTGTTATATTCGTAATAGACAATAACAAATATTCTGTAGAAGATTTAAAATCTTCTAAAGAGGAACAGAAAGCAACTAGTAGTGCACCAAATACACCAAATCCCACAGCGTTATTGGAAGAAGCTAGAGAAGAAAACACCCAGAATTCTACTCCTAAGAACTTGAAACTAAGAACAAGACTCCATTCAAACAAGCAAAAGCTCTAATTCTTCTTGTATATCAACATTTGTATTTCTTATTTCATTTTTCTTCCCTTTATCTACTATATAAATTATCCTTCATTAGTTAAGTCTCTTTTAGGTGTAGATAATCAACATGAAATTAACACGAAAGAATTCAATAATAATAATAATATCCAGGAAAAATTTAGATACACGAAATTTCCACACAACAAGTATCACGCCCGGTTCTTATCCGGGTCGCGTTGGAATACGGGAATCCGGGAAACTAGGCCATCGAGACCAACATCAAGGTCGAAGATGGATTCAGAGGCTATTTCAGGTCACGAAAGGAAATGCGTATAGGAGAGAATCTACGTTACCGGAATTGCTTACGGTTTTGACAGTCAGAGAGCACAGTTAAGAGATTTTAATATTCAGTCTTCTATATATTTTGTATTTATTACTGTCATTTGAGACAAGTAAATAAGGTTCTAACACAAACGTGAGTAATGAGTTATTACTCACTTGCGATTAATAATTTATTGAATAGTTTTTTGAATACTAATAAGAAACTCAATAATTTGGATTCCCAATGAATTTAATCCACGGTTCACACGTTAAGAATGGGTGTGTTTTTTGTTTTGATGTACACAAATAATCAAATTACAGCTCTATTACACAATATATCAGTCTAATAAATAATCCGATAAAGACCGTCTCTAGGGCTATACTAAAAAACTAGTATCGGAGCCCGGCGTTACATTATTAGTTCATGGGACTACTAATTTCTGTTTTTTTTTATATTGTTATGATGTTAAAATGGGGCAAAATTTGTAAGTATTTTAAAATAAATTATAAAAGAAAAATTATGAATAAGACTTAATAAAAAAAAATAGATAGTAGTGTTGACAGATTAGAGAGTTTGAAGTTTATGTGGATGTTAATTTTTTTTTGGATATTTCAAATGTGAAAATAGTTAAATAAAGTTTATTAAAAGTATTTTGACAACATTTACATGTGCATAACAATTGGCGCCCAACGTGGGGCTTAAAAAAAACAGGGCCTAAAATAATTTATAAATTAAAATGGATTTAAGAAACATGATGAGATGTTTTATGGAGAAGATGGAAAATATGGGTCAGAATATAAAACAAGACATTGGGAAAATAGAAAATAAAATGGAAAGTATGGGACAGAACATAATGGAAAATATAAAACAAGAAATAGAAATAAATATTAAGAAGAACAGAGAAGAATTTATGGAAAGAGTAAATAAATTTGAAGAAAATTGCATGAAAGAAAATAGACAGATACAAGAAGAAGTAGTAAGCATCAGAAAATAAGTGGATACAATCGGATTGATAGTTCACCAGGAATATGATGAAGTTGTCCAAAGAATAGAAGAGGTGAAACAAGATGTGGGAATTATGGCTGTTGCAATACAGGGGGAACTCAAAGAATACGAAAAATAACTTAAAGTTGATGTTGAGAAAATGAGTGAAGACAATCAAGAAAAATTGAGAAAACTGAAACAAGAAATAGATGAGAATGGAAAACAAATAAGAAATATTAAAAGGAATATTGAGAAGGAATTGGAATTGAAGAAAAATCTGAAAGTAAATATAACACATGCAGAAGCAACTATAAAAAAGAAAATAAGAAGTGTAGGAGAAAGTTGGAAGAAATCAGACAAGATGTAAGAAATGATACAGATAAAGAATTGGAAGAAATAAGAAGAGAGAATAAACGGAAAATGATGGCAAGAATAATAGAAGAATTACGGGAGCAGAATAATAAGAAAAGTGGTAAAAATTTAGATAAATCCTTAAAAGTAGAAATTTTAAAGAATAAAAACAGGTCAGGTCAAAACTATCACAAATGGTAGATCAAATTAAAAAAAAAATTAAATAATTTTGAAGACATTTACATTTGCATAACAATATATTTCAAGAATTGATTCCAAATCAAATAAAAATAGAATTAAATAATAGAAAATTGTTTTATTAATCCATTCTATACTATATCTTAAAGGGGATTTGGATTTTTGGATTTAGATCCTCTGATTATATCGATTGCAAGAACTATAATTAGAGATACGAACCCTTGTTTTTAACATTTTATGAACGATTTAAACTTTTTTTGGCTTATAAAGTTATAATTTTTAAGTTATTTATTAATAATTTAAATCATACTTTTAATATAGTTGAAACTGCCTCTGAGAATAGGATCGCTATGGTATTTTAGCATCAACTGCATCGCGAAATGTTTTTGAATTCGATTCGATTCGAAAATGCAAGAAGCAAAACAACGTTAAACGAAACGTGTTTAGAATGTATTCTATTGTTTGAGCCCCCCGGACTCCATCTTGGATTCGTGTTCAGAATTTTTCGATTCGTTATACACGCATAAAAATTCATTCTTTTTAAGAAAATCGATCGGGTATTTATTTGTATTTCAAAATTTATATGCTAGTCGGACATTCGATTTTATAAATCAACAAAATTTAGGTATAGTTAGAACTCACCGCTTTATGAGAAAGAAAAAACAGCAAAGGATCTGATCTGGACATTTTTGAGTACTTTAATGTCGAAAACATCGTACACTATCCATATACATAAAAATAAAATGATATTTTGGCTATTAGGACCACTGTGCAAAGATTCAATAACCAACTTAGCTGGAGATCGTTAGGGGTAATTTGCGTAAAATTTCTATATTGATTAAGTTTCTTTAATATGAATTTACATTTTAATTTCTATAAAGCGGCGTTCAGACTTTACAAGTTACTTGAATTCAAGTAACTTGAAAGGAGTAACCTGAATTCAAGTGAACGTTCATACTATTTCAATATTTGATTCAAGTCATTTTAAGTTGACATTTTTATTTAAATGATTCCTGTTTCAAGTTACAAAAATTGCTTCAAATGATGTGATTCCTGCTGGAATAAAAGTTGTAAATCAGCTAATTGTGGATGGATTCCTAAAAATCAGAGAAAAAATTCTACACTTTATTTTACAAAAAAATACCTCACAATTTGTTTTTTAATTTGATATACTAGGTAGGTGTTAAAAAGGCTCGTTCAGACTTTACAAGTTACTTAAATTCAAGTGCAATAATTGGTGCAACTTGAAATAAATTGAAAGGTGCTTTCAAGTTTCAAGTAGAAGTAGAGACCAAGTTAACTTTTGCTTTCAAGTTGGGGACTTGAATCACAGTTGAATAGTGTGAACTGATATTCAAGTGCACTTGAAGTCACTGGAAGTAGTGAAAGTGGCTCTGCACTGCGGCAAATTAGTCAACCACATTTACGTCTACGGCCCAGCCGTTTTTCGAGTGCCCACGCTGTTGCTAAACTTATCGCATAACCTAATGCACGAAACATTATATCAAAAAATAATAAAATGTAACAGGTCAATAATTTACAGGGTCACGTCAGGTAAGATTAGGGTACGCCAGGCCAGCTTAGCTCAGAAAAATGATGTACAAAGTAATATTTCAAGTAAATATATTGTATTGGCATTTGGCAACACCGTGGGCACTCTAAAAGCAGTTGGGGTTTAGACGCTGACGCTAGTGTGAACCACCCACGGAGGGTTCTAATTGTGAGGTTATTTTGTATGAAAATTTCAACTTGAAATTTTTTCTCTGTTTGTTAGTAATCCATCCACAATTAGCTTATTTACAACTTTTATTCCAGCAGGAATTACATCATTCGAAGCCATTTTTCTAACTTGAAAAAGGAATCAAGTAAAAATGTCAACTTGAAATGACACTTCTAAACATTTATACATATCGTTTGGGCATCTTTACATATATATTATAAAACTTTTTATTGATGAAATGGCATCAAAAAGGGGCCACGAGGTATTGCGCCTTCCGCCCTATTTTTGTGTATTTAACCCCACAGAATTAATTTGGGGACAAATTAAAAAAGAATAAGGCGTTATAACGTGTTTCCCAAATTTGACGGGTTGATAGCAAACAAAAATCAAACATGTTATCAAAGAAGAAAATTCTTAAATAACGATTCCGACCAAATAGATTATCAATGTTGATGACAGTGAATCCAATAGTGAGGGTTGAGATAGGGTAGGTAAGCTTAATTAATTTATAATATTTATGACTTTATTTACCGTGTTTTTAATTTTAGAATTAAAATTTGAAACAAAAATTTTAATTAGCAACGTTTGTGAATCTCACAAGAGATCAGAAAATGAACCTATTGGCGAGGTGGAGTGGTCAACCTCTATTGAAATCTAATATGCGTTACAGAAATTAAAATGTAAATTCATATTAAAGAAAGTTAATCAATATAGAAATTTTACGCAAATTACCCCTAACGATCTACAGTAAGTTGGTTATTGAATCTTTGCACAGTGGTCCGAATAGCCAAAATATCATTTTATTTTTATGTATATGGACAGTGTACGGCGTTTTCGACATTAAAGAACTCAAAAATGACCAGATCAATTAGCATTTCTTCTATTGGCGGTATCCTTTGCTGTTTTTATAGCGTTTTTTCTTTCTCATAAAGCGGTGGGTTCTACTATACATAATGAATATTTAACAGACCGTTTAAGTTTAGAGATTGTATAATAAACTGAAAGGGCTTATATTTTTAGGAAGCTCTCTAGATTTAGGAAACCAATCTTAGCTTTTTCTAGAATAAGGTAATACGCTAATAAGCTAATAATTCTTAATTTTTAGTATAAATAAATATAAATAAAATATAAAAAAAATTACTACATATTTTTATAAATTATAAATATCATTTGTCTGCTTTGTTACACATTTAGTCAGTATAACCAATAATCCCAACGCCTCTATACGATATTATAAAAACTATTGCCGGTACCTGACGTTACATTCATACCACATTAACATCACGCTATTTTAATGGATCCTTTATTATAGCTTTAAGGGGGTTATAGCCTAGATAATTTCACTACAAAAACACGTTTTTACTAATTTCTTCAGTAACTAAAACATCTGCAGAATCTTCTCCTATTTCCTTAGGAATAATTAGAAGTTCATTTATTGACATTACAAATGGATTCATCTTCAACTGACTTTGTCATTGACTGAAAAGCACACTGATTTGCTGAAACCACAAAATCTGGCTATTTTGACAGATGAAAAAATAACCGATAAAAAAATGTACGAAATATTTATTTAGAATTTTATTATCTTTAAGAAACACCTGATAATTCATTTTATGTAATATCCATGCATTAAAAACCACATTATTGATGTTCGCCTGGCAATCTAAGTTTCCTTTGCAGAACTAAAATTTTCTTTTTTCATTTATAGCTTTAACAAATATTCAATATGACCAAAATCCGTGCTCGAGACTTGGCCGCCGTCCAACAAATACGGTCAGACAGGATGTCATTCAAAGGGTTTTCTGTGAATAGTGCAAGTTTGTAGACTGGCGTGGCATAGATGATAAATGCTTCGATGGATTTGTTCCAGTTTAAATTTCTAATTTTATCTTGTAGACCGAAAACTGAGACACATCACGACGCGCACCGTATGCTTCGTGTTTTGATGAAATGTATTGGAATTTGTGGAATCACAAACTAAAATTAATGGCGACCAACCGAAAATGTTTTAGAACAATATTAGAAATAGTAGAACTAATTTCTATTCTCAACCTTTAGTACCTAATCATTTCAGGCTTTCTGTTGTAGATTTTCCTCTTGTTTGCCCAAATGCTTTTACGTCAAATACGTAGCTTGGACGTGTATACATTTCCAGACATAAAAAACGTAGCAGTCTTTCTGACGCCAACACTTGCCGTGAGGAATACTTTGACCGCTCTTGGGTCTAAACCCTTGACTAATTCGCTAAATTCGCGCCAAAAAATACCATATAATGGTAAGTCAATCGACAGTGCATATGTCAGATAGCTTATGTAAATGGCTACACAAAATGTTAAAATATCAACAAGAGCGCAAAATAAGTCGGTTGTTAAATAATATGGTAATAGTCAGTAACAATATTTCTTATAACCTATATAGTCAGTCCACGTAATAAGTCAGAAAGAAAGGAACACACCGTCAAAGGTACTGCTGAGACCGAAGCGTTCGGCTTTCCTTTGAAGGAAGGAGCCATGGAATTTATGACTGTATTTCTCTTTAAGGTCGCTGGCGCTGCGGCGTCACACTCAAATAGGGCGACATAGGCGGTACCTTTAACGGTGTGTTCCTTTCTTTCTGACTTATTACGTGGACTGACTATATAGGTTATAAGAAATATTGTAACTGACAAGCACTCTTTACCATAATATTCAAAAACCGACTTATTTTGCGCTCTTGTAGATATTTTACAGACTATACACACAGTTATAATTTTTTCTTATTATAGTAAAGATAGGAAAAAAATTGAAGTATTTGCCCTAAGGCCGCCTACTGTTTATATACTTTGAAAACGGAAATGATTTCATTTCGTACAATGTAACGAAAACAAACAAAATTCGCCATTAATAATAAACGATATTTTAAGACCTAATGAACTTCAATCGCTATAAGAGATTAAAATTTGCATTTTTTAAAGTCAGAACATGACAAGCGGGACAGCAAAAAAATAAATCTACTTTCAGTAATTGATGAGCACTCTTATTTTCGGGTCATCCTTTAAAGTTTCTGCCAAAATATTTTTTTGCTCCTATTTCCACACACTTTTTTTATGCATCATTGGGACGGGACGTGTTTATTTCCCTCGACGGCAGTTTTTCATTTTGTCATATGATTTCTGGCATTTTAGAGACCATTAGAAGAGTTTTTATGGGCCCGTATTTTATCCTAGGGAGTCGTTAAAGCCTTGCGCAGGATTTAGGCATATAAATAAGCAATTTTAGAACGTGTTATTTGTGTAAAGGGAACAATCAGAATACTTTGGAAAATGGCAAGGTTAGTGTCGGGGATTAGACGGAAATTGTGCTGTTCCAGCCCCTAATCACATTAACAGTTCGTTAATAACTAGCCAAAACAACAGTGGACTGTATAATTAGGTCACCTTGTATTTGCTCCTTGATGCACTTAACAAACTTCATATATTAAGTTATATCTCTGAATGGTTCAACAATATTTACTTAGATTCTACTAAAGCAAGCATTTGCTCAGAAAAATAAACTCATATGAAACGAATTAGTGATTCCATTATAGTAGAATGTACTTATGAAAAGTCCTAAGAGGTAAAAAGAATAAAAAATGATCCAAAAGTTCATTATGACATGTGGTCGTAATGAGTGATAACATGCGACTAAAAATTCCGACAAAGCCACGCTTCTTAAACTTAAATTTTTATATTTTGATTGGTTCTGCCTTCGCGCTCTATTCAAAATTACCAGAATCTATTTAGGCTTGGAGTTAATATGATGTGTAAAATTTAATTGATGATCAAATATGACTCCTAAATTCAATTTAGTCGAATTGAATAGGATTATTGGACCTAGAAAATG
This sequence comes from Crepidodera aurea, assembly GCA_949320105.2. Taxonomy (NCBI): domain Eukaryota; kingdom Metazoa; phylum Arthropoda; class Insecta; order Coleoptera; family Chrysomelidae; genus Crepidodera; species Crepidodera aurea. Next base: position 15,554,636 of record OX439477.1, on the reverse strand, counting down.
AGATACAATAGCACTTGTCAACATTCAGTGACATTCCATTATTTTGTGACCAATTGATCAATGCGTTCAAATCGGATTGAAGGTTTTCACAATCTTTGTCAGAGTTGATTGGCATATAAGTTTACAGTAGCAACAGTTAAGAGATATATCATTAATGAAAATATTGAAAAGGAGTGAACCCAGATGTGATCCATGCGGGATACCGGATGTAACATGAATATCACTGGAAATGTAGTTTTGAATTTTCACGAACTGTTTTCTGTCAGATAAAAAGCTATTTAACCAACTTGTTAACGATTTTGTAAAGCCTGTTTCATGTAATTTATTAGTCAACAAACCGTGGTTGACCATGTCAAAGGCCTTACTGAAATCGGTATAAATTGTATCAATTTGAAGACCTTTTTCTGGGGCCCCGACAAATACATTATGATTGTTAGGAATTAAATTAAGAAAAACAAAAGAATCACATATTTTATTTTAATTTGGTCGATTTAATATTCATTTAGTGTACAGGATTTGGCTTTCATTATTATTTGGATTCCAACTGGTAGTCAAATATACTCGCGAAGTACTTAAATTTAACAAAAATGTATACGAACAGTAAAAGGAAGCCTTTTCTAAGGAATATTTCGGACCTATGTAAATCCTTTAAACTTTTCGTTTTATCATAATAAATCAAGATATTTTGCATCATATTGGGAACATAAAATAATACACAAATTTTATGCTTTAGTGGAGAACGTTCAACACGATTTTCCGATGTTATATGAAAATATATTTTTTTCAAAATTTAGTTCTCGCATATTTTCTCTCTCACAATCGTTCTATATCGTGATTAAACACTGGAAAGTCTGTCTCGTTTCCTTCCTGGTATCTGTTATATAAAAAAATATCGAAACATCCAAGAACAGTAACTTTTGTTGTAAGTAAGATTTCCAAGAAAGCTGGTTCTGGTAAACTAAACCAACATTACTAAATTCAAAATGTCACAAAAGTACTCGATCTAATAGAAAAACGTAATCTAGACTTACCTATTTTTCCATTAGGACTATAAGGATCATAACTTCCAGAAGACATCGGTGAGGAGTATCCATTACTGATAACCGTATAAGCTTGCGACGGCGGTCCGGGAGATGGCGTCAACGGCGGCGCGTTGTTGCCGCTCATCGTACCCGGACTCGGCGAACTCAAAAAGTCATCTGTGCGCTGCTGCCTATTTTTCGTAGGCTGCGCAACGACGTTCGCGAATGCGCTGAACGCACCAGCGCCGTTGCTAGGCATCACGAGCCCGTTGGCCTGACCTAGGGCAGACGAGGTGCCCACGAGCCCGTTGTTCGAGGAACTGAGGAGGCTGCCCACGGTGATGGCACCTGTAACGAAAGAAGAAAACTCTCTATAGCCAAATTATATCACTACTGTTATGAACCAACTGATGTTTTCTTTATTAAGTTAATACCGTTTGGACCACAAGTGTAAAGATACTTACCGTTCGTGGGCGAGTAGAGCTGGGGCTCGGATTTGACGAGCAACACGTCATCGTCTCTGTAGATCATCTCGTGTTTGATGTCCATGCTGCCCAGAACGCTGATGGTGGGGAAGATGGCGGTCATAGAAAGGGGTTAGGGGCGCGGCGACCAAGGCTGCCGCGACATACTATCACAATCTGAAACAAAAAGAAAAAAATCGTTAATATAAAATGTACTTAAATGTTGTTTATCAGCCGAGTAAACTATTTCTTAGGAAAATATTAAATTAGAACAATTTTATTTACAGTCATACGTTTATTAACATTCAAATATTGAAAAAACAGTAGATAGATAATGGTTGGTCAATGAAATGGAGAAAAATTCGATTTAGGCAATCATTAAATCGATATTTAATCACCCTGTATGATATAAATCTGACAAATTATGTGGGCGATTATAACTTGTTAAAGAGATTAAAAATTCAGATTAAAGACGCCTCAATGTTCGAAGTAGGTGATCACTAGCCCTTTAGAGAATATTCTCGCGTTTTTAGATCAAAGAGGGGATACCAAAATCGAATTAAATGACTCTAATCCGTTTTAAACGCCCCCTTTTTTCATGTTCTTTCAAGAGGGTTTCAAATCAGATCGAAAAAATATCGTTTTATTAAGGGTCAATGTCCATTTCAAATTTAGGCGAAGGCGAGAAATAACTTTAAAAGTAATAATTTTTAACAAAACTTTTGTTGATATTGTGGAATTATTATACAATGGCATATCCAGTTAGTCAAATCGTTCGAAATATTTTACCAGTTTTACAGGGTGATGCAGATATAAATTGATACGTCCAACATGATGGAGCTTCGGGACATTCCAGGATAATAGCGAGAAATTTCTAAAATGAAAACTTAGACAGCGGTGGACCTGTAAAGTCACCAGACTTTAACCCACTCGATTACTATGTTTGGCGATACCTGAAGTCAAAAGTGTATTCTGCGAGAAGAAATAATTAAGTAATATGTCGTATTTTGACACTGAAACCGGCCCTGTAAGGCCCTGTCGTAATATCAGTGGTTTCCGAAAGCAGCCGTTTGCAAGGACAGCCGATTTCGGTTTGATTAATATGCTGCCTCTCTAAACACTGTCTGACTTTAACTAGTCACTAAAAAATTTGTATTCAAAGTATTTGTAACTATTAAATATATATAAACGAAGTCGTATGATTTTTTGCGATATGAAAAAAAAAATCATTCGTTAGAAGCGACAGTTCTAAGTGTCTTGGTTCGACGAAGACCTTTAAAATGACCTGAGTGCAGAGCTGCGCCGAAGAGGCGAGAGAGAGAGAGGCGGTTTTTTTTGGCGTCATCAACGGCGAATTGCGATGTTGGAGGCGGCATTGGCTTGGCAGGCGGTGGCGACGGGATCAATAGAGCCAGACACAACATAACATTATGTACGCATTGGATTCCTGCAATGGAATGAAGGGAATTGGAGTGCTATTTTTGGTTTCGGTGACGATTGCGACTGATGGGGGGTTGAACGAATTCAATTAAAGCGAACAAGACGTACTTAATAAAAATAATAACGGGGCAAAAATAAACGAATTAATTTTTTTAGGAACTATTCAGATTTATGCGAGGTGTTATTGACATCTAGTTAGCCTTGTAACTTTTCCTTCAACAAGACAGAAGGCGGTCGCCGCGACAATGATCAGGATTGTTACATGTACATGACACATTTTGAATGATTGGCCAATTTGGCTTAAAAAAAACTAATTTGGGGATTGTAATCTACTCGGAAATGAAGGGAATTTGAAGGTTATATATTACACGAAGAAATTATGTGTTTAAATCTAATGAAAAACTAAATCGAGTTCAAATATCGCTTGTCAATTACAGAAATAAATTATGCCTGTGTTGACTTATGGATACGAATTTTGAGAACAAGAATGGAGTGAAATTAAACAGACAGAAACAGTATCTCATCAAAGCAGGGAGTCAAAGGAGAGATAAAATGAGAATACGATACAAGTGAAGAAGGTATGGGAATCTCAAGCTCAGGGCAAAAGAAAAAGGGGAAGATAGGGCATAGAGTAGTGAGGAAAATTTTAAATAAGAAAGGAAAAACATGGAGAGCATCAACAAGTTAGCGCAAGACAGGTCAAAGTTAGGTTTTTTAAATGTAAGACCCTGTATTTTATGACGTTTTTAGATTATACGTTAAAAACTAAGTCAACTTTTGAGAAAATTGTGATTTTAAGAAAAATGTTCAATTTAAACAAGAACTAAAAACACGGAAAACTTTTACTTTCAGTAACACAAATTTATATCGATTTATTCTGACTTTTAATGCTTTCATTTGCACTGAGCGAATTTTTCAAACATCAAAAACTCACTTAACTTAAATAAAAGTTTTTCTTTCATGTTTATTGGTATTTCAACATGTTGAAAGAAATCGGCTACAAACGGAATAAATATCAGTATCTGCAACTGGAGTAACTGTTTTGAATTTCTTTGGGGAAATAATCACAGAGCTGTTGTTTTAAATTGAGCAAAGTAACTTAAGGGAAATTTGTAGCACTGTAATTGGATAATTTCCTGAAAGCACTGCAATGAATAGAGTTGCTTTTAAACCCCTTAATTTTATTTTTGTCGCTATTTTGGTTTGGGTAAACAATGTTTTTGACAAAAAAAGGCGTCGCTCTTTAGATAAGTTTGGGAAACTACTGTAGTAGGCAATGCTTTTTATTTTAGTTGATAAATAGGTAAGAGATCAAAACTTAATTAAAAATGATGAACATTTTCTTCTATGCATAACCGCAATCATTTTTCAAAAGATCTCCTAATGTCTAGTGTTATAGTCTAGTGTCTAGTGCAAACGTATCCTTTATTGCAAACAAAATTTTGAATGTAACCCCAAAGAAAGAAATTCCCAATAAATGGATTGGAAGGGGAGGTCCACATGAATTACCATCTATATCTCCTGATTTAACTAGCATGGATTTCTTTCTTATACAGGGTGCAAACTTGCAAATAATTTAAACAAATAGTTATTATCAATTTACATATGTCACCAACAAATTAAGCTGATATCTTGTACCGTTTAGGCACAAGAAAATGAGGGAATTATCGTGTATATTTCTAAAAATCATATTAAAAAAGCCACATTTGGACTAAGTTGAAAAACAAACCGTTATGTACCTTTTTAAATCGAAGTTTTTATTTGAATCTTTTTCAATTATTTTATCAGTAATTTTTAAATTTATAAAAAAACGCCAGATTAAATTCCTGTTACCTGAAGATGGTTATAACCGCAAAGGAAACGTCGAATTTATATAAAATAAAACTGAGCAAATATACGAACTATAACATCAAAAAGTACAAATGAGGGTATACATTTTATAAATACAGCTCTGTCTCAGCTTCTTTCAAAAAACCCGAAACGGATCTATCCCGTAACGATGGTTAAGGCAAGAGGGTTTTCGGAAACTGCAGAATTGCCAGCGAAAGGAGCGGCAAGAAGGCGGAGGGAGAACGGGGGCGGTTTTTATGCGTCGTAGGATTTCACTTTCCCAGTTCCACGACCTTCGTCCTTGTCCCGGTACTGGTCGTGTTATTCTGTACTGCGAATTCTGGTGCTCATATCGAGTGCACCGCCCTCGGTTTCGTCTAGACTTCGGTGTCCCACCGCCCCACAGGGATCGGGAGCGGCATCACGGGCCGGTCGATTCCTTGATACGAACTGTTGGGTTACTGGTTGATTTTATTTTACGGTGGGTAGAAGAATAATTCTGGTCATATCTAACTGGTATTTGAAATATTCTGTACAAAATGGGTTTAATTTGAATCAGCAGAAAGTTTAGAAATTCGTTTGGGATATATATGTCCAAAGGGTTAAGAAATGTATACTTGTGTATACATTGATTACACCAATCGTCACTTAACCCTTTAACGTACACATTTTTTGAAAAAACCGTGAAAAAAATCAATTTTTAAATAAGAAAACACATTTTAGAACATTGTTTTGGCAAAAATTAGAAAAATACAAAATTAATCAAAATTTTAATTTTGGATTTTGATTTTGAAAAAACCGTATTTTTATCAGTAAAAATATTTATTTATATCTACTTTTTCTGTTAAAGTGGATGAGATTTGAAGAAGACTTTTAACTAAAATATTCAAAAAACCTTTTATGACTTTTAAACTTGATTTATTTATATCACTCAAAAACATCAAAACTACATTCATTGTCATAACTCAAATCAGTGGCGTAGCCAGGAATTTTTTTCGGAGGGGGCCCACTATTTATCCACAGGGTGGTCCTTAACTAATTGTACATAGAAGTATGGTAGATTCCTCACTTTAAAATATTACGATTTGAACCAACTTGCTCTAATAAAATGGTGCTAGAAGGGGGGGGGGGGGGGGGCTTGGCTACGCAACTGACTCAAATACATGTAGTACAAAATTAATCCTATGAAACTTAAGATTTTCAACAGATATAATAATAATAGTAGTGCTTATTTTAAAAAAAAATACTCAAAATTTTCTTTCGTGTGATATATTTCGAAGCAAGGTGCAGCACATATACCAACATTGCAAGTATTTTATAAAAAAACGTACAACTAAAAAATGTATATCTACTTAAAACTAGTGCTTAAGGAATACATACATTTTACATAATGTGATTTTCTTGTATTTTCTCTAATAGTTTTACTGAACTGATTTTCCTATCTTGTTCATAGGATTATGGGAATTTTAAAGGCTTCAGTGTCTATATGTGCGTTAATGTTTCAAATGTAAGGTAAGCAAGAAGAATTGGTTAGGATTTATAATTATTTTTTAACAATATCTAGATTAACAGGTCATAATCAAGGACGAAGAAATGGAGACATTAAAAAAGCACCTAGAAAGTTCAAAAGTAAAAAAATAATTATTGCGGTTGAAAATTTAATTTAAAATAATCAAAAAATTAATATTTTAAATTAACTCAATGCGAAAAAAGTGATGTAAATGACTTTTTTTGATTTTGTTGCTATTCAAATTGAGTAAATAAATAAAGCATGAACTTCTGATTGTTTTTTACGTAAAGAAATAGAGAAAGAGGTAGTTTAATATGTTTCTGACTCGAATATCTAAGGAGCAACAACAAGCGCAATGGAATCTTGCTCAAGTAATTTTTTGGAGACAGAGAGACGCCTCAATTTTTGTTAATGTGGAAAATTTAAATTTAAATTGGACGGAATACTGTAAAAGAAGATCTGAATAATCAGACAGATGAGATGATTAGGGTTCACGAAGAAAACAAGATTTTTTGGTTAGTGCTAGAGAAATTTTTTTTACAATATACATCATTACATTTTAAAAAGTTTTCTACCAAAAAGAGGTTGCAGAGGTCCAATTCGAAGTATACATATGAGACTAGCGTACGAAACTCGGATGTATTGTGAAAGACTATCTGGCGTATCCCTTTCACTTACAAAAAGTACATACGATGGACAGTAAATTATTTTCCCGCGCGACTTGAGTTTGTTCTGTTTTTTTTTAAATAGTAAGCAGATAATACATTTTTTAAAACAGTTCTCTTCACTGGTTCCACAAGAGAATTTATGGAATAAGGATAATCCGCATGTCATGTACAAACGAGAAACCTTTGACTGGCCAGAAGTATTTGAATATTTACAAACCGAGTTACCAACCCTGTTAGATGATATATCACTACAAACTAATTTGCACGATATTTAGTTTTTAGTTGTTCGCAACTATTTATACATAATTTTTATTAATAGATATCTATTAGTTTCAGTAAAATTGTTTAATTTCCACACCTTTATGTAAATCTTGCACATTGCACCAGTTACCGGCAATTGTCTCTACGAAAATGTCCTTATAAAAATGCCGACTGCGCCAATTGACATGCAGTGCATAAATAAAATAGCAAATATCACCCAAGTGTATTTTGCTATGTGCGTCAACAACCTCTATGTACAAAATACCCTAAAAGAACCTGTATTTAAACTCTGTTACAGCTACGACAACAATAATACCTTCCACCTCCAATTGATAACTCTATTTCGTGAAAGCGTTCGTCTATGTCACTGAAAAAACTGAAAACTAGTGCGCCCTGTTATATCGATCCGTCGTACGGCTTTTCACTGGCGGTATTTACCCCTCCCACCCTCCGGCCACCATCGAGCTTTCGCTGTCTTGAGGAGGGTAAGTTAAGGGGTTTCTGGGGACGTATCGGGGGCGGTAGGGAGTCGAATCAGCTTTGTGCGACCTATGAACCCTTGAAGGCTACGACCTACTTATCGTTTAGATCGTCAAGTCACTTAGAAACGACTTTTTTGTCGAGCGCGGCGAAAATTCGAAATTTCGCGTTTTATCGAATTATTCGCATGAGGAAAGTCTTGTGGTTTACTTTGCAGTTTTTTTCGGTAGGTAATCGATATGGATTCAAAATGCGTAGCAGACACATAACACGCAAGATTTTAGTATCCCCAATTTATCAGCTTTAAAAGGCGGCTCCTTTGATACGACCAAAAAAACACCCTTTAAGCGTAAGCAGTGTACTTCAACCACCATTTGGTCGGGTAGCAGACATATTATTCGATTACAACTTAGCTATTGCACATATTTTTATTATTTTAGTTTATACTCTTTCCACTCTCTGGCTCCCGAGCTATAACTTAAAAGGACAACAGTAGAGAGACAACTGCACTATTGCGTTTAGCGGAACTATACTATTCACTCACTTTGGGCCTATTTTTGATTAAAAAGTAATATTAAAAGGCTCTGTAAATATAATAAATCCGTCTTATACATAAAATATAGTAAATAGACCCACTGTGGTACATTTTGTATCAGCCGAATGAATATTAAATCTAAACAACTGAATATTTGGATTAATGAGTGCTAGGAGGCGTTATTTAATATGACAGACAGCATACTTTGACAGTATTTTTTGCTTTAACTGTTTGATGGATTTGATTCAAATAAATATTCCTCATTCAAAACTTAATATTGAAAGTATAAAATAATACTTGTCGATGACAGTTTGACGACAGCATTGGCCCATCTCCGGTATACAAATAGCCAGGCTACCAGTACTGGTAACTCTAACACCAATTCTGGGTCATTTGAAATGAATGAAAATTTTAAACTTAGGACATCTCATGTGGTATGTAATTTAAAATTGTTCAAAATTAAATTTCTCGATTTGGAACAAATCAGTACTGTTTTAAGTAATTTTTTTATAAAAATCAATGGTCCGCTACAAATATATTCTATCAAATAAATAAATTAAAATACAGAAGCCCTTGGCATATTGAAGGCAGTAGCGTGCTTATTAATTTTTGAAAGGGTTATTTTTGTGAGATAATTTCTTCTCCATACTATTATTTCTGGACGTTCAATATCGACTTTTCCATACTTAAATTTCATTTCATGTAATATTTTTCTCAAACCTTCTTTACTCATTTGTGGGATGAGTTCATGATCCCTTACAACCTCCATAACTTTTTGAAAAGTGGTCAGTTCATTTCTGAAAAAAAAACTGAATACTTCTGCGTATGGCGGTTTTGGCATTTTCACGGTTATTTTTGTTCGTCCGCTGTTGATTTTTGGCTCTTGTACTTCCCCATGAATTCTGCTTTCACTTAGTATTTTGTAAATAGATGATTTGGGTACACTCGTATAGTCACAGCACATGTCAACTAACTTATCTTTTGGACGAGGACGATCCCTTTCAAGACAGTGAAATACTCGAAGTACAATTTGTTTTTCATGTACTGACCAAGACTTTCATCGTTTTACCTTTTTGAACGTGGAGGGTCCTGCGATGTCTCCCATTTTATGAGTACAATAAATTAATTGCCTCTTGACCAGACACTTTCTATTTGTCACTTATTATCTGTCTAAGCTAATCCCCTGAATGCATTTATTAGCCATAATCGTTATTCTAAATCAACCCTATGATACGTTCCTGGTAGAAGCAGGTAGGAAACGGATTCCTACTTACTCGCTCGTTAAAATGTACTTATCAGTGAAACGGACAAAGAAAGAAATATAGAGCTGTACAGCGTTGCCATGAGTTGTATAAAAGAATAAGCAATAACTAAAATAAGTTATTTGAAATGGGGAGGAAATGATTTATAAGTATTACTCATTAATATTTTGCTTGTTTTATGAGCTTGTAAATTCTAAATTATTCTCGAACATTATTTGTCATAGTGTACAACCGGCGATGAAACTATTAACCTTCGAGATCATCCTCCCACACTATCAGCATCGTTACCCCATTGCAGTCTGTGACCTGAATACAACCCAACTGACAATGCATAGCGCCGTCGCCACGGCGCCTTTTCCACCCTCTCTCCCTCATCTTAACGCCATCTGCGCTTCTTTTCTCTGCTTTCCTTTTCCGTTGCCTGCGTACACTCTACTATTATATACACACAAAGGAGTAGAATATCTTTTTGAAGAAGTCGCTATAAAATAAAACTGAAATACTGAAAGGACTTGGCGTTCTTTGTTTTTTTTATAGAAAAGAAAAATAACGCTATTAAACGACCTCATTCAGCAGAAATAGACATTCAGATTCAGAGATAAATGGAGGCACGTACGCGCCAAAGCAGCTCCAAGACGAACGACTCGATAATTAACGAATTTTTAAATATTTTCCCTGAAAAGAATACAAATAAAATTTAACGGGGTTCCCACCAAGTTAGTAACATTCAATTCCCTGACTTTTCCCGGTTTTCCAGGTCCATTTCGAAAAAATTCCCTGACCAACATATAACAGTGTCTATCACTTTTTTTTATGCATTTTTTTTAACTATCAAATATTTAAATCGCTGTTCTAAAGGGGATCGAACAAACCGATTTCATTTTTCCCTGTTCTCCCTGACTGTACAAACGCGTTTCCCTGACTTTTAGGGTTTTTTAAGCGTTTTCCCTGACTTCAGGTCCCATTTTAAAATTCCCTGAGTTTTCCCGGTTTTCCAGGTTGATGGGCACCCTGTTTAATCTTAGTGTGGAAATTATGGCGAACTCGACTAACGCCTGATTTACAAGGGTTGTAAAAATATCTTCTTACAAAATATAATTCAGATTTTGAGCTAAGAATTTTTTTCTCTCCCCGTGGAGCGGTTTTGAATCTACTCGTCGAGCTCTGTGATTGTGTGACGGTTTATTAATATACATACAGTTCAGTACAATTTTTTAAACGAAAGTACTTTTATTTTCTAATATTATTATTATAGTAAAAAGTTTTGACTTGTGTAAATACATTTTGTGTATAAGCGCCTATAAAGGTTAATTGAAAATGGCCGCGATATTTGGGAAATTAAAGTTAAAATTCTAAAAAAATCCAAGAAAATTTCCAAATAAATTCAAGGATAACGCCTCCGCCAATTAAATTTTCTCTCTAAAACTGCAAAATCGTATTTTCACAAACACCATTTACGTTTCGTTCAAATCTCTCAAATCTCAAGGACTCATTCGGAAACAGGAGTAGGAAGGAAGGACGTATCTAAAACTGACAAACAACGTGTGGAGTACGGCTCCAGCATATGTACGCAGTATCCGCATCAAAACATGCATTAAACGCGTCCTCGAAAAGAGTCAACAGGATCGACTCTACTGCAAATATTGCTAATGGAATTTATACGTCGATCAAGGAATTTCAGAAAGTTTAATTAGTTAGCAGGATTTGTTTTTGATAGTATAACAAGTAAAAAACAGGGTCTCGTATAGCATTGAATAAGGCAATTCAATTCAATTTATTGTTGACTATATACTTTACAAAAAATATTGGATACTTTATATCATAAACATTGTTGAACAACCTCCTGAGGTCCATTTATTTTTAAAGTTGAACGATTTAGATTTAATTCCGCTAATGTGGGATAGAATGCAATATATTTTATTTTGGATATATTTAAGCAAAGATTATTAACATCATTTTTTTAATACATGCTGTGCCCTATCGTAAAGCTCTTCCCAAGTATTTCCTGTACAGGGTGGCCAAATAAGAATGCGAGGTACTGTATCTTGGAAACCATCCATCGTAGAGGCTTGCGGAAAGAAAAGTTATTACTAAAACGACCAAGAGAAAAACCTGGAAAATATTTTAAAGTTTCTGAAATGGCCGCTAGGGGGCGTAACTGCGATCTTGAAGCTAAGAAAGTGATGTTTCTGCGAATTCCGCTATATTAACTTACCAAAAAATTACCTGATCTTTAAAGTAGAGGATAATCTGAACCTTTTTTGTTTAACAATTTTTGCTATATATCTAGAAATAAAGTGGTGGGGGGTATTCAAAGGTTTCAGTAAAAAACACCCTGTATATTCGAAATGGCTGAGCCGATATTAACTTGGGCTGGTTGAAAAGAGCTATTCTTGAGCTACAAACGCTATAATATTTGAAGTTTTGTTAGTTTCAGATGTCGCCGCTAGAGGGCTTTTTTCGACATCTCGTCAGAAATGGTTAATTTTCTCAAAAAAATTAAACGCATTGGTATGATTTCTTTTTCATGAAAAAGTAGCTAAATGATGCCTAAACAAGCTCCCGAAAACCGCATCTCGATATCTTGTTCCTAACCTAAAATTTAGCCCAAAGAAAATTTTATACGGAAATCCCTTAAATTTTTATTTTTTAAACTAATTAATTCCTTTTATTATGTAAGTTGTGGCCCTAAAAAGGACCGATTTAAAAAAGAAAAGTTTTTAGTGCCCCCGTAAATGCTCTAAATGCTGATCATCACGCTCTATGCATTGCTGAAGCCTCTCATGGGTAGACAAACCTGCACCTTCAATTTCGGCTCTCGGTAGGTTACATAATGCATTAACGAATCCGGTTTTTCATATGTATCTGGTCGTAGGTTGAGTCTGAAAATCAAAACAAGTTAAGTCTGGTGATCGCGCAGGCCATGGAAACACATTTCCTCTTCCAATCTACCACTGTTGGAATACTGCATTAATATGCTCTCGCACAATAATAGCATAATGTGCTGGGCAACCATTCAACTGCAAAAACAAGTTTTGACGTGTTTACAGTGAAACATCTTCCAACAACAACGGTAATCTATTGGCCAAAAAGTCAAGAAAGATATTGCCACTTAGGGATTGCTAAAAAAAATATTTCTGCCTCCCAGTATGCCACACCACACATTTAAACTCCAACGTCATTGGTGCTGAACTTCACGCAACCAATGCGGATTTTCTGCAGACCAATAATGCATATTGTGCAGATTGTGGCTTCATCGGTCCAAAGAATTAGAAATAAAAATTCTCCATTATTGTGTGAGAGCATATTAATGCAGTATTACAACAGCGTTGGATTGGAAGAGGAAGTCTGTTTCCATGGCCTGCGCGATCACCAGACTTAAGTCTTGATTTTCAGAGTCAACCTACGACCAGAGAGATACGAAAAACCGGATTCGTAATGCATTACGTAACATACCGAGAGCCGAAATTGAAGCTGCAGTTTTGTCTACCCATGAGAGGCTTCAGCATTTCGAGCATTTACGGGGACATTAAAAACCTTTCTTTTTTAATTCGGTCCTTTTTAGGGCCACAACTTACATAATAAAAGGAATTAATTAGTTTAAAAAATTAAAAATTTAAGGGATTTCCGAACAAAATTTTCTTTGGCCTAAATTTTAGGTTAGGAACAAGATACCGAGATGCCGTTTTCGCGAGCTTGTTTAGGCATCATTTAGCTACTTTTTCGTGAAAAAGAAATCATACCAATGCATTTAATTTTTTTGAGAACATTAACCATTTCTGTCGAAATGTCGAAAAAAGCCCTCTGGCGGCGACATCTGAAACTAACAAAACTTCAAATATTATAGCATTTTTAGCCCAAGAATAGCTCTTTTCAACTAGCCCAAGTTTGTTAAAATCGGCTCAGCCGTTTCGAATATACAGGGTGTTTTTTACTGAAACCTTTGAATACCCCCCACCACTTTATTTTTAGAGATGCAGCAAAAGTTGTCAAACAAAAAAGGTTCAGATTATCCTCTACTTTAAAGATCAGGTATTTTTTGTTAGGTTAATATAGCGGAATTCCCAGAAACATCACTTTCTTAGATTCAAGATTGCAGTTACGCCCCCTAGCGGCCATTTTAGAAACTTGAAAATATTTTCCAGGTTTTTCTCTTGGCCGTTTTAGTCATAACTTTTTTTCCGCAAGCCTCTACGATGGATAGTTTCCCAGATACAGTACCTCGCATTCTTATTTGGCCACCCTGTACAATTTAAAACTTCATCCATCAGCATAAGAAAGGATATCACACTCATCATAGGAAAGCAAATCGTGAATAAATATTAAGAACAAAGTTGGCCCTAGAATAGTTCCTTGTGGAACTCCAGTTTTAATTGTTGATTTTTCACTTAATTCATTCCCAATACGCACTTGTTGAGATCGGCCTGACAGATAATTTGTGAAAAGCTGTAAAATGTGACCACGAAAACCAATGTTGTCTAATTTTTCAATTAACTTTTTGTGGAACACCGTGTCAAAGGCTTTCTGCAGGTCTAAAAATATCGCAATAGTTTTTTTGTTGTTATTAAAGTTATTTAATATATCTGTGAGGTAAGTATTTGCAGGGGCTGTTCACCACCAATGCTCATTTGAAAACCAAATTGTTTTCTTGATATTATTTCATTTTCATTTAAAAATGACCATACTCTTTTGTTCAAACATTTCTCAAATATTTTTGCAAAGTTGTTTATAAGCGAGATTGGGAATTGGGAATTACACAACTTTCTATAAATTGTTTTGGAATATTTGTTGTTTCAAAAATAAGATTAATTATATGAGCAATGGGTTTAGAAATGTTACATTTTACTGACTTTATGATTTTTGTTGAAATTTTATCCATTCCAGGTGAGTAGTTAATTTTAAGACTAGACATTAAATCTACTTCTAAGTATTCGGTAGGTTTTGAGGGTATTGAGGTGCTTAGGTTATCGTTTGTGTTTTTGTCAGTTATTTTTTTAACAATTTCTATAAAAAAATTATTAAAACAGTTTGCAATTTGTTTTTTGTCAGTAAGATTATCCTTATATTTAATTTTTTGTAGTAACAACTAAGCTTAGAGCTGTAAATCCAATCATAACATATTTTTTATGATTCGTTTTAATAAAAATAAATCAATTATATCGCAAACAACCATTATTTGATTCTTACCCTAAGCATAAAAAACACTTTTTCTAATTAACATCCGTCTTAGAAACGACCTAAATTAAAAAAACACCTTTTGTTACAGCTAAATGCCCTTTACAAAGCGCCTCCATTTTCAAAGAAATAAATATGCTTTTATGTACAAAGGGTAAATTAAAAAAAAAGAAACCACGTCTCTTCCCACTTCCTGCGACTCATTCAAAACCAGGAAATAAACAAAAACATCCCGCTCGAGGTCATCGCAGGGTCTTTGCAGGATGCACTCGATGCATTCCGCCGCCCCCTTCTACACCCCCGGCTAGTGAAATGTGTGAAGGGCACGCTGAAAATGGGTCACCCGGCAACGCAGCGACTCTGGCGTTGCATCGAAACTGGGACAAATCGGAAATAGACGCCCCCCTTTTGCCCCCACCCTGTTTTTGGATCGTGGGGTGAATTTCAGGGACGGCATATTTTAGTTAACCGCTTTATATAATAAAGTAAAATATTCAATGATACATTTTCAATTTAGTATTTTTAAATATTTTATTAAAATAATAGGAAATCGTCAGTTTTATTGATGTTTAAGCCTACTGCACCAAATTCACTGAAAAAACTTGACAACTGACAAAGGGTGGGCCACACAGCACTACAGCGTAGATGTAGCCGTTTAAAAAAAATGATTTTTATTCAAAGATTTTTTAATAGGAAAATATGTCTCAATGTTTTCTACACTAAAGACTGAAATTTCACCGATAATTCATCTCATATTACTTTTAAATATATCATTGTCTTCATATCGCCTCTTAAAAAAATGCAGGAGATTTAAATCGGGGCTACCAGCTGGCCACGCTCATCAATCCAACAATAGGGAAGAAAGTTTCATTTAAATTATGATGGCCGCAAGAGCAATATTTAATGATTAAATACCATACGTGTATGATATTTTGTATTATTTAAAAAAAATGTTTATCATTGTAGCAGGTTCCTGTATAATTTTAATCACTCTGTATACATAATTATGTCATTAATTCATTTAAAATAATAGATAATATCCAGAAAAGAAGAAAATTTAATAGTGGTTTAGAAACGCCGCAAAATTTGGCAATATTTATTTATTATTTTCTCTTCTGAAAAAAAAATTGAAGACAATTTGAGGCAAAAAAAATTTTAATTTTTCAAAATTATTTCTCTCCTGTTTAAAACAATTTTTGAATAAATCTCACACTTCACTGCTGTGGTATCAGACGATTCCATTTAAAAAATCTAGAGAACGGCTCTGCTCGATTCCCGCATCATTTTACTACGTGTGGATGCATAGTGGAGTGGGGGTTTAATTTATTCATGCAGGGCAACCGAGGGGAGTACTTTGAAGGACGAAGCACTTCAAGAAGTAAACAAGGATTTAGAATATTTTGAATGTATTGTTAATGTTATGAATGGAGTTTGGGAATCATTTTACCCGGCGCCTAGTAACAACATTTAGAAATTATATATCAAAATACAAGACGAAGACAATAGTCGATGGGCTATTAAAATCTAGAACCGATATTTTTGCCTTTGCTAATAATATTGTTTGAAAATGGTTTTAAAATATAATTACAGATTAATTTAATTGTTTCATCCTTTATGTTTCCATCCAGTGGCGGCGATTGGACATTAGAAGTAGGGGGGCGAAAATAATTACTACTACTAAACTTTACATTTATTTATCGATACATCCCTCTAAAAGTGGGGGGGGCTGCCCCCTAATCGCCGCCACTGTTTCCATCCCAGCGACTTTTCCATTTTTTAAATCAAATAATAATAATTTTTGTCTCATTCTGTTCTATTGGTGCAAACACAAATGAATTAGGAATAGGTTTTCTAGTATCTTTGAAGTTTTCATCGCTTTTTATTCGCTAATTTTTTTTGACAATTTCGCTAGAGCTTTTATTAAATTCATCAGCAATGTTAATTTTTTCCACCAATAGTTCATTTGTATCTACATTCTTTATTTTGTCAATGTTATGTTTCTTTTTATTTGTAGTACTAATTTGATTTACAACTTTCCATGATTTTTGCGAGTTGTTTTTGTTATAATTAATTTGTTAATATGTACATTTAGCTTTTTTTATTAAAGATTTAGTTAACCAAAAATTGATTTTTTTCAATTAGTTATTACGTCTCAAAACTGTTTTTGCAAATATGTCTTGCGTTTGAATTTGGTTTCAAACCAATTAAATTTCCGAATTTATTTCTCTAACCGTCAAAAAGTTTATTTATACGTTCAATTACAAACTTTTAATTAATTTGTTACCCCGGGGAACTGGCCTATTATTCGAAATACGCTACAGATTTTTTTTAAACAACTTTTCGAACATAACTCGAACGATTTTTTATTCGTAATAACATAATTAATTTCATCCGAGTCTGGAAAAAAATTCTCATCGCCAACAAACAATACATAGCCCGAGGAGGAGAAAGAACAATCGCGAATCGCAAAGTCCTTAAATTACAACGTTGCCATGATCAGATAACACGCTGCTCTTGTATGTATGCCCGTAGAACATAAATAAGTGTAGGTAAAACGTACATGTGTAGAGGAATTATCAGTCGATCTCGCGAATTTGTCTCTTTCGAAACTGCTCTGTAAATTGTAACGTTAAGACGTAAGCCTATAACCGGTCAGTCGGATTTTCCAACTGGAAACAAATTTATAAGAATCATTTTGCACACTTCGATCTCTCTTATTTCTAACAACACATTTTAATACTGTTTCAAGAAGAGATTGATAAAAATTAATGGTAATTAAAATTTTAAGTTGAAATTACGAAAAGGAGGTGGTGGATTATTTATAAAACTTTGGTTTAAAAGAAAACGAATGAAAATATTTTAAAAACTGTCGGTTTTGTATTTTGCTTTGGTATTTTTAGCTCAGGGAATCCAACTGGAATAAGAATATTTAATGCTGTAATGAAGAAATATAAAAAATTGATCAAAATACATTTTATGGAAAGTTGGTTAATTTTACTGCGTCCTGTGTTACATCTTCAATAGCTCCAACAATATAGAAAGCAACTTCCCACCAGCGAGAATCTTTTGGAAACCCGTAATGTTATCTTCAAGAGGTACAATTTTTCCAACGTGACCAGTGAAAACTTCAGCAACCTGGAAAGGACAATTCATCCATATCCAAGATGGCAAATGATATCTTGCAAACCTTCTGTACATCAAAAGTAACCTTGTAGTGATCAACGGGGCAGATCCTCAACTCGGTGATGGCACTGGACAATACAGTGGAGACGTCCAAGTGATCGATCAGCTAATATGTTCCTCCATAGTACCCGGGTCAGTGGTCAAGGTGGGTTGGTAACCTACGACTTTAAAGGACAGATACCTCAGAACTGGCTTAAAGAATCTGAAAACATCGTCAATGAAAAGCTTCCTGATCACGGAAATATTGAGCTACCAGTCGAAGTGACACGGTCACAGGCGCCTGGAGGTTTATTTGACCGTAGACTAGAGCTACCGTTTGAGGTTTTGTCTTTGACGGAGGTGACACTAGTCTCCTACACCAGCAAATAGCGACTCAGTATACCAACAACGCAAGATATTGTAACAATAGACTTTGGAAAACGTCGACGAATATGTATACTTGGAGCATACTATCAAAATTTGCAAAGAGAACCAAAATGCCGAAATAAAACGTAGGAAAAGACTTGCATGCGCAGCTTTTGGCAAGTTGAGCCATATATTAAAAAACAGAGATACCAATAAACTTAAAGCGGAAAGTCTTCGATACATGTATACTGCCGGTAGCAACATACGGTTTAGAAACAATGACAATAACAAAAAGAAGTGCGGAACAGTTGAGAGTGACGCAAAGAGCAATGGAGCGCATCATGCTTGGAATCAGTCTAAGAGACAGGATCAGGAATGAGGAAATCCGACGAAGAACTAAAGTCCTGGATATCATCAAGCGCATCTCGAAAAGCAAATGGCAGTGGGTGGGGCATGTGGCCAGACAGAACCATGACAATTGGACAGCGCGAGTAGCATATTGGCGACCAAAGAAAAGATGGCTGGACGATATCAAATGGATAGCGCGGAAAAAATGGTTGCAAACAGCACAAGACAGAAAGGCATGGAAACGGATGAAAGAGGAGCGGACAAACGAGGGCAGAAGAAGAAGACACCAGCAACACATAGCAGACGAATTGATACCAATTACAATAATTTCTTCAGGGTAGACAGTCGCTCTTTTGTATAGTTACATTGTTTTGGGTAATATTTACATTAAAAGTAATAGACATGATATTTAAAATAAATAAATTGGTTAAACATCTCCGTAAATAAATGTCAATATCGACAATCGATAGTGGAAGTTGTTATTGAAATTCCAAACACAAAAGGGAATTTCTCTCTCCATCAACATCATTCCATTAAATAAATGTCCTTCCATCTCTCTCTGCGTCCGATTGAGCGGCTATTATGTAGGTAAATAGTGAACCGAGTACATGAATAGAGTAACCGAGAATCTACTCTCGCTTTCAGTTCAGTTCGTCTCGTTTATTGAGCGTATTCAGTTACAGGTTTACTGGTATAGAGGTGGGCAATTTGATCTGTTATTTTATAACGTGATAATTAAATCTAGTATTTTATTTTTAGATACTTCTCGATAATGCATTTTATATTGCTTCTAGTTCAATATTATTGGACCGTGTTTCTAAGTATTAATTTGTTTCTTTCGGCAACTTTATTTTCCGATTTTCAGGTCTATATTTTGAAATCTTTACTTTTCTAACAAGCTGGCGAAACTGTTCCGAAAAATGCATACGCAATTTGACCTACACTTAAAATTGAATGCTGAAAGGCTTAACCCATTCACTGCCACTTGCTACATGTTACATCACCCTGGGTGCCACTACTGAAATTGTAATATTTCAACAAAAGTAACCCAAGCGCGATAGGTGCGTTGGGTGCACTACTACAAAGCATAGTAAAACGCGCTAGGCGCGTTTTGGGCAGTGAAAGAGTTAGGGGACTGCCACACAGAGCGGGCTTTGTATTGCACATGATTGCATCATGCTAGTCAATTTCATCTACTCCTCCAATCCTCAGAGTCCCAGCTCTCTAGGAACCAACAACAACATATTTAAGTATACATTTGATAAAATGGCATTTAAACTTGTTGGTTAATAAGTCAAGTGTTTTATGTGTTTATTTTTAAATATTTTTATTCAACTTTTCCGTTTTTTATTATTAATTTTTCACTTTTATTTATTTATTTATATATAATTTAAATGTCTCATTTTAATCCCGACAATAAATAAATAGTGGACAAAAGCACGTAAGTGAAAACGTTTCTACCATCGAAAATTTCTTTTATTTATACTCCACTATAATAACTTTTTAAAGTTTCCCCTGAACTGACACATCTTTTTAGGGCGATCTATAAGTTAGCCTGACCCTCCAGGAAAATGGGATTTTCAGGTAGTGTTTTCTATTTCTGCAGTACGAGGAAAATCTGGGCGTTACGTGCTGAAAACTGGGTTACCCGGACCATGGCAAACGCGAAGTTTAGCAGCCAGCGCAACTTGTGTAGAGGTGGGAGTTGAGATCACTAAGATCGCGCTAATTTTTTGTTTATTTTTACGCATTTATCATCAAATTTAAAGTTAAATAAATAAAAATCTACGTTTGCGAGGTTATACATGCAAGACTTCAGAGAGAAAAGTTTTCTCAGCAAGTGAAGCTGTATTAATTTATTTAAGTTAGGGTTAGCCATATGTGAGTGGAAGGTAACGAAGAGGAGGGGGATGAAAAGTCCTTTATATCTCACAAAGTTATTTATTGGCGACCGGTTTCGACAATATTATGTCATCATCAGGCACACCTAAATGGGAAAGTTAGACTCACCATAACTTATCCATGAAGGATTAGCGACAGGATTTTCACAAAAAACATGGTACAGGTCACTGTGTTACATTTAAATGTTTTCCGCAAACCAAGTATGTAACAGATGTTTATATATTACATTTAGGACCTACTTAATCATATCATAAGAAAAAAAATGGTAAGTACTTTGTCTGTCACTGCTTTTACTCGATAAAGCAGATTATTTGGAGACTTTAAACGAGCACAGACTAACGAGCGCGAGTGTAGGCAGTAGTGACGTCATGAATAGAGGTACCGCATTCTGTAGGCTGGGGTAGCCGTGACTTTGAGTCCTGTTTTTGTTATAAACAAATTTTTTAACTTCACTTTTTTCAAGTGGGATCTAAAAAAAAGTCAAGTTTCAACATTATGTCCCAACCCTATTGTAGACCTTTAAAATATAACTTCCATTAATGCCTGTATTTCATAATTTTAAAATTGTACTTTATATTATTGTCTTTTGTTTGAATTACAAAAATACCTCGTCTTTACTTGCTCGCTGCCCACATAGTGCTGGGTACTATTTGAGAGCATTTCATTATACGAACTTATTATTAACGACATGTGTTTATGACCTCTGCCAACATCGAAAATGTTGATATATTGTTATTTGTTGGTACGAAAACATGTTTGTTTACGTGGAAGTAAATATTATCAGTGCAGTGGTCGTTTAAATAGATCCGCTATCCGGTGTTCTGTGGATTTGAGAATTTTATGTGCTGGAAAGCTACTTTTAATAATTTGAATTATCAATAATCGATAAATTAGAGTATCGCTAGATTTGCATTTTGTAATTTTAGGAACAGGTTTAAGTGTATGTTTGCGAGAGAATTTTATATTTCCTTTTATACAGATCTGGCAAAATTTTAACGGAACATAGGATTTTCAATGTATTTTGGACAAGAGCTCACGTAGAAGTCGACCAGCACAAAATCTAAGAAATGTGCGTGAGGGCGTATCAACTACTATCAACTTTGTCTTCGCGGACAAATCTCACGTCCTGTGAAACTATTCAGAGCATTATTTTTAAATTCTGCTTCAACGTGTATTTTTTAATACTCAAGTCTCTTGTGTTTACACAACCGTTACGAAATAAAACCAAAAAGAAAACAACTTTTTGAGATTTTAGTTTATTTTTGACCATGATTCAAGAAATATAGGTCACATCTTCAATGCTATTACGGAAATACACTATAAAATATATTATTTCCGTTTAGGTTTATTCCAAAATAAACTTTTATATATCGAGCGACTATTATGTTATTCGCTACTGCAGGCTCGGACTTGACATGAGATATAACGAAATACATTTCTTGGAGGTATGTTTTCAAATTAGTAATAAAAAAGGATATTCCTAGCACATTACAATTAGACTTGCAACTTTTATTTTTCCCAATAACAGACCATTTTCCAGAAAATTCTCTCCCTGCCAAATAGTCTTTAGTATACAAAAAAAGCAAATTCAAAAACCTAGCTTGCAGCACGAATTTTTAAGTACATATTCGTTTTTTGTCTAATTCTACTGGTCTATTTTATAATTAATGTGTATTATATACAACTACATCAATTATATAGCGTGGAAACCACTTTTTTAGAGATTTATGGGAACAAGCCATTTTTTTAATCTAGAAGTTACATTTTCTTAACGAAATTTGAAATTTACCGATAGATTTATATAAGAGCACTATAACAGATTTACTTTTTGTTACATAAAACACCTTGTATATTTTTAAATTCTACTAGATGAGCATATACCACTGATTGATCAGTAAGATTAGTTAATTTTCCAATTACTTACTTTTACCTTATTTTTGAGGTAAATTATTTATTTCTTTTAGCACTCTTTCTCTGAAATGATTATTGTTAAGGCAGAAAAAATCAAATGGTGTAAGGTCTTCGATCAATCAAATTATTAGAAAACGTTTCATTTAGAAACTACCTTACTAAAAACATAGTGAAGCATCACCTCAAGCATTGACTCAAGCCAGGCATCAGAGGCCACATAGCGGGGCATCTATAAAATCAACTTTGACAAAATACGGGTAGTGGCTAGGGTTCACACGACCTTGAGCGCACCAATCATACATCACATTTATAAGAAGAGTCTTAAAAATCAAACTGATTTGATTCCTCGGAAATGGCGATGCTCGATGCGATGCTTTAGTCGATGCTCGATTCTTTACTATGAACGGTTAATGTTTACTACATGTATTTGTTTTTGATGCGATGCTTCAATATGTTTTTACCCTAAAGCATTTTTCAAACTTGATAGTTTTATCAATAAATATCGCTCATTTGTATAGATGAGAAGACACTTTCGGTGAGCCCGACTCTGATTCCGTCTGCTTTATTTTATTTTGTTTTGCGACCTACTTTACGGCAATAAGTTGAGAAAGTGATACGTATTCGATTTACCTTATTCCACATGAATTTTAAGTGAGATCTGAATTTAGAATGTGACATTTATTTGGAATGAATCTTACGAGTAAAATTGCCAATAAAAAATTTGGGAGAAAAATAAAACAGAGGGAAATAATTTTTCGAAAAAAGATTTTTTGTCACAAAAAATTGGACAGAAAGTTTTAAAAAATGTTGAAAAAATTATCAAAGGTAATACCACGAGTCCTCCAAATTTTATCGATTAAATTTTTGGTTTTCACGAAAACGGCTTTATTTGGAAAAACCACGAAAACAAACTGATTGACAAAATAAAATAAGTTTGTTTGAATGTTTTTGCCTGAAATAGAGGCGTTTGAGTATGGAAACCGAAAATTTAATCTATAAAATTTGACAGGACAAGTGGTATTTGAAAAGATTATTTTTGAATCATGTTGTGTTAAAAACAGAGAAAGGCACTCTACACTCAAAAGTTCGATATTTTCTTTTACATTTAAACGCCAAATATTGATATAATTGATTGTATACCTACAAACGTAATATAAGTTGCCTATCTAGTAGTAGGCATTCAAGATTATTTATTAAGGGTAACGTTTAGACTTTGACATTATTTGTCAGTTTTAAACGAATTTATGGTTGGAGCTGTGTTGTGTGTTAAAATAAACGAATAAAAACAGGTTAGTTTACAAATATTTTTTGAAATTTGGGTATTAACATAGATTTGCAATACACTTTAGTATAATAATTGATAATACTAAATAAAAGTTGTTAAATGTTTATATTTGACATTTCAAAAAAGGTAAACAATAGTTTAATCAAAAAACAAAAACGAAGAGACGGTTTTATCAAAGGTAATACCACGAGTCCTCCACATTTTATCGATTAAATTTTTGGTTTTCACGAAAACGGCTTTATTTGGAAAAACCACGAAAACAAACTGATTGATAATATAATAAAGGCGTTTGAGTATGGAGATCAAAAATCTATAAAATTTGAGAGGACATGTGGTATTTGGAAGGTTTATTTTGAATCATTTTGTATTAAAAACAGAGAACATAGTCATTTATGCAAAAGACACTTTACACACAAATGTTGAAAATTTTCTTTATCAATTTAAATTGAAACATCATGATGAGCTGTTATAGTTTTAAATACAGGGCCACCAAGGCATACGGGATTGCGTTTGGCTTAATTCCGGTATAGAGTTTGACATTTGTCAGTTCTAAAGAGATTTATGGATTTTTAAGTATTTGGGTATTAAAAAACTCATGTTGTGTGTGTGAATAAACGGATAAACAGGTTAGTTTACAAATAAATTTTGAAATTTGGGTATTAACATAGATTTGCAATACATTTTAGTGGAATAATAATTGATAATGCTAAATAAAATTTGTTAAATGTTTATATTTGACATTTCAAAAAAGGTAAACACAGTTTAATCAAGAAACCAATACGAAGAAGTGGTTTTATCAGTATAAAACACAATGATTGGTTAGGATCCTGATCTGTTATTGGCTGAAACAAGAAAATCTGACTGTTTTGACAGATGAAAAAAATAATCAATAAAAAAGTGCAGAAAACAATTTTATTTATTATAATGAATAAATTGAAAGTATTCAGAATCAGACATTACAGAAATAAAGAGAAAAAAGAAAACAATAAGAGTTAAAATTATAAAATATTTAAAACCAGTTGAAAGAACGTTAAAAGTAGATAGAAGAATTAGTCAATGACATATAAAGACAATGAAGATTTGTAAATGAAGAATAAAAGAGGAATAGAAAAGTAGCATCCAGATTTATAAATTGAAAATGGTGATTCACCAATGCTCAAGATTTTTTAGTTGAATATCTTTAAAGCTACTTGCCCCAATAATCCAGTTTACATAGGACAAACTACTCGATCAATGATGTTGAGACTAAATGAGCATTATCTTTTAAATATTTTTAAGACGCTGTACAAACACGCAAATTTAAAATAACACGTTCCTTCTCAGAGAATAATATTTTATACAGCATCTTTAATAATATCGTACCGAAGTACCTACTTACAAATATTTTGCCAGATACGGATGAGTGCCGATTCCTAAAGGTTATTTATTTATGTTCTGTGGACTCTTTTTGCACGACTTGCGGTGGAAAATAACTAGATGAATTATTGTCGCTTGTCCGTAAAATTGAATCTCTGAAAATCGATTAAAAACAAATTAATGGGACGTGTTCTTGAAAATGTCTAAATACCAGAGTCGTAAGAAATATACATCTGTATTTAATACTAGTCCTCATTTTAAATAGTGCCCTAAATTTTCAAACTTATTCCAAACAAAATGTACTTCATTAAGAACGCGCAGGTTTATTTTTCAGTATTTCTAAATATCAAAGCATCAACAAAATAAATGATTTACAAATCTTTACCTTGAAAACATATCGAATGTTCAACAACAAAATTAAATAAAAAATTATATATTTTTTAAAATTTTCGACAACCATAAGTTCATATTTATTGGAGTATTTACTGAAAGACTCTCGTAAAATTCTAAAGTGTGTTGTTGATACATCACAGTTGGCCTTGGTCATTTCATATTTAATAGAACCGCGATCAAGATTTATTTTTTAATTAGTAAATTCATTTACTCTGAAATTTTTCATTAGCACGTTAAAAACGGCATGAAATTATATGGGGGTGTCTATATTTGGAAAAATAATTTGTTTATTGATTTTTCAATTTTCCGAACTAGCATAATCCTTATTACTAAGGATTTTGCTCAAATATATGATAAAAAATCACTTTTTGATGATGATCTACTAATACGGCAACCAACCAACGGCGGCTCCAAGGAGGGGGCAGTAGGGGCAATTGCCCCACTCCCCCCAAAGTCGGGTAATGAGAGGATATTTCTCAATAAAGTCCAAAATTTTATTATTGTTAGAACGGCCCCACATAATTTTTTTAGACGGGATAAAATAATGGAATCATTTTGAAATTTTGGCATAAGTTTATCCAAGTTAAAAAAAATTTTCTTTGGAATGGCCATCAAAATGGCGGCGCTGTTAAGCGACTTCGGTCGCCTGTTTTCCGCGACATCGAAAACTGCTGCTGTTGTCACTCTTTTACTGTTGATCCTAAAAAGATTTAACAAGTGTCATTCGTTTACTGTAACGTTTTGAGCTACAACACGAGCAGTTTTTGAAAATATAGTTTCGAGATAATCGCCTTTAACGGTCCGAGCGCCCGACTTGCTCCTAACTCATGCTGTTTCATCTCCGCTCTATACTATATGCGATAACTCCGCTAATATTCAATATTTCGGGTTTTCCTTTGGTCAGTAGATTCTTTGGGTATTATACTTTTTTTGGCAATTCTAAAGGGATTTCTGGTCTAACGGTCCAAGCGTCCGATTCGCTACCAGACTCATGCTGTTTCTCCGCTCTATACCATATGCAATAACTCCGCTAATATTTAATATTTCGGGTTTTCCTTTGGTCAGTAGATTCTTTGGGTATTGTACTTTCAAAATATGGGATTAAAAAATCGACTTAAACCTTCTCACTTGAGTCAATTTTATCGAGTTACTTGCCTTGCTTGATTGAACTTAGTTGTTAAATTGCTTTAATGCATAAATATGTAAAATACGTAAGAAAATATCAAGTTTTGATATAATTTATTTGACAAAATTTCCCCGTTCACTTTTCGGCGACAGAATGTCTCATTCTGCTACCCGAATCCATCGCTAAAGTTCAAACAAACAAAAAGTTCTTGAGCTACCCTTATCGATTCCTCCTATCCCTGTCAACCTTACCAGAAAAGCACCGAAAATAAAATCGTCTGACCTTATTGTGTACGCCGTCTGCGAACAAAAACGGAACAATTCAGCCGTAGCTCGATATCATTGCTCTTCGGC
This sequence comes from Crepidodera aurea, assembly GCA_949320105.2. Lineage (NCBI taxonomy): Eukaryota > Metazoa > Arthropoda > Insecta > Coleoptera > Chrysomelidae > Crepidodera > Crepidodera aurea. The sequence goes on along the minus strand of OX439477.1, from coordinate 15,527,787 downwards.
GATACTCGACTCACTCTTTACAACTATTTCTCCTTTGTTCTTTTCGTTATAAAGCAGTTTTATCTTCGTCTCAACTTTATACTTCGCCTTTATCGAGGGTCGTATAGGGCGGATTGGCGACTAGAGCGTAACAGTGGGGTATTTTGTTTTATAGGTCACTTTAACATCGTTGCGATTGTCAATTCTGTCGACGCTGTTGTTTACTACTTTTCACTGTCTTCAATTTTATTGACATAAGAAAGTTTCGTCTTAGTTTTTTATTGATAGATGTTCAAATACAACCTAACGGTAAAAATGCTGAATTTAAATTAAAAAAAATCACGAAAACTGTAATGAAATTGAAGCAATTTGATAATCAAAGCAGATCAAGACAATTTATATACCAACCAAAGCACTTTTGATAACAGATTATGGAAGTAAGTCTAATTCTGTTTAAAATACCCTGAACGACCCCTGGGCGAGAAGAGAGGGGATACTCTGTCTAAATCCTTTGTCATACATAAAAATAGGGCGCTGTTGAGTGAAATCTGTCTGCCAGCTATAACAAGAAACACTGATATTATACAAGTTCTCTGGTTTAATTACAATTTTTGATGATCCGGAGCATCTTTGGAGCTTCGTCAAATCTAAAAAGGGTAGTTCTTCTGCTGTTAATGCTCTGAAGGATGGTAATCATATGGTAACGGATATCGACCATATTTGCCATTTATTTTCTGACCACCTCAGTTCAGTTTTTAACCCGCCTTGTAATGAATTTAAATTAGACAACACTAACCCAAATCCATACCATGGAAACAGTTATTCTATTCCACATACCACCAGCTTAAATAAACTTTTAGAGCTTCCAGAGAAGGCCGCTGGTGCTGTTGAAATACTATTTCTAAAAGTCCTGTGCAAACGAGCTGTCAGTAATACTACACATTTTATTTAACAAATCACTTCACGAATGCTGCTTCCCAACAGTTTGGAAAACAGCTCTCGTTGTTCCTATTTTTAAATCTGGCAAGAAATATCTGGTTGAAAATTATAGACCAATCTCCAAATTACGTTTAATGTCAAAGATAATGGAATCAATTATTACCGTCTTTCTATATGCAGATAAATTTGGAACAGCATGGCTTTATGAAGAGACGTTCCATCGAATCCAACTTATTTATTTACATAGATTATATATCTGAAACTATGAACACTGGTTATCAGGGAGACACCATTTACACCGATATTAGTAAGGCTTAGCATCCTATTTAGAAAGCTTTCCGAAGTCGGTATACATGGCAATCTGCTTAGGTGGTTTGGTTCCTATATCAGCAACATATCAAATTCTATATCCATCGGAAAGTATCGTTCTCCTATTTCTGAAATAACCTCAGGGGTTCCTCAAGGGTCACACCTGGGCCCCCTTCTGTTCAACATATACATTAACTATATCTCCTCTTGTTTCATTAATACAAAATTCTTGGAGTTTGCTGACGACATGAAATTTTTTCGAAAAATATCTAATTCTTCCGATAAACTCTTGATCCAAGAAGATTTAAATCGTCTGACCTTGTATTGCCAGCAAAACCATCTTTATCTGAACACAAAAAATGTCAATGCATAACATTTTTAAGGAATAAAGACACTATCGAAAACGAATAATTTCTCAATAATGAACTTTTAACAAAAGTTTCGGTGGTCAAAGATCTCGGTATTTATATCGATTCCAAACTCTTTTTTGACCAATGTCAATTATTTTTCTTGCAAGTATCGTTCGATTGTTTGACATAACGTACGCTTCTTTTTTATCCTATTTCCGATAATTTGAAGTGTACGCCTCTGCAAAGTAATGCAATCCTTGAAAAACTGAAGCATCGAAAGTTTGCAGTTAAGATTTGTCGGCAGACAGTTCAGCTTTTCGGTAGTCTAGAATAGTTCCTCTTCTTCTTTTTATATAACACCACTAGAAAATTGCAGATCTAGCATGTCTGTAATTTATAGGCGATGCGGTCTTTCCGTTTTTATGATATAAAAATCGATTTGATTTTACAAGTAGGATAGTCAAAATTTATTAGGATACGATGTTGTTTTACTTAGAATGGCTTCTTCATTGAAGCCAAATATATTACGCTGGAGCATTCTTTTTAGATTTTAAAACAGGGAACAGTCGCTGGGAGTCAGATCCGGAGAATACGGTGGATGGGGAAGCAATTTTGCCATTGCTGTCACTGTCTTGATGAAAATGCGGTATCCAATTCGAACTGAGCTCTAATAAACAAATGTTCATGCTAAATAGTGAGTATACTGCCTTCTGATGTCTTTAAGGTATTAAGGAACTATAATAACACTTGCCAAGCTTGAACCTTTTCGATCTTTTAACATGTTTATGGTTACCCATTAGTTATAAAGCTTTTACATGATGAAATAACTGTTTGTGTTGTTTGACACCATTGAAATGCCAATATCCTAGTGGATATCATGATATAAATGCTTAGTGATAGGAAATCCCCATCCAAATACTTTGAAATGAATTTCGCCGCTTGGTATCCATATTAAATATACAGTATTCTATTATTAATAATAAAATCTCCTACAAATTGCTATATTTATGTGTTAATTTCACACAAGACGCGCCTAATCGCAAATTTCGTATTAATTGAATAAATACGACATGGAACTTCGTAAAATGAACTTTTGATCTTTTCTCATCGCAACAATCGCGTATTTCAACCAATTTCTCGCGGCTTCGGTACCATTAATTGACTTTAGAACAGATCATTTAGAAACAAGATAATGATTGCATTTCAAACTATTCCGAACAACAATAACAGCGAAAATAATTGTTCGGGAGCAGTGGGCTGTGACCGAGGCCGACGTGACCTTGAGAGCGCGATTCGGTCAAGTGGGTGACATCAGCGCAGCTTCGGCTTTTCGAATCGTTCGGATGCAACAGCACTGCACGTCTTCACAGAGAACCGGGTCAACGAGCTAGATGGACAAAAAAAATCCAGAAAGGCTTAGAGCAAGCAACAATAAATTTAAAGTAGAGAAGACTGAAAACTGCCGTATTAATACCCATATAAGTTTTATTCACAAAGTTTTATGCCCATTTAAATCGCTTTTTCTTACCCCAAAGCAGTTTTGCTGGACATTTTATATATATTTATATTTTTTTTGTTACTTAAATAGGACCGGAGTTGTCAAGCCAGATTGTTGATACCACTTTCGGGTGTGAAAGATTCTTACAAAATTTCAGCCGGCATAAAACATTTAAGGGCTCTCCTACTATTAGATTTAAAAAAAACTAGGGATTCACCAAGCCAAATAGTTTGACTTGAAATATAAAAGTTTGGCTTAGGCTTGAAAGTCAAGCTTTTTAAACAGGAAAGCTTGGCCTTTACGTGCTCAGTGACTTAAAATTTCAAAATTGTCCAAGTTTTTTTCAAAAATAAGTGTCCAGCTAGACTGAGCACGCGGACTAACCACGCCTCCCTCGATTTATGGAAGGCATCATCATTTCGCCGTCTGACATAAACATAATGCATTTGTTGCACGCTAAAAACAAGATATAAAGGATGGTAAAACGAGTTTTTTTTATAGCCGAACTAATGGATTAATAATGGTGGATTTGATTTTTGAACCGACCATGTGATTAACTTTTGTTGGATTCAAAATAACATCGAGTTATCGAAAATGGAGAAATGGTCAAAGAAAAAAATTTTAGATGAATATCTCCACAAATTTTCTCGTTAAAATTTTTTTGTTTTAATTTTTATTTTTTTTACATTTCCAATTTTTATAAACAGCTATTTGAAAACACTATACTCTGTTTAAAAATGCATGATAGCACAGTTTTTATGGCAAAGGTCTTTATACCGGATTGTTCAATGCAGAAAAAAAGTAAATGTTGATACCTTCTTATCTTGAATGGTAACTGGCATTGTCCATAACTATTACAGAATTGGTCGGTAATAAATCTATCATTTGCCTGAAATATTCCTCAAAAACATCAGCAGTCATTTTTTCATGGTAGTCTTTCGTAGAATTTGAAACAAATTCTAACAAGCCTCCTCCAATATGAGTGATAATTAAACGGGGACCTTTACCATTTGGAAATTTTAAGCCAGTAGACAAACCTTCTATAAACGCCTGACGAGCATTTGTAACCTGTTTATCTTGCCAAATTTTTTTTTACAAAATGTCCTTCATTTATGCAGATTTTCTATCGTTCTTCTCCCAAACGAAGTCTAATTCATGTAAAGTTTTCCACAATTTGTCTCTTTTAACGTTTGGCAAAGTTTCGTCTCCATTAATGTCTACTAAAAGTAGGTATCTTTTTTTGTAAATAAAAAGAATGCACTTTTCTTCGGATCAGTGGGTTTTCTCACAGTTGACGTTTTAGATGATACTGTAATACTTCCATCTTTTCGTTGCTTCAAAAGTCTATAAATGGTTGCTTCTCCAACTCCGGTCTTATGTGAACACTTACGTACATTTAACACGAAAGTTTTCATATGCACGGTTAAATTGCACTTTAATTTCACAGGAGTATAAAATTAGACGTTTGTACCATTTTTATTGCACAAATTCTCTTGATCAATGTTGCATTTTATCGCCTATTATTACAGAACTAACAATTCTGCGTGTTACAATCATATGACTACACAAACAGAAATGTAAATTTTAACTAAAATAATTTATAATCTGCACAACACTTTCTGCCGATTAGAAATTTTAATCCTTTCTAAGAAAGTTGAGGGCTACTTAAATTGATCTTGATTTCTACCTGTAAAGATTACATACTTACCAAGAATTGAAATAAATTGACATTTTTAAAAATTTTAGGAAGAAACCCCAAGATTTCATTTTGGAACAAATAATGCAAATTTTATTTTAGAAATTATCCGCCACTGATTTATGATGTTATATTGGGGTTTATCTTCTGGGTCACAAAAATTTTGCTATCAATCATTTTCAAACAGAGTATAGTGAGAAAATGTGGATCAATCTGTCAATATAGTTCCCGAAAAAATTATTTTTATTTCTTTTAGTATATACCCCGTATTAAAAATAAAACGAGTTAACATTATTTTCCCGTCTGTTCAAAACAATCTTTACTAGTAGAAAAAAAACATGTAACCAGAACTCTAGACATATAGTCTATTATTACTCGTGTCATTGGCTGACCTTGAGCGCGTTTTTCCACCAACTTTTGTTTCATTAGCGGTAATTGCAACGAACGATTCATCACTTCATAAATTTTTTTTCGAGGTTATGGTCCTAAATTGCTAAATGACGATATGAAATTGGCACTTTCGGTGTGCAACGTACTGTCGAGTTGATGACAAAAATTAAACGCCTCGGGTGGTACGCCTACGCGATGCAAAAAAAATATATTAATTGATTGGTTAAAGGGGAGCGTTGAGGGGGAATTACAAGTGGTTTTTATGTAGGAAAAGTTTTCGTAAAACGCTTTCAGAGATAAATTTATATTAAAAGTAAATAAAAATGTATTATATGCGAATTGTGAGAAAAATGAAGTTATTTTATATTTTTTATTTCTCAAAAAAAGACAGAAACCAACCGTGGGATGTCGAATCAAATATATTAATTTCCAAAGTCGTTTCCACATCTACATAAACTTAAAATTCTTTAGTTATTTTAAACAATCTGTAAATTTATTCTTGGGCGCCATCTATTAAAGTCTCAAGTGGGCTGGATGTCAAAAAAACGGCAAAACTCAAAAAATGAACTCTTTCATTTTCGACTTTTATGCATACAATAGATGTCCCTGCACCCCATGCCACACTAAAACCGGTTTGAAGACCTCAGGTATTCAGCTGACGACAGTCCTTTTTTGATGGAGGTTCGAAGTGATTTCGTGCTCGAAAATATTCAACTCGCGTCCAGTGATAAATTTTCATTTTGCCCTTTTTGGTGGGCATCCAGCCCACTGTGCGTCTTTTAAAGATCCAGAGAACTCTTACTTCAGGGTGGTAGGTTCCAAATAGCTTAATCTATGTATTTAAATCCAATAACGAACGAATAAAGATACAATTAGAACACACTTTATTACAACAACAAAACATAAATAACGATAAAAATTTTCAATAAGAAAATTTCAAATAGTATAACTTTATACCTACTATGTTAAACTTATTTAGGAATTACTTAATTCTTTTAAATGCTAACCTTACTTTTTATCAGACATCAGATAGTAACGGAAAACGTGTGAGAGAAAAAAATAAGTTAATTGCTAGGAAATGACGTAATAATTGATATCCATAAGGACCAAATGTTCAACGTCTCACATATTTAGTTTTGGAATGGCTGTAGCTGATACAAGAGATTTTATTTTGTAAGTGTGTGGACCATTTGTCATTTGTGACAGTTTATTTTAATTTAAGTACGAGGTGGTCGCGATTTCTAGTTGGCAATGCATTGCATTTTTTTAAGTAATCTTGTAGATACTTGAAAATCGTACATGCAGCGACCAGTTTGAGCACAGCTAGTGCTAATATTAGGTAAGCAGAGAGCAAGTAAAAACGAGGTGATTTGTAATTGTGGAAGATTGTAAATATTTTAAAGCTTTATTATAAAAACAAAAAGAAATAAAACTAGAAGATTGATTTAGGTCCTTCAAGGGATAAAGCCTGGAAAAATATTTATATCGATTTATAGCTGCTTATTATTGGTCAAACCTTTGCGGTTTTTGACATATTGAATATACAGTTTTAGGCTATTTAAAATGAGGTGTCACGTGCGTCACATTTACATTAAAAAAAGCTGAAAGAGAGAGGAAGAATAATTTTTTCTAGCATATTTCCGCTATGAAAATAAAAATCGACCCTTTCTTTAGTTTTTTCTATATTCTTTCGTATGAGACTTTTCCACATTGTATATAAAAGGCAATATTTTCTCTTTTATTTTTTGTTCTCCTTGAAAAAACTTCGAAAAGAAATCAAGTTTAATTAAATTAGGGCAGAACGTTTCTGAAACTTGATCCCCATAGAGCACACGTCTTGTATTAAATTTTAAAATCAACAAACACCGCTGGCTGGCGCTCGATCGGGGAATCAAAACGATTCCAGTGGGTAATTCGAGCAATCATAGACTTCAAGTACAAGCTCAAGTCACTGCATTGACCCAGTATTCGGTCAAAGAGCGACGTTGCCGATGTGTTCTCGACAGTATGCCTTGTCATTATTTTAAAATGAAGTGCAATGAAGCGGAAATGTATTTAATATTTAATATAAGCGGGCTCAAAGTTATTACATGCATTTAAAATGAATAGAAAAACATGTGTTTCATTTCTATAATTAGATAACGGTCATGGGTCAATATTCGATATATTATAGGAAATTCTATATATCAATGTCAATGAAAACACTCGAGTCCTCGATAAAAGGCATAAAAAAAATAATATACGAAATAAATTAATGTCACTACCACTATCCTGTCATCTGTCAGGCTTACTGGCACGTATATCCAGCGGGGTACCGCAGAGATCCCTACTTGGGCCGTTACTTTTTCTAATGTACCTGAACTGTGTTTAGTCAATAATTTAATGGACTTGTTTGTTCTTTGCTGACATTATTATTTTGGATCAAGCGATGCAATGGTTTTAACGAATAATTTGTACTGTAAAGGATTTGTAACGTGAAAATTGGTCTCCTGTACATTTTGAGGAAAGCACGTTTTAAAGACATGTAATTTTAGGCATAATTCATGTAGATAGTATTTGTTCAAGATAGCATTATCTTTTATTTTATGAATACCCAATAAAAGTATTTTTTCTATCGAATTTGCGATGTTTCCTGGAATACCTGGATCAGGTTACAATTTCATTAACTGGGAAACAGGATAACCTTTCAAATTTAAACGTAACTATCTATTTTTGGGTTTTGTAAATTTTATTGGTAAACTCCTATACGTTCTATACGATCCGGCAACGTCGCCAAAAGAGAAAGAAATGAAAAGAAAGTGATGGAAGACCCGTACGAGTAAATGACTGTAGGAGACGGATGACCTCAGCCCGTTAAATTGACGTAGGTCATGCCACACCAACATTATCAGCCGGGAAACTCTAGTAGCTTCCAAAGGCGTTTTTCAACGTTCGGCTTAAATATATCAATAAATCGACGGGATTGCAATCAGGGTTGTTTATTAGACGTTATTTTTAACTAAAGTAGGTACATGGTTTTGGAAATTATTTAATTCCCTTAATTACCCTATAGTGAAGTGAAATTATAGACGAAAATATTCTGAAAATGGATGTAGGAGCTAAGTCAAATTTTTTCGATTTTATACAAAAAGAGAAGCTCGTAAAAAAATTTTCAATAAATTTGGGCTGGAGCTTCGCGAGATATGTGCCAAAAACGGCATTTTTTGTATTTTTCTAGTGGATTGCTTCACTATTTTTTAAATATCTCCGGCTCTAAGAGTCGTGGAAAAATAAAAAAATAATAAAATGACCGTGATGAAGTAGAGAAATCTACAGGGTGGTTCTAAAGTTACGTCTTATCAAAATATTGGCCGAAATGGATGAAACACCCCGTATCTCGGTTATTAGAGGCGTTAGACCCAGTAACCAAGGTTATTTGGAATCACCCAAGTACCCTCTATTTACAGTTAACGTATGTCGGTTTAACTATGAAACACCCTGTTTAATAAAAAAGAATTTAAAAATGTAAAAATACGTTCCATTTAAAATAATTATTATCATTAATTGGACGTACTCGCATTAATATCGCACCCTGTATGTCTGAAGAACCAATGGATTTGTTTTCTGAAATATCTTTAGTAGAATCCTGTCATACTAATTATTATACCATTTATATCGACAAAAAATTTCATAAAATACTTTCTCTGAATTCGACAAAACGATATCAGATTGGGCCATCCCTAGAACTATTTATTTATTTAAACATAATTAAAACAATAACAAAAATGTTTCATCATTATCATAATCATACATTATTTTATATATCATAAATTATTTTTTTGCACCTACGTGATATACCTGTAAGTGCTCTTTTACACAATTTTTAACCGATTATAACACATTTTTTATGAAATTTCAATACAATACAATAATAGTTAAAAATATAAGATCCCATGACAATTAGAAAAAAAAACAAGAAAAAAACAAACATTAGGCCAGTCAGTAGAGGGAAAAAAAGGGGGGTTTAGTTGCAAACGGTGGAGTTGTAAATTTTATTTTTGGAACTTGTTTATATGTGTATTAGGAAGAAAATATCAAAAATGGTAACACGAAAAATGTCGGGAGAACTTTTGGCAGGCTAATAACTTTCAGAATTTCTATTTTTTTGGCTTAAAAGGGTGAAATATGCACTAAATATATAATTTATGCAAGGCAATTGATAGATTATAAAAAACAAAAATTTTGAGCCCTCCAACACATTTCTAGGGTAAATAGTTCCCGAGATATTAAGGAAATTTTACAGGATGCGACACCACGTCTGCAATCTTTGGCCAAGGAAAGATTAAGCTCGGGAATATGATCAATACTTCAAAATATCTGAAAAACATATGCAGAAGATTCCTTGATCCAGTTGCAAGCCACAGTGAAATTACGGATGCCGGTGCGAGGATTTTTTTGGCTCTCTATGCTGGAGAATCAACTAAAGCAACCCTGGATGAGCTAAGATACTTTAATTTTTAAAGAGTAGTGAGCAAGGGGAAAGTAGACCTTGCACGATTGCCACCGACATTTGACGTTGCACGCGACCACGCTTACCGCTGCTATCACCAAATTCAAACTTGGTTAGGAAACAACTTGAATCTACAGGATTGGGGGTGGGTACGCAGGAATGAAGAGTTGGTTACAGTACAAACTAACAAGGACGTGGTCCCCTTGTCATTGCTGAAGACAATTTCATGCGCTTGTAAGAAGGGTTGTGCCTCAAAGCAGGCCTAAAATGCTCTTCAATCTGCAAACACTGTTGTAGCCAGCAATGTGAGAACGTCACGCTACCAATCGCTTACAACGACGACGACGACGATGAAGATAAATCAGACCTGTTTTTTGAGCCTGAAGAACGAGAGCTGGATAAAACGTTTACACGGTTATCCCTAGAAGAACCAGGTTCGTCCAAACGGTTAAAAAAAAGAAATAGTAGTTTAATTAAAAAAACAAAAGTAAAGGTTAATGTAATTGCAACCCACTTTATCATTAACATTTAATAAACACATTTATAAAAGATTTGCATCACTGTTTTTATGTCCTTTAAAAAAGAATGACTCCTTAGAATGTATTCGTTGAATTGTAGAAATTATTTAAGTGATATCGTAAGCATCATATCACAATTCAAACTTTTTTAGTATCTTTTTAAAGATTGAGACGTTTGGAAAGGACTAAAACTATTTTTTGACAAAGCTGTTTTTTTAACATGGTTATTTATTATGGTGATAATTTTACGCGAAATTAATTAATTGTATTTAATCTGTTAATTATTAACTTACTTGTAAAGATGGCCATTATGAATTCAATGTGAGAAACAAATTCACCAAATCTAAAATTATCATGGTCCCGGTCCAAAGTCTTGTTTATGAAGTAAATTAACTAATACCTCATATATTTTTCGAATAGGAACTTTTCTGCCAAGTTAGAAATAAATCGGATAAGAAATACGGAAATTAGATAGATTGTTTTTTTATAATCTATCAATTGCCTGGCATACATTATCTATTTAGTGCATATTTCACCCATTTAAGCCAAAAAATTCAAAATTTTGAAAATTATTAGCCTGCCAAAAGATCTCCCAACATTTTTCGTGTTACCATTTTTGATAATATCTTCCTAATACAAATATAAACAAGTTCCAAAAATAAAATTTACTACTCCACCGTTTGCAAGATTCAACCCCTCTACTGACTGGCCTACATATATTGATAATATATTTTATTATTTAAAAATATCAGCTAACTGGTTAAAGTTAATAAAAATATATCTCTTGCATTCTTTTGCAAAACTATTTTTCTTTGTTATTCCTCTTATTACATAAAAGATTTCTTTATTTTCTCATCGTGTCGGTCGTTATAGAAGTAGTACAAACTTTTATTTCTTACCGATTAGAAACACATGGTACGCATGAAGTCAGACGCCAAGTTTTTGCTTTTATTTGAGAGACTCGCGGACGCCATTTATGTCGCGGCGTACTGGCCTTGACAACGTTTTTCCAACTTTCATTAACACTAATTGACATTTATTTGCGATGGTTTATTTACGTGATCGACATATTAAATTTCAAGCTCGCAAATATGAATCAAAATTTACAATTTGATTGACGCTTTTTTTTAAATCCGGTGTTTAAAAAATACTCTTTAATTTTTTATGAATTTTAATTAAAAAACGTGACACTAATCCCCTGAAATTTACGGAGTACTTCCACTAAAAGTATATGCAATACTTACATTAAAACAGTCTTCGAAAATGTCCAGTACAGTTCTGAAACAAAAAGAAAAAAATTATTACAACTTTTATTATTCTTTAAGCTTTTATGTCATCAAATTGGTACTCTATAAGCATATATAAAATACTTCCTTTGTTTTTGTGTCAATAGAAAAAAAAATTAGAAAATCTTTGTTTTCATCAGGCCCACTTTTCGGCTTTTTATTAAGCCATCATCAGGGCTCAACAACCCTTCAGTTAATTCTAAAAAAGATATTGAAAATTTAAACACTTCCTATATTTCCCTCATACACAGAAGTAACAGATTGGTCAAAGTAAACAATTAAAAACTACCATTCACATTATTTAGTTCACACCATACTCAGCCGAGAAAAAGAAGGGCTATCAAATAATAATAATTTACCAACAAATAAATAAGAAGAATGTTAGCAGTTTCCATTTTCATACATTTTTACATCTAACTGCATGTTCAGCTTTGTAAATACAAAAATCATTTTTCGGTAAGTTGTTTGATGATTTAATTTGATATTTAATAGGTTTTAGTCAAGTACATCTGAATTAGAATTCAAATTGTCACTTTCAGATACTTTAAATTATTATTTTGGATTTTGTTTTAAAACTTTACTTAAATGCCCATGAAACTGAACTCTCAAATATATATTAAGGCTCCTTCAGACTTTACAAGTTACTTGAATTCAACTGCAATAATTGGTGTTATTAAACAAAGATTTTCTAATTTTTTTTCTATTGATCTTAGCCCACAAAAACAAAGGTAAAAAAGTTTTATTTCTATTCAACAATGTGTTATAAAACATTTTTTTCAAGAAACTATTAAGAATTTTCGAAAAATTATGGGTACCAGGGTGATACAAATTTCTTTATACACAATGAAAATATTTGAAAATTAATTTTTCTGTAATTTTATAACCTGTAACTGCCAAAGTATTTAGAATTACATCGAAATTTTTGGTGGAATATTCGACAGTAATATCCCAAGACCTTGACAAATAGCCGACTATTTTTATTGCATCTAAATTTCGAGTTTATTTTAGGATCAATTCGTCGAGACTTAATTTTGGCATTAATAATCTGAATAACTCCCGAGAGCTTTAGCTCGAGGGAGTTATTCTTTGATTATTAATTCCAAAATTGTCGAGACAAATTGTAAAATATACGAGAAATTTAGTAGCAATAAAAATAGTAGCTAATTTGTCGCGTTATATTTAATAAGATTATTTCCCGAGTCAAAAAAAATTCTGTACGTACGTATAAATACCGTCATTCAGGTGAATATTAAGGACGATGATCAAATAGTCGACTATTTACCACCAAGGTGAATAGTCGCTTTATTTTGTTTTGATTGGCTGCGTCAAATCAGATTCCAAGCACGTGATTGGTTAAAAATTGATATTTGACAGGCAAGGGAAATAATCAAATGTATTTATTGTAATTGTAATTTTTCAGCTCTTTTATTTCAAAATCTTATATATAGGGTGTTGTTTTGAAGTAATAAATATTTGTAATTTTTTACTAAACCAGACATAGGAAATACATTTTATTTATACAATATTCATTCTATCGAATGTTCGTAGGAAATTTTTTCTTTCAGCATTTTTGGAAATTTTTATGCCATATAAGTAACTTCATTTTTTTTTTTAAATTTATTTGTAGACCCTCTACTTTATTATATTTTGAGTATATACACAGGATGATAAAATTGTGTGACATATATCCTTTATTATAGCAGGTATAAAAAAAACGTATTTATGAAAATTGTATAAAGGGTGTTCTAAAACACGCTGCCTCATCAAATTTTAAGTTTTTTTAAATGGAACGCAGTATTTAATTTAAAGTACTCCTCCTTTTGAATATCAACTTGATAACTTTATTATAAATGGATATTTTAAAAGATATGAACAATTTTATCATAAAATCATAATTATTTCAATGTCCGGTATAATATTAAAATAAAAATATAAATGTTCTGCATGGAATACCGTATGTACAAACTTTCGCAAATTTTATATAATATTAATTTAATTATTTCAAAACATCCGTTGAATACGTTTCTTATTTTGGGCCTAGGTATGAAAAGAATTCTTAGTGTGAATTTTTAGCCTGCCTCCAATTAATTGTAACCGTGCAATATAATCTAATACAGTGTGTAAAAATATTTAGTTTACAATATTTCGTTTATTTTTATTACTAAAACTTGCTATTGGTAAAAATTGACATTTTTACAGTTTAATTTCTCGGAAACAAGCCAAAGGATTCAATTTTACCTACTACAATTTTCTAATATTCAGAAACTTTGACGGTGACTTTTTTTATCGATATTTCAGGCTATTTCTGCATGTAAAAAATACATACTTTGAACAAAAAGGCCTGTAAGGAAATATATTTTGATTTTATTTATTAAGTATTTATTTTGACTACATTTATCCGCCAGAAACTTTTTAAAATATTTTACAGGGACTTTTTGGTACACATTTTAACATTTCGGGATCTTGTACTTTAACGCCCTATATATCGAAATCTAGCCATAGGATAGGATTGGGCCTACGGACACTATTGTACTATCACATATCAAAAATTCAGACAATTTGACGGTGCTCCCGGTTCCATAAGAATGGTGCGGGGTCCTTTGAACATAACTGAATATTTCGGATTCATTTTTAATGCATTTTAAGTATCGATATAAGGTTGTTTTATACTTTAATGATTTTCCTAACTTCTAAAAGCAAAACAGTACAAATCTACAAGTCGAGCAGTAACCGAGGGTCAAAAACGAAGAAAAAGAAACTCCGAACAAAATAACACAACTAACGACATTCTGGGCCCGGTAAAACCTCTAAGTTTTAACGATTTCGTTGACTTTAACCTGTTTTTGCACACACCGGCAGAGAAACGATTTCGCTCCGCTGGAATTGGGTCACTGGAAAACCGGCACATCCTCGAACATCGCCGTTCCCGGTATATAGAAAGAAGGACACGGCCTGGCCATAGTTAGTTATATCCATTTCCAGAAAATTGGGTCAATTCCCGCGGGCTCGCTCTTATTTACCACAAGACGCGAATCGCTAGTCTTGTTAGTCAATGGGGTTTAAATCGGGTGGTCCTAACGGTCAAAATTGCTTATTCCTTGTAGGAAAATCCAGTACGTGAACAGGTAGGGAAGAAAGTGGGGTCCTTCATTTCACAAATAATTAGTTGCCTACAAGATAATCCACTACCGTTACTAGACTAATTTCTGTTGGAAGCCATCTTTAAGGGGGTGTACTTTGATCCATTAAATTTACACATAAGAAAACAACATAGTCACTAATACAAAAAAGAAGAATTTTTTCATTCTTTTTATAAAGTTACTTGGGTTACTCTCCTTTTCTCACACCGTTCCTAGTGGAGAAGCTCATAATCTGCAATACAGAAAACAATGCCAATCAATACCTACAAGTTCAATTTGTAAAATGTCACTGTGAATTAGGTACAGAAATTTATAGCTCGACACTTTATTACAATCTTAAACAGTTCTAAATAAATACATTTTATATATTTAATGTCCACAACAGGTGAGCGAAAATAATAAATAATATTACACGAAAATACAAAATAACAATTTGTTAAATGTCTACTTGCAACATTTTATTTAACGCTTTAATAATTTACGTAAATTACAAGTAACATTCCACCGTCTATGGTGGTGGTAAAAATAAAGAATACGTTTTATGTTGGTACGTACATTTATTATTAGAAACAACTGCAAATAGTGCTTATAGGAATATGGGAGAATCTGTTCGGTCACTCGTAAATTGGTCCAACAATTGTGAGTTCTCTGAGAACTGGTCAATTTGAAGAAGAAGATTTTCCCACGTATCTTGTTCCTATAAACAAAAAGGGAATACGGGAAAATCCATACAACCAAGCGATGTTTCAATAACAAACTCCATTTAATTCCTATTATTTAAAAATTGTTAATACCGCAATTTAATTCCAGATTTGACCCTACTTGACTTTTTTATATCTCTCAGTAAAAAAAAACAACATTAAATCACAGGTTTAATTACAAACACAAAAGGTAAACCACCATATGTTGCCGTTTTTTTTATATTTTATTTCAGTAACTTATTTGATTATTTGTCCGTCAGACAAGCGCGTTAACCTACAAACTTACATTTTCAAGAGTGGATATGCCGACGAAATCGATACTTAAAAGTGCAATTATTTCAAGTAAAAGTCGTCATGCAAGTGGAATTTGCGTTGAACCGCTCGAGGAATCTTTGACCGACCGACTAGCATTTGTTATTCGAATGTAGTAATATTTAGTATATGGGTATATATACAAACATGATATTATTTGGAAAAAAAATTAATACCTTAACGTACACATTTTTCGGCAACCTTGCATGCGGAAGGAAAAGTTACACTTTCCTCCCTAGTTAACCAAATAGCATTATTTATTTGTGGTGACAGGAAATTCTGTTTCCAGTTCTTTTCTGACGGTTTTTCAGGGTTTTTCGGAAACATCACCTTGAGCCTTTCTTTTGCAGGCGGTGGATATAATCTGACGATTCAATTTTTTCTCATCCAAGTGTAAAAACTTTCACTTTACGTGGTTTTTTGGCACAGGTCCAAAAAATTTCACCACTTTTCAAATCTTTTTTTCGAGTTTTCGACGACTAATAGATCCTTCCCTTGATTACTTTTCACTGCAGATGTGTCCATAATTTTTAAAAAAATTGTATGTGATGTATAGGTAACTAATTTGCCAAATATTAAATGATTTCCAAAATTATACTAATTCTACGCCCCTGAAGCTTTGTTTATAATCTTACATGTAACTTACCGATGAAATGATAAATCGCGATTTAAATAATCCAGTTTGCTGCACACAACACACTGTTGAACCATATTTGTCTAATCAATCAACTTAAACCAATAAATCTATGTCCTAACCTATAAAACACAATAGTAAACAAACAGAGTGATTAGAAGATGGCTGCTACAAATCACTAGCAACATTCTAATTATCTCGTTTCATCGATAAAAATCGAACGTTTGATAGCGCTTAGTTGCCGCTTCTGACAAATTTCCGTAGAAATGGTTTAAACTTAAATCGTGGTAAAGTATCTTTGTCAATATGATTTGTTGTGTTATTAGTTTCGAAAATTAGTGTTAACGTAGATGTACAATTAGAATAACAACATTGAAACTAGAAATATAAATTTAATAACATAACGCTTAGACTGTTCCTTGTTCTTGGCGAGCGCCGAAATGTAAACAACCTATATCTATTTTACTATCTCTATGGGGTTTTCCTAACAGTCAAATTTCATCTAGGGTTACAGAACCATTTCTAGTGGCAGGTAATCCACCCTTTTTAGTCCGCATTTTGGACCCGCCTATTTTATCTCGAAGTAGGGGTTGGTACTAAAGTACTTCGAAATATCAAAATGCACTTTATGAAATTTGATGTGGATGTGATTAGTACCAATGTTTCAAATTGAGTTCTCATTTAGCTTAAGAGTTAAAGTCTACATTATAGATTACACGTAATTAAATCGCTTCTGTAAAAATAAGCATAACAAGTGGTTTAAAAGTTCGAAAATAATATTTCATTAAGCATTAATAATTAAAAATAATAGTTCAAGTTCACAAAAAAGTAAAATATAAAAACACCATCACAATATTAATTAATTTACTTAAAATGATCATATCGAAAGTATATTTTTTAATTTTCATGAATATGACGACTTTTTTCTCAAATATGACTACTTTTTCCAAGTATTTACAAAACTTGTAAGTAATCGTATTTTTGACAAAAAATCTTATGTGAAAAAGGTTTCTGACCAACAATATTGTTTTTCCTTCGATTTTGTGGGCTAAGGTCAATAGAAAAAAAATTAGAAAATCTTTGTTTTCATCAGGCCAACGTTTCGGCTTTTTATTAAGCCATCATCAGGAAAAAAATCCTATATTTTTTATTTTAAAAATGATCTGACCCAGTGACTATCATGCATAAAAGTGTATAATATATAATATGTATGTATATAACTGCATCGACTGGTATGGAGCCAAGGCCATCTTGATTTAGTCGGCTGACGGCGGGAACGAACCAGCAGCGATTCGCTGTTGTTTGAGTGCGTTTCGTAAATTGCACAGCTCACTGCAGTCTGCAGATCTCGACTTGGACCGGTCAGACATCTATAAATGCCGCAATTAAGCCCTTTCTCACCCGACGACCAATCCTTTACGACAGGATGTGTCGCGTAATTTTTTTCTCATAATTTTTTATTATTCTTGGCTGCACACATAATGGTTTCCTGTTGTTGATGCAGGCACTGGACGAGGCGGTCTTCCGCTTCCTAAAGTCCGGTACAGAAGACACCTTCTTTTAAAGGACACTTTTTATTTAAATGTCAAGGTTTCATCTGCAAAGCGGTTTTTTAGTAGAAGTCGCAAATGTATTATCCTTCCTTTCATTTAAATTAAAAAAAAAAAAAAAGAAAAAAAGAAGAATATATGGAGATATTATTTTTGTATTCAAACTACTGAATGGAATGGTCTGTTGTCCAGATATTCTCAAAAATATTAACTTGAATGTTCCGAGCGGAACTTCGAGACAGTCATGTACATTTCATATTGTCACGAATCCCAAATATATATAAAATAATAATTTCCGAAAAAACAAAGTCAAAAACATTTAAGAATTTCATTTATCAAAATTATTTTAGTTAAACTTTACTCGATAGAAATATGAAATATAAAATATAAACATTTAATTAAACCAGGTCGTTGCAAAATTTCGCTGATGTGCAGAAACCCGAAAATCAATGTTAGATTGCCTAATTGAGAGACTACAGTAGAAGTAAATGTAGGGCAATCTATCGAAACTACGGACTCTGCACTGTCAGCGATTTTTCTCTAAAAACTATCCGGGACGCGAAAAATGAGGCAGTCAGTGATTGAAGGGGTGGCCGAAATGGTTGCCCGAAGAGAAGAGATCGGCCAAAACGAGAAGTAGCGTTCTTTACCCATCCTCAGAAGAATGAAGTTTTATAAAGAGATAATCGTTTGTATATCACAGCTCCGTTTTAGAGTAAAAGCCTAGATAGAACATTGAAAATAATTAATGAATTGGATTTGAATGTTTTTGGTGGATCTGTTCAGAAGCTTAAGAATTCACTGAAACTAGTTTTATTGTGCATCTCACTGCCAACCCATTTTGTTATGTTGTGTTAATCTATGTTGGATTTAATTAGTCCATAATTTAAGTTTTAATTTTAATTTTAGTCTTAGTGTTAGTTAATTTACCAAATTTGATACTGTTTCGTGAAAAGTTTCTTTTGTAATAATGGGGTTTTCCCGTGTATGTATAAAAATAAAAAATTATGTTTTGTTTGTTTTCTTTAAAATGACTTCATTTGTTCGTCCTTGACACACGTATCTATACAGGGTGTCCCATTAAGAATGGGACATAGAACAACCGCAGATTCTCCAATTCAAAATAAAACGATTAAGCGAAATATGCTTAGATAAAATGTTACTCGTTTCCGAAATACGGGGTGTTGAAGTTGAAAACTGAAAAATTATTAATGGCCATAATTTTTTTAATACACCGTATAATTTTACTCAAATCGGCACACTTGTTAAATATCATAAAATGCACCTAACAGTAAAAAAACAGTTCAGTACGCTCTACCAGTGGCGTACGGCAGAAGTAAGTAATGCTTGTACCCCTTCTAATTGTTACGCCGCTGTCTAAATTTTAATTTTGACTATAATTTTAATTTTTTTGATATTTTCTAAGTCAATAATGTACACTTGCTTGGCCACCACGCAGTCCTGAATTTAATCCTTTAGATTTTTATTATTGGGGCTACATCAAAAGTCTTGTTTATGGTGAAGCAATAAATACCCGTCAGGAACTTTGGAACAAAATTCAGAATGCTGCTGCTACAATTCGACAAAATCAAGCAAATCAGTTGTTCAAAGTGAGATAGTCTTTAGTTAAACGTCTAAGTGTGTACAAGTTAATGGTGGACACATTGAAAATTTGTTGAAGTAAAAATTTCATTAGTTTTTACTTTGTTTGGTTTAAAGACAAAATTGTAAAAATGAATATTATTAATAATAATACAAATAAAAAGTACATGTCTATCTATCTTTAACTGCGAATATCTCGAAAAACAA
Source organism: Crepidodera aurea (assembly GCA_949320105.2). Taxonomy (NCBI): domain Eukaryota; kingdom Metazoa; phylum Arthropoda; class Insecta; order Coleoptera; family Chrysomelidae; genus Crepidodera; species Crepidodera aurea. Next base: position 15,508,187 of record OX439477.1, on the reverse strand, counting down.
TGACTTTACAACAAACTAACAAGTGTACATTATGGACATAGAAAATATCAAAAAAATTAAAATTATAGTCATAATTAAAATTTAGACAGCGGCGTAACAGTTAGAAGGGGTACAAGCATTACTTACTCCTGCCGTACGCCACTGGTAGAGCGTACTGAACTGTTTTTTTACTGTTAGGTGCATTTTATGATATTTAACAAATGTGCCGATTTGAGTAAAATTATACGGTGTATTAAAAAAATGATGACCATTAATAATTTTTCAGTTTCCAACTTCAACACCCTATATTTCGGAAACGAATACATTTTATCTAAGCATATTTCGCTTAATCGTTTTATTTTGAATTGGAGAATCAGCGGTTGTTCTATGTCCCATTCTTAATGGGACACCCTGTATAATAAACCCGCTCTCACCTATTAGCACTTTCACACGTTTATATTGGGATTAATCAAATATTGTTGGTGAAAATTTCAAGACTAAATTGTTAATCGAACCAAAACGTTTCTATATCATAAAACAGAAAAATATTTGCCCAACGATAAAGATTTTTTTTGTTTTGATTATACGAAGTGTGTTAGACAAACACAACCGTGAATGTGAGGATGCATATGAGGAGAGGAAAAATACGCCTGTCGAGTGTTTTTTTTGAACTGGTCGTATTTGCATACGTCACGCACATTCACACAAGTAGCGTCACGTGATCTGTATTATGTCCTGTGTTGGAAGGTCAATTATACGTAGAGTGCGAATTTTGACTTTTATTTTAACTTATTTTCTGGATAATTAAGAATTATTAATGGATTTATTAACAGCCACCACGTAAACCATATGTATAAGAGCTGCATTAATAAATTTTAAAACAAATTACTAACAAATTCCTACCAAACACCTTTAAAGATATTTATCTGACAGTCAAAAATTATAATACTTCTAAATATTTAAAAGCGCATTCTCGTTTAATCCCTTTGTATTAAAAGGCGAGGTTTTGATGAATGAAACCACTAATGAACCAAGAAATCCGTAAATTATAGCATCCAGTTTTTTTATAATCCTTACAAGAATGTCTTTAAGATAACAGTAAAATATGAAAAATATGAAAAATTTTCATGATTAAAAATAATCTTTCATGTGATAATTCAGATTATGAAATCACAAAAAATGTTTGGATAAGCGTATTAACATTAATATTATAAGTTATTAAAATTCTTCTAAAAAGAACAGCATGTTTATCCTAGTTAGGGAAGATCTCAGATTTTAACGTACAATTTCCCAGACCGGTCAAAAGGACATCCTGATTTTCCAGCCAGTGGTCACTCATCCACAGTCTAACCGTGGTGAGAGCTACTTAAACAAACTGAGTGGTACTGACGATATACAAACAGATACATATAGAGGATATGTGGGGGAAGCTGCAAAAAGTTAAAATTTAAAATCAACTCTGAAAATTGTGATTTGTAGATTTATTAAATGAACTTTTTTAAAAACAGGATGTATCAAAATGTATAAATCACACAATAGTTTATATTTAGGAAATGAAGAATATAATGCAAACAGTAGATAACCGTAAATTGTAAGTTATTGGATCTATTACGATACTTAAGAATTCAAAATTTCTACTGCATGTAACATTTTCTTTCCGAAATGACTTTTGTAGTCATAACTAGAGAATCAGTTTTAGGAACTTTATATTATTTTATACAGGGTGTTTCATAGCTAAATGAGCGTATGTTAACTGTGGACACAGGACACTTAGATGAATAAGAAAAACTTATATTTGATATATATAACTCACTTCATTACTGAGTTACAGGGCGTGTTTTATCAATTTTGCTCATTTCTTTTATCCCCCGTATTTTTGTATCCACAATGTGTATTTATTTGATACTTGGCAGGCTTGTTCTACTACGTTTGGACAATCAAGAGACATAGTGACCAAAATTAAAATCCACGTCAGGCTCCAAAAAAATTGTCGAAATGGTTTTGCTCTTAAATCAAAATTTTAAAAATTGGGTGCCATATTAGAAAAGAACGGAAAACTTGAATAGGAAAGTTTCTGAGATTGCACATTTCATTCTACTAGTAGAATTTTAAAAGCAAACTTAAGAATTGCGAATTTTCGTGGAGTTGTGGCCCGTAAATTTCTAACACCAGCTGTCCCAAGTGTTCGTCAGACCCTGGGAACATCTCGGCTGATTCTGGGGAAAATCCCAACTTGACAGTGGAAGGCGTCGTTCGGGTAACCTTACCCCCAGTTCTTTTGCGGGCGGTGGAAATACTTTTTGTTTCGTGTATCTGAAGAACTTGCTTCTGAATATCAAAATTCAAGGGAAAAGCTTATATACCAAGTTCAAGTATACGTAAATGGTGTCAAATAGTAATAATACCACAACTATTTGCAATATATACAAAAAAAGTGTACGCGGAAAGTGTATACAAAGCAAATATATGTAAAAATTGTAACCGATGAACTACAAACAATTCTATAAATCTATTTTTGTATTACAATTAATATTATTCAACTTTTTTTGTCATTTTTTAAAAGTAAATAAAGACTAGAAACCCCACTAATCACTTTTTCTAAAGACTGACTGGTTGTAGTAGAAATAAGTATATTTAAATAGTCGGTAAATCTACTGTACAAATATAATTCCTTAATTGAAACTGGTTTTATGATCTTAGTAAAAAATGAAGTGCATGTTTTTATACTCTAATTGAAGACTTATTTATGTATTATTTTATTAAAAAACCACGTTAAGGTTCAACCTTGAATGTTACGATTACCAACCCGTACCAGCATGTCATGTGGGTCATCATTTAATAATATGATGAGTAACTTCAATGTTTTATTTTTTATATTCACACACAGAAACTGAACGGAACCCGCATGTGTTTTATTTTCACCTAATAAGGCAGATGTGAGGATGTTACAAGAGACACTAGGCGAGTTTTGAATTTATTGTAAAATGCGATACCATCTAGAATATTTTATGTGCCAGTTGTGACGTGTCACTTTTCTTGGGGGTTGATTATAAATGGTTCTGTGTGGTAAAATGCAGATTTTTTGTTTTCTTAAACGATTTCCGACAATATTTTAACGAGCGTGTGAGTTACTTGAAGTTGAAATTACATCAAGAACATTTTTTTAAAGCATAGTTGAACCATCTGCATTGTTTTCGACATTGATTGCAAAACTAAATCCAAATTATTTATATATAATAAAAAAGTAACGGTCTTAAAATTGATTCGGATTGGAAGTCCCTCACATTGTGAATTGTGATTTTTTTAATAGCCATGCTTTTATACTGTCGAATGCCCTTCTGAAATCACGAAACATGCCAACAGGACTTCTATAAAGTCAATTAATTAAAAAAAATAAAACTTGCTTAAAAACCAATTAATAATTTAAAACTAAATTTTTTAATTTTTATAGTTGTTGATTTTTTCCTCAAGAGGGGAAACCGCTCTAGAATTTTTAAAAAATCGATATTTTTTGCTAATAAGTTGTCTAAGACCCTTAAGAATCAAATTTAAAAAGAACTTACAGCCTTAAGGGCCATCTAAATAAATTTTTTCGGGGGTTTAGTGTGAGATAGAAGGGCGCGTTCTTCACTCATGATTGGTTTTGTTTGTGAGTTTTGCCAAAAAAAATCGGGTATGCTGAATATGATGAATGGCAACAAACACTTAAAAATAATTGTCAAATTTTCTACGAAAAATGGTAACTTAAAGCTATAAGCGAGTGAAAAATTGTTTTTATTAAATGATAATTATTTTTATTTTGTATACTTAAACCAAATTTACTGTTGCTTTTGTGATATTCTTGAAAAAAAATCGCAAAATAAGCCTACTATTACCTGCAAATCATAATTTTTCACCATCATATTCATAATCATATTTTCTAGAAAAAATACAACAATTTAATTCATAATAATACATAAATATTCTTTTAAATTATTTACAAAATTTATAAAACTAGAAGTAGTCTGTGTCCTTTATTATTTACTGTGGTTCTAGCAGAGACCCTTGAGGTACACCAGATTTTAACATAATAAGTATTGAAAATTAACCAGTTGAGAATGCTCTTCTAGCATTGCCATAGACCGAACAAATAGTAATGAAAGTATTAATAAATTAGATTGACAGTTCTTATTATAATCAACACAGCCACAGTTTAAATTCAATATCACTTTAAACTTCAAAATTCCCACATTTTGGACCCCATTTTGAAGGTGTTCCCGAAGAGGCACACAAAAAAATCAACACACACACATACACACAGATCGAATTTGTTCGGTGAAAATATACAAATGAATGAAACATTTTTTCCATCAATGTACCGCCTATAATTTTCCCTTTCTTTAGATAAACCTGGTGGACCCCATCCTCCTTTCAGGGACAGCATTATCTTCAAGGCTATTTTGTTAAATAACAGTATAAAAAAATATATATTTTTTTAAAACTTAAATACATTTAACAAATAATAAAATAATTGTTGTAACATGAATCTTGAAAGTTTTGCTAGAGAGGAGGAGATAAAATTCTTATCAGGGTCACGAATATTAAATATTTTGTTTTGATATTGTTAGTTGCTTGTATTGTGTCTTTTATGTTGTACTATTTTAATAATAATAATAATAATAATAATAGATAAGAAGAACTAATAAATTAAAAGTTATAGACGTCGACAGTAGATTTTGGAAATTTTGTAATTTTATTGGAATATTTAAGAGAGCGTTGCCACTTTTTTTGAGAAATGTAGCAATTTAAATTAATTTATTAAAATCGTGTTTTAAGGGATTAGGGGGTCTAAAAAATACTTCTGTAAGGTTTGCGAAATTTAATATAATATTTTTGGTGAAAATTTTAGAAATAATTAAATTTTGAAAAACCCCAAAAAAAGTCTTCCCGAGTTAATTTTTGTAGGACTTTTCCCTGGTAATTTAAATTTTTTTCAAACATTCTTCAAAATTATAAAAAAAAATAGATAAACTGAACTGGAATATTAACGTAAAGTGAATAAATATTATTTATGTACAACATAAAAATATGTTGAATTTTGTCTCAACTTGAATTCGTTTTTTCGATGAACTTCTGTGAAATTTTCTACCTGGTTTTCTGCGTCTTATAATTTCGGTAAACGATTTAGTGCAGGGATCTCTCAAGTGTTCTACTTTAATATATAGCTCGGGAGCCAGAGAGTGAAAAGAGTATAAACTAAAACAATAAAAACATGCGCAATCGCTAAATTGTAATCGAATAATGCATCTATCTGTTTAGGAAATACAGAACGGAATCTTGCTCTTTTTCTTCAATTGTGACTCCTTGATAGAAGTATTTTTGAAGAGTCTCGAAAACAAATTCTCATGCATCGTTTGCTATCAGGGTCATGCTACCTTCTTTAGTCGATAGTTTCTACGTTTATTTATCATATATTTTAATTTATCCTTATTTATATCCTTGGCTTGTTATTAAAAAGTATAATTAATTTAAAATTCTAGTTTTTTTCACGCACCAAAGATATTCTTTCAACATTTACGTGAACTTAGTAAAAAAAATTCCATTAATAATAATTTACTGAAGGTATGGAAGAAAATAAACTCTTTTTTATCTCACAAGTTATTTATTTGAAGATGCGACCGGTTTCGGCGATCAAGATATCGCCATCATCAGGCCCTGCGTGGAAAAATTATGGAGTTAAAAGGCAAATTTGTTAAGTTACATGATTTAAAGAATTTATTTTAATTTAATTTAATTTTATTTCAATTAAAGCAAAAACTTCATATAAAAATTAGCTGGTTAAATTTTTAAAATTTGTCTCTTTTGTTAGTTTAATGTTTTAATTTGTTTTGTAAATGTCCTTTTGACTGGTTTTATTTTTAAAAAAAGTTTTAAATTTTATAACTATACTTTAAATTAATATATCTATAAATTAAATTTATAATACATAAATTGGGACCTGTACAATTCGTTTCTTGCTTTCTACAAAATAGAATTGTAATTTATTTATTTTTGTGCTGACATGTTTTTGGGTGTGTTCATGTGGTAATTCCTGCGTGGAAAAGTTATGGTCAGTTTTTGCTTTAATTGAAATAAAATTAAATTAAATTAAAATAAATTCTTTAAATCATGTAACTTAACAAATTTGCCTTTTAACTCCATAATTTTTCCACGCAGGGCCTGATGATGGCGATATCTTGATCGCCGAAACCGGTCGCATCTTCAAATAAATAAATTGTGAGATAAAAAGGACTTTATTTTCTTCCATACCTTCAGTAATTATTACTCACATATGGCTAAACCTACTTTAAATAATAATTTAACAATATCTTTAACGCAACTCAACAACTGATTCGAAGAAAACACCAAAATATTTTAGACATCTTACTGATGAGGCCCAATAATGCCGAAACCGGTCTAAGAATGACAAGCTCTTTTAATAACAAAATCAAAGTTGTTGGAGAGGATTCGGGTTCCACTCGCATCTGGACTTATGTAATTCAATCCCTGTTGCGACGAGTAGCCCAAGGAGTAGTTGTTGAAATCCAGACGTGGTGCAGTGTGTGACACATTGTAATGTTGTATTTTGAGACCTTGTGATTTTATTTCACATTATTTTTATCAACAATAATTGATATTCGGATATTTCTCAATTTGGTTTCCACATATTTTGGAAATAAATTAAAACGGTCTGACAAGTAAAGTAAAATTTCAGCAATTTTTATTTCTGGTAAGTAACCTCAAAAAATCAAATACTATTAAAAAAGCAAAATAACCTATTTTTCTAAATATCGACGTCAAGGTTTGACTTTATTTAATTTTTGGCGTTTCAATCTGAAAAAATTCAATTTTAAATTTGCCGCTTTTTACAATGCATTAGAAGATTCCATAATAACCTACAAATTTTGACAACTACTGACACGCACATCTCTGGATAAACGTTAAGAATATGGGGCCGGTTGGGATTTTTATGAAATTTAGCACTAGAAACTCACAAGACAAACAAATTCAGTGCGTTGAAACGATTATTTAACATATTTTTCCAATACAAACGCATACACATAACTTTTCTACAAATGCCCAAGTAGCAATTTATGACCAGAATAAGCCTGAAAAGTATTAAAAAAGGAAAAAAATGTTCATTTGACGGACATAAATAATTTGCTTGTCAAATGACAGCCATCTCAAAAATTCAAAGTTGAAAATACAACGTTGCCAATTCAATTTCAGAAATCATGGATTTAGGTAAATATTTAATGGAACGTTGAGTAACACTGTTAAAATGTGCTAAAAATATGTGTAATAGTTTTGGTTTTAATCATCTTTTTCTGAGTTAAATATTCGTATGTCTATGCTAGACTTTAATATTGAAACTCGGTTTGTTAAATTTAATAAATTTTCGGGCAAATATCGTTTTGGCGAAGAACATCGTGACTTTTTTTTTTAATGTAAATGTTTCTTATCGTTACACAAAATGCATGGTAGAATCAAAAAAATTTGTAGGTCCAGATATTAATAACAATCTGCGCAAACATATTTCGAGACTTAAAAAAACTTTGTCTACAAGATCGATCTTAAACAAACAAACCTTAAAAACACAAACACAGCCAATCCTCTTCAAGATGAAACACTCGACAATAACGAAAACGTATCCCAAGTAAGCCGCGTAACAGCCAAAAAAACAACAAATACCAGAGTTTTCAAATGTCAATACACAGAAATAAACAAACGAACATCAAGAGCCCGACGACATGCGGCGAAAAAAACGACGGGAAAACCGCATAAAATACGAGCGCAATTCACAAACTACGGAGCGGCGTGCGAACTTTACTTGTTTTTTATTTTAATTCCACCGCCCGCCGCGGATAACTTGGCGTAGGGGAACCGTGTGCGAAAGAGTAGAGAACAGAAAACGGAATAGAAGGCTGCGACTGCGACGCAGACTGTGTTTGCGCTCTCTGTTAATAGCGCCATTGCCAAGTCGGTAAGGCTTTTCTTTGAATACAGGGATTTTTTAAAAGGCCGTTTTCGTGGATTATCTTGAAATCGAGTAGGTATGTATCAAATTTTTGCGTAAACACAATGGAAATAATAAAAGCTGCAAAATATTTATTTAATCGATAGATTAAATTCGAACATATACGTTTTAGTTAATATTGAAAAATACGAAACCAATAATTAAATTAAAATTTTTTTCGGTATCAGCTATAAAATAAAAAAGTTGAAAATAAGTAAGTAAATTTTTTATCGTAGATTTAGTTTAGGAAAATGGCAATTTATAGTTTTTAAAATAATTTTATTGATTTTTTCGAAGGATGTTAATTATATTACGTTTAAAAACAACAATTTTTAACATTTAAATTCAATACTTTTAATTATAAATTTAATAATTGTCACTCAAATATTGTTTTAGTGTTTTATAATACTTTTCTAAAACTGCTACAAGTAATTTTTTCTCACTATATTAAAATAACATTTCATATACTACCGATCAATGTCTGTTAAATAAATTTTTTCTAGACTTGTTTAGATTTGATTTTTAATCTTGCGAAATTCGTGACAATTTGGCAACGACGCGATCTTGCATCCCGTGCACTCACGGTTAGATAGATTTGCCCTCGATGCATGTATACATATGGTCTCAAGGACAACTACAATTATATAGGCTCTTCTTTTCTCTTGCTTCTTTTCTGATACAGGCGCGGTATTTGGTTTCTGAGGGAGGAGCGGACCTTCTGAACGCGGTGATGTTTCGCCCTAGGGCAAGTAAAATGAAGCTTCGCAGGACTGAGCAAAACTGGATAAGTACAAGAAAAGAAGCAAACAAACAAATCAATTTTCTGTGTGAAATTTTAATTTATCTAATTAATAATTGGATAATAACTAACTTAATGAAAGGTAGGCAGACGCAAGGTGGCGCGAGGGTACAGTACCTAAACAAAAATCATGCGCATTACCAAAAGGGCCTTAGCTAATATCTTGGTTATTATTGGTCCGATTTGAACGGGGAAAACGGCATAGTAACGTATGGGGTATACGTAAACAAAAATCATGCGCAGTGACGAGTGGGCTTATCTTTGGTATTATTGGGCGCATGATTTTTGTTTAATTGGAACCCCCGTAGTTTTAAATGATTTAGAACCCGCGTTTAGTTTACATTGAGTTGAGTTAGACCCCGCGTTGCTTACCTACTAACAACCCATTTAAAATCAATTTTAATAATTAAATGAAGCATTTAAAAAAAGCATATTCCATGTGATTTGCCCCATTACGGATCAAATGAGTCGTACAGAGTGCAGTTGAGCCACCACTTCTAATTTTGTTCCAGTGATGAGACTGCTGCATGCCGCAACATATACACTAAACATTAATGATCTTGCCGTGCCCTTTTTTTTGTTAGTCTGGCTGTTTAAAGGATGTAACTAATAAACAGGAAGCTCGCGTTTAAATGGTGGATTCTCGAAAAAACGTCTGATAAGGTCCTTCACTGTAACACTGTGCAGTTACCAGTTACGTAAGAACTGCACTTGAACAATTGGGTTCATCCTGAAAAATTTGGAATTTTTTAAGTGTAGTTATAAATAGAAAGTGTTATGGGTTATAGCCAGGGTCGGACTTGACCGTTGCATTAACGAATTTAATGTATAGTATATATTATAAACCAAATAACAAAATCACTCCAGCATTACCAGCAAATTCTCCATTGCGGCGTTGCCGGCAATTACACGGCAACAGCAAATTTCGGAAAGGACGTAGAAATATTTTTTCAAAATTTCATGCAACAGTTATTGAGCTAAGTAAAGACTGGCACAGGACGATTGAAAACGGAATTAAATTAAATAATATATGGACACTTTTATATAAAAATGGAGGTGATATATTTATCGTAGATGTAGACTACGACGGTGAAGATTAAAATATTAAAAATGAATAATTGAGGAAAATATTAAAAAATTATGAATTAATATGTTGGACATGCGTAAGAGAAAGTGACAGTGAAAATATTGCTAGCATGTGAAGTTTAAAGAAAGTGAAAGTAATGAATTTATTTTAAATTTTTTAAGAATTTAATTTTTTTTATTTAAGCAGGATGGTCATTTATTTTTGAGACTCTTTTTTGTTTTGATAATTTAATTTCAGTTAAAACTGTATCCTGAACTAACAAATAACATTTTCCTTTCTGGCGGAAAAAGTTCTTTACCTTGTGGTTTAGTCAGTCTCTTGTAGAACCATTATTTATGTTTTGAAAAAATCAGAATTCATTAATTACCGCGAAAAAATGGAAATTTCCTGTTGTCGTCTAAGTGCCGACAATGCAGGAATATGGGAAGTCAAAGAATCTGATTCTACATAGTACGGAGCCATTTTCACGATGAATAGAATTACTGTAGGGTTTTTATACGTCAAAGGACCCCGCAGTTTTTGATAGGAAAATGGCTTTCTCTCAAACTTCGGAAATTTATTCTTCGTCCCATCCCGATCAAAAGTGTTCACGGGCCCAACTCAATCCTATGTACAGATTTCGAGCTAGCGCGAGTTTAAAATGATTAGGGGGAACTCGATATATGCGCATTTATCGGCAAGTTAGGCGTTCACCTCTTTACGTTTATGGTTTATATGATGGATATATGTCATACACACCCAGATACACTCACACGCACACATTTAGCGTCTTTTAGAAGATTTTATTTTGATTTCTAAACTATTTTTTAAGAATTTTTTTTTATTGACATTACATTTTTCATTTTTTAATCACTTTTTTGTTACCATGAATACAGCTAGACCATGTCCGACATGGGCGTTTCATTAACAGGGTTAAACACAGCCGGACGGACACCTTGAAATAAATACAAAACTAAATGTTCAATGGAGAAATACTCTTTGTAAGAGAACACTTAACAATTATGTCCAGCATAGACAAGTGCCGCTTGTGCTGGACATATTAATTGTTAAACGTTCTCTTACAAAAAATATTTCTCCAATGAACATTTATTTAGGTTTTTAATTTATTTCAAGGTGACTGGCTGTGTTTAACCCTGTTAATGAAACGCCCATGACGGACATAGTCATGGTAACAAAAAAGTGATTGAAAAATGAAAAATGTAATGTCAATAAAAATAAATTCTTAAGTAATAGTTTAGAAATCAAAATAAAATCTTCTAAAAGACGCTAAATGTGTGCGTGTGTGTGTATCTGGGTGTGTATGACATATATCCATCATATAAACTATAAACGTAAAGAGGTGAACGCCTAACTTGCCGAAATCTGTACATAGGATTGAGTTGGGCCTGTGAACACTTTTGATCGGGTTGGGATGAAGAATAAATTTCCGAAGTTTGAGAGAAATCCACCGAAAGCCATTTTCCTATCAAAAACTGCGGGGTCCTTTGGCAATAAGAACTGGATACTTTCAGAAAATGTTGTTTGTGACCCAAATAAATTTAGTCACTGCGCTCCAACTTACCCTCATCACTCTGGATTTATATAGGTCACGGGTATAGTTCGTCCATTTTCAATTGCAGAAATATAAAAACAAAATTCCCAGATGTGTCGGTAAGTTGCTTTGATCGGCTTTAGCGGCTTGTAGACAAAGGAACTTGTTGAGCCATTGTTGATATTTTTTCAAAATAGAATAAAAATATTCAGTATGTAAAACCAACCAACCGGTACGTTCGTTTGAAAATTCAATATCACTGTAGTAAAAATGTATTTTTATCTATCTTATCGCCCGGCTGTGTGATTGTGAAAATATACACATTTTTTAACTAAAATAAACATTTTTTTTAATTGTCTAGTACCCACGCGGATATACAGACACTTGAAAAAAATACCTCTAGCTGGATTAATCTTTAAAATCACATTCTAAATTTAAAGCATGTGTACATTTTTTCTTAAATTTATTAGTTATCGAGTTTTAACCTTCTATAAAGTTTCTCTAGGAGGTTTAATAGATAATTTTATTGTAGTATTAAATAAATAAAAACGAGGTTATATTTTACGCGTGGACGTAAATAGCGTATAGTTCAATTAAACTTATTTTATAGGAGATTCTAGTAACGTCGTTGATAGTAGTTGTAGGTTAAAGTTAAATATTATAATAATTAAACAGCAGTTTTATTAGTAAACCAGTAAGGAATTTTAATTTATTAGATTCGACATCCAAGATCGGTTTCTGCCTTTCGGCTTCATCAGTTAGGCTTTTCGAATCCAATAAATAAAATTCCAAACGCGTACAAGTCAATAGCTATATCCGCTATAAGATAACATTTTTAGATGTGCTACCATCTATGGTTATAAGAGAGTATTGACAATAAATTTTGACTGAATCTAGTCAAGATGTCACTCTCTCTTCTTTTTATCCCTTTAAGAGATTAGTACTAGATTCAGTCAAAATTTATTGTCAATACTCTTTTCTAAGACGGTAGCACATCTAAAAAAAGCAGTTTTATTATTCTAGAATCTGTGTTTGTAAAATTATTCATTGCAACGTATTTTACCGTCATCCTGGGACAGTACCCCCTTCCCCCTCCTCATGGGCGCCGTTACTTAAGGGCAAGGGGGGCGGACGCCCCCCCCCCCCTGGATTTTAGATTTATTAGTCAAGATTTCCATTTCGCAATGTTTTTTAAACCACACTCGTAGTAAGTATTGTTCAAAAGGATCTTCATTTCAATTTATAGTCCAATAAACGAAGATGCAAACCCGGGCATCAGGTCTGTCCGGCACCATTTTTAATTTGGAGGTATTCATCGGTACATTTACCCCCGAAAATCTCAGCTGTCTGAAATTTGTGGAAGGGCGGGAAAATGATCCTTATCATTTTTGTAAAAAATATGATACTTTTCGACATAACCAGCTTTTGGATAATGGGGCTTTGCAAGATGTTAAATATATTCAGAAAGATTCAATAAATTATTTTTGTGTATTTTCAAAAACAACATGTTTTTTTAGGGCGAATTAATAGATAATCAAGGACCATATCGGTTTTCAACGCACATCATTAGAAAGCTTAGCTTGTCCCCTTGTCGATGGCGTTTTTCTTTTTCTTTCATATTTTTTGGTTTTCCGGAAAATTGAGAAAATTCTCACCTCTATGAAAAATCGACATTTTTTTTGAGGATTAGGAATTGTACTAAATAAAAGATCACATTCTGACTTTTTCATCAATATATATATTAAGTATTTTATTAAGTGCACGAGAAAAAACTCTGCCTTCAAACTTTCTCAAATTGGATTTTTTTACAATCTTATTAATCAAGTGCAAAAGTGAAAAAAAGTTGGTTATTATTGCCTTATCTTTTGTCTTCAGACAAAAACGGGAGGATATTTAAATTTTCCGTTTTCACCACAATAATTTTGGAAGGAAGCGCCGTATTTTCAGATTTTCAAAAATCGCGAATTTTTGAAACGCCCTTTTTGCAAAAAAATATTAGTGTAGCGAAAAAAATCATAGGGACAACTTTTGTAGGTAATGAACTGCTCTTCATTTTTTGTCTAAACAAAAATGCTCTAAGGGTCATATTTCGGCAGAAATCGTCGAAAAACGGATTTTCGGGAACTCTTGAGCCATTTTCCCACCCTTCCACAAATTCCACGAAGCTGAGATTTTCGGAGGTAAATGTACCTATGAATACCTGCAAATTAAAAAAAATTGACTGGCAGACTTGATGTGGCGTTAATTTACTGGACTATTAATGCAATACTTTGATTTGAAAAAATGTGCCCCCCCCTGACATTTTTTGTAACGGCGCCCATGCCCCTCCTACGAACAACCCTCAAAATCTAACAGGAATCTTGTTTGAGTTAGAAAAGATGGAGCCTTACTTCTTAACATGCGATTTCCCGGCAGGACCGAAAGGATAACCCGATCTGCATCTCTGCGGTTACCCATCCACAGTCTAACTGTAGCGAGATATGATTAACTATTTCTATTGATGTTCACCAACCTTACCAACTCAGTAGTCTGTATAATGGGTGGTGAGACACAAAAAGTTTGGAAAAAGTTTGATCCTTTGATTATAGTCAATTTGACGATATTTCCGGAATTAAATGTGTTTTAATTTTTCCCAAAGGTAAATTTATCTAATTTTCAGTCATTAAGGCGAATTATAAATCAAGGTACAAAATATTTATAAGATTATAAAAAAATCAGGGCGTCTTTATTGTTGAAATTGTCCATATCGGTAATATCGCTTATGGCTCGATTTAATATGGCAAATAAATACTCATAAATGAGCTGTACAAATTCTGACCCAGTTACGTGCCAGTAGGCCAACAAATTATTTATTCATGATTTGGTTTTCAATAAAATCAATGAAAATGTCACTAGATTGTAGATTACAAGTAGGGTCGATTGACCCGGTTGGCCTTAGCATGTTTTAGTCCAAAAGATCTATGGTTCTGAGAAAGCTTATTATCGTACTAAAAGATTTCCAATTCCATATGTCCAGATGTCTTTAGGTTGAGTAGATCGTTAATCCAGATTGAAAATAGTGCCCTGGTGAATAGTGCAAATTATATTATCTTTGTAGCTGAATGTAGAATTATTTTTTACATTTATTTTTGGATCTAAATCTATAGTTATTTAAAGGGAATCTTGCGCCCTAAAACTTGTTTTTTTTAAGAACAAAATTACCAATTACAAAAAACTAAATACTGAAATGGTTAAATTCGTAGAAATTTAAAACTAAATGGTGGAAGAACGATAAACGAAACAGTTGAAACTATATGCTGGGTTTTTAGATTGTGTGCATATACACCTAGTTCGTGTATTTGCGCGCGCCTTTTACTTCTAACCTTGGACTGATGCATTGCCCTGATTATTGTACGGTGTTTACTTCGGTCTGGCTGCAAAATACATTTAATATATACACGGATAACGACTCTACAAATAAATATAAAAGCGTTTTTCTCCAGAATTCCGATAGCTTTGTGCATTTCGGTATGACGAAAAACATGAAACTACAACCGACAGGGGCGTACCCAACAGTTGACTTGGAAGGAAACCAGCCCCGTTTGAATTTATTGAGAACCGTAAATTTTGTTTAAATAACCCATAAAATACGAAAGCTTTTCTTTTAATGCATAAAACTGTACAGGGTGGCCAAATAAGAATGCGAGGTACTGCATCTGGGAAACTATCCATCGTAGAGGCTTGCGGAAAAAACGGCCAAGAGAAAAACCTGGAAAATATTTTTAAGTTTCTGAAATGACCGCTAGGGGGCGTAATTGCAATCTTGAATCTAAGAAAGTTATGTTTCTGAGAATTCCGCTATATTAACCTAACAAAAAAACATCTGATCTTTAAAGTAGAGGATAATCTGAACCTTTTTTGTTTGACAATTTTTGCTGTATCTCTAAAAATAAAGTGGTGGGGGGTATTCAAAAGTTTCAGTAAAAAACACCCTGTATATTCGAAACGGCTGAGCCGATTTTAACAAACTTAGGCTGGTTGAAAAGAGCGTTTCTTGGGCTACAAATGCTATAATATTTGAAGTTTTGTTAGTTTCAGATGTCACCGCTAGAGGGCTTTTTTCGACATTTCGACAGAAACGGTTAATTTTTTCAAAAAAATTAAATCCATTGGTATGATTTCTTTTTCATGAAAAAGTAGCTAAATGATGCCTAAACAAGCTCCCGAAAACGG